>JACCLO010000002.1:0-2625124 GCA_029448655.1 Wolfiporia cocos
TAACCCTAACCCCTAACCCCTAACCCCTAACCCCTAACCCTAACCCCTAACCCCTAACCCCTAACCCCTAACCCCTAACCCCTAACCCCTAACCCCTAACCCCTAACCCCTAACCCCTAACCCCTAACCCCTAACCCCTAACCCCTAACCCCTAAAATGCAAAATTAAATTTAAAATTTAAATTTAAATTTAAATTTAAAATTTATTTTACATTACCTAATTGAATCTAACGCCAAACAATACCATATAATTTCAATCAACACCACATAACCTCACATAAATTCATTTCATCCTCACATAACCCCACATAATTTCATTTCATACTCACATGACCCCACATAAATATATACAACACTCACACAACCCCACTAAATTCATTTAAAATTCCCACAACTTCAAATAAATTCACCCAAAATCAAATCATCCCCAAACTACCACACACACTTTTATCATCTCTATCACATTCATCCTCCATACCTACCCTTAATCCAACAATCTAAATCTCACTCGCTCATCTAACTAATCTCATCTCACCTACTACACTCCTACATAGTCCCATCACCTATCATCACACATACCATCTCAGCTCTCACAATCTCTTATCTATCTCTCACAATTCTGTCTCTCTCACATCTCAACCTCCTGACACAACATAGACTTCTGCTAAGAACGAAACAGTTGCTAGCCAACTCCACAATCCTCACCAACAGTAGAAAACAGTTGCAAAATACCCCAACTTTCCATACCATACATCTCATTACTAAACCAGCCACCCGTCACAATGCTCACATACCAGCCACATTCCCCACCTCCAATCCCTCATCCCATAGGGCATGTCCCACTGACCCAGAGAGTTGGCCAGTCAATTCCCATGCCCCGTGCTTGCAACGCACATCTTCAAATCCCTTTGACAAAAACTTGTGTTGCGCATCTTCTTCCTGCACTGCCCTATGGGAATTTCGTAGCTGTTGTAATGTAAATGGCCTGTAGATACCCAACAGAAAATCCCAATAAATAACAGGGAGGGATTACATTTTGCACCCACGATTACAAGCAGAGTGATGATAACACCAAGCATTAGTAACGTGTCAGAAGTCGCTGAGTGGTGTGGAAGGGCAGTGCAAAAATGCAGCGAATAGCAGTTCGCCGATACGTAGCGCGAGAGAACAAAATGTATGTGTGGGAATGCAAGAAAAACCCACAACAAAATATCCGATTGGCCACAAACTAATGTGCGCGCAATCACGAATACTAACACATGATCATGTTTGCTAACGACAAGGAGATACTACGAGACAAAACGACTAAAAACTTCAAGACTTACCGGTGATCTCTTCACCACAAAGACTTGATCAGCTACGGTTGAGCTTGGCGTCGCCTCGCTAAGACTTAGAGGACAGCGTCACACAGAAAATGCAAGGAGAGAGAGATGGATTGCACCCTGGGTATGGCAGCTGTTTTATGTTACAAACGACACAGTTTCAAGAGCCAACTGAAATACGACAGAAGAAAAAGTAGTGATATGCGATCGAGAGAAGCGAGTGATCATGTAACTCGATAAGGAAAAATGACTACCATAACAGTCTTGTGGCTATGAATCTATGTGAAGTAGTGGAGAAAAAATAGATGGAGGCCACGTTGTCGGCACAGACACATCCGACATACCGTCAGGATTGGCGTACGAAACACGCAATGGCTCGGACTCCATCAACAATGTCAAGACCACATCCAATTTACGTGCGCATCTTGCCACCCTCGAGCGCAGAAACGTCGGTCTGGAACGTCACAGATCCTACTTCACTTTTGCGTACCACTCCCTTGGGACATGTCTCACGCGCTGCTAGAGTCGGTGCAGAGGTTTTAGTACAGTAAGGAAAATAATCAAAAATACCAGAAATAAAATATACATGCAGGACGACGACCTGTATGCATGATCGAAGAGTATAATCGCATACTAATGCTGTACGCTCGATGAAGTTTTTGGTATGTGCTTGATTCTTAAAGCTTCTGCGAGTTTGAGTGTAGAGAACTTGAGCTTGCTATCTTGTAATCGTTGTTCGAATGGTGATCTTGTGACTTATACGGATTTGAGTATAGAAACGCGCTACCCCTCCACAAGAGGACGACACTTTTTGTCTTGACCTTAAGACCAATTCATCCCTGCGACCTCATCGGCTAGAACCATGGCTTCATGCTACTCCAGTGTACCAGTGGATACAACTTGTCAAGGTTGGTGTGATACTTGCATGATGTTGCCCGGATTTCGGTGGAGTTGTATAGTGTGATTGAACCGGCTTGGTGTGCCTCGCGGATGTACGCGGTGTCGGATACAATGCAGTGATATTGGGTGTGAAAGTTTCGAGTGCCGATGGAGAAGTTCGGAGCATCACGCTGTAGCACGAATGACGTCTCGATGGTCTGATGATCCTCTCTGTAGTAAAAAAGTTTGAGCCTGTTTGCTACAACTAGTTCTTTCAGCACAGATAGACTGCAACGTCGCGTACACAAGCGTCTAGCGCCGCTGCGCGAGGGCATAAGACCGTATCCTCTAATAATAGACCAGTTACCCGCTCCATGACAAAGTCATCCACTAGTTCTACTAATCAGCAGCCCCTCAACACGAACGTGAACACAAACACAAACACGACGAACATACCATCGATCGCAAACACCATGTCGGCAATCACTTCAGCACTCGTCGTTCCGATGATGAGCGCAGGGTCACGCTATGCACCTAAATTTGACGGTAAGAACGTAACAGATTTCTTGTTAGTTTTTGAAGCACAGGCTTACGCTGCTGGTATTCCGTATACCGAGTGGTCAGACAAGGTTCTACAGTATTGTAAGTCCAGCATTAGACAGATCATCAAGAATCATGAGCTGTTCAAGAACAAGACTTGGATAGATACTAAGAAGGTATTTTATCATTATTTTCCTTCTGAGGAGGAGAAAACGGTACCTATGCCGGAGGGTCTATGTGAGTTCTCAAGGCGTTGCTGAGAGGACGAGCGAGTGAACTTGTGTAGCTCCTTCGACAGATATGTTAGGAACTTTGCTCTGAAAGAGGGGGACCTGGTGAGAAAGAGTAAGATGACAGAGACAGAGAGAGATTTGTTATTTTACCAAGGCTTACCGGTGACTGTGAGGCATCGTATTGCAGGTAGTTTGCGCAGGAAAATAGGTAAAGACATCACAATGGATGCACCTCCGGATCAAAGCATGACGATTGAAGCAGTAAGATTGTATTTTAGCAGAAATAACATTGAGTATGGTCTAGGTACATTGAACTCAGGTTCTGACGAAGAGACGAGTGACGACAAGGAGTTGTCATCTGACGAATCGGATTCCGGGAAGGAGGTGAGGCGTAGAGCTAGAAAGAGAGCTGAGAAAGAGTAATGTGGTAAGAAAGTGAAGTCGAAGGCTAACGAGAAAGACGAACAGACGGAAAGATAGCACAGCTGAGTGAAGCATTGACTAAATTACAGCTGACGATCGCAAATCAGGAGGTAGCGACACAGGTACGACAGGAACAACCAACGACACAGCATCAGCATACGCATCAGGTATCGACTGGCCAGATGGAAAGGGCACCACATACATGTTTCATGTGTGGCAAGACGGAGGGTGTCAATCTCGATCATCCGATTGGGATGAGTAAGTGTCCAGAGACGATAGCACTAATTGCAGAAAAGATGTGTCAGTTTTCGCCAGCAACTGGGAAGGTCATTCAAGCGAACGGAGCAAACTTACTGATGATGCCTGCCGGGCAACGTGGCGGCATTGCAGTGGTGCTGCAAGAGGAGATCTGTTTCGGTAAGGAAAAGGACCGTGACATGTCTAATGTTGCAGGTCCCTCAGGTACCTGTTCGAGCCTAGGGGTGTTAGTTGACGGCGAACAATTGATCGAAGGTGACGTATACGCATACTCATTGAGGGTGCTGAACACTTTTGCAGCTACTCGAGCACAAGCCAAGAAGTCGACAGCAGAGGATGGGGAGTCAAGCAATGAAGAGCCGATAGCCAAGAGGTTTGAATACAGGCACACTAACGATAGGTCGAAGGGTAAGGTTGTGGGGCTGTCTGAAGCTACGAAGATGACGCCGACAGCGAAAGTGGATGGTAAGGCTGCGAGCGAGAAGCCACCAGCCGTGAACATGGAAGAGGGTTGGAAGACTAGGAAGAAGGATCAGGTAACTGCGCACAAGAGGGACATGCCTCCTCATCTGAAGCAGACGAGGTTCACGTCTGACGTATAGGATATGGTGTCCGCCGACAACGTCGCTAATCAGATACTTGATCAGAAGCTAACGCTGCAACTGAGACAGATAATAGGAATTTCGCCTACCTTGCAGAAGCGTTTTGCGGCACTCACGAAGACGCGCAAGGAGGTAGGTGGATCTGTGGCACAAGCAAATTCGGATAGCCACAGTTGAAGATGAGAAAGAGGCAGTCGAGAATGTCGTGACAGAGGGGTCGGTGATGCTGAGCTTACAGGAGGGTGAGAACCTCGAAGAGGTAATAACGCAGCACGCTGACGTTTATGCTGTGGCAGTTGGACAGGAACGATTCTTTGCAATGGCATGTGGAGTTGTACAAGGGATGTTTGGGACTGAGGCAGTAATGTACCTCGTAGACTCAGGATCAAAGCTGAACTTAATATTGAAGAAAGTGTGGGATCAGACTAACCTAGCTATCGATCCAGATGGGTGTGGGTGGACACTCAAAGGTATTAATGGTATGCTTACACCACTTGAGGGCTGCATCCGTGACGCACCTGTTGAGATTGGGGGGGAAAGGTTTGATCACCATTTCTTTGTCACCCTGACTGACTTAGGGCAACACAATGGGATTCTCGGGCAGCCATGGTTACAGTGGGTGGCAGCTAATCTAGAATATGAAAGGAAGAACGGAATGTACCTTGTGGCACATCGCAACGGTGATCGATCCATGACGCCGATACAGGTGCGTATTGTCGACACAGGCACTGACCGAAACAAGGAGAAATTAGTGTTCATGACAGGACTCGTGTCGCGCAAGGATTTTTGAAGAGAGGCGTGATGTCTGAACTGGCCTCGATAGGTAGTATCGCGTCCTCAGAAATTCCTAGGTTGGGTAACATTTTTCATTGTGTTGCGAGCGACATCTCTACACTCACAGATTCAGAGTTATCGATAGCTTCCCAGATTGATCCACCAGACTCTTCTGACAGGTTGTTACAGGATTATATTGCAGCAAGCCCCATTCCTTTGACTCCAGTCCCTTCAGCATGGTGCAAACGTGTACAAATGCATTATAGCGTGACAGTAGCATTGAAAAGATATAAGCCCATTGACCAAAAGATGTGCCCAGTGCCATCGTATATGCCTAACCCATTCACACAGAAATTCAAACCTATTGCTATACCTGAGTTGATGCCGCTACCAATTGAGCCGAGACCCTGAAAGAAGTATGAATTCGGCTCAGGCAATCGGTGGACCGTGTGACACAGACTAGACTGTGGGACTCACACTATAACCTTATAGGCGACTTGAAGATGTTGCAGAAGGTTGGTGAGGAGGCTAGTGGGCGCAAGCAGAGATGGTATGTAACTGTGCGAATGCAGAGAACAAATCTAAGGCTTATCCGCAGTGATAGCCCTACTTATATACATGCTTTGTTTGGTTACCGGTAAGGGAGCCAAACATGAAGGTGGTCTGTGCGCAGACATAACTAATATGGTTAAGTCGTAAACTACAATAGACCATGTGCGCCGGTAATGGCCGCACCAGTAAGATCGTTTGTTTGGACCGTAGGTCCATGTTGTGGAAGTGGGTGTAGCTACGTTAGTGTCACAGATTTATCTGGGGCTTACAGCATTTTTCCTATGATTATAGCAATTTACCTGGGATTTATACGTCTAACTACAAGTTATCTACGGGTTAACTCCCATTGCCACCACGACAAGCTCTTAACTGGGCTTATCAACCACATGACTAGCTTACGTAACGCTACGGCACCTTCCGGTCCAATAGCAACACTACAGCTACGTCATACAGGTCTCGCCCGTCAGAGCAAGACCAGCCACGTCATAGATCCTAGATCATAATGATAGGCCGAGCGCGGCACGCTCGCATAATAATGTCCACATGTACAAACAGTGCCTCGCGGCCTTGTACTATACTTGAGGTTAATTACCCAGCGGGTTTGCGTAGATGCAAGCGCTGAGGATCACGTGGATTTCACGTGGATACCGACGCGTCGGGCCAGCGGCGGGCGTCTCTATGCGCCCCTTCGACATTGAAGTCTTCGGCCGACCCTCCGGTCGATCTTGCTGTCTACGCAGTCATAACTAAGGCACTACCTCCTGTCACAAGAAATATATTGTGATTTTTCCCTTATTTTTGCGCTTTTAATTCCGACTTTTAGGCTTGTTAGACCGACGCTGGAGGTATCACGTGCGTAGGTAGATAAGATCTTCATTATCTCGCTATCTCTACTGGTCACGTTGTCTCGTCTTGAGTCACGGTAGTTACCTCGTCACATGGACGTTACTTAGTTGTTACTGTAGGCACATGATCCTGATTGCGCACAGACCGTCTCTTTAGGGTAGACAAAAGGTCTTAGCTAGAGGTCTCCTACATGTATATATACTGGCGACGTCTGAGGCTACTCCTCAGACTTAAGATTTTGGCCTAGGGGGCGTGTCCCCTGGTCACCTCTTTCTTATCCCTCTGCTGCTTGTCTTCGCGTGCAGGGTCCTTGACGACAAAGCCTGCTGCGTCCTACTTGGGCGTGGGGGCTTCTATTCATTGCATCCATCTTGTCTATTCTCTATTACTTGCTAGTCTGGGGGCGTACCGATACACTTATGGGTCGGTACCTCAGGCAATACGGCAGGACCTCTCAATAGAGGTGCCTTCTTGTTCTCCGCCTAGGGAGGGTGGGGGGCTATTGGAGATAGTATAGGGCGGATATAGGAGTTCCCCGTTAGGACGGGTGGCACGGATGGTTTCCGTGTCACCTCCCTATCGCTTAACACTCGCCCGGCTTATCATTCCTCAGCGTGCGGGTCGATCACAGGGCCTCACACATTCACAGGAAGCATTCAAGCGTTCCTGGGAACGTCTGCTAACAGTTCCCATCAACGGTGTGTATGTTACAGATGTTTCACGGTGGACATGTGACTGTGGGGCCCAGAAATATCACTCATACCTCCTGTGCAAACATCTCATACAAAACACCAGGCCTCTGCCTGCTCATTGGTGGGCTTCTGCTGTTAGATTTCATATTCCTCCATTTTACACCGTTCCAATTGAGGGGATTGTTGCTCTGCCACCCGAGGAGCCGGCACCATATGCCTGGCATGCTTGCATGCCTCAGGCAAGCACTGTGCCATTGTTAACTATGGTATGCAGTACAGAATCAGATGCAGAACCTACAGCCAGTGTTGGTATTTCCATTTGAATGCTGATGTCGTTGTTGACTTAGAATTTTTGCAGATTCTGTCTTCGCCGTCAAGGCCTCCGCCAACAGGAAGAGATGGTCTGATGTGAACACGTGCAGGAGGTAACGGGGGCTTCGCAGAAAGCATCCTACTTGATCACACTACTCTATACTAAGATTTCAAAATTTTCAGCTTGACGACGAAGATGAAATCGACGTAGACCACTTAATTGCAGTTCTACGGCGATCATTGCGCATCCTTGAGGACCAACAAGATCGCGCGGAGCCACGGTGGTTCAAGAATGCAGCACATATAATGAAACCACTTATCCGCTGGGAAAGTGATATCCGTCGCCACGAACAGCGTCGTTCAATGCCCATCACGAACTCAACTACTCACCAACAACCCCTAGCCACAAATGTTATTGGCTACAAGTACTGTATTTAACAGAGTTTCCTACATCTTGAATACAGATATCAATGAGCGATACAAGCAATTCACTATATAGTCTGTCTATCTTGCCTCGATAAGCTTCCACAGTGCCGTGGCCTTCAACTTTCGTCGAAGGGGCACGCAGAGACGCCCGCCGCTGGCCGACGCGTCAGTGTGCATGTGAAATCCACGTGATCCTCAGCGCTTGCATCTACGCAAACCCGCTGGGTAATTAACCTCAAGTTTGTACTATTGGGTCGGCCTTCCCACCGCCATAAGATCCTTGATCACAATGGCACCTCAGGCGCGCCACACCTTCGCATAATTATGGCAACACGGCCAAATAGCACTATATTAGCATCAAGGCAATATCGCTATAGGCTCGGCCTTCTCGGCCATCCCACGGACGCGGCGTTCTCCAAGTCCCGGGCTTCTGCCATCACGGCGTTGCGCAAACACCGGTCCTCGCCTCGCGGCTAAGACCACCATATGTTCCGGTAACCATCCGGTCCGGACATATCACATGCTACGGTGCCTGCTGGCCCAATAGCATTACGACCTCGGCGCTCCGCCTTGGTCAGCACACGATGACCGGCCAATCACCATTATACCTCACGGTATCCGGCAACCGGCATCCCTTATACCCGGGCTGCGCCCGTCTTCACATGTCCATCTTACGATGAGACCACACGCTCTCTATTTTACCATTGGCCCGGCCATTACCAGCGGGCCACGGCCTTTGTAGAGTAGTCGTACCACTTGGTCGCCCTTATGGCAACCAAGCCCACATTCCTTATCGGGCATGTACTATACAGTAGCACATGACCCGTTATATTTGTGTATATAAGTAGGGCCTTGACGGCCTATAACCTTAGTTCTATTCTTCTCGGCGTACGCCGTAGAAGAACCTCCTACCTCCTATGGTGTCTGATAACCTCTTCCTCACTAAGTCGCCTAGTTCATCGCAGGATACTGGCTTGGTGAGTCCCACAGAGCCATCTGTGTCAGTTAGTAAGCCATGCATGTGATTCTTATATACCGTTATCGGGATATGAGTAATCGTAAGGTCATTGGCATGTGATAACGAGCGGGCCGCTTATCCAATGGTGTTGACATAGCCCGGTATCGGGATATGAGTAAAGCGCGTGACACCGGAGGTTAGTCCGCTGAGTCATAGACGCGTACAAGCGTGTTATGTACGTGTTGTTATGACAAGTGGACGTATACCGCATTGTGTACGTGTTGTTTGGTTGCGTGTACGTGTAGACGGGCGCTTAGCAGCGTAAATGTCTACAAGGTCGTAGAAATACCAGATAAATAGGTAAAAATACGGGAAAAATAGTGGCATGTCCCAAATCTGTGACATTACCCCCTCTTCAGGTTTCATTGTCCCTAATGGAACGATTACTTTCCTGTGGAGCCGAATCCACCAGTACCGCGCTCGGATTTAATCTTTTCAAAGTAAGATTTTCCGTGTAGCGTAATGTGCGGGTCCTTAGCAACTTCGCAGATGAGCTGAGCAATCTTATCACCGGCCCGAATATCGATAGATATGTCGGAGTGATTTCGGAGAATGATGATTACCTCGCCTTGATAGTCGTGGTCGATAACGCCACCCATTTACGTCTATGCCTTTGCGGGCAAGACTAGAGCGAGGGGCGATACGTCCGTAAGTGCCGAAAGGTACCTGGATCTTCAGTTTGGTGTTGTATTCTGCCTGCCCGTGAGCTGGCAGAACGTCGCCTGTTGCAGTGTACAGGTCAAACCCAACCGAGTCCTTGGTTCCCTTTTCCGGCATTCGGCCGCCTTCACCGACTACGATTTTCAAGTCCGCATTTTGGTTAATGTCGGCTGACATCCATCCCCCGTCGGGGTGTCTAACCATGCGCTGCTTAGGATCCTTCGCAAATTCTTCGCGATACTGCGGCCAGTCGTCTGGCCACGTGCATTCGTCGGCTTCCCAGTCGTCGCTGTCAGGGTCGAAGACGTGAACTGCTTCCTTCCTTCTAGCTGATCGCCTGAGGGGGACATCCTGCATTGGAATGGAGTGTGAAGCCTTGTATTCCTGCAGAATGTCATATGCCATGTCGAGATCGGCTTCGCGTACCCAGGAATTGTCATTGATACCGAAACCCTTCCATCGGATTCTGTATTCAACTCTTCCTGCGTGGAGACGATGATCTAAGATCTTCTCGACTTCCCATAATTCCTCGCAGTCGACCATTTCTGGTTGAGGCTCTGGTTTCTTCTGATGCACAGGGTCCTTGTACATAACCAACTTGGAAGCGTGAAATACTGGGTGATAAGCCCTGTATTGCTCGTCCATGTGTACCCTAAAGGTGACCGGCGATAATTGTCTTCAATGGTCCCAAATAGCGTGGACTAAGACTTCTTTTGGAGTCTTGCCAGCTACGGGCGTCAACGAGGACTTTGTCGCTGACTTTAAACGGTACCGAGCGCTTATGTTGATCATAGTACCAAGACCAGCGTTCAGCAGCCAATTTCATTGCTGCCTTAGCTTGTTCTTGTGCTGACCATCTTTCGTAAGCAATGACATTTAGGTCCGTGTATGGTGTTGGACGTAAATTCGTAGGTCTGCATTAGGGTGCCTTCCTAGTTCGACAAAGAATGGGCTATTCTTTGTTGTCTCACTAGCCGCGTTGTTGTACGCGAATTCAGCCGTAGGGAGAAACCATGACCAATTATCCTTCTGAATAACATCGATGTAACATCTAAGATATTGTTCCAGGATCTGGTTAACTCTCTCCGTCTGGCCATCCGCTTGCGGGTGATAGGCGGTTGTCATTGACCGTTGGATTCCCAATTGCTCACACCATCCCTTGAATAAGGCGGCTGCGAATTGCGGGCCTCTATCCGAAATGATTTGTTTCGGAAGTCCGTGGTTCGGGTAAATCCGAAGGTACAGAAGGTTCGCCAATTCTTTTGCCGTTATTCTGTCTGACGTGGGAATGAAATGTGCTCGCTTGGTAAGCCGGTCCACTATTACCATAATAGCATTGAATTGTTTCAATTCGCCGCTGGGCGGTAGGTGGACGATAAGGTCAATTGTGACTGTGTCCCATGGCGCTTCCGGTACTGGGAGCGGTTGCAGGGGTCCGTACGGGGTCTGGTTGTGGTTCTTCATGCGTTGACATGTGTCACAACCTTCCACGTATTGCTTTACCATCGTGGTCATTCCAGGCCACCAGTAATTACGTGATAGAAGTTCATAGGTCTTCCATCGTCCGAAGTGTCCGGCAGTCACATGGTCATGATGTAACTCCAGAATCTTCGTGCGCAATTCCTTAGGCTCTTTTGGAACGTACACTTTTCCTCGTCTGAGGAGTAATCCGGCCTCCATGTTCCATTCCTGGAGATCTTTACCGAATTCCTTGGGACCACTTTTTAGTAGTTCCTGGTAATCTTTGGTAATCTGATCGTCCATGAGGGCTTGTCGGATTTGTCGGAGGAGGTCCTCGTCGCCTGATTGTATCTCCTTCTGTGACGCTTCTAGCGCCCTAACCGTAAAGTATTCCGGTTTCAGCAAAATTTGATCGTGATTGTCGAGTTCCACCCCCTCTTCATGGTCTGGCCTCTGTGACAGAGGGTCAGCCGTGAGCATTGTTTTACCGGGTTTGTGGCACATGGTGAAGTTGAACCTTGTCAGGTAAAGACTCCAACGTGCCTGTCTCCGGGTTAGCCATTGTGCCGATTTGAAATATGTCAGGTTGAGATGATCCGACCATACTTCAAATTTGTGTGGATGTCCTTCGAGGTAATGTCTCCATTCCTCTAGAGCGCGGATGATTGCGAGCAACTCCTTATCGTAAATCTCTGATAGAGATTTCGAGTAAAAGGCTACCGGGTGCCATAGCTTATCTTCCGAAGAGTATTGTGATAGCACTGCACCAGTTGCGTAATCTGAAGAATCCGCTTCCACGCGGAACGGGGACTCCTGATCTGGGATCCGGAGTATTGGAGCCGATGTGAAAGCTTCCTTGAGAGTTTGGAAGGCTTCCGCTTGTTCGGGTCCCCAGTTCCACTGCGTGGTTTTCTTGGACAGTTCGGTAAACGGCTTAACCACTTTGGAGAAATCTTTAATGAACCGACGGTAGTAGTTGGCGAAGCCAACAAAGGCCTGGACGTCCTTCACCTTGGCAGGTGTAGGCCAGTCCATTACGCCGGCTACCTTCTTAGGGTCCATTTCGACTTTTCCTTTGGAAATGATCATTCCCAGGTATTCAATACTGCTTTGTTCAAAGAAGCACTTTTCAGGCTTCGCGAACAAGTCGTTGTCTTGCAAGATTTGTAATACTTGTTTGACGATACGACGGTGTTCCAACAGGTCGTTTCCGAACACAAGGATGTTGTCTAGGTAGACAATGACCTTTCCTTCTCTAATAAGGTCACCTAGGATATCGTTCATCATGTGTTGGAACATGCTGGGTGCATTACAAAAACCGAAGTACATGACTACAGCTTCGTAAAGGCCGTTAGGCGTAATGAATGCGGTCTTCCATTCATCTCCCTCCTTGATTCTTACATTGTTGTAACCCCAACGCAAGTCGAGCTTCGTAAATATCGAAGCCTGGCTAAGCTTATCGATAAGCTCGTCTATGCGTGGGAGAGGGTACCTATTTTTAATGGTCAAGTCGTTTACTTTTCGGTAATCGACTACCATTCGGGCTCCGCCGTCTTTTTTAGGGACGAAGAAGACCGGGCTCGCGATCGGGGATTTCGAGTGTCGGATGTAGCCCTTCCGTAACTCTTCCTGAATCCACTGATCTAGCGAGTTCGCTTCCTGAGGAGACATCTTGTATGCCTTACTCGGGGGCGGTAGTACCGCGTTATCGGGGAAGTCGATGGCGTGGTCGTATGGTTTCCGTTCGGGCATCCTTTCGGATGCGCGTTGAGAAAATACCGTGGGACCAAACTCCTGGTATTCCTCCGGAACCAAGGATTTCCATTTCTGGAGATCCGCATCTGTCAGGAATTCATCATCCGACTTCTCCGTTATCGACTGAATGGCGTCGATAAGGAGTTCCGTTCCTTCGTCAAGGGTGTTCACCCAAGCGACAAATGGATTCTCAGGCTGCTCTAAGCCAAGAAAATCTATTGGAAAGTCGTTGATGATCTGATAGATGTTGCGGGGTTCGATTTCGTCTTCTTCCTCGGAAATCGAAACCCGTTTGCCATGTTTACATTTTTCCGTACATCGATATGTGAAGGTTCCTTCCGGCCAATTGAAGTCCGGGTTGTGTTTCAGGAACCAGTCATATCCGAGGATCACATCCACATTCTGTACGTCCATTACGTACAAGAATTCGGTGGACTTGTGTTCCTCGTGCACCATATAAGCTTTTACTGCCATATTGATATTACCGGCGGTATTAGAGGTACCGTCGGCGTTGCGAATCTCGAGGGGCGAAGGTAGTTTCTGAGTAACTAACTTTTCCTCATGGACGAGTTTCTTATCAATGACGCTTATTGATGCACCGGTGTCGATTAATGCCATGGCGTTAACCATATACCCACAGTTCTACTTCGATGGAGAATGATTTATTATCGTCTCGGGAATCATTTCCATGTACAACGTTACACAAAGTAAAGAACTTGAGCGCGAGTGGGTCAGGATGAAAGTATTGTACAGGAGGGGCACGTGTAGCTAGTGTCCTTGTCCTCCGGGCAAAGTCCGTTGCCGAGTTTCCGAGTATACCGATATGGGATACCGAGTGACGTACGACCGCCTTATCTTCCCACAAGATAAGGGGTCTCTGTGAAGCCTCTTCGTAGAGGTGCGCTTCTTCGGGGCGCTGTACACTCCCAGCCGCTGCGGGGCTGGTGTGTTCTTCACAGAACGTCTTCGAGACGTGTGGTTGGAGCGAGGGGAACCGAGATGGTCCCGACATTGGCGACGGTGGTGGCGGGGGCCGAGGGTCCTGCTGAGTTTGAGTCAGCCGCGACTTCTTCCCAGATCGTTTGGGCACGATACGTCTTGCCATCCGCGGGGGGCGCCGAGTACGGCTTCTTGCCAGAAGCCTGTCCCTTTCCACTACCCGTAGGAGCAGCGGACTTCTTGTCAGAAGCAGCCGCATCCTTCGTCTGTTGCTGTTCGTACCGCTGAGCGGCGGGTACGAACGTGCCGTTTGCCTTGTCCTCCCGCAATTTTGGGCAGGAGTTGAACCAGTGACCCTTCTGCTTGCAGTATGTGCAGAGGGCGTCAGGGTTTGGTGCGGCGGCGGGCTTCTTGGCAGGCGCCTTCCCCTTGTCCTTTTTCTTCTCCGACTTCTTCACAGAAGCTGTTACGGTTATTTTGATTTTTTGAACATCCGCAGAACTCACCACCGGTCGAATACGATACAGGGACTTGTTGCGCAACCAACTCCCCTGGCTACTCGTGACTCTACTGGGCGCATCCCCAGTTGTACTAGTCTATAGGGCGCGTTTCATCACTGGCAGATCCAACTCTGCCACCGTTTCATGTTCATCGTTCATTAGCTGATAGATGGCGTTCAACCACCATCATTCCTATCTATCGTCTCGGATATATCACTACATACTTATCAAACGTTTGGTACTATAGCGTAGATAGTAGCGGTGACATCTGGGACAAGCTTGACCCCTGAAAACTAACGTAGTATATAAACTCGTGTACTTACTGTCGAGGCTCTTCAGCTCGACCTTGTTGTATAAACAAGAAGTCTTATACTCGTTCTCCAACGTAGGAAACTACGCTTAGTATTTCTCGCTCGAGCAACTGAACGACTAAGTCCTCGAAGTGCACACTAACTTCTTGGACTTAGGCAAGTCTTATATTCTATTAGACTTGCATCCGAACAGATTATATCCTCTAACGCGTATTGGATATTAACCGATCTCCTAAGAACTTCACTTAGGACCCGAAGGCATCTAACGAGTATTTGCCTTGCATACGGCGACACGCTTATGTGCAGAAGAACGATCTATATTCACGACTCGAATATACGAACGGGTATTCGACCCGTAACAGAAGCGGAGGACGTCTCCTTCTTTTCGGCAGGGGCCGAGTCCTTCTTGCTGGCCTTCTCGAAGATCGAGCCCTTGATCTTGTCCGGATATGATGTTTGGTACATTTCCAGAGCGAAATCGATGAGGGGCTCGATGTCGGTCGGGGCCTTGAAGAACGGGGTCTTTCCGAGGACGTTTAAGGTGTCCTTAACCTTTTCGGGGAGAGTCTCGGTGAATTCCCACACCAGAGTCTCGTTGGCGGTTTCGGAGAGTCGGCCAAGGGTGCGGAACCGTTCGCAGTAATTGAAGTAGTTCGATTCTGCCAATTCCTTGCCCTTCGTGCCGTAGTAGCCGCAAATTTCCTTCTTCGCGATCTCCTTGTCCATCATTTTCCCATATTGCACCATTACGGATTTGGTGAAATCCTCCCAGGTGCTGAGAGGTTCACCGTTTCCTGCCTTTTTGATGAGAGGCGAGAAAAATTTGTATGCGTCCCCTGTGACGCGGAAGAGGGCCGTGGTGATACGGTCATGGTCATCGTAGACCCTGAGCGTACCGAAGTACAGGCCCATCTTCTCCACCCATTCCTGTGCAGTCACCTTTCCAGATGACCCAGAGAATTTGGGGGGAGGGGGAATTTTCAGGTTTTGAGGCAGACCTGGAATCTGCGGGGCGACGGCTGCTGCAGCGGCAGCAGCGGCCTCGGCTGCTCGGGTTCGAGCAGTGTTGGGGGCCAGTGCGGGTTCTTCCAGGGGCGTGCGGACACCGGGAGGGTTGGGAACGGAGGGATTCTTACGACTCCTCCGAAGTTCTTCCTCAACTTTCTCCATGCGCTCGGCGAACGCATCCTCGAGGTCGTCGAGTCGGGACCGGTAGTCCTTCCGGAGTTCCTTCTCCATTTCGGAGAACTTGGCGGTGTACTCCTGTCGGAGTTCCTTTCCAAGGTCCACCAAAGTGGACAGAACTTCGTTGCGGACTGAATTGACCGCTTCGTGTAGCTCGTCTTGGGCCTTCTGTTCGATTGCCCTGGATTGCCCAGCCCGGGAGTCGATTCTGCCATGGATTTGCTCCAGGCGGGCGTACACCATCCGTCCGAGGGTGTTCACCTTGTTGTGAAAGATTGCCGCACTTCGTTGTACGGCGGCATCGAGGATTGCCCCATGAAGGGGTCCATCCACCTTGTGTTGGTCCTTCTCTGGGAGGTACGCCTTGAGGCCGGCTTCGACCTCAGCACTGGGTTGTCGTGCTGCGCCCGAATATTCTATCTCCATGTTGGTGACGACCCCGATTGGCCGAGTGTAGCGAGCCGGGGGATATCCGGGGATAGGTGTGCCTGGACGCGTTCCCATGGGGTTGGACGGGGAGTCCCTTTGTGGGGGGACATACTCGAGTACGTCCTCTTCCTCTTCCTCTTCCTCTTCCTCGCTTAGGTGCTCCAGGGTCACCAGGGGTTGAGTCCCTGAGGGCCCTGCTACCGGGGTCACCGGACCTTCTGAGCGGAGGCGCATCTTGCGAGGGGCGAGGGGGGTGCTAACGGAGGAGGTGGAAGACATTTTGTGAATCTGTTTATGACGAATGTGTTACTCATTGTCTTAGATTCTTAAGAAGGGATTTTGGTTTGAAAGCTGCAACTTTCGTTATAGATCACACTCGCACTCTATTTC
Source organism: Wolfiporia cocos (assembly GCA_029448655.1). Taxonomy (NCBI): domain Eukaryota; kingdom Fungi; phylum Basidiomycota; class Agaricomycetes; order Polyporales; family Phaeolaceae; genus Wolfiporia; species Wolfiporia cocos. Next base: position 16,507 of record JACCLO010000002.1, read on the forward strand.
AGAGTTAAAAGATGATAGTATTTCTACTATACAATCGCGAGTATATCCTCTTCTACCGAAGTAGTTGAGGGCCCTGCCACCTTGTCAGGTGGTGTTACACCGAAGGCAAAAGTAATTTGTAGCGCTACGCATTCTGCTACGATACGAGCTAAGTCCGTATGCCAATCCAAAAAGGAAATATTGCCGAGCTGCTTGCAATACTTTTTCATAATTCTCCAGTCTCTATTGGTGATCCTCCCCCGTCCCGCTCTATCCTTTACGTTATCCACCAAATCCTCCAATTCTACTACCATAGTATGGAAACGCATGTCGTTTTCCATATGGAAGCCTGGGTAATTAGGGGGGTGGTTGGCGAGAGGAGTGAGACGAGTGAGAGTGCCTTCTAGCATGGGAATAACTTGATCGCATGCTTGGAGAGGCTTCTTCTTCCCGAAGACGAGGGAAGGGTCGAGAATCTTGTGGTTGGCCGGAACGGAGGGTCCGGCCGCTGGGCTGGAGAGACGGAGGGCCAGTGAAGAAGCTGCTTGCTTGGCTTCCTTGGCGGCTTGTTTGGCGGCGATTCGCTTATTCAGCTTATCGTGGGCGAGCTTGAGCTTGTTGAGTTCGCGGAGTTCAATAAGGTTCTCCATGGCGGTAATGGAAGCGGCTAGCTTCTCTTCCTCTGTCCAGATGCGCTTGGCAAGTGGAACTGGCTTGGGAGGTCGAGGAGCGGGTATCCCAGCCTCAGCGATGTGCTTTGGCATGTGGACGGGAATCTCCCAAAGATGGAGCTTCCCAGTGTAATCTTCCTTTACAGGAAGCGTGTATGTGACGTCCTCTGCCCGAGGAATGTCGGCGGTGTCGATGCGGCTGAGAAGGGATCGCTTTGCCGGTTTGACGTAAGGGGCAGTGGAGGAGCCACGGGTGCGACGGGTAACGCGGGGCATGATTCTAGAAAGTGCAGCCTTCATGAGAAACGAAGTTTCCCAGTGATACGTCCAAGAACAGGAATAGAAGGGTTTATGTAAGGTAGGGTAGTGGACTCCTTTTCAGGAGCAAAGAAGGTGTACTACGGGGCATAATTACTCTTATGTTGCGCGCAAACCCTGTGCCGAGACGGCGCGGATATTCGCATGACCCTAATGGTCAGAGGCGCCGACTCCAGGGGTAGAGTTGCTGACTGCCAGGCCGGTTCCTGGGTCAGATGATTGGGATTCGGATACACGACACCGCCCCGGAGGGACGATGCCGGAAAGTGGCTGGGATGTTACATCCCTTAGCCTGTCCATGCTTCAACAATGAGGTTGCCGTCTATAGCCACATGGGTGTCACATCAGGGCTAAAAAACCACTGTCGATCTAAGATCGCGAGACAGCAGCGCTCCACATCCCGAAGGAGTGGGCCACGCGCTTCTCTTCCGATGGGGCCCCAAATCCGTTTGACCCATGCTCGCATGCCGAGCTGCCCGGAGGACTTATGCTATTGGCTACCGCAAGTGACCTATGGCAGGGTGATTTTTTACGTCACCCCCCTCACTGCTTTTCCCATAACGGGTTCAAAGCAGGTCCCTTACGCCTGGGAGGCGGCTTTGGAAAATTCCCATGCCATCATAGTGATGACCCTGTGGATAGTGATGGGGCGCTGAACAACGCTTGCCATGACAGGGGGTTGGGCGCACACAGGCAGACCGTCCCTTTTTCTCCACAGGCGGGTCTTAACCGCGCATAGTCCAAGCTTGTCAGCGAGGACCATGTCTCCTTGACCCTGGAGTCCGGGTTAGGTAGGCCTCCTGCCTAAAAAGGCAGTGTGGCTTTCCTGGTTGCCAATCCTCTGCCGAGGATGGCGATGTATCCCCCAGATCTCAACTATCACCCCAAACTCTTTGTCAAGAGTAGGGATGTGCGCAGCAACGAGCAATAGCCCCTGTAGGATAGAAACCCAGACCCAAGCGCAAGCGCAAGGGCGGGGGTAGGGGGAGATTTGTTCTTATGACACAGACTAGACTGTGGGACTCACACTATAACCTTATAAACGACTTGAAGGAGTTGTTGGAGGTTGGTGAGGAGACTAGTGGGCGCAAGCAGAGATGTTATGTGTCACAAGCCGATTTTCTCCAACTAGCTTACGACTAGAAACAACCCTTATCTTATCTAAGCGCCCGCCTATGCATCACGTGCAAGGACCCCGAACACCCCACACGTGCCTACACAAACCCCGGACACCCTTGATGTGGCTCTACACCTACGATAGGGTTTACCATACTCTAAACGGTCTATCAGCTCACGTAATACTGTATAGTAGCCAAACATGTACAAACAGTCTACGAGCATATATACCAGCCAGACGAGCAGGGAGCACCCCAGACTCGTCTTGGCCTTTGTTGCCTTGAGTAGCCTCAGACTAGGAATACGCTTCCACGCGAGTAATATTCCCCTGAGTAGTTGCTTGAGATAGCGCTTGTGTCATTATGTGACTGTGCGAATGCAGAGAACAAATCTAAGGCTTATCCGCAGTGATAGCCCCACTTATATACATGCTTTGTTTGGTTACTCAAAGAGGAGCCAAACAGCTAGACGGTCTGTGCGCAGACATAACTAATACAGCTAAGTCGTTAACTACAGTAGACCATGTGCGCCGGTAATGGCCGCACCAGTAAGATTGTGTGTTTGGACCGTGGGTCCATGTTGTGGAAGTGGCGTTGCTACGTTAGTAAGCCATGCACGTGATAACTATATACCGGTATCGGGATATGAGTAATACTAAGGGCATTGGCATGTGATAACGAGCGGGCCGCTTATCCAATTGTACTGACATAGCCCGATATCGGGATATGAGTAAAGCGCGTGACACCGGAGGTTAGTCCGTTGAGTCATTGACGCGTATAAACGTGTTATGTACGCGTTGTTATGACAAGTGGACGTACACCGCGTTGTGTACGTGTTGTTTGGTTGCGTGTACGTGTAGACGGGCTCTTAACAGCGTAAATGTCTACTAACACAAGATAACACTTACTTGTAATGTTCTTGGTATTTGCTGGTTAGGCAAGGGATAAGCAGGTGTTAAGCAGGATACGTTGAGTGGTTAACTCGTAGTATGAATGCAATGAATAGAACTGAGGCAATAGCGCTCAGCAAGTCCAGTATATATACATGATAAATAAGACCCCTAACAGTCTTATTAGATAATACTAGTGTCCGTATTCGTATGTACAAGTCCCCAGGTACCTAATTACTTAGTAATATACGATAAATACATATACCGATCAAAACCGGGATATAGGAAGGCGGCGTAGGCCGCACGAATGGCATTTTGCGCTCTTGTCATTACAAAGACGGGGCGTGACCAAAGCCCGGTCCGCTGACGTTTATACGCTGACTGCTTCCGGACGGAATGTCCGATTGGCTGGAACTAGACATGTGACTGATGGTAACTACTAATGATAAGGTAAGACCGTCGTTACGGGAGATAACGCGGCCATCATTCGGCACGTATGTAACCGTTAACTTATGAACCAGATAAGCTAGTTATTGGTCTAGAAAGTCGTAGATAATTCGTAGAATTGCCGGAAAAATAGTAAGAAATATAGGGAAACTAGGAGAATTCTTGTGACATTACCCCCCCCTTAGATTTCAACGACCCCGTTGAGAGTAGAAGTTGTGCTAGAGCCCATTGAAGGGTTAGTCTTTACGATTTTTCCACTTTTATTGTCCTGTTGATCCAAAACCTTGTGTACCGCGCTTGGTTGGCTTGTTGAACTGCTCGTTGTAGGGTCCACTTCCATGTAGGTGAGGTCGAATTTCTTTTTCGAACTTCTCCTTAGTCATGGATTCCTGTATTTCGGGCGTGATTGCTACTTCGCAAATTAGCTGCGTGTCACAAGAATTCTCCTAGTTTCCCTATATTTCTTACTATTTTTCCGGCAATTCTACGAATTATCTACGACTTTCTAGGCCAATAACTAGCTTATCTGGTTCATAAGTTAACGGTTACATACGTGCCGAATGATGGCCGCGTTATCTCCCGTAACAACGGTCTTATCTTATCACTAGTAGTTACCATCAGTCACATGTCTAGTTTCAGCCAATCGGACATGCCGTCCGGAAGCAGTCAGCATATAAACGTCAGCGGACCAGGCTTTGGTCACGCCCCGTCTTTGTAATGACAAGAGCGCAAAATGCCATTCGTGCGGCCTACGCCGCCTTCCTATATCCCGGTTTTGATCGGTATATGTATTTATCGTATATTACTAAGTACTTAGGTATCTGGGGACTTGTACATACGAATACGGACACTAGTATTATTAGACTGTTAGGGGTCTTATTTATCATGTATATATACTGGACTTGCTGAGCGCTATTGCCTCAGTTCTATTCATTGCATTCATACTACGAGTTAACCACTCAACGTATCCTGCTTAACAGCTACTACTCTTCGCCTAACCAGCAAACCCTTCAAGAATAACTAGTAAGTTGTTATCTTGTGTTAAGATCTTCGTTCTTCATGGAGTCCTGACGGACCCTTTGCTCCAGGTGTGTGGAGAGATCGTCGAAATCGGTGACGAGGGTGGTGAATTTTGCTATGATGGGGGCCGTGGTGGTTGCGTCGGGGACTTTCCATAGCCGGAAAAGGTTCTTGTGGGCGGCGTTCATCTGTTTGTCGACGTCCAAGAACCAGTCCCACTTCTTCTCCGTGCAATGGACGTCCCTGGGGTTCGGAAGACCCCGTTTCTCGACCCACTCGGCCGGCATCCTAAGCTCCTCTACTCTCTCCAACAGCGACTTCTTGGGGGGCTGGATTCGCTCCCAAAGACTCCTCACCATTCTCTCTTCCTCAGCCCTCTTCCTGGCTGCCTCGGCGATTAGCTGATCCAGGGTCTGTTTCTGGATCCGAGCCTCGAGCTTCTCCTTCTGTCGGAGAAGCTTGTCGAGCTTCTTCCACCTGATGTCGTCGAGGGCGGCCTCATGGTTGACCCTTCGGATCTCCTCCGGGTCAGGGTTCGGCTTCCTATAGAAGACGTCTTTGCCCTTTCGGGACTTTCCTCGCTTTGGGGCTGTGACCGCGGAAATGCGGTCTTCGAGCGATTTAGAGGAGGCAATGTGCCATTCCTCGCGCTCCCCCTTAGCGGCGTTTCACGGATGATAAATAAGACCCCTAACAGTCTAATTAGATAATACTAGTGCCCGTATTCGTATGTACAAGTCCCCAGATACCTAAGTACTTAGTAATATACGATAAATACATATACCGATCAAAACCGGGATATAGAAGGGCGGCATAGGCCGCACGAATGGCATTTTGCGCTCTTGTCATTACAAAGACGGGGCGTGACCAAAGCCCGGTCCGCTGACGTTTATACGCTGACTGCTTCCGGACGGAATGTCCGATTGGCTGGAACTAGACATGTGACTGATGGTAACTACTTGTGATAAGATAAGACCGTCGTTACGGGAGATAACGCGGCCATCATTTGGCACGTATGTAACCGTTAACTTATGAACCAGATAAGCTAGTTATTGGTCTAGAAAGTCGTAGATAATTCGTAGAATTGCCGGAAAAATAGTAAGAAATATAGGGAAACTAGGAGAATTCTTGTGACATTACCCCCCCTTAGATTTCAACGACCCCGTTGAGAGTAGAAGTTGTGCTAGAGCCCATTGAAGGGTTAGACTTTACGATTTTTCTACTTTTATCGTCCTGTTGACCCAAAACCTTGTGTACCGCGCTTGGTTGGCTTGTTGAACTGCTCGTTGTAGGGTCCACTTCCATGTAGATGAGGTCGAATTTCTTTTTCGAACTTCTCCTTGGTCATGGATTCCTGTATTTCGGGCGTGATTGCTACTTCGCAAATTAGCTGAGCAATTCTGTCGCCTTTCTTTACTTGGTACGGATCTCCTGTGAGGTTCATCAACATGACAAAGACTTCTCCGCGGTAGTCATGGTCTATTACACCTGCGAGGACATCGATGCCCTTTTTCGCAAGTCCAGACCTTGGCGCTATCCGACCGTATGTCCCATAAGGAACTTTGATACGAATATCAGTGGGGACCGAGGCGGATTTCCATGAATTGATTAGGATATCCTGCGCGGCATATAGATCATAGCCGATCGCATCGGTTGTTCCCCTGGTCGGTAGTTTGCCATTGACTCCTACTTCGATTTCCAAGTCTTCGTTGAACTCAACATCGGAATGTACCCATTGCCCTGTAAAGGGATCGCGCTTGTAGTACACTTTCGGTTGTGTAGGGTCGACATCGTCTCGATATTGGGGCCAGTCATCGGGCCAGACACATGTGTCCGAATCCCAGTCTGGTGAGTCAGGGTCGAAGACGGCTATGGTTTGCCGTGTTCCGCCGAGTCTAGTTGATCGACGAAGGGGTTGATTTGGGTCGGTACTAAGGGCCGAATATTTTGCCTTGTACTCGTCCAACATCTCCTTTGCGTTAGCCAAATGTTCCTCGATTTCCCACGTGTCTTCCGCAGGTCCGGTGCCTTTCCAATGGATAAGGTATTCCCACCGGCCGCGTCGGTTACGGTGGTCGAGAATGGCTTCCACTTCCCATTCTTCCGGGTCTTCCATTTCCGTTGGCTTGTCAGCCGCTGGAGGGTGACTTTTCTGACCTTCGATGGTTGATTCCTTGTACATAACCAGTTTTGAACCATGAAATACAGGGTGGTAAGCCCTATATTGTGCATCCATGTACACCTTGAACGTTACCGGTCCCAATTTTTCCGTGATTCGGAATGGGCCGATGTAGCGTGGGGCTAGACTCCTTTCGGTGTCTTGCCAACTTCGCACGTCCATGAGTACTTTGTCGCCCACTTTGAAGGGGACAACTTGCTTCTTTTGGTCATAGTACCAGGACCATCTTTCGGCTGCAATTTTCATTGCCGCTTTAGCTTTCTCTTGTGCAGAGAACCGTGTATTCGCAATTTCTACTAAGTCTTTGTTTCGACTCGGTTCGAAACTGCTTGGTCCTGCAATAGGATGACGACCTAATTCCACCAGGAATGGAGATTCCTTGGTAGTTTCGCTGGCTGCATTATTGTACGCAAATTCCGCTGTTGGCAGGAACTCCGACCAGTTATCTTTTTGGTACGTATTTATGTAGCACCGCAGATACTGTTCGAGTATTTGATTTACTCGTTCGGTTTGTCCGTCTGCCTGCAGATGGTACGCAGTAGTCATCGACCTTTGAATTCCCAGCAGGGTGCACCATTCACCAAATAGTTTTGAGGCGAATTGTGTCCCTCTGTCCGATACTATCTGTTTCGGCAACCCGTGTAAGGGTTATACCTTTTGATAGAGTATCGTAGCTAGGTCTTTCGTTGAGAAGGTATTTTCAATTGGGAAAAACCTTGCTCTTTTGGTCAATCGATCCACTACGACCATGATTGCGTCATGCATTCCCGATGGGGGTAGCTGTGTAATCAGGTCTATTGTCACCACTTCCCACGGGCCTGACGGCACCGGTAGGGGTTGCAGGGGGCCGTACGGCTTCTGCGGGTGGTTCTTCATACGTTGGCATGTGTCGCACCCGTCTAAGTATTTTTTGACGTAAACGAACATTCCGGGCCACCAATAGTTGCGGCTTAGCAATTTGTACGTTTTGTAGCGTCCAAAATGCCCAGCTGACTTGTGATCGTGATGATACTCGACCACTTGCCGTCTGATATCCGCTGGTGTAGCTGGAACGTAGACTTTGCCTCTTCGGAGGAGTAACCCTCCTTCGTAGTTCCATTCTGATAGGTCTTTTTTGAATTCACGAGGGCCAGATGAGAGCAGCTCCTTGTAGTCTTTTGTGACCTTGTCGTCTAGCAATGCTTTGCGAATCTCTCGGAGTATCGATTCGTCTTCCGATTGTGGGGCAGCATGGGAGGTATCAAGAGCCATTGCCATGTACTCTTGCTTGAACCACTCAGGTTTCAGAAGAACCTGGTCGCGATTATCGAGATCCACCCCCTCCTCATGGTCTGGCCGCCTGGACAGAGGATCCGCGGTTAGCATTGTTTTGCCAGGTTTGTGCTTCATTTGGAAGTTGAAGCGTGAGAGGTACAGTGCCCAACGGGCTTGTCGTCTCGTCAGTTTTTGCGCCGTTTTGAAATAGGTCAGGTTTGGGTGATCCGACCATATCTCGAATTTTTCAGGGTGTCCCTCTAGGTAGTGTCTCCACTCCTCTAGAGCCCTGATGACAGCCAACATTTCCTTGTCGTAGATCTCGTAGTTCCTTTCCGGGGCACTTAGCGACTTGCTATAGTACGCCACGGGGTGGAATTTTTTATCCGTAGGATCTAACTGAGATAGTACTGCTCCGGTAGCGAAGTCTGACGCATCTGTTTCTACGCGGAAAGGCTGATCGTGCGACGGAATTCGAAGCACGGGCGCTTTGGTAAATGCTTCCTTTAGGATTTGGAAGGCATTTTCCTGCTCGGCGTCCCAATGCCAAGCTTCTGACTTTTTGGTCAGCATGGTGAGTGGTTTGGCTATTTTTGAGAAGCCTTCTATGAATCGCCTGTAGAAATTGGCAAATCCAAGGAAAGCTTGAACCTCTTTGACCTTAGTAGGTCTAGGCCAGTCCTGAACTCTGGTGTACTTCTTCGTGTCCATCATGATGTTACTGTCGGAAATGATCATTCCTAGGTATTCAATGGAAGACTGTTCGAAAAAGCACTTTTCATACAAGTCCGAGTCCTTCAGGGTTTGTAGAACCCCTTTGGTAAGTCGCCGATGTTCCTCCATATCATTCCCGAAAATCAAGATGTCGTCTAGGTAGACAACCACCTTGCCGGTCCGAATGAACGGTGCGAGGATAGAGTTCATCATCGCTTGGAACGTTGCGGGGGCATTGCAGAAACCGAAATATATTACCGTTGCCTCGTATAGTCCACGGTGTGTAATGAACGCCGTCTTCCATTCATCACCTTCCTTGATGCGGACATTATTGTATCCCCATCTAAGGTCGATTTTGGTGAAGATGGTCGCGTGGGACAATTGATCGATGAGATCATCGATCCGAGGTATCGGATAACGATTTTTTACGGTTATTTCGTTTAGCCTCCTGTAATCGACAACCATCCGCAGCCCTCCATCCTTTTTATGGACGAAGAAGACCGGGGATGCCATCGGACTTTCGGATGGTCGAATGTAACCCTTCCGTAGTTCGGTGTCTATCCACTCATCCAAGCTGTTACGCTCTTGGGGAGACATTTTGTATGGTTTTACCGGTGGTGGAAGCTGCGCATCTGGTTCAAGCAGTATGGCGTGATCCCAGGGCTTCCGTTCCGGCATCCTCTCTGACGCCTTTTGTGAGAACACCGTTGGCCCATACTCTTGGTATTGTTCGGGCACTAACGATCGCCATTTTTCAATGTCAATCGGTGGTGTGTTTTCCTCACGGTCGTCTGCTTCGTCGAGGTCTTTGTCAAGTACCTCGGCTACCAACTGTGTCAGCAGGTTCATTTCCTCGTCGTCAAGGGTTGCCACCCAAGCGATCAAAGGATTTTCGGGATCCTCCTCTCCTAATATGTCCACGGGAGTGTCCCAAATCGAATTTACTTCGATGATTTCCTTTTCTGGGAGTTCAACTGCTTCCTCCTCAGAAGGGCGGTTACCCTTTTTTCTGGCGTACGGTTGGTCGTATGTACAGCGTGCATATTCCATTTCTCCCTTCCTCCAGTCAAAGGTAGGATTGTGGAGACGCAACCAGTCATAGCCAAGGATTAGGTCTGGTTCCAGGTGCATGACCGTCAGACCTATTTTTTCCTTATGTGTGCCATGTTGCATGAATGCTTTTACTGATTGCATTAAGCGGCCGGCGACGTTTTCTGTTCCGTCTGCGTTTGTAACCGTAATAGGAAACGCTAATTTGTCGGTGACCAGCTTATGTTCATCGACCAATCGTTGTGATATGACCGATATGGTTGCACCGCTGTCGATTAAAGCCAGAGCCTGCACTTTTTGCCCATATACCCAGAGTGTTACTTCGACATGGAAAGATCGAGCGAAGTCGCGCGCATCGTTGCCAAAAATATGGTACATTGACTCGAATACACTCTTTACAGCGGGTACGGGACTAAAATTACACGGGAGCACAAGTGGGCAGGTCATCACATGTGCTCGGTGGGAAAACCCGAGGCAGAGCTTCGGTAGATACCCAGGGTGTTTGCGGAGTCGGCTATCCGCTTGCGAAGCCAGGGCAGATGTGTCCTGATGGAGTCGCCCGACGGTGTAGGCGCAGTCAAAGTCGAACCAGTCGACTGGGTCTGGACGGGGCTGGTGCTTTCTGCCGATCGCACCGGGCTCCCGCTTTTCTCCTCATCGGTGATGCGCGTAGTGGGGGCCAGAGGAACCACCTCTGGTTGTTTCGGAACGTTGGTCCGGATAGTCCCTACGGTGGCTTGGGGGGACTCATCTTCGTCGTCAGTCATCAGTTCCTGGGTGCTGACAATTCGGACCTTGTATTTCTTTTTCGGGTCCAATTTCTTCTGGCCCGACTGTTGCGTTCCGCTCGACGAGCTGACACAGACTAGACTGTGGGACTCACACTATAACCTTATAGGCGACTTGAAGATGTTGCAGAAGGTTGGTGAGGAGGCTAGTGGGCGCAAGCAGAGATGGTATGTAACTGTGCAAATGCAGAGAACAAATCTAAGGCTTATCGTAGCGATAGCCCTACTTATATACATGCGTTGTTTGGTTACCAGTAAGGGAGCCAAACATGAAGACGGTCTGTGCGCAGACATAACTAATACAGCTAAGTCGTAAACTACAGTAGACCATGTGCGCCGGTAATGGCCGCACCAGTAAGAAATAGTGTTTGGACCGTGGGTCCATGTTGTGGAAGTGGCGTTGCTACGTTAGTAAGCCATGCACGTGATAACTATATACCGGTATCGGGATATGAGTAATACTAAGGGCATTGGCATGTGATAACGAGCGGGCCGCTTATCCAATTGTACTGACATAGCCCGATATCGGGATATGAGTAAGGCGCGTGACACCGGAGGTTAGTCCGCTGAGTCATTGACGCGTACGAACGTGTTATGTACGCGTTGTTATGACAGGTGGACGTATACCGCGTTGTGTACGTGTTGTTTGGTTGCGTGTACGTGTAGACGGGCGCTTAGCAGCGTAAATGTCTACAAGGTCGTAGAAATACCAGATAAATAGGTAAAAATACGGGAAAAATAGTGGCATGTCCCAAATCTGTGACACAAGCCTGTCGGCTTCGTCGTTCCGCTTCCACTACTGGCCGGCTTGGCTTCCTTCGGCTTGTTCTTAGGGTTCTCAGGACAGTCGCCCCACTTGTGTTGTCCAGGGTGCTTGCGACAGTCCTTCCCGTAAGAGCCGGTTTCCTTTGCCTTGCCTTTGCCTTTGTCATCAGCCTTGGCAGGCTTCGACGTAGCCTTGTTGGCGGTTTTGCCAGACCCCGACGACTCCTTCTTCTTTTCTTCCTCAAAGATCTTGCCTTTGAGCTTGTCCGGGTATTGCCTCTTGTAGAGGTCGATGGCCATATCGAGGTATACCTCCCAGTCGGTCGGCATTGTAAAGCCGGGCACCGGTTCCAAGGTAGCGAGGGTCTCTCGCACCTTTTCCGGGAGGATCCGTTTGATGTGACTGAACAACGTCTTGTTGTCAGTCTCGGCCAGGCGAGCCAGGGTCCTGAGCTTCTGTGCCCAAGAAAAGAAGTCCGATTGGAGATTCTTTTTCCCTTCGTCTCTGAAGTACCCTTCAATCTCTTTTTCGGCAATTTCCTTGTCCGTCTTCTTGCCGTACACCTTCTCGATTGTTTCCGCAAACGTTTTCGAGGTGTGCCCCGAGGTTTGTCCGGCGGCGATTTTATCAACTACCGGCGACATGTACTGGTAGGCCTCGCCCGTAAGCCGTAGCAGGGCTTGGCGAACCTTGTCCTCCTCGAGGGTCACCTTGGCGTCTGCGAAATACATGCCCATTTTTTGGATCCACTCCTTCGACAAGATGGAGTCCTTAGGGCCAGAGAATTTGGGCGGCTGAGTCGGTTTGGTCTGTTGGAAGTTGACCGTGGTGGCTGCTGCTGTCGCGGCTGCTGGTGCGTTTTTTAGAGCGGTTAACTCCGCTTTGAGTTGGTCAATTCTATTAATTAGTGCCGTGACCTGGGCACTGCTGGGTCCCGCGGTTGGGACTGCCGGACGCTTTTGCAGTACTGCAATGTCTTTTTCTATGCGGACGAACCGATTTTTGGAAAGGGTATCCAATTGTTGCCGCAAACTCTCCGCTTCCTCTAGTGCTTCGATTCTATTTTGAAGCACCTGGTTGTGACTCCGAATCTGGTTGGTCTTGTTCCAGACCATTTCCAGATCTGTGTTTACCCGGCTTTTGTAAGCCACGAGGTTGCTGTAGAGGTGGTTCTTGGCTTGGTACAGCGCCTCCCTGTAAGCTTCCTTTCCCACCTGCAGAACTTCGTCTGAGGCGGCTACTTCCAGGGTGCGTTGCAACCTTCCCATCAATTCGTTTTCGCTCCTTTCGGGCTGCGCGACGATTTCCAGAGTCCTTCTTTCGTATGAGGGGAGGAGATCGGGGAGCGTTCCAAATAGGGGCTCCGTGTCGACTGGTTCCTCCGGCCGTGGAGTCTCGCTGCCTTCGGGGGTGATGACTGCTCGGCGTGCGGGTGTTTCCGGGTTGAAGAGCCTGGCGGCTCTCGTGCGTGGCGACGCTTCTTCCTGGGAGTACCAGTGGACGTCACCATACAGGACTATGAGGTCCGACAGGGGGATGGCGGTGCAATAGTTGTCCCACCTCCACCACGAGATGTGGTTCCTGGTTGAATCTTCCCCGTAGTACTTGATGTACGCCGTATGGTTTACATTCAGGAATGGGCGCACATGCGCCGGAATTGAGTTGAAGGAGGTGACACTCCCCCTAACTCTGATGCCGAATACGACTCGCAGGTAGTCCATCAAGCAGGTTTGCTCTCCGGGCCACGCGTGCTTGCCGACGGCGGGGCGGTAGGCCGTAGCCACCTTGTGGGTGTTGTACAGAGCGCCTTGGACGATTGTGTAAGACACCATTGCTGGACAGTATTCGTCAGCTTGAGTTATTTTCTTCCTTAAACAATAATTCAAGAAAAAGGTGCCTTTTCAGGACTTAAATGCCTTTTCAGGACTTTTCGCAATCAATGCCATGCACCAAAGATAATGCCTTTTCAGGACTTTCTATCTACTACAACTGGGGTTTGCCAAGGTCGAAGTTGAGACCGCTATGTACTAGGTGCGTCTTTAAGTACGTAACGTGCTGTTTCACGTCTAGGTCTCTAAAAACGTGCTCCACTCTCCTGAGATATTTTTCGAGGCGGCGGAGGTCTTCGTTCTTCATGGAGTCCTGACGGACTCTTTGCTCCAGGTGTGTGGAGAGATCGTCGAAATCGGTGATGAGGGTGGTGAATTTTGCTATAATGGGGGCCGTGGTGGTTGCGTCGGGAACCTTCCATAGCCGGAAGAGGTTCTGGTGGGCGGCGTTCATTTGTTTGTCGACGTCCAAGAACCAGTCCCACTTCTTCTCCGTGCAATGGACGTCCCTGGGGTTCGGAAGACCCCGTTTCTCGACCCACTCGGCCGGCATCCTAAGCTCCTCCACTCTCTCCAACAGCGACTTCTTGGGGGGCTGGATTCGCTCCCAAAGACTCCTCACCATTCTCTCTTCCTCAACCCTCTTCCTGGCTGCCTCGGCGATTAGCTGATCCAGGGTCTGTTTCTGGATCCGAGCCTCGAGCTTCTCCTTCTGTCGGAGAAGTTTGTTGAGCTTCTTCCGCCTGATGTCGTCGAGGGCGGCCTCGTGGTTGACCCTTCAGACTTCTTCCGGGTCGGGGTTCGGCTTCCTGTAGAAGACGTCTTTGCCCTTTCGGGACTTTCCTCGCTTTGGGGCTGTGACCGCGGAGATGCGGTCTTCGAGCGATTTAGAGGAGGCAATGTGCCATTCCTCGCGCTCTCCCATAGCTGTTACAGTTATTTTGATTTTTTGAATATCAACGGAACTCACCACTGGGCGAATACGATACAGGGACTTGTTGCGCAACCAACTCCCCTGGCTACTCGTGACTCTACTGGGTGCATCCCCAGTTGTACTAGTCTATAGGGCGCGTTTCACTTTTGGCAGATCCAACTCTGCCACCGTTTCATGCTCATCATTTATTAGCTGATAGATGGCGTTCAACCGCCATCATTCCTATCTATCGTCTCAGGGATATCACTACATACCTATCAAACGTTTGATACTATAGCGTGGATAGTATCGGTGACATCTGGGACGGACTTGACCCCTGAAACCCAACGTAGTATATAAACTAATGTACCTACTGTCGAGGCTCTTCAGCTCGACCTTGTTGTACAAACAAGAAGTCTTATACTCGTTCTCAAACGTAGGAAACTACGCTCAGTATTTCTCGCTCGAGCAACCGAACGACTAAGTCCTCGAAGTGCACACTGACTTCTCGGACTTAGGCGAGTCTTATATTCTATTCGACTCGCATCTGAACAGATTATATCCTCTAACGCGTATTGGATATTAACCGATCTGACCGTTGTGGCAGCTGCTGGTGCGGCTGCTGGTGCGTTTTTTAGAGCGGTTAACTCCGCTTCGAGTTGGTCGATTCTATTAATTAGTGCCATGACCTGGGCACCGCTGGGTCCTGCGGTTGACACTGCCAAACGCTTTTGCAGTGTAGTGATGTCTTTTTCTATGCGAGCAAATCGATTTTCGGTTAGGGTATCCAATTGTTGCCGCAAACTCTCTGCCTCCTCTAGTGCTTCGATTCTGTTTTGAAGCACCTGATTGTGGCTTCGGATTTGGTTGGTCTTATTCCAGACCATTTCCATATCCGTATCCACCCGGCCTTTGTAGGCCACGAGGTTGCTGTACAGATGGTTCTTGGCTTGGTACAGCGCTTCCTTGTAAATTTCTTTTCCCACCTGCAGGACTTCGTCTGAGGCTGGCCCTTCCAGGGTACGCTGTAACCTTCCCCTCAATTCTAACACAAGATAACACTTACTTGTAATGATCTTGGGATTGCTGGTTAGGCAAGAGATATAAGCAGTTGTGAAGCAGGATGTCACAAACTTTCCATAATGTCTTGTAACAACCCTCGCTATAGGACGCACGCGCGGCGCTAGGCGTACGCCGCGTCTCTGCACTGTAGCCATCTCCGGCGTCTCCCAGTTATTGCAGGTCACCTGGTCGTTTGGTTAGCGCTGTAGGGTAGCGCGCGCCTCAGGTACCGTCACTCATGGTCACATTGTTACATGTCTCGTTACCTAGCACATGACCCAGTAGATAGCGGTGCACAGACCACGTCTTTAGGGCAGTCTCGGTAGTAGATACGAGCATGTATATAATACGACGAGATGTGGGTTAATACCCCATCTCTTAGATTCTCGACAATGGTGCATAACCCTTACTCGCTTATTGCTGTGTGAACTACTGGCCCGGGGCCCATATCTCGTCTGACTTGACTGTGAGCCGCCGCCGCTATCTCGACGTATGACATGCGTGCATGAGCCTCTGCGTTCAGCGCTGGCGCGGTGCCTTGTAGCCTCGTTGCAGGCCTGTATGGATCCCCCTGAGCCCAGGGGTCGCACAGACAGTGAGTCTGTGTCACAGGATACATTGAGTGGTTAACTCGTAGTATGAATGCAATGATTAGAACTGAGGCAATAGCGCTCAGCAAGGCTAGTATATATACATGATAAATAAGACCCCTAACAGTCTTATCAGATAATACTAATGTCCGTATTTGCATGTACAAGTCCCCGGATACCTAAGTACTGAGTAATATGCGATAAATACATATGCCGATCAAAACCGGGATATGTTACGGGTCGAATACCCGTTCGTATATTCGAGTCGCGAATATAGATCGTTCTTCTGCACGTAGGCACGTCGCCGTATGCAAGGCAAATACTCGTTAGATGCCTTCGGGTCCTAAGTGAAGTCCTTAGGAGCTCGGTTAATATCCAATACGCGTTAGAGGATATAATCTGTTCAGGTGCGAGTCGAATAGAATATAAGACTCGCCTAAGTCCGAGAAGTCAGTGTGCACTTCGAGGACTTAGTCGTTCGGTTGCTCGAGCGAGAAATACTGAGCGTAGTTTCCTACGTTTGAGAACGAGTATAAGATGTACAACAAGGTCGAGCTGAAGAGCCTCGACGGTAATTACATGCGTTTTATACTACGCTAGGTTTCAGGGGTCAAGTCTGTCCCAGATGCCACCGATACTATAGTCCCAAACGTTTGATAAGTATGGAGTGATATATCCGAGACGATGGATAAGGATGATGGCGGTTGAACGCCATCTATCAGCTAATAAACGATGAACGTGAAACGGTGGCAGGGTTGGATCTGCCAAAGATGAAACGCGCCCTATAGGCTAGTACAACTGGGGATGCGCCTAGTAGAGTCACGAGTAGCCAGGGGAGTTGGTTGCGCAACAAGTCCCTGTATCGTATTCGACCGGTGGTGAGTGCTGTAGATATTCGAAAAATCAAATGTCACAATTTCTCTATATTTTTCCCTAATTTTCCCGGACTTGTACAACGCGTCCTACACTTATCTGCACTTATCCTGTACTTAACATGCACACACATACCACTTACAATTACCGCCGCTGATCGCCGTCCTTATCTTATCTTATCTCTAGTTACATCGTGTAGCCACACTTCGTCCACTAGACCAAACATCACATGAGTCTTACTCATCGCTAGTCATACTGATGACAATCGCCGACCGGGATATTACTCATCCTCGGTCGCCACTATCACATGCCCGTACATACGGTGTTAGGGGTCTTCCCCTCGGTCCCTAGGGTCCCGACATACATGTATATATACTCCCCTTCTGAGTCGCTTAGGACTCAGAACTAATCATCTATCGACACTGCTAGTAGCCCCCCAAGCTATTAGCCCTTTGTTACTGCTTTACTTGTCTGCTTATCGCCTCAAGCCCCTCAACAAGTCCAATAAGTAAGTCCTTGTCATCAAAATAATCGTAACAGGATATAGAAAGGCGGCGTAGGCCGCACGAATAGTGTTTTGCGCTCTTGTCATTACAAAGACGGGGCGTGACCAGAGCCCGGTCCGCTGACGTTTATACGCTGACTGCTTCCGGACAGAATGTCCGATTGGCTAGAACTAGACATGTGACTGATGGTAACTACTAGTGATAAGATTAGACCGTCGTTACGGGACATAACGCGGCCATTATTCGGCACGTATGTAACCGTTAACTTATGAACCAGATAAGCTAGTTATTGGTCTAGAAAGTCGTAGATAATTCGTAGAATTGCCGGAAAAATAGTAAGAAATAAAGGGAAACTAGGAGAATTCTTGTGACACTTGGTCCTTCCTATGTGGCTACACAGGGCTCCGAATCCTCATTGTGACACAAGCAACACTTCAAGCAACTACTCAGGGGATTGTTACTCGCGTTTCAGCGCAATCCTAGTCTGAGGCTACTCAAGGCGTATAAGGCCAAGACGAGTCTGGGGTGCTACCCTGCTCGTCGGCCAGTATATATGCTATTCTACTGTTTATACATTGTTTGGCTGCTGTACAGTTATTATGTAAGCTGAGAGTCCGATACTATGGTAAACCCTATAATGGGTGTAGGTACATGGCACAGAGTGTCCGGGGGGCTGGTAACACGTGATAGGGTGTTCGGGGTCTTGCACGTGACTGCTTAGGCGCGCGCTTAGATAAGATAAGGGTTCAGGCTCTAGTCACTGGCTAGGCGAAAGAAATTGGCCTGTGACAGTACCCCCTCTTCTAGCTGCGTGTCCCCGCGCCCAGCAATTACTTTGCAGAAGTTTTGGTCAATATGACATGGGTGGTCATGTTCGTGTTTCTGACAGATGTGTGGGTTTGCCATCTGTATGGTGTACTGTACGGGATAGATCCAACCCGGGTTGTTGAGTATCGTGGATTCTATGCATTGTCCCACTTGTACTCCATATTGAATTACACGATTTTTGGGATTGCAGAACCAGAAGTTTCTGGCGACGAGTTGTTTTGGGTAGATGTAGAAGGGAATTTTCGCATCCTTCAGTAAGTCGATATCTACGTCGTCGTGGATGATGAACTCGTTCGGGTTTTGCCTGAGTCCCATGGCGATGGCTTTCTTCTCGAAGTCCTCCCACTCCGGGTCCCACTCAGTATGTCTGTTTTTCCACTGGTGGCCCGGAGCGGTTGGTCTTTCTTCGAAGTATTTGGTAACCAAATCCTGCCAGGGAGTCAATCCGCGTTTCCTTTCCCATGTCGTAGTCCCATCAGACCATTCAACTTCCAGCTCGACTCGCCCTCGGTCTTCCCTGGATGCGAGGATCCTGAGAGGCCTGCGAGCGTCATTGCCTTCCGTTCGTTCGTTATGGTTCTGATTGGGGAAGGCCGGAGCATGATACGGTAGTAGTAGGACTTCGTTGAATACAGGGTATATGCCTCGCA
Organism: Wolfiporia cocos; assembly: GCA_029448655.1. Lineage (NCBI taxonomy): Eukaryota > Fungi > Basidiomycota > Agaricomycetes > Polyporales > Phaeolaceae > Wolfiporia > Wolfiporia cocos. Next base: position 34,949 of record JACCLO010000002.1, read on the forward strand.
TGTCCGCGGGCAAGTCCAGTTCGTGTCACAGATTTGGGGCATGCCACTATTTTTCCCGTATTTTTACCTATTTATCTGGTATTTCTACGACCTTGTAGACATTTACGCTGCATAAGCACCCGTCTACACGTACACGCAACCAAACAACACGTACACAATGCGGTATACGTCCACTTGTCATAACAACACGTACATAACACGCTTGTACGCGTCAATGACTCAGCGGACTAACCTCCGGTGTCACGCGCCTTACTCATATTGTCACAGATAATGCGAAAGCATAATATCATAGACGTTACGGAGCAATAACTAGGGTACATTACCCGTACGTGGCGCCGGCATACATGGCCTACACCATAGAGTGTCTAATAGGCGCCGAGCGTGGGAATATGAACTGCAGATATAGCTGGACCCTCGATAGCAGCATGAGCTGTTATCGTAGCCCTTTTGGGGGAGTGGTCTATAACACCACTCATAAGCGCGTTGCATTGGGTCCGCTGCGCGTCTTGTGATATAATAACAGCTCACCCGGTCGCCGGTTCGAACCTGGGTGGTGGCAAATATTTCCACTGCCTGGGGCGCTTCCGAACCACTGGCGGCTGAGGGAAAAGTACCCACCACGTGACCCCCTGTATCATGGGGCCCCTCTATAACCGTAAGGTATCAGGGGATAAGATTGGTCAAAGCTTGCGTGGTAAAAACTACTATTAAATAGCCTTAACCCGCACCCAAAATCCAGGGTGTAAGTCGGGCCTTCAAGAGGTTGGCACACACGTCATAAGCCAAATGGTATAAGGGATTGGGGGTACCCTTCACCAGGCACAATGACAAAGCATAGTAGAAGTGATACTTAGTACCGGGGGCGGCTTGATGCAGCCTAAGTTATCTCCTTAACCAGAGACGGTTAATCCTTGAAGTGGGGGTAATGTCACAGATAATGCGAAAGCATAATATCATAGACGTTACGGAGCAATAACTAGGGTACATTACCCGTACGTGGCGCCGGCATACATGGCCTACACCATAGAGTGTCTAATAGGCGCCGAGCGTGGGAATATGAACTGCAGATATAGCTGGACCCTCGATAGCAGCATGAGCTGTTATCGTAGCCCTTTTGGGGGAGTGGTCTATAACACCACTCATAAGCGCGTTGCATTGGGTCCGCTGCGCGTCTTGTGATACATATCCCGATACTGGGCTATGTCAGTACAATTGGATAAGCGGCCCGCTCGTTATCACATGCCAATGACCTTACGATTACTCATATCCCGATACCGGAATATAATAATCACATGCATGGCTTACTAACGAAGCTACAGCCACTTCCACAACATGGACCTACGGTCCAAACAAACGATCTTACTGGTGCGGCCATTACCGGCGCACATGGTCTATTGTAGTTTACGACTTAACCATATTAGTTATGTCTGCGCACAGACCACCTTCATGTTTGGCTCCCTTACCGGTAACCAAACAAAGCATGTATATAAGTAGGGCTATCACTGCGGATAAGCCTTAGATTTGTTCTCTGCATTCGCACAGTTACATATCATCTCTGCTTGCGCCCACTAGCCTCCTCACCAACCTCAAGCAACTCCTTCAAGTGGCCTATTAGGTTATAGTGTGAGTCCCACAGTCTAGTCTGTGTCATAAGAGCAAATCTCCCCCTACCCCCGCCCTTGCGCTTGCGCTTGGGCCTGGGTTTCTATCCTACAGGGGTATATTGCTCGTTGCTGCGCACATCCCTACTCTTGACAAAGAGTTTGGGGTGATAGTTGAGATCTGGGGGATACATCGCCATCCTCGGCAGAGGATTGGCAACCAGGAAAGCCACACCGCCTTTTAAGGCAGGAGGCCTACCTAACCCGGACTCCAGGGTCAAGGAGACATGGTCCTCGCTGACAAGCTTGGACTATGCGCGGTTAAGACCCGCCTGTGGAGAAAAGGGGATGGTCTGCCTGTGTGCGCCCAACCCCCTGTCATGGCAAGCGTTGTTCAGCGCCCCATCACTATCCACAGGGTCATCACTATGATGGCATGGGAATTTTCCAAAGCCACCTCCCAGGCGTAAGGGACCTGCTTTGAACCCGTTATGGGAAAAGCAGTGAGGGGGGTGACGTAAAAAATCACCCTGCCATAGGTCACTCGCGGTAGCCAATAGCATAAGTCCTCCGGGCAGCTCGGCGTGCGAGCATGGGTCAAACGGATTTGGGGCCCCATTGGAAGAGAAGCGCGTGGCCCACTCCTTCGGGATGTGGAGCGCTGCTGTCTCGCGATCTTAGATCGACAGTGGTTTTTTAGCCCTGATGTGACACCCATGTGGCTATAGACGGCAACCTCATTGTTGAAGCATGGACAGGCTAAGGGATGTAAAATCCCAGCCACTTTCCGGCATCGTCCCTCCGGGGCGGTGTCGTGTATCCGAATCCCAATCATCTGACCCAGGAACCGGCCTGGCAGTCAGCAACTCTACCCCTGGAGTCGGCGCCTCTGACCGTTAGGGTCATGCGAATATCCGCGCCGTCTCGGCACAGGGTTTGCGCGCAACATAAGAGTAATTATGCCCCGTAGTACACCTTCTTTGCTCCTGAAAAGGAGTCCACTACCCTACCTTACATAAACCCTTCTATTCCTGTTCTTGGACGTATCACTGGGAAACTTCGTTTCTCATGAAGGCTGCACTTTCTAGAATCATGCCCCGCGTTACCCGTCGCACCCGTGGCTCCTCCACTGCCCCTTACGTCAAACCGGCAAAGCGATCCCTTCTCAGCCGCATCGACACCGCCGACATTCCTCGGGCAGAGGACGTCACATACACGCTTCCTGTAAAGGAAGATTACACTGGGAAGCTCCATCTTTGGGAGATTCCCGTCCACATGCCAAAGCACATCGCTGAGGCTGGGATACCCGCTCCTCGACCTCCCAAGCCAGTTCCACTTGCCAAGCGTATCTGGACAGAGGAAGAGAAGCTAGCCGCTTCCATTACCGCCATGGAGAACCTTATCGAACTCCGCGAACTCAACAAGCTCAAGCTCACCCACGATAAGCTGAATAAGCGAATCGCCGCCAAACAAGCCGCCAAGGAAGCCAAGCAAGCAGCTTCTTCACTGGCCCTCCGTCTCTCCAGCCCGGCGGCCGGACCCCCCGTTCCGACCAACCACAAGATTCTCGACCCTTCCCTCGTCTTCGGGAAGAAGAAGCCTCTCCAAGCATGCGATCAAGTTATTCCCATGCTAGAAGGCACTCTCACTCGTCTCACTCCTCTCGCCAACCACCCCCCTAATTACCCAGGCTTCCATATGGAAAACGACATGCGTTTCCATACTATGGTAGTAGAATTGGAGGACTTGGTGGATAACGTAAAGGATAGAGCGAGACGGGGGAGGATCACCAATAGAGACTGGAGAATTATGAAAAAGTATTGCAAGCAGCTCGGCAATATTTCCTTTTTGGATTGGCGTACGGACTTAGCTCGTATCGTAGCAGAATGTGTAGCGCTACAAATTACTTTTGCCTTCGGTGTAACACCACCTGACAAGGTGGCAGGGCCCTCAACTACTTCGGTAGAAGAGGATATACTCGCGATTGTATAGTAGAAATACTATCATCTTTTAACTCTGAAATAGAGTGCGAGTGTGATCTATAACGAAAGTTGCAGCTTTCAAACCAAAACCCCTTCTTAAGAATCTAAGACAATGAGTAACCGGGAACTAACATTCGTCATAAAACAGTTATTCACAAAATGTCTTCCACCTCCTCCGTTAGCACCCCCCTCGCCCCTCGCAAGATGCGCCTCCGCTCAGAAGGTCCGGTGACCCCGGTAGCAGGGACCTCAGGGACTCAACCCCTGGTGACCCTGGAGCATCTAAGCGAAGAAGAGGAAGAGGAAGAGGAAGAGGACGCACTCGAGTATGTCCCCCCACAAAGGGACTCCCCGTCCAACCCCATGGGAACGCGTCCAGGCACGCCTATCCCCGGATATCCCACGGCTCGCTACACCCGTCCAATTGGGCCCGTCACCAATATGGAAATAGAATACTCGGGTGCAGCACGCCAACCCAGTGCTGAGGTCGAAGCCGGCCTCAAGGCGTACCTCCCAGAAGAGGACCACCACAAGGTGGATGGACCCCTTCATGGGGCAATCCTCGACGCCGCCGTACAACGAAGTGCGGCAATCTCCCACGACAAGGTGAACACCCTCGGACGGATGGTGTATGCCCGCCTGGAGCGCATCCATGGCAGAATCGACTCCCTGGCTGGGCAATCCAGGGCAATCGAACAGAAGGCCCAAGACGAGCTACGCGAAGCGGTCAATTCGGTCCGCAACGAAGTTCTGTCCACTTTGGTGGACCATGGCAAGGAACTCCGGCAGGAGTACACCGCCAAGTTCTCCGCAATGGAGAAAGAACTCCGGAAAGACTACCAGTCTCGGCCCGACGACCTCGAGGATGCGTTCGCCGAGCGCATGGAGAAAGTTGAGGAAGAACTTCGGAGGAGTCGCAAGAATCCCTCCGTTCCCAACACTCCCGGTGTCCACACGCCCCCGGAAGAACCCGCACCGGCCCCCAACACTGCTCGAACCCGTGCAGCCGAGGCTGCTGCCACCGCACAAGCCGCAGCTGCCGCTGCAGCAGCCGTCGCCCCGCAGATTCCAGGTCTGCCTCAAAACCTGAAAATTCCCCCTCCCCCCAAATTCTCTGGGTCATCTGGAAAGGTGACTGCACAGGAATGGGTGGAGAAGATGGGCCTGTACTTCGGTACGCTCAGGGTCTACGACGACCATGACCGTATCACCACGGCCCTCTTCCGCGTCACAGGGGACGCATACAAATTTTTCTCGCCTCTCATCAAGAAGGCAGGAAATGGTGAACCTCTCGGCACCTGGGAGGACTTCACCAAGTCAGTCATGGTGCAATATGGGAAGATGACGGATAAGGAGATCGCGAAAAAGGAAATTCGCGGCTACTACAGTACCAAGGGCAAGGAACTGGCAGAATCGAACTACTTCAATTACTGCGAACGGTTCCGAACCCTTGGCCGTCTCTCCAAAACCGCCAACGAGACTCTGGTGTGGGAGTTCACCGAAACACTCCCCGAAAAGGTTAAGGACACCTTAAATGTCCTTGGTAAGACTCCGTTCTTCAAGGCCCCGACCGACATCGAGCCCCTCATCGACTTCGCTCTGGAAATGTACCAAACGTCATATCCAGACAAGATCAAGGGCTCGATCTTCGAGAAGGCCGGCAAGAAGGACTCGGCCCCTGCCGAAAAGAAGGAGACGTCCTCCGCTTCTGCAAAGAAGTCGGAGAAAAAGAAGGATAAGGGAAAGGCGCCCGCCAAAGGCCCCGCCGACACCGCCAACGCCGTCTGCACCTACTGCAAGCAGACGGGACACTACTTCAACAAGTGTCCTAAGCTTGCCGCGGACAAGGCTGCGGGAACGTTCGTGCCTGCCGCTCAGCGGGCCGAATAACAAAGGGCGAAGGATGCAGCTGCCGCGTCTGGAAGGACCACGGCTGCTCCTTCGGGTAGTGGAAAGGGACAGGCTTCTGGCAAGAAGCCGTACTCGGCGCCCCCCGCGGATGGCAAGACGTATCGTGCCCGAACGATCTGGGAAGAAGTGACAGCTGACTCAAGCTCAGCAGGACCCTCGGCCCCCGCCACCACCGTCGCCAATGTCGGGACCATCTCGGTTCCCCTCGCTCCAACCACACGTCTCGAAGACGTTCTGTGAAGAACACACCAGCCCCGCAGCGGCTGGGAGTGTACAGAGCCCCGAAGAAGCGCACCTCTACGAAGAGGCTTCACAGAGACCCCTTATCTTGTGGGAAGACAAGGCGGTCGTACGTCACCCGGTATCCCATCTCGGTATATTCGGAAACTCGGCAACGGACTTTGCCTGGAGGACAAGGACACTAGCTACACGTGCCCCTCCTGTACAATACTTTCATCCTGACCCCATCGCGTTGAAGTTTTTTACTTTGTATAATGTACATGGAAACGATTCTCGAGACGACAATAAATCATTTTCCATCGAAGTAGAATTATGGGTATACGGAAAGAAAGTTAACGCCATGGCATTGATCGACACCGGTGCATCAATAAGCGTCATCGATAAGAAACTCGTCCATGAGGAGAAGTTAGTCACTCAGAAACTACCTTCGCCCCTCGAGATTCGCAACGCCGACGGTACCTCTAATACCGCCGGTAATATCAATATGGCAGTAAAAGCTTATATGGTACACGAGGAACACAAGTCCACCGAATTCTTGTACGTAATGGACGTGCAGAATGCGGATGTGATCCTCGGATATGACTGGTTCCTGAAACACAACCCGGACTTCAACTGGCCGGAAGGAACCTTCACATATCGGTGTACGGAAAAATGCAAACATGGTAAACGGGTTTCGATTTCTGAGGAAGAAGACGAAATCGAACCCCGCAACATCTATCAGATCATCAACGACTTTCCAATAGATTTTCTCGGCTTAGAGGAGCCTGAGAATCCCTTTGTCGCTTGGGTGAACACCCTTGACGAAGGAACGGAACTCCTTATCGACGCCATTCAGTCGATAACGGAGAAGTCGGACGATGAATTCCTGACAGATGCGGATCTCCAGAAATGGAAATCCTTGGTTCCGGAGGAATACCAGGAGTTTGGTCCCACGGTATTTTCTCAGCGAGCATCCGAAAGGATGCCCGAACGCAAACCATACGATCACGCCATCGACTTTCCTGATGACGCGGTGCTACCGCCCCCGAGTAAGGCATACAAGATGTCTCCTCAGGAGGCGAACTCGCTAGACCAGTGGATTCAGGAAGAGTTACGGAAGGGCTACATCCGACACTCGAAATCCCCGATCGCGAGCCTGGTCTTCTTCGTCCCTAAAAAAGACGGCGGAGCCCGAATGGTAGTCGATTACCGAAAAGTAAACGACTTGACCATTAAAAATAGGTACCCTCTCCCACGCATAGACGAGCTTATCGATAAGCTTAGCCAGGCTTCGATATTTACGAAGCTCGACTTGCGTTGGGGTTACAACAATGTAAGAATCAAGGAGGGAGATGAATGGAAGACCGCATTCATTACGCCTAACGGCCTTTACGAAGCCGTAGTCATGTACTTCGGTTTTTGTAATGCACCCAGCACGTTCCAACACATGATGAACGATATCCTAGGTGACCTTATCAGAGAAGGAAAGGTCATTGTCTACCTAGACGACATCCTTGTGTTTGGAAACGACCTGTTGGAACACCGTCGTATCGTCAAGCAAGTATTACAAATCTTGCAAGACAACGACTTGTTCGCGAAGCCTGAAAAGTGCTTCTTTGAACAAAGCAGTATTGAATACCTGGGAATGATCATTTCCAAAGGAAAAGTCGAAATGGACCCTAAGAAGGTAGCCGGCGTAATGGACTGGCCTACACCTGCCAAGGTGAAGGATGTCCAGGCCTTTGTTGGCTTCGCCAACTACTACCGTCAGTTCGTTAAAGACTTCTCCAAAGTGGTTAAGCCGTTAACCGAACTGTCCAGGAAAAACACGCAGTGGAACTGGGGACCCGAGCAAGCGGAAGCCTTCCAAACTCTCAAGGAAGCTTTCACATCGGCTCCAATACTCCGGATCCCAGATCAGGAATCCCCGTTCCGCGTGGAAGCGGATTCTTCCGATTACACAACTGGTGCGGTGCTATCGCAATACTCTTCGGAGGATAAGCTCTGGCACCCGGTAGCCTTTTACTCGAAATCTCTATCAGCACCCGAAAGGAACTATGAGATTTACGATAAGGAGTTGCTCGCAATCATCCGCGCTCTAGAGGAATGGAGACATTACCTCGAAGGACATCCACACAAATTCGAAGTATGGTCGGATCATCTCAATCTGACATATTTCAAATCGGCACAACGGCTAACCTGGAGACAGGCACGTTGGAGTCTTTACCTGACAAGGTTCAACTTCACCATGTGTCACAAACCCGGTAAAACAATGCTTACGGCTGACCCTCTGTCACGGAGGCCAGACCATGAAGAGGGGGTGGAACTCGATAATCGCAATCAGATTTTGCTGAAACCGGAATACTTCACGGTTAGGGCGCTAGAAGCGTCACAGCAGGAGATACAATCAGGCGACGAGGACCTCCTCCGACAAATCCGACAAGCCCTCATGGACGATCAGATTACCAAGGATTACCAGGAACTACTGAAAAGTGGTCCCAAGAAATTCGGTAAAGATCTCCAGGAATGGAACATGGAGGCCGGATTACTCCTCAGACGAGGGAAAGTGTACGTTCCAAAAGAGCCTAAAGAATTGCGCACGAAGATTCTGGAGTTACATCATGACCATGTGACTGCCGGACACTTCGGAAGATGGAAGACCTATGAACTTCTATCACGTAATTACTGGTGGCCTGGAATGACCACGATGGTGAAGCAATACGTGGAAGGTTGTGATACATGCCAACGCATGAAAAACCGCAACCAGACCCCGTATGGACCCCTGCAACCGCTCCCAGTACCGGAAGCACCATGGGACACAATCACAATCGACTTCATCGTTCACTTACCGCCCAGCGGCGAATTCAAACAATTCACTGCTATTATGGTAGTAGTGGACCGATTGACCAAGCGCGCACACTTCATTCCCACGTCAGACAATATCTCGGCAAAGGAATTAGCGAACCTCCTGTACCTCCGGATTTATCCGAATCACGGGCTTCCGAAACAAATCATTTCGGATAGAGGACCGCAATTCTCTTCTGAGTTATTCAAGGGATGGTGCGAGCAATTGGGAATTCAGAGGTCGATGACGACAGCCTACCACCCGCAAGCGGACGGCCAAACGGAGAGAATTAACCAAATTCTAGAACAATACCTACGATGCTACATTGACGTTATCCAAAAAGATAACTGGGTGTTCTATCTCCCCACGGCAGAGTTTGCGTACAACAACGCGGCTAGTGAGACGACCAAGAATAGTCCATTCTTCGTCGAACTAGGAAGGCATCCCAATGCAGGACCTACGGATTTGAAGCCGACGCAATATTCGGACTTAAATCAATTTGCTTACGCCAGATGGTCAGCACAAGAACAAGCTAAGGCAGCTATGAAATTGGCTGCTGAACGCTGGTCTTGGTACTATGATCAACACAAGCGCTCGGTACCGTTTAAAGTTGGCGATAAGGTTCTCGTTGACGCCCGTAGCTGGCAAGACTCCAAAAGAAGTCTTAGTCCACGCTATTTGGGACCATTTAAGATAATTGAACAATTATCTCCGGTCACCTTTAGGGTACACATGGACGAGCAATACAGGGCTTACCACCCAGTATTTCACGCTTCCAAGTTGGTTATGTATAAGGACCCTGTGCATCAGAAAAGACCAGAGCCTCAACCAGAAATGGTCAACGGCGAGGAATTATGGGAAGTCGAGAAGATCTTAGATCACCGCCTCCGCGCAGGAAGAGTTGAATACAGAATCCGATGGAAAGGATTTGGTATCAATGATGACTCCTGGGTACGCGAAGCCGATCTTGACACGGCATATGACATTCTGCAGGAATACAAGGCTTCACACGCCATTCCCATGCAGGATGTCCCCCTCAGGCGATCAGCTAGAAGGAAAGAAGCAGTTCACGTCTTCGACCCTGACAGCGACGACTGGGAAGCCGACGAATGCACGTGGCCAGACGACTGGCCGCAGTATCGCGAAGAATTTGCGAAGGATCCTAAGCAGCGCATGGTTAGACACCCCGACGGGGGGTGGATGTCAGCTGACATTAACCAAAATGCGGACTTGAAAATCGTAGTCGGTGAAGGCGGCCGAATGCCAGAAAAGGGAACCAAGGACTCGGTTGGGTTTGACCTGTACACTGCAACAGGCGACGTTCTGCCAGCTCACGGGCAGACAGAATACAACACCAAACTGAAGATCCAGGTACCTTTCGGCACTTACGGACGTATCGCCCCCCGCTCTAGTCTTGCCCGCAAAGGCATAGACGTAATGGGTGGCGTCATCGACCACGATTACCAAGGCGAAGTAATCATCATTCTCCGGAATCACTCCGACATATCTATCGATATTCGGGCCGGTGATAAGATTGCTCAGCTCATCTGCGAAGTTGCTAAGGACCCGCACATTACGCTACACGGAAAATCTGTCACAAGAATTCTCCTAGTTTTCCTATATTTCTTACTATTTTTCCGGCAATTCTACGAATTATCTATGACTTTCTAGACCAATAACTAGCTTATCTGGTTCATAAGTTTACGGTTACATACGTGCCGAATGATGGCCGCGTTATCTCCCGTAACGACGGTCTTATCTTATCACCAGTAGTTACCATCAGTCACATGTCTAGTTCCAGCCAATCGGACATTCCGTCCGGAAGCAGTCAGCGTATAAACGTCAGCGGACCGGGCTTTGGTCACGCCCCGTCTTTGTAATGACAAGAGCGCGAAACGCCATTCGTGCGGCCTACGCCGCCTTTCTATATCCCGGTTTTGATCGGTATATGTATTTATCGTATATTACTAAGTACTTAGGTACCTGGGGACTTGTACATACGAATACGGACACTAGTATTATCTAATAAGACTGTTAGGGGTCTTATTTATCATGTATATATACTGGACTTGCTGAGCGCTATTGCCTCAGTTCTATTCATTGCATTCATACTACGAGTTAACCACTCAACGTATCCTGCTTAACATCTTACAATCTACCTGCCTAACCAGCAAACCAAGCAAACTAACAAGTAAGTGTTATCTTGTGTTATATGAATAGAACTCGCTTTCGCCCCCGCCCTCTTTGAGGGTCTGGGATTTTTTCTTCTTAGGGGTTTTCGTCGCCGTCTGCGCACCCCTGCTCGCCGCCAGGCAGCAGGGTATCCTTAGTGGGCTCTGGGGGATCACCGCCTTCGGGCAAATAGCCGGACCGTAGGCTTAAGCGGAACCAGGGGACTGGCTGCCAAGCCTTTCCCCACATGTTGGGAATCGATGGCAACGGTGTAACTTCTTGACCGGGCCGGAGACGACCTTCTCGCCTATCCCCAGGCGCACAGGGGCCACTCTATTTAGAGTTGGGATGGTGGGCACGAGTTGCCCTGCCTAGAACCGCTGCCGATACGGCTTCAGAACGATGGAGTTCTGGCCTTGGCGCCCTCTAAGTCCCTCAGGGCATGGGTTTGGTTTGAACACTGGCAGCCACCTAACTGGAGTGAGGCGTGGGCACATGCGGGGTGTAATACCCCAAATCCTGCATTCCCAGGCGTCAAGGGAAGACGACCTGCTGTATCCCCCACCTGGTAGCGTGAGAGAGACGCCATCCAGTCGCCGACACTAACTCCGGTCGAGGGCGGAGCGCCCATTGACGCCGGAGGATAAGCGCACGACACATCAAGAAGCGACGATAAGCCCCGACAGAAGACCGCGTGATTTCCACTAGAATAGCTTACTTAAGACTTCTTTTTACGTAGTCATGCCGAAAGCACCACGTTTCACGGTTACCCCGAGAAACGCCGCTACGGGGGAGCGCGAGGAATGGCACATTGCCTCCTCTAAATCGCTCGAAGACCGCATCTCCGCGGTCACAGCCCCAAAGCGAGGAAAGTCCCGAAAGGGCAAAGACGTCTTCTACAGGAAGCCGAACCCCGACCCAGAGGAAATCCGAAGGGTCAACCACGAGGCCGCCCTCGACGACATCAGGCGGAAGAAGCTCAACAAGCTTCTCCGACAGAAGGAGAAGCTCGAAGCCCGAATCCAGAAACAGAGTCTGGACCAACTAATCGCCGAGGCAGCCAGGAAGAGGGTTGAGGAAGAGAGAATGGTGAGGAGTCTTCGGGAGCAAATTGAGCCCCCAAAGAAGTCGCTGTTGGAGAGAGTGGAGGAGCTTAGGATGCCAGCCGAGTGGGTCGAGAAGCGGGGCCTTGCGAACCCCAGGGACGTCCACTGCACGGAAAAGAAGTGGGACTGGTTCTTGGACGTCGACAAACAGATGAACGCCGCCCACAAGAACCTTTTCCGGCTATGGAAAGTCCCCGACGCAACCACCACGGCCCCCATCATAGCGAAATTCACCACCCTCATCACCGACTTCGACGATCTCTCCACACACCTGGAGCAAAGAGTCCGTCAGGACTCCATGAAGAACGAAGATCTCCGCCGTCTCGAAAAATATCTCAGGAGGGTGGAGCACGTTTTTGGAGACCTAGACGTGAAACAACACGTTACGTACTTAAAAACACACCTAGTACATAGCGGTCTCAACTACAACCTCGGCAAACCACAGCTGTAGTAGATAGAAAGTCCTGAAAAGGCATTATCTTTGGTGCATGGCATTGATTGCGAAAAGTCCTGAAAAGGCATTTAAGTCCTGAAAAGGCACTCTTTTCTTGAATTATCGTTTAAGGAAGAAAATAACTCAAGCTGACGAATACTGTCCAGCAATGGTGTCTTACACAATCGTCCAAGGCGCTCTGTACAACACCCACAAGGTGGCTACGGCCTACCGCCCCGCCGTCGGCAAGCACGCGTGGCCCGGAGAGCAAACCTGCTTGATGGACTACCTGCGAGTCGTATTCGGCATCAGAGTTAGGGGGAGTGTCGCCTCCTTCAACTCAATTCCGGCGCATGTGCGCCCATTCCTGAACGTGAACCACACGGCGTACATCAAGTACTACGGGGAAGATTCGACCAGGAACCACATATCGTGGTGGAGGTGGGACAATTACTGCACCGCCATCCCCCTGTCGGACCTCATAGTCCTGTACGGTGACGTCCACTGGTACTCCCAGGAAGAAGCGTCGCCACGCACAAGAGCCGCCAGGCTCTTCAACCCGGAAACACCCGCACGCCGAGCAGTCATCACCCCTGAAGGCAGCGAGACCCCGCGACCGGAGGAAACGATCCCTGCGGAGCCCCTATTCGGGACGCTCCCCGATCTCCTCCCTACATTCGAAAGGAGGACTCTGGAAATCGTCGCGCAGCCAGAAAAGAGCGAGAACGAATTGATGGGAAGGTTACAGCGCACTCTGGAAGTGGCCGCCCCAGACGAAGTTCTGCAGGTGGGAAAAGAAGCTTACAGAGAGGCGCTGTACCAAGCCAAGAACCATCTCTACAGCAACCTCGCGGCCTATAAAAGCCGGGTAGACACGGATCTGGAAATGGTCTGGAACAAAACCAACCAGATTCGGAGTCACAACCAGGTGCTTCAAAATAGAATAGAAGCACTAGAGGAAGCAGAGAGTTTGCGGCAACAATTGGACACCCTTTCCGAAAATCGGTTCGTCCGCATAGAAAAAGATATCGCAGTACTGCAAAAGCGTCCGGAAGTCCCAACCGCGGGACCCAGCGGTGCCCAGGTCACGGCACTAATTAATAGAATTGACCAACTCGAAGCGGAGTTAACCGCTCTAAAAAACGCACCGGCAGCCGCGACAGCAGCAGCCACAACGGTCAACTTCCAACAGACCAAACCGACTCAGCCGCCCAAATTCTCGGGCCCCAAGGACTCCATCTCTTCGAAAGAGTGGATCCAAAAAATGGGCATGTATTTCGCAGACGCCAAGGTGACCCTCGAGGAAGACAAGGTTCGCCAAGCCCTGCTACGGCTTACGGGCGAGGCCTACCAGTACATGTCACCGGTAGTTGATAAAATCGCCGCCGGACAAGCCTCGGGGCACACCTGGAAAACGTTTGCGGAAACGATTGAGAAGGTGTACGGCAAGAAGACGGACAAGGAGATTGCCGAAAAAGAGATTGAAGGGTACTTCGGAGACGAAGGGAAAAAGAAGCTCCAATCGGACTTCTTCTCTTGGGCACAGAAGCTCAGGACCCTGGCTCGCCTGGCCGAGACTGACAACAAAACGTTGTTCAGTCACATCAAACGAATCCTCCCGGAAAAGGTGCGAGAGACCCTCGCCACCTTGGAATCGGTACCCGGCTTCACAATGCCGACCGACTGGGAAATATACCTGGATATGGCCATTGACCTCTACAAGAGGCAGTACCCAGACAAGCTCAAAGGCAAGATCTTTGAGGAAGAAAAAAGGAAGGAGTCGTCGGGGTCTGCCAAGACCGCCGACAAGGCTACGTCAAAGCCTGCCAAGGCTGATGACAAAGGCAAAGGCAAGGCAAAGGAAACCGGCTCTTACGGGAAGGACTGTCGCAAGCACCCCGGACAACACAAATGGGGCGACTGTCCTGAGAACCCTAAGAACAAGCCGAAGGAAGCCAAGCCGGCCAGTAGTGGAAGCGGAACGACGAAGCCGACAGGCTCGTCGAGCGGAACGCAACAGTCGGGCCAGAAGAAATTGGACCCGAAAAAGAAATACAAGGTCCGAATTGTCAGCACCCAGGAACTGGTGACTGACGACGAAGATGAGTCCCCCCAAGCCACCGTAGGGACCATCCGGACCAACGTTCCGAAACAACCAGAGGTGGTTCCTCTGGCCTCCACTACGCGCATCAGCGATGAGGAGCAAAGCGGGAGTTCGGTGCGATCGGCAGAAAGCACCAGCCCCGTCCAGACCCAGTCGACTGGTTCGACTTTGACTGCGCCTACACCGTCGGGCGACTCCATCAGGACACATCTGCCCTGGCTTCGCAAGCGGATAGCCGACTCCGCAAACACCCTGGGCATCTACGGAAGCTCTGCCTCGGGTTTTCCCACCGAGCACATGTGATGACCTGCCCACTTGTGCTCCCGTGTAATTTTAGTCCCGTACCCGCTGTAAAGAGTGTATTCGAGTCAATGTATCATATTTTTGGCAACGATGCGCGCGACTTCGCTCGATCATTCCGTGTCGAAGTAACACTCTGGGTATATGGGCAAAAAGTGCAGGCTCTGGCTTTAATCGACAGCGGTGCAACCATATCGGTCATATCACAACGATTGGTCGATAAACATAAGCTGGTCACCGACAAACTAGCGTTTCCTATTACGGTTACAAACGCAGACGGAACAGAAAACGTCGCCGGCCGCTTAACGCAATCAGTAAAAGCATTCATGCAACATGGCACACACAAGGAAAAAATAGGTCTGACGGTCATGCACCTAGAACCAGACCTAATCCTTGGCTATGACTGGCTGCGTCTCCACAATCCTACCTTTGATTGGAGGAAAGGAGAAATGGAATATGCACGCTGTACACACGACCAACCCTACGCCAGAAAAAAGGGTAACCGCCCTTCTGAGGAGGAAGCAGTTGAACTCCCAGAAAAGGAAATCATCGAAGTAAATTCGATTTGGGACACTCCCGTGGACATACTAGGAGAGGAGGACCCCGAAAATCCTTTGATCGCTTGGGTGTCAACCCTTGACGACGAGGAAATAAACCTGCTGACACAGTTGGTAGCCGAGGTACTTGACAAAGACCTCGACGAAGCAGACGACCGTGAGGAAAACACACCATCGATTGACATTGAAAAATGGAAATCGTTAGTGCCCGAACAATACCAAGAGTATGGGCCAACGGTGTTCTCACAAAAGGCGTCAGAGAGGATGCCGGAACGGAAGCCCTGGGATCACGCCATAGTGCTTGAACCAGATGCGCAGCTTCCGCCCCCGGTAAAACCATACAAAATGTCTCCCCAAGAGCGTAACAGCTTGGATGAGTGGATAGACACCAAACTACGGAAGGGTTACATTCGACCATCCGAAAGTCCGATGGCATCCCCGGTCTTCTTCGTCCATAAAAAGGACGGAGGACTGCGGATGGTTGTCGATTACAGGAGGCTAAACGAAATAACCGTAAAAAATCGTTATCCGATACCTCGGATCGATGATCTCATCAATCAATTGTCCCATGCGACCATCTTCACCAAAATCGACCTTAGATGGGGATATAATAATGTCCGCATCAAGGAAGGTGATGAATGGAAGACGGCGTTTATTACACACCGTGGACTATACGAGGCAACGGTAATGTATTTCGGTTTCTGCAATGCCCCCGCAACGTTCCAAGCAATGATGAATTCTATCCTCGCACCGTTCATTCGGACCGGCAAGGTGGTTGTCTACCTAGACGACATCTTGATTTTCGGGAATGATATGGAGGAACATCGGCGACTTACCAAAGGGGTACTCCAAACCCTGAAGGACTCGGACTTGTATGCGAAGCCCGAAAAGTGCTTTTTCGAACAATCTTCCATCGAATACCTAGGAATGATCATTTCCGACGGTAACATCATGATGGATCCGAAGAAGTACGCCGGAGTTCAGGACTGGCCCAGACCTACTAAGGTCAAAGAGGTTCAAGCCTTCCTTGGATTCGCCAACTTCTACAGGCGATTCATAGAAGGCTTCTCAAAAATAGCCAAACCACTCACCATGCTGACCAAAAAGTCAGAAGCTTGGCATTGGGACGCCGAGCAGGAAAATGCTTTCCAAACCCTAAAGGAAGCATTTACCAAAGCGCCCGTGCTTCGAATTCCGTCGCACGATCAGCCTTTCCGCGTAGAAACAGATGCGTCAGACTTCGCTACCGGAGCAGTACTATCTCAGTTAGATCCTACGGATAAAAAATTCCACCCCGTGGCGTACTATAGCAAGTCGCTAAGTGCCCCGGAAAGGAACTACGAGATCTACGACAAGGAAATGTTGGCTGTCATCAGGGCTCTAGAGGAGTGGCGACACTACCTAGAGGGACACCCTGAAAAATTTGAGATATGGTCGGATCATCTGAACCTGACCTATTTCAAAACGGCGCAAAAACTGACGAGACGACAAGCCCGTTGGGCACTGTACCTCTCACGCTTCAACTTCCAAATGAAGCACAAACCTGGCAAAACAATGCTAACCTGCGGATCCTCTGTCCAGGCGGCCAGACCATGAGGAGGGGGTGGATCTCGATAATCGCGACCAGGTTCTTCTGAAACCTGAGTGGTTCGAGCAAGAGTACATGGCAATGGCTCTTGATACCTCCCATGCTGCCCCACAATCGGAAGATGAATCGATACTCCGAGAGATTCGCAAAGCGTTGCTAGACGACAAGGTCACAAAAGACTACAAGGAGCTGCTCTCATCCGGCCCTCGTGAATTCAAAAAAGACCTATCAGAATGGAACTACGAAGGAGGGTTACTCCTCCGAAGAGGCAAAGTCTACGTTCCAGCTACACCAGCGGATATCAGACGGCAAGTGGTCGAGTATCATCACGATCACAAGTCAGCTGGGCATTTCGGACGTTACAAAACGTACGAATTGCTAAGCCGCAACTATTGGTGGCCCGGAATGTTCGTTTACGTCAAAAAATACGTAGACGGATGTGACACATGCCAACGTATGAAGAACCACCCGCAGAAGCCGTACGGCCCCCTGCAACCCTTACCGGTGCCGTCAGGCCCGTGGGAAGTGGTGACAATAGACCTGATTACTCAGCTACCCCCATCGGGAATGCATGACGCGATCATGGTCGTAGTGGATCGGTTGACCAAAAGAGCAAGGTTTTTCCCCATAGAAAACACCTTCTCAACGAAAGACCTAGCTACGATACTCTATCAAAAGGTGTACCCCTTACATGGGTTGCCGAAACAGATAGTATCGGACAGAGGGACACAATTCGCCTCAAAACTATTTGGTGAATGGTGTACCCTGCTGGGAATTCAAAGGTCGATGACTACTGCGTACCATCCGCAGGCAGACGGACAAACCGAACGAGTAAATCAAATACTCGAACAGTATCTACGGTGCTACATCAATACGTACCAAAAAGATAACTGGTCGGAGTTCCTGCCAACAGCGGAATTTGCGTACAATAATGCAGCCAGCGAAACTACCAAGGAATCTCCGTTCCTGGTAGAATTAGGTCGTCATCCTATTGCAGGACCAAGCAGTTTCGAACCAAGCCGAAACAAAGACTTAGTAGAAATTGCGAACACACGGTTCTCTGCACAAGAGAAAGCTAAGGCGGCAATGAAAATTGCAGCCGAAAGATGGTCCTGGTACTATGACCAAAAGAAGCAAGTCGTTCCCTTCAAAGTGGGCGACAAAGTACTCGTGGACGTGCGAAGCTGGCAAGACACCGAAAGAAGTCTAGCCCCTCGCTACATCGGCCCATTCCGAATCACGGAGAAATTGGGACCGGTAACGTTCAAGGTGTACATGGATGCACAATATAGGGCTTACCACCCTGTGTTCCATGCTTCAAAATTGGTCATGTACAAGGAATCAACCATCGAAGGTCAGAAAAGTCATCCCCCAGCGGCCGACAGGCCAATGGAAATGGAAGACCCGGAAGAATGGGAAGTGGAAGCCATTCTCGACCATCGTAACCGACGCGGCCGGTGGGAATACCTTATCCATTGGAAAGGCACCGGACCTGCGGAAGATACATGGGAAATCGAGGAACACCTGGCTAACGCTAAGGAGATACTGGACGAGTACAAGGCAAAATATTCAGCCCTTAGTACTGATCCAAATCAACCCCTTCGCCGATCAACTAGACTCGGCGGAACACGGCAGACTGTAGCCGTCTTCGACCCTGACTCGCCAGATTGGGATTCAGACACGTGTGTCTGGCCCGACGATTGGCCCCAATATCGAGACGATGTCGACCCCACACAACCGAAAGTGTACTACAAGCGCGACCCCTTTACAGGGCAATGGGTACATTCCGATGTTGAGTTCAACGAAGACTTGGAAATCGAAGTAGGAGTCAATGGCAAACTACCGACCAGGGGAACAACCGATGCGATCGGCTATGATCTATACGCCGCGCAGGATATCCTAATTAATTCATGGAAATCCGCCTCGGTCCCCACCGATATTCGTATCAAAGTTCCTTACGGGACATACGGTCGGATAGCGCCAAGGTCTGGACTTGCGAAAAAGGGCATCGACGTCCTTGCAGGTGTAATAGACCATGACTACCGCGGAGAAGTCTTTGTCATGTTGATGAACCTCACGGGAGACCCGTACCAAGTAAAGAAAGGCGACCGAATTGCTCAGCTAATCTGCGAAGTAGCAATCACGCCCGAAATACAGGAATCCATGACCAAGGAGAAGTTCGAGAAAGAAATTCGACCTCACCTACATGGAAGTGGGCCCTACAACGAGCAGTTCAACAAACCAACCAAGCGCGGTACACAAGGTTTTGGATCGACCGGACGATAAAAGTGGAAAAATCGTAAAGTCTAACCCTTCAATGGGCTCTAGCACCATTTCTACTCTCAACGGGGTCGTTGAAATCTAAGGGGGGGGTAATGTCACAAGAATTCTCCTAGTTTTCCTATATTTCTTACTATTTTTCCGGCAATTCTACGAATTATCTATGACTTTCTAGACCAATAACTAGCTTATCTGGTTCATAAGTTTACGGTTACATACGTGCCGAATGATGGCCGCGTTATCTCCCGTAACGACGGTCTTATCTTATCACCAGTAGTTACCATCAGTCACATGTCTAGTTCCAGCCAATCGGACATTCCGTCCGGAAGCAGTCAGCGTATAAACGTCAGCGGACCGGGCTTTGGTCACGCCCCGTCTTTGTAATGACAAGAGCGCGAAACGCCATTCGTGCGGCCTACGCCGCCTTTCTATATCCCGGTTTTGATCGGTATATGTATTTATCGTATATTACTAAGTACTTAGGTACCTGGGGACTTGTACATACGAATACGGACACTAGTATTATCTAATAAGACTGTTAGGGGTCTTATTTATCATGTATATATACTGGACTTGCTGAGCGCTATTGCCTCAGTTCTATTCATTGCATTCATACTACGAGTTAACCACTCAACGTATCCTGCTTAACATCTTACAATCTACCTGCCTAACCAGCAAACCAAGCAAACTAACAAGTAAGTGTTATCTTGTGTTAGGACCGACTTAGTACGTTTATAGTGTCTGTGCCTTTCACACTCCGGATCGATACGTTTTTTGTGGCGTCCCTTAGCTACCGTAGTCCTTATCTGGTTACTCAGCTGCCCACTACTGTTTTACCGCCTTTCCGTTTCGTCCCGCACGTTTCGCTGGCACCGTAGAGTACTTATACCGCCGCCTGCATCCGCTGACCCTCAGTCTTGCACTCTTGCCCGAGCGCACCGTACTGAGGGTAAGCACAATACCATTACGTCGCACTATGTTCGTTACATTGATTGCACTCCTGTATTTAGACATACGTCGTCTACCTACAGGTACAGATATATTAGTCTTGCACTCTTGCCCGAGCGCACCGTACTGAGGACATACGTTGTCTACCTACAGGTATTCGCCGTAACACGCACGCGCTCTCATAGATCCCCTGGCTGAGGAAGCCGATGAGCACCACGCACAACAGCCTCACGTTGTCGACCGCCCAATGCGCCCAATTCCATGGCATGAGCGCGAACCAGCCGTCCTCGTCTGCCACGGTGAGAATTAGGTTGACGGTCCGCACCGCGGCGATGGCGAAGCTCAGGATGAACGCTCCCACTGCGCATGCCGTCGCGGCGTCGTGCGCGCTGGTGTCAGCGTAGGGCGCGTGTCTGCTCACAATGTGTCACAGGCCGATTTCTTTCACCTAGCCAGTGACTAGAGCCTGAACCCTTATCTTATCTAAGCGCGCGCCTAAGCAGTAACGTGCAAGACCCCGAACACCCTATCACGTGTTACCAGCCCCCCGGACACTCTGTGCCATGTACCTACACCCATTATAGGGTTTACCATAGTATCGGACTCTCAGCTTACGTAATAACTGTACAGCAGCCAAACAATGTATAAACAGTAGAATAGCATATATACTGGCCGACGAGCAGGGTAGCACCCCAGACTCGTCTTGGCCTTATACGCCTTGAGTAGCCTCAGACTAGGATTGCGCTGAAACGCGAGTAACAATCCCCTGAGTAGTTGCTTGAAGTGTTGCTTGTGTCATAAGACGAGTCTCCACCCCGTGTAGCAGTTTACCCTACACAACCCCGGCGCACTAGGGGCAAAGTGCACCTTTCTTTCGCTCTTGTTGAACTTCGGTTCTCCGAGCACGTGATCGGTTTTCTCCATACCCGCCACATCCCAGGGTTAAGGGATTAGAGTTCTGGGGGAATTTTGCGAACAGCGTGTAGGGGACCTCTCCTACCGTTGCTTCTAAGCTACTGGACCAACACCGTGCAACGCGGTCGTAAAGGTCTTGGGTTATAACCCCACCACAGTAGCTGTGCACCCGACGCGTAATAGTCAAAGGCGTTAAGGGGCCCTGTGGCAGTGTACAGAGGCACTGGTCGTCTATTTACGGGCCTTACTGCCCCGACGATACGCGCATTACCGCGCCCCCGTTACTATACAACCCAGCGCGTAACCCGCGGCTGAAGAGGCAGGAAATCGCCTAGTACTGTACCGGCACTTGCCGACATACGGTAGAACCTTTTACACGCCCCACCACATAGGCGGATAGTTCCCGTGCCCCCGGTATCCCGAATTAGCTTCGGGGCTGGACGAGGTTTTGGAGGCTGCGTTTTCTCACCGGCTTTGGGAAGAAAACTCCTTAGCGTTTCTTGGCACATCTCCGAAAAGAGGTGGACGCAGTTTGTAGTGGACAGAGACTTTCTAGTTACCACCCCGATAGCTCTTCGGAGGCGCCACAGTGGGCAGGTAGCGGTCTCAGTCACGACTACACCTTTTATACTATAAAATTTCAACTACGTACGCAATGTCCGGCCAACAAACCCCGGCCTTCTCACAACACACCCCCGACCCCTTGGCCGAAACCTTCTTCGAGGACTTTGGGCGCATGTCCGTACAAGACAGTATGCATGCCCCGCATCCCGTAGAAGTAGCCCCGGTGCATGATGGCACCGTAGCCGGGACCAACTACCTCCCCTCGGTCCGAACCTTCGCCCCTAACCGGGTACCACCAGAAGAGTTCTATGATCAGGCATTCGCCATCGCCCAGAACCAGTCAGCCACGGCTCGGGGTGGAAGCCAGCTGGGTCACATCGACTCACCGCTGGCCCTCCAATGGGCATTCCCGCCCAACCCCACAACGGCAGACTTCGGCGCGCGATGTCAGCAGGTAGTACAGGCAATGGTAGCGGTAGGGACATGGTCACGAGAAATGGGAGCTCGGTTCCTATGGGAGGCCCAACGGTTGCAGGCAGACTGTCACAAGAAATAAATTGTGATTTTTCCCTTATTTTTGCGCTTTTTATTCCGATTTTTAGACCCGTTAGACCGACGTTGGAGGTATCACGTGCGTAGGTAGATAAGATCTTCATTATCTCGCTATCTCTACAGGTCACGTTGTCTCGTTTTGAGTCACGGTAGTTACCTCGTCACATGGACGTTACCTAGTTACCTACTGTAGGCACATGATCCTGATGCGCACAGACCGTCACTTTAGGGTAGACAAAACGTCTTTAGCTAGAGGTCTCCTACATGTATATATACTGGCGACGTCTGAGGATACTCCTCAGACTTAAGATTTTGGCCTAGGGGGCGTGTCCCCTGGTCACCTCTTTATATCCCTCTGTTGCTTGCTTGTCTTCGCGTGCAGGGTCCTTGACGACAAAGCCTGCTGCGTCCCACTTGGGCGTGGGGGCTCCTATTCATTGCATCCAACCTTTCTCTTCTCTATCACTTGCTAGTCTGGGGGCGTACCGGTACACTCATGGGTCGGTACCTCAGGCAATACGGCAGGACCTCTCAATAGAGGTGCCTTCTTGTTCTCCGCCTATGGAGGGTGGGGGGCTATTGGAGATAGGATAGGGCGGATATGGGGGTTCCCCGTTAGGACGGGTGGCACGGATGGTTTCCGTGTCACAGACGCTCTCCAAGCCGGAGACGCAGCATCGCTCCACAGCCAGGCACCACCCCTCGTCAGGACGCCCGTCTCGGTCGCAGAAAGCAGGTTCCGTCCGGTAGAAAACTGGGTTCGATCGGTGCACATGCATTCTCCCCAGCGGACACCGCGCGGATCCCGGCCTCTCCCCACTCCCTCGACTCGTGGAAACTCCCGGCAGACGAACCCATTCCTGCCCGGTTACACGCCACCGGTACTCACGGCACCAGCACCCGTCCGACCCGACAGCTTCGCCCAGGCAGCCCGCCCACCATACGACATGACCGGTAATCCAGCACTAACACAGAACGCGCCCGTGAACACCTGGGGAGCCGCGCCTCTCCAGGGAACACGTGCGTCTATGTGGAGGCCAATGAAACCGGCATCGTCGCAATGGGACGCCTACTCGGTACTGCCCGAACCACGACCCGACCCCTGGTACAAGTCCAAAGTCAGGGAACTGGAAGCTTTCACTGGCACCGGATTCACGGACTGGTACATGCGGCTTCAGCTCTACATAGACGACAACGCCCCCATCCTCTTCACCGATTCAAAGAAGGTGGGCGCGGCAATCTCGCTGATCCGCGGTCCCAAGGTCGATTCATGGGTAACGGCGTTCACCAGGGAACACTACCTGGGAGGACAATGGAGGGTCAGCTGGCAACGGTTCGTCTGGGAGCTGCACCAAAAGTTCGACGACCCGGACCTGGAAAAGAAAGCGGCAGTAGCGGCAGAGCGGCTCACCATGACGCTCGGTAAAGGCGAGGAGTACTTCCAGGAGTTAGAACGACTCCTGGGAGAAGCCAAGTACGACAGGGAAAACCAGGTGGTCCACAGTTGGGTCACCAGGGCTATCCCTAAGGACATTTACTCCTCGGTCCACCAGGCTTTCGTCGCCGCCACCGTCAACGACAAATCGCAGCGTGGGTATAACATCCAGATCCCGGAGGATTACAAATCCTGGAAACAGGCCATCCTCCGGACCGACAACGCGATGCGCCGACTCCGGGACGAGGAAAAGCTGCGGAGCACCAGGGGTACCACGGACAAGGGCAAGGAGCGTGCTAAGCCCGAGCGCGCTCCCCGAGCGGAACCAACGGCAGAAGAAAGGGCGAACTTGCTCAAGAGGAAGTGCCACTCTTGCAGCAAGACGCAGGCCGAGGCACCTGGTAAAGGATGCACCAAGACATCCTGGCACCAGCCGAACTGGCGGCCCAAGACCAACACCACCCCCGCCGCCAGTGGATCCGGAACGCAGCGAACTCGGCAGGCTATCGCAGGGGATGAAGCTCCCACGGTCCTCAGCGAGATCCCCCAGGAGGACTTTGTCCGAATGGTGGCCGCCTGGGCCAAGGAGAACCCTGACGCCGCAAAAGAAGCCGGGTTCGCACCCACTCAGGTAAGTCCCTCCCCCTCGAATTGCTTTTCAGTATTGGAAGTAGAAGAACCAGTAAACTCCAAAAAAAATGACTCGGCTGCCACGGAGAACGACGAACCGGTGGACGGACTATATGGGCTAGAGACCGGGGCCCCGATATTAGAATCAGTATCTGTACCTCTCGCATCTGTAGAATCGGACATAGATGACGACGACGGAGCTTCAACATGCTCCGATGACTCGTTTGTAACAGCCTTGGAGGCGCCTCCCACTGGAGCGTGGCAGGAGGCAAATACCGTGCTTAATTCCTCCAATGCTAATTATGTTCCGATGGATGTGGATCCGGTAGTGACACCTGATGTGGAAATGGCAGACGCATCAGGTGCCACTAAGAAACCAGAAAAGAAAATGCGGCGTAGACGCGTCAAGAAAAGGACGGTCACGCTCGACATATACCTAGACCACCCGCGGGCAATCCCACCTGAGCGCAAAAGCGAAGGTGCCACCGGGTACGACCTCTACTCTGCAGAGGAGGTTGTCGTTCCTAATGGGAAGCGTATCACCGTAGACACTGGCATCAAAATCAGGATGCCGGCCAGTGTATACGGACGAATCACTCCACGATCCGGACTCGCCCTCAAGGGAGTCGACGTGGAGGGCGGTGTAGTAGACGAGGACTACACCGGCCGAGTAAAAGTCATACTGAATAATCAGACTGGAGCAGATTATCAGGTCGAGTATGGGGACAGAATCGCCCAGTTCATACTCGAATGCAACATGACACCCAACACCAAGATTGTCAAATCGATCCGCGAAACCACGCGAGGAACACAGGGTTTCGGCTCAACTGGTGAAAAACTCAGGGGAAGTGTAGTGGTCATCCAGACGGGAAAACGGGGAAAGCAGATCGAAGTACCGATCACTCTCCACCGCCCCGACGGACGTGCCCTCTTCACAAAGGCTCTCATCGATTCCGATTCCACTGGATCGGTGATTAGTAAGTCCTACGTGGAGAAACACCGACTCGAGCAGATCCCATTAAACCGCCCTATCAAGCTGTTCAACGCGGACGGATCAACCAACAGCATGGGGCTCATGACGCACTATGTCGAGCTATAAATGCAGATCGACACACACTTGGAAACCCGCAAGTTCCACGTTACGGAACTCAGCTCTGCGGACATCTTTCTCGGTTTCGACTGGCTCGAAGACCACAACCCTTCCATCGACTGGAAGAAGCGACGGATCACGTTCTCTTGTAACTGCGAACACGAGCAGATCGAGGATGGTGATCACATTTACTACATTTTCGCTGACGCATGGATCCGAAACAGGGATGAGTGCAGAGCGGACATCGCCGAACGAGTACGTGCCACGAAGGCAACCGAAATTGCCATCGCGACTGGCAAAACCACGGAAGCCAAAACGTTCGAGGAGGTCGTACCCGAGTACTTGCACGAATTCAAAGACGTGTTTGAGGAAAAGGAATTCGACACACTCCCAGAACGGCGACCGTGGGACCACGCCATCGAACTCCTCCCCAATTCGGAACCATACGCGGGCAAGATTTACGCCCTTTCACCTAGAGAACAAGAAGCTTTGGACGATTTCCTAGAAGAACAACTGCGCACGGGCCGCATCCGCCCATCGAAGTCACCATGGGGGGCACCCTTCTTCTTTGTCAAAAAGAAGGATGGGAAACTACGCCTTATCCAGGACTATCGAAAGTTGAACCAGATGACCAAAAAGAACAAGTACCCGCTCCCGCTCATCACGGAGCTACTCAACAAGCTTAAACGTGCTAAGTACTTTTCCAAATTGGACATTCGTTGGGGATACACCAACGTCCGAATCAAGGAAGGCGACGAAGAGAAAGCCGCCTTCATCACTAATAGAGGGCTCTACGAGCCATTAGTGATGTTCTTCGGAATGTGCAACGCACCGGGCACGTTCCAGACCTTGATGAACGACATATTTAGAGACCTAGTCCTCATGGGGAAGGTCATTGTATATTTAGACGACATCCTTATTTTCACGGAGAACCAGAAAGAACATAGAGAGATCCTGCGCAAGGTTCTTTTGGTTCTCCGTCAAAATAAGCTAACCTGTAAACCAGAAAAGTGCGAGTTCGAGAAATCCGAAGTAGAGTACTTAGGGCACATAATCTCTCACGGGGAAATCCGTATGGACCCCGCGAAGGTCGCTGCAGTAGCCAAATGGCCAGCACCTCGGAACAAGAAAGAAGTGCAATCCTTCATCGGATTTGCCAACTTCTACCGGAGATTCATACCCAAGTTCTCAACGGTAGCACGCCCCCTTACCAATCTAACCAAAGATGGAGAATGGCAATGGGGCGTGACAGAACAGGAATGCTTTGACAAGCTAAAAAACATCTTCGTCACAGCACCTGTACTAGGGATACCAAACGATGACGATCCGTTCCGCATCGAAGCAGACTCTTCAGACTTCGCAACTGGAGCCTGCCTCATGCAGAACCAAGACGGCATCTGGAAACCCATAGCGTACCATTCAAAGACGCTACTACCGGCGGAACGAAACTACGAGATCTACGATCACGAACTACTGGCTATAATGCGCGCCCTAGACGAATGGCGGCATTTTGTAATGGCTGCAAGACACCCTGTAGAAGTACTAACGGACCATAAGAATCTAGAATACTTTAAAACTCCACAGAAGATTAATCCGCGACAGGCCCGGTGGATGACGGAACTTGCCGAGTATGACCTACAACTCGTGCACATCCCCGGGAAGACCAATGGAAGGGCAGACGGCTTATCCCGAAGAGGCGATCACGATGACAACAAGAATCACCTCGAAGGACAGATCGTCTTGAAGGAACACCTCTTCGCCAAAGACAGCGCAGAAAGGCTGAGATCCTCATTCTATACCCTACCTCACGGGATCACCCACGAGGAGGTAAAAGAGAGGGTCAAAGCGGAAGCCGCTCTCTACGACAAGGAGGTAGTAGAAGGATCAGTGGAAACGGCCGAGGACGGCCTACGCTACAGGAGGGGGAAGTTGATCATTCCGAGAGACGAGGAATTAATCGGAAAAATCATCTCTTCATTCCACGACACGGTCTCGGCAGGACATCCCGGCACTGAAAACACGTACACCGCCATACATCGCTCATACTGGTGGCCAAAAATGCGAAACGACATTCGCCAGTACGTCAAGGCATGTATCAAATGCCAAAGAGCCAAGCCAGACCGCTCAAAGAGAGCCGCACCACTGAACCCGAATCCAACACCCGCACACAACTGGGAGAACATTTCCGTCGACATGATCACGGGACTCCCAGTATCCAAGGGTCGCGACGCTATTATTGTAGTTGTAGACATGAAATCCAAAGACTATATCGCAGTCCCAACCACAACCAGGCTTACCGCCGAAGGTTGGGCCAACATATTTATAGATAAAGTATACGCACAGCACGGACTACCAAAGAAAGTATTTAGTGACAGAGGACCGCAGTTTGTATCAGACTTCATCAAAGACGTGTACCGTAGATTAGGTGTCACAAGAATTCTCCTAAGTTTCCCTATATTTCTTACTATTTTTCCGGCAATTCTACGAATTATCTACGACTTTCTAGACCAATAACTAGCTTATCTGGTTCATAAGTTAACGGTTACATACGTGCCGAAAGATGGCCGCGTTATCTCCCGTAACGACGGTCTTATCTTATCACTAGTAGTTACCATCAGTCACATGTCTAGTTCTAGCCAATCGGACATTCCGTCCGGAAGCAGTCAGCATATAAACGTCAGCGGACCGGGCTTTGGTCACGCCCCGTCTTTGTAATGACAAGAGCGCAAAATGCCATTCGCGCGGCCTACGCCGCCTTTCTATATCCCGGTTTTGATCGGCATATGTATTTATCGTATATTACTAAGTACTTAGGTACCTGGGGACTTGTACATACGAATACGGACATTAGTATTATCTAATAGGACTGTTAGGGGTCTTATTTATCATGTATATATACTGGACTTGCTGAGCGCTACTGCCTCAGTTCTATTCATTGCATTCATACTACGAGTTAACCACTCCGCGTATCCTGCTTAACTCTTACAACTATCCTGCCTAACCAGCAAACCAAGCAACTATTACAAGTAAGTGTTATCTTGTGTTATATGAATAGAACTCGCTTTCGCCCCCACCCTCTTTGAGGGTCTGGGATTTTTTCTTCTTAGGGGTTTTCGTCGCCGTCTGCGCACCCCTGCTCGCCGCCAGGCAGCGGGGTATCCTTAGTGGGCTCTGGGGGATCACTGCCTTCGGGCAAATAGCCGGACCGTAGGCTTAAGCGGAACCAGGGGACTGGCTGTCAAGCCTTTCCCCATATGTTGGGAATCGATGGCAACGGTGTAACCTCTTGACCGGGCCGGAGACGACCTTCTCGCCTATCCCCAGGCGTACAGGGGCCACTCTATTAAGAGTTGGGATGGTGGGCACGAGTTGCCCTGCCTAGAACCGCTGCCGATACGGCTTCAGAACGATGGAGTTCTGGCCTTGGCGCCCTCTAAGTCCCTCAGGGCATGGGTTTGGTTTGAACACTGGCAGCCACCTAACTGGAGTGAGGCGTGGGCACATGCGGGGTGTAATACCCCAAATCCTGCATTCCCAGGCGTCAAGGGAAGACGACCTGCTGTATCCCCCACCTGGTAGCGTGAGAGAGACGCCATCCAGTCGCCGACACTAACTCCGGTCGAGGGCGGAGCGCCCATTGACGCCGGAGGATAAGCGCACGACACATCAAGAAGCGACGATAAGCCCCGACAGAAGACCGCGTGATTTCCACTAGAATAGCTTACTTAGACTTCTTTCACGTAGTCATGCCGAAAGCACCACGTTTCACGGTTACTCCGAGAAACGCCGCTACGGGGGAGCGCGAGGAATGGCACATTGCCGCCTCTAAATCGCTCGAAGACCGCATCTCCGCGGTCACAACCCCAAAGCGAGGAAAGTCCCGAAAGGGCAAAGACGTCTTCTACAAGAAGCCGAACCCCGACCCGGAGGAGATCCGAAGGGTCAACCACGAGGCCGCCCTCGACGACATCAGGCGAAAGAAGCTCAACAAGCTTCTTCGACAGAGGGAGAAGCTCGAGGCTCGGATCCAAAAACAGAGCCTGGATCAGCTGATCGCCGAGGCAGCCAGGAAGAGGGTTGAGGAAGAAAGAATGGTGAGGAGCCTTCGGGAGCGAATTGAGCCCCCAAAGAAGTCGCTATTGGAGAGAGTGGAGGAGCTTAGGATGCCGGCCGAATGGGTCGAAAAACGGGGTCTTGCGAACCCCAGGGACGTCCATTGCACGGAGAAAAAGTGGGACTGGTTCTTGGACGTCGACAAACAGATGAACGCCGCCCACAAGAATCTTTTCCGCCTATGGAAAGTCCCCGACGCAACCACCACGGCCCCCATTATAGCAAAATTCACCACCCTCATCACCGATTTCGACGATCTCTCCACACACCTGGAGCAAAGGGTCCGTCAGGACTCCATGAAGAACGAAGACCTCCGCCGCCTCGAAAAATATCTCAGAAGGGTGGAGCACGTTTTTGGAGATCTAGACGTGAAACAGCACGTTACGTACTTAAAGACACATTTAGTACATAGCGGTCTCAACTTCGACCTCGGCAAACCCCAGCTGTAGTAGATAGAAAGTCCTGAAAAGGCATTTTCTTTGGTGCATGGCATTGATTGCGAAAAGTCCTGAAAAGGCATTTAAGTCCTGAAAAGGCACTTTTTTCTTGAATTATCGTTTAAGGAAGAAAATAACTCAAGCTGACGAATACTGTTCAGCAATGGTGTCCTACACAATCGTCCAAGGCGCTTTGTACAACACCCACAAGGTAGCTACGGCTTACCGCCCCGCCGTCGGCAAGCACGCGTGGCCCGGAGAGCAAACTTGCTTGATGGACTACCTGCGAGTCGTATTCGGCATCAGAGTTAGGGGGAGTGTCACCTCCTTCAACTCAATTCCGGCGCATGTGCGCCCTTTCCTGAACATAAACCATACGGCGTACATCAAGTACTATGGGGAAGATTCGACTAGAAACCACATTTCGTGGTGGAGGTGGGACAACTATTGTACCGCCATCTCCCTAGCGGACCTCATAGTCTACTATGGGGACGTCCACTGGTACTCGCAGGAAGAGGCGTCGCCACGCACAAGAGCCGCCAGGCTCTTCAACCGGGAAACACCCGTACGCCGAGCAGTCATCACCCCCGAAGGCAGCGAGACTCCACGGCCGGAGGAACCAGTCGACACGGAGCCCCTATTTGGGACGCTCCCCGATCTCCTCCCCTCCTATGAAAGGGGAACCTTGGAAATAGTCGCGCAGCCGGAAAGAAGCGAAAACGAATTGATGGGAAGGTTGCAGCGCACTCTGGAAGTGGCCGCCTCAGACGAAGTTCTGCAGGTAGGAAAAGAAGCCTACAGGGAGGCGCTGTACCAAGCCAAAAACCATCTCTACAGCAACCTCGCGGCATACAAAAGCCGTGTAGACGCGAATATGGAAATGGTCTGGAACAAGACCAACCGGATTCGGAGTCACAACCAGGTGCTTCAAAATAGAATCGAAGCACTAGAGGAAGCGGAGAGTTTGCGGCAACAATTGGACACCCTTTCCGAAAATCGGTTCGTCCGCATAGAAAAAGACATCGCAGTACTGCAAAAGCGTCCGGCAGTCCCAACCGCGGGACCCAGCGGTGCCCAGGTCACGGCACTAATTAATAGAATTGACCAACTCGAAGCAGAGTTAACCGCTCTAAAAAACGCACCGGCAGCCGCGACAGCAGCAGCCACCACGGTCAACTTCCAACAGACCAAACCGACTCAGCCGCCCAAATTCTCGGGCCCCAAGGACTCCATCTCGTCGAAAGAGTGGATCCAGAAAATGGGCATGTATTTCGCAGACGCCAAGGTGACCCTCGAGGAAGACAAGGTCCGCCAAGCCCTGCTACGGCTTACGGGCGAGGCCTACCAATACATGTCGCCGGTAGTTGATAAAATCGCCGCCGGACAAACCTCGGGGCACACCTGGAAAACGTTTGCGGAAACGATAGAGAAGGTGTACGGCAAAAAGACGGACAAGGAAATTGCCGAAAAGGAGATTGAAGGGTACTTCAGAGACGAAGGGAAAAAGAAACTCCAGTCGGACTTCTTTTCTTGGGCACAAAAGCTCAGGACCCTGGCTCGCCTGGCCGAGACTGACAACAAAACGTTGTTCAGTCACATCAAACGGATCCTCCCGGAAAAGGTGCGAGAGACCCTCGCTACCTTGGAATCGGTGCCCGGCTTTACAATGCCGACCGACTGGGAGGTATACCTCGACATGGCCATCGACCTCTACAAGAGGCAATACCCGGATAAGCTCAAAGGCAAGATCTTTGAGGAAGAAAAGAAGAAGGAGTCGTCGGGGTCTGCCAAGACCACCGACAAAGCTACGTCGAAGCCTGCCAAGGCTGATGACAAAGGCAAAGGCAAGGCGAAAGAAACCGGCTCTTACGGGAAGGATTGTCGCAAGCACCCCGGACAACACAAGTGGGGCGACTGTCCTGAGAACCCTAAGAATAAGCCGAAGGAAGCCAAGCCGGCCAGTAGTGGAAGCGGAACGACGAAGCCGACAGGCTCGTCGAGCGGAACGCAACAGTCGGGCCAGAAGAAACTGGACCCGAAAAAGAAATACAAAGTCAGAATCGTCAGCACCCAGGAACTGGTGACTGACGACGAAGATGAGTCCCCCCAAGCCACCGTAGGGACCATCCGGACCAACGTTCCGAAGCAACCAGAGGTGGTTCCTCTGGCCCCCACTACGCGCATCAGCGATGAGGAGAAAAGCGGGAGCCCGGTGCAATCGGCAGAAAGCACCAGCCCCGTCCAGACCCAGTCGACTGGTTCGACTTCGACTGCGCCTACACCGTCGGGCGACTCCATCAGGACACATCTGCCCTGGCTTCGCAAGCGGATAGCCGACTCCGCAAACACCCTGGGCATCTACGGAAGCTCTGCCTCGGGTTTTCCCACCGAGCACATGTGATGACCTGCCCACTTGTGCTCCCGTGTAATTTTAGTCCCGTACCCGCTGTAAAGAGTGTATTCGAGTCAATGTATCATATTTTTGGCAACGATGCGCGCGACTTCGCTCGATCATTCCGTGTCGAAGTAACACTCTGGGTATATAGGGGCAAAAAGTGCAGGCTCTGGCTTTAATCGACAGCGGTGCAACCATATCGGTCATATCACAACGATTGGTCGATAAACATAAGCTGGTCACCGACAAACTAGCGTTTCCTATTACGGTTACAAACGCAGACGGAACAGAAAACGTCGCCGGCCGCTTAACGCAATCAGTAAAAGCATTCATGCAACATGGCACACACAAGGAAAAAATAGGTCTAACGGTCATGCACCTAGAACCAGACCTAATCCTTGGCTATGACTGGTTGCGTCTCCACAATCCTACCTTTGATTGGAGGAAAGGAGAAATGGAATATGCACGCTGTACACACGACCAACCCTACGCCAGAAAAAAGGGTAACCGCCCTTCTGAGGAGGAAGCAGTTGAACTCCCAGAAAAGGAAATCATCGAAGTAAATTCGATTTGGGACACTCCCGTGGACATATTAGGAGAGGAGGACCCCGAAAATCCCTTGATCGCTTGGGTGGCAACCCTTGACGACGAGGAAATGAACCTGCTGACACAGTTGGTAGCCGAGGTACTTGACAAAGACCTCGACGAAGCAGACGACCGTGAGGAAAACACACCACCGATTGACATTGAAAAATGGCGATCGTTAGTGCCCGAACAATACCAAGAGTATGGGCCAACGGTGTTCTCACAAAAGGCGTCAGAGAGGATGCCGGAACGAAAGCCCTGGGATCACGCCATAGCGCTTGAACCAGATGCGCAGCTTCCTCCCCCGGTAAAACCATACAAAATGTCTCCCCAAGAGCGTAATAGCTTGGACGAGTGGATAGACACCGAACTACGGAAGGGTTACATTCGACCATCCGAAAGTCCAATGGCATCCCCGGTCTTCTTTGTCCATAAAAAGGACGGAGGACTGAGGATGGTTGTCGATTACAGGAGGCTAAACGAAATAACCGTAAAAAATCGTTATCCGATACCTCGGATCGATGATCTCATCGATCAATTGTCCCATGCGACCATCTTCACCAAAATCGACCTTAGATGGGGATATAATAATGTCCGCATCAAGGAAGGTGATGAATGGAAGACGGCGTTTATTACACACCGTGGACTATACGAGGCAACGGTAATGTATTTCGGTTTCTGCAATGCCCCCGCAACGTTCCAAGCGATGATGAATTCTATCCTCGCACCGTTCATTCGAACCGGCAAGGTGGTTGTCTACCTAGATGACATCTTGATTTTCGGGAAGGATATGGAGGAACATCGGCGACTTACCAAAGGGGTTCTACAAACCCTGAAGGACTCGGACTTGTATGCGAAGCCCGAAAAGTGCTTTTTCGAACAGTCTTCCATCGAATACCTAGGAATGATCATTTCCCACGGTAACATCATGATGGATCCGAAGAAGTACGCCGGAGTCCAGGACTGGCCTAGACCTACCAAGGTCAAAGAGGTTCAAGCCTTCCTTGGATTTGCCAATTTTTACAGGCGATTCATAGAAGGCTTCTCAAAAATAGCCAAACCACTCACCATGCTGACCAAAAAGTCAGAAGCTTGGCATTGGGACGCCGAGCAGGAAAATGCCTTCCAAACCCTAAAGGAAGCATTTACCAAAGCGCCCGTGCTTCGAATTCCGTCGCACGATCAGCCTTTCCGCGTAGAAACAGATGCGTCAGACTTCGCTACCGGAGCAGTACTATCTCAGTTAGATCCTACGGATAAAAAATTCCACCCCGTGGCGTACTATAGCAAATCGCTAAGTGCTCCGGAAAGGAACTACGAGATCTACAACAAGGAAATGTTGGCTGTCATCAGGGCTCTAGAGGAGTGGAGACACTACCTAGAGGGACACCCTGAAAAATTCGAGATATGGTCGGATCATCTGAACCTGACCTATTTCAAAACGGCGCAAAAACTGACGAGACGACAAGCCCGCTGGGCACTGTACCTCTCACGCTTCAACTTCCAAATGAAGCACAAACCTGGCAAAACAATGCTAACCGCGGATCCTCTGTCCAGGCGGCCAGACCATGAGGAGGGGGTGGATCTCGATAATCGCGACCAGGTTCTTCTGAAACCTGAGTGGTTCGAGCAAGAGTACATGGCAATGGCTCTTGATACCTCCCATGCTGCCCCACAATCGGAAGACGAATCGATACTCCGAGAGATTCGCAAAGCGTTGCTAGACGACAAGGTCACAAAAGACTACAAGGAGCTGCTCTCATCCGGCCCTCGTGAATTCAAAAAAGACCTATCAGAATGGAACTACGAAGGAGGGTTACTCCTCCGAAGAGGCAAAGTCTACGTTCCAGCTACACCAGCGGATATCAGACGGCAAGTGGTCGAGTATCATCACGATCACAAGTCAGCTGGGCATTTCGGACGCTATAAAACGTACGAATTACTAAGCCGCAACTATTGGTGGCCCGGAATGTTCGTTTACGTCAAAAAATACGTAGACGGATGTGACACATGCCAACGTATGAAGAACCACCCGCAGAAGCCGTACGGCCCCCTGCAACCCTTACCGGTGCCGTCAGGCCCGTGGGAAGTGGTGACAATAGACCTGATTACTCAGCTACCCCCATCGGGAATGCATGACGCGATCATGGTCGTAGTGGATCGGTTGACCAAAAGAGCAAGGTTTTTCCCCATAGAAAATACCTTCTCAACGAAAGACCTAGCTACGATACTCTATCAAAAGGTATATCCCTTACACGGATTGCCGAAACAGATAGTATCGGACAGAGGGACACAATTCGCCTCAAAACTATTCGGTGAATGGTGCACCCTGCTGGGAATTCAAAGGTCGATGACTACTGCGTACCATCCGCAGGCAGACGGACAAACCGAACGAGTGAATCAAATACTCGAACAGTATCTACGGTGCTACATTAACACGTACCAAAAAGATAACTGGTCGGAGTTCCTGCCAACAGCGGAATTTGCGTACAATAATGCAGCCAGCGAAACTACCAAGGAATCTCCATTCCTGGTGGAATTAGGTCGTCATCCTATTGCAGGACTAAGCAGTTTCGAACCAAGTCGAAACAAAGACTTAGTAGAAATTGCGAACAAACGGTTCTCTGCACAAGAGAAAGCTAAGGCGGCAATGAAAGTTGCAGCCGAAAGATGGTCCTGGTACTATGACCAGAAGAAGCAAGTTGTCCCTTTCAAAGTGGGCGACAAAGTACTCGTGGACGTGAGAAGTTGGCAAGACACCGAAAGAAGTCTAGCCCCTCGCTACATCGGCCCATTCCGAATCACGGAGAAATTGGGACCGGTAACGTTCAAGGTGTACATGGACGCACAATATAGGGCTTACCACCCTGTGTTCCATGCTTCAAAATTGGTCATGTACAAGGAGTCCGCCATCGAAGGTCAGAAAAGTCACCCTCCAGCGGCCGACAGGCCAATGGAAATGGAAGACCCGGAAGAATGGGAAGTGGAAGCCATTCTCGACCATCGTAACCGACGCGGCCGGTGGGAATACCTTATCCATTGGAAAGGCACCGGACCTGCGGAGGATACGTGGGAAATCGAGGAACACCTGGCTAACGCTAAGGAGATACTGGACGAGTACAAGGCAAAACATTCAGCCCTTAGTACCGACCCGAATCAACCCCTTCGCCGATCAAATAGACTCGGCGGAACACGGCAAACAATAGCCGTCTTCGACCCTGACTCACCAGATTGGGATTCAGACACATGTGTCTGGCCCGATGACTGGCCCCAATATCGAGACGATGTTGACCCTACACAACCGAAAGTGTACTACAAGCGCGACCCCTTTACAGGGCAATGGGTACATTCCGATGTTGAGTTCAACGAAGACTTGGAAATCGAAGTAGGAGTCAATGGCAGACTACCGACCAGGGGAACAACCGATGCGATCGGCTACAATCTATACGCCGCGCAGGATATCCTAATTAATTCATGGAAATCCGCCTCGGTCCCCACCGATATTCGTATCAAAGTCCCATATGGGACATACGGTCGGATAGCGCCAAGGTCTGGACTTGCGAAAAAGGGCATCGACGTCCTTGCAGGTGTAATAGACCATGACTACCGCGGAGAGGTCTTTGTCATGTTGATGAACCTCACTGGAGACCCGTACCAAGTGAAGAAAGACGACAGAATTGCTCAGCTAATCTGCGAAGTAGCAATCACGCCCGAAATACAGGAATCCATGACCAAGGAGAAGTTCGAAAAAGAAATTCGACCTCACCTACATGGAAGTGGGCCCTACAACGAGCAGTTCAACAAGCCAACCAAGCGCGGTACACAAGGTTTTGGATCGACAGGACGATAAAAGTGGAAAAATCGTAAAGTCTAACCCTTCAATGGGCTCTAGCACCATTTCTACTCTCAACGGGGTCGTTGAAATCTAAAGGGGGGGTAATGTCACAAGAATTCTCCTAAGTTTCCCTATATTTCTTACTATTTTTCCGGCAATTCTACGAATTATCTACGACTTTCTAGACCAATAACTAGCTTATCTGGTTCATAAGTTAACGGTTACATACGTGCCGAAAGATGGCCGCGTTATCTCCCGTAACGACGGTCTTATCTTATCACTAGTAGTTACCATCAGTCACATGTCTAGTTCTAGCCAATCGGACATTCCGTCCGGAAGCAGTCAGCATATAAACGTCAGCGGACCGGGCTTTGGTCACGCCCCGTCTTTGTAATGACAAGAGCGCAAAATGCCATTCGCGCGGCCTACGCCGCCTTTCTATATCCCGGTTTTGATCGGCATATGTATTTATCGTATATTACTAAGTACTTAGGTACCTGGGGACTTGTACATACGAATACGGACATTAGTATTATCTAATAGGACTGTTAGGGGTCTTATTTATCATGTATATATACTGGACTTGCTGAGCGCTACTGCCTCAGTTCTATTCATTGCATTCATACTACGAGTTAACCACTCCGCGTATCCTGCTTAACTCTTACAACTATCCTGCCTAACCAGCAAACCAAGCAACTATTACAAGTAAGTGTTATCTTGTGTTATTAGGCATCGAGGGAAACCCCAGTACCGCGTTCCACCCACAAACAGATGGGCAGACGGAGCGAATGAACCAGGAACTGGAGGTGTACCTACGATTATTTATCAACGACACCCATACCAACTGGCCGGACCTACTCCCGCTAGCAGCATTTGCGTACAAGTGTCATGTACATAGTAGCACGGGCTACAGCCCCTTTTACCTCACTCACGGATACCACCCATTTACAGGCGTGGAGGCACCAGAGCTGGAAGAGGGGGTGGGAACAGCCAAGGACTGGGTCGAACACATGCACGAAGTCAGCCAAACCGCTTCGAAGAACCTCGAGAAAGCCAAACTTCGTATGAAAGAGTACTACGACCGGAAACAAACCAATCCCCACGAGTACAACGAGGGAGACATGGTTTGGGTCGATGGGCGGAACATTAACATGGGAAACCCTACGAA
This sequence comes from Wolfiporia cocos, assembly GCA_029448655.1. Lineage (NCBI taxonomy): Eukaryota > Fungi > Basidiomycota > Agaricomycetes > Polyporales > Phaeolaceae > Wolfiporia > Wolfiporia cocos. The sequence continues at coordinate 72,714 of JACCLO010000002.1, forward strand.
GAAACTCGATTCAAAGCGGTACGGCCCGTACAAGGTCACCAAGAAAGTCGGACATGGAGCATACGAACTGACACAGACTAGACTGTGGGACTCACACTATAACCTAATAGGCCACTTGAAGGAGTTGCTGGAGGTTGGTGAGGAGGCTAGTGGGCGCAAGCAGAGATGATATGTAACTGTGCGAATGCAGAGAACAAATCTAAGGCTTATCCGCAGTGATAGCCCTACTTATATACATGCTTTGTTTGGTTACCGGTAAGGGAGCCAAACATGAAGGTGGTCTGTGCGCAGACATAACTAATATGGTTAAGTCGTAAACTACAATAGACCATGTGCGCCGGTAATGGCCGCACCAGTAAGATCGTTTGTTTGGACCGTAGGTCCATGTTGTGGAAGTGGCTGTAGCTTCGTTAGTAAGCCATGCATGTGATTATTATATTCCGGTATCGGGATATGAGTAATCGTAAGGTCATTGGCATGTGATAACGAGCGGGCCGCTTATCCAATTGTACTGACATAGCCCAGTATCGGGATATGAGTAAGGCGCGTGACACCGGAGGTTAGTCCGCTGAGTCATTGACGCGTACAAGCGTGTTATGTACGTGTTGTTATGACAAGTGGACGTATACCGCATTGTGTACGTGTTGTTTGGTTGCGTGTACGTGTAGACGGGCGCTTAGCAGCGTAAATGTCTACAAGGTCGTAGAAATACCAGATAAATAGGTAAAAATACGGGAAAAATAGTGGCATGTCCCAAATCTGTGACATTACCCCCTCTTCAGGTTTCATTGTCCCTAATGGAACGATTACTTTCCTGTGGAGCCGAATCCACCAGTACCGCGCTCGGATTTAATCTTTTCAAAGTAAGATTTTGTCACGGTAACCACCGTGCCACCCGCCCCAGCGGGGAACCTCTATATCCGCCTATCCTAACCCCTAAAGCCTCTCATCCTCCATAGGCAGAGAACAAGAAGGCACGTCTATTGAGACGTCCTGCCGTATTGCCCAGACTAGCAGGTAAAGGAATAGAGACAGAGTGGATGCAATGAATAGAGGCCCCCACGCCCAAGTAGGACGTAGCAGGCTTTGTCGACTAAGACCCTGCACGCAGAGACAAGCAAGCAGACGGTATATGAAAAGGTTGCCAGGGGACGCGCCCCCAACGACGAGAAGATAAGTTCTGAGGAGTACCTCAGAACGCTACCTAGTATATATACATGTAAACGCAGACTTCTGTAGCTACAAGACCTGCCCTAATGGCGTGGTCTGTGCACACTGTGACTACGCTGCACATGACTATGTAACGCGGGTAACTCCAGTGACGTACCACATGACCTAAGTAAGAGATAAGATAGGAGAAGCTTATCTATTTCCCATGCACGTGCAGTCCCGGGCGGCTAGGTATAACGTAGCGAATATCTGGAGAATAAAGGTGAATAATCAATCAGGGAACCCCTTTATTCCGGGATTTCTTGTGACAGGTCCTTGATGCGGGCGGGGCCGCGCAGTGTCGGCGTGACAGATTGTGCGCTCCAACACTCCCCCTCAATCCTAGAGCAGACCAAGCGCGGACGCGAAGTGCTTCACTTTCAGAGAGGGCAGCGCTTTCGTCAATGCATCGGCAACCATCTCTTCAGTGGGGCAATAGACGAGGCGAAGTTTCTTCTCCTCAATGATCCAGCGAATGAAGTGGAAACGGATATCGATGTGCTTGGTGCGAGCATGATATTGATTATCGCGAGCAAGAGCAATGGCCGACTGATTGTCCGAATTCATCGGCACCGGGTCAACGAAGGGAGCAAAAATCTGACCAATCAGCGAGCGGAGCCAGAGGGCTTCCTTTGAGGCATGAGTGAGGGCAACATACTCAGACTCAGTAGTGGACAGTGAGATAATCTCCTGTCGCTTCGAGCTCCAGGACACAGCTCCTCCATCAATCAAAAACGCGTAGCCGGAGATGGCTTTGCGATCCTCATGCATGGATCCATCAGCATCTGTGTAGCCAACGAGGTCAAGAGAGGATGCGCCGTAGGTCAGCTTGAGGTGTTTCGTCCCGGACAGGTATTGGAAAACACGGCGGACGGCTTCCCAGTGTGCACGGCCGGGGTTGTCAGAGAAACGCGAAAGGATGGAGACAGCGTACGTGATATCGGGGCGCGTCCCAAGTGACGCATACATGAGGGAGCCTACAGCCTCGCGATATGGAATGTGACGCATGGCGGCAATCTCGGCAGTGGTGGAAGGGCTCTGTGCAGTAGTAAGAGTGACATGCGGATCCATGGGGGTCGACACGGCCTTCGCATCTTCAAGTCCAAAGCGGCTAATGATGGACTCGATGTAGGCGGTCTGTGAGAGTGAGAGACGGCGATTTGGGCGGTCGCGTTCCACGGCAAAGCCCAGAATCCAGTGGATTTCACCCTCGTCTGAGATCTCAAAGGCCTCGCGCAGCTTGGTCTTCACCTCCAGGATAAGGGCTATAGTCGAGGCAACCACTGTCAGGTCATCGACGTGGACAACTATGACGATAAGGTCAGCGCCATCTGCACGGAAAAAGACGGCCTGGTCGACATCGCACTGCGACATGCGGAGCTTCTCCTGCAAAATGCGCAGGAGCTTCTTATGCCAGTGCCGCGCGCTCTGCTTTAGCCCGTACAACGGCCGCAGCAGCCGCAGTGCTAGGGTCTTATCTTTCGTCAGCTGAGCTCCGGGAGGCTGCACCATCCAAATGGCTTCGTGCTCCTCAAACTCCCCATTGAGGTAAGCACTCTTGACGTCGAGCTGGTGCACCTCAAAATCATGCCGCGCCGCGAATGCGAGTGCGGTGCGAATTGACGCAGTCTTCGCAACAGGGGCATAGGTGTCGAAAAAGTCGACACCCGGAACCTGCGAAAACCCACGCGCAACCAGCCGCGCGCGGTATCGGTACACATTCCCAGAGGCATCCTTCTTTGCATGAAAGACCCATCGGCAGCTGACGACGTTAGCACCCAGCGGCGGCTTCTCTAGACGCCAGGTCCCATGTGCCTCGAGCGCCTCAAGCTCCTCCTTCATAGCCTCTTCCCACCGCGGCCACTCAGGTCTCCGCCTTGCCTCCTCAAGTGAGCGGGGGTCCAGTCCTTCGACATCCGCCATCTGCGCCGCCATTGCGACGCCATTGATCTCCTCTGTGAGGAGATCCTCTACGGCTCGCTCGTCCTGGGCCTCATCCGGTACGGTTGGCATGACTACGCCGCGCGGCGGCTTCTGGGTGGCGCTCTCACCGGCTAGGATGGCCTTGAGCTTCGCAGACGGCTTGCGGATTCGAGTGGGCCGACTAGATGGCGGCACAGGTGCAGGCAGGAGGTCAGCAGGTTGAGGAGGGACGTCAGGTATGTCTGTGTCGTCCGCCTCACTGGCAGAGTCGCTAATCGGCTCTTTTACAGTCCCAGGCGGCGGCGTGGCGGGCTCGTTTTCGCCGCTGCTCTCCTCCCCCTCAAGCTCGACAGCGTCGTCCAGGGGAGCAGGGGGTAAGTCCGGCACCGTGAAATGCACGTTACGTTCCACAGTTACTGACCGCTGCTCCGGCCAGTAAACACGATGGCCCTTGCTCTGTGCATCAAATCCGACCCAACGGCCGCATTTTGCACGCTCGCCGACCTTGCCATCGCTGGTATCATGCACCCAGGCCTTGGATCCCCATTCAGGGATGCCGCTCATGTCAGGAACAGCCCCCGTGGCAGCTGCCCAAGGTGTCCGCCCACCAAGGGCCTTCGTCGAAGTGCGATTCTTCAACCATACGGCATGCATGACAGCTTCGCCCCACAGGAAACGCGGCAGGCAGGAGGCGATAAGCATGGCCCGAACCTTCTCCATCAGGGTCCGATTCAGCCGCTCAGACACCCCGGCCTCCTGAGATGTATCGTGAACCGACAACTTCGATTCAATGCCTCGCTGCTCGAGGTGGCTCCGGAATTCCTCACTCAGGTACTCGCCTCCACGGTCCGTGTTGAGGAACTTGATCTGGGCATTGTGGTGCCGCTCGAGCCATGCCTCGAATGCACAGAACATCTCAAAAACCTCGCGTTTGGTTCTGAGAAGGTAGAGTGTGGTGAAGCGTGTCTTGTCGTCCGTGAAACTGACATAATACCTGCGACCGCCTAGGGTGGCAATGCGCGAAGGTCCCCAGACATCGGAATGAACCTCCTCGCCAAATTCTGTGGCACGTTCTCCTTCGCGCTCCCTAGGCACAGGCTTTCGAGTCGACTTTGCACGAACGCAAGCTTCACAATGCATTTCCTGCTCTGGCGATGAAACAAGCTCCACGCCCGAGATAAAACCGTTGGAAATCAACTCGCGAATTGCCCGGATTGCGATATGTCCAAAACGACGGTGAGCCTCCATCTCCGTCAGCTTCTCGGTTTTGGCTGACGTTGCATTAGCAGCACAATGGCTGCGATCTCGCACGACCATGTATAGGCCGCGTGTCTTGGGTACCTGGCCCACAGTGATGCCTTCCGCATTGACAATAACACATCGTCCAGCTGCGAAGGTTGCTGTATAACCTGCGTCGTCAATCCGCCCAATCGAGACGAGGTTGAACCCCAGAGCCGGCGTGTAGAGGACGTCCATCAATCTGATGCGTGTAGCGTCCTGCGGTGGGTTCGGAACAGGTATGATCATTTCACCTACACCCGTGGCATGAAACTGCTGCTGATTGGCAGCACTCATAGACTTTGCAGGCATCTCCCGAAAGCTGGTGAAGTCGTCACGATAAGGGGACATGTGATGTGTTGCGCCGGAGTCGTACAAGTCGACAGGCTGGTTCGCTGCGGCAGTGGCAGCATCGGGCACTAGCGCAGCAGCGCTCAGTAAAGCAGGGTCGTCACCCTCGCTCTCCAACCCCAACATGTGTGCGACCCAATTGGTCACATTCTGCAAATGCTCCGATAACGGAACGCGCTCCGGCATGGGCAAGGACTCGTCCTCCTCGCCCTCATGGTCCGCACTCGATGTCTCGGCAGTGGAAACAGCACTCGAGTCAGACACAGTATGCAGGGATGGAATGGAGTCTGCCGAAGACTTCTCTGTGAGATCGCTATAGTCGGAGTCTCCAGCGGCAGAGTAGAGCTCATCCTCAGCATCGCTATCGGTCTCCACAGGTGCATGGAACATGCGAGCAGGCATTGTAGACCATGCTCCGGCGACGGCATCAAGTGCACTGATACGCGCAGTTGCAGCTACATTTGCAGAGCCAGTTGCGGGTTTGGACGTGTTCGCACTTGTGCTTGGGCGGGCACCATCCTTCTGCTGCGCATCCTTGCCCTTCTTATCGTCAGCCTTCGGGCTCGGACACTGGGCCTCCTTGTGGCCCTTTCCACCGCAGTTCCAGCATTCTCCAACAGGCTTCCGTGGACCTCTCCCTTTCGGCTTCCTGGGCTTCTCCGTCGACACGGCAATGGCTGCAACGCCGGTCTCCTTCGTTCTGCCCTTCGGCTTCCGCTCCGCTTCCCGCCTGTCCCACTCCTCCAAGACAATGGCCATCATGAGCTCTGGATCGATGACTGGCTTATCAGGATCTATTGGACTAGCTGGTGTTGCACTACCACCGGAAGACTGTGAGCTGAGGTGCAGCTGCAACTTCATCTGTGCCGAAATCTGGGAGATAAATGCGGAGAGCTCGGACGGCAGGAAATTTATGACGACAGAGGCATACTCGTTGTCCGGAATCTCGATGTCAAAGGTGAGCAGGTTCTCGTATGCGAGGCGAAGGCGATCAAGTTCGGAGTGCAGGTCCAAGCCGGGAACATATCGCATGTTGAGGAAGTCACGACGCATGTTCGAGCGGGCGAGCAGGGACTTGCTGGAGAACTCGGCTACAATGCCAGTCCATACGTCGGCAACCGTACCCTTGCGCTTATACTTGGCATACGTCCCAGGTGCGACCTTGAGCGTGAGCAGATAGAGGGCGGTATTCTCCTTCTTCTCCCACCCCGCAATGGCATCCTTCTCTGCCTTTGTGGGCTTGTCCGGGTCAGCCGCAATTGGCTTCTTGGACGACCCATCAAAGTGATCCCAGGCCTCCTTGTGACGAACAGCAATGGTGAACTGCTGCTCGAACACGAGCCAATTCTTGCCTTTCGGATCGAGCTTCTCAAAACCGCTAATGAAGTCGGACAGGGGCGGCGAGGACGACGATGACATGGTGCTGCGGGTGATAGCGACAAGTGGAAAGAAACTAGAACGGGAATTTCCTGTGCGATGAGTCTTGCTAGTTAAGGCCTCGCACAGGGCTCATAACCTATGAGAGCGCGTGCGTGTTACGGCGAATACCTGTAGGTAGACGACGTATGTCCTCAGTACGGTGCGCTCGGGCAAGAGTGCAAGACTAATATATCTGTACCTGTAGGTAGACGACGTATGTCTAAATACAGGAGTGCAATCAATGTAACGAACATAGTGCGACGTAATGGTATTGTGCTTACCCTCAGTACGGTGCGCTCGGGCAAGAGTGCAAGACTGAGGGTCAGCGGATGCAGGCGGCGGTATAAGTACTCTACGGTGCCAGCGAAACGTGCGGGACGAAACGGAAAGGCGGTAAAACAGTAGTGGGCAGCTGAGTAACCAGATAAGGACTACGGTAGCTAAGGGACGCCACAAAAAACGTATCGATCCGGAGTGTGAAAGGCACAGACACTATAAACGTACTAAGTCGGTCCTTGATGCGGGCGGGGCCGCGCAGTGTCGGCGCGACAGATTGTGCGCTCCAACAGGATCGGCTTTGCCGTGTTGCAGCATCGGCTTGGTGGGGCACTGGATGTATCGAGCGCATTCTGTGCGAGCGCCGTCAGAGAGGCGGTGCTTTTGCTGGTACCTGTGGTGACGGTCCCGATTGTACACCGCTTTCAGGACAGCATGTCATACAAGGACTAGAGTCACTATACCCGCCAGTAGACATCACTATGTTCCATCATATGAAATGACGTACATATTATTATAGGTAGCTTATAGAGTTGTAGTCCCAAGCGTAACATAATCTGTAGTCTATGAAGAAGGAAGAACAAAATAGAACGCTCACCAGCCACCGCACAATTTCTTGCTCTGCATCCATATCGACGTATCAGCAAACAAGGGATTGCTGCCTCCCGATAAGCTGCTTCTTCTGCTCACGCGACTACAGTGCGACGGGATCAACGTCCGATGTCCGACATCCAGCGTTCCACGGCTCGCGCCAGCACACCGCATTCCATCATCGTCTCAGTAAAGATCAGCACATCGTACATTCCAGCAACCTTCTCAACTTCTATCTTACACCTCGCGCCACCTTCTCTCCCCGCGCTTCCCACCTTCGCCCGCGATGCTCCTCGCCGGCGCGGCGCTCAGAGCTCCTCCTGGCTGCGGTACCACACGTCCAAGCTGTTGTATACCTCGCCCGCCGCGAGCAGCGCGTCGTGCCCAGACGGACCGAGCGTATTGGGGTGCATCCACGCCGCGAGCGGCTCGTGGAACTCGAGGAACGCGGCGGCTATGGACGTGCGGTGGATTCAAAGGCCACAGTTCGAGGAAGGGGCGAGGCATGCGGAATTCGCAGGATGGAGTGCGCGCGGTTGAGAGTGAGGAAGCGACGAGAGAGGAGACTCCAATGTCAGCATCGCACACGACTTGAAATACGGTCGTAGAGCCCGCCTCGTATCCGTCGCCCTTCTCGCCAGAGCCGCCGTGGATCTTCTTCCTCGCGGTCTTCTTGGGGTCGACAAAGTTGTTCGAGTAGAACTGCACAGCCGACTCTGCGCGCGCGTCAGGGGCGGGGATCAGCAGAGGCAAACCAACAAAACGCGCGACGTACGGTTCGTCGTAAAGTCGACCCGGAGCCCGCTCTTCGCGCCTGCGAGCTCAACGACGGGGTCGCGTGCCTCGAGCGCAGGCGTGAGCAGGTCCGCCTCCGGCCCCAGCTCCGCCTCAGACACGCGCGGCGGCGGGAGCACGGGGGAGTCCGGGCGCGGCGCGAACACGTAAATCTCATCTGCGGGTGCGTCAGCGCCAGGGCAGCATTCACGGCCGCACCACACGCACCGTATCCGTTCTCAGGGAACCGCTCCCCGATCGTGCGCGTCGTCTTCTCCGCATGCGCGTGGTGCGTGCCCGCGACGGGCGCGAGCGCGCCGGCCGAGTTGGCGTCGGGGAGGTACGCAAGCGTGTGGTCCGCCTGCACCGCGGCGGGCATCAGTGCGCGCAGACCACCAGCACTCGCGGGGGACGCACCTTGTTCGTGAGGCTGTGGTCCCTGACGCTCACGCCCTCCTGGAGGGACGCGTCGAGGTTGAATCCCCAGTGCTAGAGCGCGCGTCAGCCCGCGCCGCGCCGCACACCGCACGCACGCACCTGCATCATATTCACGGCCGTGACGGCGCCGTCGAGGAGCTTCGCGCGGTAGACGAGGAGCACGCTCCCGAGGTGCCACTCGCCGTCGCGGGCGCCGTCGGGGCGCCCGCGCGCGTCGAGGAGCGCGACGAGCACCTCGACGCGGAGGCGCCCGGGGAAGCCCTCCTCGCCGTCGGGCGACTCGCGCACGAAGAACGCGTACGCGCCGGCGGGGATGGCCGCCTGCGCGAGCTCCGCGGCGGTGAACAGGGTGACGCGCGCGGCAGGGTCCGCCTCCACGGCGGTGTCGGGGACGGGCGTCCACGGGGTGAGGTCCCACCCGGTGAGGCCGCCGTGGAGCGAGACGGTCGGGCGCTCGTTCGCGCGCGGGGCGATCTCCGCGGACGCGCCGTTGCGCGCGATGGGGAGCGTGGCGGGCGGGCGAGCAAGACAGAGTGTGACACCATTGCTGCGGGGAGTCACGGATTATCACACGGGTGTGACAACCAAGGACGCCACAACACACGTTCAACTTCCAACCACCACGACCAACTGATTCCAAGTCATGTCCTCAACCTCAACGGTCACAGTTTGGTATCTTCGAAACGATGGCAAAGCGAACCCAAGACACATCAATGTTCCTGGAGATGCTCTCATCGACGAGCTGACAGATGCCATCGGCCAACACATGCGAGCTAACGGGTTTGCGGTGGACTCATCGGTGCTGACTCTGTGGAAGGTATGTGGCGACCTCATGCCGCATCTTGATGACCCTCACACCCGCTTAGCCCAATGAGGAATTACCCATCGTAGATGAGGCAGGCAACAAGGCACGGACTGTCTGGAGCAACAAGAAGGAGGCAGCCAATTACCGCCTTGATGCCATTGCAACTGAGTTGTACCCTGATGAGATTGTCGACGCCACCCTACCGCTTACCCCCGGCAAGCGTTTAGTGCACGTCATTGTTCAGACCGATGCGCACGAACGTAAGTTTTGCTGTTACATGACATCTCGTCGCGATCATAACAGCATTTGAGGGCAGAAGATGAAGATGCAGACAGAATACATGCCAGCTCAACCCTTGTCCGTATATACGAGGACTGCTTCATCAGGGTGCATCGATGGAGGACCTTCGCCACTTCTCTTCTTGAAGTTAATGCGGTTACGGAATGTTCCACCTCGACGCCGGTCCCTAATTTTGTTACGGAGCTCGAGAACAAACTGAAGGACAAGCCAGGACTGACGCCTGATGTGCGCTGTTTGCTTGACATGCCAATCTACTTCTTGAGTCTCACAGATCAATACAGGCGCGTACGGTGATCAATTTTGTAAAAGATACTCAATGTTCGGATCTTTTCAACGCTTGCGACAATACTTCTCAGGGGCCATCCCAGGGGCCGACTGGCGAGGGACAGCCATGGCGCGATGCCGAGCCACTCGAGGCAGAGCATATCGCGTGTGTTTTCAAACGAGCATGGCCCAGCCTTTGGAGTGGTGCTAAGAAGCTCGGAGGAGAGTTGAATGAAAGTATAGCGAACGCGATGTTCTTTGTCCCGCTCGCGATTGAAATCCCAGGGGGCTCCATGATCAAAAGTCAACTGTACGTGTTCGCTCGTTTGCTCGCTCGCCTCCTTCAGTCATGATTAGCGTCGTCTCTACAGAGGCCATACTAAGAGCCCTATGACGCTTATCACGCAACTTATCAATGCTCCCACTTCCGAGGACGGGCTCCGCACGTACGAACCCAAAAGCGACTTCCTCCTCTCGAAGGCAGGTCTTCCTCGACTGCTCGTAGAGGTTGCTTCGAAGCCAGCAGTAGGATCATCATTAGATTGGCCTACACCGGTTTTTCCAGATGACCTTGTCCGGATGCTTCTGCAGGGCGCGGCTATCGTTCGTTTCGCTAACAATCACGTGGACGAGTTCAAGCAGGGGAAGAACTTCGTCCTCGTTGTTGCCTACATTTATAAGACAGGCGATGCACGACGCTTTCTTCTGTTTCAGAAGGAGAAGGACAGAAAGGTACGTTGCGCTTTGTATACGAGCGGGTTCGCATGCTGAGTCGCTGCAGGTCTTCTACCGCACTCCAGATTATACTGACTTGAGTCGCAACACTGACCGCGCTCAGTTTGCGCTCCTGTTGTACAACCTCGTTCATGTGCTCCGTGGGGGCAGCGAGGATGCAGATCGCAAAACATCCAACGATGTTTCGCAATATGGTCAGGAGGTCGACAAACATAGAAAGCAATTCGGCACCATGTCGTTCTACAGCGGCGACACTCGTGGAACCTCGAGGAAACGTTCTCGCCCTACAGAAGGTGGCAGCGGTGGAGGTGGAGCCGCGGATTCAATAGACGGTCGCATCGAGCTTAAAGCAAATGGCTATGAGGTGGAACTGCCATTCGAGGTGTGGCAATCCTTCTTATCTGTGATACATCGCGCCGACGCATGACCCCCAGACGCTGTCGAATATTTTCACCGTACGTCAACGGTCGGAGTCTGGCCAGGAACTGATCGCGAAGAAAGTTCGCGAGAACTCGAACGAGCTGGCAATCCTCCAATTCATTAACGCCCAACAAACGAAGTCCGAACACGTCATTTCGCTATTTGCTTCATTCTGTGGTCATTCCGGGCCGTGGGTCATTCTGCCCAAGCTGAACTCTGTTCGGTCTTGTCTCACAACCAAACCTCACCGGCTTCGTGACAGCGCCACGCGAATCTGCTGGGGCCTAATCGAGGGCCTCGCGTATCTTCATACGTTCTGCATTGCTCACAGGGACATCAAGCCCGACAACCTTGTTGTCGACGAGAAGTTCTGCTTGAAGATAATTGACTTTGACATCGCTATTCGTCTGAAGACTGAAGACGAGGTGGTCAGTGATTATTGCGGGACGGAGGGTTGGTTGGCGCCCGAGGTGGAGGACGAGTGGCCGACGTATAGTCCGATCAAGGCTGACCGATGGTCGTGCGGGAACGTTATACTGTACCTTCTAGACAGGCTCGAGCGAGAGGACGAGCCCTTGAAGAGGATTGCGAAGGAGCTGGGGGCGGACGATCCCGGGAAGCGGCCGTCACTGCTTGAATGGCGCGAGTGGAAGAGTGCACCGCCCCCTACCACCGTGTGCGGAGGCAGCAAAGTGGCATTCCCAAACCGGAAACGTACGGCCAAAGTCGATGGAGATGATGCAGCGAGGATGGCGAAGAAACCCAAACATGATATCGCGAAGATGCCCAGACGTGATATCATGAAGATGCCCAGGCGTGATATGGCGTGCCTATGCAGCACTGCAGGAGTCGGAGCTGAGTGAGGTACGAGCCGTAGTCAAGGTACACTGACCCATTGTATCTATACCTCGAGTTTTGCTGTGTACCGCAAGCATATGTTCTCTGCTCATCTCTAGATCTCTGCAGTCGTGATGCGCATGCGCGACGGTCACTAGGTCTAAGAATTAACGTCCGAGCGAGCAAGCAAATTTCACCGCGCGCTTATGCGCGCTCGCCCCTTGCTTCCTTCGCCCTTCTGCGTGTCGCTTACCAGCCCGCTGCCGCTGCCTTTAGCGACGCCGCCGTCCCGTTTCCTTCCTGCTTCGATTCCCTTTTGACTCACATGCAAGACCCGCCCGCTCCGCCTCTCCCGCCGCGGCATCTGCGAATCCATCTCGTGGCAGACCACGACGCACCCCCAGGCGGCTCAGCTGTCGCGCACGTCCCGCACCGCGAGACCTCCAATGGGAACCTCCCGGTGCCCCGCGTGCCAGAAGCGCCCCTACCGCCGCCTCCCAGCCCGGCGCGCCCGGGTGGAGGCGCGGCGGCCCCACCCGCGGTTGCCCCACCGGCACCTGCTGCCCCGGCCGCTGCCCCGCGCCCTGCCGAGCCCGCGCACCCGTGCGGCGAACCCGCGTGCCTGCCATCAGCCCGGGCGCACCACCTGTCGTGGCCTTGTTCGAATCGCTGGAGGATTTGGCGGCCGTGCGCGCGGCCGCGGCTCTGGCTGGCGGCGACGATGACCCATTCCGCCCATAAAGAAAGGCTACAAGGGTAGCCCCCTCGAGCTCGGTAGGTGCCCGTTTCCTGCATCCGGGATGAACCCCGCTCCTCTCGTCGCTTGAGCCCTGCATTCCCGTTACTCGTTTCCCGCCATAGGCCTCCCGTGCCTGTGTGCCCGGCGGTGCCGGTGCATCTTCCTTCCCGTTACCATTGGGCTCGCAGGCGTGGCACGCCTGGCCCCTCTCTGTCCTACTGTTTGCGCGGCGCGCCCTTCCCGCCTCTGCTTCAGTGCGCTGATGGCGTTCACCCGTAGCGCCGCCACCGAAGGTCATACGCGCCATCCAGAAGTGTATGTCCCCTACAACTCCCTCTCTGTTGGGGCCCGTCGCGCGGCAATCTCCGGCGACGAGACCCTGGTCTTCACGTCGCAGGGTGGCCTGGCGGCAAAAGGTCTTGACTGCACGGGGGAACGATCCCTCTCCTTCCTGGAGTGGTCAGTGGCTGCCTCCACCATGGAGCGGCTCATGCGCCAATATCGGGGCGATGATCGGGCTGATGCCCTGGCAGCACACCACAAGATTGTTGCGGGCCTCGCCCTGCACCACGGCTGGGCAGTGGCTATGACTTATGACATCGAGCAGCGCGAGCTGGTCATAGCCAACCCCATGATCAATATCTCCACCCTTGACGGTGCGGCACTCATGGTTATCACCACATCAATTCAGTCGGACCTCTTCGCCCCCCAGGCCGCTCCCACAGCAGTGACGCAGAAATACCGTCATTGCCCACAAGGCACTAACATGGCTTGAGGACCGTATAGAGGGGCGACGTAATGGCCACTAATGGCTGTTGCACAGACTAGCTGTCTAAAGGTGAAGCCAGAGGTTGTGAACAGAGACCTTGAAGGGGCCAACTAAGGCCAGAGGTCGGTGTCGAAGTGCGCGAGCAGACGCAGATGGCATAACCGGGGGACTAAGCCCCAAAGTCGAGAATAATCGTTCTAAGGCTCTAAAGCCCTAGAACGCAACATATATGTACATGGATCGGACCACTATCTAAGGTACTACCCTAAAGTAATGGTCTGTGCGCCAGTAAGGGCACAGGTCACATGTAACGAGGTAAGCATAAAGGCCTGGACCATAAGGGCCCAGGCTGGAGACCTAGGTATCTAGACTCATCATCATAGATACAAGGCTGTACATAATGTGTGACGTCAGCGGTAAGGCTGACGCCGGTAGGACAGGCGCTAGGTTAGTGCCAACGCTAAGGTAACGCTAAGATAGCGCTACGATAACGATAAGATAACGCTGTCTGGGGGTGATGCTACTATCTAATCTATGGTGTCACGTGACTACCTGGCTAAGGTGAGCGTATGACGAGGACAGGGGAACTAGGGGACTAGGGTGCGAGGCGTACGCTGAAGCCTAAAAGAAAGGCAAAAAGAATGGCGTACCCTTAGTCAACGGCGTAAACCGTGACAAGCAGTGCGCCGCTCACGAGGTGCTGATGACGCCCCTGTGGCCCCACCGGCCAAGCTACCTAGGCTGTCAACCTGTTGCTTTCGCTGCGGAGCAACCGGCCACCTTCCACAGGGCTGCACTGCCATCACAACCATCACTGGGCGCCCCGTTGCGGCCCTCGACTCATCTGCCCGCAGCCCCCATGCTTTGCTGGCCCCCGATGGCCGCAAGCAGTTTTGCTTCACATTCGCTCGCAAATCCTACTGCCCACATGCAGCCAGTCGCCCGTATTTCCATGGCTGCTCCCTGTGCGGCAGATCCGAGCATGGTGCTGGCGGGTGCTCCTCACGCAAGTAGTGACCCGCGCAGGGTTGTCACCCCCCTGGATGTTGGGGGCCTCGAAAATATGCTCCGCCAGCATAGCATCCTTAAAGAATGGCAGCACATCATTGACGGTCTTCGTCATGGCTTTGACATGGGGCTACGGCCCCCATCGAGCGTACCTTGATATAATCATTTCTCTGTCAACCTGTGCCCCTCCTTCATTGACCAATATATTGCCGATGAACAGGCTGCTGGCCGTTATTCTGCTGCATTTGCGCCGTCGGACCTTGAGGCTTGCATTGGCCCATTCCGCACCTCACCGCTGGGGCTTGTGCCGAAGCCGCATTCAGACAAGCTTCACATGGTTCAGGACCTGTCCTACCCGCATAACAACCCTTCCATCCCTTCTGTGAATGCAGGCATCTCCTCTGATGACTTTCCCACTGAGTGGGGGACGTTCGATGACACCTCCGCACTCCTTCTCTCCCTTCCCTCGGTGTCAGGAATCAAGGATTATTCAATTGCGGAATTAATAGCCCAGGACCCTGTATCAAGATGAACATTCGTGTGTGTCCAAGAAGACCTCTTATGGATCCAATGTGTAAGCATCCCCTTCGCCCAAGTAACCCTTGACCACATTATATACATATCTTCACATACATTACCAATCATCCCCTATGCCCAAGGCAACCCTAATACCACAACGATTCTATCACAACTCTAAAGCAACAACGCCCTATGCCCTATGATATTACCAAGCATAAATCAAACATGTATATATACTGTGTCACAGACTTACCCGTCTGTGCGACCCTGGCATCAGGGGGACTCCCTAACGCCCTACAAGACGTGTGCGACACCGCGCCAGCGGTGACCTTGTCGGCTGTACCCTAAGGAGGGACTCCTAGAGGCGACATAGTGAGGCACCACACAGTCGAGCAAGACAAGAGGGGCCCTCGGGCCAGAGCACGCGCAGGGAAGTGATAAGAAAGGCACAATAGTGCATTGACGAGAATCTCAAGGATGGGGCTGTAAGGCCACCATCCGTCGTACTTATACATCTGTAGCTGGCCAGTAAGGGCCGCCCTAAACTAATGGCCTGTGCGCGCATTATGTAAGAGGACACATGACGATGTAACTACTGTGACGATGTAACTAGTGTGACCATGCTAAGCGTTAGCCAAGCGTGAGTACCGGAGGCGCGCGCTACCCTACAGCGCTAACCTAACAGTCAGGTGACCAACAAACTAGAGAGACGCACGAGGAGGTGGCTGAGGACCAGAGACGCGGCGTACACCTAGCGCCGCATGTGGAACCTATAGCGAGGGAAGTACAGTGGCCCCCCTGGGCACA
Organism: Wolfiporia cocos; assembly: GCA_029448655.1. NCBI lineage: Eukaryota > Fungi > Basidiomycota > Agaricomycetes > Polyporales > Phaeolaceae > Wolfiporia > Wolfiporia cocos. Next base: position 88,176 of record JACCLO010000002.1, read on the forward strand.
TCCGTGACATACTGACCCATTGTCACAGACTTACGTCTGTGCTACCCCTGGGCTCAGGGGGAACCATACACGCCGTGAGGCGAGCCTGCAAGTCACCATGCCAGCGCTGAACGCAGAGGCAACGTGGGAGCCAGACATACCTTGTGTACGTCGAGGTAACGAAGGTGGCTCACAGACTAGCACGACGAGATGTGGGCCCCGGGCCAGCAGGCATCACAGCAGTAGTAAGAGAGGAGCGTTAGCTCATTGACGAGAATCCTAAAGATGGGGCTGTAAGGCCACCATCTGTCGTAATATATACATGAGCGGTGGCAACGCTAGTACTACCCTTAAGAACAGGCCCGTGCGCTGTATCTAACAGGTCATGTGCTAGTGACGCTACATGTAACTACTGTGACCGTGATGTGTCCGTACCTGAGGTGCGCGCTACCCTACAGCGCTAAACTACTAAGTCAGATGATCTATATGGCTGGAGGAGACGCTGGAGGTGGCTGAGGATCAGGAAGATGCGCGCGCACCTAGCGGCGCCTATGAATACCAATAGCAAGGGATGTACAGATACCCCCCAGGAGTGATCCGTGACACCCATTACTGGAGTCAAACCTCAGCTTCGATTTAATCATTTGCACCATCTCAGCTGGAAAGCAACATTCTAGTCGACAATCTACAATCTGACACTCGGGCTGCCTGTCACAAGAAAGTACGTTTCTCTCTCCTCTAGCTAAATACTTGGTAGTTCCCTACTATACGGGCTAAGGGTGCCCTACTAAAACCCTTAAAGGCTGTAGCCACCCGCGCGCCCCTTACCGGACGCGTAGGAATATAGATATTCGGTCGAAGACGTAGACACGTGACCAGAACGCGTAGACAGGTGACCGCGTAGCGGCACATGATCTACAATGACTAGCGCCCAGCACCTGACAAGGTGTCTGGGGGCATATGAGTTCACAGGGTCTCATTACTGGGGCCCTGGTTACCATCATATCAGCCCAGGCTTGATGCCAGGCTATGACCCAGTCTTGTGTCCCAGCCTCCGGGCAATAATGGGCGCACAAACCACGACTTGAGGGCAGGTAGTTACTGAATAGTTACCCAGCCCACATGTATATATATCAGCCTCTGAGGTCACTAGGACCTCAGACTATGATTGTCATTTAGGACCCTGAAGGTCCCTTGAACCTCTCCGCTTGTGAACCCCACTACTGCTTCTTGGATTGAACCTAGGAGTAGGGCCTCTGCTACAAACAGCGTAGCATGTCCTGTAGGTCTACCCCTTGAGTTGACGGGGTAGTTTAGGGGTCCCTCCCTGCGTGAGTCGTCTTGTGACACTGCCTTGCGGCCACTTTTGACATTTCCGCTGCTTACCGCATTACCCCTGTACAGCCCACTCAACAGCGTGCCTTTTGTGTTGCATGGCGTGGCAAGGTCTATGTCGACTTTGCTGCTGCCTTCGGGTGTGCTTCCAGTGCCGGCGTGTTTGGCTCCATCGCTGACATGCTCATTGCAATTTATCAGGTGCACGGATTTGGCCCACTCCGAAAGTGGGTCGATGATTTCCTCGTCATCCACTTGCCAGGTCAGTGTCACAGATTTGGGACATGCCACTATTTTTCCGTATTTATACCTATTTATCTGGTATTTCTACGACCTTGTAGACATTTACGCTGCATAAGCACCCGTCTACACGTACACGCAACCAAACAACACGTACACAACACGGTATACCTCCACCTGTCATAACAACATGTACATAACACGTTTGTACACGTCAATGACTCAGCGGACTAACATCCGGTGTCACGCGTCTTACTCATACCCCGATATCGGGCTATGTCAGTACTATTGGATAAGCGGCCTGCTCGTTATCACATGCCAATGCCCTTGTTATTACTCATATCCCGATAGCGGTATATACCAATCACATGCATGGCTTACTAACGTAGCAACGCCACTTCCACAACATGGACCTACGGTCCAAACAAACATCCTTACTGGTGCGGCCATTACCGGCGCACATGGTCTACTGTAGTTTACGACTTAGCTGTATTAGTTATGTCTGCGCACAGACCGTCTTCATGTTTGGCTCCCTTACTGGTAACCAAACAAAATATGTATATAAGTAGGGCTATCACTGCGGATAAGCCTTAGATTTGTTCTCTGCATTCGCACAGTCACATATCATCTCTGCTTGCGCCTACTAGTCCCCTCACCAACCTCCAGCAACTCCTTCAAGTCGCTTATAAGGTTATAGAGTGAGTCCCACAACTAGTTTGTGTCAGTCAGTCTTGGTGCGAGGCCGATTTTGTTGCACTGACCGCGCAGTTTGGCGTTCCATGGAATGTGCCCAAAACCCGCCCGCTTGCTGCGGTGCAGCGCTACTGTTACGGGTCGAATACCCGTTCGTATATTCGAGTCGCGAATATAGTTCGTTCTGCACGTGGGCACGTCGCTGTGTGCAAGGCAAATACTCGTTAGATGCCTTCAGGTCCTAAGTGAAGTCCTTAGGAGATCGGTTAATATCCAATACGCGTTAGAGGATATAATCTGTTCGAGTGCGAGTCTGATAGAATATAAGACTCGCCTAAGTCCGAGAAGTCAATGTGCGCTTCGAGGACTTAGTCGTTCGGTTGCTCGAGTGAGAAATACTGAGCGTAGTTTCCTACGTTTGAGAACGAGTATAAGACTTCTTGTTTGTACAACAAGGTCGAGCTGAAGAGCCTCGACGGTAAGTACATGAGCCTATATACTTCGTTAGGTTTTCGGGGTCAAGTCCATCCCTGATGCCACCGATACTATCTACGCTATAGTACCAAACGTTTGATAAGTATGTAGTGATATATCCGAAACGATAGATAGGAATGATGATGGTGGTTGAACGCCATCTGTCAGCTACTGGATGATAGAAATGAAACGGTGGCTGAGTTGGATCTGCCAGAGATGAAACGCGGCCTATATGCTAGTACAACTGGGGATGCGCCCAGTAGAGTCACGAGTAGCCAGGGGGGTTGGTTGCGCAACAAGTCCCTGCATCGTATTTGCCTTATGGTGAGTTCTGCCAGCGTTCGAAAAATCGAAATAACCGTAACATCAGCTCCCCCCTAAGCGTTCGTCGTCCTCGACGAATTCCCCAAACCTCCCCCTTCAGAGTGCCTCGGCGTCCTGTTCGTTATAGATGTTGCCGTTCCCGCTGAGGGACGGGGTCGTAGGAGTTCGCCATACGAAGTGTTGGCGGCATTCATTCTGTCGATGACCTGGTTGATTGAGCCCACAAGCTCGGCAAATATAGTCGGGGCAGTCGAGGATCCAGTGGCTGGCGGATCCACACTGCCGACAGGGTTGTTCGGGTGAGGGCCTCGCTGGTACCCGTAGGGAAGGGGTATCGCGGAGGTATTCGTTGTGTCAGTACCTCCAGTGGTGTGCGGCTTGGTGGAGGTTCCGTGCCGCCCATGTGGGTAGGGAGGCGGTGTCTCGTTCGTGCTCCCTCGCACCTCGCTCAAACTCCTCGTGGGTAATGCTCTGCACCGAAGGAGATCGTCGAATAGGCGGCATGCTATTCGCTCTTCGCTGTCGCACTGGGGCAGCCCTAGGGCTCGTCGGGCATGCAGGTGGTTCACGTCTCCCGTTGCTTCCCATACCAGGAATACGCGGCGTCTGGTCTCTGACTTCTGTTCGGTGGGCTCTCTGAGTCTCGGTAGGCAGTGGAAATAATACTCTATCGCGTCCCATAAAATCAAACGGCCTTGCAACTCGGCGTCATTCGTCGGCTGTGAGAAAGCGGGCGGGTCGTGGGACGTATTCAGGTCGATTGGGAGTAACGTGCTCCCAATCCTCGAAGTCATTGAGTGCATGTCGTAATCAGGCCGTCGTGGTGTCGGCCAGTCTGTCGATAAGCCGGTCGGTGAGTAGCTCGAGTCCCTCTCTCTGCGCTCTGATCTGCCCCTCCATTCGGACGAGGTCCTTGGTGATGTTCTGGTATGAGCTGTATACGTGGGTGAGATCCTGCGTGATGTCGAAGAGTGTCGACCAGCCATCGGTTCGGCCAGCAAAAGATCCCTCGGCCCTGTACCAGAGGAGGGCGTGTCTAATCTGTAGGTGTTGGGGGGAGTACCTCCGTGGAGGCGTACCTCTCGGTCGTCCTTCTCGACGGCCTGCGTTGTCGGGGGTCGTGGTGTGGCGGGGGAGCTGGTGGCGAGTCGTCGACATACTATTACTGTTCGGTTTTCGGGTGTTGGGGTTGTCCTGACTCACGTTCTGTGGTAGTCTTTTATCAGCTCCCTCGAGTGCTCCAAGTTCCCCTCATTTTCTCATGAGTTGTCGGCCATGGCATAGCCCTTCCACTTGACGAAGTATTGGTGCTTCTTTCCTCGCCATCTGTCAGCAAGATGGCTTTGACTTCGTACTCTTCTTGTCCCTTGATGATATCAGGTGGCGGCCGCAGATGATTGGGTCCGTGCACCCTTGTTTCCTTGAACGGCTTCAGTAATGCGGCGTGGAAGACAGGGTGAATCTTCCAGCTTGTCGGTAATTGTAGCCGATAGGTTGTGGGTCCCATCTTTTCCATGATGGTGAAGGGTCCTTCTCTTTTTGGTGCTAGCTTGTTCGATTCGTAGGGTATCGTCAAGTTCTTCACATCAAGCCAGACCTTGTCCCCTTTCTCAAGCTTAGGTAGCTCCCTGAGGAAACGTCCCGCCATTCTTTTCTGGGCTAGTTCATGTGCGATGAATGCCATCTTTCACGCCTCTTTGATTTTCTTGATCCTATCGACTGCTGCCAAGACGTTCCCTACTCGGTCACAGTCTGGGAATCCTCTCGGGGTGTATCCCAAGATTATTTCGAGTGGTGCAGATCGATTTTCAGTTTGTCTGGTGTTGTGTGCGAACTCAACGTCAAGTAGCCATTGTACCCTTTGGAAAGGATCGTTCATGCAATAGATCCGGAGGTATACCTCGATTTGTTGGTTCATTCTTTCCGTTTGTCCGTCCATCTGGGGATGGTATGCTGTACTCATCGCTGACTCTGTCCCCTGCAGTTTGCATAATTCTTTGAAGAGCTTCGATGCATACTGTGGTCCTCTGTTTGAAATGATCTTTCGGGGGATGCCGTATAGTGAGTAGATCTTTTGATGGAATATCTCCGCCGCTCCTTCGCTAGTAATCGTTTTGTCGCATGGGGTGAGAGAGATTGCCTTGGATAGGCCATGGTTGACAATCACCATCATCGAGTCATACTTTCCCACACGTGGCAAATCAGTGACAAAATCGACCGAACATTGTGAGAAGGGGAGGGCGTCCTCCCACGTCGGTATTGGTTGTAGTGGAGGTTTGATCGGATTTTGATCAGGTTTCATGTGTTGACAGATTGCACAGCCCCGGACATATTCCGCTATCATTGTTCTCATGTCAGACCACCAAAAGTGGGTTGTGACCTGTACCGTCATTCCCCAGATCCCAGGGTGTCCGACCGGGATCGAGTCGTGGTATTTTGAGATGATGTCCCATCGAAGACCCTTATCTTTTGGCACGTACATCCTGCCCTTGTAGAGCAATACTCCGTCCGTTTGCTGCCAATCATCTGCGGCAGTTTTCGTGGGGAATTCACCTGTGCCCTCTAGGGCGCGGATCGCCTGTTCCGCAGATTCATCTCGATCGTTGGCATTTTTGATTCGATCAATGATCGGGATCTGGATAGCATGAACTACGAGCTCGTCTGGAATCATGGTTATTCCATTGTTGTCCTCGTTACTTTCGTCAAGGTGGTACAACCTGGAAAGTGTGTCGGCCATGACCAGTTTCCTTCCGGGGATGTGCTGCAACTTCAGATCGAATTGCGAGAGGAATAGATGCCATCTCGCTTGTCGCCGATTTAGGCGCTGCGGGCTTCTCCAGTACATCAGGTTCTGGTGATCACTTCGGATCAAGATCTGATGCGGTGCTCCTTCTAACAGGTGCCGCCATTCTTCTAGTGCTCGGACTATTCCGAGTAGTTCGCGATCATAGATTTCGTAGTTCCTTTCTGCTGGTATCAGGGATTGTGAGAGATATCCGACCGGTCGTTCGCACCCTGTTTCATCTGTCTGTTTCAGCACTGCTCCTGTGGCGAACTGGGATGTGTCTGTTTCGAGGATAAATGGTCTCTCCTTGTCAGGTGTTCCCAGGGTGGGCGCCGTCGTGAATGCTTTTTCATGAAGTTGAATGCTTCCTGTTCTTTGTCCGTCCACCGGAACCCTGTCCCTGTGATCGTTTTTGTGAGGTCTACCAGGGGTCGGGCGTGCGTTGAGTAGTGATCGATAAATTTCCGATAGAAGTTTGCAAATCCTAAGAAGGATCTGACCTCCTTGAGATTCCGGGGAGTCGGCCACCCTTTAATCCCGTTGAGTTTCGCTGGGTCCATCTGGATATTTCCTGGGGTGTTGACTAGTCCCAGAAACTCGACTCTGTCGACACCAAAAGCACATTTTTCAGGTTTCACGAAGAGGTGGTTATCCACCAATCTCTGGAGAACTCGCCGTTCTCGTTCTTTGTGCGTGTTCTCGTCTTCTGAGAAAATGAGGATGTCGTCCATGTAGACAAGCACCCATCCTTCAAGGATTTCTTCTTTCAGGATTTCATTCATCATTGCTTGGAAAGTTCCTGGTGCGTTGCATAATCCGAAAAACATGACTGTGGGTTCATATAACCCTCGGTTTGTTTTGAAAGCTGCCTTCCATTCGTCTCCCTTTTTGATCCGGACATTGTTGTTCCCTGCTCTAAAATCCATCTTCGTAAAGATCTTTGCTCCTTTTAGCTTCTCCAGGAGTTCCGAGATAAGTGGCAGGGGGTAGACGTTTTTTACCGTCCCTTCGTTCAGGTATCGATAATCCTGACACGGCCGTAAGCCATTGTCTTTCTTTGGGACGAAAAAGAAGGGTGATGCCATTGGGATTTTGAAGGGACTATGAATCCCTTGGCCAGGTTTTCTTTCAGGAATTCATCCAATGCCTGTTGCTCTTTTGGTGATAGCGCATAGATTTTGCAGTCTCTCGGCACAAAATCGGGTTTTAATTCGATCGCATGGTCCCATGGCCTCGATGGGGGAAACGCCGCTGCGGATTCCTTGCTGAACACCTTAGCGAAGTCCAAGAGGTGTTTCGGGACCATCTCCTCGATCGTTCTTTCTGGTTCGCGGGTTTTTTGTGCGAATTCTTGGGATTTCGTTAATGCTTTCCGAACAGCATTTATGATCTGTATCTTCATTCGGAACTTCCTCCGTGTTTCTCCTTTCTTTCCTATAATTTTTGGATTATCTTTCGCAAAGCGTCGGATTGCTTCGTATTCCTCGGTAACACAAGATAACCCTTACTTATAGTAGTTGCTTGGTTTTGCTGGTTAGGCAAGATGGTTGTACGAGTTAAGCAGGATACGCTGAGTGGTTAACTCGTAGTATGAATAGAACTGAGGCAATAGCGCTCAGCAAGGCTAGTATATATACATGATAAATAAGACCCCTAACAGTCTTATTAGATAATACTAATGTCCGTATTTGTATGTACAAGTCCCCAGGTACCTAAGTACTGAGTAATATGCGATAAATACATATGCCGATCAAAACCGGGATATAGAAAGGCGGCATAGGCCACACGAATAGCGTTTTGCGCTCTTGTCATTACAAAGACGGGGCGTGACCAAAGCCCGGTCCGCTGACGTTTATACGCTGACTGCTTCCGGACAGAATGTCCGATTGGCTAGAACTAGACATGTGACTGATGGTAACTACTAGTGATAAGATAAGACCGTCGTTACGGGAGATAACGCGGCCATCATTCAGCACGTATGTAACCGTCAACTTATGAACCAGATAAGCTAGTTATTGGTCTAGAAAGTCGTAGATAATTGCCGGAAAAATAGTAAGAAATATAGGGAAACTAGGAGAATTCTTGTGACACTTGGGAGTGTAGAGTCGTTGGGCCATCTCTTCTTGTTGATCTGTGGAGTTGACAAGGACTTACTTAGAAGACTTGTTGGGGGGCTTGGAGGCGATAAGCAGGCAAGTTAAGCAGTTACAAATGGCTAATAGCTTTGGGGGGCTACTAGCAGTGTCGATAGATGATTAGTTCTGAGTCCTAAGCGACTCGGAGGGGCAGTATATATACATGTATGTCGGGACCCTAGGGACCAACCCTAACACCGTATGTACGGGCATGTGATAATGGCGACCGAGGATGAGTAATATCCCGGTCGGCGATTGTCATCAGTATGACTAGTGATGAGTAAGACTCATGTGATGTTTGGTCTAGTGGACGAAGTGTGGCTACACGATGTAACTAGAGATAAGATAAGATAAGGACGGCGATCAGCGGCGGTAATTGTAAGTGGTGTGTATGTGTATGTTAAGTACAGGATAAGTGCAGATAAGTGTTGGACGCGTTGTACAAGTCCGGGAAAATTAGGGAAAAATATAGAGAAATTGTGACATTACCCCCTGTTCAGATTCCAACGTCCTCGTTGCTGTGGGTGATAGGCCGTTGACATTGAATGTTCGATGCTCAGAAGAGTGCAAAACTCTTTGAATAGCTGAGATGCAAACTGTACGCCTCGATCTGATATTATCTGCTTTGGTAGCCCATGAAGTGGGTAGAATCTGGTATATAGTATGTTGGCCAGATCCTTGGTTCCGAATTTAGAGTTGATGGGGTAAAAGTGTGCGCGCTTTGTCAAGCGGTCCACTATTACCATTATCGAGTCGTACGTGATTTTGCCTTCGACTGACTTAGGTAGGTACATGATGAAGTCCGTGGTTATGATGTCCCACGGGGCTCCAGGTACTGTGTCACGGTTCACCCCTGGGGGGTACCAGCATCCCTTACTACTGTTGTATGGGCGCCGCTGCATGCGCGCGCGCCCCTCTCACTTTATTTTATGTTTCCTCTTAGTCGCGCCCTAGTTACCTCCATGATCACCCGACCCAGTAGGCGAGCGCTCGTCAGGGAGCGCGCATGCCAGGTACTCACATGATACGGTCACACTTAGTTACAGCGTTGACACAGACTTACAGAGGCTGTGCGACCTGCTATAGGCAGGGGAGAACCCCCAAGGTCTTGCGACGAGACAGCGGCGAGCAACGACGAATGCAGAGGCATTCTCTCGGAATGATGGAAGTCGTCGTACAGGATACTTGCATTGTCGAGTCGCTACCAGTCAAGCAGTAGAGGACGCCCTAAGGCGAGTCGCATGGCGCACATGTGAGAGAGGAGCCAGAGGCCCAAACGTCGAGAATCTTAAGGATGGGGAGTAAGCCCCATTCCTGTCGTATCTTATATACATGCGAGAACGGTACGCTAAGTGTCTACCCTTAAGTGCTGGCCTGTGCGCAGCACCGCCCTAACAGCTGAGGTAAGTAAGTACGTAAGCGAGACATGTGATACATTGTGTGACGTGTAACGTGAGTGTGATGAGGCGCGCGCTACCCTACAGCGCTATCCTAACAGTCAGGTGACCAACAAGCTAAAGAGACGCACAGAGAGGTGGCTGAGGCATAGAGGAGTGGCGTACGCCTAGCGCCGCCCGTATAACCTATAGCGAGGGTTGTAACTATATCCCCCTAGATATTTTGTGACAAGCGTAGCGTAACATAACGGTCACTAGTAGATACGGCGCACGGGCCAGTTCTTTAGGGTAGTTAGTTCCGCTCCAATACGCCTGTATATAATGTACGACAAGATGGGGCTTACTCCCCATCTTTGAGATTCTAGTCTTTGGACCTTGGCCCCTTACTCTCAGTGCACGTGATGCGTCTCTGCCCCGGGGGCCCTGTGCGCCGCCATGTTACGTCGCCACTAGGAGTCCTTGGGTTGGGCACCCTTGGTACAGCCAACCTGGTCACCGCTGTCGCAGTTGCGCACCGCCTCGTTAGGCGTGATGGGACTCCCCTGCTGCGCAGGTCCTCACAAACCTGTAAGTTTGTGACATACTGGGTTGGGCTTATCACAAGACGCGCTGCGGACCCAATGCAACGTGCTTATGAGTGGCATGATAGCCACTCCCCCAAAAGGGCTACGATAACAGCTCATGCTGTTATCGAGGGTCCAGCTATATCTGCAGTTCATATTCCCACACTCGGCGCCTATTAGACGCTCTATGGTGTAGGCCATGTATGCCGGCGCCACGTACAGGTAATGTACCCTAGTTATTGCTCTGTAACGTCTATGATATTATGCTTTCGCATTATCTGTGACAGGGCTGAAGAGTGCCGTAAGGCTTCTCTGGACGGTTCTTCATGCGTTGACATGTGTCGCAATTAGAACAATAGTTTTTGACATCGGTGGTAAGTCTGGGCCACCAGTAGTTACGTGTTATCAGTTCGTACGTCTTCCATCTACCAAAATGACCCGCTGTCACGTGATCATGGTGTAGTTCGATGACTTTTCGACGTAATTCCTTGATGTCGGGCACGTAAACCCTGCCATTGTGTAGTAAGAGGCCGTTCTCGAAGTTCCATTTCTGGAGATCTTTCTTGAATTCTCTTGGACCAGAGGAGAGAAGGTTATGGTAGTCCTTCGTTACTTGGTCGTCTACTAGTGCTTTTCGTATTTCCTCAAGGATGGGCATTTCCGTTATCTGATTGATGAACTCATGAGAGGGCTCGATGGCTCTGACGGGGAAATCCGTAGCGAAAAATTCCGGTTTCAGAAGAATCTGATTGCGGTTATCGAGTTCTACCCCCTCTTCATGGTCTGGACGCCTGGACAGAGGATCTGCGGTAAGCATTGTTTTGCCGGGCTTGTGGTAGAGCCCGAAGTTGAAGCGAGTGAGGTATAGTGCCCAACGGGCTTGACGTCGTGTGAGTTCTTGCGCTGTTTGGAAATAGGTCAGGTTCGCGTGATCTGTCCATATTTCAGATTGTTCCTTGTGACCCTTGAGATAGTGACGCCATTCTTCTAGAGCGCGAATGATGGCTAGAAGTTCTTTGTCATAATTTCGTTCCGGAGCAGACATTGTCTTTGAATAGTATGCAACTGGGTGGTACTTCTTATCAGAAGGGTCCAGTTGAGACAATACTGCGCCTGTTGCGAAATCTGAAGCGTCAGATTCGATTCGGAAAGGAGAATCTTGGTCCGGTATGCGCAAAACTGGTGCTGTGGTGAAGGTGCTTTTCAGCGCTTCAAATGCCTTGACCTGCTCCTCACCCCAGGTCCATTTCTGGTCCTTACGGGTGAGTTGCTGTCACAGATTTATCTGGGGCTCACAGCATTTTTCCTATGATTATAGCAATTTACCTGGGATATTACGTCTAACTACAAGTCATCTACACCACTCACGCTTACGCTCACGCCTCGCTAATGCTAAGTGTAACCCTTGGCTAACGCTTGGTTTACGCCAAACCATATGGTCTCGCCCGTCAGAGCAAGACCAGCCACGTCATAAGATCTTAGATCATAATGATAGGCCGAGCGCGGCACGCTCGCATAATAATGTCCACATGTACAAACAGTGCCTTGCGGCCTTGTACTATTGGGTCGGCCTTCCCGGCTTCCCACACGCCATAAGATCCTTGATCACAATGGCACCTCAGGCGCGACACGCCTTCGCATAATTATGTCAACACGACCATACAGCACTATATTAGCATCAAGGCAATATCGCTATAGGTCACGGCCTTCTCGGCCTCCCACGGACTTGGCCCTTGCCAAGCCCCGGGCTTCTGCCATCACGGCGTTGCCCAAACACCGGACCTCGCCTCATGGCTAAGTCCAACACATGCCCCGGTAACCCTCCGGACCGGGCTGTAACACATGCCACGGTACTACCCGTCCAATGGCATAACGACCTCGGCGCCTCGCCTTGGTCCGCACACGAAGCACGGCCAATCGCCATTATACCTCACGGTATCCGGCAACCGGCTTCACCTATACCCGGGCTGCGCCCGCGTTACTAACCAGATAAGCACATAATCCCTCTCATACGATTGGTTCGGCCATTAGGGCCTACCACGGCCATTCTATGTAGAGTCTATAAACAGTAGATAAGATAAGCTTTGCCCATTGGCAAAGCCACATAACCCGGAAAGGTAACGACTAGCCAGTAGCACGTGACCTTCCCATAAACATGTATATAACCAGGGGCTTGACGCCCTATAACTCTAGTTCTATTATTCTCGGCTTGCGCCGTAGAATAACTCTCACCATCCTGCTGCGCTAGTAATGTCTCCTCTCTAAGTCGCCTTATCTCAAGAATATAGGCTTTTGGTGAGTCCCACAGGCATACTGTGTCAGTTGCGTTAATGGACGAGCTAGCCGCGAGAAGTCCCGTATGAATCTATGGTAGAAATTGGCGAAGCCTAAAAAGGCTTGGACTTCTTTAACTTTTGTTGGCGCGGGCCAGCTTTGAACTCCGTCATACTTCTTCGGATCCATCTCAATTTTGGAGATGATCATGCCGAGGTATTCAATGCTGCTCTGCTCGAAGAAGCATTTTTCTGTTTGGCAAAGAGATCGCATTCCTGTAGTCTTTTTAGGACAGCTTTGACAAGCTTGCGATGCTCTTTGGAGTCGTTGCCAAAAATGAGAATGTCGTCTAGGTAAACGATAACCTGTCCTGACTGTATAAAGTCTTGGAGGACGTCATTCATCATTGCCTGGAAGGTGCCCAGTGCGTTGCAAAAACCAAAGTACATAACGGTGGCTTCGTATAGTCCACGGTGTGTAATGAAGGCCGTTTTCCATTCGTCGCCTTCCTTGATTCTCACGTTATTGTAGCCCCATCGAAGGTCTATCTTAGTAAAAATAGATGCTTTTGATAATTGGTCAATGAGGTCGGAGATTCTTGGAATTGGGTACTTATTTTTTATGGTTATGTCGTTGACTTTTCAATAATCAACGACCATGCGTAGTCCTCCGTCTTTTTTAGGGACGAAGAAAACCGGGGAGGCTATCGGACTCTTAGACTTCCTGATGTAACCTTTTCGGAGTTCCTCAGTGATCCACTCGTCTAAGGAATTTTCTTCTGCTGGTGACATCTTGTACTGTTTGACTGGTTTCGGTAATACGGCGACTTCCGTAAAGTCAATGGTGTGATCGTATTCCTTCCGTGTTGGCATCCTGTCGGATGCTTTCTGTGAGAACACGGTTGGGCCGAATTCCTCGTACCCCTTGGGGATAAGAGATCGCCACTTTTCAGTGTCAACCTCGTAATCGTCTGATTCCTCATGGTGGAGTAATTCGCTGATAAGCTCGGTTAAGAGCTTATTGTCGTCGTTGTCAAGGGTGTTAACCCAATTGATGAACGAATTGTTGGGATCTTCCTTTCCTATTTCGTCCATTGGAAGTTCCCATAGATAATGCTCGTTTTCACTGAGTTCCGCGTTTTCCTCGTGAGTTGGCCGAGCTGGCCTTTTCCTAGTGTGGACACATAATCCACCTTCTTGACACCGTGTGTAATCCATTTCGCCTTTTTTCCAATCGAAATGGGGGTTATGTTTACATAACCAGTCGTGACCGAGGATGACCTCTTGTTTGCCTAATGCATTACATATAGTCGCACGGTTTCCTTGTGGTCACCGTGTTGTAAGTAGGCTTTTACTTGAGGGTAAATCCGTCCTGATGCGTTGGGCGAACCATCCGCATTCCTGACGGAAATAGGTGGTTCGGCAGGACAAGTCGTGATGCGGTGTTTGTCGACAAATTCTTTGTTGATGACGCTTACGGATGCGCCACTGTCGATAAGAGCTAGGGCTTGCACTTTCTGACCGTATATCCAGAGAGTTACGTCAATTGAGAATGACGTTGAGTCACGCGCGTTATTTTTATAAATATTGTTTATACTCTCTGGTGCGGACGGTACTATACATTGCGAAGTCGTACATGGGCAAGCTTTCACATGCGACTTTCGAAAAAACCCGAGTAGTGACTGTCTCGGTTCAGGGGAGGGAATGTGTGGACGATTGGGGGCGCCACTGTCACAGTGTCAGAGGGTTGCGATCCCTCTTCCTCCGTGACCTCCTCGATGCGCGCGCTTTGAATCGCGCCGACGGTAGCGGTCGACGTGGTCAATTCTTCTTCGTCCGATCCTTCGTAACATTCTCAGATCTCTCGGACGAAGCGCCTCTTGCCATCCTTCATGCCAGCCGGAGCACGGGATGTTGTTGTTGTGGTTGAAGTTGTTGTTGTTGGCCCGGCTGGGGCGGTTGTTGCCGGTTTGTACGGCTTCCAGTTGCACTTGGTGCCCCCGGACTGGCAGTCATTGCGCCCACACATGTTGCACTTGTGCGCGGGCGCCCAAAGGTATCGTGCCTTTGTCTTTGGGTTGACTTTCCTGACCAAGCCTGGAACGGATCCTTCGGGGATCCGGGGCTTCTTCTCGCCACCGCTGGTGGGCTTGTCAGCCGCACTGGTTTGCGAGGAAGTGATGGTCCGCGCCGTCTTGTCAGACGGGGCGGACGTCTTCTTCTCTCCCTTATCTTCCTTGAAGATACTACCCTGGATGTCGTCGCGGTAAAACTCCTTGTGGAGCTCGATGGCCGTGTCCAAATATTTTTCCCACTCAGTGGGGACGGGTTGGCAGAAAATCTTCATCATTGAAAACCCGTCACGCACTTTGTCGGGGACAACGTCCTTCAGTTTCTCCATGAGTGTGTCGTTAGGCGTCTGTGCCTTCTTTGCCAATTGGTGCAGACGCTCCGCGTATTGATAGAAGTTGGCCGAAGCCTTCTTCTTGCCGGCACTCCCAAAGTACCCCTCGATCTCCTTGTGGGCGAGTTCCTCCTCTGTTTTCTTCCCGTATACCCGGGTCATCTCCTCCCCGAATTCCGCCCACGTGCCGAGTGATTTAGAAGGGTCGGCAGAATTTCTGATCTTCTCCTCCTGGTAGTCAAAGGCTGACCCTGAAAGATGTTGCAGAGCCTAGATGATTTTTTGCCGATCGTCTGTGATGGGATAGGCTCCGAAGTACATGACGCACTTCTTCTTCAGCCATTCCGTGACCGGGATCTTGGCACCATCACCGGAAAATTCCGGTGGTGGTGTTGCCTTTGGGGCCATGACGAAGGAGGTCGTGGCAGTTGTACCGGTGGCGACCGGAGGCGCCGCGCGGGCCGCAGTCTCCAAGTCGGCAACCCTTTTCAGGATTGCGTCGAATTGAGCCTGGGACGGACCAGCGGCGGGGGCGATAGCTCTTTGTTGCGCTTGTTCTAGCATGTAGATGCAGGTATTTTGGGCCCGCATATAGAGCCTCATGCCGTCTATCCACTTCATCATGGTCTGGAAGTGGGAGTCGAGCCGTTGAGCCAGCATGCGCGTGCTCTCCTCTGCCAAGTTGGCCGCTACGTCGGCAGCCTCTATCACTGTGTTGTAGGCGATGGTGATGTCGCTAGCCAGATCGGCTAGTTCTTGTTCTGGCACACCTCGTGTGAGACGTGGGGTGGCGTTGGCAAGGCTCGGGTACTCAAGTTCCCGGAGTCGGTCTCGGATCAGGGGCTGGTAAGGCCCGTATGCTGCGGGGAGGGGGACTGTCGGCAGAAGGGGTGCTTCCGGAACTGATGGGAAGAGCTCGTCGTCTATTGTTGCGTCGAGCATTGTTCCAATGAATGGTACGGGCGGAGGGACGCGTGCGATGCGCACGGTCTGGGGTTCGGGTGCCAATGGGTTGGCGGTGTCACGCGGTGGAGTCATTACCAGGGTCCTTTGGGGGGACTGGGAACGAGAGCCGGTGGGAGATGCGTGTTGAGACATCTTTTGATGCAGGGTTAGCGTCTTTTCTTCTGGAATGAACCTAGAAGCGGGAAGAAATATCTCAAAGGGGAGAGCTGGGTTCCATATCTTGATGTGCCATTCTTGATGTGCCCTTATGTTGACCGACGTTATTTAGAGTCTTGTCAGACTATGATTCCAGTGTCAAAGCCTTGTCAGGCGATGATATTACAACGATGGGAATGTGAATCTCATGGCGGCTAAACCATGTACAGCACCGCGTACACTACCGTCTAAAGTTTTACCGTTACGTAAATATTTTCTAATAGCGTTTGCATCTCGCTCGATTTCTCTCATTTCCTTGTTGGTGATGCGCCCGTAAATGGCGGATAGGAAAAAGGTGTCTGTTACGATTATTCTGATTTTTTGGAATATCTGCAGAACTCACCACCGGTCGAATACGATACAGGGACTTGTTGCGCAACCAACTCCCCTGGCTACTCGTGACTCTACTGGGCGCATCCCCAGTTGTACTAGTCTATAGGGCGCGTTTCGTCGCTGGCAGATCCAACTCTGCCACCGTTTCATGTTCATCGTTTATTAGCTGATAGATGGCGTTCAACCGCCATCATTCCTATCTATCGTCTCGGATATATCACTACATACTTATCAAACGTTTGGTACTATAGCGTAGGTAGTAGCAGTGACATCTGGGACAGACCGGACCCCTGAAAGCTAACGTAGTATATAAACTCGTGTACTTACTGTCGAGGCTCTTTAGCTCGACCTTGTTGTATAAACAAGAAGTCTTATACTCGTTCTCAAACGTAGGAAACTACGCTCAGTATTTCTCGCTCGAGCAACCGACGACTAAGTCCTCGAAGTGCACACTGACTTCTCGGACTTAGGCGAGTCTTATATTCTATTAGACTCGCATCTGAACAGATTATATCCTCTAACGCGTATTGGATATTATACGATCTCCTAGGAACTTCACCTAGGACTTGAAGGCATCTAACGAGCATTTGCCTTGCATACGGCTACACGCCCACGTGCAGAAGAACGATCTATATTCGCGACTCGAATATACGAACGGGTATTCGACCCGTAACAGTGTCATGGAATTTTTGGAAGTGGCGAACTTGGTTCACCACTTCCTGACTGTCTTTCTCCTGATAGAAGGGAGAAGGATCGTTGAGAATGATCTTGTAGAGCGAGGCGAGGATGCGTTCAGTTTCTTCCAGGATAGGAAGTGACACAAAAACCATCCGTGCCACCCGTCCTAACGGGGAACTCCTATATCCGCCCTATCCTATCTCCAATAGCCCCCCACCCTCCATATGGCGGAGAACAAGAAGGCACCTCTATTGAGAGGTCCTGCCGTATTGCCTGAGGTACCGACCCATGAGTGTACCGGTACGCCCCCATGACACAGTATGCCTGTGGGACTCACCAAGTGCCTATATTCTTGAGATAAGGCGACTTAGAGAGGAGGTATACCAGCGCAGCAGGATGTGAGAGGTTATTCTACGGCGCAAGCCGAGAGAATAATAGAACTAAGGTTAAAGGGCGTCAAGCCCCTACTTATATACATGTTTATGCGGATGGCGCGTGCTACTAGCTAGTACTACCATTCCGGGTTATGTGGCTTTGCCAAGAGGCGAAGCGCTATCTTATCTGATGTTTATGGACTCTATCTACAATGGCCGTGATGGGCCCTAATGGCCGCACCAATCGTAGGAGAGGGATTTGTGTATATTATCATATGAACGCGGGCGCAGCCCGGGTATATGGGAAGCCGGTTGCCGGATACCGTGAGGTATAATGGCGATTGGCCGGTCTTCGTGTGATGACCAAGGCGAGGCGCCGAGGTCGTTATGCCATTGGACGGGAAGTACCGTGGCATGTGTTACAGCCCGGACCGGATGGTTACCGGGGCATGTATTGGTCTTAGCCGTGAGGCGAGGACCGGTGTTTGGGCTACGCCGTGATGGCAGAAGCCCGGGACTTGGAGAACGCCGAGTCCGTGGGATGGCCGAGAAGGCCGAGCCTATAGCGATATTGCCTTGGTGCTAATATAGTGCTATTTGGCCGTGTTGCCATTATTATGCGAAGGCGTGGCGCGCCTGAGATGCCATTGTGATCAAGGATCTTATGGCGGTGGGAAGCCGGGAAGGCCGACCCAATAGTACAAGGCCGCGAGGCACTGTTTGTACATGTGGACATTATTATGCGAGCGTGCCGCGCTCGGCCTATCATTATGATCTAGGATCTATGACGTGGCTGGTCTTGCTCTGACGGGCGAGACCTGTATGACGTAGCTGTAACTATGCTATTGGACCGGAAGGTGCCGTAGCGTTATGTAAGCTGGTCATGTGTTTGACGAGCCCAGTTAAGAGCTTGTCGTGGTGGCAATGGGAGTTAACCCGTAGATAACTTGTAGGTAGACGTATAAATCCCAGGTAAATTGCTATAATCGTAGGAAAAATGCTATAAGTCCCAGATAAATCTGTGACATTACCCCCGCTTTAGGTTTCATCGTCCCTGATGAAACTATTCCTCATTGTGTACGTCCCAAGAGCGGTATAACGCGTGATGACGATGTGTCAAATGCCGTTATGGTGCTGCTTCAATTTGTCAATTGAACAGGGATAAATGGGAGTTTCAGGACTTGTGGATGGAGCCTGAGCGTGGAAGGCGATTTATTCCTTATTGATTTGTAACGCGTGATAGCAGAGTGCTAAATGCCGTTACTAGCGATTATCAACGCGTGATGACCGAGAGGTCAAATGCCGTTGTTAGGGAGGTGTAGTCGTGTTACTAGAGTGTATTGTCATTGTGCACGCGGATCCTAAGAGGAAGGGCTTTCCTGTTATCGCTGAAGATGTTCAAGTGCCTTTTCGCGACCTTTGTCGGATTGTTGCTTTTGCTTATGACGTTACTCGTAGTAGAAGGCGATATGGAAATGTTCCTCATATAGTGCCTTTGAGTCTACTTGTAATCTGTACTCCTAATAGCTTGCCAAGCGTATTGGAGGGTGCATTGTGTCGTTGTACGTGTTTCGGATAGCATTGTGCGATATTCCTTAGAGTGAGGGCTTCACTGTTAGCTCTGGAGATTTTCTAGTGTCTCTTCGAGCCCTTTGGCGGATATGTTGCTTATGCGTAGTACCCATTGAGTGTAACATAGCGGTGCTTTTTCGACGTCTATTGCCTAGCGGTGAATGGGATTGCAAGTTCCTTCATTCGCGTGGCGGGTGTCTTAGGCTTTGTGCTTGTACAGGGGTAATCCTACTTTGTACGACTTATGCGGTTGAATGGTTATTAAAGGACGTCGCCTTATGAACGTTTATGAGGCGTCGCCTCCCTAGTATCGCAAGTACTAAGCGTGTGACATTTGTCAATGCCCATTTGTTACAGGGGTTGTGTCCCCTAGTTAGATTGCTTCTATGTAGCGATCTCTTCGGAGTCGTAAGTTCCGGGATGAAGCTGTGCCTTCGTGGTTGTATGCACTATTTATTAACGAGTAGGCTTCTCGTGTAAAACCCCATAGTATAGGTACTAATCAATGCTTATGATTGTATTCCCTAGACTGTAGTGTCGTTGCCGTAGTGAGGCCTTATTGGGTAACCGTGAGAACATACATCCTTGTCAGGAGTTGTCTCGTAAAGGTATATCCCGTAAGGGCTGAGGTCACGTGATGGCGATGACGGTAGTTTCCAATGTGCTTGTATGTCGTTAAAGTCGTTCTTCGATTGAGTATGACATTGTAAGCGTGGGAACTGGGATGATCGTGGGGGAGGATATATTTCGCTATTGGATGGATAGCTACTATATTCCTATTACAGGGTTGTCGTCCATATACGAATAGGACAGTACGAGCATGAATGAGGGTAATCAGGCCTCTTAGTGCATGTCGTTTGGTGCTTTCAAGACCGTGAGGTACTGTTGTAAGCGTGGGATAGCGGACTTTTGAAGGTCCAGAATGCGGATTTAGGGTTCTCACCCCCTCTTCCACGTTTGATCTCCCGATCAAACCTATTCCGTTGGTTTTGGTTTTTAAAGAGGTTAAACCGCCTCTATAACCCAAATAAGGGTGGGTGGATGTGGGCCGAGGGTATTATTTGACATATATCCATGTACGGCTGTATCCAGGTCGCTCGCATATGCGACCAGATTTTTTATACTAAGGTTTCCCATGCCCTAGTTTGTCGATACCGAAGAGTTTCTCAGGCTCTTGTTCGGTGTAGTGACGAGATGTATTCCTAATCGGAAGATAGGAAACAGATCCGGATTTATTTATTACGTGTCTCGACGACGTAGGTTTCCGTAAACCAAGCAATTGTAATGATATCCGATTGCCAAATCGGAGTGATTGTCCTATAAGATGGGGCTCATCTGTTACTTCGGAGGATTTTCGAGTTTCCTTTTGAAGCCTTTTGCGGACGATCGCATTTTATTGCTAGTGTGAATTTCCAAATACAGTTGTTCTCCCCACAGAGAAAAGGTCGTATTGGAGTGAAATCGTAAGTGAGATAGCTAGTCTCGTGACAATATTTGCGAGTGGCGTGCGAATTTGTCGATTTCGATTCGGGGGGGGGGACCGGTTTGGGACCGGTGTGATTTCGGCGATGTGCGAAAATGCCGAATGAAGTGTGATTCTGGAAGTCTTGACGACCTCCGCTACACTTCAAGGGAACGCGTATCAATAGCGTGTGTCCCTTGTTTTCCCTTCCTCTAACCCAGATTGCGAGATTCAATTAAGTAATCTATTGCGATCTGTTTGTATGTGGAACGCCGGTGAGAACGGCAGTGTTTCCAATTATTTATAGACGCTTGTCAGACGTCTCTTCCCAAACGGACGGTAATTTCCTTGCCAGGAATTCCGTTACCGAAAGGGGTGCCCCCGTTCTAAGGTTCTTAACGAATGAAATGACCGTGACTAATGCTCAATAACCCGAATCCCCTTTTCAGGAGCGAAGACCGAAGTCAAACGGGCGCCGACGGATTTATGGGTAATCCTTATCGACTTGGTAATAGGTATTTCCCACAGTAATGATAGTTATAAGCATATATTAACCATAGCGTACACGTTCCTACGTCGGGCAAGGTACTAGTATCGTTGTTCGATTAACTAAGTGTACCTAAGACGAGAAAGGTTGCTTTTTTATGTACATAAGCGACCTTAACCAGGCTAGATAACCTGGGAACCAGACGGTGACGCAGGATGTCCAAGGTTGAATACAAATGCTATTGGGCGGTTACTAAGCTACTTTACAAAGTAAGTAAACTACTGGAGCCGCCGCTAAAACCATATATTAACTACTATTGACTGGGATACCAGGGTACCTAGAAGAGCGAGTCATCAGCGAACTATCGCTGAGTGGTCATATTCATTGAACACAATAAGAACGGGGGCATGGTTAGGGGCAACCTCTTGAGGGTTGCCGCGCGGAATTAAACCGCCAGGTGTCTTCATAGATGCGCAGACCCTGTGCCAAGAGGCGGAGATATTCGCTTGTGCTTGGAACAGAGGCGCTCGCTCCAGGGGTAGGGTCGGTGGTTGCCAGAATTTGATCGTCTGGACCACATGGTTGGGAAGAAGATACACCGCCCTTCCCCTAAACAGGAGGAGAGCGGGAAAGTGGGCCGCAGTATTGCACCGCAGCCCTTACCACGCCTCAATGGCAAGGCTTGCCGTATTAGGCCCCACTTGTGTCCATCAAGGGCAACTCCTCTGTCGATCAAAGATCGCGCTTTAACGAGCGCTCCACGCATCTAAGATGGTGGGCCACGCCGCAGGCTTCCAGAGGGACCCTCAGATCCAGTTTCCCGTGGTGAGCACGCCGAGCCGCCCGGAGGACTGACGCTATTGGCTACCGCTCAGTGACCTAGGCCGGCGCGGCCTTGCGAGCCGCGCCACCTCACCACTTTAATCCAATTAAGGATCCAAAGCGGGCCCCTTACGCCTGGGGATCGGCTTGCAAGATTCCCACGCCGCCATAATGGCGACTCTACTGGTAGAGATGGGGCGCTGAACAGCGCTTGCCATGTCAGGGGGTTGGGCGCGCACAGGCAGACCGTCCCCTCTTCCCAGTAGATGGGTCTCAAACGCTGGCACCCACAATCCTTGTCAGGATGGGGCGCCTCTCCTTAACCCTGGAGTCCGGGTTTGCAGGACCGCACCGCTGATTAGGCAGGCGCAGCCCCACTGGGTGGCAGGGGGATCAAACCCCCGCCGCTAGTATCCCCCAGAACCCAACCATTAAGCATACAACCCTTGTCAGGGCTGCAGAGGCAGAGAGGGGCGCAATCTCAGACACCTGTGGGGGGAAAAACCCCAGGCCCAACCAATTAAGGAAGGGCGGGGGGGTAGGAAGTTCTATTATTATGACACAGTATGCCTGTGGGACTCACCAAGTGCCTATATTCTTGAGATAAGGCGACTTAGAGAGGAGGTATACCAGCGCAGCAGGATGTGAGAGGTTATTCTACGGCGCAAGCCGAGAGAATAATAGAACTAAGGTTAAAGGGCGTCAAGCCCCTACTTATATACATGTTTATGCGGATGGCGCGTGCTACTAGCTAGTACTACCATTCCGGGTTATGTGGCTTTGCCAAGAGGCGAAGCGCTATCTTATCTGATGTTTATGGACTCTATCTACAATGGCCGTGATGGGCCCTAATGGCCGCACCAATCGTAGGAGAGGGATTTGTGTATATTATCATATGAACGCGGGCGCAGCCCGGGTATATGGGAAGCCGGTTGCCGGATACCGTGAGGTATAATGGCGATTGGCCGGTCTTCGTGTGATGACCAAGGCGAGGCGCCGAGGTCGTTATGCCATTGGACGGGAAGTACCGTGGCATGTGTTACAGCCCGGACCGGATGGTTACCGGGGCATGTATTGGTCTTAGCCGTGAGGCGAGGACCGGTGTTTGGGCTACGCCGTGATGGCAGAAGCCCGGGACTTGGAGAACGCCGAGTCCGTGGGATGGCCGAGAAGGCCGAGCCTATAGCGATATTGCCTTGGTGCTAATATAGTGCTATTTGGCCGTGTTGCCATTATTATGCGAAGGCGTGGCGCGCCTGAGATGCCATTGTGATCAAGGATCTTATGGCGGTGGGAAGCCGGGAAGGCCGACCCAATAGTACAAGGCCGCGAGGCACTGTTTGTACATGTGGACATTATTATGCGAGCGTGCCGCGCTCGGCCTATCATTATGATCTAGGATCTATGACGTGGCTGGTCTTGCTCTGACGGGCGAGACCTGTATGACGTAGCTGTAACTATGCTATTGGACCGGAAGGTGCCGTAGCGTTATGTAAGCTGGTCATGTGTTTGACGAGCCCAGTTAAGAGCTTGTCGTGGTGGCAATGGGAGTTAACCCGTAGATAACTTGTAGGTAGACGTATAAATCCCAGGTAAATTGCTATAATCGTAGGAAAAATGCTATAAGTCCCAGATAAATCTGTGACACCCCAGACTAGCAAGTAATAGAGAAGAGACTAAGAGGAATGCAATGAATAGAAGCCCCCACGCCCAAGTAGGACGCAGCAGGCTTTGTCGTCAAGGACCCTGCACGCGAAGACAAGCAGCAGAGGGATAATAAAGAGGTGACCAGGGGACACGCCCCCTAGGCCAAAATCTTAAGTAATCCTCAGACGTCGCCTGTATATATACATGTAGAGACCCCCTAGCTAAGACCTTTTGTCTACCCTAAAGAGACGGTCTGTGCACAATAAGAATCATGTGACTACAGAGGTAACTAGGTAACGTGCTACTCAAGATGCTACAACGTGACCGTATGAAAGCGAGATATAAAGACTTTTATCTACGTATGCACGTGATACCTCCAGCGATGGTTTTCAAGCCTAGAAATCGGAATATAAATCGCAAAAATAAGGGAAAAATCACAATATATTTCTTGTGACAGTTCGAAATATAAGAGAGGATAAAGATCACTCTCTGATTGTCGTTCTGGAATGACGTTTCGTACATCGTAAACCAGGAATTGCACTGGTTTATGAAGTTCTGCATGTCGGATCGTTCCCCGTCAAATACGTCTGTCCACTACTACTACCTCGGAGAAGAAGAAGAGTGCACCCGAAGACCCGGACACCAAGCCACTACCGGCAGGTGCTCCGAAGGGGTCGAAATGGGTAAAGAACAAGTTCAACAAGCTTGTTCTATGGTGGCCGCCCCACCAGTGCACCAAATGCGGGCGTTCGAACTGTACCTTCCCCGAGGACAAGTGCAAGTGGGTCGACAAGGCCAAGACGGGCACGAAGGGGGCTCAACAATCTACCAGCGGCAACCCCCCCGCATACAAACAGCAGTCCGGCCAAAAAGGCGGCCGCTTCGTCAAGGTGACCACGACCGAAACATGGATCCCCGTGTCACAGAATCTCAGAAATAGGTACCCCCCCCCTGTCTCGAACCAAGGGACTCATGGTACATACGTCACGTGTCATAGAATGGACTCTGTAGAAGTAGCGTAGCGGTATAGGTGCCTACCCCGCTGTACAGGTCACATGGTTGTGGCTTACATAAGTAGCACATGACTTAGGAGCGCTAACGCTGCGCACAGACCCTGCCTTTAGGGCGGGTCTCTAGTAGATATGCGACGTCTCCTCATGTACTTAAGCCGCGACGTTCTGGGGCTTACTCCCCAGAACTGTTATTCTAGACGTTGGGGCGTTTCCCTCATTACTCTAAGTCTTATGCGTGCTAGTCTGGGGGTCCCACCTTGCCTTGGTAGAAGGCCCTGATAGACGGTACGCCCTTAGGCGTTTTATGTCACCCCGACAGCGAAGAAGAATCTTTGGGCTCTTCCCCAGCCCCGTCCTCCGCGCGCATTGAAGAAGTTGTGGAGAAACCAGCAAGCAGTACGCTGGTAACGGCCCCAGTAGGTACACCGCCTAACTGGGGCACACAATACATTCCCTGGACATCGATAGTCCAGCAAACTCCGGAGCGCCCTGCAAACGCTCCGGGTTTTCCCCTTCAGCACATGTGAACCCTTGCCCATGTGTGCTGTGTACTAGCATAATGGCCCGAACTGTAGACCCTCTTGTAAATGACTGTTATAAATTGTATCAGTTTTATGAGAACAATGCGCGTGATAAGTCTAGATCCTTCCAAGTATGGGTCGACTTATGGGTTTACGGCCAAAAAGTGCAAGGCTTAGCATTAATCGACTCCGGTGCTACGCTCTCAGTCATCAACTCAGACTTTGTTGAAAAACATGGTCTAGTTACCCACGATAAGAAAGACCCCTTTTGGATCCACAACGCCGACGGATCTTACCACAAAAATGGTCTTATAAAGAAATCGGTTAAAGGATATATGCAACACGGAGAACACAAGGAAAGGGTATTCCTTACCGTGATGAAAATCCACAACCTCGACATTATCTTAGGGTATGACTGGCTTCAGAAACACAACCCAGAATTCAACTGGGTCACCGGACAAATGAAATATCGAGACCCTACGGCAGAGTCCCATGCTAAGGAGAATCCATCCTCAGAAGAAGAAGTCGTTGCTGAGGAAGAGGAAGAAACAGAACAACGCGACATTTGGGATTCCACGCTAGACGCAATCGGAGATGGAAATCCCGATGATCCATTTATTAAATGGATTGGAACATTGGCAAACGAGGAATTGGTACTCCTCGTTGGTATGGTAGGAGAAATCCACCAAGGAAAAACGGACGCTGCTCAGGAAAAATGGAAGCAGCTTGTGCCTAAACGGTATTGGAATTTTGGTCCAACGGTGTTCTCTCAGAAAGCATCAGAGAGACTCCCCACTCAAAAGTCATACGATCACGCAATCGACTTTAAGGAAGGAGCACCGTTACCAACTCCGGCAAAACCGTATTCACTATCGCCGAAGGAGGAAAACTCCCTTCGTGATTGGATAGCAGAAGAGAAGCGGAAGGGATATATCCGCGACTCACTGTCACCCCTAGCAAGCCCAGTATTTTTCGTAGCCAAGAAAGATGGAACCCTGCGCATGGTTATTGATTACCGAAAATTGAACGACATAACGGTGGACAATAAATATCCAATCCCCAGAATATCGGATCTTATCGACCAGTTATCCTCAGCATCGATCTTTACAAAAATCGGTTTACGCTGGGGATACAACAATGTAAGAATCCGTGAAGGAGACGAATGGAAAACAGCATTCGTCACCAAACAGGGATTGTATGAGGCCACAGTAATGTATTTCGGTTTCAAGAACGCGCCAGGAACTTTCCAAGCCATGATGAATGACGTCCTAAAGGATTTCATCGCAACTGGGAAAGTAATCGTATACTTGGACGACATACTAATCTTTGGAAACGATTTGGAAGAACATCATCGAATCACCGAAGCAGTCCTGAAAAGGCTGCAAGACAACGACCTATACGCCGAACCAGAAAAATGCTTCTTCGAACAAAGCAGCATAGAATATCTGGGAATGATCATCTCTAAAGGAAGAATTGAGATGGACCCTTCAAAGCTAGGCGGAGTCTTACAGTGGCCACAGCCCACTAAGGTGAAGGAAGGAGGAAGTTCAAGCCTTTTTAGGCTTTGCGAACTTTTATCGACGGTTCATCAAGGACTTCTCGAAAATAGTGAAGCCCTTAACATCGTTAACGAAGAAATCGGAGAAATGGCATTGGGATGGTGAACAAGAAGAAGCTTTCCAACAGCTCAAAACGGCATTTACAACTGCCCCCGTCCTACGAATTCCGGATAAGGAACAACAGTTCCGAGTAGAAGCCGACGCATCAGATTTCGCAACAGGAGCAGTCCTGTCACAGTGGTCACCGGAGGACCAGAAATGGCATCCGTGTGCATTTTACTCCGCTGCAATGACAGCACCTGAACGGAACTACGAAATCTATGATAAAGAAATGCTAGCAATCATTCGAGCACTAGAGGAATGGCGGCACTACTTAGAAGGACATCCAAAGAAATTCGAAGTATGGTCAGATCACCTAAATCTACATACTTCAAGACGGCACAGAAGCTAACACGGAGACAAGCGCGATGGGCACTTTACCTATACCATTTCAACTTTGAAATGCATAAGCCAGGAAAGACTATGCTCACTGCAGACCCTCTGTCCAGGAGGCCAGACCATGAAGAGGGGGTGGAACTCGATAATATTCTATCAAAACCAGAATTTTTTGTCAAATTCGTGCAAGAACTTGCTGTCCTTGCAATCGAGCCCTCTCATGCGTCAACGGTCCCAGACGACAGTCTCCAAAGGGAAATACGCAAAGCATTGCTAGACGACGAGGTAACCACACACCTTTCAGTGACAGTAGGTGACGGTTCAGGTCAACCGGCTTGTACCAACCCCTAACGGTTCAGGTCAGCCGGTCGTCGGCCCATGCCCTAACCGTCCGGCCTACCGTCGGGTGGGCCGACGTCTTCTGTGACCAGACGGTTGCAACAGTTGTGGGTGGGCCCAAGACTGCTGCGACTAGATGGTTGTGACGGTTGCGGGTCGGCCCACAACCACCGTGACCGGATGGTTATGACGGTCGTGGGTCGGCCCACGACTTCCGCGACCAGACGGTTGTGACAGTTGTGGGTCGGCCCACGACCATCATGACTTGACGGTCGTGATGCTTGCGGGTCGGCCCACCAATGCTGTGACCAAATGATTGTGACAGTTGTGGGTCGCCCCACCAATGCCGCAATTTCCCCTTCATAGTTGATGACAATGTCAACTACAGGAAGGGACATGGTGATGGTTTGTTGATGGGAGCTGGCAAAAGAGTGATGACCTGCATTGTTCTTGCATTATTTGATGCATCAGTCACAAATTCCACAGCTTCCAAAGTTCCATCCCAAACAGCCTCAAGACTTGGGATTGCCACAATCATGCTTCATGTGGAGTGTACAGATACATTTATCCATGGTGAGTTCTTAATTTATGTGTATCAGGTATCCCAACACATCTACCAGATGCCAGGGATATCATCAAGGAAGCCATAGAAGACAATTCCCTCATGGTATTGGGCAAGACCATTAGTGGCCAGGGACACCAAAGGAGATGGTGCAGATGATATGCCCATTAGGACACTGTCCAATTTCTCCATCCATGAATGGTACAGCCAGCAACTCATAGACATTGCTTGTCTCATGACTGTCAACATGAATTCCAAAATCCATACATGTACACCTGACTGCTGTGCCTGCAGCAGCTGAAATGTCATTGAGTTTACCTGTTCCAAGATGAAGCAAAAACTGTTGCCTTACATTCCAGTTTATTTCTTTGTCTGGTTCAAATTGATTTTCTCCTCACAATGAAGCAATGAAAAAATCATATATTATACATTTATACAATGCACAAAAGGTAATACAGTTGTATGCTGACCGGAACTGCTCAGTCAGACCCACCGATATCCATATCTGTGTCCTCATCACCTGTAAAGATATTGGTGGTGAGCATTCCCCTTTTTAAGCCTCCTCAGAGTACCAATGCTCACCTTGCCCACTGGCAACAGGAGAATCCAGTTGCGATGACAAGTGGGTGTCATCATCTTCCATTGAAATGTCCTGACCAGTCGTAGATCGACTTTAGAATGTGCGTGCAGAGTGAGAGGGGAATGGTGGTACTTACAGTGGGGCCGACGTCTTCATTGTGCACAGTGTCGTCAGTTGCATCGTTCATGGGTGCGTGTTCAGAGGCTGGAGGGACCACAGAAGCTGGTGTGGACGATGTCATGGAGCTACCAGTCACAGAAAGCACGGGGGTCGCGGTCGCGGAGTTCGCGAGAGGCGCAGGTGCCACGGTCGCGGTGGTCACGAGAGCCACATCGGGCGCGTCAGGTGCATCAGGTGGCGTTGCAGAATGCATGGGTGGCGGTGTCACGAGATGTGCGGGGGGCAGTGTCGCGAGACGTGCGGGGAGCGAAGGGACCGCGGTCGCGGAGGTCGCGAGAGGTGCAGGGGCCGCAGTCGCGGAGGTCGTGAGAGTCACATCGGGCACGTGAGAGGCATCAAGTGGCGTCACGAGATGCACGGGGGGTGGCGTCGCGAGAGACACGGGGGGCGGCGTTGCGAGAGGTGCGGGGAGCGAAGGGACCGCGGTCGCGGAGGTCGCGAGAGGTGCAGGGGCCACGGTCGCGGAGGTCGCGAGAGGTGCAGGGGCCGCGGTCGCGGAGATCACGAGAGTTGCAGGGGCCGCGGTCGCGGAGGTTGCGAGAGTCACATCGGGCACATGAGAAGCATCAAGTGGAGTCACGAGATGCACGGGTGGCGGCGTTGCGAGAGACACGAGGGGCGGCGTCGCGAGAGGTGCCGGGAGCGAAGGGACCGTGGTCGCGGAGGTCGCGAGAGGTGCAGGGGCCACGGTCGTGGAGGTCGCGAGAGGCACCCCCATCACCACCTGTCGCAGGGCCTCAAGCTGCGCCTGCAGACCTACGTGACCCACCTGCATCTCATGGACAGTCTCTTGGAGGACGTCCACTTTACGGACGAGCTGGTGAAGCATGCCACTCATTTGAGTGACCGCCTTCAACAGCTCGTCCCGGTCGTCCCCCACCTGGCTGCGGTAGCGACTGTACCCGCCCTCGTTGTCCGCTATATATAGATATGTGAAGGCTATTTGTTAGAATAGAGTAATTAAGTTTTTTTTTTGCTCACCTGATGGCTGCTCTGCCTGAACATGGACACTTGCTTGAGGAGCTTGTGAGGCCTCACGACGCTCATGCTTGGCCACCCTCGTCGACCGTCGGGGCACCTGTTTGCCCTTGTCGGCCTGTCGTGTGGTTGAAGGGCCAGCAGAAGGACCAGCCAAAGGGCCAGCCAAAGGGCCCACTTCCCCCTCTCCATCCATCTCCGTGTCGTCACCGTGCCAGAGTCTCTGGAATGCGGCTGCAACTGAACCGTCAGTTTCAGCCCCCCCTGATTTCGCCTCCTCCTCCCTACCCATCTGATCCTCCTCGTTCTCTTCGTCCTCCTCCGATTCGCTGGCATCTTTCTCCATTGGCTTTTCTTGGGTTGACCGCTTCTTGTGTCCAGCCTTGGTAGCAGCATTTTTTTCCGCCACTATAATACAATCAGTACCAAATGAGAAATAATGGCATGCTGACTCACCAATTTTTGCGATCTACTTCTTCTCCTTCTGAGAAAGAAGAGTCCTCTTATCAAAAATGAAATCATTTTTCTCTGCGTTGTAGCAGACCACCTTGAGGTCATTAAAGTTGTCTGGTCGGCTGGCTTCATCCTCATACGTCTTCTGAAACTTGCGGGAAATCACGTAGACTTCTTGCCCCGTGATAGCGGCGAATTCTCCATCTTTGATCTCCTTGGGGACAAGACTACACTTAAGACTTTTAGTAGTGCAGCGCTCACATCTTGCTCGTGTCTTGGTGTCGATAGTGCATACGGTTGGTGCTGTCCTGCATGTTATACATTGTAAGACCTGAAAATCAGGTTAGCAAAAAATCTGCAAGCCGACGAAGATCTTACTGAGCGCTTTGCCTCATCTGAGAACTTAGGCCTGGGCTTAGGAGTTTTGAGCACAGAGGGTTTTGATGCCTTCTTCCCCTTGTTGGAGCCTTTTGAACGGCTATGGCGAGCTGGGGGGGGGCTGTCCGACTCCGAGTCCGACGACTGTCGGGCAGTTGATGGCGACTGGTGGATGGATCGCTGGCGCTTTGGTGGCCTTGTTCCCGACTTGGACCGTGTCTGGCTCACGACAGTTGTCGAAGTCGCGGTGTCGCGAGACTTGCGACCTGGCTCGCGACGGTCGTGAGTGTCACGACTTTTCTCGCGACTGCCGCGACTCCGCTCGCGACGATCACGAGGCTCCCGACTCCGCTCGCGACTGTCGCAAGGCTCGCGACTGGTCTCGCGACCTTGCTGGTCATCTTCGCTCCCTCCGCGACCATGATCCTCCTCCTCATCTCCTCCCAACACATCATCCTTTCCACCCTCCTTCTCCGTGCTCTCCTCGTCCGAGTCCTCCTGACCTCTCTTTTTGGTTGCATGCTGGGCGGTCGAGCTGCCCTCTGCCTCAGTCAATGTATTGTCTTTTTTGCAAACATTCTCAATCATTGTAAATAAGAAAATTTTTGAGTTACTACATACCTGCTGTCCACCACTGGTTAGGCCCCAAGTCCTCCACAACTGGGAGGGGTCTGGTGGGGTCTACTGTTGGCGCAAGATTCTTGATACTCGCAATCCTCGTGTCGCCTTCGTGGACACGAATCTTGTTGAATTCCTCCCCATCATTCCTCACCTGTGTATACTCCGCCACCATGCTGCCGTATAGCTCGGGTAGCCTGTACCCGAGCTCGAATACCTTATAGGGAAAGTTTCCCATGTTGAATGCCTGAAGGGTCATGCCTCAGCTTCCTTGAATGGTTTCAGAGAATGATATCACTTACAAGCTCTTCCATGAACTTGGTCTGCCACTGGGTATAGTCCTCCCCCTCCATGCTCTCGGGAGCCGCCCTGAGCGCCGCAACTGCACGGGCGATCATTCTGTTGGCGGTGTTCATCAACTGGTTGTCTGACATAGTGATTTGTGAGGTTTCAAGAAAAAGCTAGTGGATATGGGAGGAGCGGAGCGAGTGCGAGTGCGAGACGAAAAGTGGGGTGATGGTTCGAAGTTGAGCCGTCGGAGTCGCGAGTCGCGAGCTGTTGATATATATCTCGCGGCCTCATGGCACATCCGGGAGCCAGCCTGAGAAGCGCTTAATCTCCGTTTCGGGACATTTCATTAGTGCGCCGGCGTCTACGTAGCACATGATCACTTCTGTTCTCACGCTGCCCTTCTGTGCTTCTGTTCTTCTATGGAACTACCCATATCAATTATATCTTGTTGCCGCGACTATATTCTTTCCCGCCCACCCTCACCCCAACATGAACCCATCAAAACAGCTCAGTCCCTCTCCAGTTCCCCAGTACCCGATGCCCTTCAAGTTCTTACACTTCCGCACCAGTGCAGTGCGGGACTCCCTACTGGAAGAAGGGGCATCACCCACACAAAACAGTCAAGAACCTCAAGAAAATGAAGACATTGAGATGCAGGAAGGTACATATTTTTTTTGCTCAAAACTTTCTATTTCAAACTTCTATATTCACAGAAAACCCACACTATCCAGCTTGGGGTTTCAACACAGCGGTGCTGCTGCCCGCGACCTCAACTGTGACCTCCGCGACCGTGACTCTCGCGACCTCCGCGACCACGACCTCCACGACTCTCGCGACCTCCGCGACCGCGACCTCCGCGACCGCGATATTCGCGACCTCCGCGACCCTCGCCACCGCGGCATCCGCAACAACTACAGCACCCGCTTCACGTGCAGAATATCCAGAGTGGAACTTTGATCCATCAGTTCTCCTCCGCAATACCTCAACCGCGACTGCCGAGACCGCCACCTCAAAGCCGGACTATCCAGAATGGAGCTTCGACCCGGCTGTTCTGCTGCCATCAACCTCAGCCGAGACCGCCACGGCCGCGGCTCCATCAAGAACAGTAAAATCTGCAATGCGCCAGACACGAAAAGTGAATAAGCGGAAGACACGGGCCATTGATAAGTCTGCGGACCTGGGTGATGAATCTGCTCCAGGGCCCTCAAGTTCAGGCAGAAAATGGGTCCGCTTTGTGGCTGAGGATGGTGAGCTATTTCTGCAAATCTCCTTGGCTTATTCTCATCCATCATCTACATAAAGAAGTTGCTAGATACAAGATACTGGACAGAGTGCAGGAAAACATGGATTCTCTTTATGACATGAGTGACGGTACTCCCCCTTCCTATTACAGCTCGGTCCGCCACAGGCTGTGGAAGAGTCAGTAGGATACAAGGTCTTTGGATGTATCATACAGTTTTGTAGTTGTGTACCACAATCTCAATGGATTTTTCATGTATTATATGGTTTTGCATTTGGGTACCACAAACTAAATGGAATGGTTTCATCTGGCTCTGTGAGCACAATAAGTGGGGAATCTCAAATGAAATGCCATCCCAGCAGATGAAGCAATTGCAATGGCCCTCAGGAAGAGGTTACAGAACTCATGGTTGCAGGAGTCTAAGGCTCCGGCCATATGATATACATGTAGGAAAAATCAGTCAACATATGGTATATGAGAATGGCCACTGTTTTACAAGATGGACATAGAGATCATCTCCATTTTCAGTGAACCATAGGTATCAGCACATAGCTGGCATGAGGAGTTGACATGCAGTCAGCATTCAACATTCCATGGCCATACTACAGTCCTGGACAAGCAAACTCCGCAATTTTTGTACAGCATCTCTGAGAGGATTTTACTACATTCTGAGTGCAGATCTGAACTCTGGAGGCCTGAAAACATCCAAATCCGCCCCATTCATATTTTTCCCACGACTTTTGGGTCACCGCCAAATTTTTGCCCCAAAAAACATATAGGTGCCCAATGGCTCCCAACAAAAAAACATATGCAGACTACTCCATACTCAATTCTATAGCTTGAATTGCCTGTTCAGAAACCTGAGGTGCCATTTCTGCTCCCACACAGCCCATGCTGCTGCCTTCTCCATCAGCCCAAGTTGATAAGAACTTAGCCAGGAACAACTTATAAAATGTCTGATCATTTCTATTGGGTTAAGCTCACAATGGAACTTGGGCAAGAAAACACAATAGCCTGGCTTCTTGAATCATTGTCTCAAACACTGATGGCTAATTCATGAAGTTGTCTTGCTGACTTAGCAGCTGTGCCATGCAACAGTTCTTGCTCTCAAAAGAACAGACTGTGGAGCATTTTGCACAGAGCTTGCTGACATCTATCCTTCAAGTACTGGTTTTAGGCCTTTTGGCTCACCTGCCAGTGTTGTCATCTTCTGAGGAAGTCCCCTAAGGGTAGTGACAGGGTTAGACATGGGAATAAATGTGTCTCACTGTGAGTGCTGCTTGCCTCCATCCAAACCATTCATGTTGGATGCCCAGAGAGCATTTGGGGAAGAGCAGCATGATTTATCATCCATTGGATCATCTTCAACCCATTGTGCAAGATAAGTTCTGAAATCTTCATTGTCAAGCTCTTCCCAATCACTACATTCACCCACTCCAGTGCCACTCGTTGTATCTTCCTCTTTGACATCACTCTGAGCTTCAGTACCTTAGTTGCCTTTAGGGCTCAGAACACAGGATCACACAAGCATATCTCCAGCAGAATGATTGCATTGTATTGGGTTCAAATGAGCAGTAGATTCCTGACAAGTATGATTTCAAAGGCCAGATGTATTTTAGGGCTGTTTAGGATGTCGCCCTAAGCTGTGTTTGATGCACAGTAGTAGTGCTTATCACACCATAATTGATTAATGGAGGATGACATAGGAGTATTACTCCATTTCTGATTATGCAATCAGATTGCGACAATGAAAAGGAGTCGATTGGTATATTTTCCGAGATTTTAGCGCTTATTTTGAGGTCACTGCCAATTTTTTGGACTCAAAAAACTAAGAATGGTTTTTTTTGAGAATCAGCTCGTACAACTTGCAACTCTTTATCAAGTAATGCATGATTATACATGATTCTACTATTTTTAAGACCCTAGGGAGCATAGAAAATTCATTACTCAAGTTGGCGGAGTTTGCTTGTCTGGGACTGTAGCAGCAGGAACGTCCAGGAAATTGCACTAAATGCACAAGATGATGGGGACCTCATCTGCATGAGACTAATGTTGCGGTCACTATGTGGCAACGTATAGCGTTGATTAGATCTTACTTTCTACTGAACAAGGGGGTAAATTGGAGTTTGTAAATTATATCCCAACATCCATGTGGTCGTGTAGCTATAATCATATCCAAGTGTTATATATTGTCGCACCATACAATCTGTAGAACACATATTTCAGTCAGATACACTATCTGTCACTAGCTTATTTATCTGTGGCTTCACCACAGATGTCAGTTGTCACTTAAACATGAGATCTCAAATGGAAGCTCATTGAAGCTCTACACAAAGTAAGGCATTATTGATACAGCATTCAATAGCAAAGATCAATCGATTGCCAATATATTGTCACACTACCTTTTGGGAGTTCTTGAAGAAACATGCAAGAACAACATGGCTTTCTCATCCGCATCCCATTAGTATTATATGTCTACTGAAGGTCTACTCATAGACATATTGAATGCACTCACAGTAACTGTATACCATTTTATATACCATGTATATACCATATACTCAGCCACCTATAAATACATGTATATAGTGTTCATAAAGAACAACATATACTTGGTATGTGCATTATATGGCTTGAGCTTTACAGGAGTCAAGAGTGTTGCGGTCACAAAGGTCGCGAGAGTTGCGGTCGCGGAGGTCACGAGAGCCGCGGAGGTCATGATCGCGGAGGTCGTGGTCGTGGTGGTCACGACCCTCAGGACCCTCACAAAGAGGTCGCAACGGTCACAGCGGTCGCGATAGTTCTTGCAAGCAAAGTCCGTGGCCCAGATCTTAGGTTGGCCATTACTGCTGAGCTATTCATTCAGCCTTCCTTCAATGCTAGCCATTGTCGGCAATGGCAATGAGGGTGGAGGAAACCAGGCAAATGCTGAAGTCTTATGGATTTGCTTTTGTTTCATGATGAGAAGGGCCCGGCTTGATATCTCTCACATGGATGCTTGGAGCAGTTTGGTATAGCATGGCAGTGTCATACCACCAGTGGGTCTATATATCCACAGATCTCACATTGCCACACTGTTCTAACAGCAAAACCCCCAACCTGTCTCCATTCTTGCTGATATGAAACCAGTCTGCATATAATTGTAAGGATAAAGTGTATTCTCCATGATCAGTACAGCAATTAGGCACATCAAATATTTAAGTAGCAAGGCGATCTAATCACCAACTACCAAGCAAACAACATGCCACATCTATGTATGGTGTCCTTCCTTCCTTTTAGATCTAAGTCGGCGAGGTGATGGAGACCTTGCAGTGTCCGATCTGGAAGCATGCTTGACACGCCTGTGGGTTGCCTGCCGTTTCGGTGCTGGCTCGACTGCGCCTTTCATCCGCACCATATCCCTCCGACGTTTGGCTCCCAGTTGTGCTGTGGATGCACTGCTTCCTTCCCCTCCACCCGAGCCTTCTTCCTGAGCATCAGCATCTCCAGATCCATCTCCAACCCTACCTGCCCCCTGACACAGACTAGACTGTGGGACTCACACTATAACCTTATAAGCGACTTGAAGGAGTTGCTGGAGGTTGGTGAGGAGGCTAGTGGGCGCAAGCAGAGATGTTATGTAACTGTGCGAATGCAGAGAACAAATCTAAGGCTTATCCGCAGTGATAGCCCTACTTATATACATGCTTTGTTTGGTTACCGGTAAGGGAGCCAAACATGAAGGTGGCCTGTGCGCAGACATAACTAATATGGTTAAGTCGTAAACTACAATAGACCATGTGCGCCGGTAATGGCCGCACCAGTAAGAACGTTTGTTTGGACCGTAGGTCCGTGTTGTGGAAGTGGCTGTAGCTACGTTAGTAAGCCATGCATGTGATTCTTATATACCGGTATCGGAATATGAGTAATCGTGAGGGCATTGGCATGTGATAACGAGCGGGCCGCTTATCCAATTGTACTGACATAGCCCGGTATCGGGATATGAGTAAGGCGCGTGACACCGGAGGTTAGTCCGCTGAGTCATTGACGCGTACGGGCGTATTATGTACGTGTTGTTATGACAGGTGGACGTATACCGCGTTGTGTACGTGTTGTTTGGTTGCGTGTACGTGTAGACGGGCGCTTAGCAGCGTAAATGTCTACAAGGTCGTAGAAATACCAGATAAATAGGTAAAAATACGGGAAAAATAGTGGCATGTCCCAAATCTGTGACATTACCCCCTCTTCAGGTTTCATTGTCCCTAATGGAACGATTACTTTCCTGTGGAGCCGAATCCACCAGTACCGCGCTCAGATTTAATCTTTTCAAAGTAAGATTTTCCGTGTAGCGTAATATGCGGGTCCTTTGCAACTTCGCAGATTAGCTGGGCAATCTTATCGCCGGCCCGAATATCGATAGATATGTCGGAGTGATTCCGGAGAATGATGATTACTTCGCCTTGATAATCGTGGTCGATAACGCCACCCATTACGTCTATGCCTTTGCGTGCGAGACTAGAGCGGGGGGCGATACGTCCGTAAGTGCCGAAAGGTACCTGGATTTTCAGTTTGGTGTTGTATTCTGTCTGCCCGTGAGCTGGCAGAACGTCGCCTGTTGCAGTGTACAGGTCAAACCCAACCGAGTCCTTGGTTCCTTTTTCCGGCATTCGGCCGCCTTCACCGACTACGATTTTCAAATCCGCGTTTTGGTTAATGTCCGCTGACATCCATCCCCCGTCGGGGTGTCTAACCATGCGTTGCTTAGGGTCCTTCGCAAATTCTTCGCGATACTGCGGCCAGTCGTCTGGCCACGTGCATTCGTCGGCTTCCCAGTCGTCGCTGTCAGGGTCGAAGACATGAACTGCTTCTTTCCTTCTAGCTGATCGCCTGAGGGGGACATCCTGCATTGGAATAGGGTGTGAAGCCTTGTATTCCTGCAAAATGTCGTATGCCGAGTCGAGATCCGCTTCGCGTACCCAGGAGTCGTCATTGATACCGAATCCCTTCCAACGGATTCTGTATTCAACTCTTCCTGCGCGGAGACGATGATCTAAGATCTTCTCGACTTCCCATAACTCCTCGCCGTCGACCATTTCTGGTTGAGGCTCTGGTTTTTTCTGATGCACCGGGTCCTTGTACATGACCAACTTGGAAGCGTGGAACACTGGGTGGTAAGCCCTGTATTGCTCGTCCATGTGTACCCTAAAGGTGACCGGAGATAATTGTTCAATTATCCTAAATGGTCCCAAATAGCGTGGACTAAGACTTCTTTCGGAGTCTTGCCAGCTTCGGGCGTCAACGAGAACTTTGTCGCCGACTTTAAACGGTACCGAGCGCTTATGTTGATCGTAGTACCAAGACCAGCGTTCAGCAGCCAGTTTCATTGCTGCCTTAGCTTGTTCTTGTGCTGACCATCGTTCGTAAGCAATGACATTTAGGTCCACGTATTGTGTTGGACGTAAACTCGTAGGTCCTGCGTTGGGATGCCTTCCTAGTTCGACAAAGAATGGACTATTCTTTGTTGTCTCACTAGCCGCGTTGTTGTACGCGAATTCGGCCGTAGGGAGAAACCATGACCAGTTATCCTTCTGAATAACATCGATGTAACATCTAAGATATTGTTCCAGGATTTGGTTAACTCTCTCCGTCTGGCCATCCGCTTGCGGGTGATAGGCAGTTGTCATTGACCGTTGGATTCCCAATTGTTCACACCATCCCTTAAACAAGGCAGCTGCGAATTGCGGGCCTCTATCCGAAATGATTTGTTTCGGAAGTCCGTGGTTCGGATAGATCCGAAGGTATAGGAGGTTCGCTAATTCTTTCGCCGTTATCTTGTCTGATGTGGGAATGAAGTGCGCTCGCTTGGTAAGCCGGTCCACTATTACCATAACAGCATTGAATTGTTTCAATTCGCCGCTGGGCGGTAAGTGGACGATAAGGTCAATTGTGACGGTGTCCCAAGGTGCTTCCGGGACTGGGAGCGGTTGCAGGGGTCCGTACGGGGTCTGGTTGTGGTTCTTCATGCGTTGACATGTGTCACAACCTTCCACGTATTGCTTTACCATCGTGGTCATTCCAGGCCACCAGTAATTACGTGATAGAAGTTCATAGGTCTTCCATCGTCCGAAGTGTCCGGCCGTCACATGGTCATGATGTAACTCCAGGAATCTTCGTGCGCAATTCCTTAGGCTCTTTTGGAACGTACACTTTTCCTCGTCTGAGGAGTAATCCGGCCTCCATGTTCCATTCCTGGAGATCTTTACCGAATTCCTTGGGACCACTTTTCAGTAGTTCCTGGTAATCCTTGGTAATTTGATCGTTCATGAGGGCTTGTCGGATTTGTCGGAGAAGGTCCTCGTCGCCTGATTGTATCTCCTGCTGTGACGCTTCTAGCGCCCTAACCGTAAAGTATTCCGGTTTCAGCAAAATTTGATCGCGATTGTCGAGTTCCACCCCCTCTTCATGGTCTGGCCTCCGTGACAGAGGATCAGCCGTGAGCATTGTTTTACCGGGTTTGTGACACATGGTGAAGTTGAACCTTGTCAGGTAAAGACTCCAACGTGCCTGTCTCCGGGTTAGCCGTTGTGCCGATTTGAAATATGTCAGATTGAGATGATCCGACCATACTTCAAATTTGTGTGGGTGTCCTTCGAGGTAATGTCTCCATTCCTCTAGTGCACGGATGATTGCGAGCAACTCCTTATCGTAAATCTCATAGTTCCTTTCGGGTGCTGATAGAGATTTCGAGTAAAAGGCTACCGGGTGCCAGAGCTTATCTTCCGAAGAGTATTGTGATAGCACTGCACCAGTTGCGTAATCGGAAGAATCTGCTTCCACGCGGAACGGGGACTCCTGATCTGGGATCCGGAGTATTGGAGCCGATGTGAAAGCTTCCTTGAGAGTTTGGAAGGCTTCCGCTTGTTCGGGTCCCCAGTTCCACTGCGTGTTTTTCTTGGACAGTTCGGTTAACGGCTTAACCACTTTGGAGAAATCTTTAATGAACCGCCGGTAGTAGTTGGCGAAGCCAACAAAGGCTTGGACGTCCTTCACCTTGGCAGGTGTAGGCCAGTCCATTACGCCGGCTACCTTCTTAGGGTCCATTTCGACTTTTCCTTTGGAAATGATCATTCCCAGGTATTCAATACTGCTTTGTTCGAAGAAGCACTTTTCAGGCTTTGCGAACAAGTCGTTGTCTTGCAAGATTTGTAATACTTGCTTGACAATACGACGGTGTTCCAACAGGTCGTTTCCGAACACAAGGATGTCGTCTAGGTAGACAATGACCTTTCCTTCTCTGATAAGGTCACCTAGAATATCGTTCATCATGTGTTGGAACGTGCTGGGTGCATTACAAAAACCGAAGTACATGACTACAGCTTCGTAAAGGCCGTTAGGCGTAATGAATGCGGTCTTCCATTCATCTCCCTCTTTGATTCTTACGTTGTTGTAACCCCAACGCAAGTCGAGCTTCGTAAATATCGAAGCCTGGCTAAGCTTATCGATAAGCTCGTCTATGCGTGGGAGAGGGTACCTGTTTTTAATGGTCAAGTCGTTTACTTTCCGGTAATCGACTACCATTCGGGCTCCGCCGTCTTTTTTAGGGACGAAGAAGACCGGGCTCGCGATCGGGGATTTCGAGTGTCGGATGTAGCCCTTCCGTAACTCTTCCTGAATCCACTGATCTAGCGAGTTCGCTTCCTGAGGAGACATCTTGTATGCCTTACTCGGGGGCGGTAGTACCGCGTCATCGGGGAAGTCGATGGCGTGATCGTATGGTTTCCGTTCGGGCATCCTTTCGGATGCGCGTTGAGAAAATACCGTGGGACCAAACTCCTGGTATTCCTCTGGAACCAAGGATTTCCATTTCTGGAGATCCGCATCTGTCAGGAATTCATCGTCCGACTTCTCCGTTATCGACTGAATGGCATCGATAAGGAGTTCCGTTCCTTCGTCAAGGGTGTTCACCCAAGCGACAAAGGGATTCTCCGGCTCCTCTAAGCCGAGAAAATCTATTGGAAAGTCATTGATGATCTGATAGATGTTGTGGGGTTCGATTTCGTCCTCTTCCTCAGAAATCGAAACCCGTTTGCCATGTTTGCATTTTTCCGTACACCGATATGTGAAGGTTCCTTCCGGCCAGTTGAAGTCCGGGTTGTGTTTCAGGAACCAATCATATCCGAGGATCACATCCGCATTCTGTACGTCCATTACGTACAAGAATTCGGTGGACTTGTGTTCCTCGTGCACCATATAAGCTTTTACTGCCATATTGATATTACCGGCGGTATTAGAGGTACCGTCGGCGTTACGAATCTCGAGAGGCGAAGGTAGTTTCTGAGTGACTAACTTTTCCTCGTGGACGAGTTTCTTATCAATGACGCTTATTGATGCACCGGTGTCGATTAATGCCATGGCGTTGACTTTCTTTCCATATACCCACAGTTCCACTTCGATAGAGAACGATTTATTGTCGTCTCGAGAATCGTTTCCATGTACATTATACAAAGTGAAAAACTTCAGCGCGAGCGGGTCAGGATAAAAGTATTGTACAGGAGGGGCACGTATAGCTAGTGTCCTTGTCCTCCGGGCAAAGTCCATTGCCGAGTTACCGAATATACCGAGATGGGATACCGGGTGACGTACGACCGCCTTATCTTCCCACAAGATAAGGGGTCTCTGTGAAGCCTCTTCGTAGAGGTGCGCTTCTTCGGGGCGCCGTACACTCCCAGCCGCTGCGGGGCTGGTGTGTTCTTCACAGAACGTCTTCGAGACGTGTGGTTGGGGCGAGGGGAACCGAGATGGTCCCGACATTGGCGACGGTGGTGGCGGGGGCCGAGGGTCCTGCTGAGCTTGAGTCAGCCGTCACTTCTTCCCAGATCGTTCGGGCACGATACGTCTTGCCATCCGCGGGGGGTGCCGAGTACGGCTTCTTGCCAGAAGCCTGTCCCTTTCCACTACCCGAAGGAGCAGCCGTGGTCTTTCCAGACGCGGCAGCTGCATCCTTCGCCCTTTGTTGTTCGGCCCGCTGAGCAGCAGGCACGAACGTTCCCGCAGCCTTGTCTGCAGCAAGCTTAGGACACTTGTTGAAATAGTGTCCCGTCTGCTTGCAGTAAGTGCAGACGGCATTGGCGGTGTCGGCGGGGGCTTTGGCGGGCGCCTTTCCCTTGTCCTTCTTTTTCTCCGACTTCTTCGCAGAAGCGGAGGACGTCTCCTTCTTTTCGGCAGGGGCCGAGTCCTTCTTGCCGGCCTTCTCGAAGATCGAGCCCTTGATCTTGTCTGGATATGACGTTTGGTACATTTCCAGAGCGAAGTCGATGAGGGGTTCGATGTCGGTTGGGGCCTTGAAGAACGGGGTCTTGCCGAGGACGTTCAAGGTGTCCTTAACCTTTTCCGGGAGAGTCTCGGTGAATTCCCACACCAGAGTCTCGTTGGCGGTTTCGGAGAGTCGGCCAAGGGTGCGGAACCGTTCGCAGTAATTGAAGTAGTTCGATTCTGCGAGTTCCTTACCCTTGGTACCGTAGTAGCCGCGAATTTCCTTCTTCGCGATCTCCTTATCCGTCATCTTCCCGTATTGCACCATTACGGATTTGGTGAAGTCCTCCCAGGTGCCGAGAGGTTCACCGTTTCCTGCCTTCTTGATAAGAGGCGAGAAAAATTTGTATGCGTCCCCTGTGACGCGGAAGAGGGCCGTGGTGATTCGGTCATGGTCGTCGTAGACCCTGAGCGTACCGAAGTACAGGCCCATCTTCTCCACCCATTCCTGAGCAGTCACCTTTCCAGATGACCCGGAGAATTCGGGGGGAGGGGGGATTTTCAGGTTTTGAGGCAGACCTGGAATCTGCGGGGCGACGGCTGCTGCAGCAGCAGCTGCAGCTTGAGCGGCGGCAGCGGCCTCGGCTGCTCTGGCTTGAGCATGACCGGGGGCCGGTACCGGGTCTTCCGGAGGCGTGCGGACGCCGGGAGGGTTGGGAACGGAGGGATTCTTGCGGATCCTCCGGAGTTCCTCGTCAACCTTCTCCATGCGTTCTGCGAACGCATCCTCGAGGTCGTCCAGCCGGGACCGGTAGTCCTTTCGGAGCTGCTTTTCCATTTCGGAGAGCTTGGCGGTGTACTCCTGTCGGAGTTCCTTGCCGAGGTCCACCATGGTGGACAATACCTCGTTCCGGACCGAATTGACCGCTTCGTGTAGTTCGTCTTGGGCCTTCTGTTCGATTGCCCTGGATTGCCCAACCAGGGAGTCGATTCGTTCATGGATGCGCTCCAGGCGAGCGTGCACCATTCGACCGAGGGTGTCGGTGGTGTCGTGGGAGA
Source organism: Wolfiporia cocos (assembly GCA_029448655.1). Lineage (NCBI taxonomy): Eukaryota > Fungi > Basidiomycota > Agaricomycetes > Polyporales > Phaeolaceae > Wolfiporia > Wolfiporia cocos. The sequence goes on from JACCLO010000002.1 coordinate 130,748, forward strand.
TGGCCGCACTTCGTTGTACGGCGGCGTCGATGATTGGCCCATGTAGGGACCCATCCACCTTGTGGTGTTCCTCCTCAGGGAGGTACGCTTTGAGATTGTTCTCGACAGCGACATTGGTCTGTCGTGTCGGCCCCGAAAATTCCATTTCCAGGGTGGTGGCGGGCCCGATGGGGCGGGTGCGACGAGCCGGGGGGTATCCGGCAATGGGCGAGCCTGGGCGTGTACCCATGGGGTTGGTCGGAGATTCCCTTTGCGGGGGAATGAACTCCGGCACTTCCTCTTCCTCTTCTTCTTCCTCTTCCTCGCTGAGGTGCTCCAGCGTCACCAGTTGCTGGGTTCCCGAGGGACCAGCCACCGGGGTCACCGGACCTTCTGAGCGGAGGCGCATCTTGCGGGGAGCGAGGGGGGTGCTGACGGAGGAGGTGGAGGACATTGTGAATCTGTTTGTGACGAATGTTAGTTTCCGGTTACTCATTTGTCTTAGATTCTTAAGAAGGGATTGGTTTTGAAAGCTGCAACTTTCGTTATAGATCACACTCGCACTCTATTTCAGAGTTAAAAGATGATAGTATTTCTACTATACAATCGCGAGTATATCCTCTTCTACCGAAGTAGTTGAGGGCCCTGCCACCTTGTCAGGTGGTGTTACACCGAAGGCAAAAGTAATTTGTAGCGCTACGCATTCTGCTACGATACGAGCCAAGTCCGTACGCCAATCCAAAAAGGAAATATTGCCGAGTTGTTTGCAATACTTTTTCATAATTCTCCAGTCTCTATTGGTGATCCTCCCCCGTCTCGCTCTATCCTTTACGTTATCCACCAAGTCCTCTAATTCTACTACCATAGTATGGAAACGCATGTCGTTTTCCATATGGAAGCCTGGGTAATTAGGGGGGTGGTTGGCGAGAGGAGTGAGACGAGTGAGAGTGCCTTCTAGCATGGGAATAACTTGATCGCATGCTTGGAGAGGCTTCTTCTTCCCGAAGACGAGGGAAGGGTCGAGAATCTTGTGGTTGGCCGGAACAGAAGGTCCGGCCGCCGGGCTGGAGAGACGGAGGGCCAGTGAAGAAGCTGCTTGCTTGGCTTCCTTGGCGGCTTGTTTGGCGGCGATTCGCTTATTCAGCTTATCGCGAGCGAGCTTGAGCTTGTTGAGTTCGCGGAGTTCGATGAGATTCTCCATGGCGGTAATGGATTGCGCTAGCTTCTCTTCCTCTGTCCAGATACGCTTAGCGAGCGGGACTGGTTTGGGAGGTCGAGGAGCGGGTTTCCCAGCCTCAGCAATGTGCTTTGGCATGTGGACGGGAATCTCCCAAAGATGGAGTTTCCCAGTGTAATCTTCCTTTACAGGAAGGGTGTAGGTGACGTCCTCTGCCCGAGGAATGTCGGTGGTGTCGATGCGGCTGAGAAGAGACCGCTTCGCCGGCTTAACGTAGGGGGCAGTGGAGGAGCCACGGGTGCGACGAGTAACTCGGGGCATGATTCTAGAAAGTGCAGCCTTCATGAGAAACGAAGTTTCCCAGTGATACGTCCAAGAACAGGAATAAAAAAGGGGTTATGTAAGGTAGGGTAGTGGACTCCTTTTCAGGAGCAAAGAAGGTGTACTACGGGGCATAATTACTCTTATGTTGCGCGCAAACCCTGTGCCGAGACGGCGCGGATATTCGCATGACCCTAACGGTCAGAGGCGCCGACTCCAGGGGTAGAGTTGCTGACTGCCAGGCCGGTTCCTGGGTCAGATGATTGGGATTCGGATACACGACACCGCCCCGGAGGGACGATGCCGGAAAGTGGCTGGGATTTTACATCCCTTAGCCTGTCCATGCTTCAACAATGAGGTTGCCGTCTATAGCCACATGGGTGTCACATCAGGGCTAAAAAACCACTGTCGATCTAAGATCGCGAGACAGCAGCGCTCCACATCCCGAAGGAGTGGGCCACGCGCTTCTCTTCCAATGGGGCCCCAAATCCGTTTGACCCATGCTCGCACGCCGAGCTGCCCGGAGGACTTATGCTATTGGCTACCGCGAGTGACCTATGGCAGGGTGATTTTTTACGTCACCCCCCTCACTGCTTTTCCCATAACGGGTTCAAAGCAGGTCCCTTACGCCTGGGAGGCGGCTTTGGAAAATTCCCATGCCATCATAATGATGACCCTGTGGATAGTGATGGGGCGCTGAACAACGCTTGCCATGACAGGGGGTTGGGCGCACACAGGCAGACCGTCCCCTTTTCTCCACAGGCGGGTCTTAACCGCGCATAGTCCAAGCTTGTCAGCGAGGACCATGTCTCCTTGACCCTGGAGTCCGGGTTAGGTAGGCCTCCTGCCTAAAAAGGCGGTGTGGCTTCCCTGGTTGCCAATCCTCTGCCGAGGATGGCGATGTATCCCCCAGATCTCAACTATCACCCCAATCGCCTTGTCAGGCAGAAAGGGATGTGCGCAGCAACGAGCAAAATACCCCTGTAGGATAGAAACCCAGGCCCAAGCGCAAGCGCAAGGGCGGGGGTAGGGGGAGATTTGTTCTTATGACACAGACTAGACTGTGGGACTCACACTGTAACCTAATAAGCGACTTGAAGGAGTTGCTGGAGATTGGTGAGGAGGCTAGTGGGCGCAAGCAGAGATGATATGTAACTGTGCGAATGCAGAGAACAAATCTAAGGCTTATCCGCAGTGATAGCCCTACTTATATACATGCTTTGTTTGGTTACCGGTAAGGGAGCCAAACATGAAGGTGGTCTGTGCGCAGACATAACTAATATGGTTAAGTCGTAAACTACAATAGACCATGTGCGCCGGTAATGGCCGCACCAGTAAGATCGTTTGTTTGGACCGTAGGTCCATGTTGTGGAAGTGGCTGTAGCTACGTTAGTAAGCCATGCATGTGATTCTTATATACCGGTATCGGAATATGAGTAATCGTGAGGGCATTGGCATGTGATAACGAGCGGGCCGCTTATCCAATTGTACTGACATAGCCCGGTACCGGGATATGAGTAAGGCGCGTGACACCGGAGGTTAGTCCGCTGAGTCATTGACGCGTACAAACGTGTTATGTACGTGTTGTTATGACAGGTGGACGTATACCGCGTTGTGTACGTGTTGTTTGGTTGCGTGTACGTGTAGACGGGCGCTTAGCAGCGTAAATGTCTACAAGGTCGTAGAAATACCAGATAAATAGGTAAAAATACGGGAAAAATAGTGGCATGTCCCAAATCTGTGACACCCCCTCAACAACCTCTGCCCTAGCATCTGTGACATCCCCTTCAACTTCTACAATACCCTCAACATCTGTGTGAGCCCTAGTGTCAGTGGTCACCAAGGCCTCTACCACTCCATTTGCATCCGAATTCTGCTCGAGGACCTGACCTCCACCCTCATCATCAGATGAGAAATCCCACAGGGATTGGAACTCTGGATTCTGCCACAATGGGGCCAGAACAGACTTCCCATCAAGCAATCTGATCATGACAGACACCAGCATGTCCAAAGCTCCAATGGAAATGCCTTCGGGGTTAGAATCCATCGTAATCTGGCTGTCGATGAGGTATTGAGGTGCCCCTTCCCTAGGGACATCTGGCTCGACCCAAACAAATTGAGCATCCTCCATCTCCCGGTAGAGGATGCCGATCGTCAATACGATGTGCTGGATCAATGCCTTGTCAGAAGTCAACTTGCATTCATCGTCCTTCATGGGCTGATCATGTCGAAGCCAGTAGGCAACTTCGTCAAGTCCAGAGGGACCATGAATGTCAGCCCTTCTGTGATGCTCCCAGGTCCAGGATGCCCAATGAGGACCATCTTCATCTTTGCTGAAAAGTACCTGGCTTCCCTGAACACCAAGGGTCAGTGGTGGGAGACAATCAAGGAGGACATTCATACGATGAGCTCGGAGCACTTCACCACCATGGTCTTGTATGATTCCCCAGTGCCAAGAGCAAGGAGATAGTTTTGTCGGCGGGTTGGACTCATGACAGCCCACACTGAAGGGAGATGACGGATATTTTCGGGATTGTCGCTTTGGTCGGTGGCACCCCAATTGTCGACCCAGTCAGTGATGGTGATGCGTGCACGACCTTTTCCCTTTCCTGACAATGTGAGAGGCTCAGATTGTGTCCATTGGTGAGGACGATTCATGGCCATGTTGGGGTCACTGTCACTTGAGGCATCGACATCTTCGTTGGACTTGTCTTGGCCACCGCGATCTTCCCCGCGACCTCCGCGACCTCCGCGACCTCCGTGACCTCCGCGACCTCCGCGACTGCTGCGGCCACGAGTTTCGCGACCTACTTCATTTTTGGCAAGGCCACCGTCCATCTGCTCATCATCATTTTCACTCCTTCTCAGTGCCTGTGTCCCACTGACAGAAGGTCCTCCAGCTGCCATGCTGCTTCCAGGTCCAGCCTCATCAATCTCGACATATTCTTTGGTCTGGGGCTTCTTTGCTGGGGGCACACTACTTGGTAGGTTCCTGTAGATGGCATTGCGGAGCTCATGCTTCGGATTGTTCCTGTAGGCGGTTGTGTATTTCTTGAATCGGAAGAGGACCGCACCACTCCTGCCACTCTTGGCATCCTCCCAGTGCTGTAGGATGGCAATGCAGTCCTCCTTTCTCATGTGATGTGGCTCGGCAAGGGAAATACCGTGCGGCATCATGGCATCGTCAAAGAAGCTCTCAGGCTCACTTGCCATCAAGCCCCAGGGACAGGCACGGTCAGATGCTCCACAGGCCAGCTCTATTTGCAGCTCAGCAATCTAATTATAACTTTATGAGGAGGACCCACTCACGGTAATGTCTGTTAAGGAACAATCTGATAATTTGCTGCATTCTAGCTAGACGGAGCCGCTTTCTTGGATTATACGGAGGCAAGATTGGCAATCCCTCATCGTCCATGGGCAAGGAAAACTTCCTGTCATCATCCGAGTCTCCTGAGTCATCTTCCTCATCAGATCCTTGGGACGTCTTCTTGTCGAGAATCACCTCATGACTGTATGCCTTCCATTGCCCCCACAGGTCATTCTCCCACTCGGCCCTGTCTTTAAATGAAGGGGCCGAGTCAAAGGCATCATTAAAGTCATGACTGCCAAGGAATGAGCTCTGGGGTGACCCTAGTGATTTTAAACTCACAGCTCAACATAGGCTTGGTTGTCCTTGGGGTATGCCGTCAACACGAGCGTTCGGACACCAAGCTCAGTTGCCATTTGGTCTGCGAACGCCTTGCATCAACTATGCATCTTCCTATTTACTTTGCTATGGAAGATTGTCAGTCATGATGAATGGAAATGGGGCAGCCACGTGAGTTGCGGTTGCAGCACTCGCGAGAGTCGCAGCCAAGAAGGTCGCGATCGCGAGAGTCGCGAGAGTCGCAAAGGTCGTGGGAGTCGCGGTCGCGGAGGCCGCGGAGGCCGCGAGTGTCGCGAGTGTCGTGGTCGCGAGTGTCGCGGAGGTCGCGGTCGCGAGTGTCGCGGAGGTCGCGGAGGTCGCGGTCGCGAGTGTCGCGGAGGTCGCGGTCGCGAGTGTCGCGGAGGTCGCGGTCGCGAGTGTCGCGGAGGTCGCGGTCGCGAGTGTTGCGGAGGTCGCGGTCACAGAAACATGCAGCTACTCACTTTGGCTGTACAGCTGCCATTGTCCCTTCACGACTCTTAACCTGTCCCTCAAACTCCTCTTGCTGCTCCTTCGTCAGCTCACCCCAAAGCTCCGTTCCCGCCCTGCCCCAGAAAACAACCTGATCCTTGGTTTCCTCGTTCGACTCTGCCATGAGCTTTGCCTGTTGAACCTTCACCTCGTCTGGATGCTCCTTGGCCCACAGTCTCCACATTGAAAGCCTCTTGCCAATTTGGACTTCCTCTTTTGATGACTGGCCTCCGATTGCTTTTGAATGGTTCCTCAGCCATTCCCTCACTTTCTGTGGCCGAGCATAAGGCTGTAATGCTTCACATGCAGGAGACCCACTCACCACTGCTAATACTGAGTCCTCCACCTCTGCCAGGTCCTCAAACTTGCTTTTTAGCTCCTGAGTGAGGGAGTTTGAGATTTCCATTCTTTCCACCGAATATGTTGCCGCTTGCTGATAGTCGTGCAGCTTGGTCGCGACCACCGCTTTTTGTGCCTCTGTTAGAGGCGGCGCAGAGCTCGCTTTGTCGTGCTTTGCCATTGTATTACAGGAATGTAGCAGGGCAAGGAGAATGCAGGAGGATCACAAGCAGATCACAGGCAGCTGTAAATTGAGAGCAGGGCAGAGGCGACAACAGCTAACAGACTCCCCAACTCGGCCAGAGGCACCGGAGCACATGGGCATTATCTGTAAACCAATGAGATTGCCCTGATAGTCCCGGGCCGACTTGTGGCACTAACCGTATGGAGTGCGATTGGAGATTCGACTTGGCGGCTAATCCGAAATGGGCAATACAATGCTGTTTCAGGCTGGCGCTACCGGTGCTCTGGTGCGCGCTAACCGCATTCAGCCCAGATCGAGATTAGTGCACATTGTAGACACTGTGCACCACATTTGTGGACGGAACGCGCGAGAGTGCGAGAGAGCATTGGTGTGCATGGCAGCAGCGTGTTTGCAATGCGCACCGCTGCCTCTCTCCGCGACCTCCGCGACCCCTTCCACCCGCGACCTCCGTGACCTCCGTGACCTCTGCAACCCTGCTGCTTTTCCACTGAATTAATATCCAATCATGAGCTCATCACCTGTCACTGGACTTGAGTTGGAGGCTCTGTGTGCATCATATTTCCGATCACTTTTTGTCTATTTCACTCGGTGCATCCGGGGCAAACATCCGGCCATCCCACATGTTCCAGCGTCACTCTACATGTCCTGTGCGCTGGTGGTAGAGTGCACCAGCATTGCAGAGAAGTTGGCATTGGCATTTGCCAACAAAGGTGTGTGACCATCCTTCACTCCTAGCATTTTAGCTGCTGTAACCCTGCTGGTGTGGACCTCATAGTGTCTGTACCCTGGGACATTGACAGGTACACAGACATGCTTGGGAGCAGGCCAAGTGGTACCAATGATATGTTGGAGCTTCGGCTTGAAAGGAAGTGGGGTCCTGTGCAGCAGGGACCCCCGCTTGAGATTTCTCGTCCGTCCATCATTATGGATGAGCACAAGAAGATCCTCGCATGGTGCTTGCCATTTGTGCTCTCAGAGAGGCGTCAGGTATGTGTGCATGTAGAAATGTGTTGACAAACACTAAATCTCCCTCACAGATATTGATGAAGGCTGCAACAATACATCTCAACCAGCAGCTCAAATTTAAGAACACCCCAGATGATAGTGCAGAAGAGCCGTCAAGGAGCACAAGTTGGAGAACAGACAGACGGTATTTCAGAGAATGGAGCCAGCTCGAGCTTAATTCCGGTGTCGTCAACCTCTCCCCTGGGTGGCACCACCAAGGACATGAAGTAAGTCCTCTTGATGCTTACACCTGCTCTCCTCAATCAACTGTCCACATCAGGGACTGAATGATCCAATCTACATCTCTGCCAGCCTCAGAGACAAGAACAAGCAGGCAGGCGATGAGTGGCTCCGCGACATACAAGAGTCGTCCGCCATTCTCTCCGGAATGATGGCGGTCATGCACCCTGACCTGCATGCGGCGGGGCAGGAGTGCATGAGACGACTTGCACAGAATGGGGAGCTGAAGGATACCTTAAAACGGTGGGCTTCCATATTCAATGGGGCACAGATCATAAGCAATCGTGTCACCCCGGCTCACCGCGACTCGAAAAGTCGCATGCAATGGTACGATCTGCTTGCCAGCATCGGTTCCTACCACAATGCGTCCCTCGACCTACATGGAGCCAACATTTCAATCAAAGATGGACCTGGAACTGTGATTGCCCTCTGTGGCACAGCAGTGCGACATTCATTGATGAAGTATGAAGGTGACAGGTTATGTTATGCTTACTTCATGAGGGACAGTGTGCATGCTAGCATGCATGTGGAGGCGGCCGGCTGGTGCAAGACGGACCATGTGGAGGCACTTTTGATGTTGCAGGGGCTGTGAAGGTCGCAGAGGGAGGTCACGGAGATCGCGGAGGTCGCAAAATGAGGCCGCGAGGATCGCGAAGGTTGCGGTCGCGAAGGTTGCGGTGGCCGCGGTGGTCGCGGTGGTCGCGGTGGTCGCAGAAGGAGGTCGCGGTGGTCGCGAGGGTCGTGAAACAGGGTCGTGAGGGTCGCAGGCGGCAGTCGCGGGGGTCGTGGAGATCCATGGTGATATCTCTGTGGCTGCGATGCAGGTCATTCTAGTAGCAGTAGAGGTTGATATGGTGCCTATGTATACAGAACTGTTCTCCTTATGTACATGTCCTGACCAAGGCTTCTTTATGTTATGCAAATTGAGATTGAAAGCCACATCTGCTTTGGTTGAAGCTGAGACCTTGTTTCATGATCCCTGGTTCTCAGACTCATTTTGGATGTATTTTCCGGTGCTCATATACAAGTGAAACTCCTCATGGCTTTTCCTATTTATGTGTGGCCCTTGAATGTGCTAGCTGCAGACTGAGCCATCTCTACCCACATTGCCTGCTGTTGAAAAGCATATGCCTCTGCTCCTCGTTGGGCTGTTCCATCTGCTATCTCCTGCCAATCCCTCGCCCTCCTCTCAAAATATCTCACCGTCCAATTCATCTCTGCCAGCACGATGGCATGCTCCTCTTTCCATTTCCATCTATCATTTCTTGCCTTGGTCCTTAGCCAGTTCACCCGTTGCACTTTCAGCTCACATCAATAGGTGGACGTGCTGACCAGGACAGCTTGGAGACTCACATTCAGCCAACCAGTCAGACTGGCTGGTGTCCCCTGCCACATCCACTGCCCAGACCCAGGACATGGGCTGGTTGTGCATGCCCTGGACTGTGTTGTCCATTATGTGAGTGATTGCCTTGAGGTCTTGTGGCTTGAGAACCTTGTACTTTGCCAGTATATCCCCGTTGGCCCCGAGCTGTTCCATTGCCCGTCTTGCCTGTGTATAGACCCGTGCGTGTCGAGCCACCATCTTGGCCACCACCTGCACTTCGCCCCATGCCCGTGTCTTTGTTTGCTGGCTGTTGGATGGCCTCACTCTGTTCCGGAACAGGAATGACTTGTGTCCGATTGCCACTCGGATCTCATGCAGGGCATCATTGGCCTGTCCTTGCCGTAGCTGTAGCTCCACCTCAACGATGTGCCCCCATCCTCTTCTCTCGATTGCTGATGCCCCGAGCTGTGAAGGTAATGAAAGGCACGACTCCTCTGGCTTGGCTTCTACCTCTTCATCACCGTCCTCACCTTCCTCACCATCTACCAATTCTGCATCCAGCTCATCATCTTCTTCTTCATCCATCCAATCATCGCCCCTGTACATATCGCGGCCCCCATCTTCCTCATCTATTCCAGGAAGGACTCCAAGGGCCTTGGCCTCGAATGCCTCTATTTGACGTTGTAGAACCTGTCGCTTTTCTTCAAGTTTCAACCGGTCCGACAGCATGCGCTTCCCTTGCAACCGCCTTGACACCTCACAAAGCTCCAGCCTGTCAAGTGTCATCCAAGGCAAGAGCCATCCAACATGAAAACCCACTGCTTCTCCTGTGCCTTCATTCCCATTGAAAGCCATGCAGTGACACCTCGCCCTTTTTTCCCTTGGGACTCCTCCTTCATCATCTTCAGCTGGATGGCCTGCCTGGTTGGAGCTGGAAGCAACCAAGTGTTCACACCACGGACAGCATAGAGGTGATCGACCGCTCACCCTTGTCAAACTGAACATTGTAAATGTCCATGGCAGAAATTTCTTGGTGCCGTCGTGTCTGTGCATTTTCTGCAGCAGATCTCCACTCTGCGAGCTTTGTGTCGCTTGCTGTAGTCTCCAGGTCGTTGAGCTCATTTGTGCTGCTGATGACCCCGTCAACGGCTTTCTTCCACTTCCGGGCCAATGAGGGCACTGCACAGCCATATGATGAGACGGTCACGGTGGATGTCAACAGGCTCTACCCACCCAGCCCGGTCATCTTCTTCCAGTTCGAGTCGTTCATGTGGTCGTCAATGACCTCCCTACGGTGATCTGTGCTCATGCCTCTTGTACTTCCTGAAATGTTATTGAGAGGAGCCCACAAGGTCTCGATGACCTCCCCATCCAACTGTCCGGCACCTTCCATGAATGCAGGGGAATATCTGGGATAACACTCGGACTGATGTCCATGAACATGAAACTGCCCAATCCCTCCCTGTATCTGGAGGCCATCTGGAATGCTCAAGTACGGATTGTCACGGAAACGGTCTTGAAGATGGACCCAATACTGGCACATAATGTCATACATCAGCAGCACCTTCCGCATACCTTTCATGGATGTCGCAGCCTGGCTGAGCACATAATCCATGTTCATCTGTCTGGAACTGGGTTTGTGACAGCTCTGATGGTTGGGAAATAGCTCACCGTTCCCCCTTCTGAAAGTCAACAACCGAGTGAGGAAAGAAGCATCCGTGACGGCCACAAGCAGCAGCCCCAATTCCAGTTGCTTCCAGATTGTGCCTGTCTGCATTGGCCTGATTTACAGCACGATGATCGTGGCACGTTGACCTCTGAGAACAATTGTCAGCATGCCCAATACCACGAGAGGCAACAACAGCTGCAACGACAACCACCGCGACCGCGACCACCGCGACCATCGCGACCACCGCGACCATCGCGACCACCGTGACCATCGCGACCACCGCGACCATCGCGACCACCGCGACCACAACCTCCGCGGCATTCGCGACCTCCGCGACCGCGACCACCGCGACCACCACGACCATCGCGACTGCCACAACCTCTGCAGCCTCAGCAGCCAGCGGCTGCAACCACCTCATCCTCACTCTGTGCAATCTCCACAGCTGCCACAACAGTACTCCCTGCTCCCAAAGCACAACTCGAATCTCCCTGCCTAGGTGCTCCCAATGCCCTTTGTCGACCATGAAATGCCCCTTTCCCCATGATCTCTATCTGGCATGTGAGATCGCTTCACCTGTTTGCTCTCCTTGGCCGCTGCCAAATGAATCTTGTATCTCGCCTCTGCTACCATGAACCCATGCCCATCTCCCAGCCACACATCATCGTCTGGCCGCCTTGTTCTTAGGTGCTCTGCAGTAAAGTTACCGTCCATCACCATGCTTCTGCTGTACTTCCATCTGGAGCACCTCAGAGGTTTGGCCTTCAAAAATAGGGGTTACGCACTGGTCTGTATCCTGCTCCCATTCATCTTGTAGATTGACCCCAGGCTGTGGACAGGCTGCACAGAAGATTGCCAGATCTCCCGAGCCAACCTTCCGTCCAAGGTCATGTCCAAATCCATGCCACTTCCGGTACTTTAGATTCCTCCACTGTCGTGATACCCTCAGCAGCTCCCGGTACCTATCCTGTAATCCAATTGTCATCTCCACCTAGAATGCTGGTATTATTTGATTTACGTACCGGTACCCGCTGTGGGAAAGCATTGTCCGTCACCCGACGGAGCCGGCTGTAGTAGCTCATGGCAGACGTCTTGCATTCTTTGTTCGTCAATAGATAGTCATCAAGCACCCGGAATGTGAAGGCGGTCTGTGGCTGCAGTGTACTCGCCGGATACAGTCCCATTGCAAGCAGCTGCTGGTCACGTGGTGGGCAGTTTTCACATCCACACCAGTTGACATCCAGATGGTGAATGCCCGTCATATCCACGACCGTCAACATGCTGCCGTTCCGACCGGTGCCTCGGAATGGGCTTGATTCTGTGCGCAAGGTGTACTCCTCCCTCTCCGCCTCAGCCCCCTGGTCGTCGTCGTCGTCGTCCTCCTCCTCCCCCTCCTTCTCCATTTCCATCAGAGTTTCACCAGAAATGTGATATGGACACCGCCTTCCAGCATGCCCCAGCTCAAGCTTGATCCCAACCTCGTGTAGTGAGGAGCGAACAAAAAAGCGACCGCCCCACTTTTGGACTCGATGGAACGGATGCTGCAGATGCACTAGCTGACAGCAGTCGATGCATGTCACCGGTCGACCAAAGCATTCTAGACATTGCCAATCGCCCTGCCGTGTGCCACACTTTGAGCATATCCTTGGGTCTGGTGGAGCATCAGAGTCGAGTAGTATAGCCAGGTATGCATCCCGATGGGGCAGCCAATCCCGTAGGAAATCATTCTGAGTCTAAAATGATTCCAAACATTAATTACAGCCTGAATAATGGATGCTGTCATGACCGCAACCTCTGCGACCTCTACAACTGTGACCATCGCGACCGCCGCGACCACCACGACCACCGCGACCACGACCACCGCGACCGCGACCGCGACCTCCATGGCTGCAACTTCCTCCACCTCAACATAGTGGATACCGCACCTTACACTGTTGTCTCCGCACACTCTCCGAGACAGGCAGAAAGTCCATTCCTCCTCCACAATCCTCAACAACATTGCTGCCGACCTTGCCAGGTGACTTTGATGGAGAGGAGTTCCTTGGGCCTTCAGGTGGCCTGTTCCGTTCTTTTGGAATAGGAATATAAGTTATTCCATGAAAGTTGCGTCGCTCCTTCCGCACAACATGTACCACCTTCTCCTTGGGGATAATAACGCGCCCCTTTGGTCCCATCTTTGCTCCACAGCAAAGAAGAGCTCAGAAGCAATGGGAAGCAACAATGGGAAGCAAAGGTGGGAAGCAGGGGTGGGAGGCCACAATAGAAAGGCAGTGACGGGAGGCAGTGATGGGAGAGAGCAATCTTAGGATCAGGGACCACCGTGAGGGAGATACGGAGGATGAATATTTACCCATGGTCTTGGATGCCACAACCTCGGACCGGCGGCCGGCACACATGTGCCGTGGCATCCCGCCACCCAGCGCAAGCCACTATCTTGGTAGTTGTACTGTGAACTTCCACCACGGTAGACAAGTGTGACCGATTGAATACTAGATGCCTCTTCATCCGCCTCCTCCCACACTCATCGTCCTCATTCCTCCTCTCACCCACAATGTCCCCCAGTCCGGAACAGCTCAGGCAGGCGCACATCAGTGTCAACCGTGACCTGCTGTCCATCATCAGCTGGAGGTGTGAGTCTGCTCTCCATGCACTTCAACCTAGCACCCAAGACCATCTCATCCGTTGGGAGAATGGTCTCAAGACGGAACTGGTTTGTCTGCCATGTCCTTTGGTCTAGTCAGAAAGCTCATTTGATTTAGACTGCCGCCAGGAACGTTCTCGGAGAGCTGATGCTCGCGGGAGAATCCGTTCAAATCCCTCCTACCATCGAAGCCATTGCCGATGCCACCATCTGGTCCGAGGAACCTCACATTGATATTGCTGCCATCGTCATTCCCAAGACCACCACCATTTCTGAAAACCTGTTAGGTCTTGCACAAGAGCATGCATGGTGGACCTGGAAGCAGGATCAAGGAGCGGATGCTCCTAGATGGTGGACGGACCCCCAGCATGCATCCGTGAGTGCCCCTCTCCATCGACTCTTCTCAATATTTGACTGAATTCTCCCAAGGGCTGGGGAAATGAAGGGAGCATCTCTCCTGTCCAGTCAACCAACTATCGCCAAACTATTAACCTCATCTCGGAGGATCTTGCTGCATTGCGTAAACAGCTTTAAATATTACGATTGTAACATGTAACTGGGTAGCCAAAGCAGCTACAGAGGTCGCGGAGGTCGCGGGGGTCACGGAGGTCACAGAAGTCGCGGAGGTCGCGGAGGTCGCGGAGGTCGTGGAGGTCAAGGAGGTCGCGGAGGTCACGGAGGTCGCGGAGGTCGCGGAGGTCGCGGAGGTCGCGGAGGTTGCAGAGGTAGTGAAGGTTGTGGAGGTGGCGGTCTCAATAAAGGTAGTTTCAGGAGCGGTACCAATATCCAAAGCATATAATTCAGTGTTGTCAAGTACCAGTTTACTTACCAGCCCTGAGCCCGAAATCTTCAAGGACTGCCCTAAGACAATAATTCTCGACCATCAGAGCTGAGATCGCGCAGAGCTTGATTTTCCAACTTCAAGAGCAGATGTTAAGGTAGTGCCGTCCAGATGTCGTGCAGCATCACCGCGGTGGAACGAGCTAATGCGAAAGTGTTTGTGAGTTTGCAGAAAAATCTCTCGAGCGACAGGCTAGATCCCTACATCGTTTGAAGCGCAGAAGCTAGGCAAACGGCTGCAGGATGAGAAGACCTACTATACCTCAGCAAGGCATAACGTGCGTTCGTTCAAACCAAGTCTGAGTCATATGTCACAGCTAAGAATACTATATATACGTTATAACACAAGATAACACTTACTTGTAATAGTTGCTTGGTTTGCTGGTTAGGCAGGAAGGTTGTAAGAGTTAAGCAGGATACGCGGAGTGGTTAACTCGTAGTATGAATGCAATGAATAGAACTGAGGCAATAGCGCTCAGCAAGTCCAGTATATATACATGATAAATAAGACCCCTAACAGTCTTATTAGATAATACTAGTGTCCGTATTCGTATGTACAAGTCCCCAGGTACCTAAGTACTTAGTAATATACGATAAATACATATACCGATCAAAACCGGGATATAGAAAGGCGGCATAGGCCGCACGAATGGCGTTTTGCGCTCTTGTCATTACAAAGACGGGGCGTGACCAAAGCCAGGTTCGCTGACGTTTATACGCTGACTGTTTCCGGACGGAATGTCCGATTGGCTGGAACTAGACATGTGACTGATGGTAACTACTAGTGATAAGATAAGACCGTTGTCACGGGAGATAACGCGGCCATCATTCGGCACGTATGTAACCGTTAACTTATGAACCAGATAAGCTAGTTATTGGTCTAGAAAGTCGTAGATAATTCGTAGAATTGCCGGAAAAATAGTAAGAAATATAGGGAAACTAGGAGAATTCTTGTGACATTACCCCCTCCTTAGATTTCAACGACCCCGTTGAGAGTAGAAGTTGTGCTAGAGCCCATTGAAGGGTTAGTCTTTACGATTTTTCCACTTTTATCGTCCTGTCGATCCAAAACCTTGTGTACCGCGCTTGGTTGGCTTGTTGAACTGCTCGTTGTAGGGTCCACTTCCACGTAGGTGAGGCCGAATTTCTTTTTCGAACTTCTCCTTGGTCATGGATCCCTGTATTTCGGGCGTGATTGCTACTTCGCAGATTAGCTGAGCAATTCGGTCGCCTTTCTTCACTTGGTACGGGTCTCCAGTGAGGTTCATTAACATGACAAAGACTTCTCCGCGGTAGTCATGGTCTATTACACCTGCGAGGACATCGATGCCCTTTTTCGCAAGTCCAGACCTTGGCGCTATCCGACCGTATGTCCCATATGGGACTTTGATTTGAATGTCTGTGGGGACCGTAGCGGATTTCCATGAATTAATTAGGATATCCTGCGCGGCGTATAGATCGTAGCCAATCGCATCGGTTGTTCCCCTGGTCGGTAGTTTGCCATTGACTCCTACTTCGATTTCCAAGTCTTCGTTGAACTCAGCATCGGAATGTACCCATTGCCCTGTAAAGGGGTCGCGCTTGTAGTACACTTTCGGTTGTGTAGGATCAACATCGTCTCGATATTGGGGCCAATCATCGGGCCAGACACACGTGTCTGAGTCCCAATCTGGCGAGTCAGGGTCGAAGACGGCTATGGTCTGCCGTGTTCCGCCGAGTCTAGTTGATCGGCGAAGGGGTTGATTTGGGTCGGTACTAAGGGCTGAATATTTTGCCTTGTACTCGTCCAGAATTTCCTTAGCGTTAGCCAAATGTTCCTCGATTTCCCACGTGTCTTCCGCAGGTCCGGTGCCTTTCCAGTGGATAAGGTATTCCCACCGGCCGCGTCGGTTACGATGGTCGAGAATGGCTTCCACTTCCCATTCTTCCGGGTCTTCCATTTCCATTGGCCTGTCGGCCGCTGGGGGATGACTTTTCTGACCTTCGATGGTCGATTCCTTGTACATAACCAGTTTCGAAGCATGGAACACAGGGTGATAGGCCCTATATTGTGCGTCCATGTACACTTTGAACGTTACTGGTCCCAATTTTTCTGTGATTCGGAATGGGCCAATGTAGCGAGGGGCTAGACTTCTTTCTGTGTCTTGCCAACTTCGCACGTCCACGAGTACTTTGTCGCCCACTTTGAAGGGGACAACTTGCTTCTTTTGGTCATAGCACCAGGACCATCTTTCGGCTGCAATTTTCATTGCTGCCTTAGCTTTCTCTTGTGCAGAGAACCGCGTGTTCGCAATTTCTACCAAGTCTTTGTTTCGACTTGGCTCGAAACTGCTTGGTCCTGCAATTGGATGACGACCTAATTCCACCAGAAACGGAGATTCCTTGGTAGTTTCGCTGGCTGCATTATTGTACGCAAATTCCGCTGTTGGCAGGAACTCCGACCAGTTATCTTTTTGGTACGTGTTAATGTAGCACCGTAGATACTGTTCGAGTATTTGATTCACTCGTTCGGTTTGTCCGTCTGCCTGCGGATGGTACGCAGTAGTCATCGACCTTTGAATTCCTAGCAGGGTGCACCATTCACCAAATAGTTTTGAGGCGAATTGTGTCCCTCTGTCCGATACTATCTGTTTTGGCAACCCATGTAAGGGATATACCTTTTGATAGAGTATCGTAGCTAGGTCTTTTGTTGAGAAGGTATTTTCTATGGGGAAAAACCTTGCTCTTTTGGTCAACCGATCTACTACGACCATGATCGCGTCATGCATTCCCGATGGGGGTAGCTGAGTAATCAGGTCTATTGTCACCACTTCCCACGGGCCTGACGGCACCGGTAAGGGTTGCAGGGGGCCGTACGGCTTCTGCGGGTGGTTCTTCATACGTTGGCATGTGTCACATCCGTCTACGTATTTTTTGACGTAAACGAACATTCCGGGCCACCAATAGTTGCGGCTTAGCAATTCGTACGTTTTATAGCGTCCAAAATGCCCAGCTGACTTGTGATCGTGATGATACTCGACCAGTTGCCGTCTGATATCCGCTGGTGTAGCTGGAACGTAGACTTTGCCTCTTCGGAGGAGTAACCCTCCTTCGTAGTTCCATTCTGATAGGTCTTTTTTTGAATTCACGAGGGCCGGATGAGAGCAGCTCCTTGTAGTCTTTTGTGACCTTGTCGTCTAGCAACGCTTTGCGAATCTCTCAGAGTATCGATTTGTCTTCCGATTGTGGGGCAGCATGGGAGGTATCAAGAGCCATTGCCATGTACTCTTGCTCGAACCACTCAGGTTTCAGAAGAACCTGATCGCGGTTATCGAGATCCACCCCCTCCTCATGGTCTGGCCGCCTGGACAGAGGATCCGCGGTTAGCATTGTTTTGCCAGGTTTGTGCTTCATTTGGAAGTTGAAGCGTGAGAGGTACAGTGCCCAACGGGCTTGTCGTCTCGTCAGTTTTTGCGCCGTTTTGAAATAGGTCAGGTTTAGATGATCCGACCATATCTCGAATTTTTCAGGGTGTCCCTCTAGGTAGTGTCGCCACTCCTCTAGAGCCCTGATTACAGCCAACATTTCCTTGTCGTAGATCTCGTGGTTCCTTTCCGGGGCACTTAGCGATTTGCTATAGTACGCCACGGGGTGGAATTTTTTATCCGTAGGATCTAACTGAGATAGCACTGCTCCGGTAGCGAAGTCTGACGCATCTGTTTCTACGCGGAAAGGCTGATCGTGCGACGGAATTCGAAGCACGGGCGCTTTGGTAAATGCTTCCTTTAGGGTTTGGAAAGCATTTTCCTGCTCGGCGTCCCAATGCCAAGCTTCTGACTTTTTGGTCAGCATGGTGAGTGGTTTGGCTATTTTTGAGAAGCCTTCTATGAATCGCCTGTAGAAATTGGCAAATCCAAGGAAAGCTTGAACCTCTTTGACCTTAGTAGGTCTGGGCCAGTCCTGAACTCCGGCGTACTTCTTCGGATCCATCATGATGTTACCGTCGGATATGATCATTCCTAGGTATTCGATGGAAGACTGTTCGAAAAAGCACTTTTCGGGCTTCGCATACAAGTCCGAGTCCTTCAGGGTTTGGAGAACCCCTTTGATAAGTCGCCGATGTTCCTCCATATCATTCCCGAAAATCAAGATGTCGTCTAGGTAGACAACCACCTTGCCGGTCCGAATGAACGGTGCGAGGATAGAGTTCATCATCGCTTGGAACGTTGCGGGGGCATTGCAGAAACCAAAATACATTACCGTTGCCTCGTATAGTCCACGGTGTGTAATAAACGCTGTCTTCCATTCATCACCTTCCTTGATGCGGACATTATTATATCCCCATCTAAGGTCGATTTTGGTGAAGATGGTCGCATGGGACAATTGATCGATAAGATCATCGATCCGAGGTATCGGATAACGATTTTTCACGGTTATTTCGTTTAGCCTCCTGTAATCGACAACCATCCGCAGCCCTCCGTTCTTTTTATGGACGAAGAAAACCGGGGATGCCATCGGACTTTCGGATGGTCGAATGTAACCCTTCCGTAATTCGGTGTCTATCCACTCATCCAAGCTATTACGCTCTTGGGGAGACATTTTGTATGGTTTTACCGGTGGGGGAAGCTGCGCATCTGGTTCAAGCAGTATGGCGTGATCCCAGGGCTTCCGTTCCGGCATCCTCTCTGACGCCTTTTGTGAGAACACCGTTGGCCCATACTCTTGGTATTGTTCGGGCACTAACGATCGCCATTTTTCAATGTCAATCGGTGGTGTGTTTTCCTCACGGCCGTCTGCTTCGTCGAGGTCTTTGTCAAGTACCTCGGCTACCAACTGTGTCAGCAGGTTCATTTCCTCGTCGTCAAGGGTTGCCACCCAAGCGATCAAAGGATTTTCGGGGTCCTCCTCTCCTAATATGTCCACGGGAGTGTCCCAAATCGAATTTACTTCGATGATTTCCTTTTCTGGGAGTTCAACTGCTTCCTCCTCAGAAGGGCGGTTACCCTTTTTTCTGGCGTAAGGTTGGTCGTGTGTACAGCGTGCATATTCCATTTCTCCTTTCCTCCAATCAAAGGTAGGATTGTGGAGACGCAACCAGTCATAGCCAAGGATTAGGTCTGGTTCTAGGTGCATGACCGTCAGACCTATTTTTTCCTTGTGTGTGCCATGTTGCATGAATGCTTTTACTGATTGCGTTAAGCGGCCGGCGACGTTTTCTGTTCCGTCTGCGTTTGTAACCGTAATGGGAAACGCTAGTTTGTCAGTGACCAGCTTATGTTTATCGACCAATCGTTGTGATATGACCGATATGGTTGCACCGCTGTCGATTAAAGCCAGAGCCTGCACTTTTTGCCCATATACCCAGAGTGTTACTTCGACAAGGAAAGATCGAGCGAAGTCGCGCGCATCGTTGCCAAAAATATGATACATTGACTCGAATACACTCTTTACAGCGGGTACGGGACTAAAATTACACGGGAGCACAAGTGGGCAGGTCATCACATGTGCTCGGTGGGAAAACCCGAGGCAGAGCTTCCGTAGATGCCCAGGGTGTTTGCGGAGTCGGCTATCCGCTTGCGAAGCCAGGGCAGATGTGTCCTGATGGAGTCACCCGACGGTGTAGGCGCAGTCGAAGTCGAACCAGTCGACTGGGTCTGGACGGGGCTGGTGCTTTCTGCCGATCGCACCGAACTCCCGCTTTGCTCCTCATCGCTGATGCGCGTAGTGGGGGCCAGAGGAACCACCTCTGGTTGCTTCGGAACGTTGGTCCGGATGGTCCCTACGGTGGCTTGGGGGGACTCATCTTCGTCGTCAGTCACCAGTTCCTGGGTGCTGACAATTCGGACCTTGTATTTCTTTTTCGGGTCCAATTTCTTCTGGCCCGACTGTTGCGTTCCGCTCGACGAGCCTGTCGGCTTCGTCGTTCCGCTTCCACTACTGGCCGGCTTGGCTTCCTTCGGCTTGTTCTTAGGGTTCTCAGGACAGTCGCCCCATTTGTGTTGTCCGGGGTGCTTGCGACAGTCCTTCCCGTAAGAGCCGGTTTCCTTTGCCTTGCCTTTGCCTTTGTCATCAGCCTTGGCAGGCTTTGACGTAGCCTTGTCGGCGGTCTTGCCAGACCCCGACGACTCCTTCCTCTTTTCTTCCTCAAAGATTTTGCCTTTGAGCTTGTCCGGGTATTGCCTCTTGTAGAGGTCAATGGCCATATCGAGGTATACCTCCCAGTCGGTCGGCATTGTAAAGCCGGGAACCGATTCTAAGGTAGCGAGGGTTTCTCGCACTTTTTCCGGGAGGATCCGTTTGATGTGACTGAACAACGTCTTGTTGTCAGTCTCGGCCAGGCGAGCCAGGGTCCTGAGCTTCTGTGCCCAAGAGAAGAAGTCCGATTGGAGCTTCTTTTTCCCTTCGTCTCCGAAGTACCCTTCAATCTCTTTTTCGGCAATTTCCTTGTCCGTCTTTTTGCCGTACACCTTCTCGATCGTTTCCGCAAACGTTTTCCAGGTGTGCCCCGAGGTTTGTCCGGCGGCGATTTTATCAACTACCGGCGACATGTACTGGTAGGCCTCGCCCGTAAGCCGTAACAGGGCTTGGCGGACCTTGTCCTCCTCGAGGGTCACCTTGGCGTCTGCGAAATACATGCCCATTTTTTGGATCCACTCTTTTGACGAGATGGAGTCCTTAGGGCCCGAGAATCTGGGCGGCTGAGTCGGTTTGGTCTGTTGGAAGTTGACCGTTGTGGCTGCTGCTGGCGCGGCTGCCGGTGCGTTTTTTAGAGCGGTTAACTCCGCTTCGAGTTGGTCAATTCTATTAATTAGTGCCGTGACCTGGGCACCGCTGGGTCCCGCGGTTGGGACTGCCGGACGCTTTTGCAGTACTGCGATGTCTTTTTCTATGCGGACGAACCGATTTTCGGAAAGGGTATCCAATTGTTGCCGCAAACTCTCCGCTTCCTCTAGTGCTTCTATTCTATTTTGAAGCACCTGGTTGTGACTCCGAATCTGGTTGGTCTTGTTCCAGACCATTTCCATATTCGTGTCTACCCGGCTTTTGTATGCCGCGAGGTTGCTGTAGAGGTGGTTTTTGGCTTGGTACAGCGCCTCTCTGTAAGCTTCTTTTCCCACCTGCAGAACTTCGTCTGGGGCGGCCACTTCCAGAGTGCGCTGCAACCTTCCCATCAATTCATTCTCGCTTCTTTCTGGTTGCGCGACAATTTCCAGGGTTCCCCTTTCATAGGAGGGGAGGAGATCGGGGAGCGTCCCAAATAGGGGCTCCGTGTCGACTGGTTCCTCCGGCCGTGGAGTCTCGCTTCCTTCGGGGGTGATGACTGCTCGGCGTCCGGGTGTTTCCGGGTTGAAGAGCCTGGCGGCTCTTGTGCGTGGCGACGCTTCTTCCTGCGAGTACCAGTGGACGTCACCATAGTAGACTATGAGGTCCGCTAGGGAGATGGCGGTACAATAGTTGTCCCACCTCCACCACGAAATGTGGTTTCTAGTCGAATCTTCCCCATAGTACTTGATGTACGCCGTATGGTTTACGTTCAGGGAAGGGCGCACATGCGCCGGAATTGAGTTGAAGGAGGTTACACTCCCCCTAACTCTGATGCCGAATACGACTCGCAGGTAGTCCATCAAGCAGGTTTGCTCTCCGGGCCATGCATGCTTGCCGACGGCGGGGCGGTAGGCCGTAGCCACCTTGTGGGTGTTGTACAAAGCGCCTTGGACGATTGTGTAAGACACCATTGCTGGACAGTATTCGTCAGCTTGAGTTATTTTCTTCCTTAAACGATAATTCAAGAAAAAAGTGCCTTTTCAGGACTTAAGTGCCTTTTCAGGACTTTTCGCAATCAATGCCATGCACCAAAAAAAATGCCTTTTCAGGACTTTCTATCTACTACAACTGGGGTTTGCCGAGGTCGAAGTTGAGACCGCTATGTACTAGATGGGTTTTTAAGTACGTAACGTGCTGTTTCACGTCTAGGTCTCCAAAAACGTGCTCCACCCTCCTGAGATATTTTTCGAGGCGGCGGAGATCTTCGTTCTTCATGGAGTCCTGACGGACCCTTTGCTCCAGGTGTGTGGAGAGATCGTCGAAATCGGTGATGAGCGTGGTGAATTTTGCTATGACGGGGGCCGTGGTGGTTGCGTCGGGGACTTTCCATAGCCGGAAAAGGTTTTTGTGGGCGGCGTTCATCTGTTTGTCGACGTCTAAGAACCAGTCCCACTTTTTCTCCGTGCAGTGGACGTCCCTGGGGTTCGCAAGACCCCGTTTCTCGACCCACTCGGCCGGCATCCTAAGCTCCTCCACTCTCTCTAATAGCGACTTCTTTGGGGGCTCAATTCGCTCCCGAAGACTCCTCACCATTCTCTCTTCCTCTTCCTGGCGGCCTCGGCGATTAGCTGATCCAGAGTTTGTTTCTGGATCCGAGCCTCGAGCTTCTCCCTCTGTCGGAGAAGCTTGTCGAGCTTCTTCCGCCTGATGTCGTCGAGGGCGGCCTCGTGGTTGACCCTTCGGATCTCCTCCGGGTCGGGGTTCGGCTTCTTGTAGAAGACGTCTTTGCCCTTTCGGGACTTTCCTCGCTTTGGGGCTGTGACCGCGGAGATGCGGTCTTCGAGCGATTTAGAGGCGGCAATGTGCCATTCCTCGCGCTCCCCCGTAGCGGCGTTTCTCGGGGTAACCGTGAAACGTGGTGCTTTCGGCATGACTACGTAAAAAGAAGTCTAAGTAAGCTATTCTAGTGGAAATCACGCGGTCTTCTGTCGGGGCTTATCGTCGCTTCTTGATGTGTCGTGCGCTTATCCTCCGGCGTCAATGGGCGCTCCGCCCTCGACCGGAGTTAGTGTCGGCGACTGGATTGCGTCTCTCTCACGCTACCAGGTGGGGGATACAGCAGGTCGTCTTCCCTTGACGCCTGGGAATGCAGGATTTGGGGTATTACACCCCGCATGTGCCCACGCCTCACTCCAGTTAGGTGGCTGCCAGTGTTTAAACCAAACCCATGCCCTGAGGGACTTAGAGGGCGCCAGGGCCAGAACTCTATCGTTCTGAAGCCGTATCGGCAGCGGTTCTAGGCAGGGCAACTCGTGCCCACCATCCCAACTCTAAATAGAGTGGCCCCTGTGCGCCTGGGGATAGGCGAGAAGGTCGTCTCCGGCCCGGTCAAGAAGTTACACCGTTGCCATCGATTCCCAACATGTGGGGAAAGGCTTGGCAGCCAGTCCCCGGTTCCGCTTAAGCCTACGGTCCGGCTGTTTGCCCGAAGGCGGTGATCCCCCAGAGCCCACTAAGGATACCCCGCTGCCTGGCAGCGAGCAGGGGTGCGCAGACGGCGACGAAAACCCCTAAGAAGAAAAAATCCCAGACCCTCAAAGAGGGCGGGGGCGAAAGCGAGTTCTATTCATATAACACAAGATAACAACTTACTTGTAATGTTCTTGGTTTTGCTGGTTAGGCAAGGGATAAGTAGATGTTAAGCAGGATACGTTGAGTGGTTAACTCGTAGTATGAATGCAATGAATAGAACTGAGGCAATAGCGCTCAGCAAGTCCAGTATATATACATGATAAATAAGACCCCTAACAGTCTTATTGGATAATACTAGTGTCCGTATTCGTATGTACAAGTCCCCAGGTACCTAAGTACTTAGTAATATACGATAAATACATATGCCGATCAAAACCGGGATATAGAAAGGCGGCGTAAGCCGCGCGAATGGCGTTTTGCGCTCTTGTCATTACAAAGACGGGGCGTGACCAAAGCCCGGTCCGCTGACGTTTATATGCTGACTGCTTTCGGACGAAATGTCCGATTGGCTAGAACTAGACATGTGACTGATGGTAACTACTAACGATAAGATAAGACCGTCGTTACGGGAGATAACGCGGCCATCATTCGGCACGTATGTAACCGTTAACTTATGAACCAGATAAGCTAGTTATTGGTCTAGAAAGTCGTAGATAATTCGTAGAATTGCCGGAAAAATAGTAAGAAATATAGGGAAACTAGGAGAATTCTTGTGACAGTCGTGCGCTTATCCTCCGGCGTCAATGGGCGCTCCGCCCTCAACCGGAGTTAGTGTCGGCGACTGGATTGCGTCTCTCTCACGCTACCAGGTGGGGGATACAGCAGGTCGTCTTCCCTTGACGCCTGGGAATGCAGGATTTGGGGTATTACACCCCGCATGTGCCCACGCCTCACTCCAGTTGAGTGGCTGCCAGTGTTTAAACCAAACCCATGCCCTGAGGGACTTAGAGGGCGCCAAGGCCAGAACTCTATCGTTCTGGAGCCGTATCGGCAGCGGTTCTAGGCAGGGCAACTCGTGCCCACCATCCCAACTATAAATAGAGTGGCCCCTGTACGCCTGGGGATAGGCGAGAAGGTCGTCTCCGGCCCGGTCAAGAGGTTACACCGTTGCCATCGATTCCCAACATATGGGGAAAGGCTTGACAGCCAGTCCCCTGGTTCCGCTTAAGCCTACGGTCCGGCTTTTTGCCCGAAGGCGGTGATCCCCCAGAGCCCACTAAGGATACCCCGCTGCCTGGCGGCGAGCAGGGGTGCGCAGACGGCGACGAAAACCCCTAAGAAGAAAAAATCCCAGACCCTCAAAGAGGGTGGGGGCGAAAGCGACTTCTATTCATATAACACAAGATAACACTTACTTGTAATAGTTGCTTGGTTTGCTGGTTAGGCAGGAAGGTTGTAAGAGTTAAGCAGGATACGCGGAGTGGTTAACTCGTAGTATGAATGCAATGAATAGAACTGAGGCAATAGCGCTCAGCAAGTCCAGTATATATACATGATAAATAAGACCCCTAACAGTCTTATTAGATAATACTAGTGTCCGTATTCGTATGTACAAGTCCCCAGGTACCTAAGTACTTAGTAATATACGATAAATACATATACCGATTAAAACCAGGATATAGAAAGGCGACATAGGCCGCACGAATGGCGTTTTGCGCCCTTGTCATTACAAAGACGGGGCGTGACCAAAGCCCGGTCTGCTGACGTTTATACGCTGACTGTTTCCGGACGGAATGTCCGATTGGCTGGAACTAGACATGTGACTGATGGTAACTACTAGTGATAAGATAAGACTGTTGTTACGGGAGATAACGCGGCCATCATTCGGCACGTATGTAACCGTTAACTTATGAACCAGATAAGCTAGTTATTGGTCTAGAAAGTCGTAGATAATTCGTAGAATTGCC
Source organism: Wolfiporia cocos (assembly GCA_029448655.1). Taxonomy (NCBI): domain Eukaryota; kingdom Fungi; phylum Basidiomycota; class Agaricomycetes; order Polyporales; family Phaeolaceae; genus Wolfiporia; species Wolfiporia cocos. The sequence goes on from JACCLO010000002.1 coordinate 155,824, forward strand.
GGAAAAATAGTAAGAAATATAGGGAAACTAGGAGAATTCTTGTGACACGTTATCGGACTGCCAGAGGTAATATTTCCTGTCAGAACAGTTGCAGTGGTTGTCGCAGCTGCGGTGGTTGCGGTCGCGGTGGTCGCGGTGGAACGAGCTAATGCGAAAGTGTTTGTGAGTTTACAGAAAAATCTCTCGAGCGACAGGCTAGATCACTACATCGTTTGAAGCACAGAAGCTGGGCAAACTGCTGCAGGACGAGAAGGCCTACTATACCTCAGCAAGGCATAACGTGCGTTCGTTCAAACCAAGTCCGAGTCATATGTCACAGCTAAGAATACTATATATACGTTATCGGACTGCCAGAGGTAATATTTCCTGTCAGAACAGTTGCAGTGGTTGTTGCAGCTGCGGTGGTCGCGGTCGCGGTGGTCGCGGTGGAACGAGCTAATGCGAAAGTGTTTGTGAGTTTACAGAAAAATCTCTCGAGCGACAGGCTAGATCACTACATCGTTTGAAGCACAGAAGCTGGGCAAACGGCTGCAGGACGAGAAGGCCTACTATACCTCAGCAAGGCATAACGTGCGTTCATTCAAACCAAGTCCGAGTCATATGTCACAGCTAAGAATACTATATATACGTTATCGGACTGCCAGAGGTAATATTTCCTGTCAGAACAGTTGCAGTGGTTGTCGCAGCTGCAGTGGTCGCGGTCGCGGTGGTCGCGGTCGCGGTGGTCGCGGTCGCGGTGGTCGCGGTCGCGGTGGTCGCGGTCGCGGTGGTCGCGGTCGCGGTGGTCGCGGCGGTAGCGAAGGTCGCGGTGACTGATTGCAGATGTCAAGTAACACAAGATAGCACTTACTTGATATGTTCATGGTATTTGCTGGTTAGGCAAGGGGTAAGCAGGTGCTAAGCAGGATACGTCGAGTGGTTAACTCGTAGTATGAATGCAATGAATAGAACTGAGGCAATAGCGCTCAGCAAGTCCAGTATATATACATGATAAATAAGACCCCTAACAGTCTTATTAGATAATACTAATGTCCGTATTCGTATGTACAAGTCCCCGGGTACCTAAGTACTTAGTAATATACGATAAATACATATGCCGATCAAAACCGGGATATAGAAAGGCGGCGTAGGCCGCGCGAATGGCGTTTTGAGCTCTTGTCATTACAAAGACGGGGCGTGACCAAAGCCGGGTCCGCTGACGTTTATATGCTGACTGCTTCCGGACGGAATGTCCGATTGGCTAGAACTAGACATGTGACTGATGGTAACTACTAGTGATAAGATAAGACCGTTGTTACGGGAGATAACGCGGCCATCATTCGGCACGTATGTAACCGTTAACTTATGAACCAGATAAGCTAGTTATTGGTCTAGAAAGTCGTAGATAATTCGTAGAATTGCCGGAAAAATAGTAAGAAATATAGGGAAACTAGGAGAATTCTTGTGACATCAAGGTCATCCTTTCAAGTAATGTCTGCAGCCCAGATCCCGAGTTGGCCATTATTTTTGAACAATGCATTCACCCTTCCTTTGACAGTAGCCGTCACTGGCAACGGTAATGACGGTGAAGGTGACATAGACATTGGATGGCTTGTCAAAGAAATATGTGATCTTACGGAGGGAGGTAGGCCACGCATTACACTTCAAAAGAGCAGTGTAGTGCTAAAGCACACAAAGCATGGGAAATTGAACTACATAAATGGCTGGACCCAACATGATACCCAAGCTGTCATTGTAGCCCTTTTGGAGGAGTGGCTAAAGCACCATTCATTGGCACATCACATTGGGTCTGTGGCATGCCCCGTGATATGGCCAGGCATGCTGTGCATGGATGTAGATATTTTTGTGGCCAAGTTTGTTCTGGTTGTACCTGTACATGAGAAAGAGCCTTTTGCAGTTGGATGTTTTATTTGTGCAGCATTTCTAGTATGCCACTTACATAGGCTTGCTGTTTCTGTCTCGATCCTGTCTACAATGAGCATAACCACTGAATTTCATACTGCATTGCTCCATTCCAGATCTTCCTGTGTAAGCTCACTTTGGAGCATTCTCAGAGCAATTGCTGTAGCCTCTGTGCACTGGTCCGTTGCAGGTAATGAAGCAATAAAACATTGGTAGTGTGCTGTGTGTGGATGCAGATATTTCTGCTGCCAAATTGGTTCTGAACAAGATCCAGCCTTTGAAAGAACACCAACGAGTCAATGAAGTTTCCCAGTGGCATCGGTGATGAAATGCACGCTGAAGTTGAGTATCCTCCACAGCTTCACTCAAAGTAACTGATTAATCTCGGTGTCCTCACCTTCCTCATTATCATCCATGTATGGCCACACAAGGCCCAAAGTCCTGTACATGTATGGATTCTGGAATTCTGTGTTGACAGTCATGAGACAAGCAATGTCTATGAGTTGCTGGCTGTACCATTCATGGATGGAGAAATTGGACAGTGTCATAACAGGCATATCATCTGCACCATCTCCTTTGGTGTCCCTGGCCACTAATGGTCTTGCCCAATACCATGAGGGAGTTGTCTTCTATGGCTTCCTTGATGATATCCCTGGCATCTGGTAGATGTGTTGGGATACCTGATACACATAAATTAAGAACTCACCATGGATGCATGTATCTGTACACTCCACATGAAGCATGATTGTGGTAATCCCAAGTCTTGAGGCTGTTTGGAATGGAACTTCTGAAGCTGTGGAATCTGTGACTGATGCATCAAACAATACAAGAATAATACAGGTCATCACTCTTTTGCCAGCTCTCATCAACAAACCATCACCATGTCCCTTCCTGTAGTTGACATTGTCATCGACTATGAAGGGGAAATCGCAGCATTGGTGGGCCCACCCACAACCATTGGGTCATGGTGACTGTGGGCTGACCAGTGACCATCACAACTGTCTGGTCGCGGAAGTGGTGGGCCGACCCGCAACCGTCACGATCGTTTGCTCACAGCATTGGTGGGCCGACCCATGACCGTCATGACCATGGAGTCGCAATGGTTGTGGGCCGGCCCGCAACCGTCGCAACTGTGTGGTCGCGGAAGTGGTGGGCCGACCCGCAACCGTCATGACCGTCAAGTCGCAATGGTTGTGGGCCGACCCGTAACCGTCGCAACTGTCTGGTTGCGGAAGTGGTGTGCCGACCCGCGACCGTCATGACCGTCAAGTCGCAATGGTTGCGGGCCGGCCCGCAACCGTCACAACCATCTGGTCGCAGCAGTCGTGGGCCGACCCGCGACCGTTACAACCATCCAGTCGTGATGGTCATGGGCCGACCCATGACTGCCACAACTGTCTGGTCGCGGAAGTCGTGGGCTGACCCGCAACTGTCACGATCGTTTGGTCACGGCATTGGTGGGCCGACCCGCGACCGTCATGACCGTGGAGTCGCAATGGTTGTGGGCTGACCCACAACCGTCGCAACTGTCTGGTCGTGGTTGTCGTGGGCCGACCCGCAACCGTCACAACCATCCGGTCACAGCAGTCGTGGGCCGACCCGCGACCGTCACAACCATCCAGTCATGATGGTCATGGGCCGACCCACTACTGTCACAACTGTCTGGTCGCGGAAGTCGTGGGCCGACCCGCGACCGTCATAACCGCCCGGTCGCGGCAGTCATGGGTCGACCCGCGACCGTCATAACTGTCTGGTCGTGGAAGTGGTGGGCCGACCCGCACCCGTCGCAACTGTCTGGTCGCGGTTGTCGTGGGCCGACCCGCGACCGTCACAACCGTCCAGTCATGGAAGTCATGGGCTGACCCGCAACCGTCACAACCATCCGGTCGCAGCAGTCGTGGGCCGACCCGTGACCGTCATGACCGTCTGGTCATGGAAGACATGGGCCCACCCGATGGTAGGCCTGACAGTTAAGGCATGGGCCGACGACCGGCTGACCTGAACCGTTAGGGGTTGGTACAAGCCGGTTGACCTGAACTGTCACCTACCGTCGCTGAATGGGCTCTGACGCGACTGCTGCAGCTTGACGCGGCTGTCTGTTCGACGCGTCTACTCTGTCGCACAGCGCCCGATCAACCACTCTTGCTTAAGCTATACCTGCCTGCCCACCCTGCTCATATCTACCTCACCCACAAGACTTCCGGTACCGGTGAGACGGATTTTATATTAAGCTCAAAGAGCGGTGCGTTCACTGAAATTACGCTCAGCTCCTCGTTCTCAACGTAACTCCCCGACAAGCTTATAGCCATATTTCAGAACTACCGTACCTTCTCAACCATGGATAGCCGATGTGTCGTACTTGGAGGCTCAAAGGCTGGGATTTATAATGTGCGGTACGTGAGTTTATGTATTAATTACTACATAGCAACTCACCAGCATGTGTGCGAAGCCCTCGTGAACTTGCAGAAAACAAGTATCTTTACCCATTTCCAATTGTCATACATTGCAATAATCAGAGGGAGGCCGACAAGCTTTTTGAGCTGCAAGTCAGGTATTTCCACAATGCGACAACGGAAGACCCACCTGCGCGTACTGTCGTGCAGATCGTTACAAGCATTCTGGAATCCCCGGCAGTCAAGGAAATCGAGGACTATCTGGATGCTAAGGCTTTTTACGCCGTACTGTATGGTCGCAAGACAGGGATCTGGTTCAGATGGTACGATTGCCTCGGCAACTTGCCTGGGTATTGCAGAACTCACCGACGTGATATTGGCAGGGAATCAATCGAGCCTCTTGTCAAAGGATTCAGTGGCCAGAAGAATGTGTCGTTCCAAAATCTTGGTGAGGTGATACGTTATTACTGCTACAAAGGGAGGCCTACGTTGGACGTGGAAGACGATGCCTATTGGTATCCGGAGCTACAGGCAGAAGGTATGACACTACAACTTTGATGTATTGCTGCTCTATCCTCATGTAATGTTACATAACAGGCATATCGAACGTTCAGAATGAAGCGGGGGCAGGGATTGTCGGCGTGACGGCGCAGCTGACAGGTATGCATTCAATTTTAGAAGTCGCCAAGCTTGTACATAGCTTCTCTTCCCCAGGCTTGTCTATCTCACCTCCCTTGGAGAGTTGCGCTGCTGGGAACGCCGACGCAACATGCGACGTTCCATTGGCTGCTTCAACTCGGGTCAACACGAACGACGTTATGCCCTCCGACCCTGTTCACACAACCTCACCGCCTCCGATGATTCCTCCCCATCCTGCTTTGCTGCGTACACCCGTCCCGCCGCATACACCCGTCCCGCCGCGCCCCAGTTGTGAAATCTGACGCGACAGTCTTCTTCCCCCGGAGGACTGGATCTATCTTGTCGAGAGGGGGTTCTGGGATGTCGTTTGCGTGCACACTGGGCGTCGTCCCAACCCGCTCAGACATTTCATTGCATCCCTAGGACCGTATGCAGACTATTATCTGACGACACACGGATATGATGTAGATGCTCGCCTTCGTATCATAGAAGCGTACGCATATAGTTCTTCGCCGGAGCAGTTCTCGGCCGCGCTGGCGCCCTACGGCGCAGTCGTCTCCGAGATGGAATTCGTTTATTATCTGTGTAGTATAGGATGTAATCAGTCTTCACAAGCCCTAGCCTCATGAAGTGATGTACTTACAGCTGCCAAATCGAATGTCCTGTGTCGAGGATGGGTTGGATGAGCAATCACGTGTTGTGAAAGTTTTCGAAGTTGACTTGGCGCCTTCTTCCTCTTCTCAACACTTCACAGAAGAGAAGCATCGTTATCAAATTACGGCCTTTGTCCTCCCACCCATTCAATTTCGGATATGCTCGAACACGGCTGGGTGTGTAGTGATCTCAATATGGCTCACCACACTCCAGCCGTCGGTGAGCTGCTTCGCGCGTCTCGTACCAGGAGGAATACTAACATAAGATACTCCTGGAGACATAGAAGCAAGCGACGGACCCTCCTGCAGGAAGCAGAGGACAGGGGGATGCAACTGGCGGCACGAGCGCTCCGGAAGCAGACGTTGACGTCGGCACTAGAAGACGCCCGTGGAAGCATGTGGGCTATCGCCCAGTCCTTTCGACAACGCTTCGGCGGCCACACCGACGACTACTACTATCATCTTATCATGCAGACCACTCGCCTTCGGTCCAAGAAGCGCAAAGTCAACCGATGGAACGCATATCTCAGCCAAGAAGTTCGTCGGATCAATTCAGGTATGCATCATCTCTTCGCTTGTTCATTCTACTAACGTCCTGTTTGAAGCGTTGCCCCCTGACGTGCCCCGCAAGAAGTCCTCTGAGCTGACAGCTCAAATCTCACAGCGATGGAAATCGTTAACCCCTGAAGAACAACTGGCAGCGACCGAGGATGCAATCGAGGAACTTGTGGATAGACGTGAAATGCGGGCTACTGCTAAACATCAGCTCCCAGTTCACGCATTCCACGATGCTCGCGCCACTCTTGCCAACATCAAACGGGAGGTGTGTCATATTTCATTATATGTCCTTGTACAGTTATAACACTGGATAGGTTGCGGCGCTGTATGAACGCACTGGCGTTGAATGCGTGATTATTGCGGTGCGAGGGAACATGGACCTGTCAAATCAGCCGTTTCATTATGCGACAACCAAACGTGCGGCAGACTTTTTTGAATCTGCTTTCAAGACACAAATTGCAGATGTTGGACTACGCATGGAGGCGTACCTTGTGGCAGGGCTTCAAGTTATGTAATTTTGATACGACCAATTGTTACCATGCTCACGCAGCATAGGTGTCGTCAGCAATTATGTCGAAGAGGTCCCTGAGTTGAAGAAGCAAACGGCTGCTTTGATTTTGCGCAAGCTCAGTAAGTAATCATGCGCGGTATAGTCATAACGTACGCTGATCTTATGCTAGACGAAACCGCCAAGACAAAAGTCGCTCGTATGATTTACACAAATTTCGACTCCGCAATCACTGCGAAGTACGGGATAATAGTGGAAGGTTGGCCACTCACCGACTTCTGCTGCCCAAGCGATGTTGGCTCGCACAATGAGCTCCTCGTTCTCAGTCGTGCGTTCGAGACCGGCACCGCGAGATTCCGTCTATTGAGCTCGGAAGAGTTCAAGAGATGGAAAGAGGAGCGCCTCCCAGTGGCAACGCCGGTGATGCCTAGCACTGACCCCGCTCAATCGCAGAGCGATGTCCCTGCTCCATCCACAGCGCCTGTGCACGTGGACACACCTCCCCCTACCTCAACTGTCGTATTCTCTTTACCACAACCACCCACACCTGCATTGTCTATTCCATCCACGACACAGTGTCCGTCGCTGCCGGAGCAGCCGGAACCCGCCTCGTCTCCGCCACTGTCAATGCCCTCTGCCCTGCCACCATCGCCACCCCCAACACTCCTACCTGCACACTATGCGACCCAGCACTCCTCTCCAGTGCTCTCGTTAGGCGGCAAAGATCGTGCAGGCAACAAACGAAAGCGCGCAACACCAATCTTGGCAACATTCATCAATACAGTGACTATGGAAGACGGCCTGGGCATCACAATTCCAACGAAGACGCGCAAGGTGCGAAGTGACAAGGGTATCAAGCGCGGCCCAAGAAGGCCTCAGCCAGGAGGTAGAGAGAATGTACCGATAGAAGCGGCAAATTTATCGCAAACATGATGCCGCTATCTGCTCGCTTTGTACTTAATCAAATGTATGCTTCTGTTTGTTAATGTCAGACACAGGAGTGTGAACATAGATGTAAAGCGAAGGAGGAGGGTTCTGAAAATGCGAAGGAAATAAATCTGCAACCACGGAGGATGGGAATCATCATCAGACACAGGAACGCTAAGGTAGTGTATATCTGAAGCGGAGGAAATAAATCTGCAACCACGGAGGATGGGAATCATCATCAGACACAGGAGCGTTATGAGGGTGTGTATCTGAAGCGGAGGAAATAAATCTGCAACCACGAAGGATGGAAATCATCATCAGACACAGGGGTGTGGAAATAAATCTGCAGCCGTGACTGCAGAGGCATAGCCACTAAGTCCCTACGGACTTGTCCATGCGCGCTCGCTCGGCTGGCAATGATGTCATGATCGAAGATCGAGAAGCCGGAGATAAGATGCGTCTGACCGAACGAATGTCAGTAAGCGCCAAGGTACAATTAGATAAGCATTCTAATCTAGAGATTTGGGCGCCAAACCCAATGTCATCCGCCCGCTGAGTGACGCATCCATCTCAATCACCGGGGCAACAAAGATTTAATATGACTCTACAAGGCTGTAAATACTATATTACATATGATACAAAAAGCGCGAGTCGAAAATCCGAAGAATGAGCCCACCATCGCCGCCGATGTGCGCGACAGCGTCGGCGCGGCGGTGCGATTAGATAAGCGCGCTGCTATCTGAAGGTCGAGGCGCGACAAGGCCGAGCGCTGAGCGTGGGATAACGTTCCACGTTTGGAAGGTCAGACGCCCGCCGGATGTCATCCGTCGTCGGGCGGCGGCATCCATCCCACGCGTGGGAGCTACGGAAATATAGTTATTACCATTGAAATTGTAGGGCTACATTATTTAGGAAACGTGAAAGAACGGCGTGATTACATAAAGAATTGAGCGCGCCGTCGCCGCCGTCGTGCGCGACAGCGGCGGCGAGGCGCTTGTCGGTGGCGCGGGGGCGGCGTGGGACGAGCGCGATAAGATAAGCGCGCCATTATCTGGCGCGACGAGACGTAGCGCCGATCGTGGGATAACTCTCCGCGTTTGGGAGGTCAGACGCCCGCCGGATGTCATCCGTCGTCGGGCGGTGGCATCCACCCCACGCGTGGGAGCTACGGAAATATTGTTATTACCATTTGAATCGTAGGGATACGTTGTCTAGAAAGCGTGAAAGAATGGTGTGATTATGTAAAGAATTGAGCGCGCCGTCGCCGCCGTCGTGCGCGACAGCGGCGGCGGGGCGCTTGTCGGTGGCGTGGGGGCGGCAGGGCGCTGGTAGGTGGCGCGGGGAGTGAGGCGCTGGTGGGTGGCGCGGGGAGTGGGCGGGCACATGATCTTCACCCTAGAAGGGCAATCGACTGCGGTGCTACTGGCAGTATGCGGGTAGGACGATAATTCAAGCTTATTAGCTTGGTGCACGCACGTGTATGGCAAGCTAATAAGCTTGGTAATACGTGAGGTTTAGGTGATACATGATAAATAAGACCCCTAACACTACGTATTAGGTAATCCAATGTCTGTATTCATATGTACAAGTCCCCAGGTACCTAAGTACTGAGTAATACACGTTAAATACATATACCAATCAAAACCGGGATATAGGAGGGCAGCGTATACCGGACCAATGGCGTATATTGCGCTTTGTCATTACTAAGATGGGGCGTGACCTAAGCCCGGTCCGCTGACGTTTGTACACTGACTGCTTCGGACAGAACGTCCGATTGGCTAGGAACTAGACATGTGACTCTGATGGTAACTACTGGATAAGATAAGACCGTCGTTACGGGAGATAACGCGGCCATCGCTCGGCACATATGTAACCTTTACTTATGAACCATGATAAGCTAGTTATTGGTCTAGAAAGTCGTAGATAATTCGTAGAATTGCCGGAAAAATAGTAAGAAATATAGGGAAACTAAGAGAATTCTTGTGACACGTTCCGAAATATAATGACACTTGTCAATTCTTTTCGCACGTCGTTTCGACGCGTCAATCTTCCGAGCCAATGTTCTGAGCCTGTAAGCGCCCGTAAGCGCCCATTGCCCGAGCCTGTATTCCACTGCAATTGTCTAGATTCTATGTACTATCACACTCTCCTTGTCATGGAAAATAAGAAGATTAGTGAGGACATGAAATACTGTGCCCTACGGCTGTGGAATAATGGCTGGGATGAGGACGATATTTTCAAGATTCTAGCAGTCTCATGTAGCAGTCTCTACCGCTGGCAAAAAATCTTCCACGATCTCGGCCAGGTCGTCAAACCTCCATCACCACTGCAAGGACGTACTCGCATAATTACTCGTGCTGTGATGGACTCTATTCACTTACTGTACACCAATCATCCTGACACATACCTTGTGACACAGACTAGACTGTGGGACTCACACTATAACCTTATAGGCGACTTGAAGATGTTGCAGAAGGTTGGTGAGGAGGCTAGTGGGCGCAAGCAGAGATGGTATGTAACTGTGCGAATGCAGAGAACAAATCTAAGGCTTATCCGCAGTGATAGCCCTACTTATATACATGCTTTGTTTGGTTACCGGTAAGGGAGCCAAACATGAAGGTGGTCTGTGCGCAGACATAACTAATATGCTTAAGTCGTAAACTACAATAGACCATGTGCGCCGGTAATGGCCGCACCAGTAAGATCGTTTGTTTGGACCGTAGGTCCATGTTGTGGAAGTGGCTGTAGCTACGTTAGTAAGCCATGCATGTGATTCTTATATACCGGCATCGGGATATGAGTAATCATAAGGGCATTGGCATGTGATAACGAGCGGGCCGCTTATCCAATCGTACTGACATAGCCCGGTACCGGGATATGAGTAAAGCGCGTGACACCGGAGGTTAGTCCGCTGAGTCATTGACGCGTATAACCGTGTTATGTACGTGTTGTTATGACAAGTGGACGTATACCGCGTTGTGTACGTGTTGTTTGGTTGCGTGTACGTGTAGACGGGCGCTTAGCAGCGTAGATGTCTACAAGGTCGTAGAAATACCAGATAAATAGGTAAAAATACGGGAAAAATAGTGGCATCTCCCAAATCTGTGACATTACCCCCTCTTCAGGTTTCATTGTCCCTAATGGAACGATTACTTTCCTGTGGAGCCGAAACCACCAGTACCGCGCTCGGATTTAATCTTTTCAAAGTAAGATTTTCCGTGTAGCGTAATGTGCGGGTCCTTAGCAACTTCGCAGATGAGCTGAGCAATCTTATCACCGGCCCGAATGTCGATAGATATATCGGAGTGATTCCGGAGAATGATGATTACTTCGCCTTGATAATCGTGGTCGATGACGCCACCCATTACGTCTATGCCTTTGCGTGCGAGACTAGAGCGGGGGGCGATACGTCCGTAAGTGCCGAAAGGTACCTGGATTTTCAGTTTGGTATTGTATTCTGTCTGCCCGTGAGCTGGCAGAACGTCGCCTGTTGCAGTGTACAGGTCAAACCCAACCGAGTCCTTGGTTCCCTTTTCCGGCATTCGGCCGCCTTCACCGACTACGATTTTCAAGTCCGCGTTTTGGTTGATGTCCGCTGACATCCATCCCCCGTCGGGGTGTCTAACCATGCGCTGCTTAGGATCTTTCGCAAATTCTTCGCGATACTGCGGCCAGTCGTCTGGCCACGTGCATTCGTCGGCTTCCCAGTCGTCGCTGTCAGGGTCGAAGACATGAACTGCTTCTTTCCTTCTAGCTGATCGCCTGAGGGGGACATCCTGCATTGGAATAGGGTGTGAAGCCTTGTATTCCTGCAAAATGTCGTATGCCGAGTCGAGATCCGCTTCGCGTACCCAGGAGTCGTCATTGATACCGAATCCCTTCCATCGGATTCTGTATTCAACTCTTCCTGCGCAGAGACGATGATCTAAGATCTTCTCGACTTCCCATAATTCCTCGCCGTCGACCATTTCTGGTTGAGGCTCTGGTTTTTTCTGATGCACCGGGTCCTTGTACATGACCAACTTGGAAGCGTGAAATACGGGGTGGTAAGCCCTGTATTGCTCGTCCATGTGTACCCTAAAGGTGACCGGAGATAATTGTTCAATTATCTTAAATGGTCCCAAATAGCGTGGACTAAGACTTCTTTCGGAGTCTTGCCAGCTACGGGCGTCAACGAGTACTTTGTCGCCGACTTTAAACGGTACCAAGCGCTTGTGTTGATCATAATACCAAGACCAGCGTTCAGCAGCCAGTTTCATAGCTGCCTTAGCTTGTTCTTGTGCTGACCATCTGGCGTAAGCAAATTGATTTAAATCCGAATATTGCGTCGGCTTCAAATCCGTAGGTCCTGCATTGGGATGCCTTCCTAGTTCGACGAAGAATGGACTATTCTTGGTCGTCTCACTAGCCGCGTTATTGTACGCGAACTCTGCCGTGGGGAGATAGAATACCCAGTTATCTTTTTGGATAACGTCGATGTAGCATCGTAGGTATTGTTCTAGAATTTGGTTAATTCTCTCCGTTTGGCCGTCCGCTTGCGGGTGATAGGCTGTTGTCATCGACCTCTGAATTCCCAATTGCTCGCACCATCCCTTGAATAGCTCAGAAGAGAATTGCGGTCCTCTGTCCGAAATGATTTGTTTCGGAAGCCCGTGGTTCGGATAAATCCGAAGGTACAGGAGGTTCGCTAATTCCTTTGCCGAGATATTGTCCGAAGTGGGAATGAAGTGTGCGCGCTTGGTCAATCGGTCCACTACTACCATAATGGCAGTGAATTGTTTACGTTCGCCACTAGGCGGTAAGTGGACAATGAAGTCGATGGTGATTGTGTCCCATGGTGCTTCCGGAACTGGGAGCGGTTGCAGGGGTCCGTACGGGGTCTGGTTGCGGTTCTTCATGCGCTGGCATGTGTCGCAACCTTCCACGTATTGCTTTACCATCGTGGTCATTCCAGGCCACCAGTAATTACGTGATAGAAGTTCATAGGTCTTCCATCGTCCGAAGTGTCCGGCCGTCACATGGTCATGATGTAACTCCATAATCTTCGTGCGCAATTCCTTAGGCTCTTTTGGAACGTACACTTTTCCTCGTCTGAGGAGTAATCCGGCCTCCATGTTCCATTCCTGGAGATCTTTACCGAATTCCTTGGGACCACTTTTCAGTAGTTCCTGGTAATCCTTGGTAATTTGATCGTCCATGAGGGCTTGTCGGATTTGTCGGAGAAGGTCCTCGTCGCCTGATTGTATCTCCTGCTGTGACGCTTCTAGCGCCCTAACCGTAAAGTATTCCGGTTTCAGCAAAATTTGATCGCGATTGTCGAGTTCCACCCCCTCTTCATGGTCTGGCCTCCGTGACAGAGGATCAGCCGTGAGCATTGTTTTACCGGGTTTGTGACACATGGTGAAGTTGAACCTTGTCAGGTAAAGACTCCAACGTGCCTGTCTCCGGGTTAGCCGTTGTGCCGATTTGAAATATGTCAGATTGAGATGATCCGACCATACTTCAAATTTGTGTGGGTGTCCTTCGAGGTAATGTCTCCATTCCTCTAGTGCACGGATGATTGCGAGCAACTCCTTATCGTAAATCTCATAGTTCCTTTCGGGTGCTGATAGAGATTTCGAGTAAAAGGCTACCGGGTGCCAGAGCTTATCCTCCGAAGAGTATTGCGATAGCACTGCACCAGTTGCGTAATCGGAAGAATCCGCTTCCACGCGGAACGGGGACTCCTGATCTGGGATCCGGAGTATTGGAGCCGATGTGAAAGCTTCCTTGAGAGTTTGGAAGGCTTCCGCTTGTTCGGGTCCCCAGTTCCATTGCGTGTTTTTCTTGGACAGTTCGGTTAACGGCTTAACCACTTTGGAGAAGTCTTTAATGAACCGACGGTAGTAGTTGGCGAAGCCAACAAAGGCTTGGACGTCCTTTACCTTGGCAGGTGTAGGCCAGTCCATGACACCGGCTACCTTCTTAGGGTCCATTTCGACTTTTCCTTTGGAAATGATCATTCCCAGGTATTCAATACTGCTTTGTTCGAAGAAGCACTTTTCAGGCTTCGCGAACAAGTCGTTGTCTTGCAAGATTTGTAATACTTGCTTGACAATACGACGGTGTTCCAACAGGTCGTTTCCGAACACAAGGATGTCGTCTAGGTAGACAATGACCTTTCCTTTTCTGATAAGGTCACCTAGAATATCGTTCATCATGTGTTGGAACGTGCTGGGTGCATTACAAAAACCGAAGTACATGACTACAGCTTCGTAAAGGCCGTTAGGCGTAATGAATGCGGTCTTCCATTCATCTCCCTCCTTGATTCTTACGTTGTTGTAACCCCAACGCAAGTCGAGCTTCGTAAAGATCGAAGCCTGGCTAAGCTTATCGATAAGCTCGTCTATGCGTGGGAGAGGGTACCTGTTTTTAATGGTCAAGTCGTTTACTTTTCGGTAATCGACTACCATTCGGGCTCCGCCGTCTTTTTTAGGGACGAAGAAGACCGGGCTCGCGATCGGGGATTTCGAGTGTCGGATGTAGCCCTTCCGTAACTCTTCCTGAATCCACTGATCTAGCGAGTTCGCCTCCTGAGGAGACATCTTGTATGCCTTACTTGGGGGCGGTAGTACCGCGTCATCGGGGAAGTCGATGGCGTGGTCGTATGGTTTCCGTTCGGGCATCCTTTCGGATGCGCGTTGAGAAAATACCGTGGGACCAAACTCCTGGTATTCCTCCAGAACCAAGGATTTCCATTTCTGGAGATCCGCATCTGTCAGGAATTCATCATCCGACTTCTCCGTTATCGACTGAATGGCATCGATAAGGAGTTCCGTTCCTTCGTCAAGGGTGTTCACCCAAGCGACAAAGGGATTCTCCGGTTCCTCTAAGCCGAGAAAATCTATTGGAAAGTCATTGATGATCTGATAGATGTTGCGGGGTTCGATTTCGTCCTCTTCCTCAGAAATCGAAACCCGTTTGCCATGTTTGCATTTTTCCGTACACCGATATGTGAAGGTTCCTTCCGGCCAGTTGAAGTCCGGGTTGTGTTTCAGGAACCAATCATATCCGAGGATTACATCCGCATTCTGTACGTCCATTACGTACAAGAATTCGGTGGACTTGTGTTCCTCGTGCACCATATAAGCTTTTACTGCCATATTGATATTACCGGCGGTATTAGAGGTACCGTCGGCGTTGCGAATCTCGAGAGGCGAAGGTAGTTTCTGAGTGACTAACTTTTCCTCATGGACGAGTTTCTTATCTATGACGCTTATTGATGCACCGGTGTCGATTAATGCCATGGCGTTTACTTTCTTTCCATATACCCACAGTTCCACTTCGATAGAGAACGATTTATTGTCGTCTCGAGAATCGTTTCCATGTACATTATACAAAGTGAAAAACTCCGACGCGAGCGGGTCAGGATAAAAGTATTTTACAGGAGGGGCACGTGTAGCTAGTGTCCTTGTCCTCCGGGCAAAGTCCATTGCCGAGTTACCGAATATACCGAGATGGGATACCGGGTGACGTACGACCGCCTTATCTTCCCACAAGATAGGGGGTCTCTGTGAAGCCTCTTCGTAGAGGTGCGCTTCTTCGGGGCGCTGTACACTCCCAGCCGCTGCGGGGCTGGTGTGTTCTTCACAGAACGTCTTCGAGACGTGTGGTTGGGGCGAGGGGAACCGAGATGGTCCCGACATTGGCGACGGTGGTGGCGGGGGCCGAGGGTCCTGCTGAGCTTGAGTCAGCCGTTACTTCTTCCCAGATCGTTCGGGCACGATACGTCTTGCCATCCGCGGGGGGCGCCGAGTACGGCTTCTTGCCAGAAGCCTGTCCCTTTCCACTACCCGAAGGAGCAGCCGTGGTCTTTCCAGACGCGGCAGCTGCATCCTTCGCCCTTTGTTGTTCGGCCCGCTGAGCGGCAGGCACGAACGTTCCCGCAGCCTTGTCCGCGGCAAGCTTAGGACACTTGTTGAAATAGTGTCCCGTCTGCTTGCAGTAGGTGCAGACGGCGTTGGTGGTGTCGGCGGGGGCTTTGGCGGGCGCCTTTCCCTTGTCCTTCTTTTTCTCCGACTTCTTTGCAGAAGTGGAGGACGTCTCCTTCTTTTCGGCAGGTGCCGAGTCCTTCTTACCGGCCTTCTCGAAGATCGAACCCTTGATCTTGTCTGGATATGACGTTTGATACATTTCCAGAGCGAAGTCGATGAGGGGCTCGATGTCGGTCGGGGCCTTGAAGAACGGAGTCTTGCCGAGGACGTTTAAGGTGTCCTTGACCTTTTCCGGGAGAGTCTCGGTGAATTCCCACACCAGAGTCTCATTGGCGGTTTCAGAGAGACGGCCGAGGGTGCGGAACCGTTCGCAGTAATTGAAGTAGTTCGATTCTGCCAGTTCCTTGCCCTTCGTGCCGTAATAGCCGCGAATTTCCTTCTTGGCTATCTCCTTATCCGTCATCTTCCCATACTGCACCATGACTGACTTGGTGAAGTCCTCCCAGGTGCCGAGAGGTTCACCGTTTCCTGCCTTCTTGATGAGAGGCGAGAAAAATTTGTATGCGTCCCCTGTGACGCGGAAGAGGGCCGTGGTGATACGGTCATGGTCATCGTAGACCCTGAGCGTACCGAAGTACAGGCCCATCTTCTCCACCCATTCCTGCGCAGTCACCTTTCCAGATGACCCGGAGAATTCGGGGGGAGGGGGGATTTTCAGGTTTTGAGGCAGACCTGGAATCTGCGGGGCGACGGCTGCTACAGCAGCGGCTGCAGCTTGTGCGGTGGCAGCGGCCTCGGCTGCACGGGTTCGAGCATTACCGGGGGCCGGTGCGGGTTCTTCCGGGGGCGTGCGGATGCCGGGAGGGTTGGGAACGGAGGGATTCTTGCGAATTCTCCGAAGTTCCTCGTCAACCTTCTCCATGCGCTCTGCGAACGCATCCTCGAGGTCGTCCAGCCGGGACCGGTAGTCCTTTCGGAGCTGCTTCTCCATTTCGGAGAGCTTAGCGGTGTACTCCTGTCGGAGTTCCTTGCCGAGGTCCACCATGGTGGACAATACCTCGTTCCGGACCGAATTGACCGCTTCGTGTAGCTCGTCTTGGGCCTTCTGTTCGATTGCCCTGGATTGCCCAGCTAGGGAATCGATTCGTTCATGGATACGCTCCAGGCGGGCGTGCACCATTCGACCTAGGGTGTCGGTGGTGTCATGGCTTATGGCCGCACTTCGTTGTACGGCGGCATCGATGATTGGCCCATGTATGGACCCATCCACCTTGTGGTGTTCCTCCTCAGGAAGGTACGCCTTAAGGTTGTTCTCGACAGCGACATTGGTCTGTCGTGTCGGACCCGAAAATTCCATTTCCAGGGTGGTGGCGGGCCCGATAGGGCGAGTTCGACGAGCCGGTGGGTACCCGGCAATGGGGGAGCCTGGGCGTGTACCCATGGGGTTGGTCGGAGATTCCCTTTGCGGGGGAGCGAACTCCGGCATTTCCTCTTCCTCTTCCTCTTCCTCTTCTTCTTCTTCTCCCTCGCTTAGGTGCTCCAGCGTCACCAGTTGCTGGGTTCCCGAGGGACCAGCTACCGGTGTCACCGGGCCTTCTGAGCGGAGGCGCATCTTACGGGGGGCGAGAGGAGTGCTGACGGAGGAGGTGGAAGACATTTTTGTGAATAAACTGTTTGTGACGAATGTTAGTTCCGGTTACTCATTGTCTTAGATTCTTAAGAAGGGTTTGTGGTTTGAAAACTGCAACTTTCGTTATAGATCCCACTTGCACTCTATTTCAGAGTTAAAAGATGATAGTATTTCTACTATACAATCGCGAGTATATCCTCTTCTACCGAAGTAGTTGAGGGCCCTGCCACCTTGTCAGGTGGTGTTACACCGAAGGCAAAAGTAATTTGTAGCGCTACGCATTCTGCTATGATACGAGCTAAGTCCGTACGCCAATCCAAAAAGGAAATACTGCCGAGCTGTTTACAGTACTTTTTCATAATTCTCCAGTCTCTATTGGTGATCCTCCCCCGTCTCGCTCTATCCTTTACGTTATCCACCAAGTCCTCCAATTCTACTACCATAGTATGGAAACGCATGTCGTTTTCCATATGGAAGCCTGGGTAATTAGGGGGATGGTTGGCGAGAGGAGTGAGACGAGTGAGAGTGCCTTCTAGCATGGGAATAACTTGATCGCATGCTTGGAGAGGCTTCTTCTTCCCGAAGACGAGGGAAGGGTCGAGAATCTTGTGGTTGGCCGGAACGGAAGGTCCGGCCGCCGGGCTGGAGAGACGGAGGGCCAGTGAAGAAGCTGCTTGCTTGGCTTCCTTGGCGGCTTGTTTGGCGGCGATTCGCTTATTCAGCTTATCGCGGGCGAGCTTGAGCTTGTTGAGTTCGCGGAGTTCGATAAGGTTCTCCATGGCGGTAATGGATTGCGCTAGCTTCTCTTCCTCTGTCCAGATGCGCTTGGCAAGTGGAACTGGTTTGGGAGGTCGAGGAGCGGGTTTCCCAGCCTCAGCGATGTGCTTTGGCATGTGGACAGGAATCTCCCAAAGATGGAGTTTCCCGGTGTAGTCTTCCTTTACAGGAAGGGTGTAAGTGACGTCCTCTGCCCGAGGAATGTCGGTGGTGTCGATGCGGCTGAGAAGGGACCGCTTCGCCGGTTTGACGTAGGGGGCAGTGGAGGAGCCACGGGTGCGACGGGTAACGCGGGGCATGTTTCTAGAAAGTGCAGCCTTCATGAGAAACGAAGTTTCCCAGTGATACGTCCAAGAACAGGAATAAAAGGGATTATGTAAGGTAGGGTAGTGGACTCCTTTTCAGGAGCAAAGAAGGTGTACTACGGGGCATAATTACTCTTATGTTGCGCGCAAACCCTGTGCCGAGACGGCGCGGATATTCGCATGACCCTAACGGTCAGAGGCGCCGACTCCAGGGGTAGAGTTGCTGACTGCCAGGCCGGTTCCTGGGTCAGATGATTGGGATTCGGATACACGACACCGCCCCGGAGGGACGATGCCGGAAAGTGGCTGGGATTTTACATCCCTTAGCCTGTCCATGCTTCAACAATGAGGTTGCCGTCTATAGCCACATGGGTGTCACATCAGGGCTAAAAAACCACTGTCGATCTAAGATCGCGAGACAGCAGCGCTCCACATCCCGAAGGAGTGGGCCACGCGCTTCTCTTCCAATGGGGCCCCAAATCCGTTTGACCCATGCTCGCACGCCGAGCTGCCCGGAGGACTTATGCTATTGGCTACCGCGAGTGACCTATGGCAGGGTGATTTTTTACGTCACCCCCCTCACTGCTTTTCCCATAACGGGTTCAACGCAGGTCCCTTACGCCTGGGAGGCGGCTTTGGAAAATTCCCATGCCATCATAATGATGACCCTGTGGATAGTGATGGGGCGCTGAACAACGCTTGCCATGACAGGGGGTTGGGCGCACACAGGCAGACCGTCCCCTTTTCTCCACAGGCGGGTCTTAACCGCGCATGGTCCAAGCTTGTCAGCGAGGACCATGTCCCCTTGACCCTGGAGTCCGGGTTAGGTAGGCCTCCTGCCTAAAAAGGCGGTGTGGCTTCCCTGGTTGCCAATCCTCTGCCGAGAATGGTGATGTATCCCCCAGATCTCAACTATCACCCCAATCGCCTTGTCAGGCAGAAAGGGATGTGCGCAGCAACAAGTAATAGCCCCTGTAGGATAGAAACCCAGACCCAAGCGCAAGCGCAAGGGTGGGGGTATGGGGGAGATTTGTTCTTATGACACAGACTAGACTGTGGGACTCACACTATAACCTTATAGGCGACTTGAAGATGTTGCAGAAGGTTGGTGAGGAGGCTAGTGGGCGCAAGCAGAGATGGTATGTAACTGTGCGAATGCAGAGAACAAATCTAAGGCTTATCCGCAGTGATAGCCCTACTTATATACATGCTTTGTTTGGTTACCGGTAAGGGAGCCAAACATGAAGGTGGTCTGTGCGCAGACATAACTAATATGCTTAAGTCGTAAACTACAATAGACCATGTGCGCCGGTAATGGCCGCACCAGTAAGATCGTTTGTTTGGACCGTAGGTCCATGTTGTGGAAGTGGCTGTAGCTACGTTAGTAAGCCATGCATGTGATTCTTATATACCGGCATCGGGATATGAGTAATCATAAGGGCATTGGCATGTGATAACGAGCGGGCCGCTTATCCAATCGTACTGACATAGCCCGGTACCGGGATATGAGTAAAGCGCGTGACACCGGAGGTTAGTCCGCTGAGTCATTGACGCGTATAACCGTGTTATGTACGTGTTGTTATGACAAGTGGACGTATACCGCGTTGTGTACGTGTTGTTTGGTTGCGTGTACGTGTAGACGGGCGCTTAGCAGCGTAGATGTCTACAAGGTCGTAGAAATACCAGATAAATAGGTAAAAATACGGGAAAAATAGTGGCATCTCCCAAATCTGTGACACCTTGATGAGCATGCTTTCTGGCTGGCTATTCACCACAGCATCTCAATCTCAGTCTCAGCGCTACAACAAAACTTACAGGAGGCAGGGCTTACACACAAGCTACTTCAGAAGATTGCAGCAGAGAGGGATGAGGAGCAGCGAGCTGCATGGCATGATGAAATTCGTGACAACTTTCTGGGGACCAGTGCTGAGTTCATCTTTGTGGACAAAACTAGCAAGAATGATCACACATACAATAGGTGTTATGGGTATTCACTTCGTGGTGAGGCCCCAAAATTAGTTGATGTCTTCATGCGTGGGGACCAGCACTCGTTAGCCGCTGCGTTATCGCTGGATGGGTATATTGCCACAAAGGTTGTTCCGGGGTCATTTGATTCCCAGGCATTCTACAATTTTATTGTCGAAGATGTTGTGAGTACTGTTATCTTCGTCAGTTATTTGCTGGCATATTCTGTATTCTAGCTGCCACAGATGAAACCATGGCCCAATGAGTGCTCAGCGATTGTCCTGGACAATTGTCGGATCCACTATGCGGAGAATTTAGCTGAAGTTGTTCGTGCAGCAGGTATATGTATCAGCTTGATATTCATTAGCATATACTCATGAGCTAGGCTGCCCATTGATATATCTTCCCCCTTATTCACCTGATCTCAATCTGATTGAGGAGTCGTTCAGCACATGTAAGTC
Source organism: Wolfiporia cocos (assembly GCA_029448655.1). Taxonomy (NCBI): domain Eukaryota; kingdom Fungi; phylum Basidiomycota; class Agaricomycetes; order Polyporales; family Phaeolaceae; genus Wolfiporia; species Wolfiporia cocos. The sequence goes on from JACCLO010000002.1 coordinate 176,515, forward strand.
AGCCTGTCCCCATCCTAGCATGAGAAGTCACAATGCTGCCACAGTGAAGAAACTCATTCGTTGTCACGGTGCACAGATACAGGCTGAGGAGGATCCAAAGGCAGCATTGTTGGAGGCATGTGGTTGTATTACAGCAGAGATGGCTCACGGTTGGTTCAAACATGCCGGTTACATTATCGAATAGTAGCTATGTATCAGTGAGATGATACATATTATCTTGTACAAAGCGAGATGGGACATAAAATGCGATAACACTGAATCATATCACACAAAAGATCCACTTGTGACATCAGCAAGAAAAGCCCTGTGTGCTGCGAGAAAATGTCCCCATTCTAGGTGCATAAACTTCCCTTTACCCTCCCACTCCTCTCGTGGAAGGGTCTTGACATTGGAGGACATATTGATGTCAGGAAAAAGTGCTTGAGATGAAGAGGCCAGTGTGCGATACGGGCGCTTACGGGCGCTTACAGGCTCGGAACATTGGCTTGGAAGATCGACGCATCGAAACGATGTGCGAAAAAAATTGACAAGTGTCATTATATTTCGGAACGACTGTAGTGGCATGTCATGTTTTATAGCAAGTCACATTGTTCCTGAAAGTGTTTGCACAATGTGGTGTTGAAGTCTTGCCTCTATTTCTCAGTGTGCTAAAAATCTGGCTTTCCTTCACTAGACCTCATGCCCAAAATGTCATGCTCTCGTCTTCAGTGAACACAGAGCTCACATAATCTTGAAAAAATTATACGGGCATGATATGCTGGTGGAAAAGAAAACATGGATTTATCTGTAGGACCCCAAAGCTGGCCTAATAGTGGAGTTCCGACAGAAGCCGAAGAGACACAGCAAAAATTACAGCATGCCAAGGATCGTATCAATACGCTGTCTCTCAAGCTCCGAAATGTGTCTCGTCGTGAATCTCGTGCCAAAGATGCAAATAAAAGGCTTGGACAGGCTTACAAAGCTGATATGGAGGTTGTAATGGCATGGAAAGAGGCAGAGTGGAAGGAGATTTACAGGGTACAGAGAGGGTAGGGTGGATAGAGGGCCAGCAGAGAGTCCAAGAAGCATTGACACAGTCAGAGAAGCTGCAGAAGGGATTGAAGCAGGATTTTCAGACAGAGCTGGATAGGCTGGAAATTGCTAGGAGGGTGGAACTATGGAATGCTCAACAGGAAGCTCGATGCCTAGAAAAGGAGAAGGAGAAGGCTCACTCCCATATAGCACAACTAAGTGCAGAGAATCACGATTTGAAGGCACAGAATGCGGCCCTTATCAAACATGTATCACGCATCCCGGCACAGAAGACTACAGCCGTAGATAGAGCGGTGAAGGCAGCACTCAAGACAGCTCCAAATGGTGGAGACAAACCCAGCATCGCGCTGAAGGACAGTGGGATTATCCCGGACAAAACCCGTGCTTTAGTCCGAGATTTGGTTGGCAGTGGAGTGCCTGCTGGACAAGTCAATGCCACAATCACAGCAGTTGCAGAAACTACAGGAGCAAGTGTGATTGGGAGTCTGAGCAAATGCTCCGTGGATAGGATTATGCTTGAGGGCTATGTGGCAGCTAAGATACAGATTGTGGAGGATGTGTCTCATGCTGAAGGTCAGTGTACATCTTACAAGATATGGGCTCTAACCAGGTTCATATGCTCCATTAGGGATAATAATTAGTGGAGATGGGACAACACACAAACACATCAACTATGAGTCACATCATGTGTATGTGAACCATGGTGATACACACACCCGACGCACTATAGGTGTTCACTCAGCTCCCAATCGCACAAGCGAGCAGCAGCTCAAGGGGTGGAAGACACTCACTGCTGACTTATATGACACCTACAATGCCAGTCCTAGGGGGCAGAGGAATCTGGTCAAGGCACAAGAATTTGCAGCGAAAATTGCCGGTGTCAATACTGACCATGCGGAAGATCAAAAGAGATTCACTTGCCTCTGTCAAGAGTGGAAGAAACGATGTGCTGAAGAAGTGCGTGGAGAGAGGGCATTAGCATTGATGGCACAAGAAGAGCTCATTCCGCTCTTGTGGGAAGAGAATACTCACACAATAGAGGAGATCGGCTGTGTAATGGTATGGGAGAAGCTATCAGAAGAGGAGCTGTCACAAGCCAATTTCAAAGCCTAGTAGAACACGCTAGCTTGGCACCCCACTCACGCCGTACGCACGCTACAGCACTCTATCCGAGCCCAGCTGGAACCCCACGGCAACGCTAGTAGAAGCCCTCCGCTATACAGGACACTACGGGCACTAGCAGACCACCAGCAGTCTAACCCTAAAACTCAGTCCAAGTCCCGGCAGCAAGACATACGCTGCCTAGTCCCTAAACCCCGGAGTCACGAGCCGACCCCTAGAGTCCAACAGGCTACTATAGCACGACGGCACGCCTTGTACAGATCAGGCTAAACCATCGCACACTACGCTATACGCCAACTAGGGGCATGGTCTACACTCGCACGTGACCCAGTACACTAAACCTAACGCCTCGCGTCCCCACCGCACGGACACGCGCCATTACTGGCATAGACATTATACTATACCCCTTATACACCCTGACCTACGAGTACACCAGGCAGGGATAATAACCCCAGGCTCTGCACGACTGAGAACCCTACCAGTCACAGAGCGCTGTACCCCGATCGTGGCAGACCACGCCCGATCACGGGCTTAGAACCCCGCCATTACCGGCGCATCCACGATCGACGAGAACCACTGATCGAACCCGATAGACTGGCTACTCCATTGATCCGCCCCTTACACTACGTTACCATGGACATCCTCGCGTACCCCAGCGCTCCGATGCCATTACCGGCACGTAGCTCATAGCCAGTTAGATACCAGTACGTAGAGGCCTCTGAGCCACCGTACACAAACATGTACAAATAGATTAGGAGTATATATGCCGGGCAGTCTTGAGCATAAACCTCAGACTTGTCTTGGCCTTTTGTGCCTTGAGATGCCCGGACCAGGAAGGCGCTTTCATGCGACCCACCTTCCCCCGGTGTGTGTCTTAAGGTTGCGCTTGTGTCAGGAGCAGAATCAGAAACACTATGAGACACTGCACAGAATCATCAATCGGCTAGGAATGGCAGAATACGACGCACTTTCTACCGAGGAGAAACACCATGTGGACTTGTTTGTCTGGGCAGGCTGCTGCATGCACAAGGAGCTAAATTCCATCAAGGGAGGAAATGCAGCAATGGTGGCATTTTGGGCCAAGGCTGGCATTACTGGGCCAATTCTGCTGATGAACCGGGATAATGCTACTGCTGCTGCCATAGGAGGGGTGGCAACTAGAGTGACTGCAGAGGAAGTATCAGAAGGTGGTGGCACCAAGACAACGAAGTTGGCAGGGGCTATATTTCGACATAAGGATGACAAGAAAGGGCAGCAAGACACATACTTCGAAGCATCTTCTGCCGTGGGAGCTATCATGCGCTTCCCTGATACCAGTAACACACGCTATCAGTCACACTGCTAGTGTTGCCGAAGTTCGGTTCAGTTCAGGTTCAGGGGGGTCTGGGGCTGAACCTAGAACTGAACCGACTGCAGGGAGCCTGAACCTGAACCTGAATCTGAACCTGGACTGAACCTGCTGAACAGGTTCGGTTCATGGTTCGAACTAGGTTCGAACCACTAAATGACTTGCTTTTCTAAAATGTAAAAATAATTTTGAGTCCACTGGAGTAACCGATGTGCTGCAAAATAAATGTGCCATAGACATTAGAACCATGTAAGAACACCGAGACGCGACCAAACACGCATCAAAATGACGCAGAATGCACCACGGAAAGCCAGCTGGTAGGCAGAGGCATTATGCCCATCCGAGGTGGTTTAGCCACAGCTCGACCGATCGTGATCGACGTTGAACCTTCGCTGGTTTGCGCACAATCTGAAACGTCGCAAAAGCCCTGCGGACACTCTCTGGCTACTCATCTAGTCAAAGACAGGTACTATCCGACATTTCTCTAGGCTCTCTAGCATAGACAGGTCTGTCCCAACCTCGACTACTTTCCTATAGCTTTTTCCATGTCTTGTCTCTCTAACCTCTGCGCACCACCTTAGATCTACGGTCTATCGGTCTCGTAAAATAATTTTCTAGTATTCCAGGACAATCCTCACTGTTTCAGGGTTCGTCTCCGACTTGTCTAGCTTGTAGGGTGCATACTCAAATTTTAGGGCACTCAAAATGTTGTAGAAAACCTTATAGCTCTCTATGTATTTAGGCGATGTGCAGATACGAGAAAATACATTGATTACTTCCAAGACAAAGTTAGACAAAGAGCTGTGCTCGAGGCGTTTGCTCAGGACTTAGGGAATCAGTTACCAATGTTTTGATTTGATTTCTATTATTCCTGATCCATTCAACGTGCCGCCGCCGTTTGGATCGCTACAAGCTGCGTGTCTCCTAGGTACATTGCTCGCCATCGACCCCTCAAACACCTCACCTATCGTGGCACATCCTGACCTGCCCGGGAAACCCGAGGGAAATATTTTTCTGACAACACCAAACTTCAAGGTCTGCAGTGCCTCTATTTGGTGTCTATTGGGCTGCTACATTCCAAATTGGCTCTTAATCTTCTTTACAGTGGTAAAACATAACTTTTGATGCACTCAAGGCAGCAAATTTGAGCAGTTCAGTAATCAGAATCCATGAGCAGAATGAGTGTGAATTAGCCTGAGGCAAAGCTTAATAACAAACCTTATTAGACAGCTCTGTATATAACCTAGGTTCATGGATATGAAGTGAAACATTGTGAACTACATTTTTTACTTCATCTGACAGCAGTGAATGTAGCCCAGTGCCAAAGAAAGCACAGTACTTCCAACATGGGGCTGAGCTCTCACCATATTGGGAGACTGGAGTATATCAGTGCTGATGCTTGCCATTGTGAAACCAGTTATCCATAGCTTACTGCAACAATACTATAGCAAAAATGGCAAGAATATGATTGTAATTTATGCTTATCCACCAGCAGTTGCCAAGAATATGTTAATGCTAAGTGGTTCAAGGTTCAGTCCGGTTCGAACCTGGTTCAAGGGTACCCATGGCCCCCCTGAACCAAGAACTGAACCTTGACATCCTACCCTGAACCGGACCTGGACTGAACCTGAACCTAGGTTCGGTTCCGGTGGTTCAGGTTCTGAACCTTGGTTCTGAACTGAACTTCGGCAACACTACACACTGCGCTGCGGCGGAACTGCTAGTGAACTTATCTCTGTATATTGAGTTTCTGGAAGCAGTCCGGGACAAGAAGGATAACCATACCTTCAATCATATGGAAGCAAACCTGTTCAAAGCACTGCATGACAAACCAACCATCACGGAGCTATGCGTGCTTGCTCTATATTCGCAGGCTGTCTCTCATCCATACCTCCGCCAGGTCCGTGGTCCTAATCAGGAGCATTCAAACATTCTGGACCTGAGGCCACTACATGAACGTGTCATAGAACACTGCAGACGGATCATCAGCACCCCATCACTTCTACTTGCTGCCGATGCATCTTATAGCCAAGGATCACTTGATGGAAAGCTGTGGGAAAGGCCAGAAGTCATTTATACAGTTCATAGACTGAAAGAATCACTTCCTCACCTTGAGGCTGTGATGGTTGCATTCTTCGAAGGCGCACTGGCAACCTGGGAACGATTCAGCATTGAATTTGCAAAGGGCGGTCACATAAACATCCTATCAGCTTCCGAGAAGCAGCGTGCATGGATGTGCACCACAAATGACGATAATGAAGGGGCATTAGGGGCTTACCGTGTAGGTGCACACCGTGCACCAAGCATGACACTCCATCAGTACAATGCACGCCAGGTCTTCAAGACAAATGAGACAGCAATCTACGTTAATAGCATATTGGGCCATACCTGACACAAGCAACAAACTAGCACTCAACCGGGGGAAGGGGGCTCGCTCAAAGGCGCCTTCCAGGTCCCGGGACCACTAGCCGTCAAAGGCCAAGACAAGTCTGAGGTTTACGCTCAAGACTGTCTGGCATATATACTCCTAATCTATTTGTACATGTTTGTGTACGGCGGCTCAGAGGCCTCTACGTACTGGTATCTAACTGGCTATGAGCTACGGGCCGGTAATGGCATCGGAGCGCTGGTATGCGAGGATGTCCATGGCGACGTAGCGTATAAGGGGCGGATCTAAGGAGTAGCCAATCTGTCGGGTTCGATCGGTGGTTCTCGTCGATCGTAGGTGCGCCGGTAATGGCGGGGTTCTAAGTCCGTGATCGGGCGTGGTCTGCCACGATCGGGATATAGCGCTCTATGACTGGTAGGGTTCTCAGTCGTGCAGAGCGTGGAGTTATTATCCCTGCCTGATGTACTCGTAGGTCAGGGTGTATAAGGGGTATAGTATAATGTCTATGCCAGTAATGGCGCGTGTCCGTGCGGTGGGGACGCGAGGCGTTAGGTTTAGTGTACTGGGTCACGTGCGAGTGTAGACCATGCCCCTAGTTGGCGTATAGCGTAGTGTGCGATGGTTTAGCCTGATCTGTACAAGGCGTGCCGTCGTGCTATAGTAGCCTGTTGGACTCTAGGGGTCGGCTCGTGACTCCGGGGTTTAGGGACTAGGCAGCGTATGTCTTGCTGCCGGGACTTGGACTGAGTTTTAGGGTTAGACTGCTGGTGGCCTGCTAGTGCCCGTAGTGTCCTGTATAGCGGAGGGCTTCTACTAGCGTTGCCGTGGGGTTCCAGCTGGGCTCGGATAGAGTGCTGTAGCGTGCGTACGGCGTGAGTGGGGTGCCAAGCTAGCGTGTTCTACTAGGCTTTGAAATTGGCTTGTGACAATACCGACCATCAATTTCTGCGGAAGGAAGCTTGCAGAATTGATTCAAGTGGGCTGGAAAAGCAGAGGCAGGAAGAGCAAGCAAGGGAGGATGCCCGAGTTGTTGCCTGAAGACAAGAGCTTAACAGGAAAGCAGAAGCACAGAATGAAGTTAAACGAGCACGTCTAGCGGCACTCACGGTCATTCTGGATCCAACACAGCTCACTGAAAATTTAAGTGTGAAACAAATTGATGCACAGATTGAGTGGCATCGTCAATATGATGCAGAGAAGCTGATACCTCCTTCAAAAAACCTACAACGAAAAGCGGCTAAATTAGCAGCCCTCAGAGCAGCTGTGGAACATTATGGAGGGGGTGCATATACCGCTGCTGATGCCAAACCTACAGCAGATACCGAGAGCGCAATTGACATTGGCGAGGGATCTGAGACTGATACTGAGATGGAAAGAGATAACTGACCTGCGGCTTCCTTAATAGCCATCCTTGCATGACTTATATCTTGGGATCATATAATCTGCACACTACTTGAGCTGATAGCATACATAGGTACTACTAGTGACATCAAATCCTAGAGCAACGCCCTGGACTTCAAGTAACACCCTGGACTTCGAGCGGTACCAGCGTCAAAAGCGCCACCATCACAATTCCAGCGTCGAAATCCCTTGTAAGGTAAGCAATTCAGACTCCGAGGTGATAAGCTCGGGACACATTTCTAGGCGGGGTTGCCCCTCCCCATTTCTCGTCAACATGTCCCTCCGCTCCTTAAGTGACCACCGTCGCGCAACACGTGTTGGCCCCGATGACAACGATTACGACGATTACGCGCTCTCTCTACGCAGACTCCATGAAATCGCCTGGCGAGGGAATCCCCAGGATCTCTTTCATCCTATCTCTGTTACGTCCGACGCGCAGCGCGTAGAAGATGAACTTCCAGAAAATCCTATGGTGCTTCGATGGGACTCAGATTCCACCACAAAGGAATTGACTGAATATACCCGGGCGGTCCTTGTCAGGGACGAGTATCGCAGCATGCTACAGGACATCATCAACACATTCTGGTGGGATGGTGATGGAGCAAACCAAGGCGGGAATGACAGGGGCGATGCACCCGCGCATATGGATGCTGAGCCAATCCATAACCCCTTCGTTGGCTTGCCGAGCCAAAAGAGGTCTGGGTCCGGTGGAATCGTTATTGGCAATCCCGGTATCGGTGAGGATGCCTACTATTCAAGTCATCTTGTCCTTCTCACAAAGCCACAGGGAAAAGCCTTTTTCTGTTCTATGTACTTGCCCTCCGCCTCCTCGCAGGGCAACCCACCACCTTCCAGAAGGATAAGAAATCGAGCTTCGTCCTAAATGATGAAGGAGTCTTCGAGTTTCCCGGTGGCTTCGAAACAAAGGATGACCTACACCGCTACGTTCCCGGCGGAACATGGTTCTTGGTCGACTCCAATCGATATTTGACAGATGTGCCTCCAATATACGATAGGTTGGCTTTCCGCTGCCCTGGCTTTATACTGCAGGCGGCGTCTCCGCGCGGGCAGCGTCTTCAATGGTGGAAGAAAGCTCCGAGGCCAGTAGTGAAGTTCTGGATGAAGCCTTGGACAGTTGGGGAGCTCATTGTAGGGTGAGCCTCCTTGCTTCGTTCTCTTTGTGAGCGATGAATGAACGTCTTGACAGCCTGGATCTTCAGTCGTGGGAAGCCGGCCAAGACAAGCCTTCAGCGCAAGACATCGCGGACTTCGCTAAACTCTATGGCACCTCTGCTCGCCAGGTATATAGCTGTGGGGCGAACCAAGAGATTTACAAAGAACTAATCGAACAAGAGATTAAGCAACTGGATGATTTGACGAAGTTGAATCAACTGGTTAACAATGCCCATGCCGTAGCCGAGGATGAGAAAATATCTCATCTCTTCCTTGAGGTCACTCCACGGCCCGGTGATCGAACGAAATATAACGTGAATGTAGCCACCGACTACCTATGGCGCAAACTGAAGGGTGGTCTCGACAAAACCTTGGAGCACAAAGCCAATGAGCTATATCAGCAATACGTTAAAGATCCTGTCACCAGGGGTCTCGCCGGCCGCTTCTTGGAATGTGCAGTCCTTGTCGAGTTTCCCAAGGGCGGCGAGTGGCCCATGACCGCCATGAAGAAGCGCCCGCCGTCGAAGATAAATACTCATTGGAAATCCGATGACACCAAACCTTGCCGGTACCTTCGCTTGGGCTGCCAAGGCCGCAACGTAACTATAGCAAACGGTCGGATCGATGCATCAGTTGAGAAATTCGAGTATCTGCCCCGCTACCCCTTCTCTAGGAAAACCTCGGAATTGAAGGATGGGTTCTACGCCCCTGATTCTGACTCCCAGCCTTCATTCGACGCGTTTGTTTACGAAGCTGGTTCTCGACGTGCAACCATCTTCCAGGTGACTGGCAGCCCCAAGCACGAAATCTCCACGCTGGGTCTAAAACAGCTACATGATTGCGGCGCGAAGTCTATTCGTCTCGTCGTCATCACACCTCCCATTGAAGAAGGCAGCGTTTTGGATATCTCGGCTGCCAACTCCGACAGGGACAAGCTGAGCGAGGTTTATCACCTCGTGGTACCAAAGACAGGTATTCTACCCCGTAGCCAGGCCAGCGGCCGCAATATCAAAGGAAAGCAGCCCCGAACGCGGCCAATTGCGCGGCAGACCGATATTGGCGCGGAGACCTCCAGCGTTGATGCAGGCCTGCCCACCACCGAGCCGGGAAGTACTGCTACAGGGTCGCGTAGTGCGGAGCCACCGCGCAAGAGGCGTAGGGCCAAGGACTGGAGTGAACTCGTGCCTCCTCGAGAGATGCGTGATCGCAAGGCGAAACGGGCGCGGAGGGGATGATTATATTGGTCGTCATGTCGGGACGTTCACGGGCTTCGTAACGGGGCGCAATATACCCGTCGGTTTGCTATCAATATGCTCACGGAGTCGAACACAGCCTAGCTAGTGGGACCTCATATGTATCGATACACATCTGAAGCTGTATCAATCGCCGCAGAAATAATTAGTGGTCGCGATCACACGCAGGCGGTCCTCTCGCGAGACCGGGCCTCGCGCTTGCTGCTCGTGAACGAGTGCGCGCCAGCGAGCGCGCTCCTCGTCCTCGTCCTCGCCTTCGCCTTCGCCGTCTCCCGCGATGCCAATCGTGCAGCTCGCGCCCTTCTCGTCCCTCGTCGAGCCCGCCTTCTGGCACGCGCTCACCGACCTCAAGATCGACGTCCTCCGCATCTCCGACGCCCCCGTCCCATCGCTGCCTCCTATGCCACCGGCAGATCCGTCACCGACCGCGAGTCCGGCGCAGAGATCGCCCTCGGCTGCAACCTCTCCCTCGGCGGCGATGCCTTCTCCACCACCCCGCAGTGCGTACCGTCCCGCCGCTCGCACGACCCGCTCATCTCTGCCTGCAGACCTCCCGCGCGCGCCGTTCTCGCCACGGGCCTACTCAAGAACTACAACACCATCGAAGAGTTCAAGGCCGCAGACAAGACCGCCCTCTTCAACACCGTCGCCGACGAGGTGCGCTTCCTCTTCCGTCCCCCTGCAGATCTGGCAAAGCATCGTCGCCGACAGGTCCACCGCACACCTGACCCGCGTCCTCCTCCTCGCCTTCGCGGACCTCAAGAAGTACAAGTACTACTACTGGCTCTCCTTTCTCGCGCTCGCCGCCAAGCTCGCGTGGGAGATCGACGACGCGGGCTGGGCACCCGCAGCTGCGCACCTCCCCGAGTCCGCGCTCGCTGCGCTCCACGCCGAGACACAGCAGACGTCGCACGCCTTCTTCCTCGTCCGCCTGCGCGACGGTGTGCCCGAGCTTGGCGCCGTCGAGGCGTACGACGCGTTCTTCGCCGGCGTCCCCGAGGAGGAGGTCACCCCGCCGCCTCCCGCACGCACGCATGCTAACCGCCCGCCGCGCAGCGCACAATCGCGTTCCTCGACCCCTCCGCAGCGCCGTCGAACCCCGGCTGGCCGCTGCGCAACCTCCTCGCGAGGGAGCGTCCAAGCCGCGGTGGGGTGGGAGAAGAACGTGCAGGGCAAGCTGGGCTCACGCATGGCGGACCTCGCGCCGATGATGGACCCGACGAGGTGAGAGCTACGCTCTGCGCGCATCGGCCCGTGCTGTCCGTTTCTTCCATCCGCCGTTCCTCCTCCTCCCTTCGCCCATGCTCTGCTTTACTTCCCCATCCGCCTTTCGCCCTGTCGTGCACCATCCTCGTCGCTGCGCCCGTTCCCTGCTCACCGCGCCCACCGCGCCCAGGCTCGCGGACCAAGCTGTCGACCTGGACCTCAAGCTCATGCGCCGGCGCATTCTCCTCGCGCTCGACCTCGAGCGCGTCGCCGCTACGCGCTGCCTCCTCCTCGGCGCGGGCACGCTCGGGTGCTACGTCGCGCGCACGCTCACGGTGCGTCTCTCCCGCGTCCGCTTCTCTTCTCAAGCATTGTTGCTCACCCTCTGACACGCTGACACGCTTCCGATCACGCACGCTGTCGCGCTGCCGTGCTCACATGCCGCCACTCACACGCCGTCGTGCCACGCAGGGCTGAGGCGTGCGCACGATCACTTTCGTCGACTCGACGCGCGTCTCGTTCTCGAACCCCGTCCGCCAGCCGCTCTTCGAGTTCGAGGACTGTCTCCACGGCGGCCGCCCCAAGGCCCCCGTCGCTGCCGAGCGCCTCAAGAAGATCTTCCCCGATGTGGTGCGTCGCCGCGTCCTCCTCTCTCCCGCCCACGCTCACGCGTGTCGTCTCTTCTCGCACGATCTGTATGCTTGCGCCCGCACGCCCGCACGCGCGCCAGAACGCGACTGGGCACGTGCTGAGCATCCCGATGCCGGGGCGCCCCGTCCCGCCCGCGTCAGAGGCGCGGACGTCGCGGCGCTCGAGGCGCTCGTCGACGCGCACGACGCCGTCTTCCTCCTCATGGATTCGCGCGAGAGCCGCTGGCTCCCGATCGTCTTCGGCGCAGCCAAGGGCAAGGTGCGCCGCCCGCCCCCGTCCCCGCCGCGCGGGCGCCGCTGACGCTCGCCGGTCGCCGGCGCATGCAGATCGTGATGAACGCCGCGCTCGGCTTCGACACGTTCCTCGTGATGCGCCACGGCGCCCACGCGTCGCGCGCCGCGCCCGCCGCGCCGCGCCTCGGGTGCTACTTCTGCAACGACATCGTCGCGCCCACGGATGTGCGTGTCGTTCCTCCGCGTCCGCCGCGGCGCTGAGCAGATCACCTGCGCTGTCCGCCCCGCGCGCGCAGTCCCTCACGGACCGCACGCTCGACCAGATGAGCACCGTGACGCGCCCGGGCTTCGCGTCGATCGCGTCGTCGACGGCGGTCGAGCTGCTCGTCGCGCTCCTGCAGCACCCGGACGGGTACGTGCCCTCCCTGCTCCCTCCCCGCTCTTCGTGTGCTGAGCTTCAGCTGCATTTCCGACTGCAGACCCTTACCATGCATGTAATAATTGGCTACGCACGACGATGCGCGGCCGCTATGACGTGCACACCGCTGCGATGCATGCGACCCCTACGCGTGATGCAACCCCTACGCGTGCACGCAACCCCTACGTGTGCACGCGACCGCCAACGCGCAGCATCCATGCACCCGCGCCACTCGTGCAGCCCGGCACGGATGCATCCGTGTCGGAAGGCGTGCTCGGGCCGGTGCCACACCAGCTGCGTGGGTTCCTCGCCCAGTTCCGGAACATGCCCATCACCGGTACGGTATGCGACCGGTGCACGGGGTGCAGCGAGACGGTGCGTGTCGCCATTCTCCACTGGCATCTTCCTCTGCATTGTGGCGTGGATGCTGACTGAGGTGGGCAGGTCCTCCAGGCGTATGAGGCTGGGGGCTTTGAGATGCTGCTGAGGGCGTTCAACGAGCCAAAGTACCTCGAGACGCTGACGGGGCTCGATAAGCTGTATGCCAAGGGCAACGCCACACTTGAGAGCATCGGGTGGGATGAAGAGGAGGGGGAAGAGGACTCTTGATCGCGTTGCGCTGCTTGGATATGGGGTCTTTGGGCTGTGTGGTGATGTGTAGGACGTACTGCTGTATTTCCCTGTGGCGATATCCCGGAAATGTATGAGATGGTTGATACCTTGCTGGTGTTGCGGGATGTCGTGTGTTGGCGAGGCGAGGCGATCAGCGCGCGACGTACCGGTGCACGGTTATGCACGGTGATCGAAAGCATGGTCGATGGCGATGACATGACTTGGTATCTGACATGCGCGTGCAGCCGGACAGTCGTCGCAACAATATCGGCCATGCATGCGTGAGTCTCTCATCGTGATGATGCTAAGGGCCTGTACGGGAACGCAACCTGAAAACGCTGGCCAGCGATAGCGATTGCGCTCAAAAATATCGGCCGTGGGAATATCTTTGCGACGCGCGAGCGCCCGCGCGCTTGTCACGCCTTGCTCACGCTTGCTCGGCGCCTACGTCACGTCAATCACTACCGGCTGCTCAATGCCCGACACAACCCTCTCTGAGGCGCAAACTCGTGGTTTTGCTGCACATATGGCTATACCCTGGACCACAGCATCCCTAATTGAACTTCGAAAGAGGTCAGCTGAGAGGAAGTTGCGTACATCCAAAGTCTGCATGGCCAGTCACAATCAGGTCACAAGGGGTCACACGGCGGTCACTGCCCGCGCTCAGTAGCGGTTCGCATTTCCGAACGGTCTGACATTGCAAAATCGACATCGCTGGCTAGCGCTGTCGAGCGTCTGTTTTTTTGGCAGGGAAATCGGTCGCCAGCGATATCAGGTTGCGTTCCCGTACAGGCCCTAAATCGCTGGGGTGTACTGCATACAAGAATTGCATCGCCGATGCCAAAGCGAGTCTCGCGAGATGCAGAACCACTTCACTGCTAGAATTTAGAGTGCGAAGATGCGTCTGCGAGTACTCTCCAGGTGCATCGAGCATCGAAACGCAACCTGTGATTGCAAGTATTCCGTGACAGATGTTATATCACTCTGAGGGCATAGCACTCTTAGACGATGCAGTCAGACTAGGACCACAAATCTCCACCGTGCCGGCACAAGAACCATGAGCAGGCGATGTGTAAAAACATTCGGATTCGTTCTTACATGTCTATGATGCCTCTGTTGAACAAGCCGAGGGGCAACCCCGTGAAGAATTGCGTCCAGAGCTAATCATTTCAGAGTATGAATGACCTACCTCCAACAGCGATTAAATGCTGATATCAGGGCTTCATATGTTGCTGCCGGATATTAGCGGAGTCCGCATACGGTGCCTGGTAAGAAGTCTGAAGTTATTCAACTTAACTTTGATTTATTTTGATCCAGGTGACGGACTTGGGATGTGGGGGCGATCACGCCTCTGTAGAAGCTGTCGTGACTGCTCAGGCAGCAAGGCTAATTTCAAGATCTGATCAGGATCAGCGGGGAACAATTGCATCCCTTCAACACTCAGATCAGCAGGTAGCTGACAACTGCGAGTGCCTTAAATTTATGTGTGCAACTCCGACCTTCTGTCCAATTGCTGACATGCATCTACCTTGAGGGACTAACCGTATACTTGGTCAGTTCTCATTGGCTGGCTCTATCATACAGCAGCTATCTTCAGCTCAATGTCGAATGTTCCTCCAGTTTTACAATGACCAGTTTCCTCAGGCAAATATTGTGGATATCCAACATCTGCGGCCTCCTTCTGGTTCAATATACCTGACAACCAGTGTGTGAATGCATGACTACCTTGTACTTGAAGGTAGACACATTACACCATCACATCAGACTGGAGTCCGTGCTCCTGACTCAATTATTGAAATGGGACTTGGTTTGTTGGTGAGGTGTTTGGTATATATACTCATCAGCAGGCAGGAATAATCAAGCCATCTCATGACACAAGCAACAACCTAAGCAACTACTCAGGGGAATATTACTTGCATGGAAGCATATTCCTGATCTGAGGCTACCCAAGGTGTATAAGGCCAAGACGAGTCTGGGGTGCTACCCTGCTCGTCGGCCAGTATATATGCTATTCTACTGTTTGTACATGTTTGGCTACTGTACAGTTATTATGTAAGCTGATAGTCCGGGATAATGTAGGTAACCCTATAATGGGTGTAAGTACACGGCACAGAGTGTCCGGGGGTTTGACAACACGTGATAGAGTGATCGGGGTCCTTGTTACGGGTCAAATACCCGTTCGTATATTCGAGTCGCGAATATAGATCGTTCTTCTGCACGTAGGCTTGTTGCCGTATGCAAGGCAAATACTCGTTAGATGCCTTCAAGTCCTGGGTGAAGTTCCTAGGAGATCGTGTAATATCCAATACGCGTTAGAGGATATAATCTGTTCAGGTGCGAGTCGAAATAGAATATAAGACTCGCCTAAGTCCGAGAAGTCAGTGTGCACTTCGAGGACTTAGTCGTTCGGTTGCTCGAGCGAGAAATACTGAGCGTAGTTTCCTACGTTTGAGAACGAGTATAAGACTTCTTGTTTGTACAACAAGGTCGAGCTGAAGAGCCTCGACAGTAGGTACATTAGTTTATATACTACGTTGGGTTTCAGGGGTCAAGTCCGTCCCAGATGCCACCGATACTATCTACGCTATGGTACCAAACGTTTGATAAGTATGGAGTGATATATCTGAGACGATGGATAGGGATGATGGCGGCTGAACGCCATCTATCAGCAAATAAACGATGAATATGAAACGGTGGCAGGGTTGGATATGCCAAAGGTGAAACGCGCCCTATAGACTAGTACAACTGGGGATGCGCCCAGTAGAGTCACGAGTAGCCAGGGGAGTTGGTTGCACAACAAGTCCCTGTATCGTATTTGCCCAGTGGTGAGTTCTGTCGATATCCGAAAAATCAAAATAACCGTAACAGTCCTTGCACGTGACTGCTTAGGCGCGCGCTTAGATAAGATAAGGGTTTAGGCTCTAGTCACTTAGTCATTGGCTAGGCAAAAGAAATCAGCTTGTGACAGTACCCCCTCTTCTAGCTGTGTGTCCCCACACCCAGCAATCGTTTTGGTCATGTGTGGGTCGGTTTGACATGGGTGGTTGATGTCGTGTTTATGGCAGATGTGTGGGCTGTGCATCTGTAGTACATATTGTATGGGGTAGATCCAACCTGGGTTGTTGGGTATGGTGGATTCTACGTATTGTCCCACTTGTATGCCGTACTTGATTATACGAGTCGTTGGATTGCAGAACCACAAGTTCCAGGCATTGAGCTGCTTTGGGCATATGTAGAATGGTATTTTTGAATCTACTAGCAGCTAGTGATGTGCAAAGCACGGCTCAAAGCCGTGAGCCGGGCCTGGCCGAGCTGACTTAAGCCGGGCCGAGCTGAGCCTGGGGGGTGGCTTAAGACGGCTCAGGGCCCGGCTTGGATCGTGAGCTGGCCGTAGCTGAGCCCTGAGCCGGCGGTTTTAGGTGCGCAGCTGTGGTGTTGTTAAAATTAGCGAAAATGTTTTAAGATTTTGCATCAATTCACCTTATATGATCTCAACGGCCATTACAATGACTTGTGATCTGCTAACACGGTGCGGAACGTTGTGACTACTGTTGCGATCAGGGTTGTGATCAAGATCTGAATTTTCGGTCAACATCATAAGCAACTGTAAAAACACTTGAAGATCAGATTATCAACAAATAGTAGACATATAAGCATTCTGAATATGTTGTGCTATCATTTGAACTGCACAAGCCAATAATTCTGAGGTCCTACCTGATTACCCATAAGCCCCGGCCTGAGCCTGAGCCGGGCCCAAGCCAGCCTGAGCCGTCAAGGAGGGCCCGGCTTGACATTTCGCTGAGCCCGAGCCCTTCAAAGCTGGGCCCAAGCCCCGGGCTTTGAGCCGAGCCGTGCTTTGCACATCACTACTAGCAGTGAGTTATTGATGTTGTCGTGAATGATAAACTTGTTGGGTGTCTGGTGGAGTTTCATGTCAAGGAATTTCCTATCGAGGTCTTCCCACTCGGGGTCCCATACAGCGTGTCTGTTTTTCCACTGATGTCCCAGAGCGGTAGGTCTGTCCTTGAAGTACTTGGTTACTATTTCCTGCCATGGAGTCAATCCGCGTTTCCTTTCCCATGTCGTGTTCCCATCAGACCACTCGACTTCCAGCTCGACTCGCCCTCAGTCTTCTCTGGATGCGAGGATCCTGAGAGGCCTACGAGTGTCATTGCTTTCCGTCCGTTTGTTGTGATTCTGATTGGGGAAAGCCAGAGCATGATATGGTAGTAGTAGGACCTCGTTGAATACGGGGTATATGCCGCGCATGTCTGCGGGCAGGTCCAATTCATATGCTCCATGTCCGGTTTTCTTAGTGACCTTGTATGGGCCGTACTGTTTCGAATCAAGTTTCTCCGTAGGGTTTCCCATGTTAATGTTTCGCCCATTGACCCAAACCATGTCTCCCTCGTTGTACGTGTGAGGGTTGGTTCGTTTTCGGTCGTAGTATTCTTTCATACGAAGCTTGGCTTTCTCGAGATTCTTTGAAGCGGTTTGGCTGACCATGTGCATGTGTTCGACCCAATCCTTGGCGGTTCCCACCCCCTCTTCCAGCTCTGGTGCTTCCACTCCTGTAAATGGGTGGTATCTGTGAGTAAGGTAAAAGGGGCTGTAGCCCGTGCTACTGTGTACGTGGCATTTGTATGCAATGCTAGCTAACGGGAGTAAGTCCGGCCAGTTGGTGTGTGTGTCGTTAATAAATAATTGTAGGTACACCTCTAGTTCCTGGTTCATACGTTCCGTCTGCCCGTCTGTCTGTGGGTGGAACGTTGTACTAGGGTTTCCCTCGATGCCTAATCTACGATATACGTCCTTGATAAAGTCCGATACAAATCGTGGTCCTCTGTCGCTAAATACTTTCTTTGGTAGTCCGTGCTGTGCGTATACTTTATCTACAAATATGTTGGCCCAACCTTCGGCAGTAAGCCTGGTTGTGGTTGGGACTGCGATATAGTCCTTGGATTTCATATCTACAACTACAATGATAGTGTCCCGACCCTTGGATACCGGGAGTCCCGTGATCATGTCGACAGAAATGTTTTCCCAATTGTGCGTGGGTGTTGGATTTGGGTTCAGTGGTGCTGCTCGCTTTGAGCGATCTGGCTTGGCACGTTGGCACTTGATACATGCTTTGATGTATTGGCGGATGTCATTTCGCATCTTGGGCCACCAGTACGAGCGATGGATGGTGGTGTACGTGTTTTCCATGCTGGGGTGTCCAGCCGAGACCGTGTCGTGAAATGAGGAAATGATTTTTCTGATTAATTCCTCGTCTCTCGGAATGATCAACTTCCCCCTCCTGAAGCACCCGTAGACACGTACACCAAACCAAACAACACGTACATAACACGCACGTTATGTACTATACATAAGCGGCCCCAAGGTTTATCACAAGCCAACGCCTTAGATGACTCATATCCCGGTACCGGCATATGTCATCACACTTATTCGGCTTACAAACACTTGTAGCCACAACGTCAATGTGGACCTACTGGTCCAAAGCCCGTCTCTTACTGGTGCGGCCATTACCGGCGCACATGGTCTATTGTATATTATGACTTAGCTGTAATATTTGTATCTGCGCACTGACCATCTCAGTGTTTGGCTCCGTACGGCGACCAAACACTAGACATGTATATAAGTAGGGATAGCACTATGCTATTCTTTAGATTTGTTCTCTTGCATTCGTACTTTAGCACATCACTCCTGCTGCGCATACTAGCCCCTCACCTCGCCCTTAAGCCCCTCAAGCTTTATAGTCGAGTAAAGTGAGTCCCACAACCTAGTTTGTGTCACTTTCCGGGGATGTGCACGAGTTGTAGGTCATACTCAGCAAGTTCCGTCATCCACCGGGCTTGTCACGGATTAATCTTCTGTGGAGTCTTAAAGTATTCTAGGTTTTTATGGTCCGTTAATACTTCTACAGGGTGCTTTGCACCCATTACAAAGTGACGCCATTCGTCTAAGGCATGCATGATAGCTAAGAGTTCGCAATCGTAAATCTCGTAGTTTCGTTCTGCCGGTAGTAGCATCTTTGAGTGGTACACTATGGGTTTCCAGATGCCGTCCTGATTCTGCATGAGACAGGCTCCAGTTGCAAAATCTGAAGAGTCTGCTTCGATGCGGAATGGGTTGTCATTGTTTGGTATCCCCAGTACAGGTGCTGTGACGAAGATTTTTTTTAACTTGTCGAAGCATTCCTGTTCTGTCACGCCCCATTGCCATTCTCCGTCTTTGGTAAGATTGATAAGGGGGCGTGCTACCGTTGAGAACTTCGGGATGAATCTCTGGTAGAAGTTTGCAAATCCGATGAAGGACTGCACTTCTTTCTTTGTTACGGTTATTTCGATTTTTTCGAACACTGGCAGAACTCACCACCGGGCGAATACGATACAGGGACTTGTTGCACAACCAACCCCCTGGCTACTCGTGGCTCTACTGGGCGCATCCCCAGTTGTACTAGTGCATAGGGCGCATTTCACCTTTGGCAGATCCAACTCTGCCACTGTTTCATCTTTATCATCTAGTAGCTGACAGATGGCGCTCAACCACCATCAACATTCCTATCTATCATTTCGGATATATCACTACATACTTATCAAACGTTTGGTACTATAGAGTAGATAGTAGCGGTGACATCTGGGATGGACTTGACCCCTAAAACCTAGTGTAGTATATAAACTCATGTACTTACTGTCGAAGCTCTTTAGCTCGACCTTGTTGTACAAACAAGAAGTCTTATACTCGTTCTCAAACGTAGGAAACTACGCTCAGTATTTCTCGCTCGAGCAACCGAACGACTAAGTTCTCGAAGTGCACATTAACTTCTCGGACTTAGGCGAGTTTTATATTCTATCAGACTCGCACCTGAACAGATTATATCCTCTAACGCATATTGGATATTAAACGATCTACTAGGAACTTCACCTAGGACTTGAAGGCATCTAACGAGTATTTGCCTTGCATACGGCGGCGTGCCTACATGCAGAAGAACGATCTATATTCACAACTTGAATATACGAATGGGTATTCGACCCGTAACATTCTTGTTCCGAGGTGCTGGCCATTCGACTACTGCAGCTACCTTTGCGGGGTTCATACTGTCACGGATCTCCTTGTGACGTCTTATCCCTAAGGTTCAAGCTTGTCGCACTAGACTTAGGTCGCAAACCAACTAGGAAGCAACTTATTCAAGGCAAGCAGGTGGCAAAGAGGTAAAGGGTGGAGAGGAAATAGGGAAAGGGGAAACGCCCCCAACACTCATAGTAGAATGCTTAGAATATTGAGTCTAAGGTTTTAGACCCTAGACTTCCCGGTTATATACATGTCTGAGACCTTGTACTACTGGTAGAAGTGTCTACCCTAAATGGTAGGTGGTCTGTGCGCATATGGTCATGTCATAATTGCCTGTAATGGCATCATAATGGGTGATAGTGGTGCAATCAGGTACCTTTGTCTATCTTTAACCTGGTTTGTAAGGTAAATGCTATTGTTAGCATTGGTTTGTAAGTAATGACCTCAGAACCGCATCATATGTGATGTCATAGTAGATCTGTGGTCTAGACGATGATATCATATAGTTCTGGCCTCTTTGATATATGTAATACCTGGGGGAGGGGTAACTATGTAGATAGGTTTCAGCCCTGTAATTGGACCTGCTAAGTATAGGCTCCTAAATATAAGCCTGATGTCATAGACTGGACCTGTATGGGCCTTGATGTCATAATGATGTGGACTCTTGATGATGTCATGCCTCACGAGGCCTTTGACAACTAAGTCCTTAACCAGATAAGATCTTGAGCACCTGACAAGGCACCTGTGTTGGTGCCTAGTGCCGCTATCTAATCTAGAAGCTTGGTAGGTCATGTGGCCTCAATTCAGTAGGTCACGTGATCCGATAACTTTTGGGATGCAGTAGCGCCTTCAGTTATAAGCCTAGTACCCGAGTATAGGGGTCTGGAGGGCTAAAATGGGGGTTGCACGAATAAATCTGTGACACATACGGATTTCCCCATGAGAGATTATGTGTCCCAAGTATTCCACTTTGGACTTCTCGAGCTTGCATTTCTCTGGTTTACATGTCAACTTATTTTGACGGAGAACCAGGAGGACCTTGTGTAGGATCTCTCTGTGTTCTTTCTGATTCTCCGTGAAAATAAGGATATCGTCCAAATATACAATGACCTTCCCGGTAAGGACTAGGTCTCTAGATATGTCGTTCATCAAGGTCTGGAACGTGCCTGGTGCATTGCACATTCCGAAGAACATCACTAATGGCTCGTAGAGCCCTCTATTAGTGATGAAGGCGGCTTTTTCCTCGTCGCCTTCCTTGATTCGGACATTGGTGTATCCCCAACGGATGTCCAGTTTAGAAAAATACTTAGCACGCTTTAGCTTGTTAAGCAGCTCCGTGATGAGTGGGAGTGGGTACTTGTTCTTCTTGGTCATTTGGTTCAACTTCCGATAGTCCTGAATAGGTCGCAGCTTCCCATCTTTCTTTTTGACGAAGAAGAATGGTGCTCCCCATGGGGACTTCGATGGGTGGATGCGGCCTTTGCACAGCTGTTCTTCTAGGAAGTCATCCAATGCTTCTTGTTCCCTAGGCAAGAGGGCATAGATCTTGCCCGCGTATGGTTCAGAATTGGGGAGGAGTGCGATGGCGTGGTCCCATGGTCGCCGTTCTTGACACAGACTAACCTGTCTGTGGGACCCTGTACGACAGGGGAATCCTATAACGCAGTACAGGACGGTGCGCGACCGCAATAGCGGTGAACTGTCGGCTGTACCCTAAGGAGGGACTCCTAGAGTCGACGTGTTGAGGCAGCGCACAGTCAAGTAAGACGAGATGGGCCCCCGGCCAGAGTCGCACACAGAGCGAAGATAGAAAGGGGCTATGCCCAATTGTCGAGAATCTTAGGAATGGGGAGTAAGCCCACATTCCGTCGTAATATATACATGAGCGATGGAGCTACTAGTACTGCCCTAAAGAGAAGGCCTGTGCGCCGTATCTACTGGGTCATGTGCTAAGTGACGCATCATGTAACTACTGTGACCATGCTAAGCGTTAGCCAAGCGTGAGTACCGGAGGCGCGCGCTACCCTACAGCGCTAAACTACTGGGTCAGATGATCTAGATGGCGAAGAGGAGACGCTGGAGGTGGCTGAGGATCAGGAAGGCGCGCGCACGCCTAGCGGCGCCTGTGAATACCTATAGCGAGGGATGTCAGAACCCCCCACCGGGAATTCTGTGACAGTTCTGGGAGTGTGTCAAATTCCTTTTCCTCGAACACGTCTTTGAATTCGTGCAAGTACTCAGGTACAACTTCCTCGAACGTTTTGGCTTCTGTGGTTTTGCCGGTAGCGATGGCAATTTCCATTGCCTTTGTGGCACGGACTCGCTCGGCGATGTCTGCTCGGCACTCGTCCCTGTTTCGGATCCATGCGTCAGCAAAAATATAGTAAATGTGATCACCGTCCTCAATCTGTTTGTGTTCGCAGTCACAAGAGAACGTGATCCGTTGCTTCTTCCAGTCGATGGAAGGGTTGTGGTCTTCGAGCCAGTCGAAGCCCAAGAAAATGTCCGCAGAGCTAAGTTCTGTGACGTGGAACTTGCGGGTTTCCAAGTGCGTGTCAATCTGCATCTGGAGCTCGACATAGTGCGTCATGAGTCCCATGCTGTTGGTTGATCCGTCCGCGTTGAACAGCTTGATGGGGCAGTCCAATGGGATCTGCTCAAGTTGGTGTTCCTCCACGTAGGACTTACTAATCACCGATCCAGTAGAACCAGAATGGATGAGAGCCTTTGTGAAGAGGGCATGTCTGTCGGGGTGGTGGAGAGTGATCGGTACTTCGATCTGCTTTCCCCGTTTTCCCATCTGGATGACCACTACACTTCCCCTGAGTTTCTCACCAGTTGAACCGGAACCCTGTGTTCCTCGCGTGGTTTCGCGGATCGAGTATGAACTGGGTGATTCTGTCCCCATACTCGACCTGATAATCTGCTCCGGTCTGATTATTCAGTATGACTTTTACTTGGCTGGTGTAGTCTTCGTCCACTACACCGCCTTCCACGTCAACTCCTTTGAGAGCAAGTCCGGATCGTGGAGCAATGCATCCATATACACTGGCTGGCATCCTGATTTTGATGCCAGTGTCCACGGTGATACGTTTTCCATTAGGAACGACGACCTCCTCCGCAGAGTATAGGTCGTACCCAGTGGCACCATCAATTTTGCATTCAGATGGGATTGCCCGTGGGTGGTCTAGGTGAATGTCGAGCGTGACGGTCTTTTTCTTGACGCGTCTACGCCGCAACTTCTTTTCTGATTTCTTAGGGGCACCTGATGTGTCTGCCATTTCCACATCAGGTGTCTCTACCGAGTCCACATCCATCGGAACATATGTTACATTAACATTGGAGGAATTAAGCACGGTGTTAGCCTCCTGCCATGCTCCAGTGGGAGGCACCTCCAAGGCTGTTACAAATGAATCGTCGGAGCATGTTGAAGCTCCGTCGTCATTGTCTATGTCTGATTCTACGGATGCGAAAGGTACAGATATAGGTTCTAATATTGGGGCCCTGGTCTCTAGCCCATATAGTCCATCCACCAGTTCATTGTTCTCCGTGGCAGCCGAGTCACTTTTTTTTGGAATGTACTGGTTCTTCTACTTCCAATACTGTTACGGGTCGAATACCCGTTCGTATATTCGAGTCGCGAATATAGATCGTTCTTCTGCACGTGGACTCGTTGTCGTGTGCAAGGCAAATACTCGTTAGATGCCTTCAGGTCCTAAGTGAAGTCCTTAGGAGATCGGTTAATATCCAATATGCGTTAGAGGATATAGTCTGTTCAAGTGCGAGTCTGATTGAATATAAGACTCGCCTAAGTCCGAGAAGTCAGTGTGCACTTCGAGGACTTAGTCGTTCGGTTGCTTGAGTGAGAAATACTGAGCGTAGTTTCCTACGTTTGAGAACGAGTATAAGACTTCTTGTTTGTACAACAAGGTCGAGCTAAAGAGCCTCGACAATAAGTACACGAGCTTTTTATACTACGCTAGGTTTTAGGGGTCAAGTCCATCCCAGATGTCACCACTACTATCTACGCTATAGTACCAAACGTTTGATAAATATGCAGTGATGTATCCGAAACTGACCCAGAAACCTTGGGTCCAACCCTGCTACCGCCCAACAACCCATCTCTATGCCTCGCCTCACACCTAACGTCCAACGTTCCATCAAGGAGGGCCTAAGTGCTCTACTCCTTAGGGAGAGCCTACAAGACAGAGGTCTGACGCTAAGGTCGAGTATGGCGACACGCAGACGAGCAAGGGATAGTCAAATAGTAGAGAAGGTGTTTAAGGGGGGATGCACCCCTGTGAGGCTACATTGAACTGTCTGAGGAGTACGCCTCAGACTGACCTAGCTTATATACATGCAACGCAATAACTACTGATACTCCTGCCCTAAACTACCAGGCCTGTGCGCTAGCGCTAAGGGATAGGGGTACAGCCACATCACATGATACATCACGTTACTAAACGGGTTATCTTATCTAGTTACTCTCCATTGCAAGCGGCTATCTTCATGAGTCAGGTGATTGAACGTTAAAGTTATATGTTAGAACCGCGGGGCGGCTCAAGGCCCAGCGCCACAGCGTAAAACTGTGACAGAAACGATAGATAGGAATGATGATGGCGGTTGAACGCCATCTGTCAGCTAATAAATGATAAACAAGAAACGAGGGCAGAGTTGGATCTGCCAAAGGTGAAACGCGCCCTACATGCTAGTACAACTGGAGATACGCCCAGTAGAGTCACGAGTAGCCAGGGGGTTGGTTGCGCAACAAGTCCCTGTATCGTATTCGCCCGGTGGTGAGTTCCGTTCGTATTCGAAAAGTCAAAATAACCGTAACATCAGCTCCCCTCTAAGCATTCGTCGTCCTCGACGAATCTCACAAGCCTCCCCTCTCAGAGAGCCTCGGCGTCCTGCTCGTTGTAGATGTCACCGTTTCCACTGAGGGACGGGGTTGTAGGAGTTCGCCATACGAAGTGTTGGCGGCATTCATTCTGTCGATGACCTGGTTGATTGAGCCCACAAGTTCGGCAAATGTAGTCGGGACAATTGAGGATCCAGTGGCTGGCGGAGCCACATTGTCGACAGGGTTGTTTGGGCGAGGGTCTTGCTGGTACTCGTAGCGAGGGGATATCGCGGAGATATTCGTTGTGTCGATACCTCCAGTGGTGTGCGGCCCGGTGGAGGTTCCGTGTCGCCCATGTGGGTAAGGAGGCGGAGTCTCGTTCGTGCTCCCTCGCACCTCGCTCAAATTCCTCGCGGGTAATGCTCTGCACTGATGGAGATCGTCGAATAGGCGGCGTGCTATTCGCTCTTCGCTGTCGAGCTGGGGTAGCCCTAGGGCTCGTCGGGCGTGCAGGTGGTTCACGTCTCCCGTCGCCTCCCATACCAGGAATATGCGGCGTCGGGTCTCTAACTCCTGTTTGGCGGGCTCTCTGAGTCTCGGTAGGCAGAGGAAATAATACTCTATCGCGTTCCATAAAATCAAACGGCCTTGCAACTCGGTGTTGTTCGTCGGTGGTGAAAAAGCGGGCGGGTCGTGGTATGTATTCGGGTCGGTTGGGAGTAGCGTGCTCGCGATCCTCAAAGTCGTTGAGCACGTGTCGTAATCGGGCCGTTGTGGTGGTGGCCAATCTGTCGATAAGTCTGTCGGTGAGTAATTCGAGTCCCTCTCTCTGCACCCTGATCTGCCCCTCCATTCGGACAAGGTCCTCGGTGATGTTCTGGTACGAGCTGTATATGTGGGTGAGGTCCTGCGCGATGTCGAAGAGGGTCGACCAGCCATCAGTTCTGCCAGCAAAAGGTCCCTCGGCCCTGTACCAGAGGAGGGCGTGTCTGATCTGAAGATGTTGGGGGGAGTACCTTCTTGGTGGCGTACCTCTCGGCCGGCCTTCTCGACGGTCTGCGTCACCGGGGGTCGTGGTGCGACGGGGGAGCTGGTGGCGAGTCGTCGACATACTATTACTGTTCTGTTTTCGAGTGTCGGGGTTGTTCTGACTCTCGTTCTGTGGTAGCCTTTTATCAGCTCTCTGGAATGCTCCAGATTTCCCTCGTCTTCCCAAGAATTATCGGCCGTGGCATAGCCTTTCCATTTGATGAAGTACTGATGCTTCTTTCCTCGCCATCTGTCAGCCAGGATGGCTTCGACTTCGTATTCTTCTTGTCCCTTGATGATATCAGGTGGCGGCCGTAGATAATTGGGTCCATGCACCCTTGTTTCCTTGAATGGTTTCAGTAATGCGGCGTGGAAGACAGGGTGAATTCTCCAGCTCGTTGGTAGTTGCAGCCGGTAGGTCGTGGGCCCCATCTTTTCCGTGATGGTGAAGGGTCCTTCTCTTCTTGGTGCCAACTTGTTTGATTCGTAAGGTATCATCAAGTTCTTCACATCAAGCCAGACCTTGTCTCCTTTCTCAAGCCAGGGTAATTCTCGGAGGAATCGTCCTGCCATTCTTTTCTGGGCTAGTTCATGTGCAATGAATGCCATCTTTCGCACCTCCTTGATTTTCTTGATCCTGTCGACTGCTGCCGGGACGTTCCCTATCCTGTCATAGTCTGGGAATCCCCTTGGGACATAACCAAGGATTATTTCAAGTGGCGCAGGCCGGTTTTCGGTTCGTCTGATGTTGTGCGCAAATTCGACGTCAGGTAATCGTTGAACCCATTGGAAAGGGTTGTTCATGCAATAAATTCGAAGGTATACTTCGATCTGTTGGTTCATCCTTTCCGTTTGTCCGTCTGTCTGTGGGTGGTACGCTGTACTCATTGCTGATTCCGTTCCTTGCAACCTGCATAACTCTCTGAAGAGCTTTGATGCGAATTGCGGCCCTCTATCGGAGATGATTTTTCGGGGGATACCATACTGCGAGTAGATTTTCCGGTGGAATATTTCTGCCACTCCTTCACTTGTGATCATTTTGTCGCATGGGGTGAGAGAGATCGCCTTAGACAGGCCATGGTCGACGATCACCATCATGGAGTCATATTTTCCGACTTTCGGCAGATCGGTGACAAAGTCGACCGAGCACTGTGAAAATGGAAGAGCATCTTCTCGTGTCGGTATCGGTTGTAGCGGGGGTTTTATCGGATTCCAATCAGGTTTCATCTGTTGACAGATTGCACAACCTCGAACATATTCCGCTATTGTCGTTCCCATGTCGGGCCACCAGAAATGGGCCTTGACCTTTATTGTCGTGCCCCAGATCCCAGGGTGTCCTGCTGGGATCGAATCATGATATTTGGAGATGACGTCTTGTCGGAGTTTTTCGTCTTTTGGCACGTACATCCTATCCTTATAGAGTAGGACCCCGTCTGTTTCTTGCCAGTCGTCTGCCGTGATTCCTGAGGGAAATTCGCCCTCGTTTCTTAGTGCGTGGAGAGCCTGTTCCGCAGATTGATCTCGATCTTTGGCGTCTTTGATCCGATCGATGATCGGTATCTGGATCGCATGTATTACCAGCTCATCCGGGATCATTGTTATTCCCTCATTGTCCCCTTCGCTCTCGTCAAGGTGGTACAACCTTGCCTTGAGAGCGTGTCGGCCATGACCAACTTTCTTCCGGGGATGTGCTGTAACTTTAGATCAAACTGCGAGAGGAACAGATGCCATCTTGCTTGACGTCGGTTTAGGCGCTGGGGGCTTCTCCAGTACGTCAGGTTTTGATGATCGCTTCGGATCAAGATCCGATGCGGTGCCCCTTCTAACAGATGCCGCCATTCTTCTAATGCGCGGACTATTCCGAGTAGTTCGCGATCGTAGATTTCGTAGTTTCGCTCGGCCGGTGTTAGTGACTGTGAGAGATATCCCACAGGTTGTTCACGCCCTGTTTCATCCGTCTGTTTCAGTACTGCTCTTGTAGCGTACTGGGAGGCATCCGTTTCAAGGATGAAGGGTCTTTCTTTATCCGGTGTCCCCAGCACCGGCGCCGTTGTAAACGCTTTCTTCATGAAATCGAACGCTTGCTGTTCTTTATCCGTCCATTGGAATCCTGTTCCTGTGACGGTTTTCGTGAGGTCCACTAGCGGTCGTGCGTGCGTCGAATAATGGTCTATGAATTTTCGGTAGAAGTTTGCGAATCCTAAGAAGGACCTGACTTCTTTGAGATTTCGGGGGGTCGGCCACTCTTTGATTCCTTTGAGTTTCGCCGGGTCCATCTGAATGTTTCCCGGGGTGATGACTAATCCCAGAAACTCAACTCTGTTGACGCTGAAGGCGCATTTCTCGGGCTTCACAAAGAGGTGATTATCCACCAGTTTCTGGAGGATTCGCCGTTCTCGTTCCTTGTGCGTTTTCTCATCTTCAGAGAAAATGAGGATGTCGTCCATGTAGACGAGCACCCATCCTTTGAGGATTTCTTCTTTCAAGATTTCATTCATCATTGCTTGAAAAGTTCCTGGCGCGTTGCATAGTCCGAAAAACATAACCGTGGGTTCGTATAACCCTCGATTTGTTTTGAAGGCTGCTTTCCATTCGTCCCCTGCCTTGATTCGAACATTGTTGTATCCCGCTCTAAGGTCCATCTTCGTAAAGATTTTCGCTCCCTTTAGCTTTTCTAGGAGCTCTGAGATAAGTGGCAAGGGATAGACATTCTTTATTGTCCATTCGTTCAGATATCGATAATCTTGGCATGGTCGTAGGCCGTCGTCTTTCTTTGGGACGAAAAAGAATGGTGACGCCATCGGGGATTTTGAAGGGACTATGAATCCCTTGGCCAGGTTTTCTTTCAGTAATTCGTCCATCGCCTGTTGCTCCTTTGGTGATAGTGCATAGACTTTGCAGTCTCTCGGCACGAAGTTGGGTTTTAATTCGATTGTGTGGTCCCATGGTCTCGATGGGGGGAACGCTGCTGCAGATTCCTTGCTGAACACTTTGGCGAAGTTCAACAGGTGTTTCGGGACCATTTCCTCGATCGTTTTTTCTGGTTCGCGGGTTTTCTGCGCGAATTCTTGGGATTTCGTTAATGCTCTCTTGACAGCATTAATGATCTGTATCTTCGTTCGGAACTTTTTTCTCGTCTCCCCTTTTCTCCCTATAATTCTAGGGTTATCTTTTACGAATCGTCGGATTGCTTCGTATTCGTCGGGGGTGTATAATCTTTGAGCTGTCTCTTCTGATTGGTCTGTTGACCCGAACCCCTTTTCTCCCCTTTCTGTCTCGTCTAGGTTTTCGACTTCAACGATGTCAGGGGTTAGGTGTCGTTCAAATATTATCTGGGCTATCCACATGCCTGGGATAATTCGGTGTGCTTTGTCCGAGTAGTTGAAGATGATGGCTCCTATGTCTCCTCGGTAATCCGAGTCTATGACTCCGGCCTGGACTACCAGTCCATGTTTGAGGGTGTTGCCTGACCGTCCGGCCAACCTCCCATACGATCCCTTCGGGATCTTCATTTTTACTCCTGTGGAGATGAGTTTCCATCCTCCGGCGGGGATCTCGGTTTCTTCTGTGGCATAAAGGTCGTATCCTGCGGCTTCTTGGGTTCCCCTTGTTGGAATTTTTCCTTTCGGGGCAACTACCATTTCTACCGTGTCCATTCGGATCGTGGTTTCTTGTTTCTTTTCTTCTGCCCCTAGTATTGATCGTACATCGACTGTTTGGTCCCTCCAGTCGATTGTGGGGTTTTCGTCTTTTAGCCATCCATACCCTAGAATCATATTTTCTGTTCCGATCAATCCTACCAGGAATCGGACCTTTCGTGTTTTCTGGGTCTTCGGATATCGTAGTAGTATGGTGGCTTCTCAATCTATTCGCCTATCTTTGTTTTCCGTTCCATCAACGTTTTTGACGATAATCGGGTTCTTCAAGGGTTGCGTGGGCACCTTGTATTTTTCTACCACTCTGCTGTGGATCAGGTTCGACGTTGCTCCTGAGTCGATTAATGCATTGCACTTCACGGGTTTTGCCAGCGTCATGATTACCGGGATGAAGAGGGATCGATTCTTCTCGAACGAGGTAATTACATGTGCTGCTTTCCCGGAGGGTAAGACCGTGGGCTTCCCTCCTAGGCAAAATCCTGTTCTTCTACGAGCTGAGCTAGGAGCTCGGGGTTCTTGGCTTTCAGAGCCCTAATTGCTGTGACTGCTCTGTTCGCGGTGATGTATTCAGTCTCTTCCTCAGAGACTTCCTCAATGCGAACTTCTTGCTCGGCTTCTTCTTCTTCGGTCTTTCGAGTAGTCCGCCTGGGGTGGGCTGGCTTCTTTGATTTCTTTGGGCAGTCTCGCGACATATGCCCTGGCTGATGGCAGGTGAAACACTTTCCCTTCTTGATGTGATCGTCCCTTTCCTGGGTGGTCATTCGATCTACATCCATCGCATTCGGATCTTTTGGTGTGGTCGTCTGTGGAGCGCTAGTGCGTCCGTTATTCTGGTTCGGGGCTTGCCAAGCCTTTTTCTTGACAAACGTTTTATCACGTTTCAAGAATATCTTGTACGTATTTTCGTAGTACGAGGCAGCGGACTGCCATTTGTCAATGGTCGCTGGTAGCGGCCGAACACCGATGATGTATCGGGTCGTATGTTCCGGTAACCCTTTTTCGAAGAGGGTTATGAGCAGCGCATTTCCGTCTGCGCTGTATCGGTCGTACTGGGCCTTCCCGGCCAGGTTATTAAACTCGGTGATATAATCATCAATGTCTTTTCGGTCCTGGGTTATGTCCAGGATCTTCTTCCATGCTTTCTGTACCTCCTCGATGGCTCCAAAGGCCTTCTGAAAGTCTGCATCGAACTGCGCAAGACTAGGCGGGAAGAATCGTTTTGTCACGGGGTTCGTATAAACTCGGTGATAGTTCTGTTTCCATTGGCCCATTTTCCCCTTGTTCGAGATATAAGAGAGGATAAAGATCACTCTCTGAACGTCGTTCTGGAACGATGTTTTGTACATTGTAAACCAGGAATTGCACTGGTTTATGAAGTTCTGCATGTCGGATCTTTCCCCGTCGAATACGTCTGGGGGGTTGATCTTTATCATCGGGGGTCGATAGTACGGGTTCGGCGCCGGAGGTTGAGGCTGCGGCGCATTCGGTGGTGGAGGTCCTTCTGGAGGTCCTCCTCCTCCCGGGTTTCCTCCACCCGGGTTTCCTGGGTTTCCTCCGGGGTTCCCGGGGTTTCCTCCTCCGAGTCCTCCAGGAGGGGGAGCATTCCCTCCTCCAAGTCCGAGGTTTCCTCCCAGTCCTCCTCCGCTTGTACCTGTGGAGGTTCGTCCAAATAGGCCTGAAGGCCATGTTCCTGGGTTTGTTGTTCCCATTCCTCCGCTTGGGCTAATCCAAGACGGATTTCCTCCGCTACCCACTCCGGGTGCGTTCTGTGGGGGGTTTCCAAAGAGGTTTGTTCCTCCAGCCATAGACCCAACCCCACTCTGCGCAAAAGCAGATACAAATCGTGGAGGGTCCTGTCCTCCGGTCTGGCTGTTATCTGTTCCTGTAAAGTTTCCAGGATTTCTCCCATCATCTCCAATGCGCTCAATTCCTGCCATTCCTGTGGCGCCCGAAGGCTGATTCGTATTTCCATCGGCATCGGAGGTTCTGTTGATAGTTTCGGTTTCGTTTTTGGTCAACACTGTGTTACGGGTCGAATACCCGTTCGTATATTCGAGTCGCGAATATAAATCGTTCTTCTGCACGTAGGCACGCAGCCGTGTGCAAGGCAAATACTCGTTAGATGCCTTCGGGTCCTAAGTGAAGTCCTTAGGAGATCGGTTAATATCCAATACGCGTTAGAGGATATAATCTGTTCAAGTGCGAGTCGAATAGAATATAAGACTTGCCTAAGTCCGAGAAGTCAGTGTGCACTTCGAGGACTTAGTCGTTCGGTTGCTCGAATGAGAAATACTGAGCGTAGTTTCCTACGTTTGAGAACGAGTATAAGACTTCTTGTTTGTACAACAAGGTCGAGCTGAAGAGCCTCGACAGTAGATACATTAGTTTATATACTACGTTGGGTTTCAGGGGTCAAGTCTGTCCCAGATGTCACCGATACTATCTACGCTATAGTGCCAAACGTTTGATAGGTATGTAGTGATATACCTGAGACGATAGATAGGAATGATGGCGGTTGAACGCCATCTATCAGCTAACAAACGGTGAACATGAGATGATGGCAGAGTTGGATCTGCCAAAGATGAAACGCGCCCCATAGACTAGTACAACTGGGGATGCGCCCAGTAGAGTCACGAGTAGCCAGGGGAGTTGGTTGCGCAACAAGTCCCTGTATCGTATTCGCCCAGTGGTGAGTTCTGTAGATATTCGAAGAATCAAAATAACTGTAACACACTGTAGTTGACATCGGAGGGATGTCTCCGAATCATTTGAACGCTTCACGCGTTATTTCCCAAGCGGTTGTTCCTGCGGAGGGGTATACTTCTACCCACTTCAATGCCCTATCTTCTCTGGGGATGACAACAATTCCTACTCGGTTACGGAAGGCTCCAATGGTGTCAGTCCACTCATATCGGTTGAGCCTGTAGACTCCCTGAATGTCCTCGGGCAAGAGTTCAATCAGTCGTGCTGGGAATTCTGGTCCAAATATCATGGGCCCTTACACCGTGGTAGGTGAGGGTGTGATGAGCTCGACCTTCTGTTACGGGTCGAATACCCGTTCGTATATTCGAGTCGCGAATATAGATCGTTCTTCTGCACGTGGACTCGTTGTCGTGTGCAAGGCAAATACTCGTTAGATGCCTTCAGGTCCTAAGTGAAGTCCTTAGGAGATCGGTTAATATCCAATATGCGTTAGAGGATATAGTCTGTTCAAGTGTGAGTCTGATTGAATATAAGACTCGCCTAAGTCCGAGAAGTCAGTGTGCACTTCGAGGACTTAGTCGTTCGGTTGCTTGAGTGAGAAATACTGAGCGTAGTTTCCTACGTTTGAGAACGAGTATAAGACTTCTTGTTTGTACAACAAGGTCGAGCTAAAGAGCCTCGACAATAAGTACACGAGCTTTTTATACTACGCTAGGTTTTAGGGGTCAAGTCCATCCCAGATGTCACCACTACTATCTACGCTATAGTACCAAACATTTGATAAATATGCAGTGATGTATCCGAAACGATAGATAGGAATGATGATGGCGGTTGAACGCCATCTGTCAGCTAATAAATGATAAACAAGAAACGAGGGCAGAGTTGGATCTGCCAAAGGTGAAATGCGCCCTACATGCTAGTACAACTGGAGATACGCCCAGTAGAGTCACGAGTAGCCAGGGGGTTGGTTGTGCAACAAGTCCCTGTATCGTATTCGCCCGGTGGTGAGTTCCATTCGTATTCGAAAACTCAAAATAACCGTAACAAAT
The DNA here is from genome assembly GCA_029448655.1 of Wolfiporia cocos. Classification (NCBI taxonomy): domain Eukaryota; kingdom Fungi; phylum Basidiomycota; class Agaricomycetes; order Polyporales; family Phaeolaceae; genus Wolfiporia; species Wolfiporia cocos. The sequence goes on from JACCLO010000002.1 coordinate 209,707, forward strand.
ACTGAAAAGCGATTCGAGGGGGAGGGACTTATCTGAGTGGGGGCGAACCTGGCTTCTTTTGCGGCGTCAGGGTTCTCCTTGGCCCAAGCAGCCACCATTTGGACGAAGTCCTCCTGGGGGATTTCACTCAGGACCATGGTAGCGTCATTCCCTGCGATAGCCTGCCAGGCTCGCTGTGTTGCGGTTCCACTGGCGGCGGGGGTGGTGTTGGTCTTGGGCCGCCAGTTTGGCTGGTGCCAGGATGTCTTGGTGCATCCCTTACCAGTGCCTCTGCCTGAGTCTTACTGCAATAGTGGCACTTCCTCTTGAGCAAGTTTGCCCTTTCTTCAGCCATTGGTTCCGCTCAGGAAGCACGCTCGGGCTTAGCGTGTCCCTTACCCTTGTCCGTTCCCTTGGTGTCCCGGTTGCTTTGCAGCTTTTCCTCGTCGTGGAGTCGTTGCATGGCGTTGTCGGTTTGGAGGATGGCCTGTTTCCAGGATTCATAGTCTTCCGGGATCTGGACATTGTATCCTCGCTGCGACTTGTCATTGACGGTGGCGGCAACAAAAGCTTGGTGTACCGAGGAGTAGATGTCCTTGGGGATAGCCCGGGTGATCCAGCTGTGGACTACTTGGTTCTCCTGGTCGTATTTGGCCTCCCCCAGGAGTCGTTCGAGCTCCTGGAAGTACTTCTTGCCTTTTCCAGCCATCATGGTCAACTGTTCTGCTGCTACCGCTGCCTTTTTCTCCAGGTCTGGGCCATCGAACTTGTGCAGCTCCCAGACGAATCGGTCCCAACTGATTCTCCATTGTCCACTGAGATAATGTTCCCGAGTGAACGCAGTTACCCATGAGTCGACCTTGGGACCGCGAATCAGTGAGACTGCCGCCCCAACCTTCTTTGAGCCGGTGAAGAGGATGGGAGCGTTGTCATCGATGTACAGCTGGAGTCGCATATACCAGTCCGTGAATCTGACACTGGTGAAGGCTTCCGGTTCCCTGACTTTTGACTTGTACCGGGAGTCTGGCCTTGGCTCGGGCAGCATAGAGTACACATCCCACTGCGAAGATGCCGGTTTCTCGGGCCTCCACATAGACGCATGAGTTCCCTGGAGAGGCACGGCTCCCCAGGTGTTCTCGGGCGCTGCCTGTGGTGGCGGAGGTGCCGGGACCGTTGCAAATCGAGGGGGGCACAGGGCGAAGATGTTCAGGAGTCCTGCTGCGTTGGTGAATGAGGCCGGACAAGACGTGGCCGGGGCAGTGAGTACTGGGGGTGTGTAACCTGACAGGAACGGGTTGGTCTGCCGGGAGTTGCCACAAGTCGAGGGAGTGGGCAGGGGCCGTGATCCGCAGGGAGTTCATTGGGGAGAGTGCATGTGCACCGATTGTACCCAATTTTCTACTGGGCGGAATCGACTTTTGATGGCCAAGATGGGGGTCCTGACAGGAGGCGGTGCCGGGCTATGAAGAGAGGCCGCCTCTCCGGCTTGGAGAGCGTCTGCCTGTAACCGTTGTGCCTCGTGCAAGAACCTTGTGCCCATTTCCTGAGACCATGTACCGGCTGTTATCATTGTGTTCCTGACCTGGTGGCATCGATTAGCGAAGTCTGCCACCGTGGGGTTAGGCGGGAACGCCCATTGCAGAGCCAGAGGTGAGTCGATGTGACCCAGCTGGCTTCCCCAGCGGATGGTGTTGGATCGGTGTTGTGCAAGGGCGAACACCTCTTCAATGAGGCTGGGCTCTGGTTCCCGATTGGGGGTGATGGTACGGACCGAGGGGGATACGAGCTGCCTGCTACCGTGCGTTCCTCTACCGGGGCAATTTCTGGTTCTCTCGGGGCGTGCATACTGTCTGCCACCGAGAGGGCGTTCATATCCCCTACGAAGGTGTCAAACGGGTTGAAATGCTCGGACGGGGGTGGCGCATTTGCCAGAAACACGGGGTAGGGTGCCGGTGCCGGTGCCAGGGCCGGGGCCTGTTCGGGCCGGGTGTTGCGGATGTAGTTGAGGTTGTGTGCCATGTTTGCACGTATGTGTGTATAGAAAATATAGTACTGAAGGTGTAGTCGCGACTGAGACCACTACCTGCCCACTGTGGCACCTCCAAAGAGCTATCGGGGTGGTAACTAGGAAGTCTCTGTCCACTACAAACTGAGTCCACCTCTTTTTGGAGGTGCGCCAAGAAACGCTAAGGGGTTTTCTGCCCAAAGCCGGCAAGTAAACTCAGCCTCCAAAACCTTGTCCAGCCCCGAAGCTAATTCGGGATACCGGGGGTACGGGAACTATCCGCCTATGTGATGGGGCATGTAAAAGTCTACCGTAGGGCGGCAAGTGCCGGTACAGTACTAGGCGATTTCCTGCCTCTTCAGCCACGGGTTATGCGCTGGGTTGTATAGTAGCGGGGGCGTGGTAATGCGCATATCATCGGGGCAATAAGGCCCATAAATAGACGACCAGTGCCTCTGTACACTGCCACAGGGCCCCTTAACACCTTTGATTATTATGCGTTGGGTGCACAGTTACTGTGGTGGTGATGTAACCCAAAGCCTTTACAACTGTGTTGCACGGTGTTGGCTCAGTAGCTTAGAAGCAACGGTAGGAGAGGTCCCCTACACGCTGTTCACAAAGTTCCCCCAGAACTCTAATCCCTTAACCCTGGGATGTGACGGGTGTGGTAATCTGTTCACGTGCCCGGATGACAAAAGTCAAACAAGGGCGAAAGAAAAGATGCACTTTGCCCCTAGTGCGCTGGGGTTGTGTAGGGTAAACCCCTACATGGGGTGGAGACTTGTCTTATGACACAAGCAACAACCTAAGCAACTACTCAGGGGAATATTACTCGCATGGAAGCATATTCCTGATCTGAGGCTACTCAAGGTGTATAAGGCCAAGACGAGTCTGGGATGCTACCCTGCTCATCGGCCAGTATATATGCTATTCTACTATTTGTACATGTTTGGCTACTATACAGTTATTATGTAAGCTGATAGTCCGGGATAATGTAGGTAACCCTATAATGGGTGTAAGTACACGGCACAGAGTGTCCGGGGGTTTGACAACACGTGATAGAGTGATCAGGGTCCTTGCACATGACTGCTTAGGCGCGTGCTTAGATAAGATAAGGGTTTAGGCTCTAGTCACTTAGTCGTTGGCTAGGCAAAAGAAATCGGCTTGTGACAGTTCACCTGGTTGAAGTATGCTGGTTCAGCCCCCTTTCAGACTTTGATGTAAGCTCCAGGGACCCATAGTGCATACTAAGGCTCCAACTAAATACAATACGTGTACGGAATTTTTGTATTTACACAGTATATAGTATATACCCAGTTTGTACAGTTTGAATACACTATATCAAACCCTAAGTAAGCCCTCCCGAATCCAGACAATATGTGCTAGAGAGATACCGCACCTATTTCATCATGTCCACAGTGTAGATGATGAAGTCAACCATGTTCATCACGGCAATCCTCTCAAAATAGAATACCAAAGCGGTGATTGAAATATTCCCTTCATTTATGCTCTTTAGGACTGTATACAGCTTGTCTTGTCTAGTTCCCTCAGGTACACTTTCGGGTAGCTGTTTTCCTAGTTGGGAAATGCTGTTGACCAGACTGTTTATTTCTTCAATAGATATGGTCATCTTGGAGAGTAAATCAGTAAGATGAGCTCTTAACAAAGTGTAATGGTCTTGGAAAATATATTGCAAGTGATGAGCCATACCTGGCATGCTACAGGAATTATTTGAGGCAAGTGGCCTCAATGCTAACTTGACCGGCATTGCCCAACCAGCATCTATGTGAGTGCTAATAGGAAACTGAATACTATGTACAATACTGGGTATATACTGTGTACGACACATCATGTATTTATATATATATATGGTATACAGTATTAAATGTGTATACACAGTTTGTATACTATTCAGTTGGAGCCTTAGTGCATACTACATATGCTGATACTGGCAGACTGAGCATTAACAAAATGAATTAGCCCAGAGCTTGAGATTCTGTTCTGGGAGTACAATACTTATCTTGATCCACAGATATCAGGACCTCCTGCATTAATTCCCATCGCCTCCATTCTATCTCAAGCATGCTGTCACAGAACTGCCTTAGGGGGTTCTACGACGTCCCTTAGTATGTATTGCAAAGGCACCCCTAGGTGCGGGGCTAACTCCTTACTTACATCCTTTCCTCCACATCGCTCTTTGTATTTCTTACTAGACCACCTGTGACACAGAACTAATTTGATAAACCTAAGGGTCTTGCTAGAAGCTGATAGGCTGATTTGTAGGCAAGAAGGCGGCTCAGTGATAGGGTCAATGGTCTGTTATAAGGACCAAAGACTAGAGAGTCTAAGCAAGTATAGTTGAGGTACTGATTGGACCTTGCTAGGGTCTAAGTATAGCAGAGGGAACCTAAGTAGACCTTTGCAGGTACTACAAAGGGTGGTAATAAGAGTAAACGTCGAAATTAACTAGTCTGAGTCCTAAGCGACTCAGAGTACGGTATATATACATCAGGGCTAGGACCCTTGGTACTATGATGTAGGACTAATGATACCTCTATTACAGATAGCAAAGTGGTGTCATAAGTATTGCGGCCAATAGGGCCGCAGGGCATAGGGCATACTACATAGGCATGTGATTACCGACCAGTAATGGCGGTAAGGTGATTGGTTGGTCTTAGACATGTGATGAGTGACTCATACACCGACCGGGGTATGTCTTGATATATGACTATGCGGTTTGTAAGGCGTTACAGTGAAGCACGTGACGTGCTGTAACCGGTAATGGTGTACTGTAGTAGTCATGGTTATGGTATCCGAGTTACGTAAGCGTAGGGCTAGAGCTCGATGAGATAGCTACTCGGTATTGGCCGTCGATGACGATCGAGCCATACCCCTGACGGGGTATGCCGGCCATAATGATTGTGTTACTACGTGATAAGATGAGATGTAACTACAGAGATAAGATACTATCTTAGATAAGATAAGGTCACGTGCTAGATGAGGCCGTAGGGCGTCAACTAGCGTAAAGCATTGATATTGAGCTAACAAATGGGATAAATTGCTAGAAATAGCAAGGAAATTGTAGGAAACAGATATAATCTGTGACAACCTGACCCACTAGATAAGCGCTGTAGGGTAGCGCGCGCCTCAGGTACCTCACGCTATGGTCACACTAGTTACATGTTACGTTACGGTAGTTACTTGTCATGTGCCCTCTTAGTTACTGCACACAGGCCGTCACTTTAGGGCTAGACATTTAGGTATCTACAGCATGTATAAGTACGATGGAATGAGGACTTACATCCTCATTCCTAAGATTCTTGACATTGGGGCTTGCCCCCCTTTCTTCTCGTTCTGCGTGATGCTGGCATGGACGGCTCCGACCCTCTCTCTCTCACGTACTCGCTAGGCCGGTCATGTCTACTAGGGGTAGCCGTGTGTTTCCACAAGGTTTATACCCGACATTCAACGCTGCTGGACGCGCATGTGTGCTATGGGCATTATGGGCCCCCCGTCCTTGTAGGCCGGTCCCACAGACCCGTAAGTCTGTGTCACTGTGGTGGGCCAGTATTGGCCACACCTATCATAAGGAGCATGTTAGTCACCTTGTGAAGCAGGCACAGCCCAGAAGGTGGTATAACCGGTAAGCTGATAAGTGAGGAACTATGGCTATTTGCCAGATCCAGGGCTGACGAAGGTGGGGTGCTGAGTCAGTAATGCCATTGGCTAAGCCTTGAGGGCTGGAGCTATGACATATGGCCTAGAGGGGCCAGGGCTGTGAGTCTGTGTCAAATAGAAATAATGCCTTGTGGCTATTATTATGATATGGTGCCATGATAATGCAGTAATGGTGTGTGTGTGATGTCATAGGCCCAGGTTCTGCTGGTGAGGGTGGTGACGTAGATGGCCTGGCCTTGCGGCTAGCCTGGGGTGACATAGCAATGATGTTGGTGAGCTAGGCCTTGTGGCTTGGCTGGAATGTTATCGTATAGTCATTGAGGGGTTCCTAACGTGAGCCAAGGGTGAGCCTAGCATTAGCTTAAAGCTTGAGTTAAGCATGAACCAAGCATGAGCCTAGCATGAGTGAGGCATGATGGGATAAGTCCCAGATAACTTGTAGTTAGACGTGGTAAATGTTACGGTTATTTTGATTTTTCGAATATCGATAGAACTCACCACCGGGCGAATACGATACAGGGACTTGTTGCACAACCAACCCCCTGGCTACTCGTGACTCTACTGGGCGTATCCCCAGTTGTACTAGCATGAAGGGCGCGTTTCACTTTTGGCAGATCCAACTCTGCCACCGTTTCATCTTTATCATCTCGCAGTTGATAGATGGTGTTCAAACGCCATCTCCATTTCTATCTATCATTTCAGATATATCATTCCGTACTTATCAAACGTTTGGTACTATAGCGTAGATAGTAGCGGTGACATCTGGGATGGACTTGACTCCTAAAACCTAATGTAGTATATAAACTCATGTATCTACTGTCGAAGCTCTTCAGCTCAACCTTGTTGTACAAACAAGAAGTCTTATACTCATTCTCAACCGTAGGAAACTACGCTCAGTATCTCTCGAGCAATTGAACGACTAAGTCCTCTAAGTGCACCCAGACTTCTCGGACTTAGGCGAGTTTAATATTCTATTTAACTCGCACCCTGAACAGACTATATCCTCTAACGCGTATTGGATATTAACCGATCTCCTAAGAATTTCACTTAGGACTTGAAGGCATCTAACGAGTATTTGCCTTGCACACGGCAACAAGCCCACGTGCAGAAGAACGATCTATATTCGCGACTCGAATATACAAACGGGTATTTGACCCGTAACAGTAAATCTGTAGAAAATGCTATAAATGCTAGGAAAATTGCTGTATGTCCCAGATCTGTGACGAGTGTCACAGAGTGACATTTTCTTCAATTTTGTATGTTTTCCTTTCATTGGCTTGTGCTCTGGGTGTCACGGTTTTTGTGGCATTTTAGGCTAACTGCCAGATCCCGGGCTCGAACCCGGTCCTCCTCGTATATAGTCACCTGACATGCGCTCCCCTGTAGCATAGTGGTATGTTGCTACTTCGTATACTCTAGAACTTACGTTATCATGGTCACGCGTAGCTACGGTCCGCCTTATCTTATCTAGTAGTCACATGCTTGATGACCATGCGCTAGGGCCACCTTTAGGGCGGCCCTCTACTTAGATGCTTTGGTGGCTACCTTGTGTATATAGCTACTGCGCTTGAGGTCTTACACCTCAAGCTTGTTAATCTTGACGTTGGGGCGTGTCCCTCGGTCACTCTACTTCCACTGCATGCAGGCCGTCTATCGACGCCCTCTAGCCTCTCTCTTAGCTTTGCTAGACTGAGGATCCCTTGCATTGCGCTTGGGCCCTAGGGGAGCCCCTTTGGATGACAATGTTGAGTTTTCCGTGTCACTGGGCTATGGGCATTGGGACTGCCATGCCAGCAGGCCCATCACAGTATCTACCTATACTAGAAACAGTACTGTGAGTCACACTATGGTCTACACATAGATACTCACCTTACACCATGTGCTCTGACCTATGAGCGCTGGCGGTAGCATTAGCAGGGTCATCACATGACAGTGGTCATTACTGGTCACTCATCACTCACTGTTGCATGGACCAGGACTTTAGGGTAGTACCATATGCTCTGAATCCTCACGTATTTAGTTGTGCCAACTGTTACGGTTATTTTATTCCTTGAACGCCCGCAGAACTCACCACTGGGCGAATACAATACAGGGACTTGTTGCGCAACCAACTCCCCTGGCTATTTGGGACTCTCTTTGGCCTGACCCAGAGTGTACTAGTATGAAGGGGTTTTACTATTGACAGATCCAACTCTGTCACCGTTTCATATTTATCATTTCATGATTAGCTGATGGTGTTCAACCGCCATGATCATTCCTATCTATCATTTCAGATATATCGCTACATACTTATCAATCATTTCAACTTAGGATGTAGATAGTATCAGTGACATCTGGGATGGACAGGACTCCAGAAACTCAGCATAGTATATAAACTCATGTAACTAAGTTGAGGCTCTTCAGCTCGACCTTGTTGTATTAACAAGAGTCTTATACTCGTTCTCAAACTTGGGAAACCAAGCTCAGTATATTCTCAAGCCCTGAAGACTAAGTCCTCAAAGTGCACACCAACTTCTTGGACTTAGACAGGTATCTCTCTTACCAGAAGATACCTATTTGTGAAACCCAATATATTCTCTAACGCGTATTGAATATCGACTGATCCCCTAGAGTCTCTTGACTTAGGGCCCGAAGGCTATTATTTGCCTTACACCCATTATGGGCAGAAGATCCCCACTGGCATTCCAAGTAGCTTGAAAGCTTAATATGAAGAGGGTATTATTTGCCTTGCACTCGTTACGTGCGGAAGATCTATACTTGCGACTCAAGTATACGGAACGGGTATACGACCCGTAACACCAACTTGAGGCTTACACCTCAAGTTTGGTATTCTCGATGTATGGGCCAAGTGCCCCTTACCTCTGAGCTCCCTGCATGCCACCAGCTGGATCTCTTATTCTTGACTTCCTAGTCTGTGGTTGTCAAGCCTCCACCTTAGTCACCTCATCCCACATCTTCAGCATTGGAGGATCCCACCTCATTTATAGGCTAGGGATTATAGGTTTCCCGGTTCCTGGTCACACAGCCAAGGTCTGTGTCAACAAGTTCTATCCACTTGGATATTGGACTACTGCCTAACAAGCAACTCCTCACTCTTACTTGCTCTTCAGCTCATCTCTTAGTTGACTTATCCTCAAGCCTTATCACTTGACCTAGTGAGTCTGAGTTTGTGTCACACGGACTGGACCTACAACCCTGTCTAGACACCAAGGACGTCACTACAATGTCACCCCTATGTCATGAACTAGACCCACAGTCTGTTCTAGACTATGGCATCATCGTGATGCAACCCATATGTCATATGGTCGGGCCCTCCACCAAACCTAGACTATGATGTCACCAGACCAGGCCCTCAAGCCCAGTCCAACCAATAGCACATCACCATGATGCAATACATGATATCACTACTCTAGACCTCTGGTCTAGCATGACCCATGATGTCACTACAATGTCATTACAGACTAGGCCTACAGCCTCGTCACCAAGTATGTACTGGTCCAAACCCTGTCTCTTACTGGCTTGGCCATTACTGGCCGGCATGGTCATTGTAGAGATTATGCCATGATGCCTCACCATGCCATTATGATGCATGAATGATGCCATTACTGACATCATCACCCCATGCCCAACCATGCACAGACCTTTTTAGTTTAGGGTCTGCCTATGATGACTAATGCATGTCATGAATATGTCTATAAGAGTAGGACTAACACATACGTTAAGTCTTTAGTTCTATTCTTCTAGGCACTGTGTGTCCTAGAAGACTTTATCTCTCTTCTGCATGCCCTGGCTTGCTCTCTTACCCCTTTCCCTTACCTATAGGATAGGCGGTGAGTCCCACAGCTAGTTTGTGTCAGTGGACCTGTTACGGATCGAATATCCGTTCAGCTGAGATGTTAAGTCGAGTTACTCAGCGTATCGAGTAGCGCACTACTCGTCGGACTCAGCAGAGTCGAGCGTCGATATACTGGCTGCAGACTTAATTGCTTAAGTCTTTGAGAACGAGTATAGGATCCTTGTAATTCAACAAGGTCGAGCTGAGGAACTCGGCCAGTATTTACGACAGGGTCTTTATACTACGATTCTGTAATCGGGGTCATAGTGTCCTTGGTACTGCTACCACTAAGTCCATAAGGTTAGTACGCTACGATAACTAAGCCGAAACGCTGCGGTTGAGCGCAACAATGGCTGAAACGTAGAAGCTCTGTAGATATACAACAGATATCACCTAGAACCTGATACGCTATGAGACTAGGGGCGTAGGGTTGTTGTACATGAAACGAGGGTCGGTGGTTGAGCAGGGACCCTAAGAATAATCGGTCAATACAGCAGTTGAACGCTAAGTCCTCCTCTCCAGTGAGGCGTCAAAATATACGGATTCATACGGATCGTAACAGGACCCAACTCAAACACAAGGAAACCAAGGTTTTGGATCCACAGGAACTTAAAGACAAAGACACCAAAGTCTTAATGAGGATGTCAAAACCTGAAGAGGGGGTAATGTCACAAATTCCTATATTTTCCCCATTTTTCCTGAATTATTAGGAATTATAGACAACAACTGAGCCTTCAGAGCTATCTGAAAGGCCTAAACGTTTCACTTAAGAAACCAATGATCCAGAGCCAGTCCAATAATGACATCATATGGACCCACTCTAGATAATGACATTATAATGACATCACAGTCACATGACTTAGAAACTTATGTTGACTGATACAATGCGGCCTTATGGCTATTGGACACAGAGTAACACATGCTTCAGGCCACACCATTACCAGTCTAACCCTACACCCTACTATCAGAGGTCTTATCTTTATGGTATTAGGGGTCATACACTAGCATGTATTTAAGCTGCCTCTAAGTGGCCTTAACCCTTAGAACAATTCATCTCTTCAACTACTGCTAAAGCATGCATCGCCTAAGCAAACTCTTACTCTCACATACTCTTTGCTACCTTCAAGCACAAATCCAAACTAACACAGACTTACTGGCTGTGTGACTTGCCTTGGACAGGACTGCCTCAAAAGCCTAAATGCCAGGCCAAAACCCCATGGCATTAAACAGGGTGGCGAGTCGACGAGCTAAGTCCCCAGACTAGCAAGTCAATGACTTAAGGTGAGGAGGCATGGCATGCAGCAAGATGAGAGAGAGGGCCTAAGCCCATGTTGCCAAGAATCTTAGAGATGAGGTGTAAGCCTCATCTTTTCGTATGCTATATACATGAGATAACTACTAAGAGGCTTGCCCTAAAGTCCTGGCCTGTGCACAGTAACTAAGGAGCCCATGTGACTAGTAACTACCATAATGTAACATGCACATACTGTGACCATCATGTGAGCGAGTGGAGGCACATGTCACAGTTTTACAAGACAATCCCCACATTTTCTATTTTCATAATTGTTACGATTTTACCAGGTACACTTGATTATTCCCGTTGATGCCTCACTGGGTACGAGGACTTAGCGTTCAACCACTACACCGTGCATCTTATTTTTAGGGGCCTCCGCGCAACCATAAGCCCTGTTTCATGTATAACAACCCTATGCCCATTCTCCGTGTTCGCATCGCGTTCTAGCTGATATTCTGTGTCTAACCACAGTAGTTCTATGTTTCATCCCTTGTTGTGCTCAACCGCAACGCTTCTCCTTTATTACTTATAGCGTTAGCCCGATGGACTTAATAGTAGCAGTACCAAGGACACTATGACCCCGATTGACGAATCGTAGTATATAACCTGATGTAAATACCGGTCGAGTTCCTCAGCTCGACCTTGTTAAATTACAAGGATCTTATACTTGTTCTCAAGGGCTTAAGCAATTAAGCCTGCAGCTTGTATATAAACACTCTGACTCTGAGGAGTCCAACAAGTAGTGTGCTACTTGATATGCTGAGTAACTCGACTTAGTTATTTTGCGTTGAATGGATATTCAATCCGTAACACCATTAGGGCAGGCCTTGTGCAGCGCTAGACAGCATCTTCATCTATATATACTAGGATATGTTCTGAGGTGCTCCTCAGAACTACTATCATAGGCCTAGGGGGCATGTCCCCTGGGAACTCCTTCTCTACTGCATGCTTGCGTGCTGGCAACCTACTCTCTCTCACCACTGCTAGTCTGGGGCCCAGCAACTAGTGTCCTTGATGATGGATGGTTGCCCCCACTTAGGACTGGCAGGGTCGTCGTCAAGACTACAATGACTCCTGTTCTCCCCTCAGGATAGGAGATAGGGGGGGAGATCCCCACATAGCAGTATGCATGGATTCCCATGTCATAGTAGTAGAAGACTGAGGGAGAGAGTGTGCAAAAACTCTGCAAATACTCTACAATTACATAAGCATCTGTTTTTAGTAAGTAATGATGATAGCCTTGTGGCACGCAGTGTCACAACATGTGTACATGCATCTAAGTGCCACTGGACCCCTTCCAACACCCTCAATGTGTTGGCATGTCTTGGAGGATCTCTCCCTGCCATGTCATTTCAAACTGAACAAACGCAACATTGTTCATGCCACTATGCCACTACTCCTCCTGATGAATTGAGCCATGGTCTAGCTTTACATGATTCAAGGTGGCATGTTTCCTCACCAATCAATCATGGTCCCCTCAGCTTGCTGTGAAGGCATAACAGCAAGATCAAGCACTCTACTTTCAAATTTGCAAAGTCTCAAGCATCTCCAATGTGCATGTCCATTACAAGGTGGAAAGCTCATGCTCTCATTGTATAGGAGCTTCCTACAGATACCTTTGTATTGTACTTCTAATGCTGCCTATTGCTACCTAAAGATATCATTGTATTGAGAATGACACAAACTCAGACACTCACGAATACTAAGGCTTGCTTTGGAGGCGGCTTAGAGAGATGGTTATGTGAGTAAGAGCGGAAGCAATGGCTTATTAGGCCAAATAGCTAATCATCAAGGAGAACAGAACTGAGGTTATTACCCAGTCTGCCTGTAGTATATATACATGTTGTATAGGTCCCTAGAGACCCTAGGCAAGACCCCTAGTACTAGGTACTACTATTCTCTACTTCTCATGTGACTACTACTTTGAATTGCTAAGGCCAACCCATGCCCGGGGTTTATCGACCTAGACTTAATGATGTCATTAAGGTCATGTGCTGTTTGATGACCTAATCCTTCAGGCCTAGACTGAAGCCTTGCGACCGTAGGCATGGTCTTGTGACTTGTGGCTTGTAACTTGTGGCTTGTAACTATACAGTCTCGCACTGCAGCAATAGCTTATGTAAGCTTATTCCCATGATCACATGTTTTGGTGCAATGTTGTAGCCCCATAAGGAAACTGTCATGTGACACTTGAGTGCCCATGTGGCATGTGATTGTTAAGCCGTAAAATGCAAAAGAAAATTTGAGACATGAGTCTTTTGTGGGTGTTTTACCCTTGAAAAAACTGTGACAGAGAAGGAGCAATGTATTGAGAATCAGAAGCCCTTATTGTTTCCTAAGACTATGCTGCATAAGGAAATGACATTATCTGATCTTGGTATCTTACAATCTAGCTTCATCTGAGCTGATCTAGATAAGATCTTCCACAGATCTTGTGAGATCTTGAATGATCTCTGTCACAAGTCAACATTTTGGTGGGTTAGTGCTGGAGATAGCACCCTACAGGTAGTAACGTGATGACTAGGCCATTACTGGCTTAGTCATGCAGACTGAATCTGACACAAACCTAAACTAATACTCACTGTGTCTTGTGTTGCAGCGGTAAGACGGTAGGTGATAAGAGTAAAGGCGCAAAGCTAGGCTTATAAGGCTGAGCTTTATATCGAGGAGAACAGAACTGAGGTGTTACGCTCAGACTGTTCCAGCTTATATACATGTGTTATCAGACCCCTAATACTACAAAGACCCATAATACTCTAGGATGAGTAACGCTACATGTGATCTAAAGGTGTGACTAAGTAGATATGACTAGTGTTGAGTCAGCGGTCACGGGCTGATACAACATGCATGTGATTCTTGGTAAGTGGAACCTGCTAGAAGGTTCCGGTATCTCCTAAGCGCTCTGTCACGTGATCTGCTAGTATACATATTCTACGCTAACGACGTTAATACTTGACTAGAAAAGCGGGAAAAATAGGTATAAAAAAAAAGGAAAAATCTGTGACAGAATCATGTGACATTGACTCTAGTTACACATGTACCAGGTCCCTTTAGGATAGACAGATAGTATGCGCTCTGTCACCATGTATTTAGTCTGAGGCTGACATGAGGTTGCCCTCATGTTTAGCATTCTCGACCTATGGGCTTAGGCCCCTTTACTCCATACTCCCTGCATGCCTGGCTGCCTGCCTCTATACTCTTGACTGCCTTGCTGCTAGTTGTCAAGCCTTGGCCATCGCCCTGGAGGAGGCCCCGTGGAGACATCCAAATGCTGTCTCTGGGCCTTGTATCTAGGTTTCCTGGTAGCCTGGTGGCACAGTACATTGTACTGTGTCAATCTCAATTGTCTGAGAAGTCCCTAACAATCTGGTTTATGGACTCTCAACACACCACCCCAACCACTACAGTCACCACAACCCCCACACTCACCCAGTTACAAACCATACATACCCTGGTTTGCACAAGACACACCCACCTTTAACTCCATTCCACTCATTGAACTTGTTGACAAGGTTGGGACACCTCTCCCTAATCCTAACATGGAACCGGTATTCAAATGTACCAACCAACCTCCTCCAACCCTTCCCCATCACTCAACTGATGCATGACACATTAATGTCCTCCAAATTAACAACGTTCCCTGCCATCCACACACTCATGCTCCCCTGTACACCTCCACTCAAATCCTACATGAATTCTGGAATGCCATTAATAAACATGGCTTCCTTGACCATCTCAACTGTTGTGAATGCCCACTTCACATCACTCGATTCCCCAGCTGGAAGAAACTGCAACTTCCTCCTATCCAACTACAGTTGTCCTTTACATTCCTCATTTAGGACACTCACAACAACATGGTAGCAGCCATGTTCCACTATGAACTACCCAACCTTGCCCTCTTTGGCAAACTTGTATGCATAGCCTCCCTGCAACTGTAACCACCTACTTCTTCATCTATCCTTGCCCTGGCACACCCAGGAATCCTTTTATGATAACTCTCCTACCTCAACCCTCTAACTACTCTCCACCCTTACTTACAACCATCCTCACTTCCACTATAGCCCTCTGTTGGCCGCCACACATGTACATAGTTTACTGACTGCGGGATATAGATGGTTGTCTCTCTCTCTGAACTATCACGTAACATGCGTCGCAAGTTCCGGTGGGGGGATTACACCTTGCTCGTCTACCCGCCCGCGCAACTACGATCCCTTATTTTTTTTACAGGCAGTACTGAGTCGGAGGAAATGCGAGCACTTGTGGTCACCGTATGCCGTGAATAGGTCTGGAAACAGCAATCAAGTACACTGACAGGACGCTTACTACCAATAACTGGGTTCAAGTAGTACACACTTGTTTACTTCACAAGCCACGCCTCAGTCCTTCGAGACCCTGATGACAACCTTCCCGACGTGCTGCTGGCTCTCCTGGTACTCATACGCCGCGCGCACGTCTTCGAAGCTGAAGACGCGGTCAATCACGGGCTTGAGGTTCTGCGCGACAATGAGGCGGTTCATGTCCTCAAATCTGACCAGCCATGGTTAGCACGGGATTAGCGGCGCAAAATAGGAGACGTACTGCGTGCGCGATCCGATGAGAATGCCGCGGACGATGGAGCTCTTGCCGAGGACGGCGACGGGCAAGCTGCTCACGTCACCACCCTGCAGATCGCACAAAGTAAGAGATGGGACGCGAGGAAAGGCGTTTAACGTACCCCTGCGACGAAGCCGATGACGCTAACGATGCCCGCGTAGCGCACGGCCGCGAGGGACTTCATGATCGTGCCCGACCCGCCGACCTCGATGACATGGTCGACGCCCCTGCCGTTCGTCTGCGCACAGCTCAGTCACCGCTACGCCAGCCATTTACCAGCAGAGAGCACGCACGATCTTTAGAACCTCCTTCTCCCAGTCGGGTGTCTTCTTGTAGTTGATGAGGTGCTTCGCGCCGAGCTTCTTGGCGATCTCAAGCTTTTTGTCAGAGGAAGAGGTAGCGATGACCGTCGCGCCAGAGGCGACGGCGAACTGGAGGCCGAAGATGGAGACACCGCCGGTGCCCTGCACGAGCACGTAGTCGCCGCCCTTGAGCGGGCGGAGGCCCATGAGGGCGTTGTATGCGGTGAGCGCGGCGCAGCTGTGCGGGGAGGTCAAGCGAGCGTCGGAGGGCGCACACACACGACTTACGGGAGGGTGGAGGCCTCCTCGTAGGAGAGGTGAGACGGGATGTGCACGAGGGACTGCAGAGCGAGTGAGCATTCTTTGCATGCACCGGGGTGCAGGACGTACGTGCGCAGGGAAGAGCCTATACTCGGTCAGCACGCCGTCAACGGGTGCGCCGAGGCCCGTGGCCTTGATTTCATCCGTGACATCACCGAAAATGTGGTCGAGTGCGAAGTTGGCGCAGACACGGTCGCCGACCTTCCAGCCCTTGACGTCTTCGCCGACGGCGATGATCTCGCCCGCCATGTCGGAGCCCGGGACGGGGTTCTCCTTCTGGCCGAGTGGGTACTGGCCCTTGGCGACGATGAGGTCGCGGTACTGATGCCGTTGTCAGTGTGCACGTTTAGGACGAGGAGTGTATGGGCGCACCTGGAGGGAAACGGCGTGGATTTTAACGAGAACCTCGGAGGATTTGGGGGCGCGGAGGGGCGCTTCCTGCAGAGTGAGGTTGTGGAAACCATCGACCTATGCGAAGGGGCAAGCTGAGAAGTGCCGACGGTGGACCACAACAGACGCGCACCTTGGGAAGACGGTACTCGCGGGTAGTAGTGGGGATCGGCATTGTCGCGGATGGATTGTGCTGGTGGTTGAGTGCGGCGGTGAATGTGGGATTATATAGATGAGGAGGGCGAGTATTTGTCAGAGAAAGCGGGAGAATAAGGGATTTATAAGGCGTACGTTTGTCAGGAGTCGGGGAGGGATTAGTCAGGAGCCGGGTCAGACATGACGACAGTACTGTCCTCCGGATGAGCAGCGGGTACGCAAGAGTCCTCCGGGTGAGAGCGAGTGCGCGAGAGTCCTCCAGGCGAGCAACGGGTACGTGAGAGTCCTTCGGGCCCACCGCGCCACAATCATCTCGCTATTCAGGCGTTGCTGCGATGCTCTAGCTGCCGCGCGTGCAGCGATGGCCCGACGAGAGCTGCACGATGGCACAGCAGACTGTATGCATGTTGATGGCAGTGATGCGAAAAGACGAGTGAGCGGGATCTGCGCCCACGCGAGGAACGACTATTCAGGCTGCCTAGTTTGGAAGCCTCCTCCTCCTCCTCCTCCACCCGCCATGTACGCTCCTTCTCCCTCTCGCCCGTCGTCTGCATTTCTGCCAGAGTCTGCACCCCAGCCACCACCGCATCGGCCGTTCACGCAGTATGACCAGCGCCCCGACTCGCAATACGCTCCACGCTCGTCCCAGTACCCCCCGCGCTCGTCCTCGCGACCAGCCAGATCGTCCTCGCGCCCGCCTGACACAGTAAACGGCGAGTATGCCTACGACCAGGGCTCGCCGTCTCCGCCTGATCCAGACGGGGACGACTTCTACACCTCCGACCAGAACTACCAGCCGTACCCCGCACAGTCTGTCACTACCCAGTCTCTCCGCGCCCCCTCCCCGACCGCAAGCGCACCTATCCTCGACCACTCGCATCTCCGCCCAGGCAAGGAGGCCGCCCTCCTCTCACACGAGCGCACGCTCGAGCTCTACCGCGCAAATGCGAAGAAAACGCAGGACCCGGACCTCCAGTTCGAGTTCGCCGTCTTCATGATCGACGCCTCCAAGACGATGCCGATGCCGACGCCCACCCCGGGCAACGTCATGGAGGTCGAGAAGGCCGTCCAGAAGCGCGAGGACCTCATCCGCGAGGCGACCGCCCTCCTCAAGAAGCTCGCCGACCGCGGGCACATGCCCTCCCAGTACTTTCTCGCAGACTGCTACGCCAACGGCATCGGCACCCTCAAGAACCGCCAGGACTTTGACCGCGCGTTCCCGCTCTTCGTCCTCGCCGCCAAGCACGGTCATCCCGATGCTGCCTACCGCGCCGGCACCTGCTGTGAGAACGGCTGGGGCTGCCGCCGCGAGTCTGCCAAGGCCATCCAATTTTATCGCAAGGCCGCCGCCGCCGGCCACCCCGGCGCGCTCTACCGCCTCGGCATCGCCGAGCTCAACGCCGAGCTCGGCCTCTCCAAGAGCCCCCGCGAGGGTGTCAAGTTCCTCAAGCGCTCTGCGGAGCACGCCACGCCCGAGTTCCCGCATGCGCTCCACGAGCTCGCGCTCCTCCACGAGCGCGGCATCGACAACGTCCTGTTCGTCGACACGGATTATGCCGCGGAGCTCCTCGCGCAGGCGGCCGAGCTGGGCTATGCGCCAAGCGCGTACCGCCTCGGTGAGTGCTACGAGTATGGGAAGATGGGCTGCCCGCAGGATCCGGCGCTGTCAATACACTACTACGTGCGTCGTGCCTCGGCTTAATTTCGTATCTCTCACATGACGTCCCGCAGAACATCGCCGCTCAGCAGAACCATCGCGATGCGTGTTTCGCGCTCACGGCCTGGTACCTCGTCGGCTCCCCGGGCGTGCTGCCACAATCAGACACTGAGGCGTATCTGTGGGCGAAGAAGGCGGCCGAGGCGGGGCTCTCCAAGGCGATGTACGCCGTCGGCTACTTCCTCGAGGTGGGCATCGGCACCGAGCCCAATGTATCCGAGTGCGTGCCCTCCGCTCGCTCTGCGCTGATCCTGCTCATCCGTACCCGCTCATCGCACGCGCTTGAAATGGCGTGTCTCATTGCTTCGTGCGTTGCAGAGCGTTAACGTGGTACAAGCGTGCGGCAGAACAGGGCGACAAACGTGCCGCGCAGCGACTCAAGGGTAACGCGCCCATGGTGGCACCCGGTGGGCCCGGCTCTGTCCTCCGCCGCAGCGCGACCGACGACGACCGCTCAACATCGGGCAAGAGCGGCAAGGACAAAGAGTGCATCATCATGTGAGCTCTCCGCGCGAAGGGTGGATAGAGGACACTATTGTATATGGGGCCGTGGTACACATATGGCTTAGAGCTGGACACGCTCCGGACTATCGCGCCGCACCTATTACGCACTGCTTGCGCGCTCCAGGACATTCGCGTCTTGAAGTAACATATTACGGATGTCTACGTTATACATTAATTGTACATTCCCAGGTAATGTCCGCGCAATGCATGCCGTTCGCTCACAGACACTCCCATTGGTGCCTGCCTACAGCGATCAGCCTGTTGAACAACTCGTCCCGCCCCTTGATCGCCGTCAACACCCACGTTCCTCCTTCTCCGTCCTCGATCTCCAGACCGTCCACGATCTCGCGCTGCAGTGCCCAGCCCACGATCAGCTTGCCCTTCCAGCCGTATCCTCCGACCTTTTTCAGCCCCTGCACGTCTGCGAGGGCGATCGAGAACACGGCTGATGGCGCGTCGACTCCTGCCCCTGCACTGATGGCCTTCCCTGCGGCTGACAGCGCGACGCTCGCGATGTTCTTGCTCAAATCCTTCTCCCACACGAACGACACGAACGGCGACGCCGCGCTCGTAACGAGCACAACATACCCGCGCTTGCCACGGTACCGCGCCGCGTACGCCGTCGGGCCATCGCCCAGCCCTAGGCGGCTGCCAGTCGGCCCGTCCGTGGTCACCGCGATCTTGTCGTCTGGTACGGCTCCTACACGGCGCTTGGCCGCCTCGGAGCCCATCTTCGCCTTGAGGTGGTCCAGGCCAAGCGCGCCGCTGACGGTCGCCTTGCTCGTGCTCTTGAATATCTTGGCGAGCTTGCTGTTCTTCTTGGGCTTCCCGGTGCCCCCCTCATCGTCCGTGCCAGCTTTCCTGCGAAGTCGCCCGTCAGACGTCGCGCCCTCGATTGGATAATTGGAAGCGTCGAACTCATAGTCGTGCGCCCGGACGCCCGCCTCGGGCCCGTCGGGGTGCTGCTCGGGGTGCTCGGTGATCTTGTTGGTTGACGGCGGAGGCGGGAGCGGCGTCTTGCTCTCTTCCGCGATCCGGAGCAGTGTGAGCGTCAGTTGCGCGTTGGTTGGCACGCCCTTGAGAATGGACCTAGCAAGCGCGAGCAAGTTCGTTGCTCTTCGATAACCCACGAGCAGGACGCGCACGCACCTCCGCAGCTGAAGCAGTTCTTGCCAGTCCGGGTACCGGTGCGTGAGCCAGTGCACGGAGCGGGTGATTAACGGCTGCCCGAAGATGCCAATACCGATGCCAAAGGCGGCGCCCTTGACGAATATGACGGACTTGACAACGGTGGTCAGAATTAACAGAGGTAGGACCAGCGCGGCGAGTCTCAGGCGCGGTGCATGCGAGAATGGCGGGGTGGGCGACAACGCGCTGCGGTCGATCAGCCCATGTTTCTCAACGAACAGCACGCCAATGTCTGACTTACTTGCCAAACCTTTCCCAAGTGTCTGCGATGTCCGCGAGAATCCGCATGGCCGGGCGCGCCTTCTCCCACATGGCAGTCTCGACATGCCTCTTCGTCGCGTCGTGCTTGCCATCGGCACGTCCCCCGTGTGCCACATGCTTTGCATCGACCGTCGATGCAGCAAGGTGAGTTGGATCCGGCAGCGCAGCGCCGATCCCCTCCTCTTCCTGGTCGCCCTTGTCTATGTCCTCTGAGCGCCCCGCATTGGGGGCGATCTGCTGACCCGTGGCGGTGCCCACAGCTAGCGACGCCACGCCAGAGACAAAGTTTGTCGCTTCCTGCTCGACGGCTTCGCCCTTGTGTGCTTCGGGGGCGCCAGAGAGGCTGTCTTTGCTGCCGATCACACCCGCGCGCGGGACTTGGAGGTTCCCGCTTGTAGCGCTGACGGCGGCGAGCGGCGCGGGTGGGAAGAGAATGCGGCGTGAGGGGGGGTGTAAGAACAGAATCAGGAGAGTGATGCTGATCAGGGCGCCTAGCAGATTTTGATACCACGCGAGGTAGTACGCCTGATCTTCATCAGCGTCAGTTTGTGGCGTAGGAACTTGGGACTCACCATACAAAACCCGGAAGTTCGAATGGGCTCGTTCCATGAGCGGATGCGAGCGATGTGCTTGCCGAAGGCCGCAATGCCTACGATCTACGCATTTCAAAATCACAGAGCTTCCCAGACAAGAGTTGTGCATACCACCGTCATGTATAGACGCTCAAGGTGGGCGCGCAACTTGTCGGGGGAGAACTCTTCATGATCTGAGATCTCAAGGTCTAATTGGCCGGGCGGAGGAGGGGGGATGGTCCTGACTTGGTATATTTGCTGTGTACGAAATTCACATCAGTGTCAAGCACCAGGCCCTTGGTTACCATCCGTTACCTTGTTGAAGCGACGGATGAGAGTGAAGAGATCATCGTTGGTTAGCCCGTTCACGAGAGTTGGGGGCAGATGGCCCATGTCCCTATTCCAACCGACATCCTTCACTTCTGGATCTTTCAAATCGAGTTGGACATCTGCGCTCTTTCCTGGCTCCGGCGGAAGCTCGACTGTGTGCGCTATGACCTGTGTATCAGACTCGAGCTGGGGATTTCCATCCGGCGCAATGGCGATATTATTTGGTGGTGGGTCGGGAGGATTTGTTGCCTCCATTGGTATTTCTGTATATTCAGGAGGGTGATCGACCGGCGTGGCGAGAGGAGGGTCCATGGCGTCGTGGCTGCTGTAGGTAAGCTTGCGCTGGTCGTTCATAAAGTCGTTGTGGTCGTGAGCTAGAGAATGGAAGGATACGGCTCCGCATGGAGGCGGGCGCCGTTCCTGGCTGTCAGCTCACACTCATGCAAGCCCCAGTGACGTAATCCACACGACGCGTTCCTCTCGACGCGTCCGTCACGTGGGTCGCGTTTGTCCCTCTCAGAATGCCTGTCGACGTATATCATCCAGATGAATGCTCAGAAACCGAGCGAGCTGCATGAGCAAGTGGGTGTTAATCAATTCACAGAATCATGCGATGATCGTACCGTAAAGTTCCGGTGGCCGTCGTTATCTTCGCAAATACTCCTCACTCCGGCCTGAACTTTGAGACAGAGTATTGAGTTGGACTTCGTTGTCTCTCCGCTGAGCTTACAGGTTTATCAAGATATTCTAGACGGGCCTGAGCTTTGTACAGAGAGAAAAAACGGCTGTTTAACGGCAGTTACCGGATTGAACTTGTCACAGCAGCAAACTTGGACAAATCCCCTTCCATCAGTCCATTCACGAGGAGAAAACAACTGCCCAGAAGCGGAGGCACGATGATAGTCCATTTAATGGGAACCTAGTATACGTGACGCTGGTAGGCGCTCAATCGTTCAAGCGCTCATGTGCATAGTGAGCACGTGGCAAGTAGGTGGCTGCGCGACGCGCCTTCGAGTTTCTTCACTCAACCTCTACATTCCCCGCTGCCCTCGTTCTCCATCTTGGACTGTTGTGTTTGATCTACTGTTGAGCTGACCGACGCTTTCTTTGAGGCCAGGACGACTGAGGTTCCCCGTCGACATGTCTAGCCCCGACGAGTCCAAGGATTCAAACTCAATTCGTAATCGAGCCGCATCCTCCTCCGTTCATGAATCAGTCTCTGCACGCTCGTTCTATAGTTCTTCGAATCCTGGCTCCTCGCGCACTGGATATATTGCCCCGGCAGCCTCTCCGTACCGCGAGCCACAGCTCGTGCAAGAGGAGCCACTGACGGATATTATCACCGATGAGTCGGGCAATCCCTCTTGGAGCGGGTTGCCGGGTCAAACATGGGGCACTACCGATACTTCTGGCTGGGGAAGCCATTCACCTATGCCTTGGGACTCTACCTGGTCTGGTGGCACTGGCCTCTGGCAGGATTCGAGTAGTGCGCTCAAAGTCACCATCGATGGACGCAGCTCTGAGGAAGAGCTGCGCTGGTACGACAAGTCGGTGCGCGACAAACACGAAAGACCTGGCCCTGGCATACTGCCCCCCATGCTTGCTGATGCTCTTCACGATCCTGACCATACCCTCTACTCCGTCAGCGTTTCCGATCCGCCCTATACAAGAGGCCCGCTATCGCCTAGCTCTGATGAGGCCCGCACGGCGGTCCCTCATCCTCGCGCATATTACTGCAGAGAGCACAATGGCTGGGTTCTGCTGATACCACAATCCTCGTCTGTGCTTCCGCCGCTTGCGCGTACACTCGAGACGCCACTGCCCGACCAGAATCGCAGGAAAATCACCAACTCCTGCGTCGGAAAGGGGGAGCAGCTTTTCGGTCAGGTCAATGCTACGCATCATTGGCACCGCTACGAGCGTGCTGTCGATGCGACCAAGCTGAACCCGCCGTTCATGCGCGACGATACTCTTCTCGATCTCTATCTTTGCTGCCAGTGCTCTACATACTGCCTTGTCTCTGATGTCATTCCTGGCGTGCTTCCTGTAGATGTGGTCAACAGGTTCACTCGCGAGAGACTGGAAAATCCCTCAGTGGGCAGGACTGGTAAGGCGACTGCGCTTGCAGGCTGGGAAACTATTGTCACGTACGTCACAATTTTCCTCGGGTTGACCTCACCTTACACCGCGCAGCATTGTCGAAAATCGGCTCTGGAAGGACGAACAGCGCATCTTGCCGGTCGATAGACCGAAATTCCAACAAAAGATCGGTTGGAATGATGATGTGTAGGTAGACTTCTGCTGATTGCTCTCGTTACCTAACGGATTTTAGGCGGCAAATCCTTGAGGCATTGGGATTTAGCATCAAACCTAGTCCAGAAGCTTCCGATAAACCAGCTGCGCACCCACCGCCGATCGATCCAAGCACTGCAGAGGGCAAGCAAAGTCGCAAGAAGCTACTTCGCGCTTGGGCAGAAACCACTGCATTGCTCAACATTTTCAAGAATTCCAGTACGTACATGCATGCTGACATCAGATGTACGCCTAACGATCTGCAGAGGGGGATCTCGGAGACTACAATCCCCAGGTCCCGCATGGCAAAGTTGTCGGAATGCGTGAGGATTATCAGACTGATATCGGGGCTCATGTAAACCAGAGTAGGTGCCTGCACCGATGGCCCCACTACAACCTAACGGAGATCCCTTGCAGTTCCCCGTGGTTTGCTTCCTGATGCTCTCGTCGGCCATGCTGCTTTAGACGAGTCGTGGAAGGTGCTGGGACTGACCCCCTCCACCTATTCTCCAGGTAGATCCCTTCAGCGTTTCTGTTGAGTATGTCTGATTCAACAATGTTCAGAGCTGCTTGCGTTCGCCTATCTAGCACAGTGTCGCTGCGACCCTGCCCGGACGCCTCTCTACTTCACCCACTTTGTCAAGATCGTCGAGACGATGACGAATGCGGGGGTAGCCCCGACCGAGCTGCAACAGCTTGTCATGGCGGAGCGCGAGAGACACCGATACACTGACGAAGATTTGCACAAGGCGGGAGCCTGTCTAGGTTTCGGTCACGACGGAGAGCTCCGGGTGGAGCTCGACAACGATGTGGACGACAACTTTATCTTGGGAGCTTGGAGGGATGCGCGCCGCCGTGCTTGGCAGGATCCTGCTCGCGCGACTTCCATTCGAAACGACTTGAACATCGCTCTCAAGATCATCGCAGACGACAAGGCGAGCGAAGTGCTTCAGAAGGCATGGGAGGAGGAAAAGGGCACTGGAATGTCCCCCGATGCCGCGTATTCGACACTGGAAGTGCCGAAAGATGTCGACGAGACGATGCTCATGACGGTGTATCAGATGCGGGTGTGTGATACTGTCTGTTTTAGCCGTCTAATCAGATATATCTTGAGCTATGCGGTTAGGTTGACGATCAACCCAGTCAAGCCGAGAGGATGCGCGAGGCATTGACTGTGATCGCGGAAGTCACAGGAAGTGAAAGGCTGCGCCAGTACCTGACGACTGGTCAAGATCGTGAGCAGGACCCTTTCGGTGATTGCGGAAACACGAATACTCACGCTAATTCATCTGAAGCGGGAGATGCAACTCAAACCGCTCGCCCTGAAATGCCGCGTGGTCTCAATCAGCTGGGTAACACATGCTATCTGAATTCCCTTCTTCAGGTTAGTATTTCATTAACAAAATGAAGCGGGCGGCTCACGAATACGTCTCAGTACTTCTATACGATCAAGGATCTCCGCGCGGCTATTGCACTTCTCACCACTGCCGAGGGGAAAACTCTGGACGACAAGAAATTCACTGATGACGACCTCAAGCGGCATCGTGTCGGCGGTAGATTGGTTACAAGAAGGGAGATCGCAAGGTCGAAGAAGTGTGGGTCACTGAGATCATGTACGGTGTGAGTTTGCTGATAGGTTGCGCTCAGTCGTGAACCAACTTGCGGACTTGTTCTGGAATCTGGAGTATTGCGATGTCCCTGCAGTCACGCCGTCGATCGATCTCGCGAAACTCGCGTTGGTCACCTCACAAGACGAGGAGGAGGAAGACCAGGACAAGGCCGGCACCGATTCCTCAAACGATACCGACGCGACTCTTGTCGACGATGCTCCTCCACGCCCATCGCATGAACGTTCTGTTTCTCCTCAGGTCGCGAGTCCGACCGAGAGTGTGCTTGGTAAACGCCAGCGCGAGCTTGAAGTGGAGATGGATGTTGATGCGACCGCGGCAGCCCGCGGATCCTCGCACGATCGAGATGACCGGATGGCATCAACACCCGTGACAGACTCCATGGCGAATCAACAAGCCATTGCATCGTCATCGAAATTGCAACCGATTGACTTGGACGACGTAATGATGCTCGATGGACCGGATCCTCAGCAAGAGAACAAGCCGCCTCCCTTGCCTCCCAGAAAGTCGCGTCCAATTGACGACTCGGTGATGATGTTCGGTATGTGAGAAGCTCCAGTATGCGATGATCGCCTAGTCATCGGTTTGCAGGCAGGCAACACGACGTCTCTGAGTGCATGGACAATTGCATTTTCCAGATCGAGACCGCGCTGCTTGACTTTGAGGATATGACGGGCACCGAGGACGATAAGACGAGCGTAGTAAAACGGTGAGCTCACTGCAGTGCTTAGAGTGACTTCGCTGACTGGCTCGTATCAGACTGTTCTATGGCAAGAAGCGGCAGCGACTTACACCTTTGATGAGTGCCGACGACCTGCGCCACAAGTCGTCCATTCACGAGAAAGAGGATCTCTTCTCCCATCTCCACGTGAACGTGGCAGATGAAGGGTTCGACCTTTACGACGGCTTGTCAAGATACTTTGACGACGTAGTAGATTTTGATGGGTTCAAGAAAAGAATGGAAGTATCGCTGGTCGATCTTCCTCCTCTGCTACAAATTCAACTACAGGTGCGTTCAAGTCATCCCGTACTCGTGATGAACTTCACATCCTTTTGTAGCGCGTACAATTCGACCGAGAAACACAACAAGCCTACAAATCGCAGGCGTATGTGAAGTTTGACGAAACCATCTTCATGGACCGATTCCTGGACACTGCTGACCCTGACAAGAAGACGCGTTCAAAAGTCGTGCAAATCGAGCTGAATGCAAGCAGGGAGAAGATACAGCGGTTAACCCATGACAAGGTTTGTCTGACAATCCCACATGAGTGACGGACGTTCTAATGCTTCCTACTCAAGCATGCTCCCTTTGCACCCGCCCTCGGTGGGGTTGCGGACTTCCTCTCGAAGCAAACCGCTGTGCAGCTGCCTGAGGTCGATGATGATCTGATAGGCAAACTTCGGAGCGAGCAAGATTTCGTTACAGCGCAATTAGAGCAAGAGCGGAACAATGCCGTGCATCTCAAGTCGCAGATCGAAGATATCTGGGGAGACGATCAGTCCGCTGCGTATGAATTGACCTCCGTGTTTATTCACCGCGGATCATCACCATCATGGGGTCACTATTTCTTCTACTCCCGCAACCTTCCGAACAATCCCGACCAGTGGTTCAAGTACAACGACTCCGACGTGAGCGTAGTGTCGAAGGATGAGGTTTTGGCAGATACCACAGGATCTAACGCTAATCCTTACATGGTAAGTAGTATATCTGAAGCGTTGCACTCGTTAACTGTTCTTTGCAGCTGGTCTTCGCTCGAAAGGGCTCAGAAGCCATCGAGACGGTTCATCGCTTTGATCCTGCACAATTGCAAGACGCATGAGCTTGATGCACTGCACTTGGCGCTTGTCGTAAACCTCGTCACTGTATCATACACAATTCAAGCAGATGTATAATTGGTTATGCTAGGTACTTGAGCGATATAGTACACTGGGACCACGCGGATTGGATTAATGTACAGCTCGCATCTCCTCGGAAGGACTTACCAAACGATTTATGGCCATTCCCACCTCAATCGTCCGCGGCCGTGCTAGAAACCCGTCGATTCTGTCATCTTCCATCAGTGCATCTATGCTTGCATCGTCCATCAGACTTTGAAGAACCACGAGATATTCTGACAATGTTCGGTCAGGCGGTTGTGTATGCAAGAATTTCAACGCCATGACGATTGCGCGAGACTGGCTGTCATGGACCAGCTGCGCCACTTCGGTCAGGTCAAGCGTTTCGTCGCCAACGTCAATTACTGTGCGCCTTCGCACTGCTGCTTTCGTCGACGGCGAGGGTAGCGTTTTGGTGTCCAGGCGTCGCAGTCTTACAGCCCCAAACGTTGGCACTGTGTGCAAGCTCTTAGTATATTATGATGCGGTGCCTATGTAACACGCACTTTCTGAGGCAGATACCACCGAGGGGATTTCCTGGGCGATCTCCCTAGCTTTCTCAGTAATGTCGTAGCACTGATACTGCCGCATCTCTAGTACAAGGTCTGCCACATCGCAATAGTCGCCTGTACGATGCGGTTGGTATCGCGACGACTGTCCAAAGGCTTCGACCTACCACAGCCTCCTATGACCAGGATCGACGAACAGCGGTGCTCTTGCAGCATGGCGCGGATCTGAAAGACAGAGTCGGACCCGTGGCCGGGCCAAGTACCGCTCGTGAAAAGCTCGCACCTTGAAGATGAGCGGGTTGATGGGGTCGGCCTCGATGAGCCGCCGCATGCGCAGGTCTCGAATCAAAAAGTTGGTCGCACAAGTGTCCTCGTCAAAGAGCAGGGTGTCTGCACCCAGCTCGAGAGCCTGCGCGAGGCGGTGAGCAGATCATCCGGCATCCCAGCGCGCGCAAGCGCGTACCTCGACGACGCCAGCGGCCATGGACGTGCTCCCGCTCGCGTCCTGCGTGGAGAACGCGGCGGTCGACGCCCCTCCGGGGAGGTCGTGTATGAACGGCGAGATGTCGACGCACTGGATCGAGCGGCCATCTTCGCCCTGCACCGACACGCACTTCTCGGAGGTGACCACGAACTCACGGCCATCTGTTCCGCGAATTATCAACGGCTCTCATAGAGCGCGGGAGCGGAGACGAACCCCCGGGGACGTGGTTGTAGCACCCGACTGCAAGCGCGTCGAGCAGCGTCGACTTGCCCTGCATGGCGCCTGAGCATGCTCACGCCGCCACACGCAAAGTAAGGACGCACATGGAACCCGCCCCCCGCGACCATCGTGATCCCGACGGGGATGCCCATCCCCGCGATCGACCCACGATGCGGCAGCGCAAACGTGCGCGCGAGCGCAGGCGGCGCACGGAAGGAGACGACGTGCGGCCCGCACATGGGCGCGTCCGACGCGCCGCTCGCGCGGGGCAGGACCGCGCCGTCCGCGACGAACGCGACGAGGCCTGCGTCCGCGCCGCACACGCCGTGTTCAGCGCACGAGGCCGCGCACGGGGACGATAGCACGCACCTGCTTCTGTGACCGCGCGCCGCAGACACTCCTGGTCCTCCACGCTGTCCACGAACGCGTGCACGCTCTCCTTGTGCGCGTCGTAGAGTAGGGTCCGCGCGAGCGCGGGGACGGACGCGCGGAAGATCTCCGCAGCCCACTCGCCGAGGATCGTGCGCCCTGTCGTCTGTCGTCCTTACCCGTCCAGCGAGGCACAGAGAGCGGCGGGACGCACCTTGTGCCGGGAAGCCCACCGTGAAGCGCGCCTCGAGCGCGCCGTCGCGGGCGTCGAGGACGACCGCGCTGCGCTCGAGGACCTGCTGCCCGGGCCGGTCGGCGGTGAGCTCCCCGCCCTTCGCACCGGCCCACCGCCTGCTCTTCTGCGCGCCGTGGGCTTTGGAGAGCGCGACGGCGGCGTCGTGCAGCCTGCGCGCGAGGAAGTCGCACAGGGCCACTTGCCTGTGCCGCGTTCAGCGTTCCGGGCGCCGGGTCACGCGGGGGGGCGTAACGGCAATGGGGGCGGACGGGACGCACCGAGTGCGGTTCGCGAACAGCGACGGGGGGAGCTGCGCGGTCGCCTGCGGGACGCGGATGCGGACTTTGCTCGGGGGCGCGAACGGGTCGCTCTGGACGTGGTCGATGTGCAGGCGGAACGGCGGGTCGCTGTAGTCCCAGCTCCCTGTCGTCGCCCAGGTACACAGCTCTGTCTCGAACAAGCTAGGAGGCGGCGCACCTTGCACATCGCGGTACGCGGGGTAGCTCTTCCCGTCCAGCCTCTTCAGCTCGCGGACGAGGTCCTCCGCGCTCCGCCCTGGCCGCCTCCGTGTTCGTACGCTGGACTCGATGCAGCTGCAGTGCGACTTACCAGAGTCATCGTCGTTCCGCCTCTTCGCTCCGCGCGCACTGCCGGCCTCCGCGGGGCCTCCGCCCCGGCCGCGCCCGCGTCGAGAGCCGTAGAGGTTCTTGTAGTATGCGCCTCGTCCTAAGGCAGGCCGGGACTGTTCGAGCCGCAGCAGTGCGTGCGACGGGGCGGCTTACCTGACATGGCGGTCGTGAACAAGGCGTGACTGCTTCGGACACAATTGAATCGAAGGCAGGGCAGATGGTATGACTACTGTACATGTACTGATACACCTTCCGAGCATAACGCAGATATACGGACGAGATGGGCGCAGAGGAACGGCGTGCACCTAGTCTGAGGTCGGGAGAGAGAACAGGCTCGCGTCGCCCGTCAGGGTGAGGGCGTTGATGCGCTGTGCGCCGCCCTGCTCTTGCACGCTGCAGGACCATTGTGAGCGGAGATCCAGGCTCCAAGACGCACGCACTCACGCAGCCTCCGCAATAACCGCGGCGGGCTCGCTCGAGTCGCTCCGCGTCCAGTCGAACCTAGTGCCGACCTACACGCCGTGAGTCGCCTCTCAGGCGCACCGCGCGGCCACGCACCACATCGTCCTGCGCACACTGCACGGGGGAGAAGCTGGCGCTCGCGTCGTTCCACTTCTTCTGGAGCTGGAGCAGCTGCTGCTTGAGGCCCTCCCTGTCGAGCTGCGAGCCGTTCACGGTGCCCGCCGCGTCCTTGGTGAAGAGGTTGTTGAAGCGGGTGCTGAAGAGGTCGATGGGGCCGTGGCCGATGCGTATGCCGGCGGGGGCGTTGAAGTGGATGTACGGCGAGTTGAGCAGCGCCTGGAGCTTGTCCTGCAGCCAGGCCGAGTCTGCGGTCGTCATCGTGGCGGGGATGTAGCTGCGGATGATGCGGGTGAGCTTGACGCGGTGGGCTATCGTTGGGAGATGGCGGTGCAGATTGGCCGATGTGGGAGAGCGATGGTCTTATAGCATGAAGGTCGAGTAATAATAATCTGCGGGCTCATCGCGTTCGCGGTCGCGACCGCTCGCGCCATGATGTCACGATCACGAGACCGCGCTTCACGCGTCTGTCATTCTTTGGCAATGTATTCGAGTGCCTATAGATACAGCATTGGCTACAAATGTGCGCAGATCCCCCGTACATCCCTCAGAACTTGAACACCTAGCGCGGAGGTCACCAGAAAAATCAAGCGCTACAGCCGCCACACGCACCTGGTCCTCGGTGTAGCCGAGCTCCTTCAGGATGCCACTGACCGGGCCCTGCTTCGCTATGCTTTCCTTCTTGCCCGCGATCGCGTTCACCTGGCCAGGAGGTCCTACGGCTCCTCGTCAGCACACGAGCACGCCGCGCGCGCATGCACACTCACCGCACACGAGCACCTTGACCTTGTTGCCGAGGCTCGCGGGCGCGATGTGCTTCGCGATCATCTCCTTGCTGATGTATCCCGTGTATCCCTTCCAGTTGCTGTCCGCCTTGTCCACCGTGTAGATGACGTTGAACGTGTCGGGGTGCTCCTTCTTGAGCTGGTCAAACTCCTCGCGGAGCAGGATGTCGCGCTCCGAGATGTTCGCGAAGAGCAGCGTGAACTTTGTCTTGTTGCTCGGGTCCGCGAGCGCGTGCTTCAGCACCTGGTACATCGGCGTGCTGCGCGTGCGTGCTCAGCGCGGCGCATTAGCCCGAGGAACGGCCGCACTCACATGCCGCTCCCGCCCGCGATCATGCCAACCGCGTCCCACTCGTTCTCTGCGCGGCCGATCAGCCAGCGTAACTCGCGCACGCGCGGGACACTCACGCTTGTACGGGATCTTGGTCAGGGGGCCCTTGATGGCGAGCTTCTCGCCGGGCTTGAGCGCGTGGATGTACTGCGACATCTGGCCCTGCTCGTAGCGCTTGATGAGGAACGTGAACTCGCCCTCGAGGTCGGGCGGCGAGATGGGCGTGTACGGGCGGTGGACGGGCTTGCCCTTGTCGTCGAGGAGCGGGCGGGCGCCCTCTGCGGGCTCGACGAGCACGCACGACGCGACGGGCATGAGCGACGCCTGGCCCTCGGGCAGCTTGAAGATGTACCTGCGCCGCGCGCGTCAGCAGCGGGGGGCGCGCACGGGGAGGGGGACGCACTTGGCGGTGTTGTGGTTGTACGGCTCGACGCGCTTGAGCTCGAAGTCGACCCACTTTTGCGGGTCGAGCGGGCTGGTGAGGTCCTTCTTGGGCGTCGCGGCCGCGTTGGCGCTGCCGCCCTGCTTGAGGTAGATGTACGCGGCGATGCCCGCGCAGCCTGTGCATGGGTCAGCGTGGGAAGAATAGCACTGGCTGAGGACGGACCTGCGCCGCCGAGGTAGAGCGGGAGGTTGGACGGCTTTTTGGACGCGTCGGGCGCGGTAGAGTAGCGGCGCGCGGCCTGGCGGTGCTGCGTGCACGCTCAGCTGCAAATTTCGCGGAGGGGCAGACAACTCACGAGTGCGCGCGCGCTAAAGGCAAACCTGGCAAAGGACATGGCGTCGGCTGGCTGATGAAAGGAGAGGGAGCGTGCGAGCGCGCTTTATACCGCGGCGGGTGTGGTAAGCAGCAGCCGGCGGGCGTCTCTCCTCGGCCACCGCGTCCGGCGGCCATCTTGGGCGCCAAATCTCGCTTAGAACGCCCCTACGTCATCCGTGGCCACAGCAAAGGCGGGCTTGTAGGGGCATACAACCCCATAGTATGCGCATTTGTAGCGATCGGTAGATCAGAACCTGGCCCCGCGCGTCGCAATATAAGCCCTACGTCATCGATATTGCCAGACGACTCTGCCCTATCGCAACACATCGTCGCCAGCACAGGCACAAGCAACGCATATAGTGAAAGGCAGCATGTCGCAGCAGGAGAGAGGGCGTTGTGGAGCGGGAGGGTATCAGTCCGGGGGCTGCTTACATAAGCGCTTACCCTCCCTGAGCTCCACCTGCTCATTTTCGCGTCTCTCTGCTCCTCCTCTCATCAGACCGCGACGAACGACGTCGCGCACTCCATCCACCTCCTGCACAATGTCCTTTGTCAAGCTCAGCATCTTCGGCACGTCCTTCGAGGTGCGTCCTGCCCCCATCGCCCAATCGATCCCCGCCGCCGCCCGCCCTGCTCACTCGCCCGCTCCAGGTGACGACACGCTATGTCGACCTCCAGCCCGTAGGAATGGGTACGCACGCACATCTTACCGCTGCACGCTTGTCGTCTGACTAGCCATCGCACCGCGCAGGCGCGTTCGGTCTCGTCTGGTACGCGCCCCCGCACGCACGACCGTGCACGCCCGCTGACGCGCCCACACAGCTCCGCAAAGGACCAGCTCACGGGCTCGTCCGTCGCGATCAAGAAGATCATGAAGCCGTTCAGTACCCCGGTCCTCTCCAAGCGCACCTACCGCGAGCTCAAGCTCCTCAAGCACATCCAGCACGAGAACGTACGCCCTTCCGCCCTCGCGCCCTGCCTCCACGTTCACCTATCCCTCGCAGATCATCAGCCTCAGCGACGTCTTCATCTCTCCACTCGAGGACATGTGCGTCCCTTTCTACCCCGCGCCCCCGCCCCACTCACTCCTCCGCGCAGCTACTTCGTCACGGAGCTTCTCGGCACAGACCTGCACCGCCTACTCACCTCACGCCCGCTCGAGAAGCAGTTCATCCAGTACTTCCTCTACCAGATCCTCGTGCGTGCGCGCCTACCTCGCACCCTTTAGTCTGCCGCTAATGAAGTGCCCCCGGCGCTTCTCCAGCGCGGCCTCAAATACGTGCACTCCGCGGGCGTCGTTCACCGTGACCTCGTGCGTGTGCCCTCCGTGCGTGCAATACGTCCCGACTCACTGCGCCCGTGCTCGCCTACAGAAACCGAGCAATATCCTGATCAATGAGAACTGTGACCTCAAGGTCCGTCCGCCCGCGTCTATGCGCCGCCCGCGACGCGTCACTCACGTCCGTGCAGATATGCGACTTTGGCCTCGCGCGGATCCAGGACCCCCAGATGACGGGCTACGTCTCGACGCGCTACTACCGCGCGCCCGAGATCATGCTCACCTGGCAGAAGTACGACGTCGCGGTCGACATCTGGAGTGCAGGCTGCATCTTTGCCGAGATGCTCGAGGGGAAGCCGCTCTTTCCTGGGAAGGACCGTGCGTACCCCGAGTTATGCTGCCCGCCGGGGATGCTGATTATATGCGCGCGCGTCCAGACGTGCACCAGTTCTCGATCATCACGGAGCTGTTGGGCACGCCACCAGAGGACGTCATCCAGACGATCGCAAGTGAGAACGTGAGTCCAACCCCTGCGAATTAGCAGCCCGCCGCTGACCGCGCACGCCCAGACCCTCCGGTTCGTGCAGAGCCTGCCAAAGCGGGAGCGCGTGCCGTTCAGCGAAAAGCTGACGTGCAAGGACCCCGTCGGTTCGTGCCCGCCTGCTCGCGTCTCTGGGCGCGCCGCTGACGACGCGCATCGCAGCGATCGACCTGCTCGAGAAGATGCTCGTCTTTGACCCGCGCAAACGCATCAACGCGACCGACTCGCTCACGCACGAGTACGTCGCGCCGTACCACGATCCCACTGACGAGCCTGAGGCGTCGGACAAGTTCGACTGGAGCTTCAACGACGCGGACCTCCCCGTCGACACGTGGAAGGTGATGATGTACAGCGAGATCCTCGGTGCGTCGCGTCGCGTCCCGTGCTCTCTTCTGGGCTGATCGCGCGCCGCATGCGCATCTAGACTTTCACCAAGTCGGCGACTCGCGGTACGACAACAGCGTGCCCGAGGGCGCGCTCGCCGCGCCGGAAGACCCCGCGGTGGCGCCCGTTGCGGCCGCGGCAGAATAGGCGACCCGCCGGTAGACTGTCCTGCCTTTGGATACGCCGCCGCCGCCCGCGCACCACCCATGCTCACGATACACGCTTTGTTCCCGCCCGTGCTCGCGCCAGAACCCTTTCGCGTTGGTAGCCTTAATCGTACATATCTGTAGGTCCGCTGTGTGTAATGATCCCTGTCTCGTTCGCGTTCTCGCGTCCTTACCTTTCTTGGTGGTGCGTGCTCGGTGGCCTTGGCGTGACGCGGTTGGCGGGGCGGCGGCATGTCGTGTACGGCTTCGGCACATACGAGGGTGTGATGGACTTTATGGAGGAATATGAGAAGTAGACAGCAGCTAAATTTGTTGTGTGTACCATGTCGTCTGTTTATCGAGTAACGGCGACTAGATCTTTCGTGAACGATACAAGCGAGGCCTGCCAGGCCGGCTTGCAGCCTGGGCACGCCTCTCTCGTCTCTTGCCACGCCTCGCACGACACAGTATCCACCTGAGCATGCCTTCATCGCACGTCTCCAGCAATAGCGGCCACTCCTCGGCATCTTCTTCAGGTTCGCTCAGCGGCTTCCCGGAGGAGGACCTACGCTCGGCGGGGCGCAACAACCCAGGCTACTTCCCCGCGAGGCTCGGCCAGACTCTCGAGCGCGGCCGGTACTGCATCGTCCGGAAGCTCGGATGTCACAAGCCAATTTCAAAGCCTAGTAAAACACCCTAGGTTGACACCCCATTCACGCCGTACGCACGCTACAGCACTCTATCCGAGCCCAGCTGGAATCCCACGGCAACGCTAGTAGAAGCCCTCCGCTATACAGGACACTACGGGCACTAGCAGCAGACCACCGGCAGTCTAACCCTAAACTCAGTCCAAGACCACACGTCCAAGTACAAAGCCACACAGTCACATGACCCTTGGCTCACGTTTAGCTAACCCTTGGCTAACGATAAGCTGACCCTTGGCTCATGCTAACCAAGACTTACGGCTAGCACTAAACCACGTCCACCCAACCAATCAAACCCTACGCCTCCCGTCTCCACGAACCCATGCCATTACAGGCACTAGACTTACACTCTATGCGTTCACGCTACGGCTTCTCCTCAGTACCATGAACCTCGGAACCTAGGCCGTGAACGATCGACCTTTAGTACGTAACCCTTTGGGAACATGGACCGCTCACGCGCTCCCAGACCACACCCTGTATAAACCCTGCCATTGGCGTGGCAGAACCCCTATCGACGAGAACCACCGATAGAACCCCGATCGACGTAACCTACCGATCACCACTGGCATAAACCCGACCGATGAGGACCACCGGTCATTATGACGTCACGAGTTCGGGGGAGTATGAGTCCGTTCCCCTGGTCAGCCTGACACAAGCAACAACCCAAGCAACTACTCAGGGGAATATTACTCGCGTGAAAGCGTATTCCTGATCTGAGGCTACTCAAGGCGTATAAGGCCAAGATGAGTCTGGGGTGCTACTGACACAAGCAACAACCCAAGCAACTGCTCAGGGGAATATTACTCGCGTGAAGTACACGGCACAGAGTGTCCGGGGGGTTGGTAACACGTGATAGGGTGTTCGGGGTCTTGCACGTGACTGCTTAGACGCGCGCTTAGATAAGATAAGGGTGTAGGCTCTAGTCACTGGCTAGGCGAAAGAAATCGGCTTGTGACAGTACCCCCTCTTCTAGCTGCGTGTCCCCACGCCCAGCAATCACCTTGCAGAGGTTTTGGTCGATTTGACAGGGATGGTCGTGTTCGTGTTTCTGACAGATGTGTGGATTCGCCATCTGTATGGTATACTGTACGGGATAGATCCAACCCGGGTTGTTGGGTATTGTGGATTCTATGCATTGTCCCACTTGTATTCCATATTGTATTACACGAGTCTTTGGATTGCAAAACCAGAGGTTTCTGGCGACGAGCTGTTTTGGGTAGATATAGAAGGGGATTTTTGCATCCTTCAGTAAGTCGATATCTACGTCGTTGTGGATGATAAACTCATTCGGGTTTTGCCTGAGTCCCATGGCGATGGATTTCTTCTCGAAGTCTTTCCACTCCGGGTCCCACTCAGTATGTCTGTTTTTCCACTGATGGCCTGGAGCGGTTGGTCTTTCTTCGAAGAACTTGGTTACTAAATCCTGCCAGGGAGTCAATCCGCGTTTCCTTTCCCATGTCGTAGTCCCATCAGACCATTCAACTTCCAGCTCGACTTGCCCTCGGTCTTCTCTGTTACGGTTATTTTGATTTTTTGAATATCAACAGAACTCACCATAGGGCAAATACGATACAGGGACTTGTTGCGCAACCAGCCCCCCTGGCTACTCGTGATCTTACTGGGCGCGTCCCCAGTTGTACTAGTCTAATAGGGCTCGTTTCATCTTTGGCAGATCCAACCCTGCCACCGTTTCATGTTCATCGTTTATTAGCTGACAGATGGCGTTCAACCGCCATCATTCCTATCTATCGTCTCAGATATATCACTCCATACTTAGCAAACGTTTGGGACTATAGCGTAGATAGTATCCGTGGCATCTGGGACAGACTTGACCCCTGAAACCTAGCGTAGTATAAAAACTCATGTACTTACTGTCGAGGCTCTTCAGCTCGACCTTGTTGTATAAACAAGAAGTCTTATACTCGTTCTCAAACGTAGGAAACTACGCTCAGTATTTCTCACTCGAGCAATCGAACGACTAAGTCCTTGAAGTGCACACTGACTTCTCGGACTTAGGCGAGTCTAATATTCTATTCGACTCGCACTTGAACAGATTATATCCTCTAACGCGTATTGGATATTAACCGATCTCCTAAGGACTTCGCTTAGGACCCGAAAGCATCTAACGAGTATTTGCCTTGCATACGGCGACGTGCCTACGTGCAGAAGAATGATCTATATTCGCGACTCGAATATACGAACGGGTATTCGACCCGTAACAGAAGGTCGAGCTTATCACACCTTCACCTATCACGGTGTAAGGGCACATGATATTTGGACCAGAATTCCCAGCACAACTGATTGAACTCTTGCCCGAGGACATTCAGGGAGTATACAGACTCAACCAATACGAGTGGACTGACACCATTGGAGCCTTCCGTAACCGCGGAGGAATTGTTGTCATCCCCAGAGAAGATAGGGCATCGAAGTGGGTACAAGTATACCCCTCCGCAGGAACGACTGCTTGGGAAATAACGCGTGAAGCGTTCGAACGAGTTGGAGAAATCCCTCCAATGTCAACCACGACGTTGACCAAAAACGAAACCGAAACCATCAACAGAACCTTCGATGCCGATGGAAATACGAATCAGCCTTCGGGCGCCACAGGAATGGCAGGAATTGAGCGCATCGGAGATGATGGGAGAAATCCTGGAAACTTTACAGGAACAGATAACAGCCAGACCGGAGGACAGGACCCTCCAGGATTTGTATTTGCTTTTGCGCAGAGTGGGATTGGGCCTATGGCTGGAGGAACAGACCTCTTTGGAAACCCCCCACAGAACGCACCCGGAATGGGTAGCGGAGGAAATCCGTCTTGGACTAGCCCAAGCGGAGGAATGGGAACGACAAACCCAGGAACATGGCCTTCAGGCCTATTTGGACGAACCTCCGCAGGTACAAGCGGAGGAGGACTGGGAGGAAACTTCGGACTCGGAGGAGGGAATGCCCCCCCTTCTGGAGGACTCGGAGGAGGAACCCCTGCAAACCCCGGAGGAGGAAACCCTGGAGGGAACCCAGGGAACCCCGGAGGAAACCCAGGAAACCCGGGTGGAGGATACCCGGGAGGAGGAGGACCCTCAGGAGGGCCTCCACCACCGAATGCGCCGCAGCCTCAACCTCCGGCGCCGAACCCGTACTACCGACCCCCAATGATATAAATCAATCCCCCAGACATATTCGACGGGGAATGATCCGACATGCAGAACTTCATAAACCAGTGCAATTCAATTCCTGGTTTACGATGTACGAAACGTCATTCCAGAACGACGTTCAGAGAGTGATCTTTATCCTCTCTTATATTTCGAACAAGGGGAAAACGGGCCAATGGAAACAGAATTATCACCGGGTTTATACGAACCCCCAGACAAAACAATTCTTCCCGCCTAGTCTTGCACAGTTTGATGCAGACTTCCAGAAAGCCTTCGGAGCCATCGAAGAGGTACAGAAGGCGCGGAAGAAAATCCTGGACGTAACCCAGGACAGGAAGGACATCGATGATTATATCACCGAGTTCAACAACTTGGCCGGGAAGGCCCAGTACGATCGATACAGCGTGGACGGAAACGCGTTGCTCATAACCCTCTTCGAGAAAGGGTTACCCGAACATACGACCCGATACATCATCGGCGTTTGGCCGCTACCAGCGACCATTGATGAATGGCAGTCCGCTGCCTCGTACTATGAAAATACGTACAAGATATTCTTGAAACGGGATAAATCGTTTGTCAAGAAAAAAGCTTGGCAAGCCTCGAACCAGAACAATGGACGCACTAGTGCTCCACAGACAACCGCACCGAAAGATCCGAATGCGATGGATGTAGATCGAGTGACCACCCAGGAAAGGGACGATCACATCAAGAAGGGAAAGTGTTTCACCTGTCATCAGCCAGGGCATATGTCGTGAGACTGCCCGAAGAGGCCAAGAAAGCCAGCCCGCCCTAGGCGGACCACTCGGAAAACAGAAGAAGAAGAAGCCGAGCAAGAAGCTCGCACTGAAGAAGTCTCTGAGGAAGAGACTGAATACATCACCGCAAACAGAGCGGTCACGGCAATTAGGGCCCTGAAAGCCAAGAACCCCGAGCTCCTAGCACAGCTCGTAGAAGAACAGGATTTTGCCTAAGAGGGAAGCCCACGGTCTTACCCTCCGAGAAAGCAGCGCATGTAATTACCTCGTTCGAGAAGAATTGATCCCTCTTCATCCCGGTAATCATGACGCTGGCAAAACCCGTGAAGTGCAATGCACTAATCGACTCAGGAGCAATGTCGAACCTGATCCACAGCAGAGTGGTAGAAAAATACAAGGTGCCCACGCAACCCTTGAAGAACCCGATCATCGTCAAAAATGTTGACGGAACAGAAAACAAAGATGGGCGAATAGACCAAGAAGCTACCATACTACTACGATATCCGAAGACCCAGAAAACGCGAAAAGTCCGATTCCTGGTAGGATCAATCAGAACGGAAAATATGATTCTAGGGTACGGATGGCTGAAAGACAAAAACCCCACAATCGACTGGAAGGACCAAACAGTCGATGTACGATCAATACTAGGGGCAGAAGAAAAGAAACAGGGAGCCATGATCCGAATGGATACGGTGGAGATGGTAGTTGCCCCAGAAGGGAAAATTCCAACAAGGGGGACCCAAGAAGCTGCAGGGTACGACCTTTACGCCGCAGAAGAAACCGAGATTCCCGCCGGAGGATGGAAACTCGTCTCCACAGGAGTAAAAATGAAGATCCCGAAGGGATCGTATGGAAGGTTGGCCGGACGATCGGGCAACACCCTCAGACACGGATTGGTAGTACAAGCCGGAGTCATAGACTCGGACTACCGAGGAGACGTCGGAGCCATCGTCTTCAACTACTCAGACAAGGCACATAGAATTATTCCGGGCATGCGAATAGCCCAGATAATTTTCGAACGACACCTCACCTCCGACATCTTAGAGGTCGAAGACCTAGATGAAACAGAACGAGGGGAGAAAGGGTTCGGATCCACGGACCAGCCAGAAGAAACAGCGCAGCGGCTCTATACTCCCGAGGAGTACGAAGCGATCCGACGCTTCGCAAAAGATAACCCTAGGATCATAGGAAAGAAAGGGGAGGCACGAAAGAAGTTCCGAACAAAGATACAGATCATCAACGCTGTCAGGAAAGCGCTGACGAAATCCCAGGAATTCGCGCAGAAAACCCCCGAACCAGAACGAACGATTGAGGAGATGGTCCCGAAACACCTACTGGACTTCGCCAAGGTGTTCAGCAAGGAGTCTGCAGCAGCGTTCCCCCCGTCGAGACCATGGGACCACGTGATTGAATTAAAACCCGATTTTGTGCCGAAAGACTGCAAAGTCTATGCACTCTCGCCTAAAGAGCAACAGGCGCTGGACGAATTCCTAAAAGAAAATTTGGCCAAGGGATTCATAGTCCCTTCAAAATCCCCGATGGCGTCACCATTCTTTTTCGCTCCAAAGAAAGACAGCGGCCTACGACCCTGTCAAGATTATCGATATCTGAACGAAGGGACGATAAAGAACGTCTATCCCTTGCCACTGATCTCAGAGCTCCTGGAAAAGCTAAAAGGAGCAAAGATCTTCACAAAAATGGACCTTAGAGCGGGATACAACAACGTGCGGATCAAGAAGGGGGACGAATGGAAAGCAGCCTTCAAAACAAACCGAGGCTTGTACGAGCCCACGGTTATGTTTTTCGGACTGTGCAACGCACCCGGGACCTTTCAGGCAATGATGAACGAAATCCTGAAAGAAGAAATCCTCAAAGGATGGGTGCTTGTTTATATGGACGACATCCTCGTTTTCTCAGAAGATGAGAAAACACACAAAGAACGGGAACAGCGGATCCTTCAGAAATTAGTGAACAACCACCTCTTTGTGAAACCCGAGAAATGCGCTTTCGGCGTCGACCGAGTTGAGTTCCTAGGGCTGGTCATCACCCCAGGGAACATCCAGATGGACCCAGCGAAACTCAACGGGATTAAAGAATGGCCGACTCCCCGAAATCTCAAGGAAGTCAGATCCTTCCTAGGGTTTGCGAACTTCTATCGAAAATTCATTGACCACTACTCAACGCACGCACGACCCCTGGTAGACATCACAAAAATGGTCACGGGAACGGGGATCCAGTGGATGGACAAAGAACAGAGAGCGTTCGACTTCATGAAGCAGGCATTCACGACGGCGCCCGCGCTAGACAAGGAAAAACCATTCATCCTCGAAACAGATGCATCTCAGTTCGCCACAGGAGCAGTGCTGAAACAAACAGACGAAACAGGGCGCGAACGGCCAGTGGGATATCTCTCACAATCCCTGACATCGACAGAACGGAACTACGAAATCTACGATCGCGAACTACTCGGAATAGTCCGAGCATTAGAAGAATGGCGGCACCTATTGGAAGGAGCACCGCATCGGATCTTGATCCGAAGTGATCATCAGAATCTGACGTACTGGAGAAGCGCACAGCGCCTAAATCGGCGACAAGCGAGATGGCATCTATTCCTTTCACAATTCGACCTGAAATTGCAGCACGTCCCCGGAAGGAAACTAGTCATGGCCGACACGCTTTCCAGGTTGTACCACCTGGACGAAAGCAACGAGGACAACGAGGGAATCACCATGATTTCAGACGAACTCGTCGTCCATGCAATCCAGATCCCGATCATTGATCGAATCAAGAACACCAACGATCGAGATGAATCTGCGGAACAGGTGATCCGTGCTCTAGGGGGCACAGGCGAATTCCCCGCGAGAACCACCGCAGATGAATGGCAACAAACGGATGGAATACTGCTCTACAGGGGCAGGATGTACATGCCAAAAGACGAGGACCTTTGACGGGACGTCATCTCAAAATACCACGACACGATCCCGGCCGGACACCCTGGGATCTGGGGTACAACAGTACAGGTTACAACCCACTTTTGGTGGCCTGACATGAGAACAATGATAGCGGAATACGTCCGGGGCTGTGCAATCTGTCAACAGATGAAACCTGATAGGAATCCGCTAAAACCCCCTTTGCAACCAATACCGACACGGGAAGACGCCCTCCCCTTCTCACAGTGCTCGGTCGATTTTGTCACCGACCTGCCAAGAGTCGGAAAGTATGACTCCATGATGGTAATTGTCGACCATGGCCTATCCAAGGCCATCTCTCTCACCCCATGCGACAAAACAATCACGAGCGAAGGGGCCGCAGAAATATTCCATCGAAAGATATATTCACAATACGGCATCCCCCGAAAAATCATCTCGGACAGGGGACCACAATTCGCATCAAAATTATTCAGGGAATTATGCAAGCTGCAGGGAATGGAGTCAGCGATGAGTACAGCATACCATCCCCAGACAGACGGACAAACAGAAAGGATGAACCAACAGATCGAAGTATACCTTCATATCTATTGCATGAACGACCCTTTCCAATGGGTACAACGACTGCCTGACGTCGAATTTGCGCACAACACCAGACGAACCGAAAACCGGCCAGCGCCACTTGAAATAATCCTAGGATACGTCCCGAGAGGATTCCCAGACTATGACCGAGTAGGGAACGTCCCGGCAGCTGTTGACAGGATCAAGAAGATCAAAGAGGCGCGAAAAATGGCATTCATCGCGCATGAATTAGCCCAGAAAAGAATGGCAGGGCGGTTCCTCAGAGAACTGCCGAAGTTTGAGAAAGGGGATAAGGTCTGGCTCGACGCCAAGAACCTAACGATCCCCTATGAATCGAACAAACTGGCACCAAAAAGAGAAGGACCCTTCACCATCACAGAAAAGATGGGACCCACGACATACCGGCTGCAGTTACCGGCGAATTGGAAAATTCATCCGGTCTTCCACGCTGCCTTACTAAAACCCTTCAAAGGAACAGGGGTACACGGACCCAATTACCTACGGCCGCCACCTGATATCATCAAGGGACAAGAAGAATACGAAGTCGAAGCCATCTTGGCTGACAGATGGCAAAGAAGGAAGCATCAATACTTCGTCAAGTGGAAAGGCTATGCCACGGCCGACAACTCATGGGAAGACGAGGCGAACTTGGAGCATTCCAAGGAGTTGATAAAAAGCTACCACAGAACGCGAGTCAGAACAACCCCGACACTCGAAAGGCAAACAGTAATAGTATGTCGACGACTCGCCACCAGCTTCCCCGACGCACCGCAACCCCCGACGACGCAGGCCATCGAGAAGGACGACCAAGAGCTACGCCTCCACGGAGGCACTCTCCTCAGCACCTACAGATTAGACACGCCCTCCTCTGGTACAGGGCCGAGGGACCTTTTGCTGGCCGAGTCGATGGCTGGACGGCCCTCTTCGACATCGCACAGGACCTCACCCACGTTTACAGCTCGTACCAGAACATCACCGAGGACCTCGTCCGAATGGAGGGGCAGATCAGAGCGCAGAGAGAGGGACTCGAGCTACTCACCGACAGACTTATCGACCGATTGGCCGCCACTACGACGGCCCGACTACGACACGCGCTCAACGACTTCGAGGATTGCAAGCACATTGCTTGACACAGACTCACTGTCTGTGCGACCCCTGGGCTCAGGGGGATCCATACAGGCCTACAACAAGGCTATAAGGCACCGCGCCAGCGCTGAACGCAGAGGCTCATGCACGCATGTCGTACGTCGAGATAGTGGCGGCGGCTCACAGTCAAGTCAGACTAGATACGGGCCCCGGGCCAGTAAGTCACACAGCTATAAGCGAGTAAGGGTGATACACCATTGTCGAGAATCTAAGAGATGGGGTATTAACCCACATCTCGTCGTATTATATACATGCTTGTATCTACTACCGAGACCGCCCTAAAGATGTGGCCTGTGCGCCGTATCTACTGGGTCATGTGCTAGGTAACGAGGCATGTAACAATGTGACCATTAGTGACGGTACCTGAGGCGCGCGCTACCCTACAGTGCTAACCATGGCGACCAGGTGACCTGCAATATCTGGGAGACGCCGGAGGTGGCTACAGCGCAGAGGCGCGGCGTACGCCTAGCGCCGCGCGTGCGTCCTATAGCGAGGGAGTACAAACCTGCATAGAGAAAGTTTGTGACATTGCTCCCGACCAACCCGAATACGTACCACGACCCACCTGCTTTTTCACCACCAACGAACGATGCCGAGTTGCAGAGCCGTTTAATTTTATGGAACGCGATTGGGTACTATTTCCGCTGCCTACCGAGACTCAGAGGGCCCGCCGAACAGGAGTTAGAGACCCGGTGCCACGTATTCCTGGTGTGGGAAGCGACAGGCGACGTGAACCACCAGCACGCCAGGAGAGCCCTAGGGCTACCCCAGCGAGACAGCGAAGAGCGAATAGCACGCCGCCTATTCGACGATCTCCTTCGGTGCAGAGTATTACCCGCGAGGAGTTTGAGCGAGGTGCGAGGGAGCACGAACGAGACACCGCCCCCCTACCTACATGGGCTGCACGAAACCTCCACCGAGCTGCACACCACTGGAGGTACCAACATAACGAATACCTCCGCGATATCCCTTCCCTGCGGGTACCAGCGAGGCCCTCACCCGAGCAGCCGTGTCGACAATGTGGTTCCGCTAACCACTGGATCCTCGACTGCCCCGATTATATTTGCAGAGCTTGTGGGCTCAATCAACCAGGTCATCGACAGAATGAATGCCGCCAACACTTCGTATGG
Organism: Wolfiporia cocos; assembly: GCA_029448655.1. Taxonomy (NCBI): domain Eukaryota; kingdom Fungi; phylum Basidiomycota; class Agaricomycetes; order Polyporales; family Phaeolaceae; genus Wolfiporia; species Wolfiporia cocos. The sequence goes on from JACCLO010000002.1 coordinate 254,270, forward strand.
CGAACTCCTACGACCCCGTCCCTCAGCGGGAACGGCGACATCTACAACGAACAGGACGCCGAGGCACTCTGAAGAGGGGAACTTGGAAAATTCATCGAGGCCGACGAATGCCTAGGGAGGGGCTGATGTTACGGTTATTTTGATTTTTTGAATATCAACAGAACTCACCACTGGGCGAATACGATACAGGGACTTGTTGCGCAACCAGCCCCCTGGCTACTCGTGATCTTACTGGGCGCATCCCCAGTTGTACTAGTCTATAGGGCTCGTTTCATCTTTGGCAGATCCAACCCTGCCACCGTTTCATGTTCATCGTTTATTAGCTGATAGATGGCGTTCAACCGCCATCATTCCTATCTATCGTCTCAGATATATCACTCCATACTTATCAGACGTTTGGGACTATAGCGTAGATAGTATCCGTGGCATCTGGGACAGACTTGACCCCTGAAACCTAGCGTAGTATAAAAACTCATGTACTTACCGTCAAGGCTCTTCAGCTCGACCTTGTTGTATAAACAAGAAGTCTTATACTCGTTCTCAAACGTAGGAAACTACGCTCAGTATTTCTCACTCGAGCAATCGAACGACTAAGTCCTCGAAGTGCACACTGACTTCTTGGACTTAGGCGAGTCTTATATTCTATTCGACTCGCACCCGAACAGATTATATCCTCTAATGCGTATTGGATATTAATCGATCTCCTAAGGACTTCACTTAGGACCCAAAGGCATCTAACGAGTATTTGCCTTGCATACGGCGACGTGCCTACGTGCAGAAGAACGATCTATATTCGCGACTCGAATATACAAACGGGTATTCGACCCGTAACAGATTCAGGGAGTTTGTGTTACGGTTATTTTGATTTTTTGAATATCGACAGAACTCACCATTGGGCAAATACGATACAGGGACTTGTTGCGCAACCAACCTCCTGGCTACTCGTGACTCTACTGGGCGTATCCCCAGATGTATTAGCACATAGGGCGCGTTTCACGTTTGGCAGATCCAACTCTGCCCCGTTTCACATTTATCATTTATTAGCTGACAGATGGCGTTCAACCGCCATCAACATTTCTATCTATCGTTTCAGACAAATCACTACATACTTATCAAACGTTTCATACTATAGCGTAGATAGTATCGGTGACATCTGGGACAGACTTGACCTCAAAAACCCCGCGTAGTATATAAACTCATGTACTTACTGTCGAGGCCCTTCAGCTCGACCTTGTTGTACAAACAAGAAGTCTTATACTCGTTCTCAAATGTAGGAAACTATGCTCAGTATTTCTCACTTGAGCAACCGAACGACTAAGTCCTCGAAGTGCACACTGACTTCTCAGACTTAGGCGGGTCTTATATTCTATTTGACTCGCACCCGAACAGATTATATCCTCTAATGCGTATTGGATATTACTGTCACAAGAAAGTACGTTACCACTTCATTCCTTATTAACATGGTCTATTCCCCTACAATACGAGTCCAAGGGTCCTCATATAAAGCCCTTAAAGGCGTAAGCCATGCGGCACGCCCATTACTGGATGCGTCCGACTTGTGTATCACGTCCTGAAGAGTAGGTCACGTGATCACGATGCGTAGGCAGGTGACCGTGTAGCGGCACCTGACCTTACAATCACGACACCGCGTCAAAGCACCTCCTTAACCCGGGCCGCTGACGCCTTGTCAATGACAGATCGGCGCTGCCATTACTGGCCAGCCGCTTACTAATGTTACGACGGTCTCATGCAACGCCGCTAGGGCTGCGCACAGACCTTTACGTTAGGGCAGGTAGTTACTGTGTAGTTACCTGAGCCCTCATGTATATATAGTAGCAATCTGAGGTCTTAACACCTCAGACCTAATATTCTCATCGTACGGGCTTAGGCCCTCTTGGTGATACCTCCCCACTGAGTGCCCGCTCTGCCTCGACTTCGACGTCCAACATCGACACCTCGTCTGAGGGCTGCTATTATACCACGCACTTGAGTTCTCCCTCGGCTATGCCAAGTCATAGGCTACGCCTGGGAGTTTAGGAGCACAGCTGGTCGGTCCCATCTTGTGATAATTACACGATCTCCTAGGAACTTGTCACAAGATTTTCCTAGGATCAATACTATTTTCCCATATTTCTACGAATTTATCTACGGTTTATACGTCTAACTGGTGCTTAACTGGCTGGTAACTATTCGTTACATACAAGCCGAATGATGGCCGTGTTATCTCCCGTAACAACGGTATCTAATCACGGTAGTTCCCGTGATAAGTCACATGTCTATTCTTGCAGCCAATCGGACATCTCGTCCGTGAAATGTCATATCCATTAGATCAGCGGACTGGCGTTTGGTCACGCCTCCAACTGACTAATGATTGCGCATTATACGCCATTCGCGCGGCCTACGCCGCACATCTATATCCCGGTTTTGATCGGCATATGTATTTACGGTGTATTACTAATACTTAGGTCTCCGAGGACTTGCCTCAGTGTTAAAACCAAACCCATGCCCTGAGGGACTTAGAGGGCGCCAAGGCCAGAACTCTATCATTCTGGAGCCGTATCGGCAGCGGTTCTAGGCAGGGTCACTCGGACCCACCCCAGTTCTATACATAGAGCTGCCCCTGTAACGCCTGGGGATAGGCTAGAAGATCGCCAGCGATCCAGGGTGGCACGTGCCCCATTATCTCCAGTTCTCAACTCTCGACAAGGCCCTTTGCAGGTGCCAAGTCCGTCCCTTAACCCTGGGTTCAGGTATAGTGCCCAAAGGCTGCCCAAAGGCGATCCCCCAGAGCCCACCCCGCTGCCTGATGGTGAGCAGGGGGCACTGACGACGACGAAAAGCCCCTATGAAGAAAAAATCCCAGACCCCCCTTTTCAGGCAGGGCGAGGGCGGAAGGAGATTCTATTCATATGACACAAGACTACTCACTTACGGAATAAGCTTGAGGGTTTGCTGGTTAGGCGGTAGCTTTGAGGTTGTCGAGTAGACAAGAACTTATAAGCAGAGTAGAGCAGGGCGCGATGAGTTGTTAACTCGAAGTGCAGATGCAATGAATAGAATCTGAGGTGTTAACGCTCAGATATCGAAGTATATATACATGTTATATAAGACCCCTAACAGTCTTATTACCTAATCTAATTACCCCAATCCGTACAGGCAAGTCCTCGGAGACCTAAGTAATTAGTAATACACCGTAAATACATATGCCGATCAAAACCGGGATATAGGTGTGCGGCGTAGGCCGCGCGAATGGCGTATAATGCGCAATCATTAGTCAGTTGGAGGCGTGACCAAACGCCAGTCCGCTGATCTAATGGATATGACATTTCACGGACAAGATGTGTTACGGGTCGAATACCCGTTCGTATATTCGAGTCGCGAATATAGATCGTTCTTCTGCACGTAGGCACGTCGCCGTATGCAAGGCAAATACTTGTTAGATGCCTTCAGGTCCTAAGTGAAGTCCTTAGGAGATCGATTAATATCCAATACGCGTTAGAGGATAGAGTCTGTTCAAGTGCGAGTCTGATAGAATATAAGACTCGCCTAAGTCCAAGAAGTCAGTGTGCACTTCGAGGACTTAGTCGTTCGATTGCTCGAGTGAGAAATACTGAGCGTAGTTTCCTACATTTGAGAACGAGTATAAGACTTCTTGTTTGTACAACAAGGTCGAGCTGAAGAGCTTCGACAATAAGTACATGAGCTTTTATACTACGCTAAGTTTCAGGGGTCAAGTTCGTCCCAGATGTCACCGCTACTATCTACGCTATAGTACTAAACGTTTGATAAGTATGTAGTGATATGTCTGAAACGATAGATAGAAATGATGATGGCGGTTGAACGGCATCTGTCAGCTAACGAATGATAAACATGAAACGGGGACAGAGTTGGATCTGTCAAAAGTGAAACACGCCCTACATGCTAATACAACTGGGGATACGCCCAGTAGAGTCACGAGTAGCCAGGGGGTTGGTTGCGCAACAAGTCCCTGTATTGTATTCGCCTGGTGGTGAGTTCTGTCGATATTCGAAAAATTAAAATAACCGTAACATCAGCCCCTCCCTAGGCATTTGTCGGCCTCAACGGATCCTCCAAGTTCCCCTCCTCAAAGTGCCTCGGCATCCTGCTCGTTGTAGATGTCACCATTCCCACTGAGGGACGGGGTCGTAGGAGTTCGCTATACGAAGTGTTGGCGGCATTCATTCTGTTGATGACCTGGTTGATTGAGCCCACAAGCTCGGCAAATATAGTTGGGGCAGTCGAGAATCCAGTGGTTAGCGGAACCACATTGTTGACACGGATGCTCGGGTGAAGGTCTCGCTGGTACCCGTAGGGAAGGGATATCGCGGAGGTATTCGTTATGTGGGTACCTCCAGTGGTGTGCAGCTCGGTGAAGGTTCCGTGCTGCCCATGTGGGTAGGGAGGCGGTGTCTCGTTCGTGCTCCCTCGCACCTCGCTCAAACTCCTCGCGGGTAATACTCTGCACCGAAGGAGATCGTCGAATAGGCGGCGTGCTATTCGCTCTTCGCTGTCGCGCTGGGGTAGCCCTAGGGCTCGTCGGGCGTGCAGGTGGTTCACGTCTCCCGTCGCCTCCCATACCAGAAATACGTGTCGTCGGGTCTCTAACTCCTGTTTGGCGGGCTCTCTGAGTCTCGGTAGGCAGAGGAAATAATACTCGATTGCGTTCCATAAAATCAAATGGCCTTGCAACTCGGCGTCGTTCGTCGGTTGTGAAAAAGCAGGCGGGTCGTGGTACGTATTCGGGTCGGTCGGGAGCAACGTGCTCGCGATCCTCAAAGTCGTTGAGCGCGTGTCGTAGTCGGGCCGTCGTAGTGGCGGCCAATCGGTCGATAAGTCTGTCGGTGAGTAGCTTGAGTCCCTCTCTCTGCGCTCTGATCTGCCCCTCCATTCGGACGAGGTCCTCGGTGATGTTCTGGTACGAGCTGTAGACGTGGGTGAGATCCTGCGCGATGTCTGACACAGATCAACTGTGGGACTCACACTATAAGCCTTGAGGCGACTTGAAGAGTTGCTGAAGCTTGGTGAGGGAGCTGATAAGCACAAGGTAGTAGGTGTTTACTCGATGCGATAGCAAAGAACAAATCTAAGGCTTATCCGCAGTGATAGCCCTACTTATATACATGCTTTGTTTGGTTACCGGTAAGGGAGCCAAACATGAAGACGGTCTGTGCGCAGACATAACTAATACGGTTAAGTCGTAAACTATAATAGACCGTGTGCGCCGGTAATGGCCGCACCAGTAAGATCGTTTGTTTGGACCGTAGGTCCATGTTGTGGAAGTGGCTGCAGCTACGTTAGTAAGCCATACATGTGATTTTTATATTCCGGTATCGGGATATGAGTAATTGTAAGGTCATTGGCATGTGATAACGAGCGGGCCGCTTATCCAATTGTACTGACATAGCCCGGTATCGGGGTATGAGTAAGGCGCGTGACACCGGAGGTTAGTCCGCTGAGTCATTGACGCGTGCGAGCGTGTTATGTACGCGTTGTTATGACAGGTGGACGTATACCGCGTTGTGTACGTGTTGTTTGGTTGCATGTACGTGTAGGCGGGCGCTTAGCAGTGTAAACATCTACAAGGTCGTAGAAATACCAGATAAATATGTAAAAATATGGGAAAAATAGTGGCATGTCCCAAATCTGTGACACAGGGCCCGGCTTGGATCGTGAGCCGGCCGTAGCCGAGCCCTGAGCCGGCGGCTTTAGGTGCGCAGCTGTGGTGTTGTTAGAATTAGCGAAAATGGGCCCTTTGGTTTAAGATTTTGCATCAATTCACCTTATATGATCTCAACGACCATTACAACGACTTGTGATCTGCTAACATGGTGCGGAACGTGGTGACTACTGTTGCGATCGGGGTTGTGATCGAGATCTGGATTTTCGGTCAACATCATAAGCAGCTGTAAAAACACTTGTAGATCAGAATAACAACAAATAGTAGACATATAAGCATTCTGAATATGTTGTGCTGCCATTTGAGCTGCACAAGCCAATAATTTCGAGGTCCTACATGATTACCCATAAGCCCCGGCCTGAGCCTGAGCCGGGCCCAAGCCGGCCTGAGCCGTCAAGGAGGGCCCGGCTTGACATTCCGCTGAGCCCAAGCCCTTCAAAGCCGGGCCCAAGCCCCGGGCTTTGAGCCGAGCCGTGCTTTGCACATCACTAAATACATGAAGCGAAAAGATTGCTGATCACTTACAACGGTTATCTCGCGGATGTCAAAGCGCAAATGTAGTCAATGTTGATTTGTAGCAGCTAGACCGGGATATGTGTGTGTGCGTAAGAGAGCTAGAGCTCGTGGGCGTGACCTGATGCTGGCGCACTGTCCTACATGTTAATTGCTTTCGCACTGTGCATGGTAGATTATAAGCAATAGCGAAATCGTGGTCGTAGCGTAGCCATCGCTTTGGCCGCTGAAGGCTTTGACCTCAGACGGATTAAGCACAAATGTAGGGGGATATGTATGCCTGATAAATTGTGCATGCAACGCCAATGCAGACATCGGTAGTCTCGTCCCCAGACCTTGCACGTGGCTGCTGCCGAGCGGAGTGCGAAAAACATATTGCAGCACCAGTGGCACCTGCAATATGTTTTTCGCACTCCGCCCGGACATGTCCGGGCTGCAGGACTAGACACGTGGATAGACGTCTAGACGCCCGGTGATCTGTGCGCTTGATTTGCGAAGGCCTCACCGCCTCACCGCCTCACCATATTCACCGCCTCACCACTCACCGCCTCACCATATGGCAGACGGTCAGCCAGGTCACAAAATGGCTAAACACACACCACCTGGTCCTGGCATCCTCTCACAAGCGCTTTTTGGTGCTATACTTCGTGATTTTATCGGCCTCTACTCCGTTGAAGTCTTTGATGTCCCATGCGACAAAAACCCGCTCTCCCCCACCCTAGCTGAGGCTCGCACATCCATCCCGCATCCGCATGCATTCTACTGCGCTAGCCACAACTACTGGGTTATCTTTAACTGGCGCTCCTCCTCTGTGCTTCCTCCTCTCGCACGGCCACTCAGCACCCCTCTCCCTGATCACACCCGCCGCATGCAGATAAAGTCGTGCATTGAGGGCGAAGGACCGTCGTCTCGTCCGACGTATATGTCTCACCATTGGCACCACTATGAGCGCGCCGTTCACGCGACGCAGCTGGACCCTCTGCTGATACGCAATGATACTCTTCTCGACCTCTACGTCTGTTGCCAGTGCTCTACATACTTTCTTGTCTCCGAAGTCATTCCTGGCGTGATTTCTACAGATCTGGTCTTTAATTTTTATAAAGAGAGATGGCGTTCTTCTACTTCTGCTTTCGAGAGGCAAAAACTCGTATTCCTGGCGTGGGATTTCATACTCACGTATGTTTCACTTAGTCATTGGAGAACTTGTCGCAATTGACGATATTGCAAGGACTATTGAGAACCGATTGTGGAAGGATGAAACCCGTGCTCTACCCATCTCTGGATCCCAACTCAAGAGAAATCTGGTCTGGACTGACACGGCGTATGTCCATTCGTGCTAATTGAGGAGTCGATGGTAAATTACTGCTCTAAGTCGTCAAATTTTCGAGACCATAGGATTCAAGACTGGACCTAGTCCGGAAAACCAGAACGAGACGGTCTTACTGCCACCACCTATCGATCCTGTGACACCTGAGGGTAGAGAAAACCGCAAGAAGCTGCTCCGTGCGTGGGCAGAGATCACTGCATCGTTGAGTATGTACTCCAGTACGTGTACTTTGGTTGTGCTACGAGAGATACGTCTAATGGCGAGTAGAAAAACATCAACGATATAACTACATCATCCTTCACGGTCGAGTGACCGATATACACAAGATGTTCAAAAGTTCAATCGGCGCCAGATTGGGCAAAGGTGCGGGCATTCCCATCGCTTCATGGAAGAGCTGACCTCTTGCAGCACCTCCTGGATTGTCATCACACGCTTTCGGCGTGCCACACCCGGCACACAGATTCAAGGAGTCATGGGAAGCCTTGGGGATGAGTTCAGAGTCTTTTTCAGAAGGTACAATGAGTTGCATAACGAGCAGAGCATGCTGATCATACGCCTCATAGAACTGTTGGAGTTCGCCTGTATGGCGCAATGCCGCTGCGATCCGGAGCGCGCGCCTCTTTATTTGGACCATTTCCGTAGGATGGCGACGGCTATCCCGCCGGGGAGTTTCGAGAAAACAGTGGCAAATGTCTCGTTCACTCGTGATGGCGACGCTTCCCTGCAGATTGAATGCTGCAAGATGGATGCCTTTGTTTCGGGAGCATATAGAGACCAGCGCCTTCGCCGATGGGTTAAATCAGTGTGCACATGCAGATCACGCAATTCCTTCGGCAGCCCCGCACCTATTGTGGATGAAGTAGCGGAGGGCAGTCAATCGCATCTGGTGTTCGTCGAACCTGTCCAGTCACCGGGATTATCACCGGCACCGGTCTCTGGGCCAACAACACGTCATCCATTCTCATCGTCTTCCACACTTGCACCTAGCTCTGGATCATTGATGCGGACAACACCATGGCGTGACATAGTACGAGACTACATGGCCAAATCGTCGGAAGGCGATGCGCGTACCTTGCGACCTACGCCCCCCGTCTTGTGCGACGACCAAAATTCATTGCGCCAAGTATCTGGTTGCCATACTTCACCGCTACCACTGGAACTTTACGAGAAGATCGTAGATCAACTAGGCTTTGAGCTCACCGATAGCAGGTTTGCTTCGGGAGAGACATCCTATCAAACCTACGCCCTTTGCTGCCGGAGCTTGCTCAGCTGTACGCTGACTTGTCGCGCCTGGTACCCTTTCAGTCAACGTAACCTCTTATGCCAAGTAACGTTTTGCGATCCAACCTACCTAGAGGGCTTGCTGCATCTGCTCAGTCACAAGCCAGAGTTTCAGGAATCAATCCAAGGCATTGTTGTGCTGTTGCCCAGCGACGAAGATCGGGATATCATCAGGTGGAGGCCGATTTGGCAGGCATTCACATCAATGCTTCCACACATGTTCCCCAATCTGCGGAAGCTGCAAATATGTGTCAGACGCGAAGAAGACTATTCGTTGTTCCTTCAAGAATTGACCCTTGTCTCCAAGCTTGTCTTAAACAAAATTGATTTTGACTCTGGCGAACGATTTTTCACTCTGCTGTCCTCCTTTCCTAATCTTCGACACCTGCGCTTTCATGACACAAAGATCAGGGCTGAGAGGGATCCCGGCGAGCCGTCATACCTGTGGCGCCTTCGGCATTATGCGCAGGCTATCAGTCTCGATTCGTTGGAATTCTCACTATACGACATGAAGGGATGTAGCCTTGTTGATTACCTCCTGAAACTGATGCCACGCTCGCTTCCTGTCAAGAGAATCGACATTTCTTGTGGGGCATTCCGGTCAACAGATCTACGAGGCCGAGGCAATAGACGCTCAGTCCAGAGATTGTTATGGGCGGCAGGGCCACACTTGCAAAACTTCCACTTAAGCAACATGGCATTTGACAAAGAGCATCCGCAAGGTGGGCTATTTATCTGCGTTCTAACTTCAGGTGTAATTGATATTTGGACGTCAGATGCGTTCCTTGACTTGTCTCGCAACTCGGGATTACAGTCGATCGCTATCATACACTCCGAGCTTTTTCAAGAGGGCGTACCAATGTCGCTCAATGGGTGGATACCCGAAATGTTATCTACTATTCGCTCTCCTACTGTGACAAGCGTCACTCTCACTCTCACCGACGTCGACTTTTGCACAGATGACGTCTACGATGACGACAATACGTTTCCAAGAGGCCTATCGCAGATACTGGATAGGATGGGCTGTGGCCGTGTAGACCGGATTCTCTCTCAGCCTCTCTTTTCCGAGCTCCTCTTGGTTCGTGTTCTAATGAAGTGGACCGCATGCCGTTGGTCCCGAGATGACAATCTCGAATTGCGATACATGCCTTCCGCAACCGAAGGCCAATCCACACCAGAATGGGATTCGGAGGAGTTGACGGGTCGAGTCACGCACGCTATCCGATCGAAGATGCCAGAGTTGTACCGCAAGGGGGTTTTGACATTTTGTCCATTGGATGATTTTTGTTCAAATTAAGCTTAGTGCGTAGTCGTCCCCTTCTCTCTCAGGTGAACGTGATACATGGGCCTAATTCTCTCTACGCAGATCGTCTAGCAGCCTTGCTGTATACGAGGCAGCCATGGTAAAGGCTTGCCTTGACACTGCCAGGATTGTTACTGCGATTGTTCATTCCTCGAATATACGAGATGTCCAGTTGTACTTTGAGTCTTTGTTTTGCCAGGGCGGGCTTTCGGCTCTGCATTGATACTTGATCACCTTCACCTTTCATATGCTCTCGTGTAGCTTCATCTTCAATTGGCGCTAGGGCAGTGTATCGAAAATCAAACCTCAGATCTCCGTTGCATCTGCCTGACGCGTGATTTGTTGGCTCGATCCCGACACCATTTGTCGTTTCTGATGGCGCTATCCAATAGCAGTACTGCAGAATCTTGGCGCTGTAACAATCTATATATCTGTGCTTAAATGCCAGCAATTTGCAATCTGCACCTTGAACTGGGATCTCCAAGTCTCACATTAACCATCTCAACCGTGCTACTCGAAATTGAGTCGCTCGAATGGCCTCGAAATGCAAGGCAAATGTTGCGCAATGCGTCGTGTACAAAGTATACGTCTTCATCAAACTTCCAGGAGGATCTCTGAAGCTTTGACTCTACCAAAAATTAGCGATCGACTGTACACCACACCTTGCACGAAATTGTGTACAGCCAACTGCAGTAAGAATACTCATGTCAACAAAGTCTACATCACTGACAATCTAATGGCACATCCATATGGTCAAAGCAGACGCCGTCACACGATGCTCATTCCTCGCCCTTCCACTCGCTCAGCTCAATGCACTGGCCCATAAGCGTCGCAGTGAACTGGGGTGGATAGCGATCTCCCACAACATCTGCCTCAGTCACTGCCTTCTGTAGCGTCTTCACATCCTCTTTGGACAGCCGTATCTCCGCAGCCTTCGCATTCTCCTCGAGCCGCGCGACAGAGCGCGTACCAGGGATCGGCACGAAGTCAGGATGTACCGCGAGGATCCATGCGAGGGCGATCTGACCGGGAGTGGTATCGTACTTGCGCGCAACTTCGGCAAATGTCTGCGTGAGTGCGAGGTTCTTGGAGAAGTTCTCGTCGGAGAAGCGGGGCATCATCTGGCGGATGTCGTCTGCATCGAAGTCTTCGCGCGATTTGTATCTGTGGACCGATCAGCCAGCTCTGAAGCAGAGGAAGCTGCAGAAATTCGCATACTGTCCAGTGATCAAACCTGTGACACGTTCAGTTGTGGTCAAACCTCACATGAGCTGTACTTACCTCTGCCGAGAGGGGAGTATGCAACAATGGCAACACCGAGCTCGCGGGCGGCCGCAACAAACCCAGCGGTCTCTATCTCCAAACTGAAGGGGCCGTACTCCATCTGACATGCGACGAGCTTCTCGCCGACACCGGCGACCGCCTTGGCACGGCGCAGCACTTCGATGCTGCACTCGCTGAGTCCGAGGTACCTGACCCTTCCGCTCTCGACGAATGGGCGCAACGCCTCCATCACGACTGCAGACAGAAAGTAACCGTTCACAACAGTATGCGAGTATGTTATTACCTTCGATGGGCACTTTGGGATCCACGCGGTGCTGATAGTACAAATCGATATAATCCGTCTGCAGCGCCTTGAGGGACTTCTCCAGCTGAGCCCTGATGTAAGAGGGAGTGCTCCTCGGCTCATACACAATCTCTGGGCCAGACAAGTCCACAGAACCGAACTTCGTTGCGAGGAAAATCTCCTTGCGATGACCTGTGGTGGTGAACCATTTCCCGAGTGCAGCCTCACCTGCACATAGAGCTAGTTCTCAAAGCGATTGTACAAAAGTGGGGGATGCTTACTGGTCCCGTAGACGTCTGCGGTGTCCCAGAAGGTGACGCCGCGGTCCGCGGCATACGTCAGAGTCTTGAGGGCTTCGTCTCCGTCTGTCTTTCCGTAGCTGAAGAACGAGCCGATGCCTACGAGCACCCGTGGTAAGTAACCAGAGCTATGGCAAATAGTCTGATGAGACCTACCCATTGCTCCGCATCCAATTGCACTGACATGCGGGCCATTTTCTCCGAGCTGGCGGGTAGGGTAGGTCGATGCAGGGGACATTGTAGGGAAGTTCTGAGCACAGGTGGTAATCGAGAGTAGGTATTGCTTTGCTGTACTGTATGGGGTTCTGCTCTTATATAACGGCTGACGTTATCCAAGTACGCGCGTAGCATGCCGTAGGAGCTTGCGAATGCTCACGGCAAGAGGTCTACTGTCGGGATCATCACCGCCCGAGTTTGGGGAGGCTGTGACAAGGACCCACCAGCTCGTCCGTCGTCCCGCAAGCTTCCTGCTCAGTCCCACAAGCACACAGCGTCATTTACTGTGACAAAGGACCTGGAGAACGGGTACTCATTGTAAAGTACTAGTTGAGACCGAGAAGGCGCAATGTCCGAGCGAGCTGCCGAGACGGCAGAAGGGATTCGTCGTCACAGTTCGAAATGCCTGTCGATGCTGCGTTCTTGGTTGCATGAGTCACCGCATAGGGATGTTCACATAAAGCCTTTACATGGTTCGCGATACGCGACTGCCAACGCCGAAATTGAATGAGCTTGGGCAAAATCAGATGAGGGCCAATTAATTCAGGGACGTGCCGCATCCCGTATTAGTTCGTCGGTTGATGCTGCAATAACAGGATGCGGCACGTCCCTGAATTTTACGGTGAGCTACAGACCGAGAGAAGCAGGTGAACGAAATCATTGGCATCGGAGGCAGAAGTCAGAGGCAGCAATTTTGCCGTTACTACATCCGCCGCACATGACGATCGCAATCTGCGCGATCATCAGCTCGTATCTCAGAACTCATGTCGAATATTGCTAGCACGGGCACAGGCAGCGAAGGCGGGGTGGCTAGGGCGGGTGCGCACGCGCGAGTGGCGGGGACGAGGGCGAGATGCGCGCGAGACGCGGAAGGACGGGCGCCGGGGGCGGGGGGCGCGCATTTATGATGTCAGCGAGGTGAATAACATGGCTGTAATATCGCGATGACGACGTAGGCAACGCGCGCTCCTGTTGCAAAGAGGCTCGAACACTCACCATCGACTCCGGTTTCTGGTTCATGTCGCGCGACTTGCTCACACCTGTGCACTTGATACGGTCTCTCGCATCCCTTCTGCCATATGCTAAGGAATTGTGAGAAGGAGCAGTACGCGAAGCCAGGCAGAGTCCTTCGCATACTGCTCATCCATCGAGAAGCCTGGCCCGCTAATAGACAATAAATGTTGGTCGTCATTGTAATGAATCCGCGCGTGGTCAGATGTGCCTCGTTGTTTGGGTACAGATTATAGCCGTTCTGAATGCCATGCAGCGCTCGAGCTAGAGATCTTCGAAGCAATGTGTCAAATGAGCTCGTGCTGAGTGCTGAGTGCTATCGAGAGAGGCTCTTGCACGCGTATCAAACAAGGCAATGAATCGTTGATTCTGTGAAGCCGTCCGATCTTCATCATAGCTGATACTGAGATGAGTCCGCGAAGGACTGTAGTGAATGAACAGAGAGATGACGAGCCATTTATCTTTATCTCTAATGTGGCATCAATAGTGATTAACGATACTGAGCCGTTGGATCAAAAGACATGCATATGGATGAACGTACCGCTACGCGTTTGATTCTGCGAATCCACCACACTGTCGAAGGAGGTCACTGATGGTCAGTAAAGCGTGGCCGTTGTCTGACCTGACCTGATTTTCAACAGAGTAACGCGCACCGGGAGACTGAATATCAGCTTCGCCCTTTCGGGCCCTTTTGAATGTTCGCGTGCTCGATGGTCAACGCGATGGTCAACGCAACAAAGGGCGCCGGGGCATCCGGAGAAGCGCCCAGTGTCCTCTCTCGTGTACTTGCACTCTGCTGCTTGCACTCTGCTGCTGCTATTGCTGCTATGCTGCTCATTCCACGTAGCGCGCGCGCCTCGCGAGCAAGCTCGCAAAGCCTCTCAAGACGTGGTCTGACTAGCTCTGTTGTTTCAGTGCACGACTCGCATCGAACGGCACCAGGCAGAGCGGATTCTAGAACATGGTCAAGGAGAAGCAATGAAGCTATATATACGGCTGGGATACTCAAGGGAACAAGTATGTATTCGCATTAGTATTGTGCACGGCATCTGATGTGCGTAGGGAGCACTGCTTTCTACCTCACATGCCGCAGTGCCTCGACCTCGTCGAGTGCATCATCTCTCAAGGGGAGAAAACCTCATTTTGACAAGATCTTGATTGCGAACCGGTAAGTAGAACTTATTCTGCTGACTGCGCCGGTCTCTTCCCGACTATATGTGCAGTGCATCAGCCTTTCCGCTTCATGCGTTACACTGATGTCGGCCTTCTAGCTGACATGGCTTTCATGCTCACCGTACCTATATAGAGGCGAAATTGCATGCCGTGTGATACGCACTGCAAAGAAGCTGGGCATCCGCACCGTTGCGGTCTACAGCGAGGCTGACGCAGACGCCTTACATGTACGCATGGTATGTATCTCCACGAAGTCTCTATCGTTCAATCTCGATGTTCATCCCCTACAATTAGGCAGACGAGGCATATTGTATTGGGCCTGCGCCCTCTGCACAAAGCTACGTGAGTGCTGCACACTTATGATGCGACCTAGGACTTGACGACCTCGTGTAAAAGTTACGCATTGACAAGATCATCAATGTATGCAAACGGAGTGGTGCTCAGGCCAGTGATTTCACGCATCAGCTCTGTGGTTATTCGCTCACTCTTGCGATGGGGCAACTAGGCAGTACACCCGGGCTACGGGTTCCTCAGTGAGAACGCCGGATTTGCACGCGCTTTAGTGGCAGCAGGGATTGTGTTCATCGGACCACCCGAAAGCGCAATAGTCAGCATGGGGTCGAAAAGGTGTGTTCCACATGGGAGGTAGTTGCTTCACCTGAATGCCCATCTTCTGCAGCGAGTCCAAGACCATCATGGCCAGTCAGTTGCACAACCGGCTCCATTCACATATATTCCGCTAATAAATGCACCTTCAATCCCGTGCACACTTCTTCCCCTTACTCTGACTATCTAACGGACCTCTGCAACGACTGAAGACGCGGGCGTACCCGTCGTCCCAGGATACCACGGGTCCAATCAGGACCCAGACTTCCTTGCAGAGCAAGCAGAGCAGATAGGTATGTCGCAGCCGTCCATCATGCGGCCTGCGGCCCACCCTAACGCTCACTGCAGGCTTCCCTGTCCTCATCAAAGCGACGCACGGCGGGGGCGGCAAGGGCATGCGCGTCGTGCATACGCGCGCGGGCTTCCTCCCCGCGCTCGAGTCTGCGCGGCGCGAGGCGGAGAAGTCGTTCGGCAACGGCGCGGTGCTCGTCGAGCGCTTCGTCGAGCGCCCGCGCCACGTCGAGGTGCAGGTGTTCGCCGCCGCGGATGGCGGGTGCGTCAGCCTGTGGGAGCGGGACTGCTCGGTGCAGAGGAGGAACCAGAAGATCATCGAGGAGGTGCGTAGGCGCGTGGGTATTGATGGGCGGCGCTGAGACGAGATGTGGTAGGCGCCTGCGCCGGGCCTGTCTCCAGAGATACGCGCGGAACTCAGTGAGAAGGCGGTTGCGGCTGCACGCGCGGTCGGGTATCTTGGTGCAGGGACGGTGGAATTCATTTTTGACAAGGACACGGAGAAGTTCTACTTCATGGAGATGTGCGCCTTACTTGCAATATCGTGCCACTGTGGTGCTGATGCATTCTACATGACAGGAACACCCGTTTGCAAGTTGAGCATCCCGTGACGGAGATGATCACTGGCTTGGATCTCGTTGAGTGGCAGCTTGAGGTATGTTCAGGATGTGATACATGATATAGCGCTCATTGTATTGACCTGCACTCTGCGCAGGTAGCGGCGGGGAATCCGCTGCCGCTCAATCAAGAAGACATACCACTAGTCGGACATGCCTTCGAGGCGCGCATATATGCCGAGAATCCCCGTAATCAATTTCTGCCCGACTCGGGGAAGCTAGCCTACCTCTCCACGCCGACGCCGACTCACGCGTTTGCACCTGCTGTTCCGATCACAGCCAGGAGTGCATCGGAGGCCATGACCGTTGCGCCCGTCGTCGACGCCATGATCGCGCCATCGATCCGCGTTGAGCAGGGATTCGAGGCGGGCGCGCAGATCGGCGTGTCCTATGACTCGATGATCGCGAAGCTGGTCGTACATGGGAGGGATCGCACCGAGGCGCTGCGTGCGCTGAGGGGCGCACTGGAGGAATACCGTGTCGTGGGTGTGTCTACTAACGTCGAGTTCCTGCGGACGTTGTCGGGGCATCAGGCGTTCGTTGCGGGCGACGTGGAGACGGGGTTTATCCCGGTATGGCTTCCAGCTTTCCTTCAGGCAGTCCCTGGGTGCTGACGAGTCTGCAGAAACATGAAGCGAGTTTATTCCCCGCCGTGGGTGAGCCCGATGCAGAAGTGCTCGCGCAAGCAGCTCTCTACGTGGTCCTCAGAGAGCGACCCCAGCTCACGGCGTCTCCGTGGTCGTCCCTCGCTGCGCGTCGGTTCGGAGGCGACGTCTACGAACGGCTTATAACATTGCAGACGGACGACGCTTCAGAGCCCATTGCGGTACACGTCTCGCCTCGTGCTCAGCACACATTCGATGTCACTGTTCGCACCGCAGACTCTGAACGCGTGTTCCGCAACATCAGCGCCCATCTCGTCGACAGCACAGCGCTGTCCGTGACCATCGACGGCGCACGCCGCTCCACAACCGTCGTCGCTCACGTTCCAAGTGCCTCCGCGTCGGAGCGTCTGCACGTCTTTCACGGCTCACGGAAGACAACGCTGCACCTGCCCGCCCCAAGCTGGCTGCTCGCGCTAGGCGGGGATGCGCGCACCGCGGCACGCGGCGCTCTGCGCGCGCCCATGCCGAGCGTAGTGGTCGACGTGCGTGTTAACGTGGGCGACCGTGTGCAGGCAGGGGATCCTGTCGTTGTCCTAGAGAGCATGAAGACGGAGACGGTGTTGCGTGCGCTGGTGGCGGGCGTGGTCAGGGCGGTTGGCAGCAAGAAGGGCGAAATGGTGGAGGAGGGGCGGGAGCTTGTCGATGTTGAGCCCGAGGAGGTGTCGTCGTGAATAGTGCTGGAACCAATGTCATGGATTGAATCATGTATTTCTGCTATTGATGTTGGATCAGGGTGTACACCACACACCAGTTCTTCGCAGGTGCCATCGAGGCGACGAACAGTGCTCCATAATTGGTCGTGGATCACGATCTATACCTATCAGAATGTAGCATTTGCAACCACAGTCGCGCTGAAGGTCATATATAATGCTATGTCTCGAGCTCGCGAAATTCGCACCAGGACTATTGTTTACATAGACGTTTACATAATTTCAACCCGCGCTAGCGCCAGAGCAACTGCGCTTCGCGCGCGGCTGCATAGCAGTTTCAATTTCTGAGTCGGCGTCAAGTTCACCCACTCTGTTTCGCATTCCGCTGACCGACTTGAGAACGCTGTTGGCATACATCAACGCCCAGTAACGAGAACGGTTCCAAAGTGTTTGCTCTGCTCACCCTGGTCCAAGAAATAATTCCTATAGCGCCGCGATCTGCGTTCCTTGAGCTCAGTCATACTCCATAATTAGTGACGGCTGAACAGAAAGGTTTCGCTCGCTCAAGGACTCGGACTTGGAATCATTGCATTCACTGTTATACCAGTACGCATATCATGCAACTATCTATCGAATGCTTGCGCTAACCGGAGCATCTAATGTAGCTCATACGACATACTTTTTGATCAACCTCTTCTTTGGGCGTATTGTATGAGAGCTGCCCTACATTTTCGGCCTCACAGCGCAGGGCCAAGTGCTACCCTACCCAGACCCGGACCAGCACTCCCTCAAGACGTATGCGATGTTATTATCGACATGATCTCCGATAGTAATGACCCAATCGCCTCGTTCGCCGAGTACATCTTCGAAGCAACGAGCAGCTGCGAGGGTTCGCCGCGCTTCTAGATCGGTGGCCCTTTTTACGCAGCCAAGTTAGAGTACTTGACTCTCAAACAGACACGACTTGGATAGCCTTCGATTTGCTTTGTCTGATTTCGCGGCCTCACTTGCGGAAACGTCGGCAGCCATCGAGACGCTTGATATCCATCCATCCTGTGAACACAACTTCATCGAATGGGAGCAGTTATGGAAGCCTGATGACCTTGCTCATTATATGATCTCGCTACAGAGGTTTTCATCGATCACCGAACTCCATCTTTCCAGAGTTCGGTTTCGCAATCTGCAACAGTTTGGCGATCTCGTTTGTGCATTACCACGACTCGGAACCCTTCGTTTGCGGAATATCATTATCATGGGGCTCGAGAGTCGTTCCGATACGGTCGCATTGGGACGCCGGACGACAGTATCCGTACTGTCTAATTTCGAACTATATTTTGGCGAATACTATAATGCAGCATGACCAGCCTTGACATCCTGGATTGGCGCGGCATTGCCAAGCAACACTTTGACAAACATTTCGGTAGACGGTGGATATTCAGAAATAACGCAATGGACAACGTCTATGAATCAACTTCTTCAAGCCGCGGGTCAGTCGCTTAGGTCCATTCATATTGACAACATGTGCATTCGTAGCCAATAGCGAAGGCCTCAGGGTGCGCCCTTTATTCCTGGGTTCATTCCAGTCACCGAAGTCCCGATAGACAGATTACTCAACTTCGTTCACAACACACACCTCAGATCCATTTCCCTCGATCTTGTCTATAAAGAAGGGGCTCACCGTGCCGTCTTCAATGGCTGGCTACCATGGCTTCTGTCGCACATTTCGTCCGGCGAGCTCACCGAAATTGAAGTGTACATACGGGATCTGACAGCCTGTAATGACATCCTCGCGCGTGGGGGAATGCCAGAGATCTGCAATAGTGTTGGGTTCTCAGAGATTGATGCGATCATCTCTACCCCACAATTCGAGAGGCTCCAGCACGTCCGCTTCTTGTTCGAGTTGGAGGAGGTTCATTGGTGGATAGACGGTGATGATATCGTCGTTGATCACAACATACACCCTATGTTCTGGACCGAAACCAGGAGGATTTTGGCAACGAAGATTTTCAATGGGATCCGGGAACATATGCCTTTGACACATGCCCGCGGAATCCTGTCGCTAGAAAGATGCTAATTGTAGGTGATTTATGAACACCCGAGCAACGAACTAATTTTTGCTTTGTAGCAGCTAGCTGGTCGTCCGGCGATTTGGCCATTTGGAAAATGCAGCTGCCGTAGGGTGTGATCTCTTGAGCAGTGATAGATTCGCGAGATATCTTGCTTCTTGGAAGTGATCCAGCGCCACGCCCGGCCCGGCTCAAAAGCCCTGGCTTTGCCCTGAGCTTGGACGGCCCACGGCATTCCAAATTGTGAAACCGGGCCCTCACTACTATCACTGGCCCACATATGCAACCTTTTCGCATGTCCCGCCGAGTTTTGCCTCTATCTTCATGAAATCAAGCCCAAATCCCTCGGAATCTTTTAAAATGATAGCTATGCATCTCTAGTATAAGATTTTTTTTTTCGAACATCCGAAAGTGCATGCTGCATGATACCGAAGCCCGTAAAGTATCGCAACAGCAATGCAACTTTTCTCCGAGCATCAGTCACGCTATCAGTCACGATCGCCAAATTGCCGAACGCGCGGCATCAAACGGCATGACGCCATCGGTGCATTGCAACCAAAGCCAGCAGGCATCAGAGGCTGAGTTCAGAACTGAGGATGTCACACTTTGACTGCAATCTGCCTCTCTATATTGACACAATGCACATTTCCCCTCGGAAAATTACATGTGAAGCCTCAAGTATATTGAGAAGACGCGTTGTTATTTTGGAAGGATTTCGTCAAGGTGAAGGCTGAGCCGAAGTCCATCAATAACTCTGATTGACATTGTTCATTTTTTCCTCTTCATCTACAATAATCTGATTTGACAAGATCATGCAGATTGTCATATAGTCATAGTGTACAAATATTCATAATTTTTGAATTCGAAGGAGGCGAAATTGCATTGCTGTTGCGATTGCATATGTGGGCCAGTGATAGTATGGACACATCTTGTCCAAACTCAACTATGATGAAACAAGTGCACAGGAACATAACATTGTAAAACTATATAAGGATCAAGGAGCTGCTTATCTGAAGCCACTTAATGTGCAGGGTTGGAGTTCCGGGCGGAATTTGACATTATAGTAGCTTCCGGGATAGCTAGCGCTTTCCTTTTCTGTGCGAGTGGTAGAAATTCATGCACAAGGACAGGCGAACCTCCGGCGGTCCCAAGGTCGCTGCCCAATGAAAGCGCCTGAGTGGATTGTTTGCAATTTGAGGTTTGCGGCCGTCGTGATGGCGACCAGGGGCGTATGCGGAGATCCGAGCGGGCAAGCTAGCGGGTAGCTAGTAGCTAGTTCTGCCGGTAGTGTACATAAGCGGGGCGCGAGCAGAGTGGCTCCTCGCCAGTAAGTTGTAACCCACCTACATTCGACTATCCTACATCTCGGCGAGTCTGCGGCCACGGAATTCCCACGGGAAGGGCCTGGAATGTGGTAGAGATACAATGTGGTAGAGATACACGCGAGGAGGCCGACAGTGCAACATTCACCGTCGTCTCAATGCACCGGTCTGAAAGAGAATGGCGCTTAAGGCGAGCCTCGTGTCGGCGGTAAGTGCCCTTCTTGACACGTGATGGATATTTGCTTCGCTAGCGAAGCGCTCTTCAGCTTGATTGTTCACTGGTACTTCTTGTTCTGCTCCGTACCGATACTCTGAGGTTCATGCTCATGTGCTGTTAGTGTAATCCTTCTGCGGTCGTGCGCACCCAACTCACTCTTGGGACTACCTACTGACAAGGATCTCACCGACACCATGTCCACTAACGTATCTACTTTTCTCTTTATGCTGAACTAACAGCCGTATTACATACAACTTCCCCTATGATCGCAAATAACCCTTTTTTGCCAAATTGCAATCTTGCAGCGTCCGTGCACGACGAAGCCTACCAGTGATGTGACCTGGAACGGGGCGTGCGAGCTTTTCCCCGCAAACTTGCTCACAACGTCAGGGTCTCGCTCGATGATATTATACGCGCAAAGCTGGAAGAAGACACTCCGGGCATGCTCCCACCCTTATTTGCCGAAACATTCCATGATCTTAACCACACACTATATTCCGTTGATGTTACTGTTCCAACGTATGCCATCAATTCGCTCTCACTTTCCTCGGATGAGCTTCGTATAGCAGTACCACACCCTCATGCGTATTTCTGCCATGAGCATAATGGCTGGGTTATCCTTCTCCGTGGTCAATCCACGATCAATCCTCTTCATTCCCGACCCTTAGAAATATCAATCCCTGACAGAATTCTCCCGGTATCTTGCACCGGAAATAGCGGTCAACATCTAACACATCATTGGCACAAGTTTCAGCGTGCCGTTCGGGCTAATGAGCTAAACCCGCCCCTTTTGGATACCAGCATCTCACTTGACCTTTACTTCTGCTGCCAGTGCTCAGTTTGCTGCGTAATCTCTGATGTCATTCCTGGAGTACTCCCACTTGGTCTGGTAGAGTCGTTTACAAATCACAAACTCAGCAATCCCCTGGAAGGTAGAACTCCTGATGCAACAGCACTCTGGTGTTGGGAAACTATCATCACGTGTGTAATGCGCTATCGCTGTTCTAATCACGCATGTCTGATGCTTTATAGGCTCATTGAAAGGTGCCTCTGGGTGAATGAACAGCGAATGGTGTATGTACACCGAAGTGAGAATCAGCAGGTACCTCCGGAAAAAGACACCATGTATGTCCGTGTAAATAAGAGTTGTCGCTTCAGCTGACTAGCCATAGATGCGAGATCCTCATGCTGCTCGGCTTTAAGCTTACACATATGACCAATGCGAATGATGGCATGACACTACTTTCTCCTTCCATTGACATGACGACCGCGGATGGTAGGCAAAGCCGAAGAACACTACTGCGGGCATGGGCAGAGACGCGAGCATGGCTGAAAATATTTATGAAGTTTAGTACGTCTTGGGATTGATCATGACTATTTGATTATTGAGACATATTAGGGAACGATTTGGGGAAGTATCGCCCTCAAATACAGCTTGGACAGGTCAATTAGTGCGCAAATTGTTCTTGTATAAGATTGGTGCTCATTCGACCCAGAGTAAGTCAGTACCTCCCTACGCTGCGGTGTAATAATACCTCGCAGTACCCCGTGATATCTCCTTCATAGCCTACAGAGAAAACATCAATGAATCAGACAATCCGTGGAGGATCCTTGGTATGTCAGGAACAGCAAGTTCATGGAGTAAGATGTTTCTGACTTGATTGTTTCTACATTACTAATAACTCGACCTACATAGAGATGCTTGAATATGCCTACCGCGCACAATGTCGCTGTAACCCTAGTCAACGAGCCATTTATTTTTCTCACCTATGCAGGATCGTAAAAACTGCGCTACAAACCAACCAAGTACCAGCATACCTGTTGTCAAATCCTCCTCAGAAGTCTTATATGTCGTTCGCGCTGTTAACGTTCGACGCTTACAGTACCGTCCGCATGGAGATCGACAACAGACCAGATGATGATTTCATAGCAGGAGCTATGAGGGACGAGCGGCGTCGTAGTTGCAAAACTCTGACGGAGGACAATGATATTAAATCTGCCGTGCTAAACGCACAGAAACTGATTGCTGAGGAAGGGGCCAGTAACATGCGTCACAGTCATGAGATGCTACCTTCGCCGCAGCACGAGCTCCTCGAGACGGCATCTCATCTACATGCCCCCAGATTGCCACATATGTCATCGATACATGTCTGGTCACCATTCCCTCCAGAATCATTGCATGAAGAAGTAGGTTTTGGTCCAGAGTCGTACGAGGCATCGTTATGGGCTTCTTCCGCTCCAAACCTCTTGACCGGATCCTCACCGGGTGAGAACGCGCCACAGGATGCTCCACGATCCGCACCTCAATTGGCCACACAAGCTGATCAGAATCCAATGTTCCTCTCATACTACACTGCCAGTATCCATCCCAACGTGACTAAAGTCTCATTAGGGAACTCGCTCTCTGCAGCTCTCGGCTCGACAGTCTCTGTACCGTCATCCTCCATTCCAACTGCGATGGGTTTACCAACAGCAACCTCGTATACCATGCTTACATATACGCCTGTTCTCGGCTTCGATTTGGATCACTATCCCGCTTTAAGCAGCACATTCAACTTCGGCATTGACTTGCGTGGTGTACCTGCCATCGACACTGACCCATTACCCGGATGTCAAGCCGTGATAGAGGGGCCGCCAACAGGTGGAGCTATTCATCGTGCACGCAATTCACCACAAAATGGGTGTTCTTCGAGGTTCTGTTCGGTCACTTCGCCTAATGCGGTTCATCACTCGGTATGCGGCCTCATAGATCGCGACTCATTACGGTCTGAACGTCCCACCACATGGCGGGAATCGTCCTTCGACACTCCACCCGACCCAATTATCGCGGGAACTCGACGTAGTCAGAGACTACCGCTAGAGTTGTGCGATATAATGATCGACAATCTGGGGAATGAGCTCTTCACCAAAGCGCCCATCTGTGGACTGCATGAATTCACCCATTACGCACTCCACTGTCGTAGTTTGAGAAACTGCGCTCTTACATGTCGCTCTTGGCATCCACGCTCTCAACGCAATCTCATCCGCCGAATAACCATCAGTAACTCGGCCGAATTGGCAGGCTTGATGCAATTGCTGGCCTGCAGACCACAATACCGCCAATGGATCGAGGAGATTGTCATTCTCATTCCCTGTTATACCAGGGCTCACTTCGATCCCGCGGAGCCCAACTGGATATCGCTTATTTCCATGTTCGCCAATCAGCTACAAAATCTACGCAAGATTCAGCTTTGCTCTGAATCAGAAGAGGAGCTTCAGCGGAGTCCGAGTCCATACAGGAGTCGTGGATATCAAGATGCGAGCTTCTGGAGCTCAGTACAGCCGTTCTCCTTTGTCACCGAGCTCATCGTGAAAACGTATTGCTCGGGATCACGCGGAGGCCTATGCAGATTGATTGGTTCCCTGCCAAGATTGCGTACGCTGCGATTCTGGTCCTCAATAGACTGTTTTCCAGGGCACACGGACGTACAGGAGCAAATGAACAGGTCAGAAGATCTAGATTTATTAGAGATCGATGTAAGCAAATGCCGCGGGGATTGGATAGATGGTGAAGAAATTATATATTCGCTCTTCAAGATTTGGCCCACAGCGCTACCTCTCAAAAGGTTCCATATACTGAATGAAGAAGAAAGCTGGGGTAAAGATACCTTGAGATGCACATACGCAATCAACAGGCTGTTACGGGCTGCTGGTCCAAATTTGCACGAAGTGCGCCTTGACTGCGTAGTCTTTGAAGACGAATATGATGAGTCAGATGGTATGTTATACTTCGCTGATCGGAGTTCCATGTTTGATCGACATGTTTTCAGACGTATTCCTGGACTTTTCTGAGAATACCTGCCTCAGATCGCTCATCCTCTTGCAGTCTGATCTCCTCGACGAGGATCGGATCCCAATGTCACTGCATGGATGGATACCGCGGGTTTTATCAAACATTTCATCCTCCGTTTTGGAAAATATCACACTCACGATATCCGACCGTGACCTTGACATGAACGCTATCCTTAACAGAACCAGCGAGGCAGGAATACAGCGGGTGCTGAAAAAGATGGCATGTGACCGGATCGACAGCATTCTCTCGCGGGATCACTTCACAACACTCCAATCCTTTTGCATTGTGATCGACCTGGATGCAAATCAGTGGTATTTGAACCAGACTTTGGAGGTCACATATATTGGCGCGGCGACTGAGGAAGATCCGCAAGCAATCGATGAGCAGGGACTGATGAAACGGATTTGTCAACTAGTCCGGCCACATTTGCCCAGATTAAGTGCGCGGGGCGTTCTACGTTTCTGTTCCTTGAAAGATTTCCGCGAGCGGAAAGAGTACTAGGTTATCTCAGCATCGGTCTGATTGATTTGATATGTTGAGCACTGTAGAACCTGTCGTTTCTCTGCTGAAGCCATTCTAATATTTACTCTTATTGGAGAGTATATCGCACTTCGAGGATCCTAGGTGCTATGAAGCCCGCTCTTGATAAATACAGCAAAAGATATTTTGCAGAGCACATGCGAGAAGTGCATGCGTGCAAGCACATTATCAGGAAGGGACCAGAGGTAAGCGCCGTACTCAGTTGTGGGCAAAACAGTGAGTGCCACAAGCTGCGTCTGGTAGTGCGACTTGAGCTTAGGCCCGATCAATTTGAGCACTTTATATTGTGTAATGTCTCATTTTGAACGCTGAACAGCAGCAGAGGACGAGCTGAGCTGTCCCAACTAGGTCACTTAAGCAATATAGATGGAAGGGCGAGCAGACGAACATTATGCGACGGCGACTTCGCGCAAGGTATGGTGTACAGTCAATCGCTGATTCTCGAAAGAGCGAAAGTTTTCAGACTACGAGCTCTCCTGACCTCCAGGAAGTTTAATGGTATACGACGCACTACGCACCATTTTGCCTTGAACATCGAAGCCATTCGAGCGACTCATACACGACGAACACCGCTGCGCTAGTATTCATATTTGATACTCAGTTTCAAACTGCAAAGTGCAAAATATTTGAGCTGTGGCACGAGCACAGACAGTCCACACGCAGCGTTGATTGTTGCGGCACTGAGTTGCTGTAGTGAGTACATTGTAACCACCATTGGATAGCACCTCTGGAAACATCAATGCTGCGGAATTAAGTCAACGCATCACGCATCGGACAGATGCAGTGGAGATTTCGATTGATCACTGCCCTAGCGCCGATGGAAGGTGCGAAGTTACGCAAGACTATGAAAGGTGGAGGTGATCGAGTCACCATGCAGAGCCGAAAGCAGAACAAATACTTGAATATCAACGAGATGTCTCGTATGGCCGAAGAATGTACAGTCGCAGTAGTAATCCTGGCAATATCAATGAAGGCGTTAACCATGGCTACCTTGGATGCAGCAACGCCACTCGGCAATCTGCATAGAGAAAACTGGGCGCATGAGTTACGTTCACCTGAGAGAAGAGAACAGATGACTACGCACCAAGCTTGATTTAGACAATAATCGTCCAACGGACAAAATGCTAGGATCCTCTTGCGGTACAACTCTGGCATCTTTGATCGGATTGTGTGCGTGATTCGACTCGTCAACTCCTCCGAATCCCACTCTGGTTTGGATTGACCTTCATTTGCGGATGATTTGTATCGCAACTCAAGATTGTCATCTCGGTACCAATGGCATGCGGTCCACTTCATTAGAACACGAACCAAGAGGAGCTCGGCAAAGAGAGGCTGAGAGAGAATCCGGTCTACACGGCCACAGCCCATCCTATCCAGTATCTGCGATAGACCTCCTGAAAGCGCATTGTCGTCATCGTGGACGCCATTCGTGCAAAATTCGACGTCGGTGAGAGTGAGAGTGACGCTTGTCACAGTAGGAGAGCGAATGGTAGATAGCATTTCGGGTATCCACCCATTGAGCGACATTGGTACGTCCTCTTGAAAAAGTTCAGAATGTATGATGGCGATCGACTGTAATCCCGAGTTGCGAGACAAGTCCAGGAACGCATCTGACGTCCAAATATCAATTACACCTGAAGTTAGAACGCGGATAAATAGCCCACCTTGCGGAGCCAGATGCTCTTCGTCAAATGCTATATTATTTAGGCGAAAGTCTTGCAGGTGTGGCCCTGCCGCCCATAACAATCTCTGGATCGAACGTCTGCAGCCTTGCACATACGAATACTGTGTCCGGGACGCCTCACAGGAAATGTTGATTCTCTTGACAGGAAACGATCGTGGCATCAGTTTCAGGAGGACACAATCCTCCACGTCGCATAGTGAGATTTCCAACGAATCGAGGCAATGTCGAAGGCTCCACAGACTCGACGGCTCGCCTAATT
This sequence comes from Wolfiporia cocos, assembly GCA_029448655.1. NCBI lineage: Eukaryota > Fungi > Basidiomycota > Agaricomycetes > Polyporales > Phaeolaceae > Wolfiporia > Wolfiporia cocos. The sequence goes on from JACCLO010000002.1 coordinate 281,407, forward strand.
TAATTCGGGCCGACATGCGTGCTGCATGAAAGCGCAGATGTCGAAGGTTGGGAAAGGAACCCAGTAAAGTGACAAACCGCTCGCCAGTGTCAAAATAGGCACTGCTCAAGGTGAGCTCGGAGACAAAGGTGAGCTCTTGCACGAATGACCAATAGCTTTGCGAGCGACTGTCACAGATTTGCAGCTTCCGCAGATTAGGTAACTTGTGAGGAAGCATTGACGTGAACGCCTGCCAAATTGGCCTCCGCCAGACGATGTCCCGGTCTTCGTCGCTATGAAAAAGCACAACAATGCCTTGAACGGATTTCTGAAAGGTTGGCATTCGATTGATCAGATGCAACAAGCCCTCGAGGTAGGTTGGATCGCAAATTGTTACTCGGCATAAGAGGTTACGTTGACTGGAAGGATACCAGGCACGACAAGTCAGTGCACAGCTGAGCAAGCTCCGGCAGCACAGGGCGTAGGTTTGGAAACATGTCTCTCTCGAAGAGAACACGCTATCAGTCAGCTCGTAGCCTAGTTGATCTACGATCTTCTCGCAGAGTTCCAGTGGTAGCGGTGAAGTATGGCAACCAGATACCTTTCCCGCAGATCCCGCAAGCATATCACGAGGCGCAGAGAACTGAGCATCTGTTACAGATGAGCGTGGTTTTCCGGGCGACGAATCTTGGTCGTCGCACAAGACGGGGGGCGTAGGTCGCAAGGTACGCGCATCGCCTTCCGACGATTTGGCCATGTAGTCTCGTACTATGTCAAGCCATGGTGTTGTCCGCATCAATGATCCAGAGCTAAGTGCAAGTGTGGAAGACGATGAGAATGGATGACGTGTTGTTGGCCCAGAGACCGGTGCCGGTGATAATCCCGGTGACTGGACAGGTTCGACGAACACCAGATGCGATTGACTGCCCTCCGCTACTTCATCCACAATAGGTGCGGGGCTGCCGAAGGAATTGCGTGATCTGCATGTGCACACTGATTTAACCCATCGGCGAAGGTGCTGATCTCTGTATGCTCCCGAAACAAAGGCATCCATCTTGCAGCATTCAATCTGCAGGGAAGCGTCGCCATCACGAGTGAACGAGACATTTGCCACTGTTTTCTCGGAACCCTCCTGCAGGATAGCCGTCGCCATCCTACGGAAATGGTCCAAATAAAGAGGCGCGCGCTCCGGATCGCAGCGGCATTGCGCCATACAGGCGAACTCCAACAGTTCTATGAGGCGTATGATCAGCATGCTCTGCTCGTTATGCAACTCATTGTACCTTCTGAAAAAGCCTCTGAACTCATCCCCAAGGCTTGCCATGACTCCTTGAACCTGTGTGCCGGGTTTGGCACGCCGAAAGCGTGTGATGACAATCCAGGAGGTGCTGCAAGAGGTCAGCTCTTCCATGAAGCGATGGGAATGCCCCCACCTTGGCCCAATGTGGCGCCGATTGAACTTTCGAACATCTTGTGTATATCGGTCACTCGACCATGAAGGCTGGTGTAGTCATATCGATCAAATTTGTCTACTCGCCATTAGACAAATCTCTCATAGCATAACCCAAGTATACGTACCGGAGTCCATACTCAACGATGCAGTAATTTCTGCCCACGCACGGAGCAGCTTCTTGCGGTTTTCTCTACCCTCAGGTGTCACAGGATCGATAGGTGGTGGCAGTAAGACCGTCTCGTTCTGGTTTTCCGGACTAGGTCCAGTCTTGAATCCTATAGCATCGAAGATTTGACGACTTAGAGCAGTAATTTACCATCGACTCCTCAATCAGCACGAATGGACATACGCCGTGTCAGTCCAGACCAGATTTCTCTTGAATTGGGGTCCAGAGATGGGTAGAGCACGGGTTTCATTCTTCCACAATCGGTTCTCAATAGTCCTTGCAATATCGTCAATTGCGACAAGTTCTTCAATGGCCAAATGAGACATACGTGAGTATGAAATCCCACGCCAGGAGTACGGGTTTTAGCTTCTCAGAAGCAGAAGAACGCCATCTCTCGTCAAAGAATTCCGAGAGCAGATCTGTAGAAATCACGCCAGGTATAACTTCGGAGACAAGACAGTATGTAGAGCACTGGCAACAGACGTAGAGGTCGAGAAGAGTATCATTGCGTATCAGCAGAGGGTCCAGCTGCGTCGCGTGAACGGCGCGCTCATAGTGGTGCCAATGGTGAGACACATACGTCGGACGGGACGACGGACCTTCGCCCTCAATGCAAGATTTTATCTGCATGCGGCGGGTGTGATCAGGGAGAGGGGTGCTGAGCGGTCGTGCGAGAGGAGGAAGCACAGAGGAGGAGCGCCAGTCAAGGATAACCCAGCAGTTGAGGTCATCACAGTAGAATGCATGCGGATGCGGGATGGATGTGCGAGCCTCAGCTAGGGTGGGGGAGAGCGGGTTTTTGTCACATGGGATATCAAAGACTTCAACGGAGAAGAGGCTGTAAAGGCCACGATCATGAAATATAGCTTCAAAAAGCGCTTTCGAGAGAATGCCAGGTCCAAGGGGTGGGTGTTCAGCCATTTCTGCAAGTGATCTGGCTCTGCTGTGGAACGTATGTTGAACGCAGCAGTGGATGATCAAGCGCCCAGCCCAGTCTAAGTGTCGCACTATTGGTTTGTGAATATCTAGACTGCGAAAGACATGGCGTCGGATGCATGATTCATCATACATATCTCCCTACGTTCGTGCTTAGCCCTGCCTGGGGGCAAAGCCTCCAGCGGCCAGAGCGGTCACTGTAACCGGCCACGATTACACACAATCGCTGTGATTACTACGTACAAATGCGAAAGCAATAAACATATGTAGGACAGTGCGCCAGCATCAGGACACGCACACGAACTCTAGCTCGGTTACGCGCGCACATATACAAGTACTACGTCTGTCCATGCCAGCGGCGGATATAAAGTATAGCTAGATGCGGTCTGTCTCGCCTCGCTCGCCGCGCCGCCGCCCGCGCACAAAGCCTCATCGGCTCGCAAGGTACGTGTTCGGCGGCTGCATCGACTCCCGATGGCGCTCCTTCTCCTTCTCCTTCTCCCTCCGCCCAAACCCGAGCATCGGCGCCGTGAAGCTCAGCTTGCGCGACGCGCGCTTCTTGACCGCCACGCCCGCGCCCGCCACGCCCGGCTGCGGGCTCTCCCCGATGCTCCCGCTCGCCGTGCTCGACGTCGAGTTCGACCCCGAGAAGCCGGCCGCGCCGTGCGCATAACTCGGCGGGAACGGCGCCGCTCGCTGCGGTATCGGCACCGAGTCCCTCCGCACGCCAAACTCGTTCGCGCCGCCGTCCCTCGCGCCGGGGACCCGCCCGCCAGCAGAGAGCGTCCGCTCCACCGCGCCCTTCCCGGGCGCTTCTGGCACCAGCGGCGAGCCCGGCAGCGGCGGCACGGGGGGCGCGCCGCGCGTCCACGCCGGGGCGACCGTCGCGCCCGCTGTCGACGGTCTCTTCGGCAGCTTCGGCAGCGCGCCCGCGACGTTCCCGCGCCCGCTGCGCGCCTTGGGCACGAGCTCGGGCGAGGACATCTTGTGCTCTGGGTACGGCTCGCGCGGGTGCACGGGCGACGACGGCGCGGTTGCGGTCTGCGGCGAGGGCGAAAACGCGGCGGGGATGCCCGCCTCGGACAGACGCCGCGAGGAGGCGTGTGCGTGCCCGTCCGCGGGGTCGAGCCGCGGGCTCATCCACTTCATCCACATGCTCGGCTTCTTCTCCGGCGCGCGGTGCGGCGTGCGCGGCGACGCAGGCTCGGCCGGGTCGCGCGCGGTGCTGTGGTCCGTAGTCGACACGGACAGGGTCGACTGCGCGGTGGCGGGTCTCTTCGGCGCGCGCGAGCCCGACGCCGTCGGAGGCGAGGACGCCGCGGGTGCGGGTGCGGGCGACGGCACAGGCGGGGCGGTGGGGTCCACCCAGCTCCCGCGGTGGGGGCGCGGCACACGGAGGGACTGCGAGTGGCGGAGGGTATGGAAGAGGCCGCCGAGCGCACTGCCGGCAGAGGAGGACGGCGTGGGCGTCTGTGGTGGGAGGTGCGGCCCAGGTGTGGGCGAGGGTATCACGAGGCTCGGCGGCAGATGGGGCGATGCGGACCGCTTGCTGGCCGTCATCTGCGTCTGTGAGCTGCTTGCTGTTGCCTCTGCGGGATGGTGCGCGTGGTTCTGCGAGAGCGGGAGCGGCTGCGATGCGGGCGTCGCCGGGGGCGGCGAGTCGCTTTTGTCTGATGAGTCTGGTTCCTCAGCTGCAAGCCCAGGCGGGAGTGCGGGCGCGTGAAGGTCGTGCTCGCTGCGCTGTGCACTGGGCAGGTCCTGCGCCTTCGCCGCGGGAGCTAATCCGACGTCCTTCGGCGACGGTACGGGCGACGGTTGGGACGGACGGAGGCCGAGTGCGGCCATGTCAAGGTCGACGGCCTGGTAGTAGAGTACGTACGCAGAGCCGTTGGAAGACTCGCCATAGTACCGAGGAATGTCAGATTCTTTGATTACCTCGACGGCGTCGTCGTCGAAGAGGAGCCACGTCCCGCGGGCTTTGATGATGGTGACATAGTGTCCGTGGTGCGGGCCGCTACAACAACGCAGCCATCAGTCAAGCGTTAACACGCGCGCGCGAAGAAACGCAGCGCGACGCACTTGCCGATGTGCACGACGATCGCAAAGAGCTCATAGAGCCTGTCCGGGTTCTCCGCATCGTCGACCGTGTTGAACAGGCGCAGCTCAAGCGGGAACGCGACGCGATACGCGAGCTTGATGTACTTGCCAACGTCCTCCTGATACTTAAACCTCTTCAAATGCAGCGCGAGCACATTCGGCAGCTTCTTGATCTTCATCCTGCCGCACCATGAGCCGCGCCGCGCCACAAAACAGAACACACGCACCGCTTCTCCGCCTCCTGCAGGTCGCAGCACGAGTCGCAGAAGAACTTGTTCTTCTGGCAGAGCATCTCGCTCGCGCTGAACTGCCGCAGGCACGCCGTCACGCTCGCGTTCTGCTCAATGTCGATGCTCAGGTCCAGGAACGACTCGTCCCGCGCCGACACGGTCTCGCATGTCAGGCAACGCGTCTCGCTCGTCAGCACGCCCTCGAACAGCCGGTGCACGATTGTCTCCGGCTGGGAGTGCGCCGCGCCCCCGGACGCGGACGCGGCGGACGTCGACCCGGGCGCATACGCGGTCGTGGACAGCGTCCCAATGGACGCGGACACTGCGTGCGGTGAGGCGGTCAGACGGCACGGACGACGCGGCGAGCCACTCACGGTCCTCCCCCGACACGTTCGCGTGGCCGTTCGCGTGGCCGTTCGCGTGGCCGTTCGCGGCCCCGTTCGCGTGGCCGTTTCCGTTCGCGCCCGCGCGCGCGTTCCGCCGGTCGTCCTCCATCTCCTCGACGATCTTGTTGAGCAAAAAGTTGAGGAACTCGTGCGCGTCCTGGTGCATCGACCCGCGGAAGAGCTCGTTCAGCTCGCGCAGCTTCTCGATGAACGCGCGCGGCGCGACCGTCCCGCGCTCGCCCGGGTGGCGCGCGATGTACAGGTAGAGCGAGCGTAGCGCGGACAGCAGCGTCGGCGGCTGCGCCGGGATCGCCGCCAGGCGCGGCGACGGCGACGGCGCGGACGAGAGCGTGTGCGCGGGGGACGGCGTCGACGACTCGGAGAGTGAGACCGAGTGCTTGCGCTCCGGCTTGCGGCGCGCGGGCGCGGGAGAGGTCGAGAGCGGGATGATCGGTGCGGGCAGCGACGTTGGCGGGGGTGCGGGCGCGGGGTCAGGCGCGGACGGGTCGGGGTATTGCACGAGGAGCTCGCGAAAAGGCCCGCAGAAGTAGAGCGCTTGCAGGACGGAGTTGGCATAGCTGTAGGGGAGCAAGGTGAGTGACAGATTCAAAGAGATATCAATGAGCCCTGCCCGCCCGCCCGTAATAATGGGAAGGAACGTGCAGCCCTCACAAACGCTATGCCCGTACGAGTACTACTGTGATCATGGTATGCTCCAAGGCTTGGCACAATGGCTATTGGACAAGAGATGCGAATACCCGTTTCGTTTCGCCAGCCCCAATTGCAGATGCGCAACGCGATACCCACGGACTTGAGTAATCGTTCCATGAGCGGCTGGATGAGCGGGAAATGCAAGAACAACGATCACGAGTGAAATACCGCGTCTGGAGCCCTGACAGCATTCAGAAGCCATGCCCAGGTATGTGAATCATCAGCTACAATGGCTGATGCGATGCCGGGATACAGACATAAATCCATGGATAGGCTGGGAGCGCTCTATCCAAATGGAAATGCGTTATGAAAGCATCCCTAGCGTGGAACACGTTGCTGTCTGCGGTAATGACTGTACGAGACCTCATCCCGGGCAAAGGGCACTGTTCGCAGCCCGGACACTCCCCAGCAACAAGGAAGTGCACGAAGTGCTCTGGGCAGCTCCAAAAACCAAGGCAATGACCAGACAATGTCAGCTGGTATCCAAGACTGGATTCCAAGATGTCCGGACACTGCTCTGGTTCCTAGATAGGCCAAGAACACTGCGTGCAACCGATAGTGGGCTGAGAGAATACTCCACATCCGGGGAGGCCGACCCCCTTGGTCCTCGGTAGGGCGTGGCAGATGAGATGCTCGCTGGGACATCGTTGGACCAAGTGAGCACATGAACAATGGACGAAGGCTATGGAATTCACGAGCCATTATCCACAACGTTCGTCCACTAGGTGCATGCTCGCAGTGTCTGAGCAATGGTGGCCGAGGAAGGCAGCATGTCCGTAGCACCTCTATACTCAGACAGTGTGACCGGATACCGGCTCGGACAACGCGTAACCAAGTGAGACGCGGTGGCATGATCGATAGCAAGAGCGGGGTGAAGGCGGGACGGGGCGCAGCCGGGATGGCATCATGAGGGACTCACCAGGTGTTGCCGAACTACATCAGGATCAGGATGATTTCAGTAATAGGTGCCCGTTCAGTGCGGATGGATCAGACGCACGTTCTCGAGACCAAACTGCTTTGCGTCTGCAGGGCAGACGACGGGAGCGAGCACGGAGGGAGCAGCAGGGCTCGGGGCGGAGGGCTGGCCTTGACCGAAGGAGATCCATTTCCCAATGGCCATGTTACTGGCGCAAGGGGGCAGCCAGGGAGGAGGACTGTGGACAGTGGAGGGTCGGACGAAGGAGCGGACGAGAGGTTGCCCTTCCCCGCGCCGCCACCCGGCAAGGCACGCACTTCTCGATTAGGAAACCTGCGTCGACCACTCCAGTGACCTCTCTCGCCCATCATCCCGGCAGCGCTGGCCACGCAGCCCTCACCGAGGACATACCCGCCACTGCAGCCAAGCGTTCACCGCCGCGCCAAGCACAGCGAATGAATAAGATCTGGAGAAGCGGCCCTACTTGCGGACGACCGCGTGCCTGGTTCCTCCTCCCCGCACAATCCTCCCGAACGCCCGCCGCGCCCATCCCATGAGCCCCACGCCGAGTCCAAGCTGCTCTGCGGCGTCTGCATCGGGCCCATCATCGGGCGCGTCCGGAGGGCTATTTGGAATCCGCGTCGCAGCATTGCCGGTCTACGCGTCGCCCTCTGCCATCTGCACGTAACGGACTGCTGACCACGGCACAGCCAAACGCTCTTGTGACCTCCCCAAGGGGAGCCGCGTCACCGTGCCCAATCCTCGCACCATGCTCTCTTCATTTTGGCGCACCCTTTGCGTCAGCAGATCCAGCCCGTGCTCAATCCCAAGGTTATGTCGTTCCACATCGCCTCGTCATCACGCTATGATACCACCAGATTGGCATGAAACAATGTGCGCGCTTATCTTGCCTCATCGACGCCACGACCAATAGCGATAAAACCATCCAACATTCTCATATGGCTATTCGACAGTTAGTATCTGACATCGGTACCTTTTAGGCGGTCTAAAATGCCAGCATCACTCGAGGTGCACAATCACGTTCCGCAATTGATGTGTTTACGATGTCCTCTCTACGCTGCTGTCTTCCCGCGTCTGGTGCGTATACCCACTATCGCTGCGCATATATCCACTGCCGTTACGCATATACCTGCGCATATACTCTTTCGTCGCGGAAATAGGCCTGGTACCTACAGACTCGGGTGAATTTCTGGAAAGACTCCCGCCCCGCATCCCTTTAGTTCTCTAATTTAAGACCACGATCTTGCTATAAGGTACGCGGCCGTCTAGCAATCAACACCGACGCGGCACGTCCCTCGCTTGCATCCGCACTATTTCCGTGGTATTTGCAGTTTCAACGCCTGAAATAACGCCTGACCAAACGTACTATCGGCCGAAGCAATCCTGAAAATAGTCCAGCCCTGGGCGCTCTCCTACTTTTTCTGCGGTGGTGTACTATGGCGGCAATACGGCCCCCGTCCGTTCCATCCACTCCATCATCGGGACCAACCAAGCGATCAGAATCGACATAGCAAGAACTCGGCCGATTGCAAAAGGTGGTTTGTGGCATTCTCTGCTCGCTATCCTGCATCTCACGTGAGGGTGCTACCAAGTGCCAAGCATGTATCGGAGTGCTCGAAAAAAGAGTTTCTGTAACGGGGAAGATGCATCTCGATTGAGATGTGTTTCTGAGCGCATATACTTCCTAGATCACATTCCTTGCAAACTGAATCCCTCTTGTCACCGTCAGGCGCCCTACTCGCCCTTCCACTGACTCAACTCGATGCACTGATCCACCATCATCGAAGCGATTTGCGCCGAGTACCGCTCTCCCACAACATCCGCCTCGCGCACCGCCTTGCTCAGCAATTTCACGTCCTTCTCTGACAACTGGATCTCTGCCGCCTTCGCGTTCTCCTCGAGCCGCGCAACAGAGCGCGTGCCAGGAATCGGCACAAAGTCTGGGTGTACCGCGAGGATCCACGCGAGCGCAGCCTGACCGGGAGTGGCATCGTACTTCTGCGCGACATCGGCAAAGGTCCGCGCGAGCGCGACGTTCTTGGGGAGGTTCTCGTCGGAGAAGCGCGGCATCAGAAGGCGCACGTCATCCGCGTCGAAATCCTTGCGCGATTTGTACCTGCCGCCCATGTCAGTGCTTCCGGACATGCATCACCCATGAGCATAGTCGCGTACCGTCCAGTAATCAAGCCTATGTGGCGCGAGTGTTCAGTTTCTGCTATAGCGAATCTCGTGAAGGCACACGCACCTCTGCCGAGAGGGGAATATGCAACGATGGCTACACCGAGCTCGCGGGCAGCCGCGACGAATCCGGACGTCTCGATCTCCAGCGTGAACGGGCTGTACTCCATCTGGCACGCGACAACCTTCTCGCCGACACCGGGCACTGCCTTCGCACGGCGCAGGACCTCAATGCTGCATTCGCTGAGCCCAAGGTACCTGATCTTCCCGCTCTCCACGTACGGCCTCAGCGTCTCCAGGACCACTACCGGGAAACCGACACCGCTCAGCCTCTCCATCGTACACAATGCAGCGTGCGATCATACCTTCTATAGGCACGTTGGGGTCTACGCGGTGCTGGTAGTAGAGGTCGATGTAGTCTGTCTGGAGTGCCTTAAACGACCTTTCGAGCTGAGCCCTGATGTAGGACGGCGTGCTCTTCGGCGTCCACACGATGGTCGGGCCTGACATATCCATAGAGCCGAACTTGGTCGCGAGGAATATCTCCTCACGCCTTCCAGTCTCAGTGAACCACTTTCCAATCATCTCCTCGCCTGCGCTCACCATCAGGCTCGAGCACGACATGCAGGGACCGGCAGAGGCTCACTAGTTCCGTATACATCAGCGGTGTCCCAGAAGGTGACGCCGCGGTCTGCGGCGTATGTCAGCGTCTTGTACGCCTCGACTTCGTCCGTCTTGCCGTACCATGCTCCCATCCCTGTTTACATCTGCGATGAGCACTGCAACTATGCGAAAGATATTATACAAGCATACCCATTGCCCCGAAACCGAGAGCGCTAACGTAGGGACCATTGGCGCCTATCTGGCGAGTAGGATAGTTCGATGGAGGAGCCATTGTGTGGGACTTCTTGTCGAAAATATGTAATGCTCTACTGAAGACCCTTTGAAGACCTGCCTTTATATGACTGCATCATATATGCATTTTTATTGGTCTCTTGGAACAGTCAGCTGTAGGGATTGGGAGTTCACACGACAGGGACGTCACCATCAGGTCATCGCCGCCCGAATTCGAGGTGGCCATGACTATGACATATAATTCGCTAGGCCACCTCAGTCCTAGGAGGAGAACAAGCCCTGATGCACTGATGAACGTTATGCAAAGTCCAATCGAGGGTTCTCGAAGCGTGCTGCGCCAGGGTTCAAGTGGGTGGTAGTCCGCCCGTAACATATTACATGCGAAGAAATGGACCGTTGCAGGAGCGCCCATCGATATGTAACGATTACCGCGTATATCTCAGAGCCTTGGCGAGTTCTCTGTAGGCGATTGAGTAGCCGAGAGATCGAGTCTCTACAATACCCGGCCATGGTACGTCGCAGGGAACGCATTGCAACGATATCTTCATAATCGTCTACCACGCTATCGTCCTCAGATGGGCTTGCACAGATCTAACTATTTACCTGCACCGCTGCGCAAGAAACTACTCAACACTTGCTTAGCGCAATCTACGTCGTGTAAGATCGCGCAAGGTGATGAGGCTTGGTGTACAGCAAAACTAATGCCCAGATGGCAAATGCCGGCGGGGGTGTGATCTCAGAATACCTGAAGGCTCCTCTCCGTGTTCGCGGAGTGTGAGATGCACTGATTAGCGTCTTGAACCTACAGCGCTCTCTCAGCGCATCCCCTACTTCTCATTCGCTTTCGACAAGGGCTAGCGCGAGTCTGACAGATGCCATTTGATTTGAGGTCCTTGCGTAACCCCCATCTGTGTGCATATCAATCAGGTGTATCGTATCTTGACGTAGTGGGGCTTTTATCTCCTGCCTCATTATCAGACCAGCTGTTGTTGAAATTCAGGTCGTGCCGGACTACGGCCACGGCCAATGACAAGCACCCTTTGTTAACCATCAAGCACGCAGAACATTCAAAGGGGCGAAGCTGATATTCAATCTCTCGGTGCGCGTTACTCTGCTGAAACTCAGGTCAGGTCAAACAACGGCCACGCCTTATTGACCATCAGTGACCTCATTCGACAGCGTGGTGGATTTGCAGAATCAAACGCGTAGCGGCACGTTCATCCATGTGCATGTCTTTCAACTTTTGATCCGACAGCTCAGTATCTGACACAAGCAACAAACTAGCACTCAACCGGGGGAAGTCAAAGGCGCCTTCCAGGTCCCGGGACCACTAGCCGTCAAAGGCCAAGACAAGTCTGAGGTTTACGCTCAGGACTGTCTGGCATATATACTCCTAATGTATTTGTACATGTTTGTGTACGGTGGCTCAGAGGCCTCTACGTACTGGTATCTAACTGGCTATGAGCTACGTGCCGGTAATGGCATCGGAGCGCTGGATGTCCATGGCGACGTAGCGTATAAGGGGCGGATCTAATGAGTAGCCAATCTGTCGGGTTCGATCGGTGGTTCTCGTCGATCGTGGATGCGCCGGTAATGGCGGGGTTCTAAGTCCGTGATCGGGCGTGGTCTGCCGCGATCGGGGTGTAGCGCTCTGTGACTGGTAGGGTTCTCAGTCGTGCAGAGCCTGGGGTTATTATCCCTGCCTGCTGTACTCGTAGGTCAGGGTGCGTACGGGGTATAGTATAATGTCTATGCCAGTAATGGCGAGTGTCCGTGCGGTAGGGACGCGAGGCGTTAGGTTTAGTTTTCGGGGTCACGTGCGAGTGTAGATCGTGCTCCTAGTCGGCGTGTAGCGTAGTGTGTGGTGGTTTAGCCTGATCTGTACAAGGCGTGCCATCGTGCTATCCTAGCCTATTGGACTTCTAGGGGTCGGCTCGTGACTCCGGAGTTTAGGGACTAGGCAGCGTATGGTCCTTGCTGCCGGGACTTGGACTGAGTTTAGGGTTAGACTGCTGGTGGCCTGCTAGTGCCCGTAGTGGCCTGTATAACGGAGGGCTTCTACTAGCGTTGCCGTGGGATTCCAGCTGGGCTCGGATAGAGTGCTGTAGCATGCTTATGGCGTGAATGGGGTGTCAACCTAGGGTGTATTACTAGGCTTTGAAATTGGCTTGTGACAGTACCCCCTCTTTTAGCAACTCGTCCCCGAGTTTCCTTGCAAGTTCCTTGGACATGGTTCGACTGTGCTTGTCTGCACCGGGCGTGGTGTACTATTGGTCTGACTTCGACGTTCTAGTGCCCGCGTGCGTTTAGTCTACTTGTTGGCGTGACCAGTGGTGTCTGAAGTGCTAGTGTATAGCTTTTCTACTTCAGTGGTCCTATGCCTACATATCCTGCTGGCGCTGTCTGACCAGTATGTTCGACTCCGAGCTCTGTCTACCGTTGGATCACCTTGGACGCGCGGGTCCTTGGGTCCTGTAGATGTCCTTGCTCTTTGTCTTACGTGTTCCCTGGTTTCGACAGTGGGTTGTAGTGTAGTGCGTGTATGGTATGTCCGCGTGTCTTTTCTACACAACCCGCTTGCAAGTATCCTTCCCTGGAGCTTTGGCTGGCTCCGTGTGTCCGTGTGTCCTGTTCGTCCGACCTGTTACCTGTTGTCTCCGCGGTTCGTGGTAGGAATGTCTCTTCTACCGTAGATATAAAACGAATGTAAGTACTAAGTCCTGGTTCCTATCCGTGTGTATCCTATCTGTATAGTAGGGGGGACGTGGTTCCTTTGCTTTAGGTATATGTGGTTCGTTACTGTGTATGCGTCTTTTTATTTTATGTATATGTTTTTGTTTCCTTTGTTCGCCTTCGATCGTCGGCGTGTTTTTGTATCGTAATGGTCGTACGTATCGTAATATTCGTTGGAAGTGGGGTGTCTGGTTTGTTTTCCCCGGGTTCGTATAGTAAAAGTGTGCCTTTTGCTTATTGCACCGTTGTCTACTGCCTAAGTACGTGTGCGCGTGATGGCTTGGTTTGCCAAATGCCGCATAGTGGTAGCCCTCGCCGTGTCTCTGGTGAGGCAAGGTTTCGTCGTTGGTGTCCAGAAGGGGTGATTTTTCGTTAGATTGACCCGAAATAATCGATTTCCCCCCCCTAGATTCAAGCTGTCCTCGGCTTGTCGTTTTCCTTTTACTTCTACTCTTTTCCCTTTACTTTCTTTCCCTTCGTGCTTGGTCTGGAGGCGCTTCAGCGGCCTTGGTTCCCGAGGTCATGGTACTGGGAGTCGTTTGTGACTCGTGTTCCCAAAGGTTACGGTACTGAAGGGAGGCGTGGCGCGGACGCGAGCTCTGGTCCGAGTTCTAGGTACTTTGATCCTTCCGTGTTCGTTCAAGGTGCGTATGTTTCCCCGCATCCTTGGTGGTCCTTTATTCTATTTTATAAATATAAACGAGTGGTTAGCGATTTAAGGGGCGCCATCCCCTTGTGATCTTGTCCGTGCTTGGGTATAGTTTTATTCGTATCTCTAGTAGGGTTTCCCCGGTGTCTCTAGAGATTGAGTCGTTGCAGCGGGCCCGTAGGTTCCCGTGCTTAAACGTATACTTCCGAGGAATGTCTCGTCTCGGTTGTATGGGTCGTAAGTACGCTTCTATGCCCTGTATTGGGTTCATAGGCGTTTGTACTGATGTTACATCCGAGGTATTATTCGTCTCGGTATTAGGACTGTATTGTCCGTTAATTAGAGGATATACTTATGTCCGCAGAGGTCCTTGGGTTTCGTTCTGGCCCGCTGGTCCTCTGCGAGCACAAGGATAATGGTACAGGGGTTTGATTTGCCCCGGGGTATAAGTCCATTGTGCGCTCTTTGTGGAGTCCGCACATCTACCTATTGTACAATTATATTTACACCAAGAGGCGGTGTATTGCCGGTTCCCTCTGGTTCCCTTTTCGAGTTCCTCATAATGCTTTTATTAAAGGAAAGTACTTAGCTGTGCCCGGTCTGGTTTACCGGGAGGTCACGGCGTTGGTTCTTTTCTAGCCGTCTGAGTCTACTGGGGGTTGGTATGTGGGCTGTCCAGCTGCCCGATCCGTTTTACGGCCGGAATCGCCGAATGAGTGTGTAGGGCTTTAGCGGCCCAAAAGGTTCGAAAGGGGCGCTGTTTGGCCCGCGTACGAGGTCAATTCGGGTTGAGGGACGATGGTGCAGTCCCGTGGTCACGTAACCGGACATGAGAGGCGGTCCCTGTTCCCACTGCCATATTCTGGCTTAGGTACTGGGGAGTGGCGTCATGCCGGGATAGGTCGGCTTCCATGGTCTTTACTGGTGGCGGCTACATGTTCAGCCGTTGACCCAGGCGGGGTATGCCTGATCTCCTGCTCGGTTCGTTTCTTCCTATGTACGTTAGTGAATTATAATTAAAAGTGCGCGATCTAGCGCGTGTGGGTATAGTGGCTGGGCGTCTGATTCGCGTGCGGCCCATAGTTCCGGGTTAGGGTCCGGCACGTGACGCTCTGCCTGCCTTGTTCCTGTAGAAGGCGGGGTATAGGTGTATTGTTGTTACAGCCGTCTGCTGGGGTGGTGTGTCGGCAGCGGCGACTTGCTTAACTTGATGATTCTAGTCGGTGTAGGTGTTTCGAGGTCGAGCGGAGGGGTTTGCTTCCTCGGCTGGTAGTTCCGGTTTCTCAGCGCTCCTGGTGGGGTAGCGCGAGGACTAGGGAACCCCTGCTTTGGTTGCGGTCCCCTCAGGCTGATCGGTTACGACGGGAGTACGCGTCGCATTGGGTTACCAGGACCCCCTCTTTAGGGTTGGTCCTTCTACTTTTCCTGTTCCTGTTTTCTCTAGAATGTAAGCAAGTATTTATATCTACATCCCCGCGATCTACTTGGTTCAGATCGGGGGCGGGGTTGGTTCGTTGACCGGAATGGTGCATCGGTCGTGTATTCGTTACCCGCGGTATTTCTCGTCGCGGTGGTGGACTGCTGGTGGTTCTCTTTGGCTGTCCCGGAATGGGGTCGTCATGGATGTAGTGACGATCGAATTGGTCCATCTTGCGCTGAGCTGGTGAAGTGCGCCGGGGCTCTTGCATTAGCGGGGATCGGTACTGCTTGGCAAGCCAAGTCGTCGGGCTTCGGAGTACTAATCAAGTTCCTATTTCTGAACTAGGGCTTACGACTCCCTGTATGGGGTAGTTGCCTATCAGACGGGATTTCCTCTACCGAGGTGGCTCAGCCGGGGTCGTAACCGGTGCCGTTTTCCTCTCGGAGTACTTTCCATAAGTTCTCAAAATGTTCCTCTTACTCTAGCCGTTCGAACTGTGACTGGTCGTATTATTGCTGTACGATCTGGTCCGCGAGTCGGTTCGATTATCCATGGGGTGTCGCTTTGGTTTCCTAAATGATCTATTCCGTTTCGAATCATTCAGTACGACTTTTAGTGTATGGACAGCGCGGAATGTTCCGTCGCACTGTCCCTTCACGTCCTTGCCAGTTAAGGCTATTCGGGACGTGGCGGGTTCAATCATTCCCATGGGTAGTACATGTGCTACTACCGGGGTACAATGTCCCTAGGGCCCGAAGGCGTAGTGTGACCTCCCCGCGGGGTAGGTCGGCATGCCCTAGCTTACGCCGTGTTGCAGTGGCGCAGTTTGTAGCGTAGGGGGTGTCATAAAAAATTCCACGTGCTCCTTTTCCGTTCCTGGTTTGGGGCACGCTTCATTGTAAATGTACGCCCTTTGTCTGGGTCGTACTGGATAAATTCCACGCGCCCGTGGTCTGGGTTCACGCTTCATATGTTATTGATCATGAGTCTGGGCGAGGCTGCCATTTCCCCTTGTCCAGACCCGTGGTACGTGCCGTGATGTTATCCCTTACTATTGAGGGTTGCATCGATTTTATTTTTTTATATAAAATATTAAGTGGGTGCGTATTACGCTGTTCCCCGAGGGTATATATTTTATTTCGTAACGGAGTCAAAGGGTGGAGTGCCCGTGGGCCATTCCTCCAAATGGAAAGTTCGTAGCGGGATGGTTTACCGCTAGGGTTCGTGACAGAGCGGAATGGTTCATCGCTCGGGGTTCGTGGTTTGCCCCATGGCAGAGTATAGTCCATGAATTAAAATAAGGGGCATACCTGGTTTGTGTGAGTCCGATACTAGCTTCCTAGGCTTTTTCCGTGAGCCGTTTCCTATTGGACGGAGTGCGTCCAGGCCCCGAGTTCCTCTCCGGAGTACTTGCTTTTGGTTACGTCGGTCTCGGGACAGACTGCCGGTGCCAGTCGGGTTCGATGCCGGTTGTGGATGGATGTCGTGTTGTGGCGGACCAGGTACTTGTTCGGCGTCCGCGTGCTTGGTGTATCCCAGAGAGCTCGAAAGCTCGATCCTTCGTCCTCGCGTAGCGTAGCTTACTGCTTCCTCTCGCTCCGTCGGTCTCCTTCCTTTGTTGTCCAGTTTCTTCGTATACGTCTTTTTCCTATGTCCAGTTTGTACATGTCCATCCCTACTCTTATTCGGGTTATGTTCCCCCTAGTAGGTACGCGGTTTCACAGCGTTGCTAGTCCTTAGCATACCGAGTGCTCAAGGGAGGCGCGGCCCCCAAGATGTTCACGGCAGCCTTGGATTTTGCGGTGCCGTCGGAGTGACCGGTGTGTACTTCCTACTTTTGGTCTTTTCGGGGTTACCGATGTAGAGTATATTGTTTGGGATATTTACAGTCCGTAGTATACATGGGCTAGTAACTACGTATAGTCGTTCGGCGTGCTCGGGAGTTTGTACCTCCTTTTCCCAAGCGCGGTGTAGTGCGTGGCGGCGTTGGCTGCGTAAAGTGCTGGTGAGGCTTTTCTACTTTACGAGCCGGTGTCGGATTCCGCTACGATGCAGGCCTTCTGTATGAAGCAGGGAGTTGGGTACCCTTGCTGCCTAATTGACTGTGTATTGTGGACTGTGGATATGTCGGACTAGACGTTACGTCGGACGGGTTTATCAAGAAGGAATTTATTGCCTATCCTAAACGAGGGTGTATGTATCTCCTATAGCGGCCCCTGGCCTGCGGGGTACTCGGGGTCCAGTGGTGTTTCATCTTCGGGGTGACCGCTTTCAATCTGCGGCACGGTTTGTCCCCCTAGGACTTTGGGTGCCACTGAGCCCTTCGCGCGGCCAGTCATGGTAGGGCGGCATGGAGACTTATTTGTTCTAGCCACGGCGTTCTTCGCGGCAATGTCCAAAAGAGAAATGTCCTGTGCCGGGGGCGACCAAGCCCAGTCTCCGGCGGTGTAACGAGTGTGTATGTACTGAATTCCTACAGTACGCAAAGTGGAGTCGCGATCTTTTATTTTCCCCGTATATTTCAGAAGCGGCCCCCGCCCACTGTGGCATTCAGTCTATAACTGCTATCGGGGTGGAGCCTACAAACTTCCTACTCGTGGGTACTTTTTGATCCACTCTAATCTGTGTCCATCACTTTTCGGTGATGCGCCAAGAAACGCCAAGGGGTTTTCTTCCCAAGGCCGGCAAGAAAACACAGCCTCCGAATCCTCGTCCAGCCCCAGAGCTAATCCGGGATACCGGGGGATCGGGATCTATCCGCCTATGTGATGGGGCGTGTAAAATTCTATAGTACATGCCAAGTGGCGTAATGGTACTGGCCGCTGTCTGGGCCCTTCAGCCGCTGGTTAGGCGCTGGGTTCTATGGTAACCGGGGGGACTGTAATGTCCGTACAGTCGAGCCGATAATGGCCGTAAATAAGCAGGCGGTGCCCAGGTAGACTGCCAGCGGGCCCCTTAGCGCTTTTGATTATTATGCGCCGGGTACACGTCTACGCTGGTGGGGTTGTAACCCAAAGCCTTGGCGCCGCATTGCGCGACGCTGGCCCAGTAGTTCCCAGTCAACGGCGGGAGAGGTCCCCCGCACGCCGCTCTACTGATCCCCAGATCCCAAATCCCTTAACCCTGGGATGCAACGGGTGTATGACCTTGACCCTGGTCGTCGGGTATAGTGCCCTTCCATCCCTGGGCGGCGGGGTAATTCCTCACGCCAGCGGGGTTACCGCATGACGGGCAGATGAGAAATGCACGTTGCCCCTCGTGCGCCGGGGTTGGGGAGTGGTGAACACCTCCCCGGGGGTTGAGACTTGTCTTATGACACAAGCAACAAACTAGCACTCAACCGGGGGAAGGGGGCTCGCTCAAAGGCGCCTTCCAGGTCCCGGGACCACTAGCCGTCAAAGGCCAAGACAAGTCTGAGGTTTACGCTCAGGACTGTCTGGCATATATACTCCTAATGTATTTGTACATGTTTGTGTACGGTGGCTCAGAGGCCTCTACGTACTGGTATCTAACTGGCTATGAGCTACGTGCCGGTAATGGCATCGGAGCGCTGGATGTCCATGGCGACGTAGCGTATAAGGGGCGGATCTAATGAGTAGCCAATCTGTCGGGTTCGATCGGTGGTTCTCGTCGATCGTGGATGCGCCGGTAATGGCGGGGTTCTAAGTCCGTGATCGGGCGTGGTCTGCCGCGATCGGGGTGTAGCGCTCTGTGACTGGTAGGGTTCTCAGTCGTGCAGAGCCTGGGGTTATTATCCCTGCCTGCTGTACTCGTAGGTCAGGGTGCGTACGGGGTATAGTATAATGTCTATGCCAGTAATGGCGAGTGTCCGTGCGGTAGGGACGCGAGGCGTTAGGTTTAGTGTTCGGGGTCACGTGCGAGTGTAGATCGTGCTCCTAGTCGGCGTGTAGCGTAGTGTGCGGTGGTTTAGCCTGATCTGTACAAGGCGTGCCATCGTGCTATCGTAGCCTATTGGACTTCTAGGGGTCGGCTCGTGACTCCGGAGTTTAGGGACTAGGCAGCGTATGGTCCTTGCTGCCGGGACTTGGACTGAGTTTAGGGTTAGACTGCTGGTGGCCTGCTAGTGCCCGTAGTGGCCTGTATAACGGAGGGCTTCTACTAGCGTTGCCGTGGGATTCCAGCTGGGCTCGGATAGAGTGCTGTAGCATGCTTATGGCGTGAATGGGGTGTCAACCTAGGGTGTATTACTAGGCTTTGAAATTGGCTTGTGACAGTATCATTAATCACTACTAGGTTAATTGACACAGATGGCTCTGTGGGACTCACCAAGCCAGTATCCTGCGATGAACTAGGCGACTTAGGTGAGGAAGAGGTTATCAGACGCAATAGGAGGTAGGAGGTTCTTCTACGGCGTACGCCGAGAAGAATAGAACTAAGGTTATAGGCCGTCAAGGCCCTACTTATATACACAAATATTACGGGTCATGTGCTACTGTATAGTGCATGCCCGATAAGGAGTGTGGGCTTGGTTGCCATAAGGGCGACCAAGTGGTACGACTACTCTACAAAGGCCGTGACCCGCCGGTAATGGCCGAGCCAATGGTAAAGGAGAGAGCGTGTGGTCTCATCGTTAGATGGACATGTGAATGCGGGCGCAGCCCGGGTATAAGGGATGCCGGTTGCCGGATACCGTGAGGTATAATGGCGATTGGCCGGTCATCGTGTGCTGACCAAGGCGGAACGCCGAGGTCGTAATGCTATTGGGCCAGCAGGCACCGTAGCATGTGATATGTCCGGTCCAGATGGTTACCGGAACATATGGTGGTCTTAGCCGTGAGGCGAGGACCGGTGTTTGGGCAACGCCGTGATGGCAGAAGCCCGGGACTTGGAGAACGCCGAGTCCGTGGGATGGCCGAGAAGGCCGAGCCTATAGCGATATTGCCTTGATGCTAATATAGTGCTATTTGGCCGTGTTGCCATTATTATGTGAAGGCGTGGCGCGCCTGAGGTGCCATTGTGATCAAGGATCTTATGGCGATGGGAAGCCGTGAAGGCTGACCCAATAGTACAAGGCCGCGAGGCACTGTTTGTACATGTGGACATTATTATGCGAGCGTGCCGCGCTCGGCCTATCATTATGATCTAAGATCTATGACGTGGCTGGTCTTGCTCTGACGGGCGAGACCATATGGTTTGGCGTTAGCCAAGCGTTAGCTTAGCGTGAGCCAAGGGTTACACTTAGCGTTAGCGAGGCGTGAGCCAAGCGTGAGCGTAAGCGTGAGTGGCGTAGACGACTTGTAGTTAGATGTATAAGTCCCAGGTAAATTGCTATAATCATAGGAAAAATGCTGTAAGCCCCAGATAAATCTGTGACATTAATTACCCGTGGCTTCGCCACGGTCACACTGCGTTTTCCATTTTAATATATTATTCCAATCCATGTTGTCACAAGCCGATTTTCTCCAACTAGCTTGCGACTAGGAACAACCCTTATCTTATCTAAGCGCCCGCCTATGCATCACGTGCAAGGGCCCCGAACACCCCACACGTGCCTACACAGACCCCGGACACCCTTGATGTGGCTCTACACCTACGATAGGGTTTACCATACTCTAAACGGTCTATCAGATTACGTAATACTGTATAGTAGCCAAACATGTACAAACAGTCTACGAGCATATATACCAGCCAGACGAGCAGGGAGCACCCCAGACTCGTCTTGGCCTTTGTTGCCTTGAGTAGCCTCAGACTAGGAATACGCTTCCACGCAAGTAATATTCCCCTGAGTAGTTGCTTGAGATAGCGCTTGTGTCACATGTGTGCCTACTTCAGATAATCTGGGGGTTTTTTTGGTGTTACCTGTGGATCCCCCATGAATCTCCTGTGCATTACCCATGGGTTTCCCAACTTCCCTCTTTTGTCTCTTGTCTCTGCCTGCTCAGCCACTTCTGACACCTCGCTGATCCTCGGTCTCATCGTCGCTTCCCTTGTAATACTGTGTAATGTAGTGTCAAAATGTTCTTCAATCTTTTGGCAGGCATCTACAGCACAGGCCATTTATGTTACAAAAATCCCCGTGGCATGAGGCATAAATCCCCATGGCACAGGGCACAAATCCCTGTGGTGTGAGGCACAAATCCCCATGGTGTGGGGTATTTACATTACAAAATCCCCATGCCACAGGACACAAATCCCCATGGCACGGAGCACAAATATCCATGGCACAGAGGACAAATCCCCGTGGCATGGGGCACAAATCCCTGTGGCATTGGGATGCAAATCCCTGTGGTATGGGGCACAAATCCCCATGGCACAGGACACACAAATCCCTGTGGCATCGGCCACAAATCCCCATGGTGTAGGGTATTTACATTACAAAAATCCCCGTGGTGTAGGCATGAATCCCTCCCCACGGCATGGGGCACAAATCCCTGTGGTGTGGGGTACAAATCCCCGTGGTGTGGGGTATTTACATTACAAAATCCCCATGCCACAGCACACAAATCCCTGTGGCATGGGGCACAAGTCTCCATGGCACAGAGCAAAAATCCCCATGGTGTGGGGCACAAATCCCTGTGGTGTGGGGTACAAATCCCTATGGCACGGGGTACAAATCCCCGTGGTGTGGGGTATTTACATTACAAAATCCCCATGCCACAGGACACAAATCCCTGTGGCATGGGCCACAAACCCCCATGGAATGTGCCACAAATCCCCGTGGTGTGGGGCACAAATCCCCGTGGTGCGGGGCACAAATCCCCGTGGTGCGGGGCAGGAACAGCGCGCGCACCTTGCAGGCGCCGGGCGTGGGAATCCACCGGCCAACTCCGCGGACGGCAGGCACCCTATCTAATGGGAGGAGGATCAACGACGCGCATGGACGCCACGTGGCAAACGTGCTCGCCATGTGCGCAAAACGCGAGCGACACGCGAGCGACACGCTAGCTGCATGCTAGCGACATGTGAGCGCCTACGGCGGGAGCTCCCATTATATTATGGATTGGTGCCACATTGGAGATCTGCTCTTATAATGGGAGCTCGCGCCGTAAGCGCTCGCGTGTAGCTAGCGTGCAGCTAGCGTGGACGCCACGTTTGCCGCGTGGCGTCCATGGGCGTCATTCCTGCTCCCATTAGATAGGGCGCCTGGCACTGGTGAATTCCCACGCCCAGCGCCTGCAAGGCGCGCTGCTAGCTCGCATTTTGCGCACTGTTCCTGCCCCGCACCACGGGGATTCATGCCATGGGGATTCGTACCCCACACCACAGGGATTTGTGGCCCATTCCATGGGGGTTTGTGGCCCATGCCACAGGGATTTGTGTCCTGTGGCATGGGGATTTTGTAATGTAAATACCCCACACCATGGGGATTTGTACCCTGTGCCACAGGGATTTGCACCCCAATTTTTCACGGATATGCCCAGGGGGCTACTGTACGTCCCTCACTATTGGTTGTATGGGCGGCGCTAGGCGTACGCCGCTCCGCTACTCCTTAGTTACCTCCACGTCGCGCTCATAGTATATGGATCACCTGACCGCCTGGTTAGCGCTGTAGGGTAGCGCGCGCCTCAGGTACGGACACATCACGGTCACAGTAGTTACATGTAGCGTCACTAGCACATGACCTGTTAGATACAGCGCACGGGCCTGTTCTTTAGGGTAGTACTAGCGTTGTCACCGCTCATGTATATATTACGGCGGATGGTGGCCTTACAGCCCCATCCTTAAGATTCTCGTCAATGCACGTCAAGTGCCTCTCTTACCACTAGCCTGTGTTGCTGCTGGCCCGGGGCCCACATCTCGTCTGCTAGTCTGTGAGTCAGCGACTTCGTCGTCTGGGGGCCTTAGGCGGCTGGGCACCTTAGGGATGGACCTATGAGTCCGCCTCTGGCTGTCCTATGAGTACGGCGGCGCCGTTGTCTTACACCTATGCAGGTGTGTGAGGATCCCCCTGTTGCCAGGGTCGCACAGACTGGTAAGTCTGTGACACAATTCCACAGGGATTTGTGCCATGTGCCATGGGGATTTGTGCCCTGTGCCACGGGGATTTTTGTAATGTAAATACCCTACACCATGGGGATTTGTGGCCCATGCCACAGGGATTTGTGTGTCCTGTGCCACGGGGATTTGTAGCCCATGCCACGGGGATTTGTGCTCTGTGCCATGGAGATTTTTGCCCCGTGCCACGGGGATTTGTGTCCTGTGGCACGGGGATTTTGTAATGTAAATACCCCACACCACGGGGATTCATGCCCCACACCACAGGGATCTGTGCCCTGTGCCATGGGGATTTTTGTAACATAAATGGCCTGTGCTATAGATGCCTGCCAAAAGATTGCAAAACATTTTGACACCACATTACACAGTATCATATAATAAAGGGACGACCGTTGCGTGGGAACCGCCATGTGCTTTTCCACGTGTGCCACGTGCTGTCTGTCGTCCCATAGGGCTCGCGCCACGGACCCGGGGAGTTGGCCAGTGGATTCCCACGCCCGGCGCCTGCAAGGCGCGTTCAAATACCTTCGACGAAAACTCGCGTTCCGCGCGTCCTCCCTGCGCTGTGCCACGGGGCTGTTGTAACGTAGATGGCCTGTACTGTAGATACACACGATAAATTCAGGGAGTTTTTTGAGGCACCACACAATGTTACAAGCGAAGCGACGACGACACCGAGCATCAGCGAGGTGGAGGAAGTGGCTGAGCGGGCAGAGAACGAAGGACAGGTGCAGCAGGGCGATCACACACCCTGGATGTTGGGTGGACTCATAATGTCTCCATTTAGTGTGTTTTTCCCTTATTCTATTAGTTATCTCACTTAAGTGACAATTGATATTCGTGGCGAAGCCATGGGTAATTAAACTCGTTACAAGTTGTTACGGTTATTTTGATTTTTCGAATATCGACAGAACTCACCACCGGGCGAATACGATACAGGGACTTGTTGCACAACCAGCCCCCCTGGCTACTCGTGATCTTACTGGGCGCATCCCCAGTTGTACTAGTCTATAGGGCTCGTTTCATCTTTGGCAGATCCAACCCTGCCACCGTTTCATGTTCATCGTTTATTAGTTGACAGATGGCGTTCAACCGCCATCATTCCTATCTATCGTCTCAGATATATCACTCCATACTTATCAGATGTTTGGGACTATAGCGTAGATAGTATCCATGGCATCTGGGACAGACTTGACCCCTGAAACCTAGCGTAGTATATAAACTCATGTACTTACCGTCGAGGCTCTTCAGCTCGACCTTGTTGTATAAACAA
Organism: Wolfiporia cocos; assembly: GCA_029448655.1. Classification (NCBI taxonomy): domain Eukaryota; kingdom Fungi; phylum Basidiomycota; class Agaricomycetes; order Polyporales; family Phaeolaceae; genus Wolfiporia; species Wolfiporia cocos. Next base: position 305,366 of record JACCLO010000002.1, read on the forward strand.
GAAGTCTTATACTCGTTCTCAAACGTAGGAAACTACGCTCAGTATTTCTCACTCGAGCAATCGAACGACTAAGTCCTCGAAGTGCACACTGACTTCTCGGACTTAGGCGAGTCTTATATTCTATTCGACTCGCACTTGAACAGATTATATCCTCTAACGCGTATTGGATATTAACCGATCTCCTAAGGACTTCACTTAGGACCCGAAGGCATCTAACAGGTATTTGCCTTGCATACGGCGACGTGCCTACGTGCAGAAGAACGATCTATATTCGCGACTCGAATATACAAACGGGTATCCGACCCGTAACAGAAGGTCGAGCTTATCACACCCTCACCTACCACGGTGTAAGGGCACATGATATTTGGACCAGAATTCCCAGCACGACTGATTGAACTCTTGCCCGAGGACATTCAGGGAGTCTACAGACTCAACCAATACGAGTGGACTGACACCATTGGAGCCTTCCGTAACCACGGAGGAATTGTTGTCATCCCCAGAGAAGATAGGGCATCGAAGTGGGTACAAGTATACCCCTGCGCAGGAACGACCGCTTGGGAAATAACGCGTGAAGCGTTCGAACGATTCGGAGAAATCCCTCCGATGTCAACCGCGACGTTGACCGAAAACGAAACCGAAACCATCAACAGAACCTTCGATGCCGATGGAAATACGAATCAGCCTTCGGGCGCCACAGGAATGGCAGGAATTGAGCGCATCGGAGATGATGGGAGAAATCCTGGAAACTTTACAGGAACAGTAACAGCCAGACCGGAGGACAGGACCCTCCAGGATTTGTATCTGCTTTTGCGCAGAGTGGGATTGGGCCTATGGCTGGAGGAACAGACCTCTTTGGAAATCCCCCACAGAACGCACCCGGAATGGGTAGCGGAGGAAATCCGTCTTGGACTAGCCCAAGCGGAGGAATGGGAACAACAAACCCAGGAACATGGCTTTCAGGCCTATTTGGACGAACCTCCGCAGGTACAAGCGGAGGAGGACTGGAAGGAAACTTCGGACTCGGAGGAGGGAATGCCCCTCCTCCTGGAAGACTCGGAGGAGGAACCCCCGCGAACCCCGGAGGAGGAAACCCTGGAGGGAACCCAGGGAACCCCGGAGGAAACCCAGGAAACCCGGGTGGAGGATACCCTGGAGGAGGAGGACCCCCAGGAGGGCCTCCACCACCGAATGCGCCGCAGCCTCAACCTCCGGCGCCGAACCCGTACTACCGACCCCCAATGATAAAGATCAATCCCCCAGACGTATTCGACGGGGAACGATCCGACATACAGAACTTCATAAACCAGTGCAATTCCTGGTTTACGATGTACGAAACGTCATTCCAGAACAACGTTCAGAGAGTGATCTTTATCCTCTCTTATATTTCGAACAAGGGGAAAACGAGCCAATGGAAACAGAATTATCACCGGGTTTATACGAACCCCCAGACGAAACGATTCTTCCCGCCTAGTCTTGCACAGTTTGATGCAGACTTCCAGAAAGCCTTCGGAGCCATCGAAGAGGTACAGAAGGCGCGGAAGAAAATCCTGGACGTAACCCAGGACAGGAAGGACTGACCCAATACTCTGGGTCATACCTCAACCAACGCCCGCCCACTAAGTCCTACTCCCACTACTAACGCCTTTCAGATACCAGGCGGTCCCCAAGATGCTATACGAGGGGTAGTCGCCAGGCACTACAGCAGAGTCGAGGGTTCCCCAGACTAGCAGGATATCAGACAGCGCAGCGAGGCATGGAGTAAAGGCGGCCCTAAGGCCAATGCCAAATTGATGAGTCTGAGGAGTACGCCTCAGACTCTTCGGTATATATACATGATAGTAGCGCCGTAGTACTTAGGTACTAACCTTGCCCTAAAGCGACGTGGCCTGTGCGCACGCGCCTAGTGTAAGTAACGTGAACGCTTTACTAATTAAGTCATGTGATATACTTATGTAAGTGAAAGGTAGCCGCGCGCGCTAGCTACTCAGTAGATACGCGCCAGTAAGGGCACGTGTCTATTCGGCAAGTCCCTAGGTCGTGAGTTCGACCCCCGGTAATGCATTAAAGATAAAGTCGCGAAAAGTTCGTGACAAGGACATCGATGATTATATCACCGAGTTCAACAACTTGGCCGGGAAGGCCCAGTACGATTGATACAGCGCGGACGGAAACGCGTTGCTCATAACCCTCTTCGAGAAAGGGCTACCCGAACATACGACCCAATACATCATCGGCGTTCGGCCGCTACCAGCGACCATTGATGAATGGCAGTCCGCTGCCTCGTACTATGAAAATACGTACAAGATATTCTTGAAACGGGATAAACCGTTTGTCAAGAAAAAGGCTTGGCAAGCCTTGAACCAGAATAACGGACGCACTAGTGCTCCACAGACAACCGCACCGAAAGATCTGAATGCGATGGATGTAGATCGAACGACCACCCAGGAAAGGGACGATCACATCAAGAAGGGAAAATGTTTCACCTGTCATCAGCCAGGGCATATGTCACGAGACTGCCCGAAGAGGCCGAGGAAGCCAGCCCGCCCTAGGCGGACTACTCGAAAGACCGAAGAAGAAGAAGCCGAGCAAGAAGCTCGCATTGAAGAATTCTCCGAGGAAGAGACTGAATACATCACCGCTAACAGAGCGGTCACAGCAATTAGGGCCCTGAAAGCCAAGAACCCCGAGCTCCTAGCACGGCTCGTAGAAGAACAGGATTTTGCCTAGGAGGGAAGCCCACGGTCTTACCCTCCGAGAAAGCAGCGCATGTAATTACCTCGTTCGAGAAGAATTGATCCCTCTTCATCCCGGTAATCATGACGCTGGCAAAACCCGTGAAGTGCAATGCACTAATCGACTCAGGAGCAATGTCGAACCTGATCCACAGCAGAGTGGTAGAAAAATACAAGGTGCCCACGCAACCCTTGAAGAACCCGATTATCGTCAAAAATGTTGACGGAACAGAAAACAAAGATGGGCGAATAGACCGAGAAGCCACCATACTATTACGATATCCGAAGACCCAGAAAACGCGAAAAGTCCGATTCCTGGTAGGATCAATCGGAACAGAGAATATGATTCTAGGGTATGGATGGCTAAAAGATGAAAACCCCACAATCGACTGGAAGGACCAAACAGTCGATATACGATCAATACTAGGAGCAGAAGAAAAGAAACAGGAAGCCACGATCTGAATGGATACAGTGGAGATGGTAGTTGCCCCAGAAGGGAAGATTCCAACAAGGGGGACCCAAGAAGCTGCAGGGTATGACCTTTACGCCACAGAAGAAACCGAGATTCCCGCCGGAGGGTGGAAACTTGTCTCCACAGGAGTAAAAATGAAGATCCCGAAGGGATCGTATGGAAGGCTGGCTGGACGATCAGGCAACACCCTCAGACACGGATTGGTAGTACAAGCCGGAGTCATAGACTTGGACTACCGAGGAGACGTCGGAGCCATCGTCTTCAACTACTCAGACAAAGCACACAGAATTATCCCGGGCATGCGAATAGCCCAGATAATTTTCGAACGGCACCTCAACCCCGACATTATAGAGGTCGAAGACCTAGATGAAACAGAACGAGGGGAGAAAGGGTTTGGATCCACGGACCAGCCAGAAGAAACAGCGCAGCGGCTCTATACTCCCGAGGAGTACGAAGTGATCCGACGCTTCGCAAAAGATAACCCTAGGATCATAGGAAAGAAAGGGGAGATGCGAAAGAAGTTCCGAACAAAGATACAAATCATCAACGCTGTCAGGAAAGTGTTGACGAAATCCCAGGAATTCGCACAAAAAACCCCCAAACCAGAACGAACGATTGAGGAGATGGTCCCGAAACACCTACTGGACTTCGCCAAGGTGTTCAGCAAGGAGTCCGCAGCAGCGTTCCCCCCATCGAGACCATGGGACCACGCAATCGAATTAAAACCCGATTTCGTGCCGAAAGACTGCAAGGTCTATGCACTCTCGCCTAAAGAGCAACAGGCGCTGGATGAATTCCTAAAAGAAAACTTGGCCAAGGGATTCATAGTCCCTTCAAAATCCCCGATGGCGTCACCATTCTTTTTCGTTCCAAAGAAAGACAACGGCCTACGACCCTGTCAAGATTATCGATATCTGAACGAAGGGACGATAAAGAACGTCTATCCCTTGCCACTGATCTCAGAGCTCCTGGGAAAGCTAAAAGGAGCAAAGATCTTCACAAAAATGGACCTTAGAGCGGGATACAACAACGTGAGGATCAAGAAGGGAGACGAATGGAAAGCGGCCTTCAAAACAAACCGAGGGCTGTACGAGCCCACAGTTATGTTTTTCGGACTGTGCAACGCACCCGGAACCTTTCAGGCAATGATGAATGAAATCCTGAAAGAAGAAATCCTCGAAGGATGGGTGCTTGTTTATATGGACGACATCCTCGTTTTCTCCGAAAATGAGAAAACACACAAAGAACGGGAACGACGGGTCCTTCAGAAATTAGTGGACAACCACCTCTTTGTGAAACCCGAGAAATGCGCCTTTGGCGTCGACAGAGTCGAATTTCTGGGGCTAGTCATCACCCCAGGAAACATTCAGATGGACCCAGCGAAACTCAATGGGATTAAAGAATGGCCAACCCCCCGAAACCTCAAAGAAGTCAGATCCTTCCTAGGATTCGCGAACTTCTATCGAAAATTCATCGATCATTACTCGACACACGCCCGACCCCTAGTAGACCTCACAAAAACGGTCACGGGAACAGGGTTCCAGTGGACAGACAAAGAACAGAAGGCGTTCGACTTCATGAAACAAGCATTCACGACGGCGCCCGCACTAGGAACGCCAGACAAGGAGAGACCATTCATCCTCGAAACAGATGCATCTCAGTTCGCCACAGGAGCAGTGCTGAAACAAACAGATGAAACAGGGCGCGAATGGCCAGTGGGATATCTCTCACAATCCCTGACATCGACAGAACGGAACTACGAAATCTACGATCGCGAACTACTCGGAATAGTCCGAGCATTAGAAGAATGGCGGCACCTATTGGAAGGAGCACCGCATCGGATCTTGATCCGAAGTGATCATCAGAACCTGACGTACTGGAGAAGCGCACAGCGCCTAAATCGGCAACAAGCGAGATGGCATCTATTCCTTTCGCAATTCAACCTAAAATTGCAGCACGTCCCCGGAAGGAAACTAGTCATGGCCGACACACTTTCCAGGTTGTACCACCTGGACGAAAGCAACGAAGACAACGAGGGAATCACCATGATTCCAGACGAACTCGTCGTCCATGCAATCCAGATCCCGATCATTGATCGAATCAAGAATGCCAACGATCGAGATGAACCTGCGGAACAGGCGATCCGTGCTCTAGGGGGCACAGGCGAATTCCCCGCGAGAACCACCGCAGATGAATGGCAACAAACGGATGGAATACTGCTCTACAGGGGCAGGATGTACGTACCAAGGGACGAGGGCCTTCGACGGGACGTCATCTCAAAATACCACGATACGATCCCGGCCGGACACCCTGGGATCTGGGGTACAACAGTACAGGTTACGACCCACTTTTGGTGGCCTGACATGAGAACAATGATAGCGGAATACGTCCGGGGCTGTGCAATCTGTCAACAGATGAAACCTGATAGGAATCCGCTAAAACCCCCTTTGCAACCAATACCGACACAGGAAGACGCCCTCCCCTTCTCACAGTGCTCGGTCGATTTTGTCACCGACCTGCCAAGAGTCGGAAAGTATGACTCCATGATGGTGATTGTCGACCATGGCCTATCCAAGGCCATCTCTCTCACCCCATGCGACAAAACAATTACAAGCGAAGGGGCCGCAGAAATATTCCATTGAAAGATATATTCACAGTACGGCATCCCCCGAAAAATCATCTCGGACAGGGGACCACAATTCGCATCAAAACTATTCAGGGAATTATGCAAGCTGCAGGGAACGGAGTCAGCGATGAGTACAGCATACCATCCCCAGACAGACAGACAAACGGAAAGGATGAACCAACAGATCGAAGTATACCTTCGCATCTATTGCATGAATGACCCTTTCCAGTGGGTACAACGACTGCCTGACGTCGAATTTGTGCACAACACCAGACGAACCGAAAACCGGCCAGCGCCACTTGAAATAATCCTAGGATACGTCCCGAGAGGATTCCCAGACTATGACCGAGTAGGGAACGTCCCGGCAGCCGTCGACAGGATCAAGAAGATCAAAGAGGCGCAAAAGATGGCATTCATCGCGCACGAATTAGCCCAGAAAAGAATGGCAAAGCGATTCCTCAGAGAACTGCCGAAGCTTGAGAAAGGGGATAAGGTCTGGCTCGATGCCAAGAACCTAACGATTCCCTATGAATCGAACAAACTGGCACCAAAAAGAGAAGGACCCTTCACCATCACAGAAAAGATGGGACCCACGACGTACCGGCTGCAGTTACCGGCGAATTGGAAAATTCATCCAGTCTTCCATGCTGCCTTACTAAAACCATTCAAAGAAACAAGGGTACACGGACCCAATTACCTACGGCCGCCACCTGATATCATCAAGGGACAAGAAGAATACAAAGTCGAAGCCATCTTGGCTGACAGATGGCAAAGAAAGAAGCATCAATACTTCGTCAAGTGGAAAGGCTATGCCACGGCCGACAACTCATGGGAAGACGAGGCGAACTTGGAGCATTCCAAGGAGTTGATAAAAAGCTACCACAGAACGCGAGTCAGGACAACCCCAACACTCAAAAGGCGAACAGTAATAGTATGTCGACGACTCGCCACCAGCTTCCCCGACGTACCGCAACCCCCGACAATGCAGGCCGTCGAGAAGGACGACCAAGAGGTACGCCTCCACGGAGGCACTCTCCTCAGCACCTACAGATTAGACACGCCCTCCTCTGGTACAGGGCCGAGGGACCTTTTGCTGGCCGAGCCGATGGCTGGACGGCCCTCTTCGACATCGCGCAGGACCTCACCCACGTTTACAGCTCGTATCAGAACATCACCGAGGACCTCGTCCGAATGGAGGGGCAGATCAGAGCGCAGAGAGAGGGACTCGAGCTACTCACCGACAGACTTATCGACCGATTGGCCGCCACTACGATGGCCCGACTACGACACGCGCTCAACGACTTCGAGGATCGCGAGCACGTTGCTCCCGATCGACCCGAATACGTACCACAACCCGCCCGCTTTTTTACCACCGACGAACGACGCCGAGTTGCAAGGCCATTTAATTTTATGGAACGCGATCGAGTACTATTTCCGCTGCCTACCGAGACTCAGAGGGCCCGCCGAACAGGAGTTAGAGACCCGGCGCCATGTATTCCTGGTGTGGGAAGCGACAGGCGACGTGAACCACCAGCACGCCAGGAGAGCCCTAGGGCTGCCCCAGCGAGACAGCAAAGAGCGAATAGCACGCCGCCTATTTGACGATCTCCTTCGGTGCAGAGTATTACCCGCGAGGAGTTTGAGCGAGGTGCGAGGGAGCACGAACGAGACACCGCCTCCCTACCCACATGGGGCGCACGAAACCTCCATCGAGCCGCACACCACTGGAGGTACCAACATAACGAATACCTCCGCAATATCCCTTCCCTCCGGGTACCAGCGAGGCCCTCACCCGAGCAGCCGTGTCGACAATGTGGTTCCGCTAACCACTGGATCCTCGACTGCCCCGATTATATTTGCAGAGCTTGTGGGCTCAATCAACCAGGTCATTGACAGAATGAATGCCGCCAACACTTTGTATAGCGAACTCCTACGACCCCGTCCCTCAGCGGAAACGGCGACATCTACAACGAACAGGATGCCGAGGCACTCTGAAGAGGGGAACTTGGAAAATTCGTCGAGGCCGACGAATGCCTAGGGAGGGGCTGATGTTACGGTTATTTTGATTTTTTGAATATCGACAGAACTCACCACCGGCGAATACAATACAGGGACTTGTTGCACAACCAGCCCCCCTGGCTACTCGTGATCTTACTGGGCGCATCCCCAGTATAGGGCTCGTTTCATCTTTGGCAGATCCAACCCTGCCACCGTTTCATGTTCATCGTTTATTAGTTGACAGATGGCGTTCAACCGCCATCATTCCTATCTATCGTCTCAGATATATCACTCCATACTTATGAGACGTTTGGGACTATAGCGTAGATATTATCGGTGGCATCTGGGACAGACTTGACCCCTGAAACCTAGCGTAGTATAAAAACTCATTTACTTACCGTCGAGGCTCTTCAGCTCGACCTTGTTGTATAAACAAGAAGTCTTATACTCGTTCTCAAACGTAGGAAACTACGCTCAGTATTTCTCACTCGAGCAATCGAACGACTAAGTCCTCGAAGTGCACACTGACTTCTCGGACTTAGGCGAGTCTTATATTCTATTCGACTCGCACTTGAACAGATTATATCCTCTAACGCGTATTGGATATTAACCGATCTCCTAAGGACTTCACTTAGGACCCGAAGGCATCTAATGGGTATTTGCCTTGCATACGGCGACGTGCCTACGTGCAGAAGAACGATCTGTATTCGCGACTCAAATATACGAACGGGTATCCGACCCGTAACACAAGTGAAGCGACGATGAGACCGAGGATCAGCAAGGTGTCAGAAGTGGCTGAGCAGGCAGAGACAAAAGAGGCAAATTGGGGAAGCCATGGGTAATGCACAGGAAATTGATGGGGGATCCACAGGTAACTTAAAAAAACCCCTGATTATCTGAAATAGGCACACATGGATTGGAATAATATATTGAAGTGGAAAAAGCAGTGTGACCGTGGCGCAGCCACGGGTAATTAACCTAGTCCATAATATAATGGGAGCTCGCGCCGTAGGTGCTCACGTGTCGCTAGCGTGCAGCTAGCGTGTTGCTCGCATTTTGTGCACATGGCGAGCACGTTTGCCACGTGGCGGCGCCTGTAGGGCGCCCATCGAGTCTGCGCCTGTGCCTGCAAGGCGCGCGTGCCGGTTGCAAAGGTGTTACAAGCGAAGCGACGACGAGGCCGAGCGTTAGCGAGGTGGAGGAGTGGCTGAGCGGGCAGAGATAAGCAATACAAGCTCTAAATACAAAATTGTGGCGAAGCCACAGGTAATTAAGCTAGTCTATAAGTAATGGGAGCTCACGTGGGAGGCGTCGCGTGTCGCTCGCGTTTTGCGCACCTGGCGTCCACGTTCGCCGTGTGGCGTCCATGCGCGTCATTGATCCTGCTCCCATTAGATAGGGTGCCTGCCATCTGCGGAGTTGGCCGGTGCATTCCCATGCCCGGTGCCTGCAAGGCGCGCACGCTGTTCCTGCCCCGCACCATGGGAATTTGTGCCCCATGCCACGGGGATTCATGCCCCACACCACGGGGATTTGTGCCCCACACCACGGGGATTTGTGGCCCTTGCCACAGGGGTTTGTGGCCCACACCACGGGGATTTGTGCCCCATGCCATGGAGATTTGTGCCCCGTGCCATGGAGATTTGTGCCCCACATCATGGGGATTTTTGTAATGTAAATACCCCACACCATGGGGATTTGTGCCCCATGCCACAGAGATTTGTGCCCTGTGTGTTACGGGTCAAATACCCGTTTGTATATTCGAATTGCGAATATAGATCATTCTTCTGCACGTGGGCACGTTGCCGTATGCAAGGCAAATACTCGTTAGATGCCTTCAAGTCCTAGGTGAAGTTCGTAGGAGATCGTTAAATATCCAATACGCATTAGAGGATATAATCTGTTCAGGTGCAAGTCAGATGGATTATAAGACTCGCCTAAGTCCGAGAAGTCAAGGTGCACTTCGAGGACTTAGTCGTTCGGTTGCTCGAGCGAAGAATACTGAGCGTAGTTTCCTACGTTTGAGAACGAGTATAAGACTTCTTGTTTGTACAACAAGGTCGAGCTGAAGAGCCTCGACAGTAAGTATATGAGTTTATATACTACGCTGGGTTTCTAGGGGTCGAGTCCATCCCAGATGTCACCGCTACTATCTATGCTATAGTATCAAACATTTGATAGGTATGCAGCGATATATCTGAAATGATAGATAGGAATGATGATGGTGGTTGAACACCATCTATCAGCTAGTAAATGATAAACATGAAACGAGGACAGAGTTGGATCTGTCAAAGTCAAAACACACCCTATCTGCTAGCACGACTGGGGTTAGCACAGTAGAGTCACGAGTAGCCAGGGGGTTGGTTGCGCAACAAGTCCCTGTATCATATTCGCCTGGTGGTGAGTTCTGTCAGTGTTCAAAATTTCGGGATAATCGTAACAGGTAAGGGTTTAGCACCACAGCTAGGATGAAGACCTCCTGATCGGTCTGTTTCCACTTCTTCTCCAGACTCTCGTGGATCACCCTGGTGATGTCCGCTTCATACTGTGAATTTGCAAAGGTGTGATAAAGCTGGCCAAGTGTAAGTAGGACTGTATCGAGGCGCGCATTATTTGCTTGTGTAGTGTTGACAGCCACGGCAAGTGGTCCTAGGTGGCTGTGAATGCCGCTATGAAGAGCAATCAGCACAATCCAGCTGCAGAGAATAAGACCTACAGGCATAGCTCATCACAGAAAGTAGGTGAGCACAAGGTGCATATAATCTCATCTGCCTTTCGTCTTGATTCTGCCTTATCTCCTGCACACAGTAAAAGAACTTCCTTGGCGCTGACAGCTAGTATACGCAGCGGTGTCTCAAGGAGAGAGGGACTTCAGTCAATTATCTTAATCTGTCAACTGCCCTTCGCTTAAGAAATCGCAGTTGCGAGCTAGGTTTGCACGCAGATTAATCTGCTAGCTATGGCAGATTAAGCTACTGTGACAATAAAATGGTACATCCTGGGGTCGAACCAAGGACCTTGTTACGGGTCGAATACCCGTTCGTATATTCGAGTCGCAAATATAGATCGTTCTTCTGCACGTAGGCACGTCGCCGTATGCAAGGCAAATACCCGTTAGATGCCTTCGTGTCCTAAGTGAAGTCCTTAGGAGATCGGTTAATATCCAATACGCGTTAGAGGATATAATCTGTTCAAGTGCGAGTCGAATAGAATATAAGACTCGCCTAAGTCCGAGAAGTCAGTGTGCACTTCGAGGACTTATTCGTTCGATTGCTCGAGTGAGAAATACTGAGCGTAGTTTCCTACGTTTGAGAACGAGTATAAGACTTCTTGTTTATACAACAAGGTCGAGCTGAAGAGCCTCGACAGTAAATACATGAGTTTATATACTTTGTTAGGTTCTAGGGGTCAAGCCTGTCCCAGATGTCACCGATACTATCTACGCTATAGTGTGAAACGTTTGATAGGTATGTAGTGATATATCCTAGACGATAGATAGGAATGATGGCGGTTGAACGCCATCTATCAGCTAATAAACGATGAACGTGAAACGACAGCAGAGTTGGATCTGCCAAAGATGAAACGAGCCGTTTAGACTAGTACAACTGGGGATGCGCCCAGTAGAATCACGAGTAGCCAGGGGGGTTGGTTGCGCAACAAGTCCCTGTATCGTATTCGCCCTATGGTGAGTTCTGTCGATATTCGAAAAATCAAAATAACCGTAACATCAGCCCCTCCCTAGGCATTTGTCAGCCCCGACAAATTCTCCAAGTTCCCTCCCTCAGAGTGCCTCGGCGTCCTGTTCGTTGTAGATGTCGCCGTTCCCGCTGAGGGATGGGGTCGTAGGAGTTTGCCATACGAAGTGTTGGCGGCATTCATTCTGTCGATGACCTGGTTGATTGAGCCCACAAGTTCTGCAAATATAGTCGGGGCAGTCGAGGACCCAGTGGTTGGCTGAACCACATTGTCGACACGGCTGCTCTGGTGAGGGCCTCGCTGGTACCCGTAAGGAAGGGATATCGCGGAGGTATTTGTTGTGTTGATACCTCCAATGGTGTGCGGCTCGATGAAGGTTCCGCGCCGCCCATGTGGGTAGGGAGGCGGTGTCTCGTTCGTGTTCCCTCGCACCTCGCTCAAACTCCTTGCGGGTAATGCTCTGCACTGAAGGAGATCGTCGAATAGGCGGCATGCTATTCGCTCTTCGCTGTCGCGCTGGGGTAGCCCTAGGGCTCGTCGGGCGTGCAGGTGGTTCACGTCTCCTGTTGCTTCCCACACCAGGAATACGCGGCGCCGAGTCTCTAGCTCCTGTTCGTCGGGCTCTCTGAGTCTCGGTAGGCAATGGAAATAATACTCGATCGCGTTCCATAAAATCAAACGGCCTTGCAACTCGGCGTCGTTCGTCGGTGGTGAAAAAGCGGGCGGGTCGTGGTACATATTTGGGTCGATTGGGAGTAGTGTGCTCGCGATCCTCGAAGTCGTTGAGTGCATGTCGTAGTTGGGCCGTCGTGGTGGCGGCCAGTCGGTCGATAAGTCTGTCGGTGAGTAGCTCGAGTCCCTCTCTCTGCGCTCTGATCTGCCCCTCCATTCGGACGAGGTCCTCGGTGATATTCTGGTACGAGCTGTAGATATGGGTGATGTCCTGCGTGATGTCAAAGAGGGCCGTCCAGCCATCGGCTCGGCCAGCAAAAGGTCCCTCGGCCCTGTACCAGAGGAGGGCGTGTCTGATCTGCAGATGTTGGGGGGAGTACCTCCTTGGCGGCGTACCTCTCGGTTGTCCTTCCTGGCGAGCCGTGTCACTGTGGGGGGTCGTGGCGCGACGAGGGAGTTGGTGGCGAGTCGTCGACATATTATTACTGTTTGGCTTTCGAGTGTCGGGGTTGCTCTGACTCGCATTCGGTGGTAGCTTTTTATCAACTCCTTGGAATGCTCCAAGTTCGCCTTGTCTTCCCATGAGTTGTCGGCCGTGGCATAGCCTTTCCACTTGACGAAGTATTGATGCTTCTTTCTTTGCCATCTGTCAGCCAAGATGGCTTCGACTTCATATTCTTCTTGTCCCTTAATGATATCAGGTGGCGGCCGTAGGTAATTGGGTCCGTGTACCCTTGTTTCTTTGAATGGTTTTAGTAAGGCAGCGTGGAAGACCAGATGAATTTTCCAATTCGCCGGTAACTGCAGCCGGTACGTCGTGGGTCCCATCTTTTCTGTGATGGTGAAGGGTCCTTCTCTTTTTGGTGCCAGTTTGTTCGATTCATAGGGGATCGTTAGGTTCTTGGCATCGAGGGTTGCGTGGGCACCTTGTATTTTTCTACCACTCTGCTGTGGATCAGGTTCGACATTGCTCCTGAGTCGATTAGTGCATTGCACTTCACGGGTTTTGCCAGCGTCATGATTACCGGGATGAAGAGGGATCAATTCTTCTCGAACGAGGTAATTACATGCGCTGCTTTCTCGGAGGGTAAGACCGTGGGCTTCCCTCCTAGGCAAAATCCTGTTCTTCTATGAGCCGTGCTAGGAGCTCGGGGTTCTTGGCTTTCAGGGCCCTAATCGCTGTGACCGCTCTGTTAGCGGTGATGTATTCAGTCTCCTCTTCTGAGACTTCTTCGATGCGAGCTTCCTGCTCAGCTTCTTCTTCTTCAGTTTTTCGAGTGGTCTGCCTAGGGCGGGCTGTCTTTCTTGGTTTCTTTGGGCAGTCTCACGACATATGCCCTGGCTGATGGCAAGTGAAACACTTGCCCTTCTTGATATGATTGTCCCTTTCCTGGGTGGTCATTCGATCTATATCCATGGCGTTCGGATCTTTCGATGCCGTGGGTTGCGGTGCACTAGCGCGTCCGTTATTCTGGTTTGGGGCTTGCCAAGCCTTTTTCTTGATAAACGGTTTATCACGTTTCAAGAATATTTTGTACGTGTTTTCGTAGTACGAGGCGGCAGATTGCCATTCGTCAATGGTCGCAGGTAGCGGCCGAACACCGATGATATATCGGGTCGTATGTTCGGGTAACCCTTTTTCGAATAGGGTTGTAAGCAGCGCGTTTCCGTCCACGCTGTATCGATCGTACTGGGCCTTTCTGGCCAAGTTATTGAATTCGGTGATGTAGTCATCGATGTCTTTTCTGTCCTGGGTTACGTCCAGGATTTTCTTCCGCGCCTTCTGTACTTCTTCGATGGCTCCGAAGGCTTTTTGGAAGTCTGTGTCAAACTGTGCAAGACTAGGCGGGAAGAATCGTTTTGTCTGGGGGTTCGTATAAACCCGATGATAGTTCTGTTTCCATTAGCCTGTTTTCCCCTTGTTCGAAATATAAGAGAGGATAAAGATCACTCTCTGGACGTCGTTCTGGAATGACGTTTTGTACATCGTAAACCAGGAATTGCACTGGTTTATGAAGTTCTGCATGTCGGATCGTTCCCCATCGAATACGTCCGGGGGATTGATCTTTATCATCGGGGGTCGGTAATACGGGTTCGGCGCCGGAGGTTGAGGCTGCGGCGCATTCGGTGGTGGAGGTCCTCCTGGGGGTCCTCCTCCTCCTGGGTATCCTTCACCCGGGTTTCCTGGGTTTCCTCCGGGGTTCCCTGGGTTTCCTCCTCCAGGGTTTCCTCCTCCGGGGTTCGCGGGGGTTCCTCCTCCGAGTCCTCCAGGAGGGGGGGCATTCCCTCCTCCGAGTCCGAAGTTTCCTCCCAATCCTCCTCCGCTTGTATTTGTGGAGGTTCGTCCAAATAGGCCTGAAAGCCATGTTCCTGGGTTTGTTGTTCCCATTCCTCCGCTTGGGCTAGTCCAAGACGGATTTCCTCCGCTACCCATTCCGGGTGCGTTCTGTGGGGGGCTTCCAAAGAGGTTTGCTCCTCCAGCCATAGACCCAATCCCACTCTGCGCAAAAGCAGATATAAATCCTGGAGGGTCCTGTCCTCCGGTCTGGCTGTTATCTGTTCCTGTAAAGTTTCCAGGATTTCTCCCATCATCTCCGATGCGCTCAATTCCTGCCATTCCTGTGGCGCCCAAAGGCTGATTCGTATTTCCATCGGCATCGGGGGTTCTGTTGATGGTTTCGGTTTCGTTTTTGGTCAACGTCGTGGTTGACATCGGAGGGATTTCTCCGAATCGTTCGAACGCTTCACGCGTTATTTCCCAAGCGGTCGTTCCTGCGCAGGGGTATACTTGTACCCACTTCGATGCCCTATCTTCTCTGGGGATGACAACAATTCCTCCGTGGTTACGGAAGGCTCCAATGGTGTCAGTCCACTCGTATTGGTTGAGTCTGTAGACTCCCTGAATGTCCTCGGGCAAGAGTTCAATCAGTCGTGCTGGGAATTCTGGTCCAAATATCATGTGCCCTTGCACCGTGATAGGTGAGGGGGTGATAAGCTCGACCTTCTGTTACGGGTCGAATACCCGTTCGTATATTCGAGTCGCAAATATAAATCGTTCTTCTGCACGTAGGCACGTCGCCGTATGCAAGGCAAATACTCGTTAGATGCCTTCGGGTCCTAAGTGAAGTCCTTAGGAGATCGGTTAATATCCAATACGCGTTAGAGGATATAATCTGTTCAAGTGCGAGTCGAATAGAATATAAGACTCGCCTAAGTCCGAGAAGTCAGTGTGCACTTCGAGGACTTATTCGTTCGATTGCTCGAGTGAGAAATACTGAGCGTAGTTTCCTACGTTTGAGAACGAGTATAAGACTTCTTGTTTATACAACAAGGTCGAGCTGAAGAGCCTCGACAGTAAATACATGAGTTTATATACTTTGTTAGGTTCTAGGGGTCAAGCCTGTCCCAGATGTCACCGATACTATCTACGCTATAGTGTGAAACGTTTGATAGGTATGTAGTGATATATCCTAGACGATAGATAGGAATGATGGCGGTTGAACGCCATCTATCAGCTAATAAACGATGAACGTGAAACGACAGCAGAGTTGGATCTGCCAAAGATGAAACGAGCCGTTTAGACTAGTACAACTGGGGATGCGCCCAGTAGAATCACGAGTAGCCAGGGGGGTTGGTTGCGCAACAAGTCCCTGTATCGTATTCGCCCTATGGTGAGTTCTGTCGATATTCGAAAAATCAAAATGACCGTAACAGACCTTAGCGTAGATGAGAATAACAGCATCGCAGCATACGTTAGCCAACTGAGCTACAGTGCAACTAGTGTCTGCCCCATTTTGAGTGATAAAGACCTGTGATTCCAGTGTATTCAGCTTTGCCATGGTGAGTTGCTCCAGGTTAATCAAGCTACCACTATCATTGATTTCTGTATGCTTGTTGGAGCAGTTAGTTGCCTTGATGATTTGCGAAAATTGTGTGTAAAATTTGCATCATATATATCTTGATTGGTCAAGGGTAACTGTTGCCAATATGGCTCAGTTGGCTAATTACCCTGTGATGCTATTATTCTCATCTGCGCTAAGGTCCTTGGTTTGAATCCGGGATGTACCATTTTATTGTCACAGTAGATTAATCTGCCGTAGCTAGCAGATTAATCTGCGTGCAAACCTAGCTCGCAACTGCGATTTCTTAAGCGAAGGGCAGTTGGCAGATTAAGATAATTGACTGAAACTCTACAAGGAGAAGTATACAGTGGCATGACAGATAGTGAGTCGTCCATCTTGTAATAACAGGCATAATGAGGGAATATACTTTGCCTAGCCTTGCCTTTGTCTCCTCTTTCAGCATGCCCAGGGCACGGCTGTGATTATTGAACCATTTGATGAATTCCAGAGCATGATCAAGGACCAACATAAAGGGTAGCTTCAGCTTGGTGTAATTGGAGACAACAAGGTTTAACTGTAGATTAGCAGTTAAGTAAGTACTTTTTACTGTGAAGCGAATAAAATCTGACCTGGTGCGCCCAACATGCCACAGTCACGATCCATGGGAAAATGATGCGCAGAAGTTGCCGCATTTTGACCGATTTGCCACCTGAATCTGTGCACCATGCAGCCACCTTCGTCTCAAGTACCTCCGTACAATACTTGATTTCTGCTTTTACGATTTTCCGCATTTGGGCCTGGGTAGATATGTCGACTGCATTCAACAGGTATGATTTTGCTGTGTCAGTCTGAATGTGTAAGCTAATATGCCATATGACTCACAGAATACTCGACATTAATCATGGACGTGACAAGTGATGTCCTTGTGACATTTTTCCAGCCATCAGACTGTCCCGTAGCAAATCGGCCCTGAATATGCTGCTTCATTCCGATCACCACATGCTGTGCCTCTTCTTCAAGAATTCATCCCGAGAGGGTCTTCCGGCTTGGGACTAGAGCACCAGGCACCCAAGTTGCAAAGAAGTATCGCCAATATGGATTATTCACAGCTGACCATGCAATGTTGCAGGCAATGAGGAGTTGACAGACATCAGAAGCAAATTGTGCTTGGATAGAATTGGGATACCGTGCGATATCAGCTGTTTGACCATAGAGCAGTGTGTCTATTCTCTGGCATTTCATGGCACGCTGGTCTGCATTGATGCTGGTGGGACTGGCGCTACTCCATTATTTTATATGATATACTATGGCTGGACCCGTTCTGCACAATGGACCACTTCTGCACAATTGACTCTGCAGAGGCCCTGTTGAAGTGAAAAATAATCGTGTAGATAGTAGACATATATATGTTACTGTAGAGTTTCGTTCAGATCCCTGGTTTATGTCCTTGTGCATAATTCTGAATGTTGTGTTTTTGAAGCTCCGAGGACCGGGGTATGACGAAACTTGTAAGATCTGGTCCGATCCTATGCTTGAAACACTCTGACGCTATTATAGAAGGATGGAACACATTGAGATGACACTGCTACCAAGGTCTACTGGAGCAGGTATCAGACTGTTGCGAAAAAACATTGTGTAGACGTGACAAACTGTGGGTGCCTTTCCTGTCATGGAAATCACGCTTAGAAACTCCGATCGGCAAATAGCACTGGCCCACATATGCAACTTTTTCGCATGTCCCACCGAGTTTTGCCTCTATCTTCATGAAATCAAGCCCAAATTAAGGCTCCAACCATATACCATGTATACATGGTTTTATATATATACTATATACATGTATTTACACATGGCCGAGTACATGGTATATACATGGTATATTATATGGTATATGGTTGTTGTGAATGCATTCATATTAGACCTCAAATTGTTGTTTTGAATATGTACTTGAGCCAGTTATGTGTCTTACAGATTGTATGGTGCAAGTGGCAATATGAGATTTGGACAATCTGGTGGCCACTGCACAAATGCAAAGATGATAAGTCATAATGCTTACCCTCTCATTTGGCGGAAGGTAAGATCAGATTTATGTTTATGCTAAATATTATCCCACATAGTGATTGCATCATGCATTAGACTCATGTGTAAAATTTTCTCATCATCTCACACATTGTGCACAATTCCTAAGCCATTCCAGCTACTAGTGTGGCTGTTGAATACTGAACACCAATTTTTTTCCTTGCATCAGCCAAGTGCTGATACCTGTGGCATGTTGTTGAAGGAGGAGACAATCTCCATAGCCATATGGGCAAGGCAACGGCTAAGTCAAGATGTCTGAAAAATCTACCATCTGAAAACCATGTAAACCATGTATATACTATGTATATACCATGTATATACCATATACCATATATTTACTGATTTCCTGTACATGTATATTATATGGTTGGAGCCTTAGCCCAAATCCCTCGGGATCTTTTTTAAATGATGACTATGCATCTCTAGTATAAGATATATTTTTTCGAACCTCCGAAAGTGCATGCTGCATGATACCGAAGCCCGTAAAGCATCGCAACAGCAATGCAACTTTTCTCCGAGCATCGATCACGCTATCAGTCACGATCGCCAAATTGCCGAACACGCAGCATCAAACGGCATGACGCCATCGGTGCATTGCAACCATTAAGCCACCAGGCATCAGGCTGAGTTCAGATTTGCCGACTGAGGATGTGGCTGATGTCACACTTTGACTGCAATCTGCCTCTCTATATTGACACAATGCACATTTCCCCTCGGAAAATCACACGTGAAGCCTCAAGTATATTGAGAAGACGCATTTTTATTTTGGAAGGATTTCGTCAAGGTGAAGACTGAGCCAAAGTCCATCAATAACTCTGATTGACATTGTTCATTTTTTCCACTTCATCTACTAGAGTTTTGAAGGATTGTAATATAGTCATAGTGTAGGGGAACCAGAGGCGAAATTGCATTGCTGTTGCAATTGCATATGTGGACCAGTGATAGTACATTCAAGCTGGCTGTGCCATCATGGCGGCACACCCGGCATCTTGTGACTGATTGTGACGAAATTGTGTATTAGGGTCGCTTTTGCACCCTCTGACTGGTAGCCCTTGGTTTCAACAGTGCTCACTCCATCTGCACTGTCAATTTTTAATACTATATATTGGATCAGATAATATATAACTGAAGCTATCCGGAGACGAATGGGTCTTGAAATTTTCTCCTATTTGCATGCCATCAAAATTGTGCAGAAGCGGTCCAGCCATAGTAACAAAGCACATTTAGGTAGAACAGCCTGCTGCTGTTGCATCACGCTTGGGCGCTTGTATGATCCCTGATATGGCATTATTTGGCATTGTTGGCAATCCGCGCATCGCAACTTGAAGCTTGATGCCCAGTGAAAGTACCTCGTGCTACCTGGTATGATTTGATACTAAAGTTGGACTCTTCATAGAATTCGCTATTTTTCTAGGCGCCCGGTAGTATACTAGAAGCCACTGTAACGTACCGCAAGCTAGTAGGATAGCATTCCAATATACCACTAATTACCAGGAAATACCCGACAGCCCTGTCTGAAAATGTAGCGACTATCCCAAGATACTCGAACATACCAATATGCAGAGGCTCACTCAATCAGAGCATACTCGTTCATATCAGACCTCATTTTTCAATTGCTTCAATCTATCAACAGCTACCAGAAAATACCAAAATCCACTGAATCTCATCCTCTGACTCACTCAAAAAATGGCGCACATATGTTGGAAGTCGATGCGCTCGGTGCGTGATGGTGCAATTGGAGTTGCGCATCGATCGGAGTCAATAGCATGCCAAGGCGGAAATGGTGGGCGCGGCGGGAGTCGGGGGGCTGATAATCAGGGCATTATGGGCAGATGAGTCACCGTTAGCATAAAAAGGGATGGATTGTACGTACCTAAGTCGTGCATTTGTAACCTATCCAGACGAAGTCCCTGGAGTCCGATAAAGGAGAAGTGTCATCTTGGGGTGCAACGCAAGAATGGGGAATGCACATGTTGGAAGTTGACGCGCTCGGTGCACAATGGTGCGATCGGAGCCAATAGTGCACCAAGGCAGAAATGGCAGGCGTGGCAGGAGTCGGGGGGCTGATAATTGGGGCGGTATGGGTAGATGAGTCACTGCTAGTATAAAATGGGACGGATTGCACATACCTACACCGTGTGTTTGTTAACCCATTCAGACGAAGTCCCTGGCGTCCGAAAGGGAGCGCGTAGCCTCACGAGCAGGCGCCTTCCCGTGAATTTTGACAGCACGCACCTCTGCAGTCTGTATCTACAGACGGAAGTTATCAGAGACAAGTGTTGAGCATGCATATACTCACTGAATCTTGTTTCATTTGCTGTGTTCTGCATGAAGCAACCAATATTCTCTATAATCACCTCATCAGAGCCATGCATACCTTGGGAGATGGTGGAAGTATGATGACACAAGCAAAAACCTAAGCAACTACTCAGGGGAATATGACTCGCATGAAAGCGTATTCCTGATCTGAGGCTACTCAAGGCATATAAGGCCAAGACGAGTCTGGGGTGCTACCCTGCTCGTCGGCCAGTATATATGCTATTCTACTGTTTGTACATGTTTGGCTACTATACAGTTATTACTTGAGCTGATAGTCGGAGATAATGTAGATAACCCTATAATGGGTGTAAGTACATGGCACAGAGTGTCCAGGGGTCTGGCAACATGTGATAGGGTGATCGGGGTCTTTGCACGTGACTGCTTAGGCACGCACTTAGATAAGATAAGGGTTCAGGCTCTAGTCACTAGCTAGGCGAAAGAAACCGGCTTGTGACATATGAGGTAGAGATAAGAAAAAGAGACGGACGACTTGAGACAGGACAGTACTTGTACTATGACGCAACTGAATGACCAGCTCACATGAGTGCTTGGGCTCGCTGCTTGCAACGAAGTCGAAGTCCAGGTTGCTGCCCACAAGACACTTTTTGACTTGACGTCAACTTGCAGTTTTGCGACTGGACGTCTGCTCGAAAAATTCTCAACCACAACTTCTATTAATCGAGGATATGTTGAGTATATTAACTAGTATGTACGAGTACGACAAAAGTCTTGGCATCGGTGATCTGATGCCCAGACTCTTGGCATTTAGCTTTCGATAGCTTCTAGTATAAATGGTTATCTCAATATATTTTTTGATATTTACTAAGATAGGCGACACTAGGAACTGGCACCTTTATGTAAGCCACAAGCGCCGACATTTGAAGAGTTTATTCCGCCAGCCACAGAAATGTCAGAAGCAAACTATTTGCTAGGATTGATATCTCTGCTTGCATAGCTCAAGCCCCAGGAAGCAGAATCTCCAGATATGTGCTCAATGTTGAGTTATTTCATTGAAAAGTGAAGTTGGTCAAAATGCATTCCTCACCGTGCCGAGCAATCTGGGGCAATAATAATATTTTCAAAGATGGGATTTGGCGGCTTACATAGTATCTAGGCGCTTTAAGATTGCCTTATTGGTACATCACGTGCTGTAACCAGCGCTCAGGTCCAGCGCCTCTAAGCTTATGGAGCGCTGGAGATTTATACTTGCTCCAATTTCACTGGTAATGACCACACTACTCAGGAGCAAAACATCGGAAACAGACCGCATGGTATGTACTGTAATTTTGAGCTACTCAAAATATGCTATCTCAAATTTTTCCAGAAATTGTGGCCAGATGTTGGCGGCTTAGTAAGCGTCACGTGATGCTTACATAAAGGTGCCTGTTCCTTATGTCGCCTATCTTAGTATTTACTTTACTGATACACTAAGGATATGACGGCTTTTCATGGGTGGATTGCATCCACTAACTTCAACTTGCCCGCCAATCATGTCTGATACGCTTGAAATCTTGTATCTCCTCTATGATCCCGAAGTCTCCACGCAGGTTTCACCTGTCTTCATCGACTGCGATGCTCGTACTCGTGTATCTGCTCTTGCGAAGGCCATCGGCGATGAGATGCGGCCACAAGTCGCTGTACCGAACATTTTGCTCTGGAAAGTATGTGGCCGTGATCCCTGCCACATTTTTATGACTCTTACAGCTCCCACAGCCCAAAGAACCTCTTCCCGCGAAAGACGAGGCCGGGAAAGAGGCGATGGATACACTGCTGGGGAAACTGACGGGGCCGGAGGCGCACAACCTCAACGCCATTGCGACAGAGCTGGATTCCTTGGGGAACCTGAAAACTCTCTTTGGTAACAAGGATGTGCAGAGGAACGAAGTCACCGAAGATGCGCAGAGGAATGACGAAGTCAAACTAGTAGATGTTATCGTGCAGCTTTATCCGCCCTGTGAGTTTTGTTCTTTCTTCACATCTCGTTGTAGTAATGACGACGTCTCAGCTCGGAAACGGCACAGCACGGAAAACAAGCCAGAGGACCCGAGGCGGCCGAAGATAGGAACCGGCGGTTCGTCGAAATTGGTTAGTGGCGATCGGCTGATTCTAGGATCATAACCACAGCACTGACTATAGGGAGGAGTCATGTGGTATCTCCCCAGTGCGTGCAGCTCAATTGTGCTATGCGCGGCGCCTCACTTCAGTGCGTTTTCAGTTACCGAGAAGGAGACAGAGCAGGGAGGTAATGAGCTTTACCACTTTGGCGTAACCAAAATGCAAGGATGGAGACCAGGTGAGTCCCGACATTCCCCTCATCATGGACACCGTCTATGCTTAGGCACGAGCATACTGCACTACGCTGTTTGAATGGGCTTAGAGCACATATCTCCTTCCGTGTCCTCTGCTGAATCTTACGTATTGTTTAATCAAGGGATGGAGGACATGCATACTGTTTCTCTTCATGTAGGCGAAGAACGAGCGAACTCAAACGCATTTTTCGCTGTGTACGATGGACATGGTGGTGCGTTTCATCCGTGGCGTTACACGGTCTAGTGGTCCTGCTCATGCGACGCAGGAACTGCGGCAGCAAGGTATGCCCATGAGAACCTGCATAAACGGTTAGCGGAAGATCCCGCGTACCGCAATCAAGAGTATAGTATGGCGTTGAAGAATGCCTTCCTCAGCACGGATGAGGGTATGCGGAATTGTACGTGCACGTAACGTTCGTCTCATTATATGTCTGCCTACTCTCATGGATGCTCGGCAGCTTCGGATTTCCAAGAGGGGCCCCATAAACAATCTGGCTGCACAGCGATATCTGCGCTTTTCACAAAGAATAGCAAAATCCTCGTTGTGAGTCCTTCTAAGATTCTGGAGGACTACGCTTTGAACATAGCAGCTATCATAGGCAAATGCAGGCGATTCTCGAGCAGTGTTGAGTGTGAAGGGTATGGCAAAGAAGCTGAGTGTCGACCACAAGCCATGGAACTCGAGTCAGTTATATGCTGTCATTGTTGATTCGGATCGAGATAGTATGCTGATATCTGGATTCATTACAAGTCGAGAGATCTCGCATCAAGGCAGCAGGCGGACGTGTCTGGATAGAAACAATCAAGTCAGCAAGCGGAGATTTATCGATGGAACGAGTCAATGGTCAATTCTGATTTACGTCGCAGTGATGTTCTGGTTCTGATCCTCAGGGTGATCAGGGGATTTGTCACTCACGCGAGCGCTTGGGGACTTTCGTTACAAGAATAACGCGCTGCTGCCGCCAGAAGCACAGATCATTACTGCTGACCCGGAAATCATCGAGCACGACATCACAGATGATAACGAATTTCTCGTCGTTGCGTGTGACGGTTGGTATGCATACTTCCTCAGATGTACCTGCTGATAACAGTCCGTACATAGGGATTTGGGAATGCCTCGGATCACAGAAGGTGGTGAACGCGGTTCGCCTCCTCGTCTCCGAAGGTAACGAGCTTGGCGAGGTATGCGAAAGAATATGCAACCTGTGCCTGGCACCGAACACCCGCGATTACGATTACGGCTTTGACAATATGACTATCATCGTCGTGGCTCTTCTCCACGGCCGGACGATCGACGAGTGGTATGAGTGGATATCCGACCGCACGCGTCGTGGGTTCGGCTATAACACCCCAACCGTGCTTCCGAGGCTCCACCGCCGGTAGTCGTCAGATTTAATTGGAATTTGTAGAGATCCGGACCAAAGAATACTATAGCTATGGGTCGAATGAGCGACATTGGGTGAGGACTGGGACCGGATGCGTCAGTTTACTACGGAGTGGCTGGCACGTGGAGACTCCGCTCGAGGAAGCATGTTGGAATTGCGTGCCCATCGCGCGCATGACTGGAAGTGGTCAGTACAAAGTCGAGACATTGATGTAAGTACCACTACACATTTGTTTCCGTGAATCCATCACAGTGGAACAGGGTCAGTAAGGCGTGGCCGTAGTCCGGCGCGACCTGAATTTCAACAACAGCTGGTCTGATAATGAGGCAGGAGATGGAAGCCCCGCTACGTCAAGATACGATACACCTGATTGATATGGACACGGATGGGGGTTACGCAAGGACCTCAAATCAAATGGCATCTGCCAGCTAGGGTTGCTCCCCCAAGAACCTCGCACTCGCGCTAGCCCTTGTCGATGATGAGAAGCAGGGGTGCGCTGAGAGAGCGCTGTAGGTTCAAGACGCTAATCAGTGCATTTCACACTCCGCGAACACGGAGAAATAGCGAGGAGTCCTGAATTCAACACACCCCCGCCGGCATTTGCCGTCTGGGCACTAGTTTTGCTGTGCACCGAGCCTCATCACCTTGCGCGATCTTACACGACGTAGATTGCGCTAAGCAAGTGTTGCGTAGTTTCTTGCGCAGCGGTGCAGGTAAATAGTTAGATCTGTGCAAGCCCATCTGAGGACGATGGCGTGGTAGACGATTATGAAGATATCGTTGCAATGCGTTCCCTGCGATGTACCATGGCCGGGTATTGTAGAGACTCGATGTCACACACCAATTTCAAGCTTCTAGGTACAGTACCTTTTCCAATCATCGAGAGCACCCCCGAGGCTGGAAACCCGATGCCCCCACTGTCGAAATTCACGGGAAGGCGCCCACTCGTGAGGCTACGCGCTCCCTTTCGGACTCCAGGGACTTCGTCTGGATGGGTTACAAACGCACGGCGTAGGTACGTACAATCCGTCCCATTTTATACTAGCGGTGACTCATCTACCCGTACCGCCCCGATTATTAGTCCCCCGACTCCCGCCGCGCCCGCCATTTCCGCCTTGGTGCACTATTGACTCTGATCGATATGCGACTCTGATCGATATGCGACTCCGATCGATATGCGACTCTGATCGATATGCGACTCCGATCGCACCATTGCGCGCCAAGCGCGTCAACTTCCAACACCCGCTAGATCCAAGCCCTACATACGCATCACTACAGGCACTAGTCAGCAGCATCACCAGCCCCGCCTAAGAACCCCAGTCCCAGAACGTAGAGTTTCAGTCAATTATCTTAATCTGCCAACTGCCCTTCGCTTAAGAAATCGCAGTTGCGAGCTAGGTTTGCACGCAGATTAATCTGCTAACTGCGGCAGATTAATCTACTGTGACAATATAATGGTACATCCCGGGGTCGAACCAAGGACCTTAGCGCAGGTGAGAATAATAGCATCGCAGCATAATTAGCCAACTGAGCCATATTGGCAACAGTTACCCTGGACCAATCAAAATATATATAACGCAAATCTTACACACAATTTTCGCAAATCATCAAGGCAACTAACTGCTCCAACAAGCATACAGAAATCAATGATAGTGGTAGCTTGATTTACCATGCTTGACCTGGAGCAACTCACCATGGGAAAGCTGAATACACTGGAATCACAGGTCTTTAGAGGCAGATTCATCTGTATTTGTGTTATGGATGATGTTAAACTGCGAAAATGAAGTTTACAAAATACTCTATATATTGCTTAAAATGGGGCAGACACTAGTTGCACTGTAGCTCAGTTGGCTAACGTATGCTGCGATGCTGTTATTCTCATCTGCGCTAAGGTCCTTGGTTCGACCCCGGGGTGTACCATTTTATTGTCACAGTAGATTAATCTGCAACAGTTAGCAGATTAATCTGCGTGCAAACCTAGCTCGCAACTGCGATTTCTTAAGCGAAGGGCAGTTGGCAGATTAAGATAATTGACTGAAGTCCCTCCCAGAACACACGTCCCCCAGAACACACGTCCAGTCCAACATAAAGCCAATAGTAGTCACGTGACCCCAACCAACCACGATGAGCCCAGTAGCACCTAACCAGACCAACCCACTGCTACCTGGACCACACCTCATCAGGTCACAACCTCCAGACTCACGGCTAGGACTCTGCCCACCCAACCAACCGAACCCTACGCCTCCCATCTCTACGAACCACTGCCATTACTGGCCATCCGGTCATTACTGACCACGGACTCACGCCATTACTGGCACAGACTATGTACTATACGGACTAAGGCCCAGGGAAGGCCTTAAACTCCAGCTACCCTAGTCTACGAGGAACACCGACCTCAGGGCAGCACCTGTACGACTGGGAACCCTAGCAGTCACAGGACTCTACGTACCGATCGCAGCCGATCACGCTCGATCACCCTATGTCACGCACGGCCCGTACTGGCCAGTCCACAGTCCCGGCAGACGTCATCCTTTAGTACCAGCACGTTGGAACCTGGGCTGCCACGTGCCTTCCCCTCAGTACCAGTCCTTGGGAACCTGGTCAGCAGACGCCCCGATCATGGACATAGAACCCCGCCATTACCGGCGAACCCCTGATTGACGAGAACCACCGATCAGGCCTATCCCGCTATGTTGCCATAGACATCCAGCGCTCCCCTAGCCGTACCAGTGCTCGCGCTCTGATGCCCTTACTGGCCACCATGTAGCACGTAGATTACCTCAGCACCGAGGCACCATAACATGTACAGACATATGTAGGAATATATAAACGCCAGACAGTCTTGAGCGAACCTCAGACTTGTCTTGGCCATTTCAGCCTTAGATGCCCGGACCAGGAAGGCGCTTTCATGCAATCCCCCTTCCCCCGGTGTGTGTCTTTGGTTGTGCGTGTGTCAAGAACAAGCCCTGATGCACTGATGAACGTTATGCAAAGTCCAAGTGAGGGTTCTCGAAGCGTGCTGCGCCAGGGTTCAAGTGGGTGGTAGTCCGCCCGTAACATATTACATGCAAAGAAATGGACCATTGCAGGAGCGCCCATCAATATGTAACGATTACCACGTATATCTCAGAGCCTTGGCGAGTTCTCTTTAGGCAATTGAGTAGCCGAGAGATCGAGTGACACACACACAACCTAAGACACACACCGGGGGAAGGGGGATTGCATGAAAGCGCCTTCCTGGTCCGGGCATCTAAGGCTGAAATGGCCAAGACAAGTCTGAGGTTCGCTCAAGACTGTCTGGCGTTTATATATTCCTACATATGTCTGTACATGTTATGGTGCCTCGGTGCTGAGGTAATCTACGTGCTACATGGTGGCCAGTAAGGGCATCAGAGCGCGAGCACTGGTACGGCTAGGGGAGCGCTGGATGTCTATGGCAACATAGCGGGATAGGCCTGATCGGTGGTTCTCGTCAATCAGGGGTTCGCCGGTAATGGCGGGGTTCTATGTCCATGATCGGGGCGTCTGCTGACCAGGTTCCCAAGGACTGGTACTGAGGGGAAGGCACGTGGCAGCCCAGGTTCCAACGTGCTGGTACTAAAGGATGACGTCTGCCGGGACTGTGGACTGGCCAGTACGGGCCGTGCGTGACATAGGGTGATCGAGCGTGATCGGCTGCGATCGGTACGTAGAGTCCTGTGACTGCTAGGGTTCCCAGTCGTACAGGTGCTGCCCTGAGGTCGGTGTTCCTCGTAGACTAGGGTAGCTGGAGTTTAAGGCCTTCCCTGGGCCTTAGTCCGTATAGTACATAGTCTGTGCCAGTAATGGCGTGAGTCCGTGGTCAGTAATGACCGGATGGCCAGTAATGGCAGTGGTTCGTAGAGATGGGAGGCGTAGGGTTCGGTTGGTTGGGTGGGCAGAGTCCTAGCCGTGAGTCTGGAGGTTGTGACCTGATGAGGTGTGGTCCAGGTAGCAGTGGGTTGGTCTGGTTAGGTGCTACTGGGCTCATCGTGGTTGGTTGGGGTCACGTGACTACTATTGGCTTTATGTTGGACTGGACGTGTGTTCTGGGGGACGTGTGTTCTGGGAGGGACTTCAGTCAATTATCTTAATCTGCCAACTGCCCTTCGCTTAAGAAATCGCAGTTGCGAGCTAGGTTTGCACGCAGATTAATCTGCTAACTGTTGCAGATTAATCTACTGTGACAATAAAATGGTACACCCCGGGGTCGAACCAAGGACCTTAGCGCAGATGAGAATAACAGCATCGCAGCATACGTTAGCCAACTGAGCTACAGTGCAACTAGTGTCTGCCCCATTTTAAGCAATATATAGAGTATTTTGTAAACTTCATTTTCGCAGTTTAACATCATCCATAACACAAATACAGATGAATCTGCCTCTAAAGACCTGTGATTCCAGTGTATTCAGCTTTCCCATGGTGAGTTGCTCCAGGTCAAGCATGGTAAATCAAGCTACCACTATCATTGATTTCTGTATGCTTGTTGGAGCAGTTAGTTGCCTTGATGATTTGCGAAAATTGTGTGTAAGATTTGCGTTATATATATTTTGATTGGTCCAGGGTAACTGTTGCCAATATGGCTCAGTTGGCTAATTATGCTGCGATGCTATTATTCTCACCTGCGCTAAGGTCCTTGGTTCGACCCCGGGATGTACCATTATATTGTCACAGTAGATTAATCTGCCGCAGTTAGCAGATTAATCTGCGTGCAAACCTAGCTCGCAACTGCGATTTCTTAAGCGAAGGGCAGTTGGCAGATTAAGATAATTGACTGAAACTCTACGTTCTGGGACTGGGGTTCTTAGGCGGGGCTGGTGATGCTGCTGACTAGTGCCTGTAGTGATGCGTATGTAGGGCTTGGATCTAGCGGGTGTTGGAAGTTGACGCGCTTGGCGCGCAATGGTGCGATCGGAGTCGCATATCGATCAGAGTCGCATATCGATCGGAGTCGCATATCGATCAGAGTCGCATATCGATCAGAGTCAATAGTGCACCAAGGCGGAAATGGCGGGCGCGGCGGGAGTCGGGGGACTAATAATCGGGGCGGTACGGGTAGATGAGTCACCGCTAGTATAAAATGGGACGGATTGTACGTACCTACGCCGTGCGTTTGTAACCCATCCAGACGAAGTCCCTGGAGTCCGAAAGGGAGCGCGTAGCCTCACGAGTGGGCGCCTTCCCGTGAATTTCGACAGTGGGGGCATCGGGTTTCCAGCCTCGGGGGTGCTCTCGATGATTGGAAAAGGTACTGTACCTAGAAGCTTGAAATTGGTGTGTGACATCGAGTCTCTACAATACCCGGCCATGGTACATCGCAGGGAACGCATTGCAACGATATCTTCATAATCGTCTACCACGCCATCGTCCTCAGATGGGCTTGCACAGATCTAACTATTTACCTGCACCGCTGCGCAAGAAACTACGCAACACTTGCTTAGCGCAATCTACGTCGTGTAAGATCGCGCAAGGTGATGAGGCTCGGTGCACAGCAAAACTAGTGCCCAGACGGCAAATGCCGGCGGGGGTGTGTTGAATTCAGGACTCCTCGCTATTTCTCCGTGTTCGCGGAGTGTGAAATGCACTGATTAGCGTCTTGAACCTACAGCGCTCTCTCAGCGCACCCCTGCTTCTCATCATCGACAAGGGCTAGCGCGAGTGCGAGGTTCTTGGGGGAGCAACCCTAGCTGGCAGATGCCATTTGATTTGAGGTCCTTGCGTAACCCCCATCCGTGTCCATATCAATCAGGTGTATCGTATCTTGACGTAGCGGGGCTTCCATCTCCTGCCTCATTATCAGACCAGCTGTTGTTGAAATTCAGGTCGCGCCGGACTACGGCCACGCCTTACTGACCCTGTTCCACTGTGATGGATTCACGGAAACAAATGTGTAGTGGTACTTACATCAATGTCTCGACTTTGTACTGACCACTTCCAGTCATGCGCGCGATGGGCACGCAATTCCAACATGCTTCCTCGAGCGGAGTCTCCACGTGCCAGCCACTCCGTAGTAAACTGACGCATCCGGTCCCAGTCCTCACCCAATGTCGCTCATTCGACCCATAGCTATAGTATTCTTTGGTCCGGATCTCTACAAATTCCAATTAAATCTGACGACTACCGGCGGTGGAGCCTCGGAAGCACGGTTGGGGTGTTATAGCCGAACCCACGACGCGTGCGGTCGGATATCCACTCATACCACTCGTCGATCGTCCGGCCGTGGAGAAGAGCCACGACGATGATAGTCATATTGTCAAAGCCGTAATCGTAATCGCGGGTGTTCGGTGCCAGGCACAGGTTGCATATTCTTTCGCATACCTCGCCAAGCTCGTTACCTTCGGAGACGAGGAGGCGAACCGCGTTCACCACCTTCTGTGATCCGAGGCATTCCCAAATCCCTATGTACGGACTGTTATCAGCAGGTACATCTGAGGAAGTATGCATACCAACCGTCACACGCAACGACGAGAAATTCGTTATCATCTGTGATGTCGTGCTCGATGATTTCCGGGTCAGCAGTAATGATCTGTGCTTCTGGCGGCAGCAGCGCGTTATTCTTGTAACGAAAGTCCCCAAGCGCTCGCGTGAGTGACAAATCCCCTGATCACCCTGAGGATCAGAACCAGAACATCACTGCGACGTAAATCAGAATTGACCATTGACTCGTTCCATCGATAAATCTCCGCTTGCTGACTTGATTGTTTCTATCCAGACACGTCCGCCTGCTGCCTTGATGCGAGATCTCTCGACTTGTAATGAATCCAGATATCAGCATACTATCTCGATCCGAATCAACAATGACAGCATATAACTGACTCGAGTTCCATGGCTTGTGGTCGACACTCAGCTTCTTTGCCATACCCTTCACACTCAACACTGCTCGAGAATCGCCTGCATTTGCCTATGATAGCTGCTATGTTCAAAGCGTAGTCCTCCAGAATCTTAGAAGGACTCACAACGAGGATTTTGCTATTCTTTGTGAAAAGCGCAGATATCGCTGTGCAGCCAGATTGTTTATGGGGCCCCTCTTGGAAATCCGAAGCTGCCGAGCATCCATGAGAGTAGGCAGACATATAATGAGACGAACGTTACGTGCACGTACAATTCCGCATACCCTCATCCGTGCTGAGGAAGGCATTCTTCAACGCCATACTATACTCTTGATTGCGGTACGCGGGATCTTCCGCTAACCGTTTATGCAGGTTCTCATGGGCATACCTTGCTGCCGCAGTTCCTGCGTCGCATGAGCAGGACCACTAGACCGTGTAACGCCACGGATGAAACGCACCACCATGTCCATCGTACACAGCGAAAAATGCGTTTGAGTTCGCTCGTTCTTCGCCTACATGAAGAGAAACAGTATGCATGTCCTCCATCCCTTGATTAAACAATACGTAAGATTCAGCAGAGGACACGGAAGGAGATATGTGCTCTAAGCCCATTCAAACAGCGTAGTGCAGTATGCTCGTGCCTAAGCATAGACGGTGTCCATGATGAGGGGAATGTCGGGACTCACCTGGTCTCCATCCTTGCATTTTGGTTACGCCAAAGTGGTAAAGCTCATTACCTCCCTGCTCTGTCTCCTTCTCGGTAACTGAAAACGCACTGAAGTGAGGCGCCGCGCACGCATAGCACAATTGAGCTGCACGCACTGGGGAGATACCACATGACTCCTCCCTATAGTCAGTGCTGTGGTTATGATCCCGAAGAACCTAGAATCAGCGACTGACTTACTACGGTTAGCACTGGATTCCTGAGGGTTTTCCACACGAATTGTCAAGCGAGGATGGCGTGAAAAATCAGACGCGTCTCCAATCTGGACTTTACACCGTAGCAAAGCTACGAGAGGCTGGAGCTGGAGGGAGGGATACAAGGAGTATAGGGGTCGGGTGGCTTGAGTTCGTTGAGTTCCCGCTAAAGGCGTAGATCGGAACCCAAATTTCCCGATGTCGCCGAACCCAAAGCGTCGTCGTACATACGGTACTACCAAATGAGGGGAATTGCAAAACCCCGATTTTGATAACACTGTCCACTGTCCCAGCTCTTTCAATGCCCGTGAAGGAAATCAGGAAAAGAAATCAAGATCGTGTAACGGCGTCTCTCGAATAGCCGGAGACTAGAGTTTGTAGAGGAGCCATAGCTGTACGAATGTCCATGCCGTGGCATGCCGTAATATTGATAAAGGGATCTTGACTTGAATCCGAGATCAACTTGCGAAGATTCATTCACACCTCGTACGCCCGATTTCGCCGCCTCTCATTGCATCCTTCTGTAGAGCAATGTTGTAACAAACACGTAGGGTGTGCGTAACGGAACGGTCACAGCTGATTACACTGTTTCGACCTACATGAGCTCTGTGGCTTTTGATAATGCCGGTTCAGACACCCCTGGAACTTCTGATTCCATGTGGCGACAAACCCGTTCCCGAGCTTCAAGGAGAGGGTTATGACAGACTGTCTAATCCATTTCGGACTGATATCTATTACCTGGGTAACTACTTTCGGAAAATGCATCCATGAAGTTGGTGGATTTTTCTGCCAATGATTCCTCGCTGTAGTCATTATCCCGTTGGGCTTGTGACGCTGAATTTGCTATGTAGCTCAAGCATTATGCACACTGAACAATAGATATGTAGTGCTTTGATCGATCACTAGACGCTTTGATTGGTCACTATGCAGTGCTTCTTAATGCTCATTATGCATTTGATCGCTCACTACGCTCCGACGCGCTGCGCATGCTGCGATTGAGTTGACAGACAATTCGGGACGCCTGACACGAAGATCTGATCAAACCACAAGACTGGGAATGCATTGAGCTCATGTGTATCGTCTAGGAGTATATTCTGACGAGGCTCCCTACGACATATCCATGAGATTATGATATCAACCTGATGCAAGCACGGTCTCAAATATTCAAGCACTACCTCATAATGTCGAGCACGCGTACTGTAGAATGACTGTTGGATAGCCTAGCATACTATGAAAAAATCAAGCAACCGCGGGACAAGGACAGTACGAGGATCATAGCAATAGGTATTTTACTACCATCAGAGTGCGAAGCTCCTTTGTTTACACACTGGCCTGGTTTGCGGGGGTCGGAATGGGAGGTAGCCGCCTTGCAATAAAGTTGACTGTTCGCAGGAGGTGTCTGACATCTTTCAAAACCCGAACGACGATGTCTTCGCGCCTCATGACGAGACGAAAGCGTAGCCTCCACGGGCTGATTTCACCGCGGATTGCATCGAAACGAGCGACTACTTCATCAATTGTGGGGCGCATCTGAGGGTCATCTTGCACCATCTGAGTGACGAGTTCCTCCATGAAATCCAAGCCGTAGAACGTCTATCATTCGTACGTCAGTTATAATCGTATAAGTCGGTACGAGGTCCTGTGAGTCATACCTGAATGAAATCCTGGCGGATTAAATTCCCTATGCAGTAAATGTCGGTCGGGAATGGATCACAAGGCGTATTCATTCCTTCGTGCTGAAATTCGGGAACCGAGCGATCTCCGCCAATGATGGGATACTCCTGTGGGCGACCTTCACTGAGATCGTACTTTCGTGAAAGGCCGAAGTCAACCAAGTAGTACTTGGTGGGCCGCTCTGTGCGTGTATAATATGTAGCCTTCCCACTGTAGTCTAGTTTCATGTCGTAATAACGGGGGTGAAACAACTCCGGAAACATAACTGAGTCCATCATGACATTGAGCTCCATGATATCACTATAGGTCAGGTAAGTGAACAACTCAATGGGACTCAAGGTATTTTTACCGATGAGCTACATCATGTGAGTGCATGAATTGCAAACCCTGGTAATCTCGACTTAACGTGTGCATGCAGTGTTTGCAGACATGGAAACCCCACCTCGAATAGCTGGCGGAAGCATTCCACGGCCTCTCCTATTGTCTCAAATCGAGGATCGTTGAACCGCCTTAATAGAGGCATGACTAAGAGGAGTATGTCATCGTCCTCAGGATCCTGCAGGATTTCCAGGATTGGTACACAATGGTTATGCGGGTCCGCCGCAAGGGGCTCTGAGGAGAGATATTGGCCGATCTCAGCTTCATGAGGATGCGTTGCCTTCGAAGTCTTCTTGAGAACGACGATCGTCCCGTCCATGAGACGTGTAGCATCTAAAGTAGAGGGGTGCTTGGTTTGATTGTTCATAGGATGCACACTATCGGGATAGTAACCAAATGAACGAACCTGCATAGACAATCCGTCCTCACAGATAGCAAATGGTTTCTTGGTTCCCAACCAAGATGGTTTCCAGTCGGGTCTGTATCTAGGACGAAGCAAATAACCACGCTCTTGGAGCCATGGCTGGCGAGCCCGCCAATAGATCTCAGTCTTCCGAATGTGCCCAGGAGTGGAAGCAGGCAGTGGACCCTCTTGTCCAGTCTCCGCGCTCTCTTCGATGGTGTTTGATGACATTGGCTCAGTCGGGCGCGGATGGAGTCGCCAGAAACCAGCGCAGCTGCTTTCAATATCGTGGGATCACAATCAGCGCTTGGATTCACATGCTCATACCGACACGTGTTTTTCGGTGAGGTGCCTGTCACGACCAAAATACGCCAGTGCTCGATGTTCTGTGACGTGCAGTGTCTCCCGGATCTCGGTGAGACAGGTCTTCTGTGACTAACGGTCGGTTCGATTTGCGGGTTTGATATACTCCTCTTCGGTTCATGCGCTGGTCATGAATCTTCTCCAATTGCCGTCGTCAGTGGTGACAATAGCGCATACGAGCATTACGCAAACATTACAATCCCTTGCAATGCGATCATGATGCGATTGCAGTTGCATTGCAACCAATTCGTTCCCACTGCAGCGGTCGAGACCGATATTACAAGACTTGATCATTGCGATGGCTTGCAAGCGCTTGCAAGCTAGATTTGAAAATTGCGAAAGATGGGTCTAACGGCATATCGTCCATGATTTTGGAGCCTGCCTTATTTGCATAGAGTCGAACGTCTCTGGTTTCTTGTTCCAAGTTTGACAGGTGAGGTGCTCGATGTCACACGAGTAACCATAGCTAAAAAGCCCAGCCACCGGCGCCGCCTGAGCGAGAATCTCGCCTGCACTCCTCGATGCTATGTCTTCCGCCAACCTCAACGTCATATCCCCCGATAAAATCAAAACCCTGGATCAGGCATCCGACTATGCTACCTCTGTTCAATCGAATAGAACGGGTGGTCTTTGGTTATTGAATAATCTCAGGCCGGGCAGACAATTGGAGAGGGCCGATCAATATCAACAGTGCAACGCGAAGCTCTTAGAGGCCGGACTAGGTGTCTTGGAGCCCCGTGTACACGAGCTGCTTCACGAGAATTTTGACGAGTGAGTGTCCTTCTTATGATACCTACATGCTATCAAGCTCGGATACCTTCCGACAGGGTCGAAAGTATTAGAAATACTGTGGATCCAACAGACGCATGGAAAAGTCGAACTCAGATCAATTTGTACAAGAGGGAAGCCAAGCTGTTGACGACAAACTTGCAGGTCTGTTTTTCATCCTCTACCGTTTTCACGAACTACTGAACAGAAATCACCGCAGAAATCGTCGCGCGAGGCACGAAGTCATCATGTCAGAGGACTAAGACAGGCCCAAGGGAGGTCAAGTTCTGACGGAAGTATCGCCAGCTCAGGTGATATAGTATCAAACGGCCGTCTACGGCAACTCATATGTTCATTTCAGACTTGTCTGCGACATCTCCAATTTACGCAAACGGAGACTTCAAGAAACGCACGTACTTCACCTCAGAGGATACCCTCGTAGAAGGTTGACATTATATACTGGTATGCTAACACTCTGACATTCTAACGGATAATTCTTGCCACAGAGGCTGCGGGCACAGAGTCACGTGGGGATGTTGCCGACAGCATGTCTGAATGCACGTTGTTCGGTAACGCTGCGTTTTTTCTAAAATAAAATAAAAGCTCACTGATGTTCGGGGATAGACGACGATACCTCTAGTGAAATTCACATGATAGACCTTCCTCACAAAGTCGATATATTTCGTGACCCTGACGAAACAATCGTCGCTGCTTTGCGTGAAATGGTATGCCTGTGCCATTTTAAGCGTCCGCAAAAACATTCATGCCGTCTACAGGGAAGAATCAAGTGGTGGTAAATTAAGATTCAGTGCGACGTGTACATTTGGACGACGCAGGAGTACGTAGACTAATCCAATGGGGTTTTCTGGAAGAACGCTACACAGAAATCTCGTAGGCGTGACTGAGCAGGCTTGGCATGCAAGTAGGATACGAGAAATGTAAATCGGGCGACATTCTGTGGTTGTATCGTTTCCTATATGCACATAGCCTTCGCTATAGCCTGCCCAATCTCTGGAATGAGGATGTCCGTGAACTCCACACTTCAGCAGGCAATACGGCAGCTGAGTATACGTGTGACGAAACGCACTACATATAGCGCCTAAGATAGACCCAAGTCATACTCAACCAGGGGTGTCACACCGTGACATCCACGTGCCGCAGACTAATCCGGCATGATCAGGACTTGTCTATTACATGATATGTAAATTACAAAAACAGAGTACACGTGCTGTCCTGGGCATGAAAGGATTCAATCTATGTTACATTGTCTAGCTTGGCCGAGACACCTTCTGGGGTCACTCTACGACCATGGTCGCCGCCCAAGCTGCTTGGGAGCCAGAGAGTCCCTTGCGGTATGCATCCATAAACATCTGCGAACGCATATAGAATTTATGTAAACGTCAACAATTAGCTCACAATATAACGAGGCAGTATATCATACCTTTGAATGTTCGCTTTGTGGATTGTATGCTCTTAGCAATGGTCTCTCGAGACCACATGTTGGAAGACACAATCTGTATGTCTGGGCATATATTTGATGGATAATGTCATCCTCCTAAATTGTGCGATGCTGACTAATTCGACGGGTCGGCCACATAAATAGCCACATAAGAAGGGACTGATGCACTTTATCAAAAATCGAAAACCTGAGAATCCTCAACCTTTGTGTTTGCAAGAGATCTCAGGTTTTAGATTTTACTCAAATGGTCTTTGACCATTGTTATGTCAAATGCAAGTTGCCCACTCTGTCAAACTTGCCTACAGATTTTGGTCATGTGACGTGATTGAGTATGACTTGGGTCTATCTTATTGTCCGGCACCTGTTTTATATCTCATAACGCTCGTGGCAATCTCCCAAAACGGTATGACATATATATTCTGCCGAACAGCAGCCGTCAAATGATGCGCGCCGTGGTGCTGTTATCTGTCGGTCATGTTACAGGAGTGCATTCCATACCCCACGGATGGACAGCACTGCATGTATTACGCAACGGCTGACTCACGCCTGTAGTCTTCACGACGAGGGGCTTCATTCGACAAAGACCTCTTGTCAACAATGACATCAGCTGTCTATGCCTTATCTTTTATGAGCCGGGCGATAGCACTACAGTGTCTGCGGGTATCCTGAGACTGCGACCGACCTGAGCTGCTAGGACATCACGGATGTGTAGTCTGAGATTACCCTTGGGAATGGCAGTGTCCTTGTCTCCAGAGACGCGACAGAATCATTCAGCCGACCTGACGAAGACAGTGAGCAGATGCATCGGTTGGGTCATTTCAGCATCAGCGTGAAGGGATTACCGGATCCTCCGTGGAACATACGGCTATACAACGATGAAACAAGAACCGCTGCGGTATGGAGCAGTTTGACAGAGAATTTGATCAACACGAACGTTATACTGTCTTAGTATAAACCCGTCAAACACCGAGTATAGCACAAATGAGAACCTTCCCATATTACAATGTTCACAGTCACGGTGGTTGACACTGCCGTCCCACTCGCGTGGACTGCCAGCGAGCGGTGAGAGTGAACACTAGCTTAATTACCTGTGGCTTCGCCACAATTTTGTACTTTAGGAGTTGTTGTTTATCTCTGCCCGCTCAGCCACTCCTCCACCTCGCTGACGCTCGGCCTCGTCGTCGCTTCGCTTGTAACACCTTTGCAACCGGCATGCGCGCCTTGCAGGCGCTGGGCGTGGGAATCCACTGGCCAACTTCCCGGGTCGGTGGCGCGAGCCCTATGGGACGACGGACAGCACGTGGCACACGTGGAAAAGCACATGGCAGTTCCCACGCAATCCACGGCCCTTTAGTACTTAGATTCCGACCATGCCCGCCACGTATCTGGGCTCATTGCACGTTGCGACGTTGCGGTAGCGAAGAATTCATAATGACGTAACGTGGAAAGAATCATCTGATCAAAGACTGACA
This sequence comes from Wolfiporia cocos, assembly GCA_029448655.1. NCBI lineage: Eukaryota > Fungi > Basidiomycota > Agaricomycetes > Polyporales > Phaeolaceae > Wolfiporia > Wolfiporia cocos. Next base: position 343,776 of record JACCLO010000002.1, read on the forward strand.
GTCGACTGCCTCAATCGCAATTTCTGCAGACGGTTGTGATTTTTTGCAATCTGCGAGACGTGATAAATCCATTAAAATGGGATTGCGGCGATATGTATTACGATTGTGTGGGTAGCTCGGAAGAGTTGGTTGGATGACCGTGACAAAGCTATCTATGTTATTTAGCACGGATTATTCGTCATGTACAATAAGAACACCAATGGGCGCCCAGATGATGATCCAAGGTGACCAATCGGATGTAGATCAATGCGTGATCGTGTAATCGTACCAAACGCCCACAAGCACAAACAGATTTAAGCGCTGAGACTTCCCGTAATAGCTCAAACAGTACCAGAGGCTTACTGCGTAGGCACCTTTGGTTATTCAGAGAACGCATGACTGCTCAAGCAGTTAATAGCGCTTGGGGATTGCTAGGTGATACAAGAACCTGACTCTGATATCACTGACACAAGCGCAACCTTAAGACACACACCGGGGGAAGGTGGGTCGCACGAAAGCGCCTTCCTGGTCCGGGCATCTCAAGGCACAAAAGGCCAAGACAAGTCTGAGGTTTACGCTCAAGACTGTCCGGCATATATACTCCTAATCTATTTGTACATGTTTGTGTACGGTGGCTCAGAGGCTTCTACGTACTGGTATCTAACTGGCTATGAGCTATGTGCCGGTAATGGCATCGGAGCGCTGTGGTACGCGAGGATGTCCATGGCGACGTAGCGTATAAGGGTCGGATCAAAGGAGTAGCCAATCGGTCGGGTTCGATCAGTGGTTCTCGTTGATCGTAGGTGTGCCGGTAATGGCGGGGTCCTAAGTCCGTGATCGGGCGTGGTCTGCCGCAATCGGGGGCTGGCTAGTACGGGCCGGGTGTAGCGTAGGTTGATCGAGTGTGATCGGCTGCGATCGGGGTGTAGCGCTCTGTGACTGGTAGGGTTCTCAGTCGTGCAGAGCCTGGAGGTATTATCCCTGCCTGTTGTACTCGTAGGTCAGGGTGTGTACGGGGTATAGTGTAGTGTCTATGCCAGTAATGGCGAGTGTCCATGCGGTAGGGACGCGAGGCGTTAGGTTTAGTGTTCTGGGTCACGTGTGAGTGTAGGTCGTGCCCCTAGTTGGCGTATAGCGTATTGTACGGTGGCGGTTTAGTCTGAGTGTGTGCGCAGGGTGTACCGTCGTGCTATTGTAGCCTGTTGGGCTTTAGGGGTCGACTCGTGACTCCGGGGTTTAGGGACTAGGCAGCGGATGGCTCATGCTGCCGGGACTTGGACTGAGTTTAGGGTTGGACTGCTGGCGACCTGCTAGTGCCCGTAGTGTCCTGTATAGCGGAGGGCTTCTACTAGCGTTGCCGTAGATTCCAGCTGGGCTCGGATAGAGTGCTGTAGCGTGCTTTATGGCGTGAATGGGGTGTCAACCTAGGGTGGTCTACTAGGCTTTAAAATTGGCTTGTGACAATCACCAATGAAATTCAAGTGTGCATGTGAGGGGAGAATTAAGGGACGACTCCCAAGAGATATGCATGCTCCCTGACAGCTGTCCGATAGACGCCGAGCCGCCGGGAGGACTCGGAGGAGCTACATCTGACATGATGTCTATATCACCTGCCACAGCAGATGACGCAATCGACACTCATCTTCTATAGAAAAGCATCTTGATTAGGCAACTCCTTAATACGGTAGCCACTGCCCATGGAACCCGCCAACCGAAGCTGGAGTTTGTCGCACCTCGGCTACGTCACGGTAACTCTACATTCCGTGCGAGAGCACGGGTTATCTAGCTAGTATGTTTTAAACGATTCCAGCTGCATGAGCGAACTCGGCCGGCGCACAGTTTGTAGGTACTTTGTCATAGTGTTTATAAATCAGGTTGAAGAATTTTGTGGTATTGCTGCTGGCTGACCGCAAACACATCGCGGTTGTTTGAGCAGTAACTACGAGCTTTAGTCAGCATGCTATTATATTGCCTGAGCGGTAGCGGTGCACCAAGAAGGCAGGGCCTGCAGCAGTGGCTTATTAGCTTCCGCTCCAAGCGCCACTTCTGCGAAGAGTACAGATAAGAGGCACAACTCTATGTGCATTCTCTGGCGGAAGAGCATGACTTGAGCCTGTCCAATGAGAGCTCAGTATCACACATGTGGTCTTAGTACATGATAGAGAAGAGGAACTATACTTATATACATCCTCTTGAGCCAATTACATACTATTTACTAATCAAATACTGTCTGCCCCAGGCCCATAGTTACATGTAACCTACATCTTCTATAGAAAAGCATCTTGATTAGGCAACTCCCTAATACGGTAGACACTGCCCATGGAACCTGCCGACCGAAGCTTGAGGCCCAGTGAAAGTACCACATATCCTCAGTATACCTATAAATACCAGAATAAATCCTCTGAGATAACCATTTATACTAAGGCTCCAACCATATAATATACATGTACAGAAAATCGGTAAATATATGGTATATGGTATATACATAGTATATACATAGTATATACATGGTTTACATGGTTTTTGGATGGTAGATTTTTTAGACATCTTGGCATAGCCATTGCTTTGCCCATATAGCTATGGAGATTGTCTCTTCCTTTAATGACATGCTGCAGGTATCAGCACTTGGCTGATGTGAGGAAAAAATCGGTGTTCAACATTCAGCAGCCACACTAGTAGCAGGAATGGCTTAGGAATTGTGCACAATGTGTGAGGTGGTGGGAAACTTGTATGCATGAGTCTAATGCATGATGCAATCAACATGTGGGATGATATATAGCATAAACATAAATCTGATCTTGCCTTCTGCCAAATGAGAGGGTAAGCCAAGCATGTGAATTATGTCCTGACATCTTTGCATTTGTGCAGCAGCCACCAGATTGTCTAAATCTCATATCACCATTGCACTGTACATTCTGTAAGACACATAACTAGTTCAGATACACTATTCAAATTGTCAACTGAGGGTCTAATATGAATGCATTCACAACAACCATATACCATATAATATACCATGTATATACCATGTACTCGGCCACATGTAAATATATGTATATAGTATATATATAAAACCATGTATACATGGTATATACATTATATGGTTGGAGCCTTAATTTATACCAAAAGATACCAAAAGCTATATGCCAAGAGTCCGGGCAGTTCGATTACCGATGCCAAGACCTTTGTCATACCCATGCATACTACTTCATATCTTCAACATATCTTCGTCAAGACAATTGAACTTGAGCTTGCTTCGAGCGCCTGTCAAGTCGAAAATCCGCGTTTCCACACCATACAGTCACCGTACCCTGGAACAGCCAGTCAACCAATGGGTATGATGGGCTTGTACACCGGTAGAGCCGACATCGGCCGACGAATCCCTCGTTGCCTGCACATCCAGTCAGCCCACCAGATCCTTGTAACTGGAACATGGGGTGGGCCGATGGGGGGTCATGGTGCCCATGTTTCCGTGAGCCCCAGTTGGCCCACCAGCCAAATTTCCATGTACCTGGAACACTGGATGGGCCGACAGGGGGTCACAGTGCCCATGTTGCTGTGAGCCCGAGTCAGCCCACCAACCAAAAATCTATGTACCTGGAACATGGGGTGGGCCCATGGGGGGTCACAGTGCCCATGTTGCTGCAACCCACGGTCGGCCCACCCAGCAGATGTTCATGTACCTGGAACATGGGGTGGGCCAACAGGGGGTCGCGGTGCCCATGTTGCCATGAGCCCCAGTCGGCCCACCAGCCAAATTTCCATGTACCTGGAACATGGGGTGGGCTGACAGGGGGTTGTGGTGCCCATGTTTTCGTGAGTGTTACGGATCGAATATCCGTTCAACTGAAATAACTAAGTTGAGTTACTCAGCGTATCGAGTAGCACACTACCCGTCGGACTCCGCAGAGTCGAGCGTCGATATACTAGCTGCGGGCTTAATTGCTCAAGCCTTTGAGAACGAGTATAGGATCCTTGTATTTCAACAAGGTTGAGCTGAGGAACTCGACCAGTATTTACAGCAGAGTCTTTATACTACGCTTCTGTAATCGGGGTCATAGTGTCCTTGGTACTGCTACCATTAAGGTTAGTACGCTATGATAACTAAGCTGAAACGTTGCGGTTGAGCGCAACAGTAGCTGAAATGCGGAAGCACTGTGGTTAGACATCAGATATCCGCTAGAACCTGATATGCTATGAGACTATGGGCATAGGGCTGTTGTACATGAAACAAGGGTCGCTGGTTGAACAGAGGACCCTGGAAATAAACGCGCGGTGTGGAGGGGTAGCGCGTTTCTATACTCAAATCCGTATAAGTCACAAGATCACCATTCGAACGACGATTACAAGATAGCAAGCTCAAGTTCTCTACACTCAAACTCGCAGAAGTTTCATGAATCAAGCACGTACCAGAAACTTCATCGAGCGTACAGCATTAGTATGCGATTATACTCTTCAATCATGCGTACAGGTCGTCGTCCTGCGTGTATATTTTATTTCTGGCATTTTCGGTTATTTTTCTTACTGTACTAAAACCTCTCCACCGACTCTAGCAGCGCGCGAGACATGTCCCGAGGGAGCGGTACGCGAACGCGAAGTAGGATCCGCGACGTTCCAGACCGACGTTCCCGCGCTCGAGGGCGGCGAGATGCGCACGTAAATAGGGCGCGGTCTTGACATCGTTGACGGAGTCCGAGCCATCGCGCGTTTCGTACGCCAATCCTGACGGTATGTCGGAAGTGTCTGTGCCGACGACGCGGCCCCCATCTGTTTTTCTCCACTACTTCACATAGATTCATAGCTACAAGACTTTTATGGTAGTCGTTTTTCCTTATCAGGTTACATGATCATTCGCTTCTCTCGATCGCGTATCACTACTTTTTCTTCTGTCGTATTTCAGTCGGCACTCAAAATTGCGTCGTTTGTAACATAAAACAGCGGCCATGCCCAGGGTGCAATCCATCTCCCTCTCCTCGCATTTTCTGTGTGATGCTATCCTTTGAGTCTTAGCGAGGCGACGCCGAGCTCAACCGCAGCCGATCGAGTCTTCGCGGCGAAGAGATCACCAGTGAGTCTTATAGTTTTTTAGTTGCGCAATCGCACGTTAGTATTCGTCATCGTGCGCACGTTATATTGCGGCCTATCGTATATTTTGTTGTGGGTTTTTCTCGCATTCCCACACATACATTCCGGTCTCTCGCGCTACGTATCGGCGACCTGCTATTCGTTGCATCTCCGCACTGCCCTTCCACAGCGGCAATGCGGTTGAACGCTAAGTCCTCCCCTCCAGTGAGGCGTCAAAGATATGCGAAATCGTACAGACTGTAACAGTGAGCCCCAGTCGGCCCACCAGCCAAATCTCCATGTACCTGGTGTTATGGTCCATACGAATGTGTATACTTTTGATGCCTCACTGGAGAAGAGGACTTAGCATTCAACCGCATAGATGTGCATCTATTTCCAGGGTTCTCTGCTCAACCAGCGACCCTCGTTTCATGTACAACAGCCCTATGCCCATGGTCTCGTAGCGTACCGGGTTCTAGCTGATATTCGGTGCCTAACCACAGAACTTCTGCAGTTCAATCACTGTTGCGCTCAACTGCAACGTTTCAGCTTAGTTATCGTAGCGTACTAGCCTTATGGACTTGGTGGTAGCAGTACCAAGGACACTATGACCCCGATTACAGAAGCATAGTATAAAGACTCTGCTGTAAATACTGGTCGAGTTCCTCAGCTCGACCTTGTTGAAATACAAGGATCCTATACTCGTTCTCAAAGGCTTGAGCAATTAAGCCTGCAGCTAGTATATCGACGCTCAACTCCACCGAGTCCGACGAGTAGTGCGCTACTTGATACGCTGAGTAACTCGACTTAGTTATTTCAGCTGAACAGATATTCGATCCGTAACACCTGGAACACTGGATGGGCCAACAGGGGGTCGTGGTGCCCATGTTGCTGTGAGCCCCAGTCAGCCCACCAGCCAAATTTCCATGTACCTGGAACATGGGGTGGGCCGACAGGGGGTTGCAGTGCCCACGTTGCCATGAGCCCCAGTCAGCCCACCAACCAAAATGCTACATATCTGATGGTAACTTCAGTGTGTTATGAAGATTAATTGTGACATTACATATTGAATGACACATGGTAAGCATTTGTTTGTATAGCACAGAATAAAATAGAAGCATTCCCAGTCAATACCCTCACAGTAGGGGATCGCGAAATAGGCGCCCATAGCTCGCGGTAAGCTTGCAGTTAGCTCACAAAAACATCAGTAGCACATGTTAGGGCTTGCAATGGGCACATGACACAACCCTTTCCACAAGCATAATTATAAGCCAGTTGTCAATTTGGATTGCCATGTTGTGTATGAGATGCCACAAGCCTCACAACACTTATTGAAGGCTTAGTGCTAGTTATGGGCCCTTACTGTGACCCTTACCACAAGACATGTACCATCACCATGACCCTTGCCATGACCCTTACCGCGACCCTTACCGCGACCAATGGGCGCTTATTCACGACCCTTATCGTGAGCATAATTGTAAAACAATTGCCCATTTTGATTTCTATGCTATGTACAAGCCACCCTAGGCCTTGCAATGAGCTATAGATGCTTATTGAAAGCTTGGTGCAATCTATGTGCCCTTTACTGTGACTATGACTGCAAGATATGCATGCTTACCATGATCCTTATTGTGACCCTTACCACAAGCTATGGGACCGTGACCTCCCATTGGCCCACCCCATGTTCCAAGTACATAGATTTTTGGCTGGTGGGCCAACTGGGACTCACAGCAACATGGGCACCGTGACCCCCCATCGGCCCACCCCATGTTCCAGGTATGTAGATTTTTGGTTGGTGGGCCGACTGGGGCTCACAGAAACATGGGCACCGTGACCCCCCATCGGCCCACCCCATGTTCCAGTTACAAGGATCTGGTGGGCTGACTGGATGTGCAGGCAACAAGGGATTTGTCGGCTGACGTCGGTTCTACCGGTGTACAAGCCCATTGTACCCATTGGTTGACCGGCTGTTCCAGGTATGGTGACTGAATGGGCTCGCATTTCAAGACATTTTTTGTCCAAGCACCCACGTGAGCAAGTCGCATGATTGCATCATAGTGTTCTTGTGTCGCCGCTTTGTCTTTTCCTCTCATCTCTCCCTCGTACTTCTACCATCCTCAAATCTCAAACTCTTATGGCTAGTAGAGCACTCATAGAGGGGGATATCTGCTCCTTGTAAGGCTTCAAAAAATGAGTGAGTATACGCGCATGCAGCATGTGTTTCTGCCTTCTGCTGAGTTCTCGACCACCCTCTGAGTTAGATTACAAAGATTACTGCAAATTTCGAAATTTTTCTAGTACGTGTTCCGTCGCTGCTCTCATACACTTGTCCCATTGCATGCGCTGATGTCGTGCATGGTGTGATGTGACCCCACAATGTACAACTCGCCATGGCTTGTGGGGATGTGCATGGTGTTCAGCCTGCTTGTGCAGCATCGGCGGGTATGCACTCATAGCGCAGGCGGCACAGCTCGCTTCACCACGCACCTCCGGCTATTCAGCCAACATGCCCCCTTGAGTTAGCTGCCCTGCACGCCGTCCTGCAACCAGTGTCCATGCACCCCGCTACCCGACGCCCTGTTCTGCGTCCTGCCCACATGCTCTGCCTGCGATTTCGTCTAGCTGCCCAGCTCACATCGCCGTAACCACTTGTGCGTTTCACTGCCCAACCCGGCCCAGTCACGCCACCGCCTCACCTCGGCCACTGTTACGGTTATTTTGATTTTTCGAATATCGACAGAACTCACCACCGGGCGAATACGATACAGGGACTTGTTGCGCAACCAACCCCCTGGCTACTCGTGACTCTACTGGGCGTATCCCCAGTTGTATTAGCATGTAGGGCGTGTTTCACTTTTGACAGATCCAACTCTGTCCCCGTTTCATGTTTATCATTCGTTAGCTGACAGATGGCGTTCAACTGCCATCATCATTTCTATCTATCGTTTCAGACATATCACTACATACTTATCAAACGTTTGGTACTATAGCGTAGATAGTAGCGGTGACATCTGGGACGAACTTGACCCCTGAAACTTAGCGTAGTATAAAAGCTCATGTACTTATTGTCGAAGCTCTTCAGCTCGACCTTGTTGTATAAACAAGAAGTCTTATACTCGTTCTCAAACGTAGGAAACTACGCTCAGTATTTCTCACTCGAGCAATCGAACGAATAAGTCCTCGAAGTGCACACTGACTTCTCGGACTTAGGCGAGTCTTATATTCTATTCGACTCGCACTTGAACAGATTATATCCTCTAACGCGTATTGGATATTAATCGATCTCCTAAGGACTTCACTTAGGACCCGAAGGCATCTAACGAGTATTTGCCTTGCATACGGCGACGTGCCTACGTGCAGAAGAACGATCTATATTCGCGATTCGAATATACGAACGGGTATTCGACCCGTAACAGCCACCATGCGATTTCGCTGCCCAATCCACAGCCCGGATCACAGCGCGCCCCTGCCTCGGCTCCTGTATCCCTGTGCCCTGCCCCTATCTGGCACAGTGCCTTGCGTGTGCTCTTGCATGCTGTCATCCTCACCTGACCCAGCCTCACCCAAGGACCACTTGAGGTGAGTCCCGGTCCTCCCACATGGCTCATGCTCACATCTCTGCCCAGGCTGGGATAGCCCACATCCCTCTCTCCCACGCCAGTGCAACTCCCCTTGCTAGCGCCCCCTCGACCTCCACCTCCTTCCCACCCTTCCTGCCATGCCCTTACACTTCTGCCTTGGATGGCTCAGTAGCGGAACCCCGGCGATGGCGACATTGGAGAAGGTCAGCCCCAGATCAAGCAATGAGAGCCCCAAGTAAAACAAGAGAGTCCCAGGGTAAGTCATGGCCCGTTTGTGTTGACAAACGGCGGCCAAAGTCTGGCCAGCCACATCAATTGCTGACTACTACTCGGGATTTAGGTACAAATTAGCAAAGGTACACTACACTAGTACTACCCCTTTTATACCGTTGCTAAACTCAGGGCAGGCGGCGCAGCTCGCTTCACCGTGCGCCTCCGGCTATTCCGCCAACATACTGTAGGTATGGGTGGCTGAGGTGTGTGTGTTCCCCTTTCTCACTTGAATACAAATTTAAATCTCGATATTTTCTGCTAGTTGCCAACAAGGGAGGCAAGGAATTTTGGGGATGGATTCTGGTAGATGTTTGTACTTTTTTATACGACGCGAAACCTGCATCAAAATATGCAGAATATGTTCTGGTAGCTTTCTGTAGTTTGCGGCAGCTTATAAAATGGACAATGATAGGAATTTGTACGTTATGATTGATTTGGGAGTAAATGTTACGGGTCGAATACCCGTTCGTATATTCGAGTCGCGAATATAAATTGTTCTTTCCACATGTAGGCCCGTCGCCGTGTGCAAGGCAAATACTCGTTAGATGCCTTCAAGTCTTAGGTGAAGTTCCTAAGAGTTCGTTTAATATCCAATACGCGTTAGAGGATATAATCTGTTCAGGTGCGAGTCTGGTAGAATATAAGACTCGCCTAAGTCCGAGAAGTCGAGGTGCACTTCAAGGACTTAGTCGTTCAGTTGCTCGAGCGAGAAAATACTGAGCGTAGTTTCCTACGTTTGAGAATGAGTATAAGACTTCTTGTTTGTACAACAAGGTCGAGCTGAAGAGCCTCGACAGTAAATACACTTCGGGCATATTACAACAGGGACGGCTCTGCGGCTCTGCTACAAACAGATCGTCCGATAAGGCTTCCTATTGGCTGCCGGTATTATCCGGAGCGTTCCCAGTAGCTTAGACCCCGAACACTTTGTGTTATGTCAGCACATTGAATACAGAAAGCAAGATATTAGTGTGTATTCAGGCTACAGCGCATCTTGAGCTGCTTCTAATGAAGTTTAGATGTATATAGATTGTCTGTGAGGCCCGGGAATCGCTAGCTTGCCTCACGGAGAAACAAAAGCTAGCTACTCGAATAGGGCGCTTATGGAACTAGGCGCGCATCTACGGCGCTTACTTGGTTGTGTAATGGGTAGCCCAATAACGCCCCACAGAGCTGCTGGTTCTGGATGCCTGCAGTCCATGCACAAAAGGGGCAGCAAGGATTGCAGAGGGCGAGGATAGGAGACTGCGGCACTCCGCGTACACCAGACATTGGTGCGTACTACACTATGTAATACCCAAAAGGGCAACGTAGTAATACTATCACTTCTACGTTGCGCATAACTTTGTAGTCTTTATATTGTATATTGTGCTGACTCTAGAGCTATTTGTCCAGGTTCGCCAAAATCCGCCTATACTGCTCACTCATTGTCAAGTCGTAGCCGGCGAGTCAAGCGCTTATTCTATCCGAGGAAACCAAGAGTCATAGTGAATGCAGCGCTACTAGCGCTCGGATAGCACCGACTCAACATGTATCACACTGTATGATCTGTTATAATGATTCATTGCTGTTTTAGCGGTAGTATCAATAGTCAATGATTCACGGGTAGAGGGACATAACAAGGGAGTCCATCTCAATAAATGCAGCGCACGTGGTTATAAGTGTCCCGGGTCGTTCCGCCACCGCGACCAAACAATTGGGCGTTTATCAGCAGAGCCGTCCCTGTTAGGCATGGGAAAGTATGGCGATTTCAAAATCCGAGATCCGCTCAAAACCTGTCGCCAGACGGACTCTGAATTTGCTGCGTTATCCCATGTGACAATTTGTCACTTGGTACTAATCTCGTGACCAGACGGTAAACACCGGAAAGAGTTTGAATATCTGAGGGCTCGTCGCGGTGTATAACGTCTGGTAGATTTCGTATACGCGGGTGTAGATGACCCCACCATGCTTTTAGCGTCACATAGCTGTTACCCCGCGTTACCATAGTGTTACCGGCCGATCGGCAGCTGCCACGCGTGCTCATCATTTATTTTGATATCTTCTCCATCCGTGAACTTGCGTGCAACATGACCCCTTGCTGCCCTACAACAAGCCCTCCGAGAACATGGCCTGCTGTCATTTAGGTGATGGCAAATTCTAACCAGCCAGGCGTGCATAATTCGACTCGGCAACGACGAACGTCACATTTTCAGGAGCTCCTTGATAGTGCGCATACAGCGGCAGCCATAACGCGCAATTATGAGTCTCACGATACGCGCGAGAAAACAAACGCGTTCAAAACTACGTTTAGAGCCGACTTATCCCTCTCTGACTGGGAACTCGACATTACGGAAGCGCTGCTTCTTGGAATCGATGCCATCGTAATCGCAGTAACCGGTTCTGTAAAGACAATGCCTTTTTCGATGCCCTTTTTGTTCGAGGGGAATAGAGAATAAATAATCATTTCATGCCGTGCTAATTGCAGTGTGCTAGTCTCTTACACGTCGCGTCGCGAGCGTGACAATTCGGGATCACGTGGTGGGGTCATCTACACGAAATCTACCAGACGGTATACCACTGGGGAGGGGCAACCGTAGCGGGGCGGCAAAATCCGAGCGGCAAGCGTCTATCATGCGCCACAGCCCCTGCCGGACAGGTCTCTCCCCGGCATGAGCTAGACACGCATAGCGCGACGGTATCAGTGTAAAGGCTCGCCAGGAAAAAGGTTTCGCGCCTCATGATAGTGGAGTAGATTGATTAGAACTACGAAATGAATACTTTCTTTGGGACAGAATTCTTTTAATTAAATCGCTTCATGTCAATCTGTGCATCCGGGGTACAACACAGCACGCTATGAATAATTTAACGAAATTCTGTCCCAAACGTTCTTCGAAGAAATGCAGAGATCAGAGGTATATGTACCTACTTCATGCTATAACTAATTACTCCAGGAGAAGATGCATTCCCATCAATTGATAGAAGTACATTTTAGAATGCTTTTTAGACGGAATCAGGCAAGCAAGAAAAGACTCAAACCATTTGAGATCAAGTAGAAAGAGCTAGACATTAGTGAAGTTCAGTTATATATGCCCCATTCCAACCTCATTCTGAGGTATAGATTATTTCGTGTGGACACGACACAGTTGGATTTCCCTTCCTAATTGGGATGTACGCGCCACAGGCACGTCGCATCTGAATCGCATCATACTTTATGGCAAGTCACGTCGCGTCTTGTTTAAAAGCGCATCAAATTTGATGGCAAAGACCCAGAAGCCCATGCATGTCATTCTGTTGACGAGGCTGGCTCAGATACTGAAAGCAAAATGTCATTCAATGATATCAGCAACGAATCCGAGTGAGATAGAGAGAGATTGACCTTCGAGATACAATTGTTGCATTAACAATATCTTGGACATGTATAGTATGTACGACTACTTCTTGGTAGTGTATACCACCTAGCATGGGCCACCGCTAATATCTAGTAATAACGTATGAGGCCCTCATGCACTGATACCAGCGTCAATAGCGCCACAATCATGATTTCGGCACTTAATTACCGTTTGAGGTAGGTCATTCAGACTCCGAAGTGATAAGCTCTGGACACAATTTTTGGCGGGGTTGCCCCTCCCCATATACATATACACCGCGACGAGCCCTCAGATATTCAAACTCCGTCCGGTGTTTACCGTCTGGTCACGAGACTAACTTGGTATATGTTGGCGCCCACGGAATTGACATAGCAAGAACTCAACCGATTGCAAAAGGTGGTTTGTGACATTGATTCTGTGCTCGCTATCCTGAATCTCACTCGAGGGGTGCTATTAAGACGTATCAAGGATGTATCTGAATGCCCGAAAAAGAGTATCTTCACCGAGGAAGGATGCATCTCGATTGAACTATGCTTCTGAGCATATATACTAGACCCTCTTGTCGGGCGCCCTACTCGCCCTTCCACTGACTCAATTCGATGCACTGGTCCACCATCATCGAAGCGAATTGCGGCGGGTACCGCTCTACAACATCCACCTCGCGCACCGCCTCGCTCAGCACTTTGACGTCCTCCTCCGACAACTGGATCTCTGCCGCCTTCGCGTTCTCCTCGAGCCGCGCAACAGAGCGCGTGCCAGGGATCGGCACAAAGTCAGGATGTACCGCGAGGATCCACGCGAGCGCAGCCTGGCTAGGGGTGGCATCGTACTTCTGCGCGACATCGGCGAACTTTTGGGCGAGCAAGATGTTCTTGGGGAAGTTTTCGTCGGAAAAGCGCGGAAGCATGAGGCGCAAGTCATCTGCGTCGAAATCTTTGCGCGATTTGTACCTGCCGCCCATGTCAGTGCTTTCTGACATGCGTCATCCATGAACATAGTCGCGTACCGTCCAGTAATCAAGCCTATGTGGCGCGAGTGTTCAGTTTCTGCGATAGCAAATCTTGTGAAGGCACACGCACCTCTGCCGAGAGGCGAGTATGCAACGATGGCTACACCGAGCTCGCGCGCAGCTGCGACGAATCCGGACGTCTCGATCTCCAGCGTGAACGGGCTGTACTCCATCTGGCACACGACGACCTTCTCGCCGACACCGGGCACTGCCTTCGCACGGCGCAGGACCTCAATGCTGCATTCGCTGAGCCCAAGGTACCTGATCTTCCCGCTCTCCACGTACGGCCTCAGCGTCTCCAGGACCACTACCAGCAGAAACAATACCGCTCAGCCGCGGAGAAGGAGTGAATAGTTGCAAGGGAGTGCGATCGTACCTTCTATGGGCACGTTGGGGTCTACGCGGTGCTGGTAGTAGAGGTCGATGTAGCCTGTCTGGAGCGCCTTAAACGACCTTTCGAGCTGAGCCCTGATGTATGACGGCGTGCTCTTCTGCGTCCACACGAGAGTCGGGCCAGACATATCCGCAGAGCCAAATTTCGTCGCGATGAATATCTCCTCACGCCTTCCAGTCTCAGTGAACCACTTTCCAATCATTTCCTCGCCTGCGCTCACCATCAGGCTCGAGCACGACATGCAGGGACCGGCAGAAGCTCACTAGTTCCGTATACATCAGCGGTGTCCCAGAAGGTGACGCCGCGGTCTGCGGCGTATGTCAGCGTCTTGTACGCCTCGACTTCGTCCGTCTTGCCGTACCATGCTCCCATCCCTGTGTACATCTGCGATGAGCACTACAAATGCGTCAAAGATATTCTACAAGCATACCCATTGCTCCAAAACCGAGCGCACTAACGTAGGGACCGTTGGTGCCTATCTGGCGAGTAGGATAGTTCGATGCAGGAGCCATTGTGTGGGACTCCTTGTCGAGAATGTCCCTTGAAGACCTGCCTTTATATGCATATGACTGCATCATGCGCTCATTGTTGTTGGTGTCTTGGAACAGCCAGCCGTAGAGGATTGCGAGTCTACACGGCAGTATTCATCGCCTCCCAAGGAATCGGCCCGTAGACGGCCTCGTCCGCGTCATCCTCTATAGTCCCGGCATGACGCATGACGCGTTGAATAGTGCTGGACAGTTACTATTAAATACGCCACAGGGCTCGATAATAATGATATGTATCATTACTTTGGTTGGTGCCCGGGGTATGTAATTGTATTGTAATGGAATATCATAATACTATTGTAATTGTGTTTAATACTATCTATTGGTGTATTGTCACACCATCCAGGTATCCAATCCCATGGCCTAGCCCTAGTTTCATCCATTCCTTTGTAACTATTATATTGGAAGCAGATTGCATCAGCATCAATGAACAAGCATTGGAAAGTGTATATTTACTAACAGAGAATAGGTGCTCAACTGAGATACTGCCATCCAGAATAGGAAGTATATCACAGATGATGCACAATAGTACAGGGAGGTGGCGAGCATGAGTCTGTGCCATATGGAGACAAATATACAGCAAAATGGGATAGGATTTGTGTCACAGAACACCCTGTGGGGGGGTGTTACGGTTAGTCCGATTTTTCGAACGCTGACGAAACTCACCACTGGGCGAATACGACACAGGGACTTGTTGCGCAACCAACTCCCCTGGCTACTCGTGACTCCGCTGGGCGCATCCCCAGTTGTACTAGTGTATAGGGTGCATTTCACCTTTGGCAGATCCAACTCTGCCCCCGTTTCATACTTATCATTTGTTAACTGATAGATGGCGTTCAACCACCATCATCATTCTTATCTATCATTTCACTACATACCTACCAAACATTTGGTACTATAGTGCAGATAGTATCAGTGACATCTGGGACAGCCTTGACCCCTGAAACCCAACGTAGTATATAAACCCATGTATTTACTGTCGAGGCTCTTCAGCTCGACCTTGTTGTACAAACAAGAAGTCTTATACTCGTTCTCAAATGTAGGAAACTACACTCAGTATCTCTCACTCGAGCAACTGAACGACTAAGTCCTTGAAGTGCACACTGACTTCTCGGACTTAGGCAAGTCCTATATTCTATTCGGCTTGCAACCTGAACAGATTATATCCTCTAATGTGTATTGGATATTGAATGATCTCCTAGGGATATCACCTAGGACTTTAAGGCATCTAATGAGTATTTGCCTTGCACACATCCTTTGGATGACGTGCAGAAGAACAATCTATATTCACAACTCGAATATATGAGTGGGTATTCAGCCTGTAACAGGGGGTCTTGACATCCCTCGCTGTATTGCAGAAGCACTCCTAGGCTGCGGAGATAAGTCTTCAGTGTATAGTTACCTCTCGTTGTGCCTTATCAGACCATCTAACCTACTAGATTAGCGCTGTAGGGTAGCGTGCGCTGTCACGGATGTGCCCAGGGGGCCACTGTACTACCCTCGCTATAGGTTCCACATGCGGCGCTAGGCGTACGCCGCGTCTCTGGTCCTCAGCCACCTCCTCGTGCGTCTCTCTAGTTTGTTGGTCACCTGACTGTTAGGTTAGCGCTGTAGGGTAGCGCGCGCCTCAGGTATCACACGTTATGGTCACACTAGTTACATGCGTTACAGTAGTTACATATCATGTGCTCTCTTAGATAATGCGCGCACGGGCCATTACTTTAGGGCGGCCATTACTGGCCAGCTACACATGTATAAGTACGACGGATGAGGACTTACATCCTCATCCTTGAGATTCTCGTCAATGCACTATTGTGCCTCTCTTACTACTTCCCTGCGCGTGCTCTGGCCCGAGGGCCCCTCTTGTCTTGCTCGACTGTGTGGTGCCTCACTACGTCGCCTCTAGGAGTCCTTAGGTGGGGCTCGCCTTTGGTACAGCCAACAAGGTCACCGCTGGCGCGGCGTCGCACACGTCTTGTAGGGCGTTAGGGATTCCCCCTGATGCCAGGGTCGCACAGACGAGTAAGTCTGTGACATAATCTCAAGGATATCTTACCTCCCCTCCGACGCCAACTGCGTTGGGGCCGAGGGTTCTCCACATACAGGTAGCCATGGCAACGCGGCGGGGCAGCCTCTGGTAGAAGCACCAGAGGTCCGTACTTTTACGAGCCCCCACGAAGCGTTAACCCAGGCAAAGCTACCGTATGGAGTGAGCAAGCAAGTCCGCCCCCTTTCGAACGCAAGGTAGAAGGGGTCAACCGACGTAAGCCCCGTTTGAGGACCCGCCGCCGTCATTACCCATAATGCGCGCGCGTGTGGAGGTCTAGGGCAGTCCGGCCAGTTACCCCTGGGCGGCAGGCACAAGTACAAGATCTCATGACCAGTGGGTATGCGAAGGAACCCGCAAGGGTCTCCAACCCCACACCGACGGTCTCGAAGGATAGACAACAACAACGACAACTGACTACCATACTCGACCGAGCCAACCACATACCCCGAGGTCGGTGCGTCACGCTCAGCCACGTCGGCGTCAGTCCTAGGAGGCGGAATGAACAACATTACCACAACCTCCGATGGGCCCGCTCACCGCTGACGAGCCTCATTCACTCACGTTGCGGGATGTAAGGGAAACAGGGAATGGTCCTCCGTTTCATCCCAATGCTCCCCTGAAGGTGACGCTCACTTCACTCCTCCACCGGCGGACGGACCGTGCACATGGATGCTCCTCATGAACCACATGAGCCGTGTGTTAAACAAGCAACCAAGGATGCGAGGGTCGTAGGATATAAGGTAGAACGTTAGGGACAACGTTTTTTAGGAGGGGGGGTAATGTCACGGATGTGCCCAGGGGGCCACTGTACTACCCTCGCTATAGGTTCCACATGCGGCGCTAGGCGTACGCCGCGTCTCTGGTCCTCAGCCACCTCCTCGTGCGTCTCTCTAGTTTGTTGGTCACCTGACTGTTAGGTTAGCGCTGTAGGGTAGCGCGCGCCTCAGGTATCACACGTTATGGTCACACTAGTTACATGCGTTACAGTAGTTACATATCATGTGCTCTCTTAGATAATGCGCGCACGGGCCATTACTTTAGGGCGGCCATTACTGGCCAGCTACACATGTATAAGTACGACGGATGAGGACTTACATCCTCATCCTTGAGATTCTCGTCAATGCACTATTGTGCCTCTCTTACTACTTCCCTGCACGTGCTCTGGCCCGAGGGCCCCTCTTGTCTTGCTCGACTGTGTGGTGCCTCACTACGTCGCCTCTAGGAGTCCTTAGGTGGGGCTCGCCTTTGGTACAGCCGACAAGGTCACCGCTGGCGCGGCGTCGCACACGTCTTGTAGGGCGTTAGGGATTCCCCCTGATGCCAGGGTCGCACAGACGAGTAAGTCTGTGACATGCGCCTCAGGTACTCACACCATGGTCACATGTAGTGTACATAGTGCCCCTAGTCACATGCCTCCTTAGTTACTGTGCACAGACAGGTACTTTAAAGCTAGGCTAGTAGTACTGTCACTCATGTATATAATGTACATCAGGATGGGGCTTACTCCTCATCCTTGAGATTCTCGACAATGGACTTCAGTCCCTTTCTGACAAGGCCACTAAAACCTTAGAGTGAACTGAGGGGAGTGAAGTGGATGGACGCCAAGTTCAGACTGGGGTTACCAGCTGAACGAGGCCTGCTATTATACTGCTAGGCTGTTTGTACAGGTTTGTACTATAATGATCGTATATGGTAACTAGTGAGTCTGGGGTGTGACTAGAGTAGGGGTCTAAGCCAGACTCTGAAACATAGAAGCATAGTATGATATGAAATACATAGTGGTCATCATGGCCGTGTGGGAACGGACCCTGTGCGTCGTAATCTAGGCGTTGCCTGGTTCCTTCCAGTGTATGATCCGGGCCTGGCTGGGCCTGGGGACTCTAGGGACCAGATCAGGCTCGTTGTTGTTGGGGAAAGCTTTTGCCCGTGACATCACCCCCCCCTTTAAGTTCCTCGTCCCAAGGAGTCATCGTATATATCGTTGCATATTCGCCAGGCGGCCTAGGGATGACAAAGTCACCTGCTCCTTTGTGATTGGAGAAGTCAAACTCACGAATCATCTTGTGTATGTATACCACTGGGTAGTCATAATATACAATTCTGCCTGGTTTCTGGCGTTCGATGGGTCGATGTACTTCGATTAAATATAATCCCTTGTAAGTGTCTGGGTGTAAGGGGATAAAGAACTGCACCGGTTTGTCATGCCACCAGTGTATCTTCAGATGCTCTCACTCCATGAGTATGTCCAGGCTAGCGTGCATGGTGCAGACGATGGTGAGTCCATATTTCTTCATGACAGAGTAATGAGCTTCTGTGGGGTTGACGACTTTGGTGTCACCATCGGTAATGGTTCTATTTTTCCATTGTGCCCCCAGTGCTTATGGGTTCTGCTCATAGAAGTCGTCAACCTGGGAGTGGTCCACGTCTCACTTACGCTCCCAGGTCCTCAATCCATCCGATGTGGAGGTGAAAGACGCCGTACAGTTAATTATTCGCTTTTATGGTATATTTTCTATTTTACTTGTACTATACTGTCATACTCCCACCAACTCTACCAGCGCGCGAGCTATGTCCCGCGGATATGTTTAACTAACGCGACGTAGAGCTGTTGATGATCTAGACCGACGTTCCCGCGCTCAAGGGCGGCGAGATGCGTACGTAAATAGGGCGCGGTCTATGATCAGCCAACCACGTTCGAGCCATTGCACGTTGTGTTTGACATGTCTTAGGGTATAGCAGACGTGTCTGTGCCAATGATGCGGCTCCCAGCTCGTTTATACTATTATGGCAAATCCTTTACTTAATTAGGTACTTTCTCCACTCCCTTTCATCATAGTTTCTGTCCTGTCGCTTTTCAGTCGGCTCTCAAATTCTGGCACCATGTAACATATAAACTGGGCCTTCGACACACTGTAAAAAAATCTCTCTTCCCGCGCTTTTCATACTAGCTTACCTCTGAGTTCTGGCGAGGCGACGCCATCCCCTCAAGAGAAGCAAGACGTTTAGCGCGAGTAGAAGGTCACTCGTAAGCACGATTAGTCGCTTAGTTTATTAGTTTTACTTCGTCTATCTACGTATATTCGTTACGCGACCGTTCGCGGCCATCGTATTCTGTGCTGGGTTTGTTCGCATTCCCGCACACACCCTCTCCGGTCTCTCGCACATATAGTCGGCGACCTGCTATTCGCTGCATTCTCCGCACTGCCCTTCCACACCGATCACTGCACCTCGTACTCCACTCGTCCGCATTCTTCTCACGATTGGAGTATCTTTGTTGCCGTGATCTGTGTTTCTGGCATAGATTGAACTCTTTGTTGTTTGAATTCTGGTTCATGGTAGGGGGTGAGTAATATCTCGTGAAACACCGGGTGAATACCCCACATATCAGTCATACAGAGCTGGGTTTAGAGCCTCTGTAGGCTGTAGCATAGGGCTAAGGGGTTTTAGGCCTCTCGTAGGCCATAGTCCGTATGGTACATGGTTCGTGCCAGTAATGGCGTGAGTCCGTGGTTGGTAATGACCATGTAGCCAGTAATGGCTGTAGTCCGTGGAGACGGGAGGTGTAGGATTCGGTTGGTTGGGTGGACGTGGTCCTAGCTGTGAGTCTGTATGGTTGTGACCTGATGAGGTGTGGTCCAGGTAGCAAGGGGTTGGTCTGGTTAGGTGCTACTGGGCTCATCATGGTTGGTCAGGGTCACGTGACTGCTATTGGCTTTGTGCTGAACTGGACGTGTGGTCTGGGACTAGGGTTCTTAGGTGTGGCTGGTGATGTTGTTAGCTAGTGCCCGTGATGGTACATATGTAGTATGTAGGGCTTAGGTCTAGCTGAGGCATTGGGTTTCCAGCCTCGGGGGTGCTCTCGATGATCGGAAAAGGTATCGTGCCTTAAGACTTGAAACTGGCATGTGACACTCAATCTGCCAACTGCCCTTCACTTAGGAAATGGTAGTTGTGAGCTAGGTTTGCATGCAGATTAATCTACTAGCTGCGGCAGATTAATCTACTGTGACAATAAAATGGTACATCAAGCATTCAAACCAAGGACCTTGACACAGATGAGAATAACAGCATCACAGCATAATTAGCCAACTGAGCCATAGTGGCAACAATTACCTTTGACCAATCAAAATATATACAACGCAAATTTTGCACACAAATCATCAAGGCAACTAACTGCTACAACAAGCATAAAGAAATCAATGATAGTGGTAGCTTGATTTACCATGCCTGACCTGGAGCAACTCACCATGGGAAAGCTGAATACACTGGAATCACAGGTCTTTAGAGGCAGATTCATCTGTATTTGTGTTATGGATGATGTTAAACTGCGAAAATGAAGTTTACAAAATACTCTATATATTGCTTAAAAGTGTGCAGACAGTAGTTGCACTGTAGCTCAGTTGGCTAATGTATGCTGTGATGCTCTTATTCTTATCTGTGCCAAGGTCCTTGGTTCAAATCCTGGATGTACCATTTTATTGTCACAGTAGTTTAATCTGCTGCAGCTAGCAGATTAATCTGCATGCAAACCTAGCTCACAACTGTGATTTCTTAAGTGAAGGGCAGTTGGCAGATTAAGATAGCTGACTGAAGTCCCTCTAGTGGTATGCCCCTGCTGGTTTATTCCAACATAAATACAGTTGAAGGCTATATTTACCCACAAGTTATGCAGTAGTCACATGAGTGGGCAGCGGTGTTGGGCTGTACTGTTTTTACAACCCGGAGGATGACCTGTAAGGTTTTAAGACCACATGGGGGATTGAACCCTCGACCTCTGCCCCATAGCCTTCCACTGTATTTATGTTGGAATAAACCAGCAGGGGCATACCACACCATGGAGTAGTGGTATGCCCCTGCTGGTTTATTCCAACATTTTCATGCCTCAAGCTGAGTGGTTAGCGAAGACACCAAATGCCACTATCACGAAGTTTCCTTCATCGGCTCGATATCTAGCGAGCGGGCCGCATGCTTCGACTTCACTGCACAAGTGATGAGAACACGCTAATGGTAGCGGAACTCATTACTGCACCACAGGGCAAGCTGCTGTATGCAGACCATCAAACTTGAACATATGCAATCTGCCCTTTACGCTCACCCGCCGGTGCGGGTGATCCTCAAAAACCATGGGACAGGGCGAGGGCGTTTGGGACATTATCTTCTGCAGGCATGATCAAAGGTGTAGGAACGGTGAAGATGATCCCTTCAGTACTTGCCCTCGCACGCAGCGTGCATAGGATGCCTCGTCAGCAGCCCTGGAGATGGGTATATCCAATGTGACACTTCCCTGAATTAATGCAAGGTGTCTCGGGGTCACAGTAGCGGTTTGAGGTGAGATTCTTGACAAGCTGCACTGGGACTACATACTTCGGCATGGCCAGACAGATGCGCATCTTGCTCGCCCTTGGGCCCGAGAAGGCATCGTGTTGTACAAACCTTCCGGAAAGAATTCATTCTTGTTGCTGAACTGCCGCCGCGTGTATCGGAACTTGGCAGGCTGAGCGCCGCCACATTCACAGGACTTATATCAATGTATGGCTGGCCATGCCAAATATAAGTTGGAATCGCCTACATGTACATCGATCGCGATCGCACGATCGTCTCCAGAGTCCAGATTGACTTAGATCTGCGCAAGTACGCAATGATCACGTGCTATGAGCCCCGGCATCCCATCACTGGCAAGAATGAGCTTGGACTCGGAGCGGCGCAGTTTGCTACCGGCCCAATGACGATGCACAGCACTAGCACGGCAGAAATCGACAAACGTTCTGTGACATCGAAACACCGGTTCTGGACAGGCATCACGAACACATAAAGCTGTCACTGAAGCAACAGAAATCGGTTCGACGAGTGCGTTTGCCTACAGGCGCGACGATGTTTGTAGTAAATCACGTAAGGTACAGTACAAAAATCTGAGCAATTAAATACTGGTTCACCCTCGTACCTGTTACGGTTATTTTGAATTTTTGAACGCTGACAGAACTCGCCATCGGGCCAATACGATACAGGGACTTGTTGAACGACCAACTCCCTGGCTATTCGATATATTCCCGGTTGTATTAGTGGATAGGGCGCGTTTCACTTTTGGCAGATCCAACTCTGCCCCCGTTTCATGCTCATCATTCGTTAGAACTGATAGATGAAGTTCAACCACCATCATTCCTATCTATCGTCTCAGATATATCATTCCATACCTATCAAACGTTTGGTACTATAGCGTAGATAGTATAGGAGACCTCTGGGACGGACTTGACCCCTGAAACCTGACGCAGTATATAAACTCATGTACATACTGTCGAAGCTTCTCAGCTCGACCTTGTTGTACAAACAAGAAGTCTTATACTCATTCTCAAACGTAGGAAACTACACTCAGTATTTCTCACTCGAGCAACCGAACGACTAAGTCCTCGAAGTGTACACCAACTTCTCGGACTTAGGCGAGTCTTATATTCTAAACAAGACTTGCACTTGGACAGAATATATCCTCTAACACGTATTGGATATTATACGATAATCATATCTAGGACTTGAAGGCATCTAACAATTATTTGCCTTGCATACGGCAAATGTGCCTAAGTGCAGAAGAACGATCTATATTCGCGACTCGAATATACGAATGGGTATTCGACCCGTAACAGTACCAAAGATTCCGGCCCCGCCATACCTGACTCTCAACGCGCGCGCGACTTCCAGGCATGCACATCAGCGAAGTGCAAGACCGTAGATCTACTCGTATCTACGTAGATATACCTAGCAGGTCCTGTAAATGTGGCCGGACCTGTATTGTTACGGTTATTTTAATTTTTTGAATATCGACAGAACTCACCACCGGGCGAATACGATACAGGGACTTGTTGCGCAACCAACCCCCTGGCTACTCGTGACTCTACTGGGCGTATCCCCAGTTGTATTAGCATGTAGGGCGTGTTTCACTTTTGACAGATCCAACTCTGTCCCCGTTTCATGTTTATCATTCATTAGCTGACAGATGGCGTTCAACCGCCATCATCATTTCTATCTATCGTTTCAGACATATCACTACATACTTATCAAACGTTTGGTACTATAGCGTAGATAGTAGCGGTGACATCTGGGACGAACTTGACCCCTGAAACTTAGCGTAGTATAAAAGCTCATGTACTTATTGTCGAAGCTCTTCAGCTCGACCTTGTTGTACAAACAAGAAGTCTTATACTCGTTCTCAAACGTAGGAAACTATGCTCAAGTATTTCTCGCTCGAGCAACTGAACAACTAAGTCCTCGAAGTGCACACTGACTTCTTGGACTTAGGCGAGTCCTATATTCTATCAGACTCGCACCTGAATAGATTATATCCTCTAACGCGTATTAGATATTAACCGATCTCCTAAGGATTCCACTTAGGACTTGAAGGCATCTAACGAGTATTTGCCTTGCATACGGCAACGAGCCCACGTGCAGAAGAACGATCTATATTCGCGATTCGAATATACGAATGGGTATTCGACCCGTAACATGTATACTCATGTATAACCCCCTTATAGTAGCAGGTCCGCGCAATATAGTGTTGCCGAAGTTCAGTTCGGTTCAGGTTCAAGGGGGTATGAGGCTGAACCTAGAACCGGACCAGCTATGGAGAGCCTGAACCTGAACCTGAACCTGGACTGAACCTGCTGAACCAGTTCAGCATTCAGTTCACGGTTCGAACTGGGTTCGGACCACTGAACCGCTTGATTTAATCATCTATGGACAGAAATTTGGACTCAAACTACGGGTCTTCTAGGACAGTTACCCCTAGCTATCTATATTGTTCCTAGCACCAATGCATCCACTACGGTAGCCGCCCTTCAGAATCTGCAGTGCCTCAAATGTCTCTGGGGTGAGTTGGTTGCGAAGTTTTGTCCCTGTTCTACTCTACCTCCACTCGAAAATGCTCGTTCTGATGACACTGAGGATCCTTGAATACAAAGATAGTCACGAGCAATCCTAGACAGCACCGGATATTGTGTGGCATGATATTTAATTCATAGGTTAGTTTCATGACTTGTACATGCTAAGAATGATCAGCACTCACCCCCCACCATTTAATTGGGTCATCAACATCTTCCAGAGGGCTGTTCAAGTAATCCCTGAGCTCTCTATGAGGATCACGGGTCTTCCCTTCATTTTCCAAACGTGAACGAATAGAATTCCTAATCCAGGAACCAGCATATCCTTTGTCCCGCTCCATGGACTCTATGTGTAAATTTTAGCATATAATGAGGCAGGTATATTCAGGAATTACCCGGACGAGATGTAAGCACAGCTTGCTCAGTTGTATGCAGTCCGAAATCTCTAGCATATGCATCAAACTAATGGCAGGAAGTCAATGTCAGGCTGAGCTCTACTTTTACATACAAGGAATCCAATTACCACAGCATCCAATGCAGACTTGCCAGAATTGTATCGCTGCTGATCCCAATTTCGTTTTATGTATTCTAGCTTGATTGAAGGATCAAGAGCTATTGAATGAAATGAATAAACAACATCTTGAACAGCAATGATTACATACCAAGGCAAACAAAGTAGATATCAGTTTGTCCAGTAGCTTGATACCACTTGTGGATTTTTGCAAGACCTGCATGAAGTCCCTTCAAGACAGGAGAGAACTTAGGTTGCTGTGCCATGATCTCCCAGCGCTTCTGCAGACATTCAAGGGTTGGAATAGCACGCCAAACAGTTGGCTTGTTCTCAGATGAGAATGTGGTCTGTGCATTGTATGACTCCTAAACGATGAATCATGAGCTGTATGAGGAGTGGATATGTCAAAACACACTTGGAGAACCTCTTGGATGAGCTCTAGAAGTTGCCACTCATGCTCGGTGATTTGATAATCAGCATACCGCTTTCCCTTTAGGTTGGGAACTTTGGGGCTACTATCAGCGAGTAAACAGAATTTTTTGACGGCCTAGTCGATTTTAGAAGATACTAAGCCATGAATGTACAATAGTGTCATTTAACGTACCACTTTGTTTGTGATCACACGGGTCAAAAGATCGTACATAGATCCCCATCTTGTTCTCACCCACTTGATGAGTTGAAGTGGGGCTATACCCTCTTCCTCACAGACTTTTGCAAAGTATGCTTTAGCCTGAGGAGATGCTCGAATCTATGAATGGGGATAAGCAGTTATTTCACGATTACAGTACTTTGAAGTTACACAAACCTGATTAATGAGGGCCAAGACTTTTCCAAGCATGTCACCAGCATCAAAATCAACAACATTATCGACTTCCTCATCTTCTGGAGCTGATTCATCAGTAGAATTGCCAGCAAATAGACTATTCCCGTGCTCATCATCCTCATCATTATAATCCTCGCCCGCATCATCAATTGCTGTCACCGTAACTTTCTTGAAGCGCAGTGGAGTTGGACACACGCCTTCAATGAAGCTCTTCGCACTAAGATGCATTGTATGCTCCATACAACGTCCACGGCGCTTTCGTGCAATCCAGCGTCGACCAGGGGGATTGTCAAGCACCCGCTGAAGAACATGCATGGCTCTGTCATTTGTAGATGCATTGTCCGAAGTTGCCCAGCCAATCTGTTAGTATAGATTAGTATAATACATACATAGCAGTATCCAAGTACCTTTTCCCTGAGACCATATCTGTCAACAATTTGGAGGATAAGAGCTGCAGTATTTGCACCACTATGATTTCCTTCAATCTGAGTGAATCCAAGGAGCCTGGACTCGAGCTCCCATTCATTTGGGTGCTCAGTAGGTGCATTAATGTAGTGTGCAGTCACAGCGAGATATGTGTCTTGCGCATTTGAGGTCCAGGAATCAAATGCTAGAGATATTTGACCAGGAATATTCTACACCAACAATTAGTGGTAAATCAACACATTCAGTGCTGCTTACATCAAGATGTTTGCATAGCAGTCCCTCTAGCTCAAGAGCTTTCGCCATAATCTCCTCCCTAACTTTTGTGCGGTGGGGAATGTCGGACTCCTTGGTTTGTGGGCGCTGATACTTAAGGATGCGCCGAAACGAGGATTTCTCAACAACATTGAACGACTAAAATTAAATTTAGTATTAGTACAGGATGGGAAATAGTGATATATGATGTACCTGGTCCTCAGTGACAATGTACTCAATGATATGATCCAACAGCCCTTCGCTTGTCCACTTTGATACCTGTTTGATGAATACATCCAGCTTACCCTGATTGAGATCTATAGCTTCTACATCCTGAATATTGCTCTTTCCCCCCTTTGGAAGTGCACGCTCATGCAGTGTAATACCAGACTCTGCACATTTTGCCTTGTACACAGCTCCATGAGTTCCCCAATTCCTACAGTTGTGTAAGCAGCACGAATGTGATGTCAATAAAATCTAAAGTATACCTTGAAATATGAGCTCGAAGAGTTGACACACCACCAGTGAACCAGCAATTGTCAATGCGGATTTCTAATGCCCTAGAAAGTTCATTTGACCGTTAATCAACTATAGAATTAAATAACAACTGACGCACTTGCATACTTCACACCAATGGCCTTTTTGGCTGAGCCCCCCCTTCAATGTACGCTCCTCCATTGTGAAGATCAAGCGTATCAGAAGTTCGTTCATCATTACCACGTGCATTTCGACGTTGGTGCTTCCTCTGCAGTACAATATATAAATGCTATCCACAATTCGAAGATTTACATACCACTCGTTCACTTGCGATTTCGTCCTTCATCTGCTCATATACATCAAGTTCATCCTTTCCTTCATCGACAATATCCTTTTTTCATCAAAGGACAGGCTATCCTCGACATTAGAAGGGATGTGCTCTTCAGCAGGAGATAGATCACGATTCTTGGGACGCTTGGATGACCTTGAATTTTCATCCCATGGATTCTGCCGCTTACCTGAGGCAGATACACGGTTACAGCTTCTCTAGACACAGATCTGTTGAGTTATGCTCACTTTGGATGCTAGGTGCAGTACTTCCTCCCTGAATGATGTGCTTCTTGGATTGGGAAGTCGGGTGATTTTTTCCTAGTATAGAGTGAGACAGATGCAGTAAAAAAGTCAGTCACATGGATTTACCGAAGCCATTAGCACTACCAGAGCTAGAACTTGCTGCTGACTTCGAGAAGAATACTCTGATTCCCAGAGGGTCCTCATTCGCAGCTTTCCATGTAGGTTTGCGGATGCGCTGCCCTGCAACTCGTAAAGCTGGCTGTTTTCCTGTGAGACCTTGATAATACATGTATGAATAGGAGAAGCACATTTCATTTATACGCACCTTTCGTTGAGCTTCCGGTCGGTGTCTGTTGTGCTGCTACATTTGGAAGTGGTTCTTCATCCTCTTCAGAGTGGTAAAATAGAATTCCAGATGTGTCCTCCAGAGTGCCATCGTCATGTAGTCCACAGTTCTCACTAAAGGAAGCCATACTGAGATATCAAGCAATCAGAATCTGTCGGAGTGCCTCAGTGAACTGCAAATTGTTAGGATTTAGATTGACAGAGGGGTGACGAACTGCCGGTGACCCTCAATGCTCCAGCTGGCCTATTATACATGCATTCAGATTGGACAGAAGATCGACGACAACTGTGCCCTTGCGCAGATTATCGAGGGTTTACCTGAGTATTTCTGCTCGGATTAGTGCTTACATGGTTGGCAACCGTTATCGGAGCAGATCAGGCCGCTCGCATTTTGCTGATGCCACCAGATTGCCCATACTTGCGCCATCTTCCCGCCACCTCCACATCATTGTGTGCCATGGTGATGCCGCAGACCATCAATTACAACAGATTCCTGGTGCGGAACAACTTAGAATAGATGGAAGCACCTGTGAGAGAATTCGATAATTATGAGTCCAGATTGACGTGCTTTTTTCTGTTGATAGACAGCATCCTCACACAGTCTCAAGGAATAGACTGACATTCCATTGTTGAGCTCTTCCCCTATAAGGAGTACATATATCCATGCCCAATGCTCAATGTGAAATTACTAGTAGGTATTCATGGCTCACATCAACGATGCTATGATGAGTATGATTGTAATATTAATGTCCATATACTGAAGATATCGAGAATGTGTTATCCGCTATGTAGTTCGAGGTTCAGTCCGGTTCGAACCTGGTTCAGGGGTACCCATGGGTTCCCTGAACCGAGAACCGGACCACATATGCCTTGCCTTGAACCGGACCTAGACTGAACCTGAACCTAGGTTCGGTTCAGGTGGTTCAGGTTCTGAACCCAGGTTCAGGACCGAACTTCGGCAACACTAGCGCAATAGCAAGCGCCCAGAGGGCACGTTCTTGCAAGGACACTGCCTCAGGCCCTTGCTATTGCAAGGACCTCACCTGAGGCCCTTGATATTACGAGGACATTGTCTGAGACCCTTGCTATTGTGGGGACCACACAATAGCAGTCGCCTAGGCAGTGTGGGGGCACCGCTCTAGGACACCAGTTCCAGGATTGTAACTTTTAGAATATATTGTGTCCACACAGTGCAGTGATTACTTTATTCATGTTAATAGAGCCGGCTACTAACACAAGGGGCTACGGAATATCCACCACAGAGAAGTAGTCTCTGACCTTTGCTCCTGCCCACGGCGTGTGCGGCAGCGCCCTCTTAGTATCAGTGTGAACATACGTCGTGGGCGTGGTGTGGATCCCATGCGCTGCCACCACCGCATGCGTGTCCCGTGCATGGCACTCACTATCACTGTACAGGGCATGTCCGCCATGAGTTGCTACAAGCAGGAAGGGAAAGAAGGTAGATGCACATGAGCGCAGTCACAACGTCCGCCACGAACGACAAGGTGGAGGAGGCCTGCCAATCAGACATGCACCATGTCTGCAATGGATACAGGTGCGGGAAGGGACTCAGATGTTGGAAGTAATGCATTGTTGCGTGCGACGAGTGCCATTGTAGCATCAGGGGGCGATGACAAAGGGGCGAAAACATTGGGGTGCACCTGATTGTCGCATACTTTTGCCATAGCGCCCGTCCTGTACTTAAGCGTTTTGGAGGGGTCAGAATGCCTCGCCGGTTTGACCCAAAGCATACCTTACCTTGGTTCCTGTTCGATTGAATTGTCGCACCCTCAGCCTTCCGGCTGTGCTTACCCGGCTTGGCGTAGTGATTTTCAACATCAGGTGCAGGGAAGCGCATATATGGCAATGTGAGGGTCGGTGGCGCTGCCTTCGTGCCACCTGCTGTGGCTAATAAAGCAATGTGAGACAGGTGTGTCAGGGGGATGAGTAGGGCTATAAGCAGGAGGGCTGGAGCATACCTGCTGGGAGGACAGGACCGCTTTCTGGATAGGCAAGCAGAGAGGGTCAGTATGCATGATGACATCACCTAATATCTCATCACAAAGCCCACCCTATGTGTTTTTCCCAGGATCCAGTCAGTGAGAAGTCTCTATGAAGAGGCTGCCAGCGACATAGGCATAGCCGAGCTGAACGTTAGTGATGATAACACTGTACAGGTACAGGTACTAGAGCACGCACTCACTCAAATAGGACAGCAGACACAGGAGTGGCCTTGTTATTGTGCACAGGCATGATGAGGGAAGAAGAAAAAGGGCAGAGGCATGGAGCTGTGGATGGAGCTGGTCTTTATATCATGCTGCGAACAGCGCGATGCGGCGTTGACAGCGATGGCGTCATGACACAACATAACAGTGACATTCATGTAGCGGAGAGCCAGATATGGAAGTATGATAACTTTTTTTAGCTCACTTGCATTCGCTTTGCCGAGCTGTAACGAGTGGCATCAGTGCCTGTCACGGGCAAAAGCTTTCCCTAACGACAACGAGCCTGATCCGGTCCCCTGGGTCCCTAAGCCCAGCCAGGCCCGGATCATACCCTGGAAGGAGCCAGATAACGTCTAGATAACGACACAAGGACCGGCTCCCACACGGCCACGATGACCGCTACGTATTTGATATACTTTACGCTTCTATGTTTCAGAGTCTGGCTTAGACCCCTATCCTAGTCTCACACCAGACTCCCTAGTTACCATATACGGTCATTATAGTACAAACATGTACAAACAACCTGTTAGTATAATAGCAGGCCTCGTTCAGCTGGTAACCCCAGTCTGAACTTGGCGTTCATCCACTTCGCTCCCCTCAGTTCGCTCTAAGGTTCTAGTGGCCTTGTCAGTGCCAACTTAAGCTTCATTGTGGCCTACATGTACTCATCTGTACAGTCACTCACAAAGTCATCGAGTAGCTGAGACCGACTACTAGCCATATGCTGACCTTCACCACACCCACTGCAATGGGCAATGCGATTGCCGCACACAGCTCTTCATGTATGTAGTTGGTTGTTGCGTTATTGTTTGGCTTCTCTTGAGGGGACGGTGTCACCTCACCAGTACTCACGTTGAACAATGTCATTAAGAATTATGTCCTTGTTAATCCTGCAATAACTATGTACATCCTCTTTGATCCTGCAAATAATGTCGCTGTCCTCTTTAGTCCTGCAAATATTAGATCCGTCCTCTTTGGTCCTGCAATTCACATGTCTGCCCTCTTTGGTCCTGCAAACAATATTCCGGTCCTCTTTGATCCTGCAAATAGCATTTCGGTCCTCATTGATCCTGCTAGTGCTCCGCACGTAGTATCTGCCCGTATCTACGTATATCTACCGAGATGGTATTTACAATAGTTAGCGGACTAGATATGAGGGTTCGCGTTTTGCCGATGCGCAAGCTCGCCCACGGCAAATACAGGTTCTCATAGAATCAGTGTCTTCTATCTTGCAATACTCATAGGCTCATAAATCAGCCTCTCGAGGAAGGAAGACAGTCATTCCTTCCTTAGAGACAGTACTCACAGCCATAGACCCAAGAGTCAAGCTTTCAAGAATCAAGAGACGTCCCCAGTCCGCGGCGTCTAAATTAGCACCATGAACTAACGCCCATCAGCGCCCATTGAGATGGGCTGTGCATCGCTGAGACTGCCTGATGAGCTGGCTTCACACATTCATCTTCTCGTTCGTTACTTTGCAGTCCAATTCTACACCTGAGGCTGTGTACGGATATTCGTTGATCGAGTACCGCCTCATTAACCTTCTCACGCGCACCGCCATAGCTGACGAGCAAAACACCCCAGCAACACTGGTCTCCGTACGTTCATTTTAGCAACGATCTCATAAATGCCCGAAGCACTCCATTCTTTTGAGTAAGTCTTGAAACCGTCCATGCAATTGACCGTGGAATCCATTCTCATCAGCACCATCATTCTTCTCCAGTCCATGGTACCTGACAGGTGGGGTGGGACAAGTACGAGGGTCTGCATGCTTCTGACACTGACCTACTCGATTTGTGCATCTGTAGTTGTCCGCACACATGGGTTGCTCTTCGTCCGCCCAGAGAAATCTTGGCGTCCTATCGTGTCTATCGCTGTCAGCAACTCTCACCAACTGCATGAAGTTGTCCTTGGTTGTGACGGGCAGAACCCGAACCTCAGATCTCCGTTCGTTCTGTGAGTTTGAGCGGATCATCTAACCTCTCTAGCCCGTGGATGTTAACCTCATCGGGCCGTCCGTATTGCAGAAGAGAGGTAGATCCCGAAAGCAAACTCGACATCAAAGTTTGGCACAAGTCGCACAAGAAAAGTCGCAAAAAGCGGCATCTCGTCGGCTCGTCATACATTGCCTTGAGCGAGATCCTGCGCAATCGAAGTAGCTCCGGAGGTGGTAAGTGATAGCATATTGATGTCATGGTGATACTTATCCGTGGGCGCAGATCTAGATCTACGTCTCAACTGCCCGCCACCACAAAAGAAAAGCCCTTTGATCAAAGGGAAACAACAACATTGCGCTATACTCACTATCAGGCTTCGCCAGCCACCTTCTCTGTCACCACCGTCGAAGCTCATAGACGCCGATGAAGAGGACGATTGCCCATCAGATTGTCGTGCGTATTGACCACCCATCCGATGGTGAACTCCTGCTAATTGCTCAAAATGACTTCAGCATCTCAAGCCTCCAAAGCGATATCAGATACTACTGCCTCAGCCACGCTCGATGGCACCCGCGACCAATGGTCTGATAACAAAACAGACAACGTCCTCAACCGAGACGGTCAGCAGCTTAGACGACGCAAGCGCACGAAGGGCTACTGTATCGACTCTGACGACGAGCTGGGAGACAGTACCGCTAGCGATTCATACCCGCCAACACCGCGTGACGAGCACTTCCCTCCGTTCCGGATAGAGGACGAACCCGAAAGCGGCGAAGACAAGATGGCCGAACCTCCATCGTCATCATTAGGCGGCTGGCTCTCCGCGATGAGCCTCCCGCTGCACGTTGACCAGATCAGCGTACACGGCTCTCTGTCGCTCGCTGAGAGCATCGTGGACTCCTTCGCGCCGTACCGTGAACTTCAAGAGGCGACCCTAGACGCAGACTACGACAAGGTGCTCGGTCGTCTCCTGGCCGAATGGTATGTCGTCGGAGCATCGGTACGTGAGATCAATGAAATCTTATTACGATTATGCTGAAGTTCACTCTTGTTTGAAATCAGCTGCTAGCGCTCGCTGGGTAAGCACATCTATACAAATGCATAAGGCACATACTCATTCGTCTGTTATAGAATCGATGCTGCCGTGTTTGGTCTCGCCCCCGGCTCTATCCTGCCGATCGACAGCGTTGCCCAACATGCAGTCGCGCTCGGAGCTATCGCCGCCGGCCTGGGTCTGCTCATCGTCTCCTGGTTCCTGCTAATTTATAGCGGGGCCAACACAGAAAAGTTCAAGGTGTGTCCTCCATGCTCTGTTCAATCCAGCGCACTTCGCTGAAGTGAGCCCATCAGCGGTTCGCGAAGGACGTCTACCACTCGTATTTCTTCTTCTGCTTGACATGCCGGCTCCCTACACTCTGCATGTTCTTCTCCGCGCTCGCGCTGATGATCTTCCTGCTCACCGTCGCGTGGTCCGCGTGGCCGACCGCGGTACTCGTCTTCTCCTTCGTTTGCGGCATTGTCTTCACGCTCCAGTACCTCGTCTTTGGGTTCCATAGCTGCATGAACTTCTGCATATGGGCGATTGAGGTCGTGTGGAGGTTTAAAGCGAGACGAGGAAGCCGCAATGTCGCCGCGAGCGTACAGCAGCAGCAGCAGCAGCAGCAGCAGCAAGTGGTGCCGCCTGCGTCGCGAATGAAGGACGAGGAGGTGCAGGTTTCAGTGAGGGAGGTTCAAGCAGGTTGCGACTATGCCACGGACTCCTGAACAAGAGCATGTAACAATCATTCACGTCATGAACTCATTTTCAAGGTTGCCCCCATGTAATTTACAAACCTGTTAATGTATCGCATTCTATTTTTTGGGCGGTTTCCGTCCGGATCTCAAGTAATCTCTAGCGAAGGGCCCAAGTCTACATAATTGCGGGCGCAATCTGGCAGTACTACTGGCCACAACATGCCCGTGATGATATACTGATATGCATGATAGAAAGTATGCCAGAGTCCCCGGGGACAATGTATGACACCCGTCCCGCAGGTGTGAAGCCGGGTTCATTGCTGATTGGGCATCCTTGAGCGAAAAGCCGCCGCATGTGATGGCCAACAGCAATGAGGGGGTTGCACATAGTCGCACACGTTCCTTTTACTCAACCGCCCTGCATTTGCACATTCATCAGCCGTTCTCAGAAGGAAAGTGAAGTATTCTCACCTTGCAACGCGAGGAGGGATCTGTCACACTCCACTTGTAGAATACCCCTTGCGTGAAGCCGAGGCATCCTTGCAATGAACAACTCCTTCAAATTCCAGTAACAACGAGGTTTCAGACCGTCAACCCTAACTCCAGCTTCTACATCTCCCAATGCTGAGGGCTTCATTGCTGTTGAGATAGAGGGAATACGCTGAGGGGCTGCCAAGGTGAAGCGAACACTCCGCAAGCTCGCAAACTGGGGTGCAGATAGAGCGGTGTCAATGCTGACGCAGCCGAGTGTCTTGAACAATAGTTGGAGCTGCTCGTATTCGACAGCCTTGTGCGGATATAATAGTCCTCGGATGGTAATCTCGATCTTGAATACTTCATGTGAAGTAATCTGAGATAGCATCCGCGGGATCCAGCCCGTGAGATGAACAGGCGTAGTGCCCTCCCACAGGGAAATGCTAAGTATCAGCGATTGCAGCCGTGAATTGCTAGACAGCCCAAGAAAATGCGCTGTCACACGGTCAGCACCGATGTCAATCAGCGCGACAACGTGAATACATACTCAATGCATTTCTGGAAGAGTCGGAAAAGTCCAAATTGTCGAGCGTCAACTCGCGCAGGTCTGAGCCCGCAGTCTGTAAAAGGCGGTTCATCGCTAACGCCCACGTACATGATTGTCGATTAGTCGAATGAAGTCGAATACGTTCCAGTGGTGCAGTGGGAGAACTGAAATTTATCCAATTTATCAGCTCCTCCGTCCGCGTCAAATCGCCAACGATGATTTCCAAATTCGCGAGTCTTTCCAGTTCTCCGAATTGATGAAGAATTGGTGTGTATGTGACGCTGGGCCAAGTCAAGCTCTCACAATAGAGTGTGCGTAGCAGCGGAAAAGAGTGTATTAGCTGGGCGAATTGGGTGATAGAGTGGAACTCGATGTCCTTGAGAGATAATTCAGTGATAGTGCTGAACTCTCGCAAAAGTAGGGAGAAACTAGTATGGAATGGCGCCTTCGACCAGTTGGCGGTAGAAGAGCGATGTCGCTCGAGTTGTAAGCTTTGAACGGCAGGTAGCTTCCTGGCTAGTATTGCTGGGAATGCTGGGACAATCGAGTGTGTCGACGTATGATCCCCCCGAATGATGAGTGTTTTAACAGCATCTCGGAATTGCAGTTTTTCGGTAATCAATGCGGTAAATTTGTTCAAATACTCCTGCTTTTGGATTGCAACACGGCGGAGAAGGTTACGAATGCTGCTGGGATACCAGGAACGACATGTCAAGGCACAGTTTATGAGAGTGCTGTTGCGTCGAGGTTCCAGATCCGGATCGTCGTCGCCGAGAATTTTGAGGATTTCTTCACAAACTTCAAGGGGTATAAGCGATTTCCGCAGAAAATTAGTCATCATGGATCTTTGCTAAGAGTCGCATTGAGAATGGAAGCTCAGCTCAAATGAATCTCGTCACGACTTACATGCAATTTGTGAGGGTGAACGTCTGAAGGCAGCGAACGCATGTCTCGTTCCAGCATAGGCTCCCGTCCGATATCGCGAGGCTGTTCAATGCAGTGATGGCAGGGTCAAGGGTCAATGCGTGATACTTCAATGCGCTCGCACCGCACCGCCGGTGCGGGAGAGAAGACGGAGCAGGCAGCGGACGATGGAGGGAGAGAGAGAAAGAGAGAGAGAGAGAGAGAGAGATAACGAAACAGAGTTCAGTATGTACTGAGGCCGCTATCTATCTGACTTATTCGAATATTCTTACTCGCTCACTGCTCTTACCGTGTGCGCGGCCGCTGTGCCGCTGCTTCACACTGGTGTGAGAACGGGGGAAAGATGCGATGAACTGAGGCGAGACAAAACATGACGCGCGTGACGTATGACGAGCTTCGACAAATTACCATATGTAGTAAACAGTTTGCCATAAAAGAATCCTGATGTCATAAAGTTGGTTCTGGAAGCCGCGTCGTCGGCACAGACGCCTTCGCGATCATACCTTGAACTTGGCTCGGCGGCGGAACAATCGGAACGACCGCGTCCTATTTGCGTACGCGACTCGGCCCCCAACTGCGGGGCGTCAGCCGTCCTATGTTCTCGCGCCTACGTCTCGCACCTCTCGCTGTTATCGTTCCGATGCTGGTAGAGTCGGTGGGGATAGAATTACGTGCTACAATCAGAAAATAAAGAAAACGCGTAAACGGTACGAGCGTCAAAGTTCTCTTCCACACCGGATGACTGTATAACGGAGCATGATAGCATGACAGTTGCTAAGTCGTCTCAACGAGGAAGGACGTTCTCGAGCTTACATAGACGAGAGGCGGTGGAGGGATGCAGTGCCCGCGCTTCCGATTGACACCTGTGTATTACCCCATCGATAGTTATATAATTGGCTTACAAGTCCTGTTCAAGGCGTGCTGTCAGTTTCCTCCTGAGCTAGCCCGAGCATTTCCTTCTCACCATATCTGGCAGGGCTGAGGGGCGCTCTCGGCACAAGAACAAGATTACCGCGCCTAAAGCTAAGGGCCTTTAGGCCTTCACTTTCGGGGCGATAAGTCGACCTTCTGAGATGGTAACCTGGAGGGGTATTTGTACAAAATCAACGGCATAGAGGGTGGGTGTCGCAGATATAATGCTCGTCCTGTCCAGCCAGTCCGCGAAGAGGATTCAGAAGTATAGTAAAGTCAGGGTGAGGAAATCTTTGCCACAGTATGTCGACATCAATATATGCTGGCTGTACTCATAACTCTCTGTTGACTAATGGAGATATGAAGAGCCACGAAAACGAACCAATGTCCCGCCTAGCCATTGCACTCAAAGTCGTATCGTCAATGGACCAAGCCTCACTGGAACTCTTGGACGGAATCTCTGAAGAGACGGCCAGTGATAGCGGGGGAATTTCCGCAGTAGGGTGTTGCTATATAGAGACAGATGATTGGAGTGCTCTGTCGGGAGCCAGTTTACGCGTGAGTTGGCCTGCGCGCCCAGCCTCCCTATTGTACACAGGTCAGAGTATATGGTCAAGGCAGCTAGACATACATACTGTGTAGTGACAACAGCGACCTGTCACAATCTACCTGCAGAATCCTTCTTGCACCTAGCGTTGGCATCTTCGCGACGAAGAGGTCCTTCGTGCTCCAACAACAACGAGGCTTGTGGAAGACCGAATCATTGGCTGCTCCGTCGGCCACATTTGTGTTCCCGGGACCAATTTCTGACGCTATTGGCACGGATCGGATGCGGCGAGGAGCGGCCAATATGAACCGGGCGTGCTTCATGTGTGCAAACTGCGGGGCGGATAGAATGGCGTCGATCCGAGAACTACCAATCGCGTCAAACATCCGCTGGATCTGCTCATAGTGAACTGCCCTGTTCGGGTATAGGACACCTCGAATCGTGATTTCGATGTCGAGCATCTCGCTGGAGCTTATTCGAGACAGCATCCATGCTATCCAGCCTGTGAGATACATGGACGTGCCGCTTTCCCACAGAGAGACGCTGAATACCAGCGTGCGTAACCGCGAGTTTCTAGATAGGTCCAGGAAGGATACTGTCGTCATCAGCTGCTGTATTCTCAGCGGCAATCCATAGCACGTACCAAGGAAGCATCCGGCAGTGCTTGCAAAGTGTGTATTATTGATACGTAGTTCGCGTAGATTAGATCCTGCGCCTTGGAGCAGCCTGTTCAACGCGTCTATATCGCCGCAGGCCTGACGATTGTGAGCCTGTAAGCGGATGTTCTGGAGAGGTGCCTCCGGCCACGTCGTGACGAGCCAACGGATGAGCTCTCCAGTGCGCTCCGGTTCGGCGGCAACAATGTCCAGACACGCTAAGTGAGATATCTCCACGCGTCGGTTAGGCGAGTATTTTGAGCTGGTCCAGGTCAGCCCTTCGCAACGCAGTACGCGTAGCTGAGGGAAGGAGGTGACCACTTCTGCAAATTGTCCGAGGGAACCGAAGCGAATCCGGAAAGCTCAAGGACAGCGTTAAACTCGCGCAGAAGCAGGACGAAGCTGCTGTGTATTGGCAGCCTTGACCAATCAACTACGTCGGCACGATTCCCTTCTATTCGGAGAGCCTCGAGTACGGGTAGCTTGCCGGCCAGCATCGCTGGGAATACAGGAAGGCTCGAGTTTGTCGGGAGGGAGTCGTCATGGATTATGAGGGTCTTGACGAACCGGCGGAAGTGGGCTTTGTCTGTAATTAACGTTGTGAAACCCCGTAGCTGGCTTCGTCGATGAATCGTGACATGGCGGAGAAGGCTTCGGATGTCGGTGATGTAACATGAACGGCACGTAAGAGCGCAGCTGATGATAGTACGGTTGCGGAGAGGCTCCAACTCAGGGTCATCGTCCCCGAGTATATCTGTGATGTGGTCGCGGATCTCGAGGGGCAACCGCGGATACGACATGGCGTTGATGTGCTAGGAAGTATGCTGCTATCATGAGCTTGTATTCGCGGTGAAGCTGGCGATAGACTCACCACCCAACAATGTGTGAACTCAACATTGTGCATGCGTCGCACACACGATGTTCATAGATATACGCCGATCCCGATCATATTTATTATCAGAAGATGCGAAGACGACGCGGGAATCTGTGGCGAAAGAAAGACTTCGGCAGACCCAATTGACCCATACGAGGCGCATTCATCATACTCGAGCTGTCGGATGTCAAACGATGTCTAGCATCACAGCACTGTGAGCATGTCAGGCGGTGTAGCAGCCAATCACCACTTGAAGACACTTGACTGCGTTCCGCAGTTTCACGGCCGGGCATATACCGTGAGCCGCATAGAGTACGTATACCAGCGGCAAAGGGTGCTCCGTCGCTTCGCTAAGTCTCGGAAGGTTGATTTTGCGCGTTGGGCAGTGCCGCATCAAGCGCCAAAAGGGACACTGACGCGTTCCGAGGCGCGTTAGTGCCATGACGTGCAGACAGGCTCCAGCTGTTCTTGCTCGAGTCATTAGTCACAGGATCGATGCGTAGAGCAGAGATGGGCAGAGCAAGACGATCAGCAAGTGTCTTTAAAGCGCAGTCCTCAGCCTGACCACGGGCAGCCTCCAGTAGCATGCCTGCATCGACAGTAGAGAACATCAGAATAACCAAAGGTACAGCTGTCAGAGCACGAGGGCCTCACAGCCAGTCAGACAGAACACAGGTGTTAGCAGTAGGCACGCACACGGCCACAGGTTCCAAGCGATCATTCAGACAATGATTCGTGGCCCTTGCTGCTGGCACGTTTTGTTACAAGCACAGGACTGTTGCAAGTCATAGACTGAGCAGAAGCGATCAATACGGTTCGGCTTACGATGTTAGATCTATATGTCCGTTGTCCAGCTGACAGTCAGCTTGACCTACTTGCCATTGTTTTGCGTCATAAATTGGAGACACAGAACAAGTGGGAACT
Source organism: Wolfiporia cocos (assembly GCA_029448655.1). Classification (NCBI taxonomy): domain Eukaryota; kingdom Fungi; phylum Basidiomycota; class Agaricomycetes; order Polyporales; family Phaeolaceae; genus Wolfiporia; species Wolfiporia cocos. The sequence continues at coordinate 383,047 of JACCLO010000002.1, forward strand.
TGCTTCGACCCCTCTGATACTTTACACATAGCAGCATGGCAAAGCTCGAGGACGACCCACCGTACGCGTGAAGACCTTCGCCGTTACTGACAATTGGCCGGTGGGGTCATCGGTCTGCACTACGGTTGCTGGCCATTGAATCCTGGATTGTAGCCATCGGCAACAAAGTATACGAGCCTGACGACCGGATGATCACCATGATGCAAATGGTCGACGGAGCATATATAGTTCTGCACGGTTTGCATATGGGCGTTTCTCGAATATAGCTCGCTGTAGCCGCATTAGACGCCCAGTGCACACCCTTGCAGCCGAACGTCATGTCCGCCGAAACCTCCACGCCTTCAGAAATCCAGATTAACGTCAAGGGTAAGCAGTGTTCCAGCTGTATCGCTGACTGTTATCGACCTCATCCCAGGTCCCAGCGAGCTCAAGCTGCAGATCTCCATATCCACGGAGAAGACCGTTGCGGACCTCAAGCAAGCCATTGCGGACAAGTCTGATGTCCCCGCTGATCGTCAGCGCCTCATCTACTCTGGTATGTCCTGCACGCCCATTCATACCTGAACATGCTGAGCTTTGAGTACAGGCCGCGTACTAAAGGTCGGCGTGCACCGCCACTTTTGCATTACGTGTTCTCACAATCGACTTGACAGGACGAGGATGCGCTGTCTACGTACAAGATCCAGTCGGCGCATACGATACACATGGTCAAAGGTGCCGCCCGAGCTGCTGCTCCCGCTGCTCAGCCCGCCGCATCACAGCCCTTGCCATCCATGCAGACGGGGCAGAACCCTCACGATCCCCTTACACAGCTTAACGGACATATGGGCTATGGGTTGATGGCGGGTCTCAATCCGTTTGCCGAACTGGGTCTGAACCCCAACGATCCTAACATGGTCGGTATCTCCATTTGTATTGTGGTATGCGGCCCTGTGCGAGCGCAGCATACCGCCGTAGCGGCTGCGATGTGCAGCTATGCCACCGCAGCGCTCGCTCCACGACGAGCCACGTTATATGCTATGCCGGCACGCACGATCAGTGATCTGACCTATTCATGCAGATGCAATCCATGATGAACTCGCCGCAATTCCTGCAGCAAATGTCCAGCATCATGTCCAACCCCGCGGTGCTCGACCAAATCATCGCCTCCAACCCCCAGCTCGCACACATGGCACCGCAAGTGCGCCAGGTGTTTCAGAGCGATCAATTCCGCCAGATGATGTGCGTCTGCTGCGCGCGTCTCTTCCATCCATCTGCCCGCTCACCCCGAACCCTCGCAGGTCGAACCCCGAGACACTCCGCATGATGCTCCAAATGTCCTCGCTCATGCGCGACGCAGGGCTCAGCCCTGGCGCACCTGGCGCCCAGTCCGCCTTCCCCGCCCCCGGCCTGCCCTCAAACGCGCGTCAAGACTCGCAAGCAACCCCGGGCCCGGCCAACCCTGCTGGTACCCCAGGCACGAATCCCGCCTCTCCACCGCCGCTGTTCAACCCTTTCGCCGCCTTTGGCGCGGGAGGTGCGGGCGCAGGCTCTGCAGGTGGCGCTGGGGCTGGAGCGGGGACCGACGCGGGCGCCGGCGCAGCGCCGGGTGCGGGTCTCTTTGACCCTGCGTTGATGCAGTCGATGCTGAGTGCGATGGGCGGGGCCGGCGCAGGCGGCGCGGATCCGTTCGGGCTCGGTGCTTTGGGAGGACTGGGCGGGCTCGGAGGGGGCGGGCTCGGAGGTGGCGGGCTCGGAGGTGGCGCCCCGGCTGATACGAGACCGCCGGAGGAGCGGTTCCAGGTGCAACTACAGGTGAGTTTATCGATATATGTGCTCGGATGTGGACGGTGCTAAGGTCGTTTGGCCATAGCAATTACAAGACATGGGCTTCACAAACGCCTCGCAGAACATCCGAGCACTACTTGCCACCGGCGGTAATGTGCATTCCGCGATTGAGTACATCCTCAATGGTGGTGGACTGTAGAGTAGCCTGATGTGCGTTTCGCTTTTTGTGCTGCTCGCCGAGTGTTGTACGATGAAGAAGATAGAACTATCTTAACACCGTAATCATGTACCCACCTTTGGAATGAGACCAGTCCTTTTGCTCGACCGAAGTTTATGGGCCTCTAAATAACATGGCGGAAGGATGTGAAACGTGTGGAGTGAGAAGCCAGATAGTACGGCGAGCAACAGAGGTGTTCACGCGTGAATGATGGCTCCCGCCACGGTATCCCCGTCAAGCTTTGCCCGTTTCACTTCATCCCCGCTAGGGCGATCCTCCGGCTCCGGCGTCCGGTCGGAGGGATGCCGCTTTTCTCCTGCCAGGGGTGCAGGTGGATCAATAGGTGCAGAACTGCCATCCGCTGAGAGGACGCTATCAACGCCTGGCAAAACCCAAGAAAGGCTCGGGGACACACCTGCACTCCTCTTCTCCTCCATCTCGCGCTGTGGCTCCACCTCTCTTCCTGGCTTTCCCCCCTTCCCCTTGCTCTTCCCCTTCCCCTCCTCCTCCGGCGGCGGCAACGGCCTAAAATACGGCTGCGCGACCCAGTGCGGCAGCACCGGCAGTCCCGCCGCCTCGTCCCACGCCGCACACGCCTCGAGTCCCCTGCCCGCCTCCTCCGCCGCGCGTACGTCCTCCTCGAGCCGCGCGTCGAGCTCGCGCACGATGTCTGCGTACTGCATCCACGCCGCGGCGCTGTCCGCCTTGTCGATGCGCACGCGCCCGAGACGGTCGCGCAGGTCCGTGTGCCGCGCGAGCGCCGGGCGGAGCAGCTTGAAGAGGTGCCCCTTGACGGCGCTCGGCGAGGTGGGCGTGCGTTGTGCGTCGACGAGCGAGAGGTACTCGAGCGCGAGGTGCGTGTGGCGCGGGTGTGCGCCGGTGAGGTAGGAGGAGAGGGGGCGGGGGGAGGTGTCCGCGGGAGCTGCGGAGGTAGAGGTGGAGGTGGAGGTGGAGGGGATGAGAGAGTCTGTGGATTTAGACGGAAGGAGCGCTGCGGGGGCTGGAGAGAAGATCGCGGGGTTGTAGAGGTTTCCCTCGGCAGACATGACCGCGTCTGCGCCTGTGGCTACTAGACAGCGTTCGATGTCGGGATGGAAGAGGATGTTTCCGTTGGCAATCACGGGCACGGAGACGGCTTCCTTCACCGCGCGTATCTTTTCCCAGTCTGCGAGGCCCTGTCGATACATGTTACAGGCACATTCCTTGCACGTAGAGGAGTTTAGACTAACCGTTTTATGGCCTCTCTGTTCGCGCATTCTTCCATGGCACGTAAGAACCTGTGCGCCTGCACGCTCGAGCATCTTTGCATACTCTACAGTCTTCTCCACCGTTGAAAAGACGCGGAATTTGGCCGTGACGGGTATCGATAGGTTGCGGTACAGGATATTAACTGAGGAAACATTGAGGCTAAACTAGTTTTCGAATTTGACATCCTGTACTCACTGAGCTCATAGATAAGATCCCACTCGTCCTGCAAGAATGATCCATAATGTCCCCGCTTCGCAATGTCCTGCGGGCACCCAAGGTTGATGTCCACTGCATCGCAATATGGCTCTACAACCTTCGCAGATGCGAGGAGCTGTTCGGGGTTGTTTGCGCAAAACTGTACGATGAGCGGCCGGTCCTCGGGTCCGCCCTCTTCACCAAAGGTAATGTTGAAGTTCTGCTCACGGTAACCTTTGCGCGAGCCCTCAGCGAACATCTGATTGCACGAGTCAACACTGTCCCACGTATGACTTTTCACAAAGTCCTACTTTGGCATTGATCATAGGCGTGTAGACCAGCTGAAGGTGCATCTTAGTACCTGAAGCTGGGAAGTATGGGAGACCTGCTCACTCACTTGTGCCCCATACTTTCGAGACAGCTTCCTCCATGCCTGGCCGCAATGATATTGACAAACGTTCATTCCACCATCACGCGATCAAAACTCACAAGCTCACTTTGGTCGACCATCGGTGCGACTACATGCTTCGGGCTGCCCAGGACCTCCCGGAAGAAGTCATAGCCTGTGAGCTTCTTGCGTTCCTGGACAGTGACTCCTGGCATATTGAGCGTCGGCGCCGGATCTGTGAGGCTGCGTAGTGCTCGTCGGAGCGGACGCAGTAGGCGGTGAATGATGGAGGTCTCGTGAGCTGGCCGGCTCAAGCCCCTTCAGATTATTCGATAAGGTGAGTAGTACGCGAGGGGAAGAGGGCTTCGGGAATGAAGAGGTATGCTATGCAAGGCCAAGCTTAGCTTCTTCTTCAGATCCGATCGCACGTAACCACGTGGTCTGCAGCTCTACTATAGCTAGGTCTGGGTTTTCGCGCTGAAGGACATTTGATCTATGCATATGCGTATGCGTAGCACTGTACTTAAAAAATTCTGAAACGATCTTTTGATCACGGATTCAATTCCGTCTGCTGCTGAAAGATAAGCGCCCAAGATATCACTGGCGGCACGCGCCGCCGATGCATACCTTCCCCGTTCCCCACCACAATGCATCGACCGGTAGCGTAAGGAATGATACACACGAGATGAGAATGTGTGAACTTATATGGCTGACAAAATCAAGCACTCCTTTCGAATTCGCAATGTGTCCACCGTTGTGGCAAACCACTTGCGACTCGTGACTGATGACATACATCAGAATGCCATTCTACAGACTCCAAGTTACAAGACATCACACCCACTGTTGTCAGTGAAGCGCTCTCCTCTTGTCGAGCGCGGTATATGCAGGTCATAGGGAGTACTTGTCTCCCATGTCCCGAACCATATCGAAACCTCTAGAACAATCTCCCCCAGCACTCTCCGCCCTACCCATGCCAAGTTCGCGAACATACGAGAGCGTCTCTAGACCGCTCCTACACGTTCCCGTGGCCTCCTCCGCGCACATCAATGACGCTGCGGCTCATCCCTATGCAACAACCCCCAGCCGCGCCCACAGCATAAAAGGCGCGCGCGTCGCCGCTGCCCCTCAGCAAAAAAAATTCGTTCATCTACTTACATTTCGACTTCAGCTCGCTCACACCTCTTCTAATTCTTCTCTTCATCGCTTAACGACTCGATATGTCCCTCTCGACCTTCTTCTACGAGCCGTTCTACTCCCTCGCCGACTTTGACCGCCTGTTCGACGAGGCGTTCTCTGCGCGCGCTGGCCCACGTGGCCAGGGAACTGACCGCCAGGTGCAGCGACATGACTCTAGCTCCAGGTTCCTCCGCCCAAGGTATGCTCGTCCTTCCTCCTCGGCGGCGCACGTCCTGACATGTGCTCTTAGGATGGACCTCCATGAGGATGCGCAAGCAAACGCTGTGACGGCGACGTTCGAGCTCCCTGGGCTCAACAAAGAGAATGTCAACATCGACGTACACAATGGCGTGTTGACCGTCTCGGGCGAGGCCAAGGTTGAAAGCGATCGCGACGAGCACGGCTACGCGGTGCGCGAGCGCCACTATGGCAAGTTCTCGCGCGCGGTCCCGCTCCCGCAGGGAGTTAAGGTAAGACCAATTTCTCCGACGCGAGAGTGAACAAAATGTTAATACTCGCACTTACAGAGTGAGGATATAAGAGCCTCTATGGAGAACGGCGTGCTGACTGTGACGTTCCCGAAATCGACGCCGGAGACTGCTCCCAAGAAGATCACTATTTCTTGAAGGGCTCGTCCCATTCATTATAGCTGCGTCGAGTTCGCAGCCTTCAGAGTCGGCACTTCATGTATTTTGTGGCATCCTGTAGCATTTCTCTCGCATTTGTTAAATCAATGTGCATCTGTACATTAATATATTAAAGCTGAAGTTCTTGATATCATGCGCTAATTGTGATTTTGCAATCCAGCCACATTTGCTCGTGGACGAAAATCATTCAGTGAAAGCGGGCTGAAGGGTAGTGCGCGACGAGAAATGTGGGAACATTGATTGACAGCCTGCATAGGAAGAATATTGAAGGTAACGCACGTCGACTATTGCTACATCGCCAGACGCCTGCGTCCATCACCCAAAGCTCACATCAGGCACGCTGCTCACCACACTTCGCCTTCGCCTTATCTCTGCTCAGCAACTCCACCGGCACTGTCTTGCCTGGAGCAACGTACGCCACATCGTCTTCCTCTAGCTCTATTAGCTCTTCTACTTCGCCCTTGGAAATAGTACCTTTCCCTGGGTTACGATATAAATCGATGGCCCATTGACCATGGTAGATCCGTGTTGATGATGCTGAACAGATCAAAGCAACATGTTCCACGTGCTAACATTTCGCTCTCAGTGATCCATATACTGGTCATAGACCTCGCGTTGGCACGCCTGAATCGCCGGTACTTTATTGTCAGCTTTTATTCATTGTCAGCTTTTATTTATTGACAGTGATTCACCCTGATTGCTTCCAAATATATGTTTCCATTACTTCTCGCGCGCGAGCTCCGTCAATTGAGCCTTCTGGAGCAGGGGATTTTCCTCATGGTCAATGTCACGCTTGGACAGAATGTCGCGCTTCATCGATCAAATATTTGTGGCCCGAGCAATATCGCACAATGGAGATATGGCCATTGGTCATTGTCACTACCCTACGGAGCTCCGGTAGTGTTTCGACATCGAGTGTGGCGACGCTCGGGCCACGATTACATTGTGATATATAAGCTCGAAGTCCCGCATGGTACTGGAAGCGATCATAAGTACTTTCTCTCTATGGTGCCGTGTGTTCATACTCCTTCGTCACTCTGATGGACTCAGTCGACCAGCCTGTTGTTGACCTGCAGAGCCAGGATGGTGAAATAATTGTCCTCCAAAATCCATATCCACATCCGCGACGGAATCAGCTTTTGGGGAAATCAACAGATGTGGCCCCGATCCGATTTTTGGTCAGGGACCAAGAGGACAGTCCTGCTCGCCATGCATCACTTTGGGAGCTGGTGAACAGGCTGCATGATCTCGAAGGATTTCTAGAGGATGGACAGGACACGATGCCCTTTGCTTCATCAGAGCAAGGCTTCCGTACATCAATCCATTTCAATATTGACGTACGTTCTGCTTCCAATTTAGTGAACATTATCTGATGTCTTACAGTGGCCCGGGTACCCTACCTGGCTTAGTGAATCCAGCATTTCTTCTGAGCGTTGTAGTACAAAAGCCGATCTGTGCCGAATAGTGCTATCGGCCTGCACACATTTCGTCCATGTATGTCTCCATTTTGTTCCTCCGATGCTCGTATTCACTGACACATTGCGATCAGGCGATGGCAAGCCATTCTCCCAACGTCCGTCTTGGAGGGATCTGGACGCTCGGCCTAATTCGCGACATGAAACCAGGCGATAACATCTTCACTGCCAAAGACCTGCATTTGGTGGGCCTTTATCAGGTCGACAGGAACGTGTTTCGGATCGTTCTATCAGTACTAAGGGATCATGACGCACGTCGTCAAAAGAATTCTATTGACTTGGATGCTCTCACACATAGTTTCATCCATTGTAAACGTGTGCCAACCAGCTTGGCTGAACAGTTATTGGCATGATTAGATAGTGTTCTTTCCCATACATCGTTCTCCCAGGATGTGTCATTGAGCATGGCCACAATTTATACAATGGCTGGCCTGAGGCATGAGCTGACTGTAATGAATATCAAAGCCAAATTCTGTAATGTCATTGATAGACTCTTGTGTCCGCACCTATACAATCACTTGTGATGCTGCAGAACCTCTACAGTGCGGAAATTTGAATTAGTAATCGGTCTGGAAGCTACTCTGAGTAGCACGAGGGCGATCAACAGACTAATAAATCGCTCTGAAGCACGAGAGCGAATGTATAATACGACAGAGTTTGATTGATCAGAAAGCATCGACATTCATATTTCACACCAATATTATTACCGTGTCTCTGACTTCATATTGAGGAAGCAAACCACATGTCAGCCGCATACTGATACCACAGGTTCATACCCTGTGTTTGCACTCTTATGCGGAGTCCTTGACTGCTTGCCATGCGGAACGAGAGCTAATCGTCTTCCACCACCTATGCAGGGACAGTAGCGGTGAGCGTTGAGCGGAAGAGAGACATAGGGATCGTACTTGGCCACATTTGGTCTTCGGTTAGTAGTGAGGAGATCATAGCCCATCAGTCCGAGTGTGTTGCCAAACGGGAGGTGGAACAAGTCAGCGAGAGTGACCTCCTGTTGATGAAGATCAGTAGCACAACTGCCGGTGGTGAATATGCACATGCCTCTCCTGCGAGATAGGCTGATTTAGACAGGATCAGCTCATAGGCGTCCAGTTTTGCGTTGAGTGTTTGGAGCAAATTTGCGACGACAGTCTCATCTGTGGTGCCTCCAGCGAACCTGAAGTGATCAAATCGGATCAGCAAGAGGCAATTCAGAGCAGGCCTCATGGCGCCACTTACTTCTTGAATATATTCTCCCATGCCAGCTCGTTCATGTAAGGGTCGAAACTGCTCAGTTCGATGCTCGCAGCCTGCTCGTAACGTGCCCAACTCTGTATGTCGGACGGATCAGGTATGAGCCTCGGGCCCTGTGCTGCGTACTTGGTGGCGATGTAGCGGCAGATGGCGCGGCTCTCGAAAAGCTGGAAACCATCGTCATCGATATAGGGAACCTGTCCGAATGGCTGGTGCTCGAGGTATACGGGGGCCTTGTGCTCGTCCTTGAGCATGTCGACCATTACGAGCTCGTATGAGACATTCATCTCTTTGCAGATTAGAGCGACGCGTCGCGTGCAGTGGGAGGCAGGGAAGCCATATAGCTTAAGCACCATGGCGAGTTGAGTCAACACGAGACGTGTGTGAGTGTCAAGACAGTCATAAATATGCGAAGTATATAACCTCAACCCGTCGCGCGGTGAGAACATGAATATGGTACCCGCACAAGTGGATTGCTTCGGAGTGAAGAGCTGCTCACGCGAAGTCCTCAAATAGCGCAAATGGTCATGAAGTGTCGGTTGATACAACTGATGATGGCCTATCCTATCTGTTTAGAGTGACGAATTCGCAGACAAGCTGCTTTGTCTCTCAGCAGCATGAGAGTTTCAACACCTTGGAGGTGAATCGCTGGGAATCGATGTGAAGAGAACATCATACGGCTAGCTTAGCTCTGATTTGTAGCGCGCCAACCACATATAGTCACGGATTGTCACACTGTGCCAAGGACCACTAAACGGGCCGAGAGAGAGAAATGCACGGCAGTAATTACGTTACATACGCGCGGGTCGGAGACCAAGGTGCGTGATAGCAGTTAGTTGGTACGTAAAGTGTCATGCGGAGAAGGGAGGTATGGAGGGTACTATACTGGGTTCGGGTAAAACAAGTAGGAAGGTTAAAACTGGCTTACCCTGGGTCGATGATCAGTGGGGCTGTGTTGGGTGTTTTCATGAAGGCCGTGGAGTGGGTAAGGAAACATTGGAGTGCACATAATCCGCGGAAGGTGGTAAACAGAATGGTGAGGTTGATCGATGGTGATATGCGGCGGAGATGATGCCGTGCGGACTCGTGTAAAGGACAGTGTATGAGGATGTGTTCACGAGTTTGGAGGGTGTGTGGTTGCATGGACAGGTGATGGGTTCAGAAGGTACAAAGCGACGATAATAGTCGCCGAGGTGTCCATGGCCGGTGAGGCATTGTAAGAGGCGCGAATGAACGTTACGATTGCTGCCGTAGTGGCAGTGGAATGTCGATAATTTAGTGGATGGTGCCACTGCACGGCCGAAATGCATGCCATGACGAAGTATTTCGAATCCTATCCCTTCTCTGAAGCGCATCTCCTTCAAACCACACATACATTCTCTTGGGGTAGTGATCGTTGGGTATGTCTACTTCGGTTTGTGTTACGTACGATTTTGCATCCTCTATTCGAGATTTCCGAACTGGTGTGCCAAGGACCACTCTAAGAACACTGCATCTATCACTGATGTGATTCCTCGTTGCCAGGCTAGGTAGATAAAAGAAGCACCATGCTGTGTACTCGGGGCTGGCTGTGCGATGCTGTGAGGACCTCCTGGTATATGAACGGTTGTACAGATTACAAAGGCCATTCTGCTTGACTCCAATTCTGCCGTCATGGGTCGCGATAACACCAATCCCCAATCACGCCGAAACAAGAGAAAGATGGCCAAAGCAAATGACGCGAAGCGACGCACCCAAGAAGCTGACGCCGCACCAGTAAGGGAGCATGGTCAGGACTGTGCAGACACTGTGGGGGTGACGGAAGGAGCAGGGGAAGTTCGAAGTGAATCGTCCTCAGCGCTACAGGAGAAAGCGCAGGATCTTCGCGCCGTCGAACAAACGACGCGAGAGAACTCTGCGGTGAAAAGTGGGAGGGAGGGAGAGTCCGCACCAAGGATAGAAAGCACGCTGCAGAGAATCGGGGAAGCACAGGAAGTCAAAAGTGAGCCATCTATACTCTAGAGAGACAACTGAAGGATAGACGCAGATACAGAGCCCGGGTGGAGACACATTGGACGCGTCCCGGGCGCTCCGGACTCAACGCTGATGGAGAGCGATCCGTCCTCAACGAGGCTGCTGCAGCTGCCAACGGAGGTCTGCGAGCGTATCATCGACTGGCAGTGGGATAGCACTTGGATGCTGCGGAGATGCGCACTAGCATGCAAGGCGTGGACACCGAGGTGTCGGTGCTGGATGCAGCGGAACGTCGTTCTGTGGGAGCGGAGCCACGTCCAAGGACATGCGAGGCGAGCGCGGGCACAGCCACATCTCCTCCAGCAAGCGAGATCGGTCTGGGTGATGAGCGGGCGCCAATTCCGCAACTGGGCACATTCGCCATCATGGGCGGCGTCTTGACATCCTGCGTGCAATCTGGAAGCCGAGCGACTTCCATCCGCTCCTCCTCGTCCACCTCTCCGCATTTTCTTCTCTCACGACACTCCGGCTGTATTACGTCACGTTCCCGAAGGTGCGCGAGTTTGGGCGTCTCGTCAGTGCACTCCCGAGCCTCGTCCACCTCACATGCGAAAACGTACTATTCACGAACACGGCTCCCTGTGCGAGTCTTGCAATCACGCGCTGTCCTCCCTCTGTGAGACTGACCGGCCTAGTGATCCTCTCCTCCGACGAGACTTCTTCCCATGTCGAGGCTAATAAGACGCTCCTTGGGCACCTGTGCGCTGCGGGAGTGGTTGTTGACCTCCAGGGATTTGAGTTCAGTGTCGAGGCATCCTCTGACAGCATGTATCTAGATGCTTATAGAGAGCCCCTTCATGAGCTCCTCAAGCAGTGCAGCCAGTCTCTGTGCAGCTTGACACTCATTTCAGCTTTAAAACCGAGCAATGATGTTCAGGCAGATGTGATATCTGATACAATCGGTACGTTTATAATATGACCCCCACCCACTTCGTATATGCATGCCTGATGTGCACTTGTGATAGCATCTGTATATGATCTTGCCTGTTGCGACAGCCTGAAGACACTCACTTTGCAAGCTTGGAAATTTGAGGACCTTGGATATGCCTGGATGCGCCGTGTCATTGAATCCAATGTATCGAAGAAGTTGCGTGACGTCTCGATTGTCATGGACCAGCCTCGGTACAGCGAGAATGCAGAGGATAACTTACAGATGACTGTATCCGCTATCAGGAAGGACATGTGCCCTCAGCTTGACGAGCTGTTCTCCAACAAGGACTACGAGAAGCTCCACCATGTTGACTTTGTGTTCTGGGCTTATCCTGATCTTGCCATCCCGGATGCAACTCGGTGGTCAACCCTGCTCAAGGCTGAGATGCCGAAATCGCATGAGCGAGGAGTTCTGCGGTAAGTGGGTACCATTGACGAATGCGCCGTCTCATAATCGTGCCTGATGCTCTGCAGGACTCGCGTGGATGTTTACCTCGGGCTCGTCAATGAAGACTACCTTTGAGTTCGTACTGGCCCTCTCTTCGCACTCCCAATTTTGCGGATGCGAGTGCGCCCCAGTCACATGGCTGCCCTCCTTGACCGCAAGCTCGTGCCCAGCTCTCTTCAGTGCCCTCAGATGTGCATCATTCCCGTTTCTACATGTCTATGCTCCTTCTTTGGCCAAATCATTCAAGCCTCTCCCCATCTTCACTATAGACACACGATTTTGTGAACTCTACCTCGGGGCGCCCAATGCCTGATCGACTCACCCTGCTATTATTGCGTTCTAGCACTCATCGGTCGCACATATGGGCATATAGACCGCGTATCGTACCTGAGATGTTCTGGATGCCAACTCGAGTTCACGAAAGCGATGTGGCCATTTATCGATCGCCTGGATTGCGCCCTGGGATTGCAAGCGTGATGGATAATGAGCAAGACAAAAGATCCTACGCACGCCCTAACATGCCGACGACAATAGACATCAGCATGTTCTGATACTCCGCCATTATTTCACGGATCTCCGCAGGCCTTCCGCGCAATAGTGCGTACTCGCGCCATTCAGTCCAAACGCATCCACCCGACGCCTAATACTTCCATCCTTGTATGGTTCACTGGTCCACTGTGCTGTCCACAATTCTGCGCAATTGGCGTCCGGGCCGCTCAATACTCCTCACCTCATGCTGACTATTGCGCTTTCGGGTGGTCCGATGAACACAATCCCTGCATCCACTAGAGCGCGTGCAAATCCGGCGTTCTCACTGAGGAACCTGTAGCCCGGGTGTACTGCCTAGTTGCCCCATCCCAAGAGTGAGCGAACGATCACAAAGCTGATGCGTGAAATCACTGGCCTGAGCACCACTCCGTTTGCATACATCGATGATCTTGTCAATGCGTAGCTTTTACACGAAGTCATCAAGTCCTAGGTCGCGTCACAAGTGTGCAGCACTCACGTAGCTTTGTGCAGAGGGCGCAGGCCCAATACAATATGCCTCGTCTGCCTAATATGATACATTGTAGGGGATGAACACCGAGATTGAACGATAGACTTCGTGGAGATACATACCATGCGTACATGTAATGCGTCTGCATCAGCCTCGCTGTAGACCGCAACGGTGCGGATGCCCAGCTTCTTTGCAGTGCGTATCACACGGCATGCAATTTCGCCTCCATATAGGTGAGCATGAAGGTCATGTCCGCTAGCAGGCCCGACATCAGTGTAATGCATAAAGCGGAAAGGCTGATGCACTGCACATATAGTCGGGAAGAGACCGGCGCAGTCAGCAGAATAAGTGCTACTTACCGGTTCGCAATCAAGATCTTGTCAAAATGAGGTTTTCTCCCCTTGAGAGATGATGCACTCGACGAGGTCGAGGCACTGCGGCATGTGAGGTAGGAAGCAGTGCTCCCTACGCACATCAGATGCCGTGCACAATACTAATACGATTACATACTCCTTTGAGTATCCCAGCCGCATATATAGCTTCATTGCTTCTCCTCGACCTTGTTCTAGAATCCGCCCTGCCTGGTGCCGTTCGATGCAAGTCGTGCACACTGACAACAGAGCTAGTCAGACCACGTCTCGGGAAGCTTTGTGAGCTTGCTCGCGAGGCGCGCGCGCTACGTGGAATGAGTAGCATAGCAGCAGAGTGAGCGATGCAAGTACACGAGAGGACACTGGGCGCTTCTCCGGATGCCCCGCCAATGATCGGTTTACCCCGTACCCCGCATTCGGATTCGGATCCGGATCAGGGCCGATGACAAGCGCCCTTTGTTGACGCCGCACACCATCAAGTACGCAGAACATTCAAAGGGGCGAAGCTGATATTCAGTCTCCCGGTGCGCGTTTCTCTGTTGAAAATCAGGTCAGGTCAGACAACGGCCACGCCTTATTGACCATCAGTGACCTCATTCGACAGTGTGGTGGATTCGCAGAATCAAACACGTAGCGGTACGTTCATCCATATGCATGTCTTTCAACTTTTGATCCAACGGCTCGATATCATTAATCACTATTGGTGCCACATTTGAGATAAAGATAAATGGCTCGTCATCTCTCTGTTCATTCACTACAGTCCTTCGCGGACTCATCTCAGTATCAGCTATGATGAAGATCGGACGGCTTCGCAGAATAATTGATTCGTTGCCTTATTTGATACACGTGCAAGGACCTCTCTCGATAGCACTCAGCACTCAGCACGAGCTCATTTGACAGATTGCTTCGAAGATCTCTAGCTCGAGCGCTGCATGGCATCCAGAACGGCTATAATCTGTACCCAAACAACGAGGCACATCCGACCACGCGCGGATTCATTACAATGACGACCAACATTTGCCATCCAGACTACTGCATTTGAGGTCAGGCAGTCGCACTCGTTCCACAAGAGAGCTTGCTGCGAGGCAGACTGTCTATTAGCGGGCCAGGCTTCTCGATGGATGAGCAGTATGCGAAGGACTCTGCCTGGTTTCGCGCACTGCTCCTTCTCACAATTCCCTAGCATATGGCATAAGGGATGCGAGAGACCGTATCAAGTGCACAGGTGTGAGCAAGTCGCGCGACATGAACCAGAAACCGGAGCCGATGGTGAGTGTTCGAGCCTCTTTGCAACAGGAGCGCGCGTTGCATACGTCATCGCGATATCACAGCCATGTTATAGTCACTTCGCTGACATCATAGACGCGCCCCCGCCCCCGGCGCCCGTCCCTCCGCGTCTCGCGCGCATCTCGCCCTCGTCCCCGCCACTCGCGCGTGCGCACCCGCCCTCGCCACCCCGCCTTCGCTGCCTGTGCCCGTGCTAGCAATATTCGACATGAGTTCTGAGATACGAGCTGATGATCGCGCCGATTGCGATCGTCATGTGCGGCGGATATGGTAACGGCAAAGTTGCTGCCTCTAACTTCTGCCTCCGATGCCAATGATTTTCTTTACCTGTTTCTCTCGGTCTGTAGCTCACCGTAATATTGCAGCATCAACCGACGAACTGATACGGGATGCGGCACGTCCCTGAATTAATTGGCCCCCATCTGATTTTGCCCAAGCTCATTCAATTTCGGCGTTGGCAGCCGCGTATCGCGAACCATGTAAAGGCTTTATGTGAACATCCCTATGCGGTGACTCATGCAACCAAGAACGCAGCATCGACAGGCATGTCGAACTGTGACGACGAATCCCTTCTGCCGTCTCGGCAACTCGCTCGGACATTGCGCCTTCTCGGTCTCAACTAGTACTTTACAATGAGTACCCGTTCTCCAGGTCCTTTGTCACAGTGAATTACGCTGTGTGCTTGTGAGACTGAGCAGGAAGCTTGCGGGACGACGGACGAGCTGGTGGGTCCTTGTCACAGCCTCCCCAAACTCGGGCGGTGATGATCCGGACAGTAGACCTCTTGCCGTGAGCATTCGCAAGCTCCTACGGCATGCTACGCGCGTACTTGGATAACGTCAGCCGTTATATAAGAGCAGAACCCCATACAGTACAGCAAAGCAACACCTACTCTCGATTACCACCTGTGCTCAGAACTTCCCTACAATGTCCCCTGCATCGACCTACCCTACCCGCCAGCTCGGAGCAAATGGCCCCCATGTCAGTGCAATTGGATACGGAGCAATGGGTAGGTCTCACCAGACTATTTGCCATAGCTTTGGTTACTTACCACGGGTGCTCGTAGGCATCGGCTCGTTCTTCAGCTACGGAAAGACAGACGAAGACGAAGCCCTCAAGACTCTGACGTATGCCGCGGACCGCGGCGTCACCTTTTGGGACACCGCAGACGTCTACGGGACCAGTAAGCATCCCCCACTTTTGTACAATCGCTTTGAGAACCAGCTCTGTGTGCAGGTGAGGCTGCACTCGGGAAATGGTTCGCCACCACAGGTCGCCGCAAGGAGATTTTCCTCGCAACGAAGTTCGGTTCTGTGGACTTGTCTGGCCCAGAGATTGTGTATGAGCCAAGGAGCACTCCCTCTTACATCAGGGCTCAGCTGGAGAAATCCCTCAAGGCGCTGCAGACGGATTATATCGATTTGTACTATCAGCACCGCGTGGATCCCAAGGTGCCCATCGAAGGTAATAACATACTCGCATACTGTTGCAGTCACTGAACGGTTACTTTCTGTCTGCAGTCGTGATGGAGGCGTTGCGCCCATTCGTCGAGAGCGGAAAGGTCAGGTACCTCGGACTCAGCGAGTGCAGCATCGAAGTGCTGCGCCGTGCCAAGGCGGTCGCCGGTGTCGGCGAGAAGCTCGTCGCATGTCAGATGGAGTACAGCCCCTTCAGTTTGGAGATAGAGACCGCTGGGTTTGTTGCGGCCGCCCGCGAGCTCGGTGTTGCCATTGTTGCATACTCCCCTCTCGGCAGAGGTAAGTACAGCTCATGTGAGGTTTGCCCGCAACTGAACGTGTCACAGGTTTAATCACTGGACAGTATGCGAATTTCTGCAGCTTCCTCTGCTTCAGAGTTGGCTGATCGGTCCACAGATACAAATCGCGCGAAGACTTCGATGCAGACGACATCCGCCAGATGATGCCCCGCTTCTCCGACGAGAACTTCTCCAAGAACCTCGCACTCACGCAGACATTTGCCGAAGTTGCGCGCAAGTACGATACCACTCCCGGTCAGATCGCCCTCGCATGGATCCTCGCGGCACATCCTGACTTCGTGCCGATCCCTGGTACGCGCTCTGTCGCGCGGCTCGAGGAGAATGCGAAGGCTGCGGAGATACGGCTGTCCGAAGAGGATGTGAAGACGCTACAGAAGGCAGTGACTGAGGCAGATGTTGTGGGAGATCGCTATCCACCCCAGTTCACTGCGACGCTTATGGGCCAGTGCATTGAGCTGAGCGAGTGGAAGGGCGAGGAATGAGCATCGTGTGACGGCGTCTGCTTTGACCATATGGATGTGCCATTAGATTGTCAGAACCCAGGAGTGATGTAGACTTTGTTGACATGAGTATTCTTACTGCAGTTGGCTGTACACAATTTCGTGCAAGGTGTGGTGTACAGTCGATCGCTGATTTTCGATAGAGTCAAAGTTTCAGAGATCGTCCTGGGAGTTTGATGAAGACGTATACTTTGTACACGACGCATTTCATTTGCCTTGCATTTTGAGGCCATTCGAACGACTCAACTTCGAGTAGCACGGTTGACATGGTATCTATAGTTAATATCGGACTTGGAGATCCCAGTTCAAGGTGCAGATTGCAAATTGCTGGCATTTAAGCACAGATATATAGTCCACGCGCAGCATTGATCGTTACAGCGCCAAGATTCTGTAGTACAGTTGACTATCTAGTAATGCATACCGTCGGTCCCCGGATTTTGCTATGCATTATGAGGTGTTATGCGCGATCAAATCCGTCACACAGTGTGACTTATTGTGATCATACGTGACCTCCCCGCACAGGTACGTCACGCTCTGTCACATCAACATCGCATTGAGTGCCACTATACGTTTGCCGAACTATTACCATCTAGACTATCCTGCCAGTACCTATCTAGCGTGCTCTGCTTTTGTGAATCAAAGTTAATGTGATGTAAATGAGCTCATAGCTTCCGCAACTGCTGCTGGAGAACAAGTATCGAGACACCCTCAGCTTCTGCAAACTGAGGACAGAGCAGTCATGAAGAGTGTGATTGCTTCGTGCATATTTTGGTGGCTTGACTGCTGAAGACCTAGGCTCTTTGGTAGCTTTCGGTAGCTTTTCCCTAGCAGTAGGATGGGCACAGGGCTTCTTTGCAGGGCGCGATTTGCGCTTCCGGTCGTCTACAGTCTACAGGGAGAACTGACGGAGTCACACTACACTATGCATGCACTAAATTACCAAATATAGCCAATCTAATAATGCATAACCCCAACTTCGGGCATGCATTATGCAATATCAGAAATATATGCATAACACCTTGGGGACGATCTCGGTCCCCAGCTCAGGCTATGCATTATGAGATAATATGCATTACTAGCTAATGCATTACTAGATAGTCAACTGTACTGCTGTTGGATAGCGCCATCAGAAACGACAAATGGTGTCGGGATCGAGCCAACAAATCACGCGTCAGACAGATGCAACGGAGATCTGAGGTTTGATTTTCGATACACTGCCCTAGCGCCAATTGAAGGTGAAGCTACACGAGAGCATATGAAAGGTGAAGGGAATCAAGTATCAACGCAGAGCCGAAGGCCCGCCCTGGCAAAACAGAGACTCAAAGTACAACTGGACATCTCGTACATTCGAGGAATGCACAATCGCAGTAACAATCCTGGCAATGTCAAGGCAAGCTTTTACCATGACTGCCTCGTATACAGCAACGCTGCTAGACGATCTGCGTAGAGAGAATTAGGCCCATGTATTACGTTCACCTGAGAGAAGGGGATGACTACGCACTAAGCTTAACTTGAACAATAATCATCCAATGGACAAAATGTCAAAATCCCCTTGCGGTACAACCCTGGCATCTTCGATCGGATAGCGTGCGTGACTCGACCCGTCAACTCCTCCGAATCCCATTCTGGTGTGGATTGGCCTTCGGTTGCGGAAGGCATGTATCGCAATTCGAGATTGTCATCTCGGTACCAACGGCATGCGGTCCACTTCATTAGGACACAAACCGAGCGGAGCTCGGCAAAGCGAGGCTGAGAGAGAATCCGGTCTACACGGCCACAGCCCATCCTATCCAGTATCTGCGATAAGCCTCCTGAAAGCGCATTGTCGTCATTGTAGACGTCATCTGTGCAGAAGTCGACGTCGGTGAGAGTGAGAGTGACGCTCGTCACGGTAGGAGAGCGAATGGTAGATAACATTTCGGGTATCCACCCATTGAGCGACATTGGTACTCCCTCTTGAAAAAGCTCGGAATGTATGATGGCGATCGACTGTAATCCCGAGTTGCGAGACAAGTCCAGGAACGCATCTAACATCCAAATATCAATTACACCTGAAGTTAGAACGCGGATAAATAGCCCACCTTGCGGAGCTAGATGCTCTTTGTCAAATGCCATGTTGCTCAAGTGGAAGTTTTGCAGGTGTGGCCCTGCCGCGCACAACAATCTCTGGACTGAGCGTCTATTGCCTTGGCTTTGTAGATATGTTAACTGGAATGCCCCACAAGAAATGTTGATTCTCTTGACAGGAAGCGAGCGTGGCATCAGTTTCAGGAGGTAATCAATAAGACTACATCCCTCCATGTCGTATAGTGAGATTTCCATGTCGTATAGTGAGATTTCCAACGAATCGAGACTGATAGCCTTCGCATAATGCTGAAGGCGCCACAGGTATGACGGCTCGTCGGGATCGCTCTCAGCCCAGATGTTTGTGTCATGAAATGGCAGGTGTCGTAGGTTAGGAAAGGAGGACAGCAGAGTGAAAAATCGTTCGCCAGAGTCAAAATCAATTTTGCTTAAGACAAGCTCGGAGACAAGGGTCAATTCTTGCAGGAACAACGAACAGTCTTCTTCGCGTCTGTCACATATTTGCAGCTTCCGCAGATTCGGTAACATGTGTGGAAGCATTGATGTGAATGCCTGCCAAATCGGCCTCCACCTGATGATATCCCGATCTTCGTCGCTGGGCAACAGCACAACAATGCCTTGGACTGATTCCTGAAACTCTGGCTTGTGACTGAGCAGATGCAGCAAGCCCTCTAGGTAGGTTGGATCGCAAAACGTTACTTGGCATAAGAGGTTACGTTGACTGAAAGGATACCAGGCGTGACAAGTCAGTGCACAGCTGAGCAAGCTCCGGCAGCACAGGGCGTAGGTTTGAAAGCATGTCTCTCCCGAAGCAAACCTGCTATCGGTGAGCTCAAAGCCGAGTTGATCTACAATCTGTGTGCAGAGTTCCAGTGGTAGCGATCTTGCGCGTGAAATCGGCGAAGTGTGGTGACCGGGTGCCTTTCCCGCAGATACCGCAAGCATATCACGAGGCGCAGAGAACTGAGCATCTGTTACAGATGTGCAAGGATCTCGGGGCAATGAATTTTGGTCGTCGCACAAGACGAGGGGCGTAGGTCGCAAGGTACGCGCATCGCCTTCCGACGATTTGGCCATGTAGTCTCGTTCTATGTCAAGCCATGGTGCTGCCTGTATCAATGGTTCAGAGCTCGGTGCAAGTGTGGAAGACGATGAGAATAGATGACGTGTTGCTGGCCCAGAGACCGGTGCCGGTGATAATCCCGGCGACTGGACAGGTTCGACGAACACCAGATGTGATTGACTGCCCTCCGCTACTTCATCCACGATAGGTGCGGGGCTGCCGAAGGGATTGCGTGATCTGCTTGTACACGCTGATTTAACCCATCGGCGAAGGTGCTGGTCTCTGTATGCTCCCGAAACAAAGGCATCCATCTTGCAGCATTCAATCTGCAGGGAAGCGTCGCCATCACGAGTGAACGAGACATTTGCCACTGTGTTTTTGGAACTCTTCTGCGGGATAGCCGTCGCTATCCTACAGAAATGATTTGCCGCTGTTTTTTCGGAACTCTCCTGCGGGATAGCCGTCGCTATCCTACAGAAATGGTCCAAATAAAGAGGCGCCCGCTCCGGATCGCAGCGGCATTGCGCCATACAGGCGAACTCCAACAGTTCTGTGAAGTGCTATCATCAGCATGCTCTGCTCATTATCCAACTCATTGTACCTTCTGAAAACGAATCCGCCTTTTGACTCATCCCCAAGGCCTGCCATGACTCCTTGAACCTGTGTGCCGGGTTTGGCACGCCGAGAGCGTCTGATGACAATCCAGGAGGTGTTGAAGGAGGTCAGCTCTTCTATGAAGCGATGGAAATGCCCCGCACCTTGGCCCAACATGACGCCGATTGAACTTTGAAATATTTTGCGTATATCTGTCGCTCGACCATGAAGGGCGGTGTAGTTATATCGAATAAAATTTTCTACTCGCCATTAGACGTATCTCTCGTAGCACAACCAAAGTACACGTACTGGAGTCAATACTCAACGATGCAGTGATCTCTGCCCATGCACGAAGCAGCTTCTTGCGGCTTGCTTTACCCTCGGGTGTCACAGGGTCGATAGGTGGTGGCAGTAAGACTGTCTCGTTCTGGTTTTCCGGACTAGGTCCAGTCTTGAATCCTATGGCCTCGAAGATTTGACGACTTAGAGCAGTAATTTACCATCGACTCCTCAATCAGCACGAATGGACATACGCCGTGTCAGTCCAGACCAGATTCCTCTTGAATTGGGGTCCAGAGATGGGTAGAGCACGGGTTTCATTCTTCCACAATCGGTTCTCAATGGTCCTTGCAACATCGTCAATTGCGACAAGTTCTTCGATGACTAAATGAGACATACGTGAGTATGAAATCCCACGCCAGGAATACGGGTTTTCGCCCCTCAGAAGCAGAAGAACGCCATCTCTCGTCAAAAAACCTGAAGATCAGATCTCTAGAAATCACGCCAGGAATGACTTCGGAGACAAGACAGTATGTAGAGCACTGGCAACAGACGTAGAGGTCGAGAAGAGTATCATTGCGTATCAGCAGAGGGTCCAGCTGCGTCGCGTGAACGGCGCGCTCATAGCGGTGCCAATGATGGGACACATACGTCGGACGGGACGACGGTCCTTCGCCCTCAATGCACGACTTTATCTGCATGCGGCGGGTGTGATCAGGGAGAGGGATGCTGAGTGGCCGTGCGAGAGGAGGAAGCACAGAGGAGGAGCGCCAGTTAAGGATAACCCAATAGTTGCGGTTACCGCAGTAGAATGCATGCGGATGCGGGATGGATGTGCGAGCCTCAGCTAGGGTGGGGGAGAGCGGGTTTTTGTCACATGGGACATCAAAGACTTCAACGGAGTTAAGACTACGATCACGAAATATAGCATCAAAAAGCACTTTTGAGAGGATGCCAGGACCAGGTGGTGTGTGTTTAGCCATTTTGTGACCTGGCTGACCGTCTGCCATATGGTGAGGCGGTGAGGCGGTGATGCGAAGCGAAAACGCAAATCAAGCGCACAGATCACCGGGCGTCTAGACGTCTATCCACCGCAGCACTGTTTGCGAATATCCGATAGTCTGCATTGGCGTTGCATGCATAATTTATCAGGCATACATATATATCCCCCTACGTTTGTGCTTAATCCGTCCGAGGTCAAAGCCCCCAGCGGCCAAAGCGATGGCTACGCCACGACCACGATTTCGCTATAGCTTATGATCTACCATGCACAGTGCGAAAGCAATTAACATGTAGGACAGTGCGCCAGCATCAGGACACGCCCACGAGCTCTAGCTCTCTTACGCACACACATATCCCGGTCTAGCTGCTACGAATCAACATGGACTACATTTGCGCTTTGACATCCGCGAGATACTCGTTGTTAGTGATCAGCAATCTTAATCTTTTCGCTTCATGTGTTCACCTAGTGTCGTCCCTCAAGTACTTTCTTCCTGCCTTTGACGGCTTATCAGGCGTTCAGTTGCGGAATTGAGCTATTGAGCTACGTCCATCGCTGAGTCATCCCTAGAACCTATGACTGGGTGATGAACCTGAACACAGCCTCGCGAATCACTCGAGCGCTGCGGAGTACAATTAGCGTGTCTTGGCCACTTAGTAAAATTTCAACTACGGGCGCTTCCCGTTCTACTAATATAGTGTATCATCCGCTTGTCTAGCAGCGCCTAACGCACTGCCCATTCTCGCATAGCCCATTTTTGCTGCTTAAATTAAGCCACATTTACACCTGCTTCGCATTGCAAGACGAAAGGTATGGTTGCTTCCACGTTGCGTCAATGCCTTGTAGTTGTTCTCAATAGGTCATGTTATGCATAGTATTGCACGCGCACAGTTCGAGTCAGAGCGGGAGTGCACTATGAGCATGGAGGTGCGAGCGTTTTGCTTCTGCATGAGCAGTGCTGAGCTATAGGCCCACAGGATGCAGCGTTCATGAATGCGGTGCAATCCTCGCCTGATGAATCTCTCGACTACGGCGGACGCGCACCACGGACATCTTCTGATTGTCAGATATCAGGTGCAGTTGTGAAGCGCCAAGCCACACCTGTCGTTCATGCATGCAATGTGGAAATTCGAAGGGCGTTGCCTTTTAGTGGGCCAACACGCCCTGCATTGGGATCTACAACATCCAATTGGACGGGCTCCACAACGTCCCGAACACCCAAGACAATGCTTCACGGCCTGTGTTCTGTGCACGGTGCAACATCTTCGCGATCGACTCGCAGTTTCCCCTATCGTGATCGCTCATATTTCTGTTTACGTGGCTTGAGCATCACGCCACAAGCGATATTCGACGTTACTCCTCCACGGTCACATACCTCGTCCATTCCAGCGTCTGCGCAGCCTTTGCCTAGTACTGGCTTATCCTATGTAAACTCCAGATCTCTACCCGCTCAGAAGCACACCGAGCCCTTCGGTGCATCTCTTACTCCTATCCGCTCTCGATTGGTTCTGCCACTAGGCCCCTGTTATATTTCCAGGAGCCTGGAGAGCAGCCCAGCTGGGCTGCCGTGTAATATTTCCTGGAGTTTCCCTTTAGAGGTCTGCGAAAGAATCATAGACTACGCAGGAGACATTACTATCTCAGATGCTAGCACCTACGAGCATCTGAGCTTGGCTCAGTCTCTGACATTCCGGCAACGCTTCCGTCGTCGTGACCTGTGGAGATGTCTTTTCATTTGCCGTGCACTCTACCCCTGCGCCCAGAGAAACATGGTCCGCGATGTGGTGATCCGCCGCTACACACAGCTTGACGGCTTCGTGCGACTGCTTACAAGGAGACCATATCTGCGAGGCTTTGTACGAAGCCTCAGCATCCGTCCCCAGTGTGACTTCACTCCATCAGAAGGAGAATCTGGACGAAGAACATGGGCTACGTTTCCCCTTGTACTAGCGCGCAAGCTACCACGCCTGCGGAGATTGTGCATCGATTGCGCAAGCCAGGCGCAAACGAGCGCTTCGAGCTACTGGCTATGTCTTCGAGATCTGGCTTACATTACTGAGCTTGATCTGGTCACATATCCGTACGAGTCCTGGGGAGGGATGGAGCGGGCGATCTGTCTTTTTCCAAAACTCCGGATATTGCGCTTCAGGGGCGCAGACCTGCACGCTACCCAATCGGATACACCTTTAAATCCACATTTCAAGCGTACAATGGCGATCACAGACAAGCTACATTTATTGGAGTTGACCGATTCCTTCTTCAACGACGGCCAAAATAGCTTCGGAAACTTGATTAGATTGTGTGATTCTCTTTTGGCGATATGGCCCAAGGACCTCCCCCTGGAGAGTCTTCACGTTCGGCGATTATCTGCATCATCTGCCATGCCTGCACCACGTCGCGCTGTATGGTCAATGAACCGGCTGCTGCATGGAGCGGGGTCGAACCTATTACATGTTCAAATTGACACCACGCGATTATGCGCGCCATCGGACAACGGCAGTATGTCATTCATTTAAGTACAACCATCGTGCTTTCATGCCGACCTTCTTCGTTTCAGGGGCTTTCATAGATCTATCCCGCAACACAAACCTCGAGTCCATCGTTCTGTTGGACTTCGGGCTTTGTGATCACTCGAACGCCTCACTATCATCTGGCGCGTGGATTTCAAGCTTCCTTTATGGAATCAACTCCTCTGTGAAGGAGATCACCCTCGATACATCCGTCTGTCAGAGGTATCAGCTCGATGATAACGGTCGACGGTCCGTTGACGAAGTCAAGCTTTTGCAACCATTCGAGATGTCATCATGTCCCATCATAGATGCGATACTATCAAGACCTCGCTACAGAAACCTCCGCACCGTATGCTTGATTGTTGACTTCTGCTTCGCGAGTGACTGTGCGGATTGCAGACCGGGAAAAGGCTACACAACCAATGATGATCACCGGTATCTTCCCGAAATAGCAATGTACCGCGGCTCTCTTGAACAGCATATCCGATCGCAAATGCCACTACTTGATGCTAGAGGAATCTTGTCAATTTGCACTAGAGAGGAATGGTACAAACTTGGCCAACGGTGTGGATCCGCAGGTTGATAGATTCTGCACTTTGCATATAGAGCCTGATGCTCTTTCCAGAGCCTAGGTTTCTCGTCGGATACAATGTGATAATGAAGCTTGGTGGGAAAAATTCGCGGTGGCAACTGTATGGACTCAATTGCAAATGCTCCGACACGCGGGGTCAATGCCGTTTAAAGCATGTCCCGCTTTGTGATATGTACCTCTCGGGGTGCAATCCCGCGTGCAACGGCTAAATGCAATCGGATTGCTGGATTCCATACGAAGGACATAGCTGTGCAAGTGGCGTCCACGGCGTGCAGCGACGCGATAGTAGCCTGCCGATCACGACATGGCGCTGCGGAGCGGACTCGCGATCAGATCGGCACCATGGATCTTCGATCGTTGGTGACCGCTTCGCCGTGCTCCGCCGTGCTCCGCCGTCGACGCACGGCGGCGTTCGAGATTGCAATTGGCGTCTTACTTGGTCCAGGGGAATGCTCGTTTGTCATGGCCTCTGACAGTCTCTATCCAGAATCTGGAACAAATCTCGTGACTCTTCCATGATACTTTGTCTGGTCTGTTGCGAATGTGGAGGTTTTCGACGTGACCCCCAAGTCGGAATTGGTCCTCGTCTGTACCCGCAACCGCCTTCAATCAAATGGAGACATCGAAGAGGCTCACCGTCGAATTCACCTTCTACAAATACAACCGTGAGAGCTACTGTGTTGCAGCCCATGCTTGTACTGCGTCACAAAATAAGTCACCAGTGCCATGGACAAGATATGACTTGGACGTCTCGGGATACAAACAGACCTTATACCGCTTGAGGCACTCGGGATCCCCATAGCCAAGGGTTGAGCCTCCAGCTTGTTGGGCAAATACTCGCAGCGGAGTCAAAGTCTTCAGCGTGGGCAGCGCGAAGGTACGGAGTCCGACATATGGAATTCACACTGGAAGCACGATTGTTCGGACTGGTTACGAGATTTTGTATGACGCTTGTCCTATAGGAAGCATGCCGATGAATGTGCACTCTTGACAGACGCGGCCCGCTCATATCAGCAAATGCTACGTGATATGCTTCTTGATCCCACGCCGTGAGGGATGTAATATGGATATAAATGCGTGAAAGCAGTTCTGAGAAATGCAGACGTTCTGTCGCACACTGACGTTCGACAGACCGACACGCGCATCATGGCTACCATATTGTCTATGCAGTACTATATTCTCGCAGCACTGCTTCTACTGCTGTCTACCACATGGCATCTTTTGAGATTCTATCGGAGGCTGACACCACTCAACAACATCTCGGGACCTCTCCCTGGATCGTTTATGAAAGGTAGGCCATGGTCTACTTTGTTGCCTCGGATCTAATTCATTCATACATATTCATTGCGCAAGGAAACATCGTCAAATTCTTATCTCGCGAGAGCGCGTCTTTTCAGCATGAGGTCGCCCTCAACTACGGACCTGTAGCCAGATTGTATGGGCCCCTAAGGGTAATTTTTGTCGGTACATTTCTCCCTTCGGATGCTGAGATGAGTCTGCATACAGAAGCCAATGATGTACATATCAGATCCCACAGCTCTACACAATATCCTCATCAAGGAAGAGAGGGTTTTTCAAGAGACCAAAGTCTTCATGGAGTGCGTATCACGACTCATTTATCGAGCATCGAGACGATTTGATGGTCTACAGGCTAAATAACTTGCTATTTGGGCGCGGCTTGGTTTCTACCTTGGGTGCTCTAATCTCGAGAAACCGATGATATAAGTTTGTAACTCGATATTAATCCAGGGGAACACCACCGCAAGCAGCGGAAGATACTCAATCCAGTTTTCTCTGTCAACCACATGCGTCACCTGTTGCCGCTATTCTACAATATAATTCACAAGGTGACTCGAAACATCATCGTTGGATTGGTGTCTATTCCAATGTTCACTTGCTCCATGGTTCAGCTCCGCGATGGGATTGCGGCAGAAATAAGCGATGGACCGCGTGAGGTGGATGTGCTCGGCTGGAACAGTCGCGCAGCACTCGAGCTTATCGGTCAAGGTGGCCTGGGGTACTCCTTCGATCCGCTCACCGAGAAAGCTCCGAACGAGTTCGGGGACGTGTTGAAGACCATCATGTGAGTCTCTTCTGCGAGTGCAGCCTCTCTCATAACTGATAGCGCTCGGAATTTATTGAATGGGTCAAACCAATCTGTTAGCCCAAGTATACAATCTCTCGACGTCCTCCGTCGGTTCATCCCGCTGTTCACCGGCTTGGGTCCCGCATGGTTACGTCGAGCAATGCTTAACATGGTGCCGTCTAAGCGGGTGCAAAGGATGAAGAATTTAATCGATGCTCTCGATGTACGATCCAAAGAGATATATGAATTGAAGAAAGCAGCGATGCGCGGAGGCGATGAGGAAGCGATGAAGCAAATCGGCGCGGGAAAGGATATTATGAGCGTTCTGAGTGAGGTTTACGACACATTTATGTCGGATTTATGCTCATATTACACGCAGTGCAAGCAAATATGGCAGCATCGGACACTGACAGGCTGCCGGAGAACGAAGTCATAGCTCAGATGGCGTGCGTCAGACCACACCCCTATAACGCTGTTCTTTAGATTCTGAATTGCATATTGCAGAGGGCTCGTCTTCGCCGCAACCGACACAACGTCCAACACGCTTGCGCGCATCTTGGAATTGCTGGCTGTCCACCCTGACATTCAAGAAGAGCTACGGGAGGAGCTCTTATCCTCGGGCGCTGCCGAAGGTTTGTCATACGATGAGCTGAACAAGTTGCCCCTTCTGGATGGCGTTTGTCGAGAGACCGCACGACTGTGAGTTTCTATATGATAATAATGAATGATGAATGATTCTGGAGCTAATATTCTTTATCGATTAGCTACCCTGCTGTCACGTCGATCATGCGAGTGTCAGTGTCGCATCTCTAATCTCTGGATGCTGCTGATTGTTATTATACTTCGACAGAGCTACCCAGGATGCTGTAGTCCCGTTTGGAGAGCCCATCGTCGGACTTGATGGTACGGTTATGCAGGAGTTGCTGATTCCAAAGGGAGTGGAAGTTGTGATAGGTACCCTGGGATGCAATGTTAAGAAATCCCTGTGGGGAGATGACGCACTGGTGTGGAAACCTCACCGGTGGATGTCTTCCCTTCCTAAATCCGTCACCAACGCATCGATTCCAGGGGTTTACTCGAACATGTGAGTTCAGGGTACCCTCTGAAGGACAATATTTCTGACCCATTTGTTAGAATGACCTTCTTGGGAGGAAAGCGTGCTTGCATGTATGTCCCTGGATACTTCAGCTTGACGCTGCTACTGATCCCACCATCTCCGGAACAGTGGATTCAAATTCTCAGAGATGGAAATGAGTGCGTTCGCGGTATATCAGTCCAAACAGCTCCATCTCACGTCATATTACAGAGGTCGTCCTTTCAGTCCTGGTTTCGAAATTCACTTTCGAACTATCAGACAAGCCTGTCCAATGGAATGTTGGAGATGTGTGGTATCCGACTGTGGGCACAGAGAGCAAGCCTAAAATGCCTCTAAAGGTCAGCTCTTACAATGGTCCGTTAGCGTAGTCGTGTCGTCTGGGAGAGCATGTTTAGTTACACCTGACCTATCTGCAAGTCCAAACAACTGTCCACACATGCTCGAGCGATCGGTGCTGAGCGCTGAACGCCTGCCCCAAGCGGAAAGGGCTGCTAAGCTCCGATTTTCGGTTTTTGTTCTAACCAAATATCTCCTCGATGGCGGCATCAAGGACACTCCGTGGATTCTCAACACGAGATTTGATTATATTACGCGACTCTTCGGGATCATTTTGCAGATGGTGCGAACTGTGCCGTAAATGACCACGACCAGTGGAATATATACGGAATGTACAAAAATATAAATAGCGGTTGTTAACTCGATTATTTGCTAATACCGCTCGCAGGCACACGAAACGCTGATGATGAGTCGCGACCGCGTGTACCTTTTAGCTATGTGTTGCGCCCATGATATGATTAATCGTGATAAGATTGCGTGAATTATATTGAACAGCGGGCAATAGGGTACCCCATCGTCGTCAGTGCTGACATCGCTGTCACCCCTATGAACCCGCTTTCGACTTGAAGTTCGAAGTCTCAAAGGTTACATTAGATGTCTTCATATCTATTGGTTGCCTTGAATCATTGTACCGTCTTTCAGCTTTCAGCTACCTGAACATGATCATAGAACAGAAAGCAGCTCACTGTGCTCAATGGCGAGGACGTCCATTTTGACTGCGACAAAACGCTTCATTACATCGATTGCAACAATTGGGAGCTCGTGGTAAAGCTGAAACTCTTCACTTTTCCCTTTTCCTATTTGTAGGCTGAAGCACCCGACAGAGCCATACATGCACTCGACTCAGCGTTTTTATTTTGCGCGAGGATATAGACTTCGTACACTTTAAACGTATAGTGCGAATGCAGAAATCCCCATATGCCCATGATATTCACTCAGATCGTACAAATCGTTTAGGTGTTTACGGTATCATGCAGAGATGTTCGGAACCATGTCTACACACAATGAGCAAGACGGAGTCCTCGACCAGTACTAGACTACAGGAAGTGACTAGAGCTGCATAAATGAAGTGTAAATAAATACGGCGAGTAATGCAGTAGGTCTCCAAATGTCAAAGTGAGTACTTGAGACACAACATAAACGGGGGCAGAACAGGTTGATTGATTTGTAAGCAATCGAGACGGAAAGATGAGGGATCATGCCCCAGATGGCCCGTGTACTGAGGGTTTCTGATTTTAAGCTACTCACAATAAGATATCAACGGCGATTGGGAAGATGTGCAGACGTTCATCAATCGTGATTGATATATGCCGCGCTAAGTCCACTGCATGCATGATCGGACATGGCTGCGCAATTAGCAATATGCACGTCGCTCACAGCATACAATAGGTCATAAGGTCCTCAGAGCAAGCGCATGAGCATGGAAGCCGCATTGTTTGGAACACCACAGGCTGACGAACATACTGCGGGCGAGTCCTGTTCTCTCGATCCATCACGGTCTCATCAATCATTGATCAGAGTGCTCATCCTGATCATTACTGTGCTACCGGCTGAATCTGCGCTCTCGTTTATGCTTGGTAGCATAGGTGATAGCAGATCTTTACTATGGCGCCCGCTGAGCATGCCGTAGGCTACCGCTATACGATGGCGTATCTAATTGCGCCACCTCAAATGCTGGTTTGTGGGCTTTAGGATTGGGTCAGCCTTAAGAGCATCGTGGAATACCCAGTCAATTCCACGTGACTTTCTAAGCGTTTGCGTCCGAAAATCTGGTGGGAGGATTGCATTCTCAGCAGAGTATAAAGATATCCTCCAGGGTTAATCATTTAATTTTTGAACCCATTCAAATATTGCAGAGTGCGCCAGTCTATCCGAGAGTCAAAATATTACATCAATCTGTCGAATGGGTCGTGGTGCCGCACTGCACAGTGATCGGTTGATGCGGTGATCGTCTACGGGAGGGAGATCAGATCGGAATCTTCGATCGTTCGCAAGCGCCTCCCTCGGGACCGTCCTCAGAGTCAGAGCTCTGACTCTGAGATGAAACAAATGCCTCACTGCTTTGTTGCGAATTCAATTCATAGAGCCCACGGAGGAAGCAGCTCATGTACAGCTCGCGTTTGGTTTCCAGACAAACATGCGATGTCTCGGGTAAATCTTCACCACTGTCATGTACCCTCGACATCCGCCATTCCGGCCGCATATTGAGAATAGAGCTAAGACGATCCGAGTAACTATGCACGACAAGACAGAGACGCGCGAGCTTAGAGCCTCTCTCTCAAGACGTGATCCCCGAGTCAATGTTGCTTCTCCGATGTACCCGGAACCGCCTTCAGTCAATTAGAGTCATCAGGTGAGGTTTACGGTTAGCAGCCGCGACCCGTTCAGGTCAGCAAATGCTATGTGATGTGCTTCTTGATCCCACGCCGCAGGGATGCAACATATATATAAAGGCACGGAAGCAATATCGAGGAACACCAAAGCTCTGTTGTAGATTCCCGTTCGAGAGATCAGTGTGCGCATCATGGCCCTCATACTGTCTATAGATTATTATGTGCTGTCTGCACTGCTAATACTGCTGCCCGTTGCGTGGCATCTCCTGGAATCTTACCGGAAGCTCACACCGCTCAACAACATTTCGGGACCTCCATCTGGATCGTTCTTGACAGGTACGCCACAGTTTATCTTGGATAGTATGTGTTCACACTTCTTTATTGCGCCAGGAAACATCATCAGATTATTTTCTCGCGAGAGCGCACCCTTTCAGCGTGAGGTGGCCCTCGATTATGGGCCTGTAGTCAGGCTATGCGGGCCATTCAAGGTGATTGGCATCGATGCAGTTATTCACTCCGAACGCTAACGTGGGTTTGCGTACAGAAACCAATACTGTACATCTCGGACCCCACGGCTCTGCATAACATCCTCATCAAAGAAGATAGAGTTTTCGAAGTGTCCAAACTCTTCATGGAGTGCGTCTAATGACGATGCTCCAAGTGCTAGAATGACGTGACGTCCGACAGGACGAATTACTTACTACTTGGCCGTGCCTTAGGCTCTACCGTGGGTACGCTAACCTTGAAACCTCCCTATATGGATTCATAACTATAACTGATGATTTGTGCAGGAGAACACCATCGTAAGCAACGGAAGATGCTCACCCCTGTTTTCTCTCCGAAATATATGCGTCATCTGTTGCCGCTATGCTACGACATTGTTCACAAGGTGATTCGTGGCACACTTGATTCCCATGTCTAATTTACTAACCAAACTTTAGCTCCGCGACGGCATTGCTGCGGAAGTGGCTGAAGGAGCGCGTGAGGTGGATGTGCTCGACTGGTGCGGTCGTGCAGCACTCGAGCTTATCGGCCAAGGCGGGCTGGGATACTCTTTCGATCCGCTCACTGAACGAGCCCCGGACGAGTTCGGGGAGGTGTTAAAGGCCCTCTTGTGAGTCTCCTTGACGTGTTCCATGTTGCCATATCACTGACCGTGCTCGGGATTCTCTGCACGCAATAAACCGATCTGTCAGCCCCGGCGTACAAGCTCTCGGCGCCCTCCGTCGGTTCACCCTCCTGTTCACCAGCTTGGGACCAGCGTGGTTCCGCAGAGCAGTGGTTGACATGATACCGTCAAAGCGAGTACAGGCAGTCAAGAAGATGGTCGACACGATAGACGCGCGAACTCGCGAGATATACGAAGCAAAGCAAGCGGCGATACGCGAAGGCGACAAGAAAGTGATGGAGCAAATCGCCGCGGGAAATGATATCATGAGCCTGTTGAGTAGGTTTGACGATGCATTTTATGTGAGGGCCCTGTATTCACATTATGCACAGTGAAAGCGAATATGGCGGCATCGGACGCTGATAGGCTGCCAGAAAACGAGGTCATCGCTCAGATGGCGTGCGTCTAAACCAGATTTCTACTACATTCTTGCTCTGAACTGTAAATCTCAGCGGGCTCATCTTCGGCGCAACTGATACGACGTCCAACACGCTTGCACGCATCCTGGAGCTGCTGGCTATCCACCCTGAAGTTCAAGAACAGCTGCGCGAAGAGCTGTTGTCTTCTAGCGCGGCTGAAGGCCTGACCTACGAAGAACTAAATAGGCTACCCCTTCTGGAAGGTGTTTGCCGGGAGACTGTACGACTGTGAGTTCCCATATAATGCCGGATGATGGCAGTGTGCTGACATGTTCCGTTCGTTAGTTATCCTACAGCAACGTCGTCTAGCAGAGAGTCGGTCTTGCATTTCTGGACTGAAATTTGAACGTTGCTCACTATCAGTATACCCCAACAGAGCTACCCAAGATGCTGTGGTTCCGCTGGGAGAACCTGTCGTCGGACTTGATGGTACTGTTATGCGGGAGTTGCATATACCAAAGGGAGTGGAAGTTGTGATAGGTACCCTGGGATGTAACGCCAAGAAGTCCCTGTGGGGAGAGGACACCCTTGTGTGGAAGCCTCACCGGTGGATGTCTCCACTTCCCACAGCTGTTTCCAACGCACCGATTCCGGGAGTCTACTCGAACATGTGAGTTTGTATTGGACGGGCCTATGTCGCGAACGCCAATGACGCACATTTCAATAGTATGACCTTCCTGGGAGGAAAGCGCGCATGCCTGTACGTATTCAGAGGGTTTCTACTATGCTGCCACTGACACAGGAATTGCTGGAACAGCGGATTCAAGTTCTCAGAGATGGAAATGAGTGCGTCCGCAGTATATCAGGTTGGGTAGCTGTATCTCATATCAAGTTGCAGAGGTCGTCCTTTCGGTGCTCGTATCCAAGTTCACCTTCGAGCTGTCAGACAAGCCTGTCCAGTGGAATGTTGGGACTGTGTGGTACCCGACTGTGGGCATGGAGAGCAAGCCTCGAATGCCTCTCAAGGTCAGCCTATACAAGAGTGGTTAGCGTGGCGACCACACATGTCTGTATGTTAACATTTGTGCTTTCTCGCGCCCATAATATCATCATTACGAGCTTGCGAGTTCGACATTTGTCTAGCGCAGAAACGACTTCTTGAATTGTGAACTTGCGCCAGCGAGAAGACGTATGGAATCTCTAATGGGCGAGTACTTGACAGTACTCGCCGCTTCAACCAATTCTAGTGAGTCGAGACGTGGCGACGTGGGACCCGCTCCCTCTCGTGCGGGGAGAAGTGGCGTAGACGGCCGAAACGCGTGACATGACTACTATTAGGACTACACCACCGCTCAACGAGCAGGTGGTGGGTGAACGTTTGAATGTCACGCACCCTTTGGCTCGCTTGTAGTAGACACCAGCGCATTGACATTGCAACCGAGCTAGAACTTGATCATTGCGGTTCTCGAATAGCTTGGTTGGTGATCTCAGCATTGCACGCTGCAATATGTAGGTCCCTAGCACTGGCATAGCAGCAGTGATTAATTGGCAGGCAACCACTGGCGGCACCTTGCGCACGGGCGACAAACCAGGCGGTGCGCGATACTAGTGCACACGACCATAGTCAACGCCATTCTTGTTGATCGGCGCCCTGTGATTGAAATGGGCAGACATGTCAGCCCTATGTAGTCCGGTCGATCACTGCTATACCACGTCAATTGACAGTTGGAGCCCTGGCTACGTGGGACCTTAGACCGTTTGCCAACAAAGCTGTCCACACTGAGTTGTCTCATGCTCTTATCCTATATTTTGATAGCCTTGAACCTAGGACACTGTGTTAGTGTATAGTAGTATGTGCTGTCTGTCGTTTGTATATGAATCAGCCAGAGGTAGGTCGATCCCTTTTGATAAGTGCTGCTGGGCCAGGATG
Organism: Wolfiporia cocos; assembly: GCA_029448655.1. Classification (NCBI taxonomy): domain Eukaryota; kingdom Fungi; phylum Basidiomycota; class Agaricomycetes; order Polyporales; family Phaeolaceae; genus Wolfiporia; species Wolfiporia cocos. The sequence continues at coordinate 417,162 of JACCLO010000002.1, forward strand.
CGCTGGGTTATGTTGTATGTATGCTGGCTTTCGAGACACACAGCCACGGCACATAGGGACTTGCATTGGACAAGTTCTCTGAATGCCGTCCCCTCCGCAGCATCTAGGTGTTCGTACGGCTGCACCCAGCCACTGGGCCCCAAAGGCAGCATACCCATGTCATACGCGCGACTCTTCCTTGGGATCATTCAAATATTATGAGGATCACGCCATAGCTCATCAGGTACGCCAGGATGGACAGCATGGATACGAACGGCAGACACGGGTGCATTGTGCCCGAGCTCACGCTAGCCACGGGTCGTCAGCCAGCTCTCCCGCCGTCGCGCGCTCCTCCGGAACCAAGCGCAGGCACCTCAGAATGAACCGCTCTGCCGCGTCGACCTCCGCCGCGTCTTGGAGCAAGGAGAACGACTCGAGCAGCCTGCGGATCTGCCACGTCGGCTCGTCGTGCTGCGTGAAGTGCGCAAAGCTACTTGCAGGTCCAAGCTCAAACGGTCACAACCGGTGAGAAACATGCAGAGCGACGATTCTGCGCACCGTCGGCGTTGAAGAACCTGTCCCTGTGCTCACATTTGTCCAGGAAGCGGACGTCGAACGGAGCGTCGAGCGCCTCGGTCATGCGGGCGAGGTGGTCCTCCTCCCGCTCTGCGCGCTCGCCTCGAACAGCCAGAACCCGACCAGAAGCTCGGTCACATGTCTCACGCCCGTCAGACGCCGCAGGCAGAGCGAGCAATCCTAGTCTCACGATGCACCCGACGCTCCATATGTCCGCGGGCGTGTCCCACGCGTACCCGAGGATGACCTCCGGCGCACGCAGTGCCGCAGGCTACAGTTGACTATCTAGTAATGCATACCGTTGGTCCCCGGATTTTGCTATGCATTATGAGGTGTTATGCGTGATCAGATCCGTGACATAGTGTGACTCATTGTGATCATATGTGACTTCCCCGCGCAGCTACGTCACGCTCTGTCACATCAACATCGCATTGAGTGCCACTATACGTCTGCCGAACTACTGCTATCCTGCCAGTACCTATCTAGCGTGCTCTGCTTTTGTGGATCAAAGTTTATGTGATGTAAATGGTCTCGTAGCTTCCGCAACTGCTGCTGGAGAACAAGTACCAAGACACCCTCAGCTTCTGCAAACTGAGGACAGAACAGTCATGAAGAGTGAGATTGCTTCGTGCTTATTTTGTTGGCTTGACTGCTGAAGACCTAGGCTCTTTGATGGCTTCTGGTGGCTTTTCCTCAGCAGTAGGATGGGCATAGGGCTTCTTTGCAGGGCACGGTTTGCGCTTCCGGTCGTCTACAGGGAGAGCTGACGAAGTCACACTATACTATGCGTGCACTACATTACCAAATATAGCAAATCTAATAATGCATAACCCCAACTTCGGGCATGCATTATGCAATATCAGAAATTTATGCATAACATCTTGGGGACAAGATCGGTCCCCGGCTCAGGCTATGCATTATGAGATCATATGCATTACTAGCTAATGCATTACTAGATAGTCAACTGTATATCACTTCCTGGAAGTGGCGGCGTCGCCAATGCGCTGTGGCCGCGATGAGCGCCTCGCACACGCGCGCCGGGCACCGACGGTCAGAGATACTCACAGTGCCCCACGTCGGCCAGCACGGCCTCGAGCTCGTCCTTGCGGACCGCCGGCACCGCGGAGAGCGGCAGCACCTGCGACTCGACCGGCACGACCGGCGGGCAGGCCTCCGTCCTGCAGTCGTAGGCGACCGACGGGTCCGTGGCGAGCGCGTGCGCGGCGACCGCGGCGACCGCGGCGGGGCGTAGAGTTTCAGTCAATTATCTTAATCTACCAACTGCCCTTCGCTTAAGAAATCGCAGTTGCGAGCTAGGTTTGCACGCAGATTAATCTGCTAACTGCGGCAGATTAATCTACTGTGACAATAAAATGGCACATCCCGGATTCGAACCAAGGACCTTAGCGCAGATGAGAATAACAGCATCGCAGTGTAATTAGCCAACTGAGCTACAGTGCAACTGGTGTTGCCCCCATTTTAAGCAATATATAGAGTATTTCGTAAACTTCATTTTCGCAGTTTAACATCTTCCATAACACAAATACAAATGAATCTGCCTCTAAAGATCTGTGATTCCAGTGTATTCAGCTTTCCCATTGTGAGTTGCTCCAGGTCAAGCATGGCAAGCTACCACTATCATTGATTTCTGTATGCTTGTTGGAGCAGTTAGTTGCCTTGATGATTTGCGAAAATTGTGTGTAAAATTTGCGTTATATATATTTTAATTGGTCAATGGTACCTGTTGCCACAATGGCTCAGTTGGCTAATTATGCTGTGGTGCTGTTATTCTCATCTGCGCTAAGGTCCTTGGTTCGAATCCTGGATGTGCCATTTTATTGTCACAGTAGATTAATCTGCCGCAGTTAGCAGATTAATCTGCGTGCAAACCTAGCTCGCAACTGCGATTTCTTAAGCGAAGGGCAGTTGGCAGATTAAGATAATTGACTGAAGTCCCTCGCGGGGCGGAAGAGGATGTTGTCGTGCTTGATGTCTAGACCTCCCAGCTGTGTGTCAAGTGTTCAGCGCTGCGCGCGAGAGAAGGGGAGTGTGCCTGCGTGTATGATGCCGCAGACGTCGTGCAGGTACTGAAGTCCCTGAAGAACCTGCTTCACGACGCGCTTGACGATGCTCGGCCGGACACGACGGTCTCCGTCATCCGTCAGCTTGCGTATGTAGTCGAGGCTGTATCCCAGAGCCTCCGTGACCACGCAGCGGTGCGCGGCCCCGCGAACTCAAAGGAGCCGTAGCAGGCAATGTTATGTCGGAAACCGGGTTGCGACGCCTCCGCGTCCGCGATCCTCTGCAGCAGCGCGAGCTCGTCGGACCGCTGTTCTGTCTCTCCCCCGGACCCGGAAAGCGCCTTGGTCGCTTCGCAGGCGACGATTTTGAGCGCAACAAACCGGTCCTCCCTGCGGCAGCGTGAGACTCACATGTACACAGAAATTAAGTGTGTGCGTACTCCCTGTCACGCGCGAGCCAGACACTCGAGTACTGGCCCCATCCGAGCTTCCGGACGATGCAGTACCGGCCGCGCTCGAGAGTCTGGCCGAGCCTCGCGGGGAAGTAGCCTGGGTTGTTGCGCCCTGCCGAGCGTAGGTCCTCCTCCGGGAAGCCGCTGAGCGAACCTGAGGAGGATGCCGGGAAGTGGCCGCTATTGCTAGAGACATGCGATGAAGGCAAGCTCAGGTGGATACCTTGTGACCATACTGCAGCTTCCTCTCTTCATTATTCATAACATATCAAGGAGATACGTCGGCTTCAAAGCGCTAGACTGGTTTTCTGCCTCGCACGCGCCTAACTGCATTTTCGAAGGTACCGGCACTACCAGCTGATACAGCGACAGCACAATATGCCCTGACTATATGCGTGCGATGATGTTTGTCTTCTACTCCTCTTCGTTAATCTGCCCGGGGCCCAACTCAGCCTCTAGCATGTCCTCGACATCTCCTCTCTTAGATCTAGACTTCTTGCGGGGCCTTTCGGCACCCTCCTCCTTCGAAACGACGGTTCCACTACCCCTCTCGCTGCCTTCGCTTTCTTCCGCATTATTGGTCTCTTCCCCAATGTGCTTGGACGACTCGTCGAGCTTGCGCTTAGACGTGCTTTCTGAGAGCCCGCCCCTTTCCTCGAGCGCTGCGCTTGTTTCCCTTGACGATGGATCCTTACTGTCATCGCCTGTGTTACCCTTGCCATCCTCGCTAAGTGACTTTAGAGGATCCTGCAGGTGACATGAGCTGTGTTTTCCGCTGGTGGCTGGCAGCGAAACCTACATGTCCCCAGTTCTTGAGGCTTCATCTCCTTTGAGCTCACCAATGCTCGCATTGTACTTGAAGAGACCTACCTGATTGTGCTCTTTGTATTCGCCAGCTCCTCCCTCGTCTTCGTCTCCTTGAAGTGGTCTTCCTGTGCTATATGCCAGCTATTGTATCTGCGCATGGATCGGTTACTCGCTGCTCGAACAGTCACTAGAACACTCCGATGCCCACCCGACCACTTTTCTCATATGGTCAATATCCTCCTGTATAACTCTGGTGACCCAGAGAACCTGCACACGGACTATATCTGCCCACCTCGTCGTACTTCTCCGGATCCTTGTCCGGGTTTTTCTTCAGGATCTCGATGATCTTATGCCCACTCTCGATGCCGACGCCTGTGCCCGCTTTCTCACTTTTTTCATTTTTGGGCTCGTCAAGCCATGCTTGCAGCTCCTCCGCAGACATATTGACAAGCTCGTTGAACTGAGCGATGACATCCTCTCTCGACTTAACCATGGCGACTGGCGACTGGCGGCCGGCGAGTACAGAGCAAAAAAGTGGGTAGCGAAAATTGACCTACGAGCTGTCCATCCGCTCATCTATTAATCTAACACTGATATATACGTGGATCGTATCGAGAACCATATCGTCCCGGCGGTAAGTACCCAAAAAGACAGGTGGCCACAATCAATCACGCGTAAGATCTGCGCTCTGTGACAGGTTTACGACAGGATGTACATGTTACCCATATGCGGTGGCATTAAGCAAACCCCACTATGCAGCTTCTCAAAGTTGTTACTGTCTCTGGACTTTATAGCATACTGCTCTGTCGGTAAGCATTGGGTCTGGACGCGGGAATGCACTAGCAGTACTGATCTGCTGACTTGGAAGTTCCACCCCGGGTATTCAGGAATCCCTTCGCAGAACCAGAGGAGCGCCCGTCTCTCCCTACGGACAAACATGCGAACTCGTAGCGAGAGGTCCAGGACTCGACCATGATACCTTCACAGCAGAAACTATTACTGGATATACGGTAGGTGTTGCCATACGTGTAGCTGCTTTTTGCGTTCAGGGAGCATATCGCGGTCGGACTCAACTGAGCCCACTACACGATAGACTTCCTGGAAGCAGCACAACGGCACCTGCTTCCAAGGGTCTCCACATGTACGGAGACAGCCAGCCATGGGAGAATATCCCGCATGAGTGGCTGTCAATGTACATGTGGAGTCCAACCTCCCCCTATCCGATCCAAAATCACTAGTTACCACTGGCCGCAGCTCCGACCAGACTTCGGTGCCAGAAACTGCATGTCGCCAAGGCAAGGTACGCAAAGCAAGTACTATATGTGAGGACAGCATTGTCAGAGCCTGCATCAAGTAGCGTTGTCACAATGTCGCCAGTTGAAGTCTAGCCCATACGCCAGGGAGTCTCTCCAAGCTGACCACCCTAGTATAGCCACTTTGTCATAGTCAAAGCAGTGACAACACGGTCAGCCGCTACCGTCAGAGCAGCCGTCGCGGTACAGCCAGTCGCCACTGTGGAGTCACCCAGAGTCGCTGCCATAGTCGATCCGCCGTTGCCGTTCCAGATCTCAGCCACAACAAGCGCAATGCGCTGTACCATCATGCAGACCAGTGAGATCGCGAGAGGGAGGTGCCAATTAAAGGTTCCAAGGGTCGCCGTAGACAATATGCCACGAGTAGAAGGAGGGAAGGAGTCGTATGAAAGCCATTGACAAGGTAGGGTGTATATATGTAGGCCTGAGTTGTTTGCGACTCACTGATGCCAGCCGAGAGGCTAACTTGGAGGCTGACCTACGCAGCCGCTTGATCACGTCCACAACTGCTGGACCTCTGACGTCGTGCTGCTGAAGCACAGCTGACGTCATTGATTTATGGTCACATAAACTATTCTAATGAGTCGAAGACACCAATAGTCAGCCAGTATACCAGCTCCCGAGCTTCTTCGCGAAGTCGGAGATGCAGCAAATATCAAGCGTAAGTCACCCTTCGCGGGGATATTTAGATGGCACTCAAGCACGTTGTTGACAGATGATCAGTCCTGGTCATCTTCGATCGTAGTCCAAGCTCCCTAAACGTCGTCATATTGATGGCATTCGTTCGGCCCCACAGTCGGAGCCAGCCTCCCTATTGAAGAACTTAGATACAGCAAGTCTTCTCAGCAACCATAGCGACTACAGCCCCTTGCTCCCTATCCATTGCAGTCTGATGTTCGATCTAAACAATGCTTCCCACTAGCCAACTTTGTTATGCGTGAGATTGCATTGTCTTGGCGCTTCAGAAGAGCCAGCTGATTGTGCATCCCTCGGGATCCCGTCCCTGACTCGGCACGCCGCTGCACCGTTCCAAATGAATTAGCTATAATCGCCCTGCCATCTTCTAGCTTGGCGTTGACAACGCAATATTTCTGATTGGTACTTTTGGTGACCGATCGAGCTATGGCAGGAGCATATTACTTCTCGCTGCCTGTCGGTATGCATTCCGGCTTGCTACGTATGGTGTTGAGAAATATCCAGGGGGCAGTGAACCATGATATACGCTGTCTGTCAACCCATAGTTGCATCAAATCGATGGTCATATAACCGTTGCTGCAATCCCAGCTTCTGAACCCTTTCCAGCGCTATCTCTAATATGGATTGTGACCGGAGGTCGTGGAATGGAGTGAAATTATGTAAGTATGGATGTAGCAAAATCAAGGCAGATTGACAAGGATCTGAGTGAGCGGGACCACAGGCGGCTACCCACTCAACTCATGTCACTCGGATAGGGTCGTCTGACTGGTCTTCTGAGGTTCTACGTCAGCTTCTAAATAGTTGGCTTGGTAAGTCCTCCTCCTGTTCTGGCCAATGGATAGCCAGGAATACACGGTATCGCAGACCTCGGATCGGTTTTTGCCTCAATAGCACGCCACTGTACTCAATTGAGTTGAGCGTCCTTGCTTGTCATAAAGTGCGTTCACTTTCTTCCCCTGAATATCCTGTACACACATACCCTCATAATGGCCAACGAGGAAAGAGTCGTCCAGCAGCCCATTCACCCTGATGTCGCAGAAAAGCTCGATCCTGAGTATATTGCTTTCCATAACGCAACTACTGCATACACCATTCCTCTTTATCGACTCCCGCAGATAGATCCGGCTCTACGACTGGGATCGCATGTAGGCGGAGGTGCTGAGCCTCTGAAGGTTGGAAGTATCAGGGATATCTCCTTCAGCAAGTGCACCGCGCGCGTATACACGCCAGAGGGTTCTGCTCCTACGACAGGGTGGCCTGTTCTCCTGTTTTTCCATGGAGGCAAGGTTTTCGGTACGGGTGGTACTCGCGTTACTCATGTACGGGCACAGGAGGGTGGACGATAGGCGGGCTGAACTCTCAACTTTCTTTTCTCACGAACGCATGCAAACGTGAGAACATCGAGACCATGATTCTCCTAGCAGTCACCCAAAAATAACGTATCATTTCCCTACGTATCACAGGAGCACAGTGTGTCGTGATCTCCGTGGATTATCGTCTTGCGCCAGAGAACCCATACCCAGCGGCTGTTGAAGACGCAGAAGAGGCGCTCCATTGGGTTTACCGGCATGGAAAATCCGAGTTGAACGTCGACATCAATAAATTCGCCGTCGGGGGCGGTTCTAGGTGTGCCACTACCTAGCTTCTCTGACTTTCTTAGTGTAATAAACTGCTCCCTCTTCCGACGCTTGGCAGTGGAGGTAATCTTGCCGCAGTGGTAGCGCTCAAGGCGGTGCTCGCAGAGCCTCCTGTTCCTCTGGTGTTACAGCTCTTGTTTGTCCCAGTGATCGACAATACAGCGACAACGTCTGGTGAAAAATACAAGTCGTGGGCGGAGAACGCCAACACAGTTGCATTGCCACCGGAGAGCATGCTGTGGTTCCGCGACAACTACTTGCCGGACCATGAAGACCGAGCGAAATGGGACAGTTCCCCAATTTTTGCACCAGATGAGGCGTTCAAGAAGGCACCAAAGACCTGGATAGCAGTCATGGAGTTAGACATATTGAGAGACGAGGCACTTGCTTACGGCGAGAAATTACAAAAGGCTGGCGTTGAGGTAGACCTGAAGTATTACAAGAGTGTTCCTCATCCTACCCATATCATGGACGGTGCGTATCCATCTCTGACAGAGACGCGAGCCACTAACGAAGCATACGTTTTGTATTCTAGGGTAAGACATCAGTGCTGCGTAGTACTAATTCACTGACCTAATTCTTCAGTGTAATGCAAGTCGGGCGACAAATTATCTCCGATGCCGTGTATGCGCTAAACAATGCGTTTAGCACGACATGATCACTCATCTGCGTTGAACCGTGGATTGCGTGCACAGTGAGGTTGTATCAAGAACTGCATACGTCTCGATTTTGTATGAAATGTATAAAGAATGAATAACGACTGATGTGACTCGCCACCACTGCCGAAGTTTGTCATCAAGGGAAGTGGGGATTTCTGGAGCTTAAAAGATTGGGGAGGTATTTTGTTTCCAGTTCATCGAGCGACTTAGCTGTTCAGCTCGTGCTTGAATCATACATTGCGCGCCATTATCAGAAAACTTGTGGGGTAATGTCTCACTTGATTCCGTCTAATCTATACAGCGGTGCAAGCAGGCGCGATCCTAAATTCATTGTGAGTGGAGACGCCGCGACGGTTGCAGTATCGTTATGACCTTGCTTGCTGATTGCAATTTATAATTGGAATGAGTGCAGAAGTTTGAGTGTATGGTGGCTCTGCGGTGTCGAACAAGCCTGCGTGCAGGCCTTTTATTGCCAGCCGCGCGGTCCGACAAGTCGAACGAGTGCTCTGGAGTGCTATTGATTTTGCTTTTGGTTGATGATCGCTGCACTGTCCGAAAACCCACTGCCCCTGCTAGGGATTTCGATTTCTTGAGCTGCGGTGGACCTTGCAAATCATCGACATCCACGCCACGCGTGGCTTGTTACGGTTACCAGGTCGTGCTTCTAGATCTGCATATATGAAATACCGCGGAAATTCTAGACTCTGCCCCCATGTGGTGCATGCCTTTGTTTCACAGAGGAAGCAGCGAACATGTGGCCTGGGCACTAGTAAATATTGACAACCCGCCCAGACTCAGGCCTGAGGATTCTGGATCTCTTCATTATTTCTTTTTCAAAGAAGCATCAAGGGAGTTGTGTTGTAAATCAGCATCCAAGAGATAGACACAGTCGAGGCGCACGGTCCCGATGACGTGCATTATGGTATCATGATTGCTGATTCGGTGGGTTTAAATGGTGGGTTGTCCATTGGAGGAAGACGCAGTGAGGAACAACAGTCTGGATGTACAGCTAAGACCTTACCTGCACGAGTACGTCGCATCGAGCATACAATAGATAATGTCGAGTCGCAAGGAGCAGGGTGGCGTCAAAAAGGCAGCCGCCAGAAGATGCGCAATTTTTGGGCCCAGGAGATTCATCGCGGCGGAGCAGTGAATTGTTGAGATATACCCAGCCCCGAGATACCACACGCAGTCTAAATGACTGAAAGATTCTGTTCGCTCGCCTGTTCAAAACCAGCGCAGTCGGAGAAAACGATACGGTTACGCGCGAAACAGCAAGCTGGCAGCTCATGAATCCTTGCTCGCCCGCGTAACGCAGCTACTTATCTTGCCTATTCCACCCGTCCGCTGCACAGGATTTGAAGCGGTGTCAACCGGGCTCTCATGCATGAGACTCGTATGTGAGCTCGGCTCTTACCGTGCGTAATACGTACGCGGTTCGCATCCTGCGGCGCCATCAACGAACGTGTGGATATGTCGGATTGGGGTTGTCAAAGACAGTGACCCACGTTTGGAAGGCGCGTCGGGGATACGTGTCCGACGACTCGGACGAGCTAGCGTTCCAAGAGATGATTGCTGCAGCAAATTGTGCACACACCTCACGCATTGAGGCCTCATGGGTCATCTTTCAGGGACGGCAACACGCCCTCGTTCGAGGCCTGAGGATGCTCACCGAAAAATTCTCACCGTGCACGCCATGGCCATCTGACGAATACATCGTGGCAATACTGCGATCTTCTGCGACATTGACACCGAATATGGCATGGCCGCTGGCTTCCTGCCGTAGGTGCGCGTGCCACATAGATAAGATACGAAGCCTGAGATGAAACACGGAAATAGAAGTCGCGAAATTCGGTAATTAGAGAAGTTGCCATTAGCGGCAGGTTGTGGAGCTGTTGATGGCATGGAGCAAAGCGGGATGCGGTCGGGCGATTTCGAGGATCGACCGCGCTGCCATGGTCCAGAGCTAGCAAGTATATGTGGCTAGTGTACGGTGTACGGTAGAATACACGTTTCGACTCATCTTGCTGAATGCGATTCAACAAAGTACAGGCTCGCGAAGAGGTAGCCTTGGCCAAGTCGCGAGGGGTGCAAGGTGCTACTTGGTCGACGGCGGTAAGGCCGTTGCGAAACCTCTCTATGAGCGAAGCGTCGTCGGGAAAGGCGGCGCTGCGAGCGTGGAGCTCGTTGTAGGGAAGCGCATGGGCGCTCGGCCTGCGTGGAGGCGCCGGTGCGATCGAGAAGCTACAAACCGTTGAGAAGCCGACGCCATAAGGAGTGTTCTGGCCAATCCGGGCAGCTGCGATATCATACAAGCGCGTCATCGCTACCTAAGCCCATCATCGTTAACGTTGCGCTACTGAACTTCGCGACTTCCATTTGTTTTATCTCGGGCTTCGTATCTGATCTATGCGGTACGCATACCTACGGCAGGAAGCCAGCGGCCATATTCGTCTGATGGCGTGCACGTTGATTTTTTTTCCACAAAGAACATAATTGTGTGGGAATTAAGCATCTGAGTTTGAACATACCTACACTCTAGCGCTGCAACGTGATAACTCTTTTTTCGTGCTGTAGACTCTTGTTAACTCTAGCGCTGCGCTGCAGATTATTAAATGTACAATCCGGACGTCATACATGCCGGGACGTTCGCCCCAAACGGAGGTGTATCCGGGTCCCGTTATCTGCACGTATCTATTCGTGTGTTAGATGAAGGGGACGTGTTGGTAGCTCAAGCGCCGTCGAAACCGAAACCATGGCAGAGGCCTAGGAAGGAGGCTGTATGAAACCGAAACACCGCGCCACGGCGGAGCCTTGGCCTAGAGTCAGACCTGAGCCAATGCCGCTCCAACTCTGTGCATGTTCTAGTACATACTTATCCCCTGCAGCTTTACAGGTTTTGCCGATGCGGGTACTTTCTCGAGCATTCACAGCACTATATGCGATCGCGATGGGACCTTATGCATATGGTTAGCACCATTGTGAACATCACATCCGCGAGGATCCACTCACGTAATGGTCCACGATCACCCACAGATCTGCCTGCCATTCGGCTCCCTCACGCAGATGTGCTCGAAGTTGAGTGACTTCCCCTCTTTTGACAGTGCATCATAAGCTCACTGACAATTCAGTCAACGTGAACGTCAGCAGCAAAATACGTTTCATATATCCAGTGTACTCGTGGGATATCTGGGTCATCTCCTGCAGGCTTGCGCTGGCCGATAAGGCCATAACGTGCATACCATCTTCATGACATTCTCTCCAAAGCTCCGATCTCCTTGAATATTCAACTGGGCTGCACTTACACGTGAGAATGAGCCATCTATAGACTACTGAGTATTCTCTGGCATCGTAGGAATGAGGACGCTGGCCTGCCATGCGCTTCCACCGCTTTACTCATGACGGATGCCTACCGTAGGTCCTTGGATAGTGTGCGGGACACAGCGATACGAATTGCTGGTATCACAACCAAAAGTTGTTGGCTAATATGATATGTACTGTTGCCAGAAAGACAGAAGAAAGAGTGCGTCCATCGTTCCGATCTTGCATTATGCACGCCTAAGACCGGCCGTTTGCTGCAGTGAGCCTGGGACGCTGCATTTGAATGACGCGCCTAGCGTGAGAAGCAAGGGTCACGATGTATGTGGTTTCGAAGCCGGAATGATCCATCCATCCCTCAACATGTGAGTATGGATGCCAAATATTCGAGCGCTTTTAACACCTTGTCCCATACTATTCAAGTAAAACGATTCTCATTTGCACTGCAGCAACCTTCTACCATTCACGAACGCTTGACTGCAAGCCACTCCAATATCTCCTGATGATACCCAACAGTTCAACGTACAATGTAAGCTTCCTCCAACAGAGCTGCACCAGTTGTAAGGCATCTGCCCTGTGGGACCTATTCTCGAAACTTACCGAAGAGTGTGGTGAGGTCAGTGTTACCAATTTCTCAATTCATATCATCACGCATGGCGGCATGCATGCTGCACGGTGCTAAGTCGGCTTTTGGCGGCCCGTCTTAGAAAAGCACCTAGTTGCGCTGATTTGAATCTATCAATGGTTAGTGCAGCATATATTCTCGCTAAGATTAATCTCATTTCACATCAGGTATATTCATGGAGTGCCTAGGTTGGGAAACGTTTTTATATAGGATATCTTTGCCGCGTGCATCTGTTCAGCCCCAGTTGATGACTCCAGCATTTTCATGCTTTTCACTTGCGGCTCACAAGACAATCTACCGTATACACTAGGTGCTTCAACAATATATCTGGGCGGATATAAAGCAAAGTACGGATTTGTTGGCTTGCCTCGGTTTCCCCAGATTCACCTCCACTCAATACCTATCCTACACTCGTTACCTATCCTGCACCAATACACTTCCAGCAGATCCTCTCTGACTGCCTCTCATCACCCAACATGCCGACTTCAGACCAGACGTTCAATACATCACACAGTATGCCCTTCGAGCAATCTGCAGCCAGGCACGCAGAGGCCGCGCCTGTAAGCGCCACCGCTTTACGCACATTTGATGAGACTAAAACACGAGCATTTATTTCTCTAGAATCACGACAGCTTGCTAAGTACCGGTCACTACGACCCTTATGACCTGGGCGAGCTGGTGAGGTTTAGCCTTCTGTCCACCGGCTAGCGTCTCAACTGATGTGGGTTCCCGCAATAGCGTTCGGGCTTATCTGTGCCTTCTAACGATGATCAGGGATCAATTGGTCAGACGCCGCTACCTAATCATGGCATGCTGCAGCCAACCAGGTTATCGGATAGACAGGCATGGCTAAGGCGTGCTGATCGTCCCGGCAGGAGACACCATAGTTACGTCGTACCATACCGCAACCCCTCGAATATCATTCCCATGGAGTCTAGCAGAGAAGATAACAGCTTAGTGGTTCGCTGTTGTTCCGCTGGATCGACAATACATTGCTTATGGAGATAACAAGCAGGGCAACGTTGTCAACAGTGGTGTCAACGTACCTCACCGACACCCTGACTCAAGCGCCGACGCTTCCTCTGGCCATACTGAGCATGCTCATCATGTAGGGTCACAATATGAACAACTCCAGAGCCAGGCATGTGTGGTTGCTTGTTGCGTTCCGCTGATATGTTTTGACTATATGAGCAGAATTCTATAGGGGAATGTCACCCTGGATCTGCCACGCTGCTTGCGACTCAACAGATCGCAGGCCATCGGACACAAGTAAGTTGCTCATGGAGGTTATTCACACTGTAATCGCTGCCTCTTACTGGACTCCAGTATGGTTCAGCCACCAACGATGTTTCGCACTCTCCATACGCCAATCTCGCTGCCTCGTGGTGGCAATCTCGCGGAACTGTGGTATGACATACAGTATTTGGATCACCGAACAATGACACTGACGCATGCTCGTAAACAGCCTTCTCCCAATCAAGGACTTGCACAAATCCTCCGCTCAGGTGTTAATGGGCTTACTGCTTCCGAATTTGAGCTCTGCATTGAGAGTGCCGTAAATCAGGTGTGAATATTGCTGGCTGCCTCATCCATACAAGAACATTACCGACATGCGCGATTTCCCAGAATGGCGTACGAAGGTACGGTTCTGCTCAAGTACCTACGGCTGCGCGGGGTACGGGTTTTGTCGGCGATGGCAATCAAATAGAGGTACAACTGCGCATCTCTCAAGTGACGAGTGACTTCGCTCACGGGACTCACTTTCGCAGTTAATTCTTGTACCGCAAGAGCGCCATAAATATGGCATATATCGGCCCATGGTCCTTGTGGAGTACAATGTCCAGCAACGGGGATGGATTGGTCTGGGACATGGGACGCGATTCTCTGAGATTGCACAGTTGTCGAACATATCCGAGCCGGCATTTCCTGTGGATTTCACTTCCATAAGGCCCTCAATCAGGATAAAGGTCAGCTTCATCAGCATTCAATCGTCCAAGATGAGAATGAGCATCCCTCAGCTCCCGGGCTACCAGGAATGGTATCACAGACAAGTATGGATAACTAAACAGGTTAGCGAGACGCCTGAAGTCATGACGGCGGGGGAATTGGTCGATTTAGTCGCAGCTGAATTGGAGAAGGCCATCACAGTGAGCGAGCATGCACTGACATGAACCGTCTTGAGGTCTGATCACAATCTCAGAAATATTCTGGTATGATATGCGAGAAGCCGGAATGGACTGTGGGCCACAAGCGCGGCGTCCTGAGCCTGGACAATTTCTACCTTCTCAATGTCGTGCGTACGTCCGATGCTAGCTTTCAGCCCACACTGGGAGTCATTCGCTAGCTCGCGAGCCACAATCATCCTCAATGCCTTCTAACTTGTTGTCTCAACCATCGCAAAACTCGCTAGCCCTTCACCACCAAGCGCAGGTTCGCGTCGATCTCGTCACGCTCTCTCACGTTCTCAAAGTACCCTTGATCTCTCATACCACGCGTCTGTAATATAATATTGATGACATCTTTCCTCCTCTATGTTGATTGATACTATCCGATTCCTATTGAGCGGATGGTTCGTTATGAATGTAATCATATCTCTTTGGCAATACACTCCAACTGGCGCTAGTCGATCTTGGTAGCATAAGTTATCAGCCTAAAGCATGGTACCTCTTCAAGGCTAAGTGTCACGCTTAACCGGTATAGACCATTCAGATATCAGACGGTCTTGTGATTTGTAGGCCTTCTACGCCTCTCGGTTGCGCGAAAAGCATTCGACGTTAAGCGCACCGGCAAGGCCACTAGGCCATATGCATAATATGCGGCTACATTATACTAAAATGACTTGAGATTGATGATTGTGTACAGCTATAACAAATAGGCCATGCCACAACATGCCACTGCCACTCAATATACATCAAAGATCCAACTATACCCGCCCTTTACTAGTTACTCCAGGGACCAAATCGGCGAGGATGCTACGCTGTCTCGGAGTTGTAATGTGCATAGAACTCTGGCTCCAGCTCCGGAGACTGACCCCCCTAGCGCAACGTTCGCGCAATAATGGTGCTGCTTTCACACCCTCCGGCCACTTCCAACACTCTGAGTATAAACCCCGATTTTTGGCAATGTGTTGGCGTCCACTGCTATTGTCAATTTAGGTGGGCTGTCGGTGGTCAACCGGTCACTACCCGCTGATGCAATCGGATGACACACCATTGCGCGAATCGCATACAACATGGAAGCCGAAGATAGAGATCACCTGTAAAAATCAAAATCGCTGCTTCCGCCACGGGTAATCACTTCCAGACCATCGCACAATAATCATGGCCAGCAAACAATCTCTGGTACCCACTGTTTACAAATGCACTAGCAAGGTATACGTGATGGGAATATGCGGCTACAGATAACGACGGTTGACTCGGTTTCTATGCAAGCATGCGTAATACTACAACGCCCCGCTGTTGAAAGCGCGGCAAGACTGCTCAAAATCAGAACGCAAGCACGGTCCTCGCTTCGCACCCCCTCATCAACTTTCATCTTACAGAACCTGCACCTTGGGCCACTGGAACTGCGGGCCGACCTGCTGCACGCACATCGCGCCGAGCTTGTGCCCCACCTCGACGCACTCGTCCAGGCCGCGCCCCGAGACGTACGCGCCGAGGAAGCCGCCCGCAAACGCGTCGCCCGCGCCGTTCGTGTCGACGATCTGCTCGTCCCTGAGCGGCTGCACCGTGTACACCTTCGGCTCCGCGCCCACGGTGACGACCGTCGTCGCCTCCGGGCCGTGCGTGATGATGACCGTGCGCGGGCGCGCGGGGTTCGACTTGGGCTGCGCCGCGAGCGACGCGGCGACCGCGGCGAGGTCGGTCTGGCTCGGGTGCCCCGAGGCGGACGCCCACGCCTCCGCCTCGGACTCGTTCCCGATCACGATGTCGCAGTAGGGGAGGACCTGCTGCAGCTGCACCTGGAAGAACTGCGCGATGAACGGCGCGGAGAGGTTCAGCACGAACACCTGCGGTGTACCGCGCGTCAGCGTGCGTGCGCTGCAGAGACGATGTGGCAGCGCACCTTGCCTGCCTCGGACGCCTTCTTCGCGAGCTCGAGCACGGACTCGGTCCCGTGCGTGAGGAAGAAGCCCTCGACGTAGAAGACGCGTGCGCTCTCGATGCACGGCGCGACCGCGGGCGACGCGAGGTGCGCCTTGTCGAACTTCTCCGCTGCGCGCAGCGCCGTCACGAGGGACCTGTAGGCGCGTCAGTGGGTGTGCATGAGTCCGTGTGGCAACCGCGCAGTGCATGGTGTCGCGGAGATTGAATAGCATGCACCCGATCCAGGGACGTAGCGACCATCTCCCGCAATCCGTCCCCTGAATCTGGCCACCGCTCCACTTGGATGATAGCCGAGGCATGTTTAAGCGGGAATGAAGATAACCGAGCAGAGCTTCAGGTTTGCAAAGCTAAAGTGAAAACCCAGCCAGTGGAATTACACCTTTGTAGGTGCTCATGCATCATTTGAAGCACTCGTTTGATCATGCAGTGATCACGCACACACTTCCTCCTGACCTCCATACTCGTAATTCGCAACGAGCCGCATGCGTGTACGATCATCCATCCCGGACGCAGGGGTAAGTATGCAGCCAGCTTGTCCCAATTGTTCTTCAAAGTTCAATTTGGCTGAGGCTTCTCTCACACACACCGATGTCCCTGCGAGGCCCGCAGAGGATAGCACAAGCGCACGGAGGAATGCATGTGCGCAGGCCAAGTTTCCCCAGCATCCCCAATCGCACCTTGCATTCCCATACCCGCACACACACCGGGCATAAGCCCCATCAAACGTAGCCCGCAATCCAAAGTTAAGTTTGATAATGATCAAATTACTCACCGATGGTGTCCGGTGATGACGACAGCACACGCGCCCGTCTTCTCGCCGGGCACGACAAGGTAGCGCTCCGAGAGACCTTCGCGTGCGTTCGCGGCCTTGAGCTGCTCCGCGAGGACGTCATCGCCGACGCAGCCGGTGTACACGACCGAGTGCGGGGGCAGGACGTACTACATGTTGGGTGTGGGCGTGTTGGGAAGGGTGGTTCGAGCAGGCGGAGGACAGTGGCAGGACCAGAGGAATGGCGTAGCGAAACACGATGAACGCATATGGCTGGAGGTCAATATGCCCGTGTACATGATTAGAAAGGAAAGCACTTACGGCAGCACCGCGCGCGGCGTTTTGCGAAGCCCCACCCGCAACGTAGGTTACCTTGTACTTTTCGACGAGCTCATCGTAGCTACACATCGCCGTCAATTCCGCGGCTCCCTATGCACTACTTGAGTTACACAGAAAGCGTACGCACATGGGCATATGGCGCTCCTCCGCGAGGATGGCGTCGTTCGCCTTGAGGCCGTACTTCTCGAGGAGCGCCTCGCCGTTCGTGACCTGCATGTCGAGCAGCGGGTTGCCCATGCAGAAGAGCTGGAACGCATTCTCGTCGACGGACATCGCGGGCTGCGTGTGTGGTGTAAAGGGTAGAGAGATACGGTGGTGGAGAGAGATAGAGAGGTGAGCTAGTGTGAGTACCGTGCAGGTAGGGTGCGTTCACAGTGCGGTGGGACGGCGCTATCGCGAAATCTTGCTCGCTAGACGATCGTCTTATCGCCTCCGCTGCCACCATCAGCGACGACTACCAACGCCCCTTCCTTACTCTCTCCGGCAATGTAGTCCACTATGTTTTTAGCAAAAGCTATCACACTGCACTTTTGTGCTCGCGTTTACTGCGGCTGAATACAAGGTTCCGCATACACCCACGGACCTCGGCTGATGGGAACACACTTCCCCCTCCGTCGAGCTTCGCCGCCGGGGCGAGCGTCGATCTGCTGCCCCTATAGCCATCTTCCTCCTCTCGCTTTTGTCTCTCACCGAGGCGTGCGTGCCGATGTACGTCAGGCTGCCCTTCTTCGGTTCTCGAATCTCGTCGCTTCCGATGAGCCGGTGCTGCACCGACGACTTGCTGGTACGTGGCGGCCTCCCGCTGCGCATCACAGGCACCATCTGCCAATCACACTCAACGCCGCCTCTCGCACGCTCCGCGGATGCCGCGCATGCTGGGCGTATTCTCCGGCTCGAGGAACGCAGAAGACGTCTCTGCGCACGAGCACGAGACGACAGCTAGAGATCCGGACGCAATGCTTATGTATAACTGATCTGAATCGGGACCGCATGACGAGGGCCCTTGGACCTCGACTGTACTGTGGCTATGAGACGGAATTCTCCCGCGGACGTCTGACCTCGAGCGGGAAGAAGCAGCCTCGGGAGGATATGAACGCGGGCACGAGGCTCGCAAGGATCCGGGCGGTCTGTGGGTGGATCGGGTCCGCGTGATGGGTATCCCGACTGCAAGCTCTGACTTGTGCTCTGACGCTTCGGGATGCGATCCCTGTGCGGTGTTCAACAGCGGCGTTAATACCAGTCCGTCGTCGCCCCATCCATCCATCCATCTGTCACGAGCGCAAGCGCTGTTGTTCCGTGCATGGCGGCACAGGCGTCGGGATGCCCCGTCCTTGTCCAGGATGCGTAGCGCGTACCTGCATCTCGCGCAGCAACAGCGTAGGCAGATTCTAGACGTCGACGTCACCCCTGAAGATTACGGTGAACACCCACAGCCCGCCATGGCCACGCTCTTCATGTCCGTGCGCAGGCTGATCCGCGTGTCGTCACTAGCGCTGCATTGGCCCAGTCGAGAGAGGCCCCTGCAGGGTGTCCTGATCCCGTTCCTTGATATGATACGATTTGACGTGCCTGTGCGGTTTTCTGGAATGCCGTCAGAGTAGCAGTACGGTCGATATATGTAGGCCGCTGAAAAGCTGGGAGAGCTGGCAGCGGTGCTAGCCCAGGAAGGAATATCAAGAGCGAGTGCTGTGTCGAGCCTAGTGCGAGCGCTGCGCGAGAAAACGAAATGAAATGATGGCCCGTGCATGTGTTTTGAACAGACAAGCGGGAGCAACCAAAGCGCAACGCGGGATCGTTGATTGCGACTTGTTCGTTCTTCCCAACCACAACGCTCCGCTAGCCTCCTCTCTCTCTGCCGCCACCAGCTCCGCGCTCGCCTCGTGTGATACCGTCGTCTGAATTGCGGCTTCTTGCGCGTGGCAGACCACGCCCCTTCCGCCTGCTTGCGAACGCCCAGATTACCTTCTAACTAATTTCCCTGTTCTTCCTTCTCGCGTGTGCTCGTGCCCAGCCCGAGCTCAAGACTGAGTCCTGCTGGTGCTCTTTCCGCCATCTCTACGCCCGTGCACTCGCCATCGCCGCCTGTGCATGCTCCGCGGCCTCCGCACGTAGCAGACCCGAACAGCGCCCCCGCACCCGACGCTGTTTCCAAGCACCCCGCTGCCATTCCCAGGCCGCACCGAGAGCCCAGAAAGAGCATCGACAGCCCTACCAATTCGTCGGCATTGCATATTCAATCCCACCATAACTAGTCGCGGCGCGCCCACCCCGGAAGTGGAGCTAACATTGAGATCCCGAAGTAGAGGAAGGTGAAGCAGTCGTAGCGCCATGAAGAACGAAACGACGCCTGCAGCCCAGTCCATGCCTAGCCAGCGCAGGATTCCGACCCAGGACGGGCCATGGACCGTCAGCGTTGCTGATAACCCCCACGATGCAAGCGCGTATAGCATCTACATCAAGAGTGAGTGCTATTCATCTGTCCTCCCACCCGTCTTCCCACCCGTCGACACCCATGCCCAACCCTCCCATCCCCATGCCACCATGCCCGCTGCGGCCCAGCTTGCCGTCGTCTCCATCCCCTCCGCCGCTTATTACGTCAACCGTCGCCCCGTAACTGACTGACAACTGACGACTCTGCCCCCGCCCCAGCGCCGACACACAACATGACGCTCACACGCAGCGCGCTCGAGATCGTCGAGCTGCACTCCAAGCTGCGCGACGCCGCGCCCGCACGGCGCCTCCCCGCACTCCCCATCGACGCCGCGGCCATCCCCGCGCCGCCGAAGCGCAAGTCCGCGTTCCTCAACACCCTCTCGCGCCTCGCGTCGCCCACGAACAAGGCCCGCCCGGCGCACACGCAGAGCCAGAGCAGCGCCGCGTCCTCCTCGCACGCCACGCCCGTCGCCTCGCCGGCAGCCGAGCGCGGCGACCCGTTCGACTCCGCGCTGGCGGGCGCCGCAGACGCCGCGCGGGCGAACGGGGGTGCGCATGCGAACGGGCACGCGCACGGGACGTCCGTGGGCCTCGCGGCGTACCTGACCACGCTCGCGAACGACTCGGAGCTGCGGCAGGCGAGGCCGTGGCGCCGGTTCGTGCGTGTGCGCACGGACGACCTGCAGAGCGTGCGCGTCGAGCGTGCCGTGAAGCGTGTGCGATCGGATCTTGCGGCGCATGTCGGCGCCGCAGGTGGAGCGGAGAACACGAGATCGATTGGGCAGGTGGTCTTTGGGAATGGAGAAGGGGAGGAAGAGGCGCCGAGCGTGAACGGAGATGGGGGTGGTGAGGAGGACGAGGGCGAAGGGGCGCAAACGGGGGAGACGGCACAGGTGAACGGGGTACACGGGAAGAAGAGCGGGCCGAATGGCGTGGTGCCGAATGGCGTGCCCAGCGGCGCAGAAAACGAGGAGGTAGAGAACTTCGCTGCAGATGCTGCCATCGCGGATGCTATTGCACACGGCGCCTCGGACGATGGGACGGTAGAGGAAATGGACCGCGCGCCTACACCGCGCTCGCCAAAGCCTGCGTTGGCCGCCGAGCCAGGGCCATCCGCATCTGTGATCCCCAACGGAGTCGACGTGCATGCCGCAGCCTCCGGAGCCAACGGTGCTGTCCCGGAGGACAACGAGAACGAGAACGATGTGGAGGAAGACGCCACGGCGCCAGCGACTCCCGTGCTCGCGGACATGCCCGCCCACGCGGCGCGCATCCCCCGCTCGCAGTCCGCCGACCCGACCTCGCGCGCGCAACGTGTCTTCTTCGAGGACGGGACGAGCAGCCGCGTGAGCGCGAGCCACGGGACCGAGACGCCGGCGAGCTCGAGCGCGGACGACACATCGGACTCGACGACGGCGGTGCGGAAGAAGCGGAGCAAGTCTGCGGACCCGCGGCGCGCGGGCAGCTCGCGCAAGGTGCGCATCGACGACTTTGAGATGCTGCGCGTGCTCGGGAAGGGGTGTGCGGGCAAGGTACTGCTCGTGCGCCACAAGCCGAGCGCGGCGGTGTATGCGCTCAAGGCGATCACGAAGCGGCATGTGCTGGCGCATCAGGAGCTGCAGCACACGCTGACCGAGCAGGCCGTCCTCAAGCGGATGGCGGGCGATGGCGCGGTGAACCCGTTCGTCGTCAAGCTTCACTTCAGCTTCCACGATAAGGAGAACCTGTTTCTCGTGATGGTGCGTGGGCTGTCACATGCTCGTTATTGTTGGTGGCCGATCAAACTGACTGTTGTGTACAGGACTTCCACCCTGGTGGTGACCTTGCGACCCAGCTCGCGCGCTGGGGCCGCCTGGGCCGTGATCGCGCACGGTTCTATGCCGCCGAGATTGTCGAGGGCGTCGAGGGCCTCCACGCAGCGGGCGTTATCTACCGCGATCTCAAGCCAGAGAACATCCTTATCGCGGCTGACGGACACATCATCCTCACCGACTTTGGACTCTCGAAAGAGTTCCCGCGCCGTACGTCTCCCATTACTGCACCCCCAACACCGTCTGGCTTCCGCGGCGACTTCGTGGCGGGGTCACCTTCACCAGCCGTACCTCACTGGATGAAGAATGACCTGCCTGGTGGATGGGTGCTAAGTCCGAACGATACGACGTCTACCTTTTGCGGAACTGCGGAGTACCTTGCGCCGGAGGTCATTCAGGGCCAGCCATACAGCTATGAGGTTGACTGGTGGAGCTTTGGCACAATGCTATACGAGATGCTGACCGGGATTGTAAGCCTGCTGTGCAAAAGTGCGATAAGGGAAGGTATTGACAACCACATGCCCACAGACGCCGTTCTGGGCAAACAACCATTCAGATATGTACTATCGCGTACTGCAGGACGAGCTTCAATTCCCAGAAGACAGAACGATGGATCAGGACACCAAAAGCTTGATTCGCGGGGTGCGTCCGCTCAAAATCCACACTCCGCTGTATTTGACTGATGGCTCGGTTGACAGCTTTTGCAGCGAGCCCCTGCTCTGCGCATGAAGGAGCCCCGGATCAAGAAGCATCCATACTTCTCGATGATGTGGGTCCCTCTTTATTCCTCGCGCACTCCGCGTAGCGTGCTAACGTCTTGCCGTCGTGCAGAGATTGGTCGCATGTGTACTATAAACGTTACATACGTGAGTATGCTTACGTCTTCACCGCTTCTGACACTGATGCCGAATGTGGCTATAGCCCCGTATATTCCGCCGATCGACCCGTCCAACGCTAGCGATACCCAGAATTTCGACGATACCTTCCTGGATATGGAGCCCGTAATCAACGACGAGAACGAGAACGATCACACTGACACTGACCAGGAAGGCCAGACCGACTCAGAGCGCGCCGACGAGGAGGACGGGGCGAACACGCCTTCGCAATCGCGCAGCCCATCGGCACATCTGGACGACGACGAGTCGGTCGACGTCTTTGACGGGTACTCGTTCAAGGGACGGCACTCGATCATCATGGACGACGAGGAAGACGATGGGGATGAGGAAGACGAGGACGAGGAGGAAGGGGTCGGGGTCTCCCCCAGTACAGCGAGCACTGACGATATTGAGGCGACTGAAGAGCCAGCCAAACCTGCTGAACCCAGCACGGACGTGGTTGAAGTCGCTGAGCCTAGCGCAGCCCCAGTGGAGGAGATCACTGAACCCAAGACGCCCGAGGCACGGCCAGCCACTGCGCTACCAGAGCCAACCTCGCCATCTAGTCCTGCTGAAGAGAAGGCGCCATCGGTGGCAAGCAAGCCATCCGTTCGCCATAGCGAGGAAGTCACCGTCATCGAGGCACCTCCGGCTGCACCTTTGGCACCAGAGCCCGAAGAAATCAAGCCAGTCAAGGCACCGCCCAAGGCACAGCCCCGTCCAAACGCAGGGCGGCAGCGTGGACGCAGGGAGAAGTCTGGCATCCCCGCGCTCGATCGCGACCTCTCGGATGCGCACGACGAATCCGAGCCCACGACGGAGCGCGAGGACGACGAATGGGACTTTGTCGAGGCAGAGGCCACCACGGAACGCAATGGCGCAAAGGGCACGAGCCTGTTCGCCCGTGGTGTGGTCGATCGGTACAAGCTGGCCGTATTCCGCAAGTCGACCCCGCGTCGGACCAGTGCAGCGCGCAACTTCTTGGGGCCGTCCACTGAGTCAGAGCTCACAAGTCCGATTGAGTCTCCTACGAGTCCCGATAAGCAGAGGAGAGGACGTACGCCTGGTCTTACATTCCGGAAGCATCCCAAGCAGTTCCTCCGTCAGCGGTCACCACACTCGACCCTGACGAGTCCAAGTCTCAAAACGCTCTCGAACTCGGCTTCCAACACGCTTACGGCGTCATCGTCTGGACTCCTGACGCCGACCACGTCCACCCAGGCCATGACTCCATCGTTGCGATCGAAAGAATCAGCAACATCAGTTGGGTCGCCGAGCGAGTCGTCTGACACATCCATCAACGGTGACGCGAAAGCCAACGGCGACCACACGATCAAAGCACATTCCTCTATCTCCGTAGACGACGACAAACAAAAGAGCAAAGTGCTGAAGAAATACAAGGAAGGAGCGGAGAAGGTCTTGTCCATCTTCCAGTCGCCTCGCTGACCGAAGTGTTTTCGAATGACGTCTATCTGAACTATTCTGTCGTAATCTCACTTGCTACTACCGCTTATGCCTATGCATCTCATACATTGCTGTCAGTCAACTTTTTAACATTCGTTCAAGTTCTGTGCTACAGGGACACAATTCATTTGACCAAGGATTCTACCGCTTCACTCTCCTTACGGTTATTTGTATTTTGGTATTTACAGTTGAAGTCGCAACCTGTCTCAGTATACTCCACACATGAACGGCAACGTAAGTATTTCCGCCCATAGAGCTTTCTAATAATACGATTCTGGTCCAAATATTATCTGTGCGAGTGCGCTCAGGCTGGTAATTGCGAGTGTGGATGTACATTGAGGTATACATAATTGTCCACCAAGGAAGAAGCCTAATGCGAAATCTACGGTAACCGTCCAAGAACCTCCGAAACCCGCTGTACTCAATCGAGCTCCGCCAAACTCTCCCTTATCCGTTGTACTCTCTGTTCAACCTGGTCAAGCGCCGCGTTAAGCTCGGCAGCTTCATCTCTCCAATCGCCAATGGGACGACCTGCGAGGGACAGCCCAACGCCTGCGGCAGCCCTGTTCGCAATGAGCTCATCCCAGAACCCGGTGACCAGGCTCTGCACCCACTGCTCCTTCTCCTCTGTCTTCTTCATCGCTTTCCTCCGGCCGACCTCCTCCCTCCTTCCAACCATTATCAGGGTCCAGATATTGCTAATTACTAGGAAAGCTATAATGAAATAGAGAATAGTTGTTGACGAAGACTGGTCCAGCACCTCCTTGACGAGTTCGAAGAGTCCATCCAAGCTCTGCTTGGTAACCTTGAGCGCGCCCTCGAAGGTGTCGTAGGCCCATTGGAGACCACGGTAGCCCGTCTGGTATTCGAGAGGTTTGCTCCCGTCTTGAACCTCCTTTTCTGTCACCTCATCATTCTCCTTGGGCGAGGCCTCTAGAGCCGGTGATTCGGTCTCCTCGACAACAGAAGCGTCCATTCCCTCGGGGATGAACTCGGACTGATGATCGTGGATGTATGCACGCATGCACCTCTCAAGGTCGCCATGGTACTGCTTTTGCCCGTCGATACATGACTTCTCGATGATACCTAAGGACAGATGAACTTCAATCCACGAAGCATAGTTCGGGGACAATACCTTTAATGAAGCTGCGACCAGTCCATTCCACTTCCGTCGTAACAACCACCTTGGTTGAGACGCTGCTAGCCCATGTGAGGCACGTGCGTGTCTTCACGGTGAACACGCCGCCACTTGGTACCTCGGGCGTCCGTGTCGTAGTGAGCATGACCACATAGTCGTCGAAGTCACAGTGGACTGTTTCGTCTCGGATCTCACACCTGGTCTGCTTAGGACCGAAGTTCCCTGTCAGAGGTTTTGTATACGACATCTGTCGGTATAATAGTTTGGAATCCTCCGCAATTGGCAGCCAGTCTGAGATTTGAAGATCTAAGGGCAATTCGGTGAGCATCGCTTATCTGAAAACGCTGCTACCATGCACGTACCGATGAGCTTCTGATCGTGAGTCATGAAATCTTTGATGAAACCACTCGTGAACATGAGGTTATAGATCTTCTCCGGTGCGCCCGGCAGAACGCTCTCCATCGCCAGATCGCTGAAATGTTTTCCGGCCTTGCCGCATGCGCATTGCGTGACCTTGTTCTTGACTTGGCCCTTCTCGGCAGGTTTGCTTCCCACTGAGCCCGCCGACGCTAGTCCGATCCCAGCGGACAGCCCGTCAGAGTCACCGGGATTGTCCAACGACGCCCTGGCGCTTTGCATACGAGAACCTATAGACGAGGCGTCTGGCCGAGCGAGGCGCCACACGTTGAACATCACATCGAAGGTCGTATCACGGGAGAGGAACGAGGCAAACGTGTATTTCGTCGAGATCGTTGTCACCTGGATAGCGTTGGGGATAACGAACGCAGTCATCCGTTTGTCGAGTGCGGTCACCTCGTACATGGGGATACAGAGCTACGATTTCGGTACGCAAAGGCAGTGTTCAGTTTTGGTAGCATATTGGACGCATGTAGCTGCTCACATCGGTGATCCAGCCAAAGATGTTCGCATGGAAGCATATGTGGTTTTCCGACACATAAATGCGGCCTTGTATTAGGATTTCTCGCTGCAGCGCGCAACCATAATCTGATAAGATGCATGAGCATGACGTTGTGCGGTGCCATGCAAGCACATCGCCGAGAACGAACGGCACATGACCAACGAGAACACGCACCGTCAATGAGGTAGTCGCCCTCCGGGACAGAGGGGAAGAGCTCGTGGAAATCCTGGTTGCGCCTGTTGCTCGCAACAGCGAATCCGGTGACTGGAATGTCGTCCGGATCCAGGTCCAGATCGTCGTCGTCGTCATCGTCGTCGAGGCCGCTGTTGTCGCCACTCAGCGGATATTGGCCAGAGTGGTACGACTCGCGGTCGGACAGATCACTCGTGGGGTATCCGAACGACGGCTTGCGGGAGCGTCCACCACCCGAAAAGTCCGACGACCTCCGGCGGCGGTACGACGACACGCTCGACGACGTGCCCGGGGTGGGCGGCAGGTCCTGGCCCGCAGACAGGCTCGCGCCGGGGTTGGCCATAGCCATGCCAGACGCAGCAAGTGCGCTGGAGAACACGGCGTTGGCTGTGTTCTTGCGCCGTGATGGTGAGAGCGAGGCGGTGGAGGCCGCGGGAGATGCGACAGATGGAGCGTTGTTCCCACCATTGTTGCCCGATTTGCGCCCGAAGGGCCGCCTCTTCTTCGAGGAAGTCGCGTTGCTGTTGACGGAGTACGTCGACCCCGCGTCAGAGTTGTCCGGGACGAGGAGCGTCGACCCGATCGTGGGGAGCGTGCTACTGTACTTGGCTGGGCTGCCCGTGCTCGCGGGCGGCGAGTCGGATGTCGGCGAGGCGGTGAACACGCCGTCCTCGGTGACCGTCCCGTTGTGCACGGGGATGGAAGGCACCGACGAGGCGCGGTCGTGGCGGCTCTGCGACTTCTCTCCCGCGACGGAGCCAGAGCGCAACTTGTTCTTGCTCGCCTTTTTCGACGCGGCCTTGTCGAGGCTTTCCTGCGACTTCTGATGCGACACGTTGCGCATCTCGGTGGCGGTGCGAGCGTGGTGGGAGTTGGCCGAGTGAGCTGCCCCACCCTGCGCCTTACCACGAAGGTTACCGGCAGATCGGGACTGGGACAACGGCCGGTTTGCACCGCCCTGCTCCGCGAATGCGATACGGCTCGTCTCCGGGGTGGGCGTAGATAGACTCTCCTCGTCGCCAGACGCGCCTGGCGAAGGAGTGTTCAGGTTGGACAGAGAGGGCACGCGCTTGGCCGATCCCTCTCGGAACGTCGAGGGCAGCTTGGCTGACTTTGGTGTGGGATCTTCGTCGGTTACGTCAGAGCCATAGTTCGTGCTGCGCGGTGATGGTGGTACGACCATGACATTTGGGAACGACTCGGTGCTACCATCAAAGGAGGGTGACCCTGTGCCAACGGTCGTATGGCGTCTTGGGCGGGGACTGTTCGGATTGCCGGGGTCGATAGTGATGGTGGGTGGGTTCTGGCTCGCATTGGATGGTGAAGGAGGCCGAGAACCTTGCAGGTTGGGTGCTGCTGTGTTCTTTACGAACTTGGACAAGAAGTTGGGCGCCATTCAAGTTGAGTTGTTCGTGACAGAATGCGCCTGGCTTCGGATGATCAACAATGATACTCCGAGTCTCGCCAATACTCGCACTCACGGATGATTGCAGTTGCTGACAAATGCAGTTACCGCAGACTATAACGCACCTAACTTCAGCACCGCAATGTCGGGGCGGCAGTGCAACGGATCAGTAACGGTCTTGACGGCCACATCAATGACGCTCGGATTCGCTGGGAGAATGAGCGGACACACCTTAGCACTATTCGCGCTTTCTAACACAACGTCAGCATGAGAACACTACGGATCAACGCTAGCATCAAAAGTCGCCTACCTTACTATATGTCAAGTTCTGCGGGGACAAAATGCGCCAAGCCTCAGCAATACTGATGCTCGCTCGGACAATGGACCAACGCACCTGCGTCACCTGTGTAAATCTCTGCACGGATGTGCGCTAGCGCTGGAAAGCGAAACAAGGATCCCACTCCTTCAGACAACGGGCCAAGGCCAATGCTCGTGCAATGTCAGGACTAGAGCGCTACGGATCGTAGGATCAGTGCTGTATACTGACAGCCGCCCGTCTTGGTAGGATTTAGCAATGTCGACGCGCCAGAAAGTCGGCCAATTATGCAAACCTAGCTTACGATGAAACGAGAGTGGATATCTATACGAGCAAATAGGAACGAACGGAGCGAGGGGAAAAAGAGACGAAGTCCGTGAAGTGTGAAGCAGAGTTATACATCCAGCTGTGCGGCGAGTGTCGTTCAGCGCGGCGTCTCAGCGCACCCCACACGGCGGAATAGGCCGCGCGCATAATACAGATCGTATGCGACCCCGAACATTTAGCCGTACAGACTCTCGTTACCGGCGGGGACCATGCAGAGCTGTAATTGATGGCAACAGGCACCATGCAGTAGTATTGAGCTCTTCCGGTGCATGCACTTATACAGCGTGTTCCGTAACCTTTCCACACTTCAGGGCCGCGGCCGCGTTGCGTTCTTCGCAGATAGTCTTTACAAAGTCCGAGCCTCTGTGCTCGAGGTCATTTGCTGCTGAGCCAGAGCTTGATGCCCATCATTTGCCTGTGACAGTCATGCATCGTGCACGCCATGAACATGGGAGTATTAATCATGATCATTCAACGAAAAGCTTTAGTAACATGGGACCATCGCTCCGTCTCACAAATCATCCTGTACTCGAATCATCCTATCCGGCGTGGCACACAGGCTCTTCCATAGCATCCATCCGGAATGAAAGGGCCCTAACAAGCGAAGAAGCAAGGAGGTCACTTACCACTGATGCAGACACAGATGATACAAGGATCCCCACATCCTTCGGGCAGCGACGATCACGCTCAAGATGCCCGTCCGCAGGCTACCCGCACACAATCTGAATCGCAGAAGCATCACACAGAAGCACTGAGCTTCTGAAGCAGCTGCCGAGGGGGTCAATGAATGTCTCGTCCAGCGTAATCTCCTTACATCTGGTCCGTAAATGCAGTTCGTCAGTTGCTTCACTTAATCTTGATAATGACCCACCCTTCCCCGACAGAGCAGAACTTCTTGGGTCGCATGACTGCTCGAATACACTCCAACATCGACTTCCCGAGGCTGCAGGCGGATTCATTTTATTAATGCGATTTTAGGGTTTTAGGTCGATGACGGCCAGTTACAAAACGCGAATATGACCCCCGAGGGTCTGAGACGGCCGCGGATAGAGTCGTGCCCTATCGCGCGTAACCCCCCGCCATCCAGCCAGCGGGTCGGCAGTTTGACTTGTAGTCTGCATAAATAACTCACCTAGACCTTCAGAAAGCCCAACTCCCCGCGGAGTAACCTAAGGTGCTCAATTCAACGAAGTAGCATTTGTAAATGTGGTGCATCGTGCGTTTGTCCAGGTCGGCGTATGCAGCTTCTAGCGCACACAGTTGAACGCTGAAGCTAGACCGCATCACATCTTCGGAGCGAGGCCCATCCATGCGTTCATTGAATGCGTTCATCGAACAGATCCCGGGCGCATGGCCAGATATGTCAAAAGCTTTGGGACCAGAAAAGAGACAAATGGGGATCGCGCATGGCGGCCTGCGCAGAACGTGCGCCAGCGCTGCAGGCTGCATCTAGCGAGCAAGGTGCGATTAACGCCGCTCATGACCGCAACAGATGGTGGCTGAGGACCACTGACCAATCTAGACGCAACGATGACACCGCTTGGCGTGCATAACCACCAAACCCTATGTCAGCGCTATGCGGCGGGACCACATCATCGTGGCGAACAGGTCGGTCCTCGGCCAGCTGCGTGTCTTTGACGGCTCTCTCGCGGCGCACGCGCAGTCTGACCAAGCAGGCCGACGGGCTCGGGTGTCGGCAGACGAAGATGCGGAGGACGCAGAGGCTGAAGACGGTCAAGACAGTCGGTGCACCGTCTAGATCGACGACATACCATTTGTCAGGCCCACGTGATGAATGGCGCGATCCGATCGTGTCTCTGCACCGCCGTCCTATAAAGCAGGTCGACCGCAGGAGTTTCTGCTCACAATCCGCATCCTAGAACTCACCTCTGCCCTTTGCACTCTCCTCTCTCATCCGCCTCCGCCCATCCACCATGCCAGTCAAGGTTGTCTCCTCCAAGGCCGAGTTCGACCAGATCGTGAGTGGCTGCCGCCGATGGCGTCCGCCCGCCGCAGTTTTCGCGGAAACCGCTCATCGTGCGCGATCTCCAGATCAATGGCGACAAGGTCGCCGTGTTCGACTTCTGGGCGACCTGGTGTGGCCCGTGCAAGGTCATCTCGCCCATCTTCGAGAAGCTGTCGGAGCAGTTCCCCACCGCTGAGTTCTACAAGGTCGATGTCGACGAGCAGCAGGACATCTCCCAAGAGGTCGGCATCCGCGCGGTGAGTAGCTCGTTTGTTTGGCCTATAATCTCATTGGGGGCAGGCCCGATGCTGATCTGCTATGCCCGACCCTAGATGCCGACGTTCATGGCGTTCAAGAACGGCGAGAAGATCAAGGACCTCGTGGGCGCTAACCCGGTCGCCCTCCAGGCAAGTGCCAGCTCACAGAGCCCTACTGTACCCTGCTGATACTGTTCGCTTTATAGGCGTTGATCAAGGAGGTCGCTGCATGAGAGACCGACGACACCGGCTCTACAGCACCCCGGTCACGATTATCGTTATCAGTCGCAGTATGATATGTATCCCCACAACTATTGTACCAACAGAGACAAATCGATACAAGCGTTGGGAAACCTACATGGATTCCTGTGTGTTTGCTGTCGCGCCTTCGTCCATGTAGAATATCATGGTGAAAGCGGTCGATACCGAAGGCGTCCCTGAGGAGCCTGAAGGAACAGAGGCGATGATTGGCTGACGCAAGCATCAGCCACGCACACGTGACTGATACACGACGCGTCATGGTCGACGCGTCGCATAGTCCTGTGCCCGATCCATTGGCCAGCTCGCCGTTTGTTGGGCGTCGTCAACCCGTCAACACTACTTTCTGTTCGGGATGTCTGTTCAGCTAAATGTAGGCGAGGCACGAAAGCTTGACGATCTTGCATGTATGAGGGCTGAAATCGCGGTTGTTGCTACGTGCGTCGCATGCACGAGCTTGGATGGATGATTCCGGCTCAAGCTGCCAAGTTATCCCTGTATTTACAGATTGAGTGAGGTCTTGAAGGGAGATCGACCTATAGCAGCTGAGCGCCGTCCGATCTATACGCGCGACCTCACTCAAAGTCGATGAGGCCGCTCGATGGACACACCTGTATCCTGGCATATTCCGCCATGTGCTCGCTAAATGCACGACCAAATACACGACGTGCGTTCGGCTGAAGTCGGTACGACGCGGCTCACCGGTAGCCACGATCTGGCGTAATCTTGCCGATCTACCCCGGGTTCGTACTTGGGTCCGTTCCATGAATAGCAGCTTGGAAGCTGTTGACGAGTTGTTGACACAGATCTTGCCCCGGGATATCTCCCAGGAGATTCTCTGGGAAAATCGGCGTCAGTCGACCCATTGGCGCTTATCCGTTTAGAGGTTTTGTTCCCGACGGTACATCTTGGACGTTCGGACAAAATTGGCAGCATTGAAGTGCAGCCGCAACCAGATAAGATGTGCCCTTTATTGTCCACCCATGGTCGTCTAGCATGATCAGTATCATCTTGACGACAGACGGACGTCCAAGATGATTTTGAATGAGAAGCCGCAGATTCAAAAGCAATTCAAAGATGTTACGCAGGATGACCTGGCGCTTCCCATGGACTTGGGTCTTGTGCTTGAAACTGAATGCCACAGAAATAAAATCGGCTCCGCGCGCACGTTCGAACCATGAAGGAGATTGCAGCTGACGTACTCACCCACGAGCAGGGTGCACTTCGAAGTCCACCTTTGGCGGCTGGCCACACGCTAGGGCGGAGCGCAGTTCTGGCTCAGATTTAAACGTTGGATGCCAGTATTGTTCGGCTAAGGGGCCCGCAAACAGGCCGCAATCTGTGTGCGTCAGGTAGGAGTATGATGACGATGGGTGACGAACATCGTACGATGCTATCGGATTAACGCCCTCACAAGTCTCACATGGAGTGAGGTCAGCAGACATGAGACAAGCAAGCTCGATCGACGGAGCGTGTATAGCGAGCCGAAAAATAGCATGAAGCACAGGGCGAACCAGCGTCACAGGCGCATAGCAAGAAAGAGTGGGTAAAGAGAGGCAGATGTGCAAGCGGAAGTTGACGACAACGTGCGTCTCGCGGGACACGCGGGCGCCGGCCAAGTCGATCGAGTTACACTCGCAACTCGGAACAACGGAACGCCAAATGAATAACCACGGAAGCAGTGCGAAGGTACTGGACCGGGCGAGCGGAGGCTTTCTGACTGATCATGGATGTGTGGTTGCGAGAACGATCCGAGCGCGCGCGCGAACGCATCGCGCCTGAAGGCAACTGCCTGTTCGAGGTGGATCTTCTCCCCAGAGCCAATTCTGCGTGCCAAGACGCGGGCAGACTTGTGGCGCCGTTGTGGCTGCTATAGGTCGGGCGCCGTCCTGAGAAGTCGCAGTGCGCGGCACAGTCTGCATCAGAACGCGTGAGAGGGTATCATGCTGGGTATCACAGCGATGTGTTCGAGGGCAGGATCCACGTGCGACTTGCCGGGAAGCTGATGCAGGGCACCTCGAGGCGGCGATAGGAAGAGAATAGGTCAGTCAGCGAGCCGCACCAGGACCGTGCGCCCAGAGAAGGCAGCGCATCGGCGCGTTCGTGTAGCGTTAACGTGGCTCACATGGTCAGACGTGATAGGAATTGGAGGCTCGCTCAATGACACAGAGGTTTAGCCAAGCCAAGCCTAGTTGGTGGTCTCGTACGTTCCGCTCCACAGCCGTGCGGTGTGACCTTGACCTGGGAGAAATGGCGGCGAACACGATAATCTGGCAATGCAAAGGGCAAACATGCGCCGGGAGCCCATTCGCCGGTATTCTGGGCGTCGTGCGAAGTGCGTAATAGGCGGTGATAGATGGACGGCGACGCGGTGCGCAGCGAACGCAGCTCGAGACGCTGCTCGCCGTTTGCAACAACGACGGAGCGCCGACGAACGGGCGAGAGACCAGATAGAGACAAACAAAGCCACAAACAAAGCGGTCATCGCGACCACGACGTCGAGGCACAGCGTGCTCGACCGTGGGTTTCATTCCTACCACTTCAATTGCCTCCGTTTTCTTTTTCTCCTTCACTCTCATCTCTCCTTCATCATGGCGATACTAGGCGGCATATTCACCAAGCGCGACAAGTCCAAACCACCTGCAGAGTCCAAGTCGAGCACCTCGTCGACCTCAGACAACCTCCAACTCTCGCGCACGACCTCTGCGCAGGCCAACGGCAGCATCTACAGCGGACCCCCGGGCGCGTCGTCGAGCAAACTTATGCTCGGGTTCCGAGGAAGGAAGGGCAATCCCCCAGCAGCTCTGGACGACAATGACAACGGCTTCCTGCGCCCACCAGACACGATGCATCCACGCCGATTCTCAAGTTCAAAGTCAGAATCAGGCCATGACATGCTTGGTCCCCCGCCCTCACGCTCCGACCTCTTCGCCGCCTATGCCGAACCCTGCGACGGGCGCTCCACTCGTTCGCTGCCCACGCCGGAGCCTACGCCCACCGAGCACACCTTCCCTCGCGACCCGTTGACCACGCCTCAGCCGCCACCACAGAAAAAGA
Source organism: Wolfiporia cocos (assembly GCA_029448655.1). Lineage (NCBI taxonomy): Eukaryota > Fungi > Basidiomycota > Agaricomycetes > Polyporales > Phaeolaceae > Wolfiporia > Wolfiporia cocos. The sequence goes on from JACCLO010000002.1 coordinate 450,877, forward strand.
ATAAGGGGATGTTTGCCTGGGCACACCGCGATCGCAAAAGGTCCAAGCCATCCGCGCCATCCGAGGTGCTGCCGCCGTCAAGCGCGGACGACTCCTCGTTCAACCTCAAATCATTCCGGCATGTTAGGCCTGTATCGCCAGGCCCAAGCGAGCTGTCTTCGCCTATAGGCCGACCGCCGTCTGCGTCCGTCTCTGGAGGGCTCACCCCGCCCCAGCGGCCGCGCGAGAACAGTATCGCGTCTGTCGACTCGTCACAGCGAATTTCGGTAGCCGCATTTCGCGAGGTGGCGGCACGCAGAAGCGCTGCCAACTCGCCTTCCCCGTCCTCTACTGACATGCCGTCGCCGTTCGGACGCCCAGGCCCCTCTCCCCAGCAGCCTCCCAGTCGGCGCAGCTTCCCTCGTTCGCCCAAGTCGCTCCTGTCAGACTCAACCTCAGATGAGTCCGAGGACGAGGAGGAAGAGGAAGACGAGAGGTCTGCAGGATCGTCCACCCTGCACCCCGGGCGTCCTGGCTCTCGCGCTCCTGCATCACCCGCGCAAGGTTCGCCCGCGCGGCCGAGGCCTCCGCGGGTTGTGGCGTCGCCGTCTGCCCAGAGCTCGGCGAGTGGTAGGGACAGCGTTCGCAGCCGAGCACGCGCATCGCAGTCGACGTCCGCACTGATGCCCAACGCTGCGGCGAAACGCGCGTCGATGCTCGCCGCTGCCAGTGCCGGTCAGTCGGGTCCATCTTGCACGCATCTCACGCTAATGTGTGTACAGGCAAGAGCGCCGGGAGGCGTGCAGACAGCGATTCTGACAGCGACTCCTCGGGCTCCGGTTCGGACACAGACTCGGATGACGCCCCTCTGGCCAGGCTGGTCAGTCCCAAGCGGCCAGGAAGCTCTACTTCCAACAACACCCAGTCTTCTCGTCGGATACCTGCCAAACCACTCATCGACATTTCAGGGCTCCCACCGCCGCCGACGTTCTCGCCTAACCTCGATTCGCCTCGTGCTCCATCCGAGAAGGAGAAGCAAAAGGAGAAAGAGAAAGAGAAGGACAAGGATACCGACCATGAGTACGTAAAGGTCGACGTGCAGGAGGCGCCCAAGCCGGAGATAGCAAAGGTGCTCTCCTCGCAAGAGAAGCCGAGTTTGAACGACCGTCTCGCGCGACTCGCACAAAGTGTCGCAGCCGGTCGATCAGCAGACGACGAGAAGCGTGGGCGTGGGCCCCCAACACGCAGTCAGACAGCGCCGATGGACGGGTTTGCTAACCTGACCATCCCGAGCATGAAGACAGACATGCCTGAACCGCCCTCCCCCGCGAAGGCAAGGGCCAAGCCCAAAGGAAGGTCAATGTCGACCTCGAACGCGATAGACGGTATCAAGGATCTATCAGACCCAACGCCCATCGTTCCCACTCCAATCAAGGAACGCTCTCCTCCGCCTTCGTTCAGCGTCACATCGCGCCCGCCGTCCCAACTAAGCCTCACGTCGCTTGTTCAGAACGCGCAACAACAGTCACTCTTTTCGCTTCAGCCTTTGACGACTCAGCTCGCGCAGAGCGTACGCTCGCACTCGCCTGCGTCCACGGCGGGTTCACTCCCTCCTGTTTCTCCCTCTGAGTCGACTTCGCCTCGTGCGCCGCTCATACCGGACAATGGCGCGCATCCTGCGAAGGGCTTCACTGGTGGCGGGCTCCTCGCCAATGCCGTCCCGAAATATTCTGAAGCGGCTCCGAAAGCTTCCCCTGCTTCGTCAGCTACATCCTCTCCTGCTCTGCGTGCGGCGAGACGGCGTTCCGCAACGATGGGTCAAGCCCATTTGCACAGTCCGCCATTGCCAACAATGATGGAGGAGACCACGGCCCCTGTCCCTCTCCGTGCCTTTGCCGAGCCGGGATTCAGCACACGGAATGTAATCGAGGCTGGGAGCAGCGTATCCTCCTCGTCTGTGTCTTCGCTGTCAGTGACGTCTACTCCCGCTGCACCGTTGCAACCTGCCCCGAGCACCGCACCGGCGTCCAGCAAGGCACGTGCGCGATCAAGCACGCTTGCCACGCTCACTGGAGGCAGTGGAAACGGCAATGGCAGCTCTGGCGGGTCTAGCGTTGGCGGGCCGCCTGTACGGCCATGGGCTGCAGGCGGGTTCCGTGGGAACAGCCCGGCAAGCTCGACAGGCGACTCGAGCGGTGCGCCTACGCCGATCACGCCTGGGGACGGCAGCGAGGTGAGCTTTACGCTCCGTGACAAGGAACGGGAGCCAGCGCGCGACAGAGAGAGTCGCGTGGGGCAGAGTGCGCCAGCTGACCGCGCGGCGATGCGGCGTGCGCACAGGAAGAGTGCGAGCGCTGCGTTTGACGAGCCGGACAGAGGACGACAGGGTGGCAGGGACGAGCGGGCGGACGGGCAGACGGAGGAGAGCAGGAGGCGGGAGCGGAGACGCAGCGAAGCAAAGGCGGCTATTGAGGTCAGTCGGACAGGCGAGGTGTCCGATCCGCCCCGTGCTGACGCGAGTGACTCCCCACTGCAGCTCGGGAACATCATGAACGGGCGGGTGATCCGCAAGGACGACGACGAGGACGACGACGAGGACGTGCCGTTGGACAACATCCCGCCCCGCATGAGCATGATGTCCCAGATGATGGGCATGCCGGTGTCGCCGTCCGGGCCGCTGATGGGCATGAACATGAACATGTCCCCATCATCGCCCATGGGCTGGCAGAACCCACAAGCAGGGATGCTGAACCCACAGCAGTTCATGTTCCCCATGATGCCCCCGAACGCCGACCCCGCATACCTCGCAGCACACCAGCAAGCCATGCTGATGGCGAAGCAAGCCTATCAGATGGCGGTCGCGCAGCAGGCCATGGCCGCCGCCGAAGAAGAGTGGGAGCGCGGATCCGCGGCCGCCGCAAGCATACTCAGCGGCGGCGGCGGCGGCGGCGGCAGAAGCGGCCTGGGCGGGCCGATGCCGTCCATGTTTGCGGGTGGCGGCTTCGGCATGAACATGGGCGGCATGGGCATGGGCGGCTGGCCCGGGATGATGTTCCCGAGCAGCGCGCAGTCGATGTACGCGGGCAGCGTCGTGGGCAGCGAGCTCGGCGGCAACCGCGCGAGCGCGGGCTGGGGCTCGCGCAGCGCGTATGGCGACCCGTCCGGCAACGACCGCGCCTCGATGATGAGGGCCTCAGGGTTTGGCCTCCCCCCACCGCCGCCCGTGCCAAGTCGTCCCGACGTGACCGGCCAGCAGCGGCCAGGGACGCGGCCGAGGACGAAGACCGCACCCACCATACAACCGTCAGAAGCTCCACGGCGACAGCCGCCTCCCTCGAGCTGGAAGGCGGGCTCGCGGCCGACATGATCCACTCCTTCCCATGACTTTCATCCATCCATTCGTTTCTATTCAGGTTTCACTCGAGGTTAGAGTGTACAAGCACATTCCGGGCGCCGGAGCGGGCGGCTCTGGGCTAGATCACGGACTGGTCACTGATTATCTCCCTCCTTTCTGCGCTCTCGCACATGCATCCCCTACATTCACCCGCCAGCGCCCGGCCGGGCTGGCGTATTTACGCGCTCCTTCTGTCAACATACCCCAGCCACTCTCCTGTCCAGTAGTAGTACGTTTCTTGCCTCTCATCTCATCACCATCTTCGTATTCAGTAGCACAGGCATCCTCACGAGGCCGTAATCCAGCAGCTTCTTGCAATGACCCCGACGATTACCGGATTGCGTCTCGCATGCGCATTCTTGCCGTACATCCGCGGAATTGTTGATTTGTAGTACCCACGCGTTTCGTTCTGCGATATCGATATCCACACAATCGAGCGGACAAATGCTGGAGAGGAATGTCCACGCCTGGCTTCCGATGCTATTAACAAGTCGTATGGTATGTATGTGCCGAGAACATCCGGTCTAGTCAGCTGAATGCGAGCCGGTCATGCGGTCGCAGCAATCTCTTCCGATCTTTCGGACAGCCCGGACGCTTTGCCGCCGTCTACTGCTCGTCTGTACGAACCGCATTTAGAATCGATATGTAGCCGACAGATTACCGCAACGCACGGAGTTTTGGTTTCGCTGCGTACGTTTTCTGCCACCCTATCCGGAGATTGCGGACTCGAATCGCTCGAATCGGGCAAGCGCGTCCCATCGGGGGCTATTTTACAATACCTGCGTGCTATCGTCAGCTGTGAATACAGGCAGGGTCTATCAATCCACGCACGACACGATCTGTTCCCAATAGCTGGCGGGCTCGAATTCGTACGCGAAGTCCCCGCCGAAGTCGGCATCCAGTTGTTCCTTCGGGATGAGTTCCAGCAGGTCGGGATTGAACCGCATCTGCGTGTGCGTGTGAGCGGCTCGAACGCCTGAGCAGACGCATGCCAAAGATAGATATCGCTCACCTTATCGCGCGTGATGGGGTCGAGGAACGGCGCGATGCCCTTGTAGAAGAAGTTGAGGATCATCGGCAGGTTCACGACGAGCGCGCGGCCGAGCGTCTCGACGTAGTGCTGCTGCAGGATGGTGAGCACCTTGCGCGCGACGGAGATGGACGGGTTCGTGCGCAGCGTCGTGCTCTTGTAGTCGACGACGATCACGAGCGAGTCCTGCCCCGGCGGCATGAAGTCCTTCGCGCGCTCCCTGGCGGCGCGGTCAGCATGGGTACGGCGCAGAGCGTGCGGGGGACGCACAGACACCAGACGAGGTGCCGCAGCTGGCGGGGGCCGGTCTCGGTGTTCTCGCGCCCGGGGCGCATGTAGAGGATCGGGCGGCCCTGGTTATCGAACCCGTTGAGGATTCTGCCGAGAAGCATTGAAGCAGCGTGAGCGCGACATGGGAAGCGAGAGAAGGGCGGACGCACATCTTGCCGGTCTCGCTCTCGATCCTGACCTGCGCGTCGATCGGGGGTCCTGCGTGAGCCGCTCAGCACGCACGCGCACGCGGAGCACGGCGCACCTCGTCCGGCGGGATCAGGTCCGGCTTGAAGTCCCGCCGCCACTCGAGCGTGCCCCGGAGGCGCTTCTTGCCGTCGTCGAGGTTCCACTTCGCGGCGCGCATGTACCGCGGGACGGTGTCCCACTTGTCCAGCCAGCGCCGCTCCCACGCGCGGTACGGGTCCGACTCGGGCAGGAGAAGGGTGTCTGCGTACTGGTGCGCGGTCAGCGACGTCCGCCGCCGTGTGAGACGACGCACGCACCTCTCGCAGAGCCGTGATCAGGCGCTGCTGCTCCTCGGTGTATGTTCGCACGGGGCCGATCACTGTCCCAGGAGCGGGAGACGTGAGAACCTGGTGCGTTTTCGGCATCAAAAAGCTAGGGTGTGGGTGCGATATCTGCAGGCAGAACAGCACGGCCGCAGCGACGTGGCGGGGGGAGGTCAAGGTGCTCGGCGCACATCGTCGAGGGCTTGTATGCCAACGCCGAGGACGGTCAGCAACGAGGTGTAATGGTGATTGATGACTTTGGCGCTGATCGCAGATATGGATTGCCGGTCCTCCGAGCCCGACAACGTCGGCCGCGGCCGCTGCGTGTTCTGCGATCTTTGCGCTCGCTTGCTCGTCGAGGGTGTTTGTGGGGAAATTTGTATTTCGGCTTTGGACGCGACTGAAGAAAACAGCGGGGACACTCGTACAAAAAACTACTATTATAGATCTATAATTATGAATCACAGATAGCTGGTTCACAGCTGGCGAAATCAGATTAGGCAAGAATTCCCGTGCAAGTCAAATGCGTGCGCATACATCGAGGCGAAGAATGTAGTGTCATGTAAGTCCTTCTTGGCCAGATCAGGAAGGCGACTTGCCAGATCCGTCTCGTCCTGCCTGTCTACTCCCCCAAACTCTCGCATATTTCGTAGTTACAGCACACACGCTTCCATACTCGGAAAAGAATAACACCCCAGATGCGAACGTGTATCTCCGTTAAATAGAGGCGGTAATTAACCAGATCCCAGACGTATCCGGCCGATGAAAGATTAGCTCGCTGGGAGAAGAACCGATATTGCGCACCTTCTATAGCACGATGCAAGGATCCGATCAATCGAACCACCATTGCCAACAGCATGACCTTATTATTCGCAAAGTTGCAGGATCACAACATTCCGCGTGCTGCGCATACCCGAACACCATTCATGATTCGGACGCTAGATATCTCATCCATGGATCATTTCGTGCGTCATGACCTGAAAATTGCTGCGTATATCAACTCCACCCCGGGGTCGAACGTTCGAGCATCCATGGATGATTTGACGGGGCAGCTTACGAGCGCCAATGGACCTACACGGACCCATTATCTAGGCTTTTATTGCCGACAAGTCCTAAATTAGATATCGGTTAACCGGCAAATTTCGTGCTCAGTTTTTGCGCGCACCTCCTTGCTTGCCACCAGCCGCCGCCACCATGCATCTCATGTACACGCTCGATGAGAAAGGCAACCGGGTATATACACTAAAGGTGAGCCAGTCCTAGCCTATGCTTGAACTCTTGTTGATCCACCTTTATAGAAAATCACCGACTCTGGAAAGATCACCAAGTCGGCTCATCCAGGTGAGCTCTCCGTCGGACCCGCCTAGCTGCCCCATAGCTCATCGCGCACAATAGCTCGTTTCTCTCCCGACGACAAGTTTTCGAGGCACCGGGTGACGATCAAAAAGCGCTATGGGATCCTGCTGACCCAGCTTCCCTCCAAGCCCATGTAAACCACCGACGCTGGGTCTTTCACTTCGTCTCCTATACCCATTGCTCCATCCCACGTTCTGGTCACGGACGCGAGGCAGGGGTATCTCATCGAAGGCACAAAAGGCGGACGGGGAGTAGGGATGGCGCATACGCGTCCACGTATGTCGATACCTCTGCACGCTCATCCCACATCAGATTCCATTTGGATGGTGTTGATCCCGTGTGAGCCAATTGGTATTAGAGGAGCGATGACGGTGTATGTTGCAAACTGTGCGGTGTATCTGTGTATTGTTATGGGCAGAGAGATCGCATGGGGAAAGCACGTTCGATTGTCATATCCAAATGCAGAAACGGTATTTTGCAGAAAACATAGTTATTTTGCATGGCGAGCTTTCGCCGAGTTGCTCTCACGTTCGCAGCCTTGCCTCTTGCCTCTGCCCGCCTCACGACGACAAACTTCTTGCATGCGCTGACCCACCGCGCACTGCCAACCAGTCATGGACAGACGTGGCCAGCGTCCCCCGCGCTCAGCGCGCCCGCCGCAGTCCCCGCCCTCCGACCGCGACTACCAATCCTCCCGGAGTCCGCCTCCACGCCCCGTCGACCATACCAGAGGAATCTCCTTCCAGGACAACGAGTCCGGGGACAGACGCAACCCCGTCGACAACTACCGCCAGCGCAACTACACCGCGTACCAGAACAAGCCTCTGCCGTCGCCCGGCTCGGAGCTCGACCCCGCATTCGTCGAAGCGGGCGCAGGCGCAGGTGTGGGCAGGAAGAAGAGTCTCGTCAGGCCCGACCGCGAGAAGGTCGAGCCCGGCCATCGGCTGTACCATTACCGCAACCATGCGGCCCAGATGGAGGACGTCGGCGGCGGCAACGCTATGCCTTCCAGTGCGTGATCACTTCTTCCAATTGTGCATGGATTGACTTTAAGCATCTGTGCCCTCTACCGCATCTTCGGTTCTTTCATTTGGGGTTTGACCTCTCTATCTGCCTCGTCTGCGGTTCTCGACGATCGCGCTCATTCTCGCACGACGTCTCGCCTGTCCCGCTCAATCACCTATCTACTTCGCGCGCATTCGTAACGCTCAGCCACCGGCAACGCGCCGCAGAGAGAGCAGCTCCGCAGAGGCAAGTCGCTGCTCGCGCGAGATGAGGACGTGCACGAGTCGGGCCTCGCGCTCTTCAAGCGCGGCCAGACTCTCCGTCGCAAGAAGGCCGCCGCCGCCCCGGAGGGCGAGAAACGGCGGAGCTGCATCGACAGACTGGCGCCAGGGCCGGTAGGCCCGTGGTTCGTGTACTGCTTCGTGATCACCTGTCTCGTGCCCCCGCCCCTCCTGCGTCTCTGCGGTGCGTCCGTTCCCCCTCGTGTGCGCGAGTGTGACCCGTCTCACGGCGGACCCAGGTATTCGCACCCCGGAGCAGATACGGGCGTGGCGCGAGAAGATGGGCCTGATGGGGATCATTCTCTGCCTGATGGCGGGCGTTGGGTTCATCACGTTCGGATTCACACGTACGGTCTGCGGGACGCCGGCGAACCGGTACCACGCGGGCTCCGTCGAGGACTCGTCGGTGATCATCCACGGGTACGACTACGACTTCTCCAACTTCAAGCACCCGAAGGTCGGCAACTTCGACGGCGACACCAACCCGGTGCTCGTGGGCGGGTGGAACGCCGGCGGCGGGGACCTGTCGTTCATGTTCCAGAACGTCGGGGGATCTTGCTCGGGGTTCATCAAGAAAGCCAGCGGGTCGACGATCAACGGCAGCACGAGCGACCCGGACTGGTACTTCCCGTGCAATGTTTTCGGGCAGAACAACACTGGCACCGTCAACTCTACCAACTACGGTAGCTCGACAACGTGCCACATTACTGCGACGGCAAGGTCCCAGCTGGCTTCGATGTCTCCCATGGGTCAGGTGTACTATACATGGGATGATGTCGCGGACCCGTCCCGCAACCTGGTTGTTTTCGAATCGTAAGTTGCATATAAAGTTGGCCTCCTGTGGTGTTGACTCCGCGTCGCTAGATCCGTATATGACTTCGATCTCCTCAAGTGGCTGAACTCGTCCGAAGTCACCTATCCGTCCATTTTTGATGACTTCAAGAATGCGAACGGGACGTTTAACGGAAAAGACCTGTCAATGTACTTCATGCGCACGAACCAGCTTGACCTCGGTAAATGTCTGGAGGAGATCGTCAAGGTCGGATTCATCGACACGAAGACGATCGGATGTGTGGCCTCACAGATCGTGCTCTACGTATCCTTGATTTTCATCATCGGAGCGGTCGGCATCCGGTTCGTCATCGCCCTCTTCTTCTTCTGGTTCATCTCCGCCAAGGTCGGCAACTACAACAACGAGACCTACCAGCAGCGCCGCCAGCGCATGATGGAGATCGAAGACTGGACGAACGACATCTACCGCCCCGCGCCTGCGGGCTACCGCCCGAACGTGTCCAAGAACGGCGTGGCGAAGGGCGCGAAGCGGCGGACGTTCCTGCCGAGCACCTCGCGCTTCACGCCGGCCGACCCGATGCTCAAGGGCGGCCTCAGCAGCCGCACGTCGGCCGCGTACGGCATGCTCGAGCCCATCCCGTACAAGCGGGGTGTGACGACGAGCGTGTATGCGGCTGCGAGCGGGAAGAGCATCGCAAAGGGCACCCCGCCGGACAGCCCGAACTACCGCAACTCGAGGAGCTCGCTGTCCCTCGCCACGCAGGGTGCCCGGCCTGTCTTCGCAGACAACCCGTGCCCCTTCCCGTTGGTCAACGTCGTCCCCCAGCCTCCGCCGGATTATGAACCGTTCAATTTCCCCCTGGCTCACACAATATGCCTCGTCACTGCGTACTCGGAGTCTGTCGAGGGATTGCGCACGACGCTCGACTCGCTGGCGACGACGGACTACCCGAACAGCCACAAGCTGATCCTCATTATCGCCGACGGGATGGTGAAGGGGGCCGGGAACTCGATGACGACGCCGGAGATCTGTCTGACGATGATGAAGGAGTTCATCGTCCCGCCGGAGGAGGTCGAGGCGCACTCGTACGTCGCGATCGCGGACGGGCACAAGCGGCACAACATGGCGAAGGTGTACGCGGGCTACTACGACTACGACGACGCGACGATCGAGCGCAGCAAGCAGCAGCGCGTGCCCGTCATCGTCGTCGCGAAGGTCGGGAACCCGCGCGAGGCGAACGAGGCGAAGCCGGGCAACCGCGGGAAGCGCGACTCGCAGATCGTCCTGATGGGCTTCCTGCAGAAGGTCATGTTCGACGAGCGCATGACGACGTTCGAGTACGAGTTCTTCAACGCGATCTGGCGCGTGACGGGCATCAGCCCGGACCGCTACGAGATGGTGCTCTGCGTCGATGCCGATACGAAGGTCTTCCCGGACTCCCTCAGTAGATTGGTCGCGTGTCTCGTCCAGGATTACGAGGTCATGGGTATTTGCGGAGAGACGAAGATCGCGAACAAGGCCGAGACCTGGGTAACGATGATTCAAGGTAGATCACTCCCCTTGTTCATGACTTCTTTGCATGCTGATGTTCGGATCTCTTCAGTCTTCGAATACTTCATTTCCCACCACATGACGAAGGCCTTCGAGTCGACGTTCGGCAGTGTCACCTGTCTGCCAGGTTGCTTCAGTATGTACCGCATCAAGGCGCCCAAGGGTGACTCTGGGTACTGGGTCCCCATTCTAGCTAATCCGGATATCGTGGAGCACTACTCGGAGAACATTGTCGACACGTTGCACAAGAAGAACCTGCTCCTCCTCGGAGAGGATCGGTATCTAACGACCCTCCTGCTGAAGACTTTCCCCAAGCGGAAGAACATCTTCTGTGCATCGGCGGTGTGCAAGACGATTGTGCCAGACACGTTCATGGTCCTCCTCTCGCAGCGTCGGCGCTGGATCAACTCGACCGTGCACAACCTCTATGAGCTGGTCCAGGTCAGGGACCTATGCGGTACGTTCTGTTTCTCAATGCAGTTCGTCGTAGGAATGGAACTCGTTGGTACCCTCGTCTTGCCCGCGGCTATCTCGTTCACGCTGTACTTGATCATCGAGTCCATCATTCCCAACGGCCCCAATACCACCATTCCGCTCGTCCTCCTTGCGCTCATTCTCGGTCTCCCTGGTATCCTCATCGTCGTCACGTCGTTCAAGATCGCGTACGTCGGCTGGATGATCATCTACCTGCTCTCTCTGCCTATATGGAACGGTGCCCTTCCGGGATACTCGTTCTGGCACTTTGACGACTTCTCGTGGGGCCAGACGCGTATGGTGGCGGGTGAAAAGGCCGGCCACGACTCTCATGGTGACAAGGAAGGCGAGTTTGACTCGACGCACATTGTCATGAAGCGGTGGGCCGAGTTCGAGCGTGAGAGACGCTGGAAGAGCGGAAGCCAGTCGCGCGATTCGACCGTGTTCGACTACCGCTCGAACTCGCCAAAGAGGTAGGAATATTGTGCCTCAAACGTTATTGCGCGCTGACATCGTAATAGGACCGATAGCAGGCGTCATTCCATTTCGTCGACGGCTGATCACCAGTATGCTCAGCAGCACTACGACTCCGACACGTACGAATCGTCCAACGTCAGCCCACCTCGACCACGGAGGGATAGCAACCAGATGGTCGTCCTCCCCGCACCATTGTCCATCAACCGCAACTTGCCGTCCGCGCCCACAACGGGCTCAGTGTCGACTTATGGCGTTTCGCGGTCTAGTGACGAGGATGTCACCTCGGACCTAGGGTCATCACACAAACTCGTCTCGAGCCCTCCGCCACAGCAGTATCACGACGAATACGAATCGATACGTTCGCCACGATCACCCCCACAACAGGCGTACTCCCAGCAACAAGGGTACTCGTACTCGCAGTATGTGCAACAGCAAGCACAGCAGCGCCAATCTGCACCTGCGCAGAGACATCACTCACAGCAGTACTCACAACAAGCATACTCTCCGCAACAATCGCAAGCATTCGAGGCACGGGTCGTGCACGCTGCCACGGCCAACAGCGGGTCGCTGCGCCAGGGCCCAGGGTCGAGCCAGTATCCCGGCGAGACGTACAACCCGTACGGCTACCCAATGTCCTCCAGCGGCTACGTCGACGGGCCACACATGCCATTCGTCACGGAGCCAGAGGAGATGCCCGTCGTGCCGCCTCCACCACAGCCTGCCCCTACCCGCTCGCGCGGGGTGAACCTCGCCGACAGCGGCCCTGTGCCGGGCCCTAATGGCGGTGTGCGGAGGGTGTCGCGCCAGACGGGCCGCCGCGCGTCGTCGCAGGCACCGCCGCAGAACCGGTACTCGCGTTCGTCGACGGTGTCGCCGCAGTTTGGGAACCTCCCACCTGGGGCGGCGCCGCCACAGCAGGGATACGGCTACTGATGATGGACTTGTTGATGCACGAACTTGATGACTTTCCTCGCTCGCGGGACTCGGTATACAGACTCGGTTTACGTTTAATCCGCCCAGTTCAATTGCACTGAAGCTTTCGCTGGTTATGACTTTTTGTGACGTCGCTCGCGTACGGACTGCGTACATACTGTGTTCTCCTATCTCTATACTTACTATCTTGTCTTGTCGACATCCTCTGTATAGGGGGGCAGGCTGCATGCCGCCTCTCCGGACACTCTTGCATTACTAGCATACCCGCATACTTGTTTTTGGCTCGTACACTAATCAGGTTACACAATTGGGATTGTGGACGATGAGACGAGTGTATGACGCTTATGTAGTAGACACCAGTATGGGTGGACCTTGTCGTTGATCAGTTTATCGCTTGTGGCCGGTACTGATACCTCCGACGTGTGCTCGCCAACAGCTTCAAGTTGCAGGTGAAGGTAGTCAGCCGCAGCTGCCATAGATCTTTGAGCTGCACACTGACAAGGGAAACGTGTAGCGGTGAATGTGACATCTCCTGTTGTATATCGGAGCATGCATTGAATGCCGCCTAGTATACACTCTGCCCGTTCATTTCCACTATCACTCTCCTCGGACGTGCGCTCTCTGTGCTTCCTTTTCTGTCCCTTTGTCCGGTCCCTCTGAATATCCTTGCCCTTATCTCTCCTTCTCGTGGCCTCATCGTCGCTTGAAGCATCGTCATCTTGGCATGCATCATTGTCTTCAGTGGCCCAGGGAGGAATGTGGTGTGCCGGAAGCTATCCACCAAATATGAGTGTCAGACCTCTCTCGACGTTGCGTGCAACGAGACGTTAGACGGGCCTTCTCTATTTCCCCATCGAGTATCAGCACATTGAGTAGCATTTCGACATGCTCTTCAGCCAGTTCCGTCTCTGTGATCTTGCTTTTGGTGATGAACTTCAAGATCTCTTGCGCGGTAGGATACGCAGGTGAGCTGGATATGGGATACAGAGGCCGTGTAGCCGTTGGCTCGTTATCTGAGCGTCTGAGTCTGAGAAAGCTCTACACAGGAGTTGGCATCAGCTACAACAGATGGGAGTGCGAACTGGCGCAGGGAGGACTATGGATGACGCACACGTTCTTGGATAAAGCGTAAGCAGGCGATGCGGAGAAGCCTCACGAATTCGATGTCGAGCTCGCCGTCAGTGTACCAAGGTCCACCAGTGAGTTCAACGGAGGGCTCCAAAGGTGCCATCATAAAAATCTTGCGAGTCGGATACTAACGTTATCACGATCAATGACAAGTCACAGGGTATATTCACAGGTAGGGGAGCAATGCGAGGAAGATATACCTTGGCGCTACCTTTGATCGCCTTGATGATCTGCTTCTGAGTAAGTTGTTTCAAGCAGCGATCCAAGACTGTTTGGTGCAGCTGTGTTTTCGCCCTCAAATGTTTTGTCCAAATACCTGTCATTGGACTCTTGCATAAACAGAAACATAAGTTTAGAGAGAATTGCTGGCTTCACAAACCTTGGTTGTCGGCAGCTTGAATGTAACTCAAAACCATTCGTTCCTCGTCACCCATATCTTTCTTCCTACCTATGTGCGTCAGAAGCAACACCCAGATCAATCGAATCGGAGCATAGTACAACGCTAGTTCATCCTTTGTCACGGCGCGATACAATAACCGTCGACCTTGATCCTCCATCGCTTTCAATATCCCCTACCGTAGGGTTTATTAGTGCCTCGCGATGGAGATTGACGACGTACCGCCCCCAACAAGAAGTTAATGGCTTCCGTGCGTGTTAGGACATCCGGAGCGAGGGCATCGACCTCTTTCTGCGTGAGAAGCTATAAAACATGCGCTGTCAGTGCTTTCGGGATGTACAGTAATTACCAAAACTGCTGACTCCGCCATTTTGCACAGCTATTTGATGGATTTTGATCTCGAGGGCATTGAGCTTTCTTCCATATTCCGGCGCCATAATAGGAAGCAGCGTACTGTGGGGAGAGCGGCAATACCTGCGTGACGCTTACATAACTTTCCCACTCGCCAAATGAGCCTCCTCTAATGCTGCAAACTAGTCGAATCCACTGATAAGGCCTGAACATGAAGCATTACTACATCCCGCATAATGACGTTGGCGATAATCGTTCTTAGGGCGGTGCTAAGACCATATCGCTCTGTTGTCGAACCGCAGCGTGTTGCAATTTGCTGTCGGCATGGCGGCGTGATGGCGGAAGGGCGGCGCGCGAGTGCCGACAGAGCAAGCTAGCGGGGGAGTCAGATTAACCAGAGGCGTCGTGTATAGGCCAGGCACGCGCACCTGGAAGCGTCGCCGTTTTGTGAACCCTTTCCTACTCGCTTCGTATGTTGAGATTCTGGGGTGGTAGTCCGACAATCGCCTCTAAGGGGTCAGCCCTAGATTGGCGACACAGCGATGTGAAGCTGACATGACAAATGTCTGGGATTTCAAGCGGAAGGATCGTTCATGTGCTGTCCGGGTCTGGCGTTGTGTAACTTCAACTTCTGAATTTTCGAAGCTCCATCAATCCAGCTCACTTAACTCCAGAATCCATTTTAGTAGCTGCTGTTGGCCTTGGCAGACCCCGGATATCCTCGCCTGATGCGCCCGTAAGAATGATTCGATAGCTTAGAGCTCACTAACACATTGAATACTTGAGATCATCCGGACTGGATATCGGAGCGGCTGATGCTTGCAATCATTGCCATACCCATGAGCACATTGCTTCATTCGTCCGGAAATGAAGCTTCTTGAGTCATGTTATTTATTCAGGCTATAACACGGATCTTCATTTCCATCTTTCTCGTTTTGATACAGGCTCCTGCTTTGCAAACAGATAACGGAAGAACTCTTACATAACATCAAGTACGGCAATAGGGATGTTAGCTTCTCAGGCTTTGTTTGCGCTGGTATTGACTGTTTGGATAACAGCTAACATACACCATAATCTCGGATTTCCAGAATTCAAGAGTCAGAAATATCATCCTTGCCTCAGAACGCCATATTTGCTCCATGTTTAGCATTGCTGGCACAGGTTGACGTCTAGGACGAGCTGAATTGAGCCGTGTGAGACTTGCTCGATGCGTAGCAGGACGAGGTCTTCAATTTTGAAAGGAGTAGAGGATCCATTGGAGATAGATCTCTGCAATCTAGCAATCAGCAAAAAATAGGATTACCTTCATCGCCTCCTGCACCTGATCATTAGCAATCTTCGCCAGCTCTTCCACCGTCTTGGACACATAGCCTTGGCCATCTTTCTCCTTTACATACACCTGTTGCTTATACTCAGGATAGCCTTCAATCTGTCAAACTGTCAATTGACGTGATCTAAATCAACATGGATCTGTAGCTCACGTAAATCCTCAAAGAGGGTCGCTTAGACTTGAAAGCGTTAGAGAACGCGGGCTGTTGCGCATTCTCGAGGCAGAGAATATCAGCCTCAAGGAACTGACCCAGGCGAACTCTTTCTCCGTTGCCCTTAATGAAGTATATGATATCCGGGTTTTGGATTTGCCTGCGAGGATCTGTATACGGCTTCTGCCTCAGGGTGCCCGGCCGATATCGCTACAAAAATCAAGGTTAGCACAACCTTCCGACGGGGACCACTCATAGAAGCATAGTACCGGGTTACCACTGCCTCTGCCCGGAACAGTGGATGCGGTATTGGAAGCGCCCGCACAGCTGCGGTCATTGTCCAAAGCGACAGTCTCCTCCTGAGTGCGTGTAACAGTGCCTCTATGCTGATTACCAGCCGCCACAACATTCCGATGCATTGACTCGTAATGCATACCAACCTGGTGGGCCACGAATCCTTCAGTGATGGTTCTACAAGGGCGAACGAGTAGGCATCGAATCTTACCGGCACAGCCGTGGCACTTGCAGGAGGTTCGCTGTAGCTGGACAAAACTCGACCACTATCCTGCTCGGATGTCATCTATAAATCACGGTTAACACTGGGTCTTCAATACAAACTCCGAATAAATCATACTAGGCGCGTCTGGCATCCATTGACCATAGCCTGACCGTTCAACGCCGCCTGCCCGCCGTTCAATGCCGCCTGCATGCGATTATGCGTATCCAGACGAGGAAAGCCCACAGTCGAATTCTATAGAATGACTTTTGTCAGTGAGTGAAGGCGCTATCAAAAAGTACCTCACCTCAAATCGCAGCCCTGGAGCGAACGGCACTCGTTCCGTGATATGCAGACAATTTTGATGTTGCTGTGATAGGAATAGTAAAAGACGTTAACCCTGAAAATTTTGCTTACCATACCTGTAAATGTGCATCCATCGGATGGTAATTGAAAGCGTTTGTAGCATCCCGCCGTCCAGACTGTTCTGGTATCTGGTGACTTGC
Organism: Wolfiporia cocos; assembly: GCA_029448655.1. Taxonomy (NCBI): domain Eukaryota; kingdom Fungi; phylum Basidiomycota; class Agaricomycetes; order Polyporales; family Phaeolaceae; genus Wolfiporia; species Wolfiporia cocos. The sequence continues at coordinate 467,291 of JACCLO010000002.1, forward strand.
ACCAGGCTGACTAACGTACGGCGATGGAACGAGCTCCGGACAGTTCGAGGCGATGTGGTTCACATAGCCACAGCCGCAAGACCTGCAGTAAGACGTCTGCTGCCAGTAGCCAGGAGAACCTCTCGCATCCATGGCAAGTCGAGGAGACCGGGAATAACGAAGATGAACAATTTGGTCCTATATATCTGAGAATCATTTGGGCCCAGAAGAGCATCATACCTACAATGCTGCAAAGTGCTAGACATCACATTGCCTGAAGGCGGATGACCATGAGAACCAGCCGTCATTAACGTAAACATTAACTTGCCTGATATTACATAAGTTACACGCTGCAAAGAATCGGCAGCAGCTTCGCGATCTTTCTTGCATCCTGTCGGAAGAAGCGTGCAAGCAGAATCATGACTGGATTGTCTGAACTCGGATATACTTGTAATGGGGTATCGAATCATGGGGTGGATGGATTGATCCGGTTGATAGGCCTGGAGGAAGTGGGTGGTTGCGCCATCCTCGGATGAGCTGGTCGTATTCAGGTGTATTACTGCATGTTACTGCACGAGTGCTATCCATGATTATGTAGCGGAGAAATCATGGTAGTTCATACACACAAACACAGTTGACATGGTGTATCCTGTATACAGCAAAGTAGCATGCATACAAAGAGGTTGACAGATCTGAAAGCCTAGTCGCACGTGTGAACAGTTATCGAATCATGTCTGCTCGGTGCATGAGAGCGGTCCGCAATAATATGCGTGCGCTGTTGATGAGATCTGCGAGGAGAAAGCATTAGCCCTGGTCTCGTACACAGACCTGTAAGATGACTTGCACCCCGCCACCGTAGTCTCAAACACGTCTGGGGCAGTTGAACCGAGTGACCCCCCATCCCTTTGACGCCCTATCATCATGGTCGCATCAGCTTCGCGAAGCTGCCAAACGTCAAGTCTCTGATGAACTCATATTTTTCGCTACTGTATCTCTCGCTCTCTATATAGATTGTCGTCGCTGTACATAGCCATCGTTCACGCTCCTTGTTCTAACCACTATGATACCGACGCAGTATCCTGAGGACATCATCGGAGAATAGCCGCTGGATTTGATGCTACCTACGCCGTCCGGAGGGACTTCAGTCAATTATCTTAATCTGCCAACTGCCCTTCGCTTAAGAAATCGCAGTTGCGAGCTAGGTTTGCACGCAGATTAATCTGCTAACTGCGGCAGATTAATCTACTGTGACAATAAAATGGCACATCCCGGATTCGAACCAAGGACCTTAGCGCAGATGAGAATAACAGCATCGCAGCGTAATTAGCCAACTGAGCCATTGCAGCAACAGGTACCATTGACTAATTAAAATATATATAACGCAAATTTTACACACAATTTTCGCAAATCATCAAGGCAACTAACTGCTACAACAAGCATACAGAAATCAATGATAGTGGTAGCTTGATTTACCATGCTTGACCTGGAGCAACTCACCATGGGAAAGCTGAATACACTGGAATCACAGGTCTTTAGAGGCAGATTCATTTGTATTTGTGTTATGGATGATGTTAAACTGCGAAAATGAAGTTTACAAAATACTCTATATATTGCTTAAAATGGGGTGGACACTAGTTCCACTGTAGCTCAGTTGGCTAATGTATGCTGCGATGCTCTTATTCTGATCTGCACTAAGGTCCTTGGTTCGAATCCGGGATGTGCCATTTTATTGTCACAGTAGATTAATCTGCCGCAGTTAGCAGATTAATCTGCGTGCAAACCTAGCTCGCAACTGCGATTTCTTAAGCGAAGGGCAGTTGGCAGATTAAGATAATTGACTGAAACTCTACGCCGTCCGGGATGAGTACCGCGCACATGTGCTAGATCTCGTAGTGGGGATATACAATAGCAGCACATTTTCATTGTACAAATATAAGGAATCAAGCGACGCGAGGCAGAGAAATGTGGGGGATCGGACAGCTACATCAGGGACCTTGGTTGGCTTGGCAGCTTCGCGAAGCTGGTGGGCGTCAAAGGGGACAAAGTTTCACTGCCCCAGACGTGTTTGAGACTGCGGTGGCGGGGTGCACTTAAGTCACCTTACAGGTAGAGACCACGTTAGCCCTCAGATAGACAGACCGCTCGAGCGTCTCGCCTGCGGTACTCTTCGTTCCATGCGATAGCGAGGAAGGGCGCGGCGGTGAAATTTTGCACTTGCTGGCCTCTCCCGGCTGCACGAGGATTAGACCGGCCCCGCTACTAATTACAACCATCACATCTAGTCCGACTTGCATAAAGAAGACTACCTGATTTTCACGAGAGCGTAACAATGCCAGAGTGCCAGCCGCGCAGCTCGACATGGTGGATACCACGAGATGGCGCTTTGCGTCGATGGCGATGCGGTACTAATCAGGCCCTAAAGAAACCCCCCTCCCCTTCCCCTCCCCCAAATAGACTGGCTGCGTGCGTGTTTCAGGACAACGAAGTCATGGATTACTGCGGAAATATTTTAATTGACAACAAGACGGTTCATTGGTCACCATTCAAGGTGGACTCCGCTACGTTCATGGTCCCTCATACGCTGGTGTTTTGTACTCGCTAGTATTTGCAGTGTGCACGCTTCATCTCCCCCATATGGCGAAGGTCTTCAAGTCGACATTCTGTAGTATCACATGTCTGCCAAGTTGCTTCAGCTGTACTGCATCAAGGCGCTGAGTCCCATTTTTTCCGGTCCGAACCCGAGCCGCTGCACAGGAAGAACCTACTCTTTCTCGGGAGAGGATCAATACATCATGATGCTCCTGCTGAAGACCTTCCTAAACAGAAGTGCGCCCTGGTCGCCAGCGGTGTGCAAGGCGATCGTCCAACCGCTTTGAGGCTCATCTGTCGACGACAGATCAACTCGACTTGCCACTAGTTCGTAGGGCCGGTCCTAGCCAGGGATGTGTGAGATACGTTAATGCAGATCGTTGTAGGGATAGAACCTGCCGTACGCTTAGTCTCACAGTGTACTGCAGCAGGCGCATCAGTAATAAGTCTATGTGAAGATCACCACCCCCAACGGTAGTGGTGCTTCATGTAAAGTTGACGACGACCCGATGTGCCATCTTTCTCGCATGTTGCTGCGGACTGTGGAAGCTGTGGTAGAAGAGTCGATCAAACCTTGCGCAAGGATCGCCGGCGTTGTTTCAAGGCCGTGACGAGCTGGCTCAACGTGTTGCGCTGTGGAACAGCGCTGATGTTCGCAGGAATCCGCATTCATTACGAGTGTAACTCAATCTAAGGCATTTGTGCTCCTTCCTGCAACTGGGTAGATGGATCAGAGACGAGATTCAAAGCAGCGCGTGGAAGCGAGGTAAGTCGGTGAGAAGGTAAGTCGGTGAGAAGACATCGCAGTCGCGCGTGCGCCTTCTGTTAAGCGTTGTTAAGCGTCGAGCAGTCTCCAACTGGGAGACGGCAAACTCCGCGGCGGACCAGCATAGATATATATGGTCCACCTGTGTGTTGAAATTCAAGTCGCGCCAAGTAACGGCTGCGCCTTACTGTCCGCTAGGCTCTCCAATACGGTGCAGTGGGTTCAGGTAACAAACGCGTAGCGGTACGTACACGCTGTTGGACCACTTCCGGCTGCGCTATACCCGATTCAGGCATAATCGCCCCTACGCAACTGCTCCCGCGCCGTGGCGACCGAAGCGCAAGCCAGCCAATAATTGTAATTAGTAAAAAGGATTGTACGTGGCGATGATCGCACCCGGCCGACACGCGCGCACTTCGAATACTGTGGGCGTCTATGGGTGCGGCGCCCGGCCGCAGTACCGTCGCTACCGATCCTCACCGATTGGATGCTCGCTTAGAAGTCTCTACTTGCTGGCGACTAGCGGATCTACATGATTTTAAGCACAGCTGAGGGAGAGGGAGTCAGGGTTGTCCATGTAGGTCCACGATGTGATGCGTCTTCCTGTCTTCAACAGACGTGCCCAACCGACCGGTCTACCTCGGCAATTAAATCGCAGTGACAGTAACTTGCAAACAGTCGATGTCTCTTATTGACCATGACCCGCATAATCCGTAGGTGCGAAGTTCCGAACACAAAGCAAGTTTCTCGCCTGCATCGATTCTCTCGCGACACTGTTCCAGCTCATACATGGCACCGGAATCCCCTTCCTGGGCATGGGGCATCTCGGTAACACTAGTTTTTCTGAGAAGAGATTCCACTCCGCCGCCCAATGAACATTTCTCCGCGAGCGCGCATTTATGCATATCTGGCCAAGCACGCGTTCAGCACATTGTACGGCTGTCTTCTATCCAGTAGATAAGCCGCCCTCACAGACATCTATTACTACTCAATTTGATGCAGTCTCGCAGCATCGTCCAAAGCTGTGCGGGTCGCTGCCTTGACAAAGCGCAATGTGGTCACGCACATCGCAGGCAGTTCTACCTCACCAGTAATTCCGACGATATCCACAGTATGACTGGTGCTACCGAACGCCGGACTTGTCGTCGGCGATGGTGCGCTTCGTAGTGATAGGCGGCAGGTCATTGGGCATACGATCTGCACATAATGAGGATTATTATGTAACTCGGTAGACTAGCCGACGATGCATATGCTCACGCAGAACATTCCGTAAGCTAGAGGACGGGCTGTCGTACGAATTCCGTCGCCGCCGAAGTTGGGCGCGGAGCCTATGTAGACGTTCTGAGCGAAGGATATTTCAGTCCTAGTGCATGCAGGTGCGCTATCCATGACACGGTTAACTTGGCTTGGCGGACTGCGAGAATATTGGTATTGCGGTATTCGACCTGCCGGATCTAACAACAGTTGTCCTTCCTTATCTCAATTCAATCATTAGGAAGTGATGATGTCGTGGCTTGCGGTTTTACGTCGTCTTCATGATCGCGTGTTTACCTCTCTCGAACGAGAATCTAGGGTTATGTGTGTCGTGGAGCAATTAGGCATGAATTATGGGTATGAAAGACGACGCTGTAATCAACATTACTTTGCCTTACAACACTGAACAAACCGTCCCGCCAGCCACAATAGTCTATCAAGATGCAACAAAGCGCGCGAGGGTCATGGCGGCGGCGACGCCAGCGATTCCTGCAAACAGTGCGTAATGATCAACACGCGCGGCACGCAGACGAGCATCCAGATCGCCACTGACCTGGGTCAACAGCTCCGCTAGGGCGCACCCATGTCTGTCGTCAGTCAAGCCGAACTGCACACAAGAGAACGCGTGGTGCATACCTGGGTTCAGCATCGTCACCCCGTCTTCCATCAGGATATCGCTCCTCTCCCCGCCGGCGGGCGGCTTCTGTTCTTTGGCGTCGTCTTTTGGGGTTTCGCTCTCAGGCTCAGCCTCGCCGTCTGCGTCTGCATCGACGTCCATATCGGCGTCGGGAGCTCCGGCAGTAGGGGCTGGAGCAGGTGGCTGCTCTACTGGTGGAACAGCAGGCTTGTCTTCACCCTCATGCCTGGCACCTTCTTCCGATGATGTCAGTGCGGTTTGGGGCGCTGAAGTCGGCGCTTGCTCCTGCGCCTTCTCCTTGAATTCAGCCAGAGGCGCTGGAGCAGCCGGCACAGGTCCTGACTGGTTGGCCTCTATAACGGCCTTGACCGCCTCGGCAGCCTTGCGGTCGCTATCCTCGCCGTCCGCAGGGATTTTCTTCTCCATACCCACCCCCTCCTCTTCTTTCCCCTTAGCCTGTGCCTTCTCTCCCGTCTTCTTGTCCTCGGGCTCCGCGCGCTCCTGCAGCGACGGATCAATGACAGGCTCGTCCGCTTGGGACGACCCGTCCTCTATCTCCGCATCCGACTCGCGCTCTTCCGTCTTCTCCGCGGACTTGTCCCCCGCCGGAGGCGCAGGCGCAGCGCCGTTCGGCGGGGGCGGGTACGGCGGGTGACCCTGCGCGTACTCGGGCGGCACGGGATACTGGTGCGGAGGCATGGGCATGCCCGGCGGAGGGCGGTAGTACGGCGGATAGTACCCCGCCGGTGGTGGAGGATACGGCGGGTACATCGCGCCTGGCGGCGGGTGCATCGGGTGTCCGTCCGGCCCCCAGACTGGCGCCGGGTGCGGGACCCAGGGCGTGCTCGGATGGAGGCGCGCTGCAGAGGTGGGCGGGCCTATGGACGGCGGGTAGTGGTGCTCCATCGCCGCGCCCGGCGGGGGGCGCGGGGGGACGTAGGCTGAGTGGGGTGTCAGTGTGTGAGCCGGAGCGGAGCTTGTGACATACCCGACATGGTGTGCGTGTGAGCACGGTAGTAACTCGAGCCTCCGGCGGCCGGCTGCGTTGGCGGCGAGCCTTTAGTGCTCCCCTGGTCACCCTGGCTGCGAGAGGGAGTCGCGCTGCGGCTGGGCGACTTTGAGCCTGACGGGCCAGCTTCACCGGAACCATCGGCCTTCGGCTTGTCCTGGTCGCCTGCAACGATTATACCGTTGTGTCTGCAGCAGGCTGCTTGTCATAGAGCCTCAGATACGCCGTGTACGTGTACGTACCTCGATTTCTGGTGCCGGCGCAGCGCGTCTGTCTGTACGTAGAATCTTAGACAGATATCACGCCGGCTCCTACGGAGCACCTACCCTAGTGAACGTCGCATCACACTGCGGGCAAGCACTACGAAGAACGGCATCAGCATGCGCAACGCTTGCGAGGAGGCCCGTGAATGCTTACAAGCCGGGCATAGAATGGAGCTTGGTGGTGCGCTGGTGCCGCTTGAGATCGGCCTCGCGGGCAAAGACCTTGTTGCACCCGTTGATCTTGCATGGCCATTGCCCGGTCTCTGATTTCTTCTTTGCGGGGGTTTTCTTCTTGTGAGCCTCCTTCTTCTCCTCCGGCTGTATACGGCATGATCAGCCACAGCGCAGTGGCGAGTGGCTGAAGCCTCGGGGCCTGGCCGAGCGGTGCTTACCGTCTGCTTCATGTGAGCTCGCACCATCTTGGCCTCTCTGCACGCTGGCGGCTGCGCGTCCGACCAAAAGACAAATGGGCCGATTTTCCGCTGAGCCTTGCCTGTACTACGCTGCGCCTGTGAGCGTTACTGACGGTGGCAGGGCGGTGGCGTGGATGGCGGCGACGAGTTGGGTGGCAATTTGCGGTGGCAACATGTCACGACGCAGGGCGTACATGTCACGCAGTCACGCGGTCACGCAGGCGGACGCGGGCACAACATTCCATGAGGAGCGTACACGAGCACAGAAAAAATATTCTACCGAGTATCGATACAGTAGCTTGGAGGATATTAGATGCTGCAAGCGAAGCAGAGATACAAACGCGGTTGCATACACAAGCGGGCGATCAGGGCGCTTACGCCGGCAGCTTGCAGCCCATGATCCGAACTGCGTCACCAAGGATGAGTACAACACAGCACTGCTGGATCGGTTGAGTTACCCACCTGACCCATCCCACAGACCGACTCCATATAGCATTTCCCGTGGGTGGAACGAGAGGCTGCTGGACCGATGCACATATGGCGGGAGCGGGTCCCGTGAAGGCGGGATGGTAAGGGTCGTCGTCAACGCGGACAGCGACGTAGGCCTGGTGAGCGACTGCACCATCGTGCGTTGCGATCTCCAACTCGACGGGACAATGGAGCTCGTGCTGGCGCAAATTGTCAAATCATGTTAGATTGACAGCCAACAGATCACTCACGTAGCGAATACTTCGGCCTGGTCATGCACATCGAACGCCGACAAGCCCTGAGGGCACATGTCCCAGGCCTGAATAGCCCGGTCGCCACCACGGATGTCCCACAATTTCACCTCGCCGTCCACGCTGGTGAGAGATCAGCTGAGGAGAGCTGACGCCATAGCTAGCATGCACTCACGATGCCGAGAAGAAACGCCCGTCAAGATGACCGTCATAGGCGGGATACCACTTGACCTTCTGAATCCACGAGCCGTGATCGTTGTAAGATCGCACTATCGCGTCCTCCTCGTCCAGACGGCGGTCAAACAACTTCACCACACCGTCGGCGAAACCTGCCAAGAATGTCGAAGAAAGACCATCATCTGATATTATAGCTGTCAATGGGCTCTCGGAGTTGGTGTTCAAATCCTTGAACCGAAGTCAGACATTCACAACATCCCAAGAAAATCAGAATGACCTACCATGACTTGACTCTCTGTATGCGCGTCCCATGCTCGAATGATACGAGAGTCCCCTCCAACTAGCAGTGTGCCTCCGATCTGCTTCCAGTCCGTGATTATACCCGCGCCGCGCTGCATTTCCAGCACTTCAGACGTGCCGCGGAACGAGCTAACCATCTGGACGGGACCATTGCTGACTGCAGGGTCATAATTGCGGTACAAGCGAATCACACCATCGGCTTGGGGGGATCAGACACAGGTGAGCGATCGTCGACTGACATGAATTGGCTGCTTACCAGCTGCGGTCAAGATGATGCCGCCCACTTCTTGATTGACGATATGCAGGGAGGTGATGCATGTCCCCCGCGGGTTCCCATTGAAAAACTTGTTCAGTCGCTTCCGCTTCATCCAGTCCCACACACTGATCGTGGTCATGAGTACCCCACAATAGACACAACACGGAAAAAACATACGTTATGACGTCCGTCTCATTCGCAATCACAAGATGAGGATCGTACGCGTGGAATGCCATCGACAGCGGTAAGTCGCCATTATGGATTGTCGTGACAGGCCTGTCCCATCTGCAATCGGCTGAATATGACTGTCAGCAGTAGCTTCTATGCACAAGGCTAGTTTACTTACCCGCAACTTCTGCCTGTGTTCGGGTCGTTGCATTGACCTGCTCGTTGCGCTGCTGTCTCCAGACTTGGTAGTTATACTGAATGCTGCCCGGCTCTTCAGCCTCGGGTTGCTAGAACAGACCAATTTCAATTCACTCCTCAGAAAGAACTAATCGAAAGACTGACCCTCATCTGTGGCTCCTTGAAGTACTCAGAACACCAATCATAGAATCTGCTCTTGAGCGGAAGCACGTCTCTCACACCAACGCCCGTGCCCAGCCCTAGGATGATGCTTGAATCCATGGAGAACGTGCTACCTGCGGGACTGCTCATGCTACCTAACGCGGTATCGAAGCCGGGATGATGCGGGTGATGCGGGTGATGGTGCTTGTGGCGCGCAGCGACCCGTCGACGGGCTTTCAGCCGCTGGGTGTCCTCCTCGATAAGTGCCTCCATGACATCCCAGGGCGCATAGTCCTGAACCTCGCTATTCTGCTCCATAGATGCTCGCGGGGAGGGGTGAGGAGATGGACGCTGTAGGTGGAGGGAGGGCGGTGGGGTAGAGGGTCGGGAGTATGGTGAGGTGTATTGAGCGTAGCTCAGGTTCGGAGAGGGTGGTCGTGACACGCCGTCAGGAAGCTTATCAAACCCTGACCCTGGCGTCGGGCCTGTGGTAAGCTTCGGCGACGAGCGGCCGTCGTCCATCGAGGGGAAGGCAATGTTCCCTGCCAGGTTCTTCAGCGCGTTCGCAAAGGAGGACGTACGGCGGATGGTATTTGTGACGCCATTCGACAAGGTGCTGCTGACGGTATCGCTGCGAATAATTCCAGGTCTCCCAACGCTCGGTGATGGTGGTGGCTGTTGGCTGCGTTCGGACTGCAAAGACGGCACCCGCGTCCGCGTTCCATTTGCATATTTGGTGTCGGGTGGGGTGGGCGGCGGCTTTTTGAGTGTCGTGCTCTCGAGTCGGCTGAATGGCGACTCGAGGAGCAACGCCATGATGTAGTCCACAACGGTCTGCGCATTGGTGGCAACCTCCTGGTATGGATCAACCGACAGCTCGAGGAGGGCAACGAATATAGTGAAGTACGAGGACAACAGGACCCTGTTTTCCTCGCGATAAGCGTCGTCTTCGAAGCTGTCCAACCACTCGTTGACAGCCTGCGTAGCGACGCTGTCCTCGTCTGGCCCGCCGCGTTCCTTCCATTGGCGGTCTTGCTCCCAGTAAATCCACGCACATACAATGAAGTATCCTCGCCACTCCTTCACGAGACAGCTGATCAGGACGAGGAGCTCCTTCCTAACCATAGGGCTAGCGTCTTCCTTGACGGCGAGAGTTGCCCCGGTGACTACGGCAACCTCCATGCGTAAGTGAAGGCGCTCCTCCAGCTGAGGCTGGGCGCCACTTCCGCCTCCACCGAGCTTGTCCAACTTCGCTGACCCCGACGCGCCCATAAAGGTGCTGAGCGCATATAGTGCCGCACTGCGCACCTCTGTGGAGTCGTCGGTCAGGAGCGCGATCAGCCTGTCCTGAGTGCCCATATCCACGCCGTACGTCTTGATCTCATCGTTAGCGTCCCAAATCTGCGCAATGCACAGAGCGGACCATTGCCGGATCAAGAAGTCTGACTCTCCAAGCCGTTCGAAGCATGCGTCGAACACCCGTTCGCGCCAGCACGCGTGCTGGCCTTGCGGATAGTCACGAGCGATCGCTGACAGGATGAACGCACACATTGCCTTGTGCTCCGAATTATTAGGGATTGCGGCGTCTACTTCCTGCTCGGCGAGCACGGCCGCGAAGTATTTGTAACCCTGATTGTTATACAACTCCATCTGGCAGGACGGGTCTCCCGCGAATATACGAGCCCATATAAAAATCAGAACGGGCCGCAAGTCAGGGGACGCGGCTTGAAGGAGGCGTGAGATGTATGGGAAGATTCCAATGGTCAGCACAAGGTGCACGGCCCATGGTCCGAGGTCGACAAACTGTGAGAGCAGGATGAGCGCGCGGAGCCGATGTGGCTGTGAGAGCAGAACTTGCAAGACGATCGGCAGTTGGTCCGGTGGTTTGCGCGGAACGAGATGTCGGTCGCTGCTGAAATCCGGGGTTGGGGAAGCCTGAGCCGCATCCCCATTTGGCACATCAAGACTCGCCTGTGGATCCATGTTGCTCTCCGGTAGGGATAAGGGTCCACGTTTCGTCAGCGCTGAGCCTCCGCGCGAAATCCACACTTCGAACGCGGTAAGCTGGTCGCCGAAGAACCTGCTCCGAACATAGGTGTATGGCGGTTCGGTAGGAGGAGCTGATGGGTGTTGATGTGAGCGCGCCACTGCCGATCTCCGTGCTGTCAAAGACCCTTCAGCGGTAGCTCCAGGCTTTGCGTATTTCAGCAGTTCGGGCAGCTGCCGCAGGCATGCATCAACCGCAAGATCCCACGATGCCCAGAGGGGATGAGTATTTGTGGCAGGAAGAGGGGGATAGGTGTGTGGTGTGCAATGATAGTTCTTCATGATTCGTTCCGCAAGCAAGAAATTCCGGAACAGCGAAGCAACCAGAAGATCGGATCTATAGAGACGAGTGAAGACATCCCTTGGGAATGTCGTCCATGCAATTGTATCTGTGATGGCAGTGAAGATCCAGTTCAGTTCGCCTAGAGGGGTTCGGCGATCCTTCAGGTCACCAGGCAGTTGCATTACCATATCCATCGTGATGTTACCCGGTAGGAGACTCTGCATATGGAACCAACGCAGCGCCATGTCAATCGGGGAGGTGAGGCAGGAGGTGAACAGGTCAGCGGGCAACTCGGGGCAGGAAGGAAGCTGTTCATCAGCGGCACACGCAGCAAGCTGGATGCTCTCTGAGAATGGAGGCGTGCCCTCTGGGTGTCCCCCTCTGTTCATCTGCGCTTCTGCATCTCGCCGTTTGGCAAACGTGAGGAAGTTCTGTAGTAAATGACCGGCCGCGGAGCAGTCCCAAATGTATACGCATGGCGAGAGAAGCCAGCTCTGAACTTCTTGCAAAGAGACGGGGATGTATTGCGTGTACTCTTTATTGAAACACCACATCTCACCGCTCGGGGTAGGCTTTGGCACACCGTGTCCATTGTAATAGAACAGAATCGCGTCGTCTTTGGCTGTCTTACGCAACGAATGGCAGTATTTGCGCAAGTCGTCATAAGCGGGATCAAGTAAAGGTTTGAATGTGATCTTTGGGCTCAGCCCTTCGAACTGATGCGCCAAGTTCATGCCGATAATGTCGAGGGCTTTCTGGGTCGGCAATGTGTGCGGGTCAACCCAGCATTCCAACGTGGCGCCGGGGTTCGTTTTGACGATGTCCGGCGGATCGACATCTATATTTAGACACAGGACCAGAGCAGCGTTAGCTGTCTTCAATTTGGAGGGAGTAGCGCGCCAAGGGATCATGTTGGATGCCCATGGTGGTGGAGGTGTAGGATTACCGCACGTCAGGTGGCGCTTGGTAGACCAGTAAGGAATATTAGGAATGGGATCCAGTAAGGTAGTTATTGAGCCTGGATGCCGAACGTCGACGTCGACATGGCCATTCAAGGGTCTATGGTGAGACGATGAGGGGTCGGACCGCGTTGCAGAGCGGTAATCCCGTTCGGTCGATGAATCCACATCCGATCCGGGTTGCGTGCGGCCGCCTACTGTCCATCCATTGGTGCCTATGTCTGAAGTTTCTGTGTGCTAGGAAAAGCGGGAGAATGACGGCAAGCTCACCGTCGGGGTTGCGATTCCGGTACATCTGGAGAAGCGCGTTCTGCGAGGCCCTACAGTGTGAGATGTTATGAGCGCTCCAATGAGCCCGTACTGTATGCCGATATGAATGAGAACATACAGAGGCTTCGCAGACCCAGATTCAAGTGGACTCACTGTAGGCGACTTGGAGCAGAGAGTAAGCGCCTGTCTGTCGATACAGGTCGCTTGGGCGCTCGTCTCTTACCCGTGGGAACTTGGCTTGATCCGCCCCCGGCCCGGGAGGATTGCATTCGCGAAGCAGCAGAGGAAGACTGACGAGATTCCGCTCAAACGTTACATACGTACATGTTCCGCAAACTCTGATGAAACAATGGAACGTACTCTGAAGTGGAAAAAATAGAAGGACGAAGATTGTGACCGCCGCTATAGGGTAGGCCGATCTAGGTGATGTGACATTGAGTGATATAATAGACCATCCATGCAGAGCTCAAGTGTGTATACACACTCGGTGGCGTGGAGCGTCAGCCTTCCCGCCTCCCATTAGACACCGCTTTAGTATGGCATCAGATTTTTTAGAATGTTATAAGAGTGCTATAGCATGCTACAGCCAAGCTACAGCTTGATCGCTTGTGTTGTGAGGGGATGTTACGGTACCCTCATCATGTCTAACACCATCAATGAGTAGATGATTGTTCTCCACGCATTCGCATTCGCGCAGGAAGCTGGCCGACCACGAACTATCACATCTGCCTTTTTGGGCAAGCAAAGCGAACGCGTCGTGAAACGCACCACGTGCTTGGACGCGTCGCGACGCGGTGCGCGTGACCGACGCGACGTGTTTGTACAACAAACTCATTGCCCGCAGAGCGCGCACTCAAATGCGTGTGAGCGTGTCGGTTTCCCCTCTCTCTCCTCCCGCTCATACCCCATATTCATCTTCAGCTTTCCCCCACAGCACAATGGAACATACGGCAACCCCTAGCCAGCAACTCTCCCGCTCTGCCTCAGCGGCCAGTATCTCTTCCGTTGAGTCCAGCGGAGGCGTTGAGGGCACAGGAGCGATCGAAGCTCTCGACACCGGCGCAAGGCGGACGCGGAAACGTTTCACAAACGAACAACTGATGATGCTGGAGCTGCTCTATCGGGAAACGTCGCACCCCACACGCGAGCAGCGCGACGCGTTAGCTAAGGGTGGAGACATGTGCGTGTTATACCCGCTACTTGTGACAATGATTATTGGAATACTTCGTTCCAAAAATTGTCGACTCGATATGAACCGACCGACGCGTTGACTTTACAGGGAAGTACGATCTGTCACCGTATGGTTCCAGAACAAGCGTCAGGCAGAACGTCGTGAAAACGCCGCTTTACATGGCCCCGCTCACCGCACAGCGACAGGCAAAGCCAATTCTCCCTTCTCCGAAGCAGTCGGGAAGACTATCCACACCGAGCTTTTATCCTCCCGAAAACGCTCCCTGTCCCGCTCCCACAGCACGATCGAGACTGCGCGCCACACCAGGTCCTCACACACCCTTCAGCGGACCGCCACTGAGCCACTTCTGGCTCCCCCTCGCGTTACACAAGTCCGCGAGGCGCTCTCCCGCCAGCTCTCGCTGGACCATATCGCCACGCTCGCCGAGCGCCCTCACCCGCCAGACTCCCTATCACGGTCTAGACCGCGCACTCCACTGTACCCGATTACCCCGCCGAAACGGGACGGACGCGCACTGTGGGAGAACATGCTCTCGTCCCCGCCTGGACTTTCGCCCGGCCCGCAGGCAGACCGGCTGTTGCTCGAGTATGGGTGTGGGCGCTCGAAACGAATGCGCACACTTGAGTGGGCATGTGCCGCCGCGCGAATCGCTCGGCTGGACGCAAAAACGAAGTCCAAGGCTGAGTCCCAGAAGAACGATGATGCGGAATCATTAGACCTGGGCGGTGACACTGAGGAGGAGGGTGACGAGCACGAGGCGGTCACGCCCAGGGGCAGTCAAGTGTTCGAAGGTGGGAGGCTAATTCGAAGGTGGGATTCAGGAGAAAGTGACAAGGTCAGGATCGAGGACAGCACGAGCTCGAGCGCATTAGGAGAGCGCAGCCTCGAAGCGGGAAAGGAGCGTGCCGAAGTGGAGATGGACGCTGCTCTCGTCCTATGCGATCTAGGAAAGAAGTGATCATCATGCAAGAAGTCACCAACGGGGCCCCAAGAAAGATCTATTATGGCGATATGATTGTAGTACCTATGCAACCTTTAGCATTCCGTGTCTCTAGTCCAACTAAACGTCACCAGTGCGTTGTCCCATGCCAGTGCCAGTCAACTACACCCAGCCTATACGATAGAGCACATAACCACCCTCGTCCACCCGTCCAAGCCCTTCTTGTCGTTCGAGCTTCTCGAGGCTCAGGATCGCCAGTTGTGATTTACCATCGGACACGCCTTCACGCAATTTTTCCGCGGGCGGGAACACCTCTTCGACCGTGTCGCTCATGCCCTCGTGCCTGCCCGTGGAGCGTAATGCGATGATCAACCAAAATACACCGGATTGCTGGGATCCGTCATCAGCGCGGACAAGGAGACGCTCTACGCAATTTTTGATCCAACGCGCATGCGACGGATGGTAGACGACGTCTGCGGCTAGAATGACGTCGAATGGACGTGCCAGCTCTTGCGTGTAAACAGGATGCTCCCAATCAAGGGCACGCACGACGATTGGCGCAGTACTTTCGGGTTGTGGGTCGGAGCAAGGCGGAAAGTTGGTGTCAACGTTAGCTTGGAGGTTGGCGAGGACAGATGGATGAAAGTCCGTGGCGACTACGGGATATGCCAGAGTGTGAGAGGGCGCGTGCTGCTGCAATATTTTCGCGGCAGCAATGCTGAGCAGACCGGTACCTGCGCCGAGCTCGAGGACTCGCGGCTCGTAACCCCTCGCACATGGACCAAGTCCAAACGTGTCCGGCGAAGAACAGATTCGCTCAGAAAGGTGTACCGAGCTCGCCCAGCTCTGCAGTCCGACCGATGTGTGATCCTCGCTGAGCAGCGGCGCGTCATTCAGCTCCACGGAGACCTCATCCCCTCCTTGCGTAGCGAACGCGAAACGGCGCGTGATGTCTTCGTCCTCCTCCTCGTCACCAGCAAAACTTGCCAAAATGGCGGCAGCATTGTCTACGAGCGCAGCGCGAGCGTCTGACTCTTCGTCCGACGATGCGGAGAATACGAAGGTGTCGGAGCGCGCAGTGAATCCGGTGAGCCAGCGGATGGCGTGTTCGCGCTCAAAGGAGTCGGCGCGAAGGGTGTCTAGCTCGTCTGCGTCTGATGTCGGGCATTCATCCTCATCTTCTTCGGCGGAGGCGTATCCGGAATCAGGCACGGAGTTATCGTGGATGAGATGCTCGGGAAGGTGTTTTGCAGATGATTCCGCTGGCAGACCCAGCACTGTCTGTGGCGCATAGATGTTGCGCAGATTTTCGAGTGCCTCTGCGACTCGACCAGGAGAACAGGATGCGAGCCGTGCAAGGGGAGGAAGGCATGAAGTCGGCGGGGTGGGTCGACGGGTAAGGTTACCCATAATTATCGTCAGTCTAACGCTTCTACACCTTGTCTAACGGTCTTGCGTGAGTATAGAGAGCAGTAGGTTTACAGCCTTGAACTTCTATGCAATAGATATTGCTGCGAAAATCCAGGAAATAGATGGAGTCCCTCTAGTCTAGGGTATTGTCTACGGTCTAGTTTTCGTGGAGACTCTATGAGAGGGCTTGAGAAGAAACACAACCAAGGATCAATTTCTATCCCCTTGGTTGCTATGACTGAGAAGCAGGCATCTTTGAAGATGAGAGATGAGAGTGTACAGTGAGTGAAACAAGGCTGTGCCTGCAGATTTTGGATGCATCGGCTGTCGCCGATAGAGGCTCCTGGACAACAACCGACAACGAAAGCCACTCGTCACTTGCCAATTCGAGATTCAGATATACCCCAGCTCTCGCTATGGCTCCTGCACTCACTGTAACATAT
Organism: Wolfiporia cocos; assembly: GCA_029448655.1. NCBI lineage: Eukaryota > Fungi > Basidiomycota > Agaricomycetes > Polyporales > Phaeolaceae > Wolfiporia > Wolfiporia cocos. The sequence continues at coordinate 483,703 of JACCLO010000002.1, forward strand.
GAGCTGCATCCTCCTCCAAATGCCATTGAATGTGTGCTTCCACCGAAGCAATCCCATGGCTTCCCTGTTTCTCCAACCGAGGACGCAAAGGCTTACTACGAAGCCCTCCGGCTGTCCATAGCACAAGCGAAGACCAAACTTGGGGAGGAGTTGACTATCTGGAGAGATGCTGTAGGAAGCAGGGAGCAGGCTAAAGAGAGCACCGTACCGAAGAAAGAAGAGGAAGATGAAGACGAAGACGAAGACGAAGAGGGTGACGAGGAATGAATGACCTCTATAGTCGATCAACTCGGTGAGGTTTCTCTATCCAGATTACCGATTCATCGACCAACCAGCACCTGTATCACGCATCTATTTCGACAGTATGTATACTGCACAAATTCCTCGCTGAACGGACAGGCAAAAATGTATGATGTACCCATACTAAACTGCAACTAGTTACTGCGCTTCTCCTTGCCCCGCGGCCGCTCGCGCACCACCATCTTGTTGCTGTTCTTTGGTCCCTTGGGGCCCGGCTTACGCGTACGCTTGCCCTTCGTCAGCCAGCCCCAGATGGAACGTGGGTGCTTATTTCCCTTAGACTTTCCACGTCCACCTCCGTGAGGGTGGTCACACCTGCACCACATGTGTCAGGCATTGAATGTGCATTGCCTGCATCAACGAATCATACCTGTTCATTGCCGCGCCTCGGACGTGTGGCCTCCGCCCAAGCCACCGAGCCCGACCAGCCTTGCCCAGGCTACGATTTTTCCACAAGGGATTGCTGACCTTCCCAATTGTCGCAACACAGTCCTGAAGAACCCTCCGGACCTCCCCACTCTGCAGCCGCACCTGCGTGTAGCGTCCATTATCCTCATGTGCAACCACCTGACCGAAAGTCCCGGCAGATCGCACAAGAAGTGCACGGCCCTGAGGGTTCAGTGCGATGCTGTGAATGATGGTGCCGGTGGGAATGAGACGAAGGGGGAGGACGTTGCCTGGCTTGATGGTCATTGCACGCAGGACACCCAGCGCCAAAGAGGCGGTCGAGGTCGTCTGAGTACTCCCGTCTTCGCCCGTCACGTCGACGGACTTGCCGCGAATGTTCTCGGAGTCAACGTACCCAGGGACAAGGCCGTCAGGGATGCCCCGCCGGAAGCTCTGCACGACATGACCCGCGCGCAGGCCATCGCAGGCCAGAATATAGCTCCACACTTTGCTCCCATCCACATTGGGGTTGCGATTCTTGAGAAGTGCAATATGCGCCGACCGGTTCGGGTCGTACTCTATGCGGACGACATCATGCGGACCTGGTTCCGAGCGCATGAAGTCGACGATACGGAGTCGCCGTCTGTGTCCCCCGCCGCGAGACCGCACGGTTATGTGACCATGATTGTTGCGTCCGCCCTTCTTGCGCAGGGCCATGGTCAGCAGCCGGATTGGCCGTCCCTTCCAGAGGTGGGAGTTGAGTGGTCGTTTAAGATGGCGGCGGCCTGGCGTCACGGGCTTGTAGCTTTTGAAAAGCTCGGATGTACGAGCGAGGGCAGCATTGATGGCGGTCGGCGTATACTGTGTTGTAGCTTCTGTAGCATACTTTCGTGTCTGAACGTTTGCTTGCAGCGCGGCGGTCGCGCGTGACGATGACGAGGCTGCTGTCGCGATGGAGGTAAAGCAGGAGCGAAGCAGGCTAGCCCCGCATCGAGAGAACATTCCCCTGCGTGATGTCCGCCAGACGCAGACGGCTCGGAGGTCGTGGGCGAGCGGAGGGCGAGCGGAGGTCGTGGGCGAGCAGAGCGGTTGTTTGGTTCACACAAACAGACGCGTTTCTCCAAGTCGCGATCATGGTATGTCCCCGCCCCGGGAACATATTCTGCGTTTTTGACTGTCCTTTCTCCATGAACACATACAGGCCACACAAATCTCTACAGGAGCGTCAGAGCTCCGGGATATCACGAAAATGGAGCGGATAGGTACGCGTTTCCTGGCCTCGACCGAGGGCACATCAATCGACCGCATAATTCCAGGTGCACATTCGCACATCCGTGGATTGGGTCTTGATGACCGGCTGGAACCTCGCACAAGCTCCCAGGGGATGGTCGGGCAAGCAAAAGCACGCAAGGCGGCGGGAATGATCCTCAAAATGGTCCAGGAAGGCCGAATAGCAGGGCGCGCAATGCTCTTCGCGGGACCACCCTCCACCGGAAAGACTGCCATTGCGTTGGGTATCCGCTCTTCTCGATTCTTACAATGCTACCTTGTACTGATGGCTATCTCACAGGTATGGCACAGACGCTGGGCCCTGATGTACCATTTACTATGATCGCTGCGAGCGAGGTGTTTTCGCTGTCCATGTCGAAGACGGAAGCGCTCACACAGGCACTGAGACGCAGCATCGGCGTGCGTATCAGGGAAGAGACAGAGATTATCGAAGGAGAGGTTGTCGAGATGCAGGTTGACCGCAGTCTGACCGGAGTGAGTGCCAGACTATGAGCAACTACACTAATACAGGGTTCATCTCGGACATGTAGGCGACGAAAACAGGGAAGCTCACAATCAAGACCACGGACATGGAGACCGTCTATGACCTTGGCACGAAAATGATCGACGCGTTGACGAAGGAGAAAGTCACGGCAGGAGATGTAATTGCTATTGATAAAACTTCCGGCAAGGTCTCAAAACTCGGCCGATCGTTTGCTCGATCGAGGGATTACGATGCAATGGGTGCCGACGTAGGTGCCGTACATGCGGTTTAGCTCAAGCTCACAGTGTGGCGGCAGACTCGCTTTGTCCAATGCCCAGAGGGTGAAGTACAGAAGCGAAGAGAAGTGGTGCACACCGTTTCGCTGCATGAAATCGACGTCATCAACAGCCGGACACAGGGCTTCCTTGCCCTTTTTGCTGGAGATACCGGTGAAATTAAGCCAGAGCTACGAGATCAAATTAACACAAAGGTGGCGGAATGGCGCGAGGAAGGGAAGGCCGAAATAATCCCTGGAGTAAGCCTTCCATGTTTCTTCCGTGTGCTTCGCATTTCAATTCTTCCCATTTCCGCTCAGGTATTATTCATTGACGAAGTGCACATGTTGGACATCGAGTGTTTCTCCTTCCTCAACAGGGCTCTCGAGAACGAACTCTCTCCCCTGGTGATCATGGCTTCAAATCGCGGGATGGCGCGCATTCGCGGAACAAAGTTCCGCAGTCCGCACGGTCTTCCGGTAGACCTCCTTGACCGCGTTCTAATTGTCAGCACTCAGCCGTACTCGCCCGAGGAAATCCAGGAGATCATCAAGATTCGGTACGTGTGCCTACCCCTGCTGCTGAAGTTGCCTGATAAACGGGCGTCTTGTCGTGTTCCAGGTGCGAAGAAGAAGACGTGACATTGGCGGAGAACGCACTCGCCGTTCTAACGTCGATGGCCGGCCAGACCACCCTCCGGTACGCACTCAACCTCATCTCCTGTGGACAGGTCATTGCCCGTAAACGCAAGTCGGACCGTGTTGAGGTCGATGACCTGCGTCGTGCATATACGTATTTCATGGATGAGAAACGGAGCGTGCAGTGGCTCAAGGAGCAGCAAGGGTCCCTGATGTTCGAGGAGGTTGAAGACGAGCAAGCGACGAATGCGATGGACGTGAATTGAAAGGGTCGCCCATGTGGATAGTGCGGTCTTCCTGTACATTGGGTACGTAGTGTCTTGGCTATTGTCTCCTTGGCAGCTCCTTTGCTCACAGGTTGGGTACTCCAAGTCTCTTGTCTGTTACAGTTTACGCAATATATTAATGAAGTACGGACGTGACTTGCTTATGCACGATGCGCGAGGGTCGTGACCGATTGTTTGAATGTTCTGATTCCGTGCCGCACGTCTACGTCTAGCGGTGATCAGCTGAGGTCTTGCTTCTGGCATCACTTGTCAGCCACCGAGATTTCGCGGTATCACTAATGGTCTCACGTTACCTGGCTTCGCACAGAGGGACAAATGGACTGTTGTTTGTCAATGGTATGTCATTAATTCGCTGCAGGGCTTTAAAGGCAGTCGGGAAAATGAGGACATGCACGAGTTTTTCTTCCCCGCTATCACCTCTCAGTCTGTGCAGTCGTATTCTTCGCTTGCAGTCACCATGGTAAGTGGAACGGCTCTAGACGCTACATTTCTATTCTTACGTGAAGATGGTAGCAACAATCAATGAGCACCAACCCCCAACCTATTCGTCCCAGTCGTCCGTCAATCTCAAGCAGAGTCAAGGGGAAGCTGCGCTCTCTTTCGCGAACTGTTAGTGCTGTTTGCCCCTTCCCAATTTCCATCAAAATTGAACTTCTCATAGCGTTCACAGTCGGACTCCTTGTCAGTGGTCTCATCGTCGGGCACTGATTCAGAGACGGCTACATTGGTGAAGAGATAGTTCAAGATTCAGGCAAGCTTACTGATATTATATATGCAGGTCGACTTCGCCATTGATGTTAACAATCAAGCGCAATACATACTAGAGGAAAGAGGCGATACGGAGGGCGAAGTACATACATCAAATTCCAATCATTGCGATGGACCTCCCTCACCTATTGTATCCGCGCAACCGCAGGAAACCGAAGACGACATGCTTGGCTGGGACAACATGTCGTGGTCGATGAAGAAACCAGTGAAACGCAGTTCAAAGACATCTAACGGTGTATCGTCGTCGTCGTCTTCTACACCCACGACGCCCCAGGTGAGAAATGGGTTGAGCCTCTTCTGGCGAGCACTACCTGACCTATCGATTGCTTAGAATCGTTCGTTACAAACAGGAAATGCAGGTCGCAATGCCGCCTTCGCGCAGAGTCAGCAGAATTCAACGAAAGGACGTCTTTTACCTCCAACGTCATCCCGTTCATAGGCTAGAACTCTTCGCGCTCCGGTCAGCTTATCTCCTGGCATCGTTTACTCGGATGCTCACTCGTACATTGGCAGAATCTTAATGGCTCGTTATGGAAAACAGAGCTTTAGTATAAATAGCGTGTATACCCTATTCTTTCTTCGACGCTTCGTTTCTGCGCCGCATGCAAGTATACCCCGTCTTCCAGAGCGCACCATGCTGGTTCCGTCAATTGCCTGCTCTCATTTGTATATCCAGCGGCCATATGTCTAGGTACTATTTCCGACCAAATGAACTATGATTTGCCGTCCATATTTCCTTTATCTCGCTTTTTGCGATCTGCTGCTAGCCAGCCGCGATGATGCCGGTGAGATTGCCTTCGCGGGATGTATATCATTCCGTGTTCGATGACATAATGTACGTACAATGAAGTGTGGTCGGCGAAACCACCGCAGTCTGCGATTCTGCCATATGGTGAAATGGCAATCGGAAGCATACGCACGCAATTCAAACTAACTACCGCCCCTGGGCCGCTCAGCCGAACTTGTCTTTGGCCATCTGCATAAACATATCCATGGTCGCCTTGTCCTTCTGCCGAATCGCATCCGCGCGTTCTTGTGCAGCGGACATTCTCTCATCCCTCGCACCGAACCGCTTCTCCTCGTAGCGCCTGCGTGCAGCATCCCTGCGTGCGATCCTGGGCATTCAACAAGTTGCCGGGTCAGTTCCCACCACCAACCATAGCCGTCGAGCACGTACTGTTCCTTGAAGCTGTCCCCGCCCCCCAAGAGCGTCGAGTCGTCAGCCTCGAGGCCTTCGTCCCCGCGCTCCCTGAACGCGCGGTCGCTCTCTCGCTGCGCGCGCTTCTTCTCCAGCATGCCCTCCCGCCCGACCGGTTTCGGCCCCACCAGGTCCTCCACGCGCTCCTTCTCCTCGCGCCGCTCGCGTTTTCGCTTGTGGTCCCGCTCAGCCGCGCGGTACTCCTCCGCGGCTTCGCGCGCGAGGGTCAGATCGGACTGAGACGGGAGCGTGGGGCCCTGCGTGCGCCCACGCGAACTCGAGATGGAGGTAGAGGGGCGGTTGTGTGTCGCTGCGCCAACTTCGTCGCGGGCGGCTTGGAGGGCGGCGCTGTCTGTGCTGGAGGCTTTGGAGGCGAAGGACCAGCGGTAGGCGGTATGGCTGCTTGCGGAAGGTGCATCGACCCCTTCGTAGAGCGATTCTGATGATGCGAAGCGTGGTGAGAATAGACATGTCGCGCACCGTGCGAGTGTCACATACTACGTAGTTTCCCGCGGTTCCACGCCTCAAAATGACTTTCGATTTCAAAACTGGTCAAAATTGCAAGCTGAAACGCTACTCTACCTTTACGAACTTGCGGAAGTACCTGTCTCAATCGCTCAGCAACCACGAGGCAAACAGTCCGATGAACTCACTTTCGCGCTTTGTCACTCGACAGCTCATCGAAGTACTGACAGGCCCTACTACATTAGCACGCTCACCTCTGCGTATTAAAACTAGAGGTCAGACCTTTCCCTTCTCGTCCTTCAGCCAGACTCGAAACTCGTCGCTCTTGAGGAAATAGTCTGATTCTGAGATGGGCGATGCTCCGCTGGGCAGTGGGATACTCCTCTCTGGAGAGCGAGATCTCGAACGACGCCGTTCGCGCGACGGCGACCGCGAACGCTCGCGCGAATACGAACGGTGTCGACGCGATGGCATCGCTGGCCAGTTGATAGCGGGAGGACAAGTGGTGGTAATAGGCGCTCAACGACTGAGATCGTACTCAACGAGCGCCCGATCTCGATCGACGTGAGATCACTGCCCGCGATACAGCCATCGAGGCAATGATGCTATGCATATGGCCGTCTTCACGCTGGGTATTACAATGTTTTTGTGTTATGCTTATATTGCAGAACATATGAGGAGGGAACAACAGCAAGACATAATAACCCCAGGTGCGGTGCGCGTGCAGGCGGCGAGAGTGCATATCATTTTAGATGGTCGTCTCGTAAGGAACAGGGGTCATCGTCTGAGGGATGTTGCCGTTTGTTGAAATCGTGTGTGCGGCACGAGGCTGGGCAGGGATGCGCTTGAGGTTGATGCGCTCTAACGCACACGGTTGATATGAATAACTGCAACCGAGTTTGAAGAATAGACCTCAGACTTACCGCCTTTCGCCTTCGCCTCAACAGCCGCCTCGCGGTTCCGCTTGACGCGGTCGAGGAACTCCTGCCTGCATTTCGAGTGCCGGACGTGCTCGACACGGAGGTTCACCCGCTTCTCAATGTAGCGGTTGCCAACGACCTTGTTGACAATAACGCCTACGGAGGTCGGCGTGACGTTGTACACGATACCGGTCCGGCTGCGAGGTTACACGTACTCAAGACGTGGCTGGAGTGCACAAGCCACACATACGCACCCGTGGTAGTACTTGTGCGGCATACCCTTCTGCTGCGCCGCGTTTGCCTTGATGTCGACGATGTCACCTATGCGGTACACCTTGAGGTACGTCGACAACTTAATGGGGCCATGTTCTGCAGCACGCGATTCAGCTTCCCCGTCCGACCAAGTCCCAAGCACAAGTCCGCGCACCCTTGAAGCCCCGCTTGAACATGCTGCGCGTGCGCGCGCGGTAACCGTAGGAGTGAGGCATCTTGAGGACTGGACAAACAAGAAAGGCTCAGTCGTCAAGCACAGGGACAGCAAGCGAGCATACACTAACGTTGTCGGCGTCGGCGATGGCGATGGCGCTAGTATGGATGGCCGTGGAGGCACAATTTCGGGAAATGCCGGGTGGCTGCGGGGCTGCTTTACAGTTGTGGCGCAGAACCTTGGCTGCTTGTCCGCATTTGGCCATACCCAGATCAGACATCGCGTAGCCGGCGCTAGGCCTCTCACCGTCCCCGCCGCCATCCTCAAGAAAAATGCCTAGGTAATGCCTGTGCTGCCCGTCGTCGGAGTGCTGCGTGTGTTAACGATGTCTATACAGGGCCCCGAGGAATCACAGCAAGACGTGAGCTTTCTTTTCTTCAAGATCCACTATGTGGAGGGATGCACCGTGCTGATTACAGCCGTGCCCCATTATCATTTATGATAATACAGCTACAAGGTCCCCCGTCGTCCCTTCGAGAACGCGCGTCTCGATGCCGAGCTGAAGGTGCGAAAAGTGTGGCGTATCTCTGTGGGCAGTCAAACTTGATAGCTCCCGTCTAGCTCGCTGGCGAGTACGGTCTCCGCAACAAGCGCGAGATCTGGCGCATTGGTCTCATCCTGTCCAAGATCCGTCGTGCCGCCCGTGAGCTGCTCAAGCTCGACCCCAAGGACCCGAAGCGTCTCTTCGAGGGTAACGCCCTCATTCGCCGGCTCGTGCGCATCGGTGTGCTCGACGAGTCGCGCATGCGTCTCGATTACGTGTTGTCGCTCAAGATCGAGGACTTCTTGGAGCGTCGCCTGCAGACACAGGTGTTCAAGAGCGGTCTGGCGAAGAGCATTCACCATGCTCGTGTGTTGATCCGGCAACGGCACATTCGGTGCGCATGTTCCTCAAGTGTCCCCACGTCTGCTCTGAACAAAGTTTGTCTAGTGTTGGCAAGCAGATTGTCAACATTCCTTCGTTCGTTGTCCGTCTCGACTCCCAAAAGCACATCGATTTTGCCCTCACCTCGCCATACGGCGGAGGCCGCTCTGGCCGCGTCAAGCGCAAGCGCGCTGCGGCTGCCGCGAAGAAGGAAGAGGGTGGCGACGAGGAGGAGGAGTAAGCGATCTACTCACCGTCGTTTATTGCTATATCATGTGGGTGTATGTCTATGGTGCCGCATGAGACTATCTATGCGTTTGACTCGCTCACCCACATACGGTACATGATGTACCAGCATGCCGCGATCTCGCTTTCTCGCCCGGCCTCAGCCTTCATGTCAACCCGTGCGTCGACGTCAGCGTGCCGTAACGGCTCTCCCCACTCGCTTTCAATGAACTGCAATCGAGGAAAGAGTGATCACACGGTGTTCTTTGTGCATGTGGTGGTCTTTTGATCTGTGATTATTCCTTCATTTTATTGTTGCTCACTTCAGGGTCAACTGTCTTCTTGCAAGTCTTGCTCCTGCAGCCGGCCCGAGCGAGGATATCAGAAGTTCTGTTGAAACCTTCGCGTGCGGGTCACCCTGTTGTTAGCAGAATCATGAGCTCAGATGACCCATACGGTGTGTTCCCTACTTATCATTCGCTGCGGTGCCTATCACACTCCCAATAAATAAGCCTAAGAAAGCCTGCAGTAAGCAATCCATCGGCACTCGCGACGATCTCACAGCTCTTCGTCGAGGACAACGATGTTCTCGTGGACGGTGACATCGGCACTCTGTCTCGCCGTATTCGTCCCCAGTACACTAGGGGCCAACCTTCATCCACAAATCCCTTCGGTGGCTTCCTTCACTCCTGCTGGCAGTTTCTTCGAGCTTTCACCGGCTGTCAGAATTGTCGTCGTCGATGAACACGGTTTGGATGGATCACCTTCTGCCTTCTCGTATGCCGAGACGTTCCGCGGTGATCTTGTAAGCGTTGCCGGTTATGACCCTCTTCCTCCGGTCGAGCTCTCTTCAATCTCGGGGAGTGATGGCGCTCCTGTCATCTACATCCAAATTGATCCGTCTCTGAACTTCACGCTGTACAATGGACTTCCGACTGACGAGGGATACAATTTCAACATCTCGGAGTACACCTACGCGATTGAAGCAGCAGCGCCGATTGGCGTATGGTGGGGTGCTGTGACATTGTTGCAGCAGGTGGCGTTGACCGTGGCGGAAGGTAAAGACACAATCTCTATACCCACTGGATCTGGCACGGACTCTCCGGGTTGGGAGGTCAGAGGGTTCATGCTGGATGCTGGAAGGCATTGGTTCGATACTAGCTTCCTCAGTGAGTAATTGCTTGATGCAGAATTACGAAGTTGCGTCAAACATGCCTTGTAGGCGAGCTGTGCATATACGCGTCATTCTTCAAGCTAAATGAGTTCCACGTTCACGCATCCGACTTCATCGACAATCCAGACTACCTATATGGCGTGGACTGGAAGGAGCTCTATGCTGCCTTCCGCTTCCAGCCGGCTCCTGACTCGCCTATTGCCGGTCTAGTTACCAGACTGAACGAGAGCTGGCCGCAGGCAGACTTTCTTGCTTTCCAGGAGACTTGCAACGCCCATGGCGTCGCCATCATACCGGAAATCGACACTCCGGGGCATTCCCTTGTGTTTACACAGTGGAAGCCCGAGCTGATGATTCCTGGTCACCCGGACTTCCTGAACCTATCCTATCCCGAGACAATTCCAACCGTGAAGTCCGTTTGGCAGGAGTTCCTGCCGTGGTTCACCTCGCCCGAGGTCTCGATCGGTGCAGACGAGTACAACTCGTCTCTCGCGGATCCGTACATCTCTTTCGTGAACGAGATGGCGGAGTACATATACGAAGAGGCGGACAAGGCGATCCGCGTCTGGGGTACGTACGAGCCGAGCACAACAGAGTCCATCTCGAGAAACGTGACGATCCAGCACTGGTACTTCCCCGACGCGAGCATCCCCGTCCAGCTACTCGCGGCAGGATATCGCGTAATCAACTCGGAGCAGAGCTTCCTCTACCTCGACGAGAAGTACGCGGTGGACGGCGAGTACCCGCACACACTGAACGCGACGCTCCTCTTCGGCGGCACGCCGGGTGGCGGCGGGTGGGCGCCGAACGTGTTCACGCGCGACGACCCCAGCAACAACACCACGCCGGACCACCCGCGTCTCCGCGGCGCGATCATGGCGCTCTGGTCGGACTGGGGGAACAACGCGACGACGATGCTGGAGGATTACTACCAGCTCGCGCAGAGCGTCGCGCTCGTCGGCGAGAAGACGTGGGCGGGCTCCGGCGTGCGCGACACGGAGCTCACGCTCGCGCAGTTCGAGGCGGCGTACCCCGCGCTCAACGCGGCCGCCCCGGGGCAGAATCTGAACCGCGTCGTGAAGCCCGAGCACGGAAACGTGGTGTATGCGTACTCCGGCGTCGCCAATGGGCTGACCACGCCGTACACGTCCGTCGGCCCACCGTATACGCTGCTGTTCACCGTTATGCCGAGTTCGGAGGATCCGGACACGGGCACGCTCTTCTCAGGCATTGATTCGCGGCTGCACGTCGCGAATCTGACATTTGAGGCGACGGGGCAGCTGTACGCACTGGGGTATGTGTTACCTGTGAACACGTACACGCAGGTAGAAATCCACGCGACACACAACTACACGTACGCTATCATTGACGGCAACGCAGACAGTCCTTATTATTGGTACACATACCTAGAAATATGGGGAGAGTACACAGAGGTAGCCAACATGTCATTTGCTGCGCCTGCGTGGCAGATCGGCGGCGATGGCTTCTCAGGGACCGTAAGGGATGTTTTGCTGACAATAGGGTATACATGAATGTACGACGCCACTTATGATAGAGCATTTGATCGGGCCGCAACTGAACTGACACGAGCAATGCGGACAAGTAGCGCTTGCAGAGAGCTAAGTCTGTTCACATCAGCCCGCGAGTCAGTACATATGCCGAGTGGACAAGTCTGGGGCGTTGGTCAGTGCAGAACAACAGCGTGTTCGAAATAAGGTACCTCATTACGAGGATAGTGCCAGTATGTGAAAGTACTATTAGAGGTCATGGGGCGTCACGTAGCACGCCGAGCGCTGGACGATCAAATTATCAATGGCATCAACGGGTCACGCATTGACCCTGGGTCAGAATAAAGAATCAAAGGGCTTCAAGTATTGACAGGGTCCAAGCAACCTCATGACAATATGCAGCCGAACTCACGCATAGATATCGCTGCGAGATAAGATAGAACGCGGTCAGACAAGAAGTCCCTTGCCCTTAATGAGATGGCACCGGCCTGCAGCTTGTATTGGCCCTGTTCCTCTAGCGGAGCATTAACGTATTTGACTGCGCTTCTCAAGGCGTGGGCCGTTGAGTGCAATATCAGGTGCAGGGCCTGATGACAGCACTTGCAGTATTGTAGTTCGCCCCTCTTGCGCAGACGCAGCCATGTCCATCGAGGTCGTCCCGCTACCTCTGCCGCCTACTGCTGATACCACGCGTCTCGCGAAGTTCGGGAGGGAGGTAAGGGGCGTCGACCTCGGGGCGCTGACACCAGAGCAGTTCCGCGAGATCGAGGAGCTTCTGTACAAGGTGCGTAGGCAAGACCACACTTGTCAATTCATGCATATGGCGGCTGCTACAGCACAGCGCGCTGCTATTCCGCAACGTCGATTTGAGCCCGGAGCACCAATATGCCCTGACGAAGGTAGGTCTAGCGCCCGCACAGCATCTCCGCAAAGGTGACGCAGACGGACACGCACAGGCCTTCGATCCAACCGCGGAGATCTTCGGGCACGGTAACAAGCAGATCGAGGGGACGAAGAAATCGATCCTGTACCCGACCCTGCGCGGCATCCCGCGCGTGCCGCAGGTCTACCTCGTCGGGAACGGCACGGTGCTCGAGCACGAGGGCATCGACGCCGCTACGCTCGCGCACCCTTCGCACACCGCGTGGCACAAGACGCACGTCCCGCCGGACGCGCGCGCCGCGGGCGCGACGCGGTTCGTGCGGTGGCACATGGACGCCGCGCTGTACGAATATTTCCCGTCGCGCGTGACGACACTGTACGCGGTGCGCGTGCCGGAGGGGCCGCCGCAGGTCGTGCGCTACGACGACGGGACGGGCGACGAGCTGACGGTCCCGCTCGCGGCCACGGCATATGTATCCGGGAGAGTCATGTTTGAGATCTTGACGGCGAAGGCAAAGTCGACTGGGTTGGGGATCGAGACGGAAGGCTTGGAGGTGCCGTATGATCAGCTGTCGCCTTGGGAGGAATCGAAGGTCCAGGTGTTGCCCATGGTATGGTCTCTGATATTGACAGGTAGTGCGAGCACTGAGATAGTATGGACCAGCTATGGAAAAATCCTGTGACTGGGGAGCTGCATCTGCAAGTGCATCCAATGACAGTTGCAGAGATACTTGTGGATCCTCTGCTGGATGGTGCGAAGAGAGAAGGAGCGCTGTATCCAGATGGCGCGCACCTCACAGATCTACAAGAAGTGAGAGACTTGCTGTATAGGATGCAACGACCAGCCATAGCGCCTCAGGTATGCATTCATCCAAGAGTGACCTGCCCAAGCTGACTTGATCTGTTGTAAAGCTGGTATATCCACATGATTGGTGAGTGAATCTATGGGAACCAACGTGCATATCCATTTTGCTGACTGCTTGCAGGCGAGAGAAAGATCTCATGCTTTTCCACAACAGAGGTGTCCTGCATTCTGTCACGGGCAACCTGGAGCCGGATCAGATTCGCCTCTACCATCAGTGCAACCTTGCCGCTTCGGATAGCCCTGCAGGTCCGACTGCAGATGATCTTGAGATTTGGGCATAGCCCTGGGCCTCCGCATTCTCCATTGTGTAACTCTAGTATGACTAGCATGTCCAGCCCCGTGCCGAGGTGCATCTTGTACCATATTCTCAACTCTGGCTGTGCAGCGCCCTCGCATGATTATTGAGGACAAGCTGGGCGAGAAAAGCAGTGTGACACGGAAGCATCTGTGTACTAACTCGCTTCATAACTGTTGGTCCCGGTGTAGCCGATGCTGGGCGCCAATTGACTGCATGGCGTCGATCGTTGTGGAGCCACGCGCGAGAACGATGGAGTCTCTTCCCAGCCCGTCGTGAGCGGCGTCGACGATGTTCACCCAGAGACCCTCCCACTCCTCCAGGCAGTCCGAGCACGACTTCCTCCCCGGCCCCTACGAGAGACAGCCACCAAGCCTCTCCGGGCTCAGATGGCACAATAAACGCTACGCCCGCATCGCGTCTTTCGCCCTCCTCGCGCTCTGCCTCTTTGCTTTCATCCGTGGCTTCACCGGTGGAGAAGGCCTAATGTCTGTGGAAGATGCTCCCGAGAACCACATCTTCCCGCCGCTGTACCAGCAATATCACGAACAGGAACTCCGCTTGCCGCAACACAATCCCAATCTGCCATTCCCGGAGGGACGCGATGGGAAGTTTATATGGATGGCAAATCACGTCCACGGTGCGTCAATCAGATTCTATAATCAATATCCATATGTGCCTGTCATGTCAATGCGTGCGCTTGAATTGAGTGACTACGGCGCCGGTGGCATCGGCTGTATCGCAAACTACATAGGCTAGGACGGCGTCAATGCCCGTTGCGTAGCCGACTTTAGGTGTTGGCATTTGGGATACACGCACTGGTCCTGCCTAGTGCTGACTGCCCAATAGACGTACTCTCGTTGGCGAGCTACATCCCGCACTGTGGCATCGCTTTGTGTCATCCCATCGAAAGAACAAGGTGACACATGATGTTGCTCTTTGTGCTGCTTCGGAGCGCCGACTTCCATGGCTCCTCGAAAAGGGTGCCTAATGCCTAGCAGACTGACTTGCGTCCGCAAAGTGATCCGAGGCCGTGCACCGAGTTCTGCTGGTTTATACGACCATTTCGAGGTCATCTCATGGCATAGCGAGCGCACATGTACACTGGAGCTCGCGCAAATCCCGCATATACTGACTCATTACTAGCTTCGGGATGGGGAAACGCCATGCAGGAGCTGCTGCTCAACTCATACCTGGCGTATAGTGCTGGACGGTCGTATGTGAGACCACTCCTCATGTATCAGCCTCGCTGAGTACCATGCAGGTTCGTCTTCGACAACTATACCTGGAATAGAGACGGCTCAGACTATAGCGATTACAATGGCAAGCTGATCCCGTCGCGCATCCCGCTTTCAGCTATTATTCGAGGTGAGCCCATCACCTGCCGTAACGCTGCGTCTGTTCACATGCGCAGGGCCGATCGTGGGTGATCCATTCCCGCCGGGGGACCACGCGCCGCGCGCGGTGATCAAGGAGTACTTCGACCAAGTATGTCCGACGCCCCGGGTAATCTCGAGCGACGAGGTGTCGCACCAGCTCCCCGACGATGCATCCGCACAGACCGTACTCGAGCGGTGGGTAGCGCTTCTTACCGCGATGCCCGACCGATGCGTCGAGATTGACCGCGAGTCCCTGCAAATATTCTCCATCTGGTATGTCCTCAGACGTGCATCCCCACCGCATCCGCAAGGACGCCAGCTCACGTCCTGCAGGATATTCGGCTCGGCGCGCGCGCTGGACATCTTCCCCGGCTTCGCCGCCTCGCCGATCATGAAGCAGTTCCGCTGGTCGCCGCTCATCGAGTCCGCCTTCGCCGCGAACCGGCGCACGTTCGCACCGCTCTCGGGGCTCGAGGCGTTCCTGCCCGCCTTCTCCTTCCTCGGAGGCTCGCGCGCGCACCCGTACCCGCCGATCCCGGGCCTGCTCGTGCTGCACGTGCGTCGCGGCGACTTCGTCGACCACTGTATGCACCTCGCGACCTGGTCGAGCCTCTGGAACGGGTTCAATCAGTTCGAGGCGCTCCCGGACAAGTTCGTGCCGTACCCCGCCGGGTGGGGCGAGCTCACGGACGAGAACAGGCAGCTGTACATGCGCCGCTGCTTCCCGAGCGTCGAGCAGATCATCACGCGCGTGGAGGAGGTGCGCGCCACGGAGGAGGGCAGGGGGCTCAAGAGTGTGTTCGTGATGACGAACGGCGCGAAGGAGTGGGTCGACGAGCTCACGGCGGCGTTGATGGGCACCGGCCACTTCAAGAATGTGGCGAGCAGCCGTGACCTGAAGCTCAACTGGGAGCAGAAGTACGTCGCGCAGGCGGTGGATATGCTGATTGGCGAGCGGGCACAGGTGCTCATTGGGAACGGGGTCGGTAGTCGGCTTTTGTTTGCGCGCCCTTGCGCTGATCCCGACATGCCTACAGTTCTCGAGCTTGACATCAAACATTGTTATGATGCGCATGGCAAAGGGTCAACCTCCGGCCAGCAATCGCTTTTGGTAATTATGGCATCGATATCTCTATGGATCGGACGGCGCACCATAAAGTGCCGGAAGCATTTTGCTAAACGTACACTACTCAACCGTAATCTTGAGGTTAGCATACTAAGACAGCGGAATACCACATCTCACGATACACCCTATGGGCTTAAGGACGAAGCTGTTGTCTCTGATGATTGCGGCTCGTGAGAAAGATATATTCCCACCAAAACCCCAGACTGATCATGACGAATACTCGGGATATTATTTGTTTGTTAGTCCGCTTTACTATGTAGGCGTAGTGATGGGTATCCAATGTGCAGACACGTCGTTGTAGACTGGAACGTTTGATTTACCAGAATCTGTTTGTTTCAGGATCGATCCCGCTCGCCATGCGCAGCATGACGACCTGACCGGTCAAGCTCGAGAACTAAATAGATCGTGTTAGTTAGGAGGCGCGTTTAAATCGGGAGCAGCACATACGCCATTCCCGATGAAGACTTGTGCCCGCTGCCCGATAAGCATATCAACAGCCTGCTTCACATATTGCTGCTCCGCATTCACAACCAAGTCTCTGCTGCTAGCGACACTCGTCCAACGGCCCATGCCGTACAGCGCATCTTTGAGTTGCTCGACCCACTCCGCGGGGCCGTTCGTCATCACGTAGACACTGCGCAGGCTCTGCCCTGCAGGCGTCCGCCGCACCTCCGCGACACGCCGCACGATCTGCTCGATATCGGGGAGGCAATGCCTCCAGTATTCCTTCTCCCGCGTCTTGTAATCTCCGTTTGGGGGGACAAATTTATCCGGGAGACCCGGGAACGAGCTGTATCCCGTGTAGGTCGAGCTGTGCTTGACGAGATGCTTGCAGTGGTGGGAGTAATCGCCGCGGCGGATATGCAGAGCAAGCAGGCCCGGAAGGACGGAGTAGCGTTCGGCCATAGTCGAGTGCGCGTCGGGCGTCCTGCTCATGAACGGCGCCAGAGCACGGGATGGCGAGACGGTCTCGCGGTTGACGTCGAACGCGAGCTCTATCAGTGGCGACCACCGGAACTCCCTGAGGACGGGCGATTGCGAGAAGGCTGGCCAGGCGGACAGCAGACGCTTGGGGTCGCCGAAGAGGCTGCAGCTCAGAATCAGCGGTGAGGCTCCCCTCAGTCTGTGCAGAATCCGTACAGATAGTCGAAGATAGCTGCGGAGTCTTGTGAAACTTCGACGCATGGGTCGGCCGTTCCTTGCAGCACCTCTGTCCATCTCTCGATCAGCGCTTCTGCCGTCGGCTCTTGACCGAGAGGCGCGACAACGTCGTCATTACGGATAACTCTTGGGTGAGGGCAGATTTTATCCCAGTATTCTTTGACGATTGCAGTCGGAGCATGGGGATCGGATACGAAAGGCATACCCACAGTTGGGCCTGGAAACAAGCTGAGTTTGGCTTCGTCGTAGAGGACATGAACGCACCATCAATGAGAACAGATAGCGGAATACGCGATGGGATAGGTTTTCCGTCGTAGTAAGTATATTGAGCTCTGCTATCGCTCCAGGTGTAATTGCTAAAAACAAAGCTGCAGTCGACGTTAGTATGTGCCTAATTGTAGATTTCAACGTGTGACATACTCACGATCGTCCTGCCCGATATGCCAAGTAATGATTGAGAAGCGATTCCTGCAGGGCATTTCCCCATCCTAGAGCTTCACGGATTCCGTGATCTTACACCACAAAGATCACGAGAGATCGCCTACCTCGGACGTGATTGGCAATCCACAGGTATTTCCCCTGTCCCTCAGCGTTCTGGGTCCGCTCTGCTAACCTGACCTCACTCTCATGATACCTCCCATAAAGAGGCGGTAGGATCCCGTGGTGTTTCAGAGAGTGGCGGGACACGAGCGGGAGGCCCGACGACACATTCAGGTATAGCCGGACCGCTACCGCACCCGCGGTAAAGGAGACCAATGCGGTCACGAGAAAGTGCACCGTCTGTCTCGACAAATTGAGCCAAGGCCACCCAGCCGGGCGCCGTCGAGTGAGCCGCGGGGTTGGAGGCCCTTGCGATGCATCCTCGACGTCGTCGAATTTTGACCGAATAGTTGGTCGTCTTGAGACCGACCACATCGCTAGCGGGGCGGAGTGGTGGGAGGGAGGTTGATCCCAGCGAAGGCGGCGCTGATCGCCATATCACAGTCGCGTAGCTTTGGCGCTCAGATCTGCCCGGGGATGTCCGTCCAATGTGCGCAAGCCGACGGCGAAGGATAGCTGGGCTTTCCACCTGTATACCATGCATCATACCGTCAGTACGTACTGTTCAGTCGTGAACTCTTTAAGATCTTCGTGGCGTCGGGTGCAGCAACCTTGCTGCGATAGTCACCACATGCCATAAACAGAAGCGTGTCACGTTAGAATACTTGCAGACGACGAATAAAGACATGTCCTTGCGCAGATCGACTTGCTCTCGTGAGTGTTGCTCACATCTCGCACCTATATACCCTATCAATGACGCCACAACGAGCCAGGCATGCAAGCTACGCTCGGATACGCCAAACACGTATTGCGCCCGATAGCAAAGGCGAATGATTCGTACATCCTAATGTGTCCTAAACCGTCTCTTGATAGTGATCGGTCGTGTGCCTATCAAAGTTAACTTGTACAATGTAGTGTAACGTGCCATGTTCTGTAATGCTCGAATGGGTCCGTATCGATCTCTGGTCAGGGATTTCGATGCTATTTCCCAGTGTTTCACCTGAGGCATCCAGGTCTGCATGCATGTTTACCAGAAGCGATTGGTCTCCGGGGGGAATCCATATGCCATCCGCAACATGTTGACCTGACCTGTCAAGCTGGAGAACTACACAAGGAAATCAGTCAGAAGAGGACACAACCACAAACAAGACATCATACCCCGTTCCCGATGAACACCTGCGATCTGTGTCCAATCAGCATGTCAACCGCCTGCTTGACATACTCCTGCTCCGCATTCAGTAGCAGATCCCTACTGCTCGTGACGCTCGTCCAGATCCCACTCCTCATGAGCGCCGCCTCCAGCTGGGCCAGCCACTCCCGCGATCCGTTCGTCATGACGAACACATGCCGCAAGCCCCGCCCCGCCTCCGACGCATGCACCTCCTCCACCTTGCTCACGATCTCGTCGATCTCCGGGAAGCAGTGCCGCCTGTATATCTCGGCACGCTCCTCCGGCTCCGCGCCGGGCGGGATGTACAGCCTGTCGCCAAACTCGGGGAACGACGCGTAGCCGACGTAGGACGAGCCCCAGCTCGGGAGTTTCCTGCAGTGCTCCTCGAAGTCGCCGCGCCGGATGTGCAGCGCGAGCAGGCCCGGGATGGGCGTGTAGCGCTCGGCGTTGTTCCCCGTGAAAGGGGAGGCGAGAAGGAACGGCTCGGCGGTCGCGGAGGGCGCGAAGATCTCGCGGTTCGCGTCGAACGCGAGCTCGATGAGCGGGGACCAGGCGAACTCGGTGACGATTGGCGAGCGCGAGAAGGATGGCCAGACATCTAGGAGGCGGTCCCGCGAGCCGAAGATGCTGCGAGCATGCACCGTCATATGAGGGGTATAACAGACCAAGATGTATGCACTCACAAAATATCAAAGATCTGCCACGAGCCGCGGGCGACTTCTACACATCGGTCGTCAGTGGCTCTGAGAACTTCCACCCACTTCTCGATCATTACTTCTGCTGTGGATTCTCTTCCGAGGGAGCGGATGATGTCGTCATTTCGAATAATAGTAGGATGCGGGCAGATTTCGTCGAAGAACTCCTTCATCACAGCACGCGGTGCCGCAGGATCAGTGATGAATACGCCTCCAGCAGTAGGCCCTTCACTTGTTCGTGAGAAGGGATTCAACAATGAGATGAAGTAGCAGCTAACCTTGTATGTGTGCAGAGAGAGGTATACGGGAGGGTATAGGTTTGCCATTGAAGTATGAGTACAATGATCCATCGTCGTTCCATGTGAAGTTATCGAATACAAAGCTGCGTATTTGGTTAAGCAACGGCTATTCCTATTTCGTGCACAATAGCAGACTCACGAGCGCCCTGCGCGGTAAGCTAGATAGTGATTCATGAGGAGCTCTTGCATTACGTTCCCCCAGCCGGACGCTGATCTTCACCTAAGCACCTCAAACCCGCTGGATACAAACATACTACATACCGTGGACATGGTTGGCCATATATATGTATTTCTCGCCACTGTACAGTTTTCTTTCCACGTCATGCTGTGGCAATCGGAGCTCGGCTTCGTGAAATCTGGAATATAGTGGCGGCAGCTCGTCGCCGCGAAAGAAGGATATATATGATGTCCACGAGCTGCCGTAACACAATCTCAGACCGAGAGAGAGGAATCCCAAGAAGAGCACGGCTGCGGCAACCCATGCGACAGGTCGTCTTGTGCTCCAAGACCGACGGGCGCGATGTTTCTGCGCCACAGAATCCGAGCCAGGTAGCAGCTCGTACGTCCAGCTATTCCGAGCAAGCCATCGAGGAGGGAAGCGCATAGTCCCAATCTAATCTAAAAGCAGGGACACAGCCAGAAAATGTTCCCCAAACCATGCCGCTGGGTACCTCATATACGCGCGCGACTGCTGCGCGGTCAGCGCTGCGCAGTCAAGAATGAAGCATCCGATCACCGGATGCAGCCTAACGGCCGCTTCGTGGAAAGTGTGCCAAGTTCGTTGTGCGATGCCTATCATGGTTGAGTTGCCTTCACAGCCGCGGTAGTAATGGCTCACCTGGGCTATGCGCCGCGGGATCCGGACAAGTTCACTCCACTGACGGTGCCAAGAATTCCACAGCTCGCGCAAATGACGACGCTCTTCAGAAAACATGCAAGAAGAATAGAAGCTTAACGGAATCCCGCTAGACCACCAGCATAGGCGCGAGACGACCAAACACGTTATACAGAAGACCATCTGCGGGGTGCGCCTTGAACGGACGAGGTCGACAATACCTGGTTACGGGACTGTTGCAAACACGCAAACTGTAATGTCTACGCCATATGCGAAGATGGACATGTTCGTGGTGACTGTCGGTGGCCGGGAAGATGATCCGCAACGACTCGACTCGTGCCGGAGAGCGACTGAGCCGAGATGGTGAGCACCGTTGACGCCCGTGTATTGAACGATCCCCAGATTTCAAGATTTCACACTCCGCCCAATCATCGACATCCTTTAGGCCGCTTTGTCAAACGGAAATTGTCATAACCATCCCAGTCGATGCGCGAACGCATTCGAGCAGATCTCAGCTTCGAAGACGTGTATTCAGATGTCGTTATATGCAACTATTACTACAGCGATCTGTCGTACAAAGTTGACAGCCGCATCAAAGTGGAACAATTCGTAAGGCGGTCATGATCATGAGCGAATGCAACGATTAGTCTAGAAGGAGCATGCATGGCGATACAGAAGACGAAACATTGATACAATGGTGCAATGCCGTCCATACAATGTGAAAGAATCCATGTCAAGATGCAGCAGACAAGACATTAAATAATATTCACCGCCCTCCAACCAGCGGGTATCTTGCGGCGCGCGGGGCCGTTCATGAGCCCCGCATATGCATGCGGCCCAGCAGCTCGCTGAGTTTTCCCGCCGCAAGGCCGACATGCGACCCCTGCGCCTGGCCGCCCTTCTCCTCCGCCCGCACGGTCCCCCCGCTCAGCACGAGCGAGAACCGCCTCGCAGGGCCCTCGCCCACGACATTCGGGCGCGCCGTCACCGCGTTCGTCTGCAGCGCAATCGCGGGGTGCGAGAAGCGCTTGTGCCGGCGGGCGGTGCTCTCGCGGCGCGGAGGAGGCGGGAGGCTCGACCCCTCCGCACAGTGGGTGTCCTCTGTGAGCACCTCCTGCTCTTCCTCCTCGTCGCGCTCGTCCGGCGCCACGTCGGAAACAGGCAAGCCATGCTCCTGGAACTCCTCCAGGAGCTGGATGTAGCTCTTCGGGCGTGACAGCGACCTCACGCGGATCGCGGGCACGGAGGGATCGGATTCGAGGGCCTCTGCCGCACTCAGTTCGTCGTCGATTCGCTGCAAGACACGCCGGGGATTCTCGAGGTCGACGACCATCAGCGCAGACGGCGACGTGCCTTTGTCAGAGATGACAAGGGAGGGCATGGACTTGAGACCAGAGAGGGTGAGGTGCGAGTGGGTTGTGCCCGCGGCGGTGGCAGGGTCAGTTGGAGTATCGAGCAGAGGGAAGACGGTTTCATAGCAAGCGTCACAGGCACGAGCGGGCTTTTGCACGTCTTTCGCGTTGTCGCCCAGGATGTAAAAAGTCTACTGAGGGGATCAGCCTGCATTCATACACTTCATGACAGAGCGCCGACCTTGCCCGAACAACTACCGCAGACGCATCGCCCACACAGCCGACAATGATGTCTGCGTCTGCGCCAGCCAAACGTCCGCCCACACCGCATACAGCTCTGCGTTTTCCCATCTGGAATCCAGATGGCCGGCACGAAATGGTCCACCTTTCCTCGACTCGGCTTCTGCCCGCCCTCATCTGGCGCGTACGGCAGTGCCTGCAGAGTGCGCCTCAAATGATGCGTTGACGAGGAGGACGTCAGCGTCGAGTTTGGCTGCATCACATTCAGCGACACAAGAAGCGCTGCCTTCGCATTCCGGATTGCCGTCGCCCACTCGTCCCGCTCCTCCTCGCTAGCTATGCACCAATATCGACCGAGTTATCAGCCCGAGTCTGCCGCCGAGCAGAGAAGTATCGGACGTACCAGCATACACCGCGAAGGACTGAGTGGGACTTAGGAGCTCGAATCGCCGCTCCTCACCAGGTTCTCCTACAGGGCTCACCACGACCTCCAGGTCGACGAGGTCGACGAATCCCTTATACACCCACCGCTCGTCCGCGCCAGTACTGGCGTTCCTGACCTTCCATCTCGGCCCCCCAGGCCGGAACCACAGCACCGACTCCCTACGGCGCAGCGCATCGGGCCCTATAAAGGTGTCCGCGTCGCTTTTACTTCGAGAGCGCGAGAGCAAAAGTCCGCTCATGCCTACGCCTACAGAGACAGCGGGCTCCCACGCGTCGCCGTCGGCGCTCGCGAGCCAGAGTATACAATCGGAAAAGAGCAAGAATTCGCGCTCGCGCGGCGCATTGCCTTCGAGCTGCAGGAGTGGTGCGCGCTTAAGAAATGTGCGGCCGGGGGTAATGAGGCGGAAGGGGAGGTTCGCGGTATTACGCTGGAGTGCCAGAAGCGCGAGCGTCTGGGCATGCGTGTGCAAGGACGCGTTCAAGGAAGAGGTAACTACGGGATGAAATTTGTCAGTGATGACGGGTAACGTGTAAGGCAGTGCTTACTCTTCGAGACGAGTGTATGCACCGCAGTGAGTTGTGAGTACTCCGGGTCGTCCGGGTCCGTGCAGACGATTAGGTCTTTGAGCAGGAGCAGATAGCGCGGGCAGCGCTGCACGACGGTCAAGAGCCAGTCCCGAAACTTGAGCTTTCCACAGCGAGAGTCCTCTTCCTGCCGAGCAATGAACGACGCGAAAGCATGATGCGTATGAAGCAGGGATGCGTACGAGGCAAGTGCATCTGAGAAGGACGTCACGAATGGTGTGTACATCGACAGGTATGGAAAATGCGCGAGCAGTACGGGGGATAGTGGCGGTGGTACCTCGCCTGGCTGCGATGTCAACGAGTTATCAAGAAAGGCGGTGAGTGCTGCATAGAACGAGTGGTGTAGGTTCCAAATGTCGATGAAGTTGGAGAAGACGGACGTCAGCTCGGAACGATCCAGCAACTGGTTTGGCGTGTCCAGCGACGCGATGAGGGGCGTTAGGAAATGCTGCACACGCGTAACTTTGCATTAGCCGTTGTAAATTGAGATTTGGGAAAACGCACCGAATAAATGAGATCCAACCCATCAACATAGGACTTTTCTGTCTCATGGAACTCATTGATGACCTTCCGCCGCTTTGCCTCACGCTGCTCGTCGATCTGGCGCATATGAGCCTTGCGCACGGCCCTCCGCGAGATGTCGAGCGATGACGGTCGGTGCCTCGGAGACCTGGTCGCGTTCCGAATAACTGCGGGAGTGACCGCGGGCATCACGGAGCCCGGGGTGTGCCCTTCCTCGGGCAGCGAGTCGAAAGACGCTGTGCTAACCACGGACTGCCGGTTCAATAGGTTGGGAGCAGATGGCAGGGAGATGCGGCGAAATGGAAGGTGAGGGGGGCGCTGGAAATGAACGTCCGAATAACTGGCGGTGAGATGGGAGTCGGAGGAGGGAAAGTCGACCATTGAGGCCGACTGTGTGGTGGCTGACATGCAGATCAAGATAAGTCAGTGTTCCTGGTCACAGTAATGTATGCAGAAGGAGAGTACAGACCTGCCGCCATCGGGGGAGGTGTTAGAGACTTGCCCGGCCCTTGGCGCGTCTCGTTCTTGACCGTACCGTCGATTCGGTCATTCTCGGCGCCTACAAGGCCACCACACCTGCCTCACCCATTTTAGGCAACCGCTGTGGTTCGGCCTCCGTGCGCGGTGTGAGAGAATGCAAGAAATTGTGCAACATGGTGGAAGGGCTGACGGCGTCATCTATGCAAGCCAATACCACGGCCGCGGTCTGGCTGATACTGCAACTGAGTTCTTGGCCGTGTCGTCGAGCTGCGGCCGGAGAGGCATGTGACATCGCGCCGCCCACTGCGACTCGTTTTCACTGTAATGGCTATCGAGAAATACGATGTACCAGAGAGCATTGAAACGAGAGACACGGTCAATATCACCCGGAGGACCATTGTGGGGACTATCACTACGTCCCGACATCGCAGCTCATTCCCCCCAGGTATCCTCAAGGATGTCGCGAACGTCACGGTGAAAGATGTGATCACACCCAAGCTGATCGAGACAGGCCTCAAGCAGGGAAAGATTGTCGACTTCCTCATCGAGCTCGAAGGCACGACAAAAAGGGGGAAGCGGTGTGTGAAAACGATTGTTGGCGTATCCATAGTCGTCGTGCAGGCGGGCGCCACGGGGGAAGAGCGTGCCGGTCTTATAGCATCTCACAGACCTTGCAGAAGCTAAGCCGGCGTTTTTCCTTCCCGTCCCCATCTCCAACGGCACGTCCAGCTTCACCGACGCGATGAAGGTCGGAACGGGGACCTACTACATGCTCAAGGAAATCATCGGCGCAAAGTACGAATTGCCTTTGAGTCTGTCAAAATGAAGTGGACTGGGAGGCCTTATTATTCCCGGCAATATCGGCGACGAAGGTGAATTTGCACTAGATGTCTTAGATCGTGCTGAGTTGCTGATTGTGCTGAGAAATATTACAATTTGTCAGAATTGAAATAGGGGTCTTGGTATGTGCCACAAACAACTGGGCAGTGATTAGAGAAGGTATCATCATGGCCGCATGGGGAAAGCCAGCCTGTTTGCAGACCATAACGTCGCGGGAGCAGAAGAATGCAGCCCGAACTGACAGATAGGCGTAAGACTTGATCAGGAGAGCACAGAATAGACAGCGGATCGACGAGTCTAGTGGAATGAGATTCTAAAGATCAATATTTGATGTCGCTATTACACGATCATCCTGCAGGTGTGGTGACTGATGCCGGATCCATACAGGTTCCAAAGAGGCGGGAGTCAACTGCAAGGGGCCAGCGGTGTATGGCTACGTGCCTTCGTTTGTCGATAAATGGTGGGTCATAGCAGGACAAAAGAAAACCTGTTGTTAGCACGTTCTGAGGTTGCGGGAGATGTCTCAGCTAAACGAGCGAGGTTAACAGCGGATAGCAAGAAAGTCTGCTACGCTTTGCGATAGTCATCAAGACGCACGATTTTCGATAGCAGCGTGGAAGATCGCAGCGTTCTAGACAACCTGACGATGCGCATGCGGTCTAGTTGAGCAACGGCCTATGGAATGGGCCCTTTTACTGTTGCAATAAAATCATATACCACTTTACACCACAAGCTCTCCTTCCACACTCTCCGCCTCCAGGCCGAGACGCTGGAGCACTCGTTCGTACCGATCTTTATCCACTTTCTTGAGATATTTTAATACTTTAGCTCGTTGATGGACGAGGAGCCGCAAGCTTCGACGATTGCCGATGTCCCGCTTGTACGTGATCAAGTGGTTCCACAGATTCCGGATTTTGTACGTGATGAGCGCAGCTGGTACCACAATATGCGTCAATATACCAGCAGTTATGCGATGAAATCACGCACCTTGTACCTCCGGTCGCCCCGTATCCATCGGCTTCTCTGGCTCAGAGAACTCGGCGATGATCCGCCTGCGGTTCTCAAACGCAATACCCCGTGCGTTCGCATTACGCAGATCGATCATGCGCGCCAGCGCAGTCGCACTCTGCTTCGCCACCGCATCCGCCTCTTGCACCTTGTTCAGGTCCATGCGGCCGTCCGCGCCCGCCTCGTGCAAATACGCGCCCTCAACCGATAGATTCGGCAGTGTCGAGAACAGCAGCTCCTTCTCGCGCTCGCCAATCCCGTAGGCAAAGAACTGCGGCGTCAGGACTTCATGAAGGTTCTCAGACGCGCTCGCAGGCGGGATGGGGCTCGCGAGGATGTCCTCCTCCGTGATGATCACTCGTGAGAGGTCGCACTTCCGCCACTTGTCCTCGTCTCCCGGGCGGTTCCCGAGCACAACGTGCGGGCGTATAGCTTGCGCGGCACGCACGAGCTTCTGCCGCTTCTCGAGGTTTGCTTTCTCGGCAATGCGTGACTTACGTTTCCTGGCGGCGGATGCGACCTGCAGGACAGCGGAGGTGTGAAGGAATGAGGTGTGCGCTGAGCTACTGGACGCGACCGCGACGGCGCGCGAGCCTACATCCCCATCATATTCTCTATCAATGAAGTTCTCTGACGCTAGTCAGATATGTGCTCACATTGTGATATACACGCCCTAAGCATGGCGGTCGTCGAGCTCAGTACTCAATTATAATAGGCGCCTGGCGGGTGGCGAAAACATTCGGAGTGACCGTGGGAATACGCGTAGAGTAGCGCCGACACGCGTATATAAAGCCGCTCGGCGCGTTTTTCTTCTCTTCCAGAGAGGTATGCCACGCTGCTCGATGTAGACTGCTCAACCGTCGAAACAGTGCCAGTGACTCGTTGAGTCCTGTTCTCTCGAGATATGGCTACGGCTAAACAGGTTAGGAAGTGTCGTAATTCATATCAACCATATTGCGGCATGTCGACATATCCCTGTGACATTCCATCCGTGCTTTTGTCTTCGTTGCAATACAATTCATTCATGCCCTATCCTGTCCGACGTCTGAGTATGTGATTTGCCGAGCCTGCTTGGCGATCGTGTTCCAATATTACTACCAGGTGAGCTAGGACCTCTGAAAAATCCTAATGAGGGTTTCTGTCAAACGGTAGTCTGGACGACTGGCTATCCCTCAGCGAGGGAGCTCTTAGCCCACTGGCCGTCGGGACTGGCCGTCGGGCATTTGGGAGCAGCTGCGAGCCAGGCCTATTTGCTAGTCCTGGACCAGACGGCACGAATAGTTTCGAACGAATATCTGTGTGGACATGAGCGGCCAAAATCCGGACAAGCCTCAGTGGTGAGCTTTTCTGACGCTCCAGCGCTGTAAATAAATGACGACCCCCGAACGCTGGGCGATAGCGTTTCCTTGTGCGAAGGGAGCATATGGGAGTTCAATTCTTCAAGCTATCACTCGGAGGAACTTCCCAGCAGCCGCTCAATAGAACCCCGCAACCCGATAACGGCACTTGCAGCGTGTGGGAGGTTTCACCAAGGTTTCAGAATGCGTGGGCAGGTGCGTCCCACCGATGAACGTGTTGGAGCGAACGTGTAATCCTCATTGGCGCAGGAGGCGAATAGTGCGAATAGTGCGTAGTGGTACATACAAGGTACACTGGGGACCTATGCAGTCATCGTGCGGCCTGCGTTGGATGCACGCACGGTCAATTGACGTGCTTCATATGCGACCAGGGTCGCTCTGATGGAAACCCTGAGGGGTTTTCGGCTGCCCTGAGCTCAGTCGGCAATAGGCCATTTATATCCCCAGCTCGACCTATATCTAGACAAACACCGCCGACCATCCCGTTGCCATTCCCCGGAGATGCAAGGCAATTTCCTGCTGCTTGTTGGTGTGCTGGGAGCGCTCCTCGTGGACGCGGCTACGACCAGCCTGGACGGGATTTATTCGCTTGTGCAGCGCCAGATCCCACAGCACCAGACCTCGTTCACGTTCGCACTGATAGAAGGCGATGGAGACTCCTTCGTCATTAGCGATACGCAAGGCGACAGTGGGGGTATCACCATTGAGTGCACCACCGTCAGCGCGTGTGCGCGAGGCCTCTACACGTGAGCCGCCAACTTGCTGCGGTGGCTTCGCTAACCAGAAGCTGTCCAGGTACGTAACACGCTATGGGGGTGTCGATATCTGGTGGACAGGTTCCCGCTTGAATCAATTGGCCTCGCCCCTTCCTTCCGTCGGAGAATCGGTAAATGGAAGCGCTATCGTGGAGTATAGGTGAGTGAGGGTCCATATGTGTCCGTTACGCCGCCAATCTGATCGCCTGTTACCTGTCAATCTAGATATCACTTCAACACGGTTACGTTCGACTACACCGCCGCGTTCTGGGACTTTGACCAGTGGTCCTCTGAGCTCGACTGGCTCGCCCTCCGCGGCGTGAACCTCCCGCTTGCATGGGTCGGCTACGAGTACATCCTCATCGAGGTCTTCCGCGACGCGGGGCTCACCGATGCGGAGATCGCGTCGTTCCTCTCAGGTTCGGCGTTCCAGGCGTGGAACCGCTTCGGGAACATCCAGGGCAGCTGGGGCGGCGACTTGCCGACGCAGTGGGTAAACGACCAATTTGCACTCAACCAGCAGATAGTCGCGCGCATGGTCGAGCTCGGGATGACGCCCGTGCTGCCCGCGTTCACGGGTTTCGTGCCGCGCGCGATGGCGAGGGTATATCCAAACGCGTCGATTGTGAACGGGAGCCAGTGGGGAGGATTCCCGGCGGATCTCACGGACGTGTCCTTCCTCGAGCCGTTCGACGATTTGTTCGCGACACTGCAGATGTCGTTCATTTCGAAGCAGCAAGCCGCCTACGGGAATGTCACGCACATCTACACCTTAGACCAGTACAACGAGAACAGCCCATATAGCGGGGATACTGCGTACCTCTACAACATTTCGCGTTACACCTTTGACAGCATGCGTGCAGCCGACCCTGAGGCCGTATGGATGATGCAAGGCTGGCTATTCTTTGCCGACGAGTCGTTCTGGACAACCGATAGAATCGCTGCGTACCTCGGCGGTGTGGAGAACAACGACGACATGATTGTGCTGGACTTGTATTCCGAGGCGGCCCCGCAGTGGCAGCGAACGAACTCTTACTACGGCAAACAGTGGATCTGGTGCGAGCTTCACGACTATGGAGGCAGCATGGGCTTCGAGGGCAACCTCCCCGTTCTGAGCACTGACCCACTCGAGGCCCTTTACTCCTCCGGGAGCTCGATGAAAGGCATGGGCCTGACGATGGAGGGTCAGGAAGGTAACGAGATTGTCTACGACTTCCTGCTCGACCAGGCATGGTCCTCCACCTCGCTCGACATCACTTCATACGTCGAGGCCTGGGTCGCTCGGCGCTACCCCATTTCGAATCTTCCCTCCGCCGCTCAGACGGCATGGCGCATCCTCAGCACGACCGTATACAGCAATTCAAATTCTGATACCCAAGCAACCATCAAGAGCATTTTCGAGCTGGCACCCTCGACATCCGGACTTGTGAACCTCACAGGGAGCCACCCGACCGAGATACCCTACAACACGAACACGACCATCGTTCCCGCGTTGACGAACCTTACTCTCGCTGCAACGCAAAACCCGACCCTGCTAACCGTCCCGGAATTCGCATACGACCTTGTCGACGTCGTACGGCAGCTTCTCGCAAACCGCTTCATCGACGCGTACGAAACACTCATCACAGAGTACGACAGCAGCAGCGCGACTGCCGCTTCCGTGACAAGCGCAGGCCAGCCACTGCTCGACATCCTCACCATACTCGATACGCTGCTCTGGACGAACGAGAATTTCCTCCTGAGCACGTGGATCGCGGACGCGCGTGCACTCGCGGGTAGCAATGCGACGTACGCAGACTACCTCGAGTACAATGCACGCAACCAGATCACGCTGTGGGGCCCCGACGGCGAGATCAACGACTATGCGTCGAAGCAGTGGGCGGGCCTCGTCGGCACATATTACCTCGACCGCTGGCAGACATTCATCACGTATCTCGCCGACATTAAGCACAATGGGACGGCGTATGATAACACGGCAATCCAGCTGCAGTTACTGGATATCGGCAAAGAGTGGGATACCCAGATCTGGGGACAACAAGCTGGCGAGAGTTGGGACGTGGTCGGGGATGTAATGACTGTGATTAACGACATCGTACAAAAGTGGATATGATGGTCATGATCTAATGACGGGCACCGACGAACTGCTCGAGTGATACCAGGATGTACTTACCGGTGCTAACGTAGAAACAATGTTGTAATGTCGTTCATGAGTATGATAGTCAACACATGTTGTCTTTCAAAAGTTTCCGGTCCGCAGAGCGGGTAATTTTGGGGCACCATTGATCCAGCAGTAAAAAGGTAGACAATACAGTATTATCTTCTCCGCTTGCGCGTGTCGCCAGTCTGCAACGACCTCATGAGTGAGGCTTTCTTGCGGTTCTTGTTTTTAACGTTTGCCGTTGTGTAGAAGTTCGACGCCTTGCGCTATAGAAAGTATTTCGCTAACGTGCTGTATCGGATGTAGGCCGCCTGTTTACATACCTTGTTGGTCTTCATCCGCGGTTCCTTCTGCGGCTGCTCCTCATCATCGCCTTGGAAATCGTCAGTACGGCCGAGCGCATGAAGCAAGAGAGAAAAAGGCTCACCTTCAGAAGCAGGCGCG
This sequence comes from Wolfiporia cocos, assembly GCA_029448655.1. Lineage (NCBI taxonomy): Eukaryota > Fungi > Basidiomycota > Agaricomycetes > Polyporales > Phaeolaceae > Wolfiporia > Wolfiporia cocos. The sequence continues at coordinate 514,387 of JACCLO010000002.1, forward strand.
GAGGCCGCCTCGTCCTCTTCAGGCTGGCTGAATACGGTTGGCGTAGCATCCTCAACGTCTGCATCTGCGTCGCCTTTGAAGACGTCGTTCCAGCTCAACTCCTCTTCCTCATCCACAGCCATCGCATCCTCCTCCTTCTCTCCGCCCGACTCTGCACCCTCATCATCCCCAACAACTCCATCCATTCCCTCCTCCTCCTCCAACGGCCTGATATCTTCCGCCTCAAACGTGTTCTTCTGCATTATCGATCTCAGATTTTGCTTCACACCAACCACCCTCTCCTCTTCCTCCTGCGCATCCTTCGCCTTACCCTTGCTCTTGCCTTCCGCCTCCAGCCTCTTCCTCTTCTTCTCCTCTGCCTTGTTCAGCTCCTCCGACCTCTCCGGCGGAGGCACGAAGAACGGTATCTTCCCCCTCACCCAATCGCTCAGCATGATCTTCGCCACCGCCTCCAAGTCTGGCTCGCCACCCTTCCTCAGCCTCCCCTTCATGCGCGCGAGCTTCTCCATGAAGTCCTCCGGCGCCCACGTGCCCTCCTTCGGGAGCGGCACGCCGTACGTGCGTGACAGGTAGACGGGCTTCACGCGCTCCATGAGCGAGGCGATGTGCTCCGAGGGCGTGGACAGCGCCTCAACGCGCACGACGCCCTTGAGCACCGTGGCGGTCTGCGAGTCCTTCGCGGAGGTGGGCACGATCCCCGGGCAGTCGATGAGGTAGATGCGCTTCGTGAGCGTGATGTATTGCCAGACCTGCATGTGCGAGCCGGTTCTGTGAGCACGGGAGACGAGGTAACGAGGAGACGGCACACCTTCGTCTCGCCGGGTACAGGCGCGACGTTGCACACCTTCCCACTCTTGAGCGTGTTGATCACGCTGCTCTTCCCGACGTTCGGGTACCCAACGAAGCCCACGGAGATCTGCTTCTTGTCCGAGTGGAGCTGGGAGAACTGCCTGAGCAGCTGGATGAGCGAGCCCTTGCCGAACGAGTGGTTCGGGCTCGCGTGGAATGCGAGCGTCGGGTAGCGTGGCGTGAGGTGCTGGATGTAGCGCGCGGTCACCCAGCTCGGGACGAGGTCGCACTTGTTGATGATGAGCACGACCTGCTTGTGCGCCTTCTCCTTCCGGATGTACTCCAGCACCGACTCGCACAGCGTCCCGAACGGGTCGCGCGCGTCCAGGATGTGGAGGATCACGTCCGACGAGTCAATCACCTTGTACAGCTCGCCATAGATGCGTCGCGACGTGCCCTTAGCGTAGATCGGTTCGATATAGTCTGCGTGCGTTTGCTCGAAGTCGGCGGCGGCTGAGGTTGATGCAACGGGTTCTGCGGGTGCACGAAACCGTTTGGTAACGATGTGCGGTGGAAAGCCAGTTGAACGCACCTGAACCCTGTGCGTCGGCGGACGCCTCGGATTGCTCCGTCCCGAGCTTGCTGAGCTCCTCGAACGTCCCTACGTCCAACCTGGGCTTTTTGCGCTGCGCCTTGGGACCAAACGTGTCCTGGAACGGCTCTGTCTCCACAATGTGTGACCGCTGCAGAAATCGTGTCAATGCAACAATATCGTGACAATTTCTGCGTATGAACCTTGCGGGCATGGGGGTTCGCAGCATCGTCCAGGAGGACCATGGGCAGCTTTTTCCTTCGGAGCAGCACCGAGTACGGGTCATGCTGTTTGTTCGCAAGACTTGTCCGGAAGTGGTCCAGCGCGGTCTGCGAAATTACTCTGGTGTTTCCTAATTTCACAGAGCATGAATCGGATGCATCATGCATGAATGAACAGATTCACGCACCGAACCACCGCCGGTCAGGCTGCACCCTCCCCGGCTTCGTCTCATTCTCACCCTTCTGAAATGCGGCGGCCTGGATGATTTTGCCGTCCTTGTCCCGCACGGCCTTGCCGCCGGTGAGCATCTTGAGTCGGCGGACGGCCTTTGCATCGCGGTAGAAGTTCTCGCCCTTGACTTTCTGAAGGCTCAGCTGGCCGGACGAGGTCGACGAGCGAGTCTTGGAAGACGATGCAGTCTTTTTGGTCGGTGCCATGATGGCGTCAGGAGGAGGCTGCAGGTGAGCACTCGGACCGCGAGTCTCGAAAAAGTGGTGGGAGCGCGATCGCCTTGCCCGTTGAGGTAAGCGGCGGGAACTCCCACGCTGTGTGTACACTTGGTGCGGTTCAGCGTCACGGCTAAGCGCGGCTCGGTTTCCCAATTTGGGCCTATGCCTGCGGCGGTTCGATTCGGCTTTGGTGCAAGCTGGCCGTCGAACGCGCTCGCCGTGTTCTTTCGCACTGGATAGCTCGATACCACTGCTCCCAGTGTTCTCACATCGGGCACGTTGCTATCTGACGCAGTGAGACCCGCGTTTGTGAGAGTCGGATCACTGCACCGAGCCATCACGCATCCAAACAGCGGCGCCGCCATCTGGTCCTCATCCGTGGACTTTGAGCGGTCGCGGCCGCCAGCCCAGAAACGCGCCCTGAGACCGCCATATAACGCGCGAGTTTCGCCAAGCTTCTCAACTTCTGGCGAATGCGCTGAATTGCATGGCGTGAGGGACTGCATTCGCGCAGGCTCCTGGGCTCGTGTGGTACGAGAACTGGCGAGATGCAGTGATGCCCCCGCAGTGATTGGGCGAGGCGGGCGGTGGCTCGCTCCGGAACACACATGGACTACGGCGGGCGCCCCTCATCGATTCGCGGACGGACGAGGCCATCGATTTTTCATGACGCAGTACTATGGCCGTAACGGCAGACCCCATCTCGGACCTGGGTACAACCACGTGGGAATCGCCCGCACCTTAAAGATCCCCGCACGCACTCCCCCCTCCCTCCGCTCGTCTCTCCGCACCACCATGTCCATCACCAAGATTCACGCGCGCCAGGTACGTCCTCCCGCTCGCGACGCGTGCCCCCGGACGCGTTCATCTTATCGCGCCGCAGATCTTCGACTCTCGCGGTAACCCCACCGTCGAGGTCGACCTCTACACCGAAAAAGGTGCGCGCCGCGCCCCGCACGCCCCGCATCCCGCACACTGACCCCCGCCGCGCAGGCCTCTTCCGCGCCTCCGTGCCGTCTGGCGCGTCGACCGGTATCCACGAGGCCGTCGAGCTCCGCGACGGCGACAAGAACGCATACGTCGGCAAGGGTGCGCATATACCTGCCCATCGCTGCCCATGCCGCGCGACTCACGCCCCGCAGGTGTCCTCAAGGCCGTCGCGAACGTGAACGACGTGATCGCGCCCGAGCTGCTCAAGGCGGGCCTCAAGGTCACCGCGCAGAAGGAGATTGACGACTTCCTCATCAAGCTCGACGGCACGCCGAACAAGGGCAAGCTCGGCGCGAACGCGATCCTCGGCGTGTCCATCGCCGTCGCGCAGGCCGGTGCCGCGGAGAAGGGCGTGCCGCTCTACCAGCACCTCGCGGACCTCGCGGGCGTCAAGCCGCCGTTCGTCCTCCCCGTCCCCGCGTTCAACGTCATCAACGGTGGCTCGCACGCGGGCAACAAGCTCGCGTTCCAGGAGTTCATGCTCCTCCCCACTGGCGCGTCCAGCTTCACCGAAGCGTTGAAGATCGGCACGGAGACCTACCACACGCTCAAGAAGGTCATCAGTGCCAAGTACGGCATTGACGGTGAGTGTTTTGTCGCGCTCGGATTGGCTGCGTGACCTCATGCGCATACCCTCGTGCAGCCGTCAACGTCGGCGACGAAGGTGGATTCGCGCCGAACGTCTCGGGTGCGGAGGAGTCGCTCGAGCTGCTCTCGGAGGCGATCAAGAAGGCGGGCTACGAGGGCAAGATCAAGATCGCGCTCGACGTCGCGTCGTCCGAGTTCTACAAGGAGGGCAAGTACGACCTCGACTTCAAGAACCCCAACTCGGACCCGACCAAGTGGATTTCCGGCGTCGAGCTCGCGGACCTGTACCTGAGCTACGTGAAGAAGTACCCGATCGTGTCGATTGAGGACCCGTTCGACCAGGACGACTGGGAGGCGTGGACTCACTTCACCGCCAACTCCGGCATCCAGATCGTCGGCGACGACCTCACGGTCACCAACCCGCTCCGCATCAAGACGGCGATCGAGAAGAAGGCGTGCAACGGTCTCCTGCTCAAGGTCAACCAGATCGGTACCATATCCGAATCGATCCAGGCGTAAGTGCAAATATGGGCGTTTACTGGCACGGATTGCTCACGGGCGCGGTTGACAGTGCGCAGCTCGCACAGTCCGACGGCTGGGGTGTCATGGTTTCCCACCGCTCTGGCGAGACTGAGAACACGCTCATCGCGGACCTCGTCGTCGCGCTCGGCGTCGGCCAGATCAAGACCGGTGCTCCCGCGCGCAGCGAGCGTGTTGCGAAGTACAACGCGCTTCTCCGCATTGAGTGAGTCACCTCTCGCCGTGTTCCGTCACGCTTTCTGACGGACGATGCGCTGCAGGGAGGAGATCGGCAACGGTGTGTTCGCGGGTGAGAAGGGCCTGTCTGCGGGCCTGACGCCCCCCGCGCTCCTCAAGTAAAAGGCCGCAAGTGGAATATCCTGGGGTGTAGGTGTAGGTTGAGAAGTGTGCTGTTCATAGCTTAGAATGTACTCTGCTGTATCCATTCGTTCTGGAATCAATCAATCGAACCGCATTGCTGCAAAATGGAGTGATACAATGTCAGAAACTGGGGAGAGTAGAAGATACTTCTCCGCTCACGACCGCGTTCTCAGGTCTGTAAATTATCTCGCAAATACGCACCCTTCGCAAATGACATGTTCCCCAATCTGGAAGTTGATCTATCGATATGAAGACCAAACATATGACGTTCGGATTGTACATTTAATCAGCAATATTTAGAATGCAGCGCAGCAAATATAAAATGCAGCGCTGCAATATAGAAATTCGGAGCAGCAATATTGTATGCTGTACAGCAATATATTTTAGCAGCGCAGCAATATAATACGCTGGGTAGTGATAACAGAAACCCTACGCAGCAATATAAGGATGCAGCAATGGGCTTATCACAGCTATAGATATGAGTCGGAGATTGTATCTACGTTAGGTTCGACGGTCAGAGTTCAACTGGACTGCATTGATTACACTACAGCATAATCTCCAAGTACCAGTACTCCCCATTCGATAGCTAGTCCTGCTCCCACGGATTTTTTCCCACTCGCATCAAGTCATTAGAAAAGAATGGGGGCACCTTCTCTTGCTTTGACTATAAACCGGCACAATTGTCGATGCGAGACGGTCCCGCCACCGGTAGGTGATGTGAGCTCGCGTGGCAAGAGCTGTGCGGAATGGAGGAGCAGAGGAGTAAGCTACCAATGTTAGATTTCGGTTCCCCATGTTCATGTCGTCGGTACCGACAGGAGATTGGTTGTTGAATAACGCCTATGTAGCTGACATCATTACATAATCACATAATCTGGCACCTGGTAATCTGTCGAGATATCCCCTAAATAACAGGTTACGAAAATGCCTTTTTTTACGTTAGCGGTGGCACCGCAATGCCAATGCCCACACCAGAATAACCGACATCACGTTTATTTCCACTCACTCAACACTCGAAGCGCTGAACTGGACCTTGAGTCAACCTGACCTGTCGTGGGATCCTCCGCCGGTTAGCGAAGTGTGCGGTCGGTTGCGAGCCTGACTTGCTGCAGCCAATCAAGGTGCGCGATAGGCCGGGCCGCGTAACAAGACGACGCATCAGTTGTGGCGGACTCCCAGGAGCCTAAACAGGGAGCCCGCTGTGGCACGGAGACGGAGAGACCCTGAGTCGTTATCAGCACCGGAATAGGCCAGCGCTGCCGCAGCCATGTCATGATTGCCTCGCCATAACAGTCACCGTCACCTCACCTTGACTCCTTGTCTGCACTCTTATACCATCACCACCACCCGCTCCGCTCCACCCACACACCCAGCTCTTCCCCCACGCCCACTTACCATTCGATTAATCTAGACAATGCCGGCTCTTGCTAGGACCACTGTTCGCTCTCGCGTCGGATCCCTCGAGGCCGCTGCCGCCGCCGCCGTTGCCGCCGTTGCTGCCGCCACGTCCCCCGATGCCAACGCCGCGCCCCCTCAGCCCGCGCGCGACGCAGACACAGCCCCCGCGTACAAGTCCGTGCGCGAATACGAGCACGACCGGCACCGCGCGAAGAAGAGCGTAGAGACGGAGCGCCTGCGCGAGCGCAAGGAGCGCAAGAGGCGGGTGCGCGCGGGGGAGTGCGCTGCCCGTCCCTACAGCAGGGCCGCACACTGCGGGGGACGGAAGACAGGCGTGAAGAACATGGCCATATACGTGGAGGAGGAGGACGTGAAGGGAGCGGAGAACGCGGAAGGGGCGGAGCGCGACGCGCGCGAGGACGCCCACGAGCACGGACTCGACATCGACGGGGGCGTCGTCGTACAGCTCCCGGACGTGATGATGCGGGATGTGGAGTTCAAGGTGCTCGTGAAACAGGCGAAGCCGCGCAAGCGTCGAGGTGAGCAGGTCCCCCTCTGGCTTCTTGGGCTCAGCCTCCTGGAAGCGGTGTGCTTATGACCAACGTTGCAGCGGACGACTTCGAGGTGGTCCCAAAGGTCCGCTCCGTGATTGCGCTTGATGACAGTGCCGCGACGGCGCCGGCCGAGATGGACGAGCCTTGGGAGCACATCAGCATGGATGACGAGGAGCGCGTCTCTGCCCCATCCTATGCCCAGATAGTCGCCAGCGCTATGTGAGCTGGCAGGTCCACAGACATCGATTTTCCTGGAAGCAAATGGCGATGGGAGGGGAGGAACAGTATCTTACGGAACCTAAGTGGACTAAACATGGACTCGATAAGCATATACCTAACAGTAACGACGTCACGAAGTGTACTCACGATAACTATGCTGATCTATGCTGTATGTTAGCCTCGCGTGTTTGCTATAATCTAATCGCTCTGTAATGTCAGTAAACGCGTCTGCGCATGGCTCACACCGTCGGATGCGGATTTCGGTCCATTAGTATGAATAATGCAGGTATCAATGCAGCTAGTAAATACACTGTGCGCTATATGTAGTGGTCCGGAGCAAGTCAGGAGAATCCCGTGCGGATCGTCGGGTGGAATATCGGGAAGGGATGTGCCTGCGAGCAAATAAATCAGTTTCTCGACCTCTCGGGCACACTTCCGGACATACCTCGGTGTTGAACACATATTCTGTCCGTCGAGCACGATAAGCTCCGGCCATGAACGTGCAAAGGAAAAGACGCACTTGATAGTGGCACGACGCTATCGTCCGAGAACAGCAAGTACAAGTATTTCAGCGTCTCGCTCTGCGAAACGTCAAGAGAGAGCGCCGTGTGGCGTTAGCATAGCGCAGCGTCTCAGCAGAAGGAGAGAACAGACCATCAAGAACGTCTCCATCTTGTCCTCCAGCTCGACGGGCAGAGCGTCCACGTTCAGGACGCTTGCGTATCCGCCGGACTCGATCCGGCAGTGCTTCTCGATCGCCTCGAAGATGCCCCAGCCCCATTTGCGGTACTGCGGATCGCCCGTCAGGCGGAACGCGATGAACAGCGACTCGACTGTTTCAGGCCTGTGCGCCACCATCGGCATCGGGACGTCAGTCATCGGCTATGTCCGTAGGCAATACTCTGAAATACCAACCGGAGGATATAGCGTGCGTCGTAGGGAGTGTGTCCCGGCCTGATTCCAGTCTGGTTGGCCACATCACATGTATAAGAAAAGAGACGCTCACCTGGCGCCCTTGATGTACCAGTCGTGCTCGCTGGTGATGCCGTCGTTCGGTATCTTGAAGTGTACAATTTCGGGTGACAGCCCTCTATGTCAGCCAAGGAATGTCAGCGATGCACATATATAAAGTCAGCTACGCAGACTCACGTAGCCGTCTCGTGCGTCGCCATGCATGTGCGCACAAGCTCGACGCCAGTGAGCCAGTCCCGCTTGCCCTGTGCGGTGAGCTCGTCCTCACGCGGCGGAACGGATACGTGGTCCCCGGCAGCACCCGTAGTGACCGCACCCAGCATGAGGGAGCCGCCGAAGAAACACACCAAGTGGTCTTGCTTGGGGATCATGCGCCAGTTGCTGTGCAGCGCAACATGTCAGCATGGGAAGGAAAAGCTGAGAGAAGGAGTGACAGACATTTTGCCCTGACGGTCACGCTCGGGGATGATCTCCGTTGTGTATGTTAGACCTTCGGTCTCCGACTTTCGGATGAGGTGCGTGTGCACGGCCGTCATGGCGTCGTCGTACATCTGTGACAATTATTACAGATGAGTACTTCGTGACTTCGCGATATCGAGAGTTTTACCTCCCGATATACAGGCTCTGCGCGATCCTGTGAGCATACATCAGTGATACCAAAGCGAGAACCTGAGCGAGAGATATCACCGTCTGGATGTACTGCTTCCTGTAGCGCCCTGAGCTCAATCACAGGCATGCGGAGATGTCTGCTTACAACAGGTACTCGTAGTAGGAATCACCGCGGGAGCCCAGGCGGATAGGTCCAATTGCGAATTTGCCCTCGTTCGGGCTGAAGCGTAGGATGAGATACCAATACTGAGGACACAACGAGATGGCCTACTCTAGGAAGATTGATGCCAGACCGGTCGGAATTCGAGCGTCCTTGATGACCTTCATAACCTGTCAAGGTGGATGTGAGCCCAGCGCGCATTTAGAGTAGCTGACTGCATACATTCTCTGCTTTCTCCCAATACACCTCTTCGTCGGTGAGGTAGCTGAGGTACTTGAGCTCCAGCTGCAGAGTGGAAACTTCTGCGGTGCTGACGAGCCCCCTATTGTCCTGGTCTGGGACTCCTTCGCGCTTGGCCAGGTTGATTTGCGAGAGCGGAAGGCCCATCGGGGTACTGAAGGCAGAGATGAGCCGGTCCCCGAGATCTTTCGCGCGCTCCAGGTAAATATCGTCATGCGTGAGGTCGTATGCCGACAGCAGACCTCCGAGTACGCGTATGGTGGTCTACGTCGCGTTTGAGATTGAGTGACGCGCAACATCGGCGCGACAGACTCACCTCGAACGTGTTGAAGTTACCCTGCCGATCGAAGGATAGTTCCTCTGCTACCCACTTGCGCGCGCGCGCGTACTCTTCGTCGACGCCCATGAGGAGCATGGTGTCGATTGAATCCACGACCGTGTAGCCGATGCCTCCGGCATCTGTGAGGTTCGAGCCAGACTTGCCAATGGGGTGGTACTCGTCATCGCCCATAGCATCCCTCTCTGCGCGATTCAGCAGCGTAAGGGATGGCGCGCAACTTATGACATACCGTATGCTGACCATGCATACTGAGCGCAGCATCGACTAAGTCACACGACGAAGTGCTGAAGTTAGTGCAACGCACCTTGAAAGCTGCAACAACCGCGTCTCTCTTAGGCGCATCCGCAGATAGGTCCACCGACATCTTGCTCTTCGCCTCAAAGTCCCAACCCTCAATACTGCCACGGGTCTTTGCACGAATGAACGTCCTAGCATAGTCCCAGTTCTTTCGCCGTTTCAGAGGCATCTTCTGAACAGTCTCATAGGATGCTTACGTGGTACAGGAAGATGCTAGCCGATATAACGACCGCCAGGAGGACGTGCTTCAAGATGGCTGCGTCGCTATCCTTCTTTGCGCGTTCCTAGCCGAGCACGCGTTTAATCCGGTACACAGTAGTAATGAGGACCACCAACTGCAGCACTGTCATTGTTGCCTGAGTCTTCCGAAGTCTTCGCGTTCTTCCGCTTGCGGACACCAGAATCCGCCATGAGGGTAGGGTGCGATGTGGATAGGCGTGTTCGCCGTCAGTCCACGAAAACAAGGAATGTCAATGCAGCGCGCCAGGCGGGGTAGATGGTATTCAGTGGAAATATGATATTCTGGCGAGATGGCCGCACAGGGCGGGGCGGCTTAGTTGCAATTGTTAGCTGTGGTTTGTGCCGTGCCGCGAAGCGGTAAGATTAGACGCCACAGTGGCTGGAAGCTCCGAACCGCTACTATGGCAGCCTCAAATACTAGACAGTATAGACCACTGAAATACGCACAAGGCGACAAGTAGGCTCCTCTGCGCCTGCGCCTGGATGGCTGGTGGCAATATGTGGTCGTCTGGAGTATTTGCTGGGGCCGGAGATCAAACCAAAAGAGGCTATCTATCTCGCAAACGGGACTAAATACAACTCTTTACAAAGCCAATGTTTAGACGCAAGGTGCATACGTAGAGCATACAACGATAGCAAGGTATCATGATGACTACGAGAAGTCGCGGAGAAAGCAGCAGCGATTAGTAATTAGCAAAGAAGATAGACGTGACTATATTATGTATATGAAAACCATAATGCACGTCTGAAACATGTTCTTGGTCATCCCGTAGATGTGCGGCATTGAACGTAGAGACACAAAGTACGCATGGGAGATTATAGGAATCATGGAGATGCGTCCAAGATCTGGAGCAGGTCATCCAGAGGGAAAGGGGACACAGCATCGTCATTCACTGGAGTTAGTGACCGACACATCCCACTAGGACCAGCCGTTGCTGGATCTGCTGGATGGTCTGGTCCGCTAAGCTCAGCTGTCGAACTAGAGTCTATCGCAATGTGACCAGCTTCTGGATTATAGGAAGGGTCATCGACAGGCTCCGGTAGAAGGTAATGGTATTCAGGAGGCAGCATAGAGGCTAGCATCGCGATGTTTTCTCTAGTTTTAGCCACCGACTCATCCAAGTGAGGAAGATACTCTGGCCTCAGCTTTCCCGCGAAGTTTGCTGTGCAATCGAACATGGCCTGATAGTGTTTGTGTTTTCGCTCGTGTTGCAGGAGATTATCGCGTCGAGCGAAGGCTTTGTCGCAGAAGGGAAGTGCACACATGTAGGCTGTTGAGGATATGTGAGAATTTTTGCGGTGCTGAACTCTATGGTGGACACTTACGTGTCTCATGCGTGTGCACAGAGCGGATATGGCGTTTTAAGTGTTCGGAACGGCCAAAGATCTTCCCGCAGCCCTCCGCTTTACATGTATAGGTATAGCCATTCTTCCTGGGCCCCGTTTTCACTGTTGCCGGCTTTCGACCCTTTTCTTTCTTCGTGACACCGGGAACGGGCTTAGGGTATTCGCGCCAGGACTGCTTCCCAGGATGAGGCTCGTAGTGCATTGGGATCCACTTGCCATCCAGTTCCATGTGTTTGCGGCCGTCAATCCACTTGACGATCCCAAGCTCAGCAAGCTTTTCATATGGATCCGGTTTGGCTCGCGGCTGCAAATATTTGGCAGACGGGACAGACCGGGGCACTACCGTCTCAGATGACGCCACAACAGACGCTTCCCGCCGTGCAAGAGGACGATTAACCAAAAACGACAGCGGTTTGCATGCTGCGGGCATCACAAGTGTCTCGCTGCTCTATTGATATTCCCCAATCCATCAATGTTAATCAGCCGCATCGCTGCATTGTCAAGCAGCAATATTGGGCGACGAACCCATGTCTCGGCTTCCACCCATCTGCTGGGATCCGGAGGATCTGCGTAACCGTACTCTTTATTCGCCAATACTGCATGCCAGATATGACTCCGTTCAGGGTGCCCAAGCTAATATTAAAACGAATGAGTATGGTATGCAAGCCCCCGGCGGGTTCGCAACTCGTACCGGTCTTGTAGGTTTCGTTGGCATCACTCACAATCTGTGGTTCAACGTGGTCCTGGAGTTTTGTGACAAAGAAGTGAAAATGTTATCTGAGGGGGTTTCGGATACAAAATGTTTATGGACAAGGGGATGAGGGAAGTGGTGATCGTCAGTTACAGGAAACACGCTGCCCGAGCAGCCTAAGCGCTGTAGATCGCAACATACTACAAGCGCTCGTCCTTCCCTTCAGACCAACATGTAGGATCTCGCATCACAAGCAAACTGCGCTCATTCACCCTACCGACCGTCGATACTCGTGTCTCAGAACCACATTTAGAGTGCGGTTGTAGCACGGCTCAAGGCGAGGGTGCGGACATACGCGTTGTGACCTCGTGGTAAAACCCGTACGCTTACGTTGGGACCGAGGCGATTTTCATGATGGGGTTCCTTATGATTTCAGGGACTTATGGTCTAAAGTGGAAACAAACTTTGCGAATGTCTTTGGAGTCTGGTTTCATCCTTTCTCGTCAGCTCGTCAGGTTAATCTGATCGCTCTCTCCATGGACCAGATGGCACCCCTGCGATCTCAGCCGGTCATGTGGGATCTCAGTTTGCATCGTCAAGTGAACCGCTTTACATCGGCTAACCTTTTGTGGTAGTGCCACACTCCACACTCTTGCAATAGGAGGCTGCATGGCATCCCAATGATCTTCAGGCCAAGAGAATTGAATCACGGTGGCGCTACCTCTGCCCTGACAAGTCGGACCTACTCCTCGAAGGTTCCTCGATTTTAGGCTGTTTTCTCAAATCCCGTGGTAGCAGACTGTCTTTCATTAGCTCTCTCGCGGGCCGAAATACTTTCCCCGTGATTGATCGGTCGCTGCTATCCTTCCCTGTCGGAGATCGTATCCTGTCCGAACATGAGTGCGTGGACCTCCGCCCAGCCTGTAGCAAAGCCTGGGTCTAGGTGCTAAACTACGACTCATTTGGTCTTTACTGCGTGTCTAACCTCTTTCATATCGGAGATCCGTACTCTCTCTGACAGCGGAAATCCTGCTCTTATCTGCCCGCTCAACGATTGACACGTCGTCGCGGCGAGTAAAATGCATGGGGACAGTAGCCGCCGTGCCACAGAGACCTGCCAGGAATGGGGTCTCATCGGAATACGTCCGATCGGAAAACGTCCGAAGGAATCACGGCAGCATGGGCCTTAAATGGTTTGGTGGGTGATCCACTATACAACCGCTGACTCTCGTGTTAGCTCTCATTCTTGCTTTCACAAACCTGAACATCTGATATCAAGGTTAGGAGGAAAGCGAGAACATACGCTGAGAGTGTCTGCCGAGGAATTTTCGTGATGACGGCTCCACAGGTGTGAAATAGCACTATACACCCTACAAGATGTCTGTCACAGTCACAGCCTGCCAGCAGGGCATTGCTCAGCGTAGGTTATATCTGACAGGACATCGATGGGCTTTTGAGTGTGGCTGCCTCGTTCAATATATTAAAGTTCAAGATCCGTCCACATACTTGCCGGCGGAAGCGCAGCGCCTGACGAAAGTCTTAATTTTGACTATCTACCCTCAACGGAGCGCAGGGAAAAGTAACGATCACAGGGTCCGTACCGTGCTTCATTTGGTCTTCGTTGTTCGCTCACTTTGCAAATGAGTCGTACAAGCTCATAGTTCTAGTGCTCAGTCTGTTACCGCGTTCACAGCCGTAGGCAGCCGGTGACTCACTCTTCTCTCGTGGCATATTACGCCCCTCCGTTCCGTTGACTGGCGATTCGCCGATCGCGCCGGTTGAGAAGACGCCTGGGAAGCTCGGGATGGTAAAAGCGATAGTACGTGTGACTGCGGCTCTCTCGTGCACTGCAACGCGAACTACATATTGATACCCCATCGTTCTCACCGATCGCGATTGAGTCCTGGTCTTTATGAATCACACCCTCGATAATTGCGTCCAGCGTCTTCCCCTCTCAGGCACTCAATTGCGTGTAACTTCCCTTCTGTGCGGATGATTTCGCGGAGAAATGCGCTTGACAGGAAGTGCTTCGGAAGAGTTCGCGCTAACTTCATCACGATCGCGCGTGCGAGAACAACTATCAATATTTATGACGAGCTCCCGTCTGGCATTGTTATCTCTTCGCTCGTTCCGCAACTGCCAACGATGCTCTTTCGCCGTGTCCTCGACCATTTCTTGGATTTCCAACTGGCAAGAGTTCGTGGTACAACTGACGGTCGCATAGAACATGCCCGGGGTAAGGTAGCATTGCAATTCGCCGAGTCTCTCAATCATTCTATTAATTCGATTCCTCCGACTCGACTCATCATGAAGGTGGAGCCTGTGATTTGATCCATACAGTTGTTCAGTGTTCGTCATTTTTCAGCTGACTATCCGTATCTTCGCCCCGTATAGATCCCGCCGCTTCCGCCGTGGAAGGCCATCCGTTCCGCCGCGCGGCGGTCGATACCCGACCGCGGGGCTTATACGCCACCGCCCGTCGCAGACGGCCGGGAGAGGTTCCATCTGTCCGCAGGGCCCAGGGCGTGCGGGTTTGGACGTGTTGTGACCCACCGCAGTAGGTTCTAGTGGGAAAGCACAGCCGGTGCTGAAGATATTTGTACGTGGCAGTCTCGTAATTGATCCGGGAGCGAATAGACCGTGTAGAACGACTGGGCGTGTTGATATTGCGTCCTCAGCCCATGCAGGTGGCTTCCAGCTAAGAGGAGGCTTGGAAAGGAAGGTCAGATCCGATCCAAAGTCTGTGCGAGGACCTTTCGTGATACGGCGCGACCGTGACAGGGAATCGAGGAGTATCGCTGAGTGGCTTGACCCAGGCGGCCAGGTCAAGCGTAGTGGTTCTATTCAAATGTCAGCAGAAAAGCGTGGAGGTATCACAGTTGCATCAGCTTCTGCACTCTTCACTATCTAGACGATATTGTTTTTCTCGCTAGACTGTCAGAGTGTGAACGCCGACTGATAACTCCACATTCTAGCCTGGCTGGGTGAGCAGTGGAAGTCAACTGTGAAAGCGCCGTTTATAAAGCGAACATCGGAACCTTGACATAGTGCAGAAATCATGTTGGTCGTTTTGCGGCGCTTCTACATGGTAAACCTAGATAACTGACGGCGATCGAGAGTTGATAGGCACCTAAAACGGCTTAGCGAGCATTATCAAAGCAGATCGGGACTGCTGGGAGCTTAGATCTAGTGCTGAGATGAACAAGGCGGCGGCACGCCCGGGCACGGTCACGGTCCACGGCCCACGGCCCACTCTGGGTCACATTCCGGTATCATTGAGGAAGAACATTCATATATCTACGCGAATTAGACTGGGTCGAGCAGGCGAGACGCCCTCTGGACACCCCGGCACGAAGATTCTCGGAGATGGACCTGTGAACTTCAAGCGGGGTGGGAAGTCACGGCACTACTCTGACCAAATAGAACTGAATTGGAAACAGCCGGACATTCGGGCAGGGCGGGCCAAAGGAATCGGCACAAGTGATAAAGCAAGGGGACGACGTTTGTATCTCAAGAACGGACAACAGCTGGCTACAAATTGACCGCGATTTTTATACAGGTGACTCAGGCTGTCCACGTTAGAGGGACCGACGAAGGCCATAAGCGTGCTGGGTGGCGCAGTTAGCGATCATCCGGTGCCCTGCCCGCAGCACTTTCTGCTTGGGCTGGCCTCATTTCCTAACCACCCAGAAGCATTTCATCGACTCTCATTAACATATTGTGGCCTGCTTGACTTCGTTCTTGGTTAACTTCTCCTTGATTTGCTCACGACCACTCACGATCACGACTTTGTCCCCCCAATTACGAGCTCCCGATCTGTTCTAGTCTCTCTCTCGATCAAAAGGCTTGTGGCTAGTTTTCGCCCATATTTGCTCAATTCCGAGCACCAATACCCAGCTCCACTGCCAGTCCCGATCGTCCACGACATCAAGACCCCATGTCTGGACCATTTGTTGCGCCATTTGTTACCATGTGGAGCTATGTCTCCGCATCAGCGAATGGCGCATGCCCGATCACATCCGCGCCGGTCCCTCAAATTCAGTTTAAGCATAACTCAGGTCAAAGGTCCGTACCTATTTCCTACCTTATTCGCTCGGCACCCGTCGCCCGTCGGCGCTGGATCACGATCCAGTCACAGTCTCACCCACACCGCTATATCTGCTCCATTGCTCATTTCAGTCCGTCCCGACTCACTTCTCTCTTCAGTCCCATGGGTTTCATCCGCCCGTCCCAAATGCCATCGACGGGCTTTCTTCCAACCGCTGCTCATCACGCCCCGATACCTCAATACGAGTATTCGCATACTAGTCACTACCAGTCAGTAATGTCTCAGCAGCCCTCGTACGAACGCTCGTCAGCGCCGCGGACCACTCATGCGCTTCCCCCGCAATACCTGCCCTATCATCCGTCGCTTTCCGGGCATTCGCCTCAGTCGTCCTACTCAGGTTCCGACCCCACCGTCGGTAGCCCGAGCGACGCATCTCAACAGATTATGGAGGCGGATCATGCCGCAGCCACTGCGACGGCGGGACAAGCATACAGCAATGGCGGATATGCACCAGCTGGCCAGCATTACTGGGGCTTGCCCGAGACCTCCGCTCACTACGACGACATGTACACCGTCGGGTCGTATGACGGGTCAGCCGCCATGAATGCCCGCGAGGATGTGTTGGCCTTCGCAAACTGGTACTTGAAGCGCGAAGAGCCCTCCTCGCCCACTCTCAATTTCCCGGCTTCCTACGGAAGCCCCGGTACTGACTCGGCGATGGACCAGTACGCTCCATTTATTGGCCAGCACTCTATCCACAATGTCTCGTCGTCTCCAACGGGGATGATGATCCCCTCACCGCCCGCCATGAGTTTCGGGTTCGGGACTCAAGTTCCGCAGTCATATGCGGCTGACTCGCCCGCGTACACAATTGCGTCGTCTCCCACCCTGCAATATCCGCCGGCAGCCGAGACGGTACCGCGTTTCGTTCATCCCGCGCAGGTATCACCGGAGATGTCGCCGGCCGCGGACTTTCCGCCTCTGCATCCAGGCAGTGCATCGCCTCCCGCTCTCGACCCCCGCTTCACTGTCAGCAGCCCTCCGTCAGCCGTCAACAGCCCGACCACGCCTACGGGCTTTGACGTCGACACTACCGGAGAGGGCCTCGCCTTCCCGACGGAGAGCGAGCAGAGCGACCTCGGCACCGCGGACCCAAACGCAGGTGAGAAGAGGAGACACCGCGTTATCAGCTTCACGAGCACGAGTTCTTCATCCTCGGAGGAGCTCCGCGAGAGCGAGAGCGGGGAGTCAGAGAAGGAGGAAGATCAAGACGGCGCTGAGGACGACGAGTACATTGACAGGTCCGACGCACGTCTGCGCCCGCGGACACGGACCATTTCGTCCTCCTCCGCGTCCCGCGCAGACTCGCGCCTGCGGCGCATTAACGGCCCCGTCCCCATCCCCAATCTCACGAAGAAGAGTCGCGGCAGACATGTTCCTACTTACTCTTCCCTCGCCTCCGAGAGTAGCGGAGAGAAGGTGTGTATCCCACGTTCATCGCCATATCTCGCATATTGACGGTGCGGTCGCCTCGCCTGCAGAACATGCGGCAGTACAGGTGCGAAGTGGATGGATGCAACAAGTGTTTCGCGAGGGGGGAACACCTCAAGCGCCATATCAGGAGCATTCATACTAACGAGAAACGTAAGTAACGCCGCTTATATGAATGCGCCTTCACTTACCGCCGATTCATTGCAGCCCACAAGTGTCCCTTCCCCTCCTGTGACAAGGACTTTAGCCGCCATGACAACCTCCGCCAGCACATGCGTGTCCACAAGAAGGGTAGACACGCTTAGCGCGCCTAGCGCATCGATCCTGGACCTCGGCAGGATCATCACGATCTGGACAAACGATATCCTCATGCCTGTGATGCCTCATGAACATTGCTATGGCCCCCCCTCCTTCGTCTTCGCTGTATATGCTTCACAGTTGCACGATCATTATTATCAGTGATTTTTGCTTTTCCTCGGGATTCATTGGGTTGGGTCACTGATGGAAGCTGTTTTACTATCCTCGGACTCTTTTTCGTGTTGTGTAACTGTACGAGATATCCATACCATTTGTATTGCTGCTCGATCTCCGCGCCGCCGCAGTAAATCCGAAGTGTTGGTATCGACGTGAGCACATGTCCGCCGACTTCGACTTCGCAGTGGCTGTGCAACGCCGCCTGATGCGGACCCGGGAATGGGCGGGTTCCAGCGGGTTCCAATGGATTGTTCGCGCGCGCATTCCGCCGCCCTGGCAGATCAAACCCCAAAATCACGGTCTCCTACGGAATTCTCGAGTACAAGACATTGCGCGGCAATTGGGCGCGGCGGGCGGAGGCTAGGCCGTGCTGTCAGCGGTGGCTGAAACAGCCGCGAAATATTGGAAATCACGTCGGTCCTCGTGCCTCATTTTTCGACGCCGCCCGGTTTCCTATCGTGGTTGGTGCGGGCCGCAGCACGTACACGTCAGCTGCCGCCGTCGTCTTCTCTCCATTCCAGCAGTTGTCTGGGTCCTCTTGCGCATGGTCATCGCCCTGGAATTAGTCACCTACAAATGCAGATGGGTCAGAGGATACGGGCCTGATTGCGTAACAAGGATCGTCATTTTTCCCTGACAGAACTATAAAGAACCACACTTACCCAAGTCTTCCCATGCGCACATTGGGCGCTGACGATCTATTTAATTATGGCTGATCAGAATAGCCTACGCATCCATGCAACAAGTTAATCCCCGGTACGGCTCATTACGGTATCAGTGGCAAATCACACTCTAGAACAACTATTCGGATATTTTGCGCGTAGAATTACATGACAATTTGCGATATACTGTCCTGGCGAAAGAGTCAACATCAGCCAATTTGTAGTATGCGATAAACAGGGAACGAACCGTTGAATATGAAGACGAGTCTTGGCGAGCCACACTACAAAAGCAAGCATAGTGAAAGATGCGAACCAGATGAAAATTCGAACATAGTATATAGTCAATCAAGTAAACCGAAGCAAGCTACGCGTCATCTGTCATGATCGCATAAAACTCTTGTTCATTAATCTCTCCGTCCTGGTCGAGATCGAACTCGTCAATCATAGCCTGTCTGTTTGGGAGTTCAGTCGTAAAATTATATATTCCATATACGAAGACAAACGCACATTTCATCATCCTCCAGACGATCCCCGATCTCTTTTGCAACTCTCCGAAGATTCCGGAGACTGATTTTGCCAGTATTGTCGTCGTCAAAGAGCTGGAACGCCCGACGGATCTCCTCCATTGGGTCTCGCGCCAGGATGCGCTCGCTCACTGTACAGAACACAGACGTTGCGAGAAACGCGTCAAAACGCGTGTCAGCGACGCATACAACCAAGTGCCACTCAACTGATCTTTGCAAAGTCCTCAAAGTTCATCAGCCCATGCCCACTCTTGTCGTGGTCTCGCAGGATTTTCAGCACTTCTGGCTTCTTGAGGTCGAAGCCAAGGGCGCGCATTGCAACCTTGAGCTCGTGGTAGTCGACGCAGCCATCCTTGTCGGTGTCAAACAGCTCGAACGCCTCTTTGATCTCCTGCTTTTGTTCGTCGGTCAGCTCTGGCCGCGTGTGGCGCCGCTTTGCCTTCGAGGCCGCTGTCGTGGTGTACATGACGCGTGGAGAGTGTGGTGGAGGGGAAAAGCAGTAATACGTGGCCAAAACGCGATCAGAGCGAAAGGGCGACGCGAAAGCCAACGCGAGGCGCGACGCGTTCCCGTGAAGGTTCGGTGGCGCCGCAGATTGGGATCACGTGGTGCGGGGAGATAAGATAGGCGGCCCTGGGGCTTGTCGTAGGCCGCAGTGTCCGGGTCGGCCGACCCTGGTAAACTGCACCTGGATCCGCTGACTCCTCTCTTGCTCCTGACGCCATGGCCATCGAAGTCGCTGCTCTTCCCCTCCCTCCCTCCGCTGACCCCTCTAAGTTCGCAGACTTCGGACGGGAAGTCAAGGGCGTGAACCCTGGCACCCTCACCCAGGAACAATTCAAGGAGATTGAGCGGCTTCTGTACAAGGTCCGCCATTCTTGCTTCTTGATGGGGTCAACGCACGTTGGGCTCAGCCACTGTTAATAGCACAGCGCTCTGCTCTTCCGAGACGTCGACCTCACTCCCGAGCAGCAGTATGCCTTGACGAAAGTATGCTTGTCATGGCTCACGACGTATGGTAACAACTGACGTGGATACTTTCCAGGCATTTGACCCTGCCTCTGAGAGCTACGGGCATGGCAATAACAAGACTGAGAGCACCAAGAAGTCCATCCTACACCCCGACCTCAAGACCATCCCGCGCGTGCCGCAAGTGCAGCTCATCGGAAACGGCATGGTCTATGACCATGAAGGTCTCGCCGAGGCAAAGCTCAAGCATCCATCGCACACGACCTTCCACAAGACGCGTGTCTCGCCTGAGGATGAGGAGAAGGGCTACACGCGCTTCTACCGGTGGCACATCGATGCGGCGCTGTACGACCTCTCTCCGCCCAAGGTAACGACGCTATATGGGATCACCGTGCCCAAGGGCCCCGCGCAGATTGTACGCTACGACGATGGGACGGGCGACGAGCTCTCCGTTCCGCTCGGCACGACTGCGTTCGTCTCGGGCAAGACTATGTTCGAGATACTCCCGCCCGAGCTGAAGAGCCTCGCAGTGCGCAGTAAGGTGAAGTACGCGCCTCACCCGTACGTGTGGATGGCGCCCGCCCGCGCGAACTCGACCGGCCTAGGGATTGAGACGGAGGGTCTGGAACTGCTGCCGGAGGAGTTACCACCGTGGGAGAAGTCCAGGCAGAGGACGTTCCCGGTTGTAAGTACCCATCAGAAAAGGGCCGATGTTCGCTCGACAAACTCACCATACGTAGCTGTGGAAGAACCCTGTGACAGGAGGCCTGCATCTTGAGGTCCACCCGTGCGGGGCTGCAGAGCTCCTCGTGGATCCTCTCCCGGAGGGTGCTAAGCGAGAGGGCGCTCTATATCCCGACGGTGCCCACATCACCGACCTAGGGGAGGTCCGTGCGCTCCTGTACAAGATGCAGCGCCCGGCTATAGCGCCATCTGTGAGTCCCATGATCATTCACGGCTGCACCATCTAAACGACGTCACAACCTCCAGCTGGTGTACCCCCATGACTGGTAGGTGCAAGCTGAAGTCCCGAGGGACGGTCAAATGACGCATGACTTCATAGGCACGAGCGCGACCTTGTCTTGTTCCACAACCGTGGTGTCCTCCATACGGTCGTTGGTGCCTTCAAGCCTGATCAGGTCCGCGCGTTCCACCAGTGCAATCTGGCTGCCTCGGACGACCCTGCTGGACCCACGCCAGAGGATGTCAAGAAGTGGGCGTAGATTAGATCGCAGGTTATCCTTGTCTTGTCTTAGTGCTGAGGTCGCGGACATGGGACTGGAATTGGATGTGTATGTATCATAATCTGATTTTGCAACAATATATCGTCATATTGCCCGCGTCTGATAGCAGATATAACTGACCTACGGGGCGATTGTCCCGAAAGTCTGCAGAGGACGCATCCCAGGGCATCCATGCTCCCGAGGCGAGAAATACCACGCTTCGCTTTTTATCTCGATCACGAGAACATGTACCTCGTAGCGGAATAACCTGATCTTCGTAAGTTAACTGTCATAAGGGAGCACAATACCTGGAGAAGGATAGATCCTGACGTCTTGGAAAGCAAGATTTCAGTGCGGAGCTCCTAGAACAATTTCCTTCAGGCCGTTGTCCCAAATCAAATGAAACGATTGACTGCCTCCTCCATAGACAGTGTGAGATGCTATTTCGAGGTCGAGGTTGAGTCAACTGGCGCCTACTCTGATCCCACTCATGCTGATTGTCATCTACTGGGTGATCGTATCGTGATGGGAATGGTGAGATAGGAGGGCGCCAGGATCGGCAGCCCATGAGTTTGGAAGTGTTTTCTCTTTGGACCCTGGCAAATTTGTGAATGAAACCACTTTGGACAGGCTTCACCGCAAAGCCCGAGCACTTGGTGAATGCGGACCATAGATGAGCACTTTGGCGGATGCATACGTTATTGCTAGTTCATCCTTCGCATTGCGTAGCTATTGGAGTGAGAGGACACCATCGCGTTTCGATATGGATAAGGTCTCCCGATAACTATTAACAAGATGTCCAGCGGCTACTTCCTGATTGTACAGCTCGCGATAGCAGCGTACGTGGCAAATCGGATATGGAATGTATCCCGGAACACAGGACACGGTTAGTTCCAGGCCTGCATTGATGGGTTGCGTCGCTCATCATGTCGCCAATTCCAAAAGGATGACCACTCTGTGTTAGACATGTATGAGTGATTCAAGAGAGATGAAAGGCTAACGCTTGTTGCGAGTTGAGCTCTGTAGGGTGAGCCACAACTCTGGCGATATTCTCCATCCGTGTGCGGGCGTGAAGTATAAGGACGAGATCCTTGGGTGATGCAGGAGGGTGAGATTCAGGAGGACTGCGATAGCCAGGACCTGCATACAGATCGTACACACAGCTGTAGATGTTGTCGTACATTTCTGTACAATAAGCGGTAGAGTAGTAGCTTCGGTAATGGACGCCGGTAAATATCTTCGTTTCGATATCATCTTCGCGAAACACTATCAGAACCCCGGATGTGCTGTCTTGGTTGTACTCACAAGTAAATTCCGTGTCACCATGTTTTTTTCGGCCACCAATGCTTTTCTACCCCCACGTTTCCCCATCGGTCTAATGTCTATGGGTCCAGTATAATCCGCCACGTCAGGGCGCGGGTACATCTGGGACTCATGGAACAGCTGACCCAATCGAAATTACCGCTGTTGCTCCTCAAAGCGCTGCTCCGCTTGGAACGCCAGTTATACGATCTTCGCTTTTCTGATTGAACTGCTGCCACTCCATGCATGATCGATTGATCCCCCGCGGCTTCAGAGTGTACCGTTCCATATTCGGGCTGTGTCATGGTTCTGTTGAAACCAATAGGTGAGTTGTCACACAACGAGAACGCAGCCTGCCCGTCGGATAACGCACTCAAATAGTGCCCCAAGTGCAGGTGTCATTCGCATGAGCGAGGAGCGGCGCTGGAGCGGATGGCTTGAGTTGCAGGGCGCAAGAATAGGCAAAGACGGCCGACGGCCGGAATGATTTCCAGGAAAGCTCCTCCCCCAGCGATATGTACGCCTCATAAGTTCGAGCTAGTCCTTTCTGGGGCCACCATGCGGACCATCGTACATACGTTCTATCGCTATGAGAATCTACAAATACGATGTTTGACGGTGTATGAACAAGAAAATTTCCTTCTTCTGGTCCGTTCCCAACACAGGCTCTCGGGTTGCAATGCTTAAGCCTGTTTGGAACAGTGCATCAAGTACCATCGAATCTGTTGTGCCTGCATTCCCTGCGGGCATTGTTTCAGCGTTGTATAGCTGAGGAATGGAAGAAATAAGGTCAGCATAGCAGATGCGTTGCGACAAGGCAGAATTTGATTGAGACGAGCGACATCAGGAAAGAACATAGCGCGTGCATTCTCACTTTGAGATTTTCTCCGTTCGCGTTAGGGAAATTGTGGATGTCGCGACAATCAATGCACGCAGGAGGAACAGTAACGCTTACGCGACACAATGAATCGGCGTTGTGCTACAGCGTTTTCAGAATCCGAAGTACTTTCCTCCAGAGACAACGTACCAAATCTCCGGAGGGAATCATTTGCAGCTTCACGCAGTCGCAGTTAGATTTTTCAAAACTTCATGAGTCTTGCATGTACAAACCGCGGCCGTGCGCATGGTGAGGCCTGAGGCCTGAGGCGCCGGGCGCCCTCATCTAAGTACTAAAGGGCCGTGGATTGCGTGGGAACTGCCATGTGCTTTTCCACGTGTGCCACGTGCTGTCCGTCGTCCCATAGGGCTCGCGCCACTGACCCGGGGAGTTGGCCAGTGGATTCCCACGCCCGGCACCTGCAAGGCGCGCGTTCAAATCCCTTCGACGAAAACTCGCATTTCGTGCGTCCTCCCTGCGCTGTGCCACGGGGCTGTTGTAACGTAGATGGCCTGTACTGTAGATACACGCGATAAATTAAGAGAATTCAGGGAGTTTTTTGAGGCACCACACAATGTTACAAGCGAAGCGACGACGACACCGAGCATCAGCGAGGTGGAGGAAGTGGCTGAGCGGGCAGAGAACAAAGGACAGGTGCAGCAGGGTGATCACACACCCTGGAGGTTGGGTGGACTCATCATGTCTCCATACAGTGTGTTTTTCCCTTATTCTATTAGTTATCTCACTTAAGTGACAATTGATATTCGTGGCGAAGCCATGGGTAATTAAACTCGTGAATTGTTTGTAGGTCTTTGTTTGGTGACTATATATGTTGACCCTATGTTGACCCTAATATCAGTGCGCTATCTCCAGCTCACTCGCTTGGAAGGGCGTACCGTCGCCCTCTGCGAATCTGGTAATTCGTACCCGACTCCTCCAAGTAGCCCTCTGATTTGATTACATTCAGAGGTAGTGAGCGGTAGTCTGGGCTGAGATAGGTGCACTATGCTGTCAAGACAATGCGTTGGATACCCTGTCCAAAGAATCGGCGTGCGGGAGGCCCGCCAAGGAACATTTCGACTGACTAGGGCGTGGTCCAACTCTGGACGCGCTCAGTCGGCACTGCGTTCAGCTTCGACCAAAAGCACTGGCTTTAACAAGGGTCGAGGACCGCCTGGTGGTCGCAACGGACCATCTGGCGGTAGCGGCGGCGGCGATCGTGGGCGAGGCGGAAGAGGTGGCTTCAGCGCCTCCAGACAAGCGGGCGGGTGAGGCTACCTCTTCTGCTTTCCCTCTTGTGGAACTGATCATAGTCGCTTCTTCCACATTACAGAGTCTTCATGCATAATGTTCCCGCTAAGATAGACGCTCGCCTCGCGAACGCTTCTCAGGATGCCCTTGTGATACGATCATCCACTCTGAGCGACACTGACTCGCCGACGCGCCCCGACTTTGGGACCGTAGGCAAACTCATCAACTTGCGCACCAACTATTTCCCTGTGTCTCTTCCGAAGGGCCCTCTCTTTGAATATGATGTGGAGATCACACCGCCTGTGCGCCTCAAACGCGTCAGGCGGCGGATCTTCCAGCAAGCAGAGCAGACGTCTGAATGGAAGCAGGCAGGGATGCTTGGACGGGTTGCACACGATAATGCGTCCAGGCTAATATCCTGCTTTGAGCTGCCGCAACTGCTCGAGATAAAACTTCAGCTCAGGGATGTGGACGGTGGAAAGGCCAAAAGCGACGGTCCGCAAAGAGCAAAAAAGAATGACGACCTTGGTTACACGATGATCATCACGTATCAACGGGATTTAGAGACGGAGAGTCTTGGCAGGTGCGTTCTTGTCGCATGCCATTCCATAAATCATTATGTCAACGATATAGCTGCATCTCATGGCCCAGTAATCCTTTTGAACTGTGCATACCCGTGTGACTACTGCTGATGCGTTCTGCGCAGATACCTGGACGGTGACCCCCAATACCGCGACTATGACCCCATGCCGGTCATCTCCGCGATGAACATAGTGCTGGCAGCTTGGCCAGACCGTCCTAGCGGTCCTGGAATGATGATTGGCAAGAACAGGTTCTTCGCACCATCTGACGAGTACCCTGCACGTTCACTAGGGAGTGGTCTCGAGGCGTGGCGCGGCTTCTATGCTTCTGTCCGTCCTACGTACCGGCAACTCATGGTCAATGTGAACGTATGCACGACAGCATTCTATACCCCGGGTAACCTCATGGAGCGCATGTATGAGTTCATGAAAGATAGCCCCGGGAATAGGGTGGCGTCGTTTGTGTCAGGCCTTAGGGTGAAGACGACCCACTTAGGTTACACAAAGACCATTAAGACGGTGTCGAGATTCAACGCTAGAGAGTACAGGTTTACGACGGAGGAGTACGGGGAGGTCTCAGTTGAAGAGTACTTCAGATTGAGTACGTCATTGTACTTTGCTTCATATCCCTGCTTACTTGCACTCTAGGATACAAAATCTCTCTCCGGTTTCCGAATGAACCTCTCCTTGACGTAGGAGGGTCCAAACAGGAATACATACCTGCAGAGCTGTGTGTCATTCACGAGCGCCAACCTTTCCGTGGCAGGCTCTCCGAAAACTCGACTGCGAACATGATCACCTCTGCATGCCAGCCACCCAACGTCAATGGACAAGCAATTATGGAGCGTGGGTTAGTCGAGCTCGGATATAAGCCGAGGACAGATACGCTGGCCGCGTTCGGCGTAAGCATCGGCACCGATATGGCGGTCGTGCCTGGGCGCATTCTCCCGGCACCCGCGCTGTCCTATGGTTCTGGAGAGCCAGTAGTCGACGAGCGTGCGGGGTGGAATCTGCGGGACATCAAGTTCAACGTTGGCGGCAAGCTCGACAAGCTGGCGGTGCTCGTGATCAAGGACGGCGGACGGGGCGAGTTTCCGGGCAGGGATGATCGGGAGCTGCGCTCTGTTGTCGAAGGTCTTCTCAGAATGTGCCGGAAATTGGGAATGCAAGTCGCTGGCGAACCGATATTTGCGGAGGTCACCCTGCCGCGTAGGAGTCAGAAAGACCCTACGCGCACCAAGGCGGCCCAAGAGATTGGGAAAGCGTTGGAGTCAATCAAGTCTAAGGCTGGCTTCGTCCTTGTTGTCCTATCCGATTCCGATAGGCATGTCTACAATGGAATTAAGTACATGGGTGATGTCCAGGTCGGCATCCCTACGTTCTGTGTCATCTCCTCCAAGATCCGGAAGGAAACTGGCCAGATGCAGTATCTTGCCAACGTCGCACTCAAGATCAATATGAAGACGGGTGGTGTGAACCACACGCTCCATCCTGAGAGCATGGCATGGTTCCGGCAAGCGCCGACGATGCTAGTGGGCATGGACGTTACTCACCCAGGCTCTGGGGCTGTCAAGGGCACAACATCAATTGCTGCGATGGTTGCTAGCGTAGACTCGAAGTTTGGTCAGTTCCCTGCATCATTGCGCTTACAGGGAGAGAACCAGGAGGCAAGTCGTCCGTGTGTTCCTGTGACAATCACTGAGCCCGTTTCTTCAGATCATCACGGATATAGCCTCAATGATGCAGGAACGAGTTGCTGCTTTCAAGCAGCATAGCAAGACGTTGCCCCAGCGCATCCTGATTTATCGTGACGGAATCTCCGAGGTACTCTACTGTTGCTCCATGTCCTCTCAAGATCATTGATGTGTATAATCCAGGGCGAAATGGCCACTGTCATCGTCGAGGAAGTCTTAGAGATCAAGAAGGCATTTACCAAGTTCAGCACACCCAAGAAACCGTACTCACCCAAAGTCACCTTTATCTCTTGCGGAAAAAGACACAACACGCGCTTCTACCCCACGAAGGCTGATGACGCTGATCGTCTCGGCAATCCGAGGCCGGGCACAGTAGTCGACCGGGGGGTCACTGCAGTGTATGACTTCGACTTCTACTTGCAGGCACATGGAGGTATGCGGCGACTGCGGTGTTGATCAAATCTTGTCTGATTAGAATGATGCGTTCCAGGGCTGCAAGGATCTACTCGCCCTACGCACTACTACGTGCTGTACGATGAAAACGGGTTCAATGCCGACACGATCCAAGGGCTTACGAATAATATCAGTTACATGTTCGCGCGCGCAACGAAGGCTGTGAGCTTGGTCTCGCCTGCATACTATGCAGACCTGGCATGCGAGCGAGGTCGCTGCTACCTGCATCCGCTTTTGCAGGGCATATCCGCCAATGATGCAAATCCGGACAGCGATCCAGAAGAAGCTTGTGAGAAGGTCGCAAAGGAAGCAGCGGAGCTGTGGCAAGGCGGTCTTAAGGGGAAGATGGCTGAAACCATGTTCTATATCTGAACTATGTGAGCTCTTGCTTGACTACCTTGCGTAATAGTGCTTGAATGGTGTTCAATGTAGGATAGATTGTGTCTTAGTCTTGGTGGCGCTTCAATGTAGGATAGATCTTGATTGTGTATACCACCGCTTAGCAATATTGGAACAATTGATCGGACCATAACTTGTGTATCCATTTTATTGACTCCTCGCAGGAGAGAGTAAGGTCTCGTGCTCTTTGTGTGTGAGAGAGAGAACAACCATTTATACCCCGCAGTCAGTAAACTATGTACATGTGCGGCGCTCTACGAGGAGCCAGCGTAGGGAAGGAGGTCAGGGTAAAGGTATGGAGAATCAATAGTAGTTGCTGAGGTCATGGTGCGCGTTCGGTTTCGAGATCGCAGTTATGGTCCTTACCGATAATGGCAGAATGAAAAGGCTTACCCTGGGTCGAAAACGATGGGGGTTACGTCTGGTTTGAGGAAGGCATTGGTGTTACGGAGGAAGCGGATAAGGGCCTTGATACCGGTAGAGGTACCCAGTAGGGTGCGTGGCTGTAGTGACGGTGATGCGTGTCTGAGGTGATGTCGTGCGTGTTCGTGAAGGGGGCAGTGTACGAGGACGTGTATTTGGGTTTGGTAACGACGGGGGTTACATTGACATTGGGTGGATTAGGATGGGACGAATCTGTTGTAGTATTCACCAAGAAAGGCGTGTCCAGTGAGGCATTGGATCAGTCGACTCTGAGTGTGGCGTGTCTCAGGGAAGTTGCGTAGTATGGGGTTAAGTGTGGTGGATGGTAGGGTGGTGAGTGCATATCGGGAGGTGCTGTCCCGGTTGGTGGCGAGCTATTCTCTTTGCCATCGGTGTATTGCTTTGGATCGTGCGTGGGCTCTCAGCCAGGTAAGTGTGGGGGGTATATCGGTGGGGAGGGTGACTGCTCGTTTTGCGAGTCTATCGGCCGCATCGTTGCCTGGAATATGTTTGTGGCTCGGTATCCAGTGTAGGGTGATTGAGATGGCTGGGTAGGTCGACAGAATTTCGTCGACTCTCGTGCTCTTTGACACCAGAGGCGTCATACATTCTGTCACAGGCAACCTGGAGCCGGATCAGATTTGCCTCTATCCTTGCCACTTCAGATACCCTTGCAGGTCTAACTGCAGATGATCTTAACAATGTGACATAGCCCTGGCCTCCGCGTCCCTTAATCATTATCTCTCCAGTATATCCAGTATGACCAGCCAGCTCGTGGCAGTGCGAATGACAACCTCAACAATGTAACCTCGGCGAGTGTCGGCAGCCGGCAGACTAGTAGTGAGCTAGCCTGTTAGAGGTATCTCAAGAAGATAGAAGTCGAGCTGACTACGTGACTGCAAACTCGAGACAGTATGGTCATGAACCACAAAGCAAAGCTTGCATGTACATACGTTGGTGTACTGTCACCTTGACCATCCTCTACAGTCACTCTACTGATCGCAAACCCATGTCATGTGCTGCGATTGATGACTATATATCCTTATCCGGCAATATTTGTGGCGTCCAATCATTCCTTCATCTTGACCATCGGCTTTAGAGATTGGTTCATAACTCATCCACGTTATTACAAGCTCACATAGGTGTGACCACCGCTAGATAATTCTCATGGCTAGCATAAGCTCGCAAGCCGTTGCAGTTGCGGAGGCCTCGACCTCTACCTCGGCGTCTCAGAACAATCCTGCTATCACGAGACCTGCGGTGAAGAAGAGAAAAGCTAGAAGAAAAAATGTGGTCACAGAGATGGCTGAGGGGACAACCTGGCCATGGACAGCCTCACTCGGCGCGCTCCGGTGCGACAGCAAGGAGCAGAGGTTCGCCTGCGACTGAACTTGAAGCTGTCCACGAGCTGAGGAATACTGCCCTCTCAGACTGCACGAAGAGGTCATCGCATACGTATCGTATATCACGCCTTCCACGCAAGAGCGTAGTGCGCGTGAGCAGGTCATTGCGCGCATAGTGAATCTCACCAAGGCGCGGTTCGCCAACTCTACACTGGCCACGTTCGGCAGCACGGTGCACGACCTGTACCTCCCCGATGGGTATGCACCACTTATGTGACTAATCGGTGGCGTTATCCCATTAACTAGTTTACTAGCGACGTTGACCTGGTGATGAGTCTCCCCCGTGAGCTCGACGAGGACGCTCGTCGGCGGACGCTCTTTCAGCTCTCTGCGCTGCTCAAAAACACGCTCGTTACGCAGCACGTCACCGTCGTCCTCCGCGCACGCGTGCCCGTCATCTCCTTTGAAACAGTGCCCGAGCTCGGTGCGCCTGCTCTCTCCCCGCTGCGTGCGTCTCCACTCACAGATTGACCGAGACATAGGCTCGTTCAGCATCGACATCAGCATCAACGCGACGGATGGGGTGAATGGGGTACCTGTTGTTGCAAACTATCTCCGCACGATGCCCGCACTTCGCTATCTCGTCATGATCGTCAAGGGATATCTCTCCCGCCTCAAGCTGAACTCCGCGTCGAACTCCGGGCTGAGCAGTTATTCTGTCATTCTGCTAGCCGTGAGCTTCCTTCAGGTGTGTTGTATGCATAACCTGTCTGAGACGGTACTGACTTTGTCGCTGTTTTGCAGCGGAATCCGAAGAAGAGACCGCAGGAAGATATCGACAATCCGCTCCCACGGGAGTCACTTGGTCGCTTGCTACTTGACTTCTTCGAACATTATGGCTTTGAGTTTGACTATGAGGACGCATGCGTGTCCGTCTTGCAGAGAAAACTCCTCACCAAGGAAGAGAAGAACTGGGACCGGCCATCACATCCTGGAGCGCTTTCCATCGAGTGTCCAGTCAATCCTGGTATGCCTAAGTTCCTTCCTTCACTCAGTTCCGATCGCCAGTTAACGCATTCGCAGAGAATGACGTAGGCCGTCCAACAGGCAAAATCAACCAAATACAGAAGGCGTTCCAAGATGCCTATGTTGCGCTGCGCGACTACCCGTTCAGCATGGCACAACCGAATGTTCTCGGGACCATTGTCGGTGTCGCGCCCGTGGTGCGTCTTCTCCCTCTTCTCTCTGTTCCTCATTTCTCCCTGGCTAGGCACGCTCCCTCTGCCTGCTAACAGGCACGTTCAAAATGCAGACGCTCGAGCGCCGCGCGCACTTGCGCGAGCTCGTCGACTCGGGCAGCCTAGCACGCGCTCTGCGCGAGGTGCGGGCGCCGGAGCCGCCGCAGCGTGGCCAGCGGAACGCGCCGTTCCACCACAACAGCTACAGTCGTAATCACCACAGTCGCGGGTCGTCCTCGCACTACCATCCGTACGGCAACCAGAGTGCGGGCATGGCGTTCAGCCCACATCTGGGCGCGCATAGCATAGGCGCGGTGTATGATGGTCCGCTACGGTACGACCCCGCGGCAGGCGCGTTCCAACCACAGTGGACGGGAGGCACATATGGGCCCCATGGGGCCGGACAGAGTCCTAATGGGAGCAACAGGCGCGGGAAGGGGCGGAAGACAAAATAGCGGTATCCGTAAAGGTCTATGCATATGCCCTGCTATTATTATTGCGTTCCACGTCAGTTTTTATGTTGTATTATGGGACAGCGGTGCGCGTTGCTGCTGTCCTTGTATGCCATCTTAATGATCGCTAGCTATGCTTGTAGGCCGGTGTGCTACGCCTGTTTGTACATAACATCCTGAACGATGCTGCTTCGCGTGATCGACGTATTGCACTAGCACGCAGAAGCGGCTACGCCTCAATATTCAATGCTGTCACCGTCTAATGTCATCCGGTCCGGGGGTTGTATATATCATGGCGGTATATCATGGCGGTATGAGCGAGACGTACTAAGCGCGACGCGATCACGGGAGTGTGATCCGTGACAAGAGCGCGTAATGGGCGCGAGCGTGACGATCATTGTTACACCGTTTCTTGATTCCGGCCGCTTTGCACAAGATGTCTGCCTCGGTGGAGGAACTGCAACAATGTCTGCAATCAGTGCTCTCATCCGACCCAAACATACGAATGAGAGCGGAGCTGAGGACAAGCCAGTTGCTGGCTGCACCAGGTTCGTATTATTGCATCGATCTGTGCGTGTGCTGAGTTCTGACTTAAGCTTTTGGATCAATCTCTTTGACGCGTCCGTAGAGGCGGGATCGTCGCTTTCTCAGCTCATTTCCAATCAAAACTGGCAGCTTTCTCTGCGGCAGATAAGTTCATCGCGTCGTGTGGTCTTCGAGCGTAGCTTGATGGCTGTTTCGTCTAGCACATGGCATGCATTATGCTGAGGCGATTCGTGAACGAGCGCTGGAGCCCAGCTCTTCCGCGTTTCAAAGGACCTGTTGTGCCGTTTGAGGTGTGTTCTCTAGCCCAAGTGTTGGATCCCAGGTTGCTTGTGGCCCAACCGCCATCCGTGGACAACACGACCCTATGTCGTGGCATCTTGAAGACCGTAATCATCTTTTGGTTTAATCCAATGATATGTGCTTCTCACTCTTAACGATAGCGATGCATCATTCCCGCCTCTGCTAATTGTAAGAATGATGGGAGCGCTGAAACATGTTCTCTTGCAAGGAAAAACCTCCCATTCGGGCTGCTGTATTTCAGGGACTTTCTGATCCAGAAAGCAAAATTCGTTCGCTATGCGTGGGTATCAAACAACTATTCAATGGAGGAATACATCCACCTACTTATTCCGTAACTAGGCGCAAGCTCTCACTGTGATTGCGAATAGCGACTGGCCGGACGAATGGCCCGATCTCTTGGATTCTCTGATGACTTTACTCTCTTCCAATTCCCCTCTCTCTGTTCACGGCGCCATGCAAGTCCTACAAGAATTTATCAAGGCAGATCTTACCGAGAACCAAATTCTCCCAGTCCTGCAACAGCTCGTACCTATCCTCCTCAACATCTTGGGATCTCCCGATGTATGTTGATTTAACATGCTCGTCTCTTCCGCGGCAGCCAAGCTCACATAATTGTAGCAACACTCTGTTCTAACCCGTGCACGCGCGGTCTCGGTCTTCAGGACATGTATCGAGACCCTCTTCATGGTGAAACAAACTCACCCTCAAGCTGTGAAGCAAGCCGGCGCTACTATCATCCCTCCCTGGCTGGACGCGTTCAAGTACTTGATGAACATCGACCCGCGGCAGGACGTCGAAAACACGCCGAATTGGGACGGCATTGCGCTGCGGATCCAGATTTACAAGGTCACTTTTAGGCCATCACCCACTTCAATGGTATCCTAATCACGAACTTATTCGATCGTTGTGTTCTGTAGGCCCTCGATGCGATCTACGTTCCATTCAAACGCCTGCTTGAACCGCACATCGACGATATCCTGACTTTCTCGCTCAACCATCTCACCGTGCTCTATCCGACATTTGTACATTACTATCTTATGGGCGAGGACGCGATCCCGCCGCCCTCTGAAAACGAGGCGACGGACTTGCCGAATCTGTTCAGCGCGATGATAGATTTAATCTCGCTCATTGCGCGGAACGGAAAGGGCATGGCATGGTTCTCCGCAGGAGGCAACGCGCGATCGCTGACTGTGTCCGTGTTCAACTGGATCCAGATAACTAAGGAGGATGTGAGTAATCTCCTGCCCTCGCTTCGCATATGTTTCAGGGCTATATTCTGTCACTCTAGGAAGATGAATGGTCAACCAACGCCAATGCGTACGTTGCACAAGAATCGGAGGACACATTGTCTTTCAGCGTGCGCGTGGCTGGGCTCGACACGCTAGCGGTATATCGGGTCGTATGCGAATAAGTTACTTGTGATTCTGAACTGCATTGTTCTCACAGGCTTTGTTAGAAGCACATCCGTCAACATTCATGCCTACAATACAGCTTGTCATCCAGCAGATCACGACACAGACCAACGAGGCCCGAAATGCGGGCAACTTGGACTGGTATGTCCAGATCATGATTGATGACCATATCACAATTGCTGATGTCGAGGGTTAGGTGGCGACCACTAGAGGCGATACTGGCTGCTGTTGGATCTCAAGCAGAAGCGATCTTGGACTGGATTGATGACGAGGTAATGGCCGGGCGGCCAAACCCAGTCGACATTGAGCTGCTGCTTTCGACGGTCGTGCCGAATTTGTTGAGCTTGTCAGGTGGGTCTGATTCCTCCTCGTGCCGCAAATGCACATTGATGGCTGTCCTGCAACATTCGAAAGACTGTCCTTTCCTTCAGGGTCGTGCATTTGTCTTCGCGAGCCAGTATACCAAAACTCTCCCAGCGGAGATGGCTGGACAATACCTCCATGCCACGGTGCAAGTCCTGGAGGCAAGCGACGCGAGCATCCCCATCAAAGTGTCTGCGATCAGGGCGGTTCACAAGTACGTCAACGTCCTTTTTAACGGTACCCGGCTTGACTCTTCTATAGCTTCTGCAAGGCTATTGATGACGCCCTCTTGGAGCCCGTGGCGCCGCGGATTTGCCAGGCCATTGGTCCATTCCTGTCTCTGACAACAGATTACACCCTTCAGCTTGTGCTAGACGCCCTCTCTGTCAT
Organism: Wolfiporia cocos; assembly: GCA_029448655.1. Taxonomy (NCBI): domain Eukaryota; kingdom Fungi; phylum Basidiomycota; class Agaricomycetes; order Polyporales; family Phaeolaceae; genus Wolfiporia; species Wolfiporia cocos. Next base: position 548,399 of record JACCLO010000002.1, read on the forward strand.
CGTGGAGATTGATGGTGGCAAGTGGATGACGCCTGACCTTGCCGGATTGCTCGTCCACTCGGTTCTTGATGTCTGGGTCAAGCACTACAAAGGTCGGGGTTTCGAGAGCTGTATCAGCAGCTGTGTTTTGTATTGAATTGGCAATCACTGCAGATCCTCTGTTCATCTCCCTCCTGACGGATATTCTGGCGTCCCTCGCCGGGTCTTCTGCGCTCGGCGTCTATGAACATGTTGTCAAAGAATCTCTTCCTATGCTGTGTGCCGCTATCAAGCGGTCCATAGCCGAAGAGCCTTGGATCGCGGGTGCAGCAATTGATCTGATGAGCAGTCTTATGCGGGGTGCTCCACAAGCAGGGCTTGGGAGCGGCTTTGTCGCACTGTGTGCACCAGATCTATTCCAGACCATGCAGACAGTGGAGGACCGCGAGGTGATTCAGGTGATTTCTTGTCATATCACGCGGTTCTCTTTCACGCATTCTAATAGTGGTGTAGAACGGGACGACCTGCCTCACTCTCATCGTCAGAAAAGACTACTTACAGCTTCAATCTTGGGTGGATCCCGCGACTGGCCGCTCAGGGTTGGACTGCGTGCTCGCTGTGATCGCCAAGCAGCTGAAGGCACAAGATGAGGCTGGCGGCCTTGTCATCGGCGACCTGGTTGTCCACCTGCTGCGCCATGCAGGGGAAGCCATTCTCCCCGTGCTGCCAGAGCTGCTGCAGGCGCTGATTGGCCGCATGCCGACAGCGAAGACTGCTACGTTTATCCAAGTAAGATCTGCGTATGCATTGGATTGGAAGCAATTGAAACATATTCTGCCCTCGTATATCTAGAGCTTGATCATTCCATTCGCGTTCCTACTTCATAACCAGCGGGATGCGGTCCTTACTCACCTGGAGTCCATCGATGTCGATGGCCGTCCGGCTCTGGATATCCTGGTCCAAACATGGTGTGAAAACGAAGAGACGTTCCAAGGCTTCTGGGCGCAGCGCATCAGCACTCTCGCGCTTTCGTCCCTGTATGTCTCGGAACGTCCTAGTCTGCAGAAGATCATGGTCAAGGGTGACCTCATCATCGAACCCGAAGCCAGGAACGGTGAGTATGAGTGATTCTGCAGGTCCCGGCAGTCTGATCATTGGGTATAGTCATTATGACAAGGGCGAGACGAAAGCAAAGTACATTGTGTTCGCTGCGTGGTACCGAAGGTTATATATGACTGACTTCCAACTCTTCAGTGCCCATGCAATTCACATATATCCATTTCCCCGTGAAAGCTCTTAAGTTACTCCTGCGTGAGTTGAGGCTCGGAGGGGAAGCTGCCAGCAGCAGAATTGATCCTGCCGATGTCGAGTCGGATGACGGGGTATGCGATTTGCATATTTCCGCGTTACAAAAATGACTGATCACATCTCAGGATGGCGACTGGCAAGACGACGAGCCCACTGGAGCGGATGGGATACCGGGAGTCAACGAAGAGCAGATGGCCTGGCTATCGGACTACCTCGCGCCGAATGGGAAGCCGTTCGATGACGACGAGGCCATGAGTTCCGGAGAAGACGAGGACCTCAGAAACGATCCCGTATCCCAGATGGATATGCGCGTATGTATCCTTAATTCACCACTTTCAGCAACCGCGTTGATTGACCGTGCCACAGGCCCACCTGCTTGCGTTCTTTCGTGAATGTGCGGCGCGTAACACTAACAACTTCGCTGCCGCTGTTGAACAGCTGACGGCGGATGAACTCATGGTTGTGCGCGAGGCAGTCAATCAGGCCCAGCAAGCTACCAGCACTTAACGTGACCGCCCTCTAAAGAGCTGATTGTAATTTCCTCGTATAGTTGGACTAATGTATGACTAATCTGTTGGCATTCAACTCGTCGAATCTGATTTTGTTGAAGGAATATATCCTTCCACGACGTCTCTGGTAGCTGGGCTCCATCTGATGTGCGATTCGAAGAGCATCTGGATCTGTACAGTGCAATCTGATTGACCATCCGTCAATTCAGTGTGCGGAAATTCACGCTGACCACAGATCCAACCTTCCGACCGATGGATTTGACGGCGTGCGAATAGCTTATGCAAACGGGATCTGGTTAAGCAACTATTCTGAAGTGTAATGTATCGCAGTGTAATCACAGAACACCTTCGTAATGAGATGGCAGAATAAGCTACAGGTCCGGATACCCGCATCAGAAAATATAAATATGGGGCATTTTACAGGTCAGTGAATGCGATCTGACACTCTACAGCCCCTCCTTCCCCAAGTCCCACTCCCTCACCGACCCCCGCTTCTTATACTCAATATCCATAATGCCCGTCCCGCCCTCCGGCCATCGTACACTCGACCCCTCTTCGCCCTTCTTCTTCTTCTTGTCCTTGCCCTTGTCCTTCCCGAGCCCCCACCTCTCGAGCGTCTTTTTATCTTCCTTGTCCTCCCGCCTGAGGCGGATGATCTCCAACATCGCGTCCCAACCGGCGAACTCAGCGTCATTAATGAGGCCCGTCGCAGGCACGTTGGGTGTCGTGAGCGGCGCGATGTCGAGGCGTGGGTCGTAAGAGGACTCAAAGTACTTATCCATTTTGGACGGAGGCGCGGGCGGAGGGAGCGGGGGCGGCGAGGAAGCGGGCGGCGGTGGAGAGCAGGACCGGCTACAGGGCGAGCGGAGGGTACGGCAAGAGGCCTTTGACGGACCTTCGTGTGCAGTTCCGGGCTCTGTCCTCTCGGTAGGTGCGGGTCTGGGACCAGGAGAAGTATGACGGCTCGAGCGCTCTGTGGACACTTCGGCGGTGGCCTTCGCTTTACCCTTCCGCTTTAGCTGTAAGCGCAACTCATCCTCTCGTGTGAGAGCGCCTGTAGCCCCCTCTTTCGGCTGAGAGGAAGACCGCTTTTCGGGCTGATCCCCAGCTCGGTCTTTGTTCTCCATAAGGGACGGTGAACGTGTGCGTGTATGCTTGGTAGACCTAAAATTGCCATCGGAGCCTACAGAACGTGAGCGCGAACGCTTTTTCGGAGAGGGCAATGGCGAGCCAGCGTCTCTGTTGCGGTCGGTGCTATGCCTTCGTCGTCTTCTACGATGCGAGTCATCGTCCCGAGCTGCAGACCGTTCCCTTGATCGCTCTGGCGAACGCGACCGGGTACGGTCTCTACGCCGTCTATGTCTCCGCCGCTCGTGTGTATCCTTGTCCTCGTACGTATCGCGACTCTTCGACCGACGTGAGCACCGTTCGTCGTCCTTCCTGTGGCGCCGCTCGCGAGACCTCGACCGGTGACGGTACTCACGCTCTCGCCGTGCCGACCTCTGTTCACTCTCTTCTTCATCCGAGCAGTCGCCCCTCCTCTCCTGGCTCCTCCCCCTCCGCCTGCGCTCTCTTTCCTTGCCGCGGTCCCAATTGTGTGCCCAGTCGGTCCGTCCGCTACTCCCCATGAGCCTTCTCAGCCGCTCCGCCTCGGCAGCCTCCTGCGCGCGCGCTCGTCGCTCGCGCCTTTCTTGCTCTTCTCGCTCAGCTCTCACCTCCTGTGCAGCGAGAGCCTGTGCTCGCAGTATTGTCTTGTTATGGTCGTCGGTGTTCCGAATGATGGAGGACAGGAAGCGTTTGTTCGTCTTCGGGACATTACCCTCTGAGCTACCGTCAATGTCACTCCATACTTCTCCGACATTAGGCGTCATGACACTCACTGTCCATTCTGTAGGTACGCCCGGATCCCGTCCTTGCCGTAATGCTCGGCCTTCTGCTTCGCCTCTTTCAGTATGAGCTCGGCAACATGGCGATCCAGGTCTTCGTCTGCAACTGTGCTGGGCAGAGATGTACCCATCTGTGCTCTAACCAAGTTGGAGACCACCGAAGACAGAGATGACTTGGACATGATGAGCAATGTGTATGGCTTTGGCCCGCCACCACTAGAGCGGGAGTTGGAACAACACGGTATTTGTGTTTGTTTGTAGAGTGGCAGATCGTCCAGGAAAGGAAGAAATGATGGTCGGTGGAGTATCTTGTAACTTGAACATCGATGCATCATCATGGAAGTTCAAACGTTCATCCCCTCGTGCAGAGTAATTTCGTACGTATTAGATTCTGTTTTATAATCAATATAATTAAATTTACGTTATCACTCTCCTAGCCTTCATTAATGCAGTGGAACCTCTCGTCTGTGAATTGATCTACGACGTCATAACTTCAGAAATGTGCCACAAAGGCTCATCGACATCGCTTGTGTTTTGCCTCACTCCAATAATTCTTTCCCTTTTCCTCGATGTCTTCCAAATATGTCGCACAAATCGCCCTGCGCGGCGAAGCTATACTGACAAGTCGCAGGTGGAACAAAAGCTCTGCGTTCTCAGCTTCCGAGCGGAAAGCCTTGCGGTAGACTGCCGTATAGAATCAACTCACTTGACGAACAATGCGAAAGGGTGTACCAACAGCTACAGTCACGAGAATCCCATTGAGAAAGAATCATTCTTGCAGAGCCTGAAGGACCAGAATTGGGTTTTGTATTATTCGCTGCTCTCCAGACATCTCGAGGAGTTGACCCCTATTTTTTACACGTCCACAGATGTCAGTACAACTCGTGAACTCATTTCTAGACTACTGTCTTCTCCTTTCCATTTGACCGATGTCGATGAATGCAGGCAGAAGCTATCTCAGAATACTCTCACCTCTTCCAGAGAAGCGAGGGATTATATCTTACATTTCCGAATAAAGACTCTATGGACGAAAGGCAGAGAGATTGATCTCGATGTGTGTTCGGATGCACGAGCAAATTCAGGGGATTGAAGATCAGAGAGTCGGGGTGTGTCCAGCCAGTTTACACCTTCAACGTCTGCTTATTCTTGGTACTCGTTTATATAGGGCATTAGAGTGAGTGGATGTGGTGCATATCTACTATGAGCATGGCTTACCCATGGGCCTCACAGATTGCTACATAAAAGCGGCGATATACACGTTTGTTCATGTTCCTCGTGTGGCTCGCTCTCATTCAGCTTACGGGTATCCCGATAGACTACTTGCAGATGTAGACCCATCGAAGTCGCTCAGCGTCACTTTGGATATTGGCACAGATAACGACAAATTGTTGAACGATTCTTTATACGTTGTGCGTGTTCCCGAGATCACGATAGGCCCTAAAACATTGAAAGCGCGATTGGCAAGGGTTGGCCGCACAAGCGTATCCGAGGTCCAGATTATGATAGCTTCGTCGACAGGTCAATGGTATCTTATCTTTTCTTCCAGATTGAAGTGCACCTCTCACAACAATTGTAGGTTTGTGCAGCTGGTTCGTGGGCATCTTCCCAATAGCCGTCTGCACTTCGAGGATTTCGGCGTCAATAACGTGAAGCGTCTGCTGGATTCATACAAGGATAAGCATGCTCTGTTCAACGACGACGTGTATGCAGCTTTGTCGTGTCATATTCCTTATGCTAAAACAGTGAACGTACAGGCAGGGCACTGGTGCTGTAACGTTGGCTGACATCCTATCTGCTTTAGGGGGTCACAAAGTCAAAGCTGTATGAGCAACATATCGCTGTCTTCGGTGCCGGTACTGCGGGCTTGGGAGTAGCACGCCAGGTCCGTGATGTCATGGTTTCCTTGGACAAAATACCTCCATCAGACGCCAATAACAGACTCTATCTACTCGATCGCTCTGGACTTATAAAAGCCTCGCTCGGTCGAGAGAACATCCGTGAAGGATTGCAGGACTTCGTGCGCCCGGAAGACGAATGGAAGGACGCGCAGGCAGATGAGTAGGGAAAGATTGGACTACTGGAGACTGTGAAGAAGGTCAAGCAGACCGTGCTCACTGGCTGTTCCACCCAGACGGGTGCATTCAACGAAGAGGTGGTGAAGGAGATAGCTCGGGGCACGGAACGCCCGATTATTTTGCCGCTGTCGAATCCGAGTAGACTGCACGAGTGCACGCCACAGGATGTGAGGTACTGGACGGACGGAAAGGCACTAATCGCTACTGGCAGCCCGTCCCCACCTTGCCGCATGCCTGGCGGAAAGGAATACCGGTGATTGATATCATACGTCGAACGGTGTCCGATTAGCTCAGCGGCCGTTTTCTTCCAGGGTTGCGGAATGCAATAGTGAGTCGGTCAGATGATCTCACGCCGTTGTGTCGCTGACATAAAACATCATGATAGATACCTTGGTATACCCCGGCCTTGGGTTCGGTGCAGTCGCCGCCAGATCCAACTTGTTAACGGACGCGATGGTGATCTCAGGCACGCAGAGACTGGCCGAGCCTTCTCCCGCGCTGATGATCCTGACGACTCACTCTTGCCGGGCTTCGGCAACTCCCCGCAAGTGAACTTCGAAGTGGCGGTAGCTGTTGCAGAACAAGCTGTCGAAGATGGTACCGCTGGTTTTCGGTGGAGACTGGAAGAAGTAAGGGGTAAGGTGAAGGATAAGCAGTGGAAGCCGATGTACAACAGCTATATGATCCAGATGGACTATGCTGATGAGATAGCTATCATTATATTACGCATGTAATTACTGGTATCCCTCGAAAAGATCGGGCTAACAAGGTTGAGCCACACTGTCGCGCCTAGAGGTTTTATCACGTCAAGAAGCACCCTTCCATGGATTGCTTCCGGATTCCGCTGCTCAGAATAACACCGGATAAAACATCCTCGCCCGGTATAATAGCAAGAGCCAGCAGCGCTTCCAGCCTAGAAGTTGTCTACATCCATTATGTACTGTCCCCCTATGATTTCCTTCAAGCGGTAGCGAGGAGTCTCGGTGTGAACGCCAATGTATCCGGCCGCGAAGCTCTCGAATGCGTCGCGAGCTTCCCCCTCTCCAAGTACGTCGCGAATTCGCCCGACCGCGGCGATAGTATCGTTTATGACATCCTGAAGTGTGTGTATAACTGATTTGCCCGATATAGTGGCCCTCTCGTGAATGTAGTTGTCTTCTTCTCCCGCCAGCTCTTCCTTGTAGAACGATAGGATATCGCTGTGGGAAGGTGTAAGAGCCTTGTCAAAATAGACATTCTGTACAGCTAAGAGCCACTCACTTGACGTAGCTGACGTACAGCGTGACGTCTCTATAGTAGCGGCTCTGAGTAACTGGCGATAATATTACGAATGAGGACTTACGGTATAGCTTGCATGTAGACCTTGACATCAGGGAATTTGGACTTCTCCCAGATGAAGCATGCATACGCTTCTGTTGTTGCAGTCATGCTCCGCTTGTATTCCACATAAGGTAGAGAGTCTGGGCCTAGTGCTGTCCCTGCAGATTCCTTCTCAAGTATCGCAGCATTGACAAAGCGCAGCGCAGAGGCGTAGATAGTGTTGGCCGTGAAAGTCGGATAGTGGTCCCACATCGATTGCAGAATCTTGTTGAACTTGTTGAACAGGCCAGATTCTTTTTGAACGGTACCGAAGCACATCGCCTGGTGGAATTCCAGACAAGCGATGGAATCGAGCACAGCGGGGTCGTCCATGGCAATGATAAATATTGTGAACAGGGCTATCTGTACCTTGGTCTCGAAGTCGGTAATGTGAGAGTATGCCGTAATCGTGAGCATGATGCCGGTGATGATATATGGTCGTAAGGCTTTTTCATGCCCCCATGAGCTCAAAGCTTCCCTGACTCGAACCTCGAGTTCCGGATCGCGAGAGTATTGCGGGAGCGATATCTGCATTTTATGAAGAAACTCGCGGACCGCTTCTGCACACATACTCGCCGTACTCTACAATAGATAACATATTATCAGCTGCAGCACATATAAAACATGTGACCAGGGGAAAAAAAAACCTTAGTGGCGGCCGTGACAGCTTCAGGCGGCGTATTATGTGAAGATAGCATGAAGGCAGTCTCTACGGGGCTGGAAGTGAATTGGCCACCATTATTAGCTTATGCTCACACACAGGGTATTGAGCACGTACCGATGCACGGCCGTCATAGTTGTAGTGGAAAGCCTAGACATGCAAGGTGAGACGATGATGAGACGACAGACCTCTGTCCTCGTCCTTATAAAGCTCGCGAAGGCTTCATACTATGACAACAAAATGTACCTACGGCGTCCCACAATTTCCTATCGCGTTTGGATCAGCGCGATATGGAGTGTGTACGAGATTGATTCGATGGGAAGTACCGTGACAGCCGTCCCCTGGCTCGTCATCGGAGAGGGCGCTGTGGTGTATCTCGCAGATTACGATACTGTCTCCGTCTCTCAAAATGGGGTGGATATGGAAGTGTATGACATGATACATGGTCTGGAATTACCGGGAGTTCCGCGAAGTACAGTCGGTCAGCTATCCGCCGAGCATTGCAAATCGCATAGTCATGCTACACATCCTCCCGTGTCGCTACAACTCTTATGGAAGCAGCAACGTCGAGGCGGCTGCAAGATATCAAGGTCAAATGCTCTGAAAAAGGTACTTATGTGCTGCGTTGATGCGTTTGCAGCATTCACGAATGCGAGTACGTAACCAGACAGCCTAAATGCGGCTCGTTGACAGTCCCCAGTAACGCGGATGTTGAGTGCGACCGATGAACTGGTCCAATATAGAATGTGAAGAGCTATATCACGAAACGTGATTGGTGCAAACAGTGGGAGTCAACCTTCGACATTGTGTCTGCTTCGGATAAGCACTTCAGTTTTGGTTTTTCGTTCTCCCCTGGAATAACGCCGGTCGGCTTCAGCAAGCGCTCACTGGCGCTCATTCACATTTTCCAAGTCCGCGAAAGCGGCATGCGTACGAGGGGGACAGACATCTGACGATATTTTCATCTCCGCAAGTACATACGGCCGATGTCGACGAGTTTTATCTCACATGTGAGCGTTCTACTACGTTCCCGACCATAGCAATTAATGGATGGGTTAATTCTCGCTCTGCAGAATCGTCGGGAAAGATATCATACATTGTGGAATCTCAGTATAACTTCTGTGGAAGGTATTAAGCAGTAGTGACATTTACGGCGTTGCCATCAACCAGAAATATACCTCAGTGAATCACTGCTACAGGCTGAATGGAAAGACATGTCTCTTGATTTATCCTAAGGACGGTATAGGACTTGATCGATTGATCCATGATCAACGACTTGTGTTATAATGATACTGAGGAGCAATCTTTGGAATGGGAAACGGCTATGTACGATTCGTGATGAAGAGCTGCACGATGGAGGTGGAGATACCGGCACCCCTGAATGGCCTGCACGGTCACGTGTTTGAGTAGAGAGAGAACAACCATTTATATGCAGTCATCGTAGGTACATGTGCGGCGGTCATAAGTGGTGAGGTAGTGAGTCGTGGTACGTAGTTATGGTCGTGCCGATAGGCGGCTGGGGAAATGGCTTACCCTGGATCGAATACGGTAACGGGTTAGTGTCTGTTTGTCACGTGTTTGAGTACGGTTTTGTTTTTTCGAGTGCTTCGGGGTTCTGGAGCCTACAATACTTGGTCTCGCCTACCACCGCAGTCGATACCACGTCTGGGGCATTTGAACCGAGACAACCCCCGTCCCTTTGATGCCCAATAATCTCGGTCACAATCATCTTCGCGAAGATATCCATAGTGTACTAGCTGTCCGAAGTTCCCCAGAAATGCTCCTTTGCCTCACTGAGGCCTCATGAGTATGAAGGCGTTGCGTCTCTTGCTTCCTTTTGTACGAATCGACAAGAATATATGTTACTCTAGTACCCCCATTACTACAGTTCTCAGATCCAGCACATATATGTGTGCCACTCATCTCGGACGGCGTATGCAGCATCAAACACAGCAGCTGTTCTCCTCTGTTAACGCCGCGCCGATCGGGACGATGTAAAGGCCGGGGGGTCTCCACCAGCTGGAACCAGAAACCATACGCGATCTGACTCGGATCCTCAATGTTCACAGCTTACAAGGGAGCCAATCGCGCGAGGCTACTCCTTGTAGAACGGCCATCGGAGTCGGGAGTAGGGTCCCATAAGATTGTTACGGATGAAGGCGCCGGTAAGCTGAGGGATAACAGATGCATGATGATTGAATTAGCACCTGTCGCCAGGCATGCATTGGTCAACTGTCGCGTTAATGGTGACAAAGAGTTGAACGTTGAACAGCCTCAGTCAGGTCAACTTCATCGATGGTCTCATGCGTGTCCGGCTCTTGTCGGATCGTAACGAGTCCATTTATGCCTGCGTATATCTTCAATCTTCGCGATTGCGTCCAACCTGACGGGGGACATGGAATCAAGTCGCGGGGCGTGAAGTCTCCATCGAGAGTCGGATCAAGATGAAGATTATTGGCAGGCAGGCTACACCGCCAGGCGCCTATTCCAAGGTCCGCGAGGCGGACCAGGACGCAAATCAAATACGCACATCCACCGCCACAGGGTCGAGCTACAGGATAACGCTGGTGTTCAGTTCATCATCGGACCTTGTACGACTTCGCGGACACCGCAGTATTGGAGCCACGTCTCCTAACCCAAATCCGCGGCAGCTCGGGAAGTGACAGATAGAACAGCTTGAGTAGGCAGTTCAGTGTGAGATTGACGTCAATGTGGCCGGGTTGCACACAAGAGCTGACCACATCGACAGATATCGTACCTGAGTAAACTAGGGCATTTTCTCTGCCAAGGCCTTGAGGTGGTCAAGGCATTATTGCTTTGCCGTCTCCATTTTGCATCTAGTAACATGATGTTTGGTGAAAATTGGGTATGCTAGTGCAGATCCTCCATTTGATGCTACTTCAGTGGGCTGGGACACCACTGTTGAACGTGGACTCTGGAAGAAGGGATCAATGCCTACATTGTCCATGATAAACGCGCCATCTATCAATATTTGGCAGGCGACGCACCTACCTTTGCCCCGCTACAGTATGCCGTAGTATGTCGGGGTGCGCCGTGCATTTCGTTGAAGCAGGGCTCCTCATTTCTAGCTGGTCCACAAACGCGAGTCATGTATCGCCTCGCTCTCACTGACACGTCACCGTTATGATATTCCTGAGCATTCCTCGTCCCGAATCGCGATCGGTATGGGTGAAGCAATTGGCCGCCAGAATGACGCTTTGCCTTGGCGTCGCGTGGTCGCAATAGCTGTGATTCGAGTGAGTATGGAGCGGCAGCTAATTGTGCCATTTCAATTTTGCAAGCAGATAAGCCACCAGCGAAATGCGGTCTCCATTTCAGCAGGTGTACGGAAGTGTGGGAGACTGGGCGCACCCAAAGAGACAGCCTAGACCTGAATTGTCAAGCTGCTCCGAGCGGCGGCCTGTCAATGCCGACATATATTCGATGAGAATTAAATCCCTGAAAAGTAGTTGGCTGGCTCGACGGTGTTAAGTAGGACACCGCGTGTTCTAGGAGCGGTGAATGGGCGCCGGCTTGTGTTTGCTGACCGTTTCGTTGGTACTGAGGCCTTATAGCCGCACTGGCCGACGCAAACTGTTTCCGTGGCGTCCATTCCACATCTCGAGAAGTCCATGAGGCCACCTTCGTTTGTCCTCGACACCACATGGAGAATGGAAGGGTACGAACGGAAGTCGATGTCGGACTTAAGAACATACCTCGGGATGCTCATAACGTGGAGGCCGCGCAGCAGCGCAGTAAACGGACCTTGAGCGCAGTATCCTTCACATGTATATCATGTTCTGCTTTTCTGCGATCGACAAGGAAGACTGAACGGCTCTCCCGGTATGTTGTCGTTTACTGAGTGGTTAGCTCACTGCAGGACAGGTTCTGAACGGTCGTTCCGCCACCGCATAAGTCCATTTGCATCTAACCCCTCTATAGAGCGAAGAAGAGTCAGAAGACCGACAATGTCCGAAGGCGGGAATGAAGTTAATGAACACATCAGTCTACTTAGTAGGGAGAACCTGCTGCGGTCTGGGTCATAGAGTTGAGACTTTGATCTGTGACTGAAGCCGAAGATCACAGTTCTACTCGCCCAGTTTCACTGGCACTTCACCCTGTAGAGACACTAGCGCCGGAGCTTGAGGCTCGGCCTTTACTCCAAATTTCCTAATATCCCAGCCTGATCTTGTCCTAGGCCACAGCAGACCTTCTTCAATTAGCACCGGGAGCTCAAAGTCTATCAAGCCGGCTAACAGCTTCGGCTCGAGCCTCCGATGGATGCCTGTCCTTGTTCCCACCGACGTCGGATCGAGTCAACGTATTAGTGAGCACCGTGCAAGCGTAATCCAGATTGACGCAACTGCCTCGGGTGCGTCTATGTCCGAAGCATCGAGATGCAATTAAACCAGCAAGCGGTACACAGCCTGCGGCAGCTTCGTCCTCCGGGGCAATTTGCAATGCGCGTGACGGAAAAGCGGGCTCCGTGAATACAGGGATGACGGCAGTGCACGCACGGGACTGGTCAGCAGTGGCCTCTGCAGTCGCGATTTGATAGGCGGAAGACACTGGCGGTATCCTTTGAGGTGTCCCCCATGAGACCGGCGAACCCATAAGGTGAGGCAGCCGTGACGCTCAATATGATTCGTTGATTCCCATAGTCCTCGGGTACATCTTAATATTGCTCTTGATGAGCTTGACCGGTGTCCGACGAGTCATCACCGAGGATCACTGATATAGCCGGAGTCGCGTTTAATCGTATGAGATGAGATCCTGGGTCTTCACTGACATAGAGATACCGCAGATGCGAGCAACTTGGTATTGACCAGATAGTAAACAAATACAGTGGAGGCAAGAGCAATGCAAATTCGAATTGGCCACAGGAGGACCGCCGACGCCGCATGCGCTGAGCCGCCGCATTGAGGATACAACGAGGATGTTACAAGGCCCAGGATGTTCCGTCCTCGGAGCGAACGTCGAGCGCGAATTAGCGATGCATTGAAAGAAGAGACCAAGACAAGAAGACCAGACCACGTTGCAGAAAGCGGAAGCGGTCGTCGCCGATATCACGTGTAATCGCCACACCCGAGGTCAGACGCCCTTGTCCTTGTCAGCGGCACGGCAGCGCACTGAATGTGGTAAGATCAACCCAGAGCTTGCGCATATTCTGTATTCTTACAACCATCGATATCGATGTCCCTTCACCCGGCCTTCATCATTGTATTCGACTTCTGCTCTAGCATGCTTGTTCCACTCTTCTCGTGCACGCGTTCCCGTTTCATCGGCACTGGCACTCGGTTTCAAAGCTTCACCATCGTCTTCACAATCATACAATCAGTTCGTCTTGACCGCGTGTACCCAATTTAGGCTTCTTGTCAATATGTCTTTTACTCTTCCAGGTTCTCACAGTACAGCTCCACTATACTGTACTGACTCTACCAGAGCGCAAGGTATATCTATATCTTACTGTGTGATTGAGCATTTCAGGGATCCTGGTTGACGGCACGATTTGGAGTCCCGATAGTCACCGAGCCATATTGCGCATCGGTGATGTTATGTGATCATGATTATCGGCCTTGGTGCCTACATTAGGCAACTCTCCTGCTATATCAGGCAGGTCTCCTATATCAAACTCTAATCACTCGTCATAGTTTCATATGTCGTCGCCTGTTATGATCTTAGACTTCAGGTCGTCTGGACTGCAAGGCTGGACCTCAGCACTTCAGTGTTGATCCAGAGGAGGCGATGCGACGTCCGCGTCTTTATACGCACCAGCATCCCGGACGCCCACATATTTGTGAAGGGCTTTGGTCTCCCACGTACGCCGTTGATCCGCCTGCCTCATTTTCTCTCTCTCACTGCCCGATTTGTAGATGCCAGAAGCAGACAAGGATGTCGGCAGCCGGCTTGTGTGGCAGAGGAATGGCGCCGTCCCATCCGAGCAGAAGGCTTCTTGTTCCCCGAGGTGGCCTCGCATTGCCACAGTGGTATCGGAACATGCAATCAGGGATACGGGATTTGCTTCTTCGCCGAGTCGGTCAGGGCCACCGTGCGCGGGAAGCAGCTGGCAGATCAACGCACCTTCCCCGCTGGACGAATTTGACAGTTGCGTATTTACATGGAGACTGCAGGCTTCCCTGAGCTGCCACTTTCATCGTCCCGGCGCGGGTTGCGTGCGATGAGGTCTCAGGAAGCAGATGCGTGTCGTTTCATCTCAGGGAGACGGTCGACGTTGAGAAGGACGACGATGCCATCTACCGAGGGAGAGGCAACGGGAGAGCGGTACCGCCCATAACGGCTTCGGGCGGACCATCTTCTATCTTCTTTCTTACTCACCCTCGTCATCGGCAGGGCGAGACCGCCGCGAAGCCACAGCCAACGCCGTGCGTTCAGTTTGGGATGAGGTGATGCAAATACGATTTTGGGCTGCCGGAGCCTATTGACTTGTCAGTCACCATTCGATCCTACTGGGCTATTGGAGGCCCTGGCGGTAGCAGATGCAGCGTGGCAGCCTCGCGGACGGCGTGCGCCGGGACATCGCGACGGTGCGCCACGTACGACTCCTTCACGACGCCGAGAGCGGCTACGGATGTCTCGCCCTACGTGGGGAGGACCACTATTGGCTACGCGGGCGCGCTCGATTAGTTGCCGCCGCGTCGAGCTTAGATGCAATTTTATGATAGCGCAGCGTTGGAAATACGGGATGGGCACAAGGGTCGCAGGCGCCGTACTGACAACGGGATGCGCGGGGCGAGTTGCGCGCCGTTGTCGTGCCCCCCGCCGCACAGGCTGGAAAAAGGGTGCGTGGCGCGGTGCGGCCTGCGAAGGATGACATTGAGGGATGCTATGATGGAGCCCCCAAAACGGGCGAGGGTGAGCGCGCCAGAGCCGAGCAATGCGAAGCGATTACGACAAGCGGCGTGTTCCACGAGGCCGGTCTCGACGGGCGCGCCGGCCGTTATTGTTAGGCGAACTCACATACGGAGGTAGGCTGCAGAAGCGCTATTGTCTTGTTCCGCGGGCCGCGCGCTAGCGGGCTGCGCAAACAGCTGGGGCTGCAAACACAATACGGCGGTGGCGGCGACGATCAGCCTGAGCCACGGCGGTGAGAACGGCTGATTGTGGGCTGTGGGAGCACGCGGGCACGACAATTGTGTCGTCGCTGCCACGCGACGGCGGAATGCAGCGATCGCAACAAAGGAATTTGTGACACGCGGAATTTGCGCGGAGTCGTTTCGTGATTATGTTTGGGGGCCGCCCAGCTGCGCGCATCTCGCCCGGGCGGCACTGTCAATGCGGACGAGGCCGTCCGTCAAAACCGGACGCCGCCTGCAGGATTTTTCGTCTGCACCACCCGAACAAGGGATTGCTGCCGCATGGCCCCCAAGCCTGCCAGGCCCACAATGTGGAGGCATGTGCCTACTAGAGAGGGCAGTTAGGGGCGTGGGAATCGGGAAAGCTAAATTCTGGGATGGCGGTGAGTGCCCGGTTAGGCAACTGGTGCGAGGGAAACGCCGATTGGCGGATCCGAGGCGCGTGCGAGTGACTGTCACCTCCTTCTTTCCGTTCCCGTCTGCTTGGGTCTCTGGCCTGCCGGTATAAATCTCCTCTCCACGATGTAGCCATTGTCACTCCATCGCCCGCCCGACGGTCAGCCGCTCCTCCCACTCTCCCCGTCGTCACCCGCCTCGCAATGGGTTTCTTCAGTTTCCTCTACACGGCCTCCGGGCTCAACGTGCGTGCCGTTCCTGTGCCCTCTGTGCCACACGAGCTGACCTCTAATAGGCCGCCCCGATCCTCTCTACAACCGAACTAACGATTGCCTATCCGCCGCGCGACCCCGCTGTGCGCCCGGCTCTCCGCACGCCCCGCCTCCCAATCGAGGTGGTCATGACCATCCTCGAGAGCGCATACGACGACACAGACCTCCTGACCAACGCCCATCTGTACGCCGCCTGTGCACTCGTATGCCGCGCGTGGTCCGTCCCCGCGCAGAAGCTGCTCTTCCGCCACGTTGCGCTCCGCTCTGGTCCCGCGTGCGCCGCGTTCGCACTCGCAGTCGACCCCGCCACGCCCCGGGGGCGCATGCTCGGTGCCGCCGTGCGCACCATGCGCGCGACGCTCGACCCCAGCCAGCCATACGCGCTCGGCCAGCGCGCCTTCGCCCGCGCGGTCACCCTCTGCCCGAACCTGGACACGCTTAGCCTCGCGCTCTACGGCCGCGACAGCGCAAGCGCCGCCGGCACCGGGGCGCACTCAGGCCCTGCCGAGCGATCGAAGGAGCCTGCGTCATGCTTCAGCGAGCGCACCCTCGCACTCCTGCGCGGCGGCCCCCGCATCCGCGCGCTGCAGCTCAACAACTGGTCGGACGACGCCGCGGTGCTCGCGCAGCTGCTCGGCGTCTGGCCCTCGCTCGCGTCGCTCGCCATCGCTGGAACACCTCCCCAGCTCCCCGGCTCGTCGCCCGCGCCGCTCCCGTGCACGCTCGCGGAGCTCAGCATGAACTTCCAGACGCAGCCGTCGCTCGAGTTCGTCAAGTGGCTCCTGCAGAACTCCAAGGCCAGCCTGCGCACGCTCGAGTTCGCGCGCGAGCCGTCGCTGGATATGCTCGAGCACCTCGCTGCCGATCACGGTGCCACGCTCCAGTCGCTTGCGCTCCCGACGTACTGCGGCCACGACGGCGTCGCGGCGCTCCGTACTTGCCGCGCGCTGCGCGAGCTCCGCGTCGAGAATGCGTGGGTCCCGCCCGCACTGGTGAACACGCTCCCGGGGAAGATGGAGCACCTCGCGTTCGGCATTGACGACACCACCGCGCTCGCACCCGTCGTGTCCGCCATCAAGCGCCGCGCCGCGCTCAAGGCGGTGACGGTGCACATGTGGCGCGGGGGCGAGCAGAACCCGAAGGTGAACGCGGTCAAGATTGCGTGCGCGCGCCTGGGTGTCGAGCTGCGCATCACAAAAGATGTCCGCGATTTCCGCGCGATTTCGGTATGTCTGTTGCGCGTGTGGCTGTCCTATTGTCACTGACAGATTCGTGTGGTTAGCGCGCGGTCCTTGACGCTTCCTCATAGACGTTCGATTGGAATCTGCCCATTGATCAAGCTCCGTTTGTATTGGCACCACGCATTCACGCCCATGACACCGTCACCAGTCCTACACCCGCCTAATGCGACGTCCTTGTGTCAATTCAACTCATTGTCTGTACCACCCCCTCTCGCTTGGACGCATTCCACCCCGACATACGCCATTTGCATTCACGACCGCTCACGACCGCTGTTTCACGTGTCCATATCACGCCGCTTCGTCTTTGCTCTTCACATCTCTGTCGCATCATACTGTCCATGTTCGTTCATCACCATTCGCAAGCAACCGGATCACGTCGCACCGCATTATCATAATCTATATCAGTCTCTGTCCGTCGTCTCGAGGATTGGAATTCGCAGGACTTTAGTGTGTTAGATGTAGTACAGCTAGGTAATCTGCACTGTGTGGGAGAGGGGGTGGGGAGCGTTGGCAGGTGAATGCAAAGAAAGTGCACCCCGTTCAAAAGAGTGTTCGTCTTGCGCATGTATTCGCCGTAGCTGTTTACTTCGCATATGATCACTCAGCATTTCGTCGCTCTATCACGCACTGCAATCAGCGTTGGTGACTGAGCTAAGGCAGGTCCTCCAACAGGACGTGAAATCTGCTGCTGCTATTTTTTCTCCTGCACATTTGGCTACCATCATCGATCTGTCCGTGTCGATCGGTTGGTAACTCTCGTATCCAGACGGTTCATCCAGATGCCAGTCGGGCAACAGGAAAGCATTGAAGACATGCAGAGCTGCGGGGAGCTGCAAGAGCCCGCTATTCAGCTAGGAATTATGGTGCGTCTTGCTTCGCTAGTTGAGCCGGGCGCCCGAGCGCTTGCGTGGCGCCACAACTGATGGGATCAATATGTGGCGCGGTGCCGCATCTCGTCACGGTGTTTCACCGCAGCCATGGGCGCGTTTGCTACACACGCACAGCTGTCATCTCGCATCTGTCGCTCGCGGACTGCATTGCAGGTTCCTGGCCTCCGCGTGTGCGAATTGACGCATGATTACCGGATGTCGAGCGGCGAGTTTTCGGTGTCTCCGGCCTTCTGTGCCAATGCGGCGCGTTCTGCGCGGGCAATGCAATGGAGGACGTCGATGACCGAGGAGCCCGCGTATGCTGCTCCCGCGAGGATGATCGCGATCAATCTTGCGTCTATGCTGGGCGTCTGATCATGGAGAGTGATGCAATACCCTCCATGTCTCGGTGATTGCGTCGCGATGGCACAGATCAGTGCAGCATCGCATTTGGTTGTGGTCGTGCGACACAGCTCCTCGCCCGCCGTCTCATCCTGGCAGTTTGGATGATGCGGCCAGTGTGGCCGTCTCAATTTGACAATGTTCAGACACCAAAATCATGTTCTCCCCCTTCGCAAAGCATCCACAATAGTTCCGGCGTGTGGGTGACAGAGGCCGCCCTCGTCGAGGCTAGAGGCACCGCCACATCGCTTAACAACCAGTCTCTGAGGTAGCTGATCGCTGACACCATCAATCAGCGCGCCCAGTACCGGCAACGCCGAGAGCCTTGGGCGACGACCCGTATATAAGCCTTGCGCATGCACCGATGAAGCTCGATTACGCCTCTTCCGCTTTTCGGGTTTAATCCACCTCCCTTTGCCTGCCTTCGCCTTCGCCTACAGCCTGGTGCTGCCCCTTCGCCTTTACGCTTCACGAGTTCATCATGTTGGCCAAAGTCTTCCTGTACGCCCTCCTGCCCATTGCTGCGATCAACGCGGCCCCTGCCAAGCGCGGCCGTGAGTATACCCGCTTCCTTTACTCGTATGAGGCGGACGCTGAACGGGTGTGCAGTGTTTGATGATGCGACGTCCTTGTTTGGCGATGCGACTTCTGCCAGTGCGTAGCGCCGTCCATGCGCACTAGAATATCGACTGATGCTCGGCTGCAGTCGATTCCGTAGTAGGCGAAGCCACCTCTGCATACCACGACGGTGTCCTCGAAGCCTCTGGTAGGCTCCCCTCTACCCACCACGCACACAGCATCTCACGCACACCCTCCAGCCACGCAGGTCTTCGAGTCGGCCACGAAGGAGCTCGGCACGTCAACCTCCCAGGTGTTCGCCACCGTCACCAGTACGTCCTTTCCCGCTCGGCTCCTCGGAGCCCGCGCTGACCGATCCGCCACAGCAATCAGCAGCACGCCCATCGTAGAGGTGACCTCGAGCGGCGGCCCCGCGATCACGCTCGCGACGTCCGGCGCGAGCAAGATCATGACCACCACCTTTGCGGGCCACACGTTCGTCGTGCCCTCGACCTCGGCGAGGTGAGTCTGCCCCGCGGGACTCGTGCACGTGGACGATGATGCTGATTGATGATGTGTGATGCAGCGCGACGCACAACGCCGCCGTCGGCATGCAGGGCCTCGCCGTCTCGCGCCCGATGCTTGTCGGCGCGGCGACCGTGCTCGGCAGCATCTTCGCGGGTGCGTTTGTCGCGCTCTGAGCCGGTGCGCCGGATCGTCGAATCTTACCGAGCATGACCGTCACGACCGCCACGACGCAAGCAATAACTTATTCCGGCTCTGGGCATTATTTACGAGATGTACATACCTTGGCTATTTGATGACTTGCTTTTTGATATTTATAGCGATGGTGGGCGCGTGCGACTAGCGGCGGTCTCGTGGCATACTCCCAGATGCAGTGAGCAGGCAATGGGACATTACAAAACTTGCTGTTGCATGCCACCGACTCGGATCTACGAGCGTGCTGCGGCCAAATAGGATAACATATGACATCTACCGCCACCGTCAGTGATCCTTGCTCTTAGTCATACGTACTACTCTCTGTGCGTCTCTGTCGACATAAACCCCCGCATCGGCGCAATCGCCGCGAAGTGCTTATGCGCTATCGCGAATCGCGTCAAGGACCGTCAACTACATATTATTATCTGCTCTAAGCACCGCTGGACAACTCGGTCGAGAATCTTCACATAACCACACGAGAAACGACGATGGGGATTCCTTCACGAGGGACGAGGGACCCAGCTGACGTTTCCATTGCTTTGAATTATCGAAGCTCTTGTAACCCTGCTTCTTCGCGCGGCTAGATGAGCTGCTCAACTGGTATAGGGCGCGATGAAATAGCGCTAATTAGCAGCGGGTCCCCCCCGAACCCCCCCCCCTCTCTCTACTTAGCCGTAGATTATACACGTTCATAACGCCTCCTCTGAGAGCCACTGATAGTCAGTTGTCACGTAGCGAGCGCCATGTGCAAAATAAATGTTCAACCTCTATGTCTCTCACTTCTCATATTTACTGATTGTTGCTGATCGTCTCTCGCGGATGAGGTAGGAAAGCATAGCGGCCGTTGCAAGAGCAGCGATCGACAAGCTTCTTTGAACTTTGAGTTCTCAGCTAGCCCTCGCGACTTCATTGTCGAGGCACGCGTCAAAGAAATCACGCGAGACTGGAAGATCGAGCCTATCCTTCGCCCTCACCTAATTTCCGGAATAATATTGTCCACAGGGGGGTACAGACATATTGCAAACCTGGACATCAAGATCGCGATTGCCCTGTATAGCGCACTCGTCATTGCCATGGACGATCCTGCGATCTTCGGCGCAGACTCTTGCCAGAAACTCCCCAAGCTGCTATGTCAGAAAGATAAACGCGACGATGCTCACGATGATACATTTTTGGAGCACCTCAGAGGAGTCATGGAGGAGATGTGGCGGTACTATCCCGAATTTGGCGCCAGTTCTATAATGGTGTCCACACTGCAATTCACAAATGGTATCCTATTGCAGCAGAAGATTAAGGATCCACAAGTCATGCGATTCCTCGATTACCGGAGGACCTTTGATGGGCTTCCGATGCCCTACGTTTGCTTCATATGGGAGAAGAGTAAGTTTGTTTCCGGACGCTAGCGTTTACATGCAGATTATCCCGTTAGTGAGCTTCTTTGACACCAAAGCTGCTTTGCTGAAAGATTACCTTTCAGAGATGCAGTGTTGTTTATAAATCTCAGCAAGTTCGCCCTTATGTTATTGCAAGCAAATAGAGTGAATGATCTTGATTCTCCCTCAGTGATATCATGTCGTTTTATAAGGAGGAACTCGCGGGAGAGACGGACAACTACATTCGTTGTAGAGCACGCATCACTCACAAGTCGGCACGTGAAGTTCTTCACGAAGTAATGGACGAAGCTATCGCAGCCTTAGATCAAGTTAACGGAGAAGGGGCGGCGAGGGACGCATGGAATAGCTTTGTGAATGGATATATGAACTTCCACCTCGATGTCCCTAGATATCGTCTGCGAGAGCTGTACGGAGGAGACTACATCCTGGACCGCATTAGTTATTGAGAATTTCATAGCCGGTGCAAAACATGTTGTAATACAAAATGCTAACGACCGTGAAAGTGCAGATGTTGCCATAAATGTTGGCCTACAAACTAGCGAGCATCTCTGCTATCCGAGCCCGCGGGCGGATATCGCATTGGAAAGGCTCTGGATGGCTGAGCATTACTGTTCATGAGTGACGCCATCGAAGCACATGCGAATCCTTACCTGACTAACCCGGACCTGAATGATATCGAAGGTGTTATAGCCTGACCCATAGCTTTGTGTGCTTCGCGAATGTCGAAAGCAGTAATCAAATTAGCTATTACGAGCCACACACTTGAATTGCCAGGGCAGATTCTGGAAATGTGCGATGCATTTTTATAAATACTGAACAGATAATCATTCAGCTCACCGTCTTCCAAAACCCAAGATCATCCAGCGGGGATTTGCCAGCTGGGCCGTAGCTTCGTCCATTTCTTGGTACCTCTCAGGTCGAACGACTTCAGGATCAGGGAATAGCACAGGATCCAGAGATATAGACCTATTGCAGGCTTGAGTATGCGAGCAACTACATACTACGATTATGCGATTACGAACTGAATATTCGCGATTATCATCGTTCCACGGGGGATGAAGTAGCTTCTGTATCAATCGTCGTCCGTAGTCTGATGAGGCAAACCTAAATCATAATATGCAGCTGCTGAGCAAAGCAGAGGAACATGCAACATACCTAGTAGTGTAATTGGCAACCACCTGAAAAGGTATTACATCTTACCAAGTCGATCTGCTTCATAACCCACCTATAAACTTCTCGCAAAACACATTCTAAGAATGGTAGCGAATTCCTAGCTTTGAAGTTAGGCAGACGATCCGTCCCCACAACAAGATCCATCTCTACTTGTGCCTTCTTGAGCACTTCTGAATAAAATAACATGGCAATAATGAAGTTCGCGATTGCTGTTGACGTCTATGGGACGTTTGAGACTGCACGAACCAAGTAACGTGTGCAGACAATACATACTGTATCAGTCACTGCTAACGTATTATAATCCCACCAGAAAATAATGAATTACAACAAGGTGTAGAACCAAGCACCTCCGTATAATGCAGCTGCCACCGCCTTGGCATTATTCGTCATGTATTCCGAGGCACCATCCTCCGTCGCATTGATCTGCTCGAGCGACGTTGACAAGAATGATGGCCTCACTCTCCCCAGTGCCTGAGATAGTAGTTGATATCACTCAAGATATTGTAGTGTAATGTTTTAATTCATGTTCTCACCATCTCTCGCTGGACATTATGCGCAGGTATCTCGTACACGTCTCTTAGAAGACATCGAACCTTTAGAGCCTTGCACTTGAAGTGCGAGCCCGGCATCCAGGTCGGTATGAATCTCACTGCCGTGAAGTCAGATTACGATCTAAATCCCATGCCAAGCTCACATGAGGGAATAAAATCAACGATCGCCGCAGCCGAATTGTTATTTTCCACCGTGGCAGACACTACGAGATCTGCTAGCTGGATGAATTCATCGTCGGATGATGTCGCGGTGCGTCCATACGCAATCTCCATCACGAGCGATGCGGAGAATCTGGTGAGGTCCTCAGCTGATGAATTGAGGTTTCTGGTGACTACATACCTCTTAATGTGTGCGAGAAATTCATTTGGTTTCTCGAAGAGCCTATGCAAGAGTATATTCACGTCTCTTCGTTGGGTTTGACGATATCCACTCAGCGCCTGTTTGTTCGTGAAGGCAGCTTGGTACTATTTCATCTGAGTATATAAGCGCATTTATTGCATGGTATATTGGAGACATACAAATTCTGCGCGAGAATGAACTGAGGTCTGTCGGAATATCCTCAGGTAGGAAATGCCACCCGATGCGTACGCATAAGATTGCAACCGCGCGCATGAATCATGAAACATACCGTAGTCGTTAGCCCACTTCATGAAAGCAGTGTAGAGATAGTACTTTGGAAGTTGATGAACATTACCAATCAATGGTAGTGGCGAAGGACCCGGGGGAAGTGGCAAGCTGTGCTGATACCCAGGCCATCGCCGATGTAAGTATAAGCACAGAAGGAATGAAGCGATAGCACAGCCTATATATTGGAGGTTCCAGTCGCTAATGTTCATGGCTGTTCCCGGTCCAGGTGCTGCACACAGGTCGTAAAGTGAAGGGACGTCCCTACCACACACTTTATACGCAAAGACATGTGGTGGCAGCGTCAAGCCATATAAAGCCCCCACAAATCACTGTAATGACATGCTCATGATGTCATGAGCGTTCTGATTGATATCGCCTGGTGCATCGACAATACCATATGCCAGTTATACCTTTCATGAAGTCTGAAATCAGGTCTTCGATAAATACACTGAATAAACGGGAAAAAAGGGACGAGCAGTGATCAGTTTGGGATGTGTATGTCCCTTTGTCAGTGCTGCATGGACACTACATGAGCCTCTTACGGGCAGCGCATAAACGAGCTCTGCTAAGAACGTCTCCAGATAAGGAGTCATGATGCATGATCGGGGCATATGCCACGAAGCGGCACAACTTTCGATATGAACAGTGGATTGGAATCCACTACGGGTAGTGGACGGAAGCCACGATTATCGGAAGAAGCGTCCGCTGTCATGAGGTCGAGGAGACTCGGAGAAGATGTGGCTTATCGAGCCTTCGGATGGAGACTCGCAGGCCGTACTAGGAATACATTTTACCTACGTAAGGCCATATGAGCCGATTGTTGTCTGAGGACAGGTGCACCCTCCACTTATTACTTACTCGCAGTGCTGATTCAGATCATTGCACAAAATGATTCGAACAGCCTCGATCTTGATCACTTTCCTTGATCGAAGCGCTGATCGATTCAGAAGCGCGACTAAGAGAAGCGCCGAGAGCAAGTTTCTTGCTTGTCTCCGCACATGATCATCTCTTCCGTACGGCCTCTCCGAGTCAGCTTCAGCAAACTCGGTATACGACTGCACACCATGTCCCAGCGGCGTTCGCGCTCCCCTTCTGCATCTCCTCGTGCGACAAAACGGCAAAAGGTCGATTTTGAGCCTCTCACTCCGGAGGATTATAAGAATGGAATTGTCCTTGCACCCATGGTCAGATCTGGCGCCTGTGCGTGCTCTGTGAATATTCCTGACCCGGCTGTCATTCATTTCCATTTACTCAGTACCCACCCGACTATATGCGCTCAAGCATGGCGCATCATTGGTATGGGGCCCAGAAACAGTCGACAAAGCCATCCTGCACACTACCCGGGAGGTGGATCGTGAGTAGTCATGAATTTCAGATGTCTTCCTCTCGCCGAAACTGTGTCTAGCGGTCACCGGTGTAGTCTCCTACGTGGGCAAGTCCAAGGCAATCTTCACCACCCACCCGATTGAAAAGCCCTACTTGATCTACCAAATTGGTTCCGCCGACCCCGAGGTTGCAGTCCAAGCGGCGAAAGCGGTCATGCAAGATGTCGCAGGTTTCGACCTCAACTGCGGTTGCCCCAAGCCATTCTCCACACATGCAGGAATGGGTGCGGCGCTGCTGAGCAACCCAGATCTCCTTTGCTCTATCCTCACCGCGCTCCGGCAGGCAATGCCGCCTGAGATCTCGGTGTCCGCGAAGATTCGCCTGCTGCCGTCGCAGGAGGACACGCTGAAGCTTGTCGAGCGAATAGTCAACACAGGCGTGAGCGCACTCACGGTACACTGCCGGACGCGGAACCAGCGCAAGCGCGAGCCGGCGCTGATTGAGCGGCTGAGGGAGATCGTGGACTTTGTGGAGGGCATGGGGAGGGATGTGGCTGTCATTGAGAATGGCGATTGCGAAGGGTTCGAAGACGGTTTACGGATACGCAGAATAACGGGTGAGCTCTTAATGCCTTACATTATCTGACGACTGTGCGAGGTGGCTGAATGTATGACTGATAATGAAGGTGCACATTCGGTCATGATCGCTACAGCTGCGGAGTCCAATCCCACCTGCTTCTCACCAGCTCCTCTCGTCGACCTTGAACAGACATTTATCCCTCAATACATCCGGCTGGTACGCCCTCACAATCCCCTCATATGTACGAGCTGACCTCACCCTGACTTGTTTTAACAGTGCAAATATCTGAATAACCACTGGTCCTCCACGAAGTTCTGCACGTCGCAGTTTAAGGGCCCGCATGTCAATACCTCGCGTGCTGACACCAAGGCGTTCCACGAGGTAATAATGCACGCCAAGAGCTACGACGATATTGCGCCACGCGTTGAGCCCTGGGCAGGCGAAGAAGAATTCAGGGCGATCGTCGACGCTATCGAGAGCCGACATGGACGGATCGCCCCGCTGAAGCTGACTGAGCAGGAGGGCGAAAGCGCAATTGCGTCGAAGTCCAGTCGGGATTCGCTTACACCTGAGGCGCTTACACCTGAGGCGCAGCAGATTGGGGAAACTGCGGTCGCCGAGAAGCAAGACGAACTGGTGACCCCTCCCACGGGCGAGCCCGAGACAGCTGCTATGAATACCCCGCTTGGGCCCGCGAACGAGGCGCGCCTGCCTATGCCTGTCATGCTGACCGGTGACCTTCCCACACCGACTCCCGCCCTGGTGTCTGGAGCAACTATTATCCCATTAGCTTGACATCTCTGAGTATATTCTCTCGGATGTAGTTCTACGTAGTAACACCAGGCCCTTCGACTATCGTAGCCGCTTCGTCATGCAACGCGTTTAGTAAGTAGCTAGATCGATTAGGTACTCCCCGCCCACCAGCTCGCGAAGCCGGTACCGCGGGTTCTGCGTGTGGAACGCGATGTAGCCCTTCTGAAAGCTGTCCCACGCGTCCCTTGCGTCACTCTCTCCGAGAATGCGCTGTATGCGCTCTGCTGCCGCTGTCGCCTGCTCTGCGATAGCACGGAGGACGTCAAGGGCCGGTATCCCTTCGATTTGCGCGCGTCCGTGGATGTAGTTTTCCGTATCCCCTGCGAGTTCTTCCTTGTAAAAGGACAAAATGTCACTGAAAAAGTATGTGAATTATGATGATCAAAGCTTATAGTTGACTATTACTTTGTGTAGTTGATTAACAAGCCGGCATCGCTGATGAGTGGTGAGACATGGTCAGCTCCACTCAATGAACCAATAGCATAAAAACGGCTTACGGAATTGCTTGTATATATGCGCCAACGTCAGGGAACCGTGCCTTCTCCCAAATGAAACAAGCGTAAGACTCCGGAAGCCCTCCTAGGAAGCGTCTGTATTCTACAAACGCCAGACTATACACTTCTCCGCCAATTGTCTCTAGCATGTTTCCGCATACGAATCCCAGAGCTGAATTCAATATAGCCGCAGCCGCAAATCGCGGGTAGTGCTCTCACATTGCCGCCAAAGTCCTGGATAGATCGCCCAGCATGCCAGTACTAGTGTCTCGCGGAACGGACCCGTTGCAGAGCTCTTGGCAGAGGTTGGCGTATGCGGCGCTTTTCGTCCATACTGACTACGATGGCCGTGAAGAGGACGATCAGGACTCTGGTCTCTAGGTTGGCAATGTGGCTGGATGCGGTCTCAGCAATGATGACGGAGGCGATGATATGTGGACGGATGCTCGGCCCGTAGGCCCAGGATTGGGTGGACTCCTTGACGCGTGCCTCGAGTGCGAGGTCGCGAGTATAGGAATGCATGTCGGTGCCTGACCCCAATCTGTGGAGGAATTCCATGATGACCCCCTCAACATTCTTCATCTCCTCATCCTGATCGAATGGAAATGCATTATACACTCCAGCGGGAGGACATGACGTACCTGGATGGGTGAGTTCGTAGAGACTGCCGCAATACCATCGTCTGGCATTCTTTTCACAGCTGAGGCGATGTTCAGGACGATCAAGGCAGTGGACTACTCTTGCTCGATTCAAACTTGGGGTTGCCACCGGTCACCGGTCCTGGGTCCTTTTGTCGGCGCGCTTCGGTAGAGTCTGAGTGATCACAGGGCGGTTTGCAATAGATGCTGTAGGAAATATAACTAGTACGTTATTGTGGAGAGTTTTCGCATGTGTATGGGATATGATTAGCCGGATGACTAACGGCATAACCAGATGGGGGCTTTCAAAGCGAATGCTCCCTTTGCTAGTAAACAATCCATTTGAGGTATTAAAAATACAGCAACACGGTGGATGATGCCGTTAATCTGTGCTGCTGTAGGTAGCGCACACCTCATCCCTTCCATATATCAGCAAACAGCTGCATTACACACGCTCATGTGGAGGAGGAAGATAGAGGAGTGTTATGACCTATTGAGGAAAAGAGCTTCAGTCGCATTAATAGACGTCCGCAGCACTACCATTGCAGCTGAATAGCTCTGAGCTCCAGACTTTAGAGGATGCCTCGGCCATGAATCTAAGTGTGAATTTGCGAGGTCTTCGGTTAATAAGCTGGTGTGCGTACCGCGATCGGGAGTTGTATACGAGCGCCAAGCCCTGCCGAGGTATCTAAGTTGTGCTCCGCTCGCTTGGCGCTGGCGCTGAGCGCTGAGACCTTACCACCTCGGTCGCAGTAAACACCTCTGTCGAAGGCGGTATGTCGTCAATACCGCGTTGGATTGATGCGGCCGTGAAGGCGCTCAGCCTTCCTGAGAACAAAGGGCAAAATGGTATGCTCTATGCTATCAGTAAAAATGGTTCACTATATATGTTGATCCAACATTCCGTAGTGTTTCAGATGGCGACAGTAGATGCATCCGGAAAGCCCAAAGTGCGCACATTGGTACACCGTGAACTGTTTCAACCAAAGGGACGCCCAGATCTACCCGTGATCCTCACCACAACGGACGTCCGCTCACCCAAGGTGCAAGAATTGCACGCCAATCCCTACGCCGAGCTCTGTTGGTGGATGGAGGGTTCAAAGGATCAATTCCGTATTTCTGGTCCAGTCCGCGTTATACCGTCCCCTCATGCAGACAGAACAGCTTGGGTCAAGTGCGGGCTATCTGTCGCATTCGATGTGGTCGATAAGCAGAAATTCGATTTGGAGAAGAAGCGATTGGAGGTCTTCGACGGTATGAGCGCGCATATGAAGGCGAGCTGGTGCAGACCTCCCCCAGGAAGCGAGTTACAATCCTACGAAGAGGCAAAGAAGTGGACGGGGAAAGTCCCGAAACTGGGCGAGGCGGAGAGCGAGAATGATAGACGCAATCATGAACAGGCACTACAAAACTTTGCTCTCGTTCTAATTGAAGCAGTTGAGGTAGATTGGGTTCAACTGGGAGAACAACCTAACCGGAGGACGAAGTTCCTGAGAGTAGGCGAGGAATGGACAGAAGAGATATCTGTGCCGTAATTTACCTCTGGAGGTGTCAGTCGGCGTCGAACTGCATGGTATGGTCGTAATTAAGTAACTGTATGTGTATAGCCTTTGTAACAACAGTAGCGGCAGAATTATTAGTAGCGGAGGCCTTATGTCAAGTAGTATACACCGTGCCTACTATGTCTATCTGCCATCCGTTTCTCGTGGTGTGCTACAGCGGAAATCATGCTTCGACTTCAACTTGAAGGTAGTAATTGTTCTCAATCTGCCAAACCTCAATGTGTAATACCCTGTCATGATCTGTTATATTTCTTTGGTGATAAGGCAGCCCTATTTGCGCATATACAAGTGCGCTTGCCACTGGACGGCCATCGACTAAGTGAGCGTACCGAGTTTCTCATACAGGGTCTGGCATCTCACCATAGTTGTAGACGAACGAAGCATTGATGGGGATACTCGCACATGCTGACTGCAACTCGGATATTTTGCCACAGGTTCCAGGACATAGGCGAGGAAATCTCACGCATCTAGCGCCAGGAGAATTGCGCGTTCGAGATTTGGGATCGCAAAGCACATCGGAGGATCCTCGGTAGCTGTCACTGACAGCTATGCCACTGCCTCGCGTTCGGCTATACTTGAGCCACAAGTTGAGTCCGACATCCTGGAGGACCCTTCGACTATGATTGCTGGATTCTAGATGGGCTCACAAGGGTTCGTGTAGTACATGCCTTATTCGCACGAATGGCAATTTGTGTAACGTTCTATCACGAGTTCACAGTATGTAACCGAACCACCGAGAGTGCTCAATCCGATCAGAAATACTGCCCTCCCCGTCAACGGGCTCCAGCCCAGTCATTGCGACACTGAAAATAATAAAGCGATATGTTGCATTGTACCGCGTTTGGCGACATCGTCCTAGTAATAGACTCCATGTACGCCATCAAAACACAAGCACGGATCCCGGATAATGCCTCTATAGTCATCGAAGCAAACACAAGCGCTTATTGTGGCGCGCTGAAAGTAGATATAGATAGCGATGTCATGAATGATGTCCCACTGCTTTTTTGAAGAGATAGTTGCGCGAATTGACTCGTTAATGTAATAGAATCAAGCTAGGCTACGAGCTGTGTGTGGTTAAGCCTCTGTATATGACCCAATACGAGTCCCACGCTCAGCGTTTTGATCATTGATTGCACCAAACGAAGAACCTGAAATTTGTACACGGGGCATCTCCTATCTTTATGAGTTCATCACACTCCTTAAGGAAAATTATAGTAGCACTATATAAGTAGACACTACATCACTCAGTCAATAGGTGTTTCATCAAGAAGATAGCTAATGTCAAGCAACTCTCGTAATCGATAGCGGGGGCTGAGAAGGTGAAACTGGATGTAACCTTCAGCGAAGCTCACCCAAGCATCCTTGGCTTCTCCTTCTCCTAATATCGCGCACGTTTTCTCGTATGCCGCAACAGTTTCGTCTACTACCTCGCGTAATGTCTCCAGCTGTGCCTTTCCCGCGACCCGTGCTCGGTTATAAATGTATGTAGTCGTTTCGCCTGCCAGCGCCTCTTTGTAGAATGATAAAATATCGCTATGAGCAGATCAACGCTGTCAATACGGTTCGCGCATAGAAAATCAAATAGATCCCACTTCGCAAAATTGATATATACTGTGGCAGTTCTGTATTACGAACGAACAGCTGTTGGAGATCACGATACCGCGATATTAAAGTTCGAGACTCACGGTATCGCTTGCGCATATACTTTCTCGTCAGGGAATCTGGTCTTCTCCCAGATGAAACACGCATAAGCTCCTGGCATCCCCGTCAAACCACGATGATATTCGACGAAGGGTATGGTCCGCGCCAGTCCGCCACAAGCATCTTCTCCAATCATTTCGCCGTTCAAGAGGTCCAGTGTACTTGTCATTATAAGGCCGGCACTGTAGCGAGGATATAAATCCCACATATTGGCGAGGACCTTCGCCAAATGTCCGAGAATCCCCGGGTCCTCTCGAATCGAGCCATCGCAGAGTCTCTGAGAAAAATTGGTGGCCGCTGATGCCGCCGGATCATCAATAGATGTAACAATACCTGTAAGAACAGCTATTGCGATTTTGGCGTCCACGGTGGGGAGATGGGAGTACGACGTCTCGGTAATGCTGATTCCGGTAATTATATGAGGACGAAGAGTAGCTTCGTTCTTCCATGACCGCGTAATGTCTTTGACTCGCGCCTCCAGTTCGTAATCGCGTGGGCGATCGGGATAAGAGTATTTCATCCTGCTCAGGAACTCATTGATGGTGGTTCTTGAGATCGCGGATATAGACTCCTGACTGGTTCAGAATATTACAATGTCATTTGAGGGAAATATTATTACCTCGTATTTTGTTTTGTCGTTGCAGCATATGGCCGGAGTAGACATAATGGACACAGTTCTATGCATAAACCACTGCGAATGAGATAGTGGAGCGCACAACACTGCTGAGAATTAGCGTACTAGAGTCAGATCCCAGATAAAATGTCTAGTAGAGCCGACGCAGGATGGGAGAGGGTGCTATACAAAGCGATCCGCTTTGTCGCACATTTATGCAGATGCGTATTCACATGCAACGGCAACATTGATTCGCTAGATGCCACCATGTTCGTCCGTCCCCGTGAGCTGATCCCGGCTTGGAATCGTCAGATAGATTCTGAGATATACCGAATCGAGATGAATTCGAAACCGTTACGCATGACGTACTTCCTGTTGAGTACACGCAAGACTCGAGCATTCTGCACCTGTCATTAGTGCATATCCTAGTTTAAGCGCGAAGATCATGCATCATGATCAGTCCTGCAAACAGAATACTCGGGTGGTGAATCTAGGCGCTCGCTCAAGGGTACTAACGCAGTGCGCGTCAATGCTGCGCTAATAGACCACCCACCCTAGGGCAGGGCATGTCATCCCAGAATAAAACAGGCAAGTCAGCGGACTCATGAGCGCTTGAGCACTCACCGGCGGAAAGATGATTGCGACTCGAACGGCTATCGGGGCTTGGACACGTCGCACTTCATACTCACCGGACCACACATACGAGACATGGCTGCCACTCCTCGCTGGGTTAATGCACTCTTGTCGGACCTGGGCTCATCCGAAGGCAAGGGAAACGGTGGTGCTGAATCTAATATTACCACTCTGTTTCTGGATGCTGAGTTTCTGTGTATGATGTAGTGTATCAGATTGCGACTGTGGAAAGCGATGGCGTCCCACTGGTCCGCTCCATCGGACATCGCGAGCTTCTGCATGCTGCTGGCAGCCCCAATTTACCCATTCAAATTGTGACGAGCACCGACATCCGCACTCCGAAGATTGAGCAAATGCGAAGATCACGGACAGGTCTCGTGGAGCTATGCTGCTGGATGGCAGGTCCTAAGGATCAGTTCCGTATACTCGGAGCCACGCGCTTCGTCACCGCACCCGACGTCGGGATCGATGCGCAACCCATCGACGTCAACAGGCCATCATTGGCCCTGGATAACATGACCGGGCAAGGCTTTGATTGGGAGGCCAAGCGGCAGGAGCTATTTGACAGCATAGATGAACACGGCAAGGCATGGTGGTGCAAACCACCTCCCGGCAGTGTCATGGATCCTCATGCGAATCCGAAAGATTGGCCGCGCACAATTCCCAAACTTGGAGAAGCACAGAGCGAGGAAGACAGGTGCAATCAGGAACGGGCACTGCACAATTTCGCTCTAGTGCTGATCGAGGTAGTAGAAGTGGACTGGGCGCGGTTGTCGACGGACCCACATCAGAGGACACGTTTTGTCAGAATTGGTGAGGAGTGGGAGGAGCAGACGCTGATGCCCTGATTTCATTGATCTGTATTCTCGTACAAACTTGTATCGATTGTATATGGTTCGACATAGAGCATACATTTCATCACTTATCATTCTTCCTTTAGACATCACAGCTTGTCATTTCTATGAGGAACTAGCCAAGGGGCACCGAGGATTGCAACTCATGCTACGTAACTTTCCGACAACAATCCTGCTATGTCATCGATAGCGACAAGAATATGCAAGCGTACTTACGAGCGCACTGGACGGCCTTGAGAACACATAGTCGTAAGAAGTGAGTTCTTACGTATCGCCTGCAGCAATTGCAAAGTTTTGTTGCAAGGCCAAGGCCATCGCTCCGCTATCGGAGATGACATTGATCTGGAAGAGAAGGGCGTCAGTGGAACATGATCGGCGAACAGGCATGTGGCATCGAGAATGTATCTCAGGAGGCGGGTGTTCAATGTCAACACCCGTGATTTCCACGTATCGCCGCGGAGATTAGAGGGGCAAAACAAAGGGCAACGCACCATGTCGAAACCCTCCTTCGCACGTCTGGCTGCCGCAGCACCAGAAGTACAGTACATTGCACTGTGACCAGCAAGCGTTCACATGTTACGTTAGTCGGGGAATATCAACTGATATAAATCATACCATTTCTTCCCGTGTGCGTGTGCCTTACGGAGGATCTCCTGGATCATAGCCTCGATATCAGGATGCGGGTCAGGAGACGGTGGAGGATATCCGTGAGCCAACGATAAGTCGTACGGGCCAATGAATACACCGTCTTGTTTGTACAAAGGTTCATTCACTCAGCTTCCCTGCAAGAAGGGACTGGAACATACCTAATCCTTCGACTGAAAGAATCGCATCCAAATTCTGCATGGCCTCCACGGTCTCGATCTGTACAATTACGATAATGCCGTCGTTGGCAGTGTTCAAGTATTCGGCAGCCGAGAGACCCCAGATGGATTCGGTGAAGGGGCTCCCGTACCCACGCCTTCCCTGTGGAGGGAAGCGGGCCGCTGCAACGACAGCCGTTGCTTGGGCGGCAGTGGACACCTACGCAAGCCATAGCCCACCTCATTGTTATTCCAGATGCATCCGACGGAGTCGCATGTCAGCGTACCATTGGCACAACAACACCCCGTGCGCCAGCGTCCAAAGCATACTTGATCTGCCATGCGGCGCTGCTTTCAGCACAGGCACCTGTCGCTGGAATGCGTACGATGACGCTGGGCGCGGAACTTCCCAAGCTCGACACGGCCTGGATGGTCTCACCAGCGCCGGGCTGAAGCGATGTCATTCCGTGCTCGCAATCGACAGCGATCCATGAGAGATGGGGAGAAGCAGCCGCGGCGGTGCGCGCGTTAAGGGCGCCCGGCAGTGTGATCCACGCGCCGAACGCTGGCTTGGAAGCACGAAGAGCCTTAATCAGTGTTTGAGACGCCATGCGGAGTGTTTCGGCTATAGCCTGAACGAGTTGTTTACACTTTATAGGGGCTTTTGAAGGTGGGATGTAAGTGGAACGTGACCTTGCTTCGAAGACGGGGTTGACTTCGACGGGGTTGAAGAGAATACCCAGACGGAAAGTCTACGGAGTCGCGATGACGTGCTAAGGGCCAGAAACCTACCATCTTCACGTTCTGATGAATTCAGTGAAGTTCAGGAAAGCATCGCGAACTGGTTATTAAGCAAGAGGTCTCGGCTTCTCAGAGCAGTCATAGTGGATCGTCTGCTCAGCTGACCGACATGAAGACTGGTGTGACTAGCAATGTGAGAGAGCAGCTCGGGATTTCGGGGTTCATTATGGTGGTATGACGAGCTCAGCAGACCTAAGCAATGGTCAAAACCATTCGTCACGCGGCCGAGAGCAAAATAGCAAAGCACAGGTATCTTGGGGGGCCCTGTATACCCAGAAAGACCTTGATGCTGGGCATTAGCACGTTCAATTTGACAAGCCCTTTTGGCCAGTCCAGATCGTCTGTCAATGAGATTTTGTTCAAGAAAGCAGCTTGGTAAAATGGTGCTATCAGCCACCACGCAAAAAATGTGGTGCACAATGTAATGTCCACCAGTAGCAGAAAGTATGTCCCCGAAGAGAAAAGCACAATATGAGACTCATGGTCGAGAGAGAGAGAGCTAGGCGAGAAATTGAAATTAGCACCTATATAGTCTGATAACGTAAGCTTATCTCAGTGGTGGTACAACGACTTAGTTGCTGTACCTAGACAACGTAAGCTTATCTACGGGTACAGCGCATAAGTACGGTATATCGTATGCGTATCGTGGGAGACATACTTCAGTCGTGGGGTGGTACAACGACTGAGGAAACGAGCGAGCGAGGCTATTCGAACCTAACTACACGTGACTTTGGCAGTTTGACATACGGTGGCAGCGGAAGTACGTTCGGTGACGACACTCCCCCTCAGCGCGAACGAGGGAAAGCGATGAAAGAGAGAGAATGTCGCATGTAAGGTGGAAAGACAAAAGAGAGAGTGTACTGTACAGTAAGGGACGAACATACGTTAACGACACATATAAGCGCTCGAGCGTTACTCGTGCACGTGACTAACGCGCTCGCTCGAGCTCTCGAGCCGTTGCACCAGAGGCCATCCTCTTCGCCAGGACTCAGGTGGTATATTCACAGCTCTTATCTTAGTCTACTAGACTTTAAGAGGCTGGATAAGGTTGTACGTGTCGTGCACGGGCTGAAATAGAGCGTCGACTCAGGGAATCTGGCGAAACTTACAGTGAGCCGCTCAAAGGACTATAGACTATTATTATGGCTCCTGTAGAACCTCCCATTGGTGCCCTCGTAGAGATCCCCGTTGGCAGAGGGGTAGTCAGGTTTGTTGGTTCGACATCCTTTTCTGCCGGTCGCTGGATAGGCATTGAGCTATCGGGACCAACTGGCAAGAATGACGGTACTGTGCAGGGCGTGAAGTACTTCACCTGCAAGCCCGGACATGGTATGTTCGTACGGCCCAGTCAGGTCAAAATACTCGCCGCGGAGCTGGCACCTGCGCCTCCGGTGAGTGCCCTTCGCTCTAAGCAGTGAGCAACTGGGACGAGATGATCCGTAGCCTGCAGCAGCGCGACCCTCACCGAGTCATCAGCGAGGGGCGAGCACTAATCTTTCACGCTCTCAATCAACTCGTGCTGGTCCCTCGTCTCCAGGCCGTACTGCCCCTGCTTCACCGCGCGAAGGTACCCCCGTAAAACCTTCCAGGGGTCTCTCAGCCAGCAACTCCCTCACGCCTCCACGCACTTCGCAGCTCAGTGCAGCCTCGAATCGCAAGCCATCTCTCTCTCTACAGCCTCGAACCTCAATTGTCCGCCAGTCATCTCTCCAATCAGAGTCTAGCGCTGGCTCTCCCATCTCACGACAGCGTAGCGTCGACAGCTCTAGTTCGGATGCCGCGCCGAAGCCACCGCTTAAGAGTCCAAAGCCCTCACCCATGGCCGTGACGCTCTCTCCTGTACAACCTTCCCTGCAATCCTCGCTATTGCGGCGCGTATCATCTCCGCTGCAAGAAACCGAGCCTGAGGTTGAGGAGAGTATCGCTGATGAGCCTGAGCCGCCTGTTGTAATCCATGAAGCGACGCGTCCAAACACCCCCGTAGTATGTCTTCTGATTTAATGAATTGAAAATTGCAGCTTCATTGCAATGTTATAGCGAGTTGTCCAAGACGACTCCGAGGTCCAAGAGCTTCGCGCCAAAATCAGAGTCATGGAGGTCAAACGGGCCGAGGACGCGCGACGTGTACGCGAGCTAGAGACGCGGCTCACAGAGGCTGAATCCTTCGTCGCGCTTCGCCCGAAGCTGCAGGCGAAGCTCACGTCACAGCAAACCGAGCTCATTGCGACGCGGCGCGAGCTCGCGGATTCACAGCAGCTCGCACAAATGGCAGAGAACCGCATATTGGACACGCAGGAGCAGCTCGAGATGGCGATGCTTGACAAGGAGATGGCGGAAGAGCGCGCGGAGATCGCGGAAACGGAGCTGGAAGAGGTCAAGGAGCGGCTGGCGGTGGTAGAGGTTGAGTTACAGGTCCTAAGGGAAGGCGGTGGTGTGTCTTGCACAATAATAACAGAACCCTTGCCCTTGCTGACAGGCTCACAAAAGGTGGCGATGAGAACAGCGAGAATAACGTGAAGCAGTCACTCGCATATATCCAGCTCGAAAAGCAGAATGAGCGGCTGAAGGAGGCTCTTGTACGGTCAGTACTGGCCGCAACTGCACAACCCAAGGGAGCTCAACTAAGAATATCAGCCTTCGTGACATATCTCAAGAAACGGAGCAAGAGCAGCGTCGGCGGATTACGGATATGGAGAAAGATGTTAGCGACGCGGAAGAGCTGCGAGGTGCGCTGCATTGCAAGCTGTCCGGAGACTTGCCTGACAGGTGAACTAGTGCAACTCGAGGAGGCCTTGTATAAGCTGGCCAATGCTGAGGTACAGGTCGAGGAGCTGAAGGAACAGCTGGATGATGCACTAGGCGCCGAAGATCTGCTGGTTCAGCTGACTGAGCGGAATTTGATGCTGGGTGAGGTATGTGTATTCTTATTGCGTGCATATTGCGAGGTTTCATACTGTCTATGCGCAGAAAATCGAGGAAATGCGGATAACGATTGAGGACCTCGAGGCACTCAGGGAGCTCAACGATGAGCTTGAAGAAAATCACGTTGAGACAGAGAAAGCCATGCAAGAAGATATCGGTGCGTGACTTTGCCTCATTACCATGACTCCCTTTTGACATTCGGCTGTGTAGACTCCAAGGAAGCGCAGATCAGAGAACAGGCCTCAAAAATCTCGACACTGGAGGACGCATGTCAGGATCTCGAGGGCACAATCATCCAGTTCAGGGAACTGGTTATGCAACTACAAAGGTCTGCCTGTTTCCTAACATGGCGTTGGATAATCATTGATTCTTGTCTCTGCAGCGAGCTCGATACCCTTCGTGCGGAGACGCAAACAGCGCAGCACGAATCTGCCACGGCTGCCTCTCAGACTGCCGCGATGATATCATTAAATCTCAGGCTGCAATCCTCTGCATCGAAGAATCAAGCTCGTCACATTGACCTAGAAGTCAAGAGGATCGAGGCAAAGGAGGCTCGGGACCTCCTGGGCATCATTCAGGTTTGTTCCTAGACCTCTTGCGCTACTGGACGATGCTAAGAACATTCCTTCCAGCCGTATCTGCCTCAGCTATATGTGGAGACCGACATGGACGCCACTAGCTGCTATCTATTCTTCCAACGCCTGGCATTGAAAATAGATCTCATCAACACGGTGGTGGCTCAGGCCCACAACCTGCCTGAATCATTGAACGGACCGGTGTCGGACGTTTTAGTAGGGGTTTGCGAGGTATGGCGTTGATCGTGCTGTGTGCTGAGCTGTGTCTGACATAAGTAGATGCGAGGCCGCCTATCAAGCTTGTCTACCACATGCAAGCGCTTCGCCGCTGTTCTGCGTAGATGCGACGTAGAGTCATTCTTGAACATTGGCCGCATATATCCTGATGTTGCGCCGATGGAGAAGCGGATCGACATGCACATCGACCTACTTCGTCGCGAGGAATTCCGTGAACTGGAATGTGTCAGTGATGCTGCGAAGTAAGTCCCTCACCCATCAACTTACCCTCTGAGCTAAGGAAATGCGTCGCCTAGGATGCAGGCTCAATTTGATCACCTATCGGAGACGTACTTCAACAGCTATGACTTTGACCTGGGTGAACGTGAACTTGGCTTTGCTCTGGCATTTGACCACGATCTGGAGATGTTTGCTGCCTCAGTCGGACTCATTAAGACTGCTGTAGCAGGTATCATGAAAGACCAAGGTAATAATCCTGGGATTTCCAGAGTAGCGAATTATGCTCATGCTTTTTCGAAGACGTGGAAGTTGAGCTCGGCGATATTGATGCCGAACAGCAATTCTTTGGACCGCTGCAGAAGCTGCTCGACCAGTGTAGAGGCGCGAAAGTCCTATCCAAGTATGACAATGCCATGTCTTTTGTGGCTTGGGTGCTCAATAGTCTTGTAGGAAACTTGCAAAGCGTCTTGAAGACTTAACGCAAGATTCTGCAGCCCTGAGGGCCCAGCTGGTTCCTCAGCTACAAGCTCTCAACAATGTCGTACCTGAGCTGGTCAACTTCGGTATCTCGGTAATAACCTACCCTGTAGCTGTGTAAACCCCGGCTAACGCCTTGCATGAATTTTTCTAGCTCGCGCAACAAGTCATGCCGCACCTTGGTGATGTGCGGAGTGCAAAGGCACCGTTCAAGCTCTCGGCAGTGCTATCCTTTGTCAGACAGACTGCAGCATCAACTGTCGCCAAGGGACGAACTGACGACGTATCATCGTGGGACGCCGTTGCCGAGTTCTTCTCGCAGGTTGTGCAGGAAGCTAGCAAATTGCTACCAGTGGCCTTGGAGTCGGAGAACGTTGTCAAGAGTGAGTATTACGGAACTCGTCCCAGTGCAGTATTGACTCATATGTGTGTTCAGTCGCTGGAACGGCTCCATGGGTTGTTCGCATTGACGAGATCAAGGCGGCGACAGCGATTAACGTGGAGGCAGAGCGCAAGGTCGCACAGTTGAACGATGAGATGCAAGGCCTCGTACGCACACTCAAGACCAAGGATCAGAACACCCAGGAGGCATCTGTCAAGATTGAGCTCATGGAGCGGCGCATGGAGGCGTTCAAGAAGCAGGCTGATACCTTGGTGGAGCTTGAGAACGAACTGAGCAAGGCGCGGAAGCAAGAGCGCGCATACGAAGAGGCTATGGAGCAACTCCAGGCAGACTTAGATGCCCTTGAGCAAGACAACGCTAAGCTCAAGGCTGTGGCGAACACGGCCGAGAAACAACGTAGGAAACAAACATCGTACGTTGAAATGTGGCATCTGACGCCGTTACAGCCACAGGCAACCAGCCTGCAGAGCCGGAGAATGTACCCGTTGAGGGTAGTCTTGAAACGTCTTATCTGCTTGAACAGGTAGGACTACTTCGCATGCATGTCAATGGTAAGCTGACATCAGTATTGCAGATCGAGGCGCTTCGGGGGACTGTCCGTTTCCTTCGCACAGAAAACTCTTATCTCAAAGGTCAGGATCTCCTTAGGGAAATCGAATTGTTGCCACCACTACCAGAACCCATCACCCGAGAACAAACGCCACCGCTGGTCCCATCCACTCTCTCAGATTCGGAGGATTCAGACTCGGATGAACCAGCGCCTCCGCCAACTCTTCGCACCCTCGCTGCGGAATCCAAGCTTCTCTACCGCGAGGTCATCAAATACACGTCTTCACCACGTATTGTCGACCTATCTGCGCTCAGAGCAAAGCGAGCGGAAGGGGACAAGGGCAAGCACTGGACTCCTAAGAAGAAGACTCCCGCATATCAGGTATGGGAACGCAAGATGGAGGGAGAGCGGCTGAGCAGGCGATTGCAAAGTTTGCTCGAAAAGACGAGTCACCTTGCGTCGCGGTGAGCCCTTGAGGATTTCTATCGCAGACTTGGAACCATCACGCATATAATACGCTGTTGTTTATTTCCATACCCACATGTCCGCAGGCACGCACTTAATCACTGCTCAAATATGTAGATCTTGCATTGGAGGCTTCGATGTCATCTGTCCTGTCTCAAACACCGATCCCGAGAGCTCGTGTGTCGCGCCTTCTCTGCGCGTGAGGGATCTATATCGCGAGGTTCTGAAGCAAAAAATCCACACACGTTCCTGTCCATACAGTAGAAATACAGCTACTCTCCCATAAAGTTCGTATTACAGTCCTTTTCTGAGTTTTCTATCACCAAATCGGAATGTTGAAACGAATAAAGATGGAATAAATGAACTTGATCTGGAGTCGCTCAGGATTCCTCGCTGGCCGTCCTGGCTTTCTTGGGCACTACCTCGCTGTTCTCGTCGACCTCGCCGTAGTCGCCCTGAAGCTCTCCTTTCTCTGTGAGGCGGGCGCTAAGTTCCCCGTCATCATCCTCCCTGGCTCGTTTCGTTCCGGTGGTCACAGGGGACGTGGCAACACTTTCCTCCGCAGCCTCTGCTGAGTATTCATCGTCATCCTCGTCATCCTCCTCTTCATCGTCGTTGACTTCGTCGCCCTTAGGATGCCAACGTTAGTGAGATGGCGGCGCCGAAGATAAAGCGACTATACCTTGCTCAGTAAGAGTGCAGTCAGGCTACCGCCTTGTTCACTCTGTAGATTGCGCGTGGTGGCTAAGAATCCATGACAACGCAAGAGTTCGAAATAACGTACTGGTCCGGCTTTCTCTTCGTCTTCCTCCTCTTCGTCTTCTTCGACATATTCGTCTCCCTCTCCATCCTACATGCGCATCACGTTCAGATTAGATGGCTTCGGTTCAAGATCTTGAATAAAATACCACACCTCTTCATCTTCGATATCATCGTACTCGTCGCTTTCCTCCTCCTCCTCTGTACGCTAGGATGTCAAGATGACGGGCGCGGATTCCTTTGGGGACCTCTCACCATCCTCGATCTCCTCTGAGGGTGCTATTGCTGCATCAGCCAATTTCTGAGACATCCTGATGTCGGCTTTGGGGCCTGCGACTGGCACGAAATGCAGCGGAAGGGTTAAGTTGGACTGACAAAGCGGCACCGGTCTCCCGAGTTGGGTAGCCCGCGCAGTCGTGGACTGGAATGACGAAGGACGGAGGTGAACGCCACCGTATTCCCTGGAAAGGCGCCGACTACTCGCCGGACGAATCGTTCTGCAAACTCCGCGCCACAGCTGCGGCCGCTTTACAGGGTCAGGCGTAAACGGAAGTGTGTTATGCGACGTGTTACGCTTGTTATACTATTAGTAACAAGGGGATATCTATGCATGTCCGAGTACGAGGTATGGCAATATGTTAGTAGGCAAAAGATTGACGAGCAAGACAGCGATGATTCAAATATTCAATATTGAGTGTCCCCGATACCAAGCCTGCGTGCACTAGATGTAGTCCAGATGAGTAGTGTCAACATATTCTCCACCATCGTTTTCTAGTCTCCATATCTTCTTCTATCACGTCGTTCTCCCGGATGACTTTGAGGAACACGCTCTCGAGAGTGGCCCTCTCGACGGTGTATTCCGTGAAGTCGGTCTGCGATGAAAGCACGCCAAATAGTTGTGCTAATGACATGCCGTTCCCTATCGGAACTTCAAAGCGTGTCGCGACATCGTCTGCCATACGGGAACCAGGAATCTGCGCCATGAGCTCTTGGGCGCGGAGCACCTCCTCGCGAGTACGGCAAGAGAAGTGGACTTCGTAGGTGGCATAACGCTCGGCGAGGGAGTCCGTCGTACCCACCGCTGTGGTTGATTCGTTAAACTGTCGTAGTAATGCTGAAGCAACAAGCAGCTCACCAAGCATCTTCTTTGCTAGAATGCCGACTTTGTTAGCCAGTGCCGACGCCTCCTCCATCGAGTCTGTGGGGGTGTCAGAGACATTGTTGATCAACTGTTTGTTGAACGCACGGGTTGTAATCACGATAGCCTTGCCAACTGCTACTGTCCTCAGAGTGCCCCACATATCACGCTTCATTTTCGCATCAATGCCGGTCGAGAACTCGTCGATCAATACAACGGAGGGATTTCCTGCACGTCAAATGAGAAAACTCACATGCACAAACCATGCTTGTGAACGCACCAATAAGAGCAATAGCCAAGGCCAGCTTCCGCTGGTTCCCTCCCGACAGGCTGATCGCTAGCCTATCTGCGTACATATCTAACGAAGTTGCGCGCATCAGAGCCTGGACATTACGGTTCAGCTCTTCTCCACGATACAAGCCCTTCAGGCGTCCGTAGATCACAAGATGCTCTTCCACAGTCAGCTCGGAGTCGATGGCAGTGAACTGCGGACAGACCCCGAGCGAAAGCCGAGCTGATCGCGGATGACTGACAACGGAAACGCCATTGATCAGAACGTCACCCTCATCAGGTATCACGTCGCCGCCTGTCAGCGAGCGTCGTCAGCGAACAGAGTCAATGTCAGACGTGAATACGCACGGATCATGTTGAACGTCGTCGTTTTGCCAGCTCCAT
Organism: Wolfiporia cocos; assembly: GCA_029448655.1. Classification (NCBI taxonomy): domain Eukaryota; kingdom Fungi; phylum Basidiomycota; class Agaricomycetes; order Polyporales; family Phaeolaceae; genus Wolfiporia; species Wolfiporia cocos. The sequence continues at coordinate 590,711 of JACCLO010000002.1, forward strand.
TTGGACCGAGAAGAGCGAACATAGTGTTCTCAGAGACTCCAAAGCTGACATTGTTGACCACCCTGTTGTCAGAGCTGCCATACGCCTTCACCACGTTCAAGACGCGCAAAGCGTCGTTCGAGGCGGCAACAGCCGCCGCCTCGTCGTCTACGTCTTGTCTGCCTGCTTGTCCGGGAGCGGCACCGTTGTCATCAGCCCTCTTTTTCATGGTCTGTTTGCGCCGTGGGAGAAGCGAGCCCGAGTCAACCCAAACCAGGATACCGAAGAGAACGAAAGCGTAGACGATGAGGTACAAGATGGGTCCGCCAAACCGCGACAACTTCCCCATCGAAGCCGTCGTTGCAGGAAGATCGCCATCGCAGAGCAGCGAAAAGAGATTGACCGACACAAACGACGTTTGAAGCTGGACTACCGTAAGGTTTCTGTGACAAAGATAAGCAGTAGGTACGCACTGCACTCGCGACAGGGGACACGATCGACATGGTGAAATCTAGGTGAAAGCGTCAGAGGAAAGGCCTGGATTGAAAAACCACAATCCTTACGAATCATCCTCAGGTCGTAGTTGTCTGCTGCAGTCTTCGCATAGGTCAAGGTGAGAAGGAAAGCCGCAAGGTAGAGCTAGTGTGGGAAATGTCAGGACTGTGCATGTTGAATTCCGATCAAGTGGCTGCACTCACAATGAACATCACGACCTCATAGCCTGCAGAAGCCGCAAAGGCTGCCAACGGTGTTGTGACCACGAGGGAGACGCAATAGGAGAATAGCGCCCCGACGATCCCGTACAGCACAAGTACAACCCACTGCAGTCGTCCGTTAGTCATGACGGTGCGCATTGCATCAGCTAGAAGTACGCACGAAGAACCCGAGTCCCGAAAACTGGTTCGATGCCGTGGCGAACACGATGATGATCACGCTGGCCGCAAACAAAGAGAACACCGTATCGAACATGAGGTGCCCCAGCCAGAGACCGACGGGGTTCGACAGTCCGTTCGAGAACTGCATCGCCTGCACGGCAGACCGGCGTTCCTTCGACACGTAGAGCGAGAAGAACGCAGGGAAGACCGCCATCGCGGCCCCGTAGAACGCCACCCACTTGAGTGCAGTCAGCGTGCCCGCATCGAACCCGGGGAAGTTCTGGTAGTTCGCCACGATGGCCTGCGGGACGCCGACGCTCTTTCCGGACGCGTTGAGCGCGTGGTTGTAGACGAGATTCGACGCCAGATTCAACATGACCAACCCGTTGAGACCGGGAGGTGTGGCTTCCCATGCCACGAGTGCCTGACCTGTCTCCATGTCCATCGAGACACCACCTATAGAGAGGTTTTGGTAGTCCTGATTGATGGTGTTGACAAAAGTAGCGTTGTTGGTGATGTTCTGCACGGGGATTTGGCTGAAGGACGGGCCGAGCGTCGAGAGGAGACCCGGAGGAGATGCCAGAATCTGTGACCCAGGAACGGTCGCATTGACATCAGCGAATGTCACCGGTGAGGTTGGTAGGTACAAAGAGACACTCGTGGCGTTGCGGAACGTCTGAACACAGCTCTGGTGCGAGCGCCCGGCAATGAAGAAGAGCGGAGCACAGGATCCTGCAATCGCAACCACAAGGGCAAGCAGCGGTGTGAGCCAGCTTCGCCGAGCGATCAGGACGCGTTTGTGGAATATCGTGAAAGCCTGGCTCAGCGGAGCCCTCCGTCGACCGTTAGTCAGTTCTAGTGCAGGAGCGTTACCACGAGACAGGACGGGGAACAGCTGGCTGCCCGGTCGCTGGTTAGCATCGTCTTTCTCGTTTGTCGAGTCTGTATGTTCCTTCGATGTGATCGACTCTACCTTGTCCTTCTCGTGTTGCGTGTCGTTATTGCCATGCATGAGTCCCAGGAAGATGTCCTCGATCGACGTGCTAAGCACCGAGTATGATGCCAGCAAGTCTTCTTCCCGGTCAGCCTCGAAGATCTTGAGAACTCCGTGGACAGTACTAGGATCCTTGGACTTGAGATGGTAGAAGACTTCGCTCGGCGACGAAGACGTGACGTAGGTCGATGGCGCGAGCGGCCGAATACGGTCGAGCAAACTGGATAACGCAGTAGCAATTTGCTCAGATGAATCACTCGTATTAAATGTCGCCTGGACAGTGTAGCCCTCGCCAAGATCCGACTTCAGCGCAACCGGAGTACCTTGCGCAACAAGCTTTCCGGGAGCTGCAAGCACTGCGATGGTATCGGCAAGGAGATCTGCCTCATCAAGGAACTGAAGGAAGGCATGTTACCGATATTCTAAGGACAGTGAGAACGTGAAAACGTACGTGTGTTGTGAAGACCACTGTTCTATCGTGGCGTACCGAGGTCAACGTCCTCCAAAGAGCGCGGCGGGACAAAGGGTCCACGCCCGAGGTACACTGAAAGATGTCAATCAATCCACTGTTAAACTGCACAACACAGATGCCCTTACCTCGTCTACGAGCAAGACTGTTGCAAAACAGAATAAGCATCCAATGATACAGATCGCAAACAAACAAACGCACTCTTCGACCCGCCCACCAGGCCGATCGCCAACTGCAGCTTGCGCTTCTGACCTCCGCTCAGCGCATTCGCATTATAGTGTATCTTCTTCCCCAAGTCGCAATCGCGCAGCAACTGCTCAATGTCCTCGTCCGCCGCCAGCTCGCTCGTCGGCTTGATCGCCCGCCAGATCCGCAGAGTCTGGTAGCACGTCAGCTCTGGGAAGAGCACGTTCTTCTGTGGGACGAGCCCGATCGTCCCCAGCGGCGGGCGCTCGATACCGCCTTCGAACATCACCGTTCCCCGCGTGCGCCCCAGGAGTCCGGCGAGGACGGACATCGTCGTGGACTTTCCCGCACTGCATCACGCATTGAGTGTCAAGCGACACTGTAGGCAAATGAGTGCGTACCCATTGGACCCGAGCAACACGTAGATCCCTGTCTTGGGGATGTCCAGGCTGAGGTCAGCCACCGCCGTGACGACCCCCTTGTCCCGTCCGAACAACGACGTCTTGAAGTCCTTGCCCAGGTTCCGGATGGAGATCGCTATGCCCGGCGGTACGGAGGGGGCACCCTCCTCCTTGGACGACGCCGTCCATCTGCGCCAGAAGCGCCAGGAAGGCGTAGACGGGTTCCGCGCGTCGTACAGCCAGTTCTCGAACACGACTCCGAGCAGCGGCCAGAGAAGGACGTCAATCTGGAATCGCGGTCAGATCCCGCTCGCAGAACAGGCACAGGCAACTTCAAACGCTCACAATCGCTGCAATGAGGATCGGCAAGAGAATCAGATGATTGTCCGGATCTGGGTGCGTCACGCTCGTGCCAAGCAGGTGGGCCTCGAACCCGCAGATGGCGCGGATGGCGAAGATGTAGAAACCGGGCGGGAAGAAGAGCGTGAACACGAAGGCGTCCCCGGTGGTCGCGCGCCCGTCGACCAGCGCCAATATCGCAAACACGATCGCCAGCACAGTTGACGCGATCGCCGCCAGCTGCGGGCTCTTCCCGAACGGCGCCGCGACGAAGAACGACCAGCTCGCGAGCGTCAAGCCGAGGAGGAGGTGCACGACGACGATGAGCCCCTGGTTGGTCTTGGTGAAGATGAAGCCGCGCCAGACGAGCGCGACGATGATCCATGCGGGGAGGTACACGAGCGAGATGCTAGCGTGCCACGAGAGGACGCGCGCCGAGTCCATGAGCCCCATCGCTTTCATGTGGCTCGTGAGCTGCCCCGCGCGCTCGCTCATGAACGCGCCCGGGAGCTGGTACGCGATGCCGATGAAGCACACGAAGAGCGCGAGCACGAGCAGCGTGCGCAGGCCGCGGATGTAGCTCAGACGGGTGTCGGTAGCTTGCTGCGTGTTCGTCTCTTGTGTGAACGGCCATTCGAGGGGCGTCAGCGGTGTGGTGCCCGTCGTGAGCTCAATGATCGCGCTGTCGACGGCCCATTGCAGCGGGAGCACACGCTCCTCGTAGCTACTTGTGTGCTTGACAACGTTGATGTAGTATAACCCATCGTCTGCGCGGAGAGTGTAGTTGATCGGCTCGAGAACGGTCTCGTTGCTACTTGCGTCGGGCAAGTAGTTGAACACCACCGCGGCGTAACATTCAGAGAACCCGTTGAAGTTCTCTGGACATGTCGCGGGGATGTCATACTGATCTATCTTCTTGATTCCTGCGAGTTGCCAGGCCGAGAATCCGCTAGTGACATGGGACATTATATCGTCAGCTGAAGGGTTACCAGTGCCGTCGGTGGCGTCGGCCCAGACAAGAGCCATCGAACCATCGTATTCGTCTATGAGTCGGGGAGTCGCGATTGCGGTCCCCAAGCCATACTGCACAAGCAGTGAGACGGTAAGGTCAGTAGGAATAGAATTTCATAACATACATTGTTCGGTTTGATGAGAAAGTCCTGGGCTACTGCGAGGAAGATACCGTAGCCTATAGGAAGAAGCAAACAACGAATGACATTAAGCTTGATCAAATTTCACGATCAGCGAGTGCGGCGACGCCATTAGTGCGGACGTACCCAGGGATGCTTTGCGAGCACAATCCAGTTCTTCCACACCAAGGCGAAGAACTGCCTCCAGAAAAGAGATGCCATGGCCGACCCTGCAGCGAAGAGCTAGTAGGGGGTGGGCACGGGAGTGGACAACATGTCGATAGACGCGGTGCGGGAGGTGGTTATAGAGAAAGCGGTGGGACCGAAACGGCTTAGCTCGCAGCAGTGATGACATGCATGAGAGGCGGCTAACCTGCGGACTCTATTCCTGTGCTGAGCGCCAAGGCAATTCCTCGAGTCGCCCGTCTGGCAGATCCAGAGACTGACACCGTGTCCTAGCCGGGAGCCGCTAAAGTCCGGATGATTGTATTGAAGTCGTGCGCTTTGTTGCAATATACAAGTCCTTCACCGAAGGCGAGGCCGACCTAGGAGGCGGGGTGGGAATAGCCCAGAGATTCAGAATGGCATACGTTGTGCAGACGTCTGCACTGCTGATGCAAGACGAGTGAATGATGGCCTGTGCTATCCCCGTGCGCAGCGGCAACAACCCGGGAGAGCACGCAGCGTCCGGCCGACGACGACGACATTTGTGCGAAATCATTGTTATCGAGATTGGTAGTGTCGTCCGCATCCTGGCAACAAACAACGCGTCAACAGCGCGTCTGATCCGCGGCCGTGGCTGAGCACGCCTCCGGTTATTCCTCCCCGCTGTGAATGTAATGCGTTGACGAGTACATGGACATGATCGAGAGTGCGGTACAGAGCAGATATACGGATTACTACAAAGTCGTATATTGGATTACGCACATTCAAAGCTAACGACATCGTGCGATGGACCGAAGCTGCTGCCGTAGAGTGCATCTGAAATAGTCTGCTTCGATCCGAGGTGAACAACGCCGGCGGCGAGTACCGTGACATCTTCATATGATGAGTCGACGGACCATGACAGCGCATAACGAGCTCGGAACTGTTGGCATACGTCTCGCCGCGATAGCTTATACCATCTCGACGGCTGTCACAAGACCCGAGTATTAGGCCAGCTGCTAATGGATGTGAGCACACTATATATGTGCAGTGATCGACATTTCTCTCTCAGACTGTTACCATGCACGCATCCACCTCAGTCAAGGTCAGTTTTCTCCTGCCACAAGCACTGAACAGTGTTGCTGATTGCAACACAGAAACAACAAGCTCGTATCGCCGAGCTGCAAGCAGAGATAGACGAGCTGCAAAAGACACTCGGGTACGGTTAATCTCCCCGTGCGCGATATTCGCTACGACCGGCGCGTACAGTGAGCACGAAGATGCGGAGAAGATTGTTGCCAGGCATATCAAGCTCCTGCACCGGTACAACGAGGCCAAGGATGCCGCACAGGTCCGTTTTCGTCTCTCTCGCAGTGTCGTTTGGGGCACTGATGACAAGTCCAGATCTTGATGGGAAGGGTACGTCTTGCGAGCGCCCTATTGCTATCCGCTGAGCGCATATGTGCCGCTAGTTGGCCGCCCACCGCCAAAAGACAATCAGACAAATCCACAAGGATTACGGACTCACCGACGACGACTGAGCCGCCCTGGATTCTTTGGCTGGAGCTTGCGGCTACTGTTATACGACTGCATGTATTTCCACTTCTGCGCGCATCTCACCTTCACAAAGCGCATATACCCAGTACCCACCTCAATACCAGAGCGCAGTCGCCTAGCACTTGACTAAAATCCAGCTCGTCCCGTTCCCACACCATATATCCACCAGCGTGCCCTGCGCGAGTGGCATGTTTGCCATGAGTCTACAGGTTTGTAGCACTCGTTACGCTTCCCTAAGCCACCGACAGCTTCGGTTGACAAGCGACCCGCAACATCTCCAACATCTCCCTATCATGCTCCTTCCGCATAACACCATAGCGCTCCATCCCCCTCGCCCACTCATCTCCAAGTTGATGATTCAGTGTGGGCGGATATCTGTCCTTTCCTTCTTGTCGATGCCAGCCCAGTCATAGTCTAATAGCATCACAGATATCTTCGACCCATCGACGCCGTCACGAACACACATGATGTTTGGCATACGAAGGTCCCCAAAGACGAGGTCGGCTGCGTGGAGCTTGCTGATCGCCAACTCAACATCTTCATAGACTTTATACGGGATACCGTCCTTTCTCTGCGACAAGGTCCACGCAGTTTCGCCTTTGATGCGCTCCATCACGACCATGTAGAGGCCGCCCATGACGCGGGAACACGAATAAAGCTTCGGTGCAAGGCCAAAGTTAGCGAGGAGACGGTGTGCGTCGGCGTTGTATCTCTCCGTGAACTTCACAACGACTTCGTTATCTCCCCCGCGCCCGTCAGCGTCCGACAAAGCCGCGACAAACAGTCCCGAACGGCGCTCCCCGTCGGATTTTGCCACCAGGTATAGCTCACCTGTGCGCGTCATCCTATGTGTGAAGGTCAAAGCCGGAATGGGATCTCCTTCTTGATGGGTCGGTGACGGAAAGAGGTGCGCGAGACCGTACGGTGGAGGAGGTTCTCTGGAGTAAAATCTGGAAAGCTCTGCGGCTGCGATGGTGACCGCCTTGAACGCCTTGGAGCTTGAACGCCTTGGAGACGCGCAGCACATTGCGACGGGAGTGGAAGTCCAGTCCCAACCTTTGAGAGAACGAAGCACTCTGATAAACGCCTCCTACGAACACCGCACCTGCGATCTCCAAGAAGTCGCCCATCAACCCTATCAAGATGACGGGTACGTTTGTTGACTTTCTCCACTTCGCATGCTGTCAACACACGGCTTTAGCGATGAATCTGACACTCAAGCCATGACGTGAAGACGAAGATACCTCATTCATCGCGACAATCTTGCCGTAAGACAATGCTGCTTTCAGCGTCGCGTCTCCTCCAAGACCAAACTCGTTTTTGAGTTCGAGAACAACATAGGGGAAAGAATCCTTTCTCCAGATCGCACCAGGTTTGCATCCAGGGAGAGCGGTCCACCATTCGGCATGAGCACGCATGATATCATGCAGATCAGCGCGAAGGGCGATTTGCCTGCTATTCTCGCTATCATACGTCGCGAGGCTAGCCGCCATGAACAAGTGAACCTGGCCAATTAGAGTGGGATTGGGGATCAGATCGTCAAGGTCCTCATCAAGGCTCTGAAGATGGAAGTCAAGGCGTGCCAACGTGGCATTATAGAGGGCAGGCGGCAGACCGTAATTGAGGTGAGGTCGTCCGGCGTGAATGATCCCGGTGTCCTGACGAAGGACATTTGACGGCCCGTGGACACCTTCCGAAGGTGAAAGTTCTTTGGCAACGCCTTTCACGGTGGCTTCACAAGCTGGAACATTGTCAACATGACGCAAAACACAATACAAGCAAGCGATCTGCGCACCATCAAGAGCAAACTTGTTAATGCGCTCAGCAAGGTCGGCCACCCCGCCAAGACCCTCTTCGACTGGGAAACCGCACGGTTATTGCGGCAATCTCTTGATGATGAATGGATCATACGCACCGTCTTCATCAACAATGAGGATGTGAATTCGACCGTTGGGTACACCTTGGAAAAGATGATCAATGACATCGTCTTCAAAAATCTGTACGCCTTTGTTCATTGAGGTTGAAGCGCAACCACTCTTGGGCGCGGGCAAGCGTTGTCACGATGGGATTGAGATGAATATCTGGGGGCTGCTAGACATGATATGTAAGGGTCATCAGATGAGAGGATAATCTTACTGTATATAACTTGTTTGGCAGCCTAGGGATTTTGATACCCTTATCCTCCTCGATGCGGTCGAGGATGGAGGCAAGTAGAGCATCGCCTGTGACAGGAACCGTCGCCTTCCATGGCGTAGTTGGATGAGGATAATAGAGAATCAGACGTGATGGTGATGGCATAGTAGAGTTACAGTGTAGAGTGTGGTAGGCACTGCTTGGGCTGAAGCGCCCATTTCCTTTTTCTATCTACTATCCCATCACTGTGGCTGAAGCCAGTCTCTCGTTTTCCCGGTGCCTGCATGTTTGAACCTGGTCGAGGCTGTCCAAACGTGGCTCAATCTGGCTCAGCCTGTTAGAGCTTGACCATAGTTTTCACTTCACTGGGATTTTCCTCTCAGACTGTCACCATGCACGCATCCACCTCAGTCAAGGTCAGTATTCTCGTGCCACTGAACAGTGTTGTTGATTGCAACGCAGAAACAACAAGCTCGTATCGCCGAGCTGCAAGCAGAGGTAGACGAGCTTCAAAGGACACTCGGGTACGGCTGATCTCCCCGTGCGTGATATTGGGCTACAATCGGCGCGTACAGTGAGCACGAAGATGCGGAGAAGATTGTCGCAAGGCATATCAAGCTCCTGCACCGGTACAACGAGGCCAAGGATGCCGCACAGGTCCGTTTTCGCCACTCTCGCTCTGTCGTTTGGGGCACTGATGACCAAGTCCAGATCTTGATGGGAAGGGTGCGTCTTGCGAGCGCTGTATGCTATCCGCTGAGCGCATATATGCCGCTAGTTAGCCGCCCACCGCCAAAAGACAATCAGACAAATCCACAAGGATTACGGACTCACCGACGACGACTGAACCGCTCTGGATTCATTCTTTTTGTTGGAGCTCACATTACTGTTATTCGATGCATGTATTTCCACTTCTGCGCGCATCTCACCTTCACAAAGCGCATATACCCAGTACCCACCTCAATACCAGAGCGCAGTCGCCTAGCACTTGACTAAAATCCAGCTCGTCCCGTTCCCACACCATATGTCCACCGCCGTGCCCTGTTGGGCACCCGCGCCCGCAGTGGGGCGCGGCCACATGCGCACGGGAGCGTTAGCGTCCTCTGTTGTGCCAAGTCCGAGGTTTCCGTGCTCGTTCCACCCCCAGCCCCATACCTCAGTGCTCGTTCCCTGCGGCACGGTAGGATCCGACGCTGACGCAGTGCCACTGTTCACCGTCGAAGCTGAAGCGGAAGAGAGGACCTCAACCAGGCAAAGTACGTGCTCGCTCCCGCACATCAACTTGACAAGCCGGCGCGTCTCGCACGAAAAAGGGAAGCGCATCGCAGCGAGGGCTGCGCAGTCTCCAAAACCACCCCGGCCGAGCTGGCCCCTTGAGTTGCTGCCTGTCGCGAGCACTTCCCAGCCGGCGTCGCCAGACACGGCTGCGTACGTGCCGTTCCACGTACATGCCGACATGGTTACATTCCGCAGGCTTGCGAGGTCGCGGGTTTGCGCCTTCCTGTCAGAGCCAAGGCCGGTGAGATGCCCTGACGCGTCGTGGATCACGGTGTGTTGGTTCCCAAGTGAGATCGTCCGGACGGAGGCGGGTGACCGGCCAGCTTGGATGATATGTGGAGCGGCATAGATCGGAGGGTGTTTGCCAGAGAGAGGCGTCCCCTGTCCCAGCTGGCCGTGTCTAGCCGTCCCCCAGCCCGCAACAGCAGAGTACACGGAGCCATCCCTCCGCACCAGCTCGACACCCACGACCACATGATGCGGGCCCGCAGCCAGGTGCAGCACCCTCACCACTCCCTCCTCCTCCTCTCCCACACTCTCATGCAAGTCAGGAAAGAGGGCGTGCAGGTCAACGACGTGCAGCGTCCGGGGCACGCTCTTCCCCTTCGTCCCGCCGACGCCGAGGTTCCCAAAGTCGTCGGCGCCCATCGAGAGCAGGACGTCGCTCGCGCCCGGGCGCGAAAAGACCACGTACGACGTCTCCCAGCCCGCCGCGACGAGTCGCGGGGCATACTCCCCTTGGCCGTGGTCGCCGGCCGTCCGCGGGGGCTGGATGCCCAGCGGCCTGAACACCGCCGTCTCTGCGTCATCCGCTGGGTACGCCGGCCCAAGCTGGCCCCTCCGCCCGTCCCCACAGCCCCATACCTCCGCCCCGCCGCCGCCCGTGCTTCCCCCGGCCTCGGCCTCGGCGTCGCGGTGGAGGAGCACGAGCGTGTGGTTCGCCCCGCATGCGACGTACGCGATCGCGCGGGTGCCGGATGGGAGCGAGCCCGGAGGGGCGCCGAGGAAGGTGCAGGGCGCGAAGGACTGTGCATCTTCGGTGTCCCCTGTCGCGAGCTGGCCCTTGGCGTTCGACCCGACAGCGAGGAGACGCAGCGACGGTCCTGGGCTCTCAGTTTGGGGAGCACCAGCGGATGACTCGGGAGAGGCCATGGTACAGGTGGTCCTGGCGTTCTGTCTCCCAGAACAAATGTGGAGATATGCAGGTCCAACACCGCGACTGGTATGTTCTTGGACAGGAGATTGTGCTACTCCTCGAGCGTCATTGCACTTGGCAGTTGGCAGACTTGTGCTGGTCAGAAGCGCTGGCCCTAGTCGCACGCGCTTCCTCTTATCCGATCGCGATGATCGTCTGATTGGCGCCTGTGCCACAGAATTCCCGCCCGCCACCTGGACCCGGACCCATTATCCACAAAATCGAGCTCATTCTACACAAGTTATACTAGCTACTTGCTCGTCCTTCTGCCTCTCGAGCTTCAGTAAGCATTGCTACGCGGCGACAGTAAGGCGCTCCATACAGTGACGATCACCAAGTGCCACCATCACCCGCGTTATTGAACTTTGTCTGTCTCCCAGTTCGCTCGGAGTTACCTTTGGATAGTTCGAGGATACGCAACGCGATGGAAGGTGCGGATCAAGCACGCAGATTGCTTGATCTCACACGAGCAGCACAGCTCGCACGCGGTGGCGCCATGCTGCATAAACGTTTGAACGTTCGCTGGTCTGTGTGCAATAGGATCAAACATCGCCACTGACTTGGGCTTTTGTCAGCGCAAAATATCACGTCATGGTCCATAGTTGCCCGTTCTGTTAGCATTAAAGCTGACATGAGCGGATTTTGCTTCTGTCAGCATCAGGATCGACGGCTTTTTAAATTGCCTCTAAGATGTCACAGTGGCAAACCAGGGCTACCAAACGCATGTATGTGCGCATTGTCGGTGTCCGCGGACCACCGACCGCGGTTATCATTCTGCAGTGATAGGCGCTCGAGCGGGGGCCGCACAGGAGTGACCGAGTTCGCCATTGCTGTTGACAGTGCAGAGTCTCGACTACAATTTTCTGACCTCATGCAGGTTCCCATAGACCCCACCTGCAGTGTAAATCAGGGCGTCCTTGGAGTGGGCAGCGTTCGAGCTGTTTCATCGGGGGACTCCGCCATTATCCATATTTGATGCGCTACCAATTCGTTGCATGCGACCCTGCCATGAAGTCAAACAGAAGCCAGTGCTGTATTTTTGTTTGCGATGCCACTGACTAACGTTCGTTTTTAGCGTACCGATGGGAACTATTCGCCGCTGCGAGTTTCCTAGCAGGGCAGTTCTGCTAACAATCAGGCATTGAAATATTTTCGTACGCCGCAGATGCGCCATCTGGATTGATGTATTGTATGTATGTGTTTCTGCACATGCGCTGTTGGGCTTGTCCCCTATTAGGCTGGCACGATTTGTAAGTCACTGCATTGCACTGCAGTGCGGTGCAGCCACGGTCGCATGATGTGGGCACAATCGCGCCGTGGCTGTCATAGGCGCCTGTGGATCGCTTCCCGACAATTCGCGGTCCGTGGATGGAATATAGGCGACATCGCACCAACGGCGGGCCCACGAACATCACCGCGCTATATCATCTCGTTTTCCACTACCGATCCCTAAGGAATGGTTGTATTATTCCCCGCCGTCGATGCTGTCAGCAAGGCCGCCTCGAGCAGCCAGATTGCTACGTATGCTCCTGTCTACGAGACATGCCCTGCATCCAACCTGATTCGGCGAGCTGGTACTCCTCAAACAAAAAATCAAACGCTGGATCCGGTAATAAACGCTATCTTCTCGACGGTGTGGATGCTCATGAAGGACCGTCAGAACGAAGTCAGCTACGTGGCATCAAGACGAAAGCTCGCAAAGTCTAGCTTGCAGAAATGGCTGGGGAAAAATGCTAGTGCAGTATACAGCGGGAAGATTGATGAACTATCCGACGGTGATATCCCCAAATTGGCTGTATCTCTCTCCGGAGGCAACTTCCGCGCCGCTATGTTTAACGTTGCAGCCCTTGAGGCATTTGATGATCGGAATAGCACGAGTGTGTCAAATGGTCTTGGCGGGTTGCTACAGTCCTCAACATACATGACCGCCTTGTCTGGGTATGTACATGTCTCTCTCAATGGAACTACCAGCATGCTCAATCTAGTTCCAGAGGCTCGTATGTCTCGACAAGTATGATGTTCAATGGATTCCCGCGTCCCTCCGACCTAGTCTTTGGGAACTCAGCGGCAGGCCTACCAGGCTGGCAGCTAGACCAGAGTCTCTTCGAGCCTGGATCCTCTGGCGAGTACACCTCCGCATTCGAGCACGATATCTTCTACGACCTCGGTGCGAAGCGATCTGCCGGTAACTTCCCTGTGACGTTCTGCGACCTGTGGGGCCGGGCACTCGCGTACCACTTCCTCCCCGGGACCAGCAACGTCTCCTCATTTGCAACTAACGCCACTGCGGGCAACCACGCGGCCTCTCTGACATACTCTTCCGCAACGAATCTGTAAGTCCTAGATCGGGCGTCTGCGGGGGATGTGCTGACGCTCATTTCAGCGGAATCTGGCAGAATCACACCATGCCGTTCCCAATCGTGCTGATCGACGTCAACTCACCCAACGTCCACGGCGAGCCATTCGGCGACACCGGGAGCATACCGCTGACGAGCGTCGTCTACGAGCTCACACCCTATGAGTGCGTCTAATGTCGCATAACGTAATCTCCTGCCCTTGTGACCGAGATGCCAGATTCGGCTCGTACGACCCTCAGCTTGCCGCGTTCGTCCCCACGCAGTATCTCGGGTCCACGTTCAAGGGCGGCTACCAGGAGACCTGCGTGAACAAGTTTGACAATGCGGGCCTGATGGTCGGCACGTCCTCCTGCGACTTCAATATTTACAACGTCACGGACAACCCCGCGTGGACGAGCCCCGATGGGTTCCAGCCGCTAATCGCGGAGATCAATGAGACATTTTATCAGTACCAGCCCGGCCAAGAGATGGATGTGACGAGCGTGACGAACCCGTTCTATCAGATCAACGTCGGGACGTACCAGGACGCGAATGAGACGGCGCTTAGCCTGATGGATGGGTCCCTGGATGTGGAGAATGATCCCATCTTGCCATTGCTGAATAAGAAGAGGGCTGTTGATGTCGTGGTTGTCCTGGACTCCGTGAGTTATTCGCCCTTGCTTCGTCTGGACTGTAAACTAACATCTTGTTGCAGTCCGGCGAGACGAGCTACACGAAGCCCGACGGTCTGTCGCTGCTCGCCACCCAGGAGAAGGCAAAGATCCTACCTGAAGGCACGGTCAACTTCCCTAAGCCCTTCCCCAATACCACCGATGAATTCATGTCTCTGGGCTTGAACGCGCGCCCGGTTTTCTTCGGATGCGACGGGCCCACAAACGCCGAGGATGCATATCCGTAAGCACATCCTCTGCTTTTGTTAGGAGCCTGTTGACAAAACGCATCCCCACTCAGTCTACTGGTCTATATCCCGAATGACGACCCCACGGGCGTCACGAACATCTCCACTTCGACGCTCCAGCTCCCAGTCACGAACCAGTCGCACATCTTCGACAACTCGTACCTCCTCGCGTCGCGCGGATACGCAGGCATCAACAACACAGACCTGGGCGCGCGCGACGCGGAGTGGGGCACGTGTGTCGCGTGTGCCGTGGTCGAGCGCACGCGCGCGCGGACGGGCTCGCGCCGCACGGACGCGTGCAGCAGCTGCTTCGAGCGGTACTGCTTCACGGGGAGCAGCATGACCGCGCGGCCGGCATACGTGTCGTCCGCATCCTCGTCCTCGGTGCACCTCACGCAGGTGACTGCCGGGGCGGCAGAGGATCTTGCCGCGAGCGCGGGCTCGAGTGCGGACGACTGGTCGACGTTGCAGCGGAATGAGTACATCATTATCGGCTTGCTTGGCGCTGTCCTGGCTGTCTCTGTCATGATTGTAGCACTGCTGCTGCGTGGGCGGAAAGCCGAGCGGAGCTTTTACCAGGCAGGACTAAGAGACGGGGAAAGTCGCGAGCTGCTGTACGGTGATAAGTGAATTGCTATCGGGAATTCCGTGGCCGTACGTATGTACGTACAGCTGCGTGTGATACATGCACATGGACAAGATTTATTATACTTGATTTACGTATTGGCACTCTGGGAGACTGGTGATCATACACAATTTCGAGAAACGTTCTGCGGCCCCTGCCTAGAACTGGTAATGCCGCTGATACGGTGACTGCCGCTACCGACCCGAGAACCGCAGTAATACAGAAGATCTTTGTGCGACCCCGCTGATTGGATTGTCGCATAGGATGTTGTTCAAACGAACTAACCAATTTCACTGCCGGTGAAGCATCTCCTTTGACGATGCATATCGACACGCTGATATGATTCTGATGCCTAAAACAACTCTATGCGGCAAGCAAGGGAAGGATCTGGGTCTGTCCCCATCTGCGGGAGCAAAACTTTCAGTAAATACTTCCATGACATCAACCTTGGAAGTCGTGAACCCTGGACCACTCGCATCATGCACCGCGAAAGCTTGGGGACAAGATTTATATATGAAAAGGATCTGTCGCTCGTTTCTACGACAGCAAGGGCGGCCATCAGGATACGCGACAGAGAAAGGCCCCGAGCGCGATAGCAGACCTGCCGAACCCCCGGACATATCGCTCGCCCGAGATGAGCGGTGGCCCGAACAAGGCGGCGGAGCGGCGGAGAGAGGCGCTAGTAGGCGCCCACACTGTCATATGAACCACTAGGAGGGTCGCTTGTACATATATGGCAATTCTGGGCGCACGGATAGCACGTCCTGGTATGTAGAAGAAATAAACGGCCAAATTGACTCAGTTTCGGAGGCTGGATCATGGGGTTGCGTGACTGGTTCGAATCAATTTCCGCGGTGTCTATCGCCGATCACAGCTGCATCGCCCCGCTCATTCATGAACAATGCAAATCGGTGAGATGACGGTTTCAACTGTCGATGAGGTGCGGTTGCGATGGGCTCTGAGGCCGCACCACCATGATGATCTGCAGTGAGATAGCGATCTGATATTCGATCGAGGGCGCTTGGTATGTCTGGTGCTATGATTTACTCGTTTGGTCGCCGTCCTGCAGACTGCTGCGTACGCAGGCATGCTTTCCACGAGCATTGACATGGCCATGGACAGCGAAGTGTCGCCTACAAGCTTTGGCATGACAGCAGAGACGCGCAGGGACAGCTGCCGGCCGCCAGCAGGGTCGCGTACACACCAAAACCCTAAATCCAGCTGATGGAATGCGGCCGAGACGATCCGCGCGCCTTCGTGTTACATAATGCAGGCCGCCCGGACGGTGCCCATTTGAAATGCAGCAGCCGGCCTGCCATCGCGGGTCTGCCGCGGATGTCGCCGTCAGTCTGGCGCTGCATGCAGGCCTGCCCTCCCGTTCGAATGCATGCATCAATGTTCACGATGGTGGCCCTCCTCGGGGCGGGCGGGGTGCTTTTCTGCACAATGTATTGTGCATTGAGTGGCGCGCACGGCGAGGCCGCTGACTAAGCCGCCGTCATGTCTTGCCCCGCATACTTCTAGATCTAAGCGTCGCACTCCTGCCCCCATCTCACGGGGCACCCACGCCCTTCTTCCCGCGTCTTCTTAAGTTCATCAGATGCATCTTCCCGAGCGGCAGCTCGTCCCACACTGGGCCCCCGAGGTATTTGCTCGCCATGACCCCCCCTGTTCTCCGCATCGACCATTGCTCATTTGACGAACAGCTGGTTGTTCTTTCCTACTGCATCTCGTGGCTCGGCGCGTACACTAGCACACAGATCATCATCCACGCCAAGTACACCCGCAACCCCTGGGCGAAATGGCTCTGGACACTTTTGGCGAGTCTCGCCTTTGGCTTCTGTGCGATATGGTGCTTGCATTTCGGTGCGTGTTTCTCTTCACGGCTTCGTTCTCAACCTCCCCAAATGGTGCCAGAAAATAGTGCATCTCGCCTGGGACGAGATTGCGTCTGTGCCCGCCGTGGCCTCATCGTGGCGAGCCCCGCGCGTAACAGTGGGGTTCCAGGGCTAAGCAAAATCCTGCTGGTCAATGGCTTATCCCTTCAAGGGAGGAGCCTCCTTGGAAGGAGCCTTGCTGGCCCCCCCTCAGCGAGCACAGACCGCGCCGCCCTGCCTTGTGCTGACAGGCACATCGGTAGCCCGGACTGACGCCCATTTTCGGGTCGGCTGGCCGCTGACCAAGATTGGTACTTCGCGGGTAGCTCGTGACGGTGATGGTAAAGAGCACCTCAATGTCGAGCCCGCGAGCTGTCTTTCTCACCGTTATGTCCGTTGTGCTAATAATTGCGACTTTCTTGCCACAGTTGGGATGCTTGCGTGCCGGCTCGACATCGCCATCAAGTTCAATGTTCGCCTAACGATCCTCTCGGCGATGCTTGCTGTGGTATTCACCTTTATAGCATTTTCGACTGCATACACCGGCGATCCACTCCGCGAGAGATCGTTTGTCCGTACCTTGTCCTGGTGCATTGGGTTTATGCGCCGGTGCTGCCCCATCCCAGATCCAGAGGCAGGATATGAAGCGCTTATACAGGATGGAAATGACGAGCGTAGCCGGCAGTCGGATGATGAAGGGGACGAAAACGAGGGAGAGTACTCCTGGCGCGAAGATGAAGAGCGCGAGGCTGCCCTCGGGGGAATGACATTCGCCTCGGAACGTGCAGCGTCGTGCTCACACTCGCTCCACACCGAGCCCCAACCCCATGCCGACTCCCCACCCGGGACCGATACCCAGCCACACATCGAGCGCCAGCCACGCTCGCCACACACGCTCCCCTCACCCCCCGCGCTGCAGCCCCACCATCCTGCGCGCGGCCGACCGCGCCTCCGCACCAGCCGCGCCGTCCCCCCACACGGGCGCAGCACGACGCTGGAGGCGCCCCCGCTCGTGCGACAGCGCTCGTTCCCGCCCGCGCAGCGCCCCTCCGCGGCGACCTCGCCCGCGCGGGACTCGGACTCGCTCAGCACGCTCTCCTCGTCGATCTCCTCGTCCGACTCGAGCACGCTCAGCCGCCCGCGCGCCACGTCGGTCGCGGGGAGCCCCACACCGGGGACGTCGCCACAAGGTCCGTCGTGGAGCGAGAGTCTGCACGCAGGGCTGAGCCGCGAGACGAGACTCAGGATAAAGGCGCGCGCGCGGGACCGCGCCCCGCCCGAGTTTGGGTGGCAGTATTGGGTCGACGCGCATTGGAAGACGATCACGCCCCTCCTCCTCCTGCGCGCGGCGGTGTGGGGGGCGGCGGTGTGTCTGATGCACTACTGCGGTACGTTGCATTTTGTTGGCACGCATATACTCGACGATCTTGCATATCGTTGGCTGACGCGCTGGTCTCGTAGGGATGTGGGCCATGGTCATCCCGGAGGGACGGATCTCGTGGAACTTTGTTCTCGTGTTACTCTCGTACGCCGTCGCCTTTACCGTGTGCCTCATCGCCTGCATCACGATGGAGCATATGGAGGTGAATTTCGGGCGGCAGGTCGCCTTCAGTACGATCGCCGCATTCGGCGTCTGTTCCATGCATTATACGGGTATGCCAAACTGACTCCCGTCTCCCGCTGACGTATCGACCTTTTTCCTAGGTATGGCCGCGGCTACATTCTACACGTATAGTGCACCCGCTCCCCAAGGACGCGCTGGCTACCCGGCGTTCCTGCCCAACGCGATCATCGGCATTGCCGTGTCTGTATGCGTGATTTCAAACGTCGTTCTAGCGCACAGCGCGATCTCCGCACGGAACCGCATGGCGGAGATGATTCTCACGAAGCGACGGCTGTGGCGCATCATGGCCGAAAAGGAGGCAGCCGAGCAGGCGAACGAGCTAAAACAACAATTCATCAATATCGCAAGCCACGAGGTACGCGGGTGACTTGTGAAATGATCGTAGGAAGACTGCTGAACAATTAGTACAGATCAGGACGCCGTTACATACCGTCAATGGATACTGCGAGTTGCTTGCCAGGACAGACCTGACACAAGAACAAACTATGTATATCGCAAGCATCCAGCAGGCATGTCACGCCATCAACGTTATCGCGGGGAACGTGCTTGGTAGGACTTCCCTGGTCATCACCATTTTCCGCGTCACTGATATTCTTCGGCTGTGTCGGACAGATTTCAGCAAGGTCCGTACGATGGCCAGATAATGTCATCTGCTTACTCATGTCAGGCCTAGCTTGATCGCAACAACGTAGAGTTGTCTGCGCGCCCTGTGCTCATGCAGCTCTATAAAGTGATCGAGGATCTGGGTCGCATACAACCGATACAGGCAGGGGTAGACATCGTCGTCTCTGTCGCGCAGGATGTACCGAAGACTGTGTATCTGGACGAGACATACACGTTCCGCGTAAGCTAATTATTCGATTTTGTGCTGACGCTGTCCACTGACCTTTCCGGTGAATAGGTACTGATGAACGTACGTGCAGCTCAAGAGGGGGCTCGTTGGCACTACTAACGGTACACTCATAGCTACTCTCCAATGCACATAAGTTCTGTGAGAGGGGCTATATATGCGTGGCCGTCACCATGTCCGGTCCAGATCAGCTTGTCCTACAGGTCCGCGACACAGGCTGCGGTATCCCCGCAAGCTTTCACAGCGCCCTGTTCGAGCCCTTCCGGCAAGCGGACTCGTCCATCACACGCCCGCGTCAGGGCACGGGCCTTGGCCTGAGCATCGTCAAACACCTCGTACAGCGTATGAGCGGGACGGTAGACGCCGAGTCGCTTGAGGGCGAAGGGACAACATTCACAGTCAAGCTGCCCATCACGCGACCTTCCCACGAACACACGCCCCGTCCGGACGACGCGCCCCTGCTGGACATACTGACGGACGCCCCAAAAGCGCCACCACGCAAGCGGCTGCGAATCGTGCAGAGTGACCAGCGCACAGAGGCGCTGCTTGTCGAGCTGTGGGCGCAGCAGGGATACATTACCTCCTCTGGCCTCCCGGGGAGCACCGTGCAAGACGTCATGCAGAGCGCCGACGCGATCTGGGCAGATGTCGAGAGCGTGGCCGCCTCCGCGCTGCTCCGCGAGCTCCTGTGCATGCCCACGGGCCCTCCCTTCCCCGTCTTCGTGGTGCACAACGACCTGCGCGACCTGGCGGCGCTCGAGCCCGAGCTCGGTGGCGCGCGCAACGCCGTGTTCGTGAAGCGCCCACTCATCCTGCACGCGCTGCGCGAGATGGTGGACTCGCCGGAGCCGCACATGGGCACGCACCTGATGAAGGAGCCGCCGAAGGTGCGCTTCGCGATTCCCGCGGAGCAGCTCGAGAACGCTGCGGCAACGGTGAATGGGAAGGGAAAGGAGAAGGAGAGCAGGGCGAAGCCTGCTGCGCAAGCGAAAGACACGGAGGAGATTGAGCTCACTGAGGAGCCCAATAGGAGGAAAGAGAAGGTGCTGCTGGTGGAGGATAACATGGTGCGTTCGAGGCTTCTGTGAGGGCCTTGGCGCTGATCGTTCCTCTTAGGTGAACCAACGTCTGGGCACCAGGCTGCTCGAGATGCTAGGCTACGACGTCGCCACAGCCAATGACGGGCAGCAGGCAATTGAGGCCGTGGCCAAATCTTCTTATTACTGCTGCCTGATGGACTGCCAGGCAAGACCACTCCCATCTCGGACTGTGTGGTTACTGACTCGCTGTGTCCAGATGCCCTTGCTAGACGGTTTCTCTGCCGCCGAAAAAATCCGCAGTATGGAGAGAGAGGGCATGCTCTCTGGCCATTTGCCTGTCATCGCGCTTACTGCAAACGTATCAACGGAGAGCGAAGATCGCTGTCGAAAAGCCGGTATGGACGGCTTCCTCCCAAAACCACTTGTGCTGTCCAGTGCGTTTCGTCCCTGCCTTCTCATCCTCGCTTGAACTCACTCCTCGTGCGTTGCAGAGCTAGACGAAACGTTGAGAATGCACGGACGCCCATCACATCTGTAACGATTTTCAGAGACATCTACACAGTATTTTTATAGTGTATTTTGCGCCTGCCCGCATTTACATGTCGTCATCCCCGGACCACGCTTTTCTCGCTTTGTTGCTATACACGCTTCGCTATCGCATTTACCCTACCTGCACATACTAAAGGATCCACATTCACCCAGCTACATTCAAGTTACAGCTTGTTTAGCATGGTGTCTCGATATACGTATTCGGTGGACTGTACTGTACCTCAGGGACGTTGTAATTGTTGTAGCATTAGCTTCAAGTTGCTGCGAGATCCCCATAGTCGGCGCAAAGAAACATAGAAGCGCTTAAACTCCTTCCGATTTGTATCGCAACTCGCATCCGAGCCACAGCCTAGCCGTAATCTCGCCACGATCTAGTCAATGCCATCGTAAGTCTGACACAACAGCATTGCACTCAGGGCTCGTCGAGAACATTATGAACGGACTGGGACGACGCCAGACAGAGTCTCCGCAAACGAGTTTGCGGCCCAGTGCGGCGAAATCGATAAGATCGCGGAGAAAGGGGACGGGCAAGCGGCTAGAGTCAAGTGGCGGACCAGCGTGAGCGCTGGCGAGAGAGCAATAAGATCGTCGGACTCGTACGTTTTTCCCCATCTCACGACACGACCATGGTCCAAGTCAAGAACAAAGTCTGCCTGATGTGCGTCCGTCCTCGCGCGCCTCGCTGCAGTGCTCACCACCACACAGCGTCCACGATGGCTGGGGAATCGCCCCGGAGAAAGACATGAAGGGCGATGCCATCACCGCGGGGGACACCACGAACATGGACACGATCTCGAAGGACCACAGCGTGCGTAGCCTGCGCGCGCACGGTGTGGCGGTCGGCCTGAGCGATGGGCTGATGGGCAACTCGGAGGTCGGGTGAGTGTACGCGCCGTATGCAGCGCCATCGATGCCAATGCAGCTCGATGCAGACACATGAACATCGGCGCGGGGCGCATCGTCTGGCAGGACATCGTCAAGATCAACGTCTCCATCAAAAAGCGGCAGTTCCACAAGAACGAGGTCATCCTCGAGAGCTGCAAGCGGGCGAAGGAAGGCAACGGCCGCCTGCACCTCCTCGGTCTGGTGGGTACCGCATCGATGATCCCATCACCCATCCACAGTTGGATCCTTCATAATGCATAGCCTGAGGCCGGTAACGAACCATCGTTTTCGGACAACGTAAATGCACAGTACCTCATCAGGCATGTGGAAGATGATGAGCACCGGTGCTATGCATTATGAGGGATTCAATTGTAGCTATTACCTGTGACTTAACGTAACATAATCTCAGGTGTCCGATGGCGGTGTACACTCGCATATAAACCACCTCTACGCGCTCCTCGAGACCGCAAAGGAGCAGGGTGTCCCGCACGTCTATATACACTTCTTCGGCGATGGGCGCGATACTGCGCCACGCTTCTCCGTACACTATGCGACGAACCTCCTCGCTTTCCTCGAGAAGGAGAAGTATGGTCAGATCGCCACCGTCGTCGGACGGTACTACGCGATGGACCGCGACAAGCGCTGGGAGCGTGTCAAGATCGCGGTTGAGGGCCTTGTGAAGGGCGAGGGTGAGAAGGGCGAGGACATCGTCGCGAAGATCAAGGAAAAATATGATCAGAACGAGACGGATGAGTTCCTCAAGCCGATCATCGTTAACGGCGATGAAGGCCGCATCAAGGGTACGTCTGTGCCAGTCTTCTTTGCACGGGAGCTTAAGTTCACAATGCTGTCGCAGACGACGACACGCTGTTCTTTTTCAACTACCGCTCTGACCGCATGCGTGAACTCGCGGCTGTCTTCGGGCTCCCGAACAAGCCCATGAAGGTGGACATCCCCAAGAACCTCGTAGGTGATGGTCTTAAAATTTGAGACTCGCATTTGACGGAGCTGTCCACAGCATATCAGCACCATGACGAGGTACAACGCTGAATTCCCCTTCCCCGTCGCCTTCCCGCCTCTGGCAATGACCAACGTCCTCGCCGAGTGGCTCTCGAAGCAGGGCGTCAAGCAGGCGCACATCGCCGGTAGGCCGCACACCCGCTCGCATCCTCACCCTCACTGACACTCGCCCCACGGGCAGAGACGGAGAAGTACGCGCACGTCACTTTCTTTTTCAACGGCGGTCTCGAGAAGCAGTATGAGGCTGAGGAGCGGCACATGATCCCATCGCCCAAGGTTGCGACATACGACAAGGAGCCAAAGATGAGTGTGCAGGGCGTCGCGGACAAGGTCGCAGAGGTCGTCAAGGCCGGCGAGCACGAGTTCGTCATGTGCAACTTTGCGCCGCCAGACATGGTGCGTTCTTTCCTGTCTCAGTCCTCAGCACGTTGCTCAAACCGTGACCGGCCAGGTTGGCCACACGGGCGTGTACGATGCCGCCGTCGAGGCGATCACGCATACAGACGCGGCGGTCGGGACGGTGTACAAGGCGTGCCAGGAGGCGGGCTACATCCTGCTCATCACTGCGGATCACGGGAACGCGGAGCAGATGCTCAACCCCGAGACGGGTGCGCCGCACACGGCGCACACGACGAACCCCGTGCCGTTCATCATGACGGGCGACCCCGCGAAGTTCAAGTTTACGGTCGACAAGAATGACGGAGAGGAGGATGAGGGAGCGCTCTGCGATGTTGCGCCGACGGTGCTCGATATCCTGGGCTTGCCCAAGCCCGAGGGTGAGTGGGGTCTCGGGCCTTTGTGGACGGTGGCTCATTCTTTATCTGCAGAGATGTCCGGCCGGTCGCTATTGGCGAAATCCGAGTAAGTGCGAGGATAAATAGATGGAAGAAGACATGTAATGCACCACTGTGTCACTAGAATCAATGACCGTAGACAGAACTCGAAATATCGCGCAGGACTGGAGCCTTGAGCAAATCCGATGTCACAGTTGCACGTGAAAGTGACGCGTCGCGAGTAATTTGTCACGTCGTGCGCGACGCTACATAGAGCTCTACGCATCTCTGCGTACGTGTAGCATCTGTGCATTTT
The DNA here is from genome assembly GCA_029448655.1 of Wolfiporia cocos. NCBI lineage: Eukaryota > Fungi > Basidiomycota > Agaricomycetes > Polyporales > Phaeolaceae > Wolfiporia > Wolfiporia cocos. Next base: position 614,205 of record JACCLO010000002.1, read on the forward strand.
GATGACGGTCAACAACTCCTGGGAGGCCGTTTTCTTCCTACAACCAACAAGAATGTCGTGCAACTATATTTACTAACTCATCGCTCGTCAGGAGGCTTGGATAACGAGACCGTGAACGTCAAGCAGGCACGGGCTTAGGTGCTTCATTCTGGAGCGTGGCTGGTGGTGTGAATAGGCAATAATGTAATAGGCAAAATTAACAGTTCTTCCAGACGGCTCTGTATTGTATTCAATACCGCTGTCTAACAACAAGGTCAGCACAATACGGTGATCTATTGCTTGTCAAAGCGAGTGTACGCAACTATCGGATATCGAGCGAGCCATTTTCAAGTCCAATTCAGTCTAACCGCTCGTGGGTATGCCATGTTGCCACATTGGCGGAGCAACTACATCGACTGCGCGGGGCCGCAAGGCGACCCCTGAAGCTTGAAGCTTGAAGGTGCACTTATGCATCAAACCTTTGCTATACTGAAAGGGGAACAGAACTCATGCGCTCGTCTCGCACTGAGATGCTCGTACCGCGCAGTAACCACTACCGGCACTGCCCCTGCCGCCGGCATCTGGGCGCAGCCCTCCAAGTGCGACGATTGGCAGCCGCAACAGCGAGCAACCACGACGGCAAGCAACGTTGATGGCGCGCGACCGCGATGCGGCCGCAACTCCCGAACTTCAGTGCGAGCTTTAATTTATTGCGGCAGTTTTAGTCCCGACATGTACAATGCCGCTGCCGCTCGCTACCCAAGATAGCTACCGGTTGGGGGATCCCGGGGCTCAAAGGCATCTCTGCAATGCAAAAGCGAAATTGTAGGTGTTATGTCGTGATGCGAACAGGCACCCGCTGAGCTAATATTGGCATAATATTGAGGCACGGAAAGGCGCCCATAAATTACAGCGAGACCGGCAGATGCTATGATCCGCTCGCGATCGCGGGAATGGACAGGCGCCCCAAGTCCTAGGCCTGGCGAGAACGGGCACTTCGTCTACTCGGAAAAGTGAACTGCACAGTCGTATAGATGCTTACGCACTCCAGGACGATATCCCCGATGCGCGCCATGCGAATGCGCCTTTGCTTTGCCTCTTGACTACATGGTCTGTGTCATTCCTCCGGTATCTCTACTTCTACGAGGCATACATGAACACTGGCAAAATGTGGTCATACCGTGATCTTGACAGGCAGTTGACAGGTTCACGTGAATTCGGTGAATCCACAGTACTAATGTTCGAGCCGAACCTGAACAGTACGATCGCTGGTCGAATCTTACTAGCTGAGCGCTGAGCGCACCTCTGTGCAGCACGGTATTACAGCGAGGACATTGACCTATTCGACAGCCAAGGTGCGTCTGCAAGAGGTCCGCCGGGAATTATGATAAACCAGTATGGCACCTACCGCAGATGGATCTGTTCCCTGTCCCGAATTCCGGGCTTACGAGCTTAGGCCCCAGCAGCTCGCAGCTTCGTCCTCCCCGCGCTCCCTTCCACTCGCGCACAGAGTCGCTCAACTCCCTGTACTCCACCAGCGACAGCCTCGCGCCCGCCCCTCCGAGCGCGAGCTCCGCCGACCTCAAGGGTTCACGCGCCTCGCTCAGCGTGAACTACCTCCCCGCCAAGTTCTCGAGCACGATGCTCTTCGGCGGGCCGAAGCGGCGCAAGGTCTGGAAGGGCGGGGAGGCCGACACGGTGCCGAAGCGGGGCGGCGGGCGCGAGGCATTCCGGAGCGACGAGGCACGCATGCCGCGTGCCGAGGACGAGGACTTCGACGGGGTGACGCTTGATGGCAGGTATGGCGTCGCGCTGAAGTTCGGGGCGCGCTGGAACAGGTTCAAATGGACCCTGATTGTCACGAACTCCATGGTACGCATCTGGTCTTCCGTCGCCCAGAGATGCTGACAAGCTTGCGGCAGTTGACGGCATACTCCATCGGTGGGCTGGTCGTCTGCCTGCTCCTGTGGTTCAATAGCTGGGAGAACGCAGACATCATCCGCGTCGGTAACCGCCCCGAACTCATCATCAGCACGCTCGCGGCAAGTCTCGCGCTGCTTACCGCGCTCGTTGGGTGGGCCGGGATCCTTCTCAACAACCGCGCCTTCCTCTCCTTGTACACGCTCCTTCTCTGGGTCTGCTTTGCGCTGCTCGTGACACCAGGATACATCACCTACAAGCGGCGCGCGTTCAATCTCGAGGGGAAGCTCAACCAGCAGTGGTCGCGCGCGCTCGGGCTCGACGGCCGCCTGCGCGTGCAGAACCAGCTCCGCTGCTGCGGGTACTTCAGCCCATTCGTCGAGGCAACCGTCAGCCAGACGTGCTACGCGCGGAGCGTGCTTCCCGGGTGCAAGGCGCCGTACCTGCGCTTCGAGCGCACGGTGCTCGAGTGGTGGTACACGGCCGTGTTTGCGCTCGTCCCGCCGCAGATCACGGTTATGGTCGCAGCGCTTCTCTGCTCGAACCATATTACGTATAGGTTTGGGAAGGGGATGATGCCCAAGGCGTACCGGCTGGACGAGAACAGTCTTGCTGTGATCATGGACAACTATACCAAGTGAGCAGTCAGCTTCTGCGCATATATTCAATGACTGATACACCGCCGCAGCCAATTGGCAGAGCAATATGGACCCGACGTTGCCTCTGAGATTGTCGCACGCTCACGCTCTAGTCTGCGATTGGATTCAATGCCCACCGTGGTGTACTCTCGCAGCAGCTCATCCGTGCTCAGCATGAACAGGTCCAGCACCATTTACAGGCAGCACGATCCGTAAGGAGCAAGTATCTCATATGCATATAGGCTACCTGAAAGCTACTCAGCTCCGATGCGTTGCTCTTGATTTCCCATATGTCTGAAGCCTGAGACCCTGAAGGCGCCGAATACCATTGTGCAGCTTATGCCCGTATGTGTAGCATAATTACCATTAGCGCATGTAACTTAGATGAGGAATGTGTGTATCAGTTGTACCCACCTTCGGGTAGTAGGTTCTCGCGGAGGCAGCTGCAGAAGGCCGGGGTCCCTCTTGCAGCAGATGAGACAATTCCCTCAATCCTGCAGTCTGACACACCAGCGCGACGCGAAAACGCGATGAGTCACGATCACGTGTACACGTCACACCAGGATTCTAAGATTCTGCTCCTCATTCTGGACAAGTTACACAGGAATTGATACAGCTAGTAACTAAGTACGTTCCGTGCTACAATGCGATAATACAGGGTTCCGTGCAGGATAGGGAGTGCAATGTCCAAGATCAGCAATGACGGCCGGAATGAGTTACCGAGAGGAGAACGGCGATGTGAACGTGTTTGGTAGGCATTAGTCGAGGATGCACTCGCCTGATAATGCATATACTGCGCATATGTTCGCGAGTTAGAGCGAAAGAGATTAGGAGTTGCAAATTGCTTACATGGATAGTGGCAACAGGTGGTCCCTGAACTCTTCTAAACCGCCGACAGAGGTGTTGTAGAGTCACCGCGCTTCGCAAGTTCCTCCACGGCCCTCGCAAGACGTGCATTGATCGCCATCTGCTCCTGTGCCCGAGCATCCTTCCCTGCGCGCTTAAACAGCTCTGCAGATGTACGCCACACATTCAGTCCCAGCATTCAGTGACTAAAGCCGACAGACAAGGATCATTCCACCTACCCACAGAACGCTCGCCTACCCACAGCCCTAGTGGTGCGTTTCCCACAGAATTTTTCTGATGCGATTCTGATGAATAGATCGGCTTTGGATCGCTCGTGCCTGAAGATGGTTTAGCAGGCGGCGCGCCAAGCCCCGCGGCGAGCTGTTCGGCTGTCTTGAGCATACCGAGTGCGTGCTCGGCGGCGGTATGGAAGTAGTGCGAGGAGATGAGCGTGAGAATCAGGGCGCGCAGGTGGTTATCCTGCGCGCGCGTTGCGAAGTTCAGTGCGTTCTTCAGATGTTGCCTGTGTATGAGATTCGCACAATGATGAGCAGTCTGAAGGAGAAGCAGTGAAGCGCACTGACTTTGCGTTCAGGATTTCGGGCGTCATGCACGCCTTAACAATGTGGCCCACAGCCTCCAGTGCCCCGCCCTGTCCCTGGCACGCCTTTGCGACCTGCAGCTCCTCTTCATACTCTTGCACCATGCCTTCGTCCTCCGCGATCATGCCATTAGCGTGTTGCTGCACCCCGATGCGCAACGCAACCTCTCCAGCTCGCGCGGCCACCTCGACGAAGCTGCCGCGCTCTGCTCGATGTGCGGCGACGCGGTAACACTGAAGCGCACGCGCGCTTTGGCCAAGTGCGTGCGCGAGATATGCATGGTGCAGCGCAATGCGAGCGACAAAGAGTGGGAAGAGGCTATGTGTGCGGGTGTGCGCGATGAGGGTGTTAAGGTCCTAGCAGACGTTTGAACGAATAGCGATGATGGATTGTAAGTTGCGAGCCGTACCTCTTCTGCAGTGTCAAATTCGCTGCGCATTATCGAGACCTGTGGCACTATGATAAGCGATTCTAGCCTATAGTCCGAGAAGCGAACCCACAGCTATGATCTCGCAAAGCAGGTCGGCCTTGATCCTCGCTAGCCGTTGTTCGACCTCTTCCACGTCGGCCAGCCCAGCCCATAGGGCAACTGCACAAGAAGCAGTCAGTGAAACAGCCAGCTAGCACATTCAGGGTCCGTCATACAACGTACACGAGATCTCTCGGGATGTCTCAGTATCCCACACGCTTAGGCCCGTCGATGCGAACACCTTTCGCTTCGGCTTGCGCCCCACCGCGTCACGCTTTGCGGTGGCACTGACGAGGAAGGCCAGCATCAGGAGGATGCGCGGATGCGTGACCTGCACGATCAAAGGCGGATCATTCGGGAATGCGACCTGATATTGTGACGTGTTCAGTCGGAATATGCGCAGGTATAACCATGGTATATAACACAACACACACACCTCTAGCATGCCATCTGGGAACCGCTCCAAAACACCTGAGTCGAGTAGCGCATGCAAATGTGATAGCCTTGGTGATGCCTCGGGCGCATCCCCCACGTGCGTGAAGAATATGACCGCCATCATGAGCACATGCATAACCAACGCCGCTTCGAGCGTGTCCTCGAATGCGATGAACGCATCCGGTTCTTTCTCCTTCTCCTTTTCTTGCGACCCTTCCTGCGAGCTACCACCCTGAGGCGCCTTGCGCGGCCGCGGGGTGATGCATGGCTCGTACGACAGGCCAAACGCACGCTCCGTGTCCATGAGCGCCTTATGCACCTTGTCCCACATGCCCGCAGCGACAAGCACGCGCAGGCGGAGGACGCGTACGAGGAGCGCGACCTGCCTGTGCCGCTTTTCCTGCGAGAGCGCCGCGAGGGCGTCCACCGCGCCTAGGGCGGCGTGCACGTCTTGCGAGCAAGGTGTGGGGGACACATTAGGCGGGGTTGTGTGTGAGGAGGAAGCGATAGGAGTGGTGAGGAGCGAGATGTATGCGAGGTGCGCAGCGCAGACAGTATGTGGGGGATCTGTGGGGAGAAAGGAGGAGAGGAGGTTGCGGAGCTGGTTGCGTGCGAACTTGGGCTTGTGCTGCCAGTGCGAGAGCTGCGCTTGTAAGAGGGCGAGGTGGTGCTTGTATGCGCGGAGGGAGGGGTGCTGCGCAGGTGTGAGTGGAAACAAGGGCGCATTACAGTCAGAAATCACCTTCTGAGCAATGATTGACTTCGGAAGGATGACTCGTTAGGATGTATGCACGCATATAGTGACCCATTGCTTGGAGAGTTCACTTACACCTTTGCTCATTGCTTTCTCTACCTACATAAACTCTAATGTGAAGCATATCGGCAGTGCAAGCATCTAGAGTGATTACCTCTGCTTCGATTCCTTTCGCCCAAGGGTGCTCATCTTGTTGAGCACTCAGCCCTCCACTGATGACTCTCATGCCTATCTCCGCCAGGCCCGTCCAAGCACGGCATTCAATCTCAGGCGGTAGTGCAGGAAGAGAAAGACATCTCCGTAGTGAAAGAAGAGATAGAGCAAGCGACTGAACGTAATGCGGGTGATTGGGTGGATGTGCAAGTAACGCAGGCAGCGATACAAGTAACACTGCAGGTGGAAGTGGCACAAGAGACGAGCTCTCTGATACTCTACGATCTATGCTGGTTTGTCTTGAGACTACAACTCGTCTGCGTTTGTGAGGCCGTGGTGCGTCTTCGAGTTCAGCCATGGTGAAGATGCGAGCGAGCGAGCAAAGTCAGCGGGAGAGCGTAACCAGATTAGTCGCGTGCGCGAAGGTGACAAGTCGCGTCTTGTCACACGTTACAATTCGCGTCGCGTTGGTCGTGTCACAGGGTTGGTGACAGTGCACAGGCGCGCGCTGCGCCTGAACATGCATCGTTCCTTATTCTTTGGGTCCATGAAACTCATCTGTAGGATCTTCATGGATTGTCATATCAGCTGTGGTAACGCTATTCACACAGGCGGCTCTTAGCTGGGGCTGCGAGGCAATGTTGCATGCACTGGCAGTGCTCAGAGGTATAATGATAATGTTCATACTTCATCCAAGTCGACGAGTCACCGTAAGCTTCACGGCTCACCGCACCTTACATGCATGACCGAGCAAGGAGCACAACTGGCTCCTGGCTGAGCAACTCCAATTCTCGTACCGTTGCTATCCCCGGCGTGATGCGCATCATGACTCTCGGGATGATGGAGCTAGCGTCGGCCACTGTCGTAGACGTGCCTACTACAGGCGGGAAGTCAGATGCCCAGGTCTGTGGGCAAAGTGTCTAAATGCACATGCTCAAACCCGATTTCTGATTTCTCTGGCGACCATCGAGGGCTCTCATGCTCCTGTTATCTCTCAAATCGACTGGGGCGACAACGCTATCTCAAGTGGGTCATTCGTATGGGTTGCCAACTATTGGACCAGCTGCATACTTGTTATGACCGAAAAGTCAAAGTGGCTGCGGTGGCATGTGAGCCATGCATCGCGTCCCAGCGCCTTGCATTCGCGCCATGCGTTGAACCACATGCTGACCCATTAGAAGCCTGATGCGATGTCGGCTGTGCATGCGCAAATCCCGATTTTCTAGGTTCGACAACGCTTATAAGCGGACTGCATGGGATGTGAACACTAGCAGCGTCGATCTACTTATTGTCAGTATGTTTGCTGTCAATGCCGTATTGGCTCCCCTCATTCTGCTAGTGGGATCTGCAGCTGCTGCGGAGGGTGTTGTCGACAAATTGTATCAGGTTTCACTCACCGATCGCAAGGTGCCCAAAGGCCATGTTGCTGCTATGCGCAAGAGGAGTCTGTCCTCAGTGAACGTGGCTTTGGATGACTACTACAACGGCACGGACTTACAGTATGTCCGCTGTGGCTACATCGGCCACCCCCGTGTCCTGATCAACTGTTCAGGTGGTACGGCAACATTTCAGGTCAGACAAATATGGAATGGTGGTGCGAAGCAATACTAATGATCAAATCACACTGAAGTCGGCACTCCACCGCAAACGATCAGCGTGGTTTTTGATACCGGCAGCTATAGTCTAGAATTTGCCAGTGTGTTATGCTTGGTTTCTTTCTTGCTCATTAGTCAACGTAGCTTCTTCAGGTACCGAATGTGGTGCTTGCGCCAATCAAGTCAAATTTGATCCGTCCGAGAGTTCCACATATGTGAACTCCTCTGATGTAACTCAGCTTGACTTCGAGACAGGCATTGGCGTCGACCCGCTCGAGTCCAACACCGACTTCGTGTTGACGGTCCGCGAAGGCCGTGATACCGTTACCGTCGGGGGACTCTCTGTCTCGGATGTTGATCTGTACACAATCATAGACCAGACCCCCGCCTTCGAGATTGATCCTTTCAGCGGTATACAGGGTCCGGTTTCGTGCGTAGCGTCTGATTCTATGCGGGGCGGCTGATCTTGAAACCTCAGGAATGTCTGCTTCGGCTCAAGGCTTCTTTGCCGGGCTTATTGACCAGGGTCTGCCCTGTGCGTGTTTCACGTCTGCGGCGAAGTAGATTCTCACATGATTCCGTAACAATCAGCACTCTTCGGGATGTACCTCACTTCAAAAGCGGTCGGTAACGCAGAATTAACCATCGGAGGCGTCGACAAGTCAAAGTTCGAAGGTGCTTGAGGAGCCACCGCGATATTTTTTTGATTACTCAGGGCTTTGAGCTTACTGACCTACCCATTTGTCACAGGGGAGCTCACGTACGTTGACCTGCCTGGGGGCACGGAAGGCCAGTGGCAGCTCTCATCGCCACAGATTTTCATAAACGGAGAAACGACGTCAACGCTACAGAGCGACCGGACGATTTATTTCGACAGTGGCACGCCGAACGTGTACTTCGACAAGCAGACGACTGAGGTGCGACCTACTTCCCGCCTACTACCGAGTGCATTGTTTCCATTCGTGCACAACGTACTGACTCAGTGACTTACTTCTCGCCATCGACCTTACATATAGGCCATCTACGCGAGTATCTCGCCCGACATCAAGCCTTACGAACCCGAGCCAGGCGCATATGGCATCGCGTGCAGCGAGATCGGCAACCTCGCCGCAGTGCTCGATATCGCGTTCACCTCGACCACAGGCGATGCGTTCAACCTAACGATCCCAAGCAGCGAGTTAAACGTCGGCCCATTCCAAGACGACCCGGAGACGTGCCAGACAATGATCAATGCACTGGATGGACTTGAGCTCGTTGGTGGTAGCTTGTTGAAACATTACTACAGCGTGTGGGACATCGGGAACCAGAGAATGGGGTTCGCACCGAATGGTGAGTAACGAGTGGGAAGTCTCGGAAAGAGTGCGCTTACGCGGTTCGCAGGGTTGTAATGCAAACGAGCGTGAATGATTAATCGTAATGGCGGATCGTCCTTGATGTGTACAGCTGCAGTAGACAGCCGGCGCAGTGAGACTGGACCGGAGCGTAGCTGTGGCGCTAGCTCTGTTTACTCGAAGATCACCGCTCCTAACTCCCACCAGGCTCAGCTCCGCCCATCCGGTAACGACCAACCTCGTTGATCTGCGTAACCGTAGCTGCATTTCAGCGCTTTTTTCTAAAATAGTCTTTAGAGAATAATCACACCGTCTGGTCACCAATGTCGCAAGCATTTGCAGAGTCACGCTTCCCGTTGAGATGTGCCGCCTGATGCATCACTGACTTAGTTCTCCGACATGATCCGTAAAAACTCTAAGCACAACGCACCAGATAGAATTCAATACTACGGTCGTCGCTGTCGTAGCGATGATGGTCAGAACCAGGGGCAACGGCGCCAATCTCACTCGCGCATGTATGCGACCGCAATGCACGGTCACGGAGCGAGTTGCGAGCGTTCAACCTGTCGGTTTGGATTCGTGAGTATGCGATGTATGCGTGCGTGCGCAACATAGGAGCACGTCATACGTTGCCAGCAGTGAGTTCGCGTAGACTACGGATACAATGTTGGGTCAGTTACTGATCTTCATGGTGGTACAGTGATGCCTTACGCTTGCTGATTGTGAAATGCAACGTAAGGAACACCAGATTGCTAGGAAACACTAGCCACTATCCTGGATTCAGAATTTTCAGTTTATGACTTTGATCTGCAACTTACACAGATCAAGCATGCTATTGCCATGACACTAACATACACCCATCTCAGATTTGGGAGAGGCCCGAGGGAAGTCGATACGCACCAAGTTAGCAATCCGGTCTCAATGGTGTAGATCACGATGAAGTCGATCAGCCGGTCCGTACTTAAATTGATTCTCGTACAATGACCACTGGGCGGGGACAGCGAATTGAATCCACGTACGACGTAGAGTATCCTGTCCTATTTCGTTGCAGCACGAATATTAGAGCACCCGTGACCACGATGTCTACTAAACTCGACAGGGACAATCCTAAAGTGAAACACCACTGTGACGCGGATAGGATCAGCATACTAGTTTTTGAGCAATGGTCGAGTTTACCCCGTATTGAGTAATGTATGCAGAGTAGCTGTGCAGGTCAGTCCTGTAAGCTCGTGTAATCAGACGCGCTTGTTGACGGTTCGGCGATGTGACGTACATCTTTGCAGTGGATACTACAGGACCCCGAGGTTCAGCCTTTAAGTCAAACAAACGCATATTTACATACCTAGCGTAGTGACTATGAAAGCGCTGGCATGAGTATCGATCTGGGGGAGGACGTGATCATCACGTACCCATTCTCAACAGAGCGAACAGATACTATTCCCGGATCAAAAATCTGATACAAAGGCGCAAACACGAGTAGAAACCTACAGTAGGGACTGTCGATGTCAAACATCCGTTACTCACTGATCTAAGATCAGCGGATCATGTCCGGCGCGCGGGCAATTTGCTGAGCTTACAAATATAAATTCGGTGCGTGAAGAATCTACGACAGTGTCAGTTCCAGGCAGATTGTCGAGATAGAAGACATTACGATTGAACAATAAAAGTTGTGATTCCCTGCCAACGAAAACGAAAACTTGAGTAAAGGGGAAATTGTACAGTCTGAAGTGCTCACCGTGGCGGTTATGGTCCCCTGTTAGATCTCATGAACACACGCCACGTTTTATCATTACATGAAACATACCGCGATAGGCCTACGGACCGATGAGCCTTACACTACCACTGGATATGTAGCAGACTCACCAGGGAATGTAATCACCTATGGTGTTGTCCCCCCAGCTGACAATCACGTAGAACCACACAGCAATGCACGCCAATATAGTATGTAGCGCATCAATCACCCTGAGCCTGTGTAATCAATCATTGTGGCGCTGTCGAGGAAACAAAGCGCTACCAGATAGCCGCTACCTGACAGAGAGATCAGAAGTGAACAAGTGCCGATGATGTTTGCCCACCATAGCTCGGTTCCGACGGGAATCATCTGTGTATGTCCGAAAATAAAAAATTGTCTGCATGGACACAGTCCCGGATAGCCTGCATGATTTACGGCTTTAGCTGTCACAGTAGAAGCAAAATGTGGTACTCACAATGCAGCTATAAAGGTTCCTATGAGAATGACACCAACTGTATTCTTTGTATCCATGACTCATTGCGATGCCTTCAAGAATTTACAGCAAGAAGGCAGCCCTGGAGCATGCAAAGGATGCATCCCATCAGTAATTTATACGACTTTTCGGAGTGCCTAAGTTCGTCAGCGTGGCGAGCTAAGCGATGAGATCGCGGGAACTGCCTTCGCGAAAACGGCGATATGAGCTATTTGGCTCTCGCTTCCTAAGTACCAGCTCGCGCCGAAGTGCCGTCGCAAGCATCAGGGCCAGAATCCGATAATATCATGACGCGATCGGGGGTACGTGCGTGCACGAATAGACGACGTGCCAAGACGACCCGATGTATCGCGGCGCTCTCAGCTGATCCGAAAGGAGAATGCCGCACAATGAAATAGACACCGAGATGCTGTGCGCCTGCCGTGCATAGCGAGCTAGCAATGCACAGCTGACGTTGTACATGCTGGCCTGGCCTGAAGACGCACGGATTGTCTTGAATCATCCGCTCCTATTGTCAAGTCTGCGGAGAGTTCTCTTTTGGGAATATGTGCATCAGGTGAGATCTTCACGCACCTGCCCCTGTCCTGAACGGCTCAGCCATGAATATAACTCAGCGACGGGTAATCATAATTGTTCCAGGGAGATATCACCTTTGGTCACCCTTCCTCCCCGTTAGTCGGTGGTCGGCGACAAGCTTGACTATTTGCCGCAGGCGCAGATGAGGCTAACGGAGAGTATCTTACAAGCAGCGTATGGTGGATGTGCAATACCACCAAGCTCATGCAACAGACGTTGCCTCTCGTAATGGTCGACGCAGCGATCTTGCGCCCTCGGAACCAGCGCAACATTGGTATCGCGAGGCTCCATAGCATTGTGACATTCAAGACGCAATGATACGGGTGTCAATTACGCAAGGGATACAATGGAATATTAGCGCTACATCTCACATCTCACTTGGGACTTTGGTAGGGTCATCCGAGTCGTTAGTCTCGTGCTCGTAATCTCCGTCGACGTGGATAGATTCTTCAACGTTTATGTGAACCTGCAAGGCGTCGTCAGCACGACAGACGAGCGGTCAGCAGTCAATGACAACCTTCGTAGTCATGGGAATGTCATCAGAAGCGTGCTGGAGAATCGCGATGGTCAGTATTTGCACTCATGGTCGCAGAGCAACGAACTGTATGGTAATTGTGAGTTCGATTGATTTCGAATCCGCGTGCGTAGGTAGATGTATTAAGCGCAACCGGCAGAGAGGGATCGCGCTCCGCGGATGACTGTTGCAATCGGATTGCTTTCCGTGCATTTAGCCTAATACTCCGTTAAGATGCGAAGAGATCACAGGCGAGGCCTCTTACGTTGACAGAAACGCGTTCGCATACACTGAATAGCACATATTAGTGGCGTCGTGACAACCTCACGTTATACTGACTTTTGGTAATCACGAAGTGAAGCGCCAGAAAGACGAGATTCCTCAGCGATACCCACTGAATTTGACAAAAATAACTCGGTTTAAGTTGTGATGGAAGAGAGTTATGATGAAAAGAAGATAGGGATACTTACGCATGCTAATGCAGCGACTGTGGCCACGCTTTCATCTACTTCAGTATAGATCAGATTCTCAGGCGGTTGAACTCACAAGGTCATCGATCCATTCTGAATTGTATAGAACGTCAAAGCATTGATAACATTGTCCATGCTAGTACACGCAAATACCATGAGCATCTGATTAGTGGAACGTATGTGATCGGCTTACGAGGAAAATCCACTTCTGTTCTTGCGAAGGAAGTAGCATAGCGTTGCTGCAACCAGAACATCGAGAGCGGCTGATAATGAGAGTCCAAGAGTGAAGACCCACTTAAGGAGCCAGCGCTGTCAGACATACATACATAGAAATGATAAGAATGCTCACGCCAACGTCGTGTCGAAAGCGTGAATAGCTTCCTAGGCGGACCCTACAATATTCCTTCAATTACATCGCTCATCAAATCACTGAGCGAATGATACAAACATCATTGCCGTGGATACGAGGGCCGCCGCTGCGCAGAGTGTCAATAAGACGCCGATATAATCCAATACTGTGCAGATACCCAGCCGTGCCAATGCAATAAAAGCCTGTAGCGAAGAATTATGATGTCGTAGTGGCTGCCATGAAACCGAACGGTACTCACGAGCGGAACGGCAAAATATAGCTTCTCCCTGCTAACTGGCTTTCTGATTAAACACTACAGTCGCTCATGATTACCTTGAGCACTGACCCAAATATACTCGGTAGGCAAAGAAGCTGCAGTCGCTCGTGTTAATACCATATAAATGAAGAGACAAATATGCGCCCACCATTGCACAACGAACGTCATGAGTGCCTGCGCCAGCCAGTCAGGTGCAGACCATTGATATGGACATGCAACGTACTGTGAGGGCCACTGAGGCCTAGAATACAAAGCCAGTTGCAGTAATCAGTCGCGGTGAGAAACGTAGTCTTCTAAGGTACATACCGCGATTGACCTGGGCATGTAAATTACCGGTGAACAAGCCGATCATAACCATTAATTGAACCCTACTCACCAGGGAATCCAGTCTTCAATATTTGAGCCCCAGTCTGCAATCAAATATTCCCAGTCGCCAACACAGATGAACACTGTATGTAGAAAGTCCAAGAGCCTGTACGCTGGATGACTTGGCTGTCTTCTTGCACTCATACGTAGATACTGACCAAATAACGGATACCTAGGTCAAGTCAGTTCGTACATGTACGAATGTGTTGTGGATGTCACGCACGGTAAGCTTCAGCCTTAGTGCATCTTTCTGATAAACCGTGCTGTAGAAAGCGACCTGCATTGAAACTGTACCGGAGAGGCTGGGCGCGTCATGAGACCGAAGAACTACAGGCATTGAACGCTTGTGAAAAGGCAGTGACTTACAACGTAGAGAAGAGACTTCCCACTAGCAGAGCCCCTAACGTTGACTGAAGTCTGGCAATCATGATAAACTGGACCGCATGGATAGGGGCCGGAACCGAGCACGGACGTCAATGTACTCATGCTCTATTATACAAATTAGAACGACTGTGGCGCCGGCACACGTCAATGCCTTCGGCGTTGCAAATGCGGCTCTAGGGCGGAATGAGCGCCAGGTTCCACGCGGGACTCCAAAAAGCGTTACGGCCATCGCACAGGCGCGGAATACCCAATGTAAGATCCGGATAAGGGAACCTTCGGAATTCTTTTAGATGAACTCTATCCAAAGGGCGCGACAGGGCGCGCTACCCGAGGTCGGTTCCCATAAGCCGGGTCAGATGTGAATATTGGTTCTGACCGGAGCAGAGAGCGGTTCGTTAAGTAAGCTGGCCCTGGATGGTATGTGCAGCGCGACAGCGCGACCCCAGTGATGATCATAAGGCTGATCACCAGGCCCTGCGCCGTGAAACTCGTTAAAACGTCAGTATTTCTATTACCCATCTCAGAAGCACCAGCCCCTATGAATCGAAGCACGTCCGACTGATCGGTGATGCTCCGCTGATCGTGCAAGTTCGAATTCGGAAGATTGCGACGGGCGTAGCAGGGTAGCGACAACGTTTGTGCGTGAGCTGCTTTCTTCGTCCACAATGATCGGAATTCCAAACTCTACGCAATGCCTAGACTCCACGAGCAAAATTAGCATTCACATCATTGACGACGGTCGGGAGTGCAGCGCCGCTCAAACACCGCCATGCAATTTGCGCTCGTTTGTGCTGGTATTCCTTGAAGAGAGCGCCCATTGTGGCACTACTGGCACGTTGGACTGCATCTGGTCCCGATGTGCGTACCGCAGCAGCGAATGTCGGAAAGGCGGGGAACAGCGTCACCAATCAGGAGAATAGTTCTGACAATCTGGCGTCGTTCCTTGTGGCTTTCCGCGTTAAGATGCCTCGGAGTTACCTGTGGCAGATGGAATTTGTACCGTAGATTGTCAATGGGCTCACCTGCTCGCAGGAACCATGATGTTACGCTTGACCGGTCGCATTAGCCTTGATGTAGCGTATCACACCACCACTAGAGCGACCGAGTAGCCTGATGATTGGTCGTCATCGACCCATCACGTCCCTTGTATAGACACTTGTATCAGTGGGGAAGGATCGTTGACCGCCGATTCTGATTATTGCAGGCGTGATGATACATTAGTGCGCCTCGTGCCTCGCCCAGTTCGTCCTGGCATTTGTTGAAGCTAACAGTTGGCTGAGGCAGCGACACCCTGAACAGCGCTCCAGAAGATGTCAAGCATACGTTCCATGACGGCAGACGCTGAACAACAATGGCAACGCCAGGTGTATTGCAAGCGCACCTAATACATATTCATTATGCCACTGTAAGCTATCAGCCCTCCATCATCTCTTCGGGCGGAGGACCGCCTCCCTCTCTCTCCCTGTCTTTCCGTGTTGCCTGAACAACGTCATCTACACGCAGCAGAACTCGTGCGGCTTCTACAGCCGTTTTGAGGATTTGAATCTAATCGATCGCATGATTATCAGCACACCCCTCCGTGAACAAGGGCGACGTACCTTGACACTGGCAGACTCATATAGGCCGTATTCCTTCATGTCAACGATCTTGCCGGTCTCGCCGTTAATTCCCCACGAGGGCTCTCCGTTGGCATGTTTGGCCTGTCCACGTGTGTGAGCGTAAGCGCTCAATAGATCAATAGCTAAACTCAAAACGCACCCTCAGCTCGGTCAATACCCTAATGGCGTTACCGCCGCTATTCTGCACGAGAGTCCGCGGGATAACTTCCATCGCGTCCGCTACTGCGCGGAAGGGCCAGCCCTCGACCCCGGTGATGCTCCGCGCCTTCGCATGAAGGCCAACGCTAACTGCCATCTCTGTGGCACCTCCGCCTGGCGCTAGTATTGGGTTGAAGACCACGTTGCGCGCCACAGACATTGCGTCCGCGAGATTACGATCAATTTCATTGAGAATGTCCTTTGATGGTCCACGAAGAAGAATTGTGCACGCCTTCGGCGTTGTGCATTCTGTGAGGAAGGTGAAGTACCTTGCGGGGAAGTCAATTATGCGCCAAAACCATCTATGGCGACTGTTTGACACTCACTCATCGCCCATCTTCTCGATGTAGAAAAGTCCACATTCTGTTCCGATGTCGGATTCTCGGAGATCCTCAACACGGTTCACAATTGTAGCGCCGACTGCTCGTGCGATACGGTTGTTGTCCGATTTACGCACTCGCCGAATTGCTGAAACATTTGCTTTGTACAGGAAATGCTGAGCGTAGTCTGACCCGATATCAACTGATGCACATGTTGTACATGCAAAAGACGGACGCACCTGAGATACCCTTCTCAGTAATCACGAGGTCGGGCTTGAACTCCAGAATCCTATCGACCATCGCCTTGACCTGCTCCTCCTCAATCTCCTGAATCCGTGACCAATCCGACTCTTTCGAGATCTCAATGTTCGTCTGTGACTCCCCCTTCTTGTATTCCAGTGGGCAATCGAGCAAGACGATACGCGGGTTGGCGATCCTCCGGCGCATCTTGGGGTGGGTGATATCTTTGTTGAGCATGATCCCGCTTAGGACCTTACTCTGCTCAATCTCCCCGCCCGGAATCTTCTCCACGCGCGCGTAACGCTTGATATCTACGGTCTTGATAGACCCCTCTTCTTGAGCGACGGTGCGTACAGCCTGCAGCGCGAGTTTGCACATGAGATCAGACCAACGCATGACGAACTTGGTGCCTATTGAGGTCTTGATGAGAGAAAGCATTTCCTCGTCATTGTTGGTGTCTATAGGGATAGAGATGCGTTTGATGATCTCCAATGCTTCCTTGAGAGCCTTGTTGTACGCGGAAATGATCACGACGGGGTGGATATCCCGTTCGAGCTGAGCAAGTGACTGAGCAAGAATCTCGCCAGCTTCTCCAGATGTAAGGTCTCGTGATATACGATGATTGTGAACCACTCACCGAGGATGATGACGCTCGTGGTACCATCACCGCACTCTTCGTCCTGCGTCCGGCTCAGTTCGATCATGTTCTTCGCTGCTGGGTGTGCAACGTCGATCTCGCGCAAAATAGCATTCCCATCGTTCGTTAGTCTTGAAAAACGCGTTGAGTCTGATGTTACAACGCGGTAAACGCGAGCACTCACAGAATACCACCCATCGGGTCAAGGATCATCTTGAGCATGGCTTTAGGGCCGAGACATGTTCGGATGACATCGGCAACCGTCTAGATGCGGTAGCGCGATGAGAGGTGCATCTGGGATAGATACTTACAACGTACCTTCGCGGCAGTGATATTTGAGATCTGTGCTTTTCGTCCAGACTGCCTTTCCGGGGCCGTGTCTGGGCAAACAATGAGTGGATGTTCATGAGATTTTTGGCAATGACATACTCATTACGAACACAGGTGTTTGTCCTCCAGCCTGCATATTGAACCGTCTAGTTTGCAGGTCAGTCGGTGGCGGTGGAAGTGAATGGAACGTAAAGCCAAAGTCACAACTAAGCGCTTGTGTTCCTCGCTGTGATTCGCTTACGTAAATGAATTGAGGATAGTCGAGAGACGCCGGTGGTCTATTCTCTCATTATGCCCCATACACTCTCATCTGTACAATGAATCGTTCATTCCCAACAATCACTATTGACCTTGTTGGTACTGAGTATAGGAAACAATGCAAGCAATCTAATACATTCACAGTCAGGTCTTGAACCGTAACATTGCCAAGGATGTCATGCGCGCAGTATTGCACTCCATTCTCTTTCACCGCCTTTTCGGCACGGTGAAAGAGCAGACCTTCGAGATTTTGGATGTGACGATGGTATGGTGCTGGAGCTCTGGTAGCGTGATCTAACTAACTGTCAAATAGCCAGGCGTCGATGATCCCGAGATCAAACGGCTTGTAGACGAGAAGGTTGATGCATTTTGGAAGGGTGTCGAAGGTGGCACAATTAAGCATGGTCAAGTAAGTCAGTTGATGCCTGCAGCCCATCGCCAGAGCAAATGTTGAATCCCCATAGATCATAGTGACATTATCTGAGAAACGGGCCCGGAAGTCGTGGTTCTCAACAGGCGAGGTTCGTAAACAACTATTAGTCCGATGCCTTGGCTTACGCTTGCGCAGGAGGAGGTGCCGTGGGAACAGTGGTACGTTTGGACAGCCGAACGTTCCTGGCCTGGCTCACGCCGCGCGCAATAGGAACGTTACTGCAGAGATCCGACAACCTATTTCAGATAGAGGTCCGTCAGCGGAATGCATTCGTCAGCATTTTGATTGAATTTCATCATATGCATCGTTTAGAACGCCAAAAGTTCGACTCGGACCTCGCTTCTGCTTTGACGAAGAGCTTAAAGCTTATGCTGGACTATGCATCCTCAGAACAAGGCCGTGCTGCAGTCCCCCCCATTACTAATGCCATAGGAATATCGCCCTTCCCAGTCAAGATGACCGTGAAGATTGGTGGCGTGGAGATAGCTTAATTCGTATCTCGATCATGCTGACTAGCAATGAAATCGCACCTACATAAATGTTGAACGTCGGACGTTGAGTCCTCAGTTTATACGACCCTTCTCGTTTTTACTTGTTTCATGTAGGTTTGTTTGACAAACTCCGATGTCCTTGTAAGATGACGGCCACAATATGCTGTGCGCATATGAGATGCCACTGTACATGAGTCATACGAACGACGCTAACAGTGACACCACATCATTGAGTGGCCAAGGTATCTATCTGCTATGATGCTTCCAACAGTTCTCACAATACTCGCAGTAAGGGCATTGTATTGCCTTCACAACGAATACAATACCCCGCGCCTTTCTGGACAGTCTCCGTCGAACGTGCTTCGCAAATCACCTTTTCGGGCTCCCGGCGCGCTCTCTTGCCGAGGACCCAGCTAACGCTCAAATACCGAGCCACCTCCTTGCACCAATCTGCATTGCCCTAGCCACGAACGTGCGAGGCACGATGCCGAAATGCAGTTAGCTCCGGTCCATCAAAGCCTAGTTGTTGCCTGTGGGAGACCACAGAACCTGGACGAGCTGCGATTGTACACCCCTCGCTGAGTCCGCTATCTAGAGTTGGTGATGTATGTCTCGACGGACCCTTGAGAGCCTCTGATGTTTTCGCAGCTCCTATCCAATGAGTATAAAGTTTGACCAAGCTCGGCTTTGTCAGGCGTATACCTCTCCGAAGGAAATGACTATGTCAGTCGAGCGAAGCGATACCGTATCCTCTAGACCTTCAGTTTCGTCTTCCAAGACATCTATGATATCTCCCTGCAGCTCCACATTCACACGGCTTGGGCGAGATGCTGCTTCTTCTAGCATATCCTCGGTTAGCAGCTGCGCCACGACTCTGCAGGAAGCTCATGTGCAATGGAAAGTTGCGGACAACGCGGCACAGCGCATCAAAGAGGTGCAGTGCGAGAGGGGGGAATGTGGTCAAGAGTTGGAGACGGCAAGGAAAATGTATACAAACTTGCGCGCAGAAAGGCGTGTTTTATTGTTTTCAATGATTGGTGCGCGCTAATTTAAGTCACTATCAGAGCTCCTCAGCGTGGCCTTCGAAAGAAGCGGACATCACTACTGCAGATCTTGTCGAAGGAGAACCAAAGTGTTCCACACCTACCGATCCAGCCTCTACCAGATTGGGCGACAACCGAAATTGTGGATGCCAGCAAGAGCATTTACGAACTGGAGAGGCGCTATGCTGCTCTTACGCAACAAGTGGGTAGAGGAAGGCAAGAAGCAGTCCTGGTATCGGGAGTCGGCTGATGATGACATAGGTCGAAACACTGGAGCTCATCAAAGCGAAATTGGACAGTTGCTATGACGCGTTGAAAACACTCCTCGACAACAGCCCGCTATCGTTCTGGCGGTCAGTTCATACGGCTGATAACCCAGTCGTCTAACGCTGAACGTTGAACTGCATATAGCAGCAACGAGGATGAAGTCATCAGGGCGAAGAAGTCGGTTTCTATACGCGAAGGATATTATCATGACGTGAGTTCAACATGTCCCGAGATTGCAACGGATTGTTTATGTCCAGCAATAGTGTGTGGCCGTGACAAATACCTTCAAGCGTGCCCGGATCGCTGTACAATCAGCGCATCATCATTACAAGGAAGCTATGGATATCATGGATAGCGTCTGCAGCCCGAAGAGGAGCGCATTGGCTTCCATTATGGGGGATGAGCAGAGTAAGGAGCAGACATATCGAGGTACGTCTCGACGACCTGTCACTATGCACATCAAGTAATGCTTCGTCACATGGGAAGAGGCCAGCCAATGGGCACAGAAGGCCCAAATCTGCTTTGATGAGTGTCTGCGAGTGTTGCAGCCGCACGTAGTTCTATTGCGTCAAGAAGAGGTAGAAGATTGTGAGCAATTGAAGCAGGCGGGTCTCCTACAGGCACTGCGGCTATACGAGCTTATGTACGGTGGGAAGGCCCTGAATTTTGGAATCACTCGTGAGCATGGGGCTGCGTGCTGCGTGCACTTACCGACTGACTGATTGATGTTGTTCATCTCATTTGCCGATCATTGATTGTAGAACCAGTACAATTGATGTTGCAAAAGCAAACAGTGGTATTCGAACGTCTCACCCACTTGGCTGTGGGTGTTCAAGAACGTACCAACACTTGCGAGACCGTGGAAGAGGCAGCTAGAGAAAAGCGGGATATGGCACGGCGATGCCTTATATCCCTCTTGCTAGGCGACGGTCAGTGACTGCTGTTAGTGCTGCCTTGAAGCCTGTTGTGCGTTATCTGCTCTAAGTTATAGCTACTTTCTAAGGCGAGGGATTCCTGTCTGTCATATGTCATCAATATACTGTAGATTTTGTCAGGTGCCGCCTGTATATTACGAGACCATCAATGTATCACTGGGTTAATTCAGGCCGTTGAATAACGATATGCGACTTTCTATGAGCTTGCATGGCGTGGCGTTTATCTTTTCGGAAAGGACCTGGAGACTCCCGGAGATCGCCACCATGGAGAGTAATGAAGCATCGGGCAAACATCGGGTCGGGGTGCGGGGAAGATTCAGATATCTATTTAGCGCTTAGCGCCTGCTGCGGACGTATGTCATACTCGGCCGATCGAGTGACAAACTCTGAAATGTTCCGGAACCGCTCGTCCCCATGCCCAGGCAGACCCGGGTTTCGTGTGCGGTGGCGTTATTCGGCTGCGGCGTGAAATACGAGTTGCCTGTTCACCACCATGTCCACCCTCACTCACTACGGTAAAGGGGCTCTACGAGTCGCAAAAAATTACACCAAGGGCTACACGCACACTCAGGCTAAAGTTCGGGATGTTACCTCTAATGACCCTTGGCCGTCATCTGGACGGCAGATGCATGAGATTGCGCAGCTCACATATAACCAGTGAGTGATCCTGCCAGCGAAGTGATAGAGGTCGCCGACAATTCGCAGGGATGACTTCATTGAGATTATGGAGGTGCTGGACAAACGGTTGAATGACAAAGGAAAGAATTGGCGCCATGTCTTCAAGGTGCGTATTCATCTGCTGTGTGCTGTCGAATGACTGACAGTGTTCGCAGTCTTTGACGCTGCTCGACTATTTATTGCATAGCGGGTCGGAAAACGTCATATTGTATTTCAAGGACAACATATATATCATCAAGACCCTCCGGGAATTCCAGTATGTAGACGACAGCGACAAAGACCAAGGTGCAAACGTCAGACAGAAGGCGAAGGACATCGTCAACCTGCTACAAGACGAGACTCGTCTTCGCCATGAGCGCCGTACACGCGCCCAGATGTACCAACGAATGTCTCGTGGGACACGTGGGACGGACGATTCTGACGTCACGGACGACGAGAACATTGCGCGACGGAGCATAATACCAGGCAGGCGGGCTAACAGGGAAGACGATGAGGATCTACGCCGGGCCATTGAGGAGAGTAAACGGAGTACGGAGCGAGAACACGCCACTGCGGAGGAGCGAGACCTGCAGCGCGCAATCCAGCTGAGCAAGGAGGACGAGGAGAAACGCCTGAAGGCGCTTGAGAACTCAAATTTGATTCTGTTTGACGAGCAGTGAGTGTTTCGGGAGTGTCCATGTGTTTGCGGTCATGACACCCCGCCTGCAGGCAACAAACGGCCCAGACCAATCAGCAGCCGCTCATTGACGCCACTCTTCCGCTGCAGTATGCTACTACTGGGATCCAGCCGCAATACACCGCTATGCCATTACAGCCGCAATTCACATCATTCAACCCCTTTCATCAGCAAGCGCAGCAGGAGATGTTGCAGGTATAAGTTCATCTCCGTCCGCAATGCTGTCGGTCTGCTGACCAATGTGCTGAAAGGCTCAGTACATGCAACAACAGGCTGAATTACTTACCATGCAACAGGCACAGCAGGCGCAACAGGCGCAGGAGCTAGCTTTGCAGGCACAGTTGCAACAAGCTCAGCAAGAAGAGTGGCTGCGTCAGCAACAACTTCAGCAACAAATGCAGCCCATCGTGCCCCAGCCCACTTCGATTCGCATAGGGTATGTCCAAGTCCCGGATCATGTATTCCAGCTGACCGGTCGTCATTCTGTAGCTCAAATAATCCATTTGCAGCCGCGCTCGCATCGCCGTCGTCGCCGTTCCCACGCGCGACTGCCTCGGCAGGCCCACAGCTGCAGCAGTCTTCTAGCGGCGTGGAATTCAATATCACTGGGACATATGCGAACCGTGATAACACATCTAGTGCACCTCCATCCTCCTATCAACAGCCAGCTGTTACAGGCACTAGATCGACTTCTCGGCCAGAACAGCAGCATGCACATCTCGCGAGCCTCTTCGCCAACCGTACGGACGACGGTGTCGACACATTCGGGAATGTTGGTTCTCTTCGGTTCGTACACAATGCATCTTGTACGTAACATTATTGACTAGCTATTCCCGTGTTCATTAGGTTCATAAGCACTGAGGCTGGACGTGTGGTCGCACAGAAGACAGGCGCGGCCAATCACAATCCCTTCCTGCAGCAAAGCCAGCAGGCACACCAGCAGTCCGAAGGCTCCCTCATCAACTTCTAGTCGCACTTGCACCTTCTCTCCATCATCTTCGGGCCCATGTTGTGATGTACGCATCCATATGTATTCATACACTCATTCCGCACGATTCTCGGATCCGCGCACTGCCACCGCGCGTGCACAATGTTCCATATAGCTGATTATGATGGTTCTTTTTACCACGCGATAATTTAGTAGAGTATATCTTTGATAATGGGCTTGAGCAATCATTTGCTGTCGGACGGCTCCCCGGTGTACTTGGCTGCAGCAGCTGACCAGCTTGTAGTTCTAAATATATGCACCTGTCATTTTCTGCACTCATGATTGGAGACACTATCCTGGAAGAAAAGATATGCTGCGTGAGTCGGCTCGACGGGAGGCTTTCCAGCGTTGAACGTTGAAGCGCGTGTCGGTGAATGCTTGGGATTTATAAGCAGCGAGAATCCGCCCTACCTCATTATCATAGGCCGTCTCTGTGCCAGCCATACCGACGCCAGCCTCCTCCAGAAGGTCTGCTTGACCAGCACCATTCAATACTGACATTGAGCCATGGCGACTATTGCGAATTCCCCCGGTCAATGCTGCTTGAAGTCGGTAGAGCATACCGGGACAGCGCGCGGGACGATAGAGAAAATCGCCGGTGTCGATACCTACATCTCTCATCCGGCCAACCTGGGAGAGGATAGGCGGATCATTCTATTTTTTGCCGACGTCTACGGCCCGTTCTTCCTCAACTCGCAGCTCATCATGGACTACTGGGCGTCGCACGGTATGTTCTCCTACATCCGGAAGACTCTGCTCGGATAATCTCAACATCTGAATGGCACTGTGGTATACAGGGTACCTAGTTCTCGCCGTAGACTACTTTGAGGGCGACCCGATACAGAACTACCTGCCGCGCGTCGGGAAAGACTACAGTATCGAATTTGATTTTGTTCCGGCCAAGATGATCCGCGCGAAGCAGCTCGCGCCCCCGTGGCTCGAGGCTGCCAGAGAGCAATTTGGTATTTGTCGTATCTGTCCGATGCCGTGATTGATCTAATGATCGCACAGGCACCCTACAGACAAAGTGGATCACTGTGGGTACGTGAAGGGACGAGGGCTGGCTGAACTGTAAACGCCAACCATATAACACAGGATATTGCTTCGGCGCATCATTCGTCATGGACTGTCTTGCGACAGACTGGATCATTGCAGGTGAGTTAATCTCGTAATACCATCTGGGGTCAGTGGTTGCGATCGTATCTGCCTGGCAGGCGCATTCGCCCATCCGGCATTTTTGAAGGACGATCACTTCAAGAGATCAAAACGTACGTACTATCACCTGCTTGTATAATCTTATGATATTGAACGGCGTTCGCAGAGCCACTGTTGCTTTCTTGCGCAGGTACTAGACCTAAAAGGATATGACGTACCACAACTTACAATGCACGCACACAGAGACTGATCACACTTTCCCACTGGAATACCGACGCAAGGCTGAAGACATACTGGTTGAGAAGAAGGCAACATACCACATCCAGGTCTTCTCTGGGGTTGCACACGGCTTTGCTTTAAGGGGGAATGTGAACGACCCAGTCGCAAGTGAGTAGTCCAGCATTCATGCCTTGAAGATACAGACTAATTCGCCTGTAGAGTGGGCAAAAGAGCAGAGCGCAGAGGCGATCTTGAGCTGGTTCAATATGTTCTGTGCGAAGGCAGCCTGAAACTGATCGCAACAGATCGGGAGCATTCAGTATAGTAGGCCTCATCAGAAGCATCAGTCGCACCCAGATTGTGTTACTAGTTTGATCGAATAAATCAAGTGGCATTCACAATGAGCGGGCATTGCGACGCGACCAGCAGTACCTACCACTCGAGCTCTATAAGTGGGATCGAGAGGACTTCACACGGGCGGGCGTCAGTGTGACGCGGTCACGTACCACCTTCATGTGACTGTACGCGTCTGTACGCGTCCTCGTTCAGTCTGAGTTTGAGTTGAACAGCATCGTGTCCCAACCGCTGTATTGTCGTGTCAATCTGGTCAACTTTGCTTACACTTTCCGTGCGAACGATGCCCTCCGCTGTCCCTCGTACTCGATCGACATCTTCCCGCCCAACCAGACTGGCCACCAGGACGAAATCATCCACCGTGACGCCAGACGAGCTTGCTTCAGATGTGGCCGCA
Source organism: Wolfiporia cocos (assembly GCA_029448655.1). Taxonomy (NCBI): domain Eukaryota; kingdom Fungi; phylum Basidiomycota; class Agaricomycetes; order Polyporales; family Phaeolaceae; genus Wolfiporia; species Wolfiporia cocos. Next base: position 639,326 of record JACCLO010000002.1, read on the forward strand.
AAGCTGACCATCACTCAACCTGACTCCAAAGGCAAGATCAAGGACAATCCCTCCTGTATACAATCCCGAGAAGCCCTTCGCCATGATGCAATGCGCGCCGTGAATGCAGCCTCCAAGACTCTTTCAGCTCAGCTAGACCAGCAGAAGACTCCTGTGGCTACAACAAGAAAGTCTGAGCTGGAGAAAGTTGCAATGTCTGCTCGAGATGCGCTTAGGCAGCTCCGTGAGCTCAACCCCCAGAACATCGATACGGAGCGTGCAGCGTCGAACATCGTAGGGAAGCTAGTCTCGTTGGAGCTGGTTCGAGTTCTTTGCTCTCCATATTCTTACAGACTCAGTACCTGATGTTTCGTTTCCTCAGAATGACCCAGCGCTGGCAATCCTGGAAGATATGCGTCCAGGCCTAATTGCGCTCTACGTGCCTATGCACCAACCATCGAGCAAACGGTCAATGGTCGAGCTGCTTACCATCCCATTCCCCCCAGATGACACAGAGCTACCTGAAGTTCTCCTTACACTCCTAGCTACATATCTTCTCCATTCACTGACGATATACCTTCACCGCCTCACTAACGTGCCCACTTTCATCGATGGCTTCGCTGACCCCTCTCGCCATACCCTACTAACTTGGGCAGGCCACTTCACTCAACTTCCACAGAAGCACCACGACGCGCTCTTTACACGCGCCTATACAGCGCTCGCGAAGGCTGCTTTGCCTCAGGGCGTTACGCCATTTCATGCGTTTCGGTTGAAGGTACTCGCGTTGAGGTGCCTGGCGTGTACCCGACCAGGGTTGGCACAGCCAGATAATTTTTGGGAACAGCTGGTGAGATGGAGTAGAACATATGCCTCGGAGGTGGGTGACCGTGGCCAGGGGGGAGAGGCACGGGAGAGTACGCTGAAGAATTGTTCGGAAGCGTTTGAGGAGGCGATAGGATGGGTTCGAGATAGGAGCGATGCAGGGGAATGGATGTGTGTGAGGGGATTCGTGTTGCTCTGTGAGTATTGGGTCGGGTATGCGAAGCAGGTGAGCAACAACCGTTTGTAGCCGTACGAGACGTTTCTAATGATAATATCCAGGCTGGCGATTTGGCAGCCATAGACAGGATAATGAGCCTTTTGCAAAGCACCCAATCGTCGAAGGGAGACAGGGACTCTGGCAGAGATCGCGAAGTGACGTCATCGAGTCGTAACCCAGATCGTCATAACAGCTCAAAGGACATGAAATGTTTTGACGAGATATCAATCACTACGGTCTGTGCCGCCCTAGCCCAAGCAAGCACCTTATTCGAACAGTGGGCTGGTGCGTAAATTTATCCTGCCTGCCTCCACAGCTACTGAAATAGTCGTACAATATGTATAGAGCAGAACGTGTCGACCCGAGTGCAGGCCGCACTAGACGCAATCAGATCATGCCAATCCCTCTTGAACGTGGACACGAGCGAGGGCTCGAGAGAGAAAAACTCGGTGTACCTGAGGGACAAGGTCCGCCGCGCACTTGAGAGGCTGCGCAGGGTCTTGCTTGGTATCGTAGAGTCACCTGCATCAAACCCCAGGTCAGGTACGTCTGATGTACAGAAGAGCGAGGCAACGCGTCTGCTGTGCGAGATCGCGGATGTTCAAGAGAGCACTGTGCGCAAGGTAACCAACCCGCGCTCCGATATTTCAAGCATCTCTAACGTCTGATCGTAGGGCTGCGGGCAGAAAGGAGCAGAGTTTTTGAATGCAGATATGCTCACATGGACTCTTGAGACGCTTCTCGTCCTCGGCCGCACTGCATTAGCGGTGCGCGACCCGAGTAGCTACGCGTCGGCGTGGGGATATCTGCAGCGGGCCAAGGCGCTTGTCTCCGATTCCAGGCCAGAATCAGGCTTGGAGGATCGCAGTCGTAACGAATACACGGACACAACCAGCGAAAACGTGTATAGCAAGCTTCGTTGCACGAACTTTCCGCAACTTCTAGCACACGCGAACTATACGCGCTGCGTCGCAGGCGCGTTCCATAACATTGCGGGAACACTCTATCAAGCCGAGCGGTATTCGCACGCGGTGCGTTTTCTCGAGGAGGGATGTGCGATGGGAACGACAGCGCTGGCAGCATACCATGGCATCGGGAGGACGAGCGGCTCAAAGACCGGCGAGAAACACGGTGCAGAGACAGGAGAGAAGGAGAGCGAGAGCTGGAGGCACTTGGAAGAGCATTTGTGGCGTCGATGGGAGTTGTTAGGAGTGTGTCAGGCGAAGACCAGCGATCGGAAGGTAAGCTGTCGGATTCGTATGCTTTCAAAGATGAAGGAATGCATGCTGACTTTGCTATCCCTTAGCTCGCCTACGACGCGTTCATTGCTGCCATCAAGGCGTTTCCGTTTAATCTGACTTCTTTGGAGGGGATCCTTCGGAGTAATAGCGTCAAATGTGCATTTAGCACGACGTCCGCTCTCCAGCAGCTTGGGACTATCGTGGACCGGGTGACCTATATGGCCGCTTGTGAGCTTTTCCTGGATCCTAGCACCCTGTCAGCAAAGTCGTGGTTCATAAACATCGACATGAACACGGACAGCTGGAACAGCATCGTCGGGTCGCTACTAGAGCGCCAAATTGCCAGCCTCTCCGAAAGCAGGTGGAAACCGAACGTGCATCGGATAATGAGGCAGCTTGTGCAGGACGCCCTGAATGTGTACGACAGCCTCGCACAACCTATCAGGCGTGCGAGAGTGCTCTTGCAGGCGCTCGAGTTGGAGTACTATGCGGGCGAGAAGGATTTGCCTGGACACTTTACTGGAATGCCAGTCGAAGCGATAGAGTGTGTATTCGAGCCGCTAACTGCTCCCAAGGTGGGTCGAGCTAAATACCTTTGATGCGTTGCTTCGTCGCTGATTGTGGTTCGCAGGAGGCGGTCGCGGACGCTGGTTTGCTCCCCTTCTGCGCGGAGTACACAGCCAAGTTGCACCTATGGCTCGCGCTGTGCACGCACCTCCATCCGAGCGTCGACGCCGTATCCGCGTCCACTATCGCTGCACGTCATGGGCAGAGTGCATGCCAGGTCTTACGCAAGATGGTAGCCCCAAGTCTGATACCAGATCTAAGGCAATCCCTCGCACGGCTGTCAATTGGGGAGAAGGCAGACAGTAAACTACCATTGCCCAAGGTCAAGCGCGCAACCGCGAAGAAAGGTACAAGGGCTGTGACAGGTGCGAAGTCAAAAATTGCTCCACCAAGGACAAGAGGAAGGAAGGAGGCTGCGCTGAGGACTCCTCGGCCAAAGAAAGGTGCGGCTGACAGTATTGAGATAAACAGGATACTAATTTATCGACGTGAAGCTGATGCTGCGGATCTGGGTGATGTACCGACAATGCCAGACAAGGCGGCCTCGGCCAGAACAGAGGAAAGAGTCCTATTCGATGACTTTCCTCACCTCATCAATCTCATCAGTATGTCCGCTGAGAGTAGATATAATGGACAGCGATACTAACTATCTACCAAGGTATGGTGTCGCAATTCTTGGGCTTGCAAGGACACCTCGTAGTCAAAGTTCAACTCCTGAATGCCGCTCGACGGTTGAGCGAGCAACAGTCGGGGGTGACGTCCTCAGGTACGTCTTCGTACTACACTGACTGGCACTGATACCGATGCACTGCCGTGCAGAGTTCATTAACTTGTCTTTTGAGCTCGCGCACGAGTACCTCAAACTTGGCAAAGTGGAGAAAGCAAAGAGCATCCACTCTCAGATGCTCATTGCTGCTCGTGGGGGAGCTATCACACCTGAAGTCTGCGCGGTACTCTTCCTACGGCATGCAGAGGCGCTAGCAGTTTCTGGCCAGATCCTGAAAGGGTGAGTGTTACATCCTTGAGTGCAGCAGCAATGCTGATCAAGTCACAGATCGAGCATGTATTGCGAGGCGACTGCATTATCAGAATCGCTCCCCAAGGAAGAGAGGGGGATGTCGACTGCACAACGGCTACGACTTCGCGCAAAGACATTGGAGAGGGCAGCCATCGCAGCACGCGCCTTCTCAGTGATTCAGTTCTCGAGAGTACGTCCTTCATGCTATTAGCCGCTTGTGGTACCAATCAACCCGTGAACAGGACGATCCTACTGCGTCACTTGAGGGACTGCTCCAATCTTTGCGCCTGTTTAACCGTGCGCTGGACACGGTCTCTCGACTCCGTCCCTCTACAGTAGTACAGTCGGAGCCTGATAACCCATTCGAGGTGAAAACAAACACCGATGCTCAGCAGTCAAACGAAAGCTCCCCGCTTGGGCTACATATGTCGCACAAGCAACCCCAGCTGAAAACAGCCATGGATAGCTTGGAGTGGCGGCTCGCAGAGTGCTTGTTGGAGACCCTTTTCTCTCTGTTCGATGCGTACCTCGCAAGAGGGTCACCGCGCGAAGCAGAGTACTTCATTCAACAGGCTCGTGGCCTGGCGGAGTCGCTAGGGGCACAAGCTATGATTAGCCGTGCTCTGGCGCGTCGAGGAGAGTTGTTACTTCAACTGGGTCTGCTGGAAGAAGGTCATGATGTGTTGCTGCAAGCGACTGAGCTTGTAGTTGACCTATCTGGACCCGATGCTGCCAATATTCGACGCATTCGTGGAGATTATAGCCAGCGGAGCTCCAATTACCAGGATGCACGACAGCTGTACGATGAGGCTGCTGTTATTTTGAACGACTTGACCAAGACATTTTCGACGCTCGATGGGGCTTCGCTCAGGTAGGCTTGTCTTGTCCTTCCTTTCAGGAGGTAATGACGTCTCGTAATTGCAGGCAGTCACTGAGCGTTCGTCCTCGTGCATCCATGGATCAGTCCAACGAAATCCTCGCCCCATCCATCCTGGCGGCTGTATTGCGCAAACAAAGTGCGTACATCATTCACATGGCAATCTGTGGCCCTCACTGATGGGACCACAGTCTCGATGCTCCATGAGGCCGGAGAGGATTACAAGGATCTGCTGGCTCGACTATCGTCGGTGTCTCTGAATACCGAAGGCAAAGTGCGCCCTTGATAGTCTCAGCTCTTCCCTTACTTCCAGCTGATGATGACATAGGCGGAAGGCGCTGTACTCAGTGCTAAATTGACGCTAGACGACGTATACACGCGCTTTCGTGCCGATATGTTGTTGAGCTCTCTGGCAGAATCCAGTAAGTTTGAACATCATAACCTGGAGATGTCGCTGATATGATCCAGCTATCGCCATTCCGATGGGGACATCCGACGTGAGGTCCGCAAACGCATCCTCAGCAGCACAAGAGATTTTAAACATGTTGTCAACTGCTGAGGAGTCCTTAAGTAGTGATTTGGCCTTGATTGCTAATCGAGGGAATGTTCCCCATGTGCGCGAAACGTCAATATCACTAGCGTTGATCAGCGCGTTGCGTACGACGCTGAACAGTGGCACTGATGAAGCTGCTCCAGGCGTTGCTCGACTCATCGGTGAGATATATCACTAACGCATGAAAAGCAGTCCTCATGCATGTTTGCGGTTTGCAGATGCATCGATTGCAATCACTCTTCGTCGCGAGATCCTGGAAGCCATCAAACACAAACTCCTTGATCCTGCGATGACCAACGATTTGCACTGGCCGCGGATGACTCCAAATGGTTCACCGATTGCTCGTACACATTTTCGCCACACGCACCGAGCTCCGAATATCGGGGATTCCGACGATGAGGAATCATGCGATCATCCAGAAATAGTGTCACTTGAGCACTTTTGGCAATCACTCTACAGCAAGTACCAAGGACAGACGCCGATGGAAAGTGACGAGCGCCGTGCTGGCGAAGATGTTTTACCATTGAACTGGACTGTGATCCATGTCAGCATCACTGAGGATCAGAACCTCATGTTTATCACACGACAGGAAGCACGCCGCGAACCACTCGTCTTTTGTCTTCCATTAAAGGGTCGGAGAGAAGATAATGACAATGTGCATTTAACGTATGACGACGCTATCTCGGAGCTGAAGGAAATTTTACGTTTGAACGACGAAGGTACTAGGCAAGCTGGCAACGTCAAACGAGAACAGAAGTCTGCGAGAGCCGCTTGGTGGGCTGACCGATATGCACTTGACAAGAGATTGCAAGACTTCCTAATTAACATTGAGTTCTGCTGGCTCGGGGCGTTCAAGGTATATCATGATCGTTGATACTAATGCAATGATTCTAATTCTGATACTCCTTACAGACTGTTTTTCATCAGAAAAAGACCACGCAACCAGAGGACTTGGTTGCTTTGCAAGAGCGCATTGATAGAATCTTCACCAAGTGCATTCTGGCACGAGAGAGAAATCAATGCACTGGCATAAAGCTCGACGACTCTATACTTGAATGCATCTCATCTCTACCACCCGATTGCCGCGACGAAGAGCTTGAGGATGTGATCTATTTCGTCCTGGACCTCTGCCAGTTCCATGGCTTCCCAGTTGCAGTTGCCGAAGTGGATATCGACCAGGCAGTCATCGATCTCAGGACTGCGTTGGAAGAACACACAGCGAAAGTAAATGCTCGTGGCCTCACCCAACCTGTGTCTGACGGCCATACTTTCCTGATTCTCGACAAAAACATACAAGGGATACCTTGGGAGTCTCTTCCCTGCCTCAGAGGACAGAGCGTCAGCCGTATCCCAAACATGGACTTTCTGGTGGATCGACTGCAGTATGCTCGTCAGCATAGTATGCATTCGTCGAAACCTGACCGGTTTACCTTCAATCCAACCAAGACTTACTATGTGCTCAATCCAAGCGGCGATCTCAAAGGTACAGAGGGACGCTTCGCTGGCTGGTTGACGGGCATGAAAGCCGTAGGCTGGGACGGCATTATTGGCCGTGCACCTAGTGAACAGCAGATGTGCAATGCCCTGACGAGGAACGACCTTGTAATGTAAGTGTAAATCTCCCGCTAGTGAAATGCTGGTATTGAGCTTGTCACATAGATACTTTGGACACGGCGGTGCAGAACAATACGTCAGGTCTCAAAGAGTGAGGCACCTGCCTCGTTGTGCCGCAACTATGCTGTGGGGTTGTTCTTCTGGTGCATTAAGAGAGATGGGCGACTTTGACAGAGTTGGCACCCCATACAATTACATGCTCGCGGGATGGTGCGTGTGATTTCTATGACTCAAGTAGCTTTTCGCTGAGACAAATTCAACACAGCCCGACCCTCGTTGCCAACCTGTGGGACGTTACTGATCGAGATATTGACAAATTCTCGCAGGCAGTTTTTGACGATCTACAACTGACTACGACAGGGATGCGTCCGCCGCGGGCAGACGATGCCGCAGTGTCTGTGATTACTGCTGTCGCTAAAGCTAGGGATAACTGCAAACTAAAATACCTCACCGGCGCAGCTCCCGTTGTATACGGTATTCCATTCTATTTATGAGTATTTCAATTCTTCGTGTGTATACTTTATATCTAAATTGCCCTGTGTTGCGTTATGCGGCGCGGCAATGCAATTATAGTGTCAGAGAGTCGACGTTGCTCCATGGTCGTGAGCATAAAGAGCTCGCCAGATAGCTGACCGCTAGACTTATGAGCCAGCCCATGAGAAGCGCGAGGCACTGTACAGTTGCACTGCGAACACTCGACGGCTCATAGGACCTGGTGCCGACGCAGGGTCAGAGCGCAGCAACGTTACGTGCCGGCTTTCTTATGCTCAGATCACCCATCTAAGCGTTGTCTCCGCAGTGCGAGAGGCCACCTACTGTTCTCTGCTGCCTTGAGTGATCATGATTGAGCGTGACCTCCTTCGTCAGCGAGACCGTACTGCCGTAGACAAGCGGCGAATGCCATAACGATGAAGCGGTTGATTTTAACAGCAGCGAGTAAACATCTGCTTTGCGTCATTGAGTCCTGTGATTAACCAACATTGTAATGGTAAGTATATGTATGTGACGAAAACTTCTCCGATGTTAGTCGGGTATCTGTTATTTGAATTGCGATCAACCAAATCACGTCCTATAGGCCTTCGCTTGTTACCGGCAGCTCTGACCTGAGCTATGTTCTACATAACTCCTTATCAGCATTGAGCGATCCCGCGAACTTGTTGACAACAGAAACCAACATGCGCGGCAGACTTACATTTAGCGCGATGACGATGATGCGACGCTGAAGGCGTAGCACAACTCGTGACACTCTGGCGAGTGACTCGCCATATAATAGTCCCTTTGAATTTCTGCAAGTTCTCATATTAGACTCTGAGCTTGACAGATGACAAGAATCGCATTAGACCCTGGCAATTGCTGCATCAAGGCAGTAGAGCATCCCGACAGTGTTCGGGAAAATTGCAGAACTGGGCACCCACATGTTGCGGCCAGAGAGTTTGGGAGAGAATGAGGATCACTTTTTGGTTTGCTGGCGTATACGGCCCGCTCTATCTCAGCTCTCAGATGATTATGGACTACTGGACATCGCGTGATGAGCGCGTTCAAGGCAATGTCCCATGTGTGATGGCTGAGAACACACCTCACGCAGGATCCTGATCGTTGCGCCAGATTACTTCGAAGGGGTTCTCTTGTAGGACCAGACTTCGATCCGCAGTATGACTGGCTCCCGGAAAAATTGGCATGACCCCGAGACAGTACCACACCATGGCTGGATGCGATTCAGAAGCAGTCCGGTGATCCGAATACATTTCAGGAACACCGCGAGCGAAATGATTCGCTGAAGGTACGTGGTCAGTGAGCATAGTTCGTCAACAACAATATACCCTACCGGCAGGATATTGTTTTGGGGCTCTAGTCCTGACGGGATTCTTGATAACGGATTGTATTTTTAGCAGGTAACTTCCGTCACAAAAACCGATGTATGGAAACGATTTATTAGTGCATTGTAGCTAGGGCACATTTGCGCATCCTGTATGTCTTGAAGGAGCACATTTCGAGAGTCCGAAAGGTGAGTGTCTGCAATCGCAGTAGGATCTCTCCTACCGTCGCGTTCAGGTTCGCGCCAGGAGGTTATATTCCAAGCCACTGTGTCATTTCTTCCTGTCCTCCGCCCTTTGCAGGGGATGACTTTACATTGCCGACAGAATTCTAGAGCAAGGCAGAGGAAATTATGCTAAAGAGGAAAGCGACGTATCACTTGTAAATCTTCCCTGTGATCAGGCATGGTTTTGCTCCCCGAGGGAATGTGGAGCATCCAGTCGAGAGTTCGTAAGTCAGTAATTCCGCAATGCCCGTGCAGTGCCTGAAAGATCGATACGAAGGAGCAGAGTGCTGAGACGAGCCTTAGCTGATTGAAATGCGCCTCAGCCGATTGAATGTATTCTAGATCTGCGCAATTTGGTGCAGGTTGGCTGAATTGCAGTTATTTGCGATGTGACATAACCATTCAAGGTCCATATAATACGTAGTGAATCGATGTGTACGAGCATCTTTCAGAACAGGCCGAAACCGATGATAGAAGTCGAAAGTCTTATCTGAGGAGGTTCTATCCGTGGCTTATGTGTCTGAGAGCCTCCCCGTCAGCCTTTGTGCCGCCGCAGACAGCTCGAAGCGAACGGAACAGATGATGATGCTGGATAGTTGAAGCAAAGACCGGTACAGTATCAATGACTTTATGAAGATATGTAGCATGAATGGCACAGGGGATGACAGCAAGAAATATCGAATGGAGACGACCAGCGGTCTTGAAGTCGCTAATAACCCGATTACATAATCCTGGCGGGTTCTGTTACAGTGGCCAATGTCGCGCTCGTGGCTAACCTCCTACCACCACTTACACGCTTGCTTGGCACCGTGTTAGCACGACAACTTCTACTCATGAGTGTGAGCGAGCACGATTTCTCTTAGTGCAAAAGTGTCGATCTCACCTCCGGCCCAGAATAACGACGTAACCGTGGACGAAGACGTTCTTAGCGATGTTGTACCGAGCAACATTGTCTCCCGCCAAGTGAGTGTCCCTGTTGCCCAACCATTTGGTATTCTGACTTTTTCCACTAGGAGAGCGAGGGTGGAGAGAGCGAGTATGCCGAGGAAGCTGCCAGCGAGGTAGACGAGCTTCAGAGCGAGGATGAGAAGGTATGTTGTACACTCGCTGTAGGCCTCTATGACGCGCCATAACGCGTATATCTTGCACAGGAGACGAAGCCAAACGCCCCGTCTCCGACGAAGTTGGCCAAAATGAAGGCCACCGCTGATCGGCAACAAAAGAAACAAAAGCGCATGGTTGAGGAGGGCAAGCTGCAGGTTAAAAGACAAGAGATGGACAAGGCAAAGGCAAGTGGCAACGAGCCGTTTTATTCTGAAATTGAACAGACAAACTGACAGTGCTCCTTAGATAACGGACGCCGTTAAGCGTTACTCGTATCTTCTGGGACAAACTGAACTGTTTAAGCACTTCGTGGATATCAAGGTGAGGGCGCAGTCTTTGTGCTGATAGCAACATTCCCCTTAAAAATGCATACAGAAAGCTCGTGATCCTGAATACGCAGCCTTACTAGATGCCCAACCGAAGCCCAAGGGCCGAGGTCGCAAGAAAGCTGTGTGAGTGCCACTGGGTTCTACTTTTGCTCGTTGATTCAATTGCAACGATGCGCCTTTACAGAGACAATAGCGCTCGTCATCGCAAGTCGGAGAAAGAGGAAGACGAGGAACTGCTCAAAGATGGAGAGATGGCCGCAGACGGCAACGACCAGCCATTCGTATTCGAGGAGTCGCCAAGCTGTGCGTCGTTATCAAATTTACATGTGTTCTGCTGACATGACCACACCTCGCAGTTATAAACGGTACCATGAGACCCTACCAGTTGCAGGGTCTCAATTGGATGGTCTCGCTTCATCACAATGGTCTTAACGGGATTCTCGCCGACGAGATGGGTTTGGGCAAGACGCTACAAACAATCTCGTTCCTCTCCTATCTCAAGCACTACCGAGACATCCCCGGGCCGCATCTTATTGTCGTTCCGAAGTCCACGCTACAGAACTGGTCGCGAGAGTTTGAGAAGTGGACACCGGATGTCAACACGGTCCTGCTCACTGGCTCTAAGGAAGAGCGCGCAGAAATCATCACGAACCGCTTAATACCTCAAGACTTCGACGTTCTGATCACGTCGTACGAGATTTGTCTCATTGAGAAGTCGGCACTGAAGAAGTTCTCATTTGAGTACATCGTCATCGATGAGGCGCACCGTATCAAGAATGTGGACTCTATCTTGTCTCAGATCGTCCGCTCATTCATGTCTCGTGGCCGGTTGCTTATTACCGGCACGCCGCTGCAGAACAACCTGAAGGAGCTGTTCGCGCTGCTGAACTTCATCTGCCCAGAGATCTTCTCGGATTATGCAGACTTGGATAGCTTCTTGCATAAGGACGAGGCTGAGGCTGAGGGCGATGACGAAAAGAGTAAGAAGGTTGTGGAAGCCCTGCACAAGATCTTGCGGCCTTTCTTGCTGCGGCGTGTGAAGAGCGATGTAGAGAAGAACCTTTTGCCAAGTGAGTAATTGTTTCGACTCATGTTGCCTTGTGCTGACAATTGATTGTAGAGAAGGAGATTAATATCTATGTTGGTCTTACCGAGATGCAGCGTAAATGGTATCGATCAGTTTTAGAGAAGGATATCGATGCTGTCAATGGTAGGTCAAAATTCTTCAGGAACTGTATCTCTCTTACAAATATGCGCAGGTTTAACTGGCAAGAAGGAAGGCAAAACACGTCTCATGAACATGGTCATGCAGCTTCGTAAAGTTACGTGTCATCCATACCTCTTTGATGGAGCGGTAAGTCTTGCAAGTAATATTCGACCGGCGTTTCCTTGACATTTGTCGCATAGGAACCAGGACCTCCATACACTACTGACGAACATCTCATTGAGAACTCCGGCAAGATGGTCATTCTCGACAAGCTGCTCGGGAACATGAAGGCAAAGGGCTCTCGTGTTCTGATATTCAGCCAAATGAGCCGCATGTTAGATATTCTTGAAGACTTCTGCTTGTTCCGGGGCTACAGTACGTGCATGATTACATGCGCCACGTCCATACCCTCACGACGCCGTCTCCAGAGTATTGCCGCATCGACGGTGGCACCGCTCATGATGATCGTATTATGGCCATCGACGAGTACAACAAGCCGGACAGCGACAAGTTCATCTTCCTCCTGACCACCCGTGCTGGCGGTCTCGGTATCAACTTGACCACTGCCGACATCGTCGTTCTGTACGACAGCGACTGGTGAGCAACTTGAGCAGCGATATTGCCAAAGCCCGTCTGAATTTCTGCACAGGAACCCACAAGCCGACCTGCAAGCGATGGATCGCGCCCACCGAATCGGCCAGACAAAGCAGGTGTATGTCTTCCGCTTCATCACGGAAGGCAGTGTAGAGGAGCGCATGCTCGAGCGTGCTGCTCAGAAGCTTCGCCTTGATCAGCTCGTCATCCAACAAGGCCGCACGCAGGCTAATAAAGGTTTGTATTCTCGTTTCGTTTATCATCAACTGCGCTAAGCAGGTTTGCTTCTTCCAGCTGCGAACAAGGAAGAGCTGCTAGAGATGATCACGCACGGTGCTGAACACATCGTCAACTCAGCCGATGAGTATGCTGCCAAACACCACATAGCTGCATTGGAACTTATTTCTTGGACAGCCTCATGATTAATGACGATATTGAGGAGATCATCCAGCGAGGTGAGGCACGGACGACTGAGCTGAACAGCAAGTATGAGGGCCTCACCTTCGAGGACCTCAGCAACTTCAAGTCCGAAGCGTCCGTGCAGCAATGGGAAGGCGAGGACTTCCGCTCAGGGGTAAGCGTTGTATTCTTGATTCTCACTAGATGTCTCTGATTTGTCGATCTGCAGCGCAAAGCCCTGCAGTTAAACACTCTGTCGTTGTCGAAGCGCGAGCGGAAGCTCAACTACTCGGTGGACAGCTACTTCAAGGAGACGATGCGTGCTGGTCCTTCGAAGACGGAAAAGGCGCCTAAGATCCCGCGGGCGCCAAAACAGATCCAGCTGTACGCGCCATTCGTTCTAATTCTGAACGAATAATACAAACTCACTATATGTAATTTGCAGCCAAGACTTCCAGTTCTTCCCTCCAAGACTTGCCGAGCTGCAAGAGCAGGAGCTCGCCGCACATAAGGCTAGTATTTTCCTCATTTATTAGGCAGCTTGTTGACAAGCCCCTACAGAGAGCAAATGGCATCCCAGCTGTTACGCGTGAGCCGGCAGGTCCGGAGGACACGTCAGAAGTCCTCGAGGCCGAGCGGCAGGAAGCGCAAGAGTACATCGACAACGGTATGGGCACATCGATCCCGCCTTTGATACAGGTTCTGACTATCAGGTAACTAGCTGAACCTCTCACCGAAGAGCAAATGCAGGAGAAGGAAGAGTTGGTCGCTCAAGGCTTCGAACATTGGAGCCGGCGAGACTTCCAGCAGTTCGTGCGTGCGCTGGAGACGTATGGATGGTGGGTTCTTTATACTGCTAGGAAAGAAAGACGTCTCATGCGTCGCTCGCAGGACGGATGACTATGAGCTACTAGCATCCGAGATCCAGGACAAGACTCCGCAGGAGGTTGCAGATTACTACCCAGTCTTCCGCAAGAAATGGAAGGAGCTTTCAGGTGCGTGTCTCCTTGTGTGTTGTCGATGCATGTTGCTAAGTTTACTGCAGAGTACCCAAGAATCAAGGCGCGTATTGAGGAAGGGGAGGCGAAGCGGAACAAGCGCTCAAACCTCGAGGCCCTCCTTGCCAAGAAGATCGGCTCAGTGAGGTACCCGATGCAAGAGCTTGAACTCAACTACCCTACGACAAAAGGCAAGGTCTACTCTGAAGAGGAAGACCGTTACCTCCTGTGCCGACTCAACCACTATGGCATGCAAGCGGAAGATGTGTATGAGCGGATCAAGAAGGACATCACCGAGTTCCCTGTCTTCCGATTTGACTGGTTCTTCAAGAGCCGGAGCCCACAAGAGCTCCAGCGGAGATGCAATACGCTGCTGGGGATGATCGAGAAGGAGGCAGAGCTCAAGCAGGCCGAGGAGGTGAAGACGAAGGGGACAAAGGGCAAAGTACGCCATGTTGCTGGCGGCCTCGCACCAATCGCTGATTTCTGTACCTCGCTTTGCAGAAGCGGGGAATCGAAGAAGTGCAAAACGGCGACAAGGAGAAAGCCTCGCGCTCAACGACACCGACAGGTGCGAGTGCATCAGCAGCATCCTCCAAGAGGGTGTACAAGAAGCGCAAAACGTAATGTCCTCGGCTCGATGGTCTTCTCCATTCCTGTTTCCTTGCTTTGCATGTTATGCTAGATATTGTAACGACCGCTACACGCGACTGTATCTGTACCATTGAAGATGATTCATTATTGTTAGAGGCGTCTCAGGCGCGTCGCGCTCTTTTTATGGCAGATCCCCGCCCATCGCGGCGCGCCCTCTACGCAATGCGGCCGCAACTACCGCCAATATGACTGCGGCGCGTACCGAGTTTCGTCCAAGCATTGCTTGGACGAACGAGTGCTTGTCAAAGCGAGCATAAGAGAGGCGCGTCCCTTGCACTCGGCGCTCGAGAAGCCCGCGCACCGCGCCCGAGATCCTACTCATTACGTTGCATTACGTCGCGATCCCGACGCGATTCCTGACGCAAATCTTCTGACATCGCGCTTTCTGCAGATCTCTGCAGCCGAGAGATTTGGTCTTGTGGTCCGCGCAGTTTTGACCGCTCTCCAAACTTCCCCAGCCCGCACACTCAGTCAACTACCACATCCGCTCGTACTCGGGGAACATTTCCTTACAGCAGCAACCACAACATGTCCCAAGCGCCTGCTGGTGTGCCAGGCGAGCTTGGCCCAGACGCTCCGCGACCGTACACGCAGAATGTGCCAGACAACCTCCGGAGGGCGAATGCGCGCCTGCAGTTCCCGCCTTCATATGTTGTAGTCGGTGTCTATAGACTCGCCACAGACAAGAGCCTATCCGTGCCAGCATGGAAGAAATGCCAACATGGTGTCGTGAGAGGTATAGGGATCGGGCTAGTCTGGGTGCGTACTGCTCAGTATCGCACGGGGCACTAATGTGGAACTTGCGAACATATGCAGGTGGTAACGACATTCAGACTACAGAGAGTCTTCGTGGAGACGTTCCTTATGCAGTCAGTTGCTCGTAGGACTACGTTACTCTCATCTAGCTGACAAGAATGCTCCAGCTCCCCCCGCGTAACCGGGCTCTCGAGCGAGACCATCCTCGGCTTCCGCGTCCCGTTCGACCTACCTACCTGTCAGTCCCCGCCCCGCGCACGATGATATCATCGCTCAACCACGCTAATCACGGTTCTCTCCAGACGCCACGCTCTTCTTCGTCTCCTCCCAGGTCTCCATGCTCGTCAGCTACTTCATCTCACACGGGCTACGCGTCGCGCGGCAGCGCGCGTACGCGCAGACGATCGAGTCCCGCGGCAAGGGTGTCGACTTCTGGCAGCCGTACGTGGAGGAGTGGGATGTGCCTCCGACCCCGCCGCCGCGCGGGCTCGAGCACTACGCCAGCGGGGCATTTGGAAGGATGGCGTTCCGGCGTGCGTGATCGCTTACTCTATGGTGCGGGTTGTGGACTGAGCAGAGTATGGGACAGTGGCGCTGATGCCCGTGGAGACGGTCCCGCTCGTCGGTATCATGATCTCAGCGTGGTTACGCGCGCTCGGCACGGCGCGATACCTACACAAGGAGGTGTGTGGTAGTCTTGTGCGGCCGACGTTTGTTTCGTGATGTTGACTGCGCCCACGACAGTACTTTAAAGCGAAGGGTATGACTACCGAGCAGATCACTGTCTTCATTGAGGAGCGCAAGTGGGACTACAGGGGTAAGCAGGAGCTGATGTTGCCTGCGAATACGGCTCATGTATACTGTGGCACCTCCGCCACACAACAGCATTCGGCTTTGCCGCGGCGCTATTGGAGCGCGTCCCTCTGCTCGGGCTGGTGTTCTCTGTATCAAACCAGATCGGCGCTGCGATGTGGGCGGTTGGTGCGTATCTGATGCTCATCTTCCAAGCTAGCATTGTGGATTCATGAGGTTTGCAGACCTGGAGAAGCGTCAGCACTACGTCGCCGAGGTGAAGGCTGGTGAATCGGCCAAGGAGAAGTAGGCAGCATGTGGTGCGTCGCGGCCTAACTGCATAGATTGTACAATATACAACAAACAACATACACATGTAAACAACCAAAGGCGGGCTGGAATATTGGTGCTGAGGAGTTTTCTGATACGGAGCATTTGCCTCGGGTCCGCCACAACAGGTCCACAATTGGCGCGCTGACTCACGGATACACAACGCCCGCCTCCCGCATGAGCTCGGACACATCCACGTCTGTCTTTCATCTGGCTTCAGTAGGAGCCTGTAATGTCTGTGCACTCACGATCTTCCGTATGCTGCATGCGCGAAGCGAACGCGCAGACGTTCCCTGCCAATCCGGACGTATCAGCACAACGACCATCGATGAAATCTCACCGACGCTACCTACCTGGCCCAAGGATGAAGTCTCCTCCTAGCTGGGAGATGTCCCCCTGCTTCCCGATATGCTGCGGGTTCTTCAGCGGCCCATCCTGAGCACAGGCGCGAGCGCATGAGCCGCACGTCCGGCGCGCAAACGAAGAGGGGAGTCACCCAGATGCTCTTGACGACGTTCGCGACGAAGCTCCGCCCGGCGAGGTAGCCCCGCTTCTCCTGCCCTGCGGGCGTGAGGGCGAGGGAGGTGGTGAGGCCGAGGAGGTGATAGAGCGCGCGCGAGTGGTCGGCATACAGCGCGCCACTGTAGCCGGTCGTCTCTGCGACGTGCTAGGTAAGGGTGCAGGTGTTGGAGATGATAGAAGATGAGAGTCGCACCGCAGTAGTTCTTGATGAGGTGCCAGTCGCCACAGCCGATGATGACGAGCCGCGTGTTGGCCTGCGCGAGTGTGTGCGGGGACACGGTGGCAAGCTGTATCACGTATTGCTACTGCTGCCGTTAGTTTGCCGTGTAGGATGATGCGTGTGCACTACCTGGCAGCTCTGTGATTGCAATGTATTTTGATTGGTGAGCATTTGGTATAGGATAACGTACGCACCCCACAGAAGAAATGGCCTGCGCGGTATCCGACAGTGGAGCAACGTTAGCCGATCACCGAGGCTCGAGCGAGGCAACTATATACGCAACGAATGAACACTACGATGGTCTTTTGGTCCTGGAAGAGCGTGCCAAATGCAACCGCATTGCCTTGGTCGTCGTACACCTGCAGTTTAGCGGCTTGCTCTAGGACATCGCTGGAGAGCTGTGGCGATACGTTATTCATCGATTGTACTGCTCGATGTTCTTTATGAGTTGCAGAATACTAGAGTGGTGAATGCTATAGACGGCAGTCGTATCTTCAGCAGCTAACCTTGTGCCACAAGCGCGTGCGTGCGAGCGACGCGTCTGACGTGACATGACGCGACTGTCACGAGCACGTGCCAGTCTGTCCAAGTCCAGCACAGGAGCACAGGGGATTTGTGCGCCAGCACAGCTATAGCCCGAGACATCACTAATGCTCTACATGTGTGCTTATGCAGCTCAAGAGTGCGCATAGAAATCCCCACGTAATGCCATTACGATTGACATCAACAACTTGAGCGAAAGAAAGAGGAGGTCGGAGCGCTGGCATTGCCAGACGCTGTGACGCGGCAACGCAGGCCTCGCCATACGACTCGCTCGTAGGCAACCTTACTCTCGGCTCGGCTCATAGCTTGCGCATCCTAAATTCGTTCCCAATACCTAATCTTGGGATAGGACAGCCCTAGTGATATCTTACAAGCAGCTCAAAGGGAGAACGGGGAGTCTCGTCAGTGTCGTCACTGCTACCATCATAATACTGCAGCGAGATCTGGCAATCGCTGACAATTACTCTGGTGGCTTTCCGGGACTCAGTTATCTGTCAAAGACGATCCAGCCAACTACTGCGGCTGAGCAGCCAAAAACAAGGACAAGATGCAGTCCCTCCGCACTGGCAAGTCCTCGCATGGTGGGCCGTCCAAGGTCCAACGCTCCGCAAGCAAGATGATCCGCCCCGCCCCGCGCGACGGCCGCCGCAACACGCGCGTCGACGAGAAGATGAAGCGGCGCATGTCTGCCCGCTACGCCGAGATCTCCTCGCCGACAGACGCGTCGGGCGTGCCCGCGGTGCCCGCTCTCCCGATCGGCCTCACCGTCGGCGTGCCGCCTGCGCGCGCGCGCAGCCCCGACGAGGCGATCCCCGAAGTGCAGTCGCCCAGGGAGGATCTGCGCATTAGCGAGCTGCGCCTGCTGGATCAGGACGAGTTCGACCCTGATGCCTGTGCGCGCGATTTCCGTGTGAGTGCGCGCGGGCGCGTGCTGACGCCGTGAAGGGCAGATCTGAAGCTCAAGATGGCGAACTCGACCGAGGCCGAGCTCAAGATGATGCAGTCGACGCTCCGGTCGCAGAAGGACGACGTCGCGCGGGACCTCCAGCGGGATGTATTCAAAAAGTGAGCGTCCTGCGCGTGCGCGTCCACTTGCGTCCTAGTCTGATGTGTCGGTATGTAGTTACGCTGAGTTCGTGCAGATTTCGAAGGAAGTCGGCGTAATTGAGAACGAGATGCTCGAGTTCAAAGAGTGCCTCGCAGAGTGGAAGAACATGCCCTCACTTCTGCACATCGAGGAGTCGGCCTCCGCAATGGGTGCGTTTGCCGCCTCTCTTCTCCTCGCTCCTTTACTCTGTTGAATCCTCACAACTCTCCTCACAGAACGCCGGCGCAACGTACGCTCGTCGATTGCGGACTTGCGCGTGCTCTATGCGAACCAGATGCAGACGCTGCACTCGCAGATTGAGGGCTCAAGCAAGTTCGTGCCGACGACCCCCGGGCGGCATGTCGTCGCGGAAATGGATAACATCCTCGCCCTCAACCCAGCGACGTACAAGGTCGACCACGCAGTACGCTTCGTCGTGCTAGATGACGCGGTGCTCGTGGCGAAAATCCGGCGGCGACGCAACAACGCAGAGAGCGACAAGCTCGTCGCGGAACGCTGCTGGCCGCTGAACGAGATGCTCGTGCTGGACACGAAGGACACCGCGAGTGCGTGTCATCTTTCGTGTATGTGCGCGCGCAGGCGAGACTGATGCAATCGTGGGGTGCAGCGATGTCGAACGTGTTCAAGATACGGCACGGTAAGGAGACGCACGTGTACCGCACAGAGGTTGGGGGGGACAAGAAGCACCTCCTTTCGCAATTCCGACAGGTCGCAGAGGAGCTTTCCGCGAAGCGGCGCAAGGAGCGCGAGGGCGAGCACCTCCGCCGGAAGAGCCTCTGGGGCGGCGGCGGCGATGTACGTGTCCCTTCTATGCGCTCGTCTCGCTTTTAAATAGCTCGTGTGCTTCCACCAAATAGCGGAGCTCGATGGCGTTCCCAAGTGAGCCTGTCCCCCCGGTGCCCGGTTGGATGGCAGACTTCGTGGGCCAGACGGAGATGGGCGCAAGCGCGAAAGAGAAGGCGGAGAACGACGCGCGGTGGATCGGCGATTTCTGCGACGACCTGACCGTGTCGATTGCTTTGCGGCAGTGGGATAAGGCCGTCGAGTTAGTCGAGCAAGGTGCGTCTCGTAATCTCTCACAGCGGTGGAGGAGCGCATTGACAGTGCACGGTGGTGACCACACAGGCGAGGCGCAGCTCGGCGCGATGTCTGCACTCGGCGCGAAGCTCACGCCGCTCAAGGCGTCGCTCACCGCCGCGCTGCTGCAAACGCTCGCGAACCCAACGAACCGCAAATCTGCGGTAACGCGTACGATCGCGCTGCTTGTGCGTCTCCGAGCGGACGCGGCTGCGCGGAGCACGTTCCTCGCCGCACGCGAGGAGCTGATGCGCAAGCGCGTGCGCATGATCCGCTTCGAGGGACACGTTGGCGTGTATGTTGGCGACCTCGCGGTCGTGTGCTTCACGGGCATCAAGCATACCGCAGACTGGTATCTATCAAGCTTCAAGCAAAATGAAGCAGCGAGCTGTGAGTTACAGAGCACAGTATAGACGTTTATGGATGGTTGACTTGATATTGCAGTCTTCATTGAGTGGGCAAAGAAGCAGATCGAATTCTATGCGGAGATGTTCAGGAAACAGGTGTATAGCTCTGACGTAGAGGAGGAGACAATCGAGGAGGCCATCAAGATTACCCATCTACAGAGTAGAAGGGTACGTTCCAGGTACCGTCAACTACTCCGCGTCTGCTAATGAGAGAAATAGTCACTTGAAGAGTTCGGCATCGATTTCCGCTTCCTCCTTGACAAGCTCTTGCTCGAAGGACCCATAGACGGTACCAAAGCCCCTCCCCTACCCTTCTCTCAACATAAGGAGAAAGAAAGGGATCCTGTCCACACACCCGTACCCACCCCCATTCGCTCCCGCTCCCCCGCCGCCGGCTCCCAGCCGCCCCTCCCTTTGCCTGTACCGCCTGTACCGCCTCTCCCCGCAATCACAACTGCGCTCGCCTCGCCGGATAGGAACTCCTCACGGTCGCCCGTCGTGTTGTCCCCCTCGTCACGCACGGGGTCCCCTGCTCCACGTGCAGCGTCTGTGCGATCGCCGCCGCCGATGGCGCTCGGGACGAGCGGGGATGGGGCGCTGCGCGCGCCGAGGCCACAGCGCGCTAACCCTGCGCCACCGCCGCGGTCGAGGGACCGACCGGGGAGCGCGGCGGGGAATCGTCCCCCGCCTGTTGCGGTTCCGAAACGGGAGGGAATGTTCTGAGATTCTATTCCGTGTTGCGCATGTTGGGCTTCTCCTATTACCTGCTGATTACGTTTGGACGTTACCAGATATCCATACCCCCGCGCTTTCCGTGATATGTGGCGTGGGCGCGGATGCACTGCCATCGCTTGCAATGTAACATAGCGGATTTTGTGCGGATGCTTTAAAGGGGCCTATATATTCTGACAGACGTTGGGGCGCGGCATTGCGCAAGGCTTATCTCTGCGCGTCGGCAAGTGGCTCTAGTCTATCTGGGCGTAAGCCAGGGCCATGCTTTGTTGTGTGGGGCAACTCAGTTTGACCGTGGTTGCACCATCAAGGGCCTGTTGCTGCTTCGAATGACTAGAAGCAGTTTCCCGAAGTGACAGTCGCCGCCGGTGCTCGCGTACCGAGTCGACTATGTACGGTGTGCTCGTCGTTCTCACTGTCAGGATAAGTTTGGAAATTCATTGACACCACCTTGCTTCGAAGCGAGAGGGAGGGGATGTTCGAACTACGTTTTGTATAAGGATACTTGCATCAGACCATCTGAACCGAACTGTGAGCGTCGGTGAATTTGCTTGAGTGAGCCCTACCGCGAACTGCTCTCTACCGCTGTCCGATCCTATGACCCAACTGGGCGGCGACTCGACGCCACGGTCACGAGAAAATCAATTGATCGCAGCACCCGCCCATTGAGTGCATTTATGGGGCCGTATCTTCATGCAGTGAAGCTGCGAGGCATAGAAGATCGGAGCAGAGAGCATACAAAATTCTCGCGTATCGCCGCCGATGATTGGAGGGTCCATATAGTCCATATAGTCTGTTGATCTGTCAGAAGAAATCACACAAACGGTCAAGGGTCCGGGCCGAGGGTTTGCATCAATCACTTCAATCGTGTCACTCAGAGCGCATTCATTTTGTGTATTTGTCAATTACTCTATCACTATATATAATTTACATGACTGACTGCGGATGATGGTCTCAGGGTCCACGTGTTATCGTGAATAGTTGGTGTACGACAAATGGTCTCACCATGTGTTCCCAGAGAGTTGGTCCGTGGTCGTTCTCTTGCTCTGCGCCTGATGAGCAATGAGCGAGTTGTGCGTCTCCACGACTGTGTGGTTATTTCAGGGTGGATGGCAGTAGTTATTGTTATCACAGCAGAGTTCAGTTGTGCCTCCTTCGCTGTAGGACCTCCGTCGATCATCGAGGAGAGGGATGGAACGAGATTCAGTGAAAAAAGAGATCACCGAGACATGCAGGGGGTGGTAGTGATCGATGAGCTTAGAAGCCACATACTATGCTGTAATGTTCGCGATCACATACTGGCACGTCACAGTGATCAACGCCGGGATGTAATGCCGACCTCTGCGTTCAACGTGAAGGGTACACTGCTACGCAAGGTGTCAGTCGAGGCCGATTGCCCCCCAGATGATGGTGAGCAGTTACGCAGGATCGACGCACATACTGCGCAATGGCACGCATTTGCAACAAGGCAATGACTGCGGTTCAACTTCACATACACATTTTATTGTGCACACGCAGATCGTGGTGAAAGCAAAGTTGCGGTCCGAATATCCACGTTCCTTGATAAATTAACCCTCAGGAAGAATGGTCGCTATCTGTGAGCAGTAAGGGGTCCTTCAACTGAAGATCTGCTCCTTACACAGGAGCGTGACGAAGGTTTCGACGGCAAAAAATAACCCGCCGCTGATTCATTGGTCGAGAAGGTTCAAATCCGCTTTCTCTGCAGTTACGTTCAGACGGCGCACGCGAATCGAAAGATCGCACCTCTTTGACCGCCACAATCAGCCTTCATGTGTTTCGTATCAGTACCGCTTGATGGACTACATGTACGCATGAGTTATTATGGCCCAAGCAGTGATGGGCTATTAGGAGGATCGTCCGTGTCGGGAATACCAAGGTGCCAATAAGAGCCATTCGAGAACAATCCCTTGCGACATGACATGATGTGATGGTATGAGCAAGACCAGCAAGATGCCGTACACACATAATGAAATTCGGAGACTGTCAGGGGTTGGCCCCTGGATGTATCACAAAGATACATCATCCAGGTCGGGGCAACGTTTTGATACAACCTCACCGTGATTCTTCGCGTGAACGGAAAGCACATATGTCATCACTGCCTCGTGTGCAAGTAGTCTGTATGACGCCTCGACATCGGAACCGACCGTTTGGAGACTATTCTAGATCGGACGGTCTGTCTGCACGAACACGTTGCCGCGCTTATGTCTTCACAATCCTTAAGTGGAGATCTGCACGAGGAGGAACGAGGAGAAGCATGTTCTGTCAGAATGGCCGGCGGCCCAACCGACCCGCCGTACCTCACCTAGATTTATTCCAGTTTTTTGAATGCCCGACTAAACGTACCGTGTTGTCTTCCCCTTCTTGGCACCGAAATGAGGGGAAGAATACACGATGCCCTTGTTTCTCGCCTCGTCCGAATGAAAGCCCCGAGACTATTTGTGTATGAGCGTCTGAGTGGAGACAAGGCGAGTGGTTTCGTCAGAAGCTTGCATACCCCGCACCACAGTCTATCTGCGGATCTCACAGATTCTGGAGATTTAGGTAGAGCCGAAAATATAATCTGATCAGCGATCACGCCTGATCAGGCTTCATTGCGTATGTTCGTGATAATCGCGTGTCACACTCACAATGGCTCGGTGGCAGTTCATTCATGGGATGTATCGAGGACTAGAACAAATGGGACACGGCCCGGCGCTCGTGATAGAGAAGGCCTGCATGCGAAACAGAAGGTCAGTGTGTGGCTATGAGTGTTGAGCATCACTGTACAAGTGAATGCATCCTTGAGAACTGTAAGGACGATTCTGCCGATTATCCAGGGTGATAATGTGTACTTCCCTCTGTCTGGTTGATAGTGATCATGATGTTAGATTTATTGCCTCGTTTGTTGAGGCCACTTAGCCATATCTTGGTCATTTATTAACATTAAAAGCTGTTTCAACGATGACCATATGGTTCAGCTGGTACGTTCTGAGTGCAGAGGTGTTCCAAACATCAAAAGAAGTCACTATGGCTGACCTTGTCATGGTCATGGCGAAAGCGGAGGAGTATAGGCGCGCATGCCGGAAGTTGCCGAAGGGATTGGACACATCGCCTCCCCTCGTCCGCTCTTTTTTCCCAACGCACCTCAAGTCAAATTGCAGACCTCGCCTCGCTCTACGGCCGGTCTGCGCCAAAACAGGGCGGATATCGACCGGATGTCTTAGTGCTCGACACTGTCGCGCCTTCTCTTGATTCTTTGCTACAGAGAAAGCAGAGCCGGTGATTCGTACATTTCTTCTGGGGTAACATGCGCTGGCAACGCAGGACACTCGGTCTGGCTATGATGCACGTAGATTGGGCTCTGTGACTCGGCATCACTGAGCACGAGCTGCAGAATGGAGGACATCCAGTGCTGTTCTGCGCCTTGCTATGACGAGCTTTGCGTAGCCTAGGAAACTTGCGATAACTTGTAACTATGATCGCTCTAGAGCCTGCACTTTTTCACATAATGACTGGAAATTGACCGGGTGGTCTCACAGCCCGCAAGCTTTAGAAGTTATGGTACGTTAGATATGAATCCTATGGCCGCGTCCAGGCTGTTCTTTCAGCTGTAATTGTCTACAGCTTACCCGGTCCTTGGATTCATATCGTTTTCTATCCTGATACGTGCCATTATTCTCTGCTGTGTCTGTGAACGTATCGTACACCCCTGGCAACTTGTACGACCGAGTCGGTACGCCAGCTGGTGGGCTGACCGTGGGCTCGTGGCTCATTGCGGAGTGTTCGCGAGTCTCATGACGGATGAAATCGATGAGACGCGACCAGCGTGTCTGAGAGAATACCCCGTAAGCTTATACTTTCATACAGTTACCATATACAATCCCTGATAGATAAACTTTCCGCTGCACAAGTAAATAACAAGTACCACAACTGCTCTTCTCGGCTCGACTCGCCATCTTGTATCTACCATGGTATCCTCGCTACCCGGATGCAAGCAATGCGACGTACTGATAATCAGTCGGTGTCTTGTCAATGGTAGCGTTGGGAAGACCCAGGCACATCCGAAGACCTATCGGACAACCACCCTCGTTCTGTTCTCACCTCTCTAGCTTCCTGTTCGCCGCCGCACTACAATACGTACCTTCGTCAAGCTGATGTCGGCATCGAGGCAGCAACCGTCAGAAGTCACTAGTCATCAGTGGCACCATATGTGCGCTACTTCGCGCGGAGCTCCTATCTTGTTCGGAGGCGAACTCTATTGTCTCGCCAAAGTCGCAGGAATTTCCTTGATGAACTGACCTAGGAAGAGACCCTCTTGATGACAAAATGATCTAGTCGCTGGATTTTCAAGACGTACAACGCTCAGATGTCCGCGATCACGAATGCATTATGTATTCCCAGACACGTATCGTCGGCAACGCAGATATCGATGGATTATACAGCATATGGCGCGTCGCTCGCGGCGCGTTCTGCGAAACGTTCGATAGCGAAGGTGGGCGATTAGTTCCCTTCGCTAGCTGATAAAACTTGCTCGATAATGGGCTGGTCGCCCCGCGGCCCCCCGTCCCTCCGCTTTTTGACAACTGTGCGCTTGCGCGTATGTCGAGGTGACATTTTCGCAACGCTAAGTATGGCCATGTCGCCTTTACCATATATACGCGTTGCAAATGCAGGTCGCGAGCACACGCTTCCTGAAATTCTCGAGAGCGTCTGGGCGAGTTGAGCGCGCACGGTCCACCGTGACTAATTCCATGATTATAAACATGATCCCCAACGTTGAATGGCAATGGCTGACTGAAATATACACGCACGAGACAAATCGTGTATTTCGAGTTTGTCAAGCAAGCCAATTCGCCTTCAAGCGCTTCAGTCGGTGCCAACATTCGGAGATAAATAATGCGGATCCGCACTGATGCCTCCTCGCCCGTATCGGGCCGTCCGGAGCGCTGTTCGCGAGGCGGCAGAAGACACTCGACTTCGAAACTGTCCACCGATCTCCGAGCCCACCTTCCCAGGCGTGATTGCGCCGTCGGTCACAGGAAACCGTGGGTCTTCCGGTCGGGCTTCGCAGAGCACGAATAGAGCATGACTCAGCTTATTTCCAGCAGCATGAGACGGATATAGCATCTGAGGTGCGTTCCGTTCGACGGTGAACGCGATTAACATGCTGGCGACTGAATATAATCGATGGATGACCATGGTCATCTCGAAGGAGGGATGACGCCTAGATGTCATCCTGCCGTCACGTCCATCTCCTGTGAAGTGCTTAGATGAGAGCGAGGCCACGCTTCACCTTGCCGAGTCGAGGACTCAGACCGGAATGAGAGGAGGCACGATCAGGCATCCACACGACCTTCCACCGGAGCGCCCTGATCCACGACGTGGGGCGTACGCGGCCTTCTGGTGCGATCAGAGCCGCGGGGTAGAATGCGGGAGTGGATCACGCACCTGACCTGCCTGCCCGCAGATGCACATCGTCGGCTAGCCCGAAGAGTTGTTTGGGCGAATCAGAGGAGCGGGTACGGGCTTCTTCACAACCTCGAGGCTGGGTGTACAGTTTCGCCGGTACAAGGTTGCGCCAACAGCGCAGACGGATATCGATCACTGGGTGGTGTGGCGGAGAATGGAGAAATCAGTGCAGATCTACATGTTCCTTTCAGCATTGAAGGGGTAGAAGATGAGACAAGATGCTGTAGCTCCAGGATGAACACATATCCTATACCCCGAGAGCCTCGGAATGAGCAATTTGCTGCATGACATGCATGTGCAGATGTATTTTGTTAAAGCCCAGATGCCGATGCGGGACGAATTCGCGATGGATGGAACGAGCGGCACAATATACATCGCTGATGCAGACACTGCAGGGGCATTGCCAACTGACAATGCACATTCCTGACGCCACGGCGCGCACTCGCAGCACGCACCCGTCCAGCCTGCAGCAGGTAGCCGCCAACCACATCACGGGAAGCTACATCTGTTACAGCAGCATTAGCCGATCATCATCCCTGTGTTAAATTCGCCATTCGTTCGTTGCAAGCCGGGAAACACGGCCGAACGCTCATATTGGCTGACATGTGCAAAATTGAGTATTGGAAATGAATGATCGAAACCCGTCAACCGACTCGACATGAGTGATCTCAAGGAGGCGCCATTGCCCGGTGGCATGAGCAGCTTCGGCCCTGGTATGTCAGTTTGTCAGTTAGCGTGCCGCCTTCGCACCAGCGATGCGGCGCGTGCCACTTCAGCGCTGGCGCGAGGGAGATATGCACAGGGCTGCGGACCTGGGTTACCTTGCATGGGTCTCCGCCAATATAGCGCTGTCAACCATGAGTGCGGGAGGGCGGAGTGCCGGACCCCTGTTACCTTGTGCGTCGAGACAAGCACAGGTCGGCCAGATCGCCGCGGGCTACAGCGCCTCGTAATCAGAGAAGACCAGAGCTCAGTAGAACCGAGGACGTGCATATCCATCCCTGACATTTGATTTGAACGTACGTTGGTAGCTGGTGACAGTACTTGCAATGACTTTCATGTGGGTGGGTAGACAAACGGTGAGGGTTCAATCTATCCACAGAATGGAAATAAATTTTCTACAAACCTACGGTGGTAGTACCCACTTCCACTTCAGAACAGTGCGCCGCACAGCATTGTCGTGAACGGCAGCTTAGACTGCTTGGCATCGACACGGCGTTCCGGTGAGGCATCTGAGTGGCGGAGCGCCCTGGGGTACGATATGTTTTACTGACTGAACAAGCAAGGTCAGCGCCACTCCGGGTCAAGGAACATAGTCAGACTGCGGAGCCGGGTGCGTGCCATGTGAAACACGCAGGAGACAACACAAGATCTGGCCATAGATACGTTTGTCATTTATATACTGCGGAGAGCTGATAGTCTGGCGCCACAGCGCGCGGCGAGCACAGAACGTGTCAAAAATGGTACGTCTGTGTATATAGTAGTTAAGAGCGACATGCAAGGAGATAGGGCGACCTCATTGACTGAATGAGAGGAGCAGTCTGAATGCGTACGTATTTCAGCCCCGATGAAGGAGCGCGCGTAAGTAGTGGCGCTACGAATGTAGCCGCAAGTGGTGCGGCACAGCCCGTGTCTCGGCGTATTGATGGAGCTGCTACTCCAGCCCCAGTCTCAGATCGCCCTCTTCTAGCAGTAAAATATTGCCCCAACCATGATCGAAGGGGTACGCGCACCTATCAAGCCTCCAAAACAGCAAGCCTTTTAACAAGCGCCGGGTTACTGCGCCTCACGCTAAGGATCCGAGACAAAGAAACTAATGAGTAGCACGGCATGAGTCAGGAGCGGCCCAAAGTGTCGCAACTGTAAGCACTATGTGTGCGAATGGGCAGATTTGGTGATCGTCGACACCGGTGATAGTAAGCGAATACGAAATGTCGAGCCCGCCGACCGCCGACAAGGTCGAAGTGCAGCGGTAGCATCACCAATCTTTTGCTCGCATGGATACCTGGGCGCCGAGGTCGACCGCGATTAGGCGAGGCGGCCGTGTTGCATCTCAGCGACTTCAAGGAGCTGCGCCCGCCGCGACGGGAAGCAATCGAGGTCACCCGAGCACGTACAAGCGGCCGCCATACTTGTAGAGTATCGGCTTCGTAGTTCAATGCGTAGTTCAATGTTGAGCACAGGTATCTGAGGATGAGAGCGAGCCCGCACGGGCGTTCAATCACGAGTACGTAAATTGAACGTAAGCGCATTGAGTTGAGTGTGGCAGCTCCCGCCCCGAACGATCGGAGCGCGAGTCAGTTCGACATGGGTGTGCGAACCGTCCAGTGAGTCCGGCAAATATACGATGTACAGGGGAATGGGCATATCGGCATGCAATTCACAGCGACGAAGGCAGCGGTACGTACATGCCATGACATCCTGTACGGCCAACGGACGAGACAGGGACGGGGAACGAGAAAGGAGAAGACGACGAACCAAGACACAATTTCATCCATCCCTCTTCCATCCCCACAGTACAGACCGCCGTCGGCCCACAATGGCGACTCGGAGAACTGCGCCCGCGCTCGGCAGAGACATAGGAGGCATGTTGACTAAGCCAGGCCCAGAAAGACGGCGATCGAGCGCGGCCGGGGCGCTCTGGGCTGCCTCCGTTCCTGCGTCTATGAAATAGAACTCCACCCTTCTGGACTTTGCATGTGTGGCCTGGACGCTGCAATTCCGAGGGTGATTTGCGGGAGTTGGAGGGGCTGGGTTGAGCAAGTGTGGCTTAGACGCAACGAGCAGAGCCCTAGGAACGAGACACAGTGCTAGAAGAAACAGAGCCCTGAATTCGTGAACCTGAGACAAAGCCTAGAGACTGTCATGGTCTTGCTTCCAGCAAACAGAGCGGAATGGAAAAAAGTAGGAGCATGAGCGAGCCTGAATTGCAAAGTGGCGGTGTCGTCTTTCCTACAAGGCGCTCGAGTATTGCATGCCTGTTGGTCGTCATCACGCAGGCAACGATCTCTGCGCCTTGTCAGAAACATGAGTCAAATTACAAAAGCATTGTGTACTGCAACAAACCTGTCCCGGCGATTAAAACGTAAAAAAACGCGCGCAAGAGAAACAAAATGAATAGGTCAGGCATGTTGGTACAGCAATTTCATGTCTCGCAACGATGATCCTTCAAGCTTTGCAGCCTACCCTCACCAGCCCCAACACGACCATGCAGGCCGTCAACATTGAGCACTCTGCATGGAATAGAACAGGATGGACGATCAAGAATAGGACAGCCCCAGAAGCGGACGCGGTAAGGACCAGACGCAGAGCACCCGGTGAAGGGCTGTCAAAGGCAAGACGAGCCTCGAGAAGTTGCCTCCATCTGTAATCCTTAGCGGTGGGGCAGACAGCGAGGATCAGACCGGGAGCAATCGAACAGGATCGAAACTCGTAATGAATCTGCCGAACGTGCAGACAACGCGAGGACCATGAAGCACAGCAGAGTTTTCCTTCTTCTTTGTTCTGTCTCCAACGTTTCTCCGCGGTGTCCACCCGTCCGCCCATTCATTTCTGGAGGTACGCGCGGTGAAGAGGCAAGGGGAACGGACACGCAGCTCCGCGCCCGTCCATATCTGTACGGCATCGACCGTGCGCGGCCAGTCAAGATACAGTCGCAGATCCAGATGAAAATGCAGATGCAGGCACGAGCTGTTCACCGTCATTCGCCTCGCGTCGTAAGTGCTGCATTCCGTATGGTCTCTTCCGTCCTCCGTTCTTCTCGTGCATGATGATGTGTACCTCGTCGTTTCTACGCATGCCATACATGACTTGTGTGCCATATCCCGTATTGCGTGCCAATCGCGCGGTCCGTTGTATTGTGCTGTGCAGGACAGATGGCTCGATATGAAAATAGGACCCTGCAAAGATCAGGGATGATGAGTGTAAATGGAAACTTCATCCGGGAGTGATGGCGCTGCGGCCGCAAAACACAACGTGTGGCAGCGACGCCATGAGCACTGGTTGGGCAGCCGGAGATGCCACCGGCATCACGTACAGGCAATTCTGCACTAGAACCCCCAACAGCTCACTCTCCACCAGACGCGAAGATCATGATGCCATAACGCAGGTGTTGGGGATGCAATTCGTAAAGTGCAAGACAGCGCGGCGAGCAGTTCGAGGGCAGGGAACGCGCGCACGCACGAGCAGCGACGATCACATATGTATGCTGTCATGGGACACCACAACGCAGGCTGTAGGGGGTTATCAGGCGCGGCAAGCGGTGAAGACTACCACGCGAAGACGCAACGCGCGGACAGCCGGTGACGGGCGCGGGCCTGGCCAGTGCCCCAGATGGCCTGGCATCGATACGAAGGAATTTCGCAGAGCCCGACGCAGCAAGAGCTAATAGGCTGCGAGCAGGGTGATGGAGGAGGCTGCGACTGCGACGCAGAGCGCAATCGATCATCAGTATCAGGACGAGCCTGCGATAGCCGAGCGCGAGGCACGCTTAGTAGCGAGTGCGCGGTGGGCACGACGTGCGTGTCTGGTCTGGTCGATGCGGGCAGTGCCAATGTGGGACTGGAGGAGCGCGTGCGGACGCGTTGCGACGCGCAGTATTCAGACGGGCTGGGGACAGGGATGTTGCGAGAAGGCAGAGATAGCAAGACGTAAAGGAAGCGAGCGAGAGCGGTGGCACTGGACTTCGGATATCACGTAGCTTGGAGAAGATGGATGTTAGATCTCGGACTGCGAAGGCGCGATAGAGGACCGTGGCAGTGGGAACGGCTGGCGGCTTCGGCCAGGGAGGAGACGAAGGAGAACGATGGATGGACGCGGCAAGCTTAACGTGACTGCAATGGCGCGATCGGGCAAGGACTGTATTGAATGGATAGGACGCGGAATCGATTTGATCAGCGCAAGGAGTCTAAACCCGAGCGCGGGACTTTCTGTTCTTGTTCATTTATTACTATTCGTATCCTGTTTCCGCACTAAATGGATGGCGAATAGGACGGCCCCGCGGTGAGCCGGTGGTGTGTGATGGCGTGATAAGTCGCTGACAGTCGGGGGCACTTCTCCCTGCAGCGTTGTTACACTTACGGCCGCACCCCGTCCCGGATGGGCGCGCAGGGATGGCAGGAGTGCGGAAGGGGGTCGGGTACCGGGCCAGTTGGGAAAAGAGTGCGGATGGCGCGATAGGAAATGATGGGGTGACTGGCGAACCGGGCGAGAACGTGGCTGCGCGCGTGTCGATTGGCCTGAGTGGAGCCTGTTGGCCTATTTTCACAGAAGCAGCACGGCAGGCGCCAGCGCGGCGGGCGTCGGCGGGCGCGCGAGCGAGCGGGAAAATGGCAGGCAAGGCGGCGAGCAGGCTGCAGGCACAGACGGGCAGGCACGGAGCGTTCGGCGTGGGAGAGGGCGGCGGGGACGAGGGCGGGGGCGCGCGCCAAGAATGGCAGTGATAAGCGGGGCCGTGGGAACCGCAGGGGGGAATTTCTAAA
This sequence comes from Wolfiporia cocos, assembly GCA_029448655.1. NCBI lineage: Eukaryota > Fungi > Basidiomycota > Agaricomycetes > Polyporales > Phaeolaceae > Wolfiporia > Wolfiporia cocos. The sequence continues at coordinate 670,976 of JACCLO010000002.1, forward strand.
TGACGTTGCGGGATAGATAGCGGTTTCTCAAATACAACTCCACGATGGGAGCAGTTCTCCGTTCCTCGCTCTGCAGAGTTCCTCCTCTTCAGCCACCTTATAATACCACCAGCTCAGAGGCACTCACCAACGCCACGACCGCCACGACCGCCATGCCCTACGCTCTCCCCTCGTCGTCCTCGTCGTCGCCGACGGTCGCCCTGTCTTCGCCCCCTCACAGCCCCCGCCTCGGTGGCCACCGCCGCACCCGCTCGTCGTCGAGCACTTTCTCCGACGAGCGCGGCCCCGGAGCCTTTGTCTCCCTCGGCACACTTCCCCGCTCCCACAGGCGCGCCGTCTTCTCCATCAACGTCGACGACGATGACGAGCCCTCCCCCCCGCCCGTCCTCCGCTCGCCTTCCCCACGTCCCGCGTACCTCAACTCACTTCGCCTCTCCATGAACACGGGCAAGTTCTCCCCCAGCGTCGACCCCCCCTCACGCATCGACATCCCGGCCCGTGCCCCTGACTCCGTCCCCTTCCCCACCTCCTCCCCTCCCTCCCGCTCGCCCTCGCCCTCGTCGACGACGTCGACGCGTACCCCCGCGTCCTCTCTGCCGCGCACACCCTCGACACCCATCATCCTCTCCAACGGCAAGCCCCTCAAGCCGTCACTCAAGTCCTCCTCCTCCTCTCCTAACATCGCTGGCCTCGCACCCACGCGCACCCACGCTCGCGCACAGTCCGCGCCCTCCACCCCCGCGCCCACACACAAGAACGTCCACTTTGCCGAGAAGAATGCGGGCCTGGAGACCGTCCGCGTCTTCTCGCGTTCCGGCAAGCCTGCAAGCCTGTCCAAGCCCCCAGGCGAGGAGACCGAGACCGAGACCGAAGCCGAACCCTCCTACCCCTTCCCCTCTGTCCACGCCAGCGAAAAATTGTACGAGATCGACGACAGCGCTGCACGTTCCACCACCGTCCCCGCGCCCACGTACACAGCATCAAACTCGCCCGCGGCATACTCGCATGTCGTCCTCGAGACGCTCGCGCTTCCGCGCACGAGTCCACCATCCCTCCGCGGGACGGTCCTCGCGCGCAACGTCGCGTTTGAGAAACACGTCGCAGTCCGCTTCACCCTCGACGACTGGCAGACCACGAGCGAGGTCACCGCGCGCTATGTTGTAAGCCTGCCCTCGCTGCCACCGCCATTCCCGCAGCCCACTCGGACTCTCGGTGACGTCGCGGCCTTCGCGGAGGAGGGAAAGTCCGGATGGGACCGGTTCAGGTACGTAGCGCCATCATAGGCACTCACCTATGGATGTTGACCAATTGCACACAGCTTCACCATCCGTTTAGAGGACTATGAGTACAAGCTCGTCGAGCGTACGCTCTTCCTCGCTGTGCGCTACACGCCCGTGGGCGTTGGCGAGTTCTGGGACAACAACAGCTCGCAGAACTACCGCGTCGGGTTCCGCCGCGTGCACGCGCACCCCGCTCACGCTCCGATAACCCCCTCGGCGTTCAGCGCCGCGGCGATGTTCCCGAGCACAGGTCCGACGTTCCAGGGCCATGGCCACAGCCAGCAGCGCACGTTTAGCGCGCCGACCACGCTCAGGACGACGCCGACGACGGGCGTAGTCCAGTACCAGTCGCACCACCACCACCAAGCGGCTCCACAGGACGACGACGACGACGAGAGCGAAAAGGAGGAGAGCGAGGTGCGCACCGCGCGGGCGGCCGCTCAGGCCGTGGCGCGCGCCCAGAACAGCGGCAACAGCACGCCATCGTCTGCGACACAGGCGCGGGAGACGGCGAGTGCGCCGTCAAGCCCCACACGGGCGTTCATCTCGAAGCGCCTGAGCCTCAGCAACTACGTTGCGCCCGGGTCCGGAGCGAGCAGCGGGCGTCTGGCGACTCCTCCAGGGTCGCCGCCGCGGGATGGTGCCGTGAGGGCGCGGAGCTCTAGCTTGCCTAGCGGGGCTGGGCTGGGCCGTGTTTCGCCCGAGGGCCAGACGAGAGAGAAAGCTGAAGAACAGAGCCGCCAGTACTCTCCGCAGAACATGGAGAAGAAGCTCGAGCCGCTGGAGTGGACCGGGGCGGGACTGGGGATTGAGTTCCCGATGCCCGAGCCTATGAAGGAGCACAAGATGACGCAAATGCAACTGCTGAGTCCGCCGGACTCACCTGACAGGGCGATGGCGGGCCTTGCGCTGCACGCGGCGGCGGAAGAGCAGGCCGAGCAGGAAGCAGATGAGCAAGACACCTCGACAGAGAGTTCACCAATCACACCAACCGACGACAAGGAGGAAGAGGAAGAGCCGAAGGTGGATGGCTCCCTCGCGAGCACGATTGCCCGCATGAATATGAACGCATATGCGCCGACAAGCGGGCGCGGCTCGCCGCTCCCGACGCGCGAGCGTGACTCGAGCTACGCGGCGCTCATCCGCCAGTGGTGCTTCAGCGGCACTGGCTGCGCCTCGACGTCGATTACCTCCCCGGGTACATTTGGCGCCTCGCCTGGGCCGCTGGGCCAGAATGGTGGTCGTGCAGGATACGGCGGGAGTCCGTATGCATTCCCCGGCTTCGGTTTCGGGATGGCAGAGGGCATTGTGGGTGGTGGTGAGTGTCGTCTCTTTGATTTTTTGGTTTTCCCATATCGGTGGCTGGTGTGGTCGATATATGCGCTTCTACTCGTTGCATGCGGCCGTTGGTATGAGGCAAGCGATGGACGAGGGGTAGTACTGAGGAGAATGGGTGAGCACACGCACCTTTCAAAAATTTCCCAGTCGCCTCTACTCGCTCGCTCGCCTCATCTCGTCTCTCTCTCGCCTCCTCGCTCTGTCGCCTGTCCGCGTCGTTGAGGCAGGAGAGAGAAAGGACCGTTGCTTGCATCGCGCATACAGCGTGCGTCGGCGGTTGTGCGCTCGCTCGACGTCATTGCGCTCTGAACGCGCATGACCTCGGGGTGCGTGGTCACCGCATGCCCGCACGACGAGTAGCAAATGCGACGCCCACCATTCGTCGATGCGGGGGGATAAAAGGAGGATCGTGTGCTGATAACCGCCTTTCTACAGCCCACCTGCGGTGAACGCCGCGCAAAAAGACGTACAGACGGGCGGCCATCTCCCTCTCCAGCTTCTGCGTTCCCTTGTGTCTCCCCGCACCTTCCGAATATGGTATTCTCCCCGACGGGGGCGTGACGCGCGCACTGGTCAGCTGATGCGGGACGCCCGTTTAGAGCACCTCATTTGCTGTCCATATTTACGTCCTCGTCGCCAACCGCAACACTCAACGTAAACTCGGTCGGACCATGCGGGCATGTGAGCGTTCAAGCTATTGTGGCCGCCCTCTCTTTTTGCTATGTGGTCCCCAACATGTCGCTCCAACTCGACCCTCTCGACAACCCCCACTTTATCTATTCATATCTGCAACGGTCTCGCCAATCTGTTGTACAGCAGGGATTCGCCTTTTTTCAACCATCGCTATGCACATACCAGATTCACGAATTCACGCCTCCCCCATATCCTGCTTGCCTAAAATGGAGACGACGCCTAATCGGCCTATACCTTCAGTCGTTCTGCTCCAACCCCCGCTGGCCACACACGGACCGGCATCTCTCAATTCATCGCTCCGCCATCTGGTTTGGATACGATCTCAACGATGTACTATACTGTAAGAATACACCCGAGGCGTTACCCTGGTGGCTGGTTCCCGGTTATGATCTGCTTCGTTTATTATGCGCGCACCTCTCTCATGTCATGTTTCCTCTCATATCCCTCTCCTCCCCCTCCCCCCACGTACATCATGCAACGAAGACTTTGGTCTGATAGTACATACTGCATATGACTCTGACTTATCTCAATGACTGATTCAGATGCTCGCTCGAGCTTGCGGTTGGCATGGACGTAGTATATACATGCATTGTACATACAGTAAATTCAACAGTGTCTCATATTCCTAGCGTCCGCATTCCACTGGTCGCTACTCGCTACGCACTTGCCTGAGCCTCTTCGATCTTAGGGGCAGGTGCAGTGGCATGGACGCTAAACACGATTACGCTCGTACATACATGCAATACGATATCCGCGCACGATGACCAATGCAGTCCCATTTGTGGCACGGGATGTCAGGCTGCGAGTGTCACCGTCAGGAGCTGCCACTTTGAATTCATTGATTCATTTCGTAATTCGGTCCCAAGCTCTGCTGCTGCCCCCGCATGGCCATGTGGGGTTTTAGGCTCGGCGCAGAGCCGAGACTGAAGGTGGATGAGATACCACGGGCGGCGGATGGTCTGCTGAGCGGCCGCGTGATGATGTGGGTGTCTCCGCGCTCAAGGCATCTTATCTGCTGCGCTCCACCTGAGAAAGTGTCTGTGTGGCTTAGGCTGAGCTGCGCGCAATTCCAGATTTTGGTTTCGGATTGTAGTCACCCTCGGACAGCGGCTTCATTGGTAGGATGGGATGTCGCTTCACTAAAGCCAAAATCGCCGAAACAATGATTTCAGCATGATGCGCGCTGAACATGGCATCGGCGACGATCCGACCACCACAGGCACCGCCGTAATGTCCAGAAATGTAAATGTTGGTATCATGAGTCGCCACGCCGCATATCTTCAAGCCGTCATCAGCGCTCGAGCACAAGTCCCGCATGTCCGGTGAATGACTGCGTGATTGTCCGAGGATCCGTGCGCAACGAGACACTGAGTCGCGCTCTGCCTGGGAAGTGGCTGGAGAGCTCTTGCGGCTGTCTAGCCTTCGGATGAAAATATCAATTGCGGCCAGATACGGGTAGCGCTGTCGCGCCCGAGACCTCTAGCGGAACGTCGATGCGTCAGTCGGTGCGCAGTTTTCGTGAGGAGACGATCCGCCGGCAGCCACAGGCACCGGCACAGAAAGTCGCGACCGGTGCTATGGCCCGCTGTCGCATACCCGAGTTCTACCACCAGGCGCCATAGCCGAGTTACGTTGCGACCTGCAAGTCCCGTGGGTCTGCTGAGTGGTCGCGTGATTGTTCGAGCTGTCTGTGCGTGCGACGAGGTATTTAGTTGTGCTCCACTTGCGAATTGTGTCTAGTGGCCGGAGCTGAGGTCTGCAAGGCCATCCGGGGACTGGAAGGCCTCTAGCCAGCATGAATTCGCGATGACTCGACATAGCCCGACAGATGCGGGCAGGACAACTGCCGCCTCGGCCTGATATCAATGTCTGCTCAAGGTGATGCGTGCTCCGTGTATCTGCCCGACGATCCGACGACACGACAGGCATCATGGTGGAAAGATGTCGCGAACGTCGAGCGTCGGTGTACCGTCCAAATTCCCAGCAATCGGCACGACATTCCCGGTGGACAGCCGCGGATCCGACGCTGTCGCGACTTGTTCGGGCCTTCGAGAATGACACCAGACTGATACGAGGGTACAACTGGGTGTGTAGCTTTCTGGTCCTGGATTGCACTGTAGGGACCACACCGGGTCACCGGTAGTTACACCGGTGGACCAAGCAGGAGAGGAGACTGCATGGTTGCAGGATACGAACGGAGCGCGCGCCGCTGCAAATGCGAATTCGTGTATTGGGTGGTGGCGCGATTGCTGCGTGCTAATGTTAGATTGGGGATAGGCAAGAGCAGGGAAAGAAGGGTGTTGATGAGGGAATTTAGTACGTGGGAGTTACGAGCTACGAGCCCGGCCCTCGGGAACGGGAATGAGCGCAATACCCGGTGAGCAGTTGCTGAGACTTGGAGGTTGGGGCATTAACTGATGAACCAGAAAGCGGACGTGAGCGTCACTGAGCCTTAGACCCATTGCTGAGGACCCGACCGAACGCGGCCCTGGTACAATTGGAGTAGCCCAGTGCGGGATTCCTCCACATCGTCCGATGCGCCCTTCACATGTATCAGCTGCGCGCCTGCGGTCAAATCGGCCCACGGTGTAGATTGAACTTGGCATGCGGTGCGGCGTGCGGCGCTATCGGGGACCAATCGTGTGGGCATAGACCACATACAAGGGGAGGAATATGTGGGGTAAGAACAGTCTAAGGGCGGTTGTAGACAAGGGTGCCTTCGAACTCCTCGAAGTTTTGGGGTGCTGCCTATGGGCACTCAAGGGGTTACCGAATGTATATTCGCAATCTTCCAGTCTTAGACACACGGCAACGGAATATGTTTTGGAAATAGGCCATTGTTGACATGCGGCGCACCCTCTACATGGTATTGACAAGCTTTGTTGTCTTCACAACCAGCCGAGGGAAAACTGACGGCATTTTTACGCCAAGAATGTGTTTGCTGTCAAGTAACAAATACAGAGGACTTACCGACAGCACTAGACTAGGAACGATCGGCCAAGGTGGGCGACAGAGATTGACATAACGGCCGAGAATTAGCAGGGGAGGCCCCTGAGCACGATAGAAGCAGATAAACGCAGGACGAAGATGGAGCTTCATTGAATTGATGGTCTGAAGAGTGTATGCCGACGGGCTGGCTCGTGGTGATGCGCTTGCAAAAGCGGACAATATGATGAATGGAGAAGATCGAAGAGGCGTACGGAATCCCACGCTGAACGAACGCTGTCCATGTGCAGGAATACATGAGCACTCAATCAAACAATATGCGCGCCCCACACCTTAATTCATCCATTACTTTTAGTTCTTTCGGGAACGAGGTAGCCGTCCTTGGATCTGCCGACACGATCACAAGTTGTGACGACTCTCAGTGATTGTTGCCGAATGTATACGCCGCTCGCGGTCATATTGTCCGTGTTCTACGCGAGAGGGTCGTGTTGAAGGATTATACCGACGTATAGGCCCTCCTTCGGATGAAAACAGTGAGCAACAACGCGATGTAAGGAAGACGCAGTGTATATTGCAGTTTCTAATCACATACCATTTGCAGATGAATACGTTGGCTGTCAGACACACACATCCGGCTTCTGAAGGATCAAGGGTACGTTAAGATCAGTGCAACACCGTTGTCACATAATTCCTCGACCGCAAACTAACCATAGCCATAAGTACCGTTCATGTGCGCATGTTAAGCGGACATCAGACCACTGATCGTTCCCGATGTAAGACCGGTTGTTAAGCTCCAGCTTCAGAGGCAGGGGAGTGTGGATTGGTGCCCGATCGTGTTTGGCAGATTGAATACACTGTCACTTCACTCGCTGCGTGGCGTTGAGCGCGTGCGCCTATCAGTGCCGCTCAAAGCGCCAGAAGGCTGCATTGTGAAAGATCAAGCAATCAGAATCGCTGTCATGGGGAATTTCATTCTTGGCGGCTCACCCTCGCTGGCTGAATGTTTGATCATCAGTGTACTGTCAGGCTGTTTCCACGCAAGGGCTTAAGTTTTGATCTCGCTATCACATACTGTAGTGAGTTTATGCCTGTTAGCGTATTTGTTCAAAGGTCAAGGAGAGAATTCGTGGCGAGTCCCAGAGCTGAAAATTCGACCCACTAGTTACGCTGCTATTGTACACACAATCCGGCGGTCGCGAGGATACACAATTGTGTGCGTAGATCTGCGTAGGTCCTATCGCCGCCAGTCGGTGTCGCTACCAAGCAACCATTGATGCCGGCGATAGAGAAGAATCCAGACCATCCACATGACATAGCGGATTGCGTGTGAGACTTGATTCTTTTCGTGCTGTACAGCCCCGAGGAAGTCGTTTAGTGCGGCCCTTGTACCAGAAGCAATCCTCCGCGATGAAGAACGTTTGGTGGTACGCGAGCCTCTGGGTGTTGGTGCTGGCAGCTGGCGCGAGTACATTGGAATGTGAAGCTCTACAGACTGTGTTCTCGCAAAGTCTTCCTATCGAAGATCAGATCAACTATAGCGAGGACTTTCTAAGCCATTCATTGTGCATTATTCACGAGCTTTGCGAAAGCAACCGATGGACTTGTAGCACACTCTGCGTTCGCAAACCATACATTGGCAATTACCGGGGAACCTACCATTTGTAATCCATCTGTAAAACAACGTTCAGGCTACCTTCACATTTCGGATGGGAGGCATCTCTTCTTCTGATACGCAAAGAAATGGAAATGCACGATTTGTTATGAATGGAAAACAGGTTTTTCGAAGCGAGGGAGTCCTCTGAAGATGCGCCCCTGATGTTATGGCTGAATGGAGGCCCCGGATGCAGCTCAACAATGGGATTGTTTTTGAGATGGGTCCTTGCATGATTGCAGAGGAAGGCCGGTCAACGGTCGTGAATAAGTATCCGTGGAACCAATACGCCAATATCATCTTCTGGGACTCACCGATCGGCACCGGTTTTCCTATTCTTCGGATGGGTCGACGATCGATACTCTAGCTGACATGGCCGAAGATGTATATGCCTTTCTGTCGCTCTTCTTCGTCCGTTTTCCCGAGTATGTCGCCGCGCCTTTCCACATCGCAGCGGAAAGTTGGGGTGGCCATTATGGACCTAACACTGTGAATCTGATCCACTTCAGGAACAAATAAATCAGACTTGTACCTCAGCCTGGCTTACGGGAGATCAATTTATTGTCGTTGATCATCGCAAATGGACTCACCGATCCAGCGATTCAATTCGCATCCGTCGCTGATTACGGCTGTGGAGGCGCACCCTATCCCCCCTTCGACCCTAATGGGTCACAGTGCAGCGACATCAGGCGAAACACCCCAGTGTGCGAGTTTTTCATCCAGATGTGTTATCGCTACTAATGAGAGCCGGAATGCGTTCATGCAACTAACTTCTGCTGGGAGACGATGCTGATGCCTATTGCGAGTATGTCTTTGGATAGTTTGGTGGCCAGTGTATACTAATATTTCTGGGGCAACCGACCGTAACCCGTACGATTTGAGAACAACTTGCGACCCTGCAAGCCCCGCGTGCTACACGGAGGTTTGTGGATAGAGGCCTGGATGAATGATCCATCTAATCAGCAAATCCTCGGCGTAGATGGAACACGAAAAGTTTGGCATGTGCGACATGACACTGAACAGCGCATTCTATGATGCAGGACAGGCCCACAACAGCGCTTCACTACTGCCCGATGTGATCGATGATGGTCTACGGCTCCTGGCCTTTGCTGGCAACACAGGTGCGCTGGCACAACCTACCACAGTTCCAAATGGGTGACATTCTTGATTTTATGACGTTGCAGACTTTGTATGCAACTACATGGTGCGTGTCGATGCTGTCCATTTGTAAACGTGACGGAGCATACCACATAGGGAGTCGAACGGTGGAGGGGAAAATTGGAGCACAAGTATCACAGTGAATTTGCCACCGCTCCGTCTCGGAGGTGGAAGACTAAAGAGTCCAGTATCATAGGAGAAGTACGCAGTGCAGGATCTGGCGCCGGAAACGTCGCTTTCGTGCAGGTATGAGTACGGCCATCAGTTCGCAAAGATACGCTCACTTAAAAATTACCATATGGCGCCTCACGATCAGCCTGAGGTCGTTGCGGTAAGCCATCAATCTTTGCTCGTGCTGTTCTGCATCTCAACGAGGCGGACGTAGGACATGATCTCCAGATGGCTCAAAAATGTTTCGTTTACCTGATTATGGTGGCCCAAGGTCATGACTCTGTGTGCCCCGGTGGTTTGTAGTTGAAGAGCGCCATCTTCCTCCGTTACGAATGGTGAGCGCGGGCTCCAAATCGTATACTGGCGATATCTCGCGCCACCTACAACAGTGGTAAAGGACAGCGTCCAGAGCTCCATAGCAAGCTTACACCATGTTCAATGCAGATCGAAGCTAGTTAAATCAGCGGTATCAACGTTGTGGGCGATGGTCGTTAGACATAGCACGTGTATGACGCGTTACAGTTACACCGCGCGTTGTTGTGCTTTGTTGAATTCAAAGGCCCAGTGGCGGCAAGGTTGCCTCGCGCTGCTTACAACCTTAAGCTTGTTGCGCTCGTTCTCCGCTGGCTGACCGTACGTAGCAAACAATGCGCCGCGCACAGACCGTAAGGCACTATAGCCGGCCTTCGCTGCCACTAGGCGAGGACGACTTGGGTATGCTCAAGGAGAACCCGGAAGAGTCGACCGAAGATGTGCTTCGCCGCCAGCTGATTGAGAAGGATAGAGAGAACGACAAAGTACGTTCTTCGTCTTATTGGCGTAAACCTGCTTAACGACCACTCACCAGTTGCAAATGCAAATTCAAGTGCTGCAAGCGCAACTCGCGCAACGACCGCCTGTGGAAACGGTGCAAGCTTTGGAGAAAGAGTATACCAATCTCGATATTCTTCTACAAGGAACACAACGAGAGAACGAACGCTGTATGGCAGAATTGGAAAGGTATCTAACAATGGCCCAATCCCGGGACAGTTTGCATATTATACTGAATGCTGCCTAGAGGGAAGGCACGAGAGAAGATGTTAGAGCGTGAGCTGGAGAAACTAGCTGGCGCGAATTGGCAGGTGTGTTATGAGGTCTGAGCAGCTCGGCTTTAGCTCTGATTGATATTCCCATAGACGAATCTCAATTTCGCCCCAGCAGCCTCACCCATCGTTGCCTCTCGGACGTCGGCCATTCTGAACTCGCAACAGTCCAACTCTCTCGGTTCACCCGTTGTGAGCTCGGCTTCAACACACGCTCCAGCTCAGCCATCTGTTGCAAGCGCCAGTCCGGACGCGACCCTCGCACATCTTGAGCAGGTCCGCTTACTGATTCTCGGCATGGAGCAACGGCTGCAGACACGAGAAGACAAGCTTCAGAAGGCAATTCAACGGGCAGAAACGGAGGGAGCGCGGTTCGAAGAAAGAAGCAAGCAGGTCCTGGCGACATCGTCATAGCCGGTGTCGTCTCACATGAGTATGTATTCCAGCCCCGCTGCATTTACTTTTCATGCGCTTTTGTTTCATCGCACGTGTGTACAATCAGATGATACCCCGTAGTGTAAATACCTATGTATTACTTTGACAGTTCGTAACGGAATGCATCATGTCATGACATACGGCTCGCCAGATTAGCCAAAATCTCCAGAATTTATACAGGCGAGGCGGCTGTTACACATTGAAAGATGGGTATCCAGAATCAGATCGTCTCGACGAACCACAAAACAGGCGACCCTGTATGACATGCCGACTCGACAATCCATCAACGAGCGCTCCGCGAAATGCTTGCCTACGGGTTGCGGCAGACTCACATACGGCGGATCAGACCGCTTCTCTGAGGAGACTTGCGCGACCCAACCGCGTCGCGCATCGCTCGCTTCATTGGGCGTCCATATGGGCGAATACGTGGGTTACGGCAGTGCTGCCGGAATACCCGAGAATTCATACCTCGATCGTGCTTTGTAATTCGGATAAGCTGAGGCCGAAGATTCCTGAATGTTTGGTTTTCGCCGGCATCTATGACGGCCATTTTGTGGGAGTTTGCGAGATGTGGACTGTTGGAAGCAGAGGTCGATGCCGGAGGGCACCGAAGACGGTCCTGAACGAGGGAAACCTAGGACGCGAGTACATTTCAGGTTTGCAGCTCGTCGACGTCACCATGTAGTACAAGGTAAGGCACGTGGAATTTGTGGACAGAAACAGAGTCATTGTCAGCCGGTATCATGCACGGCGCTGATTGATCTGCGACATCCAAGGGCATAGGCAAGGGCCATTTGCACGATCCCGCCCGGAGTCCGAGCGTCGCGCGCGTTATCACTAATGACAATTTCATGAATGGCGGTACCATGAGGAAAACAACCCATGGGGATGCTTACCGCAAGGGCGCATCCACGATTGATGTAATCTTTTTCATGGTGCGGATGTTACGCGTAGAAGATAACACGTAAATTTTCTATGCATATGGGCGTCGAGCAGGAGAAGCCTCGCATAGCGGACGCAAACCACTCCGGTCTAGAATGTCAGCGATGACGTGAACGCGAGATGCCAACAGTTGGACCCTGGTTATGTCAGTTTCCAAGACTGGTTGCTGTCTTCCATAATTGTCCGATACCACATCGCATTGTGACTCGGGAATATCACTCTGCTAAATCCGCAAGCGGTGGTTTCGCACCGTATGAGATTAGGAGTGCTTCACCATCCCGCTCGCATCTAAGGTAAGCGACTTACATTCGTTCACGGAAGACTAGAACAAGGACACTGCCGATTACGTCGCGAAGTCACTGCGAGCGATGGGCGCAATGCGGGAGTATTGTGGTTTGCTGAAATCAAATCCACGGGGATAGAGTGCAAGGCTGAATGTTATGTTGCCGGACGACAGGACGGAATGCATCAGAGATGATCGATGCGAGTGAAGAGATGAATTTTAGACGGGCTTCAGCAGTATTTGACTCAGCCGTGGCAATGGCAATTCCTCTCCTATCACGAGGCGCTCACTTACGGAAGCCAACGGTCCCGCTGGAATGGATGTCCAATGCTGTTTTTTCGGCTGCTATCCAGAACCGACCCGGCGGTGAGGTGAAGACTCCGCCGCCGACAAACTGAGGCGCAAGATATCGGACGCAAGCGGCCAGTCTAGATGGTCTCTGTCAATGGTAAATCAATCTGCGCATTCATACGTCGGAAAATGAATGTATATATCTGTCATAGAATTTTGAAATGCTCGGAATATCTTCAGCACGGTCAGCGATGTAAAGAAAAAGGGATCATTACAGTAGTTCCCTACGGGATCGCAGCCGGATATTTGCGTCGACAGTATCGGTGTACGCAGTGCAGTCTTGCATGGTGTGGTGCTACGCCGCGCAGAGCACAGGCTCTCAATGCCGCAAAAGCTCTTTTCACTGAACGAGGCCAGAGAGTTCCACGGAGGGACAAGATCGAGCAGCCAATCACATCGCTAATGCTTGTGGACAAAGTGCGTCCGAAGGTCGCGTAAATGTCAAATCGAGATCTAACTGAATATGACACCGAGAGTGAGTGACGACCAGGACGTCGGATGAAATAGAACGGCGACGAAGCGCACCGTAGGTCACTCCATGGATTGACCTAACCTAACCTTACTGCCAATAGGCTAGCGCAACGTTGTGAAGCCCAGGTCAGAGCACATGAAAAAGAGTCTCCGCATTGAAATTGAAATTGAAATGGTATAGGCGAGATGCCGTGAACAACATTATCCTCGATGCCGTGAACGCCGTGAACGACATTGTCCTTCCGTATCCAGTTCCCTAGCCTTGTCTGCCGCTATGAGATTTTCTATGGTACAACTTGTATCTTTATGACCCTATGGAGGGAAGTCACACCGAGCCGACGCAAGTGGTTGTGGCTGAGAGACTCCTTGCATCAAGCCACACGTTCTGTGCGCGAATCAAAGCTGCGCATGTGGAACGCCACACGCGATGGAGATGGACGCGGCGACCTATCCAGGAAAGGGAAAGTCAAGCCAGCAGCGTCAAGAGAGTACATCAACAACACCGTCTGTTCCGCTCAGCATCACGATCGTAGAGGACATGATCATACGCACCCCATCGATCCTGAGCGCTGAGCCGTCGCGTCGGTCCAAGCGCTGCAGGCAAGTGAGCTGAGGCGGGACTAGATACATGTGGTTGGCAGCCCAACCCGAAGGAATGCAGACCAGTTTGACAGAGATGCAGCGCGCCATATGGAAAACAGCACCGCCGCCACGCGAACCCGAGAGCAGCATCGACCGCCAATGGAAGTTGGCAAGGACAACGCCGCGAGGAGCGCGCAAGGAGAGAGCAGCCGCATGAGCACGTGCAATCTTGGAACAACGGTGGCTACGGACGGTACGTAACTGGCAGCGCTCCGTCGCTTCCTATGCACTGATCGAAAGGGCAGCGCTCCGCGACGGCTGCCCGTAGTATGCCCCATCACCAGGAATGGAATGGGCGTTCTGGCAAATGAACCTCATCCTGCTCCGAGGACGTCGCACGGCCATAGTACCTGTGGCGCTGCCGTTAACGCCAAGTGGGCTATTGAATTAACGCGCCCAAGCAGGTAGCGATTTGATGTGTGGGCCGTCCGTAAACACCGGTGACATCGCGAGATTAATGTTCCTCCATAGAACGATCCTCGTATCGCTCGCAATTGGCGTGCAACGGGCCGGAACCTCGTCCTCGGTCTAGAGCGCCACGCGCCTCGACAGTTGCCGAGCATACGCATCAACGCGACCAGATTCGCTATTCGGAAATTAACAGCACGCACGCACCCTGGGCGGTGAGCCAGCGGGCTGGTGAGTGCGGATGCAGACGCGGATATGAAATGCATGCACCTGATGCCGTAGCTCGCAGCGAGCGGGCGTCGTCTCGGCCAGACGTCCATCATGTCGTGATAGAAGTAGGCACGGCAACTGCAGGTGCAGCGTGCGGTGTGAGGGCCGCCTCGAGGGACGCTTCTCATTCGAGGGCCGGCGCAGCCGACCCAAGCGCGCGCGACGGGAGACGAATCGAACCGGCGCGGCTAAGCGCGCGCGAACGGGACTCGCTGCTCCATGATATCATCGCGCAAGCGTCCGGCATCCCCCGGCGCGCGGCAGCAGAGCCAAGTTTGGGCGTGGGAAGCCGCACAGCCGGGGGGCGCAGCGGGCCGGCTGATCGCACGTGGCACGCCGCAACGCAGATTGCCTGCGTCGGAAGGCACCAGATCGGAGATGCTGCGCGCCCGCCGGGATGCGGGGAATCGACATTGCACGCAGCTGATGATCGGACGGCACGCGCGCGGTTAGCGCTACGTGGCCCAAGGGGGCGAGTGCGATTTGCATTTGCGCGCCCGGTGCCTTCCGGGCCTTCGCCTTCACGAAGCGCAGCGCGCGGGCCCATGGCGCAAAGTGCGCGGGTTCGCGTCGAGGGGCAGCCCAGCAGCCTCCCAGGACACGACCCGCGCGTATTGCGTCGAAGGCGACCCACGCGCGCCGAATGGTTCCTTCAGGAAGCACCCTGAGCTGATACGCTCGAGCGTGCCCTTGGCGAGCAGTCAGGAGGACCCGTGCAGTGTCATCCGTCTGCGCTTTGGCAGTCCGCGAAACAGACGTGGGCCGCTTACGCGCAAGGCGTGCGACACGCTATGGCTGCAGGGTCCGCTGGCGCCGCTCAGTCGCACCCTGAGGTGAGAATATCTGTGACATAAACACAACATGAAGCTTGACCGCCGCAAGCGGAACGATCGCACCAGGTCGATCCAGAGCGGACCTGTGATCAACAAATGCAGCGATTGAGTTCCATCATATGAATATCAGCGGCGCGATTCGTCCTCGTTTCAAATTGTGCAGAGGAGCTCTCACGTACGCAGGAAGACAGGAGTCTGTACAGAAAACACAGCGGAGGAGCATGTTCGCAGGCGATCCCAGCTCGGCTCGTCAGCGTGCAGCAGGGTCAACAGCAGGCAGAGGCGGTCTCTGATAGGCTGCGCGCAGTCCGTGGACGAACCCGGTCCCGAGCTAGCCAAAGGCAGCATCAGAGCTCGCCATCAGTACGCGCAACCGACCGGGGAGGCTCAGGCTGGCGGAGTGGCGGACTTGCACCTCGCGTCGGTTCGGCGGAGGTCGACGGTTTGATGCGCCGCCGTCTTGAGTGGTCCGGCGTCGATTCGGCTAGCATGACGCTTGCCCGTCGAGGATGACATGATCGCGCAGTTCTTCTTCGGCGCATCCCTATTCTGCCCCTGGTCTTTTCAGGAACGGCGAGGGAGCGATGTGTTGTTCGTGACCACACAATGACAATGTAAGGATATCTTTCCCATGCTCTGCCCAAGCGAGGACGATGCCGTCTAAGGGAATAACGCATCAGGAGCTCACCGCCAGCCTTGCCGAGACATCAAATCCTCGGACGACAGAGCACTGGGCCTGCCAAATCCCCACTATCGCCCTCGTCCCTTCCCATTCTGTCCTAGACGGACGGGAGAGACCTGCGTGACAGGACCAATTGCAAGCAGGCCTAGAACGGACAGCTAACCGCGCACACAACGCCACGAGGCCCGCGTCCTCCCATACTGGCACCTGTGTGGCAAGTGAGCCCGAAGCAAGCGCTCGCCGCTATAGCACACCGTGCTACGCCGAGACACCGAACACCGAACAGGGAACGCACGCGGGCGGCCGTCCGTTCGACGCACCCATCCCCGTCCTAGCCCCGAGAGGAGCCCAAGGGGGCGGCGCAGCGGCGCAATCAAGCACTAGCAACTCTCCGCGTGATCGTGATCGGGGACATACCACAACAAGGCACCACGAACACCAGCACCGTCCATGACCCGCCGCGCAGCACCGCACGCCAAGCAGCATACGCGCCCGGGCGTCCCGGGCCAGCGCCCAGTGCTTCACGCCCTCGGGCCACTGACGGAGCGCCAGGGGGACCAGCTGGCCCAGGCCGCCACACGGCCGTGCACGCTCGTACGTCTGTACGCCGATCAGAGGCCTGCGTCCCGTTCGGTGGTGCGTGGGCGCGCGGGCGGAGCGCACGCAGCGCGCGCCCCATGGCGGACGCGGTGTGGCGAGGGTCGTGGGTGGGCCAGGACGCGCGCGGCTCCGGCTGTGCGGTCTCGACTCTGTTTCGCTCGCTGGATCGTCGGCGATGTCGTGCTTGAGAGCCCGGGCTCTGGCGTGCGTCCGGTCAATAGAGCTGCAGCTCGGTGGCATTGCGCCTGCTGCATAGAGGCCGCGAGGAAGGGCGGTCTGCGTGGGCGTACGGCGGAGGATGGAGGATGGGGGGGAGCGGCCGCAATCAGGCAGGCAGCCCGCCCGGTAGATAGAGCCGCTGCTGATCGCGAAGCTGGCCGTGTGACGCGCACACGTCGTCATCCTCCTGCGCCATGTATAGCCTATCGGGCCCCATACCGTTTTGAGCACCGCAAGAGGAGCCGACGCACGTTGCACGCGCCGTCGGCGACGCCTGGTCGGCTCTGGTGGCGGTGGCGGGGCGAGGCCTGGGCGGCGTGACGCGGGCGGTGAGCACTGGCAGTGGCACTGGCACTGGGATGCGGCACCCTGGGAGCACGGGCCATGGGGCCGATCGCGCGTGATCTCCGGAAGCCGAGAGGCTGGCTTCGAATGGGGATCGGCCGGCCCAGGCAACGATTGAGTGCGAGTGACAGCGGGCCCGCCGAGTGCAGAGGCCACGGCGGGCGCACTGCACCCGCGCAGGGCGAGCGGGATCAGCATCAGTGGATGCCATCCGCTGATCAATTGAGACCGCTGTGCCGACTGAATGGCGTGTGTGGGCGATGGGAGCGCAGCGGGCGCACGGGGCGGGCGCAGCAGCGTTGCCAGTGACCGCGAGGCGAACCGAGGCGAACTGCTCGCCCGCGACGCCAGACGCCGGGCGGGCAGCGGTAAACGGCGTACGTATTCAAGACATACGCGGGCGTGACAGCAGATTAGATTCTCCCGCGAACACGCCCACGCACGGCCAATGGCAGCGCACAGACGGCGACCTCCGCGTAAGGCGATCGAACGATGATATCTCCGTGCAGGCAACTCCGCGCCGCGCTGCTCGCTCTCTCCCCGCTCTCCGCTCGTCTTCGCAGACGCCCCTTCCCGCCGCCCCGCGAGATAAAGCCCCGGCCATGCCCCGCCCTCCGCCACCTCTCTCCCCATGCCCCTCCACTCCTCCCTCCTCGAGGACCTCCCCTACGACGTCCTCGCCCACGTCGCCACCGAGCTCGCCCTCCTCCAGCCCCTCGGCCCCCCCGCCGCCCTCGTCCCCCTCCTCCTCACCTGCCGCCATGTCCACGACGCCCTCTGCGTCCGCCACGCCCCCGACATGTGGGCCCGCGTCTTCCGCGCAAAGTTCGACACCCGCGCGCCCCTCCGCCGCCTCGGCGCCCGCACCGCCCGCTCTTCCCACCAGGTCGCCCAGCTCAAGAAGCTCTCGCGCGCCCTCACCCGCATCCGCCGCGGCGACATCTACAGCCCCGACCTCGAGGCCGACCTCTGGACCGCCTTCGTCATGTACATGGAGAACGACGGCAGGAACGAGGCCCACCTAGAGTGGGCCAACGTCCACGGCCTCGTCGACAGCTACATCCGCACCCGTCTCTGGGAGAACCGCCACAACGGCTGGCCCGCAGAGACCGCCACCAACTCCCTCGCCATCTGGGTCATGTGGTGCACCCTCACCGCCGGTCTGTCCCCGCTCTCCTCCTCCTCCGCCCTGGCTCACCCGCCCCCAGACAGGCTCCGCGACATGTCCCCCGCCCACCGCAGCCACATCATGGACCTCATCCGCCCCTACGTCCTCACCGCGCTGCGCTACCCGTCCTTCCACGCCCCCGACAACCACTTTGACTTCCCGCTGCCCGCCGAGCTGCAGGAGGAGTTCCCGTACACGCTCATGACCCCGCACGGCTTCTACCCGCTCTACCGGCAGCCAGAGTCGCTCCTCGAGGAGTTCCCCCACTTTGGCATCTCGCTCGGCATCTCCGCGCCCCTCATCGCCCAGGGCGCGAAGCTGCTCTACATGACCATGTACCAGACCCACCTCCCGCACCACCCGGGCCTCCCCCCGAACCGCGAGCACGCCCAGCAGCAAGGCTTGACCCACGTCGGCCCCACCCGCGAGGACATCGACGAGGCGAACGCGCACCACGCAGTGCGGCTCGTCGAGCGCGGCGACTGGGACTGGCGCTCGCGCCTCACCCCGGACGAGGGCCGGCTCGAGGACGACGGCGCGTGGCGACGCGGGCTCCGCGCGATGAGCGCGCGCTGGGACAACGACTGGAACCGCCTGACGGGGTGCATTGATCCGTGGGATACCCCGGAGCTAAAGGGGGTCGTGTACACGTACGGGACGCTCGACGGGCTGTGGGGCGGCCGGCTTCTCGTACGTCTACGTCGTCTTCTTCGCCACGCACGCTGACCACGCGGCCCGGCATCCCAGACGGCCGACGTGAACCAGTACTTCGCGCTGGTGACCGCGACGGAGTTCCCCGCGGACTTCTCGCTCGAGAACCCGCGGATGGCCACGAGCCCGCTGTACATGCTGCTCCGCGAGCACCACTGCGTGAGCCCGGCGGTGCCCGTGCCGCACGGCGGGAGCGGCGCCGAGTTCGAGTTCGACGACGGCGTGTGCAACGCGTGGTTCCCGCAGGTCGAGGTGCGCGAGCGCGACGGGCGCGTCCGCATCGAGGACCGGCGCGCGGGGCGCACCCACGAGTACGAGACGTACGCGGAGGGCCGCGCCAACTCGCACGACGCCGCGACGTGCAGGGTGTGCATCGCAGATCGCGCGGAGGAGGCGGAGATCGGCGTGCGCATGGCCGCGGAGGCGCGGGAGCGCGAGCTCGTGCTTGCGCGCCGCGCGGCGGACGCGGCGCTCGGGTGCAGCGCGGACGAGGTGCTCGACATCACGATGGGCGACGCGGCGGGCGGGGAGGACGCGGAGGACGACGAGTACGTCGACGGCGCGGGCGGCGCGGAGGAGGAGTACATCGTCAACACGTGCAATGGGGTCACCGACATCATCGTCACGGGCGAGGTGCGCCGCTTACGCTCTCCGCTCCACCCGCTGCTGATACGCTGTGCAGACGCTGCCGCGCCACGGCCAAGCGTGGCACCACTACAGGTTCTATGGGCGCGTGCGCCGGTGGGACGGGCTCGTCGCGATCGTGCGCGTGCCTATGTACGAGCCGCAGTTCGGCGTGTACATCTTCCGCGGGTACGTGCACGGGGGCCGCAACTTTGTCGGCTCGTGGCGCTCGCACACGAACAACCCGCATGCGATCCCGCTCGAGGGCCCGTTCATCATGAGCAAGCCCGTGCAATAACGAAAAGCGTGGCAGGCACGCGCGTAGAAGGGATGTACGAGTATGTGTGTTCGTTGGCTAGTCTTTCCTCTGTTGTATTACTTGCTTTGTGTACGTCTTGATGCTGATGCTGATGGCTGCATACGGACGCTCTGCACGTCACCTCCAGCCACGGCCCGTCGATACATGATCATCCACCGCACTCATAGTCTCACGTCTTTTCCATCTTTACCGGACGGACTTAGACAGCGCGTCAGCCCACCGCCACATACACATACGATACCAATAGTCCCCGCTTCATTTACGGTTCCCACCTTAAGCCCCTCCCCCGCGTTTCATCGCCCGCCCATCTGCGGCCCTCATCTCTCTGGCTATACGTGCGTCCATACATACACATGGCCGTGTGCGCCCTGCTTTTCCGCCGGTTATCAAGGCAACTTTGTATACTATCGATCTGTCTTGCCCCAGTGCACTTCTCGTGTGTGCCGCATTAAGAGCCGCCGCGAACGCGTCCACAAGCACGCGCCTATAGTACGCGCGTGGCGTGCAATGACCGCACGTGGGCGCGCCGGGTGTCCGCTCGCTGTCAGCCGACTTCGACTGCACAGGGCCCGAGCTCGCAGCCGGGCCCAGTCCGGCTTTCCACGTTATCAGCATGTAGTGCCCCGGCTCGTTCTGTCCCAGTCGTCGCGCGCGGTCTGCTAGGCTCCCTTTGACACACGCACGAGTGATGGCCGCCGCCCAGAGCAGCAGCGTGTCCGGCCAGGCCCCGGGGGCAGTCTCGCGGCCAAACGCGGCGCCGGGAGTAGAGAAGGAGAAGGAGAAGGAGAAGGAGAAGATCGTCGTCCTCGCGGGGCGGCTGTTCGACCCGACCACGCTCGCGCTGCGCGCGAACCAGGCCATCGTCGTCTCGCGCGCGTCCGGGCTCGTCCTCGCCGTGCGCCCCATCGGCGCCGCGGACGCAGCGCCGGACGGCGGCGCGCGGGATGCAGAGACCATCGACCTCCGCGGCGCGACGGTCCTCCCGGGGCTCGTCGACGCGCACGTCCACCGTACGCCCCTCCCCCTTCGATCGTGCAGCGCGCGCGCTCACGCGCGGCAGTCTTCCTGCGCGCGTACGCGGAGACGAGCTGGGAAGACCAGGTCGCGCGCGGGAGCGCGGCGGAGCGCAGCGTGCGCGCCGCGGCGCACGCGCGGAAGACGCTCATGGCGGGGTACACGGCGGTGCGGTGCGTGCGCGTTCGCGGTGCGTGCGCGGCGGCTGCTGATGCGCGCGCAGCGATCTCGGCTCGGAGGGCGTGCGCGGCGCGGACGTGCGCCTGCGCGCGCTGCTCGCGGGCCCGGCGCCGCTCGTCCCCGGCCCGCGGTACTTTTGTGCGAACCGCGCGCTGGTGACGACGAATACGTATGGTGCGTGTGTGCGTTTGTGCGCGGCGCTTTAGGTGACGTTGGTGTAGGCCCGAAGAGCAGGGTACATGTCAGTCGGGACGGCGTGGACGGCGTCACTGGTGCGGAGGTCGTCGATGGAGAGGCCGAGTGCATCAAGGCTGTCAGGAGACAGGTTGGGGGTGGCGCGGATTGGGTGAAGGTGAGCTGCAGTCTGTTCATGCAAACATGACTTGACGAAGCTCCCTTGTGATGGTCAGGTTTATGCAGGTACGACAATTGGTGCCCATGATGTACAACAGGGAAGCTCATGAGGACGGTTGCAGACTATCGCCCGCGCCAGCGTATGGCGGGGATGTCTCCTGCTGCAGCATTGGCGGATATCGCCACCTTCAACCGCAAAGAGCTGGACGCCATCGTGTCCACCTCTCACCAGCTCGGCGTCAAAGTCGCCGCCCACGCCGCCCATTGGAACATCAACGGGGCGACGGTCTCGTCCGGCCCTGGCTTTCACACCATCGAGCACGGGTACAGCATGCTCTTCGACAGCCCCGACGCGCCACACCTGCAGGTCTACAAGGGCGACGTGCCGGGCATCCGCACGTTCTGGGTGCCGACGCTGGCCGCGTACTACTCGATGCGCGAGACGTACCCGCACAAGTGGGAGGGCAGCCAGCGGGCGTTCCGCGAGGCGCTCGCGCGCGGCGTGGACGACATCGCGTGCGGCGGGGACACGGGCGTGTTCAGCCACGGCGCGAACGCGCTCGAGATGAAGCTCATGGTGCGGCTCGGCGCGGACTGGCGGCGCGTCCTGCGCTGGGGCACGCTGCGCGGCTGGGAGTGCATCCGGAGCATGGCATGGGAGGGCGAGCGCGGCGCGGCGCGGCTCGCGCGCGTGGAGGAGCTGGGAGAGGATCCGCGTCTCGTGGGGGACAACGAGGTGCCGTTCGGCGCGATCAGGCGCGGCTTCGCTGCGGACATCATCGCGACCACGGGGGACCTGGAACGCGACTTCGAGAGCGCGGTGGACGCGGGCTCAATAGTGTTCGTGATGAAGGGTGGGAGGGTGTACAAGCAAGATGGGCAGGAGGTCGTACCGTGACGCTCTGCGTCGGCCGTCCAGCTCGGGCTGGACTCTGGCGGCTCTCGTATTCTATTCCGTTGTGCGAACGCGATATGGTTGTATGTGCCCACCCCTTGGAGCTCTTGTGTGATGCCGACTGGCATACAAGCTTCAAGCACTAGATTGGCCGCACGATCGAGCAGTAGACTTGCGCGGGGATTAATAGGTCCCGAGTGGTTCCTGAGCGTACCCCCATATGCATGTCGCTTATCGCCCATTCGCCCCTCCCATATCGCCGGGCAATCCGTGCCCACACCCGTTGCTCTGAGCGGTCGTCTGCATCAGTGGTGAGTGTAAGTGACTGCGGCGCCAGTTGTTCAAAGCTCTGATGCTCGGGCGGTCATCGACCGGACCTACAGCAATAGCTAAATCGACGTCCGCCTGACATGCGGCTTGGCACGGAAATGGCAGGCACCGCTAGCACCACGGAGACCATTGTCATCTACGCTGGAAAGTTATTCGACCCTGAGAGCCTCGAGCTGACCACGAACAGGGTCATCACCGTCGCCCCGGACTCTGGGCTCATTGTCGCACTCGGGCACTTCACGCCTACCGAGCTCCATAATCTTGATTTCAGTGATCCGCAGTGCATCGACCTGAGGAGCGCAACGGTATTCCCTGGACTGGTCGATGCCCATGTGCATCGTGCGCCACACCTCGTTCTTGGGATCAAATCATGATTAACGCTGAGGCGAACCTACAGTGTTTCTTCACCCGTACTCCGAGGTGAGCTGGGAGGACCAGCTTACCCAGGAAAGCCTGGTGGAGCGCACCGTCCGTGCGGCCCTGCATGCGAAACGCACGCTCATGGCAGGCTACACGGCCGTCCGGTGAGGCGCTCCAATCCCGCTAGAAGCGCAACGTCAATATATTAAGACCTAATGTATTGCGTTAGCGACCTCGGTACAGAAGGCGCGGGAGATGCAGACATACATCTTCGCAAGTGCATGTCTGGGCCTAACCCTCTCATACCCGGTCCGCGCTACTTCTGCGCCAACCGCGCTATTGTGACGACAGGAAGCTACGGTGCGCTTTACGCGCCGCAGAACTAGTTTGATACGTCACATCTGATCGCGAAGCGTGATAGGCCCAAAGAGCAAGGTTCACCTGAACCAGGAGGGCGTCGAGGGTATCACTGGCGCCGAGGTTGCCGACGGGGAAGTGGAGTGCATCAAGGCTGTGCGCAGGCAGGTCGGCGCGGGAGCAGATTGGATCAAGGTATGACTCGCTGCGTACCGAAATACTAGACCGACGCTCCGCGACGCGCTCACGCACGCTTCTGGTAGATCTATGCAGGTGCGCGACTCGCACCGCCGCGTTCGCTAGTCCTCGTTTGTGATCGGAATGCCGTTAGATTACCGCTACCGCGCGCGCATGTCTGATGTATCTACATCAGTATCCGCCGCTTCAATACCCACCTTTAATAACAGGGAGCTCAAGGCAATCGTGTCCACGGCATCAAAACTCGGCGTCAAAGTGGCCGCGCATGCGGCCCACTGGCAACGAATGGGCAGCAGCGAGATTGCGGGCGGACCTGGGGTGCATTCTATCGAACATGGGTATGACATGACCTCCGTAGAAGCAGCGGCATCGGAAGGCGCTCGTGATGGACCAAAGAAAAGCGAGACCGTGTGGGTGCCGACGCTCGCAGCCTACTACACCTTGAACCGAGGGCGAGGCGGGGCCTGGGATAAGGCGGCGGACGCTTTCAAGACCGCCCTCCAATCAGGCGTGGAGAATATCGCGTGCGGCGGAGATACTGGTGTTTTCGCGCACGGTGACAACGCCCTAGAGATGAAGCTCATGGTCCGACTCGGCGCCGACTGGCGCAGGGTTCTCCGGTGGGGAACTCTGGGCGGATGGAAGTGCATCCGGAGCATGGCGTGGGAGGGGGAAGCCGGCGAGGCACGTTTGTCACACCTCCACGAACTGCTCGAAGACGCTAGAGTGGTGGGCGACAACGAGGTGCCGTTCGGGGTCATCCGCCCGGGGTTTGCAGCCGACATCGCGGCGACGTCCGGGGACCTAGAGGGGAACTTCGAGATGGCCGTGGACAGGTCGTCCATCGTGTTCGTGATGAAAGGGGGAAGGGTGTACAAGCGGGACGGCAGGGAGTCCGTGTAGTTCGTATTGGAAAGGGGGAATCCATCAGGCGTGGGAGGGTCAGAGCAGCAGATCTGGGGCTGTGGTTGCCGAATATTTCTAGATCAAGAACGGGAGCTTGTCGTAACTCTGTGGGGCGCAGCGCGGAAGTAGGAGAAGGAAGAGACCGTGATATTAAACTCCGCCTATCACAGGTCCGCTAAAGCGGTCGCGGGCAGCGTACTGGCCAGAATGCTTCTGGTTAACGGTAATCAGCTCACGTAAGGATGACAAGGCTGTGCGCACGGGTATTCTTGAAACAAGCACCACACCGAGGTCGAGGCTCAGGGTGCTGAGAATTCTGTACGGAGTTCGAACACGGATGAGTCGAATGACGACGGCTGATACATGGAGCCGGGATCCGAGAGCAGAATGCCGGGCAAAGTCGTAGCTTAAGTCGCATCATGCCGGCGATGCGACTTCTACATGACTGAATGTAGGCTTGCTGTTGTAGGATGACGACCCGGTCAGCGGTGAGCGAAGAGGAAGATGCTCTGCTCGCACCAGTTCTCTTCTCGGCGAATCTGCTGTGGTATCATACCCGAGTGGGAGGATTACAGCATCCTGACATGCATCATATGAGCTGATGACGAGTAACAAGGACGATACAGGTTCGAATACACTATACCAGGCGAACATGTAAGCTGAACCAGATTGACTCCCGTAGAGCGGGTGCGGGACTGACCAGCCGATAGATGATACCGGCTCCGAGAACAGCGGTCTGTAGCCTAGAGCAACGGTGTTAGTGGCTATGTCACAGATCGCAGTGGCCTGATGGCCGGGATCTGATGTCCCCGTAGTTCCAGCTGTTCGGTCATCCTATATTGGAGCCTCCCGCGGCATGCACCATGGCCAGAGACTGGCCGGTCAATAATCGTGGCACCGAAACTGGCGTTGTACAGTGGCAGTGGCATGGGCTCTTCAAGCTGTGGCGGCGGCGGCAAGCGCCACGACAGCCCATTCATGGGCGCTGGGCGTGAGAGAACACGTGCTACGCACCCCAGTTCTTTTCTTCCGATTTTTCTTCTTTCCTCCGGTCCTTCTTGCTTCCTGCCGTCTTCTCATGCGGTTTGCAACAACTGGAAACTAACACAATGTCATTCGACTTCATTTTGACGGGCATGACGCGCTTCACTCGATGCTTTCTGTCCAGACACGTTTGATGTTGCGTGGTGGAGTGATCGTAATTCTACTAATAGTCAAAGCCGAGCTGCACATTCTCCACCCATCCAACCGTTTGGTGGGATTTCGCTTGCAATTATGACTTTGCAGTTTCGTCGTGCGGTGAGCAGATTCCACATACCAAGTCAAGGCCCTTCACGCATTTCCTACGTGTCGTGTCTGTTACGGTTGTGGAAAATTGACCCTGTCCGGATTCCCTGCCGCTTGGCTTCGTCATGAAGTCAGGTGGATCACAGGGTCCCGGATTTGGACCGTCCTAGTAGAGTTGAATGCAGCGCCGCCTTCGTGGCATTTTGCCTGTTGTATTCGTAGTTTTGGGGCATACATTTCAAGTGAGTAGTCGACTGAGCGTGTTCTTTGGTGATTCATCATCGCAAGTCCATATGTACGATGTACCTATTTGAATTGGAATTGATATTTTACGCTATTGGAAGACCTGCACGACGTTAGATGGTCTGCGGATGCTGTCATCGATCCTGCAAGCGACCATCGAGCTAATGCCCAACCAGTTCGACACCATGCAACGCGGATTTCCGTTTGCACATATGCAGTTTAGCGGCGGGAGGTGTCTGTACTCAGCCGCAACGTGTACATTACCGCTACGCGTCAATGTCTCATAAATAACGAGGACAGTGTCGGTAGCTGGAAACAACTCTCCGAGCTCTGTCGTTCGTACAACTTGTATCGATGCTAGCTTCGCTATGCTAGCTTCGCTGGAGCCAGGTGCCTGGACGATTCAGATAGAAAGGAGACGATGATGACAAAGCTAACCTGATTGGCCACTTCGGGGAATCGGCTCCAGCTGCTATTTACCCCGCACTCGATATCTTGGTTATACGAGCAGACAACTACCGCGTTCACTGGCCAACATGGCTGACATTCCACACACATTCCCTGCTTCTAAGCTGGGGGAATACACCGTCATAAAGGAGATCGCGGAGGGAACGTTCGGCAAAGTGAAGAGTAAGTACATCCCAGTCGCTCGTTCCGGGTGTCTCGCATACCGATCCACGCAGTGGCCGTACATACGATTACGGGCCACCATGTAGCAATGAAGTTCATCTCGAAGCAGGTCATTGCGGCGACGAAGACGAAGACGAGAGTGCAACGCGAGGTAGAGTATATGCGGACGCTGCGGCATCCACACATCATCAAGCTGTATGGTTCTCGCCATTCGCGATTCAGGACCCTGCTGACTACGTTGTAGATATGAGGTGATCTCAACGCCAACAGACATCATCATTGTGCTCGAATATGCAGGCGGCGAACTGTTCAACTACATCGTCGACAACGGACGGATGACTGAGCCCCGCGCGCGGCGGTTCTTCCAGCAGCTCATCTCGGGCATCGAGTACAGTCATAGACTCAAGATCGTGCACAGAGATCTGAAGCCCGAGAACGTGCTCCTTGACGCCGACCTGAACGTAAAGATCGCGGACTTTGGTTTGTCAAATGAGATCAAGGACGGAGACTTCCTCAAGACGAGCTGTGGAAGCCCAAACTACGCTGCACCCGAGGTTATCCGAGGCGGGCTGTACACAGGTCCTGAGATTGATGTCTGGAGTTGCGGCGTCATCCTGTATGTCATGCTTTGCGGGCGACTGCCGTTCGAGGACGAGGATGTACAGACACTCTTCACAAAGATTAGCCGTGCGTGTCACTTCTCGTGGCTTGTACTGGTCCGCTCACGTCGTACGAAGAGGGCGTGTATCATATGCCGGCGTACCTATCCCACGATGCCAAGAGTCTGATCAATGGCATGCTCGCCGTTGACCCCGTCAAGCGCATCACGATACCAGAGATCCTAAAGCACCCATTCTTCACCACTGACCTCCCTCAGTATCTCCAGCCTATGCCCCCACCTCCTGGCCCAGTACTTGGGACATTATCAGCGCTCGTTACCCCACCGCCCAATACACTTGACTTTGAGTTCGTTGACGGTCTGCGGATCGAAGATGATGTCGTGGAAGAACTCGCATCTCGGATGGAAGGTGTTGACAAAGAGGATGTTTGGGAATCCCTCAGACGAGATGATGGACCGCAAGGCAACGCTGTGAAGGTTGCATACATGCTCTTGAGAGACAAACGGAGGCAGGGGAGAGATCGTGAGTATGTGCGTTATGTTAGACATGAGATTTCTGATGGGCCCGTGCGCAGTCGCCGAGTATGAGGAACGAGAGAGGGAAGCCCAGCTAGCTGCCATGGACGTAAGTTGAACTGATTGTTGCTGGTCTACGTAACTGACATTTCTACCTAACAGCCTCGATATCCGCTCTCACCCAGTGCACGATCACCTGCCGAGCTGGAGGAGAACCCGTTCGAGTCAGAGTTTATTGGATACGACGAGGACGACGTCGATGACGGGCTGGACTTCTCTACACCGCATAACGAAGCAGAGATAAACAACTTTGCCGTACTCAACTCATCCCTCCCTGAACAACTGCCTGAACAACACCACCTTACGTCGTACGCGTCTGCGAAGCGCTCATGGCCCGTCAAGGAAAAGAAACAGCATAGAACGAAATGGCACTTTGGGATTCGCAGCAGGTCGCCACCGATGGAGGTGATGCTAGAGATCTACAGAACGCTCAAAGCGCTGGGCATGGAATGGAAGGCGAAGAAGGACCTCGGCGGGCTCGGGGGCGTTCGGAACAGCGAGCGGGCGAAGATTGAACGGTCGAGAGAGTACGATGGCTACGTTGACCTGCGCGCAGCGTCGTCGATATACTTCATCGAGACCCGAGCGCGCGTGCAGGACGTGGTGGTGAGCGCTCCTGTTCCTTGTGGCGTTGATGCGCTCCCGCGCCGCGCGGCTCATGCCAATGGCTGACGATCTGGACGCTAGGTTCTGATGAACCTCCAGCTGTATATGGTCGACTCCATCAATTATCTCGTCGACTTCCACCACAAGAAGACGTACAAGGCGTCTATGGAGCCTGGCGTGGGGAGGTTCGACATGGCGCAACCTGCTGACCTCTCCGAGACTGCGTCGCTCGAGTCAAGCCGGTCCGCGAAGGAGCTGAACATCCGCGAGGACGAGGTCGTCTCGCCGTTCGTCTTCATGGATGTTGCGTGCCGGCTGATCCTCGAGCTAGCCGGCGGCGGCGGCGAGTGATGACCAAGCCTGGGCTCGCTGGCGATACATATTGCGCACTGAGCGCGCAAGCGGTGCGTGATCTGCGATTGCGCCCGCATCCCCGTGGATTTGGTATCTAGTACGCGAGCTTTCCTCTGCTGTCGACTTTGCTGTGTTGTGCTGCTCATTGGTTACCCCGTCGAGATACGATATAGCTCTTATTCGGTGCAGGTGTCCCGGATGTATGATTAGTGCAGAGAAGTATTCCAGGAAGTGTATAGTGCATTGCAATGACATCGACTAATCCCGCTCTCGTGTGTCGTAACGACCTCGGCTCCCTGCAGGTGCTCCCGAGGTGCGCGATTCATTCAGGAGACTATATGCTCGCCTTGCATGATCTGATTGCGAGACGGCTTCGTCACGATGCATACTCAATATTCAATATAGATCGGAGATTGAGATGGCGATCAGATCCGCGTCGGGTCGAGAACTCGTCGCCAACAATTTATCGGTTGTGAAGTCCGTTGCAAGCAGAAAACATGTCGCCGGTTCTGAGCAGTATGCGCATCCAATGCCGGTTCGTCGTCGCGACAATGTTGCCGCCGAGCGGGCCATCCACATGTGATCGCCAGCCATGCTGTTGGCGCGGTGACCTCACTTTCAGATGATCTGTGCAATGACGGTTGTCGAACTCAAGCTTCGCAACTCCCGCCGCCGGCGTCGATGACCACAAGCGCTTGGCGTTTTGCCACAAAGAAGCCCGGGCGACATACGGCGACGTGACATGGGCTGCAACTCCTTCACGTGAGTGGAGTCTGCATATGGCTGTCATCTCGCTTCTTCTCAGGGCTGTTGATGAACTTGGCCCGTGTCAGTGCGTGACGGACTCCTTTCCCGCTCGCGCGCACGAATATCCAGCTGCGCAGCGTAATGATTCCCACCGCAGAATGCACCAGAGTGGCCGATTGCCCGCCCGGCCCTTCTGTCGCCGGCGGCCTGGGAGCCCGCCACAGAGCGCTGGCGGTTTCGCGCGCGCACTGGGTGACAGTTGCTCGGAAGGGATCCGCGGGAACGCTTCTCTGGTGGCCTATGCGATTTTAGGTGGTATTCTTCTGATGGATGTGTGACCATTTAGATCTGTTTCCTCCTTAGACCCGTCACATCGTGCGAGACACAGAAGTGTCCATGTTTGGCAGGCGCACTGCTAAAACGAGCTGTCGAGGTGCTGCAATTACGCCCCATCGACGGCCCCGCCACGCTAGCACGTCAAACTGCCACCCCCGCCTAGTTATAAACCGGCTTGTTCAATTTGCAACTTGCTCTCCATCCCCATCTTCATCGCTCCCGTCGTCCCTCGCTCGTCGCCTGCTCGCCGCAATGGAACACACTGCCTCGACCCAGACCTTCGACCCCTTCTTCGACATCAACTCGGGCCCTCGCTCGATGGCCTCCTCTATCTGGGCTCCTCAGCCTCAGCCCTCGGAGACGACCTGGTCGAAGGCCATCGACTCGTTCACTCGCGTGAACAACAACGGCAACCTTGTCCGGCCGGACGCGCGCCGCGCAAGTTCCTTCCCATGCGGCAACAGCGGGGAGGACGTCTTTGGCCCGGTCAGCCCTAGCGGTCAGTCTCGTCAAAGGAATGTTGGAGCAATTGGCGACGGTCGAAAGAAGGGTTCCCCGACCTTCGAGGAAGTCGTGAGTACCACATTTTGTCTATATATGCGTCCTCTCTGACGAACGATCAGCATGTCGAGCAGCTGCTCCGTAGTCTCAACCTCAATTCCCCCGCTCCGTACCAAACCTCAGTCAACTTTCCTGGCGGGTCTCCGTCGTTGCAGACGTCACCTGATCTATCGCCAATCTCGAACTCTTCTGCTCTGCTCACGCCTACCGATCTATCTCCTGCCAAAACGTTCGACTCCAAGTTGGACTCAACCTACGGGCTAGGCATCATCAATGGACCCCAAATTGACCGTTCATTCGACCGCCCGTTTGAGACGGGTCTTCCTCCTAGATACAACGATGCTAGTCGCTCGCAGTTTATGCCTACTACTACCTACCGTACTTCTCAACCTCACCCTACCGTGCAGAGAGAGCCCAGTGTCTTTCCGTTTTTCGAGCCGTTCTCAGAGGCTTCAACACCAGCGCAGAGCTCTCAGTCCTTCTTCCAGCCCTTTTCACAGCATGCTCCTCATCGTGGGGAGAATGTACCATTCTCTCAGCAGCCGTGGAATCCACAGCGCCTGCGAACGTCGTCAGAGTGGGTGCAGACGGACGATAGACCTCCCCTGGAGTACCCCACTGCTCTTCCGGCTAGCGAGCCTGTTGTGCATCATGGTCATTCGAGGCAAATGACATCTCAGAGCGGCGGTCAGACACATCCCAACGAGGTAAGTTTGGATGTATGCGCTATCGAGACAGCTCTTGACATCGTGGTGTGTAGCCGATCAACTTCCTTTCGCTCCTACACCCATCCTCGACTCCTCCGTATCATCTCTTCGTTGCCCGCATCATCAAGTCGTCCGATCAGCAAGCATCCATTTTCCTTCAGCAGAAACTCAAGGTTGCCGACAACGCTGAGCGCGCCAAGATCGTGGACGCTATCTGTGCAAGGGGATTCGAGATGATGGCTCATCGGTAGGATTTCTCATTGCATTTACCCTAATCCCACTTATTGTGTGCGAAGATTTGGAAATTGGGCTGTCCAACGGTGTCTCGAGGCGACTGCAACGCCTGAAGAAAGACGCAAGATAGTCACATGCATGAGGTCAGTAGCGCTTGAAGCACTTTCTCCGTATATTTTGACGAGACAAATCGATGCTCGCACGCTTAGGGGTCGTGTCGTTGAACTTGCCACCAACTGCTACGGATGTCACGTCTTGCAGAAAGCCCTTGACTGCGAGGAGGACGTTCGACTTCTTATTGTTTCTGAGCTGCTGCTCGGGGATCCCGCGCAAACGCTTGTAAACAAGCATGCCTCTCATGTGTGGAGCAAGGTCAATGAAACGTTTGCGGCGCTGAAGGAAAATCACTGACCCGAACTGGCATAGATTATGGAACTGACATGGACGCCTCCTGCTCCGCCTATCTTCGCATAGTGAGATTCTTTTCATCCCTAAGACTTGCGCCATACTAACAGGTCTACTTCATAGCGTCAACAAGTCGTTGAAAGGGAAATGGGCGGCGCTTGCCTGCCATGAGACTGGATCACTTGTTGTTCAAGTACGCTGCTAATCCCTGCCCTGCTTTCGAAACATTCTAATGATGACGGTAGCATGCTTTCGAAAATCTTGAGGAGTCGGCTAAAGATGGCATCGTCGACGAGTTGCTGAATCAAGGATCGGCTGTTTTCGCCGAGGTCACGAAGAGCCAGTGGGGCTCCTATTGCGTACAGCACAGTATGTGTTCATAATCATTCGTCTCTATGAAGCTTGAGCGCATCTGGCGTAGTCTTAGAGCATGGCTCCAAGAAACACAAAGCCATGGCCCTCGATCATTTGCTCGCAGGATTGCTCGAGTATGCCACCAACGAGCAAGGTGTCAAGTCGGTGACCAAAGCGCTCAAGGAAGGTGGGCAGGAAACCCTCGACAAGGTGATCAAGCGTATGTGCGAGCCTGCGAAGGGGTATGTCACAGTGAGCTCAGCGCAGGTCTGCCTTGCTGACGTCGCTGGCTCTTGCAGAGGTCGGAGGGCAATGATCGTGGATCTCGCGTTGTCTGTCACTGGTAGTCAGTTGATTGCCAGCGTTCTGCCGAATGTACGTCGCGCACGCCCTCCAGCTTGAAACATTGCTGATCCGCTCTTACCTCAGGCCGACAAAGATCAGCGTGCTCTATTGTACGACTCCATTCGTGGACACATTGTTACTCTGCGCGGCTGTAAGACTGGCTCCAAGGTCATCTGGCTGTTCGACAGGATGGTGCGTAATGTGTGGTCGTATTGAGAGATCATGGTGTTAAGTGACGTAACAGCGTGCGTATTACGGGTACTGAGCGTATCCCCGTCATTCGGCCGCCGATCCGCATTTCCAGTCGTATCTTAATCGGCAATCTCGTGCACAAATCAATCAACCGTCAAACTTATCGTATCGCCCCTTGAAATACGGAGAATACTACGCCGAACTTCTGCCACACGACATGTCAACAACGGTCACAGAATCAACCCTGCAATATCAACTCATGCGTCCAACTGCACACGAATCGTCCATATACCAGCACCCACATCATCACGCATCGATCTCTTCACTGTCTTTAGGCCTCATCGCTTGTAGCCTCGTCGCATTGCAACTTATGGACTTCGACTCAACGTTGGCAGCATCTTCTACGTCGCATTTATAAAGCAGCGTCTTCATTGCTCATTATTCATAACATATATGTATCGGACGCTAAACGTTGTCCCTACATCAAGGTGCGCTTAGGTTTCTCGCTCGTTGCGAAAAGTAGACTGTGGGCTAGAATGATATTAAATATGTACTTGTATCGATTTGTTGCAGTCTATCATTGCCTGTCATTACTGAACAATATCATCGTGGTATCTTCCCTCCAGTGTGCACGTCCATCGATGTCGATGTTTAGAAGCAAGCTGGGCAAGGTTGTTAGACGATAAATTCTTCCTGTGTTATCTGACGTTTGGATGTATCAGCTAGATGGGCGGCAGAGAATGGGGATGAAAGACCAGCGTAATCATGCCCAATCCTATTACGATCCATGGGCAGATATCTATACCTTGATCGATGTCGCCATTATAATCGCTCCGCGGCTTATGACACGATGCGCTTTCTGAAAATGCGACATTGATTCGGGTATCACCATTTTGGACTGTCTGTGAGCGCGGGAGTCGCGCCGGCGTGACTTGTCTCTCACCTCGGCACAGAACAAGCGTGATATCTGCGATGCGCTCCAAGCTCCAGGTCTGAAACAGGCTAAGCTGATCTTCAACGCGCTTACAGCCAGCCTTCCGAGATGGTATTGCCTAAGACGCGTTCTTGAAAGGTGCTTCGTGCCATTATTTCCCAGAGCGACTGTAAAATAGCTCCTTCAGTTCCGACCCGCCTGTCCACTTTATCAAAGTCTATGATCCACTATTATATCTAAGCACGAGATCAAGCATTTGTGGCGTCCAGTTTCATCCACTGATTGACTTTCTTTCTTGGGCAGCTTAGCCAGTGATGCAGCGGCCAGTCGTACGTGGTCGTAGTCTCGGCGTTGAGTATGACTAGAGTTCTGCTTGTGCTGCGGGCTGGTACCGGTAACTTTGACGCGGCACTCCGCGAGGGTACAGGTACGGAGTGGCGCACTGTAAGTTAAAGCGGGACTTCAAATTATATGATCGGGATCAGCGCCATTTGATCCACCCCCGCATGAACACCGGAATTCCCTGGTCCGGCGGATTCCGCCGGATTCCGCCGGACATGAAGATATATGTCTTAAGTGTAGTGCTGGATGCTACTTAAGATGTATAATGTATATGCCTTTAGTAAGTACAGCAATGGATGCTACTTAAGATGCACATATATATGCCTTAAGCATAGCGCCGGACGCCACTTAAGATATAACAATGAAGCTCCAGCACTGAAGAACTGAAGTAGATGCCACTTGCCGCACTGCTCACATTTGCATTTGCATTATCCAAACTATATGCCCCATAGCTAGTATTTCTTTGTGAGTAGATTTGTACACCACTGCAGTAGGCAAAGTACAATGGTAGTCATACAATATAAATCTATATACCGACAACATAATGTTTGTAATGACAGGGACTTAGAAATGATTTTATCATTGCAAAGGTGCAGCTTTACTTGGAGTGCCAACTAAGAAACTGAAGATAAATCAGTGAAGGCTACAGTTATACCACTTCAGCACTTCAGCACTTGCACTGTGACACTTAAGATGTGTGATGTTGGCTGCTTAAGTGGTATAACTGTAGCCTTCACTGATTAATCTTAAGTTTCTCAGTTTCTCAGTTTGTCACTCCAAGCAAAGCTGGACCCTCACAATGACATAATCATTTCTAAATTGTTGTGGGCCATCACAAACATTGTATTGTCCAGTATGAAGGATCACATGGCTTATATGATAGCCATTGTACTTTGCCTATTGTGTCAGCATATAGATTCATTTTAAAGAAATATCAGTCATGGGCATCTACTTCAGTACTTCAGTGCCGAAGCTTCATTATTATATCTTAAGTTTCATCTGGTGCTGTGCTAAGGCATATACACTTAAGTGGTGTCAAGCCTACACTTAAGTCATATATCGTGTACACCTTAAGTAGCATCCGTTGCTGTACTTAAGCTATACATCTTAAGTAGCATCCAGCGCTACACTTAAGACATATATCTTCATGTCCGGCGGAATCCGGCGGAATCCGCCGGACCAGGGAATTCCGACGGTCTCACCCCCGCTACGTGGCCTCTGTGATCGACTCCATTCAATCATCAACTAGACAATAAAAACTGGGCTAGTATGAAACATCGAGGCTATGAAGTATGGATCGAATGCGAAGGAAGCAAGCTAGAAGAGTATGCGCTTGAGGTCAAGGAAGAATCCACTTCGTGTTTTATTGCCAGTGAAGCCGGAAAGGTAAAACAAACTGTGCCACAGAGTAGCACATCCTCGAGTTACTCATAATGTGTGCTCTCAAATGTTTAGAAATTTAGGATCGTGCTCATGAACTCATCTGAGACAACAGCTCAATTCAGGTGCACCATGGACGGTTGCGAGGACGAATGCTCCAAAGAGTACTATATCCTTGATCCTGAGGAGACGTGGCTGGCCCCAGGACTTTACATGAACTCGCATTCAGTTCGGCCGTATATTTTTGTGGAACCTGTACTGACTGGCATGTCTTCTCCAGTCTCCGATGTCAGACTGATGTCATTCATCGGGGCATCTTCCATCCTACAGATGACCACGCTTTAGTGACGTACAGAGGTGCTAGGGCAAAGGGCAGACTTGGGACGATTGAAGTGCGGATACGCCGCGTCAGGGTTTGCGAAACATCGAACGCATCTCGCCCTGCGTCCTCCGCTGTTTTCACTTCAGCTCCTCTTATTTCTGACAAGGTCACCGTTCACGAAGAGAGCAAACAAATTGGCGCACACTGTGTGGTGTACGATTGCTTTTTCGATGGATGATCTACCTTGTTCTAAATGCTTGCATTAGCCTCGGAGGTCCAGAAGAAACTGAGGAGACTGATGAATGTGAGATTGACTACTTAGATGCCGGTGCTAAGCTGTTCGCAAAATTCGATTTTGTGTACCGTCCGCGAGGTGCGCCTGAGACGTTCAGTCATCACGTACGAATGTCACTGGATCAACCTAACTCTAAAACAGACATACTACGGGCTCAAGGTATCATACCTGTCTCCGAGGAGGAGTGTATTGTTTCACCGACTCCCGTAACTCATGCGAGCAAAAGGTCGTTAGAAAATATTGCTGTGACGTCAGGCGAAAAGAGGCCGCGGCGCGATTCGGTCTCCATAACGCAATCTACGGGTACCCTAGACGCGGCTGCTACGACATCGGACGCACCAGTGCCAGGCGAAAGTGCTGAAGATGTTAAGCCGGCGGTGACTATGAGCGACGACAACGATAGTGACGACGAAGATATTGGTGCCCTTCTGAAGGTGAGCGCTACTAGTGACGGGATTGACCAGTCCACTGCTTACAAGGTGGATATCATGGTGCGCCGGATTTGCAAACGTAGTCTCAAGGCGACGCTATGCGGGCCTTGCAGGCCATGCAAGAGGCCATGAACAACAACATGAAGGCCTTACAAAAGAAGATGGACCGAATGAATGCCAAACGAGCGCAGAAACCGTCATCAACGGACCGCCAGTTTAAAAGGGAGGCCTCTCCCATTATGCTTCGAGGCATATCGAGTGGGACCGTAATTGACTTGAGTGAAGATTGATGGTCAATCGAAGTACGTATAGCGCTTCACTCATATATTATGCTTGAAGGCTGATAAGTCCGTTAGACTTCTACAATATCGGCACGATCGGGCCCAACATGTTATGTGTTTTCTGCTCTTCGCTTCCCTGTCTATTTCCCTCCGATGTTGCTTGTAACCTATAAGATACCCACTCGTGATGATTGTATGATACTGGTGGCACAGCACTCATGCATGTAGTACTCTGATCATGAGCATTTGTCGCCCGCTTTCCTAGAATGGGCAAACACCTGCTATACTGGGCCGAAAGGATCAGGATGCCTCTTGCCACCGCCACACTCGCCCACCAGCTCGAGGAGGTGCATCTACTGAAATGCTCGCTAATGCCTGATGAGACTTTACAGTTCACAAGTGTCTCAGAGGACTCAGATCGATGGTCGCAGCTGCTCGAGTCGTATGCGGACAATCCAGACGCCGACGTAGCATACGCAGTGATTGAGCAGTGCGAGGAGCCCGTGCGCTTCACGGTGAAAGTGAACGGCCTTGATATCTGGGTAGCGGCCGAGCTGAGCCACGCGTACAACGGAGAGCACATTGGCGATAACTATGTCTCCGTTACGTTCAAGGGCTCACGGCTCGGGCGCGCAGAGCAGGCGCAGTGGCAAGCCATCATAGATGAGAAGACACGCGAGATCCACGACAGTGAGTGCGTCAATAGCCTCCGGGCCACGCTTTGCGAAGACAACAACCATTGCTGACCTCGCTCTCGCCAGATACCCTGTATACGAGTTGATCTCAGCCCACCTCCTTCCGTTCCTCCACGCCGAGGCAGAGAAAGTAGCTCATAATGAATGTCCCAGCGAGACCGTACGCGAGGCGAGCTCCTCTACCACCTCCCCAACTCCCCTATACCATGCCCTCCTCACCTCGCACCACTTGAAGTCACCCAACAAACGTCGCTCGCTCCAGCAATGGGCTCACGAACTCCCTGTGACAGGCTTTGCGAAGGTGGGCTATCCAGGAGTAATCTACTGCTCGGGCGAGCAGCCACAGGTGGAAGAATTTGTGGCGAACGTCAAGGCTATGCAATGGCTTGCGCTGAAGGTCAGATTCGTCAAGCCACTCCCCGACGCAGAGGAGACAAACAATCGAAGGCGCTGGACGGAATTCGAGAAAGTCGGCGAGGTCGTGGAAGAGATGAGGAGGCTAGGGAAGGAACGCTACGTTGTCGAAATGGGCATCGGCAGCGCAGGAGGGTCGACCTTGAAAGCTTGAAACGATGACCAACCCTTTTGCAAGCTGCTCAGTACTTGCGTCCCTGGCGAATGGGCCGCAGACGATATGCGATCTTGCAGACTGAGCAACGTTACGACAAGACAAATTACATACATGGACAGACAGCAGGGTAAACACGGACAAAAAAGCACTAAATAGAACCGTAGGATTTTGAGCGCCATTGCGAATCCCAGAGCTGCGCGCGGCCGATTACGCAACCGTTTTCTTTGCTCACTCAGTACTTCCTGTCGTCGTACCCGCCGCGGCGGTCGTAGTCGCGGCCGTAGCCTCCTCGGTCATAGTCACGGTATCCGCCACGGTCGTAGTCGCGGCCCGCACCACCGCGGTAGTCATCGTCGGGTCGGCGCCGGGGAGGTCGGTCCTCGTATCGGGAGTAGCGGCTGTCGTACGGCCGAGGGTCATAGGGTCGCTCGACTACGGAGACACAGGTTAAGTTGTATATGGAAAAAGCCATCAATGATCACATACATTCATGGCGCTTGGGAGGTCCGTAATAGCGTCCAGGCGTTGGGGTCCTGGCGCGAGCACGACGAGCCTATCAAGATAGCTCGATCAGGCAATATGATGCAACTGAAGAAGCTAACTACGCACCCTCTCTACTGTTACAGTCTTGCCCATGAAGTCAGTAGCATTTAACGCGGTAATGGCTGCATCTGCCTCCTCGACGCTCTCCATAGTCACGAACCCAAATCCCCGCGACTCACGCGTGTGAGGATCATACATGACCTGGGCCTTCTTGACCTATAGCAGATTCGAATGAACCGGTGGATCGACAGATCCAAAGGCCCACATACCCGACCAACTTTGGCGAACGCAGCCTCGAGGTCGCGGGTGTCTACCCGATGGCTCAACCCCGAGACGTGGAGATTGTTTCCGGGATTGTTGCCTCCATCGTTGCGGCCGCTGTAGATTCATGCCTGA
The DNA here is from genome assembly GCA_029448655.1 of Wolfiporia cocos. Classification (NCBI taxonomy): domain Eukaryota; kingdom Fungi; phylum Basidiomycota; class Agaricomycetes; order Polyporales; family Phaeolaceae; genus Wolfiporia; species Wolfiporia cocos. Next base: position 709,578 of record JACCLO010000002.1, read on the forward strand.
GAATGGCACAGTAGCAAAGAGAGACTAACGTGATGCAACTGACCCACGGTCATCGCCTCTGGCGCCAGGGCTTCGGCTACGGCTTGAGCGCCTGGGGGGCTCAGCGCCGCCCCGCGGGGAACGACCGCCGTTAGCCCAAGCTGGGTCTTCGCCTCCGCCCATACCGGTACTGTTGGCCATGGTCGTGTCGTGCGTGGGGATGCTGATGCCACCGCCGCTGGCTGGGGGCGCCATATCCTGAGACTGCCAGGCTGAGAGGAGGGTGGGGGGGTGAAAAAGTCAGGCCGATTCATTGAGGCGCGCGGACGATGACGATGAGCAACGCGAAGGCGGACATGGGCCGGGAGCGAAGGCGCGAAAGAAAAGTAAACGGGCGCGCGAAGAACGGCGACGGAAGCGGCTTCTGCTGGTGGCGAAGGCCAGACGCGTCGGCATAGCGCGAAGTATGATGTCGCCTGTGCGGCATTCAGCCGACAAGCGACGATCAAAAGAAAAAGGGTAAGCACAGCTGCTGCGGCGTCAACTGTGGACTGAAGGCTGCGAGTGCAGCGGGGCGAATGAATACGGCGGCGCAGTACAGGTCATACTCTACAGAGGACTTGGAAAGATGGCCGGCAGTCGCGCGAGATATTCCTCGTCGTCCTCGTCGTCGGGGCTGATGCTGAAGACGTACCGTCATCCATTGCTGCGAGAGTGTTGAGAAGGCTTCGAGTGTGGGGCTGAGAGGGAGGTGGGTGAGAGCCAAAATGCGGCGCTTCTGGTCCCGAAGGCTTTCAAATGCCCAGATCCCGCAAACACGACCACACTCGCGCAGCCACCCGGCTGATGGAGGCTATTCTTGCGTGCGTTTTTCCCATTCAATGCAGGAAGCATGCAACCGGGTGGTCTGCGGGGTGAACGACACTGAGCCTGAGCGGCGAGGATACTGCTGAATGCTGAAGCAGAGCACGAGCACGCATTGACCGGGGCGAACCGGTTCGACTGGGCGGCACAGTCGATCCAGACCCCGTCCCGAATTACGGCGATCACCAACACCTCATTTTCCGTCACTCGCCTAACTCTTCGCCTGCGTCCACCACCATGCGCACCCAGATGCTCACCACCCTCCTCCGCGCCCGCCCCGCCGTCCGGCGCGTCGCCCCCGCCCTTGCCCGCCCGTCCAGTGGGCACGCGCACGAGGAGACGTTCGAGTCCTTCACCGAGCGCTACGTCAACTTCTTCACGCAGGCTCAGGACCTCTTCGAGGTGCAGCGCGGTCTCAACAACTGCTTCGCGCACGATCTCGTCCCCGCGCCCTCCGTCATTGAGGCTGCGGTCCGCGCTGCGCGTCGCGTGAACGACTATGCGACCGCTGTCAGGGTCTTTGAGGGCATTAAGGAGAAGGTGGAGAACAAGCAGCAGTACCAGGCGTATCTGGATGAGCTTAAGCCCGTGAGGGAGGAACTTGGTCAGTATATCGCAAAGCATTCGCGGCAATTCCATGCCGACCGCGCTTCACAGGGATCAACGTCAGGGAGGAATTGTACTTATCATAAAATGGCACATGTTCTTGTTAGAGTGCGTATCTCATGCACATCTTTGTGCTGCTGCTGATTAGGATCTACAGTGTCCGTCGCACTACACAAGACACTTCTACGATGCGAGTTATGATATTTGCACGGACATAGACATTCATTGCCCCTATGAATGTGCCTTTGCCGCTCAACGCCGCCATTGTATGCATATCACGGAAGCCGGATAACCCCCAGCAGCAGTAAAACGGAGCTTGCATGCACCCGCAAGTCATACGCTCACAACCATTCGCAGCGAGACCGTTCTGGGGCGCGGGCCAGACATCTTGCAGATTGACGCTAGCGGCTCGCGCTTGAACGGCACCTTCACACCTCACATATGTTTTCAGCTGCATTCTATCCTTGCGCGACTCGATTTTGCACTTCGAACGCATAGCGTCATTCCGGCAGTAATGCAACGGCCGATACCGGGCATTCATCTTGCTCAATTGCACCTAGTTGTGTCGGTCCGGTTCTGATTTACTTAGATCATATTATTCCCACGGCCTATGAGCGCTAAGCGCTTCGGGAGGTCTTGCCACATCCACCGCGCAGTAGCCGTTACTGCTGTTAGTTTGTCTTGACGTTACTCAACCCCGTCCTACAACCATCAGATCGAGCTATGTCTGAGGGAGCGAGCAACAGTGCGATAATCTAGCGATCTCAGAATGCACCGCGACTTAACGCGGCCCACCGCTTTACTTGCAGACGAACGCCTTCTGGCAGCGGCGCGCTCGGACAATGAGGAGCTGCTCCTTGAGGTCTTCGAGGAGGGCAAGTTTGACATTAACTACAAGGATGGGTACGTGCTCTGCCTTTGTCATGTCACAGAAAGTCTATATCAACCCTACATCTGCAGACTAGGAAACACAGGTAGACGTTCCCGCCCCCGTCTCCTCCCCGCGCGCTGCACTCACACATGCTGACGGCACGCTCAGCCCTGCATTACGCGTAAGTATGTACGATACGGGCCCGCTGCATCCGTGCGCCGATACTCACGATCCGCTCACCATGCAGCGCCTCGCACGGGAACCTCACCGTCCTCGAGCACATCCTCTCGCACGAGGACTGCGATGTCGACCCGATCAACCGCTTGGAGCGCGCGACGCCACTGCATCTCGCACTCAGGATACAGGATGAGGAGCTCCGGGAGAACGTTGCGGAGAGTCTGCTCGATGCGGGTGCTGATACTAAGTGCGTCAAGCCGACTTGGTCGTGCCTTTCTTCTCGCTGATCCACGATCCCAGAATTAAGGACAAGAACGGACAGACCGCGTTGGATTTGCTGCGGCCTGAAGACACAGAGATACGTGCTCTGATCCGGAAATCACAGGCACAGATCAGTGTTTCCAACGACGACTTCGCAGATGGTAAGCATCGACCACGGGGATTGCTAGTTGTGCATTTGATGATTGTTATGTTTCCAGACGACGATGACGAGCCTGGAGAAGGCTCAGGCTCTGACTCTGACTGATGATGCTCATGACTGGACTGGACTGCGCGGTTCGGGCAGGAAGGAAAGGAATTGTAGGTAGACATGTATCACCACTAGTTTGGCGGTTGGATTTAGATAGCGATGCAAGCGCAGGAATCTATCACAGAACAACAAAGCGTAGTATCACATTATGGGCAATCAGCAACTTCTACACTAGCACCGCATGCCTCAGTGCTGCAGCCACTTCCCGCTCGACCGTTCGGTGAACGTCTGCGTCTGCTTGAGCCACTGCACGAGCTCATCGCGCTTGACCTTGACGCCCTTGTCGGCGGACTCAATCTTGCGCTTCTGGCCGTCGACGAGTTCCCACTTCTGCTCCTTGACAGTGACGAGGCCCTCCTTGAGCTCGTCACCGCCAAGAATGATTGCGAACGGCACCTCGTCGCGCTCTCCCGCTGCGAACTGCGCAGGCAGCTTGGGCTTGTTCTTGAACAGGAAGTCCGTCTGCGGTACGACGCGTTCAATCTCTGCATCAAACATGAGAGATGGGAACTGCGCACCTTGATCCCTGCTTCGCGCAGCTCCTGAACAAGTTCCACACGCGCATTCAGGAGGCCATCGCCCGCCGCCATGACATACACCATCGTCTCTTTGCTGCGCATGCCCTTCGCGACCCACTTCGGCCACACGATCGCAAACACGCGGTCGAGGCCGAAACTCACGCCGACGCACGGCAGACCCGCGGTCTTCTTGCCCTCGCCGGCCGCTGCGGCGGTGAACATGCCGACCAGGTTGTCGTACCGCCCGCCTGCAGCGATCGAGCCGACGCCGACCTGCGACTCGTCAATTTCCTCTTCCTCGTCGTCCCCGGAGGGCTTCTTGGCCTTTTTCTTGGGAGCAGGGCTTGGCTCGGGGGCGGTCGTGGCTGCAGATTGCGTAGAAGAGGAGGCGAAGGCATTGGCGGCCTTGAAGCCTGGAGGCGCAGATGCCTCAACAATCGCCTCATAGATAATGCCGGTGTAGTAGTCAAGACCTCGGGCGAGCGAGAGGTCGAAGGAGAGCTGTGTAATGGTCAACATCAGGCAAATGAAGCCGATCTGACCAGCGTACCCTGTCGAGAATCTTGTACGACGCCAGGTAATTGAACAGAATGCCCATCTCCTCGACACCCTGTTTCGCGCTGGCGTTTGCCATGAGCGCCTCATCCGCTTTGAGCTGCTCCAGCAGGGCAGGTCCACCTAGTTTCATACTATCTCAGGAATATGCTGGAGTGTAGGTATCACATACATACCCTTGTGTTTGACATACTCCCCGATCTTATCAGCGACGGCAGGATCGAGGCCCTTCTCTTCTGTCATCTCCTTCTTGACCTCAAGCCAAGGGAGCTTCACGTCATGTTAGTATTCGAATGCGTGAAGAGACGCATGTGTGTATACCTTGTCCAGTTTGTCTACCGCAGATGAGATCGTGCGGATCTTTTCTGACGGTACACCGCAAACTTCAAAGATACCGTCAAGGACCTTTCGGTGGTTAATCTGCGCAGAATGAGCACGAACGCATGGGACAGTACATACTAAAGGCTCACCTTGACAATGAACTCCCCAACATCCAGCCGTGTGAGAATCGTGCACACCAGGCTGATCAGCTCTGAGTCGGGAATCATAGGATCCCAGACACCCGCAATATCAAAGTCCTGTTCTAGGAACGTTACGACAATTCAGCAAGGACGATTTATCCTGCACTGACGGCTTGTGAAAACTCCCGCATCCGCCCCTTGGACATGACCGGGTTATCGCGTCGGTAAACCTTCCCAACTTGCCAAATCTTCGACTGAGGGTTGATTGCGCCGTTCATGGCCAAGTATCGTGCAAGGGGGACGGTGTGGTCGTAGCGCAGGGCGAGTTGCTCGCCGCCCTGATCCATGAGGTCGAATATGAGCTTTGCATCTTCGCCATACTTGCCCGCGAGAATGTCTTTGCGCTCGAAGACGGGAGTATCGAGGCACCCGCCGCCGTATAGCGTGAAACACTCCTTTACCGTGCGTTCGATGTGCTCGCGGCAGAACATCTCGCCCGGGCCATAATCCCGTGTTCCCTGTTATGAAAGCACGAGAGGAAATGGAAGCTGCATGAGCTTGAGCGACTGGAACTCGCACAGAGAACGCAGACGCACCTTGGGTGTCTTGAGAAGCAGCCGCTCCTTCTTCTTCCCGTCTGTCTTCGCGCCCGACGCGTTCTGCTGCAGCGCGAGAGCTCGCTGGAGGTCGCCCAGCTTCTTCTTCGCCTCTTCGATGATAGCCGTGTCCGCCGCCTGTTTTCGGAGGTCGACGAGGAGTGCCTTCTGCTGTGCGATTTCTTGGTTCAGTGCCTCCATGTTCACAGTGGTCAATCTCCTAGAGAGTCTGGGCAGTGATGGGGAGCACAGATGGGATCGATAGGTGGAGAGTGCGGAGGCGCGAATGGCCCGTGCAAGCATGCAAATAATATGGACGGATAAATTCTGATGACGGCATAATTCAGCTCTGACTCGATCACTCTCATCAATTGATCTAATCGCCTCGGCTGTTTCTCGATCTCCCAAGCGGTTGTGAGCTTCAATTCGAGGAGGCATCGCACAATGCACTGACCAACGCTGTCGACGAATAGTCTGACATATCATGGAAATATTCTATTTCATTCAATACAGACAATATCGTCTACAACATGACATTTTAACAACAATCTAAACCGCGTAGTATGTTGACAGAAACGTATCATTGCAGCACCATCATACATGATCATCACATACTACATCATCGTCGTCACGTTCATTGCTGGTAACTTGCGCATTTATGTCTGAGCCAAACACTCAGTGCTTTTTGCCGTCAACTACGGCCGCCTCAACCCACTCTCCGCTCTTGTCCTTCTTCCGCACTGTGAAGCACGCGATCCCCAAATAACTCGTGATGTCCTTGATGACAAGCGTGCAAAATCTTGCGTAAGACAGGAACGACACGGCCAGCGTCACGTAGACGAAGACAGCAATGTTGTATCGTGACGACTGAATCAGCGGCGGTCTAGCGCGCATCAACCATTATCAGAAGAAATAAAGGAATGGGAAGAGATTGGCGACGTACCGGTTGAGTAACAACGGCAGATTCGCGTCTACCGCGCCCACAATGCTCCACACCCACATAGAGTCCCACCATGGGAACGGCTGCTTCGTTACATGCGCCAGAATCATGCGCGACACCTGATGCGCGAACTGTAGTCCCCAGGCGCACATGAACGGCACAAACAGCGCGGAGTGCAAGATGGCGGACTCGTGGATTGAGGGCGCGCTCAGCCAGAAGACCTCCATCGCGGCGGAGATGGGGAAGGGTAGTAGGAAGAGGAGCGGGATGAACGGATTCTTGTTACCGGAAATGCGGGAATTGAAGACGTTCAGATAGCTTCAAGAAGAGGTTAATACAGATCAGCTGCGGATGGCGAGTGCGAATACCTGACAAGGATGTTGAACCCAAGACCGAATGCACCAAACACCATGAATGTTTCGTTCAGAGGAATGTTGGGTACCCTGTTGGCGACAGCAGAAACGTTGATCAAGCCCGTGAAATCAAGGAGCCGTTGATCCCAAAACGACGGTCCTGCGAGACGCATGAGCCAATAATCTTTCAGGTAGATTGTGATAGCGTACCCAACACTCCTGAAATCAGATAGATCCCCACAATAATAAGAATACCCTCCACGGGGCCCGAAAACCAGCCGAGGAAGAGTATGCCTTTGGAATGGTACTAGTGTCAGCCAGCATTCACTGATTTGCGAGATAGATTTGGCACACCGGTATGATATTCCTCCCATGTTGACAGATAGAAGTTGGCCAGGGTCGCAATCTGAGAGGCGACCGTCCACCATGACCGACCAAGATTCAAGGCCCGGGCAGCAAGAACCGCTTCAAGCTGATAAGACGTTCATGAGCATCAAATGACCGGCGCTTGAGCGAACTGGATCACCGTAGTATTGAGGGCATCACATCCTGGGTGATATGAGCTTCGGTCTATCCGTACCGACGGCTGTGCTTACCGTGATCAAACATCTCTCCAAGAGGTCCCGCCATGCCTGTCCTTCGTGCCTGCTTCCTGCACGTCGATTAGCCACCTTAACCCAGCCCACACTCATCATCACACTCACCCGTCAATCGCATCAAACGTCTGGTACAGGAATAGTCCCAATGCCCATCTTTATCATGTGTCAGCCTACATACTCTCCGATCAAAAGAGGCGACGTTGTACTTGCGTGAGGTATATCCACTGTGGCGGTCCCGCGCCCTCCTTGTCCGTCAGATATGTCGGGTCATAGTAGAGTAGTGTTGCGAAGTTTAACAGGACCATGCATAGCCCCGAGAGCGTAATCTGGATATGCAGGCGATCATGTTAGATCTTGGGAGCCTAAGTGAATATGTCCGCGTACAGTGTTTGGAGCGACCCAGGTCGGCCAGAGAGAGACAAACCATGTCCAGAATGGCTGCAAGATATATATCGACGTGAGAGACCTGAGCGATGTCGTGGTAATTGCATTCAGAACCTGGTGTGACCCGCAAGCCGCATGCCACCACTCACTTATCGATCCCTTTGTAGGAGTATTTCCGGAGGTTTTCTAACGCATGCTGAGGAATGTAGCCCATGACTTGTCGACAGTCTTGCGCTCAGATGTACAGTGGGCCGCCAGTCGACTCTCGGGGCACCCCAAGCTCCTAGAGGGACACCAGCAGCTCAAAGCGGAAAAAAAGTCGAGCATTCTACGTCACGAACACGTGCGACGCGTTCTCCCTTGCCGCAGCTATGCCGCGTTTAGTGCGTCCATCGTGTATGATGTATGCCTTGTGTGATTTCTGCAGATAGGCTGCCGATAGCGAGTTAGGCGTGCAATTCAGTGAGCAGTGCGCACTGCACAGTATATTATACAGTAGTTACAGAACAGAAAGTAGCGCCGGTTGTTCGAATAGACAATCAGAAGAGATCATGTCCTTGCATCTGCTCATATTGCTGGATCTTGCTTGACGCTCTCAGCAATGTTTCGGTCGAAGTCGAATGAAGCTTTCAAGCCCACGCGCTAATTACACTATTAGCCTACTAGCAGATAGTCTAAAGCCAAAGGCGTACCTCGAAGAAGTCCTTAATTTGTCACCCGCCACATGCATCAAGATCAGTCCCTTTGTCTCTCAGTGCTGTATATGACTTCTCCATCGCAATGGTTGCTGGAACTATAGAGTGGATCAATACCCGGATCAAAGCTCTGACAGAAGATACAACGCACTGAAGCCGGTACATGGGTATATGGCAAGCTTGAAGCCAAGTCATTTGCAATCTTCAATCTTGTAGTTACCGGTCAGTCCGTTCGGCAGGACGTTGATCATGACTGGGTGAGGCGCAAGAGCTTTGACTAGACGCTCGCTCTCTTCCATAGTGCGTGGACTCTTACAAACGCGACATCCGCGCCTGCAGCTAGTGCTGCTTTCAGCCTGCACAATCAGTACACTATCAGAATCATCTATGAAGGTGGCCACTGCCTACATGTACCTTTTGACACCTTCGAAGGCTTCCTCCCCTGCATCGGGACTACCGAATTGGACGGCATTGCGTGCATCCGTAGGAGCAACGATGATGAAGTCAGGGTTCCGTCGCGCCTGCACAGCTGCGGAAATCCGCTCGAGATACGTTTCCATATCCACTACATCCTTTCCGGAGAGCTGACCACATCGTTTGACTGAGCACGGAACGCTGAGTAGTCAAACTTAAATGGCAGCAGGGAATACGCATGGAACATTTAGTCCTCAATATGACAGCCCGCAATGCCCGCAGCCTCATACAATGCCACAGTCCGCGCCACATTCAGCAGCCCACCAAATCCAGTGTCGGCATTCGCAATGACGGGTGCGTCGTTTATCCCCACAATCATCCGGGCAGTATCTGCGAGCTCTGTTCTTGAGATGACGGACAGCTCGGGCTCGCCAATGACAGAGCCCGAGGCGCCGCTGCCGGCGAGGTAGAGCGCGTCAAAGCCCGCTTCGTTCGCAATGTGTGCAGAGATCCCGTCGAAGACACCGGGGCAAATCACGCAGTCCTCTGGAGATCGAGAGTGAGACTGTTAAGATGAGGAGATAGGAGATGGATGCGAACTGGCGATGCACTCTCTCTCATGAGCTGCCTCAGCCTGCGAGGCATATTGGTCTTGTATCGTACAGGAAGTCCGTCGAACATGATGGTTCGCAAGTTGTCAGAGTCAGAGAGTATGAGTTTACGGATATTGAGATGAATTTGTATCTCCCGCGCAGTCATTGTAACTGCTTATATGCGCTACACCGTCGATGAACCTCAGAGGCTCAAACGTCAGGAGTAGCCACCAGCAAGACAGACCAGGTGGAGATTATGTTCCTAGATGCACATTTCCCGTGAAAAGATGACACAATCTCAGCATCACGGCGCGACATCTGGCCGCTCCTATGGACAAGCGTCAAGTGAGTGGCCACTGGTGACGAGATAGAGCATGGGGCGGGCACGCTGTGTACTGTAGTGGAGATCCTCTTTATGGCAACCTCCGACCTATTGCTGAATGATCATAACTGGCAGATAGCTGATCAATGGGTTCATTGCTGCGGCAATACTTCAGAAACCGACAAGTTCAGTAGGAATGCACATCAGCGATGTCGATGTGAGGCAAGGATACTGTCAGCTAAGCACCCGACCGGGCGTCCATCAGTTTGCGTAGCTCTGAATCTCAGTTTGCATAATGACAATCATACTAAGCCGGATTAAACCATGAGAACGCGCCCTTTATTCCTGAGACCAAGTAAGTGGGTGGTTACAAACCAGTAAGGGTACTACGCTCGCACTCCTTTTACATATGATAGGGCTCTATGTCTGGCTTCCCTCCGCCTCCGGAGGCTGACCCGCACCGTCCGGCCATTTCCAACACTTGGTGTTTGAGGTCCAACACTTGAGGGATGACCTTTATGCCCATAGGAAAGCGAAATTATACACCGTCTGAATCCGCCCACTCCTTCACAGTTATAGGATCCCCCAGCCTGACCGTGCCACTCCCGCCGAACATACCGTAGCATCCGAAACAGGGCTTCTTTGGGTTGTATATATCCTTCTTAGTGCGGTGCTTAGTCAATATCATGAAGGGAACGGCTGCATCTCGAACGCCTGTCTCAGGGTCCACGTTCGGGAGCTGGTTCAGCAGGAGGTTAGCTGCGAGAAGACAGACGTACAGATCATGATCGCACTCACCATGCAGCGTGCGCATTTCGATATGAGTGTCATCGTTGATGCAGGACTGTCCTCTGACCCGATGACGATTTGGCGCCAGAAATCTTCCGCGAAAGGCTTCCCTGCGCCCTTGAAGACAATGTTCGGCCTGAATCTGTAAGACAGTGAGGGTGTTAAGACTCATGAGTTATAATAGGAAAAGAATTGTTCATACCGTTCAATATCCACTGCAGCCTTGCTCCAGTGTTCGTGATTTAACCCGCCAATTCGGGAGTTCTCGCCCTCTTTGGCATGTTTCTTTACATTGGTGTCTAAATCTATTATGCTTTCCTCGCTTGCTACGTGTACCGGGTACCCATCCTGCACGTGCATATTTATCAAGCTCCCAATATCTCTTCCAGGCCTCAAGCTGTGACTCGACGAACCTGGTATTTGGTACTTGCCTTGAGCTCGGGAAAAGCCCCTGTTGGAGGACATGCACGCGGTTCTGGGCCTTTCATCAGAAGGTGAACAGAGCGACCGATATACTTCGACAGGATCGTGGACGGTATATCCGCAGGCGCGGTCAGGGATCTGCAGATGTATCCATCGACCTGGAACTGCTTGTTGATCATGGCATCCGTGATACTGTAAGCCATACACTATCAGTCAAGAAAAATACAGGGCTTTCCCAAAATCATCAAGCGACGATACTGCGGGGTGTCCCGCGGATCAAGAGAACAAACGTGACGTACATTTCCCATCCAGCCAGGATGTCAGGTGTCGGCGAGATAGGCACAGAGAAGGCCTCGCATTCGGATCCCTCGGGGAACGATATGGCTAGCTCTCCCCCGTATGGGGATGATGGATCTGTCCGCAGCTGCGGGTTGATCAAGACGATCTACATGTGGCGCAGCAGTCGATGGAGCAAGCTTGGACGGAAGGTTATGTCACCGACCTTTGCGACTTGTCTCGCGGTCAAAATGGCATGAGTCTCTGCGTCGATGATACCCCATTTCCTATCGTTCTGGATTTTGGAGTTAGCTATGAGAGCATCGTCGGATATGAGATGCAAGAAAATCGGTCTGCATGCAGATCGTCAAGCCTCGCGGAATGCTGATAGGCTCGACTTGAATCACATTGAAAGGAAATGAAAAGGTCCCTACCTCGAAACTTTCGGGAGTATAGTGTAGCTCCTCTACAGAGCACCCACGGCAGCTCTATCCTCGGCGAGTCACCAATCGTTAGCATGGGGTGATATTAGGCCGCGACAGACCACTGACCTTGATGGGATACACTGAGAGCTTTGCAACGCGAACGTTGCCAATGAGGAACGGGGTCTCCATGTCACAAATATAAGTTCATGCCATTAGCCACGCCTGCTATATATCCAGCTGAATGGCTCAGGATTCTCCGAACAAACCTTCGCCCTCTTATCCGCTAAGGCCCTCCGCTTCAGAGACAGACCGCGCGAAAAATACAGCCAGGAAGTGAGTAGGATCGCCCCTGTGATCCAATAGAGGGCAGGCGAATTCACATGCCCTGCCACTATTTGCGGCAAGCGCGAAGCCATGTCCATCGGAACCTGTCAGCTCAGCCGCTCTGAAATGTCCTGAGAGATGATGACGGCAGATTGTGTAATCACTACCTTCCAGAGACTGGATCCGGCGTTGAGGGTAGTGGCTAGCGAAGTACTGAAGCTGAGTACCGATCAAACCAAACAGGACTGATGCGTGCAAGGTTTGCGCAGCCTACAGTGATGCAATACTATCACTGGCCCACATATGCAATCGCAACAGCAATGCAATTTCGCCTCTAGTTCCCCTCCTTCGAATTCAAAAATTATGAATATTTGTACACTATGACTATATGACAATCTGCATGATCTTGTTAAATCAGATTATTAAAAACTCTAGTAGATGAAGAGGAAAGAATGAACAATGTCAATCAGAGTTATTGATGGACTTCGGCTCAGCCTTCATCTTGACGAAATCCTTCCAAAATAACAACACGTCTTCTCAATATACTTGAGGCTTAACATGTAATTTTCCGAGGGGAAATGTGCATTGTGTCAATATAGAGAGGCAGATTGCAGTCAAAGTGTGACATCAGCCACATCCTCAGTCGGCAAATCTGAACTCAGCCTCTGATGCCTGCTGGCTTAGTGGTTGCAATGCACCGATGGCGTCATGCCGTTTGATGCCGCGCGTTCGGCAATTTGGCGATCGTGACTGATGGCGTGACTGATGCTCGGAGAAAAGTTGCATTGCTGTTGCGATGCTTTACGGGCTTCGGTATCATGCAGCATGCACTTTCGGAGGTTCGAAAAAATATATCGTATACTAGAGATGCATAGCTATCATTTTAAAAAATCCCGAGGGATTTGGGCTTGGTTTCATGAAGATAGAGGCAAAACTCGGCGGGACATGCAAAAAAGTTGCATATGTGGGCCAGTGATAGTAGTACTAAAGACTCTCTTTCACCGAGCCCATGAGACGTTATTTCACGATCATGTCATAATTTGGGGCTTCTGGTTATACGAAAATATCATACGCGGACTGTAAATCCCAGTCGATTACCAGCCTACAAGTTGCATAGCCACGATCATGGTACAATACAGAAGAGAGGAGTGACAAGGAAAGGAAGCAACCACACAGGAAACACTTAAGACCTCTCGCCTCTCAGACGACGAGCAAGGGCCTGGGTGCATCGTCAGCATACCCTCGATGGCAACAATGATAAAACCTACCAGATCCTTAGGCTGGATGGTCACACGCTTGGCGTGGATAGCGGCTAAGTTGGTGTCTTCGAAGAGGGAGACGAGGTAGGCCTCAGCAGCCTCCTGAAGTGCCATGACGGCGGAGGATTGGAAGCGGAGATCGGTCTATGCAGCAGAATGAGCACGTTGTACGACAGTGTAAGGTGGCGAACGCACCTTGAAGTCCTGGGCGATTTCACGGACCAGACGCTGGAAGGGCAACTTCCTGATTAGGAGTTCCGTGGACTTCTGGTACCTCCTGATTTCACGGAGGGCGACGGTACCGGGCCGGAACCTGTGGGGCTTCTTGACACCTCCGGTAGCGGCCTATGGGACAACAAGCCACAACATTGTCCAGGCGGACGCAACAAATGCCCACGACCCAGGTGAGAGAGCGATACGGCGATAGGAGAGGAACAACATACAGCAGTCGCGGTCTTCCTGGCCGCCTTCGTGGCAAGCTGCTTACGAGGGGCCTTACCTGATGGCAATGCGGTGTTGAATATCTTTAAAGGCCCCTTTTTGTGGCCGTCGACACTCACCACCAGTGGACTTGCGAGCGGTTTGCTGATGACGACGACGATGAGCGGTAACCAACTAGACAAATGGCAACGATAACGCACCTTGGTACGGGCCATGGGTGCCTAAAGACTTGATAAGGTGAAGTAGTTGGTCGATAGGTAGCGTCGCAAGGGCGGGAGCTTGATGGGGTGGGCTCGCGGGCGGTGGTGGTCAGCGGGAAAGGGGGATGGGAGGGGTGGTGGGGCCTCGCGCTGACTGTTCTTCATTGTTGAATGTCCGATGACCTATTTCCCACGCTTCAGAGTTCCGTCTGGCAAGGCCTCCAAACTTGACGCTTCGACGCGACTCGCAGACGGAAGATTGCTGAATATTTCCTTGAATTTTCGTTTTACTCCTCGATTTCCCCCAAATCACACCTCAATTACTCTCAAAACTCACCATAGTATCTAGCAACGATTCTGAGTGACTTGGTGCGCGTAGAATGAGACGGAAGTGTCGAACAAGTGGATACATCAAACGTGCATCCCGGCGAATTGTTGTGGCGCTACAACTGCACGGGCGCTTAATACCCGCTGCCAGGTCTTCTATCCGCCACAGCTGCGCCTAACTGCGCCTCGACTCTATACATCGTGATTCTAACTTAAGCTGCTGGACAAGGATGATGTCCCATCATAGAGACTGCCGGGGATCCACGGCTATCCCAAGAGACGAGCACAGATGCAACATTACCACACGTTCTAAACAGTGAGGATTCGTTAACGATGTATCCGCCTGTCGAGTGGTCTTTTTCTCGGTGATGCGAGGAGGTTGCCACACGGGACAGTAAGCTTGTCTTTCCAATACCCAGGACTCACAAACACGCGACTTGAAGAGCACGTCGGTCCTGGTCATGAACTGATAACATTTCTCTGTGTATCAGAGATAATTGTCCGCATCTGGATATGTGGGTAATCCTAATTGCATCCAATACTGATCCTCATAGCAAGGATATGTGCTAAAACCAGGCCATAAGTTCACACCTTCCCGTAAGTTCGCACCTTCTACTGAACAGACTAGCAGACATCGTTCGGCTTCTATAGGAGCTGAATACTTGACACTTACATCTGAACACTTTGTAAGTGGTCATCTGAAGTATTACAGCAGGAGTAACAGTACACTGACTGGATATACAGAACTTAATAAGTTATGCATTCGCCTCGTTCCCAACCCTAGTATCGGGATGTGTCGGAAGAGTCTAAGCCCTTCCGTCTCTGCACGACCGCGGTGAGGCTGCCCAAGCACGAAGGTATCTGGCCGTGCATGTGGAGAGTTTACCTTGCCATGCATGACTGGCGCGACCTGCCGGACAGATGCGGCCTTACTCGCATTGAGCGAGGGATCTCATGTCCAAGGCCGCAAGGTCGGCATCGCACAGATGCTTCGCCCCATGCAACCTCGGCGCGTCGTATGCGTTGGTTATGGTCCATCTACGGCAGAGTTTGAGTTTGTCAGGAAAATTATCTTACAACTGTAGTGATGCGACGAAGCTGACTTCAGCTATATTATATACGCACCCATATGGAGAGGAGTGGCCTCACCCTCATGGCATGCTCACATACGTGTCGAGCGTGTCCGGGAGCGTTGTTTTTGCTTTTGCTTCTTTTGCACCTACTCGTTCTGGTCTTGCCACTCTTGACCGCTTTGATGCGCTGTGCAGGGCGTGATCTCGCCGCTGTAGGCTTTCTTGGCCACAGGGGATTTCTGCTGTGCAGGGCCCTTCGCCACGGTGGGCTGCGGTTGTGAGGTGGGCTTCGCCCCTGCTCTGGGTTGATCGATGATTCTTGACAGTGTCCGCGGTTGCTGTCTGCCCTGCAGGAACCTCGGTCCGCGTCATTGACCGCGTGACCCGGTCGGATGGTTCGACGACGAGGAAGGTTCGCTTTGGGGCCACCGGCTTTGGTGTCTGAGCGGTTCGTACGTTCAAAGCATCGGCAGAGACTTGTTTCGCCCCGAACCGCGTCAAGTAAATGAGTGCCTCCGCGGCGTCATACTCGCGACCGGTATACTGAGGTATCTGCAATCCAGAAGGAGGGTTCTGGGCATTGTTGGGTGCTGAGGTTTCGACAAAGGCGATGCCTCGAGGAAGGGTTTTGGGATCGACATAGATACTGTTGCAGGCTGGAAAGGCCATTGTGTACTAATAAGGGTTGCAGGATAGCTGGTAGAGATGGTGGCCGGAGGCGATATATCCACGGGGTGTCTGGAGAAATCGATTATGCAGTCTGCTTACATTTATATCGCTGTGGCCCGGCGTTCTGCCCTGTTGTTTCCAGGGTCATTGTACCATCACTCGGCTAAGTATTCGAAGACCACTGGCTATCATGGACAAAGCGAACGCAGTCGGCTATAGCTGCCATGTCCAGCTAGAATGGATTCATTTACAGACCATTGCGGTACATCGCGGAGTAATAAGTGGCAGCACGAGGCAGTTGTGGGGCATGCCGCCACAAACTGCCACACGGGCCACACAACTAGCAGAGGTCAAAGTAGATGCTCGACACAGCCTGCCATGTGATAAATCTTGTGCGAGCTCGAAGTCACAGAATATCCGCTTTCACGGTGCGGACGAGGAATACTACTGTATGTCACTTTCATTCGTCGAATATAAATAGTAGGTATTTTCGCAAGTACTGCACAAGCTCAGACATAGTCTCATTGAGTTACGAGAGTTAGTTGGAGCACTAGCCTTCGGCTAGACGTTTACCAAGCCATGGCCATTGTACAGACACGTTTCTCACGCTAGGATCAGGAGGACGTGAATAACATGGCGTTGCCTGAAGTATATTGTTGAAACAATCATGAGACGAATGAATTCAGCATCGCGTTTGGACCCATTGACGATAAGGGATGGTGGGCAAACGCGTGAGGTACCGTACAGAAATTTGCGCGACTATACCCCTCTTCCCAACCGCCACCTCTAGTCACGCGCGAGCTCGCCTCGCGACAAATCCAAGTTCCAACATATATGGTGTTGTCTGGGATGAAGGGTGCCATATGCTATGCTGAGAGTACAGACACAGAAAATGAACGGTAAGTATCAACATCTCTGAGTCAGTAGCCTCTGAGGGCCACAGCGATGAATGCCATGCAACGAGCACTGAATCACAGGAGCTTCAATACATATGATACTGAATACGCCAGGAATGAAGAAGATGTTATGAACAGCAAGCCCGTTTGAATCTCGACAGCCTACTATGTAGCAGCATCAGAGTATGTAGCAGCATCAGAGTGGCGGCCGGGCGTCGATGCCTCTATATATATGGCAACAGATGCAAATTTGATGCGTCATTAAATTCGCAGCAAATCACAATCTAATGCAACCACCTCAACCTAAGATGCTTTTTCGCTCTAATGCAGAGACATTCCACAGTGTGGACGGGACCAGCGCTGGCCCTTGTCGCGTGTCTTGAACTGAATTGAGTAAACATCTGCTCTATCAAATTCAGATACAACAAATTGATCGGATCAAACCCTAACCTCACGTACATGCGCGCTGTCTCCTCCCAACTCCAGCTGACGTCACTGACATAACCATGGCTATCCTGACGTCGCCCATCGAAACGAATATAAGAGGAGTTTTCTCGTGTCGTGTTTCTTCACGATCCCAACCATCTTTCTCACTTGATATATTGTCCATACCGCCGTATTCATCTTCATACGACGACCATCATGTCTTCCGGAGCTATGCAGTCAAACATCGGAAATCCTCAGGTATACAACGATGGTGACCAACGGTGAGTATCTGATCTCACAACCCGATGTTACAGACACCAATATTCATCCATCCAGGCCACACGGCGAGGAGCGCCCCGCCTCTTTTGAGGCCGGTCAGCCAAACTCGCATGACATTCATGATCCTAGGCAAGTGTCTTCCTAACGGTACGCGCCGTATATCCGTGTTGACGTGTTCAATCAGAGACGATCAGACACTGAACAACAGGCGCAAGCGGGAAGAAAAGCAGGAGCGTGAGGCCGACCGACAGGCAGAGTCGAAGACTGTGACGAACCCCCTCGAGCCTGCAGAGCGGCAAGGTCATGAGCCATCACGGGGAGCGCAAGTTGATGCCGAGCTGCAGCAGGAGGATGAGGCATTGACGAGCAAGAAGAAGCAGCAGAAGGGGCCATTCGGACCGACGAAGGGACTTTCATAGACAATCAAGCACCATAGGACGTTGACGAGCAATACGATGTAGCAATAGTGTTGTAGGGATTAATAATACATACCAATCGCATCGGATGTATCGCCTGCCAGAGTGCTTGTAAGCTGAGGCCAGAAATATCCAACAGAGGTGGTGCGTTTTGATTATACCGATATCTCGACTGGTACGCACGAGATTGTACCGGGTAGGTTGAGTCGGTACGTTACAAGGTATAGCCAACAATCTACACATGTGTATTCAATGTCACCAACTGCAGTGCGGCTCACAACCTTCTAAACACGAGAAGCCGCTCCTTGTCCTTATGAGCTTCTACGCTATTCTGCGGAGCTTGGTCCAGTATTTTGTCCCAGCCATCACCAAGTGCGAGTGTATAATGTTCTGGACGCACAAAGAAGGGAGGGCCGACGCCTTCTGGCCGGTCGACAATAGGCCATACGAGGATGATGAGGAAGCCACCTGGCTTCACTAGAGAGGACATCTGACGTCCCCATTCCGGGCGTCGAGCGGGATTGATGGCGACAAAGAACCTGCAAGATATTGTGAGCGAGTATACATACATCGTACTATCTGCTCGACTCACGTGTAGTCATAGATCAGATCATACCGCTCGTCTGGAGATGGCGAAAGCGCAAAGAAATTTCGCACTTCGAACTTGACCTTTGTACGCTCAGAAAGTTGAGATGATTCTGCATATCTATGCGATTATCGTAGGCGGAAATTCAATTATCTGGGGGTGATTAGTGAGAACGACGACACTCACGCGTTGGCTGCCGCTACAGCAGCTGCCGAGATGTCCAGTCCAGTAGTGTCAAGGCCCAGGCTGGATGCAATGAGTATTGCATCATATCCCTGTCAGAGGATAATCTAGAGTCAGATCAAGATAGAAATAAGTTCATCCATCTATAGAAGTCATACTCGGCCACATCCAGGAACCAAAGCTCGGCCTGACCGAGGCAATGCTACTAGGTCTGACGTAAGTAGATCGCGCAGGGGTGGCTGCGACTGTCCCGCATCCCATGGGGTTACGTTCTCCTGCCTATGCGGAATTGTTTCAGCAACGAGTATTCAATAATGGAACCAGACTCACCATGCTTCATCCCACCCACCAAGCTGGTCTTGCGCGATCAACTCGCGTACGCGCAGTTGCTCCTCAGCCATTGATCAACTACCAGAAGATGTATACCCAACTTACAGAGGCTATAAAGCAGACAGAACTGGATGCTGGCGAAATGATGACGTGACCATTAGTCTGCCCTCCCACAGAGTAACATGCGACCACGTGGTGAGTGGTTGCATAGTTCCATGTCCATGGTGGCAGATGCAGACCAAAACTAGACAATAACGTGGTAGGTGCATCGCGAATGCGTGCCCCATATAAGCTGCGGTCCAGTCGCTTAGTGCTCTCCAATCAGATATTTCTTATTGAACTGTATGCAGGTCTTGATCATAGCACCGCGATTCATGAATCAATGGGGTGTGATGGTGGTGAGCACCCTCGTATATCAACGAAGACGCCGCCGCTGAGTAAAGACGCACTAGTAGGAATCGCTCAATTAGCTCACGCGAGGAACGCGTCTGCGGCGTCGGGCGCTAAATACCCTTTCGCTTTCGATACTCGCGCACACGACGCTAATACTACATATCGCGTGATTCCTCTATGTCTTAAGGACAAAGATGAAGCGGAGAGACATATACTCAAAGTGGAGCAACATGCTGGCCATGGAACGCAAGGATATCCATACAAGCACTTTCAATCGTTGATAGAAGCCGTTTGTTCGCACGAATTAAAGAGAGCTTGTGGGATTACTAACGATCCCCTACTGTCTCACCGGGTTGATATCGAAGCGACGGTCCATCCTGATATAAAGGATACGTGTACCTACTCGCCTTCCAATTCGAGCACATACCCACAGGCGGTGATTGCCGAACGACGACTCGGCGTTTGTCATTGTTTGCACCTTTACAGTTCCTCTCAGCCACCCTCCGCCAACCCGACCGCCAAAAAGCAGCCGCTAGCAATACCGTCAAGATGTCCAGCGACCTCCAGTGGCTCCTCATCCGCGTTCGTCGCGCTATACTGTGCCTGCCGTGATGTCATGCTCACGCCGAATTCTTGTCTGCGCTGCTTGTGTAGAAAAGCAACTCCTTCCTTGTGAAGAGGGTTCCTGAGGGCCCCGTTTTCTCTAAGGAGCCGGTATGTGCAGCATACATCCGCTCTTCGTCTGTGCTGCTGAACGGAGTGTGTCTGTGCTGTAGGGAAACCTTGTCAACATCCATTCGCACAAGTACTCCGGCCTCGCCAACCAGAAGGTAAGCACTCGCCTTCATACGCTATTGATCCCACCTAATTCGCGCGTTAGACCATTACGGTTAAGGAGTCCGAGTCCAGCATTAAGCTGATCACCCGCAAGAAGCGTGCGTCTCCTCACGCGGTCCGTGCTGGTTTCGCGACCACCTCGATCCGCCCCCGCTCGGGGCCTCGCCGCGCCCTCGGTGTTGCGGCTCAGTGCGCCAAGCGCGGCTACCGCCCTGACCTTCGTGCTGTGAGTACAATCGCATATGCTTGCACTTCATCCCTTCGCCTTCGTAATCCTTCGAGTCACCTACACTTTAACACGACCTTCCGCCAACCGGCCGACCCCGATACGCACCATCTAGAGCCTGCTGGACGCCGAAAGGCATTATGAAAGTTGGGTGTGGACATGATGTGCAAGAATATGCGGTCCGGTATGGAGCCGATTAAACTCTGGCTGGATACTCGCCATGTCATTATCGGGTTTCCGTTCGACTTGAGACGCGGTTGCCCGGCTCTTTGGCGCTCACATCCCTGCATAACTCTTGTTCCTCCTTTCGATCATCCACTGCTCGTATTATGGTACGGGATGCTGACACGATTGACATCGACAGGCGACTCTCGCTCGCGTCTCCGCGCTCCAGCTCGCGGCCAAGGAGAAGAAGCCTTCACCACCCAGGAAGGTGCGGGGCAAGAAGGCGGCGACCGCATAAGCTCGTCGGTGATGGTCATTCTGTATTCTCGCTTGCTTTCGTATTGCACCGATCCCATGCATATGTCCATGCTTATACCGCCGAGTTCTTCATGCGACTGCCTTCATACGCGGAAGACACAAAGTAGGAGCATCGCTGTGCAGTTGGTACAACAAAGGGGGAAGCGGCTACAAGTACAGCTGTTACAATGGTATATCCGAGCATTTCTGGTGACAGTACTTCAAGAGATCGCAAGTGATAAATCGCATGACGTTCAGTCATTTGCCTCTCTTAAATACCCAAGCCACGTCCTGCGGGCTGTCCGATTCTGCCGCCGCCGCCAATCACGTTCCAGGTTTTCGCAGTATGACCGTCCTTGCTTGGCCTATTCTGCTCGGCCTTCCTGTGAAGGCTCTCTTGAAGCCTTCGCTCATGCTCCTCCCCACCGTTTCCTTTCTTCTTCTCCTTCTTGGGCACTTCCTCTTCGTGATTCTCGTGCGGGGGTTGCTCCCCTGGAGGAGCGGGCCGGGGGTAGTCTACAGGCTCAGTCGTAGGGCTAGCTGGTTTGGCCTCGCTGCAGGTGCATGCATGCATGAGGATAATGCAATATAGGGGGGGCTGTAACATACGTAGCGGGGTGAGGCTTTGGCCTCGAGCTCACGGACAAGCGACGCCCGCCAACCTTGACTAGATGGTGATAGAACGTGAGATGAGGTTCACCGACATGAGACATCTATTATGCTTACTCGCTGGTGGGTGTTGTACCACCGTGTCAGTCATGATTGCGGTCGTGTGAGTGAGGGATATTTGAGGTATCAGGTCACAGTACAGTTGTTATGCGTATAAGGAGGCAAGTCGTGCTGGCAGTTGGGATGAGAAGGTGGTGCATCGAAGGGCGGAAGACTATATAGCGGCCCAGTGGACAGGCCGCCGTCTAGTGGCACCAGATGCATCATTCGCAGCACGGGCCTGACCGAGGTCACTCCAGCTATACGACTTCTAGACCTGCCTTGTTGGGACAGAGCGCCCCCAGATCCCACGAACCTGTGGCGGAATTGCCTGCCACAGCCCGCCACCCAGGACGTCTGCTGGATTGATTCTGGCCGAGCCGATAGGCTAGGGAGATATGTGGCGCAACATCATTCTTGTGCTTGGAGCAGTAGTTTGGTGTGCAACTTCTGTCCTAGCAAACACCGAGATCGTGAACTTCGAGGTTGTTCGAAGCTCGGTAATATCGCTGCCGTCTCAATCCGTGAATTGGTGAGGATACATCTCTATCTCTATATGCATATATTCAGCATCTCAATACTTTCAGGACTGTTCTTTCTCCTGGACATCCAGAGAAACTGCTGATAATACAACCGGCTCGCCTCCGTACTCCACTTCAGGACGTATGCACACAGTACCCGTCAGGGTCGCCATGCCCGCACGAGCTCTGGTTCATTCTGGACTTGGACGATGCACCATGGCAACAGTATGCGAAATTTACTCTAAGGATCTCCTGGCCGGCTTCAGTGCGTCTCTGCATTCTGCCTCAGGGATCACCCATTTTCAGCTCTTGATAATTGTCTGCACAGTCACCTGTAGATTTCTCTATCGAGGTTGACTCCCCTGTGTCACTTCTAAGCACTTCTACTGCTCAGGATAGCGGCAATGGTACGACAACCAGACAAATGCTCGCGCGAATTCGCGCGGTAGACACTGGCGTCCGCACTCCCAGTCTCGATGTCATAACAAACAGCCATATACTAGAATCGCTGGCGGAGCCGGTATCATTCATTGTGATCGTGGAACCACTGTATCTCAATGTTCTCCCTGCTTCGGTTCTGCCCATCGTGCTGTTCCTCGTGCCGGTTATCGGAGTCGCCGCATATATTGTCGCGCCGTTCGCCAATGACTATCTCGAAAACATCGCTCGGCAGGCCAGAGCAGAAATAGACGTTGCCGAGAAGAAGACTTCATAATGGACGGTGCGTCAAGGGGTATTACAACGCGTTCAGTACACAAATAATTCAGCATTGGCAGTAAGTTGGGTTCGCAAATACTGCACCCTCTGCGTCACACAATCTAAATAATTTCGAGTCGAGCCCACATCGACATGCTAAAGTATGATACAAAACAATCAAGCTACCCCTTCCAACTCGGGCAGATGTACAGCGCTAAGCCAAGCCAATATAATCTCCACACGCGGACCATGCAGCGGGAAGCCAAGGTTGAACGGCAGCTCCCTTCCATCTGATCCCGTCTTATCCGACGGCGCCCTACCCCGCCTTTCCTGCTGGCGCGCCGCAACCGGCGCAAGCAGTATGCGCGCACAGTCTAGCGACTCGACAAGGTCCACACGCTCGGGGGGGCTCGACGGCGTGTCACGCCCAGACTGAGGCGGCGAGACGTGCACCGCGGTGCTGGAGCTCGAGCCGTTCACGCCCAGCGCAAGCGTCGTGATCGACGCCGCGAGGCGGTCGCTATCCGGGGAGGACGGGCGCGAGGCGCGCTCCACCTCCTTCGCCTTCGTGGAGGGCGCCGCGTCGATCGCGCCCTTCGCGTACCGCGCCCCAAGGCGGCTGAAGGAGTGCGGCTGGACGCCGACGCGCCAGCCGCCCGCGAGGCGCTCGAGGACTTCGATGAACTCTGCCTGCGCCATCGAGCGCGGGGGGAGGAAGACGGGGTACCCCTCGAGCCCGTCGACGACCGCGGCCGTGCTAACGAACGCGGGGAGAAGCGCGGGGAAATCGCCCAGGAGCAGGTGGCACAGCAGCGCGCTGAAATGCGACTCGACCAGCAGCGGGTGGTACGTCGTGAACGTGGCGGGCGCGTCCGACAGCGCCGCCGCGGCGCCGTCCGCTGAGCGCGTGGCCGGACGCCCAGCCTCCGTGAGCGCAAACGCGTGTGCGACGCGTGCGACGAGGTCTGCGCCCGCGCCCGCGCCCTCCGCGCAGCCGTCGAGCGAGTCGAAGTGTGCAAGAAATTGCTTGTGGTCGCGTAAGCTCTTCCGGACCAACGTGGCAACTTGGGCGTAGAAGGAGGGCTCTGCCAAGGCCACTCTATACGCGGCAAGCTTCGCTCCGTCCCGCCGCCCGAGTGGCCCATCAGGGTGCCCAATCTCAATGCCGCCGTACCTCCCGTGCTCAATATAGCACAGACGGAACTCGGCGCCGTCGACCGTGGGCGCCTTCTGGACACCTTCCAGCTTGAGGACGGCGTCTTCGATGAGGAAGGATGCGTGTTGGAGATACGCGGCGGCGCGGAGGAAGAGACACTGCGGTTCTATGGGCTCGGGAGCATCGGGAAGGATGGAAGGATGCAGGAGCAGCGGCTGCCCGTCCGGCCCCAGAATGGTCGGAGAACTGCCTAATGCCGCGTCCGCGCTCGTCCCGCTGGGTGGGGCCTGTCCATTGGTCTTGCCGCCCTTGTTCCCTCGCTGACGCCGCTTCTCGCGCGGCAGGCTGATGTGCTGCGCCATTTTCGCTTTCCGAATTGCGCGGGCCTCTCGGATGACATGCGTGAAGTCTTTCACGGCGAGCGTGTACTCGTCGCGGAAGCAGTGCACAGTTGCGCGCGTGCGGAAAAACTCTAGGCGCTGAGGGTGCGCTGCGATCAGCTCGTCTAGCAGCTGTGTCGTGGTAGACTCGGCTAGATGGCTGGGGAGGCTATCAGCAACAGTCGGTATTTTTGGAAATGAGCAATACCGACCGAGAGGGTATCTTCTCATGGAAAAAGTGCACATATCGCGCGTCCGCGTCGTGAGGATCTACCAGTACGTTGGGTGCGCAACGGGTAATGCAGACGCAGCGCACGCACCGACTTTGAGAACGCGCTCCGCGATGTCGTCGAACACGCTGCCACCCTGCATCACCATCACGCTCGCCGCAATCTCGTCTGCCCTGTACGCGGCCGCCAGTTTCTGTACTGCGAGTTGTCGCAAACGGTGCACCCGCGTAGCAGACATCGCGACGCTCCGCCCGACACCGGAATCTCCAAGTGGATTCAGGCCGAGTGACTGTGCGGTCGCCCAGGGATTGTTGCCGCCTTTGCTTGGGCGGAGAGAGCCCAGCGCAGCTGCGGACAGCCCAGAAGTCGCACGCACCGATAGCTCAGACGCCTCGTCAATCAGCCGGCGGATACTTGTCACAGACCGAAACACGCCAGGGTCGATCGGCGGGGGCATCGCCTTTCCGGGCCTCGGGGGCGGAAACGGGGGCAGCGGCGGCAGAGTGGCAATCGTGCCGTGCGGCGAGTCGGGCGGAGAGTACTCGCTCTGGCTGGCAAAGCTAAAGTCTCCGTACCTCTGTGCCGCTAACTTTCCCGACAGCGGAGGCGGAGGAAGGCGGTGATCGTTAGCGGACATTGTGGCGGGATCGAGATTGAGGATGAGGAGGGACTCAAGGAGTTCGAGTGGGAGCTGGAGCCAAGGGCCCTGTTGCGGGGTAAGCGCTGCATCGCGCACGGAGATGAAGGCGTACGTGGTATGAGCTGATGTACCGCCAGTGCTTGTTCCTGCTAATATAAAGCACGGGCGGCCGTACATCACCGGGCGCGCAGCTTCCGCTGGAGGGCGCCGCGCTGCATGGCTGAGCGACCTTGCGCTTCTTGGGCTTCTTCTTTTTCTTCTTCTGTGCGGTCAAACTTTCTGCAGGCGGATCTTCGGGAGGTGTGGTGTCCGAAGACGAAGCCAAGCGGGCAGTGAAGTCTGTATCCATCTGTGCACTGTGTGCAGTGTCTGAAGAGTATAGGGCACAAGGAAGGCTCACATCAACACTCGAGCAACAAAACACCGAGTCCAAAGGGTTGCTTGTAAATCCCGGAATTCGGGAAGCTGTGTGACCCCACGCGTAGATTCAACAGGTTCGAGGACCACGCGCTGCAACGGGACAAGATCTGCGCTGAAGTTCTACTACGGCCGTGTCTATGTTCGGCAGTCAATGGCCCATTCGGCTGCAGAAAGAGACTCTGCGGCTCACGACCCGAGCGCGGCTGGGAGCAGATCTCCAATGACCAGGATTCCCACGTTGTCCTATGTGGCTGGCATTACAGCGCCGACGATCGCAAGATTGGTTCCGATATCGAGCGGCTCGATGTTGGGGGATCAAGCCACTGCATAGAGTGAGGTGTTACCCAGCTGTGCAAAAACATGGTCGCGACTGAACGGCTGACGTGATAGTAATCGGAATACGAGAGCTCTACCGATAAGCGCTGAAGAATACAAGTGGCGGTTAGCGCGTGTGGCATTGGCGCCCAAGAACGCAACGTATGACGGATGTGCGATGCAGTATACGGCGGATTAAAACATACCATATCGAGACAGCTATATGTAATGTCAGAAACACACTACTTCCGCTGAGAGGCGAAGAGCTTCCCTCCGTCCCCTAATTCGTGTTAACAATGCTGGTGCGCTGATTTCTTCAGACAACGGATATATAGGTGGCGAGCGGCAACATTTGTAGTCTCGTTACCAGACGGCAGTATTGAATACAATACAGTACTGGACGGTTTAAGCTACCCACGCCCTACCCTCCCTGCATCCCTCCCTCCAACTCCCTAGTATTCAGCCTCTCGTAGCTTATACCGTCCAAAGTAGCGACTGGAAACGAGTCTACAACATTGGCACAATGGAATAATTGAACTGCTGCGAGTGACTCCGTTAATTGGCGCGGGCGGGTTGACATCTTGGGCGCTTCATGGCTTCGATTGCTCCTCATCTGCTCGGCATCAACGTGTCTATTCTTTCCGTTTTTATGACTCGTCTCACGAAGCTGCCAGGTGCAAAACAGCAGCAGAGGATATCGCTTGTGCCGGAGTACACGCTCTTTCTGCCACCGTCTTAATGACCCAGAATCACCAAACAAGTCCGATTGACCCCCTGACTGAAGTTCCAGATGTGGACGAGAATTGTGATAGATGGGCGTCTGATTGGCTGTGCAGCTAATGCTCGAGGGTACATCGTTACGAGATGTATAAATCATCGCATCTTAACCCGAAGGCTGGAGGATAAGATGCTACGTAAGGTCAGTGATGCACTGCGTTGGCTGTGCATCCGCCCACAGGGTGCATTGCTTCTGATTTCATTCGAGCATACTGAATGCATCAGACTATGATGAATCCGAGACGCGTGTTTTCTCCAATCTTCCGCGACATTGCCCTCAGAACCATACATATTCCATCCGTCCGCCGATGTTCTACATCCCAGCCATTTGTTTCGTCGAACCCATTGCTGTAGCGGCATGACTTTGGGCGCTTCCTGAACTGTTGAATCTGTCACCGGCTTTTAGTACGAATACGAACACCCCGTTGCACCAGTATCAGCTGTTGATCAATCAGGCAGGCACCATACCATTCGTGGTCGTATCGATATGCTGCTCGTCAGCGGCAAGCTGAACTCTGCTTGACAAGCCCTTATAGCTTGGAACACAGCATTTCAACACCAACTTGATGCTCAGTCTCAGACCCTAACTCTTCTTGCCGATTCAGTGGATGCCCAGGGTTTCTTTTCTACGCAAACCGCGATGGATTGCATACTGGCAGATATCAATGGGACGTGTCTAGCTATCGCCTCTCTTGCTGCTCTCTTGTATGACTACTTCTTGACATTGGCAGACGAGGTGATAACTACGCACAGACTCTTCAGTGTCTCTTAGTCCTGAATACAATCTCGAGGTGGAATTGTTTTGGTCGGGACCATGGACGATGACCCGGGTCCTTTTCCTACTTGTATGTGGACCTGAGCATTCAGTCCCGTGGCCACATCCTGAAAGTGTCCTTTATAGAGCCGATACACCACACCTGTGATGCAAATGTATGTTCTCACAATTATACTACTACGTAACTGATCGGTATTTCAAGAGTCGTTGTATTGGGTGAGATCCCTTCGATTCGAACGATGTACTTCCATGCTCACCCCATGTTGCAGCTCTTGCATTGGATCGTGACGTTCGGTTTCATACCGATGTAAGTGTATGTTCATGCCAGAAATGAGTGAAGCTCAACCGCGACTCTGCATACATATCAGCGGTAAGCATGGATCCGCGAAGGCGTAATGTCCGCCACGGTCATAGCTATATGATGCTTGTGTCAGAGTGCTTCCAGCGACACTTTCACTCGCAGTCATCACGAATATAGTCATCCAAGGCATGTGCTCCGTGCTATGCCGCCATCACTGAAACTGACATTGTTATATATCAGCAATCATCGTGATCAGGGTTTGGTTTATGTATCCACGGAAATGGATAACAAGGCTGCTCGTTGTAGGCACCTTCCTCGCGTGCGCAGCAACAATGATAGTGGAGCTGATCAAGATAGAACACTCGTTGGGTACTGGTAACAACACGAACTGTGCCGTGCCGGGGTCAGACGATCTCTGGAAGGTCTTCGTACCCGTACTGGTTGTTCACACTGTGCTATTCATCACGATCACATGGCCTGCGATACGGGTGAATGGACGTACCTCGCTACTCGGTCGTCTTGCTAGAGAGTGAGCAAAATGATCTTCTGCAATCGATTCTAACCAGATCGCTATCCAGCGGCTGTGTCCTTTACGTGTTAGTATTTAGTATGTATCCTGCTCAATCGCGATATGTGTGATGTGTGGCTCAGTGGACGCCTTGATCAGTCACAATTTTCTGGAACACAATCGCCGCTGCCAGAGCGAAATCACCATCGGTAAGACCTCTCTCGGCTTGGGGAAAAGTGTATTGAACTCCAGCATCATCACGAAAGATCATGAATTCTGGTGCCTACTCGAAGTACGTGTGTACTTCCTATGTGGATCGCAGCCGCTCACGTCCTATACAGCCTTATTACAGTCGTCCCCACTATCTGCATCTCTCATATCATGCTCAACGTCCGCTCCATGGCTGCGTCGCTCAATGTGCACTCGGACATGCTACTCAGCGCGGCTGAGCTCAGCCGCCTACAATGGCGTCCGGGTACCCGCGCAGGCGAGATCGTCGTCGATGTCGATACTGTAGAAGACGATCACGAGGCGCCGCGTATGCCGTGCATGACCCGCCTAGGAGAGATCGAGATGACGGGAATGCCGGGGGTGGAGGATTCTCGGAGGATGATTGATAGAGCGCTGGATGGGAGGCCATACGGCGTGAACTCGGATGACAGTGAAGGAGGATCTGTCCTATCCATGCCCTAATGTGAGCGATGCCTTGTGCAAGATTCAAGAATTACTCAGGCTGATGCTTAGGTCTGGTGCAGGGATGGCCTTAACCGTGGCACTACCAAATAGTCAACACTGCAATACAGAATCTGTTGTGGTATTGGCATAATCAATGTCTGAATTATTATGTTTAGTCAATTGATCGTATCGCCACAGTACGATCAGATTAACCAAACATCGAAGAAATGTACATGTAGAGGGTTCTATGATTTAGCCACAATCTCGGGAGGATCGAGCGCATCTATGTAAACCGATGTCGATCTGTGATACTATGTGTCTGCAGTAATACTGGAGCTTGACAAGCAATACCATGTCTCAAGCTGGCATCTTTGTGACAACGAGAGACTTTGCTGTTCTGTGACACATGGCCCTTTCTAGGGGCCTGTTACGCGTGACCGAATAGGGATCAAAACAAAACAGCAATCTTAATGGGGAGCGGCAAGGTGGGAATGGTCCCCGTGATCCGGCGCTACGTGCATTCAGTGACCCACAAGACACCCCTCACGCCAACACGTTTTCCGACTTCACAGCACCAGCCAGCGTCAAAAGTCATAGAGTTAAGTTGTAGGGTACATGTATATCTGTGCAACATTGCAACAGATTTTTTTAGAACTCATTTCTCATTTAGATATTGCCAAATTACTCATTGATTTCGAAATTTCTCTTCGAGAAAGACACTTTATGTTTTTGCGCCATTGCATACCCATGTATGTAGCGTATAATTGATGTCTGCAATGGTTCACGCGAAAATGCGACTGGAAGGCGGAAAACGTGTTGCGCTGACGCCCGCGGAGACTGCTGTTCAGAAGCGCGTCTATTGGCGCGCCCTGCTCCTTCTCGCGTTTAATATACGTTCTCATCGTGCCTTGCACGACTGTCTCTGAACTGAGCCTGCTGTTGCGGTATACAATCGTATTTTGTCAAAGAACAAGAGCGTCCAACTGCAGCCATAAGCGCGTCTAACTGCAACTACAAGCGCGTCTAACCAGCCACAAACGTATCGAGGACCAGTGACTTAGACAATTGCTGAGATTGGGCTCATACCAGATGATTTAATGCTATATCTAGTATCATTAGTGCTTTAAGAGAGATTGTTGTCACTGAATAACAAGTTCTTGGTAAATATACATGGATTCGACCGGTCTGCAGCTAGTGCGTCACTAGAGGGTGCTCATTTGGCGTATGGGAAAGTTATGTAAGCGTCACGCCGCTCTTGCAGGTCTTGCCGCTCCCCAATCTTAAGACCTTCACTGGGAGCGCCAAGCGATATACTACAACAGAAGCATAAAATAGTCTACGATGCCTGATTGTCCCTGCATCGGCGCATCTACTTCTAGTGCAGCCCATCCTTATCATAGATGAAGTCTGCGTACACCGGCTCCCACATACCCTTCTTGACATGCTCACGCACCTCATCTTTCTTCCAAGGCACGTCCGCGAGTCCCTCGTCGATCGCCTGCTCCGCCACTGCGATGGCGATCTCGGTGTTTACGTGGCGTGCATCGCCGAAGTCGGGCAAGAGCGCGCTGTCTGGGTCCTTTAGTGCGGGGGAGAGCGACGCGAGACGGCGAGCGCCAGCGATGATCATGGAGTCGCTGAGGGCGCGTGCTTGGGTGATCATGGCACCATAACCAAGTCCGGGATAGATAAGCGCGTCTAAACGGACAACTCAGCAGGTCTACAGTGGGAAACTGATTCAAATACTCACTGTTGCACTCCGCAACACTGGATTGATACACGTGTGAGTACAAGAGGGAATTTCAGTTACAATTGACACGCACATATAGTCCTTGCCACCAGCAGGGTTCTTGCACGGCGGGAAAGGACTCCCGCTCGCCATAAGTGCCTTGCCATTCGTCCAGTCGTTCGCATTCTTCGGATCCACCTCAGCAAGCCTGCTTGGGTTTGACAACGGGAAGATGATCGGCCTGTCCACGCCATGCGCCATCTCCTTGATGATCTTCTCCGTGAATGCGCCGCCGCGGGTTGAGCATCCGATGAGCACAGTCGGCTTCACCTTCCGAACGACGTCGAAAAGCTCAATCTCGCCATGCTCATTCGTCGGCACGCCCTCCCACTCCGAATCTGGCCGTACGTACTCCTGCAGGTCCTCGCGGATCCTCGAGGGTCCGAGCGACTGCTTGACGAGCCCGTAGCGATCAAGCAGGAAGAAGCGCCGACTTGCGTCCGCCTCCTGGACGTTGTCAATCTGAACCATCGCGTCGCGGAGCTGACGGGTAATACCAAGACCCGCAGTACCGGAGCCGTAGACAACGATCCGTTGGTCCGTGAGTCGCGACTTCGTCACACCAACAGCAGACATCAATGCTGCGAGCGTGACGGCGCCAGTACCCTGTCTGCACACGAATGAGCCAACAATCCCTTGCGGCAGACAACCAAGCTTACACGTCATCGTTAAACACTGCGTGCTGATCGCGGTAGATATCGAGCAGCCGCTTGGCGTTATTGACACCAAAGTCCTCGAAGTGCAGCAAACTGTGCGGATGATACTTGCGTACAAGCTGAACAAACTTGTCGATAAATTTGTCATATGCTTTGCCGCGCACACGCCCATTTGACCAGCCC
Source organism: Wolfiporia cocos (assembly GCA_029448655.1). Taxonomy (NCBI): domain Eukaryota; kingdom Fungi; phylum Basidiomycota; class Agaricomycetes; order Polyporales; family Phaeolaceae; genus Wolfiporia; species Wolfiporia cocos. The sequence continues at coordinate 741,004 of JACCLO010000002.1, forward strand.
TACGCAATGTCAGTCAATCTGTTAATTGCTGTTGCTCGGAGGGCACTCACGACATAGAGATCGTCATTCAACAGCTCCTCATTGTCGGTGCCGACATCCAATGTAACACTGATCGCTTTCGACGGGTCAATACCACCTAGCAGGCTGCAATACCGTCAACATATGACTATATGCGCACATTCGAAGACATACGTGTAAATGGCAGACTTGGCAGTAGTAATCTGACAGCCGATCAGTGGCCATTCGCACAAGCAGGACTAAGAGCTCACTCCGATACCCTATAGATGCGCTCCTGTTAGCTGAAGATCGCTCATACATCGAATTCTTTAACGTACCCCAACACCTTGGTCGCCAATTCCCAAGATGGCTTCGGCGTCCGAGCATACGAATAGTTGAATATCGCGACCCTTCGTCTGCTCAAGGAAATCCTCCTCCATAGTATCTTGGTTGGGGAACGTCAAATACATTCCCTCGCTCCTGCGGAACAAGTGCGAATAGTTCGCAATCGCATCGGCCTTGTGGACACGTTTATTCCAGCGCTTTCGAAAACAAACAGAGAACATACCTGCGTCGGAGTGTATATGACCGGGATAAGCTCCTTCAGATGCCTACTAATAAGGCCATAGTACAGGACCCAGTTTTGGTCCTTCAGACTCTGTAAGAAGGTATTCTTCCGCAGGGGCGAGTCACGCGTGCACAGCTGATCGTACCCGCGGCGGCACTGTTCCTCGAGCGTGTTGACGCAATACGGGAGCCGTCCAGTGAGCCCGAACGCCTTGCGCTCGCCTGCAGGAAATGCGGTCCCCTTGTTGAAGCGCGGATGGGTGAGAATGTTGTCGCCGTGAAGCGCGACACGCAGGGCGCGGGTCGCCGGCGTCGACATTGCAGTTGTTGACAATTGGAGGTAAACGGGTGGGAAGGAGAGTGATTGGGGGGCACATCTTGACCGCAGAGTCTTTAAATACGCCAGGGCCGTCACGAAATGACGTTATGAGATGGGCGAGTTCATGAGGGCGCTGGAGTTCGGCGACCGCCTCGATAGCACGAGCGCGTGCTGTGTTGGAAATGACAGCATCGAGATCGCGTATGGACCTCCGGGTTTTGAAACTCTGCGACTGCTCTGCGTGCACAACTTGCATGAGAAATTCATGAAAAACTTCTTGTTCCGTGAATATCCGCTGCTGACCTCGTCCGTGAATCTCGAAGCTTTCGATTGACAATGGCTAGGTAGATGAAAGAGCACAAGGCGCCCGCGCCACAGCCGCATTGCGCGCCTTGCTAGTCCTACACGTGCTTGGCGCTGCATAGATCTTGGTCCTTCTTCATCTTCCATATGAGAATTCAGCTTCAGCAGCGATGCATCTAGCCGGGCCCGTTATAAGACAGGCTATCGTAGCTGCTGATAACACAAGAAGGGTGGGGGGATGGGCAATGGAGCATCGCGAATGAAGGAACTCAGAGTCGCTCCATTTAGAGCGAAGTCACGAGGAGCTGAGGGGAGATACTTTCGCCAACAACGCCATGACTCTTGTGGGCTTGGTGATAATAAGTCGTCGGCCACTTGAGACTGCGTCTTCCGTCTTGCACTGACCTGACCGGGCACCAGCAGGAAAAGCTTGTAAAATTAGAGCCAAGCGAGAGCAGCCGAGCCCCATAAGGCTCGAGTTGGGCTATCAGGTAACCTTAAACACATATCTGACCATCTAATTCCCGCTGCTCCCGTCTTCCTGCACTATGGGTCGATGGACGCAATATGATGAGGTGAACATGCTTTCCGATGCCTAAAGTGCCACTGCTCAAGCGTTGTTTGTGCTACAGGACGAACACCGCCTGCCAGCAGGCATGCAGCGTGTAGGTTACGATGCTGACTCGGGCAAATACTACTTTCGTGACCGAGAGGGTGCGCTCTGGGAGGGAGCAGAGGGTGCGGAATATGGCGAGATGAGGATGGGTAAGTGGCTCCACTCTATCCCGAAATGCAACATTGCAGGCTCATGTGCGACGCATGCTGCACGAACAGTCTCACATGCACCAATTGCCACAGGTGGCCAGGATGAGCTCGGCGACGTGGAGGCGGCGCCGAGTCGTGTAGACGGTTACCAACCGCTTGCAACAGACCCCGTACGTCCACAGTGCTGCCTTCTGTTGAAGCATTTTACTCATACCCCCCACCATGCCACAGGACGACGCAGGCGCCCACAACAGTGCCAGCAGCAGGGGCCCCGGGTCGCCGTATCGGATGCTATTCCCGTTCTTCCTCCTCGTCGGGGTGGTCCTCCTCCTCGCGCTCCGGCTGGCGTTCTATCGCCCGCGCGTGGACTTGCCGCCGCCGGACGTGGGGCTGTGCCCAGGGACGAGCGTGCCCGTGGCGGTGCAGGCGGGAGACACGTGCTGGAAACTCGCGCATTCGCGCAACTTCACGCTCGAAGCGTTCCTCGGCCTGAACCCGACGCTCGACTGCAACGGCCTAATGCCTGGACAGACGGTGTGTGTACCTTGGGCAGAGGCCAGCTGAGTGAATGGATTCAGAATTATCTGCTCCTTGGCCGGAGTTGGCATGCTCCATCGATCATTATGCATGCTAGGGTTTGGGTTGTCTCTGTCAGGCTATAATGCCTCGTTCACGATCTTTCATGGTTTGCAAGGAACGGTTGTATGATACTCATTGTCCGCGTGCGTAATATTCATCGTGTATTCCGCCTGGTGTCCCGGCGCGCATTATTCGCCCGGGTGCGTCCGCAACCGAACAGATTTTGGCGTTCAAATCTGCTTTGTGTAATATCTCAACACATCGCTCGGTCACTTGTAGCCAGCGCATACCGCGATGCATGATGGTCCGCAGACTGGACTGCTCGCTTAGTTGTGGCTCTGCTTGAGGCCAGGCTTCGGCTTCGGGCCGATCTGATGGCTAGCGATTCGCTTCAGTTTCCTCAAAGCCCTTTATGTCGCTCAGCGCTGAGCGGAGACCAACAATTCTGTGGTTCTCATGTACAATACTGCCTAGTATGTGTTTCTGAAGTTGACAGTTGACAGTACGCATTCAGCCATGGGCTCCATCCGAAGCTGGATCGAGCTGCATGCTGCATGGTACAAGTCGAGCCAAACCGTTTATGGAGCACACGAGACCGGAAGACGAGGCCATGTGCGCATCATGACGTCACGCGACGCTGTCAGTCCGAGGACGCGGACAATTTGGCGCCTAGCCCCGCATGCGCCTATTCTTCTGCAAATACACCGCCAGCCGCAGCGCCCAAGTACCCCTTCCCGCCGCTTTGTGTCCTTTAAGACTCACGACCACCACAGCTCACATAGTGCCACGATCTGCGAGCTCTGCAACGAACCTCACGTCGCAAGGAGATAGCATACATCCGCGTACGCCACCAAGATGGTTGACTTTGACTCGCATGTGCGCAGAGGGCACCCGAGTGAGTCGTGCACAGCGCGCTGACTGTTAAACGCACAATTCTCACCTCCGACACGCACATAGTTGTGTTCTCTCTTATGATCTTCTTCGGGATCATCGAAGTGTGCCACTCCGCTTCTCCTTATACTCTCTTTAGCTCACGCACGGCATGGGTACATTGTAGGTTGCAATTTCCGGCTGGCTCACAGGGATATACAACAGACACCACGACTACCTGAGCCTGTCCGTGCGTGACCGTACCCGCTATATTCTGTTCACCGCCTCCTGGACCGTGTTCTTCTCCCTCTTCTATCTCGCGCTGTTCTGGCACGCGGCTGTGAATGGCTCGATACTCACCAGCGTACTCAGTCATGGTGTATTGTACGTGATTCTAAACTCTGAGATGTTGATGAACTGCAGTGGCTGACATACTTTCTGGGAAGCCTGTTCATCACTTGGGTTTTGTGGGTAGCTGCCGCGGCGAGTATCACGGCTGCACTTGGTGGTGGACTGGATTGCAAGTACGTTCTCATGCTTTCGACATGCATTTCTGGATCTCATATTTTACTTATTGTCTGTACAGCTTGCACTACACGTATTGCGGTCAGCTGAATGCACTCGAAGCATTCGCATGGATTGAATGGTCAGCGTCTTCCGTCGCCTACGGAATGGAAACTCATAGTGTCACACAGGGTCCTAGTGACATTTGCTCTTCTCGTCGTTTTCTTCCGTGGAATTTCCGCGAATCGGCGAGGAGATGGCTTTGGCGGCCAGCTCGTTGCATGATGTCGCGCCACTTTTCTTGACCATTCTCGCCACTGCTCCTAAGAACAACTATGGCCACGATCTACTTTAAATACCAAACATCTCCTGGTCTTGTGTTCGTTGTAAACCATGCCTTTATAATGTCCCTCTTGGATCTGTTTCGGGTTCCCCGGTGTTGTTGTTCTTTACGACTTGCGTGTATGTATAACGACATGCTTCTAATGGCGATTCTGTGGCGGATCGTGTTTACTACTCACTAAGAAATAAGAAAGCACTTCGCGAGCGATATTTGCGAAATAGACTCGCGTGTGGGCTTGCCACTGCCAGCCTTCATTCTGCGGGTAGCCAGTTTTAGGTATGAGATGTACATGTAGAATGATGGTCTCAGGACTGCTGAGAAGGTCGATATACAAATCTCAGTTCCATAATACGCGCATTCATTGGTCCGGATTCTCCCATTGCTAGAAGAATGGTTGTATGTTGTGAGGTAGATTCTGGGAAGAGTTTGTCCTCGATACCTGTGCATCTATGAGAAATCGAACATGTAACACAACTCCCGCTATGATGACCTCGTACGAGCTTGGATGATATATATATATAGAACGGCCTTATGCCGCGGCTTCGAATTCGGTGCTGCACAGGTCATGTCACATCGAGACTCGATGTGGCATGGCTTGTGTCGTCGCTACTGTGGCACGTTCTTTGGGTATTTTTTGAGGGATCATACAGATCGGGGGACTGTCTATCGTGCATTTGTGACACTGATGACTGGGTAGAGCTTCCCTTACCCTTGCCAAGCGGCTGATCAGCGGCGTTCATCGGGCCACCATTGTGATGAGCTGTAGACAGTGATATGATATGATGCTTCTGAACATGTCGAAGATGTAGAGATACCCGCATGGGAAGCGACTTGTATCAGTGTCGAGGGTGCAAGGCACAGCCCTCTGGATCTTGCTATCCGTCATGATGTGGCGCCGGCGGTTCCTGACATCAGCGCGTTTGAGAATAATAGCACAGAGAATTATTCACGGATAGTACAGATCAATGATCTAGAGTACGTAGCCGGTCAAAGATCGATTTGTGATCCCAGAATTTCTGCTGTCATGAATGAGCGCGGCAGTATAACTACAGATCCCGTAACAAGTGAATTGAAATTGTAGCTGGTCGTCTGAGCAATCAGATCTGAGATGATAACCCTCGACTGGATGAACTCAAGACATCAGTACTTCCTGAAGCAGTCATCAAACCGTCTCGCACGAAGCATCGCTCACATTAGGGCATGGAAAGGAACGATCCTTCTGTGCTGGCGTTCGAGCTCACGTAACGCAGCTGTCGCTCCAGTAACCATCCGCTCAGAGTCCTTCACCCCCGGCATCCCCTCCATTTCAATCTCTCCTAAGCGGGTGATGCGCGGCATATGCGGCTCCTCATTATCGGCTTCTACGGTGTCGACGTCGACGACGATTCCGCCTGCGCGGGTACCCGGACGCCATTGTAGGCGGCTGAGCTCAGCCGTGCTGAGCAGCATGTCCGAATGCACGTTGAGCGACGCAGCCATGGAGCGAAGGTTGAGCATGATACGGGAGATGCAAATAGTGGGCACGATCGTGTTGATGCTGAACAGAGCGTGAGCTGCTGTAAAAATTACGGCGCGGACACACATACTTTGAAAAAGTGCCGGAAACAATTAACTGCGAAGGTGAGATGGCATCTTGCTTTCGACACGGTAGGAGCCTCACCGATAGTTGACCGGACCTAGCAGCTGTAATTGTGGTCCAGGCTACTGCCGCTAACCCCAGGCGTCTGTTGAGCCATACGCATTGCAGGCATTTTGGTACCCGCAGCACCTACCGAAAATTAATATATATAATATACAACCGCTGCATGGCAGTTTAAGCTAGAACGAAATGAATAAACATTTGCTTACTCCCGAGCCAGACGGCTGAGCAGCGAGGCTTTCTTGCCGTCTCCATTTGCGCGTAACGCGGGCCAAACGGTTGCAAGAAATAGCACGGTGTGGGAGATTAAATGTGGAAGGTATATTCTCCAAACATGATTCGAAGTTGGTATGGCACAATGAGTCGAGCCCTGGCCTTTTGACTCGAAACCAAAGGAGGATACCCCCTTTACCGCCTCTGCTAGCATTGTCGCCGCGCACGCGAGAAAGCTACCAACGATTGATAGCCGCATCATCTGCCTCCCGTAATACATATACCAGAGCCTGACCACGATGATTGCTGGTGAGGGTTCGTGTTATTTTAACTATCTGGCAAGATAGAATAACTGTACATCCCTTGAATGGCGATGTTTGTGATGACTGTAAGTGTGAGAGTTGCAGGAAGCACCCTGACAAAGACCCCGTATAGCTTCATTCGCGAGTATTACTCTGTTGTAAGTCACTGCTCACCCCTTTGACAGCATTATATTTTTATCTTTACAGAGACGGGGCAATGTGACACGTACATTTGTGTTCACTCGAGTATCCAATGCCAAAGCTGCGGCATGAGATAAGTGTGCAAGCGGATCGTCTTCACCATAAGATCTTACCGACACAATAACTCTGGAAAATTGATTAGTTTGATACCAACATGATTGTGTATACGTACATTTGCATCACAGGCGCAGTATATCGGCTCTAGAGGCAACTTCAGAATGTGGTTGCCGCTTCAAATGCACATCCACATATCCACATACAAACAAGAAAAGAACTCGAGTTATCGTCCATGGTCCCGACCAAAAATACTCTACCTAGGAACCATATTTAGGACCAAGAAATGCTGAGGATCCGTGCGTAGTAATCACCTCGTCTGCCAATGTCAAGAAGTAGTCATACAAGAGGGCAACGAGGGAGGCGAGAGCTAGGCGGGTCCCATTGAAATCTGCCTGTATGCGTTGAGTATACATGGAGTCGAGCACAAGGATTCAGTGTTCATGGACTGGATGCAGCTGTTGCGCCTGAATAATGCGAACTCAGCGCCACAGGCTGCTGAGGGTAACGTTAAAATCACACGCTGTCATAGGATGTTCATCACATTGATGACCGAGACGTACAACGTGCTTGTTCATATCGAAATTACACCGCTTTATACCGCTCCATCACCATAAAATATCACATACTTTCAATGACAGCATCTTGTCCATCTTGAGTTGAATTGGGGTATCATTCACAGCATCTTGCAACAGTATCGTATTGTCTATCCATCGAACATTACCAATACTGACCACACGCCCGTCCATCACAACAGACATCTCCATCTGCTGGCTTGATTGAGAACAGCAGATCGATTCCGTTATTGTGGTCATCGCTCCCATAGAAAGGAGAGTAGAAATTGTGCGCCTTGCTCCATGATCAGTTTCTTCCGCAAGCTCTATCACAGACCTTAGCCGGGCAATTCCGGGAATGCCTTCATACCATCCTACCTGCGAAGTGCGCGGCATACCGGCTCCTTCCTCTGGACTATGTTGACGCCATGAAAGTTTTGCTCCCCTTGATGCTGGCGGGCGCAGCCCTGTTCTGCTGTCCTGAGGAATATATCTGAGTCGATGTCGAGGGCTACCAGCATGAGGCGGAATATGTCTGCGAAGGTAACAAGACGTTGTTATATCAGACAAGCAAAAATACTAGGATAACAGCGCTGGCCATGGGATCAGGATCAAGGGGGCGGCATGGATCACAGCCACGAAGTCGCGGTCAGGAACTTGACACCCCCTATTATGCGGGAGTCCATTGAGAGCCTGAATGCGGTCTACATAACGGCCGCTACTCCAATCGGGTATACTTTGCAGAACACACCCTACAAGCACGATCATATACAGCCTGCCGCCTGATGTAACAAGTTGTTATGATGAAACAAAGACCACCAGAACTGTCATTTACCCTCGATCAAGTGCCCTTTGTTTGGGCTTGCAAGATAGGCCCTTGTCAATCTTGCCATCGTTGCAAAAGAGCACGAAACCCTGGGCCTGCATAATCGAGGAAGGAGTAGTCCGGTAAAGCTTCTGTACTGGCCGATATCAGAGCTGTACTTACGCTCATGAACCAATACAACATTGAAGATATCGCAGTCATACGGTTGTCTTGGAGCAACCGCTAACGAAAATCTGTCTAGCACGATTACTTACGATGTAGGAGTACCACAGGCAATTGACGAGGGTCATGGCGAAGCAATCGTTTATAACCGTTATGGTGGTGATCAAGACGCCGTTAACATTTTAGCAGGGAAGTAGAGAAGTATCACCACAAATGACGCAAGCCAAGATTACGGGTCTCTGGATATCGTCCAGCTGGCAGGAAGTTAAAGGTCAAGATTTTGAACATATACGTGTGAGCCATTGGTGAGTAATTGTTTTGGAGACCATCATAGAAGAATCTTCTATAGAAAAGCATCTTGATTAGGCAACTCCCTAATACGGTAGCCACTGCCCATGGAACCCGCCGACCGAAGCTTGAGGCCCCCGACCCAATGAACACCGGAATTTCCTGGTCCGGCGGATTCCGGCGGATTCCGCCGGACATGAAGATATATGTCTTAAGTGTAGTGCTGGATGCTACTTAAGATGTATAATGTATATGCCTTTAGTAAGTACAGCAATGGATGCTACTTAAGATGCACATATATATGCCTTAAGCATAGCGCCGGACGCCACTTAAGATATAACAATGAAGCTCCAGCACTGAAGAACTGAAGTAGATGCCACTTGCCGCACTGCTCGCATTTGCATTTGCATTATCCAAACTATATGCCCCATAGCTAGTATTTCTTTGTGAGTAGATTTGTACACCACTGCAGTAGGCAAAGTACAATGGTAGTCATACAATATAAATCTATATACCAACAACATAATGTTTGTAATGACAGGGACTTAGAAATGATTTTATCATTGCAAAGGTGCAGCTTTACTTGGAGTGCCAACTAAGAAACTGAAGATAAATCAGTGAAGGCTACAGTTATACCACTTCAGCACTTCAGCACTTGCACTGTGACACTTAAGATGTGTGATGTTGGCTGCTTAAGTGGTATAACTGTAGCCTTCACTGATTAATCTTAAGTTTCTCAGTTTCTCAGTTTGTCACTCCAAGCAAAGCTGGACCCTCACAATGACATAATCATTTCTAAATTGTTGTGGGCCATCACAAACATTGTATTGTCCAGTATGAAGGATCACATAGCTTATATGATAGCCATTGTACTTTGCCTATTGTGTCAGCATATAGATTCATTTTAAAGAAATATCAGTCATGGGCATCTACTTCAGTACTTCAGTGCCGAAGCTTCATTATTATATCTTAAGTTTCATCTGGTGCTGTGCTAAGGCATATACACTTAAGTGGTGTCAAGCCTACACTTAAGTCATATATCGTGTACACCTTAAGTAGCATCCGTTGCTGTACTTAAGCTATACATCTTAAGTAGCATCCAGCGCTACACTTAAGACATATATCTTCATGTCCGGCGGAATCCGGCGGAATCCGCCGGACCAGGGAATTCCGACGGTCTCCCGACCCAAGCCTGGAGTTTGTGACTTGTCGCACCTCGGCTACGTCACGGTAACTCTACATTTCGTGCGAGAGCACGGGTTATCCAGCTAGTATGATTGACAGCACTAAGATTCGCAGGGACGACTTTGGCACCGTTTCGCTGAGCCGCCCAATACGCAGTCGAAGTGTGCCGTGATCCACTCTGAATCCCAGCGTAAAAGTGAGCCGAAGCTGATGTCTCTGAGTACTCCGGCTTTGATCCAATGCGTTTGCTGATATATGATATATTCTACGGTTGAGGGTAACGGCGACGGGCTAAGCTATTATCTAAGCGCGTCGGCACTTACCATATACGGTATCAATAGTCTCGTCAATCTTAAGCTTGCCGTGCCGTGTTCTGTCTCTGCGCCGGTCTGTAACAGTCTCCAATTTACATCCTGCCCAGCATCAGGAAATCGCATTTGCTACCATAATATCATCTAATGTCTGACCTCGCTGCTTCACCTGTTGCTCCCGACATCATGCAAGGCGTTATCGCCGCCCCCGCCCCCGTCCAGGCGGAGGCGATGACCGTTACGGCCCCCGCCGCCCCCGCCGCGCCTGCGGAGCCGGAGCATGTTTCCGAGACGCTTTACATCCAGAACCTGAACGAGAAGATCAAGATACCAGGTCCGACTTTCTGCTGCCGTCCACGCGCTAGTCACATAGCACATTAGCTGACTGAGTGTATGTGCGGCAGTTCTGAAGGCGTCCCTGCGCGGGCTATTCAAGGCATATGGGGAGGTCGTGGATGTCGTCGCACACAGCAATCTGCGAATGCGCGGGCAAGCATTCGTGTCATTCGAGAGCGCGGATATTGCGAAGAAAGCGCTGAAAGAGGTCAGGGGATTTCCCCTCTACTCGAAACCTATGGTGCGTTATACTTGTTTCATTTGTCTACTTCACTGATGCTGGAATATTGTTTAGCAAATCTCATTTGCGCGAACACGGTCAGACGCAGTAGTGAAGCGGTTCGATGCGGCGCATTTCGAGGAGCATAAGACACGAAGATTGGAGCACAAAAGTATGCAGCAACTACATAGTTGACTTAGTGTTCACTCACATCCCCGTTAGAGGCGACACGGTATACGAATCCGATTAAGCGGAAGTATCGCGCACGGAAGTTGGCCGCTGAAGGTATAGTACATGCGCGCAGATGGCCTTATGCATCCCTTGTTAAACTCACATCATCACAGTGGATGGAGCTGGTGCGGTACCCGCGTCGAAGCGGCCGAACGTCCAGATGCCCGACGAATATCTCCCGCCAAACAAGATTCTCTTCCTGCAGAACCTGCCAGAAAGTGTCAGCAAGGACCAGCTCATGGCACTCTTCTCACAGTATGTAACCTCTATATACTGGTTGTGAATTGTTTCTCATGAGCTTCTCGGCGCACATATGCACCAGGTACCCGAACCTGTACGAAGTGCGTCTCATTCCAACGAAAAAAGACATTGCGTTCGTCGAGTACATGGACGAGGGCAGCGCCACTGTAGCGAAAGATGCTTTGCACAACTACAAGCTCGACGGAGAAAACAAGATTAAGGTGCGCGCGACCCACTGGTTGATCGTGGTTGGCACTGATTGTATCTATCGCTACGTTATAGATTACGTTCGCCAGGAAGTAAATGGCCGTACACGAAGGCCTTCGGACATCCCTGCTACGGGTGCGCAATCCGCCCTTCAAGTTCTTGGTCCTCAAGCCTCCGGCCATATGATTCCGTATTCACGCTGTGGTCTGTATCCTTGCATGTATTATATCAGCCGCCGACAACTGTTTTTATGCATTTTTGCTGTCACCATTCAAGCCTCGAGTACGCGTGACCATCGCGGCCGTCGAAGATATACTGTGGGGTGTGGGGCCGTTTTCGATTGATGCTTTGCCAAGTCTCCAGCATGCAAGGCTCAGAGAGTGGTGTGCAGAGATCGGTAAATTGCTGTGCTTTCCTCTAAATACTCATCCCATTGTCGACTGCGGAATTTTGCAATACAGACACGCATTGTGATAGTATAAACACTATGACCGGGGTACGCTCTGATTTGACTGGAGATAGGCATGAACTGATGATCAGGGAAGTAGTATAGCAATAATTGATGTCATATTATCATCACAGAATTGTATCATGAAGTCCATCACTACGGCCCCAGCCTAGTAACAGACAAAATGCATGAAGTGTGAATGCAGGGCGTGTCAAATGCTCAACGTGAGACTCACTAACCTGTCTGGCTCCGTGGCTTGAGTCTCACAGCGCACGTTAGATAGGGCTGAGAGTCTCGTCGCTCTTGGCCGACTCCACATGAATGCACAACCCGCGAGCACGACTGCCATAGCGCGACCTTGCCGGGGAAAGTTCATTTTCGCTGAACAGATGTCCAGATGTGATATTGCCAGGTGTAACCGACTAATGGAAGCAGAGCACAAGGCGCAATGCGCAAATGGACAGTATTACTGCAGTGTCGCTATTTGACGGCGGTTCAAATCAATGCGGCTACCACGCACTTGCGAGTCACATTGTAAGTACATATTTCAGTTGTCGAGAACATAATGCGCTCTACCGTTGAATGTCCGCTTTGTAGAGCAACAACCACAACCCCCATTGCGATCTATATCACTGCGACTGACATTCGTGAATTATCCTGAGCGTCGCACTCTCGTTTCCGAGAATACCAAGCATCACGCCACAGAAAGGCCAACCGTTAAGTGGCAATGACACCGCTAACGCGAGATATCTACTCTGCTAAGCATCCCTACATCGGACGTATGGCGATTGGAAGTCTGATTAGGGCAAAAAGCTTGGTAAAAGACGGCAGAATCTACTGAAGAAAAGCGATCTGTCGACATCTTCGGTCAGCTGAAAGTATGTACGGCCGAAGCGTACGAACGATGTCGACCACCTGTTCACGTAAGTTTATGCTCATGTGGCTTGTGGATGTTAAAGCATGTCATACTCAGAAAGCTCGGTGCATCTCCGATGACCTCTTCCACCAAAGTATATGGATTGTTAGTATGCGACCTTGATCCAAGATGACGAGGTGAACTCGTCAACATCGATGTCCCAGTAGCACTTATGGCTATCTACTGCCTTGGAACGCATCAACAGCCATACATGTGGTACATCTAATATCTATGCAAAACGTCTTTGTCAAATAGCAAGGGAAAGACAGAGTTTGGATGACGAACAGCGACAAACAGATGCTAGTCGATAATGAGAAAAGATGCGTGCGCGTCAGACATCGTCGACGACCTCGGTCCCATCAGTTCCGCAAGGTACTGCCTCGCCTCTTCCTCGATTCCAGGCATATTCTCCATCTCAATCGCCCCTAGGCAAGTCATGCTGGGACTTGGCACCCGTTCGTCCTCGTAGACGTACACATCAACAACAATCTCACCGGAGCGCGAGCCGGGGCGCCAGCGTACGCGACTCAGCTCGGCCGCGCTGAGAAGCATATCCGCATTGACGTTCAGGTTCAGAGAAGCGGCGAGCGAGCGCATGCGGAGCATGAGCCGTGAGACGAAAATGGAAGGTACGACCATGATGACGCTATCATCAAAATGCACGATGAGTATGAGCCACAGTCAAATACCACAGAGATCTACGGACTTAGAATACAGTCCAGAGATCATGAGCTGAGGCAGAAGTTAGAATGGATACAATGCAATGAATGGTAAGATGGTCTCACTGATATATTCCGTGTCTGTAAACCGCTAACTGTGGTCCATAATGCCGTGACTGACGGTTGGAGATTCACTCAGCCTATGGGGAAACGCCAGGCTGCCAAACGTACCGAAGACTATGCCATAGATCATACTCCCGCTAAACAGAGTCAACGTCCGCCCTGTGAAGAATCAGCAGACAACTCACTCTTGGACGAGGCGAGACAGTAATGGCGCCCGTCCACCGATCCTGAACATTTGGAAGGCGGGCCAACTTGTCACCACATACAACACAGTATGTAAAATCAGGTTTGGCAGAAAGATCTTCCAAATTTTGGCTGATCGCGGAATACTTCCACAAGCAAGACCAGTTCCACCTCTTAGCAATATAGAGGACACCAACACAGTCTCTGCCACCATTGCAATATTGCACGCAAGGAAGCAGCCGAAGACGAAAGCCCTTACAACCCGGTTCTTGGGATACAGGCACCATATCTTGATGACAATCATTGCTGACGATACCCCCTGTGTGCATGCTGGATGTATTGGCTGAATAGTACGCACCTTGGATCACGATACTTGTCATGACCGACAGCGAGAGAAGTACGAGGACCATTCTGCATGCCATCACGGTCAGGTATTGTGGTGCTTCCCCTTTCAAGGACTCACGCCTACAAGCGCGAGGTCAATCAGCAGCACTTCGAGTTTCTGACTCGATACCTCACGATTGGCCTCATGCGATTGTATGTCAAACCTGAACCGACTGCGTTCAGTGCTTGTGCAGGCCCTGACATGCACCACACTTACCTACTACGAACAGCCTGCGGTATACGCCACACCATCAGTGAAACAGCGCATGGGAGATTTCTCTAAAGGCTTACATTTGAACGATAGGCGCAACGTAGCGATTCTGCAGTGGTTTTCAGCGACGTATTCAATACAACCATGATTTTCAAGGTTGCTAGAATGACTTACCAGAATGAAAAGCACTTTGGGCACTGACCATTGCCCTGTCCAGAAGTACCGGACCTAGCGATGATGTTAACTTTACGATACTTCGCCACCAGAATTACACCTACTTCGTCAGAGAAGGTCAATGAATAGTCGTAGAGAAGGACAGCAAAGGACGTGAGTGCAAGATAGGTTGCATTTCGGTCGGCCTGCATGCAAGAGGCCACTTCTTGCGCCAGCGCCGACATCCAGACAAAGAGTGAATAGTCAGGTCACAGTCAAGGTCCCTGCTGATATAAAGGCTCAAGGCAAATCGGTCGAGGCATGGCTCCTTTGTGATGCCATCCTGTCACCGTTACCAGTGGAACTGGTTGGGCGTTGGTCCTGACTTGACCGGGATGTTCATGTATAAAGCTTCTGGTTCTCTGTCATCCCGTTATATAAAATTTCACGACCCTGTGATAGGTGTATCTTCTCAGTGACACTTCAGATAGACAACATAATACCGAACGAGACTCTCTAATCGCTAGCCTCTAGGATCATCCGGATATGGTCGATAACACAGGTGATTAAGTGATCTCTTGGTACCCTTGATGTTTGCTCAGTAGCGAGTTGCCAAGGTGCACTCAGAGTAAAATTACTAAGTGTAGTGAAACAGACGTTGAGTGTGACACCAAATGCATGAAAGGCAGATACTGACCGTTCAATCAGCTATATCCCGCTATATACGTTATTTCCACTGACGCTGCTTAGGCTGAATCAACAGTGAGTTCCTTCTCGTGTCTACACAGCTATACGCCGTGATATTGATCCGAGAAGATGAACGTTGTATTTCTGAGAGATGTGACAGATCGAGCAGCGGATACTTCGGTTGCATTGTGGAAGTAGACTCCGAACTATACATCAGCATCGAGAGCAATCCATCTCAATCGCTTTATGCTCCGCAATACCTTCGGAGGGTCTCCTCAGCAATCCCAGGTAAATTGAAAGTAATACAAGCACCATGTAAAAACCAAGAATGTGTATCTTACTCGTTTCGGGTGCCGGACAGGCGATTTGAATACGTAGTTTCCTCCGATCGGATTCCCGGGAGTACACATCGATCAGTGGGTTTTAACCCGCACAGTTTGACAAGAGTACCAAATAGTAGCTGAACATTGCATAGTGCGGCAGTTGATCGGTGTAGAACGCCGCTTTGCAGGAATGGCAGATGATATAACATATTCGAGCGAGAGCTTAGACGCTTGTTGGATACAGCTCTGTCAGTATCGTCGCATCGATACTTGGAATTGGGTAATTTCACCTATGCACCTTCTAAAGGTAGGGTTTGAACGCGTGATCCAAGAATACCGGTTGCGTCGAGACTGGCGCAAAAAATAAGAATGCCACTCACTTATACTTAGTCTAGGTTACACCAAGGAGGAGCTCTCCGGGCACCAAAGCTAAAGAATCAGCAGTCGGTGTGCAATACCGTTTGGATGATATTTCTCGTCGCAGGATCTCTTGCGGTCCAATGCCAAATCCTGTAATTCTCCATCTCCAGACGTGTAGGCTGTGCGTTGTTAAGAAAGAGCAGAAGGACGCTTGTCCGCTCTAGAGTAGCTACTGACATGCATGCATGTATGCTTGATGGTGCGGATTCTGCGAGGATTCTCCCGAAGCTGAACATATGCATGCGGCCTCGGCGGTGGCTGAAACACTGAGGCCGCGCCTCAATAAGGGAAGACCTGTCAGAAGCTGATGCATATGCAGATCGCCTAAAGCAGAACGCGTGTGATTTGTTATCCTAGGACTGGAGCGGTCAGCGAGCCACAACGGTAGTGGATCGCACGAAAGACTGGAAGGGCCTGAAGACCTAGAGAACTCAAACACTACATCGAGAATCACGAGTTCAGTGGCTGAGGATTGTGCCATATCAGCCTATAGCCATATCAGCCTATAGCTGTCACGAGGACCAATTTATTTCTGGCGTGCTGCTCTTGAGCGGCGCGACGCGTGCACTAATCAGAATGAGGAGCCTCAGTCAAATATTTCAATATTTCAACCTATAGCTATGAAGTGCTTTTGCTTCAGCTTGCGCTGCGTTGTTACCAGTTAGGTCTGCGCACAGATTACATTGACATGATCTACAGACCAGAGTAGATTATGTAGTCTGCTATTGTAGAAATTGTAAGTTAGCATTGTATATTTACTCCCCATTAACTATATTCTGTCATCCGGAAGCTCAGTTCACCCACAATAGATGAGATGCTCCAAAGAAAATGGGAATCATAACGCTACAAAGAACGATGCCTCAGCGATCCTCTCCACAGTATGGTGCTGTTTATGGCTCGCTCGTGGAAGTACTGCCGCGGCAGTACTTGCAGGCGCTCGGACGCGTCGCGATCACGAGATCTCCTTTTTTTACTACATTTATATCCGCGTCAAGTAGGACTCAATACGGCATCAACAGGTTAAGGGCGAGGATCGGGGGCATATGCAGGCTGAGAGACAAGGATGTGCATGTGATTGTAAGGCTTCGTCGAGTTGTTACAGGTGTTACAGTCCTGGGTGCTCTGTGGTGTCTGAATCCGGTGCCGCCCGAAGGGCGGCTTGGTCGGTTATCCGCCGCTAGAGAGTAGTTTGTGCGAACTGTAGGGTGGCCGCTGAGCGCTGAGCAGGGCCGGCAGGGCGAACGACGCGGAAGGGCGGGGAGCAGCCCTCACGAGATCTCTATCTGTGCATCCTTTGCCGCGAGGCTGGCATAAGGTTTGAGGCTGGCATATCTGATTTGTGTTCCGCCATCATCGAGGGTCAGCAACCAGAATGCAAGCGGTGAGTGCATCCTAGAGAGTCGTCGGCCTCGCTAATGATCGATTCACTAGACTAACTCGGAGGACGAACTGTGGCTGGCTGACGACTCCTTTTGGGAAAGCATGGCGGTGGCTGATATCACGCGTGCTGTAGCTGAAGCTGAAGCCGTACCGGACGCGTCTGCTCGCACAGGCGGGCAGCGCATTCGCACGGAGAACCGACGACGTTCTCAATTCAAGCAAGTATGCGAGAAAGCCATCGAAACAGAGAAGCCCACGCAGATGCGTCAGTTCTCCTTCGATGTGCAGCACTGATATGCCGAAGCTAACGCCGTAGAGATAGTAGGACGTGTGGCCGCTAACTCGACCAGCCGCACAGATCATTTGCGATCTGTGATGGGCGCGAAACATGGCATTCATCGATATCGTGCGGGTGACCGAAGCGCAGTTCAGGTAAAGGATGCATCATAGCGCAGGACTTCCAGCGTGGACTAAAGATTTGCAGGATGACGAGTATTGGACCGCAGAGAGTAGCTCCGACGAGCACAAGCGTCAGTGTTTCAATGGCGTCTTTCGGATTCGTGACTAAGATTCTGCTAAATAGCCCTGAATAGTATGTTACCGAATTCATGTTTACATCACAGCTGACAGTTTCCTTCAGCGATGAATAATGTAACACAGTCTTCCGAGGTACCAATCCGCGAGCCCTCGCCTGAGTTGTTTTCGAGCTCTCGATCAGCCTCGCGCAATGGTTCAACGTCATCGTTGTCCTCTTTCACTTCGGACGTCGACTTTGCCACGCCGAGCCGAAAGCGAACACTTGACTACGTTTTCCCACTGTCTCCAGTGTCTCCATCACCAATTGTGAAGCGGACTCGCCAGATAGACACGCGCTCGACCACCGAACGCGGTCGGAAGGTGAGTGTGATTATGGCGGTTGAGGCCACATTGGGTTGATCTTGCATCAAAGCCAGTCGCCCCAGCAACTGCACAGATAGATGTCCCGTCCGCTAAGGCGACTGGGTCACGTACAGTGACTCGCAGTGCTACAATGCCCGAGCCACCGAAAACCTCCGCTACGCCCATCCGACGTTCAAGGACGTTATCGGTCATCGAGGATGCTCTATCTGATACATACGTAACGCCTCAGGATGGCGTTGTTATCATCGCACACTCTGGTACTATTCAGAAACTCATGGATGACATGCGTATTGCCTGGGGCGTACAATACGAACTGGCACGCGGAGTATGCCGCGAGGAGTGGGCCTGGCATGATGTGACGAAGTCGAAACTGGAGCAGTTGACGGGCCCGAATACAACTGCAGCACCTCGTGTGCCCTCTGTCATGAATCTGAATCCTGGCAGCATATCGCGACCATCGGCGATGGACGCAGCCCTCTGGTAGGCTCTCCTTGCTATCATTTGTGCTTCACTTCAGCTTTTCGCAGGGCAGAGCTTGATCGCGAACAGGCCGCGCTGGAGACCGACCCTCTTCGGGGCTTAGGCTTGAAAGGCGAATGGCAGGGCGAGCCGAAGTGGTACGGAGGTCGCATCCAGCAGGTTGCGCGTCTCGTGAAAGAGCAGAATGGGTCATACTCTGTGCGCCTCGAAAAGATGCTCAAACGCAAGTCAAACCGCTTTGCACGCTTTCTAGGATCGCGCCGCATGCTGCAAGTCAGTGTCTCAGATAATTTGGTGCGAGCTGAGACGCAACGGGTGCGCGAGTTGTTCGCGCAAAGGTTTGTGCTTTGTGGGCGCGTCTTCGTCCCTTTTGCGGCCAAAGACGGCAAAGTGTTCATGATGGAGATCAATGAGGAGTATCAAAGAAAGCCTAACCATCCCGAGGACCACGGCCGGATCTCCCTAGGGGAATTCCTGCAGTGGCACAATCCAATCAAATTGAACAGCCATCAGGTTGATATATAGCGCTGCACATCATGTTGTTGTATGCTGACACCTTAATCTCTGTTCAGCCCACTTCCAAGTGGATTACCAGATTCGATCTTGGACTATCAACATCAGTTCCAGTTCTCCAATTCAATGGCATTGACAATGATATTTTCTACATACCCGATCAAGGTAGCTGCTAGCATATTCTACAAAGTTCTTGCTGATACTGTATCAGTTGTGTCATCTAGCTCAAGATCTGGCAAGGCCCCTGCAAAGGACATCTTCACTGACGGCTGTGGATTCATGAATGGGGCAGCGTTGTCACAAATTGGACGTTCCCTCGGCTTTACCGAGCGACCAACCGTTGTTCAGGGTCGCTTTGCCGGAACGAAAGGATTATGGGCGCTACACCCTAAAGATCGTGCACTAGATGAAAAACCCAGGATTTGGATTCGACCATCCCAGGAGAAGATCAAATATGACGCCCTCGACCCAGCGAAACTCATCTTTGACCTAGTGGCTCCCCCTCGGGTCACTGTTCCCTCTCGCTTGTCAAGTCATGCGATTATGAATCTGTCGCATAACGGTGTTCCCGACGGCGTGTTCATCTCACTGATGCGAAGTTGTCTTCAGAGAGAAATGGATTCCCTTACTACATGGACGGGTCCCAACGACACGAAGCTGCTGTGGAATGCTGTCAATCAGATAGGTCATGTCACAGGAACAAGGCTGCGTGACTACGCAACTGGGGGCGCTCGAGTGCTTGGTCTTGGTCGAGCTCAGGATCGCGAGGATTGGAATCCTGATGACTCTGGAGACCTGCCTGAAGACGAAGAAGATGGGTCGGTATTTGTGGGAGACCCCCCATCGGCTCACGCTGCAGTCATGGAGCTCTTGCAAGCTGGGTTCCACCCTCTGAAGCTAGGGGTGCTGTACGACAAGCTTCGGGATGTGGCGAAGCAACGCATCATGGATATTATCAAAGAGTACCATATCGCTGTCCCCTTGTCAGCAGAGGCATTCATTATTCCAGGTATGCTGCCATATCTCGACCTGCAACCTTACATACTCACTATTTCCTATTCGTAGACCCTATCGGGGTATTAGAGGAAGGACAAATACACTTCAAGTCTTCTCAAAATTTGAAAGATCCTGTCGAAGACTCAATGCCGATGATTCTGAGCGGCGACGTTCTGGTGCTCATTTCCCCGGATACACTGTCTCAGATCACTCATGGACGTGACAGATTTACCGCAACCCAGCACGGGTCCCTTCCGACATCAGAAAGGTTCGCTCCTTATGCACGTTGCGAATGTTACAAAGGAGGTCTTAAGATGTCCTCATACGACCAGGTTACTGCAGTAGCTCACCCTGCTCTGGCCGACTACACAAACGTGATCGTATTGCCGGTGAAAGGCAATCGTTCTTTGGCAAACATACTAGCGGGAGGAGGTGCGTGATCTTCATAATGATGAGACTTGGACTAAAATACGCTATCAATAGACGTCGATGGAGGTATGACTGCTTTCTGCGATTGACTCGGTTGCTGATGAGGCAACAGATGTGTGCGTCTGCATCTACGATCAGAACATTGTCAGCCATTTCACCAATTCCGCTGTGAACGACCCTCCCCCTGACTTCGAGCGCAAGAACTTCGACGCTGAAGATGGTGTTAAATTGCTTGACTTGGATAAATGCACATACGGATCCTCAAGCCGCGATGACTTTAAAGTGGTACAGAAAGTGCTCTTGTCCGGCTTGTCTGACACTCCTGTCGGATTGTACTCGACATTTCACGAGAATTCGGCGTATGTGCATGGGTACGATGACGTACGGACCCTATACAACGCATTCATGTATGTATCCAAGTCGAGGTTGGCTGAGCAGCACTGCTAACGACGACCGTTCCTAGGTTCACGACTGTCCTGGATTCCCGCAAGACGGGGCTAACCGTCAAGCGCGATGTATTCGAGGCCGACAAGAAACGGTACATGGGGGGAAGACCATCTTGTATGTCGTACGATCAGAAGCCCTACGATCAGACCAACCGTCTCGTCAAGAGACGATGCTCTGCCCCTTTCGTACTGGATCAACTCGTCAGCGCTGGCAAAGCCCTGGAGACTGAACACTTGAAGCGGCTTGACATCCAGAGGAATCGTGTGACCACTGATCCTGACCCTGATTTGCTGCGACCCTTCGAGGGAGCCAAACGGTTGGCTGAGGAGATGAAGAGGCGAGGTTTTAGTGCCATTGCCGAAGAAATAGGTCTGATCGAGAACCATGTCAATGCCGTTTTGAAAGAATGGATCAGACTCAGCGGCAGATCTCGGAATGAACCTTCGCTTGTCAATAGCCAAGGGGAATCGCACTCAAAAGCGAAGGCAAGCAATACTCGGGCGTATAGGGACCTCGCCCGCTCTCTTTTGCGGGGTCCAGAAAACGTGCAATTACTGGCACAATTGCCAGGATATGATGCAATCATCACATCCTGTGCATACTCCAGTACGTATTTAAGAAACCCCCGCTTTGCTTTCAGCCTCGTCCTCCGGACGTTATGTGTGGTCAAAGCAGATTCTAACGGTCGTACCGGTATGGATCGTGGATTTGTAGAGACGATGTCGATCTCGTCGACCGCAGTGAAGATCCTAGCGCAAACAAGTTAGGTATATAGGATTTACATTACTTGTACTATTGACGTACGGTGGCCAGTGCTCATGCGCTCATGTACATGTACACTCCGCGCACACGCCCATGACATAGTCCATCAGAACTCGGTGTTTCCATGATGATTGGCCAATTTCCGTCCCTCGCCGGTGAGGCCGGTGAGGATCTGACGTTCTCCTGATCGCCGTTGCGATCTCAGCCTGAGCATGCTCAATCTGCGTACCGCGGCGAATAAAGTCTCTACCCATGGGGTATGTAATCGGCTCCACCATAGCGTTTGCGCCAGATGCGACATACGGTTGGTTTGTTCTCTGAGATTGATATATTAGCAACAGGACAATATCAATCCTCGAAAAGTCTCGGATCTATGGTGTCGGCGCCCTAATCACCGCTACTTTTGTGCGCCAAATTCATGGAGCAACTTCACGTTAACCCTAAAGCAAGGTCTAAATAAGCGCCATATATGACCCCGACGCTGGACACTTTGGGGATGCTCGATCCGATGACGGTGGAGATGCATGGCCCAATGTATATATAAGCTCACCATCTATGCCACGATCCAATAAGAAACAGAAAACAGGCGAAGCCGCTGCTCGTGCACGCGCTGGAAAGCAGTCTCGCGCACCACAGCGAAGACGTCATACCCCCGCGTCAGCTTCGCAAACGGTTTTCATTGATCTCTGCACGAGCTCAGACGAGAATAACGAGCACACAACATGGATGGGGATCCATATGTCAGAGCAATCGAAAACCCAGTTCGACGAACTCGGTTATCCACAGGCATGACGATGCCCGTAGGGCAATCGCGTAAGCGTACAGTCTGAGCGATTAATCACGAATTCGCCCTCATATCATTTCTGGCCCCCGCAATACCCGACTCCCGACACGCGCGCGCGACGTCCAGGCATGCGCGAGCTCGCCCACGGCAAATTCATGTTCCAACATTCATGTTCGGTTCTCGTCATTACAAGTCTCATCGCCGTGTTCCAGCTTTGGCACGTCAGCCTGACCGATATGCCATATTTGGGATAGTCAGATTTGTCACTTTCCCCATCCCTGGCCAAATTTAGTCATAGAATTTTGACTTTCAGAATCCGTCTAGCCATTTTGGTCCTATCATTAGTTGGAGAGCATTTTGGCTAGATGGGTTGTCTCTAGACGTCAATCTGAGCGAGCAGTAGGAAAGTAGCGGTGATTAGGGCGCCGTCGTGGAGTGTGAATCAATGCAAGCCAATCATGCGGCTAAACGAGACCCGGGCTGTGCCATCGATCACGCAACAAGTACAGTAAGGTAGGGGACGCTAGGAACGGGCACCTTTACATAATCTGATCACGTGTTATTTCCCACGGTCAAATCCTGAGGATTCTCCGTTGCCGTATGGTAATGTATTTCCGGAAGACATAGGGTAGGTGTAGCATGGTTCAAATACAGTTTCTGTACTGCAATAATGCAGTTTAAAGCTAATCGAAAGGTGCTATTGCTGTCTGCGTATGTCACTGAAGTTTACATGTAAGCGCCCATCCCGGTCTGGGAACCAGGATGTTTAGACTTGCCTGATTTGTAGCATCACGTGATATAACCCTAGGCTAGGTGTGGCCAAATCCCAGTGCTTGCGGAATCAAAAATGCGCCAGGAGCCTCAAAATGTGCAGAAAAAGTCAGAACTAAAAATCTCACTTTTTTGGAAATTGCTTGGTCAATTCTCAACATCTCAAGATTTCGCTCAATAGGATTGAAAGAGGACGTCCTTTCCCATCATTCCTATTGAGAAAATCCACAAAACGTTGCCCGTGGTCAATTAGGGTGGTTGGTATCGGTAGCGCCTTGATTATGTAAGGGGTGCCCGTTCCTGGCGTCCTCTACCTTACAATGAGAGCACGCGGGGACTTTGGTTCACTCGCTGAGCGCTGAATGCCGGGAGCTGACGGACTCTTGAACTCACGCGGGAGAACGCGCGGATAGAAGACGCGGCCCGGATTGCTGCCACGATTCCCATCAATACCCTAGAGTTGTTGAAAGCGAAGCAGCTAGCGTTGTGTCGAACGCAACACCCGAACGACTGATGATCTCTTTGATGACACCGTAAATCATGGATTACACATTGTCGAAAGCTTGGATTGCTGTGTGCAGCTATAAGCCTGCGAGTCGAGCATAAAATGAAAATTCGAGACTAACTTAAATCGTTTACTGCGTCGATCAGTGTCAGCCACGAGCAACCGGCTATTATTACGGGATGTTTTAGCAGCAACTTGTGTTAAAGTCTATCCGCAAGGCGCAATAGACAGCGTCAGGGAATCACAGGATTTCCTCTCAATGAATTGCGGTCTGTAATCATGGTTCATCAAATAGTTGGGTTGCACGAGACTCGGGCGTATGCCCCATGCGGTTTCAATCTTCGACGACTAGAACATCCCCAGGCTAGCATTAAACTGGACACTGGTAAGTTGATCATCCGTGCGAATTCGTGATTCTTATCAGCGATGCGATGGCCTCTTCTCTCCTTTATCAAATGACGCATTGACGTGTTATGAACTGGCGGCGTTGAATACACATTAATGCATTGAGGTCTCGTTATTCTCTCTGGAGCTTAAAGGGTTCATTCTTGTATTTGTGACCAGCATGCGTGATTGATCGAGAGAAGATGTGCATGAGACACTCGCCAATGACCTTTACGATAGAGACACAATGACAGAGCGAAAGTTACGAAGCTGGCACCGTTCGGTGATCAAAGGCGATCACCTACGTATAGCAGGATGCCATGCGACAATTGCTATCCGAGGTTCGGGCGAAGAAGAAAGTCTCTGTAATTCGGCTCGTGCATAGAACCCTGATGCTGAGATATAGACCAGTCGTCGCAATCAGACAGGAATAGTCAGGCATATTCGCCGAGAGGGCTAGAAGCTCGATGCACTCCTGGACCGGTAGTGACCGCGGCTTTCATGCGGAAGACCGACAAGTCTGGCGGGAGTGCCTGCAAAATACATCAAGCGTAGTGGATGGCTTAGGACTGTTCATCAGCATCTCGCTACAGCGAAGAAAGTTCTTGCCGGAATTCTGCATTACCACTTGTTCTCAAGGCCCAAGCCTCGTCTGTCTGTGCCTCAGGACCGCTAGGACATCGCAGGGTGCGTCATATTACAACCGTTGCCCCGTTATAAGGCGCGCCGATATCAACGAACGGAAGAGCCGAGTAAAACAAGATTGAAGGACTAGCATCATTTACTGTGGCATGCGAATAGTATGCCTTCCCCGTTCGTGATTCTCACCACGTTGACTAATCTGCCAGTATTACATATTCCCTGCGTACAAAACCTTTGAAGCGGCCCAAGCGGGTTGTCGCGGCGTCAAAGTGTAAGTTGCTCGTGATCGGAGGCGAGTCGCGACTCAATTGATTCAGACACATCTTCAACATCCGTACAACCTCCCAAATTGTATTGGTTGTTTTTGATCAGCTGGATTATATCGGACATTCCCGTAGCCGAATTTTCCGACAGCGTTCGCGATCCATACACAAACCGCTGTTCTTTGATGATTCTACGACGCTGCATCCCGATGCGTTCACGGGCTCTTGGTAACGACTCTCAGAGCGGAAATCACGCTGTGCAGATGCGTGAACAGGGAAATGGTCAGCTCGATTCCGAACCTCCGTTATCCTGATAATCTCTCGGTTTCCTTTCGAATGTCTGCGACTGTAGAAACGTGGAGTCAATCTCCGCAGACTGAGAAGTCTTGGAGAAAGCACCAACGAATTCGTCCGCCGTCCCACGCATCATGATCTGCCGACTGATAAAATCACAGAGTGCGACGAACGAAGTCGTACATACCACTCGGCACGTCAAAGTACTCTGCTATGGAGCATCCTCGCCTTTTGATCGTCCCTGCTGCCCTCTTTCTGTGCGGGCTCATGCTAAAGCGTCAGAAGGTTTGCGGACCCCATGTGTGCAGAGTGGGATTCCAGGGAGCTAAAATGCTATCATGATAGGTACCTATGCATAAGACGCCTCCCTTAGTCGACATTCCAGTAGTATCGCTCCGCAGGTTGTGCTCCTGTTAAAGCTAACTTGGTCGTAGATGGAAGACATCTTTTCAAGACCACGAGACGCATATATCCGAGCTCTGCAACTATACGGCCCAGTCATTGCGGTCCGCCGTAAAGGCAATGTGAGTTCTTCCTTAATGGTAACATTGGACAGGCACACATCGTGATGTAGCTTGAATATATTGTCGGTGCTCAATATGCTAGGCATGTCTTGACTTGCGACCACTTGTTCAGTTTTGAAGCAGGATCTGCCGCCGTATGTAAGCCTTCTGCCGAGCTAACGCTTTACTAACGTTTGACGGCCTCGCACTACGTCCAGATCATGAACCTTCGGCCTATCATGGCATTGACCGGGGGTACGTTGTTTCGAGACCTTCAAGACTTTGTGAGGGACGGCATCATTTCACGGATAGATGATATTGTTTCCAAAAGTAAGCAGTCTTCGCAGGTCCTTCTATGTTTTCGACCACCACTCACAGTGATCGCAGTCTATCCGATCTATGACCGTGATGCCAGAAGATTCCTCGACCACTCCAGGCAGACCGCGAAGGGCGGGATAAGGCCAGACTCGTTCCGGAATTCCCGAGATACCGTCGCCGAAACGACCCTCATTCTTCTTCTTGGCCAAGTAAGTGACCGTTCACTGGCGCTCCGTCGATTACCCTGAAGGGCGGGCGAAATTGGTAGGACTATGTGAACAAGCGCAATACGGAAATCATAGAAAATGTCTCAAATGGGATGGCAGAACTAACTGGCCAGTTTCAGAACATGTCTCTCCTTGGGAGGTATTTACCTTGGTTTTGGGTCTTTTTGACGTGGTCAGGAAGTCCGCGCCTTGTTAGGAGATGCACCTCTCTGACACAGTGTACAGGGTCAACGTGATGTTGATTAAGATTCCTTTTGGCTTCATGT
Organism: Wolfiporia cocos; assembly: GCA_029448655.1. NCBI lineage: Eukaryota > Fungi > Basidiomycota > Agaricomycetes > Polyporales > Phaeolaceae > Wolfiporia > Wolfiporia cocos. The sequence continues at coordinate 767,591 of JACCLO010000002.1, forward strand.
GCCTTCTGGGGCCTCAGCTATGGGAAGACGTGAGTCGCTACGAGGCTCTGGCAAGTTCCAGGGTATCTCCGGAGCACGAGGTAAGAAGATGGAAATAATGCGGTATGGGAAGTTCAGCTCACAATGAAATCCCGCCGTATAAGCCGAAGAACGTACTTTACCTCATTACCAAGACCTACGCTCGCGCTAGCGGACGCGGCATTGGGATATTTCGTCGTCTATACATCGCTCTCTTGCTGCTCTGGCGAGTGCCTATATCTTCAATCACTTGCTCGACGCTAATATCCCATTGTGCTTCAGCCTGATATTTGCTTCTGTGCATACGACGTACGTAACTTCCAGTCGTCCAGCCTCGATTGTGCTCGCGCTCAAGCATCAATGATCAGCACTGTGGTGTCGCAATGGGTGTTCTTTCAACTTGCTGTGCACCCAGAATACTTGGAACCTCTCCGAGAAGAACTTTTGCGCATTCGTGAAGAAGACGAAGATGGATCTCTCCGTCTCACCGCTGCATCCTTGCGCGAAGCTCATCTGCTTGACTCCTTCATACGCGAGGTCATGCGTCTTAAAGGGGACACCATTGCCACGATGCGATATACCACGTGCGACGCTCCGCTTGGTGAATATGTCATTCCCAAAGGTATGTGACGTTTCTGCGAGCGGGATGGGCGCTGATATCCACCGCAATGGTTATCAGGCTCCTTCGTCACGCCTATGTCCTGTGCTGTCCACGAGAACCCTGGAGTTTTCGGTGACGACCCAACCGATTTCAATGGTTTTCAGTGGGCCGAGCTGAACAAGGAGGCCTCGATGACAGGAGCGGCCCACATCGTCTTTGGACTTGGCAGATTTGCATGTCCTGGTAGGGTCCTGGCCGTGAACGGTTCGTCGATTTCCATAACCTCATACTTTATCTCACGCTCCCGCTCGGGACAGAGATCAAACTTATAATCCTGTGCCTGATTGGACGGGCGACACCGTCCCTGCTAGAAGGCAAATTCGTAGTCACGGATCCTCTAAATACCGTTACGCAGCCACCGAAAGGCACACTCATCTTCACACCGTTGGAAAGTCCCCTTCTTTAAACATCGCGGCAGAAACGACAGTGCCGTTCTCGCGATGTCGGCAGCGACCTTATTGCTTGCACGTATATTTGGAACTTGTATCGGGAGCTGTATCATCAAACCTTTGTGCCTGTATCTCGCACTTGCTAAACGTCATGGCTTGACTTCTGTACATTTTTAACGCACATGTGAGCAGGAATACCAACGATATTCCGCCAGATGCTGCGACAACGAGTCCTTGAACGGCCGCCATGATGAATCTTCCATGAGATCAGTAACGACGCAGACAGACAGCCAAGTAGATCTAGTATTCCACTGTGTGAAACGAATGTAGTATCTGGAAAAACAACGTCCAATAGATAACCTGTGTAAAGTCCACAGCAAGAACATCAGGATACATTGAGAGCAAGCGAAAATCCGAGAAATCCTCATGATAAGCATACGTGAGTACATTAACGACGACGTCCGTGTGTCTGCTCAGGGCGAGACAGCGCAGCATAGTTAGCCCCAGCGCCGAACGGGGCCGAGAGGGCGTAGTGCGGAGCACGTACCCGCTTCAGCCTCCGCTCGACCAGACGCTTCTGCAGGTAATGGGCCATACTCTTCAAATCTGGCCACATGAAAGTGGGCACCACAATGGCCATCAGGGGCAGCGCAATGATCCAGAATCTGCGCAATTGAGGTGTCTGTAAGCCAACGCTCATCAAAGCCAGAGCGATACGAGAACGCACATCACATCGCTATGTCCGTGGTCGACGGACCACATGTTTTGGAAGTTCATACCCTGCGGATTGAGGCGGGAAGATCAATATTCCAAGCAGCTACGGGTGCAGAAGACAATAAAACGCACAAAATAACCGGTGAGGAGTGTTAAGGGTAAAAAGATGATAGTGGCAAGCGTGAGCCGACGCCTAGAGATTGTCCAGCGAATGCGCTCAGTATTCCAACCTTGATCGATGGACAGCAATGTACGTACATAACCTCGTTCATCTCATACGATGCCATCTATTCAATCCAAGGATCATTGATTAGTGTATAGATTAGTGTATATGTTTCAACCAGCCGGAACGCTACCGGGGATGAATTGACACGTACATTGAATGTATAGTTAATCAAGTTCTCGCTCACCCCCGCGAACATTTCCAAGCTAGTCAAAATGTATTCCATATGATCGTGGACATCGGCCTGAAGAGTTGGATGGTGTCAGTAGTGCGGGTTCGGCCGGAACCACATCGAAGGCATGGAGCACATACGAGGTAAATCTTTGCCTTGTGACTCATGTAACCCTCGATCTTCATACGCGGATCGATCTTCTCGCTCAACGCAGCAGCGCGATCGTCATCATATCGCCGCAAACCGTATATCACTGTCTTAATTGGCTCAAGGGTGCGTTTGTGGAGGATCAGATCTCCCTGGAGTATATGCACTATTAAAGTGGCAGTTGAGCGATCAGCTGCCCGTATGGAGGCGCTGTGGTAAATCAGCACGCACGCCTGCGGACAGTGCGCATGCTCGGCTTGAGGAGTATTTCTTGTTCAATCTGTAGGATCTTGCCCTGGTATTCTTCCACGACCTCCAGCGCAGAGTCAACCACTGCACAATGGGCAATGTTGGCTCAAAAAAACATCTACGATTATCGTATTTGGCGGCACGCACTGAGATCAAGCAGACTCTGCACCAATAACGAAGGGTCGGCTGTTGATCGCAAGCCCGTATGCCGTTGTCTCAGGCGCTCTGTGATGGGCGCTGTGAGATTAACGTTGTTGTCTTCCTCGCAACGTGAATAACCATTCTCATGGCACAGCAGTCTGAGTGCCGAGACACTCACTTCCGTTTATCGATATGACAGTGCCTATGTGCGCGTGACGGCCACGTGTAAATGGACTGTATTGATGTCAAACGTAAAAACACACCGTCGCGGTACAGGAAAATGCACATCGGGTGTATCTTGACGTTAACCCTGTCCCCCTTCTTCAGTTCCTTGAGCAGCTTCATGACGCGTGCGACCCTGTTCTGCTCGTGCCGGTCGGCAGTCGATAACAGAGACTTCGATTGCTGAGGCTAGAACGCACCTTCTTCTCGGATTTGGAGTTGAAACTGAACCGCGCCTGCTGCGGCATCTGGTTAGTCATGGCGTAGTTCTCAACGTCTCGTCGCCTGGGAGGTCCACCGAGAACGGTGAACCTGCGCTTCAGTGATTCTCTCTTGGCTGTAAACCGTGAACCGCTCGCACTCCCGTATACGGTGTCGTCGTCGCCCGTGTCCATATGCTGGTGATCGCCACCCATGCCATATCCAGCATCTTCTCCGTCGGACTCCTCATCGATGCCAATCGGCTCTGGCGACGCCGAGCGTGGGAGGTCTGTGATCGAGACATCTGGCGATATTGCTTCCTCTGTGCTGAGTGAGTGACAGAGAATACGGAGGAAGAGGTGCTGTGGATAGTAATCCACTTTCGATCGAGTGTGATGCCGCTGGCTGAGGATGTCTTCAAGTGCCAACGGATGAATATCTACCGCGCGGCTCAATCACCGGCAGATAGTACCAGAACGCATGCGCAACATACCATATTTCAACGCTAATGCGCTTATGACATCCCAACTGATTCCACCGATATTGATCCAACGTACGCGCACCCAGGAATCCCTGCGACTTGCGCCCGGGTCCCTCAACATCTTGATGAACTCATGGTTTGTCATGCGTCCAAAGCTGGTGCGTATCGTCGAGTAGTCCACGACCTCGATCACGCAGCGCTGCTTGATGTGCCCATAATTCAAGCTCGCGGACGCATTGCGGGGGTCAATACCTGGCTCAGCACCGACACCGACGCGGGGAAGCATCATAGTCGTTGCGGTACGGTTCATCGCCATCACCTTCCGCACCGCTGTGCGGAAACGGTCTCCAGGCGTCGTGTACGCCGGCCGCAAGATGTTGTCGAAGTTGGGTCGTGCTGGCGACCTTGCAGTGGGACTTCCAACATCGCGATTGAGCGCGGCAGGAGCGGATCGCAGGTCCAGATTGGCAGGTCGTGACTGTTCGTCGAACTCTTCGGTAGTCCTGAGGCTGATGAACGGGTTTTCTGAAGAGCGGCATGCCTCTCGTTGCATCACCTCCTCGAGATCTGGTGTCAGCGAGCGACCCTCAGAATCGCTGAGGCTGTTCTCGCGAGGCATTTTGAGGACAGTGTTGTGCAGTGATAGTGGATAGAGAGCAGAGAAAACGAGCGAGAACTAGATCATGTGTATCGAAGAATGAGTTGCAGCAGTGGTGGAGACGGTTGAGGCATCATCTATGATAGTAAGGGGCAGTTGCCACTTGGTTGTCGGCTCCCTCCCAAACGCCCACCCACGGTTTCACAACTGCAATTCTCAACGGGATAAGAGGCAATAGAAGCCAAATAACGAACAGCAGCCTTCCAAAATGTCTCCATTAGCAAGAATTGTGAAACGATGCCAGTCCGCGCATTTATGTTACCGGGCTTCAAAATCGTGAGAGTCAACGTATACGTACAGGAACAAGGAGAGCGTCCGGAGCTTGTTATGCCCGGTGGCAACCATCCAAATTTGTATGATATACTGCGTGCTATCTTTCAATTTCAGCCACCGACGCGACGACGCGACAAACCGCGTACCGTTGGTTACAGTTTTCGTGACAAACCGAGCTTTGGTAAGCTCTAACTTTCCTGTTTTGAATTTCCTGTACTGGGGACCAACATTCGCCCTCAACAATCACAGCAAGCAAAAACGGTGAACCCGACCCGGATTGAACGGATGACCTTGAGGACTGTCACAGGCTGACGCCTAAGACTGGAATCTCACGCGCTACCACTGTGCCACGGGTTCTCGTATGCTATCGTAGCATGAAGGCATTATACGTAGTTTAGGTTCACAGGTTTATCAACGCAAAACTAGGAATGGAAAGTGTAGCTAACGCAAAACTAGGAGATGGAAAGTGTGGCAATGGAAAGTGTGGCACACGAGATCGACGCCAAAGCGACCAACCTCCACCGCGGGTCGCACCTTACGACCGTGAGCAGCTTAGCGCATCCACCTTACGCTTGTTACTTCCCGTTGGCGTCTTACTCCCGCTTGTACAGCTTGACGCGCATTGGCAAACGACTTCCCTTATGCTTCTCGCTCTTAACAATGGGGCGCCTAACCGCTGCGCCTTGTTTCCCGATGTCATGTGGCGATACGTCCAGCTCGAATTCGAACGCGCGGACGAGCGTGAACACCAGTGCCTTCATTCTACGTAGATATGGTGTCAACATTATACTCAAAGATGAGAGGTGGGAATACAGACTCGACGATCGAGAAGCGGTATCCGATACAAGCGCGTGGGCCGCCGAGGAAAGTCATCAAGTGGCTCCAAACCCCAGGGACACCGTGAACGGTATCTGGTATGGACTCCCATCGCTCTGGCCTATGCGCGAAGTCAATACAGCTTGAGAATGAGATAGGGAGGACGGCCGTACTTGAATTCTAAAGCATCCACGCCCCACAGCTCCTTTGACCTATGGAGAGCAAGAAGGGGAATCTCGATTGCGGTGCCTTTCTCGACCCTTTAACCATGTTAGCATCGCCACAAATCCTCTAAAGCTGTCGGAAATGTACCTGATACCATCATGCACAGCTCCACGGATATCCGTATACGGTTCATTCAGAGGAATGACGTCGTCGATGCCCGCAGCGCGTACAGTGGAAGGAACGGGCGAGTACAAGCGCATGGTCTCGCGGACGACTGCATCGAGGTAGGGCAGCTCCTGAAGCTCGTCCATTGTTGGGTGGTCAGTGGGCATATCTAAGAGCTCTTCACGGAGCTTTTGTTGCATTTCCGGTGCTTGGCTCAATGCGTAGAGACACCATGTCGTCGCCGTGCTTGTCGTTTCATGACCTGCCACCAAGAACCTGGAAATGAATTAGACAACGTAAGCTAATCGAGACGACAGGCATACGTCGGGACCTCTGAAAATCATCAGCTCCGCGGTTCGGGAAGCTATATGCTGAAACACTCACGCGCAAGCACATCCTCGTCTGAGAGCCTGTGATCCTCTGGAAGATCAGTTGCCATGTTCGCCTTGATCAATAGCGTCAGCAAATCGCGGTTTTGCAAGCCATCGAATTCGTTGTCTGTCTTCTTTTCCTGAGCAGACGCTCTCATGACATCGGCCTTCTTCTCTGCGATGAGCTGCATGCCAATGCGCCTCATGTCACTCCGAGCTTTGGCGACCTTTCTTGAGCGCGCGGTGGGCTGTTAGGCAACGGGCAATCAAAGGGCGTCAATCCATCACCGACAAGGCACCTACAATGAGGCGGAGGGGAGGGATTAAGTATTTGAGCAGTGCAAAGATGCTTGGAGTGTTCGACGCGGTGCCAAATATCGTTCGGAAAACTGCATTCAGCTCGTTTGGCTTGCCATGCACATTGAGCGAATCAAATGAGTAGTTAAACCCTATTATTCGTCCATGAGTTGTCTGCTTTATGATAATGAGCCGCTGGATCAGAGCCGCACCAGCAAGACCGATAACATCCAGTGTCATCTTGCTCATTCCCTCGACGATGTCAATCTGCGCAGGGCCCCCGTGCGCTAGGACCTCGTTTTTCCAGACATCGCGTAGCTGCAAAACTGAATCAGCGCCCTTAAAAGCCTGGAAGGACTCGCAGACGCTGATTACCTGCAGTGCTTTATCTAGAAAGATCCCCGTTAACTCCCGAATTTGTGCGGGTCCAAATGCTGGGTTCTGTTATGGCTTGTTAGAGGATAAGGGAGCGTGTGCTACGATTTGTCTGCACGGACCATAATACGTCTCTGCATGAATTTATGTCGACATCAGCGTGAGACCCCCCTTTGTGAAGCAGATACTCGCCTGCTGACGGTGTTGTTCGCCTTGAGGGTGGAAAATCAACTCAACAAGGAGTAGTTGTAGAATGTGCGACACTAACCTTCCACAACAAGGACACCTTAGGCATGGAATATAGATCAGAAGATCGAGTAGAATAGAGGAAATTTCAACTAACCTTTGCCCAGTAGTTGCGATAAGCCAAAGCGAGCGGCCTCTGGCTTTGGATATTCACTAGAATGTGTGAGGATGTGATTTAAGGCCTTTGTGTCCATTGTGAATAGCGTGTCCCGCTATGTTCTATTTCAGTGCCACTACAACACATCGTCGTGCGAATGACACCAACACTGAACCAGCCCTTGAATTTGATTGTTTTCCCATATTGGTCTACCCAGCTCTCGTATAGGATCGGCTCTTCGACACTACTAAGTTGTTTAAGATTGCCAAACAGCCAACTCGGGGAAGGAGGGCCCGGAATGTAGCGCAGTGGGGATGGTTTGAGGTAGGCGTACAGGGCATGCGCAGTTCTCCATATAGCATAGCCCGAAAAAGCCGCCCCGAGAGCCAAAATGATGCTCATCAGCGCCGCCATCAGGGAAGGAGCCGCTGTATGTATTGTAGTGGTCAGATAGAGGTCGAGGTGGTCAGATAGACGTCAAGGTATGATGTTGTCCGGGAAGAGTGGCTTAGTGTGCCTGCGCGTACCGCGGGGTACTTATCCTCTTTGAGAAGCTGCGCTCCGGCCTGCGCATTCTCACAGGTCTAGTGCCTTGTGGCAATGCGCTTGTGGACATCTATTTCCTGTACGGTGGGCTGCTAGCCGGGTCCGAGAGCGCGATGGGATGACTGATCCTACATGACAACCTCGAGTTGCACGAGTTTGCTGAGGCGCCTTGCATCGGATCCGTCAAGTGTACAGTCATCGATCACTCAATGGGACAACCAAATATACTGTGCTGCTCGGAAAACTCAAATTGTGTGCCAGTCGGACTATACCAGGGTATCAGGCCTTCAGTTTCAGGCCCGACTACCCCTGCAATCTGGCACTGAGAGCTCCGTTTCGAAGTTCCTCTCCAGCCAGTGGAATTAAAGCAATAGTCCAACGTCCTTGTCAACGGAGTATCACTCAACTTCAGACAGCGTCACACCGTTACGCTCGATCAGGCTCAGGCTATACTACATAGGTAATCTCATCAACTGATAGTACTACATGTAGATCTTCGTCCCCATTTGAGTCACCTTATCCAAACATCGTAGGAGCTAAGCAGTTATATGTAGAAGAGGCTTGTATGACATCTCGGAAAGCCACGGAAGCCACGGCGACAACATCGATATTTAGTAGGTCAGACCAGCCTTTGCAGCACCTCCGATCCTTTTTGTTCGACGATCTCGGTAAACGTGATGAAATTAACATTGCCATACAAAAGCATTAAGGGATAGCATTCTCAGCATCAGTGTACTGCATGATTTCCGAGGGACCAATCTCTCGGAATATGTTTCATTTTGAAGGATGGCAGCTGAAGCGCTGAAGCGCTGACAGCTGACAGCTCTTGGTCTGTCAGAGATGCAGTATCCAAGGTATCTGCTCGAAACTACAGTGTTAGATTCTCAGGATACATGAAACCAGAGTATGTGAAGCCCGAGGCAGAGATGCGGAAGTGGCTGGCAGAATTTAAATGACAAGAACGTTTGTCTCATTGAATGATAGTGTCTCATTGAGTGACTGATGCCTTCAAAACAACTTCTGTGGCCTCCACGATTGCCCCACTATTGTCGTTCGGGCGATGAACCGTAGTATAGTGTTCCGCGACGTCTTATTGCTATAGTCAAATGGCCCGCCTTTCGTCGGTTCAAAAGCAGGACATTTTATGAAACGCAATGAAGGAGTATTGCGAGGGAAGTCAGTGATCAGCTTACGTCTGCGCGAAGTGGACCGTGTTACTTTCTTTAGCTCATTGCACTGAGCTCATTGTCAGTGCAATGATGAATGATGCCTCATGAACTCATCTTTCAGCCCGGACCAAATTGGCTGGGCCGGATAGTATGACGTTGACAGGTCGGTGCAGAGTCAGCGTTTCAACGTTCAACCTCAGGCTGCAGCTATGCGCGCGAGCTGTGTAGGATGATATCACATCCAGTTAGTGTAGAGTTTCAGTCAATTATCTTAATCTGCCAACTGCCCTTCGCTTAAGAAATCGCAGTTGCGAGCTAGGTTTGCACGCAGATTAATCTGCTAACTGCGGCAGATTAATCTACTGTGACAATAAAATGGTACATCCAGGATTCGAACCAAGGACCTCAGCGCAGATGAGAATAACAGCATCGCAGCATAATCAGCCAACTGAGCTACGGTGCAACTGGTGTTGCTCCCATTTTAAGCAATATATAGAGTATTTTGTAAACTTCATTTTCGCAGTTTAACATCTTCCATAACACAAATACAAATGAATCTGCCTCTAAAGACCTGTGATTCCAGTGTATTCAGCTTTCCCATGGTGAGTTGCTCCAGGTCAAGCATGGTAAATCAAGCTACCACTATCATTGATTTCTGTATGCTTGTTGGAGCAGTTAGTTGCCTTGATGATTTGCGAAAATTGTGTGTAAAATTTGCATTATATATATTTTAATTGGTCAATGGTACCTGTTGCCACAATGGCTCAGTCGGCTAATTACGCTGCGATGCTGTTATTCTCATCTGCGCTGAGGTCCTTGGTTCGAATCCTGGATGTACCATTTTATTGTCACAGTAGATTAATCTGCCGCAGTTAGCAGATTAATCTGCGTGCAAACCTAGCTCGCAACTGCGATTTCTTAAGCGAAGGGCAGTTGGCAGATTAAGATAATTGACTGAAGTCGCTCAGTTAGTGATGTGCAAAGCCCGGCTCAAAGCCGTGAGCCGGGCCTGGCCGAGCCGACTTGAGCCGGGCCGAGCCGAGCCTTGGGGGCGGCTCACAACGGCTTAGGGCCCGGCTTGGATTGTGAGCCGGCCGTAGCTGAGCCCCAGTGAAGAATCACCCTATCAGAAGCTATCGAAATATATCGGATAGGTTTAGATCGGAATTCCGACTTTTCACTAGCTTTTGATATGTCAGTAGGCACCTAAATACATTGCAGACGCTACCATAAGATACTAGAACCTATCCTGGGTACCATTCAGTATATAGAGCATATACCCAAAGATATCTTATATGTAGTGGCCTTTGCATCACGAACGAATCAGAATGTATCAATATATATCAGAAGCTACTAAAACGTATCGGTGCAGGCTTTGCACTGTACCAGAAAATACTCAAATCTACCCTCACCCGCCATTTGCGTGTACCCAAAACCCGACAGAGAATACCAAGCTCCTGGTGAAATAGCATGTGCTGTGCCGCTGATATCGGTGAGTGAGGCAGTGCCTTGTGCAATTGGTGGTGCTGTTGAAAGGTGGTGGCCGGGGTACATTGAGCAGCAGACGATCTGCAGGAGGTCGAGGCCAATGGCTCCAGTTGCTGCCAGGTCGCCGTGCCCAATGGTGGGAGTTGGTATGTGCTGAAATATTTTCACTGTTATCCACTGAACTTTAGCATGTAAATGTAAGACGAGATGTACGCACCTCCATCTCAATCGCTTTTGCTTCCTGCGGTTGAGGTTTAGGTGAGCTGGTTAGTTTCCGTAGCATAGACTGGAGTACTTACGTAGTGTAGCAAATGTTTGTATTCGCGTACTTAAGCAATTGAATTGCTTTCACCCCTGCGGCTGAATCAGAGCAGACTTTTGTACTCATGTACTTCAGCGGCATGCTCGTACCACTTAAAATGTGCTTAGTGCTGTTGGTGCAGCCATAGTTTGTGTGTGAGGGGTATATACTAGAATATATCAAAAGCTGTTTGCCAAGAGTCTGGGTGGTATGATTACTGATGCCAAGACTTTTGTCCTACCCATACATACTCATTGATATATCCTCGTCAATAAAAGTCGCATATGAGTTTATTTTGAGCTGACGTCAAGTTGAGTTCGTCACTGACTGAGTCTGTTGTCCTGTCTCGAGCTTGTCATGTCGTCTGTCAATTTTCCTCATCTCTACCTCATACCTTCACCATCACTCGAGGTCTTCATGGCTCTGGTAGGGTGATCATAGAGGAGATCAGTCGCTTCATCACGAAATGGCAGAGGTGTGTATATCCCCACTTCTTGCCTAAGTACCTTATCTACCCCTCACACACAAACTATGGCTGCACCAACAGCACTAAGCACATTTTAAGTGGTGCGAGCATGCCGCTGAAGTACATGAGTACAAAAGTCTGCTCTGATTCAGCCGCAGGGGTGAAAGCAATTCAATTGCTTAAGTACGCGAATACAAACATTTGCTACACTACGTAAGTACTCCAGTCTATGCTACGGAAACTAACCAGCTCACCTAAACCTCAACCGCAGGAAGCAAAAGCGATTGAGATGGAGGTGCGTACATCTCGTCTTACATTTACATGCTAAAGTTCAGTGGATAACAGTGAAAATATTTCAGCACATACCAACTCCCACCATTGGGCACGGCGACCTGGCAGCAACTGGAGCCATTGGCCTCGACCTCCTGCAGATCGTCTGCTGCTCAATGTACCCCGGCCACCACCTTTCAACAGCACCACCAATTGCACAAGGCACTGCCTCACTCACCGATATCAGCGGCACAGCACATGCTATTTCACCAGGAGCTTGGTATTCTCTGTCGGGTTTTGGGTACACGCAAATGGCGGGTGAGGGTAGATTTGAGTATTTTCTGGTACAGTGCAAAGCCTGCACCAATACGTTTTAGTAGCTTCTGATATATATTGATACATTCTGATTCGTTCGTGATGCAAAGGCCACTACATATAAGATATCTTTGGGTATATGCTCTATATACTGAATGGTACCCAGGATAGGTTCTAGTATCTTATGGTAGCGTCTGCAATGTATTTAGGTGCCTACTGACATATCAAAAGCTAGTGAAAAGTCGGAATTCCGATCTAAACCTATCCGATATATTTCGATAGCTTCTGATAGGGTGATTCTTCACGTGCTGGGCCTGAGCCGGCGGCTTTAGGCGCGCAACTGTAACTTTGTTGTAATGAGCGAAAATAGGTCCGTTGGTACAAGATTTTGCATACTTTCATCTTAAATATTCTCAACAACCATACAATGACTTTGACTGGTGCAGGACTTTGTAACTATTGCGATCAGGGTTGCGATCGGGGTTGTGATCGAGACCTAGATTTTTCGTCAGTGTCATGGGCAGCTATAAAAGTACTTGTAGATCAGGACAACAATAAATAGCGGACATTTGTGCATTCTGAATGTGTTGTGCTGCAATTTTGAGCTGTACAAACCAATAACTTTGAGGTCCTTCCTGATTGCCTATAAGCCCCGGCCTGAGCCTGAGCCGGGCCCGAGCCGGCCTGAGCCGTCATGGAGGGCCCGGCCTGACATTTCGCTGAGCCCGAGCCCTTCAAAGCCGGGCCCAAGCCCCGGGCTTTGAGCCGAGCCGGGCTTTGTACATCACTACATCCAGTGGACTGTGTATGTTTGCTGGCTTGTCTAGCACAGATCGCATACTCATATTTCGTGCACTGCACCGCGCATTCTCTCCCTGAGAGTACTCACCAAGATTTGAGACTCCAGCGCTTCAACTTTGGTGAGCCACAGTGCCGGGCTGAAAACGAAACCGAGATCAAGATAATCGGTTATGGTAGCTGCGGCCTCGCGTAGGCTCTCACCAGAGCCTCACGTAGTATATCACTCAAGGTCAGCGGCAATAGATAGCGACCGGTCCGTTCTTTAGTGTACCACAAATCAATTCTGTCTCGGCACAAGCACGACATTGCGGCTGGCCGGGGCCCGCGGACTAACGCAGGCGTGTTGGTGTAGACGACCACGGTTCCGGGCATTACGACTGACAAAGACGTGCAGCATCAGCATTTGGTAAAGGTTCAAGTCTACAATAGTGCCATAAATCTCAGACGTTCAAATGAAAAGACTATCTTCATTGACCGATATCGCAACACGCTCACTGCTGCTTACTGCTGCCCGAAGACCAGTCCTAGCTGGCTTTCAATGAAGTCGCACTGTGCCACCCTATACGGCTCGATTGTCTCTGTGGCAGTGGCGTTTATGATAACCTCGTTGTCTCCCGTGTAGGGCTGCCATTCCACGAGGGCTCCCTCGTAGTTCGGGTTGCCCGTCCATGCAAGCGACGTCCAGCGCTTGTTGACCTCCTGCGTCGTCGCTACTTCGCTAGGAGTCAACGGTTGGTACAGGTTGTCCGTCTCGGCCGTTGCGAATACCCAGTAGAGCTCGTCTGCGTGGCACACCTGTCCTACGCACGTCCGCGGGTTCGCCGTGATCGTGGAGCCGAGCCCGACCGCGAACATGACCTTGTAGTTGTTGCCCGGGTTGGTGGTGTTGTCCGCCAGTGAGGACAGGTACAGCATGGGGCAGTGGAGGTACCAGTCCGTCATGAGCTGCGCTAGCTGCAAAACCGTTCCGGAGATGCCGTCTTCTGCAGGGGCGGTCGCATAGGGATAGAGCGTCTGAGAGACATTCATGATCTCCGCCGCTTGCGTGCTGTTGAACCAAATCGACAGACTGTCGGGGAAGTAGGACGGTGCGGCGTTCACCGGGATGGAGTCGGGAATGAAGAAGCAGTACTCGCATTCGTTCGTGGCCCATATAGTGGGAACACGGGCGTAGTCTCCGTCCTTGATGCTAGATGCGATGTCGGTCAGGACGAGGTCGCCATCGACTATGATTTCCCACGAGAGCCCAAGATTGTACGACGCGGCTACGATTTCCGTCGTCGGGAGCTCTCTGACGCATAACGCCATAGTCTCGGTGAAGGCGGTTGATGAATTCGACGCGCATCCGAGAGCTTTCGCCAAAGTCAATGAGACATCCAGCGATCGCTCCACAGAATAGAATTGATTGCTGGTCGGCCAGTCCGATTCGAGGATAGCAGCACCTGATAACACTGAGTTCCGCCCAGGGTCTATACCGAAGAGCAACACTTACTGAACAGGCCTTCTGTGTACTCGGGGTTGGTGCCCAACAGATATCTAGTCATCCCACCGCCCGCAGATTCGCCGAATATGAGAACCCTGGTGGGCTAAGTGTGCAGCATGAGTGAACCATTGAATCAGCGCGATACATTCCACATTACTCACATCTCCGCCGAAAGCTTCAATATTGTCCTGTACCCAATGCAAAGCGAGTAGTGCATCCATCAGAGCAGCGTTGGACGCGTTGAACCAGCCAAATGCAGTCAACCGGTAGTTAATCGTGACGAGCACCACGCCCCCGTATGAGACCATGTTCGTTCCGTCGAAGATGTTCGAAATGGATGGCCCGACATATCCGCTCGTCGTCTCGTTGAATGGAATAGGGCCGCTGTCGCCGGTGTTAAGCCCTCCCCCGTGGACTGTATATGCGCTATTGTCAACGCAGGTTTCACCATGTGAACTGGGGACTCACTGAAGAACATTACTGGGAGCCTCGGAGTACTCTCATTCTGTACACTTCCCGAATTTACAACAGGCGAGAATACGTTAAGTTGCAGACAGTCCTCATCATTGTACCAATCATGCCCATTATCAGGATCCGGCGGCTGAATCCCTCATCATTCAAGCCATGCTTCTAAAACACGCAAGCGAACATACACACCTGCGCACAAGTCGGGCCATATTCCAGCGCAGACCTCACAGTCCCCGGAGGAGCTGCGAATGGAATAGGCGGCTGGAACCTCGCCTCGCCAATCGGGGGCTCTGCATACTTGATCCCCAGGAATCTGAAACTGAACTTGTCGCGATAGCCCGTGAATATGCCTGCAGCGGGCGTCGACACCTGAATCTGGCGCGAGATGTCCGAAGTGATGTTCGAGCGGGTCAGCGGCGCGGAGTTCGTGCAGAGCACAGGGAGCGCCTCGGTGGCGTCAGCGTCGCCCGCGTATACGTCTGTGTCTGCTGGGGGCGCGGTATACCCGTCGGTATATGAGTACGAGGGAGTGAAGACGGCGCAGCTGTCCGCAGCTTGTTTCGGTTCACCGATCACATTTTGCGGTTAGTCGGAAAGCAACTGATCGAGGACTGAAAACATACAAGCACCGGCTATCCAGATCTGCTGCGTCGCGTCAAGCGTAGCGCCGTGCCGGTCAGAAATCAACGCCACAGAGAGATTCTGTGCCGTTAAACCCGTGCTGTTGGGTGGCGGAAGCAGCGTCTCCTGCAGCGACTCGCACGCTATCAGCGCCTCTGCACAGCTGAACGCGCTTCTCAGGTAGAGCGCGCTCGCGCGATTGGAATTCGACGGGTCGAGATCATTGTTCGAAACAATGATGACATCCGTATCCGGATACGCGGCAACTTGGACAGCTCCAAGTGCGAACGCGAGCACGCTCAGAGGAACAAGCATCCTGAGGACGGTGCCGGCGAATGAACTGACCGAAAGCGAGCAAATCGCTGCATATATAGGGTTGAAGGAGGAGACGGAAATACCACTCTTACCAGCTGACAGTGCCGATGCCGTTACGGAGCACCGGATTGAGCGGTTTTCAGGCTCGCGATGAAGGCGAAGTCCTGCACGCTTCCCGAAGAATATCGTTGGGGGTCACCTGTCTGCGATGCAGCATATCGGATACTACGAGGGAGGCATCGTATTCGCCAGACCTGCAGCACACTCAAATTGTAAACACCATCGAACCACCTGACCTTGAGCTCGTCGACTCCAGAAATGCACCCACAGGCATCATCCTCTGTTGTCGTGGGTCAATCGTCCGCAGAAATCCCACTATCCCGAGGTATCTCCGTTACTACGAAGGCGACGTCGACGCCTCTGGGAATTTGCAATTTGCATACTGAATCTCCTATGGCGCACGTTCAATATGTCAGATGGGAATAAGAGTGCAGTAGCAGGAATAAGTTTATCAGCGAACATTATATCAGTAATAAATGCTATCCAGTAACCCAATAGCCCAAGCAGACTCCCCGCTCGACCTATTATAGAGTCTATAGTCGTCGATCGCGGAATTGCTTGTACAAACCGACAATGATATCGTTTGCCGTTAGAGTAACGATGCTACAAGCGCGAAGCAAGTCAGCAGGGCAGACTGATGACCAGCAACGCGCAACGCTTACGTATGCGGCACGATGCGGAAGAAATGCGCCGTAGAGCCTGAGCTCTGGTCAATATGATTTCAATGCTGTATAGCATTCAGCAGCACCTTTGTACCACGCCAGAGGGCCTTCCGCCTTGAGCGTCTTCCAAAGACAGTCTATGGGGTTCTTGTACAGTGTGCCGACGTATTTGCCATTTGGCAGACGGTGCGTTGGTTGGTTGTACACGCGTGTCAATGCCTTGTGGAATGCATCAGCAGGCACTTCATGCACGCGGAGCTCACTCACAGTGTCAGCGGGCTGCATCATCGCAAGCTGCACCTCCATCAGCATCTTCAGCAAAGATATACCACATGTACACACTCACAACACAGACTCCGGATACCGAGCTGCTCAGCAAGAATGTCCATACACTATCGGCAGGAAGAATCCTGCGCTTAACCAACTGATTCTTGGTCCAGTTGTATGTGGGTAATTGCACCTATTTTGCGGGAATACAATTTAGATGACGTCATTATGGCCAATTTCCATCACGCACAGATGAGCCCATGGATGTTCGCAAGACGGCAGCGTCAACCCCACGCACGAGGCCGCGAAGGCCTTCCACACGGTATATCGTGCTGAGTGCATCGAAGCCGTCCTTGTAGTAGTGTTGGGTCCCTACAGGAAGGGCGGGGGAATATGCCTGTGCACTGAATAATGAGCTTACAGCAACGAACGCCAACCCTCCCCCCTCCCCAACGAGCACTGACCTGCATCCGCGCCTTGATCAAGAACAATGGGTTACCGAGAGACGCTGCTAGCGTAGTTGAGTGCACGCTGCCAGACTCTGAGGAGCTGCTCACCTCCAATGGCACCGCTTGTCGCGCCTGCAATAACTGAAGTGTATGGTCTTTGCTCGCTTGGAGAGACGCCTATTATATGATTAAGTCCTTGCCTGATAGGCTCGTAGAAGCCTGGAGTTTCGCTCAACAGCCACATAGCGCTAGAAGGTCAGAAGCGTACCAAGCCGAGCCCCGTTGAGCAGGGTCTACGCTGCATCGTAAGAACGGGTCCATTTCGGACAATCGTTGTTTACTTACTTGATAAAGGTACTCGCATGCAAGTCAGATTGGAGCGCATAGGGAGAGAGGGAAACTCACAGCAGGGCCCAATCCGCGCTGCATTCCCCGGATGCCTTCGTTTCGGAACGTCTTTGCGACAGCATCGAACGTGTTTTGGTACACCTTCACACCACCGTCCTTCGCGAGCTCTCCCTGCAGCTGTAGGCGAGTCTTTGCAACCTCAGCGGGGTTCGAGACGGTTACCTGCGCATTGTATGAGGAATACATGTCCCAATGAAACCGTGGCACATACCGCAACGCATCCTGCCAAGCCACCACAAACGAAGCTCTCCTTGGTGCTCAAGGGCACGCTCTGCGCTGCTCCAGCACTCATCGCGGCTTGCTGGTCTGTTAAGCGTCTCAGGGTGGTGGGGGGTAGCGGAAGAGGTGCACACAGCGACTTCCCTGCCAGCTCACGCGATACGGGAACCGTAATAGCGGATCAGATCAGGGCGAAGAGTCCGCTATATCAAACAGGGATGTCGGGGGCAGGCAAGGAGCGGGCGTAGCGCTGGAAGGATTCAATCCGAATTCGAGTCATCTTAGGTGGCAGAGTCGCGCTTATCCTCTCATGATGCGTGACTGGACGCGTCTGTCACGCGCCTCACAGGACGACGTGACCTCGAGTCTCAAGCAACCCGCAATTCCGCGTTCGCAAACACGACAACATTACTTGTCCTGCAGCTCTTTGCCCGTATCCCCACATACTCATGGAGATATCTGACATACAGGAGCCCGCGTGGTGCTCATCAGCCTGCGATCGCCATTTCATTAATCTTACTGTGTTAGCCGAGACGCGATGTGTCATGCTCGCGTCCGCGTTCTCATTCGCAAGAAGTCCGAGCGGCACGTCTCGAGCGCACACACATGGCGAGCCAACGGAAAGTAGACTTCAACAGATTCCTCAACAGTATATCCCGGCTAGAATTTTCGCGAAGCCTTCGCGTAACTAGCTACAGTGGGATGCCGAGCCTCTTTCCTTATCATGATCAAGATGTCCGAAACACGTACCGATAGCGTACCTTCGCTCGACACCTGCAATTGCAAGCTCCACTATAATCGTCGTGTCTTCGTAGTCTTGTACGCTTCTTATTGACTAGGATCCGCAAGTCTAGACGTCGAAAATTGGTCGAAGGTCGTCTCTGTTACAATTTGCTGGACGCTCATCGAAACATGGCTGAAAACCGCACACGGAGGGTACCCAATACCTCTGCTGATGTCGTGCCATGGTATTAGCCTGGCCCCCGCGGTAAACAACGATCATTTCCAGCGGCCCCTTTCTCTAAACTTATATCTGCGGTATCGATTGAAACCATACTGCTTGATGCGGGGTGTTGTAAAAGCGACCCTTAACTATCTCTTTTCACTTGTTCTGAAAGTCTGAAACAAATCAATGGTATAGATCGAGCATGTGGAAAACATTCTCTTTGAACACTGACACCGAGGAATGTGATGCCCGAGCAGTGAAAGTGTTCGTACCCTTTTAATTCAAACTCCGTAGGAGACTAGACTCGAAAATCCGTAAGAATGTATACCTGCAGTATAATCCGCTTCCAATGAGCATCGCACAACATGCCATTTCGCAACAGACGCAAATTGGGCTGTACAGGGATGATTTTGCAGCTCTGGTCAGATGTATACCGATCCCCGAGATCGTTGTACAGAAGCTATGGAGATGGAGAGCGTTACCAGCTAAACTTCCACCGAACTTGAGCGCAGGAGGAGTTGAGGCATGAGAGGCAAAAGTAGATTTGATTCTGGCATATGGATCGCAAAAGGGCCGACTTCGTCGAATGCGTGCGGCCTGCTCCTGCAGAAGGCCACCTTTGTCCGGGATGAGTGAATATATCCCGTGCCATTAACAGGGGTCCTCCTACCATGCCGCACGGGCTGGAAGCCACATATCATAATGCACCGTCACCCCGTATCATATCAGCGCACTTCTCGGCAATGGCATACACCAGCGCCTGCGGGTGCATCGCGGGCGTGCAGGGCAGCACGCTCGCGTCCGCCACGCGGAGTCCCGCGATCCCATGCACGCGCAGCGCGTCGTCGACCACGCCCGGGTGCGCGTCCTCCTCTGGCGCCATCCTGCAGCTCCCTGTGTAGTGGAACATCGTGTCTGCCCGCGCGCGTATGAACTTGTCCAGCGCCGCGTCGCTCGAGACGTCGGGCACGACAAGGCCGTCGATCGGGTAGCCGGATGCGCGCATCGAATGCGCAAGTGCGACGGTTACCCGCAGCGCGGCACGGAGGGCGACCCAATCCCCTGGCTCAGTGAGGTATTGCATGTTGTAGATGGGAAGCACTGCGGGGTCCGAGGAAGATAGTTGTATGGAGCCCTTGGATTTTGCCACTAAGAGCGCTGCGTTGAGCCCTACGCAACCTTTGGATTTGTCCATTTTCGCACTCTCCGGGTCCGCGATTGGAGCCTGCAGCGTAGCCAGTCACACATAGCACTATCATGCATGATCACAGACGTACGAGAAAGACCGCAAAGTCAGGTAGGTTATCAGGGTTGTATGGATTGAGCTGCTCTTCCGTCAATGCGCTAGACTTGCCTTCCTTATCGATCAGCGATGACAGACCAAAGATCTCCACCTCGGCGAGGGTGCACAGGAACCATCCTGTGCCGCGCCACACATAGTTGTAGATCTCCCGCAGCAGTGTGAGCGGACGGCGAACCATCGCCCAGAGTGAATCGGACAGCGGACAAGCGTATGTAGTCTGTACAATCACATGGTCTTGCTATAAGTTTGCATGAGCAGAATGCATCACAGTACAGATAACAACGCACGAGATATTGGCCCACGCCCGGCAAGTCTTTGACGACACGAATGGCCTGCTCACGAAGATGATGCTTTGGCCCTACCCCACTGCTACGTATCAGGCAACGTCCCACGAGCCGTACACAAGACATACCTGAGCATGAGTAGCTGGGGCGTATGCAGCGCACCGCACGCAAGCACGATCTCCTTCCGCGCCGTAATGACGCGCTTCTGACCACCCATGATGCCCTGTAGCATGACGCCCTCTGCGCGAATAGCGCCTGAATCGCTCTCAGAGAACTCGAGCTTGTGCGCGAGCACGTTCGTGCAGACGTGCAGGTTCTTGTGCGCCTCCACGTAGGAACGCGGGAGGTACGCACGGAAGGACGATTGTCGCCTGCCTGCGGCATCGAGAGTATATTGAATCTTGTTAAACCCGATGCTCGGCTCGAAAGGGGAATGCATATCGATAATATCGGAGAAACCGATCCGTCTTGCCGCCTCAGCTGCTCTGTGATGATGTAAGAAAATGCAAAGCCATGGGCAAGAAAACCCAGTCAACACCATCTTCCTTACCTTCTGGAGGACTCATAGTTCCACTCCTGGAACGATCTCACTTGCAGAGGACCTAGATCGCGGCTAGTGGTTGAGATCTGCTCATGAAATTTCTGGCGAACATACCATCAAAGCCATGATACTCCTGCGGTACGGGCCCAGTCCACCGCTCGGACTTCTTGAAGTACGGCTTGATCTCTTCGTATGACCAGCCTACTCGGCCTTGTCGGCTCCATGCATTGTACTCAGCGGGAACACCGCAGGTATACTGATCGCCGTTGATACGCGTCGCCCCGCCTAGTCCCTTCCCACACACGAGCGAGACAGGACGTCCTAGTGAGGTGTTGTAGGTGGACTGAAGAATATCGCTGTGTCTGCCATCGGAGATCTGATGGATAGATAACAAGGGGGTAGAGTGAAGGAAGCTGATGAAGATGAGAGTTGTCAATGGGGAGCGGCTTTGGGTGGAAGTTGGACTTACGAATCTGCAGCGTCACCTCTCTCGATCAGTAGCACCGTACTCTGACCGTCCTCACTGAGACGTCGGGCGAGTACGCATCCCGCATTTCCGCCTGTTGGACAAATGTGGCTCAATACTTCATTATCTGCGGCCCGGAGATTGGTCACATACCGCCCACGACGATGTAGTCATATTGCGCTCCTAATGCATGCAATGCATGTTGGGGGTATGCGGTGGTGAATGGCCACATTGAGTTTATCGGTCGGGGAATCATGGCCCCTCGGCCCCCCACCCGTGCGACTTTATTACGGTAGCAAAAAAATATTTCGAATTCGACGCCGTGCTGCAACAGTGTGTTGAAAATTCCAACTCCTTTTGCTATGATCTATAGGCGCATGTTTGAGTTCATTCGGGCTGCAGATGGTTGTACGGGAAAAGGGCATTGTATATACAAGCTGCTAACATTGTCAGTCTTACTTCCAGAGATATACGAGCACACGATCGCGATCAAGATCCCGATCTCGTAACGGCGTCTACTTTCGAATCGGCACGCTTTCACCTCATTCTTCATTCTGTCTAGACAATCCCCAACCTGCTTCAATTACCTGTCTGAACTGCTCTGAATCCTCAATATACTAAATGGACAGCAGCGAAGGGCCGTCGACGGTCTTATCCCCCGAAAACACAAGAGAGGATACCATACAAGTCGGAAACACGCTTCTGCTCAGACTGCCCAGCGGCGACATAAAGACGTGGAAGTTAGAGGAAAACGCGTACGTGCCGCGCAGAGACCATGTCAACGCCCACTTAATCATCCATAGCACAGCGAATCTCGGCAAATTTGGGTCCTTCCATGCTAATGAGCTCATAGGCCAGCCGTATGGCCTGACGTACGAAATCGTTGACAAGAAACTCAAGGTCGTACCTCCTCGAACCTTGCAGGAAGTAGGTAGGAATCCTCTGCTGCTGCAAAGTTTACAATCTGACTTGTTAATGCAGAGGACACCGATGCAACGAACGAGCTCATCAACGACGGGCAGTTTGTCCAACCGCTCACGTCGGAGGAGATCGAGGCCCTGAAAAAAGCAGGCGTTCATGCAAAGGTGGTTGCGCTGGTATTCGTTCCAGGATAAGAGTCGTAACTGTCTGTCACAGGAAATTATCAATAGGCAAATTGAGCAGCATGCAAATTACTCGCTCAAAACGGAGTACAGCAAAGAGAAGTACAAGAAGCGCAAGGAAGCCAAGTCCGTTCCCAAAATCCTGCCTCCTTATAATTGCTAACCTGTAGACAGGTATTCGAGGATTTTCACAGTCATTGACCCGACCATCTTCAACGTCTGCGACTACTGGTTCACGAAGGACCAAAACCGACTCCGCGACATCCGCCCGGACGCTCTTTCGCAGATGATAAACATGGCAAACATCCGCCCGGGTGGCAAATACATTGTCGTGGATGACGCGTCTGGCATCATCGTCGCGGGTGTCCTCGAGAGGATGGGCGGTAAGGTTTGGTCGTCTTTGCATTTTCCGAATCTCGCTGAATCAAAATCGCGGTTATCTACAGGACAGGGCCGACTCATCACGATCTGCGACGTCGACTCTCCGCCTGCGTACCCCGTCATGGTGCATATGAACTTCAAGAAGGGGGTCACGGAAGTCATGTCCTCCCTCAACTGGGCAACTGCCGAGGAGGAGTACATGCCGAGTGAGTATGACGCCTCATGGTGAGCCGTCGTGTGCCGATATTGATAGCGTGCAGTCGCTGCGTCTACGGAGCCATCGTCCGGGAAGATCAAGTCCGAGGCGCAAAGGACGCGCCTGAACAAGCGGAAGCTCGTAGCCGACGCGCTTATGCAGACGCGCGAAGAGCTTTTTGCCGGGGAGTTCGATGGGTGAGCCATTCTGCACCAGACGCCGTTTGTGAACTGACGAAGTAGCAGTTTGTTAGTGGCGAGCCAATACGACCCATACTCCATACTAGAGAAGCTCTCCCCGTACCTCGCCGGCTCCGCGTCCATAGTTGTTCACAGCCCTCACATCCAAGTATGTATGTTCCTGCTGTACGTTTCATTACTGCTCTCTTATAGCACGCTGCAGATTGTCACGGACCTGCAGAATAAGCTGCGGGAATTGCCCCAGTATCTGGGGCCTGCGGTGACCGAGCTGTGGCTACGTCGATACCAGGTGAGTTCAACCGGCAGAAAAATATCGCTCTTGGATTGACACGCCCTCGCAGGTACTACCCGGACGCACACATCCGTTGATGAACATGTCCGGGTCAGGCGGTTTCATCCTGCATGCTATCAATATGTACGTACTCTCTATCCTCTTCACTGTCTTCGGAGTCCTGAATGACTCTGTTAGCTATGATGACCCAGCTGCTTCATCAGTCTCTGCACACCGGCAGAAAGCAAAGAAGGCGAAGCATGAGGCCGACGCATACAAGACCGAGCGCAGTAGCACTGTCGCAACGGCTAGTCCTGCTCCTTTATCCGGCCCTGCGACGCCCCAACTAGAGACCACTGTCGACAGCAACGAGACATCATGATGTTCATCCCCCAAAAGTACTGTAAAACAATAGTATACATTATACACGGGTATAGGGGTGGTCCACAAGACATGGTGGTTAACAACTGAACAACAAAACTTGTGATCATGTCGAGTCGGTGAACAGAGCTGTGAAAATCTACGGCGGATAAGATCTTAGATGTCAGAGTCAAGAGTACATCGAGCAAGAACGCACCTCATCCACGATGGTGTACAGAAGATGCTGGTTCAGGCGGCGATTCTGGAGAACAGCGAAGATCCTTCGTGCCCCGCGGCGTGCGTTGGATCGTCCAATCATATTGGCAACGAGGTCTTTACGCTGGACGTCAGTCAATGTACAACGAGGATAAACGGCAATACTGACCAGGCATCAGCGCAGACAATTTGCGATTCGCTTCGTCTCTGGTGTGCAGCTTTTCCTCAGGTGTGCGCGGCGTGCCCGCAGGTTTCAGCTGGCCACTAGGCCACAGACCGTCTCGGAATATATGGATGTATGAGAGAAAATGAGGCTCGTCCATATATGCCTTGAATGTCTCGCGCAACTTCCTATTACATTGTTGAGAATAGCCATTACTGATATGTAAACAACTTACCGCTCGATGGTGTCTCCGAAAACCTGTTGCAAGATTATGACTATAGCTTGCCTCCGCAGCCAATTATTCTTCTTGTCAAGCTCGAACACGGCCAACACCAGATCACATATGGGCGAGGAGAACGTCGAGCTGCTTGTCTCTCCCTGTAGAGGCTTCAGATCCCCAGAGAGATGGAGAATAGCATCCTCAGAACCAGACTTTCCGGATGCCTTGAGGGCCTGCGTGACGAGATCCTCGTCTTGAACGCCGGTACCAACGATTCCGGCAGATTTGGCAGCCTGTGTCGCCAGACGCTGTATGATGACGTCCAGCATGGACGGCCCGAAGAACATGTCGTCGATGCTTTCAGCAACAGACTGGTACACAGAACGAACGAGCCCTTTACTCGGAGCAGAGGAGTCTGGTTTTGATCCGGGCACTAGCGAACTTGAAGCAATGAAAGGCGAGTCACGCGACAAGAAATTACGCAGTTCGTCGCTCTCACAGACTGCAGGAATTGCAATCAAGCTCTGTGAAGGCAGGTG
The DNA here is from genome assembly GCA_029448655.1 of Wolfiporia cocos. NCBI lineage: Eukaryota > Fungi > Basidiomycota > Agaricomycetes > Polyporales > Phaeolaceae > Wolfiporia > Wolfiporia cocos. The sequence continues at coordinate 792,169 of JACCLO010000002.1, forward strand.
TCACCAAAATCACTCAGGACAAGATGAGGTAACCCACTTGTAGATATCTTTCTAACGCAATGCGCCGTTGGTCCACGAAGCTTCCAGACAACGAAGTGACAAGACGTTTCCCGGGGAAGTCTAGCTGTCGCACCAGAGCATAACGCTCGCGCAGCTTCGTATGCATGTTGAAGAATTCATTGTATCTCCGGGCGACGACCCAGCCAGAAGAGAATGTCCTGTCTGACGCGAGTTGCTGCACTTCGACAAGGTAGCGCACGACCGATTTCCCGTCCTCCTCGCCAACTGTCGAGTTCACAATCGCAACCTTAGTACGATCTGAGAGCAGACGGTTAGCCGACTCCTGCTGCTCGTACTGTGTCTTCTGGAAATTGAGCTCTCGCAATTCTCGACGAAGCGATGACCGGGATTTTCGCAGCAGCCGGAGCTCTTGTGCGTCGCCTGTAAGCTCCGCCTTCTTAATGAGGGTGTCAAGAAGCGCGTCTTGAGACTGGAGCGTCTCGATCTTGCTTGCCAGGCGCGAGATCTCGTGCGAGAGCTGTAGGTCCCCCGGGCCTGCCAGTTGGAACGAACCATGCGCTTTATCATCGTCCTCGGGTCTGTCTGTGTCTGTTTCTTCGTCGATCTCTTCGTCAAAGATAGCCGATCGTTTACCGTTTCCGGTACCCCGAGACGCGGGGAGCGAAGCACTGTGTACACTTTCAGACAATGAACTTGGGCGCGGTTCCTCATGCTGTTTGTCCAGAGCAATGATGTCGGTCAGCGCTGCGTGGATTGCCTCCATCCTTCTCGACTGCTCTGTGATCTGGTCGATGCTCGAGTCATCCGGGTCATCGAACAGCGGGGCACGCGCCGTCGACGCGTTGCGCGAGTCGGGCGCGGGTGACATCAGCAGCTCCAAATTCGACGCCGAAGGCCTCAACGGTGCGCTCAGTATCGGTGCGGCGGCTGGTGTTGCTGGCGGCGACTTCTCCAGCCGCAGCGGATTGAGTAGGGGAGGGATGCTAGTTGATGATGCCGAGCTCACCCTTGGGATAGACAGTCCGCCCTCCCTGTGTGCAGCGAACGAGCGCTGCGACGCGCCGGAGGGAGCCCTAGACACCACAGGCTGCTCCTGCGGAAGATGTGCCGAACTCTTCCGGCCATTTGCCTCGACGTCCCCGACGACGCGGAACCAGAGCTCCGACTGCTGGAATCCCTCAAAGTCATGCTCCATCTCGCGCTCGACCTGCCGCTGCGCGAGCATCACACTCCGGCGCACGCGCCGCTCTACAGCAGGTCCGGGTATGCCCTCGCCGCGGCCAAATGCACGGATCGTATTGACGTGCTTCTGCGTGATTGGTGCGAGGACGGGGTCCGGCGCAGGCCCCGAAAAGTAGAGCTCGTTCAGCATCGTGATGTCCTCCTTGAGCGTCGCCGAATGCGCAGCATCCAGCACGGGCTCGTCCTCGTCATCTGAGCCGCTCGAGTCAACCGACTCGAGCGGGTTCTTGAAGCTCTCGACAGTGAGCCAGAACTGAACGAGGAGTGCGCGCCGGCGACGGTCCATGAATTCCATAAAGTAGGATAAGGAGCTTGGGTTCATTAGGACGTCACGCAAGGTCAGACGGGAGGCCGCTCCAGTATCTTGGTAGGATGGCTGGCGCTAGTGGATGGCAACCGTTTATACACTCGTTGAGAGCAGAGGCATTCGCACCTACCGGCTCTGCTTCGCCGCCCAACACTACAATGCGCTTCTCGACTTTACGTTTTGCGGTGTAGAGCCTGTCCAGGAACGCCACATAATCTTCAGTTTTCTCACCATCAATCCAGTCGTCCTTCTCGTGGTCAGCTGTATGTGGTCGGTATTACATCTATACCGCACGCGATAGCGATATAGCATACACACCGAACAATGCCCTTGTTCGCCTGATCTCGCCCATAATATCGTTCTTCAGCCGTCTCGCATCAAGCAGGGAACTACACCGATTAATGCTGCGCAAGAACGACTCGAATTGTCGTGCATCTGTCCTGACGGTAATTGTCTCTGTAGTAGGTGACCTTGGCTCGGCCACATGGGTGTTCGGGCGAGGCAATTGCGCCTCCAGTATGTTGCGCACCTTCGAGACCAGTCTCCTATGGGACGCCGAACACGTATGAACAGCGCGTAATGTATGTCAAGCATCTCACATACTGCTGGCGAATCGCTGCACCCGCCTGAAGACGATGAGCATAGTCTATCCTTTCGAGCTCGGACAGAATACGACATCTTCACTCACCACAGAGTCAATCGACCGGTTCCAGAAATCGGGATCGGCGAGCATGTCCATGGCGGGGTAAAGCACCGCGCACGCAACGATCTCGCGAACGACGATCCGTATCGCTTGGCTCTTAGCCTCCTTCTCAGGCAGGATGGCGGGGAGCGCTTTGTCCACGAGCTCGCGAAGGTGGCTCTCCTCAGTCTGTTTCGTGAACGTGGTCGAGAGGTTATCTACAGCACGATGAAGCTTTCCGGAACCCTTTCCAGCGTAGCGACTTGCTAGCAGCAAATCAAGCTCCTCGGACTGCGTAAGCCTGCGCTCGAGTCCTGCCCCGCGAAGAGCGACCTCGGACTGCCGGAACTGCTCGATGTGTGCAGTAATCTTGGGGACGATGCGTTTGACAAGGAGAGCGGATATATCCACGGTCGCTACCCTGCTGAGTAGCTGCTCTACAGAGCTATGGAGGACAGACGAGACAGCAGTGGGAAAGGACGGAGATGAGGAAAGCTCCTTGTACCATACCAGCACAAAATCCCGCACGATCATGATCAGGATGTCATTCAAGGCAGAGGATGTAACCGGGGATTCTGGGCAGAGAGGCGGTAGAGTCTGCGGAGCCTTGTGGGACCATTGCGAGCGTGTTAGCACGGCCTGCCAAGCCGCAGGGGTAGAGAATGCGAGCGGCCTCGCGGCGTACGGCAGCGCGTTTTGTGCCGGTGGCCTGTATGCATCGAGCACATAACCAAGATAGATGTTCAGCAGTAGAAAACCGACAACACTGAGTACAAGCAACACGGGCAGCAGCAAGGCGAGCGTAATGGGTGAGGACGCAATGCGTGCGGCAGTAGGTAGAGCAACTGCAAAGAAAGCAACGGCAATAGAAGCGCGTTTGCTGATGAAAGGCATTGGTCAGGGCATTCCAGCTTGAATCCCCTGTGGTTCTTGCAGGAGAGTGAGTACTTGGAAACTGCAGTAGACGCCCAATATCGGTTAACCTCTAACTGGGCGCTCACATACGCTCTCTTTGCCTCCGTCGCCATGAGTGACAGTGCCGAGGTCGAGCTGGACCAAATTACCAAGAAAACTCAGATTGATGGCTGGACTACTCTTCTACCTGACCAAGTATCACAACTAGTCCATGCATTTCTACCGTCTCGCCCATCGTCCCTACGTACCAAGGCATACATTGCTCTCTCAGCAGTGTGTCAGCGGCTTCGGAACCACTCCTCTTCGAATGACAAGGAGCCAGATGCTGCGATAGAAGCTACGCGCAGGCTGTTCGGCCCACCAGTTTCCTCGCGACTTTCAGACACTACCGAGGGCGAAGTCCTTGCGGGTACATCCTTCTTGACTGCATTATTTGAGGTTGACTGGCAAGCTGCGTCATCTATCTTTCGAGAGGAGGGGACGGTAGAATCTGTGTCAGATGCATTGGACTTGTTCTCTGGCTCAGCCCTCATAGAACGAGCAATGGCTCATCTGCTCGCGCAGGCCAGCGGCCATAAATCCTGTCGCGCGTTGATCTCATCCCAACACACTCAATGGTTGACAAAGCTATCTCGTCGAACAGAGGATAATAGTCTGCGCGCTGCAGCGGCAGTTGCCCTTGTCAAACTCTCGCGCGGGGCTGGTGCTGATGCGGCCGAGGTCGTTGGAAGCCAGACGCAAGCACCCACCACCACTGCGGATGACGACCTCGTTAGGATGATGACACGGCTTGTAGTTAGTGGCGACGACACATCCTTGGCAGACGCGATCGAAGGACTTGCGTATATGAGCACGGATCCGCACGTCAAAGAGATGCTCGTGGACGACTCACCTTTCCTGAAGCGCTTATTCTCTGTTATTCCTCGCCGGAAGGGCTCCGCTGCTCTGTTGCTGGAAGACACTACCAAGTCTCCTGTTTATGGTGTCTCCGTCATCATACATAACCTCTGCGCATATCGGCCTCGCCTTACCGAAGAGCAAGCTCAGGTTGTGAAACTAAGACGTATGGCTAAGGCACAATCCTCATCCGGTACTCCGCAGGAGCTGGAAGCTGACCCCTCAGACGATGACGAGCACGTCAAGGCTAGGGGTAGGAAACTCGTCAGTTGTGGTGTCCTTGATGCCCTCACAGCGGCTGTGCGAGCTACCGACAGTCGTGCCGTCCGACTTACAGTCGGGAAAGCCCTACTTGGCCTCATCGAGGACAAGGATAACCGCGGAAAAGTCCTGCAAGCCGGCGGGGCAAAGGCATTAACCTTGATCATCATTGGTGTATTGCCTTCTACGAAGTCTTCTCAATCATTACAGTCGTTACAGCTGGACGCCTCGGACATCGAGCCTATGCAGGCACTAGCGAAACTCGCCATCACTGCGTCTCCCTTACAGGTATTCGGTCCGAATGAGGGTGCACTCTACGACGCCGTCCGCCCCTTCGCGCTCATGCTTGTGCACCCGTCTGCGAACCTGCTTCAGCGCTTCGAGGCGCTCATGGCCCTCACCAACCTCGCTTCGTCAGGCGGCGCAGTCGCGTCTCGGATCGCGCAGGCAGACGGGCTGCTGAATAAGGTCGAGATGCTCATGCTCGAGGAGCACGTGCTCGTGCGGCGCGCCGCGACGGAACTCATCTGCAACCTCGTCGGCGGATGCGAGGACGTGTGGACGCGCTACGGCGGGACAAAGGCGCCTGGAGCGAAGTCGCGTCTGCAGGTGCTTGCCGCGCTGTGCGACGTCGAGGATGTACCGACGCGAATGGCCGCTGCGGGCGCGCTTGCGGTCGTCTCTGCGTCGCCGGACGCGTGTGAGCTACTGCTCGAGCTGCAGCGCGAGCGGCACCGCGTGCTGCCCATTCTGGGTCAGTTGGTCGATCCCGGGGTCGTATCCCCTCCGCCTGTCGGTGATGACGTCGAGCCGGATGATGACGAGGAACGGGAAAGCCCTGTCTCTGATCCGGGACTCGTGCATCGTGGGGTGGTGTGTATCCTCAATCTATTCATGGTGGTGCGAGAACCAGCGAAGCGCACCGAGCTAGCGACGGAGGCAGATCGTATAGGAATCGTGCGGGCACTCGTTGATGTTGTCAAATCATCCCCCAGTAACTCGCCTGCATTAAGGCCGGCAGCAGAAGCAATCAAGTGGCTACTAGGGAGTGGTGTCGAGGTCACTATCTAAGACGCAGGCGTACGCTAGTGGAAGGAGTTCGGGGATTCAGTTCGCATCTATACCAGACATCTGTGCGTAGGAAACACCGAACTAAATCGACTGCTGCAATCTCAACACCTTCATCCGTGCATTTCCGGACACATGCCCGAATGAGGGAACATCTCAACTACCTCAGATACCTTCCGATCTCTTCGCAAGATCATCGGTTATGATCAGCAATAACTCTTTGTGGCGCACAGGTACATGCTTCCGCTTCACGGGCCAGGATCCGCTGGGCGACAACAGTCTTGATGCTCTGCAATATTATCTATCATCGCGCAAGATGGTGACTTCGCACATGTCTAATTTCAGACGGCCCAGACCCGTGAATGTGAGCTACATCATAGCTGACAGAAAGACAAACACCACATATAGTGCGGCTACTCACAGCGGCATCGTCGTTGCTGGCTACACGGAGTAGCCGCGTTCCGCTGGGTCACCATTCTTCGGAGTATGTTTCGTACTCTCTCGTCTCATGATCGCGCGTATGACCTTGTTTGATCTCTGCATGACCCTTGGGCGCTCGCACTGGATCTAATTCATCAGTGCCCTATCTCTCCCTCGAAGCATAGTCTGAATATATATCAGTCCAAGTACCCTCAATGTGCCTTGGCCTACTTAGATATCGTCTGTCACGTCCATGCCTGCACCAACATACGTCGCGGCCTCTCTGACCGAGCTTGTAGCCATCCGAGCTCGTATGTACATTCCTACCTCCCTGCTCAGTCCATCTTCTTATTGTTGACTAGGTGATCAGCCAAACGATGTTGCTATTTATACAGGAATAGATGAACCTGGTGATCTCATGAGAGGCATCACGTATGTGCCCTCTACCGACATAATCTCCGATACACCGTTCAGAGCAGCACTGAATCTGCAGATATCTGCAAGTACAGCGAGCAGTTGATCGTCTATGCACGCACTACAGTGGACAGGGTTTATTGCCACCGGTTGGCCCGAACGGTCTTCCTCCGCCGCAGACCATAGCGGTGCTGACCTCGACCGCGATCGACGAATCTTTCCTCGAGATCGCGCTCGCCAAGCTCGGATTATCGCCTCTCCTGCTTTCCGTGAACAATTCTGTTCCCGCAGTTGCACACTTGTGCAAGATAACCAATTCGACTCACCTCATTTACGGATTCAGATTCCTCGCAGAAGCTAAGGAGGCGCAGAGATCACTCGCCGAACAAGGATACCAATTAGAGATCGTGCCCGAGAGGCGGTTCCCTATCTGGGGTCCTGAAGGCGTCGATAAAAGCAATATACAGCCCTACCCACCTGCCTTGCAGCCCCAAGATGAGAGAGATAGAGCCGCAGTCATCTTGCACTCTTCCGGATCGGTACGTCTCAAATTTGTTCTTGCAGGAGCATTACATCTGACACAGAACTGGTAGACTGGATTCCCTAAGCCTGTATATATCACCCACTTCGCGATGATCGCGAACCTGGCAGGCTTTGTCGCAAAGCCTGGATTCAGTGCTCTCCCAGTGTACCACGGGTTTGGTCACTACAGTGTGTATGTGTTTCTACAGCTTGCTAGAAAATGATGACCAAATGGCGCCAGATTCCGCTGCTATTATGCTGGCGTGCCGTTCGCCCTCTTCCCGCCACATTTGCCTCTCACGTCTGCGAATATATGCAAAGTCATCAAGGCAACCCCGATCCCTTGTCCTCTTTGCTTTGCTGTGCCATATGTCATCAAGGTCGACTAACTGGTATACATCATAAGAAAAGTGATGTGCTGATGCTATGAGTAGTTACTTGCAGAAACAGAAGAGGGCGTGCAGGCCCTTGCCGCGTTTGAAAGCGTCACTTTTGCCGGCGCCGCTGTTCCGGTAGGCTACATAGCAGCGGGGCGTGCTAATTATTCACTGACCACAGCACAAATGCTTAGGATGATTTGGGAGACCGGTTGACTGCAGCCGGCGTCAATATCAATGCTATCTACGGCACCACGGAGGTAGAACAGATACATTTCCTATATCCAAGTTGTAATCCAACACACTTACAATTACATGTCCAGACTGGGTCACTGCTTGGGTCGAAGCGCGATTTTGCGAAGGACAAGGCCTGGAACTGGCTGAGAGCGGAAGGCCCGATTGCGGACCACCTCGTGATGGAGGACCGCGGCGAGGGTACCTACGAGTCCATCGTAAAGGACGGGTGGCCCGCCAAGACCCAATCTAATCGTCCTGACGGATCATATGCGACTAAAGACCTGTTCGTGCGGCACGAGGAGCACCCCAACTGGTATAAATATATCGGACGGCTCGACGACACTCTTGTACAAGTATTGGGTGAGAAGACAAACCCAGGTACATATTCTACCCTTGGGTTGCGCGATGATTGGAGCTCATGTAGGCGTGTCGGGAAGTCCCTATTGAACTCGCCATACGTGGTAATAGTCCATACGTAGAGGAGGCGATTGTGTTTGGCGAGGGTCGGCCGCAGGTTGGCTGCTTGATCCTGCCGTCTGAGCTGGGCAAGGACCTGTCGAAGGACCATGCTGCATTTTTGGAAACGATCTGGCCGGTGATTGAGGATGCCAATGCTCAGGCACCTACACACTCGCGCATTTTGCCGGAGATGGTCTATATTCTTGAGTATGTACTTCGCTCTCGTGTCACGCTCACTCAGACGGACTGATATCATGCTACAAGCTATGGCACCCAGGTACTTCGTGACATGATTGTGTTATAAGTCTCGAAGTTTGACAGATCTGACGAGCACTCAAGATTCCTCAAGCTACGAAAATGTCAATCTTGAGACCGGCATGTTACGCTAAGTTCAAAGACATCATCGGTACGCATATTCATTATGCATCTCACAAATCCTGCTCATTCTCCGGATCATTCAGATTCAGTCTACGATCGCTTTGAGAATGGTTCTGGAGCAACGAAGCTGAATCTATCGCAGCCTGAGTTGGAAGACTTCATCTACAAGGCTGTGACACAGACACTGGGGGCCGCCAAGGCAGCGAAATTGACGAAAACATCCGATCTGTTCGCGTTTGGCGTGGATTCGCTCCAGTCCACACGGATTCGGAACATCTGCCAGAAGGAACTAGAGCTGAACGGGCAGAGTCTTGGGCAGAATGGTGAGGTGCTGCCATAGCATCGTTCGCGACAAATGTATTCATCGCCCGATTTGCAGTGGTCTATGAGAACTCATCAGTTGAGAAGTCTGTATAGTTTCTCTCATATATCGACGAGATATTGATGGTCTCTTCTATAGGCTAGCTGCTTATATCATCGCTGTCCGGGCGGGCAGGGATACCTCCAAGTCCGATGAGCAACAACACGCACTGATGTTATCTATGGTTAAGAAATGGAGCTCGAAATTCGATTTGAGCAAGACGGCCTCACAAAATGGGCACACACAGACATCTGCTCAAACGGTGGTCTGTATAGAAACCTTCCTTATTTCTGATCCTCCATCTAAGCTATTTGGAACTAGGTCCTGACGGGTGCCACCGGATCTCTCGGTGCACATATCCTGCGGCAGCTCCTCTTTTCCCCAAGTGTCTCTCGCGTCATATGCTTGTCTCGCGCCAAGTCGCACGCCGATTCTCTTGAGCGGCTGAAGGAATCTCTGCGGACCCGTCGGCTGCACCTCACTCCTGAGCAGTGGGAGAGGATCGAGTCCTATGCTGTGAACGTGAACGAAGACCAACTCGGCCTGTCGGCGGATGAATATGCCCATGTTGTGTCGCAAACAACATCCATCATTCATGTATGTATTTCTCAAATGTCCCTGCCAAACCTCATCATAAGCGATTGACCAGAACGCATGGCCCGTTAATTTCAACATGGCCGTCGACTCGTATGACGAGCATATTGGGGGAGCCCTGAATCTAATCAACCTGTGTCTGCGCTCGCCGCACCCGCAGAAGCCGTCATTCTTCTTCAGCTCATCGATCGCAGCTCGTGTTGGATCTCCCGATCCTGTGTGCGAGGAGGACTTCCCGTCCTCTCCTGCCACCGCTCTCGCAACTGGATATGGGCGGAGCAAATGGGTAGTAGAGAAGCTGTGCGAGCGCGCTGCAAAGGAAACGCCGGTCCACGTCGGCGTCCTACGCATCGGCCAGCTTGTCGGGGACACTCAGAAGTGCGTCCGCGACGCGTGTACGAGACTTGTGTGAGATCGCTGACTGGTCATGCAGCGGTGTCTGGAACGAGACAGAGGCCTGGCCACTGATGTTCAGGTCTGCAAAGGCTACTGGTGTCCTGCCTCAGCTGGGTGAGGTACGTTGCACCCAGAATGTATATACCGCCCAGGTCTGACGACACGGTTTCAAAGCGTCCGCAATGGCTACCTGTGGATATCGCCGGCCACGCCATCGTAGAGATTGTGACGCAAGAGGAATCACCCAAGGCTGCTGTGTACCACATCCTCAATCCCAATTTGGCGAGCAGCTGGGTCGACGTACTAACAGGTCTCAAGAAAGCGGGGGTCGAGTTCGACGTGGTCAAGCGTGAAGAGTGGCTGGATAGGCTATCCAGGTCAGACCCAGATGGCGAACGCAACCCAGCGATCAAGCTTCTGGTTAGTCCTTCAGATTTCTTGGCTACCTCGGAACTAGTGCTCAAAGTGATCCTATTTCTAGGCATATTACCGGAACAGGTTCGGCAGGGCGAGAGAGCGACCACCAATGGACTTCCGCGTCGACTTCACAACGAAAGTCGCACCCAGCATCGCGAACTCACCTGCAATTTCGGAGCAGCTGATTGGCAAGTGGGTGCAGCACTGGCGCGAGATAGGCTTTTTTGCATGAGTGGAACAGAGCATCGAGATCGCCATAGATCACGAGAAATCCCGAGACCGCTCATAGACATAACACGAGTGTGGATTATGTTCAGTCTGAGAAATTTGCGAATTCCAGATGCTCGCAGCTGTCTCTGATGGCGCCAGGATCGAAGCAAGAGGAGATGTTTGTGATGTCATGAACAACTTGTCTAAGGAGGAAGCCGTGTTCAGTGGCTTCGCCCGCATGCCCTGCAGGAGTACAGGAGTGTTCTATTGTGGAGATGATCGTGAGGGCTTGGAGAGGCTAGCGATATTCTATTCCGGCTGGGCCGCAGGTACCACAGGTCGCCACCGATTGCATATGCTGTAAATGCATGTCAGGGATCCCTTTTCGAGATGGAGCTCCAGGCAAGAGGCAAGAGGCAAGAGGCAAGAGACCTGCTCATCCAGGCAGAGTCGGATGCAGGGGGCCTATATCTGGTATTAACGTTGCTCTCTACGGCGCTTTGTGACATGCAGACTCGATGTACCGTAAACCAGAAGGCCGGAGAGCCTCGAGCAACCCTAAATACTGCTTTGAAAGGACGACAGTACCTGTAGCGTCGAAGATGTGCTGCACAATGCAGATCATGAATGGTAGAGCTGAAGAATAATATTACACATTTATACTGTCGGCGAAAGTCCGCAGCTAGCCGAACGCGACCGTGTGGAAGCGCGCACTGATCTCGACCGTCGACGTCAACTGCGCTGCCCAGAGTCAGCTCAACCACCATCTACCTGATAGACTTGCTTTACTCTGGTCTCAGCGGCTTCATTGGCTTTGTGGGCCTAGGACCAATTATCGCTGGTTACGCGCTCGAGTGGCTCTCTGTACGCGTTCCAAACACGCTGTAGTCATTTAGAGACCACATTGTACTGTTGCTGCGGTAGTGGTCGCACAGTTGCCCTCTCTTCATAGTTATGGTCAGTTCATCGGCAAGTTATACCCTGCTGCTCCTATATCCTTTCTCTGTGCAGGCACCGTCGAAGAAGGCTGGCAAGAAGGTCGCCGCCACGGCTAAGAAGGCCGATGGCCCCGCCAAAGTAGCCAAGGTTCGCGTGAACCCTTGTCTGTATAGGTCCGTAATTATACATCACCTTGCTTGTAGGCGGACTGGAAGGAAGGCTTCAAGAAGAAGCAAGTCGGCGTGTCTGATATGACACTATTGACTACGATCACGAATGAGGCTATCAACGAGAACCTGCAGAAACGATGGCAGAATGGCGAGATTTACACATACATTGGCGGCGTGCTCATCTCTGTCAATCCTTTTAAAGGTATGCACACGATACCGTAGTGCGTGTATTTGCCTCAGACATCGTACAGACCTTGGTATCTACACGGATGAGGTCTTACAGAGATACAAGGGCAAGAACCGGCTTGAGGTTCCCCCACATGTCTTCGGCATTGCTGAATCTGCATATTACAACATGAATGCGTACCACGAGAACCAATGTGTCATCATCTCAGGAGAGTCCGGTGCCGGAAAGACAGAGGCCGCTAAGCGCATCATGCAATATATCGCCGCCGTCTCTGGTGGTCAGGATAGCAGTATACAGGAGATTAAGGACATGGTTCTCGCTACGAACCCGCTGCTTGAGAGCTTTGGATGTGCGAAGACACTCCGTAACAACAACTCAAGTCGTCACGTACGTTTCCTCCCTGTTCCCTCGAACTCCAGCTCACCCTGCGTAGGGAAAATACCTCGAGATCATGTTTAATGATCACGGCGAGCCAATCGGAGCACAGATCACAAATTATCTGTTGGAGAAGGGTCGTGTAGTGGGTCAAGTCGAGAACGAGCGGAACTTCCACATCTTCTACCAATTCACAAAGGGTGCTGATGCGACCCAACGAGGTCAGGACGATCCCTCTGTTACTGAGCTTACAGCCTAACTCGAACCATCAGAGACATACGGCCTACAAGGGCCAGAGGCCTACGCATATACCAGCTTGAGCAACTGTCTGGAGGTGCCAGGCATTGATGACGTGCACGATTACAGCGAAACGATTGTGAGGTTTGTTCCTTCGTATAATGAGATTGAAACTGATAAGCAATCAAGAGAGCCATGCAGGTCATCGGTCTCAGCGACTACGAGCAGAGCGAGATCTTCCGCATGCTCGCGACCATCCTCTGGCTCGGCAATGTCCAGTACCAGGAGATGGACGATGGGAATGCGCAAGTAGCTGACAGCGGCGTCACAGACTTCGTTGCCTATCTCATGGAAGTAGACGCAACGCAGGTGCAAAAAGTTATGACGACTAAGGTCATGGAGACGCAGCGCGGCGGTCGGAGGGGGTCGGTGTATGACGTTCCCCTTAACCCTGCGCAGGCTGCTGCTGGGCGCGATGCGTTGGCGAAGGCGATATACAACAACCTCTTTGAGTGGATCGTCTCCAAGATCAACCAGTCCATGATACCGAGGTCGACGATGGCCCAGTTGATTGGCATTTTGGTGAGTTGACTTTGATGAATATGTATTGGACGATTCTGAATGTTCACTCTGTAGGATATCTTCGGTTTTGAGATCTTTGAGGTGAGTTGAGATGTCAGGAGACGTATGCATGAGTATTGACTCAGACTATCTAGGACAACTCCTTCGAGCAGCTATGCATCAACTATGTTAACGAGAAACTGCAACAAATCTTCATCGAGCTCACACTGAAGACAGAACAGGAGGAGTACGTCAGGGAGCAAATCAAATGGACGCCCATCAAATACTTCAACAACAAGATCGTGTGCGATCTCATCGAGGAGAAGCGGCCTCCCGGCATCTTTGCCGCCTTGAACGACGCGTGCGCCACTGCGCATGCCGACCCGACCGCTGCAGATAACAGCTTCATGCAGCGCACGGCGTCGCTTGCGTCGAATCCGCACTTCGAGGCCCGTGGCGCGCAATTCCTGGTGAAGCACTATGCTGGAGATGTGATGTACAATGTGGCAGGAATGACGGACAAGAACAAGGATGTGCTCGTCAAGGACTTGTTGGATCTTATCGGCTCGAGTAACAACCAATTCCTGCAGTCTCTCTTCCCTGACCGGCCGGATCCGAACAGCAAGAAAAGGCCACCCACTGCAGGTGATAGGATCAAGGTAGGTGCACATCGTGAAGCGCGATGTTTATATCGAGTTGATCTCTCGCGCAGCAATCTGCAGGAGCATTGGTCGACAACCTGATGCGAGCTCAGCCATCATACATCCGTACGATCAAGCCCAACCAGAATAGGAGCTCGACCGAGTACGATGCGAAGGCGGTTCTGCACCAGGTCAAGTATCTAGGTTTGCAAGAGAATATCCGTGTGCGCAGAGCAGGCTTTGCGTACAGGAACACGTTCGAAAAGATGGTCGAGCGATTCTACCTGCTGTCTCCGGCAACATCCTATGCTGGTGAATACACATGGCAGGGTGACGCGAAGTCTGGCTGTGAGCGGATTCTGATCGATACCGGAATCGCGCGAGAGGAGTGGCAGATGGGTGTAACGAAAGCCTTCATCAAGAACCCAGAAACGGTGATTAGCTTTCCCTTGTCGACTATATTGTTCTATTTATTCTACTTGCTAACATACTCTAGCTGTTTGCACTCGAAACGATGCGAGACAGGTACTGGCACAATATGGCGGGGCGCATACAACGCGCATGGCGAAACTACATGCGGTACAAACATGAATGTGCAAGACGCATTCAGCGGTTCTGGAAGAACAACAAGGAGGGAATCGAGTATGCCAAAGTGCGGGATTATGGCCACCAGCTCCTCGCAGGGAGAAAGGAGCGGAGAAGGTTTAGTCTACTCAGCTATCGCCGATTCATGGGCGATTATCTGGACGTCAATGGCAAGAGCGCCCTGGGTGAGGAGCTGTCAGCTGCTTGCGGCATTGGCTGTAAGTGTAGGCTCTACATAACCAGTTCAACATCAGCATCTGACAGTGGGCTTCCACCAGCTGACAATGTAGCATTCAGCTCCAGGATACAGATGCTTGTGTCCAAGATGGGTCGTACCAGCAAACTGAGCCCACGGTTCCTCATTATGGTGTGTTTCAAATGTGTCTGGGACTACTACATGGTACTTACTTCGCGACGTAGGCACAAAAGGAGGTGCATATTATCGTCGCTCAGCAGAAAGATGGTCAAGCGTTCTATACGCTTGAGCGGAAGATCCCTCTTGTGACTATCAAGAGCATCTCAATGTCGAACTTGAGGGACGACTTCTTGGTGGGCGAGTTTTCGCGCATCCCCTTTTACTGATCACTGATCCCCTGGCTAGGCCATCAATCTCGGTCCTACCGAAGAGGGAGACCCGCTCATAACTTGCATGTTCAAGACTGAGTTCATCACCCATTTGATGCGACTCACGTCTGGGAGTGTCAATTTGACAATAGGGCCGACGTATGTCTCGTGACTTTCTTGGACTACCCCGTGTTCATTTCGTTTTTCTTGCAGCGTTGAGTACAACAAGAAGAAGGAGAAGAAGGCGCAGGTTAAATTCATCAAGGATGAGACAGCCACGACCGACGACAACTACAAGAGCCACACTGTTCATGTACCCTCCGGTGAACCGCCCAGTAATCTTTCACGGCCAGCTGCGAAGCGGAAAGAGGGTGTAGTACGCCCGATCACCTCAGGGAAATTGCTCCGGAAGGGCGGTCCATCGGATGTATGCTTTGTAATATCAATGCGAAGTGACCAATCTGACAATAGTGTCTCTAATAGAAGCCTGCAGCATCGCGACCGAAACCCGCTGCACAACCTCTGCCTGGGAAGTCGACACCAGCTCCGGCCGTGAAACCTAGTGTACCTGCATCATCATCCAATGCACCGCCCGCACCACCGCCACCGCCTGGTCGAACTGTTGCGCCGCCACCTCCCCCTCCTCCGCCAGCTGAGCCTGAACCCGAGATGTATCGGGCCAAGTTCGCCTTCGAGGGACAAGAAGGTGAAATGGGTCTGAAGAAGGACGATCTGGTGGAGTTGATCGAGAAAGACGACAACGGCTGGTGGCTTGTCAAGAAGGACGGCGTGGAGGGCTGGGCGCCAAACAACTACCTCGAGCTTGTTCCCCCAAAGCCCAAAGCTGCACCTGCGCCGCCGCCGCCGCCACCACCGCCACCTGCGAACCGACGACCTCCGGCAGCGCCAGCTGCTCCAGCTGCTCCCGCTGCCCCTGCCGCACCGATCTCTACCAAGTCTCTGAGTGCTAACCCCTCGGCCAAACCAGTGGCCGTTTTTCCTGGCATGGCTCCCACAAACGGGTCTGCAACGCCGTGGAAGAAGTCCCCAGCGCTAGCCGCAAATGGGTCGTCGAACGGTTCTACACCAGCAAGCTCACGGCCTGCTAGTTCGTCAGCGTCGAAGCCACCACCTCCTGCACCGAAGCCTAAGCCTGGACCTCCGCCAATTGCAAGCAAGCCCGCTGGCGCTGGTGCGCCGAAGGTTGGGGCGAAGCCACCTGTACCTGTTGCGTCCAAGCCCGTAAACACTGCGACGAAGCCTAAGCCAGGCGGAGTGTCAAAACCTGCCGCTCCCAGTGGTCAGATGGACTTGGCTGCTGCGGTATGTCTTTGAGTCATTCGCACATCTGCTCATTTATCTGACTTGGTTCAGCTGGCAAAACGCGCGCAACGTATGGCAGAAGATGAGTGATGTATGACATTGATGTACGAGTCGCGTACAAGGCACAAGGCGGGCGGCCCGTACTATTCGTGATATATTGTATGGAGGATCTCGGATAATATCAGCATAAAGGAATGCGGATTCTCGGCGTCAGGCGTGGAGTCTAAGGTCTTGTCCATGAATTGACCTCACACTTCTGGATGTAATTTGGACAATATCACAACTTAGATTGAGATCGTGGGCATGCCATAGTGGTCACTCATCATGATGATGTGTCTTGCGTGGATAGCCAGCGTACCCACTGAATATCGATCAGCAGCTATACATCACAAACTCTGCGATGTGATGACCACAAATTCAATATTCAAGGATCGCACTCATAGCCAACACCGATCCCATCACCGTCAGTCGATCGTCATTGTGTTGGAAGTCGACGCGCTCGGCGCGCAATGGTGCGATCGGAGTCGCGCATTGATCGGAGTCAATGCCAAGGCGGAAATGGCGGGCGCAGCGGGAGTGGGGGGGCTGATAATCGGGGCGGTACGGGCAGATGAGTCACCGTCAGCACCTACGCCGTGCGTTTGAACCTATCTAGACGAAGTCCCTAGAGTCCGAAAGGGAGCGCGTAGCCTCGCGAGCGGGCACCTTCCCGTAAAACATTGTAGCCTTATACGATGCAACGCGAGCCACGGGTTTTTACAGATACGAACTGCAGTGATCAGCAGCGCAGCGCGCATGCAACTCAGTAGTATATCAAGATATTTTTGAGCAGTTACATGAGGTGGCCCCTTCCGTCACAGTGGCTAATGTGCCGGTGATGGGTCATGCATCCATCTCAATCATGAAAGCTATGACACTCTAGTTAACACCATCATGTAGACTGGGAACCATGAAACTTGAGACCATGTAAAACACATGTCGAAGCAAGAAACAGTAAGTTGATTATTCGAAGACGTGCGATCACCGTTGCCACCGTCACGCGCGACAGTGGCGGCTTGATCGCGCGGGGCATCAGCTCGCCGGAACCTGCACATGCCAACCTTTACCTCAACTCAGAACTCAGAAGTATGCTGTGCTACTGGCAGTACATAGTACAAGGAGGACGATATCTCATGCTCGTTGACCTACTGCACATGTACGTGTATACCAGCTTATAAACATGTGTGCGTGATAGTCAGATGAATGTCATAGGGCTAAGGGAGAACATTTCCATTTACAGAATATGCATATCATAAGATGCAAAACACGACAGATAGACTCATTCTATGATTGCACCAATGAGCCAAAAACCTGGTAGCGCGATTCACTTTGTGCGACTAATGTGAACTGGTCTGACTATCGCAGTACTCCTGCACTGCACTTCGTATGTCTTATTTCTTACTGAACTGACCTGAACGATTCGAAGGGCGTATCATCCGACTGAAGTAATTCAAGACGTCACAGAACACCAGGTCTTGGTTGTACGGCGACTCAGATATTGGCGCAAACGTGAAAGCCATAGAAACCAACACACGCAGCTGATCTGATGCAAGGCGTCTCAGCAAACTCATGCCGCTCAAGGCTGTCATGTAAGATCAGTCATCCCATTTGCATAGCGCTCTCGGATCCGACTAGTAGCGCATCGTTGGTCGAAACAGCTGACAGGCGCGATGTTCACAACAAAACCGTAGGCACGATACGGTCTCTCCTCATCTGTAGTGACACAGGGCAGACCTGTGGGAATGCGCAGGCCGGAGCGCAGCTATTAAAAGAGAATATCCGCGGTACGTGCATGCATACTAAACTGTCTGAGCAACTCTTCCCGAACAATATCACACCTTGTCGTCTATCTGACCTCCCCAGTCTCTAATTGACCACTGCAATACAGCTCCTTCCTGATGGCTGCGCTGATCAATGTCGTTTGGGCTCTCGGTTTGGCCCTTTGGAGCTATGCTATCTGGAGAATTGCACCCGCCCTGTACGCTCTGCTGAAACCATCTCCACTGCGCTATATTCCGGGCGCTCCTGCCCCGAGTTGGCTATTTGGCAATCTTAAACAACTCAGTAGTGTCGAAGAACCGATCATACAGGAAGGTTGGGTAGAGAAATATGGGAAAACAATTAAATTCAAGGGCTGGTTCAGTGTGTGTATCATTCGCACGATAATATGTTGTCGTGGTGCTGAAATAGGACATAGCGCGATACGTTATTCACCATGGACACAAAGGCTATAAACTACATCCTTACACACTCTAGTGACTATCCAAAGCCAGAGGCTTCTCGCTTCAATTTATCTCAATTTTTAGGCAACGGTTAGTCAGGATCTTATTTATTGACCTACTCGATCTTCCCACCTATATTCCATACCCAAGGTGTCCTTGTTGTGGAAGGTTGGTGTCGCGCGTTCTATGGATACTCCATGTTGAATAGACCTTCCGTTCTAAAGGCGAACAACATCGTAAACAGGCGAGTCTATGACTTCACCGGAGGGTCTCGTGCTGATGTCGACATAACACGCGCAGAGGCGTATTATGGTCCGTGCAGATCACATCGTAGCACATACTCTTTTAACAAGTTACGACAGAACCCAGCGTTTGGACCCGCACAAATCCGAGAGTTAACTGGGATTTTCGTAGATAAATCATTGCAGGTAATCAACAACTGCAGGTCCTTCCACGCTTTTGTGGGCGCTAATCCAGTCCTGCAGCTACGCGATGTCTGGAAAAACGAGGTCCTAGCTCACGGAGACTCTGCGCGGATTGACGTTGTCAAGGGATTGAGTAAGATGACATTGGATGTCATCGGTCTTGCTGGTGCGGCTCTGGTCGAGCGGTGATTATGATGAAACAGAAATCTCATGAATGGATAATAGGGTTCAACTACTCATTTGATGCACTCAATGTGCATGGTAAACCGAATGAGCTGAATGAAGTTTTTCGAACAATATTTGGCACTGCGGGCAAAAGAGGAAGCGTCTTCGGAATGCTTAAATTCATATTTCCTCCCCTTCGCCTCATTGTAAGTGTCTTGTCAGTGAAAAATCGATGTCCTATGCTTGCCCGTTGCCTAACAGCCCACCGAGCGCTCAAAAAGAGTCGCCAAAGCTCAGCGTGATATGAGGCGCATTGGCATGCAACTCATCGCAGAGAAGAAGGCCGATGTCATGAGAGCTTCCGCTCAGAAAAAGAAGATAGACAACGGACTCGATGGCTTGCAAAACCGCGATTTGCTGACGCTATTGATCAAGGCGAACATGGCAACTGATCTTCCAGAGGATCACAGGCTCTCAGACGAGGATGTGCTTGCGCGTGAGTATTTCGGCATATAGCTTCCAGAATCACGGAGCTGATAGTTTTCAGAGGTCCCAACGTACGCCCGTCGTCTAGATTAGCCTACGTTGTCTAAATTATTTCCAGGTTCTTGGTGGCAGGTCATGAAACAACAAGCACGGCGACGACATGGTGTCTTTACGCATTGAGCCATGCACTAGAAGTACAACAAAAACTTCGCGAAGAGCTCTTAGATATACCCACTGACCACCCAACAATGGACGAGCTCCAGGAGCTGCCTTATCTCGATGCTGTCATCCGCGAGACTATGCGCGTGTACCCGCCCGTTCCCACCGCTGCGCGCATCGCGGGCATCGACGACGTCATTCCTCTGAATGAACCGTATACGGATATCCGCGGAGCTGTGCATGATGGTATCAGGTACATTTCCGACCGCTTTAGAGGATTTGTGGCGATGCTAACATGGTTAAAGGGTCGAGAAGGGCACTGCTATCGATGTTCCTCTTCTTGCTCTCCATAGGTCAAAGGAACTATGGGGCGAAGATGCGCTAGAATTCAGGTGCGTCCATCTTCTCTATCTCATACTCAAGATGTAATGACTATTCATGTAGGCCAGAGCGATGGGAGTCCATACCAGATACCGTTCACAGTGTTCCCGGGGTTTGGAGCCACCTGATGACTTTCCTCGGCGGTCCGCGCGCTTGTATCGGATACCGCTTCTCGATTGTCGAGTTTGTATTCCCACATATCATTTTTCAGCCCTATGTTGACATCATATCTATGCAGAATGAAGGCGCTTGTGTTTACGCTCGTGCGCGCGTTCGAATTCGAGCTGGCCGTATCGCCACAAAACATCGAGAAACAAGGTGTAGTGATTAGGCGCCCCTTCGTCAAGAGCGAGAAACACAAGGGAAGTCAGTTGCCAGTGCATGTCAAGCTATACAAACGGGAGTGAAACGACTTAAAGCAACGAGCGTGAGCTGAAGCGCTATGTTGCTCACGGTTGTAAGGGTGAAACCGCGGCAGACGTCGGTCGGTCTGGCGTAAATCTTATTTGCCGCGATGAACTACGGGTGTTTTCACTTCATCTAATGCCTAGAGCATGAAAGGATATTTTGCATGACGTTACCTGTACCACCTAGTGAAGAGAATTGAATTCTTACGTAGAGTTTCAGTCAAAAATCTTGTTTCAATCAAGTTACGCACTTCAGCATGTGGCCCCTACGTAGATTGATCTACTCGAGTACTAATAATTTGTCCTTCAATTCATAGAGAGTATAACAGTCTGGAGTCAAACACTCGATATCAACACCGGCAGTAGCGGAAAACACACAATGTAATCATTGGAGCCAAATACTTTTTTTGCTCTTGAGATTAACAACTTCATCAGGAATCTGCGGAAATGCGTGCAGTAAGATTTCCATGGTTAGATAGAATATCCCTTCTGTGGGGTATATATATTACCAGAGTAGATTACTAGTGTGCTCCTTAAGGCGGCAGTTTAGTCTGTTCAGTGGGAATCAGTTTTGTTGCAATAGCAGATTAATTGTCGCATGCAGATGATTTGGACCATGAAAACGTACGTAATTAAGCGTGTCTCATACTTAAAAACTATGAAAGTGAGTACGTACTATGGTCATGTCAAGCCGCGAGATCAACGAGTAAGAGTAAGAGACCCCTGCAAACAGGGTTTCATTTGAGCAAGTTTCAATGCATGCGAAGGGCCACTCAATCAGTTGAGCGGCCGACACATCATAGCGGCCGAACGCCTCGACGGCTGCAATGAGCGTGTCGATGTGGGCACGGAGGCCGTTTATTCAATCAAGTATATGATGTGATGACGCCTGACATCTGCTTCTCTTTGATGCAAAATAGGTGCGAACACCGCCCCTACCAGTCTTCAAACGCAAATCTATCTCACAGTGACCAGTGCGCAATACAATACAATCAGTTGCCATACTGCTAGAAGGAAGGTACATCTGATCCGTGATCATCAGGAGCTGACAGAAGTCGATCTTCGTCGATGTACAACTCTACTTATCGCGGGACGCATGCTAAGCAACTGAGATGATATCCACAAAGCTGCTCGCAGAGATATAAGTCGCAGAAGGACGAAGCAAAGATAGCGTGATGATGAAATGTGGAAGGAGCAACAGTGGATAACCCGCGAAGAATGCTCATGCCTCGTTGAGATCACGTCATCAGGAGGTGGCAGGCAAGTGTGCATCAAGATCCAGGGCGCCAGTACTATTCGCCCTGCTCCATTCGCAGGACAGTGTAGGCAGCACCAAGGGATGTTCCATCCACAAATTGAGAGCTATATGCACTACATATAGCCTCTTGCCACACATACTGGCATTCAGATATACGCAGAGCAAAAAATACACTTCGATCCAGGTCTCGTTTGCGGTCCCTCGCGCTGGGCATGCACTAATCTAACGAGCGATTTGCAAACAACGGGGCTGTTTGTTCAGGTCTGGAGCGACTGCATCGCGGCAGATTTCTGGCTGCATATCATGGTGGTCAGGAACAAGACGCGGGTATCATCTAATGGGAATGCTTGATCGATCAGAGTGATCAGTGTGGCGCATTTGCAATCGAGTGGCTTCCTACAAACTCGCGCCATGACCACATCCACCGTCCCGAGACCACTGGCATGCTTGCACATACGCACGCTAATAGGGAAGGCTCAGATGCACTGATACAGTGCAAACCTAAACTGACTGCAACCAGCTGCACTTGCTTCCGTCGGCACAGCGTCCGGCGGTAATCGATAATCCTACAGCTGCGCCGAAGCGTGTTGTATCCTACAAGGGCGCCTCACAGATATGCCGTGGGTGCGGAGATGTGATCGAAAGATATCGCCGTTACCATCGCGATCCGCGGACTTACGGGGGAGTCCAGTAGAGTGCATAGCTAGCAAGCCGAAACATGTCCCACTTCTCACTGGATCAAGCAAGCAGGGTTTGTAAGTAAATCTGTGCGTGATTAATGATCCCTGCCTTTAGCTGATAGAATGCGAATGTGTTACAGGCCGACACTTGGCTTCTGCGGCGAGGCGCTTCTCTCCCATCATCTCGATCTGTCATGGTCACTTTTGAGAGGGGGCGCGTATTCCATTGGCTCTCATCACGCTTCTCAGACACTTCCGTGAGACAGCGCCGCTTTGTGCACCCCGGTAACTCTTCTCGCTGATGACTCCCTTTCTGGTTCATCTGCGAAGCTTCACGAGTATATAAGCTGCCAGGCGTGCTTTTTTCCCAGAGATGCATGCCAATGCCAGGTCTTGGCCAGAATGGGCGTTAACCTCCCTCTGAACAGCACCATAGGGGTGACGCTCATCGGCGTCATGTTCGCAGTCATGTGCGTCCAGCTATAGATGTACTTTGTATCGTCATGAACGCTTACGCAATACCGAAAATCCAGGTTTTATGGATTCTCTCTTGCTCAGACTACGTATTACTACCTGCATTACCCTGCTGACCGGTCATTCTTGAAGTGCTTTGTGCGTTGCTCAATTGCCTTCCTGCGCCTCTATTTGACCTCGAATTATAGGTTGCGCTCCTATGGTGCGTGCATACTATGACGGCTACGTCGCAGAAATCTAATTTCTTGGTTCAGGATCTTCGATACTGTAAGGACAGCGTTGGACCTTCAGGTAGGTGACGAGCGGAGCTGCTGGATTTATATTACTGATAAGCCCTGCAGTACCTATGGTACTTTGTCGTTGATAGCCATGGCAATCCAAATGGTCTTGCGAGCTTCCCTGTGTGAGTAAATACTCTGATTCTATGGAAGTTCCACAACTCATCAAAATACCAGCTCCTGGATAGTACGCCCGTGATAATGTATTGGTGTAATGCGCTGGCTGATTTATCATAAAGGTTGAATTTTTCTTAGCGGTACGCATGCAAATATTCTTTCTAAGGTGGCCTATATATGAATAGGGCGTGTATATAGACGGTCACTGTACTCGCTGTGCAACTGTACGGAAAATCATACGATCGACGTATCAACCCAATTCACGGCTGATTAACGTGACGAACCAGGTATTTTGTTGATACAATCTGGAAATGTGCGTATCATGCGATAAGTGTGAGCTACCATGTTACCGTTGACCCCGAGATAGTTCTAGCAGAAAAGCAATATAAATATCCGGTGGTATTGTCACTGGTACGCCGAGATTTTTGATAGCCATCCGAGATAAACTCAGTGTGTGCAGATAGCATTTTGCTTGACATCATGCGGTAAGATCATATCTCGAGCACTGAGATGTGGCTGACTCATCCGACGTACTTGAAGCCGGTGGACTCGGTCAGTTAAATGTATACTCACTTCATCACACAATTCCTCATACTTGTTGCTCTTCTCTCGTAGCAACTGTATGGGAGTTGTATGCAAATACCCTCCGGCCTGTAGAATTCTGTCTTAACTGTATGTTATCAGTACTAGAAGCTCTAACGTCAAACAGGCGCTACTCAATGCTACGGTATGCAATCAAGTTCACCGCGTAACCTTCCTTGTATGACTCTTCGCAGTATACCGGGTGTATCCAGACCATATCTGCAACTATTGCCGACATCTACATCGCCGTTGCCATGTCGTCAATACTGCACAAGAGAAGGACGGGATGGGCTCGGTAGGTGTCTCGATAGAGTAATTCGGTCTTGAATTTCACAGAACGATTTCTAGGACGGATTCATTGCTTACTAAGCTCGTGGTTTTCGCAATTCATCGAGGAATACTTGCAGCGTATGTCCCACTCGGAATCATTGATATTTTGGTATGACATTGTCATTTTGGCAGTATTATGCAGCTGGGACATTTTATTTCGGTAAGATTTGAGCATGGCTTACGTCTAAATGGGCGCCTCAAAGCATTTTGACAGTTCATCAGCACTTTGGACGATCTTCCCGATGATTTATACTGGGCGCTGTTCCACTTCCCGGGTACCAAGAGTAAGTATTTGATATCCGTGGCTGACGAAATCATATTTTGATACCAACACACAGTCTACGTGAACTCCTTGCTCGCTGTGTGAGTTTGCATTCGAATTCATATTTCGCATTCACCATTAAGACTGAGCGTAATCATAAACCCACATAATCTAGGCTGAACTTACGCAATCACTTGCGACAAACTCAGGCTCCAGCTCAGAGCAATGTAGAATCGAGCATTCCGCTCGATGACTTCCTCCCGCGGACTCAGTCACAAAGCAGGTACGGTTTGGAGTCGTCTTGATTTTCATTCAAGCTACGTGAGCTCATTGTGCCTCTGCGCCTCTTTAGGAAGCACCGTAGAAATGAGGTAGTGATGCAATCACCCCCATCCCCTCTGGATGGAATCTTGATAACGACGGAAACCATACACGATCGTTTCACCGAGCTGAAGACGATATAGTCTTGCCCCATGCTTTAAAATTAGCACATAGCAATCACAATGCATTTGTATGTATGTCGTCGATGACTAGCAGCTATGCGCAGTATGCCAGTAACTTTCATGGTCATCGTGGCAAGAGTCGTCTCAACTAGCTGGACCGTGGGTCCTAATAGGATGATCGTATCAAACCATCACCATTCTACAAAACGCTTGGGGCACTACGTCTATGATCGCTTTATAATATCACGTATATCTCTTTCCCGGCCTCCTGCACTCGATTGTGGCGTGTGGCGCGATTTGTGGCATTTCATGAACGCCGGTGCCGGTACGTGCTGGGACCATTCAGCAACCGGCAAATTAACCGTTTTCGATGCGCCTGACGATGCATGGTAGTCCACTAGATCGAAGGTGGTTAGTGTTTGAGAGCTCTCGTCAGCCATTTTTAACAGGAAGCATCTGGAAAAGCTGAAGGTTTCCGATGATTTCGGTAACGGCAATGGCAGACAGAGCTATGAACGCTTGAGCATTGCCGAAGGTTGGAAATCGTTAAGTACTGTTGATGTAGTCGACATTCGACGCATTGCGCTTACCTTAATCACCGTCCTTAAGGTTACCAGAGTGTACCGATGTAAGCTGCGTGAAGGACAAAGCCTCCGCCACGATTCGCACACGAGGGCTTGAAGCGCGTGGGATCAGTTTCTCCAACCGCTAGAGCCCGTTACAAGGAACGTGCATTTCACGTAGATGCGACGACCAACCCGAGACATCAGCACAGGCACAACATGAACTTGCTACTACAATTCTGTGTGACGACAGTCTGCGTAAGCACTACGCTGCGTAGCACGACATCCATCCCAATAGAACGGTGACAAGGTCCCGCACCTAACCTGTGCGCAAAATCAAGTGCACGCCGCTTTCTGTACTGACGATGTCGCTGATCTGGCCGACATTCAGTGCGTATGTCGCGTCCTCGAACGCCTTCTGCATTTGGCCCTGTACAGGCAGTGAGCGACTCCAGCAGCCTTGCGACGACGCAACGACCACAGATATAAGACAAACAGTGAACATACCGGCCTAAAGAATCCCAGATCCCCGTCGTTTGCGTGCGATGAGTCGTCCGAATGAGCGCGTGCAAGCTCAGCGAACTTCTCCGTCGAGCCATTGATCTCCGCAGCGTAGCCCTTGAGGATCTCGATCGCCTCCTCCTTCGTGCGCGTGATGTTCGCCTAGCGCGCACAGAGTCAGCCTTATATACGTGGAGGCGGCGGCGGTGCAGAGCGCGCACCTCCTTCCAGCTGCTCGGCCGGCGGCTGTCGCGGTGCTTCACGAGCAGGTGGCTTGCGCGCACCTGTACAGGGCGCCCGTCGGGACCCTGCGCGCCCTGCCCGAGAAGATACTCCTTTGCGCCGGGCAGCTCGTGCACTTGCTCCTCCGTGAGCTCCGCAGGAGGCTCCCAGGAAGACTCACGGCTCTCCGTATGATAGTAGTACGGGACTTTGCGCGAGTTTGACAGGCGTACTTCCCAGCCTAAGGATGACTACGTAGAGTGAAGCAAGTGAGCAATCTGTTGAGGCCATCGTCCTGCGCATGTACGCACCATTGTCGCGGAGGAGAGGCACGTTGCGAGACGCCACACTCATTGTGCGCTAGCACGATCGGGTATGTGCATTGCAGGCGTCTCATGATCAGAATGTTGAACGGTATAGTCTATCGTACCCTAGTCTCTCATGGTGTCCATTCCGTAATGCAAAAAATATTCACGCACGCTGTTCCAAGGTGCGAGCCACATTGCCAGGTCATCTTTCCTGCTCATCATAACCCATAACCAATGTCATAGTGACACAAGCGCTATCTCAAGCAACTACTCAGGGGAATATTACTCGCGTGGAAGCGTATTCCTAGTCTGAGGCTACTCAAGGCAACAAAGGCCAAGACGAGTCTGGGGTGCTCCCTGCTCGTCTGGCTGGTATATATGCTCGTAGGCTGTTTGTACATGTTTGGCTACTATACAGTATTACGTAAGCTGATAGACTGTTGAGAGTATGGTAAACCCTATCGTAGGTGTAGAGCCACATCAAGGGTGTCCGGGGTCTGTGTAGGCACGTGTGGGGTGTTCGGGGTCCTTGCACGTGATGCATAGGCGGGCGCTTAGATAAGATAAGGGTTGTCTCTAGTCGCAAGCTAGTTGGAGAAAATCGGCTTGTGACAGTACCCCCTCTTCTAGCTGCGTGTCCCCACGCCCAGCAATCACCTTGTACATAGTTTGGTCGACATGGCACGGGTGGTCTACGGTTTTGGTGCAGATGTGTGGGTGTGCCAGTTGGAGTGTGTTTAAGACCGGGTAGATCCAGTATCCTATTGATTCAGGTATAGTGGATTCTATCGGTGTTCCAACGCGTATTCCGTATTGCATGACCCGTGTTCGTGGATCGCAGAACCAGAAGTTACGAGCGACGAGCTTCTTTTCGTAGGCGTAGAATGGTATACTGCCTTTGACAAGGAGCGTAGTGTCTATGTCGTTGTATATGATGAATTCCTTCGGGTTCTCCCTAAGTCCCATCTCCTGAGCTTTTCGTTCGAAGTCCTCCCACTCTGGGTCCCATTTGGTGTTAGAGTGGTCCCAGCCAGTGTTTCTGTTTTTCCACTGGTTACCAGGGGCGGATGGTCTTGCTTTGAAGAATTTTGTAACGAGCTCTTGGTAATGGTCCAATCCACGTTTTCGTTCCCATGTTTTAGTCCCGTCAGACCACTCGACTTCTAGCTCAATTCGCCCTCGGTCTTCCCTGGATTCGAGGATCCTGAGAGGCCTGCGAACGTCATTGCTTTCTGTCACTTTACTATGGTCCTGATTGGGGAAGGCGGGCGGTGTGTATGGTAGGAGTAAGACCTCGTTGAATACTGGGTATATCCCGCGCATGTCTGCGGGGAGGTCTAGTTCGTATGCTCCGTGTCCGACCTTCTTCGTGACCTTGTACGGTCCAAACCGCTTGGAGTCAAGTTTCTTGGTTGGGTGGCCCATGTTTATGTTGCGGCCGTCGACCCAAACCAAGTCGCCTTCAGAGTATGATAGTGGCGATGCCCGTTTCCTATCATAGTACTCTTTCATGCGTAGTTTAGCTTTCTCCAGATTCTGTGAAGTGAGTTTGGATATGGTGTGCATGTGTTCGACCCAATCCCGTGCTACCCCCTCTTCTTGTTCCGGCGCCTCTACACCTGTGAAGGGGTGGTATCCGTGCGTAAGGTAAAAGGGACTATATCCCGTGCTACTGTGTACGTGTGTCTTGTACGCAAAGCTTGCCAGCGGGAGTAAGTCCGGCCAGTTCGTATGAGTATTGTTAATAAATAATCTAAGGTAGACCTCGAGTTCCTGGTTCATACGTTTCGTTTGCCCGTCTGTCTGTGGGTGGAACGCGGTACTCGGGTTTCCTTGTATGCCTAATCTACGATATACGTCCTTGATAAATTCTGCTACAAACCGAGGTCCTCTGTCGCTAAATACTTTTTTAGGTAGTCCGTGTTGTGTATATACTTTGTCTATAAATATGTTGGCCCATCCTTCGGCCGATAGTTTAGTCGTTGTTGGTACAGCTATGTAGTCCTTGGATTTCATGTCTACTACTACAATGATTGCGTCGCGACCCTTGGAAGTGGGGAGTCCCGTGATCATGTCGACGGAAATGTTCTCCCAGTTGTGTGTTGGAGTCGGGTTCGGGTTGAGTGGAGCCGCGCGTTTGGATCGGTCCAGCTTAGCGGCCTGGCACTTGATACAAGCCTTAACGTACTGGCGGATGTCTGAGCGCATCTTTGGCCACCAGTAGTGTCGGTGTATGGCAGTATGTGTGTTTTCGGTGCCAGGGTGTCCCGCTGAGACGGTGTCGTGGAACGAAGAAATGATTTTTCCGATTAATTCTTCGTCCCGAGGGATAATTAACCTCCCCCTCCTATATCGCAGACCGTCCTCGGTCGTTTCCCCTACTTCTACTCCTTCCTTTCCACCGTAGAGAGCGGCTTCCGCTTTGACCCTCTCTTTTACTTCGTCGTGGGTGATACCCTTGACTACAGTATAGAATGAGGATCTTAGCCTTTCTGCGCTATCTTGGACGAAGAGGTGTGGCTTCAGGACGACTTGCCCTTCGAGGTGATCCTTGTCGTTGCCGTGATCACTTCTTTGGGAAAGCCCGTCGGCCCTTCCATTGGTCTTGCCGGGGATGTGCACGAGTTGCAGGTCATACTCGGCGAGTTCCGTCATCCACCGGGCTTGTTGCGGATTAATCTTTTGTGGGGTCTTAAAATACTCTAGGTTTTTATGGTCTGTTAGTACTTCTACAGGGTGTTTGCCACCCATTACGAAATGCCGCCATTCATCAAGTGCACGCATGATGGCAAGGAGTTCTCTGTCGTAGATCTCGTAGTTCCGTTCTGCCGGTAGCATCGTCTTACTTTGGTAGGCGATGGGTTTCCAGACACCGTCCTGTTTCTGCATGAGGCAGGCTCCAGTTGCGAAGTCTGAAGAGTCTGCCTCGATGCGGAAAGGATCGTCGTCGTTTGGTATCCCTAACACGGGTGCTTCGATAAATATTTTCTTTAACTTATCGAAACACTCTTGTTCCGCCGTACCCCACTGCCAAGACGTGTCCTTGGTTAGGTTTATTAGTGGGCGTGCTACCGTGGAGAACTTAGGAATGAATCTCCGGTAGAAGTTTGCAAATCCTATGAAGGACTGCACTTCTTTCTTGTTCCGAGGTGCGGGCCATTCAGCCACTGCCGCCACCTTCGCGGGATCCATACGGATTTCCCCGTGAGAGATTATATGTCCTAAGTATTCTACTTCCGACTTCATAAACTCGCATTTCTCTGGTTTACAAGTCAACTTATTTTGACGGAGAACAAGCAGAACCTTGCGCAGGATCTCTTTATGTTCTGCCTCGGTCTCCATGAAAACAAGTATGTCGTCTAAATATACAATGACCTTTCCAGTCATTATCAGGTCCCGGAAGATGTCATTCATCAAAGTCTGGAACGTGCCCGGTGCGTTGCACATTCCGAAGAACATCACTAATGGCTCGTATAGTCCTCTATTAGTGATGAAGGCGGCTTTCTCTTCGTCGCCTTCTTTGATTCTGACATTCGTGTATCCCCAACGAATGTCCAATTTAGAAAAGTACTTAGCTCGTTTTAACTTGTTGAGCAGCTCCGTGATCAGAGGGAGCGGGTACCGGTTCTTCTTGGTCATTTGGTTCAGCTTCCGATAATCCTGAATGGGTCTCAGTTTCCCATCCTTCTTCTTGACGAAGAAGAATGGTGCCCCCCATGGTGACTTGGATGGTCGTATGCGTCCAGTCCGTAGCTGTTCTTCTAGAAAATCGTCTAACGCCTCTTGTTCTCGTGGCGATAGGGCATAGATCTTGCCGGCGTAGGGTTCGGAGTTCGGTAGGAGCTCTATGGCGTGGTCCCACGGTCGTCTTTCGGGGAGTTGGTCGAATTCCGTTTCCTTAAACACGTCTTCGAATTCGTGTAAGTACCCGGGGACCACCTCTTCGAAAGTCTTGGCTTCTGTGGTTTTGCCAGTGGCAATGGCGATCTCGGTTGCCTTCGTCGCGCGGACTCGCTCAGCGATGTCGGCCCGGCACTCTTCCCTATTCCGTATCCAAGCGTCAGCAAAGATGTAATAAATATGGTCACCGTCCTCAATCTGCTCGTGTTCGCAGTCGCAGGTGAAGGTGATTCGGCGTTTCTTCCAGTCGATGGTGGGATTGTGGTCTTCCAACCAATCAAAGCCGAGGAATATGTCTGCCGAGCTCAGCTCGGTGACGTGGAACTTGCGCGTTTCCAAATGCGTGTCGATCTGCATCTGGAGTTCGACATAGTGCGTCATCTTGCCCGCAGCGTTGGTACTACCGTCAGCGTTGTACAGTTTGACGGGTCGGTCTAGTGGGAGTTGCTCGAGTTTGTGTTCCTCCACATAGGCATGACTGATGACCGATCCCGTTGAACCGGAGTCTATCAATGCCTTTGTGAAGAGGGCACGTCCGTCAGGGCGGTGGAGGGTGATCGGTACTTCGATCTGCCTTCCCCGTTTTCCCATCTGGATTACCACTACATTCCCTCTGAGTTTCTCACCAGTAGAGCCGAACCCCTGTGTTCCGCGTCTGGTTTCCCTAATGCTTTTTACTATGCACGTGTCTGGTGTCATGTTGCATTCGAGTATGAACTGGGCGATTCTGTCCCCATACTCGACCTGATAATCTGTTCCGGTTTGATTATTCAGTATGACTTTTAACCGACCGGTGTAGTCTTCGTCAACTACACCGGCCTCCACGTCGACTCCCTTCAAGGCGAGTCCGGATCGTGGAGCTATGTGGCCGTATACACCGGGTGGCATTCGGATCATTATGCCTGTATCCACGGTGATACGTTTCCCATTGGGTATAACGACTTCCTCCGCAGAGTGAAGGTCGTAACCCGCGGCTCCTTCGCTTTTGCGCTCAGGGGGGATTGCCCGCGGGTGGTCTAGGTATATGTCGAGCGTGACAGCCTTCTTCTTGGCTCGTCGACGCCGCATTTTCTTTTCCGTCTTTTTCTGGACTGTAGGCTTAGATGCGTCTGCCATTTGCACATCTGAGTCTACAACCGGGTCTACGTCCATTGGCACATAGTTTACATTGTTTACAATAGAGGAATTAAGCACGGTTTTATCCTCCCGCCAAGCTCCGGTGGGAGGCTCCTCTGAGGCTGTTACAAACGAATCGTCGGAGCATGTTGAAGCTCCGTCGTCGTCACCAGGCGCCAAATCTACTGAACGTGGTACAGATATGTAATCAAATATCGGGGACCCGGTTCCTAGCCCATATAGTCCATCCACCGGTTCGTTACCCTCCGAGGCAGATTCGGAGATAGAGACATTTACTGGTTCCTCAATCTCCAGAACTGAAAATTTATTATTAGAGAGGGGACGTACCTGAGTGAATCCGGCTTCCTTCGCAGCCTCCGGATTTTCCTTGGCCCAGGCAGCCACCATTCGCACGAAGTCCTCCTGGGATACTTCCCCAAGGACTTTTTCTGCGGGTGGGCCTTCGACGGCCTGGCGGGTGCGCGCCGGTTGTGAGGGTCCGGTACCGGTGTTCCCTCCACTGGTAGCTGCTCAGGGCTTCCAGTTGGGTTGGTGCCAGACGGGCTTGTTGCAGCCCTTCCCTGGTGCCTCTGCTTGTGTCTTGCTGCAAGAGTGGCACTTCCTCTTGAGCAAGTTGGCCCGTTCTTCTGCGGTGGGCTCGGACCGCGTGGTCCCCGATGCTGATGTTGTCGCCCAACCTTTTCCCTTGTCGGCGACGCCCTTACCCGTGTCTCGACCGTGGCGCAGCTTTTCTTCATCGCGGAGACGGCGCATTGCGTTGTCTGTCCGGAGGATAGCCTGTTTCCAGGATTCATAGTCCTCGGGAATCTGGACGTTGTAACCGCATTGCGACTTGTCGTTTACCGTGGCTGCGACGAAGGCGGAGTGTACTGCTGTATAGATTTCCTTCGGGATGGCGGCGGTGACCCAGCGATGAACGATCTGGTTCTCCTTGTCGTATTTCGCCTCCGAAAGAAGTCTTTCCAGCTCCTGGAAGTACTCCTCGCCTTTGCCGATGGTCATGCTGAGTTTTTCCGCGGCGACCGCCGACTTCTTTTCCAAGTCGGGGTCGTCGAATTTCTGGTGTAGCTCCCAAATGAAGCGTAGCCAACTCAGATGCCATTGTCCGTCACGGTAGTGTTCTCGCGTGAAGGCCGTTACCCATGAGTCTACCTTTGGTCCCCGTATCAACGAGATAGCCGTGCCGATTTTCTTGCTGTCTGTGAAGAGCAGCGGCCGGTTGTCGTCGATGTACAGTTTAAGGCGCATTACCCAGGCGATGAAGTTCTCGCCGGTGAAGGGTTCGGGTTCACGTACCTTAGACTTGTACCGGGGGTCAGGCTGTGGTTCCGGGAGCATTGAATACGCGTCCCACTGTGAACTAGCCGGTTTCTCGGGCCGCCACATCGATGCTCGTGTTCCCTGAAGAGGCGCGGCTCTCCAGGTGTTCGCGTGCACGTTTGCGGGGGGAGCTGATGGAGGGACCGTGTTGCTGAAGAAGTTCAAGCGGGGGCGTGCTTCCGGGGGTTGTGCTGCCATGGCCGAGTAGGGGACCTGGGGTGTGAGGACCGGGGGAGTGTAGCCTGGCAGGAAGGGGTTCGTCTGCCGGGTGCCCGCGTTCGATGCCGGTCGGGTTGCCGAGTTCACCGGTGGGGGAGATCCCATGTGGACGGACCTCACCCAGTTCTCAACCGGCCGGAAACGTTCTTCCGGGGCCGATGGTACTGACTGACGGGGGATGGAGTGCTGGCTGTGTATTGAAGCCGCATACCCTGCTGCAAGAGCATCTGCCTGGAGACGTTGTGCCTCCCGCAGGAATCTTGCCCCCATGTCGGCGTTCCATACACCGGTCTGAACCATTGTCGCTGCTACCGTTTGACACCGAAAACCAAAGTCTGCCGCGGTCGGGTTGGGGGGGAACGCCCATCGTACGGCTAGGGGCGAGTCGATGTGTGCAGGACTCACCCCTCGGATGGTGTTGGATTGTTCCCGGGCCAGGTGAAACGCCTGGTCCAACCGTTCGATACCGGGACCTTGGTCTTCGACCGATCCCCCTAGGACTAATGAGCGGGCGGGGCGATGCTCTCCGATGGTTTCCGTATGTACTGGGGCGGCTTCAGCATTTGGTCGGGGGGCGTGTATGCTATCTGCCACCGACAGGAGCGCGAAGTCGTCTGGGAGACCGTGCATCTGGTAGTTTACCCACTGCCCTGGGTGGAATGGGTTGTTGGTGCCGGCGACGGAGCCGGGGAGTGGGACGTTAGCTGGGGTCGGAAGTTCGGGCCTCGGGTTGCGGATGTATTCGAGGTCGTGGGGAGAGGCCATTGTAGTGTAATGAATGTTACGGTTATTTCGATTTTTCGAATATCTACAGAACTCACCACCGGGCAAATACGATACAGGGACTTGTTGCGCAACCAACTTCCCTGGCTACTCGTGACTCTACTGGGCGCATCCCCAGTTGTACTAGTTTATAGGGCGCGTTTCATCTTCGGCAGATCCAACTCTGCCACCGTTTCATGTTCATCGTTTGTTAGCTGATAGATGGCGTTCAACCGCCATCATTCCTATCTATCGTCTCAGGTATATCACTACATACCTATCAAACGTTTGGTACTATAGCGTAGATAGTATCGGTGACATCTGGGACGGACTTGACCCCTGAAACTCAACGTAGTATATAAACTAATGTACTTACTGTCAAGGCTCTTCAGCTCGACCTTGTTGTACAAACAAGAAGTCTTATACTCGTTCTCAAACGTAGGAAACTATGCTCAGTATTTCTCACTCGAGCAACCGAACAACTAAGTCCTCGAAGTGCACACTGACTTCTCGGACTTAGGCGAGTCTTATATTCTATTCGACTCGCACTTGAACAGATTATATCCTCTAACGCGCATTGGATATTAACCGATCTCCTAAGGACTTCACTTAGGACCTGAAGGCATCTAACGAGTATTTGCCTTGCATACGGCGACGTGCCTACGTGCAGAAGAACGATCTATATTCGCGACTCGAATATACGAACGGGTATTCGACCCGTAACAATGAAGGTGTAGGTATGGAATGTAGAGTTGCGAAAAACAGCGCTACCCGCCCACTGTGGATCAGCCTATAGCTGCGATCAGGGTGGTAACTAGAAACTGTCTTTCCACTCTATTCAGAGACCACCTCTTTTCGGAGGTGCGCCAAGAAACGCCAAGGGGTTTTCAGCCCAAGGCCGGCAAGTAATCTCTGCCTCCGAAACCTCGTCCAGCCCCAAAGCTAATTTGGGATACCGGGGGCACGGGATCTAAACCCTTGGGATGGAGGGTCTAAAAGACTATCGTATTGGGCCAAGTGGCCATATGGTATGAGCTGTGTCGCGCTCCTTCAGCCGCCTTGTGGGGCGCTGGGTTGTATAGTAACGGGGGGGCGGTAATGCCCGTACAGTGGCGTGGTAATGCGCGTATATAGACGACCAGTGCCTCAGTACACTGCCACAGGGCCCCTTAACGCCTTTGATTATTACGTGTCGGGTGCACAATTACTGTGGTGGGGTTTTAACCCAAGACCTTTACGCCGCGTTGCACGATGGTGGTCTAGTGTCACAGATTTGGGACATGCCACTATTTTTCCCGTATTTTTACCTATTTATCTGGTATTTCTACGACCTTGTAGACATTTACGCTGCCAAGCGCTCGTCTACACGTACACGCAAACAAACAACACGTACACAACGCGGTATACGTCCACCTGTCATAACAACACGTACATAACACGTTTGTACGCGTCAATGACTCAGCGGACTAACCTCCGGTGTCACGCGCCTTACTCATATCCCGGTACCGGGCTATGTCAGTACAATTGGATAAGCGGCCCGCTCGTTATCACATGCCAATGCCCTCACGATTACTCATATTCCGATGCCGGTATATAAGAATCACATGCATGGCTTACTAACGTAGCTACAGCCACTTCCACAACATGGACCTACGGTCCAAACAAACGATCTTACTGGTGCGGCCATTACCGGCGCACATGGTCTATTGTAGTTTACGACTTAACCATATTAGTTATGTCTGCGCACAGACCACCTTCATGTTTGGTTCCCTTACCGGTAACCAAACAAAGCATGTATATAAGTAGGGCTATCACTGCGGATAAGCCTTAGATTTGTTCTCTGCATTCGCACAGTTACATATCATCTCTGCTTGCGCCCACTAGCCTCCTCACCAACCTCCAGCAACTCCTTCAAGTCGCTTATTAGGTTATAGTGTGAGTCCCACAGTCTAGTCTGTGTCATAAGAACAAATCTCCCCCTACCCCCGCCCTTGCGCTTGCGCTTGGGCCTGGGTTTTCATCCTACAGGGGTATATTACTTGTTGCTGCGCACATCCCTTTCTGCCTGACAAGGCGATTGGGGTGATAGTTGAGATCTGGGGGATACATCGCCATCCTCGGCAGAGGATTGGCAACCAGGGAAGCCACACCGCCTTTTTAGGCAGGAGGCCTACCTAACCCGGACTCCAGGGTCAAGGAGACATAGTCCTCGCTGACAAGCTTGGACTATGCGCGGTTAAGACCCGCCTGTGGAGAAAAGGGGACGGTCTGCCTGTGTGCGCCCAACCCCCTGTCATGGCAAGCGTTGTTCAGCGCCCCATCACTATCCACAGGGTCATCATTATGATGGCATGGGAATTTTCCAAAGCCGCCTCCCAGGCGTAAGGGACCTGCTTTGAACCCGTTATGGGAAAAGCAGTGAGGGGGGTGACGTAAAAAATCACCCTGCCATAGGTCACTCGCGGTAGCCAATAGCATAAGTCCTCCGGGCAGCTCGGCGTGCGAGCATGGGTCAAACGGATTTGGGGCCCCATTGGAAGAGAAGCGCGTGGCCCACTCCTTCGGGATGTGGAGCGCTGCTGTCTCGCGATCTTAGATCGACAGTGGTTTTTTAGCCCTGATGTGACACCCATGTGGCTATAGACGGCAACCTCATTGTTGAAGCATGGACAGGCTAAGGGATGTAAAATCCCAGCCACTTTCCGGCATCGTCCCTCCGGGGCGGTGTCGTGTATCCGAATCCCAATCATCTGACCCAGGAACCGGCCTGGCAGTCAGCAACTCTACCCCTGGAGTCGGCGCCTCTGACCGTTAGGGTCATGCGAATATCCGCGCCGTCTCGGCACAGGGTTTGCGCGCAACATAAGAGTAATTATGCCCCGTAGTACACCTTCTTTGCTCCTGAAAAGGAGTCCACTACCCTACCTTACATAACCCCTTTCATTCCTGTTCTTGGACGTATCACTGGGAAACTTCGTTTCTCATGAAGGCTGCACTTTCTAGAATCATGCCCCGCGTTACCCGTCGCACACGTGGCTCCTCCACTGCCCCTTACGTCAAACCGGCGAAGCGGTCCCTTCTCAGCCGCATCGACACCACCGACATTCCTCGGGCAGAGGACGTCACCTACACCCTTCCTGTAAAGGAAGATTACACTGGGAAATTCCATCTTTGGGAGATTCCCGTCCACATGCCAAAGCACATTGCTGAGGCTGGGAAACCCGCTCCTCGACCTCCCAAACCAGTTCCGCTTGCTAAGCGTATCTGGACAGAGGAAGAGAAGCTAGCGCAATCCATTACCGCCATGGAAAATCTCATCGAACTCCGCGAACTCAACAAGCTCAAGCTCGCTCGCGATAAGCTGAATAAGCGAATCGCCGCCAAACAAGCCGCCAAGGAAGCCAAGCAAGCAGCTTCTTCACTGGCCCTCCGTCTCTCCAGCCCGGCGGCCGGACCTCCCGTTCCGGCCAACCACAAGATTCTCGACCCTTCCCTCGTCTTCGGGAAGAAGAAGCCTCTCCAAGCATGCGATCAAGTCATTCCCATGCTAGAAGGCACTCTCACTCGTCTTACTCCTCTCGCCAACCACCCCCCTAATTACCCAGGCTTCCATATGGAAAACGACATGCGTTTCCATACTATGGTAGTAGAATTGGAGGACTTGGTGGATAACGTAAAGGATAGAGCGAGACGAGGGAGGATCACCAATAGAGACTGGAGAATTATGAAAAAGTATTGCAAACAGCTCGGCAATATTTCCTTTTTGGATTGGCGTACGGACTTAGCTCGTATCGTAGCAGAATGCGTAGCGCTACAAATTACTTTTGCCTTCGGTGTAACACCACCTGACAAGGTGGCAGGGCCCTCAACTACTTCGGTAGAAGAGGATATACTCGCGATTGTATAGTAGAAATACTATCATCTTTTAACTCTGAAATAGAGTGCGAGTGTGATCTATAACGAAAGTCGCAGCTTTCAAAACCAATCCCTTCTTAAGAATCTAAGACAATGAGTAACCGGAAACTAACATTCGTCACAAACAGATTCACAAAAAATGTCTTCCACCTCCTCCGTCAGCACTCCCCTCGCTCCCCGCAAGATGCGCCTCCGCTCAGAAGGCCCGGTGACACCGGTAGCTGGTCCCTCGGGAACCCAGCAACTGGTGATACTGGAGCACCTAAGCGAGGAAGAAGAAGAGGAAGAGGAAGGAGAAGAGGAAATGCCGGAGTTCGCTCCCCCGCAAAGGGAATCTCCGACCAACCCCATGGGTACACGCCCAGGCTCCCCCATTGCCGGATACCCCCCGGCTCGTCGAACTCGCCCTATCGGGCCCGCCACCACCCTGGAAATGGAATTTTCGGGTCCGACACGACAGACCAATGTCGCTGTCGAGAACAACCTCAAGGCGTACCTTCCTGAGGAGGAACACCACAAGGTGGATGGGTCCATACATGGGCCAATCATCGATGCCGCCGTACAACGAAGTGCGGCCATAAGCCATGACACCACCGACACCCTAGGTCGAATGGTGCACGCCCGCCTGGAGCGTATCCATGAACGAATCGATTCCCTGGCTGGGCAATCCAGGGCAATCGAACAGAAGGCCCAAGACGAGCTACACGAAGCGGTCAATTCGGTCCGGAACGAGGTATTGTCCACCATGGTGGACCTCGGCAAAGAACTCCGACAGGAGTACACCGCCAAGCTCTCCGAAATGGAGAAGCAGCTCCGGAAGGATTACCGGTCCCGGCTGGACGACCTCGAGGATGCATTTGCCGAACGCATGGAGAAGGTCGACGAGGAACTCCGGAGGATTCGCAAGAATCCCTCCGTTCCCAACCCTCCCGGTGTCCGCACGCCCCCGGAAGACCCGGCACCGGCCCCAGGTCATGCTCAAGCCCGTGCAGCCGAGGCCGCTGCCGCCGCACAAGCTGCAGCCGCTGCCGCAGCAGCCGTCGCCCCGCAGATTCCAGGTCTGCCTCAAAACCTGAAAATCCCCCCTCCCCCCGAATTCTCCGGGTCATCTGGAAAGGTGACTGCGCAAGAATGGGTGGAGAAGATGGGCCTGTACTTCGGTACGCTCAGGGTCTACGATGACCATGACCGTATCACCACGGCCCTCTTCCGCGTCACAGGGGACGCATACAAGTTTTTCTCGCCTCTCATCAAGAAGGCAGGAAACGGTGAACCTCTCGGCACCTGGGAGGACTTCACCAAATCCGTAATGGTGCAATATGGGAAGATGACGGATAAGGAGATCGCGAAGAAGGAAATTCGCGGCTACTACGGTACCGAAGGGCAAGGAACTGGCAGAATCAAACTACTTCAATTACTGCTGAACGATTCCGCACCCTCGGCCGCCTCTCCGAAACCGCCAACGAGACTCTGGTATGGGAATTCACCGAGACTCTCCCTGAAAAGGTTCAAGGACACCTTGAACGTCCTCGGCAAGACCCCGTTCTTCAAGGCACCCGACCGACATCGAGCCCTCTGATCGACTTCGCTCTAGAAATGTATCAGACAGTCATTATCCCTGACAAGATCAAGGGCTCGAATCTTCGAGAAGGCCAGCAAGAAGGACTCGGCACCTGCCGAAAAGAAGGAGACGTCCTCCACTTCTGCGAAGAAGTCGGAGAAAAAGAAGGACAAGGGAAAGGCGCCCGCCAAAGCCCCCGCCGACACCACCAACGCCGTCTGCACTTACTGCAAGCAGACGGGACACTATTTCAACAAGTGTCCTAAGCTTGCCGCAGGACAAGGCCTGCGGGAACAGTTCGTGCCTGCTGCTCAGCGGGCCGAAGCAACAAAGGGCGAAGGAATGCAGCTGCAGCGTCTGGAAAGACCACGGCTTGCTCCTTCGGGTAGTGGAAAGGGACAGGCGTCTGGCAAGAAGCCGTACTCGGCGCCCCCCGCGGATGGCAAGACGTATCGTGCCCGAACGATCTGGGAAGAAGTGACGGCTGACTCAAGCTCAGCAGGACCCTCGGCCCCCGCCACCACCTGTCGCCAATGTCGGGACCATCTCGGTTCCCCTCGCCCCAACCACACGTCTCGAAGACGTTCTGTGAAGAACACACCAGCCCCGCAGCGGCTGGGAGTGTACAGCGCCCCTGAAGAAGCGCACCTCTACGAAGAGGCTTCACAGAGATCCCCTTATCTTGTGGGAAGATAAGGCGGTCGTACGTCACCCGGTATCCCATATCGGTATATTCGGTAACTCGGCAATGGACTTTGCCCGGAGGACAAGGACACTAGCTACACGTACCCCTCCTGTACAATACTTTATCCTGACCCACTCGCGCTCGAAGTTCTTTACTTTGTATAACGTTGTACATGGAAATGATTCCCGAGACGATAATAAATCATTCTCTATCGAAGTAGAACTGTGGGTATATGGAAAGAAAGTCAACGCCATGGCAGTTAATCGACACCGGTGCATCAATAAGCGTCATAGATAAGAAACTCGTCCACGAGGAAAAGTTAGTCACTCAGAAACTACCTTCGCCTCTCGAGATTCGTAACGCCGACGGTACCTCTAATACCGCCGGTAATATCAATATGGCAGTAAAAGCTTATATGGTGCACGAGGAACACAAGTCCACCGAATTCTTGTACGTAATGGACGTACAGAATGCGGATGTGATCCTCGGATATGATTGGTTCCTGAAACACAACCCGGACTTCAACTGGCCGGAAGGAACCTTCACATATCGGTGTACGGAAAAATGCAAACATGGCAAACGGGTTTCGATTTCCTGAGGAAGAAGATGAAATCGAACCCCGCAACATCTATCAGATTCATCAATGACTTTCCAATAGATTTTCTCGGCTTAGAGGAGCCGGAGAATCCCTTTGTCGCTTGGGTGAACACCCTTGACGAAGGAACGGAACTCCTTATCGATGCCATTCAGTCGATAACGGAGAAGTCGGATGATGAATTCCTGACAGATGCGGATCTCCAGAAATGGAAATCCTTGGTTCCGGAGGAATACCAGGAGTTTGGTCCCACGGTATTTTCTCAACGCGCATCCGAAAGGATGCCCGAACGGAAACCATATGACCACGCCATCGACTTCCCCGATGACGCGGTACTACCGCCCCCGAGTAAGGCATACAAGATGTCTCCTCAGGAAGGCGAACTCGCTAGATCAGTGGATTCAGGAAGAGTTACGGAAGGGCTACATCCGACACTCAAAATCTCCGATCGCGAGCCCGGTCTTCTTCGTCCCTAAAAAAGACGGCGGAGCCCGAATGGTAGTCGATTACCGGAAAGTAAACGACTTGACCATTAAAAACAGGTACCCTCTCCCACGCATAGACGAGCTTATCGATAAGCTTAGCCAGGCTTCGATATTTACGAAGCTCGACTTGCGCTGGGGTTACAACAACGTAAGAATCAAGGAGGGAGATGAATGGAAGACCGCATTCATTACGCCTAACGGCCTTTACGAAGCTGTAGTCATGTACTTCGGTTTTTGTAATGCACCCAGCACGTTCCAACACATGATGAACGATATCCTAGGTGACCTTATCAGAGAAGGAAAGGTCATTGTCTACCTAGACGACATCCTTGTGTTCGGAAACGACCTGTTGGAACACCGTCGTATTGTCAAGCAAGTATTACAAATCTTGCAAGACAACGACTTGTTCGCGAAGCCTGAAAAGTGCTTCTTCGAACAAAGCAGTATTGAATACCTGGGAATGATCATTTCCAAAGGAAAAGTCGAAATGGACCCTAAGAAGGTAGCCGGTGTCATGGACTGGCCTACACCTGCCAAGGTGAAGGACGTCCAAGCCTTTGTTGGCTTCGCCAACTATTACCGTCGGTTCATTAAAGACTTCTCCAAAGTGGTTAAGCCGTTAACCGAACTGTCCAAGAAAAACACGCAGTGGAATTGGGGACCCGAACAAGCGGAAGCATTCCAAACTCTCAAGGAAGCTTTCACATCGGCTCCAATACTCCGGATCCCAGATCAGGAATCCCCGTTCCGCGTGGAAGCGGACTCTTCCGATTACGCAACTGGTGCAGTGCTATCGCAATACTCTTCGGAGGATAAGCTCTGGCATCCGGTAGCCTTTTACTCGAAATCTCTATCAGCACCCGAAAGGAACTATGAGATTTACGATAAGGAGTTGCTCGCAATCATCCGCGCTCTAGAGGAATGGAGACATTACCTCGAAGGACACCCACACAAATTTGAAGTATGGTCGGATCATCTCAATCTGACATATTTCAAATCGGCACAACGGCTAACCCGGAGACAGGCACGTTGGAGTCTTTACCTGACAAGGTTCAACTTCACCATGTGTCACAAACCCGGTAAAACAATGCTCACGGCTGATCCTCTGTCACGGAGGCCAGACCATGAAGAGGGGGTGGAACTCGACAATCGCGATCAAATCTTGCTGAAACCGGAATACTTCACGGTTAGGGCGCTAGAAGCGTCACAGCAGGAGATACAATCAGGCGACGAGGACCTCCTCCGACAAATCCGACAAGCCCTCATGGACGATCAAATTACCAAGGATTACCAGGAACTACTGAAAAGTGGTCCCAAGGAATTCGGTAAGGATCTCCAGGAATGGAACATGGAGGCCGGATTACTCCTCAGACGAGGAAAAGTGTACGTTCCAAAAGAGCCTAAAGAATTGCGCACGAAGATTCTGGAGTTACATCATGACCATGTGACTGCCGGACACTTCGGACGATGGAAGACCTATGAACTTCTATCACGTAATTACTGGTGGCCTGGAATGACCACGATGGTAAAGCAATACGTGGAAGGTTGCGAC
Source organism: Wolfiporia cocos (assembly GCA_029448655.1). Lineage (NCBI taxonomy): Eukaryota > Fungi > Basidiomycota > Agaricomycetes > Polyporales > Phaeolaceae > Wolfiporia > Wolfiporia cocos. The sequence continues at coordinate 834,362 of JACCLO010000002.1, forward strand.
ACATGCCAGCGCATGAAGAACCGCAACCAGACCCCGTACGGACCCCTGCAACCGCTCCCAGTTCCGGAAGCACCATGGGACACAATCACCATCGACTTCATTGTCCACTTACCGCCTAGTGGCGAACGTAAACAATTCACTGCCATTATGGTAGTAGTGGACCGATTGACCAAGCGCGCACACTTCATTCCCACTTCGGACAATATCTCGGCAAAGGAATTAGCGAACCTCCTGTATCTTCGGATTTATCCGAACCACGGGCTTCCGAAACAAATCATTTCGGACAGAGGACCGCAATTCTCTTCTGAGCTATTCAAGGGATGGTGCGAGCAATTGGGAATTCAGAGGTCGATGACAACAGCCTATCACCCGCAAGCGGACGGCCAAACGGAGAGAATTAACCAAATTCTAGAACAATACCTACGATGCTACATCGACGTTATCCAAAAAGATAACTGGGTGTTCTATCTCCCCACGGCAGAGTTCGCGTACAATAACGCGGCTAGCGAGACGACCAAGAATAGTCCATTCTTCGTCGAACTAGGAAGGCATCCCAATGCAGGACCTACGGATTTGAAGCCGACGCAATATTCGGATTTAAATCAATTTGCTTACGCCAGATGGTCAGCACAAGAACAAGCTAAGGCAGCTATGAAATTGGCTGCTGAACGCTGGTCTTGGTACTATGATCAACACAAGCGCTCGGTACCGTTTAAAGTTCGGCGACAAAGTACTCGTTGACGCCCGTAGCTGGCAAGACTCCGAAAGAAGTCTTATTCCACGCTATTTGGGACCATTTAAGATAATTGAACAATTATCGCCGGTCAACTTTAGGGTACACATGGACGAGCAATACAGGGCTTATCACCCGGTATTTCACGCTTCCAAGTTGGTCATATACAAGGACCCGGTGCATCAGAAAAGACCAGAGCCTCAACCAGAAATGGTCGACGGCGAGGAATTATGGGAAGTCGAGAAGATCTTAGATCATCAGCCTCCGTGCAGGAAGAGTTGAATACAGAATCCGATGGAAAGGATTCGGTATCAATGACGACTCCTGGGTACGCGAAGCCGATCTCGACTCGGCATATGACATTCTACAGGAATACAAGGCTTCACACCCTATTCCAATGCAGGATGTCCCCCTCAGGCGATCAGCTAGAAGGAAAGAAGCAGTTCACGTCTTCGACCCTGATAGCGACGACTGGGAAGCCGACGAATGCACGTGGCCAGACGACTGGCCGCAGTATCGCGAAGAATTCGCGAAAGGATCCCTAAGCAGCGCATGGTTAGACACCCCGACGGGGGATGGATGTCAGCTGACATTAACCAAAACGCGGACTTGAAAATCGTAGTCGGTGAAGGCGGCCGAATGCCGGAAAAGGGAACCAAGGACTCGGTTGGGTTTGACCTGTACACTGCAACAGGCGACGTTCTGCCAGCTCACGGGCAGACAGAATACAATACCAAACTGAAAATCCAGGTACCTTTCGGCACTTACGGACGTATCGCCCCCCGCTCTAGTCTTGCCCGCAAAGGCATAGACGTAATGGGTGGCGTCATCGACCACGATTATCAAGGCGAAGTAATCATCATTCTCCGGAATCACTCCGACATATCTATTGATATTCGGGCCGGTGATAAGATTGCTCAGCTCATCTGCGAAGTTGCTAAGGACCCGCATATTACGCTACACGGAAAATCTTACTTTGAAAAGATTAAATCCGAGCGTGGTACTGGTGGATTCGGCTCCACAGGAAAGTAATCGTTCCATTAGGGACAATGAAACCTGAAGAGGGGGTAATGTCACAGATTTGGGACATGCCACTATTTTTCCCGTATTTTTACCTATTTATCTGGTATTTCTACGACCTTGTAGACATTTACGCTGCTAAGCGCCCGTCTACACGTACACGCAACCAAACAACACGTACACAACGCGGTATACGTCCACTCGTCATAACAACACGTACATAACACGTTTGTACGCGTCAATGACTCAGCGGACTAACCTCCGGTGTCACGCGCCTTACTCATATCCCGATATCGGGCTATGTCAGTACACTTGGATAAGCGGCCCGCTCGTTATCACATGCCAATGCCCTTACGATTACTCATATCCCGATACCGGTATATAGTTATCACGTGCATGGCTTACTAACGTAGCAACGCCACTTCCACAACATGGACCTACGGTCCTAACAACGTTTCTTACTGGTGCGGCCATTACCGGCGCACATGGTCTACTGTAGTTTACGACTTAGCTGTATTAGTTATGTCTGCGCACAGACCGTCTTCATGTTTGGCTCCCTTACTGGTAACCAAACAATGCATGTATATAAGTAGGGCTATCGCTACGATAAGCCTTAGATTTGTTCTCTGCATTCGCACAGTTACATTCTATCTCTGCTTGCGCCCACTAGCCTCCTCACCAACCTCCCGCAACATCTTCAAGTCGCCTCTAAGGTTATAGTGTGAGTCCCACAGTCTAGTCTGTGTCACTACGGTGGGGATAAAACCCAAAGCCTTTACGCCGCGTTGCACGACGGTGGCCCAGTAGCTTAGAAGCAACGGTAGGAGTGGTCCCCTACACGCTGTTCACAAGTGTAATGCCCCCAGAACCCAGTCCCTTGTCCCTGGGATACGGGAGGATAAGAGTTTATACACCCGAATCGACCGAAAGTCAACTTCGAGGGCGAATGAAACAATGCACTTTGCCCCTAGTGCGCCGGGGTTGTTCTGGAATGAACTCAGAACGGGGTGGAGACTCGTCTTATGACACAAGCGCTATTCTCAAGCAACTACTCAGGGGAATATTACTCGCTGCGAAGCGTATTCCTAGTCTGAGGCTACTCAAGGCAACAAAGGCCAAGACGAGTCTGGGGTGCTCCCTGCTCGTCTGGCTGGTATATATGCTCGTAGGCTGTTTGTACATGTTTGGCTACTATACAGTATTACGTAAGCTGATAGACCGTTGAGAGTATGGTAAACCCTATCATAGGTGTAGAGCCACATCAAGGGTGTCCGGGGTCTGTGTAGGCACGTGTGGGGTGTTCGGGGTCCTTGCACGTGATGCATAGGCGAGCGCTTAGATAAGATAAGGGTTGTCTCTAGTCGCAAGCTAGTTGGAGAAAATCGGCTTGTGACACATAGGTCACCCTGCAGTGGGGTATGCATCATCATTTGCAATGCCGCACATCTGGGATACAACGACAGAAAAGTCTGAGGGTTGAGTAAGTATGTCGGTGATGTCGGAATACACAACTATTTTGTCAATCGGAGCGATTTGTTTACGGCTCAATGATTGAGCTGATAATTCACAGTAGAGAGGCAACCACAGCCTCGATGGCTCGCGGAGCTGCCAAGCTCGGAAACCCCTATCTTGAGCTCGCCACTACAGGCTCTGTTCAAGATAGAGATGTCTTATGGATCACGAGGGACTTCAGTCAATTATCTTAATCTGCCAACTGCCCTTCGCTTAAGAAATCGCAGTTGCGAGCTAGGTTTGCACGCAGATTAATCTGCTAGCTGCGGCAGATTAATCTACTGTGACAATAAAATGGTACATCCAGGATTCGAACCAAGGACCTTAGCACAGATCAGAATAAGAGCATCGCAGCATAATTAGCCAGTTGAGCCATAATAGTAGCAACAGTTACCCTTGACCAATCAAAATATATATAACGCAAATTTTACACACAATTTCCGCAAATCATCAAGGCAACTAACTGCTACAACAAGCATAAAGAAATCAATGATAGTGGTAGCTTGATTTACATTTGTATTTGTGTTGTGGAAGATGTTAAACTGCGAAAATGAAGTTTACAAAATACTCTATATCTAAGTACTAAAGGGCCGTGGAAGAAAACCATGTGGTTCTCGCGTGGCAACCGTGCATTCATTGGCCCGTAGGGCGCGCGCCACCACCCCCGTGCCATTTCCCACGGACGGCGCCTACAACGCGTGCGCGGCGTTCAAGTCAAGTCCTTTCGACCGTGTTTCGCGCGTCCTCCCTGTGCAGCGCCACGGGGATGTTGTAACGTAAATGGCCTATACTGTAGATACCTGCTAGAAAATTTAAGAGTAACCGGGAGGTTTATGAGGCACCACAAGCGAAGCGACGACGACACCAAGCATCAGCGAGGTGTCGGAAGTGGCTGAGCGAGGTGCAGCAGGGTGATCACACACCCTGGGGGTTGGGTGGACTCGCATTGCCATACAATATGTTTTTCCCTTATTCTATTAGTTATCATACTTAAGTGACAATTGACATCCGTGGCAAAGCCGCGGGTAATTAAACTCGTATTGCTTAAAATGGGCAGACACTGGTTGCACTGTGGCTCAGTTGGCTAATGTATGCTGCGATGCTCTTATTCTGATCTGCACTAAGGTCCTTGGTTCGAATCCTGGATGTACCATTTTATTGTCACAGTAGATTAATCTGCCGCAGCTAGCAGATTAATCTGCGTGCAAACCTAGCTCGCAACTGCGATTTCTTAAGCGAAGGGCAGTTGGCAGATTAAGATAATTGACTGAAACTCTACGGATCACCGGTGGAACCTACTCCTCCATGACCATGTTTTGTGCCTTTTCTCCCTCCAACGCGCTGTCCTGCAGCTTTCTCGCCTCCATCCTTCTTTTTTCTCCTATTAAGTACGCTTTTGCAATGCCCTTCGTGAAGGGACACTGCGAAGAGACAAGAACGTGCCGCATCCCCAGGGTGCTTCGCCGCAAGCCACATGAACCCGACCGTGTCATCGAGGACATTCAACACTGCCCGATACCCGGTTCCTCCTCCCTTGTTCCTCCGCGCGTTGAGCGCATTGCGACGAACAACTCGGCGACAGACGATGCTGCCTCAGAGCGTACGCACGTCGAGCGGTCCCCGCCCCCTCAAAGGGCGCAGAGGATACAAAACCCCGCGCCCGTCGACGGGCTGCTCGTGCATTACACGAAATATCCCAACTGGTGGTCCAGAGTCCGGTATGGCCTCTCACTGCATGTCTCCGTATCTAGCCTTCCCATCCGAGTTCCTGAGGCGGAATTTTTTGGGACCATGATTCTGACCGTCTTCGGGTGTGGTACCGACTGTCAGGTCATCCTGTCCGCCAATAGCAAGATCTCCCCGACTGTCATAGGGGTGGATATCGCGTTAACCACGGAAAGTGTTTCTGCTAATGTTCACTGTGAGCACCTGCAGGACTATCTCTCCCTTACTACGGGCTGGGCAGTAGGTTCGTCAATCACCACATCTTAGTCGTGAGCTCTCAACAACAACTATTGTAGGAACAGCCCTTGGTGTATGGTTCGCTGGTGGCTCCTCTGGTGGGCACATTAACCCGGCAATCACGCTCGCGATGGCCGCATTCCGCGATTTTCCCTGGCGAAGGGTGCCGATGTACGTTATCGCGCAGTTGCTCGGCGCGCTCTGCGGCGCGGCCATTGTGTACGCGGACTACCTTCACGCGATCGACATCTATGAGGGCGGCCGCCACACGCGCACAATCGAGGGGCACCGCGTATCTCTTCTCCACCTACGCGGTGAGCATTGCCATGGCCGCCGACGAACCGCCGACGGGCTGATGCCGGCGGAGTGCGCAGCTGGACTACATGACGAACGTCTCGTGCTTCTTCGACGAGGTTATCAGCTCCGCTGCGCTCATGTTCATCGTATGCGCACTTACGGACAAGAATAACGGGCCCCCGCCGAGCGGGCTCGTCCCACTCGCTCTCTTCCTCGCCCTCCTAGGCATTGGCACCGCGCTGGGTATGCAGACTCGCTACGCGATTGGCCCAGCGCGCGACCTCGGCCCGCGGATCCTGACCGCGATGGTTGGCTATGGCAAGCAGGTGTTCACGTATCGCAAGTGCGTGCTTGTGATGCACGAGTCGATGAATGGGTGCTCATCATCGTCCGCGTTGCAGTCAATACTGGCTGTGGTGTCCTATCATAGGCCCCATTGTTGGTGCAATGTGTGCGCCATCCAATGCCCTTATGTTGACTGCAGCTTATGAAACATGTTTTGCAGTGGGAACGCTCATCTATGACGCATTCATCTTCACGGGTGGTGAGAGCGTGCTGAACAAACCGTGCGTGCACATGTCCAAACCAGTTCGCGCCATACGAACTGACTGATCGTTGGTTTGCAGGGATGCACGCTCGCGTGCTGCGCACGAACGTGTGCGCATGGCACAGAAGCAGAAGCCACCGGCGGGCTTCGACAACTGCTGCGAGAACGTATGACATGCCCCCCTCACTGCATCAGCATCGGATATCTCGCGTTGCTCTCGTGATTCCCTAACGGTCCCTGCGCAAGAACGAACTTACAAACACGATTTCTGGTTTCTCAAGTCAATAATTAGAAGGTCGACATATACGGTGTATTTCCCATAGACGCGGCGACCTCGTGTCGTACGCTCCTCGGATTCTCGCTTCATTACATTACAGGACAGATTGTAGCATGCATGATGTAACAACAACCAAATAGATGTATTAGTATTTTTCATTTAGCGCACTATTCAAAGCCGCTTCTCATACAGCAGATATGAGCCCTTCACCGCCGAAGATTCCATCATGACCCCCTTCGCGGACGTTCCTGCACATGCCGGCAAGTGTGGCGCCGGTGCCGCCGCGCTCGCCATAATTTTATGCAAGTACCTTGTGCTGCGCGGCAGACATGAAGTCATTGATGATATCCACTAGAGGTGCCGCCCTCTCCGCGGCGCAGTGCGGCAGAAGTGAGGAGCAGAGATGGGAGGCTGTCATCAAATTGCGCGCCGTATTCGAACCGCGAATGCGTTGGGGATTAGTGGCGTCGAGACATGGCGGTTGCGCTGTCCTCGGAGAACTCTGCAGTCAATTAGGAGCAAAATAGGTACTATAATCGAGTCTCGAGCTCCAAAAACAAAAATATGTTTTGTTTTAGTCTCCATGCCTCTTGTCGTGGCGCGCAAGACGGTGTTGTACCCACCTTCATTGCGGGTCAGGACCGGGACACCACCGCTACCGGCGGATCGCAAGGAGCCACATGCACAGGAGACTAGAAGATGAACGAGATGGACTCCAATCTGGACGATCGGGCTGAGAGCATGCGTGAAATCTGAATCGGTGACATACTTCGTTATCCCAGCCGCCCGAGTCTAACGGCGCATGCCGAGCCTACCTCTTCGACTCGTGTATCACACAGACTACACGGTTAACAATAGACGGTATGATTAGTAGAGTGTAGCAAACACCACGGAGGCTGTCCGTATCAACCCCGCAGCAATATAATTTACAGATCCATATATCCGTTTGTCTTCCGTCCCGCTGTCGTTATCGTGCAGACGGTCTACGCCGAGCCGTCGTAGCCGTTCGGGTTCTTCGTCTGCCAGTTCCATAGATCGCGGCACATCGTCTCCAGCGTCTGCGGCGCGGTAAACCCGAGCTCCTTCTCCGCAAGCGATGGGTCCGCAGTAAGATCCGGCACGTCGCCCTTCCTGCTCGTACGCACACGTACGCACCCGTGCCAGTGAGCTCAAACCACATCACGATGAGAGGGAGGCACGCACCTCCGGCCAATGATCTCATACTTGTAATCGAATCCTGTCGCCTTGCGCATCGCCTCGACGATCTGGAGAACGCTCATGCCCTTGCCCTTGCCGAGGTTGTACCCCTTGAAGCGCGGCTGGCCGCTCGCAATACCCGCGAATACGCGTGAATCGGGTGCGAGCGCGTCGAGCGCGAGCAGGTGCCCCTTGGCGAGGTCGAGCACGTGAAGGTAGTCGCGCACGCAAGTGCCGTCGCTGCAACGCGAGCGCAATCAGCACACCATCCACGGACGATGCCGAATTCGTCAACGAAACGCGCGAGCGTGAAAAAAGGGCGTGGCTTACGGCGTGGGGTAGTCATTGCCGAACACTTTCAGGAGCGGGTCCTTGACGCGGCCAATGGCCATTTGTGCGAGCAGTGGCAGCAGGTTGCCTGGCCGGCCGCGTGGGTCCTCGCCGATGAGGCCCGACGGGTGCGCGCCCGCAGGGTTGAAGTAGCGCAGCGAGAGCGCGCGCCACGTATCAGGCTCCGCTGCGTTGCGTGTCAGAGGTGGACAGCGCGTAACAAGTGCTTAGGATACACGCACCACTGCAGATATCCTCGATGATGTTCTCGCACATCACCTTGGTCTTGCCGTAGGGACTATGCGCCTGCAGACGCGTCGTCTCTGGAATGGGGATCACGGGCGGGGTGCCGTATACGGTTGCGCTGGATGAGTACACGATGCGCGTGCAGTCAAACTCCTTCATGATCTGGAGGAGCGAGATGGTCGCGCCGACATTGTTCGCGTAATACGTCAGCGGGATCTCTGTCGACTCGCCGACAGCTTTGTACGCCTGCACAGGCGTCAGTCGCGGGTGACGCGATGCGAGAGCTCGTGACGCACCGCGATGTGGACGACGCCCCAGATGCCGCCCTTGCCATAGGTCGCAAACACCTTGCGGATCTCGTCCGGCTTGGTGAGGTCTGCCTGGAACGCGTCGATCTCCGTACTGTCCTTGTCCTTGTCGGATGCGTCCGTAGGCAAGTTGTTGCGCGCGATCTCGGCGACGCGCACGAGGGCCTTTGGGGTCGAGTTGTGGTGGTTGTCGACGCTGACGACCTTGTACCGTCGTGTCTCCTGCAGCGAGTAGATCACATGCGAACCTGGCGTTTGCGGGAGCCAAAGAAGGAGTTGAGCGGCATTATGTCGCCGGAAGGGGATGTGTACGTACCGATGTAGCCTGCACCTCCGGTAACGAGCACTCGCTGTAGGCATTTCAGTCACGCAGGGTGGTCGCATACGACTGCACGCACGCGCAAAGGTTCTTCGGACATTTTGCCGTGGTAGTGGTAAGTAGGAGAGGGAGTGGTATAGCTGAAGTTGCAAGCTGTTCAGCCACACTTTTATCAGATCAATGCCCGATCGCAGGCATATGGCCCGCACCAGCCCGGGCCGCGCTTCCTCCCTACTTATTTGAACGCTTTCCTTTACTCCGCCATCGGCCTCCGTGTGGTGGTCTATTGCAGCCCAAAGCCTGTTCCAGTGCACGTATTCGCACATTGCTAGTCTCGTCGATCCCGACTTTTCTCCTTCAGATTCACCTAGTTGTCTCTCGACCTACAGAGCGGCCCCAAGATCCAGTAACGATGGTCCGCAGCTTTCTCCGCGGCTATGTCATTGCTCGACTCCATAACCACATGCACCTCCAGCGAGAACATACCGGAACAGCTCAGCGCACCGTTCACCCGCCGGAACTCTATCGATCGTCCATCTTCACATCGCCCTCCCGGTCCTTCGGCGCACTCGGCCCATCTGGCCTATGCGCAGCCCGCGCCTCGTCTACGCCTGCACTTGGCGCGGTACTCTGTTCAGCCGACTGCTGTGACAGCATCGGACTCGTTCCCCGCTCGTCGCCCGCGCCCGCCGTGCCGGCAAGAGTGCTCTGCGAGGCGGATGGTTGCGTAGCTTCTTCGCTAGCGGCTGCCCGCTCGCGCTCCTCGCGCTCTCTCTTCTCCTTTTCAATCTCCTGAACGAGGAGTAGGACATCGCCCACGCCAATCTTGCCGAAATGCTGCAGGTACTGGTCGCGCGCGGTCCGCAGCGCAAGCCATGTCCAGCGTTGTTTGCTCTGAAGCGAAAGTCAGTCATACTTGGCGTAACAACAAAACGCGATACGGACCTCCTCGTACTGAGCAATGATATTATCCGGAGGTAGGACCGGTGCTGGCGCCGGCGCCGGTGTAGTCGGTCGGTCGGGTGCGGGTTTAGTCTCAGGTGCTGAGAGTTGCGCAGGGGCGGAGGAAGAGGCAATCACTGTCTCTGTGTTGGTCGGTGCAGGTGGAGCAGTGCTCGGCTTCGCAGGTAGGGAAGGATGCAGAGGCGCAGAAGTCGATGGCAGCACACGTGCGAAAGTAAGCGAGGACTGCATATCTTGCGATGAGGTAGGTGCAGCCTCCTTCGCCGCAGCTTCCTCCTTCGCTGCGGCTTCCTTTGCTGCAGCCTCCTTGGCGGCGGCCTCCCTCGCTCGTATCTGCTGCTGCTTCATCCTCTCTGCATTCTCCAGCTTCTTCCGCCGTGTTTCTATGCGGAAGTCCTCTATCTTGATCTTCTTCACAAATTCCTGCATGTCTCCTGCCCTGGACGGACGTCAGCGTTATGCCCTGGACATTCAATGAACTACTCACTGGAAAGGCCGCTTGAGGTCATCCAGATCTCGGTACCCCATCGCCCATATCTCCGTCAGCGGTGCCGACCCCAGCGTATGAGGCCACGGCGCAGGATCCACGCGCATCTCCTTCCGCACCTCCCTCGTCGCCTCCTCTATGCCAACCTTCCTCGTGATCCCATTCTCGTCCGTGACCTCCTCCGACCACGGCTCCTTGTCGAACTGCGCGCACAGGTCGTTCTTCCAGCGCACCCAGTTCTTCTCGCGCTCGAGTATGACGTGCACCGTCTCCGCGAACGCGCGCCCGCTTGGTGTCGTCTGCCGCAGCTCCTCCGCCGCTTTCGTCGCGGTGTCCTGCACCCATTGCGCATCTGCAGGCTCGAGCGTGAACTCGGGATGCATCGAGCGGTTCCGCTGCGCCGCCCACGTCGCCTTGGCGGACTTGGTGAAGAGGAGGAGGTAATCGAGCAGGATGAGGAGCTGGAAGAGGAATTGGCGGCGGAAGTGCGTGTCTGCGACCTGCGTGGGTGGGTGAGCGCAGAATCAGTGGTTTTATGATAGAGCGAGGCAAGGCGAACCTCGAGATCGAGTAGCTCGGGACTAGTGAGATACTTTGCAAAGAAATAGTCCTTGCCAGCATCACCCTCTGCGTCTTCGGCGTCGCGCTTGCGCTTGAGGGATCCAGCAGTGTTTGCGGTGGTCTTGCTACCCATGAGCGCGCGCTCCTTCGCGGTCGCCTCCTTGATCACGGGTAGGACCTTGTTCACGGCTTCCTTGAACTGAGCGAACTTTCCTGGCTCCGTGAACACCGGTGGCCGGGAGAATGGCAACTGAAGTGACCAGAAAGTGTTGTAGAACTCTGATGTGCCACCGAATGAGCCAAATGACGAGAGATGTCGAGGGCGAATTCGCACCCTCTTTTTGTTGCCTCTTCTTCGCCTCCAAGCTCTCCGCCTTGCTCTCATCCGTTTCCATCTTATCCGCAGAAGATGAACTCTCCTTCATATCCACCTCCATCTTCTCCCTGTCCTCCTCGCGTTTGGACCCCGGCCCGTCCCACACTGGCCCATACTCTCCCCGCAGGTTCACTCCGCTGCGCTCGCCGAGCGGGAAGACGCGACTGAGAAAAGTGAGTATACGCCCGCAGAACATCGTCATGTTGCCCATCTTTGAGAGGCGGCGTAGGAGGTCGTTCAGCGTGCGGAGGAGGACGAGCGCCTTGCCCTTCTGCGGGACCATACCCTCAGTGAGGCGGTCCGCACGCTCCTCAATCCATGAGAAAACGTGTGAGCAGGAGGTGATCGTCTGCGTCTCGAGCAGGTCATACAGAACGTTGAATGGGAAGGTCTGCTCGCATGCATCTGTGTGGAATAATTATAGAGGTGCGCCCTCAGAAGGACGGAGGAAACGCACCGTGCTCTGTGAACGTCAGGACGAGGTCAAGCCTATCGCGAAGGCAGTCGTAGTACGCAGTGTGTGGATCCTTGAGCGCGCTTCCCTCCGTCGCCTGCGCGGGTGTAAGAATCAAGCGGCATGTGTGGCTGTGGCACGTACCGCGAGCGTGAAGATCTCGTTCTTCAGGACATACTCCCATTGAGTCTTCCGGATCTCGGGGGAGGATTTGGTGGTTGTGCGCGCAAGTGCATCTGCTACCAGTGCGTCAAGGGCGTGCTTGTCCGGTCGCTGCTGTTGTATTATCTTGAGGAGGGACTTTACGCCGGCTTCAATGGCTTGCATGCGATTCAGATATTGCAGAGAGTGTATGTTCCAAAGTGAGATATGTGCCAGTTGGCTGGCTTGAATGAGTCCTGGATGCTAAATCACGAACAATGCTCAATGCAGAGCAATACAATATACAATGCAGAGCAATACAATACAATACTGACGCCCGCATTGATGGGCGCCTTTGTAGGCACGTGCACGCCACGATGCTCCATGCCACAGTGCCATTGCGCCACAATAGAATTACCATCCTGAACAGAGAAGTGGCGAAGGCACCGCAGTACATTGGATAGAATTGTAGATCCTAATACACACCACCTCCTGTGGATCTCGGGATTATTAGTAGTTCTTGATCAAGAGTCAAGTGCCGACCTATGCGGCAATAAAGCACTCGCCCAGCCACAAGCTTTCTCAAGGGTACCTCTTATGATGCTGGATTTTACGAGATCGCAGATAGCTCGGAATCAATAGAACTGGCAGATTTACACTCGGGTCTGTAGCCACTCGATGTGCCACAGTGTATACCACCTTCCGATTGGGTTTTACGTTCCACAGCATTGAAAGAATGTATGACATGTCACATAGAATGCCTAGTGTGTCGGAAGTTATTTTCAAGACTCAATATTCTGCCGGGATACTATGTGGTTGGGTCGTTCGCATCGTAAACACAATGCACCGACGTACATATAGTGAACGCCTATTGAGCTTGCATTACCAGCATGGCTGACATGCGTTGCAACCGTTCGACTGATACTAACGCTGGACATAGCATATCCTTCGAAGCATACAACATTATATACTGATACATTCCTATACTTACAAGGTGCCTGTTCGTTGCATAAGTGCGTCTGGGATAGTGTCCAGCAGAGCGACGATACAGACACCTCTTGATAATACTTGGGGCGTCACCACCGTTATGGATGTGGCGCTACACAACAATGCAAGTCTAGACAACGCGGCGCACAGGCGTAGCCTTATAGCATCACGTCTGGGGCGACTCATCTCGCTGCCACAATGGATTCGGTAGTGACCGTGATCTCATCCAACGCCGGCACCGATAGCGCGGTAGTCAGGAAACTGTTACTGGGGCGCTTTCTTCAGACGCACGCGTGTTAGCATCTTGCGATAGGCGGTATTGGCAAGCGTGCACAAACCTGAAACGTCTCTGCTTCACAAACCCCTCGAGTGGGAGAGAGACGCTAGTTTCGTCGCGCTCCCCGGACTCGAGCGTTTGTCGTAGGTGGCTGCGCAGGTTCAGTCTATATCAGACGCGGCGATTAAGTGTACCTCCATGTTAAGCTCTAATAACAAGAGGACACATACACTGCGAGCAGAGAGTTCACATATACTACGAGAGGTGAGCTGTGATAATCTGACGCAATCACCGAAGACCCACTTTTGCTACCAGGAAAGTGGAAAAGTGCCCAGTATAGCTTGTTAGGAAGATCTTGCAACGTCGTAATGAACTGAATAGGATCGATTCATCTCAGGATACTTATGTCAAAACAATGATCCGGTCGCTTACAGAGATAAAGTGTCCTAACTGCATGATTCTACATCGGATATCGTGAGCTGAGTACCCCTGCCTTATGGCAGTTTCCTGAATGAAGCATGAACCTACGCTGAAAGTATGCCCCGGTGTATCGCAAAAATTACAAGCTTCGTGAGCAAAGAATCAGTCCTGAAGCCATATCATTAAAGAGTTTAATACAACATTCACTGTCGTGAACAGTCCAATAAGACTCACCATGCAAAGCCGGTTCTCTTACCGTGCAGTATGAATGATAACGCTATGGCGATGTAGATATCGGCAACTGTTGCAGAGATTGTTTGTATGCAGCCAGTATACTACACAGAAATTTAATCCGCTCGCATATATCTCTGCATGAAAATCCACCCACCGTAGCATTTTCAAGGGCGATCTTGACACTGGAGTTTCTGTTGCTGAATGCGTGCGGTGTGCAAGTTACACAGAGCCATCAGAGACATGATCGGGAAATACTCACAACTCCCATACAGTAGCTATCATATATATTCTTGGCTTCAAATCAGCTGAAATAAGAAAGAATACCAAACATACCAATACCGCCAGCTTGCATGAGGGCTCTGTCAGCTCTGCTCCACGTTTCATACGGTCAATCAATATACCTACCACATGATGCTAAGCAAAACAGAATCTGCGTGCATTCAGCTGATGTTATCATTCAGAAACTGGTAGGATCGTACAAGTGACCCGACTATCGGTATGCGATATGTCCATTGAGACAAGACTGCAAATTGTATACTTCAATATATCGCGTTCGAGGGTGCCACGACGATTACCACCTACATTTCCAGACAGTATTGGCGTAGTACCTAGTGCATACTTAGCATCAGATATTGTGGCCTTGACTTTTATAAAGATCGCTCTCACAATTGTACGGCAAGAACGGTGATGGTCTTCCACAATGTTGGCACCATTGATGACAAACAATTCTGCACGGGTCATGACACTCACCGCTAGGAAAAATTCGATCTTCGACAATGAGATTGTAGACAACATCTCATGAAGTTACAACGTACCACCCAGGAACTACCAGTTGCAGTCGCCATCATCAGTGCATCAGCTCGCATTGATTGCGTTGAATGACGTACATGGGAAAATCCAGGAGCCCATCAGGGTTGGCGTGATTGTCTACCACGTAGTACCAGAGATACTACGAGAATCTGACATTCTGTCGTGATCGATGCAAATTGAAATTGACCTACTTGGAGATCCAGTGACGTTCTCGCTGTATCAAGGATCCTGAAGAGCGTATGCAGCCAAACGTCCCCTCAGCTTTGAAATAGCTTACCAGAGGAATGCAACCTATGGAGAATCGATAGGACGATCAGAGACACCGTATGAAAGGAAATGTACCAACAAAAGCCTTTAGCATGGTCGGATCCTCCGGGTAACGCAAGTAGTAATATGTCGTTTGCGCTAGGGAAAATCCATAGAACCTATTATCGAAGCAAACGCTCAGCCAAGATGCGCGACATACACAACCTGACATACATGACAGCGAAAAGCAATCCGATGAGCGTACATCCTATTGTGGAGTTGAGTACCGTTTGCGAAGGACCATCCATGCTAAGGGTTGAGCCGCACACGCTGCATGTTCGCGGCTATCACGCAGGCCTTAACTACGATACGGAGCCGCTTCCGTATGGATTCTCATGTTCAGCACGAAACGAAGCGCGGGGGCTTACGAAAGCCGTGATCGCATGGCCATGGCAGGTATGGTGCACGAGTGGCCAGCGGGACGACTCCGACACAAAAATCTGCACTAAAAAGGAAGACAGATACACTAGATGCACCCATTGAGAACGGTGATGAAATTACATATCATTTCCTGTGGGAAACGGCGCTTCATCAGCCCGGTCAATGATTGGCCAGTTCCACGGTCCGAGCGCACATTGATTACTATGAAAGAAGATGAAAGATCTTGCACATGCACAGGACGGTCAAGTAGTTGAAGTGGCTCGTCCGCACCGAGCGCTAGTATACATTGGACGTTGACAGCACGTAGTGTCTTGTCACTCCAAAACACTATCAACAACCTAAAGACAGCGGTGAAAGTAAGTATTCAGGCAGTGGCTCAAGCGCTCACACGGCGCGGCATCCGCATTCAAATGCTGACAGAATGTAGTGGGGGGCAACGGATCTTGTATGTCGAAGTCTCCAATGCCCGAACATGCAGACAATCTGACTCGCTGAGATGATCCTAAAGAGTAGAGCAAATTGGCAGCCACTGCATGCTATACTACCAGGTGTACACCCGTGAAGAACTAGATCAACAACCCCACGAAAGGTGAGCCTATCATGCATGCCAAGCCAAACAACGTTCCTTACCACTATAAAAGATTCGCGTGCGGAATATGTTAGAATTACAGTTAATCTAAACTAACACACATGATAGGATTACTCCTCAGAATCCCAGTTGCTCCACGAATGACTGCCATGTAGCATCTAATACTGGTGGAGTCTGCTCCGGGGTAGGGAACGTCTGTGCGCCAAACATCTCGTCCAGGAAGTCCTGTCCGGCCCCGATGTCAGGCTGCCGCTGCGATTGTGGTTGCGGTTGCGCTAAGGGCGAATCCGGCGGCATGTCAAATATAAAGGTGCCGAAGTCCATCTGGGAGTAGTCGATTGTACTCTCTGGCCCCTCAAGTGCGCGCAGATCCTGCATAATCGTCGGGTGAATATTATCTGCAGACACTGGTATCCCTCCCGTGACAGGCACTGAAAGAGAAGGGTCAGCATTGTTGAGTGCTGGCGTTCGTATAGGTGGCACGGAAACGGGCTGGGGAGCGGTTTGAAAAGCAGAGGCGTCACGGTTGCTCCCGCGAGCACAGGATGTCGGCGGTTCGTACGTAGCCGCGATAAGGTGCGTTCGGCCACCAAGGCGGTCAAGCTCATCATAGAGTTCCTCTGTTCGCGGAGCCTTCATCATTTCGTGCGCTTGACGCTGTAGCTTCTCGATGACGCCCTATAACTCCCAATCGTCAGCATTTTATGCACGTAAGAATTCTACTGCTCATACAAGGTTGTTGGAGGCAACTTGACTGTCATTTGCAGCCAGTTTGAACAGTTCATATAGACTGTCCAGCTCTCGTACAGAGGAGGCTGCAAGTGGCGACATTGGCGCTCGTGTCACCAGCAAACACATCACGATCTAATAGGGCGGTTCTCAGTATCTCTACTATCGCTCGGAGATTATTGTAATGACGCACCCCTCCGGCCAATGCGTGAGACCATATAAAGCTTATTCTCGCAGTAACGGCGCTGTCCCGCTTATACGCATCCTTGGCTATCTCGACGATTCGCCAGGCGGAACGGTAGATCGCCATGACAGATGGGCCATATCTGTGCCGCAGCAAGTCTTGAGGTTGGTCTTGCAATGCTTGAGAAAAAAATGGACGATGCAGGCTCAACAAGGCTAATTGCATGAGATCTTTATAAGCGGATTCATAGTCGTTCAGCACGGCACCCACTGGTTTCTTTGCACAATATCGCGAAGAATCTCTGCATATATTGGGGAAGAGGGCCTTCGTTGCATCTAGCATTCGGCCCCGGGGAGCACGACGGGCGCAAATTGTAGGGAATTGGAAAGTCGCGAACTTTCCTGTCGTAATCTAGCACAGCAGAGTATAATGGAGGCTTCGCTCCGAAGGCACCGGTCATGATGGTCTGTAGCAGCCGCGTATACTGCCATACCCAGGGATGAACTGCATATTATTCATGAGTATATGCTTTTTTATACGACTGAATATATCGTACATCCTGACTCCTTCTGTCCTTGATCGTTGATCTTCTCGTCAGGATCTTTGGGGAAGCCACAGTCAATGAATGCCAGACACATGCCGGGCGGTCGTCCAAAGCCGAAGCTCTGTTGATTGATCGAGTGAATGACAACAGGGGCAAGCACTCAATGCTCACAATCCATGTATCCTGCTGGAATAGCTGCCAGAAGACGCGACCGCGCTTCTGACTAGCGTCCTCATCAAGCTTCCATCTTGAGCCATTCACATCTGACAATAACGAAAGACGTTAGAAGAACGGGACATCTCGGAACAACTTACGCAGTCCAACCTACAGCGCAATCTCATCAGAAGGCTTTCTTCGTCTAGTAGATGCAAAACTACGTACGCTAAGTCCGAGTTTCACAGCCAAGTTTATTTGCAGCCACGCCTTATGTGAACCTGTGTGCGCAGGTTCACAATCACTCATTTCCAGGTATTGAGCCATGTATATCTGGATTAGTCTAAGAATCAATACGGCTGTATGCAGCGGAGATCACAAACCATGGTCTGGACTGCGTTGAGAGTCGTATCGTGTATCGGTGGGGCACATCGTAGGCAAACACGTGACAGAAGATAGAATTCGTGCGCTTCGACGGCGGCAGGAGGCATGTTTGTATCAAACAAGGTGGCAAGCGCGAACACCATAAAGAGCAACGCTATCGTGTGCACGCCTGCGAGATTGCAAGGAATATCTCTGTCGCATGTCAACAGAGCAGTGTAAGCTATACTTACGCGAGACAAACTTACGGTATGGGCTGATATACGGCACCAAGAATAGTGTCAAATAGCTCTGTGCGTGGTATCGGGTACCATCTAACGTCTTTAGCGTTCGGGGATTGCGGCGTATGACGGATGACTTACAGGAACTGCCCATACTCGGTGAAGATTTCACAAAGTTGACAAGCCCGGGACAACGAAGGAAGCATCTTGTGTATCTCTGCTTGGACGCCAAATGCTGTGCATGGAACCTCGAGCTCGATGTTTGCTTCATCGACGATTGATTTGGGTAGGTTAGGGAAGGTTGTGAGGACCAACGGCTCGCTTCTCGTAGGAGCCTATGCTTCACTATGTCCGCAAGAATCGCTGAGAATAAGAGATCGATACGTACGTGGATCAGGTACTGAGACGTTATAATATTGAGAACGACCCGAACCATAGATACCCGATACATACCTCTGAACGTGAGGTCTGCCCAAAGAATCTTGACTCTCCTCGTAGACCAAGAGTCAATGTACCTGTATTGCGACATGCGGATCTCCACTGCAAATTCATAGACGAATGAACAACCGTACCGAATGCATCCAGTATATCTTCGTCGTCGCGTGACAAGAGAGAACCTGCTGAAATAGAGGGTCCGGAGGCTCGTTCCGACGAGCCGACCGCCATCACATTTTCCCGCAGAAGTGGATGTGGCTCATCGGAGACGGCCGCCTGCAGGGTCCTTAATGCTTCCTCCAAAGCTACAGATCGCTCGCGAAGACGCTCGATCTTCTTGTGCAGCTCTTCCGCATCTGCCAGGGCCAACCTGCGTCACATAGTTAACCTACCCAGTTCCAACAAACGACGTATACTCACCGATTCCCTTTGCCGGTGGTCAGAGAGCCTGACGCCAATATTAATTATAAGTCAAGTCACCTGGTTGACACGGTAATGTTACAACCTTCCGGGCAGATCGCAGAGCATCCCCGTTTTACGCAGGTTTCGCATGGTACCTACGTACTCCTAGATATCAGCAAGCGAACGTAAGGCTTGTACGCCCCGCATACCTTCCGGTCACATCTGAGCTTGAGTCTGGTAAGAAGCTGAAGTAAGCTGCAGGCACCTTGCCCTTGCCTATCAGGGCGTCCTCGTGAATCATTAACTCACCGTCGGCACTCCGCGCAAGACACAGGCACACGTCCAGGACGCCGCCGCTGCTTAGGCTCGCCATTCGGCTTGTCTTTGTCTATTGTTCTAGCAACAGGACCCATCCTGGTGATTGCGCCTCACGAGCGTTGGAAGCAATGAGTGATGAATCAGCAATATCCAGCAGCCGGCATCAAGCTTTAAGATGGCGCTTTGCTGAAAGCGCCGTCTGTAGGCGCTCGCAGCCGATGGCCACGCGCACGCTCTGCTTTTAATATGTAGCGCTAGCCTGAGCCTGACGAGGCACCTAGGCACCGTTCACGGTCACGGCAATATCTACTTCTTGTGTCGAACAAATGATAACTTACACAGTTGTATGGCTATATTTCTTCGCACTGGAAGCGAATAATACAGGCTGAACTCAGAGTCTCATGAGAGTGGGCTCCCTACCGCCATGCCACGATCCCAGCATCAATCAGTTCCGATGGAATTTGCGAGCCCTGATCATCTCTGCCAAAATTGCTTGATCCTGTACAGCCTGCTGTCACCCCATCCTTTAGGTGCGTTTCCGCTTTGCTTCTTAAGTACACCGACCAATAATCTCCAGGTCTCGTCGCTGACGATTGTGCTGTTCGGACGCGTTCTCGCGTGTCTCCGATTGCAGTCTCAAGCCTATGGCTGGGGTCCGGTGACCGCCCAAATCCTTCTATTGCGCCAGGATGGCGTATTGCACCGGCTACTCGTGGTGGCGGTCCACGCGCGCGGCGCGAGCGCCACAGCACGCGTGGCGGCGCCTGCGCGTAATCTGGCGTCTGTCTGCCCTCTCGCTTCAGCGCTTCAGTTTCGACACCTATCCATCTCATCATGTATGGTGCAGTACACTTAGATACCGCTATCTTGACTCCCGCTATCTTGTCTGATAGTCTATCTCTTCCGACTGTTCCATTCGCTCAGAACCACAATCTTACCAGACGGCTTGTCCTGAAACTCAAATCAGAGACAGATCTTTCGAAGGACGCATAAGCCACTGCTTTAGCGCTCTTGAGGCGCTCATAGTAGACGCTCTGCCTCCCGGCGTTAAACAGCTGATTCAGATGCGTGCTTTGCGCAAGATCTTCATGTCTGAACAAGCCAGTAGCGTATTCTCAAGCATCAGGTAATCCGAGATAGCAGGGAGTCCTCGTCGCAAACGCCCCGGGGGTGTTTCGTTGACCGATGTCCACCTCAATACACCAAAGCTGCAATATCCAATTCGTCGCAGTCAGACTAGCTACGAGCGCGACAGCTTTCTCCGGCCGCAACCTCCGGGTCAGCACTCCCAAGACAAATCCAGTGTAAACAACACACTAGCTGACAATATCTTCTGTCCCAGAGATTAGGCCACTGTACTACAAATGTAACGGCGGCTGAGCCAGGGGCTCCCTTGGTTTCGGTGTAATGTCCTCTTGAACATACTGCCTCAGTCCCTGATGAGCTATATGGACCCAAGTTTATGACATATAGCGCTCGAGAGAGTTTGCTCGGCCCGGACGGAAGGAGACGCTGAGTGGGTTGTCACCGGTGGATTGGTCGCGCTCGACATGATAGCCTGATCACAGGGAGGGTTTCCATTCAATAAGGGCCACCTGTAGTGGTGGTGCACAGGCATCTGTTCACCCCGTTGGAGTGTGAACGATTGATAATTGAATGCTGTAACTCTCGTGCCCGCCGACGAGCCCTTTGACGACAATGGATAGCTTCCAGGTCTGAGGGATGGGATTTGTCAATAAAGCTTTGTATGTTTAGAATCATAGATATGCAAGGCGACTCGATAGTGTCTATGGGTGGCCGCGGCGCCACCAGAAGTGTTCGAATTGTATTTGTCCGCTACTTTGGCAGCGGCGAACCTCACGTTTGTCAAGTCCGAACCGTATCCAGCTTCAGTCATCAACGTAGGCTTGATTCAATCGGATATGTCTATCCAAGGTTTGTTACAGAGGCGGGACATGACAGACCTCTCTTGCAATCCACGGGATGCATCAAGCAGATGAAGAATTCATGAGACGACTATGGAGGCAGAGATTGTCATGAGGCAAGGGACTCGGATGCTCTGCTTGACGGCCAGTAAAGAACATCCTAAACTGCCATCAAAGGCATAGTCGCCGTTGCTGCCAGAGTAGGCGACGTGATGTTGCTATGCATGTTCTCCGATCCTCAGCGATCTTGGGCACCTGATCCTAAATGCCACGCAGAGCGTTACTGAATGACTCCAGGAATGCAGGTTATCCCCTTGCATTGACAATGTGTCATTTCCATTCCATAATGACTATGGAACATACCTCTGTAGCATGTAATCAGCCATTCAATTCTGTTAACGCGACTTCGATTATTGGAAGTCAAGAGCGCCTACCGGGGTTCTGAGATAGCAATTGGCCAGAAGGATTGAGTACATATGAGACCAATCGTACCGCAAATCAATCATAATGCGCCATGAGTGAGGAAGAATAAGCGGACTGTCGATAATACTGATCAATCAGGAAGTTAGATCAATGAGATGAGCAACCCAGGGGGAATTCTGTAGCCGCCTATGAGATGAAGATTCAATGTGTGGTGCGCGTCAAGGGTCTTTGCCAAGGCATCGATATCGGTCATTACTGACTTCCTTGCAAAGCGGTAATTTGCGCTGGCGGCTCCTGTCATCGCATTCACGCGGGCTATACAGGGAGGCAATTAGACGACGATCGTCTGGGCTCAGTCGTGCCAGAACTTGTAGCTTACCTGAGCATTCCCAATTTTCAGCTCGCCTCGAACAGTCGGGAAGAATCTCTTCGTGCTCCAAGCCGGTCCAAAAAACAAACTAATCCCGCTGAGGACGATGAATGGAAGAAGAACCACTCATCGTGGGCGATCGAGCGTTCGCCTCTGCCACGAAGAGGCTCCCAGCCATACCATGTGATGGTCTAGGAGCTGATATCCTGCGAAACATCAGCTACTTTGGATATCATCGTTCTCCGACGGAAGACGCGAGCCTCCGCCGCTACCACCGCCGCTGCGGTCGGTGTGGCGCGCCAAGGAAGTGATGAAGAATAGAAAACATGTGATCACGTGACTGTATGCATGGCTATTCCTCCTCTGGTACCGTGCGTACCATCAACTCATCACCATCCGCCATCGGTCTGTGCCGCGACTCGCAAGACCCTTGACTCTGGCCGTTGCTGCTGGCGCATTGACTGAGATCTTGGATTATTGAAGCCCGACGCCCATTCTGTCGGTTACGTGATACACAGATCCTCATGTGCCCTCGGATGCGCTTCTCTTTGGCGAGAACCAGCTTGAGTTCGTGATTACGCTGCAGCGCGAGGCATGGAAGCGCAACCCCAGTCGCCATTAGCTATGCCCGATCCGGCACGGAGCAAGTCGTCTGTCCTTTCGCTGTGCTCCGATGATCTTTACGGCTGTGATGGCGTGCATGCACTGCTCGTTTCAGCTCTTGTTTGCACTCCAACATAAAGGCACCGCCTCCATCGACCTCAATTAGTGCGGTAATGGAAATAGTGTCGTTCTGGCCCAGCGCTGATATATGATACCTGTTACTCGCCCTCGGGGGCTGTCATCGGTCAATCGGAGAGGCCGTGCATCCGCCGCCCGACCTTCACGCCATCGACATATAAGCCGTTCACCATACGATACGGCCGCCTCGCTTCTGCCTATCAGCTTCTTTGTACGATCCTCCCGCCATCTGTCCATCCCCGTAATATAAATGTCTACCAGCCGGCCCCGCGCACCCCCTCTGAAGACCCGTACTATCTCCTCCTCCTCCTCCTCAACTGCGCAATCGAACATGTTTACACAAGACCCTCATGCGCTTGGTTCTCAAGGATCGCCCCCGAGCACGCCGGATAACGCGGCGCTCGGTGAAGAGATTGATGCAGATGTTGTCCCTCCTTACTGTCCCCCCGGGCAGCGAACACTCGTACTGTGTTTCGACGGTACCGGGGATCAGTTCGACACGGATGTATGTATGAGCCGATCAGTTACAATGCGATGATTCACATCACCTGTGGGGTAGAACTCGAATGTGATCATGCTGTTCTCCATGCTCATGAAGGACAGGCCATCAGAGCAATTGGTCTATTACCAGGTAAGTCTCGCGCAAGCTCTCACCGCATTGCCGTGGTAATTGTTGGCTGACCTTGGTTGATAGGCGGGTATAGGAACATACACGATTCCCGAGATTGCCACACCAACATATGCATCGCTCTCAAAAACCCTCGACGAGATGATTGCGTGGGACTTGAATGCGCATGTCATGGGTATGTCTCGCCCTCGGGCATCGAGAACCGGGAAGCTGAGAGCAACTGAATAGGCGGTTATGAATTTCTCATGTCAAACTGTATGCGCCCGCTTCTGTATTCCCAGCAACCTAGTTTGACATCCTAAATTACAGACCACTCCGGCGACAAAATCTGTCTCTTCGGCTTTTCCCGTGGAGCATACACTGCTCGAGCCCTAGCGGGAATGGTGCACAAGGTCAGCAGCATTCGCATGCGCCGACGAAGCGTTCTAGATCTGACGTCCGGCAGGTCGGTCTGTTGCCCAAGGGCAACCACCAGCAGGTGCCGTTCGCGTATCACATGTTCGGCCGCACGGACGAGACGGGCTGGAAGCAGTCCAAGGCGTTTAAGAAGTGCTTCTCGATGGATGTCGACATCGATTTCATCGGCGTCTGGTCCGTATCGCGCTTCCGTGCACACGCTCATTCCGAGCGTTCCCGGTTCTCGTGCCCAGGATCAATACGTGCGCTGACGCCGAGGGTGTTTCCAGGGACACGGTGTGCTCCGTCGGCCTCATCCCGCGCACGCTGCCGTTCACGTCGTCGAACAGCGCGATCCGGGTGTTCAGGCACGCGCTGTCGCTCGACGAGCACCGGGCCAAGTTCAAGGCGAACCACTACCAATGGCCCACACAACAGGAGCACGCGAAGGGCGTGCAGCACGGCGAGATGCCCAAGTCGGGCCCGAAAAAAGGCCTGATCCTCAACTTAAGAAAGGACACGCAGCGGCCAGACCAGTTGGAACATGAACGCCACTACACCGCGAGGGACGAGGATCAGACCCGCACCGACGTGCTGGAGGTGTGGTTCGCCGGCTGTCACTGTGGTATGTGCTCCGCGATTTGCGTGGGTCGTGACGGGCGTTGAGATTCTGTATCGCAGATGTGGGTGGCGGATCAGTGCCGAACGACAGCAAACACAATCTCGCGCGGATTCCGCTGCGCTGGATGATCCGCGAATGCTTTAAAATGAACACAGGCATCCGCTTCCATGCAGAGGGCCTTCGCTCGATCGGGCTCGATCCCGCTTCCCTATGGCCACACGTGCAGCCGCGTCCGCCAGCGATCTACTCGATGCCTTCGTTGACTTCCGATCATGCGCGCGCTAGCACAGCCGACACCCTCGTCAACGGCGATGAGCACCCGTTGACGGAGGAAGAGAACGACTACATCGACGCGCTGAGCCCGATCTATGACCAGCTACAGCTCGCGAAGTATTGGTGGGTTCTGGAGGTCATTCCTCTGGAGCACCGCCACAAAAGAATGGACGGGACCTGGGAGGATAGGCTAACGTGAGTATTTCGTTTATGCTATTGTTCGGTCCCGTTCCCCGCTGGGGTCGAGGCCGCACCCACATCGGCCGGGTGCAGATATTGCTGTGCACGGGGCGTTTGATAGCTTAATTGACACTGCGAATTATATAGGATTAACATGGGTCGCGGAAGAGTTGTCCCCACCGATCGACCTTTCCGTGTGCATAGGAGCGTGAAGCTCAGACAAGACAAGCAGAACTACAAGCCTAACGCAATTTTTGACGAAAAGAAACTCGATATAGAATGGGTTGACTAAAAACACGCGACAGTAATATGCTTTCTATCTATCTTGCCTGTCGACGTTTGCACATGGCTTCGTGCGTCTTCCATCACCATGAGCTGTCCTCCTACTACATAGTTGTGTAATATTGTCTGTATACTACGGAGCAGATGTTATCATATGATGTAATGCTAATGCTAGGCACACCATGGAATCAGTCGGCCGTCGTGCGCATGTAGAATCTGCCGTGCGCGCTTGTGGCTTTCCGCGCAAAGTCCGCGGGATAGAACGCCGTTGTTGTCACCATCAAATGTAAGCAAGTACCAGCTCCCTCCTCAGTCAAGCTCAAACCAGATGCGAACGGTTCTGAGGTTGCCTCCGGATGATCGCCATTCGTGTGCGCTGATTGTGGCTGCACGGTTGGGGACGTAAAACACTGCGACTGCGGCGGCTCGAGTCAATTATATGCTGATACCGGTCGCTAATCTCACAGCTTACGAACGCCGCTCTTCTCGCGCATTTGACGTCTGGGCTCCGCAGACACGCAGTCTTTCACATCATGAGATGATCACAGGCACCCCTTTGCCGGAGGGCCCTATCAAGGGACCTGTACAGGATCTAGCTTTCGCTAGAAACTCATATTCACGTACGCGTCCTGGCCGCACTGTCGCCAGCCAGTTGGGAGCTCACATCGCATGCTCCCGCGCGTGATTGTCGGAGTGCTGTTATTGGTCGAAAAAGTAGGCAAGAGCCCCAGCTATGTTGCCTGCATTTTTTCCAATTCAATAAGCTAGCCGTGGGCGTCGAAGACATACATAGGAGCGCTGATTTACCACAACTTGTCAGATAACCCCACTGACTTCAATCAATTTGAGTGAGCTCGTGTCCAGAATTGTATATATGCTGCTCCTGGCACTGAACATCGGCCATACGACTTATAGAAGCGCCTAGCCAATCGTCTCACGCCATGAAGCTTCTATCTGCGATCTATACCACTTCTCTCCGTCTTTGCTCCAGATGCTGTGTTGCCAAGATGGTGTGACCGCGAACGACCGGTGGAGTGGAGGAACACCAGTGTCAGATGTGAAACATACTCTGGATTTGTATGTCCGTCGTGACACCTAAAACATGGCAGCCATGAGACGGTTTCTTCACAAGGGTTTCTCCGATATACTGGTTCAATGTCAATGCCAAAACGCTTGGTGCGCTATTTGTACCCCAAAGTACGTGCCATATATACCTCTATGGAGACAGGCCAAATATTGCTTATTTCGTGCGGCAATGAACTGCTTTTGCCGTCAATTGCTTACGAAAATCGGACAATAGGAAGACTTTCCTTCACATTTTCCTGCGCGAATGACGGAAGCTGTAACCCGCAGCGTGCAGTAGCGCTCGAGATTAGGTCGTACGCACATTCTCCCCGCGAACACCTCTCTAATTGCGCGTGCGACCGTCCGCGAAATGGTCAGACAAGGAACGATTACCCATAAAACCATGGCTGCGTGCGGGAGGATTGTGCCCCCGATACCCATTCCCATTCACGAAAAGTTGTTTCAGTGACCGTGCGCGCAATGTTGGACCCAACATCGCAAGCTTTCTACGCTCTCGGGCTTGTGCTGGCTGTCCTCTACTACTTTCATAGAAGAACCAACCCGGTGAGTAAACAGCGCTCAATTTACCAATAGTGCCCGAAGCTCACTGGCCTATCAGCTTTACTCCATCCCATCGCTTGTACCGTCTGCCCCGCTGATATCTTATGTCGGCGCAGTGATATATGCGAAGAACGCGCGGAAGTTGCTTCAAGAGGGGTATGAGAAGGTACTTCATACTCCTCCTGTTACTGCTCTCTAGAGCCACTGATTGTGTTCGCCAAGTACAAAGGTTCTGCGTTCCGGATTCCCATGCTGGACAGATGGGTAGTTGTTGTGTGTGGCGCCACCATGGCCGAGGAGCTCCGCAAGATGCCCGATGACCAGATGTCCTTCATCGAGGCGGCCGAGGAGGTATGCGCCACTTGGGGATATATCGTGATCTGCCTCTGATGTGGCAGCTGTAGCTGGTACAGACGAAGTACACCATTACCGAGGATGTGATCCACCACCCGATCCACATTCCGGTTATCCGTGGGCCACTGACTCGAAACATCGCTGCGCTGATCCCGGACATGTTCGACGAGATTGCAGTTGCCGCAAATGAGTTGGTTCCCGCTCGTGGAGATGGTGAGCTTCAGCTACGCGTCAGTCACAGTCACCTAGCTAATGATGCAACATGTGTTGCAGAATGGGTCACCATCTCTGCATATTCGACGATGACGCAACTGGTTGCCCGTACCAGCAACCGTGCCTTCATTGGCACGACGATGTGTCAGTATTGTATTCCTCAGCAGTGCTACCGATGCTCACGATACCGATAGGCCGGAACAAGGAATACCTGGACATTGTGATTGGCTTCACCACTGATGTGGCTAAAGGACGATTGGTCCTTGGCTTTATACCCCCGTTTCTGAAGCGGTGAGATCCACGATACAATCAAATTGAATTTGTGTTCTAAAGGTGCAAATCGTTAGGTTCGTTGGACCATTGCTCCCCTGGTCGCGCAATGCCATGCGACGCTTCAGGGCGTTGGTCACTCCAGTCGTTGTACAGCGTCAGAGAGAACTCGAGAGACGCGGCAAGGATTGGGCGGAAAAGCCCGTAAGCTCTGAACTGCCATGCTAGAGGATTTATCGCTAACATATATTCTCCCTTTTATAGCAAGATCTCCTGACATGGCTGGTTGAAGAAGCAAAGGCTGTTGGGGGCTCTACCGACCTCATCGTGCAAGCTTTGCTGACCTCGAACTTCGTCGCGACTCATACATCGTCAAGCGTGAGTAATCGTATTCAGTCACAATTCAAATTCATCGTGTGGCTCTAATCTGAGATGGCAGAGCCTTACCCATGCGCTGTATCACATCGCAGCGAACCCCGAGTTCGTCGAGCTTCTTCGGCAGGAGATCGAGAGCGCCATCAAGAGCGATGGGTGGACCAAAGCCGCATTAGGCAAGATGATGAAGCTCGACAGCTTCATGCGTGAGTCTCAACGTATGAACGGTATCAGTGGCAGTGAGTGCTCGCGACTCGATTACCGCCATCGCTCACCTCTGACTTACCCTTCGCAGTATCAGTGATTCGGAAAGCCTTGCAAAATGTGAAATTGTCCGACGGAACGATCGTCCCAGCAGGTACTATCTGTGGTGCAGTCTCCTTTGCGATGCACCACGATGAGGACAACTACGCGGATCCGGAGGTCTTCAATCCGTTCCGCTTCTCGGATATGCGTGCGGAGGAGAGCGAACGGGTCAAGTACCAGTACGTGAATACGTCTCCGGAATACATCGCATTTGGCCATGGGAAGCATGCATGGTACGTGCATCCTTCTTGCGAGCCATGTCGATATTGACCTGCTGCTCTCGATCCCGTGTATTCAGCCCAGGGCGGTTCTTCGCTGCTAACGAGCTGAAGGCCGTGCTTGCTCACTTTATTTCGAACTATGAAATGAAGACCGAGGACGGACGACGTCCTGAGGACCGCTGGCTTGGCACGGCCATCGTTCCTAATCCTGACGCGAATATTATGTTCAAGAGAAGGCAGACCGCCGTGCAGCCTGAGATAGAGATCGCGGACATTTGATTTCTAAATCTGTGCTTCAGAAGATGTAGTATTCCTGTAGAATGATTTGTAGTGTATCCTGTGGCTGGGCCCCTTCTCCACAATTTGGATGGCACGCAGATAAGTGAAGAACGTGATCCCCGTTCGTCTGGACAACTTCTATTTCGTAGCCTAGGGTCTAATGTATAGTACATAAATAGGATGCTGTATATGGTGTGAATATTGTTGAGACTGAGGGATACCGGCGGTAGGAGGTATACACAATTTCGTCACAATCAGTCGCAATATGCCGAGCGTGCCGCCATCACGGCATTCAGTCGGCTTCGCGACATCGCCAGTACTATTTGCTGGGTCGGACTCTAAAAGTGTGATTTCTATGACAGGAAAGGCGCACGCAGTTTGTCACGCCTGCGCAATGTTTATTTAAAGATTCCTTCGCAACAATTTGATACCTACTCCAGACACCGGGGGCATTATCTAATGACTTTGTCGGAAACATGTTGGTATCATTTAAATAAGTGGTCAAATGCGAACATAATGCATTGATTGCTTATATAATATCTTCATTAGATAATGCCCCTGGTGTCTGGATTTTTACGCAGTCCATGGCCAGCTGAGGTCCTGTGTTTCTTACGATGTTATCGGAGCCTTGAAAACACAACATTCGGAATTTTGTACGAGGACACTAGCAAGGGATCTGAATGAAACTTTACATCAGCATTATTCTACATGTTTCCTATCTACACAATTTTTCTTTTGAATTTTCAACGCAATGGGATCCCTGCAGTGTCCATTGTGCAGAAGTGGTCCATTGTGCAGAAGGGGTCCAGCCATAGTATTCCTAGACATCGCCGCACTGTCGCCAGTCAGTTAGAGGCGATTGGGGACTCACATCGCATGATCCCGCGCGTGATTGTAGGAGTGCTGTTGTTGGTCGAAAAAGTGCCCCAGCAATGTCGCCTGCGTCTTGCCAATATCATTAGGCTGACTGTAGGCGTCGAAGGCATACACAGGAGTGTTGATTTACAACAAAAACTAATCTGAGTGAGCTCGTGTCCAGAATTGTATACAGTCATTCATCACTCCTTGAGACAGCACAATCTTATGGAGCCTCGGACTTGTGTCTAACCTCACCCTAGCATGAATCGGGCTGTGCAAAGATGTTGTAAAGTATCATGGGCACACATTCATGTAATAAGTCTTCTTATCTCCATTTGAATCGAGGGCGAATAATGGGTAAAAGTCCTTATCAACGATTTCTCACTCCTTGAGACAGGGTCACGTCACGTATCGCCATTCCAAGAAAGGCAAGTCGACTCGGCCCCCGCCCTCGTCGTCCGAATCGCCGTCTTCCATGGTCTGCATTAGACAGTTTTCGCAAGGCTGTGGGGCTCGCCATCAGTCGCGGGCTGTGGAGCTGTTGATGGCATGGAGTAATGTGGAGCGCGGTGGGGTGTTTTCAAGAACCGACGGCATACCCATGGTCCGGAAACAGCGAAATGTGATCTAAGTATGTACTACACATGCTCCCGCTCGACTCTTAGCAGACACTCTGCAGCGCAGTTCTCGCTTACTGAAGCTGTTGTCGCAGCGAGCGGGCCGATAGTGGTTGATAGCGGCTGATAACGGTGGCGCGACGTGGTGCTTTGCACCACTTGGTTTTTCGGCATGTCGGCTTGAGAACCTGCGGCGGGTGTGGGGCGGTCGATCGACCAGAAATCTCCGGCGCTAAGGGGGTTGCGAAAACTGTCTATTAGGTGTGGAATAGGCTTCTCAATACCCTGAAGCTTCGATTCGAGCCATCACTTTTTTCTGCCCTCTGTTTTTGCTTGTAGACACTAGGCATCGTATGCATTCATCGCTGCCGTGAACTCCTGTCTCCGAGCTGCATTCCGCACTTTCCGTTCCTCCGAAGTCTTCCACTCTGCCTGCCAGTGCTGTGGCATGAGCAGCTCTGGCAGCTCTTTGCTTGGCTTTTTCTCCTGCCTGCCTTGCAATCCGCTCCTCATGATACAAGGAGTGTGGATGATGTGAAAAAAGTGATGCTGTACTGAATGTAGCGATCCAGAAGCTCACACTGTTTAGGAAAGCGTGATGTGACACTAGGCGCCGATTAGACAAGTGCTGCATACAGCACATACACAGTTTCGTTGTTTTCTGTCATTTATTCATCAGAGCCACACCCGTCTGCTTCAAAAACAGTAGCAGGGGAGTGCCTCAGTATATATTTTCACTTTGAGACCCTACAATGGCACATAAATAATCCACATGGACTGCGATCCTGCGATTAAAATTTCGGTTTTGCGAATACCACAAAATGCTTGCGCTCTCAGCAAAGATCTATTTGGCGGATGCTCATGAATAGATCTGTGCTCATGTATATGATTGCTAATTATGTACGTGCATGAAGTCCGAGGCTGATTTCTGGCAGGAACGCTGCAGAGAATTGAAAAAGTACTTCAGAGTGATGGTGTCTCAAGAATGACTGTACATGCTCCATCGGCCATACGACTTATAGAAGCGCCTAGCCAATCGTCTCACGCTATAGAAGGAAGCTTCTATCTGCGATCTATACCACTTCTCTCCGTCTTTGCTCCAGATGACGTGTTGCCAAGATGGTGTATGTGGTGCGACCGTGAACGACCGGTGGAGGAACACGCGCCAGTGTCCATCGACAGATGTGAAACGTATGTACTTCGGATTTGTGATGTTTGTCGTAACACCTAAAGTATGGCAGCACGAGACGGTTTATTCACAAGGATTTGTCCGAATTGCTTTACTCGTGCAGCAATGGAACTGCTTTAGCCGTCAGTTGTTGGCGGGATAGAGATAGAAAGCCGTTGTTGTCACCACCAAATGTAAGCAAGTACCGGCCCCCTCCTCAGTCAAGCTCAAACCAGATGCGAACGGTTCTGAGGCTGCCTCGTTCGTGCGCGCTGATTGTCAATGTGGCTGCACGGTTGGGGATGTCTAGTTGTGGCAGCAACGCTAGTCAACTAAATATTCATGGCCGGTCGCTACCTTCACAGCTTACGAACGCCGCTCTTCTCACCCATTTGACGTCTGGGCTCCGCAGATACGCAGTCGTCCGCATCATTGCGCAGGAGACCCCCTTGCCGGGGGCCCTATCAAAGGACCTACACAGGATCTAGTTCCATATTCACGTACGCGTCCTGGCCGCACTGTCGCCAGCCAGTTGGAGGCGATTTGGGATCCGCATCGCATGATCCCGCGCATGATTGTCGGAGTGCTGTTGTTGGTCGAAAAAGTAGGCAGGAGCCCCAGCTATGTCGCCTGCGTCTTTCCAATTCCAGTAGGCTGGCTCTCGAAGACATACACAGGAGGCTGTTTCACGACAAGCTTGTCAGATAACCCCAACCTGAACCAGTCTGAGTGAGCTCGTGTCCAGAATTAATTGCATGCTACTCCTGGCGCTGAACATCGTCCATAGAAGTGCCTAGCCAATCGTCTCATGATCACGCTATGGAGGAAAGCTTCTATCTTCGATCTACGCGACTTTTACCTATCTTCGCGTCCGGATGCCGTGGTGCCGAGATGGTGTATGTGGAGCGATTGCGAACGACCGGTGGAGGGACACGCGCCAGTGTTCATCAGGTATGAAATTACTCCGGATTCGTGATGTCAGTCGTGACACCTAACATGGCAGCCACAAGACGGTTCAGCGCAAAGTGCGTGCCATACCTCTACGGAGACAGGCCGAGCATCGCTTATTTCGTGCAACAATATACTGCTTTAGCCGTTGATTGTGAGCAACAATAGGAAGACCTTCCATTCATGTTTTCCTGCGCGAATGACAAAAGCTATACCCCGCAGCGTGCAGTAGCGCTCGAGATCAGGTCGTACGCACATTCGTTCCGCAAACACCTCTCTAATTGCGCGTGCGACCGTCCGCGAAATGGTCCAGACAAAGCGGGTTAGGAACGATTGCTCATAAAACCATGGGTGCCTGCGGGAGGTTTGTGCCCCGAGCCCCATTCCCATTTACGAGAAGTTGTTCCAGAGACGGTGTGCGTGATGTTGGACGCAACATCGCAGGCTTTCTACGCTCTCGGGCTTGTGCTGGCTGTCCTCTTCTACTTTCAGAGAAGAACCAATCCAGTGAGCTAACAGCGTTTGTATATACCACTAGTGCCCGAAGCTCACTGGCCTATCAGCTCTACTCCATCCCATCGCTTGTGCCTTCTGCTCCACTGATATCCTATATCGGCGCAGTGATATATGCGAAGAACGCGCAAAAGTTGCTTCAAGAGGGGTATGAGAAGGTACCTCATGTCCTCACATTACTGTTTTCCAGTGCCGCTGATAATGTTCATCAAGTACAAAGGTTCCGCGTTCAGAATTCCCATGTTCGACAGATGGGTTGTTGTTGTATGTGGCGCCGCTATGGCCGAGGAGCTCCGCAAGGTCCCCGATGACGAAATGTCCTTCCTCCAGGCGGTCGAGGAGGTATGCGCCACCTGGGAATATATTGTGATCTGCCTCTGATGTGGGATCTATAGCTGGTGCAGACGAAGTACACAATAGCCGAGGATGTGATCCACCACCCGATCCACATTCCGGTTATCCGTGGGCCACTGACTCGAAACATCGCTGCGCTGATCCCGGACATGTTCGACGAGATTTCATTTGCTACAGATGAGTTGATTCCCGCTCGTGGAGATGGTGAGCTTCAGCTACGCGTCAGTCACAGTCACCTAGCTAATGATGCAACATGTGTTGCAGAATGGGTCACCATCTCTGCATATTCGACGATGACGCAACTGGTTGCCCGCACCAGCAATCGTATTTTCATTGGTCCGACGATGTGTCAGTGATTTTTTTCTCAGCAGCGCTACCGATGCTCACGATACCGATAGGCCGGAACAAGGAATACCTGGACATTGTGATTGGCTTCACCACTGATGTGGCTAAGGGGCGATTGGTCCTCGGCTTTGTACCTCCATTCTTGAAACAGTGAGATCTACGATATTATAATATCGAACTTGTGATCTAAAGTGCAAACTGTTAGGTTCGTTGGACCATTGCTCCCCTGGTCGCGCAATGCCATGCGACGCTTCAGGGTGTTGGCCACTCCCGTCGTTATACAGCGTCAGAGAGAACTCGAGGAACACGGCAAGGAATGGGCAGAAAAGCCCGTAAGCTCTGAACTGCCATGCTAGAGGATCGTTACTCATATGAGGTTTCCTTTCCTAGCAAGATCTTCTTACATGGCTAGTAGAAGAAGCAAAGGCTGTTGGGGGCTCTACCGACCTCATCGTACAAGCTTTGCTGACCTCGAATTTCGTCGCGACTCATACATCGTCAATCGTGAGTAATCGTGTTCCGTGACAATTCAAATCTATCGTTTGGTGCTTATCTGAGATGTCAGAGCGTTACCCATGCGCTGTATCACCTCGCAGCGAATCCCGAGTTCGTCGAGCCTCTTCGGCAGGAGATCGAGAGCGCCATCAAGAGCGATGGGTGGACCAAAGCCGCAGTGGGCAAGATGATGAAGCTCGACAGCTTCATGCGTGAGTCCCAACGTATGAACGGCACCAGTGGCAGTGAGTGCTCGATTACCGCCATCGCCCACCATCTGACTTACCCTTCGTAGTATCAGTGATTCGGAAAGCTCTGAAGGACGTGAAATTGTCCGACGGAACGATTGTCCCACGGGGTACTCTCTGTGGTGCAGTCTCCTTTGCGATGCACCACGACGCGAACAACTACGCGGATCCGGAGGTCTTCAATCCGTTCCGCTTCTCGGATATGCGTGCGGAGGAGAGCGAACGCGCCAAATACCAGTACGTGAACACATCTCCGGAATACATCGCATTTGGCCATGGGAAGCATGCATGGTACGTGTCCTTCTTGCGAGCCATGCTGATGCTGATCTGCTGCTCTCGATCCCGCGCATTCAGCCCAGGGCGGTTCTTCGCTGCTAACGAGCTCAAGGCCGTGCTTGCTCTCCTTATTTCTAAATATGAAATGAAGACCGAGGACGGACGACGTCCTGAGGACCGCTGGCTTGGCACGGCCATCGTTCCGAATCCTGACGCGAATATTATGCTCAAGAGAAGGCAGACCGCCGGCGTAATTGCAGCCTGAGATAGAGATCGCAGTCATTTGATTAAAATCTGTGCTTCAGACGATGTAATTTTTCTGTAGAATGCTTTGTAGTGTATATTCCTAGACGTCATCTATCGTGAATGGGAGTGTGTGAGTGTGGCGTGAGAGCGGCGGCGGAGAACTTTGTGGCGGGCGTCTCGGCACAACCACTGCTCTTCGCGCGTCGTCACGCAGGATACTATTGGCAAAGAGTGAACTCGCAATCAGAACGCGCACTGTTACGAACTGGTGCGTCTTTCTGCCTCCCCAAGAAATGGAAAGATCCAGCCAATCATGGCGTCTGGTACAGATCTTCAAGCTTCAGCGCTTCAGCGCCAGCCTTGATCGCCATTAACTTCATTCGATTCGATCTCATCCCTCGCGATCGCCTAGGTTTGCGTTAGCTTAGCGTTCAAGCCCAAGGCGTACTGGTATCGAACCGAGTCACAGTTACAATCCCAATTCTCAATAGCTGATGATTATCGCGATCCCGAAGCCATTTTCATCAAATCATGACTCCACCCATGGTGACGGTACAGTGTTATTTACTGGAGTGCATATGATGAAGTTGAAGTCATGCATCAGTATATTCCGAACGAGGCTTGCCCCTTTTGCATTGAAACATACGCGAAATGAAGTACATCACCGCCGCGGCCAAGGAATGTCACAGGTTGCCGACGGTCACGGAGAGGTACGATATAATTGCAATATCGCTCGGAGTACGTCTGCGTGCAATGGGGAGCTTCTTGGTCGATAGGTATGCATTTCGAGCTCAGCCGACGATGTGTTGATGCTTTATCCTCGACTGTAATCCCTGCTCCCGTTCGTTCTGTGACTGCTGATGCATTCGAGAGGACAGCCAATTATCAGATGGTTGCCGCACGCTGCTCTTTCTGCGATAGTAACATCTAGACTTCGTTCGGGTGCTTCTTTATACACGAATTTGTCAGCCCTCGGATTGCTCATAGATACGCAAAGGCAAAGCGTACTCTCAGGTGAACACCGGTACTGCCGTCCAGACTTCGTATTTCGAATTGAGGGTGCGTGTCTGGTCCACATGTTGCCCTGTAAAACATAACTCTCCTTCGATACGATTAGCACCCCTGCGCTTAATGTAGATTGACAACTGACAGGAAATACTCAGCAATTTCAATTTGAAGCTGCTCTACTCTGCTGTAGGCGCCAAAGACATCCCAATCCGCGTACATCGACACGCAGAGTGTACATCACATTGTCTACTTCCCAACCCAATGCCAATGTCAGCAGAGGGATAGAATTTTCTCACCCAGATTATACCGCCTGAAGTATCAGACCTTCATCCTCTCACGACATCAAAAGTTCTATCGGCAGGTTTCCAGGGCCTCCGCCGAGTCGTGCCTCGGCGTATGATCATGCTTCTGTTATATTGGTTTTGAAGAGTGGCCTATCAGGTCCGCACGGCTGAAGTGCTGTTTGCAGTCAGTCTAGCCAATCGAAGCCTTATCACGGGCCCGAATCGGTGGCGTTCCGCAGGGATGATATGCATGTAAACGCAATCTCTCTGACAACGCTCTGTTGATATGACCGAGACAAAGCGCAGAATGCTTCATCTGCTGTACTACACATGTGGCGAGTAACTCTCATCGAACAGTGCGACTACATTGATTCTGGCCCAGAAGCAACGTGTGACTAACTGTCGTCAGCCAAAGCACTTACCGCACATGTTTGTTTCCCAAACACTTACTTCTACAAACAACTCCGGGGTTGTCCACTCAGGGTTATCTCGCTGCGAGTCAGGCACTCCATATCTCTCCTTCCCCTAACGTGGAAGCGCGAACCTTTATTGACGGTACCCAACGAATCGGAAATGTCTCTTTATATAAAGGCACAGAACTCTGCATTGTAGGACCCAGCTCTCATAGACGAACACCTCGAGCGAGCTTGAGTCAGCAGAATCGATGGCAGAACCTCTTCTACTCGTTGTATCCGTTCTGGCTATAGTCTATTATTTCTCCAGGAGATCCAATCCTGTTAGTCTAGTCATCACCTCATGCCGTTGTTGCATATAACTCATCTGAAATGCTCAGCTGTACTCGATCCCGTCCGTAGTGCCTCTGTCCGGGCCGTTGCTCTCATATGTCGGCGCGATTCAACTTGCGCGCAACGCGCGGTATTACCTTAACGAAGGGTATCGAAAGGTTTGTCACAAAACACTGCGTCACAGATACATACGTTAAAAAGGAGTATCTCACAACCTCTCGCTAGTATAAGGGCTCTGCATTCCGGCTTCCTATGTTCGACCGATGGGTAGTTGTCGTGTGTGGCGCTAACATGTGCGAAGAGCTACGCAAATATCCTGAGGATCAGATGTCCTTCTACGAGGCTGCACATGAGGTTAATCGATTGTACTTTACTACTCTCGTCGCTGACAGAGCTCAATATAGCTGGTACAAACGAAATACACAATAGCAGCAGATCTTACCCACAACCCTATCCATTTACCAGCCATTCAAGGACCATTGACGCGCAACCTCGCCGTGCTCCTCCCCGACATCATCGATGAAATAACTCTTGCTGTGCCGCAGGCAATTCAAACGCAGGGAGATGGTACTAGCCTCTTTTAGTTTTGTCTGAGTTCTCATGATTTATTCGTGCTTCAAATGCAGATTGGGTCAAGGTGCCCGGATACGCCACAATTACACGAATTGTGGCACAGGTTGGTAATCGTGCATTTGTGGGTTCTCCAACATGTACGCGCCTTGATTTGCTGGAACAATGGTTGATGATTGCTCATGAGTGTTGCAGGTCGGGAGCAGGAATTTCTAGACATTATCATCAATTTCACTGCAGATGTGGCTAAGGCTCGGTTCGTAATTGGATTCGTGCCACCTTTCCTGAAGCGGTAAGCTACATCATGTTAGTTATCGCTTGCGATTTGAACGGGATTATCATGCAGATTTGTCGGACCCATGTTGCCGTGGTCGCGCAACACGATGAGACGTTTCAAAGCCCTCATCAGGAATGTGGTCGAGCGGCGACAAAGTGAGCTTCAGGTGCATGGCAAGGATTGGACAGATAAGCCCGTATGTGAAATCCTCGTGATGCTCTGAGCTCCTCATAATGCAACCCGTCAGCATGATTTCTTGACATGGTTAATCGAAGGAGCGCAGGAGAGTGGGGGATCCACAGATCTCGTTGCTGAAGCACTTCTAGTATCGAATTTCCTGGCGACCCATACATCTTCGAGCGTGAGGTTCTACGTTACTGCCCACAGGACCTTTGACGTACTGAACTGATTGATCTTCCAAATTGGCTCCCGTAGAGTCTCACGCACGCTCTATACAGCCTGGCAGCAAATCCGCAGTATCTACAACCTCTACGCGAGGAAGTTGAGGCTGCATTGAGGAGCGACGGATGGACTAAGAGTGCAATGAGCAAAATGAGGAAAGTCGACAGTTTCTTGAGGGAGACACAGCGCCTGCATGGCATTGGCAGTGGTGCGTTCACCACGTTAACACTCTCCTCACCCGTACCGACCTATACTGACTCATGCTTCAGTCTCACTGATTCG
The DNA here is from genome assembly GCA_029448655.1 of Wolfiporia cocos. Taxonomy (NCBI): domain Eukaryota; kingdom Fungi; phylum Basidiomycota; class Agaricomycetes; order Polyporales; family Phaeolaceae; genus Wolfiporia; species Wolfiporia cocos. The sequence goes on from JACCLO010000002.1 coordinate 872,584, forward strand.
GAAAGCAATGCAAGACATAACGTTATCAGACGGAACGCACATTCCAGCAGGGACTATATGTACCGCAGTCGCGTCTCCGATGCACCATGACAAGGATTACTACGCGGACCCGGACGAATTCAACCCATTCCGCTTCTCGGACATGCGCGCAGAATCTGATAGCGATAGTGTGAAATATCAATACGTCAGCACATCGCCCGATTACATTTCTTTCGGGCATGGAAAGCTTGCATGGTGCGTTTCAACCTCTTGGAAATTGTTTTGAGGCTGATTGACATGTATCATTGTCCCTGGACGCCACATGCAGTCCTGGGCGGTTCTTTGCGTCCAATGAGCTAAAGGCTATCCTTGCATACCTCATCACCAACTACGATATGAAGACCGAGGATGGTCGACGACCAGAAGATCGTTGGCTTGGGACAGCAATCATTCCAAACACTAGTGCACATGTCATGTTCAGGAAGCGGCAAAACGGTAGTACAGCGTTGGCTTGAGTCGTCGAAATAAGAGATTGAGCAGGACTGAGAGCACCGGTTGGGTTTATTGTGTCGTTGACTGGAACCGTGCATTGCATCATATATGTCGCAGCACTTTGTATATGTAGCGGCCATCTAAATTCATGGCTGTTCTCGATTGGATCTTTGGAGGCATGATGTAATATCAGCAGCGCCAATGCCAATAACTGTATGGGTTGTGGCAAGCGTCCGATGCACAGGTACAAGCACAATTGCATTCCACGAAAACTGTGGCTAAGCTTACTTTATCACTATGTTTGAACAGGGAAGATATGGTATCCGAGATGCTGGTATCGTACCGCGCTATGTGTCCTGCACAGTGAAGAGGGGTGATAGAAAGGTGCAGACTATCGCAAAAAGAGCGATCGTCTCGAGTCACCGGTGATTGTCAGAAACCACCCAGACATCCCTCATACAGATCTGATGAAGCCGCCAAACTGCGATACGCCTCCTCACTCCTCACTAATCTGGGTCGAGTCTTCCGTTCAGTCATCGTTTGCATAGATTGTGAACTCGATCGAGGACTTAGGCAACGGCTGTCGATAGATGATTCATTCGCGAGTGGGTATAGGTATAGTTCTGCGAAGGCTGTGAAGCGAGGCGGGAAGTGCTTTGGCTCCTGCGCAGATGCGAGGGAATCAGGTGGAGTCCTGACTGGGTCGTCAGACTCATCCGATGGCGAAAGATCAGGGACGAGCGATGGAGGAGGAGAGACATCGAATGCGAATGACCCTGTTGCAGCGTCAACGGGCTCCGGAGTGCAGGCCTCATACGCGCGTGGGTGGAAATAGCTGCCCTTCACCTCCTCCACCTCTTCATCGTCAGACTCGTAATCGTGCTCGTCTCCAGAGGTATGCATGTGTCCCCTTGCGCCCTTCGGGTGGACGAGAGGTGAACGGAGTCGCCTATCTCTTTTGGGAACAAGACACTCATTGTTGGGGGAGACAACGATCGGAGCTCGATCGTATGCCTGAGAAGAGTGGGTGAACTTCATGGACGACATGCATGGGGTCGGGGAGAAGTGGACGCGGGGGGAAAGGATGTGATCACACATGCTGAATGGTAAGTCGTCGCTCAGCGGGGGAGGAGGAGAGTCCCGCTTGAGAATGGGGCGAGGCTGAATGGTCATCGTGGTCGCCGGGAAGTAGGCACGAAGCTATGGGCGCTGATAGCACGAGGTACTGCAGACGAACAGACGACGGGGAGCACGATGAGGAACAGGCCACACCTCGTTTGTGGACATCATCCAACAGTGTCTTCCTTTTAAATGAGAATCCGGATACTGTGCTGTATCTCACAAGCTCGGGAACGAGGGTGAGATGGTGGAGAAGGTTAGCGTACGCACGGATCCAATTTGGAAGCGTCTCCAAGGGTGGCACCGCCGTTGTTCCATCCGTCCCATCCCCTCGGACTTCTCATCATCAGAGACTGCCATGAACGTGTTGCAAGATCAAGATGCCTTGCGTAATAATGGACGCTAACTGGAATAATGGTTTACGAGAGAAACCCATACGATCTACTTACTGTTCACCATACTTGTCATTGTCGGATCAGCTGGCGCTGACAGCTCTCCTGTGCAGATTTCATCGTCGTCCATGCTACGGCCCGCTAAACACGCTTAGGAACGGTGGAGCTGTGAATAAGGACTGCAAGCGCGGTTGTATACTTGCTAGTGGAGCCTATCCTCAGAAGATCGCGCACAGGCTTACCAATTCAAATTACTTGATCTCCTGCGAGTATGGTACATTTCACGGCTCCACAATGGTTGCGTGGTCCCAAAGATGCAGTGCGAGAAGGTAGTGCTGTCGGAGCTTGCGAATGTTCTAGAGGGCTATAAGCGGCAAGGCTCATCGCTCTCTCAACTGCAAGCGATGATGACGAAAATCGGAAGAATTAGGACTACCGAACATGGTGCGTAGTCTAATCGATGAAGAAAATGAGCTAGATATGAAGTGGAAGATGCATCCAGTGAATGTACGATGGGAAGAGAAACGGGAATAGAATCACAGTGGAGCCTGGGGACTTATGAGAAGTCGCACGCATCGTCATCAGCTTTGCCATGGGTTCAGGTCAAGCGTGCTTGTGGACTTCTTCGATCCCTCGCCGCTGAACGTGCGAGCAGTTATCGCCCACGGATCACGCTCCATGGTCAGGGGAGAGGGTGAAAGGGTTATCGAGCCGTCAGCGCCTCCAAACGACAGCGTTGCATCATGTGGCTGCGAGAAGATGGATTCATGAGCAGATGGGGAGGAACTGTACGAACCGAACGTCGGTGGAGCCAGCGACGATCCTCCAAAGGAGAGCGTCTCTTGCGACCGGAGCGCATCCCGGTAGCCGCCAAACCCGCCGAAAGTTGGCGTAGCATCGGGCTCTTCGGTGGGCCACGGGGAACCTCCAGCGTTGAATGCGGCTAGCCGCGTTCTGGAGTACAGCGAGCTCTGATCATCTACGCTCTCGTGGGTGGTATTGGGCAGCAGATTCAAAGACTTTGTTCGAGAGATGAGGTCGCTTCGTGTATATGAGCTGGGGCCAGGAATGGGATCCTCCTCTTCCGCCGGCCGCAAATCCAGTGAGGATCGCATGTTTGGTGTAGCCTCGGGCGAATTAGGTGCAGGAAGCGGTACAGATCCAGTCCGTTGTATGGGCTCGTGGACGTGAGAGGCGGGTGTCTGGCTTAGTGCAGGAATTTGCGTCTCTGCTGGTACCAGCTCGGCTTTGCCTATAACATCTTTAATGGCATCAAAGTTAAAACCCGCATGCATAGGGATTTGAGAGTTAGCCACATCTCCATCAGGCGCGTCGGCAGAGGTATCGGGGTGAGATGCATCGGCGGATGCCGTCTGGGACGTCGGTGCTGCCGCATGCGGGGTTGGGGCAGGTGATGAGCTTGCAGCCCCTTCGCGCGGTGGCAGTTCGTCGTCTGCTATACTCGATAACGAAGTTCGCTCCTTCTTTTGAAACGAAAAAGAGGCCGCCGATGGGGGGCGAGAAACGCGCGACACCGGATTTGAAGATTTCTTCCTTCGCGAGAACCATCCCCGCTTTTTCGAATTATCTTCGCCCTCGCGCACCACAATGCGATCTTCCTCAAAGTCGGGTTCCTAGGGACGGAAACGATATGAACATAGATACACCCAAAGGCCCCCGACTGTACTTACCACTGGTTCATCAAAGTAATCAGCGGATACAGGAAAGCCAAGCTGATCGAGAATCAATGGCATGAATGTGCGATAACTCATATGCCCTGCGATCTTGTCGGTGACATCGACGTTCTCCAGGCCGGGCACATTCTCCACTGCGCGCAAACCCGCAACAGTGTTGAGCCCCCCACTTGTCGCTCGGAAGAGGTAGTTCAGAACCCAGTCGTTGCGCGCGTATCCGTTCACAAATCGACCGGATATGACGGACCGCACCTCTAGCCATGTGCGTAGTGGTGCGGTGACAGTCGCACCCAGGAGGAAGACGTCCTGTACAATCCCGAATGCCTTATGCTTCGCGAGCTCCACGAGAGCGTAGAAGATGACCCGAGCGCCGAGGGAGAAGCCGATGAGGGTAATTGGGCGCACTCCCAGGTGTCGCTGCAACAGAACATCCGCCAGCACCAGTCCTGCTGCTTTGGCACGGTCCAGCGCGTTTGACCACGGATTGTCAATCAGGTAGCCCAACTTTGTCAGGACTGGGCATGACGTTAGTAGTATCCCTGAACCCCAAGAACACCCGACTAACTGATGGGCCATTGCAGAGCGCTCATGAGCGCAGTCATGACAGTGGCTTGGAGAGCAGTTTGCGCAAGCTGTGTCAAGACCTCGCTAGTTAAAATCCTCAAGGCACTTCCCGTCTCCTTGATCATCTCCGGCTCCCATAGCACACTGAAGACATCGCCAACTACCGGGTCCAGCACACTGAACGGTAGCCGTACATCATCATGAGCGCCGGTCATGAATCTGCGGGGGATGATTTGTGTCAAGTGTGGATCTGACGAACGCTAGTGGATGAAGCATACCCCGGAACAGTCAGAATACAATTCACGCGCTTGTTGTTGTGCAAAGGTAGGATATCGAATGTCCGAACATAGCGGGTCCTATTCGCCATCCCTCGTACAGCCAAGCCTGACCCAGTCAGCACACCTCCTGTGGTGATGACGGCTGCACCAGCAGTGCCTGCTAAGAAGCCGGTAGTCCCCGTGATTCCTATAGTAGTAAACGCTGCACCGAGACCGGCACCGATGACAGGCGCGAGCAGCCCCGCAGACAAACCAATGACCAGCCCTCCACCTTCACCGCGTTGATGAGCTCAAAGGATGGAGTAGCCGGCTAAAAGCGCACCTAGCGTGGCAAGGCCGAGCATCATGTATCGTCTCTTCCGGGTATTCTTCTGAACACCCTGAATGACCTCGCCCTGCTCGAGTTTCTCTACACTCTCTTCAATCTCGAGTGCTTCTGTGACTCGGCGCTCAAACTTGACGACGTCCAACCAACCCAGGCCAAGCTTCAGTGCGACACTTTCCAAGAGGACCCGAGAACGTGCGTCATACACACTATCCGCGATCAGAACGAGGAACAAGTCACAGAGGACGGTCCACCGAATGTCGAGTGTGACCTTCTCATCTGCCGCAGATAAGTGAGTACTGACGCCTGGCACAGACTCTGAAGTGTTCTCTAGGACTCTGGCGGTTGTTTGATAGGGCTTTGGAGTACTCGATTTTGATCTCACATAATCGTTTGATGCTGAAGGCGGTGTCGGAGTGGACGGCGCTGATTCAGAGACATCAGCAGAATCGCTCTCCAACGCATCCAGCTGCGCCAGTTCAGAGCGGCGTTGTTCGTCTGCCTGTCTGCGTGCTTCTGCGGGGTCGTATTCGGGATTGGCAACTGTGTGCGTAGTCATGAGGGCTGGGGCTAGGTCCTTAGCCTGAATGCCATGCATGGCGAGACTGTTGATCATCTTCTGTTCTGGCAGACTCGCTCAGTGTGGGATTGACCTGGAGAGCTAGGAAAGGACCGGCAAATTACCTTCAGTAGAGAGCTCCATATGATAGTGTAACCGACCCATGATTTTTAGAGCCCATAGCTCCATGTCGTCGATGGCTTTCTTGAGCTCCTTCCGATTAACTACCTTCAATCTGTCGGACATCTCTCGGCTGGTCAGAGCACATAGGCCCACATACGCTATCCGCTGGGCTTCGGTGAGCAGGTCTTTAGTGGCTTGCATCTGGCTGAGCGGGGTCATGGCTTTATCCTCGTCGAACAAGTATCTCGTGCGCAGGTGTACTTCATCTGACTCGTCCTCCTCGTTGATCCGCAAGCGCGTATACTCGTTCTCGTTCTGATCAACCTTGGCACGCCATTCATTACCCCGGTAGTCGACGTCGAGCAGGTTCCCCGTCGCGTTTCCGCCACCACCAGCCTTCTTAGCAGGCGGGACGTAGTGGTACTTTTTCTGATCCTCCTCGTCCAGTCCGAGGGCGTCGTCTTCATTTCGGACTACAGGCATGTCCTGCCAGCCCTCATCGTCGTCGTCGAAGATGTCTGGCTCGATGGGTGGGATAGCAGGAGGCGCGGAAACTGGCATCTCAGCTAATGCAGTGAAGGACAACGACGATACGCCTCAGAACGGGTGATGCTGGTAGACTATAGTGCAGCCTCAGCTCAGTAGATTACGGCTTGAATCGCATGAGTCCGAGTCGAAGGCGCCGCCCCAGACACATTCACACGCCCCACCTACCGGACCTCGGCTTCGCCACCCGCGTCTCGGAGCACAACGCACTGGACAGCGACGACGACTATATGCACACGACACACGGATATATACGATACATGATCTAAGGCTCGGATTTTCCTCTCGCCTGCCCCTCCCTACGCTCATGAATCCTCTTGCGCGTCTCCTCCTGCTTGGCCAATGCCTTCATCTTGCGCTGACGCTTCTTCCGCCCGGCACCTCTCTTCGGACCCGCTACGATGACCTCTTCGGCTAGGCGGCGTTTCTTGCGCGCGACCTCCTCCGCTTTTTGTTTCTCCCGCTTCTTGTCCCGTTTCCTGAGGGTGGTCATCGAAGCTTTCAGCAGTGCGCCGTATGCTGAGTGGAATTGCTCAAGCTGGCCTGGCGCCACCTGCAGTATGCGAATCACGAAGTGGATTCAAGGCTGGGTCAGGAATCATGCATAACTCAGGCGCAGGTCACAACGTGTGGGACACACCCTCGTCGAGATGCTGATCTCCCTGCCGTCAGTCGCCCGCACTAGGCACGGATACTCCTTCGTCTCATCATCCTCTGCGGACATATTGGCATCCTCGCCATCGTGCGTAACTGGCAATATGTACGCGTTCCAGCTCAGTCGCATCAGGCTCAAGCTCAGGTAGGAGGTACGTTTACGCACGTCGTTTATGTGTGAGCCATATCGATCCCGACTTTTGTGTGGATTCAAACAGTTTACCCAATTCTTGAAGGAACTGCAATTGCGGTCAGCAACTTGCTAAAGCCGGAGATGAACGGGCGTACGGTATCGTTGTCTACCAGCTGCATCTGAGCTGGGGGAGACTCAAGTCTGCATATGGAAGGTGGTCACGCCGAATACCGTATTGTAACTCTCGTGACCGAGGAAGAACATATTAAGCGCTCAGCTGCTTCTGACTACAGGCTCGCACCATGATTCGCAATCGAGTCGGTCATAAAATTCCTGCTCCTCGAGCGAGGCCCTACAAGGAGCCGATCCTCTACTGTCATTTCACCCTCTAGACACTAGGAGCCTTCATACCATGACAGCATTCCCCTCACCGACAGGCGGCGCGTCGCTACTCTTGTCGTTTCGTTTGCACGGTCAAGTGGTCATCATCATTGGGGCGAACTTGTTAGCTGCTTCTCGCGCCTTCGCCGCACTAGAGGCTGATTCCACTGTTGTCGTATTGGTTAAGGGTGGTACTACCGCTGCTTGTGACGAGCTTCAATGGCGGGCTAGCCAGGGACAGCTTAGCATTGTGGACCTCGACGCACTCCCTTGTTCATCTGAAGTAGCTACGGATAGAGATGCCCAGGCGTTACAAGAATACCTCTCCTCATTCACTGATATCCGTTTCGTGTGCATCACGGACACTATCTTGGGACCGCACGGGGCCTCGCGCCGGAGCCGGACATCTGCTCAGTACATTGCCCGCATCTGCCGTCTGCGGAACGTCCCCGTGAACGTCACCGATATGCCGGACCTCTGTGACTTCTCGTTCACATCCACTCACCGATTTCACGATGCCGACTCCGGGGATGCAACGCCCCTGCAAATTGGCATTACGACGAATGGTCAAGGTTGTCGGCTCGCCTCGCGGCTGCGGAGAGATATTGTGGCAAAATTGCCCAAGGAAGTTGGCGGTGCTGCGGCTCGGGTAGGCAAGCTGAGGAGCATGGCGAAAGCTTCGGGCAGTGTGGTGGAGGAAGAGGCAGAGGGAGAGCTGAACGAGGAGGCTGCGCCATCGACGCCGAATGAGCCGGTGGCGCAAAGGCGTGCGGCCGAGAGCGCACTGGAGAGCGCGCGCAGGCGGATGAAGTGGGTCGCACAGGTGAGCGAGTACTGGCCGGTCGAGCAGCTCGCGAAGATGTCCGACGAGGATATGACACGGATATTGGACGGACGCGAAGGCTTCCTCACTCCGTCTACATCGAGCACGGATGTCGCGAGACCGTCAATCCACGAGCTGTCGCCTATCCCACCGCCGAAACGAGGCAAGATTTTTCTCGTTGGCTCTGGACCAGGTCATCCATCTCTGCTCACGATCGCGACACACGCGGCTCTTACCAAGCATGCCGACTTGGTACTTTCCGACAAGCTAGTGCCTGCGGCCGTCCTGGCCCTCATACCGTCTCATGTTGAAGTACGCATAGCGCGGAAGTTCCCTGGTAATGCGGATGGAGCACAGGCCGAACTGATGGAGGCAGGCGTGGAGGCCCTCAGACGGGGACTGACTGTTGTGCGGGTACGTGCTTCGGCTCTTGGTTGGCCTACGGGAGCTGACCTCGCCAGTAGCTCAAACAAGGAGACCCAACGGTCTATGGACGTGCGGGCGAGGAAGTGCTGTACTTCCGAGAGCGCGGTTTTGAGCCAATCGTGATCCCCGGCGTCAGCTCCGTCCTTGCGGGACCGACGTTTGCTGGGATCCCCGTCACGCAGCGCGGCGCTGCCGAGTCGTTCATCGTGTGCACAGGCGTTGGCCGCCAGGGCAAGGAGGTCAAGCTGCCCGGTTACGAACGCAGCAGAACACTTGTTATTCTCATGGGCGTCGCGCGCCTAGCACAGATGCTCGAGACGCTGCTCTCAGATGACGACGGTCCGTCCTCTCGGCGCACGGGCCCTGCCTTCCCCGCGTGCACGCCTATCGCCATTATCGAACGCGCCTCGATGCCAGACCAGCGCGTGATATGCTCGACGCTGAAGGACATCGCGGTGGCGCTGGAGAGCTCTGGTGAGCAGAGGCCCCCGGGTATGATGGTCGTAGGATGGTCGATTCTGTCATTGTGGGGTAAGGGCGATATGACCATCCTGGACGAAGACGCGAATCTGCACGATGAGCAGCGTGTCAGGACGTGGTTAGGAGACCAGCGATGGAGGGTCATAGATGGATTGGATGCGGGCTGGGCAGACTGTTGAAGTGCTGTACTTTGAATTGTTGTATACGGGTGCTTCTATTTGTTACGTCGCCGTCAACTTGTGTGAAGTCTAGAAGTAAAGCTTCAGATGAGCCTCTTGTGCACTGTCTGGTATATATGTAGTCCCTCACTTGAAAGACAGTTGCACAGGAAATCAGTCTTCAAGATCTAATGAGCAGATTAGGCCTTAATATACATACGGGTATGGTCGTTATTTAGGGGTGTCTTGGCCACCTGCAACTTTATGAAGACCCTTGCGGCGTTTGAGATGTTCTGATAGGATCCCTAGTAGGATGTGCCGCTGTAGGTCGAGTGCCACAAACGGGTAGATAGCGGATGCCTCTAGAATAGCCCGGCATTGTCATTCAGTGAGTCACCGCTGGAGACTCATGCGATGGCCCACATCATCTAACTATCAGACGTGAGGCAGCTGGCCGGATGTGTACTGGATGCTGCCATTAGTGCTAGTGCTCAGGACGCGAACGTCACGTGGGTCGCGACGCGACCGCGTCGATTGCGCGTCAACTTGACCTCGACCACTACGACCACGAGCCATGCCGCCCCGCCGGTCTACGCGCAGCGCGCGCGCGTCCGTAGAGCCCGCTGAAGCACCGAGACCATCTTCCTCGAAACGAAAACGCACCGAGCCTCTAGAATCCGAACAGGAGAACATCAAGCCCGCACACCGAACGCGTCGATCTTCGTCTGCTGCACCGGCACCAGCGCCGAAAGGCCGCGTATCCACACGCTCGAGACCGTCCTTACCAGATGTAGCGGAGTCGGACGAAGATGTAATGGAGGAGGAAGCGAAGCCACGGCCAACAAAGAAGTCGCGCCCATCCACAGAGGCTGAAGAAGACCAGTCTGAGTTTGAGGAAGAGGACGTCAAACCGAAGGCGCGAAAGGTGCCAGCTAGGAAGACCGCTTCGACCAGAGGAAGGGCAAGCGGGACAGCGTCTCGAGGCTCCGCGACGTCTGCGTCCAAACGCGCGACTCGGGGTCGCCCGGCTCAATCGTCTTCCCGGTCTCGCAAGGTCAAGGCAGAGGAGTCGGATGAGGAGATGCCCGAGCCCATCGTCATCTCAGACGACGATGACGATTTTGAGGAGATAAAGCCGAAGCCCCGTGCGAGATCAAGCAGGGCGAAGAAGGCTGCTCCGGTGGTTATCCAGATTTCTGACGATGAGGATGAGCAAGTCAAGGAGGAGCCTGTGGAGAAGAAGCAACCGCGTAGCCGTCCCGGCAGCTCTGCGGCACGGGCAAATGTTGCGCGGGAGAAGTCTACAGTTGCCGTAGAGGAGCCCCAGCCCGAACACCTACCTAAAGAGGAGAACGAGGTTATTGAGACTTCTGATGCGGATGAAGCTCGCGTTGTGCTCGAGGAGGCCCTCAAGGAAACAGAGCCCTCGGATCCAGAGCCAGTGCCAGTGCCCCAACCTCAGGAGGATGAGGAGGAGCATTCATTACTTGACCCTCCGAAAATCCCTGCAAATAGGCCGCAGAGCCTGCCAGTGGTGCCCGAAGAGCCCCATGGACCAAAGGCACGACTCGTGATTCACAAAATGGCCCTGGTCAATTTCAAGAGTTACGCCGGAAGGCAGGAGATCGGGCCATTCCACAAGGTACATTGATTGTATCGCGCGAGTGTGTCCTCACCAACACTGTCGGCAGTCCTTTTCAGCCATCGTTGGCCCCAACGGTTCTGGCAAGAGCAATACGATTGATGCTTTGCTCTTTGTCTTCGGATATCGTGCTTCCAAGATGAGGCAAGGCAAGCTGTCAGAACTCATCCACAACTCTGCAAGGTACCCCGACCTGGACGAGTGTAGTGTCGAGATTCATTTCCGAGAGATCATTGACTTGGTGGGTATGTAATCCTCTTACTCTTCTCTGTTCTAATTGGGATTGCACAGCCAGGACCTGATGGGTTTGAGGTTGTGCCTGACTCGACACTTGTGGTGGCCCGCACGGCGTACAAGAACAACTCGAGCAAGTATACCATAAATGGGCGCAACAGCAACTACAAGGAAGTGCAAACGCTCCTCAAGGGGCGCGGCATTGACCTCGACCACAACCGCTTCCTCATCTTGCAGGTGTGCTTACCCTGTATCTCATGGCCGTCTCTGTGAGCTGATGCATCTGTGATCAGGGTGAAGTCGAGTCCATCGCGCAGATGAAGCCTAAGGCTCCGAGCGAACACGAAGATGGACTGCTCGAGTATCTCGAGGACATCATCGGCACCTCGAAATACAAGGAGCCTATCGAAGAGACTCTTGCCGAGGTCGACCGCCTGAACGAAGAGCGCGCAGAGAAGCTGAATCGGCTACGCATCGTTGAGAAGGACCGCAACGCTCTCGAGGCAAAGAAGCGCGAGGCAGAGGACTATTTGCGGTTGCAGAACGAGCACGTCCGTGCGCTGTCGCGTCTTTGGCAGTACTATCTCTGGCAGTGTCTCACAAACGAGGAAGCGTATGAGAAGAAGATCGTGCGTTGGTCGTGGGTGACTCAGATTGGCAGTGCTGATGCCGCCTCTCTCTAGGCTCGCTTGGAGAAAGAGCTTGCTGAAGAGACTGAACGGAACAAGGACGATATCATGCACGTCGAGGCACTTCAGAAGCATTATGATGAGCGCGCAACAGCCTATGAGGTTAGTCGTTATCCACGCTATCCCAGTATTCTCATTCAAGTCTCCGTGCAACCCGCAGGAAGTCAAGACTGCCGCTGCCGAGGCTGTCAAGGACCTCTCTGCGCAAGAGAAGAAACAAGTGGGCTTGGATGAACGGCGCAAACACGCTAATAGCAAAGCGAAGAAGCTCAAAAAGTCATTGCAAGATGTGAGCGGGGCTATTTTCATACGATGATCTACAGTACCCATGATCGCAGGACGAGCACGCTCGGGCGGCGGCTCTTCGCGCCATCGAGGACAACACTGCCAAGATGGAGAAGGAGAAGGGCAAGCTCGAGGAATTCGAAGAATCGCTCGCAGAAGAGGAGAAAATCCTCGAGGAAATCCGTGACAGCTTGAAAGGTACGCATAATTGCTGGATCCATTACATGATGCGGATCATCAATGCACACGCCTTCAAGACAAGACGCAGGTCTTCCACGATCAAATCGAGGTCAAGCAGAAGGATCTCCAGCCGTGGACTGCCAAGATAAATGCGAAGAAGGCCGAGATTGACCTGGCTACCAGCGAGCGTGACGCACTCGTCAAAAAGGCAGAGTCAGCCAAAGCAGCGCTTCTGGAGGCGCAGGAGACTCTCGAGAAGCTGCGCGCCGACCATGAAGCGAAGGTGAGTGCAAGTAACCCATCTACTCAACGATACCTATAGCGCGCTTCGTAGATGGCCGAACTTGAGGAACTCAAAGCAGCCAAGGGCAACAACCTGAAGGAGATCAAGGCGAACGAGAAGAAAGTCCAGGTGAGTGCCATAGTTAAAGTGTGCACCGCCCCCAAACTCAGCTTGATTGTAGGACATGCAAGCGCATGTGCAGCAGTTGCGCGCGAAAGCTTCCGCGTCCCGACAGAAAGCAGACGAGGCGAAAGCCTCACAAGCTGCGAACACCTCTCAGAACAAGGTCCTGGATAGCCTGAACCGCCTCAAGAGTGCAGGCCGTATCTCAGGTTTCCATGTGAGTGTTGCGGTCATTCATCACATCACTGCTCAACTCCAGCATTGTAGGGTCGCTTGGGCAGCCTTGGGACCATCCCTGACAAGTACGACGTTGCGGTGTCTACAGCATGCGGTGCGCTGAACAACCTCGTGGTTGACACCGTCGAACAAGGTCAAGCGTGCATCGAGTACCTACGCAAGCAGAACGTCGGGCGTGCGTCCTTCATGGTCCTCGAGAAGCTTAACAACCGCGGCGTGGACAAGACCCCGACACCAGAGAATGTCCCGCGCCTATTCGACCTCATCAAGCCGAAGGAGCCGCGGTTCGCCGCCGCCTTCCTCAAGGGAGTCGGCAGCACGCTCGTCGCGAACGACCTGGACCAGGCGAACCGCATCGCGTTTGGCGGGGGCGGGCGCCGCTGGCGCGTTGTCACACTCGCGGGCCAGCTGATCGACTCGTCGGGTACGATGTCCGGTGGTGGCACCCATGTCGCACGGGGCGGGATGAGCTCGAAGCTGCAGGCAGACGCGGTTGCGCCGGAGGTGCTCAGGAGGTACGAGCAGGAGAGCGAAGAGGCGGCCCGGGAGCTCGAGCGTGTCCAGCAGCAGCTCCGGCAGCTGGAGGCCGATCTGGAGGGCGTGTCCCGCTCTGGCCCTCAGTTCGATCTATCCATCGAGAAGGTCCAACTGGACATCAACAATGGCACGAAGCGCATTGCCGAGGCCGAGAAGCGTGTGCGCGACCTCAAGTACGCTCTCGATTGCACTAGTCCATCTTCGTACTGACGCCACTTTGACAGGTCACAGACAAAGCCCGATGCGGGGGACGTAGCCCGTATCTCCGCGCTGGAGAAGGAGCTTGCCGCCTCTACTCACGAGCTCGAGCGTCTGCAGGAAAAGACGAGCGCGATCGAGCGCGAGATTAAGGCGCTCGAGAAGAAGATCCTCGAGATCGGAGGCGCGCGGCTGCTCACGCAGAAGTCGAAGGTGGACGGGATCCGGCTGCACATCAACCTCGCCAACGACGAGATCACCAAGGCGGAGGTGGCGAAGGCGAAGGCGGAGAAGGACTCGGCAAAGTACGAGCATACGATTGAGAACAACAGCACTGCGCTGGAGGAGGTGTCTGGCGAGCTTGAGGAGCTCAATGAGCAGCTTGAAGAACTGACGCAGTATGTTGCCGAGCTGCGTGCCCAGGTCGAGGACGCGCAGGCTGCCGTGGAGAATTCGAAGGAGGATTTGGACAACTTGAAGAGCGAGCTTGATGCCAAGCAGGAGGAGGTTCAGGCGTTCCGACAAAAGCAGGTTTGTATTCGCTTGCTTCCACCCTGTGGTGGTCGCTCACCCATTCGACATGGATGTGCCGCAGATGGACCTTACACAATCCATCACTGACACGAAGAAGGAGGCGGCTGACAACGAGCGTACTCTGGACCACTGGCGGAACGAGCATGATAAGCTCAAGCTTGAAGAGATCGAGTGCGTCTTCCCAGCTATAGATTGGATATCCATTGAGATTTCCATTCAGCGACGACGATGAGGAAGCGGAGGAACATCCGGAAGATGAAAATGTCAAGCGCGAAGACGGTGAAGAACCGAAGCACAAAGCCCGTGCACGCACACCCTCCTACGAGCTGCACGTCTACACTGCAGAGGAACTAGCTGGCTTCCGGAAACGCGAGCTCATTGCTGATGCGGAGCTGCTTGATGGTATATCTTCCTTGTACTCGCGTATTGCACCAGCTGAAGCATTTGTGCACAGAGAAACTGAAGAACTCTCGGCCTGATATGAGCGTACTAAAGGACTATAGGAAGCGTGAGGCGGAGTTTTTGCGGCGCGCATCTGACCTCGACGAGGTGACGAAGCAGCGTGATCAGAAGAAGCAAGAGTATGAGAGCCTGTGCAAGCAGCGCCTTGACGAGTTCATGGCGGGCTTTAGCACGATCTCGCTGAAGCTCAAGGAGATGTATCAGGTAAGGCAGACTCGAGTATATGGGCATTGCGAGCAAATGCTGACATCGCTCCAGATGATCACGCTAGGCGGCAATGCAGAGCTGGAGCTGGTCGACAGCATGGATCCGTTCTCGGAGGGTATCATCTTCAGCGTTATGCCGCCGAAGAAGAGCTGGAAGAACATCTCCAACCTGTCCGGTGGTGAAAAGGTGCGTCGCGAAATTTCTTCGTCTTTTTCGCCGACTGATCCAACGTCATTTAGACCCTCAGTTCGCTCGCTCTGGTCTTTGCTCTGCATGTGTACAAGGTATGCGACATGCTTATGAGATACCGCGCTGCAGAGCATTGATCCCTACATACTAAAGCCGACGCCACTGTATTTCATGGACGAGATCGACGCAGCTCTCGATTTCCGTAACGTCTCTATCGTTGCAAATTACATAAAGGACCGCACGAAAAATGCGCAGTTTATTATTATCTCGCTGAGGTACGTCACGGATTGTCTCATCTCGTTACGTTACTCACTCCTTCGCCAGAAACGACATGTTCGAGCTTAGTCATCGGCTTATCGGTATTTACAAGACGGCGAATGCTACTCGAAGTGAGTGCAAAGATCCTTGCGATCGGTTCTTGCGACTGAACGATTCGGCGCAGGTATCTCCATCGACAATCATCCGCTGATGGCGCTCTCGACGAATGCTTCGACCTCTAGAGCTCACTGAACGATTCTTCGTGCTCGTCTTGTATTACTACGCTGCATGCAAGCAGTACTGTTTCCAGAGCTGTACGAGTACCATCTATGTAGACAGTCTATATAACATTTTGTTTACCTCACGGAAGCCGCATTTCCCCGCATTACCGCGTTGCCCCGGTGCCGACAGCCAGTCAATGCCTTCGCATTTGACTCGGCCGAGATTGCAGTCGGTTGAACGTTCATCGCACATGCTATCAACATGCCATGTTTGGCATCCAGGATACGCGCCGTCGAAGATGTGGCGCAAGTGGCTTTGCACGAGTTGACGTCAGTGCCACCGAGGGGACGTCATGCGCCTCCGGATCCGATCCCTTATTAGCTGCCACAGTCGCCAGTCTGAACTCAAAACGCCCCTCTCCCTGCTTCCATCAACATCCCAGGAATTGTAACGACTCTGCATTTATTGTTTCCACTGAAACGATCCTCATAATGTCCCAAATCACGTCTTTCGCGACTCGTACCGCTTTCAAGCGCGCCGCTGTGGCACACAAGCCCAGCATCGCGGCGTGCACACCGCGCTTCTATGCGAGCAGCACGCACGAGAACGACCCTGACGTAAGTCGACGTTGCGGCATGTATGCGCAGGCATTGACGCGCTGTATAGCTCCTCGAGACCGAGAAACGCCGCAACCTCACTGGCCAGCAGCACAAGACGTCCACGACGATGGAGCACGCTCCGGGCTGGAACGAATACCTCGCCAGCGCGTCCGAGGCTGCCGTGAAGGTGCGCATCATTTTGCAGTCATAGCCGCCCGCATGCACTTACACCAGACCTCAGGCAGACGGCTCGGACGGTACCCTGGAGGAGCTGCAACACCGGACGGTGAAGCACATCAAGGACAGGCATCACTCGAACGAGTCGCCGATTGCCAGCCCGCGCGAGCAGGCGACGAACACGAAGCGCATGGCGGATGGCGAAGGATTCCAGGCCGTGTACGAACGTGATGAGGTCTCGGGCCCCCTCAGCGGTGCAGTGGGCACCGAACATGTCGAGGAGCACATTGAGAAGGTCGTAAAGCGTCCTGGGGCAGCAAAATAAACAGCCCCTGGGGCATGTGCAATGGATGAGAAGCCCTCATTTCTGTAAATGTACCAGTATCAAGCTCGCGTTTTGCGGGCATGCATTGATCACACCTGTAGCATTCGTTCGTCACATATGCATCACTTCTTCCGTACTATCTCACCAATGTTAGTATCAATTACTTGTAGACCGACATCTCTACCTTAATGAGACAAAGTAGCAATCATAGGGGCCACTCCTGTCAGCTACTAGTAGCAGACGGCATTATTAGTGCTGCGGCTTCGAATTCTAACGATACGTCAGTATCCGTCAGCACGGGCGAGGTGCGTCGCCAATAGTTCGCCCAGGGTCTTATTTTCCCAGGTGAAGACGCCCTCACTAAGCGGATACCTTTCTGGTAGTAGCAGCGTGCCGCCCACAAGATGCGGATGGCGCAGAGCTGTCTCTGCGTGCAGTCGCTGTTCAGGGGGGTATGCCAACAACGCATTAGCGAGGTCAACGATCTCTGGCCATTCCTGCGGTACGTTGGGCAGCAGGCGTGTGATGTCAATAGGTGGGACCGTCATGAACGTTATCTTGCATGCATCCGGAAGGCTATTGAATCCCTACCCATGGGTGCGACCGAACATTGAGCGGCGAAGATAAAGTCTAATAAATGCGCTCACAGGCCAAGTCTCGGCAGTAGGCGTGCCTCTGATCTTGAAGATACTCCATGCCAGCCCGATCTCCCCGCGCGACGCGTCGAAGAGCGGTAGACGGTGCCACTTCGTGCCGGGATCATCCAGCGACACCGTCGGCGGGACGATGAACGGTCTCCGCAGTTTCTGTTCTCCTGGAATGTCGCCGTCCTCCTCGCCGTCCTCGTCCTCACCTTCATCCCAGCCTCTCTCAACATCTTTCTTGGACGTCAACTGCAAGGGCGTGCAGAACTCGGCGCATGTCGCGCCGAGTGCCCAGAGGTCCGTCGCGTACGCGTCATAGTCCCGCGGGCCGAAGAGGAGCTCCGGCGCGCGGTACGGGCTGGGCAGCGACGGGCGCGTGAGCATCTATGCGGCAGTTGGAGAGGGAGGGATGACCCACCCCGATGCGACGGCGGTGCACATCGCGCCGGACGGCTCAGGCCAGAGGTCGTATGGCTTCTGTGTTAGGGTGGGCTCGTGTGAGGAGAGAGACGGGGGCGGGGATGAGGGCCGGGGTGAGGTGGGAGGCGGAGAGCGCGGGGCGGGGGGCACCCACGCAGCGCCGAAGTCGATGAGCTTGACGCAGCCCGAGAGCGTGAGGAGGACGTTGCGCGGCTTGATGTCGCGGTGCGCGATGTGGCGCGCGTGCAGATGTGCGAGTGCGGCGGTGAGCTGGTAGACGAGCGAGCGCGCGAGGATGGTGAATGACGCGGAGTGTGTGCTGGTAGGTGAAGGCGAGGAGGATGTCGGTGCACATGGGTGGGGCGAGAACGCGGGCGAGTCGAGCAGATTGCAGAGAGTGTAGGGGATGTAGGGCATCCAGACGTGGAGGGTCTCCGTGTCGAGGTCGAGGGTGTGTCCCATCGTCTCAATGATCTACCTATGGTCGCCATCGCGGTTGTGTGCGCAGGGAGACTTAGGACGTACGTTCACGTGTTTCGCGCTGTGGAGGATTCTGAGCTCCTTGCCGATATCGTGTGGCTGCTTGGAGAGCTTGGGGAGAATGGACGCGCTCTTGATTGCAACCCATGTCCGGGGCGTACAGTTTGTGCCGTCTGTCTCTTCCAGGAGATGCGCCCTGGTGATGTTCGCAACAGGGCTTTCCTCGATTAGCTTCATTGACTCCTGGCTGAAGATGAATGCATGTTTCTAATCGGATGGACCCACGTCGTACCGGGTCAGCGTAGCCTATAATTTTATTCATTGCTGATGTGTCCACCGTAATAAGCTGTAAGGAGCGCTGAGCACTGTGGCGGCAGATGATAGTGTGAGCGAACGTAATCGACTCGAATTGGGAACATTGATGGCATCAGAGTGATCGAGCATCAGCGATCTGCGGGCTCGCCGCAGCGCTGATAGGATCTTAGGCTTTGTGGAATTTTCGAAGCGGATTGTAAACAAGAACGAGATTTTATTTCACACATTTCATACACGCAGTCTCTTAGTACTGCTGCCGTTGCTGCCCGAATGAAGCTCTCATATGTGGGAGTCTACGCATACCCAGCAGCATCTTGACATACGTCGTACGTCGGCATCATGCAATGAATGACTTTGACTCGAAGCACTACAAATAGCAAGTGATATAGTGCTTCAAAACCCTTCCCATGTCCCCGCGGAGCGCAGACCTTGGTATGAGACTATATCTGTACTTATACCCGCTGCTGCTCGTTCATGTGAAGTGTGTGTTGTTACTCATGTAGCACCACTCCGTTTGTGGCCGAGTGCTCGGTGCTTGACAAGTGGCAGCAGGTCAACGAGTCTGGCTGACGTCGATCGGCTGCCGTTTCCGGCAGTGTGTTCATCATCTCCAGCCACCGCGTTTGCACGACGCAAGCCCAACCATCAGCCTATTCTCACCCATCCTAATATCTATATGTATCTCTGACAGTAATGTTGCGCGTTACGCTGAAGAAGACTCGTCGATTCGTCAAGTACGTGGTGAAGCCGCGCCCGGTATGCCACTTGTTTTGCCACAACGTCGCCAGCATCGTTCATGCGCTCTGTCATGGCAGACTCCAACCATTCCTAGATCCGCCAAATGGGAGTCTTGTAACAAGTCAAGCTGTGAGCTCCAGCTTCAAACAAGTCTGAGTTCTCGAGCTGATGGCTAGACATCGCGGCAGACAATTGCGGCACTGTGCGCCGCGATGGCGCATACCGGCATAGTGAGCATTCCACTGGATGCGTAGCGGTCTCATCATCTAATGGCCTTCGAAAAGACTCCGCCTCTTCTACGCACTATTATGGAGCGCCTCGGCCATCGAGACCGATACAGCTTGCGGAGGTAAGTAACTGTCTTCAGCACAAGGCAACGGGCGCGTTGACGAATCTTGCTCATGGGCAGGCTGATCTGCATTTGTTCGACCATGTACATGCCGGCGGCATGCGTTACCCGTACAGTCCAGTACATTCTCGCAATACCCCGTCCGGCCCTTCTTCTGGTGCAGATGCCACCCCGCGGAGGCAACTCCGCAGGACAAAGAGGATTGTGTCATGTCCCTCAAACACCATCAGGTACCCAGATTCGCCTCCATACAGCGTCGCACGTGGACCACGCCGCCGCTCCCTGCCCGCGCAATTTCTCTCTATGCAAGTGAAGGATCCGGTGCGAGCGTGCTCGATCACAATCACTCTTGATACGAGGCTAAGATGAACATGTACGCACAGGTATCCTCGGATACCGACAGTAGCTCTAGTGGCTCGTCCCTGTACATCACCGCTCGTTCCAGATTCACCGACTCGGACGAAGAAGAGGGGTTCCGGTCAATTCTGCAGGTTCTAGGCGAGGACTCAGGTATGATATTTGACAAAGTCTGCCAGGTAAGTCACTTTAGGCATCTTGATATTGGTCATACTCATTACGCGCGATCGACTACTTCGATTTCAGGGGCCACATGGAGAAACACTAGCGAAACCTACCAAGGCAGCATACCTTGACGAGCATTCCAACACATCCAATCAAGTTTTCCATATGGCTCCTTTGAGAATAGAAGCAGCATCCAGCAACGTCGTACCCCATTCTGCGATCCCGTCACTTGTTCTCACAGTCCCGACACCACAACTTCCCCCCTCCCCAATCTTCGTCCCACAATCGCCCATAACTCTGCACAAGTTTGTCGCGGCATCCAGCCAGCCCGCGCCCTCCACAGCCGTGCGGTCCGGGCCCATCCCGGCCATTCCGCTCTGCGCCGCCTGCTGCCTCCTCCTGTCGCCCGCGTCTGAGCACCCCACGGACCCGTGCGCGTCCTGCGCGCCCCAATGGCTCGCGTGCAAGGTGTGGTACCAGGCGCACGACGGCGGCCGGCGCGCGCGCCTGACGGAGCCGTACGTCAAGCCCGCGGAGAGCACCGCCGCGACGCGCGCGCTGGCGGACCTCCTTGGGGTCGGCGGTGCGGGCGGGCTCGGCATCCAAGCGGGCGCGCCGGGCCCCGTGCTCAGCAAGAGCCGGTTCCGGCGCCTCGCGCCGCTGCTCGCGCTCGCCGCGGCGGAGTCGTCGGCGAGTGTGGCGTCGGTGGGGAGGGTGGTCGTCCGGCGCGCGGACGTCAGGGCCGTGGTGAGGCGCTTCCGTGGGCTCTGGGCGAAGACTGTCTTGGGCGCGCGCGTGAAGCTTGGAGCAGCTGGGCTCTTGCGGACGTCTGCTGCCAAGCGTGAGGATATCCCGAGCTCGTCCAGCGGGTCTGGCTCTCTAGCAACTTCTGCTACGCAGGAGTCCTCTGTATCAAGTCAACACCTTCCTAGGCGCTCGGGCATGCTGGCTATCACCTCTATGTCGAGGTTCCATGAACACATCCCTGATTCGATCAGCATTCCCTAAGACTGGCATACCCGACTGCTCTCAAGCTACTTGTCGACTTCCAGAACTAGCCACCTCAGCTTCTTGTTGGATCTCTATCCTAGTTCGAAGTGGAACTCCGCAACATCTTGATCGCTTAATTCCGCCATTGACTACTACGTTCCTCTACCGATTGCATGAGGTTACTCGATCTTGTATGAAGTGTACTCGTCATGGCCGTAGATACCCACAATGTAGACTATACCACACCATCTGTATACACAGTGACACCTGCAGATATGTTAATACCCAGAGGTCGGAAGACGAACGCTGCGGTAGTGGCCATTCGATTTGCAGAGTCCACAACTTCCCCGCTGACCGGCGCGATAGCAACGCAACAATAACCACATACAAGTAGATCGGTCCAGGTATGTTACAACAGTACAGACAATGTGTCGCGTAAAAACGAGAAGTCCGTCTTTATACAGATGATATGCTAGTACGTGAACGACACTAGAGCATCTAGTCCTCGCCCATCGCCAGCGTGACGATGGCATAAGCATTCGCAAGTACAATCACGATCCATTGGATCCACCCCAGTACCGTCATGATGCGCCCGTTGGAGAAGTCCACTGTCTCCCCTGCGACCTCTACATCAACAGTCACATTGGCATCTGAGGACCCTGCCTGGGATACCTGCGAGCGCGGCCTCTTAACGCTCATGAACCTCTTTGAGGACGTGATGTAGATGAGCGGGAAGACGATGAATGGCAGCACGATGGAAAGCACGACCTGAGAAATGACCAGGAGCGCACTGACCCCTCCACGACCAAGAGCGGCTGCGACAATCGTCGAGGGAATCAGACCAAGTACGCGGGTGATGAGACGTCGGAGCACAGGCTGTCAAAATACAGCTTAGCACCTAATAGTTGGGGAATGCTATGATACCGACCGAAACACGCCATCTGATAAAGCCCTCGGAGACGGTTTGTCCTGCGAGCGTGGCAATGATAGACGAACTCTGACCGGAAGCAAGTAGTGCGAGCGCAAATAATGTGGCAGCCGCTGATAAATTGAAATGAGCTTTGGAACGTTGAGAAGAAGTGAGAATCTCACGCTTTCCGAGCAGTTCACGGAGCAGGTCATACGCATCGAATAAAGTTGCTGGTGACTCGTTTCCCGTCTCCCCGAAACCGTAATAAAATTCCGCACTCGCAAGCATCAAGATCCTGCGGAAGAACTGATTAGTGCCCCGACCAAGTTCCAGGTAGTTTCCACATACAATGAATTGATCACAACAGCGATCCCAAGTAAACTGATACACATATCCACAATGCCATGCCACAGATGCGTCTTCACGAATGCAAACGAGTGGTTTTCTATCTCGCTGTGGTTCTTTGGATCATGTGCGCTCTCCTCTACCGGAGTCACCCTGAAACAATCGCGCAAGAACTTGGCGGCACGGCCAGGCCACTCACGCGGTTGCCACCAGGAGCGCCGCGGCTGCTCTGGGACGCTCTCAGCGTCATCGGTGTCCAATTCCTTGGTCTCGACCTTGGCAAGGGAATCGTTCAGATCCTTGGACGCAGGCGACTCGCGCTCCTGCGTCGCGAAGGCAGACCCGAGGAAAAGACTGTGTGGCATGACCGTTGCACCGAGGATCCCGATAGCTGTGACGGACTATAAGCGATAACAGTAAAAGGCGACAATGTTTGGACATACACGTATACAAACCCTCGGAGCTGACAATGGATCTCGACGGAACAAAGCCGTCGAAAGCCACGCCCCAGTGGACACCTGCCTTGGATATGATGACGGCCATGCAAATTAACACTGTGAACACCTGCATGCATGCAGTTAGCAATGTTCGATGGAGCACATATCGGAGAATTTACAAGAGCGGCTATGACTACTTCGAACAATCTGGCTGGCTTCCCACCAAGCGGGTCTCGCATTGCAAGGAGAAGGAGGACATCTGACGCGGTCAACAACACCCCTGCCCATAGTGGGAGACTCGGGAAGAGTAGGCAGAGGGCGATGGCCGAGCCTAGCAGCTCGGCAAGATCGGTTGCCACGATTGCCACTTCCGCCAGTGCATACAAGGGATACAAAACAAGCCAACGCCACAGCAGCGTATGCTTGGGGCGATCATGCAGCAAAAGTCGACAATGAGAAGCAAGATCTGAAAATAGCCCTTGAGTTGACTAATCTTGTATGTTGGCTACATGCGCCTACCTAAGCCCGTTACACAGCCGAGGCGTGATGATAGCACCTGTGAAATGCATCCAGCGAATTGTAGCGGGCAAATGGAAAACCAATTCTTACCTGCATATAAATCGCAACCAATCCGGATAGGAGGACAATGAACAGCAGCTTGTACCCGAACTGTGAGCCGGCTTGGAGATCGACTCCCCAATTGCCACTGGTAGAGTTCATTTCTCAGCCATTGTCGAAGTATCACTCAATCGCACTTACGGATCGAAGTATGCAACGGCGCAGATGATGCCTACGCCCGTGTGCTTTGTCGCATGCTTGAAAATGACTCTGAGTGTTTCTTTGAGGCTCGAGGACACCCGCCTAAGGCCGTTCGGGGAGGCCTTGACTGTGGCGGGGGTCGCCGTCACTGTCGCCGTCTGCTCAGTCAAATCATGGGCCATGGGGGGTCGTCGTGGATGACAGCAAGGAGGGTCGTGGCATTAGCTCCGAAATACTGGCAAGTTTCACCTTCTGAACCAGAGGAGCGGGCAGAGGGAACGGTGTTTTGGTACGCGACTCATTCCTCTCCTCAGCCACCGGCCGGCAGGCGCCGGCGCTCCACCGCCGCCTGCCTGCCTTTTGTGGGATGCGTCGGAGGCGCGTCGGGCAAACGATCAGCACGCGCGTGGCGGCATCGTCGAGCGGCTGCTATTCACTGTCCCTCCGGACGTCGAAGATCCGGCGGGATTCGTCGGCAAAAGCGCTGGGTGGCTCAGGCGACGAAGAACAGGCGATCGTGATGGACACGTTCGTCATATGCTACATAAGGAAATCTACACCCAGCTCACGCAATTCAGAAATACGTAAAGAGTACTTGGAGTATAAGCTCACAGGAGGAACCATACGGGGATCAGCATTATCAACCACAGCTCGGTTACTGGTCTGACCACGCAACTGGAAAGTTCACGAGCGTGGTGAGCGAATAGTAGCCAGCACCACCCATCAGGTACTCGGACACTCAAGTCGAAGGTGCGAACATTGACTCCATGCGGCTGTCCGCTTCCCATCTCGAGGAAACAGCGCTCATCAGCGGCGTTCATGCGACCCGAAGGCGTCGAGCGGGCGCTGCTTGTGGCACGGCGTTCCCAACTGAAACCGGCGCAGCTGTGCGGTTATAAGCGAATACCACGACAGGTCCGACATCTTACGACGGAGAACGGAGAAGCCGGTAGGATCATATTGAATCCTGCATTTGGCAGGGCCAGCGCTGAGAACAATTTTGGGCGAGCTGCAACAATGCAGAATGCCGCGCTACTGACACTAAAAACCCCAGTGTCGGGTCGATGCTTCCATGGCATTGGTATGTGTTCCTGCTGCGGATAAGGGGTGACATGCAATATGTACGCGACGAACAGTAGTGTGCGTCCATGAGAATAGATGCATAAGTTACGGCACGCAAGCTCCATATCAGACGAGTTTTTCCAGCGGAGAGATGATGGTGCCCGGCTGGGAAACCACTGTCAGCCAGAGAAATGCATGCGTTAGACCTTAATATTACACGCACCTTTTTGACCACCTTGGGCAGAGTCGCACGCTGGAAACCGATCCGGGTATTCCATTCAATACCGATTGGCGTCTCCAAACTGCGTTCGTATTGCGCCTTGCTCGTGTACGGGAACGGTAAGTCCTTGACCAGGTATTTAGCCGCTTTCTTATCCCGTTTTTCCGATATAATAACGTGCGGCTTCTTGTAGTCAGCGCGAGTGGTGGAATCAATGCCTGCGACCTTTTTGATGAGATGCGGTTTCGGTGGTGCTGCCTTTGTGCCCCTGCCGCCCCATGAGCCCTGTCGAAGTTGTCAGTACTCAGCCACGTTGCAAGATCATTGTTCTACGGACCCAACCAGGTAGCGTTGTATCTACTTCGTGCGGAGCATCTTGCTCCAATTCAATACGTTTTTGCTCTTCGAACTCCTGCATTGAAAGGGTCAAATGTGGTACAAAGGATGAAGTATTGTTTTACATACCTGAACGACATTGTCGCCGGCAAAGGCGAGTGCGACCAAATCGCGCTGCTCAAAGGCTTTCACTCCATCCGCCTTCCTCTTGCCTTTCTTATTCATGAGTTTTTCTTGCGCATCGACCTCACTGTTGGCGTCCGAGTCGTCATCCTCGTCATCTTGCGTGCGATCCGTGGACGGCTTAGACGTGGCTTTGGCCGACGACGCGGCGGGGGAATCCTTTTTCGGCTTCGATGGACCCGCTGCATTACTACCACTCCCGAGCGTCATCACGTTGCTCATCTCGATCTCCAGCGCTGCTTCGTCCCTTGCTTTCGCCTTCTCGTCCTCGAGATTTTTCTCCAGCTTGCGCAGCTTGTTCTTCGACTTCTCCGCCGACGCGCTGTTCTTCCCAATCACGACCTCGTGTCGTTTCTGTATGGGCTGATTCGATGCATCCCCGCGAGCAAGCCAAGGGTTGATCCGTTCGGTGGGCGGAGAAGGGAGGGGTGTGGCGCGGTCATCAATGGGTGAAGTGGTTTGTGGCGTTTCGGGCTGGGCGGGGAAGTCGGTTGACTTGAGCGTGACGCTCGACGTATCCGACGCTAGCGAAACAGCCGGGCGATTGAAGACGGGCTAGGAGGAACATGAGCATATGAATAGCTACAGTACCATATGCACTTACCAGATTGACACCAGGATGGTAAGTCACACGACCGCCAGCGCGTTGTACGGTCGTCCCGTACGGCTGGTCCTGTGCATCATCATCACCGGCCACGCCCCCTGCGTTACCTGTCTCGACGTCATCATCGCCAACCTGCCCGCCCATCTCTCTCACAAAGTCATCGACCATCTCGTCAACCTTGCGCTGTTCCCGAGACATGGCGTCCTTCATGAACTTCATCTCAAAGACGCTCTTTCCCTTCTTTCCGGGTTCCGTCAGCTCTCCATCTACCCCCTTTTGTAGCTCGGCCAGCTCCTCAAACGCATTGGCCTTGATCCGTTGCACAGCGCCCTCATCGTCCCCATCGCTCTCCTCATCGTTGATACTTTCCTCGTCGCTGCCCCTGTCCCCTCTGATCTTCCTCCGCAGCTTCTCTCCGCGATCCAACATATCATTGATCTCCTTCCTCTGGTCCTCTTCCAGCTCTCCCCGCCCCTTCATCGCCTTCGCCCACTTGCCAGTGTTCTTATGCCGCAATGTCGCTCGCTCCTTCGCCCGCTCGACCTCCCGCCGCATGCGCACCTCTTCGTCATTCTCGTCCTCGCCCTCGCCGAGCTTTTCCGCCAAATGTTCGCGACCCCGCTTCTTGATCTTGCGGTACGTCTTGCTCTTGATTTTCGCGAGACGCTTGGCCTTTGCATTCTCGCGGAACATCATCTCGCGCATCTTTGCAAGCTCCGCACGCCGCGCGATGACATCGCTGATGAAAAGGTCGTTCATCTTCAGCGATTCAGTTTGCTTGATGTCTTCGTCGCGCAAATTGGCAGACTTGAGCAGACGGTCGACAGCACTCTCCATTTCAGTCGTTGGCTGCACACTGATTCAGTAAATTTCTCAAGCAACTATTAAAATGCAGACCTTGAACCTGGCGGCGAGCTCCGAAGTCGAAGTCTTTGTTGTTGGCTGCGCTTGTAATGGGAAACTGAGGTGCTCAGCCTGTAAGACGTAGTGTCAAAAATTTATAGTCATTGTAATAACCAAAAATCATACCTCCTTGATGTGCTTCATTGTCGCCTGCCATTTGTCAACCTCCTGCTTCGTTTGCTCATACGCTGCCTGACGGTCGAGTCTCTCCGCCATCCTTTGGGGCAGAGGTGCGCTAATAGTATTGCCAGATCCTGACGACGGCGCCAGAAACCTGGCAGACCTATTAAACGACTGAAGCGCTGGGATGTTTCCTAACAGCGGGGTAAATAGGTCGGTGAGCTCGAGCTTCCCTCCGCCTGCAATAATCTTGTAAGTCAACCATATAGAGAACATAGCCGTTGTTCGCACCGACATGAGCCGCGAACTCGTTCTCTTCGCCCACCTCAGTACGTTCTTGGAGCAATCGGCGCTTCCGTGCTCTGCCTGCGTCGATGTTGCTCTCATTCTCGCCATCAGTGCCGTCGGGAGCCTTGCGCTTTTGATTAGCGTCCAAGTTGGTAACAAATTTCTCGAGCTCTTGCAGCGCAGACGGGTTCCCCTCGTCCCCTTCATCCTCAGAGGCCGATATAGGCTGATCCGCTTCGGCCGCCCCATCTTCATCCTCGTCAGATTCGATCTCCTCCGTATCCTCTCCACTCTCGTCCTTATTAGAGTTGCTCACGGCCTCGTCCTCATCTTCATCGTCTGTAACCTGCTGATCGTGCCCCCGCGAGTTCGTCTCCCGTTCGATCTCGCCCATGTCATCACCACTCTCGGGCTCGCCTCTGCCGTCCATTATGTCTAAGACATCGATGAACTCTTCGGGGTCACCTTCCTCCTCTTCCTCGTCTGAGCTTGTACTCGCTAAGTCCTGCGAGTGCTCGTCCATTTCTTCCGCTTCGCTCTCATCTTCATTCAAATCCACATCTGCGAATCGGACACTGCGCGAGCTTGCAGCCTTGGCCCTTTTGTTGCTTTTTGATTGCGCGCCTTTCTGCTGCTACGAACAGGTAAGAAATGGACAGCTGAGATGGAGATTCTGCAACGCACATTGCGTAAGAAGTTAGAGCCAGCAAACTCCTCTTCATCGCTCTCCTCAAAAGCAGCATCACTGTCAATCTCCTCGTCCTCATCCTCTCCAATCTCCTCATCCTCCCCGACTAATCTCGGCCTTCCGCGCTGCCTCGCACTAGGTCCCGCCTCGTCTTCGCTTCCGCTCACATTTCCGCCCGCACTGATCAGCTCGTCCTTCTCGTACTGGAGCTTCATGCTCGCGCGCCTGACTTTCTCCGGCTGGTACTCATATACATCCGCAATGGCTGCGCTAGATGGAACTTTCGGTTTCCGGGACTGGCGTTTCGCGTACCCGAGAGCATTTGCTGATTTTCCTGATGGTGCGCGTGGCTTCTTGACTATTTTTGGTTGCTTTTGCGCCCGCGCCATGATGACGAGAGTAGGAAACTAGTGTAAATAGGCAGCAAGGGTCGCAGCGCGAAGAAGACACGCCGTGGAAGTCGAGCTGCAAATGGATCACTATATCCGGTTTTCGCTTTCACGTGCCTGCGAAGATGATCGACTCGATCATCGGCATCAATCTCGCAACCACATATTGCTGCTGCCGCCGACTTCATTATAGTTAGTAACGAACTCATGAGGATAGAGTCACGTCTTACAAACGACGGTACATGGGGAAAGATTTAAACATTATGTATTGATACACGTGTGATTACATGCAAGAGGTAGCGTTATCTCCCTGACATCCAGCGAACGTACACGCCAAATTGCGGTGGAGATGATGATGGGGCACCTGATAAAAGGGTGGTCAATTTTACGTCGACGAGAAAATCTTATGAGGTCAGAGACTTGAATGGTTCCCGAAGGAATCACACCCACCGTGCCGAAACACGTCGAGTAGTTTGCAGAATAATTTGCATCCCTAGACGAGATTGGAAGCGAGCACTCACCATATTGCAAAATCCAGAGAGAATCCAGTCGAATGGAATGATGCAGGGACATGGGTTGGGTGTGGATAGTGAAAACGGCCTGAGTAAGTCCATCAGCTTGATGCTCAAAATGGTGAACGATGAGTCAGTGAAAATATCGCATTCTTCTCATAACCCCAACAGGGCGTCGAAGTGAGCTGAGAGTATCCTCATCATAATGTGGCTATAGGAATGTTGACACCACAGCATACAGGGTAACCACCCACCTAGTCATTGTAACATCAACTCGTACGGTCAATTAGCCCAGTTCAAGTGATACCAAAAGACAGGCAGAAGTTTTCGTCAGGAAGGCTTATGAGGCTGCAGTGCCCGGGAGCGCGCGGAGAGCATATCAATGCAAGTCACTCGTATCCACCCAGAAGATACACCAGGTAATTGGGCGCGCCATCAGACAACAAATCCGTTGGCATCGGTAAACCACAAAAACGACAGCACAGTCGAGCAAGCAAGCTAGGACCTCATGGCAGAGCAACGAAGTAGGAACAAGACGAAGGCGCGAATTTGAAGGGAGCGCTCATCACGTGCGTCCGGCCCTGAAGTTCAGCCACGCCGCCCGTGACTATACAGTCGGTTTCCCAGGGTCCCGGATTCTGTCAGTGACCGCCTACTCCCGACCAGCTCAGGTAGCGACACAGGAAGATGCAGATCTTCGTCAAGACCCTTACGGGGAAGACAATCACCCTTGAGGTGGAGTCTTCCGACACCATCGACAATGTGAAGGCGAAAATTCAGGATAAGGAGGGGTGAGTTATGCCCGAATGTTTTGCGGGGACGTTTGGCTGACTTGAAGTGCGCAGCATTCCCCCAGACCAGCAGCGATTGATTTTCGCTGGTAAGCAGCTCGAGGACGGCCGCACTTTGAGCGACTACAACATCCAGAAGGAGTCGACGCTTCACCTGGTCCTCCGGTCTGTTGTTATGATTCTGGCGCTTTCGTTTCAAGCCTGACATCCGCACTCAGTCTCCGTGGTGGTATCATTGAGCCCTCATTGAAGGTGCTTGCCTCCAAGTACAACTGCGACAAGCAGATTTGCCGCAAGTGCTACGCCCGTCTCCCTCCTCGTGCGACTAACTGCCGCAAGCGGGGATGCGGCCACTCTTCGCAGCTTCGCCCGTGAGTATTCCACTCACTATCTGTTGAACTCAGGGATTGACGCGTATGGCGGTATCCAGCAAGAAGAAGCTCAAGTAGTGGTTTTCGCCCTCATCCGTCTCGCTTCTCTGTTGTCGTATGGTCATGTTCACCACGAGGCTCAGGAGGAGGGCCGTCCTTCATGTACTACACTCGACATGCGGCATATGACATGCAGTATTCCTCCAAACATGCGTACCGATACGTCTAATCTTATTGTGAGGTGTGTCGCTTCCTCTCTCAGCGTCTCTATCACGGCATCTTAAGACCAGGAAGCGATGTATTTCGCTATTCAACTTGTTGTTATACGCAATTGCTGCCACGCTCATATGTAAGGCCTTTGAGGCAAACCCTGAGTAACACCTCGGATAAAATCATATGATATTGCTACTGAACGCTGAATGCACTCGATAGCATGAGCCCGAAGAGATCTGCCAATCATCGGGCATCGAGATTCTCGTCTTTGGCTTTACGAGTGAGCTGGAGATACCATGGTTTTCGAGATGCCTTGACTGAGAGTCGGGCTGACCTTCAAAAGTTCATGTTGCGACCCAATCACATTGCCGGCGTGAGGCGGCGGGAGTGTAGATAGGTGTTGAAATTGCAAGGTTCATCTACTACTCTCAGTCACCAATTGCAAGGATTACACTGGGCCATCCGTGCGAGCTCTATGAATCATGTATAATCGTCGCCTGGTAGATGTGCGTGACGGGAGTCTGTATGATCTTCATTCTGTGAGTGTCGCCATGACTGATCAGGGCACTGATATCCTGATACGCCGCTAACATAGGTCTACGCGGGGTACGTTCTGCGCGTAACAGCGAGCCACGCACTATGGTGCGTGCCATGAGATAGTCGGTGCGGCTCCTCTTGAAATTACGCGATGATGTAGGCATGAGCAACCGTGGGGCAATTATCTCAAGTCGTTTTCCGAATTCCTCAGTTTTGGCTGGCCCGTAGTCACCGTGACAAGCTCGGCTACGGGTAAGTCGCATGTCGCCACTTGGGACGAGCGTATCGTAGCGTTCCGCGAGATGATCACACGACGGTATGCTGTCGGCCCGTCAGCATGGATTAAGCTGCATCGTTCACATCTCGCTAGATACGGATACTCCTTCCCTAGGATCAATGATTCTGCGGTACCTGTGCCTGTCGTCGAAGCGGGCCAACAAACCGAGCAAAAAATCTTCAACATAGAGAATTACAATCAGCTGCATGCGACACTCGCTCGAGTGCAACTCGCTGCAATGAAGACCCGCGTGAAAAACGGAGTGCCAGAGGCAATCCGTGAATTGTGGGACGCGAAAGATAAAACATTTCTGTCGATCGACTTTGAGTGGTCTGAGCAAGATCCATCACTCATCCTTGAATGGGGGTTCGCCTACATGCGATGTAGCTTCTTGAACTTGTCAGTCATCTCTGCAGTCTCGGGTGTGGGTGTTGTCAACAAAGCTCAATTAACAGGAAAGGAATATGGCCGCCAGTACCGGAGAACAATTATGGGTGGGTCACAGCCATTATGGATCCTCTTGAACCTCGCTATATAATAACTGCTCCTCAGCGAAGGTCATATCGTTGTTAGTGAATACGCAGATGAAGTGCGAAATAAATATCGTCCGAATTATCCCTGGACAGTACGTATGCAATACTTTCACTTCGTGCTTAAGATCGAAGGTGTATTAGTATGCGGTAGGGAACTTACTGCAACTTATTAGTACAAGCGAAGACTGATAATTGACGTAAGTTCGGCGAGAGTTCAGTTTCACCCCGTCACAAATTGCCAACGATAATCCAAGCTATCATCAAGTACAACATTATACTTTCCTACTCTGTTTACTTGGCTCACACTCCCACCGTATATAGCAGTCTCGCCAGTCCCGACTCTGACACGGTCGTCAACGACCTAGTGCTTGTAGCACACGGTGTTTATGGCGACCTTCAAAAACTTGAAGATATGAACATAGGTATGATTATGTCTGACTAAACGCTCCTTTGTGCTTGCGCCCTTCACCAATGCAGATATCCCAAGTAACGTCCTTGTACTCGATATAGCTGCATACGAGAAGCAGTTATACCGTAGTGGTCAGCGCGGGATCAAGCCCATGACGCTCGCAGACGGCCGCGTCCGACGCGACCATGACATGCTCAAGCTCGAGACCTTGCTCAGGACACTCGGGGTTGACGTCCGTTGCCAACTACACAATGCAGGAAACGATGCATACATGAGCCTGCTCGCATTGCAGCTCCTCTTCGACCCTGACAACACTGTGGTCCCCCAGCAGCGCAGGAAGCAGGTAAAGCAAAAGGCTGCTAAGTCCGCAGGCAGGGGGCAGAGTAGTCATGGAGGGGCTGTCCAGTGTGCTCCCTCGGGGCGTCGATCACCGGAGTATCATCAGACTGGCGTTTTGATAGCCGAACCTGTCATCGAAAACGACTATGACCTCTAGCATCTCCGGTGTGGGATAGAGCAGGCGATCAATGCCATCTGAGGTGCGATGAAGACTTAAGGTTTGGGTGCTGTGTAAGCTGATTGCCATACCAGATTCAGTCTATATAGGTATGGCTACTATAAGCCATACGAAATACGCCATGGATTATATGTACGATATGCTATACCTAAGGTTCTCTCGTTCTCTATATACTCAAACAATAACATTGCAACTAGCGTACATATGATGGCTGGAAGGCGCGCATCACAGCTGGACTGCAAGACTGAACACTAATCATCCAAGCATCATGGCGGTACCACCTATCACTAATACCACTTTTACCGCTTGCGCCTGCGGCTGTGCGCACTCAGGACAACGGAGGCAGCTCTGTTCATGAGTGTCAACCGGCATACTGTATCTCAAGTTAAACAACCATAGCCATGAAGTTATTGATCTGATCGAAATCAATGCGATCATTGCATTTCCTAGCTTCAGCCACGTACTGGGTGCTGAGATTACAGCTGATTGCATAGCTGTGTCGCGCGGGGGGAAAAGAGAAGGCGTTGATTACAATGCCTCACCCACTTCTGGTCACTTTGTCTGTTCAGCTGTAACACTGTTGTATGTTCAAATGCGATGCTGTTCAATATGCATATGTAACGTCCAGCAACGTAGGTAATGCGTCTTTGGGAAACAACGACGATTTGCCATGGTTACGGATGAACGCAAATAGGCTATATGCTGCCGGCCGCGGACTGCTTCAAGGATGTGTTTGAGTACTCAGGACTACTCATAAATCCAAAGCGATCGTGCAATATATGACATTTCGTGCAGCATCAAAGTGCAAAGTGCAAGTGAAAGATGATGGAATCATATGCCTCGCCAGAATGCCTACATGCCTAACAAATTATGGCGAAGTTCACTGAAACCATATGACGACAACATTGATCGAAAGACCACGCTGGGTGAATATGCAATTCGATCGCCTGATCCGTGAATGACGTAGCGTCAAGTTATTCTGGTTCCGCGCTCCCTTACAATCGAAAAGAACGCATAGACGTATTCTTTTATACCAGTCTCCCTGATTATCCGCTCCCCGACTCCCGACGTTGCCTTGGCGCGCCACTGCTCCTATAAGCCCTACGGCCACTTGCAAGGCTCAAGGCTCAAGGCTCAATCTCAGTTAACATGCTAACTTACATCATCAGCGTAGAATCGCAAGGCTGGCAATACGATCTACATGCGGTCTGTGCTACTGCTTTTGGGACTTTATGCCTCTTTTCACAGGTTAACTAATCTCTTCGTGTGCTGCAGCTCTACTCTGGAATCATCGGCCAATTAGAAGCTGAAGGCATACCGTGGTATTATTCCATGTACTGACGCTACAGCCGTCACGCTCACGCAGTATTGTTATTTCATTTTTCAGGTTCAACTGCCCTTGGGGAAGACATCTGGAAACTTTCGAGACATTCCTGGAATGTGGATAGCATGCAATTACTACCACAGATGCCTCCTCGGGCACGGCGCATATAGCTACCCGAGGGGACTGTATCAAGAGATTTTATGAGAAGTTGCCCCTGTACGAACAAATTCATTTTTAACTGCAGTACTCTCACGCATCCGGTCTTCTAGGTCCAGAGACTTTCTAGTGCAAGTTCTGAAGATGGAATTGGACATCATCACCCCCTTCGAGACTGAGCTGCGAGAATTGCATCGTATCTCTAGCCTCAAAGAGTACGAGAAGCTGCACGCTACCCTTCCCGGTGTAGCGCTCGCGGCTCTCAAAGTGCGCGTGCACAGGGGTGAACCGGATGTTGTCCGCGAGGTCTGGGACGCGAGGGACAAGACATATTTTGTCGATCGACCTCGAATGGAATGAGAGAGACCCTTCTCAGGTGCTTGAATGGGGCTACGCAGCCGTGCGGTGCGGATCCCTGAAACCGTAAGCTGTGATTATGCAATGCAGATGTACCCATATTTGTGCTTCACCAAGTCGAGGCGAGTGGCCTCCTAACCCTGAGAGCGCCTACAGGTAGGGCGCAATTCCGTGTCAGCAGAGAGCCGTGGCTGAAAAATGGATGTCAAGGAGGAGGCATTACATCGTCGCCGACTTCGCAAGCAAAGTACGGAACAAGCATTGTATGCGGTAAGTACCGCGTCTCGGAGGCATGCACGGAAGCCTGACAGACCTCATCCAACTGGAAATTATTAAGTTCGGTGACAGCGCAGTAGTCTCCAGCACGCAGTTATCTCGAGTAATTTAGAGCATCATAAGGTATACGATGCGACTCAGTCACTCATGGATCAATTAACATCTTCGCCGCCATCACAGCAGTCTCGCCAGCCCAGACTCTGAGGATGCTGCAACACACCACACTCTTTTGCACGGTCACTCACCTTCACCCCATCAGAGCTTCCCAGTAATGTTCTGGTCATCGACACTTCTGCTTTTGAACGGCAGTTCTACAAGCAGGGGTTGCGCGATCCCATGCGAGATCGATCCGGCAGCCCGCGGAAAACGTCGTCCACAATCAGTCTCGGACGGCTGCTCGACTCGCTTGGCGTAGACGTAAATTGCAAACTACACAACGCTGGGAACGATGCATTTCTAGCCTTGCTCGCGTTCCAGCTTCTTCTGGACCTAGATAACACCAAGGTACCACAGCTGGGGATTCCCGAGGAAACTGTACGGCCCTTAAGGAGCTCCTCAGCGCTGTTTCGCATTGCACCCGTACCATCCGCTTCTGCGGATCAAAGGGATACCTCAGCAGCTGCAAGCACTGACTCACGCCTTCAACGAAAGGAAGAATACATGACTGGGTCCACCAAGCATGAACATATCGATCTGGTTCGGTTGTCTAAGCACATGTCCGAGCTGATGTACAAGCACAACTTCATCAACAACCTTCGCCCCGCATCTCCTTGACGGCGCTATGCGATGCATTGGCAATGCTCCTCCTTGTCTCACTGTTTATAGGGGTGTTTGTTACTGAGTAATCTGTACATTATGCACGCGCCTCAGAAGCTATAGCTTCAAATTCCCTATTTGCACTCGTTCTCACAGCTGTTGTAACGTTCCGGGGTAATTGACTGCATAAATAAAATGTCCATACCAGTTCAAACAACAGTGTAGCTCTCCACGTGCACCGACGCGTCTTCCGAAAACACGACCTCCTCGCCACCATCCACGCGTGAGACCGAGGCCAGGTGCACCCCAGCGATGCTGCCCTCGCTAACAAACGCAACTTTGACAGGGAAGAACGCGCCAGGGTCATCGCCGCCCACTGCGAATTCGAGCGAGCCCGAGCGCTCCTCGGCGTTGACCAGGGGAATGGACCAGTCGAGTGAGTGGCTTGATGGGTTGAGTGCCCATTCTCCGCTGTGCAGGGACACAGTTGGATATGAGCCGTCCCTGTTGCCATGCGTTAGGGTCAGTGGCACGCCGCATGTACGCAAGGTTGGGGGTACGTACGGCAGAGGAATTGAAATGACCACGTCATGCAGAGTGAGACCCTCGTTCTCGAGCTCGTATTCGATGTTCACTTCGCACGTCCCGTCATTGGAGGGCGTTGGCCAGCAGTTGACTGCACACGGCATGCTCATCAGCCCTGCACACGGCGCCCGGTATCTGAAGAGAGCTTACTTGACAGCGGGACGTAT
The DNA here is from genome assembly GCA_029448655.1 of Wolfiporia cocos. NCBI lineage: Eukaryota > Fungi > Basidiomycota > Agaricomycetes > Polyporales > Phaeolaceae > Wolfiporia > Wolfiporia cocos. The sequence continues at coordinate 908,574 of JACCLO010000002.1, forward strand.
GTCTCGTCGTTGCCCTTGTAGCGCCACTTGAGCACGGCGAGTGCCTGGCCGACGGGGAACCCGCGCGCGGCGTCCTTGAGCGCGACGACACGCTCGCGGTTCGCGACGAACTTGCCCACGTTTGGGTGCTGCTTGAACTGCAGCTCGGCCCCGAAGTTCGCCGCAGGCGCGAGCGCGAGCTTCACGCGCGCGTTCGCGGGGTCCGTGATGTGCAGGTTCATGTCGCCCTTGAGCTCGAGGCTATTCAGGCCGCCGTCGCGCACCATCTCCACATTCAGCGTCTCCCGGATCACGACGTGCACGCTGCGAGCGCCATCCCAGCCCGATCGTCAGCTATATGCGTGCAGTGTGAAGGAGACGACGGACCTCTCGGCGTTCACCACAGGCAGGCTGCCGCGCTCGTTCTTGAGCGCAGGTGGCTCTGGCGTGCCCGACGGAACAGGTGTGCCGGGGGTGGACATGTCTTCGGAAAGGAGCGCTTCGCCGCCGAGCGCGTCGAGTAGCTCTGCCTGGCGCGTCTTCTTCCCGCCGAGCTTCATGCCGCTGCCCTTGAACGCGGGGGCACGCGCGGAGGCGGGAGCGGGCGAGACCGTGCGGATGGGCGCAGGCGCGGTGTCGAAGCGTTGTGGTACAGGCGTGTAGCCCGTGACGCCGCCACCGAGGTAGCCCCCGCCGGACGATCCTCCCGACGCGGCGCGCCGTTGCTGCTCGCGCCGCTGCATCTCGAGCTGCTTCGCGCGCCGCTTGAGCTCCTCCTTCGCCTCGGCCTCCTTGTTCTGTTCCGTGGCGCACATGCGCGCTGTGAGAGCAGGTGCGAGGGTATAGGACAGGACGCACCCGCGCGATGATATCCTGGATCTTCTCCTCGTGACTCTCCATCTCGAGCACGTTCCGCACCTGCATGAGGTTGACCGACTCGCGGTATCCCAGGCTCACAATCTCGTCGAACGCGCTGAGGAGGGCCATCGCGTTCTTGAGGATCTCGCGCAGCTCCGCACTCCGGCAGAGGTCCGAGACGACGCGGGCGAAGAGGTGGAGCGTCTCGATGTCCTGCAGGATATTCGATGCCTTGTTTGTGATAAGCAGGATGTAGAGATCCTCCAGCGGCTGGTATACGTAGCGCACGTCCGCGGTCTCGACGGAGGTGTGCTGCGTGCCGGTGGGTATCAACTTGGGGAACGAAGCGAGGAGGGACTCTATCCGTGCCCGGCTCATGTCACGGAACTGGCGGGAGATGACCGCTAGTTTCCCGTGTTACTCGTGAGTTGTGTTATTAGTAAAGACGCATACCTTTCCCGCCTTTTGTGCATATCGAAGCCGCGAGAACAACCTAGGATTGGAGTCGCTTGAACGGGCATTCAGATGCGTTCGGATGAGCACACACCATGGTGTTCTATGCAAGTGATATTTTGACCCGCGAACGCGATGCAAGCTCTCCGAGGTGAAACCAGATCAAAGCTTTTCAAGAGCCAGAAAGTCAAGTTGAGGGGGAAGCTCAGCAAATCGGAGGAGGTGAGATGAAAGCAGCGCTCAGGCCGTAGAGACACGCGACGTGTCTGAATCCGTGACGCGGACCACTTGAATTAGGCGCTCGTAGCAGACAGCAGTGCTCAGGCTGCAATTGTTCATTCTCTCCAATGCCTTCACTTACGCTATGGAGTAGCAGCTCATCAGGTACTATGAGACCTCGTTGTTTCTTTGAGATAGGCACTCTAAGACCTCGTATTTTCTCATAGACAGATTCATCTCCCGGCACTGCTTGATTTAGAATCGCGGTAAATCTCCCACAATCAGCAGTTTGTCCACCACAGCAGCTTGTTGCCACACCGTGCATGCCAAATATATTCGCGCTCGAGCTCAGTTGCCGCGGGACAGCTCGGACTAACGGGTAACGGGATACGCGATCGAGTGATCGGCGGAAGTGGCTGCTTGGGTTACCGCGTTGGGCACACGCGCGCGCATCATGCTCCGCGCAACGGTTGCGCGACCCTCCATCTATCCTCTCGCATGAACCCTTCCCTTCCGCTCCTTACAACCGGCTTTTGCACTGACTAAAACACTATCTGCTTGCTAGCCTCCCACCAACGAGCTTATTTGCCCGAGTTACCGCACCGACATCATGAAGATGGACGGCAGTGGCTGGAAAGACCACCTCCACTTTGCTTTCCTCGGCGAGCATGTCCTCCTGCCCAACCTCCACATCGACTCGTTGTGGAAGTTCCTCATCGCCTCTATACTGGCCATATGTGTATGCAGCTCAGAAAGGTATGCGTTCCATTCCTGACGGCTTGCATTCACATCCGTTTCCGCGGGGCTGCGGAGCCTGAGCGCGGTATCCATGCTGAAGCATTCTTCCCTTCCCTCACAGGCTGCTGACCTACGCATTGTCGAAGTACTGGGATCCCTTTGGCACGCGTCGATCCCGCGCTAGGAACGCATTATGGAGGGCGGTCCTTTACTGGGTAGTCACCTTTGACAGACTGTGCGTACTTGCATATTTCATATCAATGTTTTGTCACATCATACTCGTCATATGTAGAATGTACATGCTGATAGCTATGACATTTAATGTCGGGTAAGTGTCCGTACTGCCTGTACGCATGCTTTGTACCGACCTTCCGTGCTACAGGCTTATCATGGTCACGGTAAGCTGAACCAAGCTGATGATGTCCACGCTCCGTCTGATCCACACATAACAGGTGACAACCCTCTCGATTGGCCAATTCATTATTGAGTTTAAAGATAATCCCTGCTCCCGTCATCCACCCGAGTACGTCCCTCCTACCTCCTTTTCTTTCACGCACTTACTCATCCGTCTCCGTCAGCAGCCCCGAATACACCCGCCAAAAAGAGCCCCTCCTCTCCCCGCGCCCGCACACTCCCACCTCCGCCGCCGCCTATCCGCCGCCGCTCCCCCGCCGCTCCCCGCCGCGCCGCACACGCTCCAAGCCGCACGACATCTACATCCACCCGAGCAACTCGAACATCGCGCGCGCCGAGGCTGCCGCGCAAGAGCTCGGGCTCAGCGCACTCACGCTTACGAGCGGGTCTGGGTCCGATTTCCTTGGAGAGGAGTATACCGCGAACGAGGCCGGGGACGGGTGGGAGCCCGGGAAGGGGAAGGACGTCGCGAGAGCGCTCTTGGGGCGGTAGTGTACATCGTCCATCCGTCTCGCCTGTATCTGCTATATACTGGCTTCTCTTTGCTTATTTTCTCGACTGCATCCTGCTGGAGACAGGGCTTCCACCCACCTCATATACACGTGCACCCTTATATCCATGTAGATCATGCTCGCGCTCCTTTTCTTCTTGTTTAATAATCGCGTCTGTGACTGCGAGTGCATTCGTATTCCTAGTAGCATTAGACGTATATAGACTCCCAGGCCATACAATATTCGGCAAATAGCATCTGTACCATATACGCGCATCCTAACCGTCGTCCGTCCGTCTGTCTATCCAAAGTCGTCAAGTCCCGTACCGTCCCGCGAAACGTGCCAGTCTGTGGGGAGCGAGCAGTGCTCACCGTCGGCCCCCGCCCGCGTCCGCACCGATGGCGCCCGCGCGCCGTGCAGGGAAGCCAGCGCGCTTCGGGCTCACAGGCGGCGTCCCCGCGCCGGTCCCCGCCCCCGCCGAGTCGTCCACCGCGCGGTTCCACCGGTCGATCAGCCTCGACACGCCCTTGTACGGCCGCTCGGGCGACGGGGAGCGCAGCTGCGCCGCGCCCGCGCCCGCGCCGTCGTCGGGATGCAGCGTGTTCTTCCGCGTTGGCGTCTTCGGCATCGGGTGCGTGCTCGCGCTGGTGCTCGGCGAGCGGCGCCCGGGCAGGCCGGAGAACCCGGCGGGGGCGGCGCCCGAGTCCGAGCGGCTGCTGAGCGACTGCTCGATGCGCCCCGTGGACGCGGAGACGGTCGACGTGCGCGTGCGCGAGGACTCGCGCGACCGGCTCTGGGTGCGTTCCTCGTGCGCGGGCACGGACAGGCTGTCATTGGGGAGCACAGGCGACGACGTGGGCGAGATTCGCGGGAAGCGTGCTGCGGCGGACGACGGAGAGATGAGCAGTCCGTTGCTGTCCCCGCCTGCCGGTCTTGAGCTTGACTTCAGGTTGAGCGCTGAGGGCTTGGGCGCAGCTGACGGTGTGCCTGAGGAAACTGGACTAGGATCCTTGGTGTTGCTCCCGATAGCTTCGTAGCGCTGCACCATGTCGGATATCGAGCTACGGCGGCTGGCCGTGCGTGCTCGAGGGTCTGAAGGTGGGGACAATGACTGGGCGGCGAAGACCGCATGAGCATTGGATGAGGGAGTGTTCGTCTCGGTCGAAGCAGACTTCGCGAGGGGACTGACAAACATGGACTGTGGCCGTGAGCGGCCAGTTGTCGTGCTCGACGCAAGAACTGGGGCCTGAGGCGTATGGCGAGTAGCGGGCGTTGCAGATGGTTGTATCCGATGCGGACTCGACGAACGCTGAGAGGACAATATGCGGCTCGGGACGGCGGATGAAGCATCCATGAGAGGCTGAGGCGACTCCGAACGCTTGCTCACAGGCGGCGGAGGAAGTGCAGAGGAGGACGGCATGATGACCGACCTTCGCTTGTCTCCCGCTCTGGAGACAGCACCGACCTTGTCTTGCTCTCTGCTGGTGCTTGTCGAACTCTTACCGACATCCCAGAGGTCCACAAGATCATGCACGGAACCCTGCCGACCCTTGCTCTTCGCAATCTGGCGCTTGACGTCACTGCTAGACGCCGCAAAGTCCCTTGCACGGTCTCTGATATTACTCTCTGCAGTTCTCGGGATATAGCCCCTCACATCCTCAGGGCCATCATCACTCGAGGAGGATGAGCTCTTCCGCGACGGTAGCTCTCTCGGTGCTGTGATGGGGCTCCAATTGTCAGTGAGTCCATTCGGCGACGGCGTGACACCACTGCGCGACACGATCTTGCTGTCCATCGTCGGTGGCTGCAGCCCTCGACTGCTGGCACCAGTCGTACTTGCGCCAGTAACGGTTCTCGAGACAGCAGTCTTTGTCCGCACGGGAGACCTCTGCCGTTGCACCTCAATCTTCTGCTCCAAATCCCTCATCTCGTTCATCCGTGCATCCGAGCTGTTCCACCTTGACTTATCTGGCTCCGGCTCCGTCGTCTGCAGGTTGCCCAATATGCTCTCTGCCTCCAGTGGCTTCTGTAGTGTAAGCGGACTACGCTCGATGAAGGATGCACGCTTGCGTGGAGCCTCACGGAGCACAGGCTGGGGCTGGGGCTCGTTGCGCGAGGGTGGCGGGGTAAGAGATGCAGATGTCTCACCATCATCATTACCAGTGAGCCAGTCACGAGGTTCTGAACGAGAGCTCGGCTGTGGTTGCGGTTGCGGTTGCGGACGCGGGGGGAGGGAGGGAGGGTCCGGCGATGAAGGAGAGAGCAGGTCAGCAGAGTTATTACGGGAGGAGGGCTTGGACGAGTTCTTATGCCGTCGGGCAGCGGATGGTCTGCTCCTGAGAACAGCAATGACGTCCTTCTCTTTCTCCTTTGGTTGCTCCCTCTCGGTCTCCCTACGCAGCACAGAGGGATTTGGACGAGAGAGCAGTGACGGCTGCCTTGTGACATCCCCATACAAATTGCCGCGCATCGCGGTGCCTGTGACATGCTGGGAACGTGTGCCGTCATACTTGCTCCTGCCCATCCCGGGCAGCGCTACCCCATTTGCCACAGAAGCAACCACGCCAGTGTCGACAACGGCCGAGCGATAGCTCGCCCTTGACGATGGTCGTGACACCGAGACCAGCTTCGCGGTCGCCGCAGGCTGAGCGGGCGCATGCGCTGATGTATACCTGCTACTGTTCGCTGACGCACCAGGTGAGGGCGAGCCGAACTCGCGGTCCAGCTCCTCAAGAGACGGGAATCGCTCCTCCGGCGAGAGGTTATGCGCCTGAGATGGCAGTGCCTTGGCAGGTGAACGCCAAGACGGTGCAGATGCAGACACTGATGCAGAGGCCTGTGGTAGTGGCCCCGGGGAATGTGCGCGCGACGGGCGGTAGGAGCTGTTCGATCCGTACCCGCTCGGCTGCGAAGAGGGCGTGCTGAGATGCTGCGACACACTGCTCGACCCCGCACTTGATACCGCCCCGAAGCTCGCAAGACCAGTGCGGCTCTTCCGCGCCTCACCCAATGTCGGCGGCGGCGGCTGTGCGGAGAGTCCAAGCCCTTCGAACGCATCCTTCGCTTGACGTACAGACTGACGTCGGCCCAACTGCGTGGAATCCGAAGGGGCCCTTGGCGGAAGCGAGGGCTGGCGCTGTGTCTGGGTCTGGAACTTCGACGGAGATGGTGTGGGCTGAGGAGCGGGGCCGGGTGACTTCGCGGGCTGGAACGAGTCTCCAAACGTCTTGCCAAACCCAGCAGAGAAGTCATCCCCAAAGGCCTTCTCGAATGCCTTCTTGTCGCTCTCATCCGAGTTCCTCTCTGCGTCTGGCTTACGTCCTATCACCCATGCGTCGGTGGTATTTCTGTCAATATTCACTGTAGAGCTACCGACGCTCGCGAGTCCAGACTTGTGTCCGCGAACTCCGCGCCAAACCCGATCATCGTCAGTCCCGCCAAACTTAAGATCCAGCTCGAAGGTGCGATCTCGGGACGAACTGTGAGATGGAGACGGGGGCGCCTGCGGTGAAGGACGTCCGCGTCGCATGGGAGCAATAGCCTCGAGGACCTTGTCGCGCGCTTCAATCCCTGCTGTTTTCGCCGGCGACGTTGAGAGCGACTGCTGCGACTTGAGGGATACGAGGTCATCGAGTGGATTGCCCGGCAGACGCTGCGGTGAAACTATGTTGGGTGATAGAGTTTGCAGAGGAGGAGATGTGACGGTGCGCGGCGAGAGGGTCTCCCTGGGTGGTATGTTGTATGTGAAACGGGATTTGGTGCCACGGAGCTTGTGCACATGAGCCAGTGTCTCGAACACCGTAGGCCTCTGCGTGCCATGTTCGCGTAGCATAGATGCTAAAGCGCGCATGTATTAGACCCATGGACACATTCGATATGTGCGCTCACCTATCAAGGCGTTCATGTTATTAGAATATACGGGGTATGGTGGTATCTTGTATTGCACATTCAGGATGGCCAACGGGCCGTGTTCCTCAAAAGGCGTTGTGTAGTAGCATAGTTTGTAGAGCAAGACGCCCAATGCCCAGACATCGCTCTTCTCGTCTACCGGCCGCCGCAGATACACGTCAACCATCTCTGGAGCGCGATACTGCAATGTCGTATGCCGGTTGAGATCTGCCTCGAGCATCCGTAGCTCCTGAGTGTTGGCAGGAATCTTCTGCACTGTGCATGCACTTCCAAAATCGCACAACTTGTACGAAGTGGCCGACGCTTGTAGGATGTTCTCTACCTTCAGGTCACGATGGAGCAGGGGCGGCTTGAGTGCGTGCATCGCCGCCAGACCCTCGCAGACGTCACAGAAGATGGTCAGGATCTCTGGCTCGGTGAGCCGCTCTCGCAGTCTGCGGTTCATCATGTCGATGATGCCGCCGCCCGCACAAAATTCCATGAGGATGAAGACCTCGTACGTGCCATTCGGGAGGCGATGCCACGCGGCGTCGATGAGGTAGACAATGTTCGGATGCCCCTTGAGTATCCTCTACATTCGACGCGCAGATCGCCCTGATGAATGAACGCTGTGCTCGTCGCGCGCGCTCTGGAACTCACCATGATGTCCACCTCCTTCTTGACCTCCGAGAGCATGGTCTCATTGGGTACAGCGATACGCTTGAGCACATGGTGGGTGGTGTTGTAGACTGGCGTCGCTGTGCGCACCAGGTATACGTGCGCGAATCCTCCTGTGAGTGCGAAGCACCCTCATCACGTCGAGCTCGTTGAGTCGTTACATACGTGCATGACGGACCTTGGCTCAAGTAGCGCTCGACCTGGACGGTATACTTGTTGACCGCTATCGTCTGGCCAGGAATGAGAGTGCCCTTGTTGACTTGTTGCATGTAGGCCTGTGGATAGGCCTGAGCCATGGCCATAGAGGATAGCTGGACGACGGACAACACGTCTTCGACGTTGTCGACCGGGTCGTCCGCATTTGGGTTGTACTGGTTGTTCAAGCTCTAAAATAGGGTGAGAGCTTCAGCCCTAGCGTAGGGTGTGACATACAATTGCGAACGGCTATTTGAAATCTAAATGGCTTCGAATTCTGTAATATTCATCCACACTCATCGAGGCATTTCATTCGATCCAGAGTGTATGAGATGCATGTTGAAAGCTGTGTTATCGCTGCAGCATTGATGCGGAAAGAGTGTATCCATTGTGAAGCCGTTATCAGTGGTCCTGAGCCTGGGACAGGTCACGTCACGCAATAATGCTATAACAAGCAGGAGTTGATTCAACAACTTCACAGCGCAACGCTAGCTCGTATTGTGAGTGATGTTTTGCGCATTTACTCTGGTTCAGCTTGCAAGCGCACAAGATACAGTGGCCTGGAATATATATCCCAGAGACCTGATGGTCATTACAATGTATCGATGTCAGACTTTGAGCAGTCGCAGAAATCGTTCAGGAGAGTCCGGCTGTCCCCGCACGACCAGGCATCTCCAATCTTGTTCTTGTACGATATAGATCTGTATTCTCTAGCTTCCTAACAGCAGAAGGTAGTGTCACGCTACGAACGTCGTCATAGCACGTGACTACACTCCTAGCTCAACTATTAAGAGCAGATACCTTTGTAAAGCCGTCCACTGAGTTTCCACGGCCCAAATTCGGCCGCCACTGTACTCACTATTTAACGGAACAGCGAACGGAACGGGAGAGGTCCGTCTTAGTCACTACCACCACGAACGACCACACAGCTCGATATGGCCGCCGCCGCTCAACATGCAATCCCCTTCTCCCGCCCAGCGACCCCAGGGCATATCATCAACAAGATAGGCTTTTATGGCCTCGGTGCGATGGGATACTTTATGGCGCGCAATCTGGCGAGACACCGCGCGTCGAACACCGGGACGAGCCCGCTAGTCGTATACAATCGCTCCGTAGCCAAGGCTGAGCAGCTAAGGGCGGAAATCGGCGCGGACAAGGTCCAGATCGCAGAATCGGCAGAGCAACTCGTACTCGAGTGCGATGTGATCTTCACCAGTCTGGCGAGCGACGCGGTGGTGAAGAGCGTGTATGAGCAGTTTGCGAGCGCGCTCCAGGTAGGAGATACGCGTCGTACTGCCCGAGTTTGGGTTAAGTTGTATCGGGTGTGTAGGCAAATCCGCCCACCAAGAACAAGATCCTGGTCGAGATGAGCACCATTTACCCTTCCTTGGCGGGTGCGTGCTGTTTGATCAAGGAACGTACAATCACTCATTCCGCCCCCAGGCGAGCTCGACACCTTGCTCTCTGACATTCCGCACACGCACCTTGTCACCGGTCCTGTGTTCGGGCCGCCAGCAGCCGCAGACTCTGCGAACCTGATCTGTATCCTCGCGGGAGACTACCGGTCAAAGAAGGAAGTCGCGCATATTTTGGTGCCCGCAGTTGGCAAGAAAGCCATGGACTTGGGAGGCAATCTGCAGAAAGGTAAGGATGATACCTCCCCTTGCTTTTCAATTTAACTGATCATGCACTTGCAGCTCCCATGTTCAAGCTTATTGGAAACTCAATGATCCTGGGAACACTAGAGATTCTCGCAGAGGCATTCACACTTTCGGAGAAAGCTGGAATTGGTGCGCCGACGGCATATGAGCTCGTAAAGGACCTATTCCCTGCACCTCCGTAAGTCAAAGACAACCGTAACTTGTGGTCATGCGACTCACAATATGGACGCCATCAAGTTTCATCAACTACGGCCGCAAGATGGTCACTGATGAATTCGACGGTCTTAAAGGCTTCGCAATCGATGGTGGTCTCAAAGACGCGAACCACATTCGCCGATTGGTCACTGAGCTGAACTCCCCAATGCCAGTCGTGGTACGTAAATGATTGAAGGCATCTGTCCAAGAAGGTAATTCAGATGTCAATGATATCCAGGATGCTGCGCATGGGCATATCTTGACAGCCCGTGCTATCCATGAAGACCAGAAGCATCGTGGAGAGGCTAAATATGACGTGCTGGACTGGAGTGCATTAGTCGCTGGTACCAGGGTTGCGGGAGGACTTGATGCATTCGACAGCGCGCAGGTGTGCATCCTTGCTTCTCATAACATCTCAATTGAGCTGACAGTTGTTCATCATGACAGCCCGCAAAGGTGGTCAAAGACTGAGTTCTCCATGGCGCAGTTGAGATCGGTGACCTGTTCCCACTGTTTGACCAAATATGAGATTAGAAAAGACGATGAGAGGATGGAAACTGTTGTATGTTATACTTTTGAGCAGAATTTCAATTCGGTGCATGCCCATCGCGCAGAGGCTTCAGTTCTAACTTGTATGGATGTCGAGTGCAAGAATGCAGGATTGGCATTCGATCGGCCGGTCAATAGTCGATAACTACGCTTACCGTTTCGGGAAGTGAATGAGCTCGGCGCTGTTTCGCGAGCGCAACATTCTTCGCCGCCACGACCCATGTTTGCTCGTTCTCCGCGGATAGTCTGCCCGCCGCCTGCGCTGCGACATGTCCGGACCTATGTCGTGACTGTAGACCCTCCCCGGGTGTATCCCAACAAATCCGTGCCGCGTGTCTACTCTGAACGGAAGACCTTTCTCTACCACCAGTACACCCGGATGTTCCAGGCGAGCCTCAACTCGCCGCTCATCTTTCTGCAGCACAGCGACTTCTCTGTGCAAAAACTCGTTCAGCTACGACGTGAAATTGCCGTCGCGGCCGCACGCTATGCTGGCACGCCTACTCTCTCAGGACCCTCGCCTCAGCCCCTCCCAGACCCCCCGAAGCTGATAATAATGCGCACTGCTCTCTTCGGTGTTGCATTGCGGGACTTCTCGCCACTGGACAGACAGACTGTGAAGGATATTGCGGATTTGGTGGAGGGCGGGCTCGCGGTGCTCTCCTTCCCCTCATTGGACCCGCCGCAGATGAACGCCATTCTGCGCGCAATTCAGCGCACAGTGCCACCACGTCCGCCGAAAACACCGCAGCGGCTCGAGCAGGAGCGCAAGGAGCGGGAGGCCGCGTTCGTGCCCGGGCGGCGGCAGAAGCGCGTGAAAACGCCCAAGGAGCCGCATCTCAAGCTAATGGGTGCGCTGATCGAGGGACGAGTGTTCAAGGCTCCGGGTGTACTGGATGTAGCGACGCTTCCAACATTGGACACGTTGAGGGCTCAGCTTATTGGATTGCTGAGCGCACCTGCGATGCAGCTTTCGATGGTACTGAATGAGGCGAGTGGTGCGAGGTTGGCGAGGACGCTGGAGGGACTGAAGAAGAGTCTGGAGGAGGAGCCTAGGTCTCAAGATGGTCAGCCTTCCGCAGAAAAGTCATGATGCCGTGTGTGTTATTACATACGTAAACCATCATTGTTTCATATGTGAGAACGGTGCCGTATTAATTGACTGTGAGTAGACACGCGGCTATCCTCGTCGAAATTATCTTTATATTTGGCCGCCGCTGATGTTGTTGCAGGTTTATCCGCAATTAATGCTATGTGCAGATCTCTGGGGACCAAATGGCTCAGGGCCACAGTGCGTTTATCATCCGTTGTCCCTCCTTTCTTACGTCCTCAGAGTAAGGGGAAACTGCGGTTGGCTCCGACATCAAGAAAACTGCCGAGCGCGTATGGCTGCTGTCGTGGTGTTTGTGAAGTCTTGCAAACGCCGGACGGTCCGATTATGCTGTATTCTTTCAGCCATCATGCCTCGTTTTTGCCCTCGTGTTCGATTCTCATGCATGACGTCGAGCGTCGTGACTGACTCATCGCAGACATCGAACGGATCTGTGCGCCTACCGCTCAAATTGCAGCACTTACTGATGCAACAGTGTCAGGACGGCATCACACATTCAAGATCGGGGATGTCGATGATTATCTGCCATTGCTCACGAATTGCTGCGAGTGATATTTGACAGCTAGTTTCTGCTGGACGAAACAGGTTGTACGGTTTTAGTATGAGGTGCGTCTCCCATCGTTCCGAATCCCAATATCTCGATTCCACATGTCTCTTTTTGCATAAGCTTGAGATTGGGCGAGTCCCTATCTCAGCTACCCGGCATCCTTATATTTGACATCTTAGGAGTCGAGTGCTCAAGCACATCGCATCTTTGGTCATTTATCGATTGACACCATGAGACCATGTACGCTCATCTTTCCAACAGCCGGCTATCACTATATATATGCGAGACCGTTATAACGCCGCTGCTCACCGAACACTCCGAAGATACAGTGCGACGATAGAAAGCTCGCTGTTGTGGATTGTTTTTAGCTGCAATGTCGGATCGTACGAGTCATATGAATCCTTCACAAGAAGTGAGTACTGACCTATGTAGGGTCAGATCATAGAATGCAATTGAACAACTATTTGCAAAGCCACAAGGATCTGGAATTGACCTGGGAAACGAACAATACAGGGCCGCATCATGCTCCTACTTGGACAGCTATTGCGAAGAGTGAGTACAATGGATGTAGCACACAACATCATCGCTGATAGCTGCAACAGTCAACAAGGAAGAATACGGACGTGGCGTAGGTAACAACCAAGGTCTTGCTAAAGAGGAGGCTGCGAGAGCTGCACTTGCAAGATTGCGAGCCACCGGCAATTAACGATGTCAGCGTCCCGATGAATAGTAAGTGAAGCGGGCTAACGTTACCGTGGATTAATCTTTCCTAATAGGTTCAGCACCGAGCGAGCGAACTGGAGTTTGAATGAAGATGATTCACTTCCAAGACATTGTTACCTATCCTTTCTTTCTCATTGACTTTTCGCAGAGGAGTAGAGTTGGATGGACGTCTACTAAGCCCTCATGCTTCCACAGATGCTTTCCGCACTCATGTGACTATTCCCAAGCATACATGGCACAAGTTGGTTGTCCATTTATCTTCGCGTTTGGCCCATTATATCATTCCAGGGTCGTTCACGCTCCGCTACATTATTCATGGTCAGGTAACCGCCGTCCTCATCGGAGCGACCGATGACATTTCCCCGCTGAGACCGGGGCTGCTACTCGCCGTACGCTCATGAGGTCAGATTCACGCTTCAGACAAAGCGTTTGGGGACACGTTTCCGTTGCGAACTGAGCGGTTGGAGCGGAGTCATGACCCTAATACACCGTGTCTCCACCCGCTCATATGGCTGCTTCTCATCTATTACCTCCATAGATGTTTCGGCTTTGATTTCCGTGCAACCCGCAGACAAGTGATGTTTGCGTCAATTAGGCCATAGTGACCACATTGGCATGATTTGGGGGAGGTTGTTGTATATAGGCCTGTGGCTGGAGATGCCAAGGGCCTATTCTCAGGTCATCAAGCATGAATGACCAGATCTCGGTATGTATTCTATAATAATCCTTGTCGAAAAGGCGGCCGACTTGATGATATGCTTCGTGTTACTGAAGCGAGAAATAGGAAAGCGGAGCCTTTCGTCGCTGAAGCTCCCAAGCCTGTGGCGACTACGAGCAAGTCTATTCTTTCTCAACCAAGGCAGGCGTGTGTGCCTTTACAGGCAGACAATCGTCCATTGCATCTACTTCTACGTTTGCATGCACTTCATTCTGACTATTGCTGAAACCTACTATTCGGTTTCCAGGAACGCCTCTCGTTCGCCAGACGGCTGTTTCGTCGCTAGCTGACATACGAGTAGGCTGATCTGTCAGAACGTTGAGAACTAGGACATGCATCAGAATCAAGCTGTGTCCTACGCCAGATCCAGCAATATGATCAATTCCTTGCGCAGGAACACAAGCTACAGTGACCCCGCCGCTATCGGCGAGGTCACTGTCATTTGCGGCCTTTCTGATACTAGTGAGCGCTCCCAGTCATATGCTGTCATTAAGCAGAAATTTCCGTCGCCCGTGGGAGCCTCTAATACACGGCGCCATGTGAGAATTTAAGTGTGATTACTTCTTCCGTGAAGGTTCGCGCCCATTCCTACTCCGTCTTCATCTGAGCTGGAGCCGTATTCGTAAAATCTTCCTCGTCCTGAACGACCATGGTCGCAAGCGACACGGTGCGCCAGAGGATGGAGTCCTCGATGTTTGTAAAACTGAACTCGTCTGGGCGCGCGTGCGAAGAACACTACGTTGCGCACATCAAAGTCTGGGAAGCCGCTCAAGGCGAGCGACGCAAGAAATCCCGGTACATCGTCCTATCACGTACGTCTCGGCGTGTCTTGCACACTCAGCCAATTGAACAGCTTACTTTATAGAGGCAAGCGATGGGTCTGGCTTCATACATAAGGTGAAGCTGAACTGTAACAACACGTTCTCTGTTGGAAAGACATGGAAACTCGAATTTCTGCGTGAGATTGAGGTCATGAATGTACGTACACAGTATCTCATCACGCCACACCCAACTAGGAGACTCGATGCCTGATCATGACTAACGGCATAACGTAGTCAGAAGTGTTCGAGATCACGCCCAGCGCGACGACTTACCGCTGGCAAGCAGATAATGGAAGAGATCTTGCAAAGTTTTTAACTTCCATGATTAAGTTATTCCAATTTGTTACTGGAGGCAGTGTCCCCTTGAAGCTGATCGGGGTCAAGCTCCCGGACGACTTGCTCCGTATGTAGCTTTTCTTCCGCACGCGCGATCTAATCGAACTTACGGACCTGATATAGCATCTCCCGAACAACCTGTGCCACCTTACAAACAGATCCTTGTGCACCGGACGGCTATATCTGAGCCGACAAAGCAGCTTAATAATGCTGCACAGGTTGTCACACCTCCTCCATCACCTGTGATCAAGCCGGGCCCTCCTGTTGTAATCTGGAAACGGCCCCTTGACGTTACACAGATTCCACCCATTCCGCCGACGCCGGCTGCGCTGCGACCAGATTGATCATCAACTACTGGATGCAGCTTATGCACCCGATCTCTTGAGGAGCCGATGTACCCTTCGATATCTTATTCATATTGCGTATCACAGATTCTGCTCAGTTGTGCCGGATATCGATGTTGAACCACAATGATTTGTGTCCGCTCGTCTACATATTTCGTAGTTGAATGATCTCATCGAGGGCACCTACCGGTGTTGGGATAGCTGCTTGTTCATCGAAGTGCAACACCATGGGGATGATAGATATCAAGAGAACAATAGTGCAAAGCAACGAGGCAGGGATACTAGGTCTATCGCCGTTTTGAGCTTCTGCTATCATCAAGACCAGGGGAGCTTCTCCGTTTTCTGATAGAGTCGATGGTCGTCAGTACACAGGACCGCAGCTGTAACGTCAAAATCACTATACCTGTTCCTCTCATCAACATCAGGTGTAGCCCTGCTACCCTCTTTCATCCCGCTCCCGCCTCCTCCGTAATCCAGGCCATCTACAGCAGGTGCGCTGCCGTCGATATCTTTGTATTTGTTCTTGTTCCGCGGACCGGTTGGCACGTTCGGAGGTAGTGGTGACGCAGGTCGCACCGGCAACGCTAGATGCCAACCAATTTGATTTTTTCAGCGAAATGTAATAATTGATCGGAACACGCACTTCGTCCGCGGCCTGGATAGGCGCCACGTGCACGCATGGGCATCTGGGGAGGCATGCCTCGTCCTCTGAACTGGGGTTGTGACGGCGTGGGACGTGTGGGCGTCGGTGCTTGGACTGGCGTATTGCTGCTAGCTTCCATGCCCGGATACATCTGCTGACCCATGGCCGAAGGATCTTGCTAGAGAACAGCGTTGCATGTGAGACCCATCAAAAGAGATGAAAGTGGTACAGAGCCCAGACACATACCTGCATCCCAAACTCCCCGCCCATGCCCATGCCCATCATTCCCTGGCCAGCGCCCGGACCTCCGGGTCCAAAGCCTTCACCCATGCCCTCCGGCGTGCCCTGGCCAGCACCCTGCGGACCCCCTCCCACACCGACGCCTACGCCAGGTCCACCTCCGTCTTGCATCATGCCAGGACCAGGGCCTGCACCGCCCATCGCGCCCCCGCCGGGCATCTGCATGCCAGGCCCGCCGCCGCCCATGCCCATGCCCATGTCCATGCCCGTGCCGACTCCCATGCCCATGTCCTGCATTATTGACCCCATCATCGGGTTCATGTTCATCATTTGGTTGAGCATCGGGTTCCCGTTCATGTTCATCCCTCCGCCTGGGGGCATCATGCCGGGCCCGTTCCCTGCGCCCCCGCCCGCCATCATCGCGGTCGCGCTCGCCATGACCATCGTGCGGATCTCGGGTGGTAGCGCGGTGAGCTGCTCTTCGGGCATGCCAGCGAAGTTCTGGGACGGTATTCGTTTTGCTATTGAAGTCACGTAGTGTGAATGCGTACGCACCAGGACATTTGTCTTCAACACCCCAGCAACCTCCCCGAGTTCCCGCCTCCGGTAGCAGTACGCCTCCCAAGAGATCTCATCGAACCCATAATTGAACCAGTCACTCAAATCCGAGCCTGGCCGCCTCCATGGCTTCTCCGCGAGTGCACTGAGGTCGACTTCGAGGATCGAACGGCCGTCCAGCGTCCCTGGGACCTCCGGGTTGATTGATGGATGCGACGGTGGCGCCTTTGTAGGAGGGAGAGTCGAGGGGTCTGGCCCTGAATCAGCCTGATGATCGCCCTCCGTGCGTTGGTTGGCGGTCGCGCCGGGGGTAGCTGAAAGGGCTGGGAGTGGGGTTGTCGAGGCAGGCTGAGGAGTCGTAGAGAGCTTAGTTATGGCCCCTCTGTCGCGCGGGGTGTATTCTGTTGTCAGCGTTGGCTGTGGCTGGGATGGTGGCGCTGCGCATAACGCTTTCAGTTGTGCTCTCATGGGCTGTATTGATAGCTTCGTACCTTTGGTGGAGGCACCAAAGCTGGATGACCGAGGGCCTGTCGGCTTTTGACCTTGTTGTCTACGTATTATATATGATTATAGAAACTAACGTGAAGGTGTATGCCACGCACCTGAAGTCAAGGGCTCGACTGGGCTGCTCCATGATGAATTCGACATCCTAGAGATTGCGATAGCAGTCAGTTTGAGACCAGAGCTTCAAGCGAACGCAGGCTGAGTACATCGTCGCTTTCCTCCTCATCCTCTCCGTCCCCTTCCTCCTCGTCCGCGTTGCTGTCCGCGTTCGCCTTCTCTCCGGCGTCTTCTGAGGACTCGCGGGTATCGTCATTCGTGGCACCGGCAGCTTCGGCTTCGAGATGTGCTACGAGTCCTTGGGTGGCCGAGCGTGCCTGCTCCAACGATATGCTAACACTCGTGTGAGCTTGGGGATCCCTCAAGACGCAAACGCGCAAACTCACGGCTGCGGCACTGCAAATCCGCATCGGGAAAACGAATGATATAGGAAACAACAATACACATCGTTATTGACCCCTCTCATTCTCGCACAACAGACCTTGTCTTACCGGAGGTTAGCACTGGTGTCTTGGGAGTCTCCGAGGGGTCCTTCGAATCACCGTAGAGGAAGTCGTCGTCGTCAACGTCGATCCTGGAACAGAATCAAGTTCCGCTCTAATCCCGGCTTCATCCAGCACGTACATGTTGGACATGCTGATTGCTGAAGTGTACCCTCTCTTTTGAGCGCAACCCAACTGTTGCAGCACTGGTCAGTGGCAAGCGTTGCCGGCAAGGAGGTCGGCGCTTAGTGGACACGAGACGGTGGAGCACGTGATCGACGCGAGAGAGAGAGACACACACACACAACCATTTATATCCCGCAGGCAGTAAACTATGTACATGTGCGGCAGCTAACTAGAGCCACGGTGTAAGTAAGAATTGACGTAGACTGATTAGGGTGGTGTTATGGGTCGTACTTGGGCTATGTATCGTAGGGTGCAGCACGTGATCGACGCGTCTCGCGACTGAAAATTCGGTTTTGATCGCGGCTCCGATCGTCCGCGCGACTCTGCGAAGGGCAACGGGAGAACAGCACTTGAGCTTGGCCGACGCTGTTGCGTTGCTCACAGTCGAGGGCTTGCTTTATCCCTACCTCGCGCTCGACGCCTTCACTACCCGCTCCCGCCAGCTACTACCATGGGCAAATCACAGAAGAAACGCCAGATGCGACGGCACAACCCCATGCGGGTGCCCGACTCGCATTTGCCAAAAGGACTGGAGTCTGCATCTGCTACCTCCTCGAAGAAGGAGGCGATATTG
This sequence comes from Wolfiporia cocos, assembly GCA_029448655.1. Lineage (NCBI taxonomy): Eukaryota > Fungi > Basidiomycota > Agaricomycetes > Polyporales > Phaeolaceae > Wolfiporia > Wolfiporia cocos. The sequence continues at coordinate 926,736 of JACCLO010000002.1, forward strand.
CCAATCATCCAAAAGGTCGCGACTACATTTGTGTTCTGGGCTATTTCATGGAGCTTCTCATGCTGGTTCATGCACCGCCTATAGATGGAGAGCGTGGACCCGCTGGAGCGCAAGTGGTCTTGCGTAGCGGTATCGAATCTTATCCAGAATGATCCTTCTACGAGAAGACTGCTCCAAGGGAAGAACGTGGTCGGCGCATTGATAACACGGCTCTCGGACAGCGAGGAAGAAGTGGTGATTGAGGCCGCAGGAGCGTTGCGGTGAGTAACTATGACGCGCACGCAACCATATTGTTAAATGCAGTATTTTCACTTTAATAACAGAAATCTATGCATCGACGGTGGCTTCGACATCTGTGCAGAAATGTACAACAAGGGGATCCTCTCCCCGCTCAAAACGTTCATTCCGAAGGTCAATAGCTCCCCGGTAATGTGCATATGGTGCTAACAATCACAATATATCACCACTAGATCTCCACTGCACTCTCGCAATTCCTGGAGTCACCCAAAACCGCCCCCGAAAATGCCCAAAAGGTTGTGTACGAGTTCGCCGACAACGTGATCACAATTCTGTGGTGTCTGTCGTATGTCTTAGCTTTTTATTCCCCTGTTGCTCATGCTCAGGGTATCCAGAGAGACGTCGAACAAGGCCATGAACGCAATCAACCAGATCTCGCTCATTCCCTTCCTCATGTCGTTCCTTGCATCGAGAGACAAGCTGCCCGTTTCGACAGTTACATCTGCAGGTGTGTCCAACTCGCACAAGTCGACTGAAAAGTGACTGCTACGACGGACGACTGACCTTCACCGCGCTTCAGCGCAATGTCTTTACGTTCTCACCGATGAGAACTTCCCGGCAATCGACGAGCTCCGCTCGAACGCGGCTTACACTGCCTGTCTCCTCTCCGTCCTGCAATCCGACGAGCCCGCGCAGAACGCAAATGGCAAGGGCAAGGCCCTGGACGAGCGGACGCTGGCGTTCCGCGTGCTCTGCTGTGGTACGTTCGCTTGGCCACCCTGTTCGATTCAACGTGCCCACATTCTCCTCATAGGCATCATGCGAAACATCTCGCCCGTCCCCCCTCCCTCGATCGCCGCGACGGTCGATGTCGACCGCGACATCGTCCTGCCCAACCTCGAGCCAGTGCTGTCGCTAGTCTCGCTCCCAGAAACCTCAAAACTCGTGCAGGAGCTCATCATGAGAGAGGACGCAGTCCCGCAGATGGAGAAGCTGTCGCTGAAGCACACGCCAAAATCCGACCACAAGTCTCCTTCGGAGCTCGAGCTCGAGCGGCTGGAGACGAGGCTGCGCACGGTTCAGCTTGCGCTGGAGGTCCTCACGGGGGTGTGTGCGACACTGCCTGATCCTGAGGTCCCGGCTCAGGAGGAGGATGGAGAGGACGCGGAAGAGGAGAATGAGGGTGAGTCGTGTCCCGGCTTCAATAACGCCGATGTCGCGAGTCTTACACTTTCTCACATCAGCTGACGACGAGGCAATGGAAGACAACGTCGATGACGACATGACACTTGACGAGGATACACCTGCAAAGCAGACGAGTCCGTCAAACCCGTCGTTCCTGCAGACTCTCGTTGCACCGCTATTAGCGCTTATCCAGCCGACTGCCCTGTCATTCCCCCCCGCAGCGGCGCCCTCGCCACACCCACCAACGACCTCGGCCCTTAGCGCGATCCACATCGGCGCGCTCGAGTGTCTGAATAACATCTTCCTCTCCCTCCGACTGCGCTCTACCTCGACGAGCCCACAGCTTGACGCCGACAGCGGCAAGAAAATCTGGGACGAGGTCTGGCGCGCCCTCAGCACAGTCGGGACGGACGTGGAGCAGCCGGGGCAGGAGCGGCGCCGGGAGATGTGGGAGGTCGGCGTGGGCGTGCTCTGGGGCGTCGCGGCGGTGTGGCGGGGCGCGCTCCCCCCGGACGAGGAGCGCGTGCAGGTGCTGGCGCAGCTGTGCAGCGCCGCGTCAGACAGCGGCGTCAAGGTGAAGTGCATCGGCACGCTCGAGTGCCTCGCGCAGTACCCGCAGGCCATCGCGGCGAACCAGGTGAGTCGCTGGCCTCGTTCCCGTCCCCGCGCGTCCCACCTGTCGCGGCCTCGTTCCCTGCTGACTCACCGTGCAGGTCATCGCGCGCTACCTGCTCTCGCTGCTCCCGCCTGCGGCTGCGGGCCCGGCGCCGGCGGAGCCGATGTTGCAGGCTGCGTCAGCGTTGATTGATATTTATTCTGACGAGACGCTGCCGTACGACATCAACTTCCGGGAGGGCCGCTTCCTTGATGCGCTCGTGGCAAGCATCGAGGGCGTGCGCAAGGCGGTGCGCGGGATTGACCGGAAGCGGGAGCGGGAGCTCAGGGTCCGCGGCGAGGAGGTGCGAGACAACCTCGTCGCGTTCATCCAGTACCGGAGGGGCCTGGGTGTGTAGGGTCTGGACGCGCACGCGCGCGGCGCACGGATTGCCCTCGGTCGACTAGCCCGCTTTGTTGGTTAGTATGTTTCTGTGTCGGGATGGGACGGCGCTATGTCGTCGTTTGTGCGGGGGTCTCATCGAAAAATCAATCTCGCGTAGCAGACGTCGCGCACGTTTCCCCGATTGTGCCTTCGAGTGATGGGAAAATGCGTGCCGCAGGGACGCTCGAATATGAGTCTTGCCTCGGTCGTGCGAGGAGAAGCCACGGTAAGTTTTGGCAGCAGCTGAGAAGATCTCCAGCGGTGGGCTAGAAGACGGCGGTAGCCCTCATTTCCACGTTTCCCCGCGAGAAGCAGCGCAGCACTGCACCCGTAACTAGAGGACCTGGCGAGAAGGGCATGTAATCTCCAAGAGACGGTATAGAGTCGCTATCATGAGAATGCCAGGGGTGCTTGTACGTACGACGACGGAGGCGCCGACGATAGCGCAAGATTCTAGGTTGTGTCGCGCACGCGTCGACCCGCCGGTCGCCGCTGGCACGGGTCGGGCTTGGATAATATCACAACAAGTCCAAGGAGTCAGGACACGCCCGGCGCTCGCGAAGGGGATCCCGAAGGCCCTGCCCTAGTCGCGAAGGCTGATTCATCGGAAGGCGCAGAACGCGAACGATCGTGCTGTCAATGGAATTATTGCACCTTATCTGAGATAGATGCGGGGTGTGCATCCCTCTCGTGATGTCGGTGCACGGCCCAGGGCCGAAGCGCACCCCGGTGCGGGGCCTGTAGAATCCGTCCGTCGCGTTTTCATGACGTATCGACGCGCTGCATTCAACGATGCGCGCTGCGGGTGCAGACCGTCGTCGCCGTGCATTGGCTGCGCCCGCAACGCGAATAGGTGCGGCAGCCGCTGCTTCGGTATTGAGTGAGGTGTCCGATGCCCGTCGGGCTGGTTCGGACTGACCAAAGGCAAGTCATCCTGTTGTGATGAGAATGGTCAGCCGCACGCCGAAGAGAACGAAACCGACTTAGTGCGTTCGGCTGGGCGAGCGCGCTGATTTAGTCGCGCGGGCGTGTGCGAAGCAGATGTGGTGGAGATAGGAGCAGACGAGCGGACGGTGCAGTGATTCCGTGAAGGCCGAATGGCAGCACCCGACCAGAGACCTGGTATCGTCCTGCGCACTCTCTTGAAACGCGCCGGAGAACTTCGTGATCAGCGTCAGATGATTGACACCAGTGGTGTGCTATGTGCCAGGTTCCTGCGGTGCGTTACGTGTAAGATACTCCGTACGTTCGGACTTGCGGGAGCTGGAAGCTGTCCGAGCCGTCTGATGTGCCTGGCGGAATCCGCAGGTGTGAATTGGCTTAGAGCCATCTGTCTAGTTCAAACACAGATGGTTCACAGCATAATTCAGCGCCTCAGTCAATGACAGCGCACGCTTCACCGCGAACGGCTGCCCGAGGTGAAGGAGCCAGCCGCACGCGAAATCCAATCCAGTCGCGTCGCATACGGTCACGTGGACGACGCGTCGGACGCGTCGCTCCCACGGTTTGATTGCGCGCTCCTTTCAGTCCTCGATTACCGTCTCGTCCAAGCACCCATTGCAGCAGCAAGGAGCATCCACCGCACACCAACCCATGGCGGACCTAAGTCTGCGCCACATCCCCGACCTCTCCGACACCTCAATGGCGCCCGACTACTCGGACACGTCATTCCAGATCCCGCCCAGCGCCGCGGGGCCCGCCGCCGACCGCCTGCTCGACGAGGACAGCGCCGACTTCTTGCGCGCCGCGGGCTCTGCGCTCAACACGCCCGCGCCGAACGCGCGCACATCCCGGCCACGGGGCGCGGCGGGGCCCACGCCGCGCTCGGCCAAGCCCGCGCGCACGCCCGTCCGCTTCTCCGCCCGCCTCCGCGCGCGCCAGTCGATCGCGACGCCGCTCCACGGCGCGGCTGCCGTCCCCGAGGAGACGTCCTTCGAGATCCCTGTCGCGGCCGCAGCGGACGGGGGTGGCCTGCTCGACGACGGCAGCCCGATGATTGGCGGCGGCGACTTTACGTTCAGCAACACGCCTGCGGTGCCGCCGCGGGCCGGGCCTCGCTGGCAGACGGCGCGCCGCACGGAGCAGGAGATATCGTTCCAGATTCCCGCGGCGGACAGGGACCGCCTAATCGCTGACGGCAGCCCGATCGTGGACAGCGGCGACTACACGTTCAGCAACACGCCCGCGGTCGCACAGCCATGGAAGGGCGCGGGTGACAAAGGCCCCGAGTTTTCGTTCCAGATCCCTGCGGCGGCTACGGCGGACAGGAACCGCTTACTAGACGACGCCAGTCCCATCGCGGGCAGCGGCAACGTCACATTAATCAGCCACACACCCGCGCCGACGGCTGGGCAGCACTGGAAGCCTGCGCGCGGCCAAGTCCCAGAGGCATCCTTCCAGATACCCGCTGCGGACGGCGCCCGCCTATTGGACGACAGCCCCATGCCGGCCGCGCCTGGCGTGGACGTCACCTTCAGCAAGACGCCCGCGCACACGCAACAGACCACAGAACAACATTCGAAGGCTGCGAGCGGCAAGGGCCCAGAGACGTCACTCCAGATACCCGCCGCGGACGGTGCCCGCCTATTGGCCGACAGCCCGATGCCGGCCGCCAGCGGGGCGAGCTTTACGTTCAGCAAGACGCCAGCGTACGCGCACACGACCGGCCGTGCGGGCCAGGAGACGTCCTTCCAGATCCCTGCCGCTGCCACGCCGGACAGGGACCGCCTTCTGGACGAGATCAGCCACGTCGCGGACGGTGGCAATTTCACCTTTAGCCACACGCCCGCGCCGCCATCAGCGGGCGAGCCCGCCGCCACCGCGCCGCTGCGGCTGCCGTCTGCATCTCGGGATCCCGCGGGCCCGTCGCGCACGGCCGTGGCAACGGCCGCGCCGCAAAAAGCTTCCAGCACGAAGGAGCCGTCAGCGGCCGCTGAGGAAGAGCCGCCACGCGCGGTCCCAGCACGGCATGTTCCAGAAGGCGAGGACACGGGCGTCGACGCGACGGCGTCGGCCCCGAGAACAGGCCCCGCGGTGCGCTCTAGGGCCGCGAGCAGGGCAACACGGCCGCTGCGTCTCTCGTCTGCGCGCCGGCACACCTCAGAGCCCCCCGCGGCCGCGGCGTCGACGCCCACGGCTGGTTCTGCGGCGCCGCCGCCGGGGTCTGCGTACGAACGGGCGTCGAGGCTGCTCAGCACGCTTCTGTCGCCGCTGCGCTCGCCGCGCGCGCTGCCAGCGATCACGGAAGACGCCGTGCTCGAGCCGGCCCCGCCTGCGCTGTCGTCGCCGAGTGTCACGGAGGCGGCCACGCGCGAAGCTAGTCGTTTGAAATCCGCAGTGCGCCGTCCTGTGGTCACGGAGCCACTGCCGTGCTCTAGCACGGAAGGAGCTAAAGTCCCTCAGAGCGAATTTGACAGCGGTGGGCACTTCTTGGACTCGCGGCCGACTTCTCATTTTGCTGATAGACTAGAAGCAGGGGCTGTGGCCGCACGCGCAGGAGATGCTCCCGTTCCCAGGCCGACTGCTCGCAGGGCCGCTGCCGCGGCGCGCGCGGCAGAGGAAGTGGACGAGGCAGCAAGTGCCCCGCCAAGGCGGACGCGAGCGGTGCGTGATCATGCGCTGTCGCAGGCTTCCCACACTAGGACTGACGATCCGCGCTAGGGCGTCATAGGCGGGGAGGCACTCAGGGCCAAAGCGCAGCGCGCGGGTGCTTCGCGCGTTCTAGCGGGCGTGGCGACGCGTACGATGAGCCCGCCCGTGGCGCCGAAGGCAGGGAGATATTCGCCCCGGACAAGACGGCGGGGGTCCGACCGTGCGCAGCGGACGGACGCGCTGGCGGACGTGCTGGCGACATACGGGGCACGACTTGCAGACGGGTGAGTGGGGCCAGCCTGTCCCGTCCCGTGACTGGGCTGACGGGGGACAGACCCGATGATCAAGGCACGGCAGCTGCGCGGCCTGCGCAGGCTTCTGTGTCTCCCACCACGGACGTGAATCGCGATGCGGATCGCGATGCATCCGCGACCCTGCCGCAGGTGACAGCCCCCGCGCGCGATGCTCCGGACGGGCACGCGTCCGCCGCCGCCACCGTGCACCCGCGCGAGGACCCGCCCGTCCGCCTGCCCGCCAAGCGCCCCGCGTCGCCCGTGCCCCCGCCGCGCAAACGCACGCGCCTCGCAGCCGCGCAGGAGGCCCGCACGGACGACGCGGCGGGCACCCCCGCAAGCGCACGCAGGCCGTCCGCGGACCGGCTCGCGAAGAGACGTGCCGCGGCTGCTGCTGCTGCGGCTTCTGGCCTCGGCGCGCGATCGCCAGGGGGCGTCCTGCAGGACGGGGGCGCCGCAGGGACGGGCACGCGCGGGGAGCTTGGCCGTGCGCGCAGGCGGAGCAGGCCGGGGCACGCGCGCAAGGAGAACAGGCCCGAGGAGCGTGGCGGGCGCGCTGCAGGGCGCGCGGAGGGGCACATGCCCGCGCGGCCGGGACAGATAGCCGTGCTCGATAAGCCGGTGAGTGCACGCCGTCTGCGCATCGCGCGCACCTGCGTCCCGTTTCTGTGCTGGCGCTGACGCGCTCCGTGCAGGCAGGCGCGCACCCTCCCGCGAAGACGACGCGGCCGATCGCGTTCCACTTTTACTCGGACGCGCGCGCGGAGGCCCGCAGGGCCGCGGGCAGCGGCGAGGCGCTGCCGCCGCCGCATGCGCCGCTCGCGATCCCGGACTTCAAGGCGCTGCACGCGGCACACGAGTCGGCGCTCGCGGCGCGCAGGGCCCAGGTGGCGCCGGTGGTGCCGATGGAGGTGGAGTTTGCGACGGACGTGCGGGCGCGCGAGCGGGAGAGGTTCGAGGAGGGGCGGCGGGCGCGCGAGCGGGAGCTGGAGGCGCAGATGGAGGAGCGGCGGCGGCAGCGGGCGCTGGAGGAGGAGGAGGAGGTGCGGGAGCTGCGGCGGCGGGCGGTGCCGCGGGCGCACGAGGTGCCCGAGTGGTATGCGCACGCGCCGAAGCGGACGGGGAAGGCGAAGCGTGAAGACTGATCACGATCGAGCCGGAGCATGCGCGGGGGCGTGGCGTTTGGGGGACGCGCGTGCCGGCGTTGTACGTTATAGACTAGGTTGCTTTGCATCTGTGTGTGCGATCGATGGGACTGAATGTGCTGCGCCCGCGTCGTGGCGCGTCGTCTGCCCGGAGCTCGCGCTACGCGACGCGGGGGCACCCCATTATTTCGCGCGCATGTGACGTGTGGCAGCCTGTGGTCGGAAGACAAGAGGGCTGGTGTGAATATCCAGTGCTGCGAGACGGTCGACCGTCAGCGGGTGGATGCTCCGTAGTACTCGGCGATTGATGGCACGCCTCGCGGAGGCCTCATGGATCGGACGGCCACAGGGTGTCCCTGCAGTGGCGCAGATTGAGCGCGCGGGCGTCTCGTGCGCCGGCCGCGCTTTCCCCGCAGAGATGGGCCCAGGAGAGATGGGCCCAGGGCGCTGCCACGCATCATCCATCATCTGTCACGGCCCGGCGCCAGTCCCCATACGCGGACAGATGGCTGCACGCTAGCCCGGCCGGGGGAGTGGATCACGGGCGATCGCCGTCACACGCCGCCTGCAATTGGCAGGCCGGGCCACGATCAGCGGGCGGCGCGGGCAGGAAGGCTTGGAAGGCACGACGCAGATGCGATCGTGTGCACGCCGAGTGGCAGCGGCGATGATCCGGCGCACCAGGTCGTTATTTTTTGCCCGTGGACGTAAGGAGTACGTGCCCTCGCCAGCTGCACCCCTCGCCAGCGCGCCTCGCCGCACGCGCATCCAGTGCACCCTCGGCCGTCCACGGCGGGACGGAGCGCTACGCCCGCGCCTGCGTCAGCAGTACGTACACGCCGCGCTCCCAGACGGAACTACCGCTTGGCTGAGCGCACTCGAACACAGCCCCTTACGCACACCCGCACGGAACGCGGGGAGAGAGCGCACGCAGGCAGGCGCACGTGCGCGGCGCGGCGCGTTATGGGTCCAGCATGATCCAGCGCCGGCGGGCCTGGGCCGGGGACCGTGGACCGATGGCCGACCGACCGCGGGCGTGGATCGCAAAATCGCCGCCGCCGCGCGGGGATAGCGCGCGGGCACGTAACGCGGCTGATCATCGACACCTGCGCGCTGCACGCCGCAGGTGGGCAGCGTAATCGTAATCGGCTCGCGGCGGGCCAACGGCGTTGTGGCGCGCGGCCCAGGCGCGACGAGACGCGTCGCCGCGGGCCTGCGTTTGCAATGCGAAGCACGGGCGCGTGCGGCGAATACGCATCGGGCAGGACGCGCACGGCTCCTGGGCGCGCGCGCAGGCCGCGCAGAGCCCGGCCCACGCGCATCCCCATGCGAAGCACGCCGCATGCGCACACTCCGAGCGAGAACGCGCGAACGCGATACGCAGGCCGCGGCGCGGTTGCGCACCGAGGAGCAGAGCGCGACCGCGGGTGGCATCGGACACGTCCCGGCGTGCGGCGGCGTGCGCGGGACGAGGGCCGTTTGCCCGCCCGCGCGCGACCCGCCGCGGCGCGCTCTGGGCGGGCGCAGGCCCAGCGAGTGCGGCCTACGGCCTGCGGGCCCATGCGCCGGGCTCCGCGGCGTGCGTGCCTGCTCGTCTTCGTCTGCCCACAACAGCGGACTGGGGCCGTGCAGGTATGACTTCATCGCGGCGATCCGCGCCGTGCAGGGCAACGTGCTCGGTACTGGTACTGCCTGCGAGAGCGTGCCGCCGGGGAGGTGGCGGTGCCGCTGGTTACGCGGCGCCGGGACAATAGGCAGCAGGACGTACGTGCGCGGCGAGCGTGCTCACTGCTCACAGGCCTCCGTGCGCCCCATCCATCGCCAGCCCTTCGGTCGCCAGCCATCGCGGGCGCAGGCTGTCAGCGGCGCCGCTACTCGCAGGGCGTGTGGGCATCGCGCGCGTTAACTTTTCTCGCACACAACAACAACAGTCGCCCCCTGGCAGCTCGCGTAAGATTGTGATTGTGGACGGCGGTTCGGTGGCCGGCCGTGATCGCGCGCTCGCGAGACAAAAGAGGGATCGAGCGATGCCGCCGCGGCAGCGTGGGACGCAGCCAGGAGCGCGGGTGGTGCGTGCTTCGCGGCCGTGCTCGTCGCGGGCGCAGCGGTGCCCGCGAGGCCACACGGGCGCGCCCGCGGGGGCCAATCGCGCGGGGCCAGCATGGGAGCGGCAGGGCGGGCGTGGGAGTGCGCGCCAAAGGGGGCACAACAGACAGGCACGGCGATCGGGGGCAGGCGTGCAGGCGGTTCGCGCGCGCAATCGGTTCGGGTGGGCGAGATGGCATCTGGGCAATCTCGATGGGCTGCCCCGTCCGCTGTGTGGGACCTGCCTGATCGCGTCGCCGGTGCGGCGCAGCGCTAGCGTCGCTTGTGACGCGGTTTGTCCGGTGACCCACCCGTGTCACGCTGGGCACCGTGCCATGCGCCGCTGTGGCAAGTGCCAGTGTCGCATAGTACATAAAAGCGGCTAGCTTCACCGTCTGCCCTCCATCATCGTCCGTCGCCCCCAGCACCATCCACCCGCACCACTCTCTGCCACCGGGAGCCCCACCGCTGCACCCCCACCCCGCACGACCATGCACACCCGCACCGCATCCTGCGCACCGCGCTCACATCACCGCTGCACGTCCACCGCGCACGCGCCATCACCACTCTCCGCGGCGGTGCCCGTCTGCCACCGCCACTCGGAGGCCCACGCGACGCCCGTGAACCACAATCTGCCCCAGTGCTGCCACTGCGGCTGGCGCGGCGACCACGCGCCAACGTGCCCGTTCAAGTGACGGCCGCACGCCGCCGCCCGTTTCTTGCCTTCTCGTGAGTGCCCTCCGTCGCCCGCATCCTGCCCCGTGCTCACCGCCGCGCAGCGTCTCGTCTCGTTTCTCACTCTCGTCGCCGTAATGCGCTTTCACGCTTGTCCCGCTCGCCATGTTGTGTCACCCGCATCACATTGTATACTATCGCAACGCAACGCCGGCACGTCGCCCGTATCTTATTCCCACCACGCGCGCTGTACGAAGTCTAATGATGCCGCCGGAGGAGGAGGAGGAAGAGGAGAAGGAGGAGGGGTGGAGCAGAGGGGGGCGGCAGTGGAGGCGCACCTGCGCGTGGTTGTACATACCCACCGTCCTGTATTGTGCACATCCGTCGTATCAAACGCAGTTGACACCGCTCATGTGTGTGCCGCCGGCGACGCGCGGCGGGTGACTCTGAGGCCTGAGTGAGTGTGGCCAGCGTGCGTGCGTTGGACGCCGGTGGCCGGGGAGCGCGGCGCCTCCCGGTCCGTGATCTTTTCCGTCGCTTTCGGCAGAGCGCACGCGCATGACGTCGGCCCACGTGCTTCCCCGCATTCTCTTCACAGGCCAGCAGCGCGTGTCCGCCAGCGCAGGCCAGCGTCCGCCGCTGGCACCGCCGCGCGGGTCGCCAGGACAATTGAACGCGCTCTATTTTGGTCCTGGCGTCGACGACGACGGATCACGCACGAAACGTTAAACGTTCTCCAGCGACGGCCGCGCGCGAAAATTGACATGGCGATGCGCCAACACAACACGGCGTCCGGCTCGCGCACCGGTGCAGTCGTGATCGCGACGGCTCACTGACTCTCGATCTCAGCCTCTGTTGCTTTTGTCTCGTACCCGTGCTGTCTGCCGTCTGCCCAGAGTCTGTTGTCCGCCGCTCCACGCACGCGTGCACGCTCAGAACGCCGTCGTCGTCTCCGCTCCGCTGGCTCTCCATTCGCCATTGTCAACTGCCAGCTGTGCGCAACCTTATCCACGCCGGCGCGGCCCGTCGTGCAGGCTGTCCCGCGAGTGCGTCGCCGCGCGGGGCCTGCCTCCTCTACCTCTACTCGCTTGCCGGGCTGCTGTCAATGCACGGCTGCGCGGCATGAACCTTCTCCCCGCTGTCCGCGCTCACGTGTGCCGCGTCCGCGTCCGTCTTCGCCATCGATGTGCGGCACGCGGCACACGGCGACGTCGAGCCCGCGCGTGCAGCGACGCGTGCGCGGGATCGATCGCGCTCGGGTGTGCGTTCAGGCTCGCGGCAGGCCCCGCGGCGAGCGTGCACGGCGCACGGTGCGGCGCCCGCGCTGGCGGGTGCCGGGGCGGCCGGGCGTGACAGAGGTGTCTCGCGGTCCTAGACTCGCGACGTTCTGCGCCGCCGATCGCACAAAGGCGGGCCAATTGAGTGCCCCGGTGACCCGCTGCCGTCTGCGGGAACGGCGGACGCAGGCTGCATGGGAACGCGTGCGCCCGTAATAGCAGGCGTGCGCCATGGGCTTGCGCGCTCCTCGGCAGCTCGAGCTGTGTGGTGCTGCCAGCTGCGTGGCCGTCGTTCTATCTTCGGAGTGGCGAGCCGATTCGCTTGCTGTCCTTTCCAGCGCGCGTGCGTCAGATGCGGAGGGCGAAGAGGCGTGGCTGGCTGCATTGCGCACGCGGGGCACGTTGCACGGCGCGGGCGACCAGGGCCCGCCTCTGAGGCCCGCGCTGCCGCCGGCCCTTCGCAGCACCGCGTACCTCGCGTTCTCGGGCACGCTGCGCCCGGTCCCCAGTCCCCGGCCGCCTCGTCCCAGCAGGCCGGCCACGCTGATAGCGATGCGCATCCGAGGCGACTGACGAGCAAGGTTCAAGGTTCAGACTTTGCCTGCCTGCGGGTGCCCCAGAAGCGGCCGCCACCCTCCAGCCATGCATCCGTGCATCCATTCCTGCGCGCATCGCCCTCGCACGCCAGGACGCCCCGCGCACGTCCGCGTCCCGTGCCCGGCCATGTGCGACGCCGCGCCCTTCTGCGTCCCTCTTCGCTTCTGCCTGTCCGCGCTTCGCGCGTGCACGCACGGCCCCACCCACCCAGCCGCGATGCGGGAGAAGCCTTCTCCGCCCATTCAGTCGCCCGCATTCAGTCGCCCTTCCCTGCCTCGCTTCCTGTCCTGATGCCCCTCCCCGCGTCCGTGACCGCCCTCGCCCGCGGCGCGCGTACCGCGCCCGCACCGACCCTGCGGAGACGGCTGCGCGTCATGCGCCTGCTGCGTGGCTCCATGGTTATTCTTGTTGCGCGTGCGTCGTGGCACGCGCGGCGCGATGCGCGGATGCCTACGTAAACGCTCGTGCATCCATGTTAATGAACGACGGCGCGGAGATCGATCGCGCATCAGGCTGATCCCCCCCGCGCGCGGGGGGGCAGCCGCCGCCGCGGGCGCCGGTGCACCAGCGAGCTGTCTCCCAGGCCGCGCGAGCTGGGCCCTACGTCGATCAGGGACGGTCCCTGCGCACAAGCTCCGTGCCGCGCCCGTTCTCTCTCTCTCTCTCTCTCTCTTCTTTTCAGGCCTCTGGCGCGGCGTGCGCGGTGGAGCGGACGGATCCGCTCACCTTGCGCGGGCAGAGACGCGGTCTGGAGTAGCCGGCCGCCCTGGTCGGTGCCACAAGCACGTACGGGCCTGTTCTCGCTCGCACGCATGCAGATCATGATCGGCCCTCACTGCTGACTCCACTTCACTTTCAGATTTTCAGAGCCCGCCGCGCCCCGTGCCACGCGCCCCTCTACGAACCCCACCGCCGCGCCGTCGATGCCCACGTCCGCCGCACCGACGCGGCCAGCCCGTGGACGCGCTCCCACACGCCCACAGATCCACACATACACGCCGGCACGGGCAGCACGCGCCGCGCCGCGCCCGGTGTGGCCTGATGCGTGCGGCAGGCGACCGACCCACCGCTAGCTCGCTCCACCCTGCGGCTTCGATCGCGCGCGGGCTGTAGGCGGACGGGGGCTCTAGTGCGCTTCGCGCGCTTGCGGGTGGTGGTGCGGCGCAGGCTTCTAGTGGACGCTTTAATTGATGGGGTGTCGCGGTGCGGACGCACGCGCACAGAACACAGAACACAGAACGTAGATAGGGAGTTTGCCTGCGCCGGTGAGTGCGCCTGAGGCGTCGTGGCTGGCGCCATCAGTGTGTTGCAGGGACAGATCCTGCAGGCGGCGTTCGCTCCTGGATCGGTATTGACCGCATCTATATTACAGCATGCAGCGTGGATCTGAAATCTTCCGCTTTTCGGGATCTCTCCCTTTTGTGTTTGCTTCGCTATATTTCGACTTCTGATAGATTATGCGCACAGACGTCCTAGATGAATTGAAGACAATCAGGGAGATTAATTAATGACGATCAGGGAAACAGGACTCTGGCGTCCTCAGGTAATGGCGCGCGCATCGCGGAAAGATATCAAATCCCGCTCTGACTCGACCCTCCGCACGCTGACGAAATGCATCATCCTCGGCTTCCTTGGCAGCGCCGACCGCCCCAGCGCTCCTAGGCACGTTTCCCCCGCCCAGCGACACACCAGGCGGTGCTGATTCCGTCACACACGCCGCTAGTGGCAGGCGCGCGACCCATCTTCCGCCGCCGATCAGCCCAGCTCTGCCCGCGCTCCGATGTGCATGGGCTGTCGCGCTCTGCTCGGCCTCGCACGGCCTCGGTGATACGGCGCGTGAGCCCGCACACGTACGTGCACGGCTGCCCGCGCTCGGCGCAGCGCACGTCTCTCCGTGATCCTCGTACCGCGCTTCCCTGCACGGCCCGCTTCCCTTCCCTTCCTCGCGCGCGTCTTCCGTGCCTGCTGGTTGCCCTGGCGCCGTGCGTGATTCTGACGCACGTCCGCTGGTCGCTTTCTCCGTCTCCTGGCGCGCGACGACAGATGGGTTGACGTGATTTTGCTTGGCGCGCACTTGGTGCTAGGTCACTCGAAGCGCCGGTCGACTTATCGCTGCTTAGCGAGGCTGCCCGATTGTTCGCCGCGCCCTGGGGCTGCGTCCCAGATAACGCATGTCCCGTCCTCGCCCGGCGGCCTCGCAGCCGGCGAGTCGACGCGATCCGAACCGGTCGCGCGATTGCTGATAGCCACGCGCCGCTCGAGCTAGTGCACCGGGACGGCGTGCGTATCACGTCCCATGACGACGCCGGGCGTGCATCCCATCACGCCGTGCTTCTCGCTCGATCTCCAGGGACGGACGTGCGGGGTGCGGGGCAGCGCCGGCCACGCGCGGGGCGCCTGCACGCAAATTCAGGGCTGCGCGGGCCCAGATGCGCCGTGATAGATGGAGATGGGTCGATGGCAGATGGCAGATCCGCCTGCGCGATGCCCCCCGGTCGCCCGTGCGCGGGCTGCGGCGGTGCCTGCGACCGCTGCGCGCGGGGATGTAGGCTGGTGCGGGCGGGTCGCGTCTGCTAGTGCCCGGCGCAGAGACTGAGCGGCTGGCCGACTAGCACTGGGTCTTGCGGTGGGCGCGTCGGACGCTTGGCATCAGCTGTTGGGCCGTTTGGACGCCGACGGCCGTCTTGCCTTGCATGAGGCTGTCACAGGTGCGGTACTCGCTACGGGGCGCGGGTGCGTTGTAACGCAATTTGGTGAACGACGTGTGACGTACTCGGCCGCATTCAGGCGTGATGCGTTCACATGCGCTATATATTGACGCGTACAGATCAGATCAATTTATAGCCCTAAACTGAAAAGGCTCGCAGAATGCAGGCCACACGGCACAAACTCGGCGTTACTCGTCTATCACTGGTTATCGGTTTGCCGCTGCAGGCTGTGGTCTGCAATCGCCATGCCATTCCCATTTCATACGACGAAACAGGCATTGTGATCTTGATAGACGTATGATGCAACGTGATTATAGTGCTGGCAACGACGCCGGCACTAGTGCCAAGTTCACACCGCACACACTCGGAACTTGCATCAAGTGTGTCACGACGGCTATTCCTTACCATTCTACGCGCGCTCACTGGCTGCGTCTACGGCAACAGCGTCCGCGCCTGCACCCGTGCACACGTCTGGCACTGGCAGCGACGGATTTGGCTCCGAGGCCTTGATCGACCTGGTGCAGGACGCAGGCGCAAGCTTAGATTATGCGGTGCGCGATTGGCTCGCCCATACCCCGCGCCGATGTCCCGTTCGTGCGCGATCGCGGTGAGGTCATGTATCCCCGCAAACAAGGTGCGGCGTCACGGCTTACGAGAATGAAGAACGCGGGCGTAGACGCATATGACGCCCGGGAGTCGGGCCTGCCGCGCGGAATGCGTGCGGGGCCGCGGGGAAGAACACCCGTGCGTTCGATTCCCCGCTCGACGTGCAGCGTGCAGGACGCGGCTCGCCTCGCAGCGGGCCACGCCGGGATCTGGGGTGCTGATCGCCCCGGGAGACGGTCTGGGCGGCGGGGGCGTGGTGCGCACCATGCAGCGATCGCGATCCCCACGAAAACTAGCTATTTCGAATTCAGCTGCGCGCGCCGTGACGTCGACCTTCACGGTGCAGCCCTGGATCGGACGACGGGGCGGCACGCGCGTATGTACTTCCCCCGGGCCCGCATGACGTGGCGTCGACGAGCCACGAGCCGCGGCCGTCGATCATCCCGCGAGATCGCGACGATGCGCGCGCACGGCTCACGGGGCCACCGGCACTGCGTCCGCGACGGCCACGTCCGCGCCTCGCAAAGCCGCCGCGCGCGATTGGGCGCCGCGCGTGAAGGATGGCGTGCGGTTCGTGTCGTGGTCGCTTGCTCCGTGAAGGGTCGATCCGCAGACAGCCCGCTCGCACGGGCCACCTTGGCTGCATCTTTCGTTAATACCAAGACACCGCCCATGACAGTAGCCGGGGATCGTGTACGGCAATCGTGGTGCTTGTCAGCTAAACGCCAATTTTCAAATGCAATAAGGGAGGATGGGCGATTGGCCAGGCAGCGATTTGTGCGCACTGGGTCCACCCATTCGTCACGATTAGGCGCGCATCGTACAAGTGAATATCGGACTCGGCCGTCACCACAGGAGAAGCAGAGGGTGTGATTTCGTTTAAGGGCGCTGAACGCATACGCCCGACCCGTGGCCACATCTGCCGCCTTTAAATTAATATCGATAATGTGGCCCAGCGCCTTGCGCGCGTCAGTCTGCTGATATGGAGTTACGCCTGATATGTACAGTTCAGGATGCAGTGCATATGACTTGCGGGACGAACCAGTTCGTCATGATGCGCGCTTGCTGCACGTGCGTGTTTTCTAGAATCGGACCCTTAGAGGACAGTTCATTACAGTAAGTTACGAATTGCTAGTGATGCACACTAATACTCTACAGGTACACCGTAGAGTGATCTAATCCATGCTACACCTCACAAACGAGCACGGCGGAGGAGAATCGAATTGAATCCAAGGGCGAGATGAACAGGGTCCACTGTACCCGCACGGGTCTCGAGGCGTGCAGGGTGTGTTTCACTGCAGCCGACACACGATGCAGACAGTCGAGGCTGCCGCAGAAGTCGAAGTCGCGATTACGGTGGGCAAACCCAGCAGACGGTGCAATTCGTTATGCGGCGGGCAGCCGTGTCTGCGCCTTCATTCGATAGGGCGCATATCTCCGGGGAATACATTTTGCATTGCGGCCGGCTCTTCTCACTGCGCAGTTGTAGCGCATGCAGGAGCCTGGAGCAAGGTGTCACGATCAAGGGAGTGGCAGGTCTGGGGACCGTCACAGTACTATGTGCGCAGTGCTCTATACATGAGTATATTGTGGCTCATTTCGATAGGCGCTCTCGCCTTTTCGAAAGTTGCGGGTGATCGGCGCTATGTTGTGGCGGCCGGCGTCTAATTAACTTCATAGACACACGGAAGCTCACGGAGGTGGTGGCTACACCATACTCATTTCTGGCTTGGTGATCAAACTTGCTTCAGGGTAAACGTGCGTATTGGTCTGTGCTAAAAGTATGCAAGAAATATGAAGGGCTAGAACCATCGCGTGGCGTTGAACTTGCCACTATCAAAGCGCCCGCTTCAACAATGTGTACAGCAAACTCAATGGTTTAGCGCGCATACAAGCAAACGATAATAGGCAGAGTTTAACTGGCCGCCCTTCCGATGAAATTGTGGCATGTGAAGGAATGCAGGCTCGGCGTATCATGTTTGTGGCGGGGCCAATCCTCGATAGCTGTTAGGCGCCACATGGCGTCAACGACGGCGCGAGGGAAGTCGAAGTACAAACGCAAGCGCGATGGACCGTCCGGCGGCCGCAGCTGTCCGTATTTGCGCTTTGGATTACCGAACGTCGCAATTTCACAATGGCGCGCCGCCCTACGGAATGACAAATTCACGGGGCAGTACTCGGGCAAGAGCTCGCATGTCAAATAGGGCCGGACCCTCAAAGTCTGAGTTGTGGCACTGTGGCGCTCACTATCTGCGCAGAACCATGAGAAGATGGTCGACTGTTAGGTAGTCTAGTTGCACTTACATGTGCATCTACCAGCCAGCCTGGCATCGGTCGGCCACCAGCCGTGTTCGCAGCGCTAGCTACAAACTACCGAGAGTTCGCCGCCGCAGTCTGACACGCCGCGAAGGCCGTTCCGGAGGGAACGGGATACATGATAAACTCTAGATAGCGAAAGAGCTCATGAATGTGCGAAGAGCCACACACTATACAGAACATTAATTAAAGAAGAAGGCAACAGAAGGCGGAATGCATTGGCGCGTGCGATCAGTGGTCAGTAGGTGCTGCGCACGACGTACGTCAGGTCCGAAGAGCCGATCAACGTGATCCGGTTCTCATGAGTGCAGGAGGCAGCTGAATAGCATTAGAGTTGTGATCAATATCGGCAGAACAATGGCGCACCACTCCGACGTGTCGGGAGAAGACTGCACTGGGCACGAGAAATGCGAGCCGGCAACCGCGAGGCACGCATCTGAACAAGCCAACATTCGAACAAGTAGTTGAGTTGCTGTATGCGAGGATATTTGATGGCGCTTGCGAAGCTGTGGAGCACTCCGACATCTGACAAGGAGTGATGCGACACAGCCAGCACCCTGATCAAGGGTCCTAATTTGCTAACGCTGGACCGATCGCGCGTAGTAATGGATCGCAAGCGATGAAATGGAACGTGTGGCAAAACGTGCACGGCAGCACACTCTGAACGAGACGTGGCTCATTGTCGACTTGCCACCAGAAGACTAGGTTGACGTGTGCGCTATCATATGTTTGGAACTGGGGTTCAATCTGAAGCATCGCTTATCAGGGGGAATGCTATGACACGTAGCTCGTAGACATCTTGGATCTTGTGGACATGCCGGTGGGTAAGAGATGGTGATGTTTCAGCAATACCTCCGATGCGTCACAGCATCGGAGAAGACGTGGCGTACACGAATTTAAGATCGTTGATCATGGAGTGAGATTTGTTTTTGAAACATGTAAGGTTCAGCTGGAGTTATACCTTTGCAACAGGTCAACAAGAAGGACTTCTCTGATGTTCCACCAACGCATGGGCCACGATGCAGCGAAAGTAAGGTCCGCGTGCAGTCC
This sequence comes from Wolfiporia cocos, assembly GCA_029448655.1. NCBI lineage: Eukaryota > Fungi > Basidiomycota > Agaricomycetes > Polyporales > Phaeolaceae > Wolfiporia > Wolfiporia cocos. The sequence continues at coordinate 945,540 of JACCLO010000002.1, forward strand.
GCACAAGCCAATAAAACAGAACTCCGCAAACGTTCTCATACGCGAATTGGCAGTGTGACGTGCGGGGGTGGTGCACGCCAGTTGGGCGGGCGACAGGGTCCATGAGCCTTTTTCATATCGGATCGCGCAATCACCGCAAACGAACGATTGGCGACCGCCGCCTGCCGTGGCCGTAGAGCGTGGCGGCGCAGTGCAGAGTTAGGTTGTGGAGCGCGAACCCCAAGATGCACACACATCGTTATCTAGAATGTGCGCGAACGAGCAGTGCAATTTCCCGCGACGCTCATCAGACCATATTCGCGCCCAGGGCACTGGCGAAATGAGATGCGGCCTGGGGCGCAGTCGCGATGCGCGGGCGCGGATACGCGGGAATCCGAGCCTGAGCTTGTACGTGCGCAGCGCGTACCGATATGGTCGTTCTCCGTGGATCATCATCGAACTCGAAGCGGCACTGCACCCGCCGCATGCGTGCGAGGGGCGCTGCGGACACGCTCCACGGCTGACATCGAAACCGAAGCTCGTGGAACGCGGCGGCGGCAGCCGACAGCCTCACGCCGTCCAGCATGGAGCGCGTTCACTGCCGCCGCCTGGCAGCGACGTCGACGTCTAGGGGCTGGGCGCGCGCAACTGCCCGACCAACTCTCCAGGTGCAGAACCGCGTAGGCGGTCTACGCGTCCAATGCATCCGCCGGTCCCGTATACGGTGTTCATTCGACTAAAGCGTCCGCACACGTCAGCGCAAGGGGCGGCGTGCGTGTGTGTATTGCGCCCGTGCGGGGTATGTGCGGGGGGCTGTCATTATGACGCCGGCGCAGCGCATCCGTCCGTGTCTGCCGGGGTCAGGGGCGTATGGCAAAAGCTCGGACTGGGGCCGAAGGCCAGCGTTACAGAAGGCGACCTCGAGGCTGTGCGCGTGCAGCCTTGCTAGTACTGGACGTCCCTCTCGCGCCACACAATCAATTGTCAGCTATCAAACCGTCTAAACATTATTCGTCAATTTCTGGTGCTTGCGCGATAGCATGACCGCACGTTTGCGCGCAGCTGCAGGCTGTTTGCTTATCAGGCGCGATACCGGCATCACGCTGTCTTCTGTCGCTGATCCCGAAGAGTGTCCGATGTTTAGGCCCTCCTGCCTTCCTCGGGGCACCCGCAGATACTTGCGCTATCCCTAATATGTCCTGGAAAGAGAAGCTAGCAATGAAGAGCGCCACCTAGAAGACCGGACAGAGACAGACCATCAGAGCGCACGCACATCCGCGCTCTGCGGCTCTCCGCAGAAGGCACGTCCCTGCAGCGTGAGATACCGGCCAAAAGCGTGCTGACGATGACATATCGACCCAGCTTGTACCCCACTGCAGGCTGCAGCTATGATCTTCGCAGCAGCGAAGTCGAGGACGCGCGGCGATAACGAGGAAGAGGACATATGCGCGCGATCGTCTTCGAAACGCGTGACGTCACTCCATGGGAACGCGACGCGGAGAGGGAGACGCGATTGTCTCTTCTGTTCTCTATTCTTCCCTCCTTCGGCGCAGTCACTTGTCACGGTATACGATATGATAAGTCCGCGAGTCACACATGGCCTGGCGCACGTGCGGAGACGCGAGCTCGCAGCAACGCGCCACTATCTGCAGCTGTCGAAGCGCGACCCTGCAGGTACCAGCCAGTAGTATGAGGAGCGTGGGCAACGCCGCAGCGTGTCTCTGTGCCGACTGTGCGTTTAGTGATGCAAACGCAGACTCTGAAGTGAATCGAACCATAGCAGTTTCCTCGACACGGATGCCAAGGGAAGAAGACGAACTGCCGGGCGTATCATCGAGCTACTGATCGAACGGGTAGAGGATGTGGCGTATCGCTTCTTGTGATCTGAATAGAGTATAAGACAAATCAAGGCCCTGATGAGAAGTTCGAACGCCTTGAAATTGTCCTTGTCTTGGGATGTACGCGAGAAGCTGGCGGTCGCGCAAGAACCAATCAGAACACGCCCTTGTTCGCGCGCTTCTCCTTCCATTTCCACAGCGGATGCGAGAGGCCATCAGAATGCGGACATCCGCCGGACGTACAGGCTAAGCGCTGCACACAGCCATATGCGAACACTGTTGTACGCGAGAGCAGCTCAGGGTCGCGCGCGAGTACCACACCAGCCACAGCACCCGCTCACTCAATGTACACGAAAGGAGGAACACGAGCCCGGTGCTGGTTTGAGGAGTTCGCAACCACGCGGCCGAGGCTCCGATTTGATGCCACGCCACAGAAGGCTTCTGCAAAATCCTCTGTGATCGAGAGGTGAGGCACTGGGCCACCACCGCTCTCCGCTCTTGTGCCACGGCGCTGATCTAACAGTAAGGGCAGGCGGGAGACGTGATCCGGTTCGTAAGACACAGGCCCACGAGGTATACATCTCGAAGACCGAAATTGGCTTTTCGATCTGCTGAGCTGAGCGGTCCGCGGCCGGTATGCAGACTGGCTTTTGGAAAATAAGCGTCCGCGCGTGTGTAGACTATATCATACACTATTTTGAAGGATGTCTGGAGCCTGCGAAGGTTGCAGTAACCGTCCAGACGCAAGGAAAATATAGAGCGGAGCGGAACTAAATGCAGCCAGGACAACGCGTGATGTGGAAGCCATTGGTTCCCGGCGCGGTTGCGGGTGAAGCCTCCGCAGCCGGCGTGGCAATGTCGAGCTCTGCGTGCAACGCTGACTAAGTGGTCGCGCATGCGCACACGCATCCTGGTGTACATTGAACAGGCGGCCGAGTAGAAGGTAGGAGGTACTAGCACAGAACAAGTTCGAATTGGCCATACGTCAAACAGAACGTATCCGTGGGTTTGGATTCGAGGTATTAGGAAGGAGTGGCCGCCGCGCTGGCATCGCCAGCGCTGTTGTACGGATCTATCTGCTTCACCGGATGTCGGTCAAGTGCAGGCGGGTCATGAGAATAGCACGGGCTTCGACCGAGTTCGTGTTCAGGGCTTCCAATTACTCAATCAACTCCAATTCACATAGAGAGAGTGACGGAGGCTGTCGTGGCCGACAGTTGTTGTCTATGCAAGGCAAGTGCAGAGAATCGGCTGGGAACAGAGCGCTCGAGACTGGGCGCGTATGTGCGCCGATCAAAGATGTGAAGCAGGTGGGTGCAGGACTGAGGGCCAGGCCTAGAAGAAGCGGCACTGCACGCATGCCACAGCAGGTTCCACGTCGGCCAGTGTTGGCCAGACGGACGTCCAGAAAGTCCGAGGCATTGGAAGGCAAGATCCAATTAGCACTCGTGTTGGGGGCCAATCGACTTGATACACGACCACCACATTGCAATCTTCGCACCGTATAAGGACTGCACGTTGTATTTCAAATGGCTATGCTTGCATCCGCCAACCCCGGCGAGAGTGAGAAGCCAGAATCGACACTTAATAGAGGAGATCTGTTAGCGAACGACTGGCCGCATTCGAAAGAGCTCGGTTTCAGACAGGATAGGGCAATTCGCCATCAGCCAACCCACCCTCCGCCTAGATAACGTGAGAAACCAATGACCTATGTATAATACCTTCGTTCCACTCACAGACGATGCAAGCTCGGAACCCACACCGCGGCTTTGCAGAGAAATGAGTCAGACATGTCTTGGCGTAACATCTCCCCTTCCTTGTCAGACATTCTTCCATAAATACCGTAGCGGGTGATTGTTGATGTGCTTCCCGGAATGACGGGGTCCGTCAAGTGTGGCTTGAGCGCCAAACGAAGATCCGATATCCCCGTTAGTGGCGGGCTGAGCGTGCAAGAATAGCTAAAGGAGGGGGCTGTGAGGATATGGCTGATATGGCTGTTCGTGTGTCGGCGGCGTCCATAGAAAGGCCCGCAAGATGACCCTGCGTAGGTTGGCGCAAGAGGAATCTGATCGAGGTCGTACCTGCGACTAGCGGAGTCAAAACCACTGAGTTCAGGAACAATCAGATACACTGGGCTATCAGTAGCAAGAGATGTCGGCATGAACGCCGGCACGAACTTGAGACAACCCTGTGACAAACACGCATCAGTCAAACGCTTCAAAGTTTTGGCTGTTCAGTTACTCCAATTCATGACGTTTGTGTTCGTTCGTACACTGCACGCTTCACAGTCAGCGGAGCCCGTTGTTTGTGACAGTGAAAGACGTCGACTTCCCTGAGAATGTGAAGCCGACCCCGACATCCCCGCCATTCTCGGCGTGCTGAAAATAGCCTAGATATGAATGTGGATGTGTATAGATATGCGCCGCAGCTTCAGTTCAGACACGTTGGCAGCGGCATGTGTTTCGAATCGCCCGAGTATCGGCCCTGCGTCATGTGTCAGCCACAAGTATGAATGAGATAGCATTGCGCTCAATGTGCACCCTGGCGTACTAGCAAGGAAGTTTAACCAGTCCCGGCTTAGTCAGAGGATGCGTGTATCTCACAGAAAACGAACGCTCGTAAGGTCGAAATGGTCTAGACGCCATCTTCGAACATGCTGTCTGTACTAGCGACGAACGTTCCGTGTATCTCCCAAGGGCGTATGGTACGAGATAGCTAATTTGCGCTCAATGGAGACTGCACAGAGTCGACCATTCACGTTTTGGGCAGCAAGAACTGTGCCGAGAGAAGTCCAGCAGTGTTTCAACGTTGCGCGAACATTCGGGTGTGCTGGTCGCGTCGGCATGTATCTATCAGCTGTTGTAAGCCCGCCCCATGAGCACCTTGACACGCATGCGGGCGTAGCTATTCACTGCAATCGTAAGTCTTTTGACTCCGCAAGGAACAATCACAAGTTGCACCTGCATACTTCGACTCAAGCGGACCCGAAATACCATATTAGCGAGAACAAGCAAAGGTCATCCTGTATCTTCGCCATCCATTAAGCCACCATACATTGCGCCGGCTAGTGCAAACCACGAAGGCTTATCGCATGAAGCTGCATGGGCCCAAGCTGGGTCAACTAGCGTAAGCCTCGGATATGGTACGTGCATACCTGTTGTCGCCGGTCTCCGCTACATACCGTGACCGAAGCCCTCGCCAGGCACCGATTGTGACCCACACAAGCAATTGAATTCAGATGTTATGAGCTTCCGGTGCACCGGTTGCATGGGTGGAGGCGAGATGGTAGTGACGATCCGGGGAAGGATAGTGTGGCTGCTAGCGCATGATGGGGAACGGCCGCGTGGGAGTGCACCGCCGATTGGTCGAACGTATAGAATACAACAATAGGGTCTGTGGTAAAGTAAGGGCTGTCAGCGGTCTGTAGAGCTTAGATGGTGAGTCTCAAGCAGGGGACTTACTCTGCCTGCTTGCATATGGATTCAGATGCTGACATCGTCCGATACATCCCTGTGCGGCTGGTGATTGCGCCGGAGTTGGATCTCACCGAGTAGCAGGCACAATGCCAGCGGCTGTGTGTATTGCACGGAAGATGCGCCAGGCTACGTATAGGTTAGTGTACGCCACATTCGCAAGCTGATCGACGGTTAGTCTGCAACTCGGTAAAAGAATGCGGCCGATGTCATAGTTCATAAGGTTAATGCATGTACCATGGGGAGATGGTGCTGCTAGCGGAAAGCGTGAGTAGAGCCAGTACATAGTACAATCTTTAAGCGATATAGGTACACAACAAAGAAATGATCAGATAGAGACAAAAACGATCTTCAGTCGATCTTGACCGTCCCATCTATGATGTACATCACCCCATTCGACGCCTAGTATGATGCTGTTTCAACACAGGCTGAGTGGACAAGCATTCTAAATGCGCGTACCTCCTTACTGCCAATGATGCGCACATCCCCATCCATCAGAACGCGCGACCACTCAGGTTGCGAGTCGTCTTCTTCGGATTGGGTGAACGTAACGGATTTGCCCGTGAGTAGAGTCTCATGTGTGGATGGAGAGAGAAGGGAGATCGGAGATTGCTAATAATTGTGAGCTCTGAGGGTCTTTAGTGAGGTAATAAAGTACATACTGGGATAATGTGGGCTGAAACCCAGCGCTCCACATTCGCTTTTGAAAGCGCGTCATACTCTTGTTCGGGGAGTATCACGCCCTCTTTAATAGGCGCAGGACCCTCATGTCTATGTCAGACGCATAAAATAAGATTGAGCCTGTTTGGTCGATATGCGCTGGGAAGCACGAGACGAACGGTTTGCGTGCGAGCGCCATGACCGCCCTATTCGTCGGGACGAGTAGCGTGCTGTTCACGCCCGTGCCTTCCGCACCAAATCGCGCACTCAGCTCCGTCTCTCGTGCATATGAGAAGAAGATAGAAGCGTGTGGCTCAATTGTAAGCTGGTCTGCGAGCGAAGGTGTACGCGGCGGGACTGTGCCCTTCGCAAGGTCTGCCGCGGTGGGGAGCGAATCCATGAAAGAATTCAAATCGTCAGATTGCGCAATAGCGTTGGAGAAGACAAGCTGCTCGTCTGATGAGGCAAGAGCGAGGAGTGGTAAGAGAAAAGTAAACAAGGTGGCTGTTGTGCGCATGGTGAATCGTTGTGGTCGCGGAGGGAGAGCTGTGGCGTCACGGTAGCTGCGCGCGCCCCGTTGGCTCGACTTGGCAGGTTCCCACGGGCGTCGGCGACGCGCGCTTTGCTTATGTCGATGCAGTACGTTGTCTCGTGCTTATTCTCGAGGCATTCCACAGAAATGCACTATGTTACCCTTCTCCAACAGGACAGTAGCACGATGTACAGAACACTCAATCTTACGCATAAATGTTCCCGACCTGGCACGCGGACTCCCGGTACGCGCTTTTGTAGCCTCATCACGTCATTTCTCACATAATGGTTATCGCAGACCTGAGCCAGTAGATAACTCTCACCTTCGCTCACTGTATACGCTGCCGAGTCCTGCAAGCGTGTTTCCAACCAAGTCACAGCCGTATAGACGCGTCAACAGATGACCGAAACGCATTTGGAGTACGATGCGAAGGGGATGCCCTTTAGACGTTTGGGACCATCCGGGCTGCGTGTGCCCGTTTTCTCTCTTGGCGGATGTAAGGCCGTATTATTTTGACAATCCCAGCGCATATTTGATACTAAGAAGCACCCCATGGATTCATAGGGCTGACACTGGGCGGCACCGTGAAGGGCGACCCTGTCAAGGTGAGTTTGTTATGGTGATCATCAGCCCCGGAGAATCACACAGATTGTGCGGCAGGACATCATGAAAGTTGCGTTTGACCATGGGATCAATATGTGCGGCATGCCTTTTTGGCTGGATATCAACAGATGTGCCTGATAGATCGCTTATAGGTTTGATACTGCTGAGGTATACGCGGAAGGGAACTCGGAAAGGGAAATGTGCGCAAATGCGCAGCCCGGGAAAGAGTGGTATTCACTGATGTTGAACGTGGTGCAACCAGGGGGCGTGTCATTCGCGAGCTCAACTTGCGTCGAACGGATCTCATCATCACCACCAAGCTGTTCTGGGGTCGCCAAAACAGCCCCAATGGCACAGGGCTATCTCGGAAGCAGTAAGTCTCGGTTCGATGTCTGGAATAGATGTGTCAACGCAACTGAGCTACCGTGCAGCATTATTGAAGGCACGAAGGCATCACTCGAAAGACTAGGACTAGATTATGTCGACGTGATCTTCGCGCACCGCCCTGACAATAGTGGTACGTTGAGCCCACGAGAGCCACGGAGTTACACGCATATAATGACATCTCTGGCCAATGACAGTGCCAATTGAAGAAACCGTGCGTGCGTTCAACTTCGTGATTAACCAGGGATGGGTAAGCTGGACCAAGAGTCGTACCATGACCTCGCTAATTCCATATAGGCATTCTACTGGGCAACCTCCGAGTGGTCTGCGCGCGAGATTGAAGAAGCGTATCGTGTGTATCGGCAGTGTCAAAAGAAAGAACTGCTGCTTCCTAACAGATATCTGTCTTCATAGACATCGCCGACAAGTTTGGTTTGATCCCGCCAATCGCTGAACAATGCAAGCATCAGTAGGCGATGGCTTCTCTGATATCTGTCCCACGCTGACAGCTGTCCAGCATGTTCCATCGTGAGCGTGCCGAGGCAGAATACGCGTAAGCTCTTCCGCTCTACGCCGGCGAGAGTTTAGGTTCTCATAGTGTGCAACAACGTTTCCAGACCGTTGTACAGGAAATACCAGATTGGGACTACCGTCTTCTCTGCACTCGCCGGTGGCCTCCTAACGGGCAAGGTACACACTTCCTGCAAATCTAATGTGTTTTCATACCGGCTGACGGGTAGTGCACAGTACAACCATGGCATCCCGCCAGGCTCACGCTTCGATAACCACCAGAGCTTCTTCAAGGACGTGATCGAGAGTCTGAATGAGGAAGAGGGCTTGAGCAAGATCGCGAAAGTGCGCGCTCTGTCTGAGTTTGCGGAGAAGGGTGAGTGTAATAATAACTAGTATCAACTGAGACGAACTGAGACGAACTGTAATGCTTCCCGTGATATGCTAGAGCTCGGTTGCTCTGTGGCGCAGCTTGCGCTCGCCTGGGTTGCGGTGAACCCAAACACCAGTACAGTCATACTCGGCGCATCGCGCCCCGAGCAAGTGCTCGAGAACCTTAAGGCGCTGGAAGTCATTCCAAAATTGACACCCTCGGTTCTTGAGAAAATAGAAGGCATCTTGGGAAACAAGCCTGCACCGTTGGTGAGGTCTTAGCTCCCATCTCTTATGAGATATTCATTAACATATTTCACAGCCGACATTCGGAAGGCCGCCGCTGGATGCATATGGCAGACAGTAAGAAGAAAGAAGAGAGTGCTGTGGAAATATGATGTATGATATGCGCCTCTGAGCGTCTCGCGACATGCTCCAGCCACAGACGCGTCTGTCTCACGTGATCGTGTCAAATTGAAATTCGTGCTTAACGGCATGTCTTCGTTACGCTCACTCGTCCATCTCAGGAGCCGAGTCCGTCTTCACTACGCGATCTTTGAAAGCACAGCTTGGACGATGTATGATTGAGAGTTTATCAGCTCTTCCGACATTGGCAATGCTACGCACTCGGAATGCAATATATGGTATTCAGCAATTTTCCTTGTATGCTCCCAGACAACCTTCATATCTACTCTCTGACACTGCATTATTATCATTATTAAATTCAGCTGTCATTATGCTGTCATATTAGGTTCTGTTGATCGCTCTCGCACTTACATGTGCTGTAGTCCCGTGCGCCCTGTACCCGCGGCCCTGAAAACGTACGAGTGCTGGGATACATGCATAATAATGGGTATGCTTCATAACTTTGCGTTTACAAGTGTATAGCTATCATTAGTGGAGTGGGCAGGCTAATCTCACTCTGGGAGATGCTTATCAGAAGCACCTGTACGCGGCATGCACATACAGGTCTTGTCACTCACCTGACCGTTTCTAGCTGCTAGACGTCCAGTTTCAAAAAAAATACAGGCAATTCGATCAATCAGATTGAACTGGAACCCCAGAATCGTGCCGTCTGCGAACATGTATAGCATTAGGCAGCAACACTCTCCATTCCCTAGCATTTGCGACTTCGCGCTTATCACAATTCCTATCATGGCTATTCACTTGTCATCCTGTCTCCAATACGATCGGGGACAGCACTACGCCGAACTATGCTGAATGCAATACAGAAGCTCTTCAAGCACAAGCTTCGGCCGCCTAGCTATATTGAGGCATGAAGCTATGTCGCGCGCGTCCTTATTTTCGGAAAGTTCACCCTGGTGAGCCTAGCAACTGTATTTGTAGTTCAGTAGCATCGCCAAACTCTCTCTACAGAGACGACATTGAAGGGACGCGCCGATTACCAGGATGTCGGTGCTACATGAGCCGCGACCTATGAACACAGCAGTGGTGACGCCCTGGTGACATCGCCATCTACGGACATCGATGTCTGGGGGTTCTATAATTGGGTAAGGCCCATCTGCCGAGCCTCAACGAAAATGACTCCGTGGTGTCGATTCAGCATTTGCACTAGTGAGGCGTGTGTTTCGGCGATCTGTCTTTCCTGAACCGTATTGCTGACCGACTGCAGTCTGGCAGATACGTCAGGCCGTTAGTTCACTTCGAGAACCGGCAGTTCGAGCCAGTGTTGGATGATCTTCGCTAAACAGCACAATTGGTCCTATCGATCCACTCGATCCACCGGATGAGGACAGATGCACTCCAGCCAAGATCGCGAAAGCGTAGTCACTTATTTCTATTTTCGTGCATTGAGTTGGATTGTTGACTCATGGCAGCCGCGTTGTGTCCTTATTTAGCTTCACTCCGTGAGCGTCGGCTGGTCATAGTGCTAGAGTATCAGTATACACTGTCGGTATTTTCTATTGGCGGTGTGAAACGGTTATTGGATGCCCTTCGCACACCACAGTATGACCCCCGAGGCTGATTAAGCCTAACGCTGTCCCAAGGATACCCTACATACACCGCGCGTGCCAGCGAATCTTATCCGTATAGAATGGAAGTAAGTTACCGAGCTCGTTCAACTTCGGATGTTCTTGTTTGACGCCCTATAGTTTGAAGCCTCAAAGGCAATCTGCTAACGGCACCCACGTTTTTGGTCTTGATCCTGCACAGCGGCCGCGACTCAGCAGAATATGACCGTGACGATCGTCGGCGGATGATTTGAATGCCTCGTGAACCATGCGTCGCGCCCCCCTCGCAGAACAATACATTCGACATGCCAAAGCGAATACAACATCTCATCAGGCCTCTGAAATTACTCCGGAACCTCAAACAGCCGAAGTTTCAATCATATGCGCTCTGGCGCATCTCTTGGCTGCTGTTCCCACAAACCTCCTTGTGGATGTCCACTAACCATGCGGACCTCTGGCGCGTAATTCCATGCAGCGTATTCAGTTTGTTCTGAGTTCCGATCCGTGTCAGGAACTAGGAGTGTGTATGATTATCAGCAAGCTAGCACTTCATGATGGTTGACACTGACAGTCGCGTAACGATATCTGGGGCCATTAGACGTCACTCAGGTGTCGCCATGAAGTGGCTCTTTTGCAGGACGTTTGCTGATTCCTGTTCATCTTTCCATCTTCCTGGTTACAGTGTCGAGGCATGTCCGACCGAGAGTGTGGCGCACCATCTCATCGCCTATCTAACGGTTGTCAGTGACATATTCCCAGCGCAAACTGATGCCGCTCCTTCACGGTGGTGTTATCTCCGCACATGCTGTTATTTCCAGCCAGAGTATTGACAGAAACTGGGAAGCAAAGGCCATTGCTACGTGCTCAAGACATTGATCCCAGACCATAGCGAGGCTCCGGCGATTTCACATGGGACCTCTTTGGTTTCTTGCAAGCCGCACGCACCCCGCTGATGCGAGATACAAGGTAAACTTATGGCGCATCCTGCCGCTCAGTGCGAAGACCATACGCACATCAGTGCGAAGCTGTCACATACATACCCACGAAGTTGTAGATTCACGCCGGGTATCAATATATCACGAGTGGGTAGACGCTCGCCAAGAAAATCAGAAGTTGCCGGTGCGCTCACGTAGCTAATGTCCCGGACGTCGGCCTCGTTTCAGCCATGCGTGGTCATGATGACCGAGAATGTCTAGGTCTTGGGCATTACTTGAGACAGACCGACCCGGGGAAATATCGACGACTCTCATGCGCCAGGAGCAATTTGAAGCGGTGGCCCTACCTGCATCACTTGATCCGGAACGGAGACGCCTTGTCCCGGTCAGTGGGAGTCCGTAATCCGTAAGCAGATGGGACCGCTGAAAGGGTATGGCATCTGGCGGAGGCGCTTTCCTTTGCTCGACGTTACTTTCCGACGTTCACCTACTGCAGCACGACATGGACCAATCCGCACAACTTGCTTGTATACTTCTCGCTGTTTTATGTGCGACTTTGTATCTCCGCATTAGATTTGATACAGTAAGTGCAAATCAGATCTGAGATTCAGAACCATCCGACCTCATTCCAAATAATTAGCTGCGCACAATCCCTACCATCGGGCCTTCTGCTCCTGTGCTTTCTTACATTGCAGCTTATAGGTTTCTGCGCAATGCTCAAGAGGTACTGCAAGAAGGCTACAGCAAAGTGCGTTATCTTTGAGTGGAGCCAGTTCTCGAGTTATAGCTCAAACCTCCCGCAGCACAAGGTGTTCAAGGTCGCGATGTTAGATCGCTGGATCGTCGTGGTCAGTGGTGCCAAGATGAATGAGGAACTTCGAAGACTACCGGACGAAGCAATGTCATTTGTTGACGCAGCCGACGAGGTATGTATCATAATCGAAGCGCTCATTTGGCCAACCAACCCGAGCCGTCTGCATAGATTACTCAGTCAAAGTACACGATTGCCCCCGACGTACAGAAGCACCCTATTCATGTCAAAGTCATCAAGGAGCATTTGGCGCGCAATCTGGCCCCTCTGCTCCCAGATATCGCAGAAGAGGTCAACTACTCGTTTCAGGAGCTGATACCCGCCAAGCAAGATGGTAGGATTCTGAACTGGAAGGAATAGTGTTTCTGAGGGTTGATCGCTTCCTCGATCAGAATGGCTTGCTGTACCTGCATACAAGACTATGTCCGAAGTTATCGCTCGTGCCAGCAATCGAGTTTTCGTTGGTATTTCTTTATGTAAGCAATGTTTTGGAATATTGCTATCAGGTTACAACATCACTATGTATGTTCCCTCTAATCGGTATCAGGCAGGAATCCGCAATACTTGGAAATTGCTTCGAGTTTTGCTGCAGAGGTCCTCCGTGGATGCACCGTCATGGGACTTATGCCTAACTTTCTGAAGCCGTGGGTGATGGACTAAACTCAGCGAAACCCTTCAATAGATTGCATTCATCAGCATTATAGGTCCTCATCTACCCTGGTCACGAAGGGCCATCAAGCGAATGGCACCGCACGTAATCCCCATCATAGAGCAGCGACAACGGCAACTAGAAGCACATGGAGAGGATTGGACGGGCAAACCTGTGATTGCTTTGTTGGTCAAGGACATGGGCTGGCTTACACTGATTGTGAATCATGAAGAATGACCTGTTAATGTGGCTTGTAGAAGAAGCAAATCACGCGGGGTTGGCCAACAACATGAACCTGCTTGTACAGAGTATTTTGACCGCCAACTTTGTTGCGGTCCATACTTCATCCATTGTACGTCATGGTCCATCCCGCTGTCTTGGACGATTAGCACTGACGCTCTGCGGAGACGTTTACGCATGCGTTGTATCATCTTGCTGCGAACTCCCAATATACCGAAATTCTGCGTAGCGAGGTCGAGTCCATCATTCAGCAAGATGGTTGGACCAAAACCGCATTGGGCAAAATGTGGAAGCTAGACAGCTTTTTGAAGGAGTCTCAAAGAGTCAACGGGACCAGTCATAGTACGCTGTTATTATAGATGCAGGATGCAACTTAATCTTTCACTGTTGACAGTCTCTGTTATGCGCATCGCGCTGAAGGACGTCGTCCTATCGGATGGGACAATGATTCCAGCTGGTACCTTCGTTGCTGCGGCTGCCACATCCACGCATCTCGATGAAGAGAACTACGAGAACGCCGAGATCTTCAACCCATTCCGGTTTTCTGACAAACGCTTGGAAGACGGGGAAAAGAACAAACATCAGTACGTCAGTACATCCTCAGAATACATTGGATTCGGTCACGGCAAGCATGCTTGGTACGGCTCTTCCCTCGTGCTCATCTGCTCGTGCTCATCTGGACTCACAGCCCCGGGCGATTCTTCGCGGCGAATGAGCTGAAAGTTATGTTAGCACATATCGTCCTGAACTATGACGTCAAGTTCGAGAATGAGGGGAAGAAACCGGACAACATCTTCGTCGCCACGACTGTTCTCCCTGCACCTGATGCGAAAGTGTTATTCCGGAAGCGTTTACTATAGGCTCCGACTGCTTGGGCATCATATTGTAGATTCCATATTTCCGTTATACCCGCTGATTCTACTGGGTCGAATGCACGTCTTATATCATAGCTAGTCATGATTGAAGTTGATAGCACTTACGGCAACGGCGCGAAGGGACACCTGCGGCGGAACCGCCCACTGCAAACAGCTAGCGTCAAAGCCTTCTGCCACAGCTTTCAGCGAGGTTCTCGAAGTGGTTACTCGGGCTACTCGGCCGCACATGACAAAAGAAGGCCGCGAGTAATTCTCAATAGGGTCTGGTATGGCCTTCATGCATCATGTGTAAATCTAGAACTCATGCGGACCACCAAGACAGTCAGATTCGACTGGATCTGGCCATTGACCTGAATACAACGTTTTCCATGTGCATGTCGAGCAGCAACTCGAAGCGCGGATAACTGATCTTGAAATGCACCGGTCCAATGAATCTCAGGTTTTACGTGTGGAGCAACACGACGTCCCACGGTCATGCGCGCTATGAATCTCCATGACTACGAGATTGGACGTTGAGGTCGCTCATTGACTCTATGGCCTTGGGTCCTGACCAGATCAGACCTTCAAGCGTTGACCTTGCCACCACTGGCAACAATGACCATTTCGGTGACCTCGTTGAGAACCCGCTGCTGGCTTGCATTGAACTTCAGTGGTGCTGCAAAAGGGTTCCCAGGACACACTGATCCAATCCGATGTGCGGACAGAAGCAGAGGCACGTGGCGGATACTGCCGGGGTATGACAGTGAACACCGTGCCTCATGTTCTCATGGCCCATCGCGTCGCAGCTGTTCCCCGCCCAACTCCAACGCTGCCGCGGTGACTTTGGCTCGATGGGCGACATTACCGTTTTATATGCTGTGGGATGTGCTCTGCTGTGCACTTTGTTGTTCAGATGGATGGGCGATCCTGTACGTGGCCATTCTAAAACTGACGCTATCATGAAGCATTGATCCAGCTCAGTAGCTGCGTCGCATTCCTACCGTAGGCCCCTCTGCACCGCTTCTGTCTTACATCGGAGCATTCAGATTCTTTAGCCACGCTCGCGAGGTCCTCCAAGAAGGTTATGACAAGGTGAGATCTTGTGTTAGAGATCGATGTTGATCCGCAATTCATATCAACATTGGCGCTATAGTATAAGGTGTTTAAGGTGGCGATGCTCGATCGATGGATCGTTGTAGTCAGCGGTGCGGAAATGAATGAGGAACTTCGCCGAGTTCCAGACGAACAGATGTCGTTCATGGAAGCAGCGGACGAGGTCAGTGCAAATACGCGCAGAGCTTAGTGCAGGGACGCTGATCAATCATTCGCCAATCACAGCTAGTACAAACGAAGTACACAATCGCTCCTGATGTCTTGGAACACCCCATCCATATCATAGCAATCAAGGAGCGGCTCACAAAGAATCTGGGGCCGCTATTTCCAGAAGTCGTTGATGAGGTACAGACTGCATTTCAAGAGCTACTGCCAGGCAAGCCTGGGGGTTAGTGTCAATGTCCTCTACGGCTGAAAGGTCTTCTCACAATCTGTCCAACGCTAGAGTGGGTCTCGGTCATGGCATACCCAATGATGTCCCAAGTGATATCCCGAGCAAGCAACCGTGTCTTCGTTGGCCTTCCTCTGTGTACGTCCTCTTCCCGTGCGCGCACAAACCTTCCTCAGAGTGATACGTACGATACAGGTCGCAACAAGGAATATCTGAAGCTCGCGTGCGAATTCTCCAATGAGGTGATGAAAGGATGTGTCGCCATGAATGTGGTCCCGATTCCCCTGAAACCGCAAGTGTATCACTTGAATTGTATGGCGTCGACTGATGTATCCCCTCCAGATTCGTCGGGCGGCTGCTACCATGGTCAAGACGAGCTATTCGAAAGATGTACCCGTACGTGGAGCCATTATACAGGGAAAGACAGAAGTGTCTTGCGACGTATGGGGACAACTGGGCTGAGAAGCCGGTTTGTGGATACCATCACAATTTAAGTACTATTACTAATCAGAATATAGAATGACCTGCTTATGTGGACTATTGAGGAGGGCAATCGTGCCGGCTTCAAGGACCCAGTAGACTTGATCGTTCAGGGTGTCTTGGCCTCCAACTTCACCGCCATTCACACATCAACGGTCGTAAGTTCTCATGACCGTGCTTTTGGTCTTTTTTCCTGATAGCATCTGCAGACGTTTACACACGCACTGTATCATCTCGCCGCGAACCCCGAGTATATTCAGCCCCTGCGCGAAGAAATCGAGGCAGTCATCATGGAGGACGGCTGGACCAAAACATCTATGGGTAGGATGTGGAAGCTGGACAGCTTCTTGAAGGAATCACAGAGAATGAACGGGGTCGGCTGTCGTATGTCACGTCATCACCATTATAAATGTTGGAAATGAACAGACCTTTCACTTTCCTAGTTTCTGTTATGCGCAAAGCTTTGCAAGACGTCACTCTCTCTGACGGCACGTTCATACCTGCGGGTACGATCGTCTCAGCAGCATCGACATCGACGCACTACGACGGGGAGTATTATGAGAACCCAGACGTATTCTCCCCGTTCCGTTTCTCCGATAGGAGGACAGAAGAAAGCGAGAGGAACAAGCATCACTACGTCAGTACCTCTCCAGACTACATCGGATTTGGACATGGAAAGCATGCATGGTGAGCGTTTGTCTTCAAGAACCAAGAGTGCGTGATTAACATGCTCAAAGCCCGGGACGCTTCTTTGCTGCGAACGAGCTCAAGGTGATGCTTGCATACGTAGTGTTGCAGTACGACGTCCAGTTCGAGGATGGGAAGAAGCGACCTGAGAACGTTTGGGTTGCAACAAACACATACCCTGCGCCGGATGCCCATGTTCTGTTCAGGAAACGTCACGTGGAGCCTGCGGTGTAAGTATTGCTGAAATCTCGAAGTATCTAAAGCAGCAGTGGGCTGGCTCCTATGATGGAACTCTTCTTGAACGGGCCTTTTTGTTCAGAAATATGTCGTGTGTGGATCAGTGTAATATGTAACTTCCAGCAGATGACGGCCCGTCACGCGATCTTACATAATTTGCGTTTTTGAGCATGACGGATTCCGTTTATGATGCCAAACTCTAGGGACGTCGCTGCCTTATGTAATATGCTGGTATCACAGCGAGGAATGATCAACTTTGAGAAGACGTTCAGTATGGCAGGTGAGATACCTTAAACGGATGCTTCCACAAGTTTGGCGCGTGTCGGACTAGTCTTGCCTGATAACCACGATGAGCCTTTTACCAGCAAGTCCATTGTTCCAACTAGCTTACGCTGTCTTTTCGATACAGAATAGAAGCCTTCCTGCGTAGTGTTGAATGTGGGTCATATTGATCCGTGGCTGTGTGCTGCGTTGTGAGTTGATGACACTTGCATGCAGTTACAGATAGAGATTCTATACTGTCGAGATGAGGAAATATTCCGTATATCAAGGGTGCGTTGATGATAAAGTACTGTACAGTTTGCTAACTCTCTGTCATTGCTATCATAGAATAAGTGTAGGCACTCGTCTCGCGCTGCAAGAGCTAATACCACGTTATGAAGATCGTGAGATGCTTACGTGGAGAAACGCACCTTATGCGTTCGCATATTTTCTGCCATTTCTCTTCATGGCATACCTCGTTCGGCGAGCCAATACCCATCACATCCGCATGTTGTTGGTGCCGACCGTGATCACAGTCTCCATCCACTGCACATATCGCTATAAGCTGGAGGATTCTCGATGCTCAGAATGGATTAGGGGTATGGTCTATTGACTTTTGGCTCAGCTTTCTTGAGCAACTGACCTGCAAATTTCAGTTCTGATGGCATACTACGTCGTCGCGAAAGCTCTGGATTTTGGTTTCGTGCGCGATGGGAGATTCAAGATCGGAGAGAAGAGGCTTGCAGAAGTAAATGACCCTGATACTCGTGGTTCCTCAGAGAACCGCACCAGATCCGCTGCAATCTATCGTATGATACCAACATCTTTACTGGACGCACTCGAAATCACTTCGGCAGTGAGAGGAATTGGATGGGACTTCGGATCCGGAGTGTATATACCTCACGACAACCGACCAAGGCAGCGCGGTCCATTCCTCCGGGCGACATTACTCGAACTCGTGAAGGACCTCCTCATCGTGGATCTTTTCGACTCTCTCGTGAAGCTCGTCCCTTCTGCAGGATCTATTGAGGGTGGATCTATGTTCTTGCCCAACGTATCTCCCCTTATACGTTATTCGATATCAACGAGCGTGCACCTCATGGGCGGACTCATCATTATCTTTGGACTCTCCGCTGGTAACGACTTCTTCGCCTTAATTAGTGTAGGGTTGCTTGGTCAATCTCCCGCTGATTGGCCGCCACTATACGATAGTCCATGGAGAGCCACCTCATTGCACGAGTTCTGGGGAAAGCGATGGCATCAGGTACTCCGACGAACGTTCATCATCCTTGGTGGATATCCCGGATATCTCGTGGCGGGCAAAGCCGGTCTCATATTGGGCACCTTTTTGGCGTCGGGACTCTACCATGAGCTCGGGCTTCGGCTATCTGAATCAGATCACCGTGTCACGGCATTCTTCCTCCTTCAGGGCGTAGGCATCCTGTTCGAGGATTTGTGGAAGAAGATTAGTGGCAAGAGGACGGATGGTTTCGTGGGGCGTATATGGACAGTGTTCTGGATTATTGTTTTGGGTCAACTGTGCTGTACGTTGTTTCTTGCGGGGTTTCTGAAATGTTTTTATAACCAATTCTCTAGCGGATGCATGGTGTATGGGCGGTATAGCTGGTGCAACCTTCGTCCCTAGATCCCTGAGCCCTGTGAGGCGTCTGCTGTTCCCAGCCATCAGGACTCTCGTTCAAGCATTTGCCGGCCGCAACGCAAATCAAGCAAAAGCATAGACGATAGTACAAATGATACTAATGTAACGTATATTACCGACTGGAGTCGATTTGGACACGTATATCGTGACATCAACCGTGCAAATGCATGAATTATCTGCCTATAGTGAGTTACAATCCAACACAAATATCTAGCGATATATGGCCGCAGCACGACCCCAGTCCGTGTAACCAAGCCTGCTGTACAAACGTTCATTTCTGCGGCTATGGCAAGTATTCCAAATGCGATTTATCACGGAATTCCAACGCTTTCTTCTCCCTCCATTCACATCCATCGCAATATTCGCAAGTCCTGCTCGCAGATGGCATCTTGTGTTAGCAAGTGGCTTTGATATGTCAGATACCAGATCACTCACATGCAACGCCTCGTCAACTCGACATCGACGCCTCGGGGCGGTCGCCTTCCGTGCCACCAATCCAGGATGTTGTCCAAATAGCCATCCAGGAAGTCGTCATCCACTACAAATTCCTTTCTACCAATGATGTGAGCTTGCACATCGAGCTCAGCCATCGTCATCGGTTTCTCTTCACTTCCACTGTCGCCGCTAACGGCAGATAATGATGCCGACTCCGCCTCCAAATCAACAGCTTCACTAGCGACAACATCTGGGACGGACAGAGGTTCCTGGACATACTGCCGGTTCGGTCTCGGGTCGTCTATGTTAATTGACAAGTCCGAGGTTATGTTCTCGTCCGGGAAAGCACCAGGCATGTCCTGGGTCAAGTCCATGCTCTCATCAGTATTCTGAGATGAGGTCTCCTTGCCGTTCACAGAGTCCTGTAAGCTTGCAGCAATAGCACGAGACAGAGCGTCATCGCCGCCCTCGTAGGGATGTGCTGCTGCATTCAAACTTTCCTCGATCGCCTTCGCCAAGTCTATCGCTTCTTGATCTGAGACAAGTGTGCTAGAGCCATTATGTATTGCCGCACCGTCGCCGTCCTGGTGCGTGGCGCGTTTTCTCTGCTTCTTGGATGGCTGCATGCGGTACACCAGCGTCAGCGTCCTGTCCACTTCAGCGACATTGAGCGCCTCGACTGCGGGCACTAGCATCGCCGTGAGATCGTTTAGACACCACAGTCGTGAGTCCTTGTTTTCGCCGTCTTCACTGTGTTCACCTCTCGCACCACTGTGGAGATGGTTCGAGTACTGCAGTAGTCCGCTATCCCGGACAAAGCTACCGGAGAATGGCCGCTCAGGGTCTAGCTCCAGGCGTTGCCAGATAGCACTAAACTCTGGCGGCTGCGGCGTATATCGCGCCTGCGCCCGCGAGCCGCTGACTGGATTGACGTTAGCGGAAGAATGCAATGACGCTGTGGCTCCAGGGAGAGTGAGGAGGTCACTGAGAAGCCGGTGATAGATCGTGAGTTGGAGACGAGATGATACAGTATCTTCATCTGGCGGGACGCTGTTGTTGCGGCGTGTTTTTGTGTCCGACAGGAGCAGGGTATGGGTCGGGTGTGGTGCGATGCCAGGGTTTTGTGCAGTGGTAAAATGTGTGGAGTATGCGGTCCCAGACTCAGGTGCTTGCGCGCTCATGTGAAAATATGAAGTGATCTTGGACTGCGAGGGGGACAGTCCCTCTTCGCGAGCATTTTCCCCACTCTCCTGCTTTGATGACAATGTCTCGAGCATCGGCTGCGGAATCGACATACGGCGGAGTTCGTCCTGCATTATATGAGCTGATAGTCTGCTAATTCGACTCGATGCCACTTACGATGACGCCCAGTACAACCTCACCGTGAACGAACCCAAAGACGGGCATTTCGCGCTGCAAGAAGCCACCGTCAGAAGCGCGCAAGAAACGCACTAGCTATAAACTTACGCATAGACCCCGCTCTATCAGCGAATCGATGGCAGCTAACATATTCACTAAGCTGTGCGAGGGCAAGCGCGCGTTTGTCAGGTATATCATGGAGCGTTCGCGTTTATGCGCACATACTGCAATCCCCATTGCTCCTCGGGTGTTGTGACGTCAACTACCACTTCATCGGGTTTAATCTCACGCTCTAGCACTTTGTGAACAGACTAAAATTTCATTTAGAGGGTATAGCTGAGGATTTGGAGAGGGCTTGCCTGGCCGCGTGTGATAGTCCGGTGATTCTCTTTCGCCACATTCTTAGCTACTGCAATGGTCTTGCCATCAGCCGTGACAAATGAGTCTGGTCTGTCTTCGGGCTTTTTGTCCCGCCTCTGGCGCAAACCATAATCAAATTGGACCTCACACCTGCGCCCCATATCTGTCGAGTTACTCTAGAACACGGCCCGCGCGTCAACGTACCAGGCAGGTCCAACGAGATCGGTCACAGAAAACCGTTTCTTCCAGCTGCGGAACTGCTGAAAGGGGCTTCGGGCGTTACGGAAACTTGACGAGTCCTTGAGAGGGGCAGAACGGTCAGCAGTTGCGGCTTCGACGCTGATTTCAATACGAGGACCTCCGGATCCGATTCTTGAGTGTTGCCTGTTGGTGCGGTGCTCAGGAACCGGTGGTGTCGCCGCGCCAGGAGGAGTAGCAAGGGCTGCATCAATGCGGGCAAAGTCTTCCGCGGTGAACTCCGAAAAATCGTACAGCTCGAACTCATCGATTTCGGAAAGCGATGGTAGGACCTGCACAGGATGAGATTCTGGCTGGACCGGGAAATGCACACGCAGAGCACCGGGTGCCTCGGATAGGAAGACGTCTTCAAGGTCCAGCGGGGTGTAGTACGCATCATATTCGTCAACTTCTGACATACTGGAATATAGTTAATTTGCACGAGTGTTCCCGAGTGCAAATGAAACATACTGTGTTTGAAAGGCTCCCCCAGCGTACAAATGTTGAGTATAACCACGGATCAGAGGAATGAACGCGCCATTGAGAAACGCAGGTTCACGTTCAACGCGCGTTTGTATTTGGATAATCACGATCACGTGAATGACGCGGTGGTGGCGCCCAAGGTGTCAAGTCTTAAGTATCAAAGTAGCTGCTTGCAGGGTGTCAAGGCAATTAGCAGAGTGCTACGAGATATAATATGCATTGAAAATTGAACTACATAAATCGCCAAACAAGTTCAATACACATCCTAGGACACAAACGTTCATCAAGCGCCCGTCGGTACAATCGCCAAGATTTGGCGCGGGTACACAAATATTCGTGGGAAGAATCCCGGAAGTGGTGTTTTCAGGTCTTCTGGTGTCCCCCTATATTCAGTCAGGGGGGCGCAGCAGAGCGCCTGCCGCCGCTGTAGACGGATGTGGCATGATATAACATCCGCGTCGGGAACCGTTCCCGAAAATAATGTCAAAGTCACGTTTTTTTGCGCGTCGTGAGACGACGCGCCAAAGTTCCGAGCCATCTTCCGACTCGTAAGCTCTGTAAGCGCCCGTTGCTCGCACCTACTTGCATTTGTGTTGCACTGTTTTCTGCAGCTATGGGTAATAGAAGAATCAACAAAGATATGAAACTGTGTACTCTTCGTCCATGGCAAGCGATTGGGCCCAACATGGTATTCGTGAGATTCTAATCATCTCCCGCTAGTCTACCATTGGGAGCACATCTTCGAGGGCTTCGGCCGCATCGTCAAGCCATCATCGCCGTGGCGTGATCGCGTTCATATTAGCACCCGGGCTGCAATGAACCCTATTTATCTTTTGTACGAAAACATCCCAATGCCCATCCCGACGAATTCCTGTTCTGACTGGCTAATATTATCATCACATTCCAAATTGCACTGCAATAAGCCCCGTGGGAAATGCGACATGTTAGAAAGGATGGCTGGCTTACAGGCGCTTACGAGTCGGAAGATGGCCCGGAACTTTGGCGCGTCGAGACGACGCGCAAAAAAACGTGACTTTGACATTATTTTCGGGAACGACTGTAATTCCCTCCTTCTCCTTCTCTCGTGTCGCTAGCGGTTGCAAGGAAGACGACTGCGCGTCGCCCACCAAATGTCGCGACAGTCGTGGCCTGTATTGGTAGGACAACTAGCAAACTGGGGCGCTATGCGTAACGCGGCTGACTGCCATCCGGTATCTAGGTACTAGCGCATGAAACTGATTGTCTGAATGCTATGAGCTGTTCGATCGTTGAGCAGTTGCACCGACGCCCGACTCTTTGAGAAAATTGTCCAATTTATTATTTCGACATCTCCAGCACGTATCATAAGGCCCTCTCTATTCAAAGCTTTGCAAAACTCAGCAGGAACTTGCCTTTCAAAGTAGAAGTATGTTCAGACGTCGTGGTTTTATGAAGCAAACAACTGAATCAGGTTACTCGACTGCATCATCGCGCGCGCGACGATTTTACTAGATCAGATCTGGAATAGCAAAAATGCTTCTGCCGGATATCATCATCTGGCGAGCCGAGCCGAGCTGAACTCCAAGCCTATCGCAGGCCTAGGGACGCCTGAACACCTTCGGGCGACTGCTTGTTTGGCGACGTAGGTCATGAGCCACGAACAGACGGCCGCTTTGGCTCTATTCCAGAGCTTGGAGAGTCAAGACATCGGAGGTGCACCCCGTTAGGTGGAGCGCTGCAGCGCCCTAATAATTTCTGTAATCGATTTGCCGGCGAGCTTGGTCCGCGACGGCACCTCATCAGGATGATGCTTTATCTCCCCATAAAACGTGGCCCGAGCGCGCATTTTCCATTCTTTGCTGTCGTTTCTTTCGCCTCATATACCGGAGCCCAAGACGGTTGTCCAGCGTCTTTCCGACCACGCCACTTCCACGCCCTCCGTATTTCAAGCACTTGAGGCGACTTGCCGACGTCCCTCCTCCTTCGTCAGAGGCTTGATTGTACTGTCCATCTAACCTAGGGCTTGCCATGCGTTCCTTCATCTTCGCTGCGCTCGGAGTGGCCATCGCTGTCCTGGCATCGCCTGCAGCTGCCCTTCCGAGCGATAGCGTGCTCTCCGCGCGTAACCTGTCCCCTGCTGTACCCGTCGGTCCCCGTGCACCTGGGCCATCACCCGCTTGGCGGCGACACGAGGCCCGCGCGCCGGTCCCGTCGAACTACAAGCGCAGCAAGCGCGAGCAGCTGCCCATCGCCCCCGTTCAGGACATCTCGCAGCAACTCTGCCCCTTGTCGATGTCCGTGTGCCCGCTCTCCGCATCCAAGCCGGGATCGCTGTCGGAGTGGATCGAGCAAGGCTTCGAGTGCGTGGACTTGACCGAGGACCTGACCTCCTGCGGGGGCTGTGGAAGCCTCGACACACAGTGAGCCCCTATCTTGCATCTTGCATCGGACCGTGAATGTTCATCATTTTCCGCGTCTGTGATAGATATGATTGTACCGCCATCCCCGGAGCGCTCGGTGTGTCCTGTCAAGGGAGCAACTGCCGTGTGTACTCCTGCAAGTCGGGCTTCACGCTGGCACCCGACGGCAAGACGTGCGTCTCGTCGCAGTAAGAGAGCCCACACCGCGCGCGACGGACGAACCTGTCATACGAGAATCATGGACCTTAACGATAAGCCATAGACTTCTGGTACCGATACGTACGCGACGACATGTTCCCAACACACCTACGTATGCTTGCAGTCTTGCTCTTGGACTTTCTAGATTGCACGGACACCATACGGTACCTACATGCCTCATGCGATGATTGTCTGCTACTTTACCGACTAACCTTTAGCTTATCTATGAAGTTTGTCCGTCCCGTGCGCTTGGCTCCGCGCCTTGACCGCGTTCGTCACATTTGAATTATTTGCATTCGCTAGACCCTATAGAGTTCAGCTAGTTCTGTAGAGTTCTCTTCGTGCGCTGGTGCCACAATAGGATGTCATGTCGGGCATGCGTACCGCCTTCTAGCCTTTTCTGTTAATTACCGCGGGTTCATACGCGCATCCCGCTGGGTGAAGATGCAAGAAGATCACTGCTTTGACCACGCAACTATCGCACATATGTGCGCAGCAACCCGAAGTGAGGCAAGGACGCCGATTGGTGCACGGCCTTCGGCTGGGCAGAGAATGTGATCATCGTTTTGGTGCTGATGAAAAATTGACGTCGACGCCTGCGGAGCAAGATAGACATTGTGCGTGAAGGTGACATTGAGTCAAGGAGCTTGGAGAAAGAGTATCGGAAGGACAGGAATGAGAAGGCCTGCAGCAAGGCTAATTTATGGAGAAGCTTTCGCACGAACTTCGGCGCATCCGGCATCGCAGCGGTACTGAAAACCCCGCATTCTGGGACTTCGTGAGGCAAACTAGAAGAGGTGCAACTTCCATTTGGCTGCTGAGAATTATGAGAAAAGCGTGGGTTCGATGCCTTGAATAATTAACGTGGACGATGCGTGCCAAAGGTGCGGACGTTATCAACAAAGGATACGACGCAGTCCTCGCATTGAAGTCTACTGTGCAAAAAGCCTTACTGAGATATTAGCGGGCTACGTCAGAACTTCGGATTATAGGCAATCACTCATAACTTGAACGCCACTTGCTACGAGATCTCCGTCTCAGCTCAGCTACATAGTTTGGCGACACGTACCCGGCTGCTAGCTCAGCGACGGCATGCATCCATCGACCCGATACGCGAATTATATAAAATTTGGGCCCAATGGCCTATGCGAATTTCAATACGGGCAAGCGTTCTCGGTGCAGCAGTGAACGCACTACGGCATCGCGCATTTACTAGGGAATTAATATGGACCCGCTGTTACAACGGCGGATTATACTAGCATTTTGGATACCTCCGCATATCAAACAGCTAGACATATGAGTCGAAAGATATCCTGCGGAAGCGAGCAAAGACTTAGTGTAGTGTGCTGCCACGACCAGAGACTGATAAGCCTAACAGAGCCGTCTCGAGATTTCGAACATGCGCCTTTAATGCATCATGGCGGGCACATTTCTAGGCCTGAGCAGTGTCGCTAGTCTAGTGAGCACTCATGTCTGCAGTAATGACGACACACAGTACACAGCGCGGAGTCCGCCCCACAGAAACAGAAACAGAAACCGAGAAGCCGGCGGCCAGCTACAAGTCCCGCCAGAATCCGTTGCATAGCAAGCAGTCATGGACTTGGGCGCTTGACGAGATGCCACAGTTGGCGGGCGCTAATCAGTACTCGTCTTCAAACTTGCCGCGCACCCTAACCGCTGAGTCGGCCTGCTTCATCCAGGTCTTACTGGGTCCTGGTCATGTTCAGATCTTACGCGGTTTCCAGCGGCCCAAATAACTGCTCTGCTCCGTGCGGAGGCTCGTGCCGGATGATAATGTCCGCGATATCGAACCATTCGCAAGCGGGATTCACTAATTATCATGGCACTACCGTACGTACTCTACGTTGGGCTTTTCTTAAATGCATAACGCTGCCGCTCTTACTCTACTGCACGCTCATCCCTCGCCGGAATAGCCTTCTGCGGCTGCAAAGGGTTAGAATCTCCGTTGGGATTCTGACCAGCCGAACGCAAGGCCCGCACCACCTTATTCGCCCGTATATCCGACACACGGATACGGATGACTGGAGTCAGCAACCAGCATGCATATCCGAAGACGACAGTGCTTGTGCAAGTATATAAACCAGGAGTCGTGGCGAAGGCTGGATTACCTACTTACCATTGGAGCGCGATGACTTCCGCCTCAGCGAACCTACGTCCCGTTAGTGAAGTCTTCGGTATAGCGGTGGCATGTATTGTGGGCCCTGTTTGCCTCTTTCTGGTGAGTCGTATGTTCTGCTACAACAGAATTGTCGATTTGAGCTTTACACAGAACGTCATATTCTGCTCCGTACGCTGGATGCTACCCAGTTTCCCGCAATCACGAACTTTTAATGCCAATTATTACCAAATCAGACCGCCACGCCATCTACAGATCCCACCGCAACACTCGTCCCCCTGCAAGGTTTCCACCGCGCCGCCAGAAGTCGACAATGTTGACAATGCTGGGAATACTAAGCCTCCGGATTCAGTAACGAAAGGCACGAATGATATTTCAAAGGCGAAAGTACAAGCAAAGAAGCACTGGGCCCAGGCCAAAGAGTTCCTCGCGGAACACCTCCCCTTCACCAACATGCGCTCAGGCACTGTCTCTGGAGCGACAACGCCTGCGCTCTGCCACCCCTCTCCGCCGCGTTTCTTACCAGAGCTCTCCCGCGTAGCCAGTGCCGAGTCCATGACAGAGTCCGAATATGTCGCTGCATGCAGGAAAGACAAAGACAAGTCCGTAGGCGTCGCGGAGAACCCGCGCACCTCCCTCCGCAAGCGCCCCTCTACACTCAGCCTGCGCCTGCCATCGATGAACAACATGTTCGGAACGAGATCGCGGCACACATCCGGCGGTGCCGAGCGGGCGTCGTCAGATCCGACTTCGTGGGCGGAGACTTTCCATGCCCGGACGCCGAGCCTGCCCGCCATCCCGATCCGCCTGCCCTCGCTCATACGCCGCAAGTCGGAGATTATGGCGCCGTCATCGTGCCACAGCTCGGAGGATACTCTTCAGGCAACGTCGGGTGTAGACTCTGTGAGGACAAGCGAAGATGTGCCTCGCAAGGCCGCACCTGCTGCCGAACGCCCATCGGTACGAAGGACATTCACCGCTCCGCCTAAGAGGACAGGCATTATGGACACACGGCATGGCGATTTGAACCGTAAATCGACGGATTCCCAGCCTCGGAATATGCGACGCAGGGCGTCTTCACGGTCGCCGCAATCTCGTGCGCGGACAGCAGATCGTGTTCCGCCGCCAGTAACCGAGAAGATGCAACCAAATTCAAGACCGCAACCACAACGGCGGTGTGCAAACTGTGAAGCACGCGTTGTTAACAGCCCGGAGTCCGCTAGAATCACGACGACATTTGTGAACCCGTTCAAGTCAAAGCCGCGCAGGACAAAGACCCAGTCCCTAGATAGTATGTGTTATTCTGTACTGTGCCAACGGGATAGTCTGACCATTCCGCAGTGTCCGACTCCGACAGCCATCGTAGCCGTCACCGCTTGGGCAACCTCTGGAAGAAAGTTGTCTCCCGCCTACACCCTGCGCGACGTGCCTCCGTTTCTTCACCACCTCCAAGCCCTCGAACAATGTTCCGCACTCAGCCATACGGCCCACCGTACAACGCGCGCACGCCCGGCGACGTACAGCGCACGTGTTCATCGCGGCCTAATCAACGCTCATCGTATTACCGACCACGCGCGCATTCGGCCGCTCCGCGATGGCCATCCGGGTCAGATGCTGACTCGGAGGGCCCTGAGTATTCTGGAGGACGTCGGACTGTAAGGCAACAGATCAACAGCCTGGGGTCGTCGATTAGTGACAATAGCTCTGCTTCATGACTGAGGATCTACATATGAGATGGCGTGCGGAGGTGACATTATCACAAACTGTGGATCAGACAAGACGCATCTTACTGTCTGGCGCTGGAATGTAGTATAGTCCTACTTACGTAATTGTATACCCAATTGATATCTACATTACATAAAAATGAGGTGCCTGTTTCCTTACTACTCACGACAGCATTCTGAGGTCTCAATGGCCGATGGTGTGCTCCATTCGTGTCAAGCATTCCAGTAAGTAGTGCTTTGTCATCATGCAAGTCGGGTGTTCGAGATACATCATGAGCAGAGCAGCATTATGTATCAAGATGTCAATCCGTCATTCTCCAGAAGTGCCAAAATTGCTTGCGACACTGGGTCGCTCTGCCTCGAGTCGAGTAACATGCCGCCGTCAATGCATTCCTTCAGCCGGATATCTAACAGGCGTCTAGGATACGCATTTTGTCAATGTTGTGATCTCCTAGGTGGAGTAGGATAGCTCACCGTAACTGATTCACTAGAACACCGATGCGGGGCGAGGCCTTCAGCTTGATTGCCGCGCCGTCATTTCCGACAGTTAGGCCACCGCCAATATGGTGCACCGTCACTGGCCCTCCGAAGAGTAAGAGACCGTACACAGGGACCTGCGATGACACCGGCGTTATTGCCCATATGTGCCAATACACTCATACAGTCATGCATACCTCCGTGGCGTCTCGCAAATAAACCTTGGTCGTTGCTTGCTTCTGGAAATACGTCAGGAACGGAGACTTCCAGGTGGCCTCGCCGAAGAGAATCGACGCAGGGTGGAGGAAAACCCGGCCATCTTGATCGTAGAACTTGAACTCCTTCGCAGTATTCTCCCGTTGTACCGTTCCGGCTTGTACTCGATCGAATTTGATGGCTGACCGAGGTAAAGATACTCTAGCGATGCGAGGCCAAAACGCGCCGAGGATAACGCTCTTTAAGAGGTTGTTGTTTGAACTGTTGGCGTTGAGCGCCGTATCCGTAGGTTTGGTGTCTCGTGGGATGAACCCGAGCTCAGAGAGGGAAGATAGAAAGTCCTGTCGAAATGAAGTGATATCTCGGACTGTTGAGGGTGAAATGAAGTTCTGTGACACGCTCAACCGCTACGCTCAACCATTATCGCGAGTGAAAGAAATAGCACACCTCCTCGCAGAATGACTTAATGGCACTCTGGGACTTGCCCTCGTTACGTAAGCGACTGCATTCCTCGTATGCATGCATGTCCGTGAGCAGATCACTATTTCCTCTCGCAAAGCAAGAGCGTGCGCTGAAAATCTTGTCAAAGGCAGAGTTTTCCTGATGGCGTTGAACGTACCGATTCGCTTCGTCGCGTTTATCCATCGGACTGAGAAAGATGGGTTTCGATGATAGACAGGCAGCGATAGTGAGAACAGGGCCAAGACACTTGAATATCGTGCCGAGAACCAGCATCTGCAACAGATGAGCGCTCAATGTCCCTGCAAGATCTGTACACGACATACCTTGCCAAGCCGCAGATCCACAGGAAGCATTGCCTGATGCGAAATGTCTCAGAATTCGATGTTGTTCAGAGTGCGACTCAAGTTACCATGTGTCGCCCCAAAGGCGTTACCTCTTCATTTTGATCAATAGCGGACAGATCGCGGAGGACAGCTAGAGCTTTGTCCATCGCCACAATGTCTGGTGGGTCCAGTGCCCGAGATAGAAACGACTGTGAAGCGACCTCTAAGCATTGGCGACCTCCACGATTACGGCAGAAATACCTTGACATCGTTGCGTACGATCTTTACAGTGAGCGCAATGCTTTCCAATGGTACACGTTTGATCTCTGGCATCGGAAATGCATTCATCATGTTCTCTTGCATTCTTGTATAAAGCTTATAGCAAACTCCCGGTTGTGTACGACCTGCTCTTCCCCGTCTCTGCTTTGCGGCCGCACGTGTCACCCAGTGTTCTTCCAGATTAGCAAGGCCCTTTTCTGGGTCATAACATGTCTCCTTGGCTTTCCCTGAATCAATCACATAGAGAACATCATCTATGGTAATAGACGTCTGGCGTGTAGATAGCTGATCAACTTGACGAACTGCATGCATAGAGAAATGACTTACCTCGGCTACGTTCGTAGCTGCTATTATCTTCCACTCCGACATTGCCGCAAAGACAAGGCGTTGTTCGTCATTGGAAAGATTGGCGTGAAGAGGTAGCACTTTGGCCTTTGCGATTCCACGCAATTTCTCTATACATTGTCGGATATCTTGCAGCCCCGGGAGGAAGATTAGGATTGCCCCTTGTTTTGGCGCGGTTGAGATGATATACTCCACTACGGAATAGATGAGCTGCAGGAATGCCTGGATCAGCATACGAGAATAACATGAGGTACATATTCCTCACGTCATGGTCTATTTTGTCTGTACGACTAATCGCTTGGACTGCTTTTACGGAGTCCTCGTCAAGTCCTCGTTCTGTCAAATCGTTGTAGAGAGCTTTCTGCTCATTTTCTACTTCTCTCCCCTTCCTCGTGCGAAACGATGACGTGGGACGATAGCCAATGAGAGGTATGAAATCCTCCAGGTACCTAGTAATTGCACGCAATGTTGCAGAACAAGACGCAATCATGTTTCACTCACTAACCTGTCTTCGACCGGATGCGTGAACCCAGGTATCGCGAGAAGTGGAGCATTGTCAAAATACTCGACGAATCGTTCATGGTTGATCGTAGCAGACATGAGCACGACTTTGAGGTGACGGTGTACTTTAAGTAGCTCCTTCAATTCAAGTAATAGGAAGTCCCCGTCGACCGATCGTTCATGTACCTGTTCCGCATAATAATCGATAGCACTGCGAAAAATATCGAGAGAACCCTACCTCATCTACGATGACATGAGTAACATCTTGTAATCTATCACCAGATCCTAGTCGCCGCAGGACAACACCTGTAGTACAAAACAAGAGCTTTGTCCTACCGTTTTGCTTGCTTTCTCCACGTATGGCATACCCTACAGAATCGTCTTCCAGCCGTTCCGCGGAAACCCGAGCAGCGACACCTAATGCAGAAAGCCTTCGAGGTTGAGTGACGATGATCGATGCTTCGGATCCTCGTCCTGCCAAAATCATGGAATCCAGGATGAACTGCGGAACTGAGCACGTATCAGATAAAGTGAATCAAGGGGCTGTAATATGACGTACGCTGTGTTGTTTTTCCACATCCTAGAGAGGATGTCAATACGAGACATCGCAATCAAGCTTGCCATACCAGTTTCTCCTACTACGACAACGCATCGATGCTGTTCAAGTAACTGGAGGAATTGAGCCTGTGCCGAGAATGCGGGCAGTTTCTTCCTTGGGGTCAGTATACGTGAATATTCTTCGCTTTTGCAAATAGCCATGAATTGTTCTTTGATTTGGGCATCCGTACGGTCTTCACGCTTTCTGGGTTGTCTTCTTCTCTGGTTTCGCGATCTCGTAGAAGGGGGAGCTGCAATATTTTCATCGTCAAACACTTCCGTAGAACGTTCTTGAGGCATCATGTGTTTCAACACAGTGGATATTTCCGGAGGACCGTTATCCTCGATGCTGGCCCATTCTTCTTCAATTACTCGGGCAGTACCTGTGATAAATGTTTCTCCCTCGTCGATCAGTTTCCCAGAGTGGAACGCAAGCAGCACAACAGAGAGTAAATGGAGTCGAATATATGCCGCTACTGATGGCGACGAGATAAACATAGGCGGCGGGACACCGTGGATAGGTAAGGACCGCTCGTCAGATAGCACAATGACGAGCTTCAAAGGAGCGACAGGAAGAGGAACGATGAGCTCCGAATCAGCTGTAAATCGTCCGCCAAAGGATTCGACCTCTTCTTCATCGATATTGACGTTATCTAAGCGGTTATCGTCCATGGTTTGATTAGTTTCTAGACCAATCAGCCGTCCGTTTAAAGCAGAAAGCAGGGATCCCCAGCCGTGCGGAAGAGTCGCGTCTGACAAGCACTCTTTCACAGCGTGCGCAGGCCATCCGCACTCCTTGACGGCCTTGTCCTCTAGCCAGCGCTGCTGCAGATCGTCACTACCCGAATGTGTGGATGTTACAAAGGACCCAGAGGAGTTCGCAGAAGGAACGAAGCGCTGTGGAAGGTCGCATTCGGGGATCTGAAGGACCAGATACTCGATGCATGCCTGCAGAGGCGGCAGGGTACTCAGGAGACTGGATGTTAGTGCAGAAGGCCGAGAGAGAGCAGTGACTGCTCTCTGAGCCTGAGCCGCGTTGAATCCGAGGGTACCCAATTCCTGTAGCACACGCGGAGTATCTTCTTGTCCGATAATATCTTCTTGCGACTCTCCAGATTCAGGGTGCAGAGATTGTACCTTTAATCGCATTGTGGAATGAGCATTTGTCTAAAGCAAAATATGCAGTTATTGAGCTACCTTTTTTATCTGAATCTCAACCAGGTCTCGTAGAGCGGTAGCCATTTTGGCTTCAGGAGCATTTTCAAATTCTCTTGAAATCGTCGGCCGGGAGCCTTGCCCTGAATCGCTTGTTCTCGTGCCAGCATTTGAAGCTGCCCTTCTTTGAGCAGCCGCTGCCTGGCGTTCCTCAACGGACTTCCGCGCCGCAAAGGGGTCGGCAGCATATACCCATCGTTGATGTTCAGGAGCGACTTTGTGTGCGGCAGCTAGCTCAGCCCAATATTCGCGAGGGCCAGGTGGGAGCACCCGATTCAGTTGAATTTCGTTGCAGAACTAGTAGGCGGGAGCGTCAAAGTCGATTTCATTGTATTAATATTCATGCCATCAAACATACTGACACGGTATAATGCATACGTTGCGCCCCAGTGTCGTGCTTCGAGTGCTGTGGGTCGGACATAGGGCGGGTGGGGCTCGAGTCGCACAGATTCTCTTTGAGAATCCTTCTTGTTCACTCTGCTGAGAGTTACAACAAAAGAGAACCCGTCTCCTTGTTTACGCTGCACACAGTGGGATTTGTCTTCGATGTGTGTGCTGATGCCAATGCAGACTGCACCAACTCACGGTATCAACTACGGGCTTTTCCCAGCCATTCTTCTGGCATCTAAATTGTGACAGTCACGGAATGGCAAAGAAGTCATAAGAGACAGGATAGTGTAAGAATATATGGTTGTACACAGTACCTTTCGTGAAGCAGGCTCAGAGGATATTTAGAACCTGGTGGGAACAGTGGCTTCTCCTCTGGAGCACCGGTCGCTGCAGCAGGCTGCTTTGACGGTTTTGATGAATTACCAACATTGCCAGACTTGACTATTCCTCGCTTAGGAGGCATCAGTTTGTTCAGTTCGATAGATTATGTAAGGCTTGTATGGGAACCTGCCCAGCGATCGGCGAGCGGCCGGGCGCTTGTCACGCCTTGCTCCTACGTCACGTCAATTGCTCAATGCCTGATGCAACTAATATCTCTGTTAGCACTAATACATATTCCTGCTGCACATCTGGCTATAATAATAGCTAGTACTGCTGTAAAATATGCAGAACACTGTCAAAGCATATCATAATTCTATCCAATATGGCCAAGATTGGACTGATGACCTCATGAATGGACACCAGGATCAATGAAGCCTTGAAGGACAACCTAGAGAATAGACCACATGTATTCCAGCTCTTATGCCAACAGCTCTGCACTCTCTCAGGCTTACATGATACATGCTAGGTTGACCTAGAAGAGCAGGTGGCTAAATCTGCATGGCCAGTCACAATATGGTCACATGGGGTCACATGGCGGTCACTGCCCGCGTTCTGGTTTTCTCAGGCAGACGCCCTAGATAGGCGCTTACCTCACTGCTTGCACTCCGCCATGTCCGATGCCGACCTCTACAATCTCGAATTTCTCTCGCTTGTCGCCAAGATCACTCAGGAACTAGACAACCATACTGGTATCAACGATAAAACACTCGCCGAGTTCGTGATTTCTCTACACGACGACTCCAAGTCATTGCCCGAGTTCAAGCAGAAACTCAAGGATGTCGGGGCGAACTTTCCTGATTCTTTCGTTGAGAACGTGGACCGTCTCATCCTGAACATGCATCCCAGGCACAAGAAGAAGCCTACCGCTGACGGCCAGTCGAGCACAGCCGAGGATGGTCTGGACGAGATGGACAAGCGGAAGCGCATGTTCCCTGGTCTCGCCTTGAAGGATCAGGAATGGCAACCCAGCATAACAAAGGATGCACTCATGAAGGAGGTGGACGATATGATGTCTCAGTTCGAAGGGGCGGCGAAGAAGGCGAGGGAGCGGCCTGTTGAGGACGAGCCCTCGCCAAAGCGGCAGCGGAGATCCCGATCGCGCTCACCTTCGTATCGAAGCGTGAGCCCACCTCGAGGCAGACTATATGGAGATAGAACAGACGATAGGCGAAGTAGAAATGGTAACCGCGGCCGGCCCCTCGATGAACGGCCCGTATTATACAAGATCTACGACGGTCGTGTCTCTGGTATGAGGGAGTTTGGTGCGTTCGTTCAACTAGAAGGTGTGGCGGGTCGCGCAGAAGGTGGGTTTATCGCTCGGTTCACCAGACTTGGTGGTCATACTACTGATGCTATTGTAATAGGTATGGTGCATGTCTCCAACATTCAACAAGGAGCACGCGCCAACTCGGCATCTGACTTGTTAAGCCGTGGGCAGTCCGTTAAGGTCAAAGTCATGAGCGTTGCCGGCAATCGAATAGGCCTTTCGATGAAAGACGTCGACCAGGCTTTAGGCCGCGACCTCACTCCGCACCTACGCATCAAGTCAGAGGCCGAGCTCGCAGAGGAGGAGCGCCTGCGTGCTGCACGCGGTGC
Source organism: Wolfiporia cocos (assembly GCA_029448655.1). Lineage (NCBI taxonomy): Eukaryota > Fungi > Basidiomycota > Agaricomycetes > Polyporales > Phaeolaceae > Wolfiporia > Wolfiporia cocos. The sequence goes on from JACCLO010000002.1 coordinate 980,296, forward strand.
CAATGCAGTACCACTCAACTCTCGCGGAGGTGGCAAGGACGAGGTGGTACGTTCTGCGAAACGATTGACGTCGCCAGAGCGTTGGGAAATCAAACAACTCATCTCTTCCGGTGCTATCGACGCCTCCGAATATCCTGAGCTCGACGAGGACTTCGCGAATCCCATGGCGCATGCAGAGGTCGAAGAGGAACTGGATGTTGAGATTCGAGAGGAAGAGCCACCGTTCCTAGCCGGTCAGACAAAGAAGACCCTGGATCTAAGCCCGGTCAAGATTGTCAAAGCCCCCGATGGCTCTCTAAACAGAGCTGCATTGGCAGGTGCCTCACTCGCGAAGGAGCGGAGAGAATTACGGCAGCAGGAGGCGAACGAGCAGGCAGACTCCGAAGCTCGCGACTTCAGTGCGCCATGGCTTGACCCGATGTCGAAAGAGAGCGACAGAATCTTTGCTCAGGATCTGCGCGGAAATCTCAGGGGCCAGAAAGCTGGGGAGCAGCCGAAGTGGAGGGAAGCCACATTTAACAAGGCGACAACTTTCGGCGAAATTACTACCCTCAGCATCCAAGAACAGCGAAAGAGCTTGCCTATATACAAGCTTCGAGAGCCGCTATTGCAAGCCATTCGCGAGGTACATAAAATATGAGCCCCTCAGCATATTGTACGGTACTAATGTCCCGTTAGCATCCAGTACTAATTGTCGTTGGCGACACCGGCTCAGGTAAGACGACGCAGATGACTCAATATCTCGCTGAGGCCGGATTCGCCGACAAGGGCAAGATTGGTTGCACACAACCCCGACGTGTCGCTGCAATGTCAGTCGCCAAGCGTGTTGCTGAGGAGGTGGGTTGTCGCCTTGGCCAGGAGGTGGGCTACACAATTCGTTTCGAGGATTGCACAAGTCCCGAGACGCGTATCAAATATATGACGGACGGTATGCTTCAACGTGAATGTCTGATTGATCCCGACGTCAGTGCATACTCGGTTATCATGCTGGACGAGGCGCACGAGCGAACCATCGCCACTGATGTCTTATTTGGTCTTCTGAAGAGTGAGTTACTTGTTATTTCTTATGGCAAAATTCTCACTACTCATATTACATTACAGAGGCCATCAGGCGACGGCCCGACCTGAAGCTCATTGTCACTTCGGCCACCCTTGACGCTGAAAAATTCTCAAAATTCTTCTTCGGCTGTCCCATCTTTACTATTCCCGGCCGCACATACCCCGTCGAGATCTTGTACACGAAGGAGCCGGAAACGGACTACCTCGATGCTTCCCTCATCACTGTCATGCAGATTCACTTGTCGGAGCCGCCCGGTGACGTTTTACTATTCTTGACTGGACAGGAGGAGATCGACACAGCATGCGAGATTCTCTACGAGCGTATGAAGGCTCTGGGACCTAAAGTTCCAGAGCTCATCATTCTGCCGATCTACTCTGCGCTCCCGTCGGAGGTTCAGTCGAGGGTTTTCGAGCCTACTCCTCCGGGTGCCCGCAAAGTTGTGGTGGCGACAAACGTAGCGGAGACCAGTCTCACGATCCCTGGAATCTATTACGTGATTGACCCTGGCTTCTCCAAGCAGAATGCATACGACCCTCGTCTGGGTATGGACTCGCTCATTGTCATGCCCATTTCGCAGGCGCAAGCACGACAACGCGCAGGCCGTGCGGGTCGCACCGGGCCCGGAAAGTGCTACCGTTTGTACACGGAAGCGGCTTTCCGCAACGAGATGCTTCCCAACTCTATCCCGGACATTCAGCGAACGAACCTAGCGACCACGATTCTGATGCTCAAGGCGATGGGCATCAACGATTTGCTCAGCTTCGATTTCATGGACCCGCCGCCCGCACCGACGATGTTGACCGCGCTCGAATCGCTCTACGCGCTGTCGGCGTTGGATGACGAGGGGCTCTTGACGCGGCTGGGCCGGAAAATGGCGGACTTCCCCATGGAACCACCGTTGGCAAAAATGCTAATCGCGTCGGTGGAACTAGGCTGTTCCGAAGAAATTCTCTCAATCGTCGCCATGCTTTCAGTACAGAGTGTATTCTACAGGCCTAAGGAGAAACAAGGCCAAGCGGACTCGAAGAAGGCAAAGTTCCACCAGCCTGAAGGCGATCACCTGACGCTTCTTACCGTTTACAACGGGTGGAAGGCCAGCAACTTTTCGAATCCTTGGTGCTACGAGAATTTTATCCAAGCGAGAAGTATGAGGCGGGCGCAGGATGTACGGAAGCAGTTGCTTGGGATCATGGATCGGTATGTTCTCTGGCTTGCTCGGTCGTTTGCCAATTCGGCGTTACTCACATCTAGCCATCCGCTAGCTATAAACACGACATCATCTCCGCGGGACGAGATTACATTCGCGTTCGCAGAGCAATTTGTTCCGGTTTCTTCCGTAATGCTGCGAAGAAGGACCCGCAAGAGGGCTACAAGACGCTCGTGGAAGGCACACCAGTGTATATTCACCCATCCTCTGCGCTCTTCAACAGGAATCCGGAGTGGTGTATATACCACGAGTTGATCTTGACCACGCGGGAGTACTGCCATAACGTCACGGCGATCGAACCCAAGTGGCTAGTGGAGGTCGCGCCGCAATTCTTCAAGGTCGCCGACGCGAACAAGATTAGTAAACGGAAGAAGCAAGAGAAGATCGAGCCTTTGTACAACAAGGTACGCTCCCGTGTATATGTAACGTGGTTATGACCGGCTAACACCATTTTAGTACGAGAAACCCGACGAGTGGCGACTGTCCAAAGTCAAGCGCAGTGCCCGGTCGGTATGTGCTCGGTGTTTTACTCGCAGCTGTCAACGTGTTGCTGACTATTTCTGTACAGAGTCAAACATTCGGCTAAGAGTTCAGATCGTGGTGTTTATCGTGTATTGCTACGTCATATAGCTCAGCTGTATACATATTCTGGGTATTGTTCAACTGCTTTTTCTTCCACCGTGCGTCACATGGTCGGCGATCGCAGAGCTCCGTGGCGATTGTGATGAGGTTGACGGTGGCGCGTACAGGTGTAAGCCCGGTGAACGAGGTCAGAGAGTGGCGTCTGTCTTTGGTTGACGTTGATCGGTAGTTTGCCAGAGCATCTGAGGGTAATGGTCTCAGCCAAACAATTGTACCTGTGAAAACAAATGTACTTACATCAGCTGTACATGCGCGCGGGGTAGTCCAATATTGCGAACAAGAGTACTGGTCTATCCCACGAATCTTAAAGCGTCTGCGTTGACATAGTACTTCGCGACCTCACCGGCCTTCGACGGGGGTGCGGTGGGATCGGGAACGAGCATGAATGTTTGGGAGAACGCTCTGGGCTGGTCATCAACCGATTTGCTGTTTCCGGGCGGCCTACGGCCATACGCGACCGTACCTGAGACTGTGATCAGGAGATTAGGTGGTTGACTGCCTGTAGATGGTGTCGGCGCGGAGTAATGAGCATAATCTGAAACGGCCGACCTGGAATAGGGTGGCAATCGAAACATTGCACCTCATGCCTAGTCGGAGGCATGGCGCCAACGAGCTCCCGAACTCCATCGGAACCTTGAAACGGCTTCCCGTTCCATGTCAGGGACGAGGTAGGGCGGTAGAAGTTGGGCAGATCATCCACGCGGGTGGCAGAATCATAGGTCGAGTAGTAGAGGTGTGTGAAGTTGTCAGCAGCGCGAGCGGCAAGTTCAACACTGTCGGATTGGAGCAGAAGGTGAACATTTCAACTACGTAGGTTGTCAAAATACATCCAGCTTACTCGTTCGCTGAAAGAGTAGTCATATTTGGGTAACGGCTGTAATGGTGGTTGTGGCTGATTCCAAGTTTCTAGCCGACGCGTGACGTAACGCGCTTCACGCTTCTGTCACGTCTTGATGTTGCTCGCTTTGATGTTGCTTTCAACTTGATCTCTCATGCACAACCGATCACTGGCGCAGAACAAATACAGCAAGTTGCAGTAAACTACAGAAGGCTAGGCTATTACTACCGATACATATTATAGATCGCAGTCCGACTTAAGCCAGATTAATCAACAAGGATTCTGCATTCGGTCTCCAATCCAGTAGTCCATTCAAACGGCTCCTCGGACGCATCGTCGGCGCGAAATGCCATCGTGCTCTGTTCCCAAGCTCGCATACCATGTCTCTGGGCCCTATTGGATTTGCATCAGCTCTTTGCGCTCACTTTTGTCATGCGCCACCGACCTGCCGATTCTTCAGTCTGAGCTTCTTGATGCGTCTGGCGATCCACTCTGCCGAGGTAGAGCCGGTGTCATACTTGCCCTCGGGTGCTTGCAGTACTGTTCTTGCGATCATTTCGCTCTCCTCCCAGAGTGCGCGGAGGACAACGGAGTCTCGTGGCCGCGTAAAGAACGCAATTGAGTACCTTTCGAACTGCGACTGCGCTCCCGGGGGCGGCCTTACAGCGTGATTAGCTTGATGCGGTAAGCGAATTGCCATTTCAACTCACATTACGCGATGCAGGCTCGATCGCAAAATCCCACCGCTGAACAGAGCCAAGGCGTCGCCGACATTACAAATCGCGTGTCCGGGCAGAGGCTGTGTCTCCACATCAGCGGGTGCACCTTAGGTATGCCGTAAAACCTACCTTGACATAGAGCCACTTCTGCGTGCCTGGTGGCATGACCTGCAACCCGCCCAAGCGGTTGTGCAGGAAAGTCTGGGTTATTCTCATGAGCAATCTATTAATCTTCCCTCGAAGCTTGCGCAAACGTACCAGCGTGCCAAAATCCGTGTGCTCGCCCACGCCAGTCGACGATTGGCGCGGGGGAGTTTTAATACAGCGAGCTTCGCTTCCACATGGCTCCTCGGTAGAGTGCAGCTGCGCCAATGCGCCCTGCGGCAAGCCAAGCTGCCGCTCGAATATAGCGAGGATCGTGTTGTTTACCTGCATGGATTTGCGGACGAATGGAATAATGGTGTCCTCCATGTGCGCGTTGACGGTCGAGGGGTAAGTGCGGTGGGTGGGGTGTGGCCAAGACAGCACATCGTCCTGCGCGATGTTTAGGAACTCGACGTTGTCCCGCGTGCCGTTGGCGTCGGTTTGGATTGTCCCTCGGGCTTTGTACCTGGGGGGTTGCATTTAACGCGTGTGCGAAGCCAGACGGACGACAGGTGCGCGTACCCAAAGGAATTGCCGTTATCGCCTTGCTCGAATTTCATGAGCTCGTCCAGGGGAAGGTCGAGGGTCTCCGCGCCCATGTCAAACATCTGATCCACTTCCCATTCGACACCATGGTTCTTTAAGCTGTACGCGAGCAAGAGGGGGTCAATATATCACGTCGGGAGCTGACTGTGGCGCGCGGGACGGGACTCACTACCAGAACCCGAGCTCGGTCCCCGCCTTCCACAGGGCGTCAACCTCGTGTCGGTCGCCCTGTGCTAGGAGCTCGCAGTCGATGACGACAAGAGGGTGGGTGGGGACGTCGTCCGGGAAGGGTGCAGCAGCGGTGGTGAGGCCAGGCATGTCACGATGGGTCGGAAGGTTTTAGGTAGCTGGCCTGCAGCAAACTGCAGCCTTCCTTTTATCATCCTCCGGGACCCTGCCGGAAAGACAATATACTAGCCGCCTGCTGTGGCTTCGGCCTTGCGCGGAGCGAATGTCGTACGCTAGCCCTGATGGAGGCAAGCGAATGACATTTCCTATTCGATCGTTGGTGCAGTGATAGTCGCCGATCCAGTTCGGCCATCCATGCTGTACTGCTCCTTAGTCCTGGAATCCCCCTCGTTCGGTCCCGCGCGCCAAAGTGATGCGGTGTCTACAGCACGCTACAACGGCGCTTCATCTTTGATCGTCCAAAGTAACCGGTCCACGTGTCGGATGACGTGCGGTATCAACATGGAGAACTTGTGAAGGTAGACTATCAGTAGCCATCTTCACAAAGATACCGAGGCCCTCTCCGTCTGACGCTTGGGGCATCCCGTGTACCTGCAGACCAAACTCAGGAACGCAGCATCACATCACGGTAGATTTGTGCATGAGACAACCCAGGTCTGCCAAGGTCAGTGCTGGCTGTATGGGTAATTTTTAGGTTAGGTCACCATTCGGGAATTAGATAAACCCACTCGACATCGCCATGGACATCTAGATGGACAGCTGACCAAGTCATTCTCCGCATGGAAGTGTATGAATGCAGTAGCCTGAATGGAGAGTACGACGCCACAGTCGGAACCGATGCTGTGTGGTCTCTTTTCGTTTGCAACCTGAAACGGCGCGATGTCGTTGAGATTGGATCTTAATGTGACACACTAGAGGCCGCAGGAGACGTAACCTTGTCATTGGTCTCATCACCAGACAGCTGCAATGATATCCAGGGCGACGTTGATCTCAAAGCTCCCGCATGCAAACGCCAACGCTAGTTATATGCGCTATGATTTAGACAGCGCTCATCTCGTCCGTATGAAATTCGGAGATCTGGACGACATAATCATAACTTATTGGGACATACCGGCATGCTATGCAAGTCATACAAATGTCATAGCCGGCTGTGGTGGCTGCGCCCTGCCGCAAGCTATGTAGGGTCCGGGTCAATAAGCGACGGAAATTGGGGTGCAGACGAACCATTTCGAGCAATTACAATCACAGGCGTCAAGTCGCACCTGCCGTACGCGTGCGGCCCCGTGTGTGTGCGCTACACGCAGAATTCGGCCGCACCGGTGGGGCGATCTTCGTCAAGATGCCTCTGCAAGCCGCCCACCTGACCAATGAACACGCGATGAGCGTGGGCGCCCCGAGTTTCTGTACGCTCTGGCACCGGCAGTTGTTTAACCGGGAATGTGGCCGGTAGCGTGCGACGATGGTCACCGATGCGTGCGCTTATCGCGCAACTTGTCAAGTTTACGTCCTGCGTGGATTCCGTCTGCGTACTCCCGAGACGGTCGGGTCATTCATGACGCGCACAAGAGAGTTCTACCTAACGCGTGTTCCACATGCCTGGAAGTGCAGCTACAGTGACTCCAGGCCAGACGGTTCTGATCACATAGGAACATGAACCGTGAGGTGCCCAGTCTGAGGTGTCAATCGATGTCGGTGTCAATCGATCCGTGGAGTTGCGATATGGCTGTAGTTTGTCGAAAACGGGCTACTGAAGCAGACGCGCGCGTCGCAAGATGATCTATACGCAGCCGCGATTCAAACCCATATACGCGATACGAGATGTGAGCGGCTACTCAAGTACTCACCTGTCGCGGTTTAATTAATGGCTTAGCTTCCACTTGAAATCTTCTGCTCGCGAGTAAGCAAGTACCGAGAGGCATGGATTGCATGCGTATTGAGAGTAATATAGAGACTATTGAAGAAGCGATCTTCTTAAGGGGTTCTCGACCTAGACGCTTGATGCAATGTCCATCCAGCATGAGGGAAGGGTTCGCGGGAGCTGCGGCCAGTTCTGCGACTTCCAATGTAATTGCATCGTGCACTTAATATCCGAACAGACCCCCGTCGGAACTTTGTGGCATCCTGCAGGATCGATAGCTTTCATTTTATGGACACAGAGCACTCCAGAGCGATACCGACAAACCTCTACAAAGTCTGCACAAATGCGACCATAATCATGCGACAGCTGCTTCGCGATATCCTGCTAGAGGTGAATTTGAGCGAATGCGGCGATACGGTGATGAGTTCCGCGCGCCACAACCTGAGTCGCACGTACACGTGATTGAGCAGCCACTCGCGACTCCGCGGTCGTTTCACACAGTCTCTCTCTGAGTTCTGCTCAAGGCTGTTCGTCTCTTCGCTGATCTTCGGACGCGCCTGGAACGTGGTCACTCCATCAGCCAAACCTTTGCCCGACAGTGTCTTTCCCTGAGCGGCCTGCCTCACTTCCTTCCACGACCGATCCGCGGCGTCGGTCTGCTCGTGTTGTGCCCAAAGTCGTGATTCGGTACATCTAGTCCAACATACGGCCTTGTATGCCATTTAGAACCGCGCTGAAGTAATCTCTATCCGAAGCATCTTCTGTGGTATTAGCGGACGATGTGGGAGCGCACGCTGCAGGATCTAATTCGGGGGTTGCGCGCGAACAAGAAGGATGAGGCCAAATTCATAGCACAGGCGATTTCTGAGATCAGGCAAGAGGTCAAGAGCAAGGATATGGAGCTGAAGGCAGGCGCTATCCTGAAGCTAACATATGTCAGTTTCCAAGAGCGTCGGTGCGCGACTTCTGGCGCAGATGCTAATGCAGCTGCACTCAGCTAGACATGATGGGTTACGACATGAGTTGGGCGTCATTTCACGTCGTGGAGGTTATGTCCTCGCCGCGCATCCACCTGAAGAGCGTCGGGTATCTCGCCGCTACACAGTCCTTCCAGCAAGATACAGATGTTCTGATGCTGACTACCAATCTCTTAAAGAAGGCATGTCATCTTGTCTGGTTGGGGCAATAGACGATGTGACAAGATCCACAGGACCTAAGTTCGAAACCTGAGGACGTTGCTATTACTTTGAACGGCCTCTCTCATATCGTTACCCCGGACTTAGCGAGGGACTTGTCCCAGGACTTGATATCGATGCTCAATCACTCACGACCGCACATCCGGAAGCGGGCGGTAATTGCGCTGTACAAGATCCTCATCAAATACCCGGACGTTATTAGCTACGGTATGAGCAGATTGAGGGACAGACTCGAGGACTCCGATCCTGGTAGGAATATCTTGGATGAGCACAGTTGGCGCCATCAGAGTTCATTAATTCAACAGGAGTTGTTGCTGCTACGGTGAATGTCCTTTGTGAGCTGGTTCATCGAAGTCCCAGAGACTATCTACCGTTGGCGCCTCAGCTATTTCACTTGATGACCACATCATCAAACAACTGGATGCTCATCAAGATCATCAAGTTGGTGAGTGCTTGTATCAATCTTCCCTATACAGATTATCTACCCCGAACCCCCCGTACAGTTCGGAACCCTGTGTCCCCACGAACCCCGGCTTGTGAAGAAGCTACAACCGCCAATCACTGAGCTGATATCGACTACCCCCGCTATCTCATTACTGTACGAATGTGTACACACATGTATCATCAGCGGAATGCTACAAGGTACCGCGGGCAGCGCTCTCGCGAGAATGTGTGTGACCAAACTGGCCACATTCCTGCAGGACCCTGACCAGAACCGTAAGTAGATGCACCCTTACTTAGGCGCCATCATATGCATTATTGTTCATCTACACAGTGAAATACATCGCACTTCTTGCGATGGTCAAGATCGTACCGACACACCCGGAGCTTGTGGCTGAATATCAAGACATGATCATTTCCAGCGTTGATGATCAAGACGTCAGCATTCGCATGCGCGCACTCGATTTGCTCTCTGCTATGGTAATTATTTGCATATGACCTTTTGCTTTATTGTGCTGAGCCAATATCTGCTAGGTAAGCCGCCACAATCTGCAGCCTATTGTGCAGCAGCTCCTGTCACACCTCGTCCGTCCGGACTCCGCTTCCCTGCCCTCCGCCGCGCAAACTCTTTCCCAGTATAGTTCGCCTACGAGCCCCACCCCACGCACGTCAAATGCACCCTCACAATCCCCCGCGTATCGCCTCACGCTCGCGCTGCGGATTCTCGCGCTCGGTTCGGCCGAAACGTACGACAATGTCCTCGACTTCGAATGGTACCTCTCCGTACTCGTTGACCTCGCATATGTCGCCGCCGTAGATGTTGGGGCTCTCATCCGTGACCAGCTGGTAGACATCACGGGTCGCGTCAGGGGCGCTCGACGCTACGCTGTACAGCTCATGGTACGGGTGCTCTCGGACGACACGTTCCTCGCTAACGCCCCCGAGCCGGGCGGGTGCGCGGAGGTGCTTTGGGCTGCCGCGTGGATATGCGGGGAGTACTGCGGGTAGGTCGAGTCTCGCGGCGTTGTCTTTCTTCTCTGTGCAATTCCAACTGAGGTTACTAGGGAATTGGCCGAGCCGCAGAAGCTGTTAGCTTATCTGCTGCAGCCGGGTATCGCAGCCCTCGAGGCCGAGACCGTTGCGGTCTACCTCCAGGCCGCGACGAAGGTATTCGGACACTGGGCCGCCGAGCAGGCCGACCGATGGGATGATGACGACCAACCCAAGGTAAAGAGCGTAGTCGACATGGTCCTCGAGCACACTGGCGCATTCGCCACGAGCGCGGCGATTGAAGTTCAAGAACGTGTAGGTGCTTGAGCCTATCGGACTGTTCACCTTCAGCATCTGAGGGTGCCGCTATTTTAGGCCGCAGAGATGTTGAACCTGTTCACGTTCATTCGGGCGGATCTCAATGCGTACCGACTTAGGTCTGGTTTGGGGGAGGCAGAGTCAGGTGCTGTAGGCTTAGAGCAAGGCGCGGCGGATCCCGGCTTCCCAAAGAGCCTGTTTTTGATTCGCCCGCTATTCGCTGCGTACGAGCTGAACGCCGTCGCTCTCCACGCACAGGCGAGCGTACCTATCCCAGAGGGCCTCGATCTCGATGCGTGGATCGTGCTACCTCCAAAGGAACAAGGGGACGCGATTGAATTGGACGGGATGGAGCAGGTAGAGGAAAAAAAGACGAAGCGCAGCAAGAAGGGCAAGGAAAAGGAGACGAGGGGGGCGAAGAGCAAGGGCAAAAAGAAGCGCGACAGGGACGAGAACGAGAGCGGCGATGCCATTGCATCGACCGTGCCTCCCCCAGAAACAGAGGAGGAACGAGCCGAACGCGAGCGCGTATGTCTGTTGCTGCTTACTCACGTCCTCTCACTGATCACACCCCCAGCGTAAAGCGGAACGGTTGGAACGGCTGCGCGACGACCCATATTACCTCATAGACGACCGGCCGTCGCTAAAGCAAACCTCCGTGAATGATGTTGACGCCATTCCTGTCGTCAGACTAGACGACCTGCCACCGCCTGTTCTTGGTAAGCTCGCATCTAAAGTAGCGGCGCGATTTAGGGGCTGATAGGTGATTTAGCGGGGAATTCGCAGATTCCAAGTCTCCGTAGCTCGTCCTCGCCAGGTACGCCGCAAACCTTCATCATCGACAAGACGGGCGAGATGCCCACGGGAGCGGACTCGGCGGCAGTGCCTGGAGTGGTGGATATAGGAAGCTCAAGCCCTAGCCCAAGCCCATTCAATGATGGCGCCACAAGTGCTGTGCCGCCGCTATTCTTCAACCAGTACGAAACGCAGGACGAAATCCCTCGCACTGCAACGCCACCGCCAATAAAGGTTACAAGGGCGAAGAAGAAAGCCGGGGGAAAGAAGAAACGGACACTTAACGTCGATAACGCTAGTCCTTTAGCAGAGTGATCATACAGGATGGATTGAATTACTTGCACGATGCCCTATGCATAAGGTATATGATGAGATAGGAATGCGTTGCTAACGATGAGTGACTGCAAGATAGCAAACGGGTTATACAATGCGGCGCAGGTATGGAGCAAGCTGCATGACTAGATGTGCGTGGGGGAAAGTGTCGGTGGGATGCATGTCAGGTATAGGCGGGGAAGGGAGAGGATACATGGCAGGTGGGCGAGCCGCTCGGGTACAACCCCCTCATCGGTCATCCTCCACATGCTCGACAGAGTCCACTATCTCGTTAATGAGCTCCATGGTCACCCCGGGTATAATGCGTTCCGCTTCAGTAAATGCGCGCTGAAGGGCGCTGAGGGCGACCCGGGCTTCTTGGGTTGAAACACGGGGGAAAAGCTGTGACAAAATCGGCGCGGTCAGCCGCCGCAAAACCGTCGATCTCGTAATGCTTACCGAGGCAATGGCTGGTAAGACAACCGAGTCGAGCATAGTCGTGTCCGGTAGCTCGTCATCCACAGCGCTCGGGTGGCGCACTGCACCCCCGGACGCAGCAAATGCCTCGCCGTCGGGGTCGTCAAAGTCGTCATAATCGTCAGACGGCTGACGCGTGCTTCCCGCGGGCGTGCCATTTCTGATCGTCGCCTGCTTGTCGAACTTCTTGGCCGCGGGCGACGTTGGCGCGACTTGGGTCCTACTACTGACAGAGGTCGCCTGTGAGGACAGTGAAACATCCCTACGGCCGGACGGCGTCGACGGCGAGGTCGCCGTGGGCGAGTCATCTACCCGCGGTGCGCCATTCATCTCCCAGGTCAGCGGGGGGCCGGACACCTGGATCGGGTTGGGCTGAGCGCGCCCGACGGTGAGCGCGTGACGGACGGTGCCGAAGTCCCAGAGGTCTTCTGGCTCACTGTTGGCGCTGCACGGGAGTATCAGCCGATGGGAACACGGCCGGCGGTGATGCTACATCGCACGTACAGATCCTCGACCTGCTGCCGCTCTTCTTCCTCCACACGCTCGCCCCCCTCGGCCTTCCAACGCTCGTGCCGCTCAATGAGTTCTGTCAAGTAGCTCGTCTTCTTAGCCATACGGACGAATTTGTGCTTGAGCAAGTCCCGCGCTGTTGGACGCTGTATGCATGACGAGTAAGTGCACCGCTTGGCAGGTACAGCGGGATGACATACGTCTCGAGGATCGCGCTGCAGACAGCATGAAACAAATTCCCGGAACAGTTTAGAGAACGGCCCCTCCAGACTCGGGGGTGGGTTCTTGGGAATCAGGAACAGGACCTAGCGGATACGTCGGTGAGCTGCAACTCTACTCGTAATCATATCAAGGCGCATGGGCTGTGGTGCGCACCTTCATTGGGTGCAGCTCCGCATACGGCGGCTCTCCCTTGGCTAGCTCAATTGCTGTAATACCTAAACTCCATATATCCGCCTTATGGTCGTATCCGCTCTGCTTGATGACTTCTGGCGACATCCAGTACGGCGTGCCGACGAACGTGTTCTTCTTCGCGGACAGAGTGCCCGACAACTGGCCAGAAACACCAAAATCGGCCAGCTTGACATCGCCGTTAGCAGATAGCAGGATGTTAGCGGCTGTTTACGAAAGGGAAGGTGGCATCAACGCCGTCAGCTGGGAAAATACGGCCAATGCTCGCACGATGGGCTACCTTTAATGTCGCGATGCAGCTTGCCCTCGGTATGCAAGTAATCCAAACCCTTCAGAAGCTCTCGAACAATAATGGCGATGTATTCTTCTCGGAAGACACCCGGCTTCATCTGTTGTTGAGGGTAAGTGTGCCTGACCGAGAACCACCGAATATTCCCTCACCAAGTCTGAGCAGGACCCGCCAGAGCAATATCTGGATAGAAAATCAGATAACCATATGGCGTTGCGTGCGGCAGCCAAACATACTCCATAACAATCCATAAATGAGAACCCTTGAGATACGATCCATGGTATTTAGTCACATGAGGAGAGTCAAGTTGTGAGAGAATCTGAATCTCCTGCTGGATATCCTCGATCTCGTCTTCTGCGCTTTCCAGGTCAATAATCTTGATAGCAACGGTCTTTTGTGTCCGCTTGTCGTATCTGTACGTCGGAACATGAGCGCGTTCGTCCGTTGCCTAAGAGACCGTGACGTACCCCTTGTACACCTCTCCGAACGATCCTTTGCCTGACCGGAGATAGTGAGCATTACGCACACATCGCGGTGCACATTCCCATAAAGTGCAGCGTACCTATCCTGTCCTGCTTGACATAGAACTCCTCGGGATCCTGATGACGCGATTCCTGCGTGCGATCCACCGTGCTCGTCAGAGGACGCGTCGATCGCCTTCATCTGCGGGCGAACTCACCATGGCTGACTTTCACTCCGTTCGAGGCCCTCGGGTAGATCGTGCAAGGCCGCGTTAGGATCGTCGAACGAGCTAAATGAGATAACCGGGCGACCTAGTCAAATAGAACGAGCGGAAGTGTTGATAGCACCGCGTTCGCGCTCAGAAGAGAATGCAATCGAGACAAGAAGATATTACCTTTCGTAAAGGCAGAGCGCCAGCGGTCGAGGAAGAGAGAGAGAAGGAAGAGGGCGTTGTGGCAGTCAGCCGCCAACGATATCGCGATCAGGGCCAGGACATACCAGGACCTCGAAACTCCAATGAAATAATCGCGATTTATTCACCAGATCTGATTCGCTCGCGCTGGTGACGCTATATAATCCGATAGGTACTCTTCAAAGCCATCTCGAGCTCGATAACATAGATTAATCCTTCGTGCAAGCAATCACTAAAATCACAGAATATCCGGGGGAGTTCGGGGTCCCACCCTGCTAGCTAAAGCCTCGAGGCGCACCTTTCCTCATCCCAACCACCTTCATAAGGCGCATCGGCGTTCCGCTGACGCGTTTTCTCGCGTCAAACCGTTATAAAACCACTTCGTGACGCAAGCACTCTCATAGCTGGGCGAGAACGCCGTCTTTCCACGAGCGATGCGTCTCCTCACAGAGCCAAACGGCCTCATGATGATGTAATCGACTTGGCAGACGACGAAGAGACATTGGAAGTCGTCCTGGCCAAATTTAGGCACCGAAGAAGAGCGAAGCACTTGCCAAGCGTAGGCTGAATGGGACGACGAAGTAGGCTCTAGCGGTTCAGGCATCAATGGCCGCAATCAAGACGAGGAACCTATGAGTGTTGGTGAAGACGATGAGGCCCTTGCAAGGCGGCTTGCAGCAGAATGGAATGCTATTGACGCGCCTTCGCAACATACATTACCAAGTTCAACGCGATCAATTGTGAGTTCTGCCAATAAGGGGGAATCCAAAGCCAGGCCACAAGTTGACACCCCAACTGTGAGGCCCAATGTATCCCGGAATTCATTCGTTGGAATGAATAGATGCGGGTGTGACAAGATACTGGACTTTCCCCGTGGTTATGTACGTTATGCTAAGTTCAATATATGCGCGAATAGCCTTGTTCTCAACACTGCCTAGGTTATGTTTGATACACAACTTCTCCCTTTAAGTCTACTGTTCCCGCTTCATATATACCGCGACCCATAGAAGAAGAACCACTATCGCAGCTGCATGAAATTCGTCCTATGCTCTGCCAAATGCTAAGGCAAAAGTTGCAACGACGCATGTCCCGTCTTGACTTGCTGCACCGAAACTCGAGCGGTTGCTCTCTTTTGGTGGTTTCGATCGCGAATATTTCGGGGAGCGCGCGACATCCGATGCACGTGCAAAGGCCGCCACTGCGAAGAACAGGTAAGGTCGGATCTGGTGGCCCAGGTAGGACCGGGTACTCAGCGGGGCACATGAATTCGTATGCATACCGGAAAGGCGGGGGCCGCAGAGACAGTAGAACCACAGGCTTTTCCCATTCGGACACCCTTACTTCGCACTGGGACTAGATTATCATGCGTGTTGCGACCGTCTCGCTCGCTGTTCTGGAGCACATCTACGACATGCTCCCTTATGCGTCCATCACAGATTTGATGAGGGCCTCTCAGCTGCCGCAGCGACTTCTTTACGGACTGGATAGCACGCAGCGAGGTCTATCAAGACATGCTAGCGTTGCTGATACGACTGGCCAATTGCAAGCTGACATTTCAGGTACCCCCGCTACGGAGATCGGGTTGATGCCAATTCACTGCTCGTTGGCCAGCGACACGAACTGCAGAAGAGGATGTGGGTCAACGGTGACATCGTCTGGCTCAGTCCACTGATATGAGCAGGAGCGGTAGATCTGCGCCTGAGCTCGTGCGCGCAACGTCGCTCTTCGCGCACTTCCGGAAGCTCCCGAGGCAGTGCGAGCCATTCCTAGCGGATGCATCAACCATGTTTGAGAGCGGTAACGACGACGTGGTCAAGGATGATGTTGCGGACACGATGCTACAGGTGACGTTGCTCCTGTGGGAACATCATCGCCACACGCGACAACATCGGGCGCGCGATGTGCGTGCTAGGGATGGACCCCGCGGACGTGCAGGATACAAATGCTGACGATGAGCCACAGAAACAATCTACAATTGTGTCTTCTCCACCCCTGGCCCAAGACCCTGCAATAGCCTCAAGCAGGAAGGCAAGAGACCAGGCAGGAACAAGGGCCCGAGGGCCTGGATGGAGAAGAAGTACGCGCGTGCACGCGTGCGACCAGCTAGCCGTTTAACACGCCATGCTCTTACAGCCGAAGCCGGACGGAGAGGGGCCAATGTATCCGTGCTTCAAATAAACGGCGGAGCTCGTCCGGACGGCGGGTGTGGTGCGGGAACCGAAGAACCGTCGGCATGCCATCAAGGAGCTCGCAGTCATGGTTGCCAGCCTCCTCCAGGCGTGTGGATGCGCGTGGACGATGTACGTAACAATGCGATGTGTGTGTTATCTCTGTTTCCGCCAGACGTGGTTCACTGTGAGAATGTCGTCGCAACAACATGATGATCGTAGGGCCGGAGGGAACGCAGTACGCTGGCGGATCGTCCGTGTTTGACTGCTTTATCCCGCTCGAATTCCCGCACAAGCCTCCGCTCATGCACTTGCGCACGACTGGCAATGACCCGGACTTGTACAACAACGGGATGATCTGCTGGGGACATGGCCTGGGCGGGGCGTTCCCTGGTGATAACCAACATCGCCATGCAGACGCCATGCACGTATGCCAAACAGGCCTGAGGAACGGTGGCCGTCGAAGTCAACGCTGCTGCAAGTAGACGTTCAACATCTAGAGCTTGATCCTCGTTGATATGACATATTTCTATTAATCGGTCTATCTTTGATATCTTTCCTGTTGGAAGTTTGAACTTCGGTCAAGCGAATCCCAATGACCAGATAAACATACATTACAACCGTGATATCTCGGTGCAGGCCGTCCGACGGGTCGTGGTAGAGTGATTCAGGGACGAGCACAAGGATGGGATCTGGGTCGTGAGTGTACCTTGAGTTTGTCCTATAACGAATGTATCGACTACATTGAATGTAGGACGTCATTCGCTCGCACTTGACTAGCTCGACTCTTCGCAAAACCTAAGGATACACAAATCGTGAATGATGAGCATGTTCATGCTTCACTATCTTCAATAAGCTGAGTAGATTATGATCGCACGACATCGAAGAGTGGACCGCCGAACAACCGTAGATTGGAAGGTAGGCGTACTCGCGGAGTAGGATAAAGGTATCAAAAAGATACAGGCTTGGACGGCAGATCGGAAGGATAGCATGGGAACTAAATACAGATGCAGCAGATATTCTGTTCATTCGGTCATTCATAACCAATGTTCTCCATATGTATAGTCATGTACAATACCACACGCTTTGATCTTTCCCATCATAGCACGCAACAGGGTCCACACTTCCATTCACTATACGTACTTGCGGTGTTCCTGAGTATTCCACGATGATATAAGCATCGCCCTGTACGTTCAGATTGTGGAACGCACCGGTGCATGGTCTGTCTCGTGGTCTACATGCACGAAGGCACGCTCGACGTTCGGTAGCACCTCAATCTTGTCTTGGAGTTGCTGGCTAATGTCGTGTGCTTTCCATAACGGCGTGCTCGCGTCCATAACGACGTCTATCTCTACATAATATTCCTGCATAAGATTTCAGCATTGAGGCGCTAGGAAGTCCCATGTGATACGCACAGGTCCGCTCTACGGTCTTAAAAGTCAGAGCCGGCTCTGAAGATGGTACGGCTATTAATACGTACATGATATGCCCTGACGGTGTCAATCTGCTGGATTTCGTCGCTGAACGTCATCGCCTTGTATACGAGCAGCTGCATGAAGTCGTGCGGTGCAGACTTGCCCGCGAGCAGCTCAAACTGCTCGTAAATCGTGCGGCCCCAGGCAAGCATGACGACTACAGCGATCTGAATAGAGTTTAATACATATGCTGGGTGAGATGGTGAACACGAACTATAATGGCACCCATAGGGTCCAGCCCTAGATTGAGTAGGTCAACTCCACTGTAGATCAATTGGGAAAGTGTACGGTGCATACACCAGACCCATCTACTTCCTCCTGCAGACATGAGAAGACCTGTTGTCCAGAATGGTATCGGCAGTGAGGAATTGCTCCTTATCGTAATGTGTCAGATCCACTGCTCACCGAAGCCATTGACGAAGATATCGTTACGGTGGTCTTCCCAAAGCACGTGCACCTGGCTAGACTGCTTACGCAACGAGAGACAATAGAAGAACAAAAGGATCTTCACGCCTGATATATTGCGTCAACATGGGCCGAGTCTGTTGAAGCGTCCTACTCACCAAGTGCCGCGCCGACAGCGACGATTGATGGGATGTGGAACTTGTCGGTGTCTGTGCCGCCCTTGTGCGTGATCATCTCCTGGACCGACTCGACGATGACAACGAGGTTCACGGAGCTCATCCTGCAATATTATCAACAACAGCTCGTATTGGTCAAACCTTATCTGGACGCACAAGAATCCTGCACATCGTTTTACCAATCAAATATCGCCGCTGGAAAATGATAGCTCACCGTATACGATGTTTCCAATCGTTTCCAATCTTGAACCGCCTACGGGCCATTTGTTTACATCGAGTGAGATAGCTTTCTTGTGTAGCCAGTAGAGCACCAGGTTACTCCCGAAGTCAAATACAGAGTCGACCGAAGTGGCAATCAGGGAAAGTGAGATCGATGAGATCGCCCCATAGACTGCGTCGATATCAAGCATCAGACGTGGAAATCACGCATGAGGGCAAAGCTCACGCTGAAGAATGCAAAGTGCGAAATTGCCGACCATGCTCGCCCATACTGCAATTCTCACCTGTGTAAGGACTTAGATGATGCCAAATGGACTATTAATATGGATTTAGTCTCACAGGAAAACGAGAAGTTTCCTCTTCTGCCCTTGCCTCTTCGGTGTGTTCCTCCATGGTTTTCAGTAAGGAAGTGATAAGCTATATAGCTGTTGTTAACTTCACTCGGCGCAGTAATAAGGAGTGCTTGCATCGTTCTGTTTACGATGGTACTTCTCCAGCTGTTTTCCAGCTTTCCTCTTACGTAAACTAGCGAGCTCATCGTCGGTCTTGATACTATTGCGAAATGCGTATGGGTCAGCTTGTACCGTCGCAGTCGTGGCGGCGAGCTCGATGTCTACACGGCCAGGGGTCGGTTCCGTTGCCTCGGTCTGTGCGTGGCGCTGTTGACCGACCAGCTTGTACAGAGAATATTTTGTACGCACAGAGGTAGCGGCGCCGTTTTGCGCACGCACAGACAACGAGTACTCTTCTGTATTCTGCACTATAACCATCGCCTCAAATTCGGACTGTTAGTGACCAGGATTGTGGAGAGCCCGAGGGAGCGGTTCGGTTGATCCCCTGTTCTGGTTCATTGAGCAAATCTGAGTGATCGTATCTCCTTACACGACCGAGTTCTTCGCTCACATAGTTACCCAACTTCCTGGACAGTTTTTGGGTGAGAGGGGCTGCACAGGCGGTGGTAAATGTTGGCTGCAGGTTGCCAGCGGTGGGGCAGTGCTGGCGAATACGTCCCACAAGCCGAGGTGCCGACAATCGGAGTTACAAGTTGCCAGGTTGCCAAAATTCCTCGCGAGACTGCTAAGTTTTTGCACATGTAGGCTGAAATGACTAGGAGTTTAATGATAATTGATCAAGTGGGTTTCGTTTGTTATATGTCTAAGTTACGCATGGAGGTTTTCCTATCTTCAATTCCTGAGGCTCCCAGCGGAGTTTCGCAAGAGGCCTCAATCACGTGATTGGAAATGTGGCAGACTGACTCACTGAGATTGGGGAGGGGCAACCCTGCCAAAAATTGCGTCCAGAGCTTATCACTTCGGAGTCTGAATGACCTACCTCAAACGGTAATTAAACACTGAAATCATGATTGTGGTGCTATTGACGCTGGTATCAGTGCATGAGGGCCTCATACGTTATTACTAGATATTAGCGGTGGCCCATGCTAGGTGGTATACACTACTAAGAAGTAGTTGTACATACTATACATGTCCAAGATATTGTTAATGCAATAATTGTCTCTATTTCGAAGGTCAATCTCTCTCTATCTCACTCGGATTCGTTGCTGATATCATTGAATGACATCATGCTTTCAGTATCTGACACAAGCAACACTTCAAGCAACTACTCAGGGGATTGTTACTCGCGTTTCAGCGCAATCCTAGTCTGAGGCTACTCAAGGCGTATAAGGCCAAGACGAGTCTGGGGTGCTACCCTGCTCGTCGGCCAGTATATATGCTATTCTACTGTTTGTACATTGTTTGGCTACTGTATAGTTATTACGTAAGCTGAGAGTCCGATACTATGGTAAACCCTATAATGGGTGTAGGTACACGGCACAGAGTGTCCGGGGGGCTGACAACACGTGATAGGGTGTTCGGGGTCTTGCACGTGACTGCTTAGGCGCGCGCTTAGATAAGATAAGGGTTCAGGCTTTAGTCACTGGCTAGGCGAAAGAAATCGGCTTGTGACAGTACCCCCTCTTCTAGCTGCGTGTCCCCACGCCCAGCAATCACCTTGCAGAGGTTTTGGTCGATTTGACAGGGATGGTCGTGTTCGTGTTTCTGACAGATGTGTGGATTTGCCATCTGTATGGTATACTGTACGGGATAGATCCAACCCGGGTTGTTGGGTATTGTGGATTCTATGCATTGTCCCACTTGTATTCCATATTGTATTACACGAGTCTTTGGATTGCAAAACCAGAAGTTCCTGGCGACGAGTTGTTTCGGGTAGATATAGAAGGGAATTTTCGCATCCTTCAGTAAGTTGATATCTACGTCGTCGTGGATGATGAATTCGTTCGGGTTTTGCCTGAGTCCCATGGCGATGGATTTCTTCTCGAAGTCTTCCCACTCCGGGTCCCATTCAGTGTGTCTGTTTTTCCACTGATGGCCCGGAGCGGTTGGTCTTTCTTCGAAGAATTTGGTTACTAAATCCTGCCAGGGAGTCAATCCGCGTTTCCTTTCCCATGTCGTAGTCCCATCAGACCATTCGACTTCCAGCTCGACTCGCCCTCGGTCTTCCCTGGATGCGAGGATCCTGAGAGGCCTGCGAGCGTCATTGCTTTCCGTCCGTTCGTTATGGTTCTGATTGGGGAAAGCTGGAGCATGATACGGGAGTAGTAGGACTTCGTTGAAGACAGGATATATGCCTCGCATGTCTGCAGGCAAGTCCAGTTCGTATGCTCCATGTCTGACTTTCTTCGTGACCTTGTACGGGCCGTACCGTTTCGAATCGAGCTTCTTCGAAGGGTTTCCCATGTTAATGTTTCGCCCATCGACCCAAACCATGTCTCCCTCGTTGTACGTGTGAGGGTTGGTTCGTTTTCGGTCGTAGTATTCTTTCATACGAAGTTTGGCTTTTTCGAGATTCTTCGAAGCGGTTTGGCTGACCTCGTGCATGTGTTCGACCCAATCCTTGGCTGCTCCCACCCCCTCTTCCAGCTCTGGTGCCTCCACGCCTGTAAATGGGTGGTATCCGTGAGTAAGGTAAAAGGGGCTGTAGCCCGTGCTACTATGTACATGACACTTGTATGCAAATGCTGCTAGCGGGAGTAAGTCCGGCCAGTTGGTATGTGTGTCGTTGATAAATAATCGTAGGTACACCTCCAGCTCCTGGTTCATACGTTCCGTCTGCCCGTCTGTTTGTGGGTGGAACGCGGTGCTGGGGTTTCCCTCGATGCCTAATCTACGGTATACATCTTTTATAAAGTCCGATACGAATTGTGGTCCTCTGTCGCTAAATACTTTCTTTGGTAGTCCATGCTGTGCGTATACTTTATCTACAAATATGTTGGCCCATCCTTCGGCGGTAAGCCTGGTTGTGGTTGGGACCGCGATATAGTCCTTGGATTTCATGTCTACAACTACAATAATAGCGTCCCGACCCTTGGATACTGGGAGTCCCGTGATCATGTCGACGGAAATGTTCTCCCAGTTGTGCGTGGGTGTTGGATTCGGGTTCAGTGGTGCAGCTCTCTTCGAGCAGTCTGGCTTGGCTCTTTGGCACTTGATACATGCCTTGACGTACTGGCGGATGTCGTTTCGCATCTTTGGCCACCAGTACAATCGGTGAACGGCGGTGTACGTGTTTTCTGTGCCGGGGTGTCCTGCCGAGACCGTGTCGTGGAATGAAGAAATGATTTTTCCGATTAATTCCTCGTCTCTCGGAATGATCAACTTCCCCCTCCTGTAGCGTAGGCCGTCCTCGGCCGTTTCCACTGATCCTTCTACTACCTCCTTGTCGTAGAGAGCGGCTTCCGCTTTGACTCTCTCTCTAACCTCCTTGTTGGTTATCCCGTGAGGTAAGGTATAGAAAGAGGATCTTAGCCTTTCTGCGCTGTCTTTGGCGAAGAGGTGATCCTTCAGGACGGTCTGTCCTTCGAGGTGTGCTTTGTTGTCACTGTCATGGCCACCTTGTCGGGAAAGTCCGTCCGCCCTTCCATTGGTCTTTCCGGGGATGTGCACGAGTTGTAGGTCATACTCTGCAAGTTCCGTCATCCACCGGGCTTGTCACGGATTAATTTTCTGTGGAGTCTTAAAGTATTCTAGATTCTTATGGTCCGTTAATACTTCTACAGGGTGTTTTGCACCCATTACAAAATGCCGCCATTCGTCCAGGGCGCGCATTATGGCCAGTAACTCGCGATCGTAAATCTCGTAGTTTCGTTCTGCCGGTAGTAGCGTCTTTGAATGGTACGCTATGGGCTTCCAGATGCCGTCCTGGTTCTGCATGAGGCAGGCTCCGGTTGCAAAGTCCAAAGAGTCTGCCTCGATGCGGAACGGATCGTCATCGTTTGGTATCCCTAGTACAGGTGCTGTGACGAAGATATTTTTTAACTTGTCGAAGCATTCCTGTTCTGTCGCGCCCCATTGCCATTCCCCATCTTTGGTTAGATTGATAAGGGGGCGTGCTACCGTTGAGAACTTGGGTATGAATCTCCGGTAGAAGTTCGCAAATCCAATGAAGGATTGCACTTCCTTCTTATTCCGAGGAGCTGGCCATTCGGCTACTGCGGCTACCTTCGCGGGATTCATACGGATTTCCCCGTGAGAGATTATGTGCCCTAAGTACTCTACTTCGGATTTCTCGAACTCGCACTTCTCTGGTTTACAGGTTAGCTTATTTTGACGGAGAACCAAAAGAACCTTGCGCAGGATCTCTCTATGTTCTTTCTGGTTCTCTGTGAAAATAAGGATGTCATCTAAATACACAATGACCTTCCCCGTGAGGACTAGGTCTCTGAATATGTCGTTCATCAAGGTCTGGAACGTGCCTGGTGCGTTGCACATTCCGAAGAACATCACTAATGGCTCGCAGAGCCCTCTATTAGTGATGAAGGCGGCTTTCTCTTCGTCGCCTTCCTTGATTCGGATGTTGGTGTATCCCCAACGAATGTCCAATTTGGAAAAGTACTTAGCGCGTTTAAGCTTGTTGAGCAGCTCCGTAATGAGCGGGAGCGGGTACTTGTTCTTTTTGGTCATTTGGTTCAACTTTCGATAGTCCTGGATAGGGCGTAGTTTCCCATCCTTCTTTTTGACAAAGAAGAAGGGTGCCCCCCATGGTGACTTCGATGGGCGAATGCGGCCCGTGCGCAGTTGCTCTTCTAGGAAATCGTCCAATGCTTCCTGTTCTCTAGGTGAAAGGGCGTAAATCTTGCCCGCGTATGGTTCCGAATTGGGGAGGAGTTCGATGGCGTGATCCCACGGTCGCCGTTCCGGGAGTGTGTCGAATTCCTTTTCCTCAAACACGTCTTTGAATTCGTGCAAGTACTCGGGTACGACCTCCTCAAACGTCTTAGCTTCCGTGGTTTTGCCAGTCGCGATGGCGATTTCGGTTGCCTTCGTGGCACGGACGCGTTTGGCGATGTCCGCTCTGCACTCGTCCCTGTTTCGGATCCATGCGTCAGCGAAAATGTAATAAATGTGATCACCGTCCTCGATCCGCTCGTGTTCGCAGTCGCAGGAGAACGTGATCCTTCGCTTCTTCCAGTCGATGGAAGGGTTGTGGTCTTCGAGCCAGTCGAAGCCTAGAAAGATGTCCGCGGAGCTAAGTTCCGTAACGTGGAACTTGCGGGTTTCCAAGTGTGTGTCGATCTGCATTTGGAGCTCGACATAGTGCGTCATGAGCCCCATGCTGTTAGTTGATCCGTCCGCGTTGAATAGCTTGATAGGGCGGTCCAATGGGATCTGCTCGAGTCGGTGTTCCTCCACGTAGGACTTACTGATCACCGATCCAGTAGAACCGGAATCGATGAGAGCCTTTGTGAAGAGGGCACGTCCGTCGGGGCGGTGGAGAGTGATCGGTACTTCGATCTGCTTTCCCCGTTTTCCCGTCTGGATGACCACTACACTTCCCCTGAGTTTCTCACCAGTTGAGCTGAAACCCTGTGTTCCTCGCGTGGTTTCGCGGATCGACTTGACAATCTTGGTGTTGGGTGTCATATTGCATTCGAGTATGAACTGGGCGATTCTGTCCCCATACTCGACCTGATAATCTGCTCCGGTCTGATTGTTCAGTATGACTTTTACTCGGCCGGTGTAGTCTTCGTCTACTACACCGCCTTCCACGTCGACTCCCTTGAGGGCGAGTCCGGATCGTGGAGCGATACGTCCGTATACACCGGCTGGCGTCCTGATCTTGATGCCAGTGTCTACGGTGATACGTTTCCCATTAGGAACGACGACCTCCTCCGCAGAGTAGAGGTTGTACTCGGCGGCACCTTCGCTTTTGCGCTCAGGTGGGATTGCCCGCGGGTGGTCTAAGTAGATGTCGAGCGTGACGGTCTTCTTCTTGACGCGTCTACGCCGCATTTTCTTTTCTGATTTCTTAGTGGTACCTGATGCGTCTGCCATTTCCACATCAGGTGTCACTACCGGATCCACATCCATCGGAACATATGTTACATTAACATTGGAGGAATTAAGCACGGTATTTGCCTCCCGCCACGCTCCAGTGAGAGGCGCCTCCAAGGCTGTTACAAACGAGTCGTCGGAGCATGTTGAAGCTCCGTCGTCGTCATCTATGTCCGATTCTACAGATGCGAGAGGTACAGATACTGGTTCTAATATCGGGGCCCCGGTCCCTAGCCCATATAGTCCATCCACCGGTTCGTCGTTCTCCGTGGCAGCCGAGTCACTTTTTTTGGAGTTTACTGGTTCTTCTACTTCCAATACTGAAAAGCAATTCGAGGGGGAGGGACTTACCTGAGTGGGTGCGAACCCGGCTTCCTTCGCGGCGTCAGGGTTCTCCTTGGCCCAGGCGGCCACCATTCGGACAAAGTCCTCCTGGGGAATCTCGCTGAGAACCGTGGGAGCTTCATTCCCTGCGATAGCCTGCCGAGTTCGCTGCGTTCCGGATCCACTGGCGGCGGGGGTGGTGTTGGTCTTGGACCGCCAGTTCGGCTGGTGCCAGGATGTCTTGGTGCATCCCTTACCAGGTGCCTCGGCCTGCATCTTGCTGCAAGAGTAGCACTTCCTCTTGAGCAGGTTTGCCCTTTCTTCCGGTGTTGGCTCCGTTCGGGGAGCGCGCTCGGGTTTAGCACGCTCCTTGCCCTTATCCGTGGTACCCTTGGTGCTCCGCAGTTTTTCCTCGTCCCGGAGTCGACGCATCGCATTGTCGGTCCGGAGGATGGCCTGTTTCCAGGATTCGTAATCCTCCGGGATCTGGATGTTGTACCCACGCTGCGATTTGTCGTTGACGGTGGCGGCAACGAATGCCTGGTGAACCGAGGAATAAATGTCCTTTGGGATGGCCCTGGTGACCCAGCTGTGGACCACCTGGTTCTCCCGGTCATACTTGGCTTCTCCCAGGAGTCGTTCTAGCTCCTGGAAGTATTCCTCGCCTTTACCGAGCGTCATGGTGAGTTGCTCTGCCGCTACCGCTGCCTTTTTCTCCAGGTCCGGGTCGTCGAACTTTTGGTGCAGTTCCCAGACGAACCGTTGCCAGCTGACCCTCCATTGTCCTTCCAGGTAATGTTCCCTGGTGAACGCCGTTACCCCGACCTTAGGACCGCGGATCAACGAGATCGCCGCGCCCACCTTCATCGAGTTGGTGAAGAGGATGGGGGCGTTGTCGTTGATGTACAACTGGAGCCGCATGTACCAGTCTGTGAATCCGGTGCCGGTGAAGGCCTCTGGTTCCCTGACTTTTGACTTGTACCGGGGGTCAGGCCGTGGTTCGGGCAGCATCGAGTATGCGTCCCACTGCGACGATGCCGGTTTCATTGGCCTCCACATAGACGCACGAGTTCCCTGGAGAGGCGCGGCTCCCCAGGTGTTCACGGGTGCATTCTGCGTTGGCAATGGGTGACCAAACATGTTGTGCATCGGTGGTGGACGTGCTGCCTGGGCGAAGTTGTCGGGACGAGCGGGGGCAGGGGCTGTGAGTACCGGTGGCGTGTAGCCGGGCAGGAATGAGTTCGTCTGCCGGGAGTTTCCACGAGTTGGGGGAGTGGGGAGAGGCCGGGATCCGCGCGGTGTCCGCTGGGGGGAGTGCATGTGCACCGATCGAACCCAGTTTTCTACCGGACCGAATCTGCTTTCGGCTTCCATGATGGGTGTGCGGATGGGAGGTGGTGCCTGGCTGTGGAGTGATGCCGCGTCTCCGGCTTGGAGAGCGTCCGCCTGCAACCGTTGGGCCTCCCGTAGGAACCGAGCTCCCATTTCCCGTGACCATGTCCCTACCGCTACCATTGCTTGCGCAACCTGTTGGCACCGCGCGCCGAAGTCCGCTGTTGTGGGGTTGGGTGGGAACGCCCACTGCATAGCGAGAGGCGAGTCGATGTGGCCCAACTGGCTACCTGCGCGCACCGTGTTTGACTGTTCCCTTGCCAACTGGAAGGCCTGTTCCAACCGCTCCACACCGGGGCCTTGGTCCTCAACCGATGCTCCGTAAGCTAGCGAGCAAGCGGGGCGTGCGTCTCCGATGGTTTCGGTGTGGGCCGGGGCGACTTCGATGTTTTGTCGGGGGGCGTGGATGCTGTCTGCTACCGACAAGAACGCGAAGTCTTCGGGGAGGCCGTGCATTTGGTAATTCACCCACTGCCCTGGGTGGAACGGGTCGATTGAGGCGGGGAGCGGGACGTCTGCCAGGGTTTGGGCTTCGAACGGGTTTTGCGGGGGTCGGGGATCGCGGATGAATTCGATGCCGTGGGGTTGGGCGGCCATCGTACGTAAAGGAAGTGTGTATGTATTCGAAAAGTGTAGTCGCGATTAAGACCGCTACCTGCCCACTGTGGCGCCTCCGAAGAGCTATCGGGGTGGTAACTAGAAAGTCTCAATCCACTACAAACTGCGTCCACCTCTTTTCGGGGATGTGCCAAGAAACGCTAAGGGGTTTTCCTCCCAAAGCCAGCGAGAAAACGCAGCCTCCGAAACCTCGTCCAGCCCCGAAGCTAATTCGGGATACCGGGGGCACGGGAACTATCCGCCTATGTGATGGGGCGTGTAAAAAGTTCTACCGTAGGGCGGCAAGTGCCGGTACAGTATTAGGCGATTCCCTGCCTCTTCAGCCGCGAGTTACGCGCTGGGTTGTATAGTAACGGGGGCGCGGTAATGCGCGTATCGTCGGGGCAGTAAGGCCCGTAAATAGACGACCAGTGCCTCTGTACACTGCCACAGGGCCCCTTAACGCCTTTGATTATTACGCGTCGGGTGCACAGTTACTGTGGTGGGGT
Source organism: Wolfiporia cocos (assembly GCA_029448655.1). Taxonomy (NCBI): domain Eukaryota; kingdom Fungi; phylum Basidiomycota; class Agaricomycetes; order Polyporales; family Phaeolaceae; genus Wolfiporia; species Wolfiporia cocos. Next base: position 1,007,727 of record JACCLO010000002.1, read on the forward strand.
TGTAACCCAAGACCTTTACAACCGCGTTGCACGGTGTTGGTCCAGTAGCTTAGAAGCAACGGTAGGAGAGGTCCCCTACACGCTGTTCGCAAAGTTCCCCCAGAACTCTAATCCCTTAACCCTGGGATGTGGCGGGTATGAGAACCGATCACGTGCTCAGAGAACCGAAGTTCAACAAGAGCGAAAGAAAGGTGCACTTTGCCCCTAGTGCGCCGGGGTTGCTTAGGGTAAAACCACTAAGCGGGGGGGAGACTCGTCTTATGACACAAGCAACACTTCAAGCAACTGCTCAGGGGATTGTTACTCGGGTTTCAGCGCAATCCTAGTCTGAGGCTACTCAAGGCGTATAAGGCCAAGACGAGTCTGGGGTGCTACCCTGCTCGTCGGCCAGTATATATGCTATTCTACTGTTTGTACATTGTTTGGCTACTGTATAGTTATTACGTAAGCTGAGAGTCCGATACTATGGTAAACCCTATAATGGGTGTAGGTACACGGCACAGAGTGTCCGGGGGGCTGACAACACGTGATAGGGTGTTCGGGGTCTTGCACGTGACTGCTTAGGCGCGCGCTTAGATAAGATAAGGGTTCAGGCTTTAGTCACTGGCTAGGCGAAAGAAATCGGCTTGTGACAGTATCTGAGCCAGCCTCATCAACAGAATGACATGCATGGGCTTCTGGGTCTGTGCCATCAGATGTGACACGCTGTTAAACAAGACACGATGTGACTTGCCATGAAGTGATGCGATTCAGATGCGACGTGCCTGTGGCGTGTACATCCCAATTAGGAAGGGAAATCCATCTGTGTCGTGTCCACACGAAATAATCTATACCTCAGAATGAGGTTGGAATGGGGCATATATAACTGAACTTCACTAATGTCTAGCTCTTTCTACTTGATCTCAAATGGTTTGAGTCTTTTCTTGCTTGCTTGATTCCGTCCAAAAAGCATTCTAAAATGTACTTCTATCAATTGATGGGAATGCATCTCCTCCTGGAGTAATTAGTTATAGCATGAAGTAGGTGCATATACCTCTGATCTCTACATTTCTTCAAAGAACGCTTGGGACAGAATTTCGTTAAATTATTCATAGCGTGCTGTATTGTACCCTGGATGTGTTACGGTTATTTTGATTTTTCGAATATCGACAGAACTCACCATTGGGCAAATACGATACAGGGACTTGCTGCACAACCAACTCCCCTGGCTACTCATGACTCTACTGGGCGCATCCCCAGTTGTACAGTTGAAGACCTCATAATGCATAATGTCGGTGATCGGATTTCTTTATGCATTATGAGGTCTTATGCAGTATCGAATTTGTCACGAGATGTCACATCCTGTGACCCGATGTGACCCCGCACATCGTATTGCGAGTGCCGTAGAAATAACATCTATGTACCCCAGTATCTATCTAATGTTACTTGTTTCATTGATGTGAGGTCAGCCTTGTGAAGATGAGCACGGAATTTGCGCAACTGCTGCTGCAGCGTAAGCACCAAGACGCCGTCTGTTTCAGCAACCTGCAGGCAGAGCCGCTCAAGCTTCCGGCACATGTCCATCCCCTCTTGCACGCTGATTATCTCCTCTATCTCATCGTCCTCACTGCCGCCATTGCCCCCACTGTCAGTATCAGTCTCATCTATCTTCCGTCCTGCTAGGTCTTGGTTTACTGCTGCAATTATGTCACTATCGCCACCTGGGAAGTCGTATGAAGGCTCGCCAGCTGCTCTCTCTTCGACTGGATTGAGGAGGTCCTCTAAGGTGGGCCGTGTACCGCGCACTCGTTTCCGTGTCTGTAGCTCTTTGACTGAGCTCACCAAGTCATTCTCAAGCTCTATAAGCTGAGGGAGGGACAGTTGGGCATTGGGTGTCGGAGGAGATGTGGGGGATTGAGTGGACAAGGTCATCGATGAGCCTGACAGTGACTGTGAGTTGCTAGCAAGCCTCTTGATTGCATTCACTGCAGCATCACTATCATCCTTGGCAGCGAAAACAGCATCGAAGGCAGGTTTCCAGTCCTCATAGCGGTAAGCGTCACCAAGGTGCGTCCACAGGCGTTCTTCAACTTGTGGCATTGAAGCAAGTTCTCCACTAGCAAAGGCATGGAATATATCCCATGCCTTTGCATCTCGAGTGGGATCAGGAGAACGAGCCACTAGCGTAGCGGATCTGTCAGATCTGTCGATCGATCAGTGTCTGACATCGAATCCTATGCTGTTGACACAAACCTATGCTCAGGGAATTGGAATGCGTGCTTCCAGCAATTTGTGATTGTGCTAGGTGTCACAGCGTTCCAAGCTGCCTGCGCGAGAAGCATGATTTCAAGCTGATCTATCTTGTAGATGTCATCCTCTCCAGCCTCATCCTGCTCGATAGCCCGATAACAGAATGCACAACGGTAGTGTGCTTTGAAGCACCGTATCACTCCTGCATCCAAGGGCTGTACAAATGATGCCATGTTGGGCTCGAAGAAATGGATGTCAATGTTGGTAGGTCTGTACGCAATATCGTGCCCACTGAAATTGTCGAGCCACAGGTTAACGTGGCGATTCTGACTGCGGAATATGCGGTCATAATATTTGACATATCTGACAATGCATGAGTACACCATTAACTCACAGCCAATGGCCTACTCACTCCTCGAACAATGAGGACGTCATCCATGCAGTCTTGTTGCTCCGATAGTAAAAGCCATGTTCTTGTGGTGTCCTGTTGCCGAAGCACCGAGGACGTTTCGCCTTACCAATGAAGAAGATCGGAGATTTTTCAGAGCCATCCGCATTGCACATAAAGCCAAGGGTTAGTCGGTCCTTGCTTGCTTTCTTGCCAGACATGTACGCTGTTGCTAGACCTTGGTCAGGAGGGGTCCTATTGAAATCTATGAATTACATCTAATACAAGGCATATAGAAGCTTAACTTACTTTCCATACAGACTCGTTTCATCGAAATTGAGGTTATCTTTTGGTGGCTTCGATTGGTAGATCACCAAATTTCTTTCTCGCTCCCTCTGAACAGCCGCTAGGTCCACTGAACCTGCTTCGCCATGGCGTCGTATTTCCCGCAGTCCATGGCTGTTTATTATGGTACGTTAGATGTCTCCATACACTGTGTATTAAAAAACTCACGCCTTTTTAAAACCCCTTAACCAGCCATTGCTTTGCATCCGCTCATTCTGTGGGACTTTCAACCGCTCTTCAAAGAGCTGACGCTTCGCAACAAGCATATTCCCATTTACAAGCTCTCCCTTTGCCTCCATGTGCCTAACCCACAGCACGATAGCACGCTCAACATCAGGTCGGGTGACAATGCGGTGTCTCTTTGAAGACAGAGCGGTTGGTGTTGCACCAAGGCGTGCCTCATCCTCGATCCTGCCCTTCTTCGACAAATGGCGAGACAGACTTGCCTGATTGAAAATCAAGGCTCCTTCCTTCCTGTTTGCAAAGTACTTGACTACCTCATCCTGTGTCATCGGCTGATGCTGGTCATGATATGCAACAACGGTGAGCCAGTCCTGAAGGGTCAGGTTGCTTCGTTCATGCTTTGGAGGTTTAACAGCTGATGTCTTTCCATCCTTGGATGTGCAATTGACAAGTGGGCGAACATAGGGCTTCTGAGGCTTGCGCGGTTTGCACTTCCGTTCTTCTGCGGGCATTGTGATGGGAACCGCACAAGCTGAGATTGGATTATTTGCTTTAGTTTAGCACCGTAATACTCATAAATAAGATATTTATTACTATATATGGAAGATCTACTAATGCATAATTGCCTGATTGCTTATGCATTATGCGATATGAGATTTCATGCATAAATCCCCGCAAACGAGGTCGGTGACCGGGTCAGGCCATGCATTATGAGGTATTATGCATTATGAGGTTATGCATTATGAGGTCTTCAACTGTACTAGTCTATAGGGCGCGTTTCATCTTTGGCAGATCCAACTCTGCCACCGTTTCATGTTCACCGTTTACGTGCTGATAGATGGCGTTCAACCGCCATCATTCCTATCTATCGTCTCAGATATATCACTACATACTTATCAAACGTTTGGTACTATAGCGTAGATAGTATCGGTGACATCTGGGACAGGCTTGACCCCTAAAACCTAACGTAGTATATAAACTCATGTACTTACTGTCGAGGCTCTTCAGCTCGACCTTGTTGTACCAACAAGAAGTCTTATACTCGTTCTCAAACGTAGGAAACTACACTCGGTATTTCTCGCTCGAGCAACCAAACGACTAAGTCCTCGAAGTGCACACTGACTTCTCGGACTTAGGCGAGTCTTATATTCTATTAGACTCGCACTTGAACAGATTATATCCTCTAACGCGTATTGGATATTAACCGATCTCCTAAGGACTTCACTTAGGACTTGAAGGCATCTAACGAGTATTTGCCTTGCATACGGCTACACGCCTACGTGCAGAAGAACGATCTATATTCGCGATTCGAATATACGAACAGGTATTCGACCCGTAACAGGATGCACAGACTAACATGAAGCGATTTAATTAAAAGAATTCTGTCCCAAAGAAAGTATTCATTTCGTAGTTCTAATCAATCTACTCCACTATAATGAGGTGTGAAACCTTTTTCCTGGTGAGCCTTTACACTGATACCATCATGCTATGCGCGTCTAGCTCATGCCAGGGAGAGACCTGTCCGGCAGGGGCTGTGGCACATGATAGACGCTTGCCGCTCGGATTTTGCCACCCCACTACAGTTGCCCCTCCCCACTGAGATGGAGAGGGACGGCTTTCATCCCCAGCCCTTACACGTGACTGCTGCCACTCGGGAGGACCCGAGCAGAGTGTGAAAAACATATTGCAGCAGCCACTGTACAGTGGGGAGGGGCAACGCTGCACCAATGGCATCTGCCGGACGGCTCATGATTAAAGAGCTTCGCACACGTTAACGTAGGTGTTAGGAGTGTTATCGTGACAGCGTCTGTAATAAGATTTGCATCAGCCCGGCAGCTGATGTCGGTCTGCAGCATCTGCAGAAAACATGGTAAAATCGTACAGATATTCACTGAGAGCTCTGTTCAATTCACTCTAGTGGGATAATATCATGAGAAGCTCCAAAACTAACAATCCTTGGGAACAGAATTTTGTCAATCATGTCTATTACTGAGATATGTGCAACTAGGCTTCTGTAGCACAAGATCTAGTGCAAAATTCAAAAATGTGTTCCCAAAGATTGATGTACATTAGTGAGAAACCACCAAATTTATGTGTCTTTCAGCCATTGGCAATAGCATGATTGAAACATTTCACATTGATGCAGACAACATAGATGATGGCCAATTGCCCGTTTAGGCTAACGTGCACATCAGGTGACCTTGAGCAATGCAACACGGCGACACAATGTGACAAGCACACGTGCACTCCGAGTAATTCATCTTGGTGGTGACCCGTGCAAGCCTTCGAAGCTGTGAATGTAATATTTCATTCCTTTGAAAGATAATAATATGCCCTATCTACCCGTAACATAATATCTGATGCACAAGAGATTTCGGAGTCAGAAGGCTCATTCCCTGCATAATTTAACTCAAATTCGATGCCATCGCACAGTACATCAGGACAGAAATATGCACCCGCATGTGCTTACAGAATATCTTGTCACCACACAGAGACTAGAAGAAAACCTTACTCACACAGTGGAAAAATCAAGGCCTACATCGCGACCTAGTCAATGCTCAGCACCATGAAAGCCAAGCACGGGAGACTAAAGATAGACTATGTGAGGAGAACGATAACTAGCTCGATATGTTTATTTCTAAATAGCATTCAGCTGAGTGATAGCTTACTTTCTGCCAAATTTCTTGCACATATTTTGCGTACAATACTAGACAATGGTGCTCTACCACTTTCTCGAGTGCCTATGGACAGCCTCTGACAGCAGCATGTCATTGCCATCAACGCCACCCAGCATCGATCTAATCTAGAGTCACTGAATCTGGTAGGTATGGGGGCTGAACTTAATCATTTTGTGGGACACATTTCAAACCGACGTTGCCCCTCCCCAGTACAAGGTTTCGTCAGGGTAGTCTCGTGACCAGACGGTAAATACTGGATGGAGTTAGAATATCTGAAGGCTCGTATAACGTCTGGTAGCTTTTGTATAGGCTTCCTAAGTACGAGTGGGGATCTACGAGGATAGTGTACAGTGATGAGTATATCTCAGTTTAATGAGTGACGTTTGAACTAGGAAGAATGGGTTGGGGTGAGAGAGTTCGGTCAGAATTGGGCAAAATTCCAAAGGTGCTAAGGCTATGAAAAACTCGGAATTTTGAAGGTGTGTGAAGGCCAAAAATCCATGTTTGGAAGTGCTGGGAATGCAATGATGTGATGGATTTTCGAGTGCTTTGTGCATGAGGGAGACGACTGAGCTGAGCCACAAAGGACCAAACTTCTCGAGTGTTGGTTGGCAGTGTAGAGGCCGAAATGAGGCGGTGGCATGACTACACCACCATCCAACACTGGGGAGTGGCTGGGTGGGTCAGAAAACTGGTTTTTGCAGTGGGCTACGAGGGCCTTCGAAAGGGAGGTGCTGCACAAATGCACTTACGCATCTCTCATTCCTTCCCACTTGCTTAGTAAGCAAATGTTCAGCCTAGCGCTCGTACCTCATGCAAGGTGTGAACTGCATGCGGGTGTAGATGACCCCACCACGTGATGCTTTTAGCGTTACCTGGCCATTACCCTGCATTACCCTGCATTACCAATTGTGTTGGCAGCTGTGCTACTGATTATAGAGGTGCGTACGTGTACGTGCCTAGTAGTGTGAATCCACACCTGCTCATCATGTAATATAATAACTTCTCCATCTGTGAACCTGTGTGCAACATGATCCCTAATAGCCCTAAAACAAGCCCTCTGACAACACGGCCTACTGTCATTGAGATGACAAATGCTACCCAGCCAGGCGTATCTAAGTCTACTCGGCAACAACGCAAGTCACATTTTCAGGAGCTCCTGGAGAGCGCGCGCGCAGTGGCAGCCATAACACGCAACTATTCATCCCATGAAACGCAGGAAAGGCTCACGAATGCATTCAAAACTACGTTTGGAGCCGACTCGTCCCCCTATGACTGGCAACTCAATGTTACAGAAGCGCTGCTTCTCGGGCTCAATACTATCATGATCACAGGAACTGGCGCTGGAAAGACGATGCCTTTTTCAATGCCATTTCTGCTCAAGAAGAATAAATACCATCACCGAAGAATCAGTGAGATTTTGTCACTCATCATGAGAGCTGTGCGAGCATAGCGAGCCTTTGCATCAGTCTTTAGATCAGGATTCCAGCTGATCACCCACAGAAAGGTTGCCAGGTCCATATTATGCTGATCCATAAAGTCCAGAATAACTAGAACGTGTTCGGTAATTTTTCGCTGCCTTCAGCCTCTAGTGTTGCACGTAGTTGCCGAGTACGCTGCTGCCAGTGTGAACTGCCGCCCAAGGAGTCCCCACAGTTGTCATCAACGTAGGCCGTTTCATCTTCACTAATGTCAGTTTCAAAGTTTGAGCTACTATTGTAGTATCTATCCATAGCATATACAGAGCATACAGTAATTAAGGCAGCAGTAAGTAACAATTCAGTGCCAATTGCAGTGTGTTAATCTCTAGACATGTCACAACACGAGCGTGACAATTCATGATCATGTGGCGGGGTCATCTACACCTACCTATACGAATGAGGAGGGGGAACATTGGTTTGAAATGTGTCCCACGAAATGATTAAGTTCAGCCCCCATACCTACCAGATTCAGTGACTCTAGATTAGATCGATGCTGGGTGGCGTTGATGGCAATGACATGCTGCTGTCAGAGGCTGTCCATAGGCACTCGAGAAAGTGGTAGAGCACCATTGTCTAGTATTGTACGCAAAATATGTGCAAGAAATTTGGCAGAAAGTAAGCTATCACTCAGCTGAATGCTATTTAGAAATAAACATATCGAGCTAGTTATCGTTCTCCTCACATAGTCTATCTTTAGTCTCCCGTGCTTGGCTTTCATGGTGCTGAGCATTGACTAGGTCGCGATGTAGGCCTTGATTTTTCCACTGTGTGAGTAAGGTTTTCTTCTAGTCTCTGTGTGGTGACAAGATATTCTGTAAGCACATGCGGGTGCATATTTCTGTCCTGATGTACTGTGCGATGGCATCGAATTTGAGTTAAATTATGCAGGGAATGAGCCTTCTGACTCCGAAATCTCTTGTGCATCAGATATTATGTTACGGGTAGATAGGGCATATTATTATCTTTCAAAGGAATGAAATATTACATTCACAGCTTCGAAGGCTTGCACGGGTCACCACCAAGATGAATTACTCGGAGTGCACGTGTGCTTGTCACATTGTGTCGTCGTGTTGCATTGCTCAAGGTCACCTGATGTGCACGTTAGCCTAAACGGGCAATTGGTCATCATCTATGTTGTCTGCATCAATGTGAAATGTTTCAATCATGCTATTGCCAATGGCTGAAAGACACATAAATTTGGTGGTTTCTCACTAATGTATATCAATCTTTGGGAACACATTTTTGAATTTTGCACTAGATCTTGTGCTACAGAAGCCTAGTTGCACATATCTCAGTAATAGACATGATTGACAAAATTCTGTTCCCAAGGATTGTTAGTTTTGGAGCTTCTCATGATATTATCCCACTAGAGTGAATTGAACAGAGCTCTCAGTGAATATCTGTACGATTTTACCATGTTTTCTGCAGATGCTGCAGACCGACATCAGCTGCCGGGCTGATGCAATCAAATCTTATTACAGACGCTGTCACGATAACACTCCTAACACCTACGTTAACGTGTGCGAAGCTCTTTAATCATGAGCCGTCCGGCAGATGCCGTTGGTGCAGCGTTGCCCCTCCCCACTTGTACAGTGGCTGCACCATCTTTTTCGCACTCCGCTCGGGTCCCCCCGAGTGGCAGCAGTCACGTGCAAGGGCTGGGGACGAGACTAGCCCGTCCCCACTTATAATGACAACCACCACTTGAGTCCCCGCACCTAGATGCTGTCCGAAGAGACATCCCCAGGGTTGTTCCCTCTGCTCGTTTTCTTGCTACTACTGATGTAAATTCCAATCCATACACACAATGGTCAATCGAACCTCATCCTGCTCGTGCTCTAGATTCGCTGCCTTGGCTTGGTGCATGGTCTCCTCGTGCATGGGCAGGACCTGCTCCGACGGTGTTCGCGAACTATGGAACTTGCTGGTGCTGAGCGCACAATCTGACAGCAACTTTGCGCGATCGGGTGCAAGGAGACGATGGGACGAGTCTGGAGAATTATTTGAGATGGAGTATAGAGGCCGGGGAAGAGCCGGCTGATACCATCCCATTCGAGAAGGCTAGTATGCACATCACGTATGCGATATTGCCTCGGAAACAACCTCATGCCATCGGTATCCAACATTTTCTTTCTCAAATGCGACCAGACTCGTCGTGAATTTCCGTCTGTCGTCTCAAAGCTCAAACATTTACGTGGGGGGATTGCATACTATGGCAGAACGGACTGCAGTCAGCTTTGGACGGCAAATACCTATTCTATCTTCCTTCTGAAGTTCTCGAAATCTATCCTTTCATAGATGCATAGATCATGAACGTGAACGCCCATGTTGCAGTAGAGGTTGTGAGCTGGTGACCACATCAGTAGGTATGTACTCTTCAGCCACGGATCCCCGCTAAGGGAAATCATAGGATATAGTACATGTAACAGGCGCCAATACATCTCACTCCCGCGCTCTCCGCGGTGTGGTTCGTGTATGTGGTGGTTCGCGCGAGCCTTGGTATGTTCCACCGCCCAATATCTGTATCACTAGTCCAACACCTCCGAACAGGCTGTCAAGATGTTTTAGTTCAAGATTGTGATCAACATAGACTCATCGGATTACAGGCAATTCAAACGTTAGAAAGTTCAGCATCACATTCAACGTCGTGTCATAATCCGACGGCCCATCAGAAAGTTCGGATACGGAGTTTTATGTCTTGTGCCGACCAGTACGTAATTTCGACACCTAGCCGAGGCTAAGGCCGCCTTGTTGGCGCGCAACCCCATGTATTGAATTGTGTCCTGGTTGCGCCCGTGGCACGGACATGTTTAAATGCCCAACAACGGCAAAGCACTCGCAAGGGAGCGCGGTATGCTCGCTTATAGTCACGTAGTGGTGGGTGTCAGCCAAGCCATTATAGCTATAGCCACGGAGAAAGTGAGATGTTCACGGTATGGCTACGGGTTAGCGTGGGCTCGAGCAGCATTAACACCGCTAAGAGACCCGTGGCTGATCGGTCTGGCCAATACAAAAGCCTGGTCGTGATGGCCGAGGTTGGTTGCCCAGGCACATCCCGGTACACAAAGCCGTCCGTCCGTGTGAGTATTCGAGCACGGGGTCTGTGCGGCTGATTTCAGGAATATCAAAGGCATACGGGAATTCTCATCCGCGGATACGGGAAGAGAGCCAGCGCGGTTTGAGGCCAGGCCATCCCATAATAGACAACTTGAGGGACATGGCAGTGGGACGACAGATTATGCGAAAATCCTACGGAAGCTCAGGTCAACAGGATCATGTCAATACTGTGAAAAAGGTCCGGAAGTAGCTTGTGGATTACAGCTCCAGGTGCGACCTCTCCGTCCGACACTTATTGAACGTAGCTCTTTGTCAGGTCTTCACAAATCACTAGCACGATGTTCAACGCGCCGCATAGAGCGTCTTTGTGCCTGTTATCTCAAGGACTTCGACCACCAGCAGGTGATTGGCACCTGTACTTTGCAAAATGGTGACTGCGGGATTGATGTCCTCTTCTCAGCAACAGTAGACGCTCGTCTGATGCCCTATATCATGGACCAGCTACAGTGCAATGTTGTCACACCCTGCCAGCTCGCAATAGCTCACCACAGGAACAACAAGTGACGACCATACCAAACCCTCAACGCAACCCAGATGGCGTTACCTTCAAGCGGTAAGTACATGAGTCCACATACCCGGACCTGACTGTGCTCACAAAGGGAAAGGTGTCAACCTCATACCCGCTGACCGACATGACACCTACCCAAGCATAGATCCTACAAAAGCGAATCTCGCGGGCAGAGTCGTCCTCATCACGGGTGCCTCAAGAGGGCTTGGAAAGGGCACCGCGATCGCTTTCGCGAAAGCGGGAGTATCTGGGCTCGCGCTCCTCGCGCGCTCTGACATGAGCGACGTCGAGGCCGCCTGCATGGCCGCGCAGCGTCCGGGACAGGCCCTCCGCGTGTTAGCGATCGCCGCTGACACCACAAACAAAGCACAAGTCGCAGCAGCCGCCGAGCGCGTGCGGGAAACGTTCGGCAGACTGGACGTTCTGGTGAATAATGCGGGCATTATTGAGTCGTCAATGAAGCTCATAGGCGAGACGGACTCGGACGAGTGGTGGAACGTATTCAGGGTGAACGTGCTGGGAACGTACCAGGTCACGCGCGCGTGTTTGCCACTCCTCATTGGGTGTGGCGGTGATAAGATGGTGTTCAACCTGTCCAGCATCGCCGCACATCTCCTGGGCAAGTACAATTCTGCGTACAGGGTACGTCTGGTACTACCTCATGCCGTATAGGGATTGTTGATCGCGTGCCGAAATAGATGACGAAGCTTGCCATATGCCGCTTTACTGAACAGCTCGCACTGGAGTATAGTCCTGTGGGGCTGATCTCGATTGCTATCCATCCTGGATTCGTTGCAACAAGCATGGCAGACTCAATGCCTCCGGGAACGAAGCACATACTCGTCGACAAGCCGGAACTGGCCGGTGACACCTTGGTGTGGCTTGCGAAGGAAAAGAGGGAATGGCTCAGCGGAAGATTTGTCAACTGCCAGTGGGATATGGATGAGTTGCTTCTGAAAAAGGATGTGATACTTTCCGGAAGCTTACTGACGGTTAAGCTAAAAATATAATAGAGCTCCAGCTACTCGCATGTTTAGACTATCTGCTTTGATGTTTGAGCGTACCTTGGGCGTCAATACAGAAAAGCGAGTATCTCGTACCTCCGTCTTTCATTCGAGGTGATGGAATGGACTGCCCGCATTGAATGTTCACATTGCGCATTCTTCAGTACAATCATGGACAGCACATGCCATTGTTTTTCTTCAAGCAACTGCTTCGGAGCGCTTCAGCGCCACATGATCGTCTCTGCTTTATTTAACGTCCTGTCCGTGTTCTACATGAAGTTTATAATCTATGTTCAGCGCGCAAGAATATATGTGAGCAATCTCAAAGGTCTTAACAGGTTAGCTGACAAAACCTACGTACTGCGATGGTAACTCGGCGCGTATGTGGGCGGCTGGAGGTGTCTATTTGCCAGTATTTTGGTACCCACGGCTTTGTGGCCTGCCATCACCCTCGCCATTAGTGAGGCCTTGAGGCCTGTACTAGCTAAAGTCTAGAGGAGCCTGGAGGTCTCCCTACAGTCTGCAACCGTCTATCTGTCAAAATATGACAGTGGGTTTATCCATGGACATCATTGTACTGGGAGCCTGGACTTGCTTGCTTCCTCATTCATATGATGTTTATTCTAGCGCACGTTTCAGTCGTTTGCTCATCAGAAGGTACGATGACCTAGGGGAGATATCTCCGATGTCGATCACACTGCTCATCCCAGCACTGAAGAACTGGAGATGCTCTCAACATCGGTGATTTAATAACTAGGCCGGTACGTATGTTACCACAAATATCCTTTTAACATCTTGCAAGGTGAAAGAGATACGAATGCCCTACAGTCTGCATCCTAAAAATGTACAATCATCGCTATCGTACAAGGAACACACGTAGGTAACCATTGGCCGCGTCTGATACTGATCGAACCGTTACTGCGTTCCAAGCCGCGTCATCATATCGACGATCCTCTGGAAGTACGGGTCCATGAGCGCGTCGCTGGTGCGTGAGGCGTTGTATTTCAATTGAAAGTACAGCCTCCCATCCCACGTCCACAACTGAAGCGACGACGTAACCGGATCGACCTTTCCCGCCGAGTCCAAGTTCACAATCCTGAGCGCCGTGTTCGTTTCCCCATTAGCACCCTCTCCGGTGCCGACAACGTACCGACTCGGCAGCAGCCCCGTGCAGTCTCCAAGGCTGCTCATGTACGGCACGAATGGGCGTCCTGCGAGTATGCCCATGTACCTGCTCGTCATCTGCGGCCCATGTAGCGCGGCAAACTGCCAGAAGTACGGGGATTCGACGAACGCGGTGTGTCCAGCCTTGAAGTCCCTTGCGATGGCCCACAGGGCCGCGAGCCCGTCTGGCCCGGACAGCGCGGGACACGGCACAGAGAGGTGGACTGGATAGGTGAAGACGCGAAGCACGAATTCAGAGACGGAGGAACCGGACACCTTTGCGGAGAGGTCGAGCGCTTGGTTCAGGTCGAAATGATAGGTGTCTGATGGAAGATCCGTGTTCCTGGGCGCTGAATAGTGCTGGAGGGGCTGTCCATTTGCGTCTTCGACCGCGGCCAAGGCGGAGGCGACATTGGCAAGGTGCGTGACGGTGATACCGTGTGCCTTACAGGCACGTAGGATCGAGGCAGTGTCTGCTTGCGACCACTCGTGCCGAAGAATGCGCGCAGCGACCTTGCCCTCTTCGATGGTACCGTCCGGTACCAACCCTGCCATTGGCTACAGCTGCTTTAGTGCGGATCATCAAACGTGCAGGGAACTACGGACCTTCGCGGACAGCTTCATGATCTCTGCAAACGCTGCCTTTCCCTTTTCCAGCTCTTCAGGATCAGACGTCAACTGGGGTTTCAAGCTATCCTGCGACGTGGGAATCTGTGCGATAGGACGCCCGCCGGCGAAGTATGCGTTCAGCTCTGCCTCTGCTTGGTGCGGGCTGGCTAACAGCTCGACGAACTGGCGGACGAGGCCCAAACGGCGACGTCCACCGGTGACGAAGTGTGTTGCCTGCACACCGAGGACGTACTGGCCAGACGCCGTATCGACGTCCCGCGCCCACCAGACAGAACACGTTCCGATGCGCACGTCGAGCGCGTCTGCGAGGTCAGAGCCGCCCCAGCGCTCCCGCAGCGCTACAGCGTGGTGTGCCTGCTCCCCTGATGCGAAGGAGTGGAATTCGATCTGCGCCCAAGCCTCCTTTAGCGCATGTGCCATAGATACGGGAATGTTGACCATGAACGCTGGTACGGGTCCTGCGAAGGACACCTTCGCTGCGAAGAGCGGGTGGCGGAGGCGCAGGGCGGCCGTCGCGAGCGCGACGTGCTCGTCGGAGATGGTATGCCCGCCCTCGCAGACGAGGCGGACGATCGTGAAGGTATCGGCGAAGCCGCGGAGTCGGCGGGGGTAGAGATACCGTATCTCTTCGGGGCTGAGCGGACGACTGTGAGTGAGGGTCGACTCCTGCAGGATTGGCATGATCAAGGGAAGCTGGCCGTTGAGGCTGCTAGTTTGTGGCAGCTGCGGAACGGCGACGGACGAAAGCACTGTGCTCATGGTTCCTCGTGGGTTTGGCGGTGGGTCTCTGCTTGTGCCAGCATCCCTGCCACTTGCCCGGTTCATATAGCAGTCCCTGAGAGCGCTCAAGCCTCAACGAGATGGTGCTTAATCGTCTGACGCTAAATAATGATACAACGGGATGGCGGGGATAGCCGACCAAGTGCAGGTAAGCAGGAGCTCTCCTTTCTCCTGCTAGCTGGAAGGCGTACTGGATACACCACCTCGCTTCCTTCGACCACGGAGCCTGCGATGCCGGCCCTTTTCGCGCATGAAAGGCATTTCAAGTCCTATGCTGATCGCCTACTGTCCGTCAGTGGGCGGCTGCCTCTTATTTGAAAGGCCTCGTATTTCACAAATCAAATCAAATGCTTTTCCTTACAATGCCCACCAGCTCTCTCCCGGAAACGGAAAGCGTGCCGCGTGGTCAAGCCACCTGGTCACAATCAGAACGCGGTCACTTGACCCATCACGCTACTGTGACGATGACACTTCGTTCAAGGATTCAGACTGTCAGCCTCCGTCAGCCGTGTCAGCCGCGTCGGGCTGCGCCTTTAAAGGCTCGTTCGTTCGCTTTTCCCCTCTCTCCAGCTCTCTACCTGTGACCACCACGATCTCTTGACGAGACCGTCTAGTCATAGTGCTTTCGTACTGCTATCTTACTGCTGTCTAATACCCTACCCTGTCCTAATACCTCATCATGAGGATCACGTCAAGCTCGTCTCTCTTCCTTGCGGGTCTTGCCATCTCCTCCTCTTCCTCCAGCTTGGCAGCACCTACCGAGAACCAGGATGTTGGACTGTCAAGCTCGCCTAGCGTCCATGCACCGCGCGACTCGATCGGCATGCAGCTCAATGCCGCAGGCACCAACTTCCAAGGTATGTCCAGTGTATACAACATAAGTCTATCAGGCTGATTTTCTGCGTGATCAGGGGATACACAGTGGTCACAGTCTCACGGAGGGAGCGAGATCCGACGTCCCGACGATGGAGATCATAGGCAACATCATGGTGGCTTCCTCCAAAAGCGCCAGCTAGGGCCCCTCGTCAATGCCATCCAGGGTCTGCCTGCTCCCTTGGGCTCCCTCCTTGGTTCCATCACGAAGACTATCGTCGATGACCTTGGGCTGGGCGGGCCTTCCGGTCCTGCTACACTGGCCGATGTGAGCCCGGAAGCCATCAGCGACCTGCAGAATAAAGTCAACAACATGTGTAGCCAGCTCCCGTCGGAGGGCGGGAATGCGTCCAAGCGCGACGTAGCGCAGAGCGCCGACTCTGCGTCCACCGATAGCGATACCGCGGTGGCAAGTAGTACCGCAAGCACCAGTGCAGCCACATCGATCACCAGCGCTATGGACAGCACCAGCGTGGCCATGTCAACTGCCAGCCTCAGTGCCAGTGCCAACGGTACGGGCACGCTGCCGTGCGCGTCAGCCTCAGCAACCCCTACGGGCGACATCAGCAAGCGGAATGTGTTGTTGGACAACGACACGGATGCCTCGCAGAACGCTTCCTCAACAGCCAGTAGCACTGATAACGCGATGTCCTCTACCGCTTGGCCCACGTCGACTGCCAGCGACAACTCGACGTCTACTGCAGGCGACAGCTCTATCTCCACTGCGAGCAACAACTCGACCTCCTCCGCTAGCTGGTCCCCGTCCTCGTCCTCCGCGACGCCCTCGATTACCCTGAACGCCCGTGCAGGGAGCACTGGCTACCCTTGCGCCAATGCCACTGGCGACTCCACGCCTACGGCGAGCTACAACTCGACCTCGACTGCCACGTCCACGACGTGCTTCAACTCGACCTCGACCGTGGGCACGACGTCTACCGAGTCCTTCGTCGCCGCGTTCGGTATGGTCACCCCTGTCAGTCCTCCCATCAGTCCTCCCGTCAGTCCTCCCGTCAGTCCTCCCGCTCCCATCAGTCCTCTCGTCAGTCCTCCTATCAGTCCTCCTATCAGTCCTCCCGTTTCGCCTGGCTCCCCCGGCGACAGCGGTGGCTCTGGCTCTGGCTCTGGGTTGCCCCTCAGTCCCCCCTCGCCCGCACTGCCGGTGAACCCGCCTAACACTCCCGTACCGCCCCCAGGGACGAACGGCAGCTCGGCGCCAGCGTCCTCGGCTCAGACAACAGGGGCTGCTTTCGCTCAGCTTGATGCAGATGGCCAAGGTGAAGGTGACGATGGGGAGGACTCTGGAGATGACAACACGCCACCGCTGTTCACAGCCGCGACGCCCCCCGCGAATGCGACCTCCACTGTGAGCTCCTCGTCGGCGACATCGACCGAGCTGTCCTCCACGGCGGACTGGTTCTCCTCGTCTTCGACTGCCGCGCCTTCTGCTACGGATTACGAGTAGATATCAACATTACATACCCATATACCCACATCTACATTTGTGTCATATTCTCGATTTGTAGCATTCATCCAGTAATGTAGCCTATGACATTCATTCAAGAATTTGAAACATTGGGTATATCAAACGAGCACGATTGGTGCCGGGCATGTGCATCAACATGTATTCAATGATACAAAAACTTGGCCTGTCCACTCGCACTTTGTGACTGTATCAATCAAACCATCTCAGGCCTCTTCTGCCCAATGGGTTGTCCTGCTCAACTCTGCATTTCCGCGATACAACCTCTAAAACCTTGTTTATTACGCCCTCTTTCCCATTCTTCAGCTCAATAAGTTTTACCACAACTTCCTCGAGAGTGGGTGCGGAGATATCGTCACCTGCTGAATGATCTTGGATCATCTGTCTGATCTCGTTCTCCGTGGGGAGTGCGAAGCGCGTCCGGTCTGCGGGCACCGCATCTGCGAGGTACTCAGGTACCTCAACGTGCGGCACATTGCCCTTCTCCGGCGAGTACTTGCTGAAGAACTGCTCTTCGATATACGAATCTGCCACTCCTTCAACCGCGCTTGGGCTCCACTTAGGGCGGCCTTTCTTTCCGGAGAGAGTAGCGCGTACTCCGATGAAGATGTCGGGACCTGCGCCGTGCTTCGACAGCTTCAATATGATAAACACGATAGTGGCATTGCGCCACTTACGCAGTATGCTGTCGCCACATTCAGCTCCATCTGCATGGCTTCAAGTAACGGCAGGCTCCTGCCCTTACGAAGCACCTGCAGCGCCACCTTCAGACTAGTAGGGCTGCGCAGCGAAAGTGCAGAAAGTGTGCGCTTCGCCCACTCACTCACGACTGGGTCAGTGCTATCATTGGCCCGACAGGTGAGTTCCTCAACAATATCTTCTACAGAATTATGCTTGAATGCCGAGTCCAGTGCAACGCGGATCGGACCTATGAGAGGGCTTGTGAGGCATCGGGGTGACTTGGCTTCGTGCTCCCGAAGTATGGTGTCAATCTGCTCGCATGTGGGATTATTCAGGAGCGCGATGTGCTGAAGGGTATGGGGGATATTCTCTGACAGTATGAAATGTGTTGCAAACCCGTGTTCACTGTATGCACAGTGTGAAAATGCCAATCGTCACGACAATGAATCTTCGAGAACTCACAAGACGGCCCGTTCTCGCAGGCTTTCCGCAGTGAGAGCAAGGAACGTGCCGATCTCACCGTCAGCTCTGGACAGGAAGTAGCTGGCACCGACGTCGGGAAAGTATCCAATTCTCGTCTCGGGCATGGCGAAAATAGTGCGCTCGGTGGCGATGCGAAAGTTCGCGTTGGCAGCCAAACCGACGCCACCACCCACTGTTTAACAATTGGCGGATAAGCTAATAGTAAGAGGTTGCAGTTAAGTGAACGTACTAGCGACACCGTCCATTACTGCTATGTATGGTTTGGGCTGTGCAGATAGAATAGAATCTAATTGATACCTGCAGCTTGTGATAAACATGTGCATCCACTTGATGCCGTTCATATTGGCTCACTGCATATAGATGAAGTTGACGGCATTCGGGACTGTGTCTGTATGAGACGCGTAAATTGTGATCTCTGCTTTGAGTTAGGGATGGTAGTCACTTTCGTCAAGAGGGATTGACATATATTCAATATCCCCTCCGGAGCAGAATGCATTGCCTGCCCCTGTTGCAACAATGACATTTTGGGTGTCGCTGAGAATCCACTCCTGATGATAACAGTGTGAGCGATCTTTGAGAGGGTATTGACAAAGCAATGAGCCACCGACTTCTATCTTCTGTCGAAGCATGTGCAGCATGCCCTCAGTCAACGCATTCACCTTGCTTGTTCTATTCAGCATGAATTTGCGCATGCATCCATCTTCTTGGAACTGAACGAACTCTTGCATGATATTTGTCAGCTGTAGATATCAATAGATGAAAATATACATACTCACCTTATCGACAACGATCTGTCGCAGAAGGGCCGTTAACCTTTCCGCTGTGATGCTGGAGCGTGGCATTGGACAGATGATAATGAATGTAGGGACGGCAGTAAATGAGACAGGAGATGCTTAGGATGCAATGAGGACTGAAGATACTTGGGGTACAGCGAAGACGTTCGCTAGATTGAGAAGTTATACCGCACGGAGTTGCGGCTCTGTATTGGGGTCTCTGCGTTATATGCGACGCTCAGCGCTTCACATTGTCAATGATCTCAACGCAAGAAACCGATTTCCTTCCTTGTAAATCGCGGCTATCATCCCTCCTCAAATTCGTGCTTGCGGAGGGATTTGGTACATCGAGTTCAGGCATTGAGTACTTGATAATTAACCTCATTGTCGCTTTGAGAAAAATGGCGTATAGTCAAAGCTTGTAGGCTTCATTTGGACTCTCAGATGTTGTAAGTAGAGATGTGCAATGAATTAATGAAGGCCATGCTGAGCGCGTCAGATACCGCCAAAATGGAATATACACTCCGATGGTGCGACGAGGTCCCGGGCACCAGTCGAATAGAACATGCTCAGCAGGAGGGCGGGTTCTATAGTCATGATGCAAAATGGGGACTTACACTTACTATTTTCTATTACAGCCCATTTCCAATGAAAGTGACATGGCGCGTTTTTCTGGACCACGTTCATGAAAAAGAAAATTCCCATTTTGGTCAATGTTTGTAGTGTGGGCCGTTGACCGCTAGAAAGGGAAATCGTGGGCGCCTCCCCGTTTTCTCACTTGAGGTTAACGTCCCAGCGAGTTTGCATGGCCTTTTGAAACTCCGCTGTGGCTGCGCCGGCGCTTGTGGGTCGGCGTAGGGGCGCCCGCCGCGCGTACAATTGGGAGATAACGAACACAAGCAGGCGGCGGCGGCGGAATCAAATGTATACCTACAGTTGAATGTATATACTCACCTTTACGGCATTCCAGTCTGACAACCAAGCGCAAAGTGACATAGATTATGCTGTACAAAAGTTGGGCCATGCAGCCGATATTGTTGAGCAGCAGGAAAGGATAGCAGACCGTATTTTATCCGACGCGCGACGCAAGTTGTGCGCTCTACGATAGAGTGGGCAGAGGATGTAGAAGCGCACGTTCGCCGCCGCACCATGATGCCGGTGACTAATGCGCGAGGTCGTCACTGACAAATGCAATCCATCAATGTAACTGGGTATGAATATATAAGCCAGAAATGAGTCTAACGAATCTGCCGCCGCTCGTGTTCGTTATTTCTTCAAGATCCTACAACTTGCAATTGTACGCCCGGCGCGCGCCCCTACGCCAACCCACAAGCGCCGGCGCAGCCACAGCGGAGTTTCAAAAGGCCATGCAAGCTCAAGTCGTTTTCTCTATCGTATCAACCAAGAAGGAAACTGCCGTTTTCAGTATGTGGCTGTAGCGCGCCGCAGTGCTTTGCACACTCAGCTATGGCACATCCTAGTCCTCATGCTCATCAAAAATGATATAAGCAGGACCTTCAACAGACGTTATTGGGCAGCAGAGTCAGTGAACTCAGAGCAGAGTGTACACAAGTTAGCTAGAGCTAGTCTCTCACGCAGTATTGGCGCTCTAGCTACATACCCGAAATAGTAGCTTCATTATTGGTTCGAGAAAAACGCGCTGTGTCATGAATTTCCGCAATAGCTGTAAGATGTTTGCCTCGGGGTGCCGCAGTCACTCCAATCAGACATAGGTACCCCTGAAATTATGTTAGTTTGAAATGTATCGCAAGAGCATAATTTGACAAATGGCATGAACGCACGTATAGCAGGCCAAATGCCTGCAGGCTCCTAGAACCAGCCGCTCTATGCGTTCCACGTTCCTGTTGTGGCTAAGTCGGGTGATGTTCCCAATATGGGAACGACTTAGCCGAACAACGAGGAAGTGAACGCTATAGAGCGGCTTGCCAAATATGTTGACGCTCGATTAGCCGAGCTGACAAATCAACTAAGTTCCCATTTTCGCTCGGGCAGGCGCGCAGGAAATTACTGCTATTGGAATGCGTAACGGCTGAGTCAGAGCGTCACATCGGCTCACCCGCTGCCTCATCCAGTTTCTGTGCTCCGAGCGTAGTGTAGTACATACTGTGCCGTGCTGTGGCAATAAGGCCGCAGCTTGTATTGTGGCTAGAAATAGGTGGCTGTATGTTACTGTACTACACCGCAATCTCTGCCGTATCCCGGAATGTCGCCAGAGTCATTTACATTCGCCGACGTCCTAGATTTTGCAACAATACTTCGTCAACGCCAAGTAGCGTCGAAGACTTCATCCTAGCGAGGCTACGATACGGCGCAACTACGAATCACCTGTTGATGGCTGAGGTTCACTTAACACTTTGAAACATTCTAGACATTTTGCACAATGACTCCGGCCGTTAAGCAGCTATAATAGAATTGACACTGAGGATTGCACATATAGAACATATGAGAGAGGTCAATATCATGGTCAACAAAACCATCAGCACGAAGTAAGCAGGTCGACCAGTTTGATATTGCGGAACTTGATAAGTCTATGCTGCTGCGCTGCACCAGCCGTCAGTGTTTCCGATTCCAAATTAGGCACAGGCGAGCCGATGTGACGCTCTGACTCAGCCGTTACGCATTCCAATAGCAGTAATTTCCTGCGCGCCTGCCCGAGCGAAAATGGGAACTTAGTTGATTTGTCAGCTCGGCTAATCGAGCGTGGCAAGCCGCTCTATAGCGTTCACTTCCTCGTTGTTCGGCTAAGTCGTTCCCATATTGGGAACATCACCCGACTTAGCCACAACAGGAACGTGGAACGCATAGAGCGGCTGGTTCTAGGAGCCTGGCCAAATGCTAACCTTATATATTCGTACGTGAATGATACAAGTCAGAATTGCGGTTGCCTCTCCTCTGCGACAATGCACCGAAGCATGTACAGGAACCCCACCACATGACATCCACCACAGGCTACAGGCGAGAGTATAAGATGCGCTCTGGTCGGTAGCTGGTGGCTCAAGCCATTGGAATTCTGCTCCTAATCCTTTCACAATGATGGCGCACTTAGCCACCACTGAATTTCTTGACGAGATGAAGGCTATATATCTGGCTAATGTCCAGGTGACGTCTGTTGCTGAAGCAGTCCGACCGTTGTATCTGGTTGCGTCCGTGGCATTTTCAGCGAGCGGGGCTGCCCAAGTCGTGCCCGAGGTTTTCAAATACGCGTTAAACGAGTTGAAACAAGTGCATGGCGGTGGTCAGACTCTCGAACATGGACGCACGTTGGCGGGGAAGATGAGGGAGGCATTACTAGCGTCGTGCCTCCTTTGTGGACTACCGCGAGTGCGTTGTATGCTCACATATTGCATTAATGCCGGACCTAGAGTTTACAGGCAATTGAGAGCTTGGTGGCTCTAAACAATGTAATGCCCGAGGATTATCGAAGCAAGGAAGTGACTCGGTCAGTGTTGTGGCACCATAGGAAATTGTAATAATTATAGATCGATCTCGCTGCGTCACTTCGCATATAGCGACAGATCCAGAACCATACCAGATTTTGAGGACATTGGCGGGAGAAATTTCCGAGCAGTTTATGGCGACAGCACAGACTCGGTCCGCGAGCTTATGTTCTCTGCATACCCCGACCTAGGTAAGTTCGTTCTAGTGTTGCCGAAGTTCAGTTCGGTTCAGGTTCAGGGGGGTCTAGGGCTGAACCTAGAACTGAACCAACTGCAGGGAGCCTGAACCTGAACCTGAACCTGGACTGAACCAGTTCATCAGGTTTGGTTCATGGTTCGAACTAGGTTTGAACCGCTAAGTTACTTGCTTTTATAGAGTGTAAAAATTATTATTTGGACACCAACTTTGTGTACCTTTCATGTATACCAATTGTCTACCTCATTCCCGGCACTATTGAACCCACTAAAGTAACCACACTTCAAGTTCTGCAGTGCCTCCATTTGGTGTCTATTGGGCTGCTGCATTCCAATGTGGCTCTTAGTCTTGATTAGAGTGGTAAACATAACTTTTTGATGCATAACAATCACCCAAGGCAGCCATTTTGAGCAGTTCAGTAATCAGAGTTCATGAGTGTGAGTTAGCCTGAGGCAAAGCTCAATAACAAAACATTCTTAGACAACTCTGTATATAACCTAGGATCATGGATATGAAGTGAAATATTATCTTCTACATTTCTTACTTCATCTGACAGCAACAAATGCAGCCCAATGCCACAGAAAGCATGGTAATCCCAACATGGGGTTGAGCCCTTGCCATATTGGGAGACTAGAGTGTATGAGTGTTGATGCTTGCTATGGTGAAGCCAGCTGTACATAACTTACTGCAACAACACTATAGCAAAGATGGCAAGAACATAATCATAATTTATGCTTATCCACCAGTGACTACACAGAATATGTTAATGCTAAGTGGTTCAAGGTTCAGTCCAGTTCGAACCTGGTTCAAGGCCCCCCTGAACCAAGAACCGAACCTTGATGTCCTACCCTGAACCGGACCTGGACTGAACCTGAACCTAGGTTCGGTTCAGGTGGTTCAGGTTCTGAACCTTGGTTCTGAACTGAACTTCGGCAACACTAGTTCGTTCATACAAAGCATGTTGACAATGACTGAAAACACTGTAAGCATGGTTCTGTGCCACAGTGGGTTATGGTATCGCGTATGACACTGGCGTGTTGTCGCCAGTCGAGAAAGCGTTTGTAACAGTGGCAGCACTAATTGCAACCGATGCGCCACGACAGATCCAATGGCATCTAGCGAACGCTCGTAACATTGGAGCATCGCGGGAAGAGATCAAAGCTGTGCGGGAGATTGCGATGCGGGTGGCCGAAAAAGCAGGGGTGAAATGGAAGGGAGCGATCCCAGATATTTCATAGCAATCATGGCAACAGCCATAGATATTTTGTGGTGTATGATACAGCTTGCGAGAGCAGAGTTTCGAGTATTTCAGATAGTGATTCTTTTGCGCGTGTCACAGTCTGTGACATGCTGTGTATGCACGCACTTTAATATTAGGCGCCGATGCATCAGTCGTGGCCGAGCTGTGCTGAAGCTTGGACTCGGTTACACTATATACTGTATGCACACGTATACGCTAACCTCATTACTGCCTGGACAAATTGTGCGGACTGCAGCTATCTCACCAGTAGCTGGACAAAATGACGCAATAGTGAATTGGAGAGTGCGAATATTTGCTTTGGTTCGTTTCTCGGGCGGAGAGCCGTAAGCACCTCACCGTGCCGAACGGTGCACCTGAGTAATAAGCTCCATGCAACATGCAGCCCGCTTTATAGGAGGGTCCGGTCTTAGTCGGCATCATAAATGACTTAGCCTATAATCCGGCTTCATAAGCCGATGATCTCAATCGTTGCAAAGACACCCTTCGTGCGTGCAGGAAGAGCAACACTGGCAGCAGCATTTCGAGCAAGCTTGGTCCTTGGACATCTATCGACCTCGACGACAGCGCGCACAACTCACAACATGTCGTTCCCTAAGACCATCCAGGCGATTGCAATCGAGAAAAACGGAGACGTCGATGTTATCAAGAAGCGGACAGTCGCATTCCCCGACCATATCCCTGGTAATATAGTCATAAAGGTGCGTCCAGTGACTGCACTAGCGGTGTGCTCAGTGGCTCAGAGCAGCGACTTTCTTTAGGTTCACTATGGAGGTGTTAACTTCATCGACACATACTACCGGTGAGTACAGGATCTTCCATGATGTCATTGCACTGACGCCGTGTGCGCACACTCGTATTCCGCTCACAGAAAGGGCCTGTACCCTGCGAAGTCGTTCCCCTTCACTCTGGGAATGGAGGGCTCTGGCACGATTGCAGCCCTCCCGACAGATGAGAAAGTGCTGAACGACGAGCAATTCAAGAAGCGCGGCTTCAAGGTCGGCGACAAGGTCGCATTCGTACGTCAGATCCGCATGTGTCCGCACAGGGGCCACGCTGAACCGATATACCATAGCTCAACCTTGGCGCGCACGCGGAGTACGCGTCCGTTCCATGGGTCAAGGTCTACTCCGTCCCAGAGTCCGTGTCTCTTCTAACCGCCGGCGCGGCCCTCCTGCAAGGTTTGTGATTCCCTTTTATCAAGAGACCACGAGTAAGTGGTGACAACGGCGGCTGTTGCAGGGCTTACCGCGATCACGTTCGCGACCGAGTCGTACAACATCAAGAAGGGCGATTTCGTCTTCATTCACACCGTGGCTGGTGGGCTGGGGCTTATCCTGAGCCAGATTGCTAAGGCACGCGGCGCGATCGTCGTTGGAACGACTTCCACGCCTGAGAAGGCGGAGATCGCGCGCAAGCACGGCGCGGACCACGTCATCCTCTATCCCACAGAGAACACCGTCGAACGCACGCTTGAGATCACGGGTGGAGAGGGTGTGCACGTCGTGTACGACGGTGTCGGCAAAGACACGTACGTACGGCGACGGATACATGCAACCATCGATGCTGACATGTGTGCGCCTTTTCTACAGGTTCGAGGACGACTTCAAGCTGCTGAGGCGGAAGGGCACGCTCGTCGCGGTCGGCAACGCGTCGGGCCCCGTTGAGCCCTTCGCGCCTCTCAAGCTGGTCGAGAAGAACCTTGCCATCCTCCGCCCTGCGTGCGTGTTCAGCTCTCTTCCCTAATCACACCCATTGATGAAGATATAGGATGTTCAACTACGTCGTGACGCCGGAGGAGAGTCTCTACTACGGCACCGAGCTCTACAAACTTATCGCCAATGGGACGCTGAAGATCACTGTGTACAAGGAGTACCCCTTCACGAGCGAAGGGGCCAGGAATGCTCAGTCTGATCTGGCGACGAGGGGCGGCAAGACGGTCGGGAAGCTGGTGATTAAGCTGACCGAAGATTAAGTAAATTATCTGGTATACCGTTGCCAGATAAATGTATCAGAAGTAGCGTGACAATATGTATAGCATCGACGATCTGTATGACTTATTTGACTTGGAATTGCGCCGAGTCTATACGTCTCCAAACAGTCGGTCTCAGAACCTCAAACCAGCGCACGTGAATGAGGATAAAACATGAGCGATTTTTCCCGGTGAGATATCTACAAATACATGGAGTGCCTTTGGATGGACAACTAATTACGTGCGATGTACGGACGAAGAATGATACAGTGCAGCGAAACAGCGATACCGGTGTGAGGTCACGGTTCAATGAAACAGAAGAGACAATATGGCTACAGTGGGGGGGGGGGGATGTCGATACAAAGTCAGGTTCAAGTTGATGCGGCAGATGTGGTATCCGGGACGAAATGCGGGAGCGTTGCAGATGCCGATGTTGGTGAAAGATGGGTGTGGGCAGGGAAGATGGCGGATGCGTCTGTGATATCGTCCACGACGGGGGCGGTCATCACCGTTCTGATTATGACAACTCGTCTTCCTCGTCTATGATAGCGGCAAATATTGCCTATGAGTTTTCGTCGTCGTTGCGTCTAGGAATGCGGTTCCTCGCAGCGCCCGCGCGCGACGTCCCACTGATCATACGGGGCGGACAGGACGCGCTACTTGCGCAAAACGAACTTCTTCAGCGCGCTCCCTGCACTGCTATGTCCGCTACGCTGGCCACTCTGATGTCCGGACGAGGAGAACGCAGCGAACATCGCGTGGGTGTCGCGCGGGGACTGGTGGAACGATGAGAACGCGTGAGGGGACGCGGGGCCGGTAGGGAAGAAACTCGAGACGGGCGACGACGATGTCGAGGCGTAGTTGTAGGACGACATGGCGACAGCGAATGATTTTACGCGGAGACGCTTTCGGTAGATGTGGGTATTTCCGCGAGCCGTGGGCGTCGGGAGCGGCGTCGGTGGTTGAGCAGGTCGCGCTGAATAGAGAGCAGCGATCCGGAGTAGCTATGCCAGTGAAGGCGGGGCTTAGTTGCTACTGCCTGAGGACGAGGTTGCATTTATGCATGGCTGCACCTGGTGATCCAAAGTACAACGACTTCCACTTTCGTGCGCGATGGGTACAAGGGTACTTCCATAATGGGACAGTGACAAACCCCGCGACGCTGCTTCGACGAGACTTACCTTTTGTGGATGAAGGATACGACAGAAATGGCCAAGTCCGTGCAGCTTGGGAAACCCACCTGGGTTTAGAGGCTCGTGCTTGCAAGTGTGGCCGGAATCGAAGGCGCTAAAAATAACATGCGGTGATGGAATGAGTGTCGACACGCTTGCTGCGATGAATTTGTTGAAATTCGCGTGTTGTGGCTAGAAATTGACTCAAGGTGGCTCGCCACCTGCAAAGCACAATTATGGGTCATTCTCCACCTAGTACCAGAACGAAGCGTCAAAGGGAGTCAACTGACCCTCTCGTATGCACAGCCGACGTAGAGGAATAAAAGTAGGACAATGACTCACTGAGCGAATTTCACAAACCGCATCATCGTGCACGCAGTCGATACTTCAGTGCCTCAGGCCTCATGCAAATGGGGAAGCGGACACGTCTCATTGCATGCGTTACATGATGAAATGCGAGATGCGATGACGAGGATGCGTTGACATATATACTGGACGTAAAATCACGATTAGCACCAGACGGAATGCAATGAAGTATGTATGCCGAGGGGAATCCTAGAAGGGTGAGCAAATGCTGAGATGGATATATGCAAGGTTGCAACCACCGCAACGACGAGCATGTGGGTGCGACAATACCATGGAGGGAAAGAGGCAAGACTGGGATGGGTGCGGTATGCGACCGCAGATGCATATGCATATACTATAGCAGCGCCTGGTTGTGCTGGCCGGCCGCGACGAGCCGTTGCCAGTCCGCTCTCCACTGCTGCATGCTCGAGCGCAACCGTTTGTCAGAGATTACCTTCCCGATCCATGAAAGCAGCGCATTCTCGTCCTCGGGTACGAAGAATGATGAAAGCAGAGACAGCACTGTCTCGAAGTTCGCCGAATCTGACGTAATGTGGTCTAGTTGCGAGAAAAGTCAACACAGGCGCTGGCATAGTAGCATTTCCGTGTGCTCACCACGGTAAACCCAAACGATTGCCACCGCGATCACTACAAAAATATCGTGCCCCTCGAGCAGGAAAACATCCCACAGCCGTAGCTGTGTCTGGAACGGCACAGAATTTGCAAATAGGGTAATGTACCATTTGGTCGCATATGACGTCGTCGACACCATATGTTTCTTGAACGCCGCATACACCGCTGGCATCAACTGCTCTGTAATCCGCTCCTGGACGTATATAGCCTCGAGAAGCCCAGGAAAACCAGGCTGGAAGATCGTGTGCATCTGATACGCGTCATGCAGCCGTACGAGGGCAGCATACGTGCGTGTGGGCTCAAAATAGCAGAGCAATGTCGCGGCAATGGGACCCATTCCTTGACAGTAGCCGCATGTATCGCAGTGCAGCGATAGACAATGGAGGACATGAAAGAGGGACCGTTGGCTTGGGCACACTTGAGCACTTCCGCACGTAAGAGAGGGCGGAGCACTCACCCTTTACCGTAGCGCGTGCGGAACATGATGTGCCCGCTGATCGTCCGCGGTACATCCAGGTCGATCTGTACGTCGTACGTTGACGGCCGCTCGAGCGCCTTTCGGTATTCCTCCGCCAGCCGCGTCGTCTCCGCCTTTCCGTGCTTCGAGAATCGGCACATGAGTGTGTCCCATGCCGCGCTCCGCCAACAGTCCGGGATTCCCTTGAACGTCCGCTCATGCAGCTTGTGCTCTTTTGCCGCCTTGATGCCCCACGCGTCTACGTTCTGCCCCGGATCCCGCGATCGCGCCTCTAGCATCCGCCCCCACTTGGCCACGCGCGCCAGCTCCTTCGGGGAGATCGTCGCCTGTGGCAGCGACGACACCGTCGGCGCGCTCGTCGGCCCGTTCGTGTTCGCCGTGGCCATTCGCGCCAGTGGCTTCAGCAGCGGTGCGACGGGCAGCAGGATCGTCCGGTCGTGCGTCGGCGTCACAAAGAATCCGTACCTGCACCGCCGATCGTCACCGCGGCATCGCGCGCGCCCCCACCCGTCAGCTTTCTATGCGCGCAGAAAGAGAATGTAACGCGCGTACTTACCGGTCAAGGCTCGCGAGCATGCTGACCTCCTGCGTGGTCAACTCCCGCGTCTTCTCGTCCGCGTTCGCGAGTGCCTCGTGCGCCCGCAACTCGCTCGCGCGGCTGCCCCCAACCCGCGCTCGCGTCCGCTCCACGCCCTCTTCGATTCCGTCTCCGCGCACGCCCCACACGTCCAGTTGCGCATACGTCGATCGCACATGAAACCCATCCGGGTCCTCATCCGGCGACGGCACCAGCGATGGCACCCCCGCCGGCATGCTCGCGCTCGACCCGGACGCGACGCGCGGGCGGGGAGAGGGTGGGACTTGTAGATGTGCTCCTCCCGGCTGTGGCTGTGGCTGTGGCAGCTCCAACTGATCTGGCTGCTGCGACTGCTGCGGCGGCGGCTCTTGCCACGCGTTTGGCGGGTACTGAGATGAGGCCGCGGGCGTCCGCTCGTCTTGGCTTTCTGTGATGCTCCGTGTCTGCGGGCGGGGTGAGTTGGGCAGCCCCACGAACGGCATGGGCGGGCTGAGCGCAGAACCAGTGGACACGCTACTGTCCGTTGATGTCGACAGTACGCGCGAGGGGGCGCGAAGGCTATCGCGCTGTGAAGATTGGGACGTACGTGCGCGCATGCCGCCGTATGAATGCCGCTCTGAAACGGCGACGGCAGATGGGTGTTGCCAGGAGGATTCGAGGTACCCGCTATCCTCTGCAGGTCGCGGTGCCCAGTTTGCATCCTCTTGCGCCTTAGACTGGCGGTGAGCAGACGCGCTGCCGGCATCGTCTTCGTACATAGAATAGATGGAGACAATCGCGCTTTCCGACGAGCTGCGCTCGTGGTCGTCCGGTGTAAGTTCCGGAGTGGTGGCCGCGGTAGTGGTGGTAGAAGACGACGGCAATTGCGACAGTGATGGCCGCAAGCAATCTGTTGGACTGGCAGGGTCGACTACAAGCGACAGAGAGTCCATAAGCAAAGAACGTGAGGTAAAAGGATCAGGAAGGAAAGAAATGAGTGACAAGTTCACATGAAGGTGTCTGGCGACGCCGACGGCGTTAGCGACCCCACACAGCCGCACTAGTTTGACTGCCTACGCTATCAATCATCAACCTTTCAATTTACGTAGGTTCCCAACGCTGCACTCAATACTATCACAAATCCCGCCCGGTATGCGTACTCTCATGCGAGTTCATGCGAGTTAGAATGAATTGTTTTGGCCGTTGCGGGGGAGAGTTAGTGGAAATGGCATCCCCGACTAGGGCGGCCTGAGCACGTGGGGTATAATACTGCATCACGTGATGTAACACTGTATGGCCCGTGCGGCTACAGCAAATCCCCCGTCCTCAACGTTTCCGCTGACGGCGTCGACAACGACGACGATGTCACGACGCGCGCCAAACATGTCCAACAATGCTGCAATCACCACCGCTCACACGCTTTCTCTGCTTGGGGAGTATACGCACTCCCTTGACTCTCTGCCACTTGACCTGTCGAGGAGCTTTGGTGACCTTCGCGAGCTCGACGCTGTTTTGTCGTTGTCGATGACCACACTCACCACCAAAATCAACCAGCTGACCACGATGCTCGAGAAAAACATGATGTCGAAGGAGGACCGCCTCTGGTTGCTGGTCGACATTGCGGAAGAGGCTGCCAGGCTCAAGGCCGGCAATGACGACAAGATTCGCGTTGCATGCTACGCTGCAGATAACATCAAGGGGCACAAGGCACATATGAAGACTCTCATTGAACATGTACCAGACCACGACTTCGGCAGCATCCAACTGTTGGGCAGGAAGACCGTGTTCCCCCATGTAGCCACACGTTCCTATATGCCGGTGGGCGGTACAGGCGAAGGAGGGAGGCGGCAACGTAGAGCCGCCTACCTGTCGGTTGGAGGAGTTGATGCCAGTCCCAATAAGAGGAAGAGAGCAGGCGGAAGAGACGAAGATCCTGACGTGGTCGGTAAAACGCCCAGGAAGGAGAGGGCTGGTGATGGTGCGCGGCAGCGCAATGCAGCTAGGAATAAGAGGTGCGCATTCACTGTGACTTTTGTTTACCTCTCCTCTAGATGGCTCATATGTGTTTGCGCAGAGTGGTTGAGCGAGCGGCGTCACCGACGGAGTCGTTGGTGTCAGTCGCCTCCCATCTTCCGACTGCCACTCAAGGCGGTTCTGCCACAAACGGTCGCACTGCCAATGGAAACGCAAACAACAAACGTTCCCGGGCTACCAACAACGCACATGATGCTTCGACGCAAGAACGCGCACACCAAGACCTGTATTCCGGCCCACCATCATCCTCCACCACACACCCATCCCTTGCCATTCCATTTTCCAATAATATATCCGCTCTTAACGGAGTGCATGTCGCAAATGGTGCATCAGAGTGGACTCATGGCCAGCTCGAGGGACCTGGAATGCCTGTTGCACGTACTGTGGTCAGTAGCACCACGGTCGTCGAAACTGTTGACTCTGCAGGGGATACAGTGGCGGATGTAGATGCAGAGGGGGACGATGGGCGTATCTACTGCTTTTGCAACAGGCCTAGCTTTGGTGACATGATCGCCTGTGACGATCCGATATGCGAGCGGGAATGGGTAAGTTCACTTGTGGTATATGGCACTCTGATGCTTCTTGTATGTTGATGGTCTCTTCCCTTAGTTCCATCTCCCATGCGTGGGGCTCAAAGAAGCTCCGTTGGGAGGCTGGTACTGTGATACGTGCCGTGCTAAGCGCGCTCGCAGGAATGGTCGAGGTGGCAAGAAGAAAACTGGAGGCAACCGAACCAACACGCGGAATACATCCACATGAGCCCATGTTGACGCTTTATTCTCCACTCCCTGGTTAGTAGCGATTCTGTAACGGCCATATTCTAGATGTTGATGAAATATTTTGCAGTATCTCTCGGTTGTAACCTAGGATGTTAAGTATTTATGCCATCATCGTACTTCGAGTACTGAGGTCTATGCGCTGCGGGGGTAATAGCTTGGATGTCAAACTGTGGAAACCACAAACGACTACATACCATACGCATTATTGTTGTGCATGTAATATGATTTCTGGAGTAATGCTGATATTTTGCATGCGAGATTCCGTGGCAGGTCGTCTCTTCAGGGTCGGGGTGCATATTTCCTGTGATGTCGAACTGACCATTTAGCTTTAGAAGCATTTCTGTAATCCTAGACTAATCTAGCTCGGTTGGCCAGCGGGAGCGGGAGGTGTTAGCCGCGTCGACGCGTCGACGCGTTACGTCACGCGTTGCACACGTGCTCCGATTACCCCAGCTGCCGCAAACGGATGTTCTCGCCCGCTCCGTTGCTCTCGTTGCTCTCTGCATTATTCCACCGACATCCTCTCCATTCCTGGAAAACTCCTACATGGCGGTATCACCTGGGTACTTGCTGTTGCTCACTATACCTCCGGAGATTCTGCTACATATACGTATGCCTGTCTAGTTGCAGTTAGCAGAATGGAAGCTTACATAAATCGTTCCGCAGTGTCATACTTGGATCTGCCTGACCTGGCCAGTCTTTCACGGGCATGTCCACAACTCACAGAACTTACCCAGGATCCCGTTCTTCATCACCTGCGCATCCATGTTGTCGCGCCCTCCCGCGTTTCCCATTCACTGTTCGGCCAGAGTGCAGCTGGAGTGCCTCTGCGGCCTACGGTGCCTGATTTAGTACACAGGGGAATCATGCGGGGCCTCGGTATAGAGAGGCGATGGAGGACGGGCATGTATCTGCACTCTCAGCATGTGAGCTTCGGCCCCCAGAGCCGGAGGTTGCCATGCAACTGACTGCATTTGTAGATGGTCACACAGTACGAGAACTCCCTCCGCCTCCAGCGTAAGCACGCAGGGAACGTCGTGGAATCTGCGTTGCGCAGACGCTCCTCGAAGAGTTTGATGCACGTATATTCATTGCGTGTTCTGCCCGAAGAGTCGTCTTCGCCTGGCGTCTCGCCGTCGCTGATACCTGCTATGCGGAGGCTGAAGTGGTCTATACAGAGAGATAGGCTCGCTCGCTTTGTGAGAGGCAGGAGCGATATGATGCGTAACGGCGGCGTCGTTGCTTGGCTCGAGGGCCGCGGCAAAGCTGTGATGCGCAGAGAGCATGAACGCGTCAGGCTGGCGGTGTGCCCCGGCATTAGTGGCATTGTACGATTTTATGAAGATTTGAGCCGAGGTTGATGCTCAAGAACATGTATCGTTTGTGACCATTCATGCGTTTCGCTGAGTGCTGTACGGTCTCAGTGCCTATATTACCCAGTTATGACCCCTAGCCGGAAATATGTAGTATATATACACCTTCGCTGCTGCGGTACGATTGGTAGCACTGGAGAGATTAGCGACGGTCGTCTAACTTATTCGCCGCTTCTGCGGAAGTTCACCATTATATACCTGATTGTCCCAGGACATCCACTTCAATTTCTCAGTAGTAGCATGCTCTTTCTTGATACATAAACGTTGTATTGAATTCCAATACGTTGTATATTTCGTCGACATGAACAACCTCGCAGAGATGTAGATGATCGCAGATTTGCAGGCGGAATCATCACGCACATATATTTGATAATCCGAAAGAACTAGTACACACTCCTCGCAAATGAACTTAAGTATGCAACAGAATATGATGGCATGATGGTCACATCGGCATCTATATCTATGTCGGTACACAGGCGAGTGACTAATATTGAGGTCTCTGTCGCATGATGGGCGCCTCACTCCTTGACCCTCAGCTAAGTCATCATGCATTGTATCAAGAGTGGCACGTAGCCGACAAGGCTGCCCTTTAAGACACGGTGTCTCCACTGCTCGCGTGTTTCTCCACGCTCAAGCTTCACCGAAAACTTCCAGTCGCGCAGAATGCAGGTTAGGAAGCACGTCGTGACGACGATTGCGAACTTGCGTCCAATACACGTGCGGGACCGACAGAGAATTAACGTATAGTCGTTGGCCGACTGCGCGTTATACCATCGCGAGGGATCATGCTTCTCCGGGTTCGGGAATAGCCGCGGGTCACTTGTAGTCTGTGAGACTGTAATCAGCATGGTCCAATAGACCAAAGCAAAGATCCACTTATAGGAATGCCGACCATGTCGACGGTGACGCACATGCCTGTCGGGACGACAAGCGTGTTCTCGTGATTAGCATGGTCTGTCAGCGTTAGCGCTGTCAGTGTGTCGGTACAGTACTCTCGCACGACGATAGCACCTCCGGCTGGAAACGGTAGTCAGTAGAGTCTGCTACAAATAATCCATAATGCATAAATCGTCGAAGGTCTGTGGCGTAGGCGGTCCGATTCATCAGATCCCGTGCCGCATCGCCAACTTACTGGCCATGGGTCCCGGCCATCTGGCACTGTGGCAGAGCTTCGTGGATTGCCTTGAGCGCTTTCTCCTGCTCTTCTGGATGCAGCTCAAGTAGCGCACTAATGTCACCGCCATACTGTGTGCAGTCATTTCGGTGTTTTCCGTCAGACGTGCAATCTGTTTCGAATCGCAAATGACAGGACGGACCATGGCCGGCAATTAAAAATGCGAAGACATTCCCGATCTTAGCATGCCGATGGATTAGCATGCCGCTAGATCGCAGATCTAGTAACAGGTATACCAGTTCCCAATCGTCGAGTCGATTGCGTAATCTGCGTGTCAACAGCAAGCGGGTCGTTCCAGAATGTTATTGGCTATGTGCCAGTAATGGGAAACATGCAGCGCGATACATCTGTGCTGTAGCATAGAGACTGATATTGAAAGACTAAGATATGACGCATTCATTAACCCTAGAGATCATCATGATGAGGCAACACAAAACCCAACCACTGAGGTATTGCACCGTAACCCGTATCCTCAAGATCCACCCATCTCCTTTTTTCCTGACTCGACGTAAGGTTGTCGTTATCCTCGTGGTATCCAAACGCTCGATTCCAGTCGAAACCAAGGGCGGCAACTTCGCACATGTTAGATCTAAAAGACACACTGTTATTGTGTACTTGTTAAGTTCATCGACTCGTGCGTACCTCCTCGTACATATGGTAGCGCCTGGCATCACTTCCCCTTTCTCCGCCCAAAGTCCGCTGGCGAGGGCCAGATCGACGATTGTACCACGGGTGAGCCTGACTCTCTGCTCACGGTCTTCCTCCGCGAACATTTCTTCATCGTATGCATGCTGCGGGGCGAGGGCGCGGAGACCCGGGTTTGTGCTGAGATCAAGAGAGAAGATCGCCGTGGACGATGGGAATGCAGCAATGAACCTGCGCAGTGCTTCAGGAGAGTCGGATGCAACGTATGTGATTGGCGGAGAGGGGAAGTGCGCGGGGTCTGGCGCGGCAGAGGCAGACGTCACAGGAAGAGGAGTGTGTGGATATAGACGTTTCCAGGTTTCACGCGCCGCTTCTGCGTATTTCTTGATTATAGTGTCTGGCGGATGATCTACAGAAGACTGCACATGCTTGTGGTCTCCTTCAGAGATGTGCACGGAAATATACGGCTCATGTTTCTGATCTACCGTGCGCTGATCTTTGTCCGCAAGCGACAGTATGGACATAACTTCTGCACGTGCGGCTCGAATTAGCTGCTGGGAGTGTAAGTTGGGTTGGATAACAGTCTTGAAGGATTCCTGAGCGCTGTCAAACATAGCCTTTCGCCGGCTCAGAGCGTGAGCCGAGCTGCAGAACACGATAACATTAGTTTCATTGAGTCAATATAGACCTGTATGAGGTAGAACAAACCTATGAGCTAATGTCTGAGTGTATTGATCTGTGAGGTGGAACGCCGCTGTCTGTGAGCTCACGACCTGAACCAGCATTGTCTAAGTATAGCGGGACTGTTGTTGCCTACGCTGAATGTACTTACCCAATGCCTACCTTATCGTTAAGAGCCTGGATGAGAAATGATCATGAACAAACGCTCACCTAGCTGTCCGAGGGCATGCCACAAGCTCTGTAAATCGTCATTTCGTCAACCATGGACATCTAGTTAAATGTTGCAACGCACCTTGAGGAGATGGACGCTTACATCCTGGCTGTGGACCAGGTTGCGCTCATCAGACGGTAATCATCGTGTCCAGATTCAGGGCACACCTGCCCCGATTCCAGTGTGTATCATCAATAAAGAAGCTGGCGTTCCGCTAATGTGCCATCGTAAGACAAAACAACACCTAGCGGTATGAACGTACCTCGCGGGCGATACCAGCGACTTGAGCCATTAAGGCTAGATCTGTAGCAAGCCCGACTTGACCGTCGAGCATGTATGTGATCGTTCTCGAGCATGTACCCTCTTGCGAGTCAGGAGGGTGGGGAACATCGAGAGGCCCTATGAGTGGCACATCCCAAAATCCGGCGTGTTCAGTTACATTAACCATCGTCTCGCACTCGAAGCGGTATTCAGACCCAGTGAGAGGGAAATGGGTGTAATTCTCATATGAGATTATTCGGCTGTGTGGGGGATCGGACGACAGTGTGCTATGGTTACTTTGCGCCGCAGCTTCTCCTTTACTATGTAGGGCGTTTGGACGGTTGAGCGCCATCATGAACATAGCAAGTACTCCGCACGCCATGAATGAACCCGATATGATGAGAAATCTCTGCACAATGGCTCGTATCTGTTTGTGAGCTTTGATATCGTCTTGCTCATCTCCTCTGCTCCTATAATCCGATGGAAAGGTGATGTCCCGAGGAGGCACTAGCAGAGGCGCTGACAGCCCGCGAGAGGGAACGAGGAACGTGTAGTCCTCATCGTCCTCTTCATAGGCAGTACCATCACGTATTCGTCGGATCTCTTCTTCAGTAAGTCCTTCCTCTGCACGTCCAGAGCGTGAGTGTGGTGTTCTAGGTGTAAGAAGTTGATTCTGCGAGTGCTCCCGTGTGCCGGTAACAAGGATGTTTTGTGGAGGGCGATTCCGGGGTTGGGGCATAGTAATATATCTATCTGATAGCTGTCAGCTCAAAATAAAAGCAAGGATAGTTCGAGATTGAGGACGTGGTTCAAGGCGGACAGAGAGCGGTTGTCATTGCGACTGAAGGACAGGAGGCCCGCACTTATGCCGCGCGCCACCAACGCGTCTGTCACGCGCACGCGCATGTCACTCGCCGCTGTGTCACACCATCACGCAATTACCTGTCATGCTCAACATCACAACATCAACATTTTGCCCTCCAGCTGTATATCGTACACGGTTATTCTTCCAAAGAAGTCCGAGCTTTCCTCGAAGATTAGCTTCAGACTCCCAATGCCCGTTCCAGGGTCGGTGAGCGATACGTCGAACGACTGCTTGCGGTTCACATCTTCGGGATATATGCGGCTCATCGTCTGCCATGCTGCCTTTTCTGTTCCTTGACTATGCGTGACCTCGATGGCACACCGGGTGCCTACGAAACCGCCTTGGAAAGTGATTGACAGACGAGCGGGGACTACAGGCGAGGGAAAGGAGAGCTGGATGTATTGAGGAGTGCCCTAGCATTCAGGTATGTTATTCATTCTACTGCTTGAGTTAAAAAGGGTGCGCTCTCTTGCACACCTGCTGCGATGTCCAGCATGTCTCCGGATTTCCGTCGATGAGGTACTTTTTTCCTACTGACTTGTCCAGTGTTGAGCTCACTCTGCTCGACGTCCTAAGATAAGCGACATGATCCATATGGGAGCGCACATACTTGATTTTTGTTTCAGCTGTGATGAGCGGTACTGGATCGTCGCTCATTGCTAGATTGGCAGCGTCGATGTCTTCCGCCATAAGACAGGGCGCGTCCATAAGATAAGTAGCGCCCGCAAAAGCGTGACATAAACTGTTTGCGTGTTGCGGAACTATCTCCACCCGCAATAGGCATAGGCAGATATCGGGAAATTTCAAATCATGGAGATCGGCGCTTTGTTGGTCTCCGCGTTTTCGATTTTCGACTCGGGCCTTATCGCAAGCTGGGGGATGGAGTCGGGGCACAGACGGTTACGCAGTGAGAGCCATCCTCGTAGTCACGTGACCGTGACGCAGCGCTCTTCAAGCAAGTTGTCGTCAGACTCAATGTTCGCGGACCAGCTCTTGTCTTTGCTTCATGGCTGCAGCTTCGCCAACATTACCGGAATGGCTCAACTATTGCAGATTGCAGCCACACCTTGTAACCGTGCTTGGAACACTATCTGAACGCGAGCGCATCCGCGCCACTGCTCGTCAGGCTTCCTATCAGCGATCGAATCCATCTCGAGCTCATCGGTTCTCTCGTCTGCTTCCTGCCCTCTCAAGCAAGCCAGATTATGCCTCCCGCTATGCTGTCTCCGTCGGAGGCAGCCCCGATCATGAGCGTGAGAACCGCTACTCCGATATCATACCGTACGACCGCACCCGAGTGGTTGTTTCGAGTACTGGGCTGGAGAGGGGGGGCACGGACTCCGCAGAAAGCCGATATCTGAACGCTAACTGGGTACGCGAGCTTGCTGGTGGAAAGTGGTGGATCGCGACGCAGGCACCGCTGCCAAATACAGCGCACACATTCCTCAGCGCAATCATGCAGCCTGTTACCTGGCTCGAGCCCGCTTCGTCCAATGCCTCTGTTTCAAAAGTGAGCCGTATCCGCACTGTCGTGCAGCTCACGCAGAACTTCGAGAGCGGGATGCGCAAGGCGCACGTCTATTTCCCGGAGGAGGAGGGCCAATCGTGGAACGTCTTCCCTGACAAGGGCAGTGTCGCACCCACTCTCAAGGTCACCCTCATACGCGCGACTTTGATTGAAGAAGCGC
This sequence comes from Wolfiporia cocos, assembly GCA_029448655.1. NCBI lineage: Eukaryota > Fungi > Basidiomycota > Agaricomycetes > Polyporales > Phaeolaceae > Wolfiporia > Wolfiporia cocos. The sequence continues at coordinate 1,046,303 of JACCLO010000002.1, forward strand.
AGTGCGTAAAGAGCACGGTCTCTATCGAGCCTCTTACATCATCGCATGTTGATCCCGTGGTGTTCACGCACCTGCTGTACGGCTCCTGGCCAGATCACGGCATCCCTAGCGCGCAGAACCGGGAGAGCCTACTCAAATTCATCCGTCTCGTAGACGACGTTAACCGGGATCTCTCCTCACAACCCATCACGGTGGATCTTGACCCCAATCCACCGATCATGGTCAACTGTTCTGCAGGAGTTGGCCGGACCGGCGCGTTCATTGCGCTATCGTCCTTGCTGCGCGCCAACGGATTCCTGCGGCCCGCTGGTACATCGTCTCAGGAGCCACCACTTACGCCCTCCCCCCTTGGACCCCTTCCTCAGGGGATGCAAGATGATCTCGTCGCACAGGAAATTGACATGCTGCGGGAGCAACGCCCAGGGATGGTCCAGAGGGACAGCCAAGTGACGTTCATTTACGAGATGTTGTTGGCGGCGTTTGGGCACCCTGTCGACTAAATGGACTTCCCTTACCTGCTTCATCATGCCTCTCACATACTACGCCATTTAGCAGAGCTGGACTTCGCCGTCACTTGAGAACGGGTCGATGTACATAGACAATATGTTAGCGAAGTACTGTAAATTGCGACCAAGACAAAGTGACTTGTCTTCCACTTTGCTGCGCTAGTTAGACCCGGCGATGAGAGACGCCAACGAAGCCTCAACGATAGAGGGAACTCTTGAGATCGCACGAAAGCATCCGCGACACCTATTACTACAATAGTAGTCAACAACTTCTCATGTCCCTCATTGTGAGTTTTGTCTCATGCCGAGCAGCTACATATAATATGTACGAGATAGCAATGGTCACGAGAATACAGGGAAAAATCTGTTTGGACTTACTACTCTAAAAAAAGGCCATGTTGTAATGCCTAGGAGCACTTCAGTAGCTAAGATCCTATGATGTCGGTTTGATCAGAGTAAAGCAAGAAGAACACACACTAGATGTCAGCTTCGGAGATGCCGCACCATGATAGCAACTCATTCCTCTTCTGCACGAGTCCATCGAGTAAAACCAGCCACTCACACCGGGTCATGCCTTTTCCCATAAGGCTATCCCGTAAGGAGTCCCATTCATGTTGTCGCAAAATGCACAATTTGTTGAGGTCTCCATAAGTTCGAATCCCGCAAGCGTAGAGAAGATCGAGATGCCGCTGAAGCGGTTGCTGTAGATTGGCCAAAAAAAGCTGAAGCGTGCCGCCGGCAACGCCGCTCGTGGCAGTGCCGGTGACGGGCCTAGGTGGCGTGGCAGTGATCACTGCAGCTGCCCGCGCGATGAAACCTGCCTGCAAGATATCCAGATGCTGCGATGGCACATTGTGCTTATCCCGCAACCACTGCAGGAGGTCTAGCCAGCCACTCTTGTGAGGCCCGAGCGCACAAATGGCATTGAGTTCTTCGGTCGTACCGCAGCCAAATGCTGCAAATGCAGGAACCAGATATGATAGGTTGATGGATAGTTTGGAAAGGAACACATGTACCGACTGGGACGGATTGTGGGCGAAGCGGGTATCAGGGATTAATGGTTTCTGCTCGTCATTGTCATCAAAGCCCTGAATTTGGAATTCGTAGGGCATGTATGAGGAGGCAAATTGCTCTCCCCAGAATAGCACAGAGTGCAGAGGAGTTTCTACATCATCCGGATATTTCGCTGCAGAGTACTGCTGTTGTTGCGTGTCTACTGGCTGCAAGACATACGGAGATTGTGACAGGTGTATCGACGATGACGCCCGAGCCGAAGGAGCTGACTCCAGAAATTCTTCCCCATCACTTGGAGGATACAGAAGCTCGAGAGAGTCCAGTGATGGGACAGGGGAAGGACACTGCTGTGCGATCGTGTCCATGTCCGTGTGCTCAGGTGATCTTGAGGGAGATAGCTGTCCTACTACTAGTCTTGACTATGAGTAAACCGTTGACAACGAAAGCATGCGAAGATAAATGGCATACGTAAGTTCTCAACCTCGTCCTCTTCCATGATCACGGGTGAAGCAGGAGGATGATCGTCCACATCGCTAGTCGTTTCTTGCTCTTGCATCACCTTCACAACCAATGTCGCTCGCCGCGGCATCGCTTCTGGGAGGCGAAAGCGGCCTAGTTGTTGGTAACCTGATCACTGTCTGTGGGACGGAACCAACGGCGGCACCTCCTAGCTCAACAGAAAGAATATGGCATGCGGGAGGTGACGATTGGACGTGCAAGCTGCACGCCAGCGGCCGCGTCACGTAGCTTCCGCTTCCGACGCACCTGACGCCGCGAGCGGGATAATTGGCGACGAAGAATTGACGTACCAGCGCAAAAGCAGACACGAAATTATGGTGACAACAGACAAGTCATTATGAAGTGTAGGAATCGCACTGGGAAGACTCATGAAAGTCTGAACCGGCTGCGGAGAGGATTTAGACAAGACACAAGCTGTTCCGGAAGTACTAGGCCAAAAAGCTTAGATCTTATTATGTAATATAATAGTGCATTTGAATGTAAGCGCGCGTCGCGCGTCAACACCCATGAGCGTCCACAAGAGCAGTTTTGTGATCAGTTTCATACTCCAACTGGTTTGCTGATCCTCATCGACATTAGGCGCAGCTGGTTCTGCGGTAATTTCTGCGCAAGTATATGCGTGAAACGAGCTAGTCGATTTATTGGCAGCATTTGCGCCCGAGAAATCTGCTACTATTATTCTAGCTACTAGCACAATTGCGGATACACTATGACAAGAGAATCTGGCCAAATATCCAGTTCCAGGTCAACTTCCACGACGTTTAATCTTCATAACGCTTCCCCGTCAAGTGTCAATTGGCTGTACCGATGTGTAAGAGGGGGCCGGCTATCCCAATGACCAATCTATCCAACGGAATGTTGTAGTCGCAGGCTGCTGGTGGGTCATACGGCTATGACCCTGAAGTTCGGTTGCATGCGTTTGTAGCAACCAGGAGGGTTGATTCGATGGCTTTTTTTCAAGCCGCCACTGATCCTAACTACTCCCACTACTCGATAGCGACGGTCGCTTATTGGGTTATCATCACTGCCCCCGATGGTGAGCCCGTCAGACGAATCAGTTTACGTGTTGTAGCGTCTCTAATCGAGCGATGGAACCGTTTTCGGATCTCAGACTCGTCAAAGCGTCAAAGCGACATCGGCTCATCGTTCGGAAACGAACATGCCAATGTACGAATGTCTCCTGGTTAGGCAGAATGACTGACATGACGAGGGCCAATCTGAAGCAATGGCATAAAGGACCTTGCTCTTTTCTCCGACCTGGATTCCTTTATATCGGCTGCCCTCTGTGGAAGATCTCGTTTGCTAGGGTAGCTGCTGTCTAAAGGGTGGCCTCTAATTCCGTGTCTGTGCCTCCATGACCAGCCAAAATGTGTCGATTCTCTGCACTAAGCTACCTCTTGCTGCTCCAAGTGTCGGTAGTCACTGCGTTTGTGGATTCATTTGCGGATCAAACAGTCTTCAACCAGTCCGACACCCATGCGTTGACCTGCCGAGAGATTGCAAATGCGATTTCTCCAGCATCAAATGTCTATTAATATCGTACGCCCTCTCTTAATCATTAATAAGCACCATGATCAATGCGCCAGCCGATGCGGAATATACTGCTGATATATATCACTATGCTTCGTCCAGCAGCGAGAACGCCGCATGCTCCGTCGAGCCAGGCACGAAAGAGGATGCCGGAACGATTGTGCGAACTTCCTACATGCATTCGAATAGGCATCGATGGCGCTCCATTATTCAGCTTTAAATTCTCGGTGTCTTGCGGACACCATTTGCTGTGAGTTCTTCCAGCTCCCAGAACGGATGCACTGGGTGGATCCTCATATTTCTACCTCAGGTCAAGGGCGGAGGACATACCATGAACCCCGGATTTTCATCAACGACCGGTGTATAAACCGCTATGTCTCGCTTCTCCGATGTCAGGTACGACGAATCGACTCAGACCGCGGAGGTCGGTGCAGGCTGCTTATGGAATGAGGTTTATGCAGCTCTCGATACTCACGGCGTTAATGTTGTCTGCGGACGAGTGGTCGGTGTTGGCGTCGCAGGCTTTACGCTTGGCGGAGGTTCGTTGAGTTGTTTGGGATCGCAGTATCGCAGGCTGAAGAGGCGCAGGTTACTCATGGTTGACCAAATCAACATGGTCTGACAACCGACAACGTGCTAGCATTCGAACTGGTATTGCCCAATGGTGCTGCTATCTCTGTCACAGAGACGTCAGAGCCTGAACTAGTTTTCGGGCTACGGGTGAGGCATCCCTATTGTTAGTATCCTGGAGGTCCTCTCATCGACATCATTGCTCCAGGGCGGAGTGTGTGATAATTTCGTGAGTATATTTATACTGAGTATCAAGTTGTTTGCCCCGTGAATGCTCGTGTGATTGCGTCAAGGGGGTCATCACAAAGTTCACACTCAAAACATATCTCCAAGGTCAAGTATGGGTGTGCCAGTCTCCATCAGCAGTTGTACCTGTATATCTGATATTTCCTTGATCAGGGAGGTATGTCAACGGGTCTTTGGGGGTGCGTTTGAGGAGACTGTCAATGCTGCTACGGCAAATTTCGCCAAAGTGACCGATCCCAAGGCGTCTGCAATTATGGCTTACAACCATGTACAGGGAAAGGTACACACGCCATGCTCAATCGTCCACGAGAAGATCACCTGATCAGTCTCATTGTAGATTATGATCGCTATAACGCTGTTCGACGATGGCCCCACGCCCCCAGCAGGGATGTTCGATCAGTTCCTGGCCATTCCTAGCGTGCACAGCAATATTGACACTCGGTAATTTCTTGAGTATGTCAACTCCCTCCCACAGGATCGAGTAGCTGGACTCCGGTATGACCGCCCGCGCCATTTTCCGCATTATGCGTTCTGATAAGTCTCATTGAAAGAGGTCGGTCCCACACAGTCCCTGTGATGGAACTTACGCTCGCTATCATTGGTGGTGTTACTGAACAGCTCAAGGTATTTTATTTGCAACTAGCACATCATGAACTGAGTTAATTGTCTCCAGTACTGGGGTGCCAAACTCGCTGAACAATCGCTGGTCATGCTCTGATATGATGTCGAACCCTTCCACCCCGGAATCCTCATGCATGGTAGCGCTTCCGCTTATCCGCCCACACGCGAGTATAGCTATCTCCCGCTGAATGTCTACTTCATGTGGGCGAGCCCCGCAGACGATGACGTGATGCAGAGCGCCATCATTGAGACCGCGGACAGCCTGACGCACCTCACCGTATCCGGCGGTCATCTCGATGTGTCGATAGCACCACTCTACTCGAACTACGCGCTACACGGCACTTCAATGAGTGCGATGTATGGGAGCTCCATGGACTTGCTGCAGACGCCCAAGCGGCGGTATGACCCGGCGAACGTGATGAGCCTCGCTGGAGACTGGAAGATCGAGATGAGCTGATTGGGCCAGTATGATGCCAAAATTCAGACCAAATCATCATAGAGCCTATCTACATCGGATCGTAAATAGACTCTCATATAATGCGCGATGTTCTGCTTGCTCACTATGATCGGTACTTTGGCTGGTGACCTCACACTAATATTTGCCCCATACAGCAGTCCGATCGGACATTCAGAAAAGCTGTGTACCCCATATTGATCCGGTCAGGATACGTCGCCCCCGGCGGTATTGTGAGAATCACTCCAGAACTCGTCAGTAATCCTCCTAACCCCTCGGACACGCTCTCTGCTCGTGCGCCATATCCCCCACTCGCCGTCCCCGCCGGCGCCCATGTCCATCCCCTCCTTGCGGTACTTCATCGCGCCCGATATCCATGTAGCCCCACTTAGGTGTATCTCACGCAAGCCAAGGGGGACGAGCGTGTTGAGCAGTGGGTGAACGGTGGTGGCGTTGACGCCGGAGCCTACAAGGATGGCAGGCGCGCCGGTGCTTCTGCCGCTCTTGGCGTCCCGAAGCAGTTTGCAGAGCACATCGACAGATCCGGCCGCAACGGGCCCATGACCGCTGCAAGAGGTATAGCAAGAGTGATGGGAGAGCCTGACCGTGGTCTTACCTCGTGAGAATGCGAGTGACGTGGGGTATGGAGGATATAGCACGATAGGCTGTGAACTGCGCTCAGGGAGCGGGAATACGAGATTGTCGGACAACACTGCCTACCTGCGGCAGCGTCTCTAGTCATGTCAAACGCCCTGTGAAAGCAAACTGGTGCCATCACAGGTTATGGCAGGCTGCGCATACAGGGCAATCATTGCTAACCTTCCATGGGGAAAGCTTCCTTAGCTAGCCTATTGTCGAGTGATCATAGTAAATCGCGAGAATGTCGTTTCACTTTGTTCTTACCTCGCAGTGCTAATGACGTCGACCTCTCCGTCTGCGGTCAGGATACCGAATACAACGCCGGTGGCGCCTGCTTGCTTAAACACTTGAATGTCATTATGCATGACGTCAATCTCGCATTGCGTGTAGCAGAAGTCGCCTATTCGTGGTCGCACCATTACCTAGATACCGGCATCGGAATTATCGAGTGCACAGTTCAACGGTGTGCAGCAATGATGCTAGTCATGAGGTCGCCCGTGGCGGCTGTTCCCTTGATGATGCTCGAGGATGGGCATCACAGACGGAACGGCTCACGTTACCGGCACCCAGGTACTTCTTCCTTCGCATGCTTACCATCATAGGAGCGTCGGGACTTGCCTGACGTACAGCTTTGAATAGACCCAAGCTTGGGGTAGTGCCGCCGCCGACGCCTAAATTGCTGCAGAGCTCAAGCCGATGGGCCCCTCCATCAATCGCTCTGTAAATGATCCAGTTTACGGGAACAGACAATGATTGCGAAGATGTTGGATGCGTACGCGATGGCTGATTCGACAGAGTCAACGCACACTTCTATGAGAACGCTTGTCGGCGCCATCAGTCGAGCAGATCGTGATCAACCGGAGCGCAGAGACTGCAAGCAGCCTGTCGGCCCGATAATCTACGCACAATGTTCAAGGATAGTCAGTGCCTCGGATGTTACACGATCCATATTCCGAGTTCCGATTGCTGATGCCGGCGTTTTGTCATGTGACCGTGCCTCCTCGCTGATCGCGATCGTCCGCGACGCTTCTGATCCTCTATTGCAACGTGTTCTCCTGTATCTGCCAGCTTTCCCCCCTAGGACTGCTACGAATATCCAATTTTGCAGCTGGGGCCGCCGAAAAGTCCGGAATCATACCAAATCAAGTGGATGAATTCAGGAGAGGCATAGTGCTTTCCATGGCACAGCGCACAGAGACAGCGCACTGCCATGACGTATTTACTCTAGAAATTAAATGTCACTGCATATAGTAGTGCCGGTGTTTGAGTGGCGCTGAGCTATATATACGACTTCGCAGCGACCGTTCCGGAGTGACTGCATTTTCTCGCCGAGTGTTGAATCAAGATGGTGACTGCTGACCAGCCGCGCACCTCAGCTTCGGGGGTTTGGTGGGCAAATGGAACGTTTTTTGTATTGATGCATGTTGCTGCAGCAATTGGTGTCTACTACTATCCGGTGTGGTCTGTACCCCGCGCAACGTTGGCTCTTAGCTTCGTGGTGTTTCAACTTGCCGAGCTCTCGTAAGTTCACCCTTGATCTCAACTTCTATTTTTCTGATTCGTTTCCTCGTCCGTTAGTATCACAGTCGGGTATCACCGCTTGTACTCTCATCGAGCATTTCGCGCAGCATATGGAATAAGGCTTGTGTTGGCGATTCTGGGTGCAAGCGCCATGCAAGGTTCAATTAAAGTACGGATCTTCCTGAATTTGTAGATGGTGCAACATCTCGCTGATTTCAGTTTTAGTGGTGGTAAGTTCCAAAAGCAGCTCAACATTCAGTTGTGGAATAAGAATGACGGGTTCTGGTATAGGTGCCTGAGACATCGCTTGCACCATGTGCGTCCAAACGCATAAAACCATGCCATACAGAATCTCATACACTTACAGCGCTTTACGGATGATCCGGTCCATGATCCGTATGTTTTTTTCTATGGCTTGACTATTTGCTGCTGAGTGATTGTACTGTTAGCTATGCTGCTACAAGAGGGCTTCTTTGGTCCCATATGGGATGGATCTTTTTCAAACGACAATATGTACGCATGGAGCTGCTTGATCGGGACGACCTCGACAATGACCCTGGTATGTTTACATCACATGAGTTCTACTGTTTTTAAGCACATACACCCCTCCATAGTCGTACGAATGCAGCACAAGTACTACGGTGAGCTCTTTATTAAATTTCGTCGCATCGAGTATATTTGACAACGCGCCACAGTCCCACTTGCTCTGACATTCGGGATGATTATCCCACCGATTATTGGGACGCTATGGAATGATACCTGTGGTTCTCTGGTATGGGGCACGCTTGTCGCCAGATTATTGAGTACGTTGTCCAGGCCATTGTGGAATCAGCCGTAGTTCACGCGATATTATCCATAGTATGGCATTCCACATTCCTCGTAAACTCGTAAGATGAATATCTTACATTTGGAAGCTTAGCGCGACTCAACCAGCTGCGTATAGGCTGGCGCATTGGGACGGTCTACAGCCATACTCTGATGAGAACACATCGAAATCAAATCTGGTATGGATTCAGCGTTGAGCTGCGTAGATATCGACACTAATACTTACCCTTTAGCTACTCGCACTCCTGACGTGCGGTGAGGGAAACCACAACTTCGTACGTATTTCGTTGCATCATCACGAGCTAGAAAATCTTTTACGAACGGCCGCACTATCTGCATCTCATAGCATGTGAGTTCAGGATTGCTGAAACACATCTTTGCTTGACTCACACGATGCAGCATGCATTCCCACATGACTATCGCTCAGGACCCGATCCGCTCGACTGGGACCCGTCAAAATGGACCATCATCTTGCTGCACAAGCTCGGCCTTGCTTGGGGACTGAAGCGTGCACGAGGTCAAGACGTCGATGAAGCAGTAGCTTACATGCTGCAGAAGGAACGTGAACATCGCACGCCTCAATTGACAGAAGTGGCATCCGAAAAGGGCGAGGAGAATGTAGAACGAAGACAGTACGAGACCTGGTCATGGACGCAATTGATGGACTACGTGCGCGATGGGAGCAGTCTCGGACGGTGTGTGGTGATTATCGACGGATGTGCATTCGATGTCACCGGATACCTCGGCGAACATGTAAGTGGACCCCTTAACTGTCTCGCAATATCGGGGCATCTCACACGAAACTTCCGACAAGCCTGGAGGAGCAGCGCTTTTGTGCAAATATTCAATCCGAGCGAGGACAGAGAATGCGCGAACAAAGGAGGAAGATGGGGACTCGGTGACTCACTTGTGGAAACAGGCGCATTGGGCATTCCATGGTGGGCTGAATGTTCACTCGCGCGCTGCAAAAAGGCGTTTGCAAGAATTGATGATAGCGCGGGTCGGGATGGGCGAAGTCGGTGATTACATTTAACATCATATACGCTACGAGATACAGAACACGCGCACGCGAAAAGTATGTACACATTTACATCCAATAGACATGCCGTGCTTTCTACCGCGAGAGGCGGAGAAAAACCCGCTTGTGGTGAGTGATACATCATCACTCTGATACGTTAAGCATTCTCTGAATGGTCGCAATAACGTTCTTATCCTGCATTGACACCCGCGTGCTCACGCGGATGGAATGGCGTAACTGTCCAATGAGGATTACATCTTTCATCCCCAGCATCTCCCCTTCCTCATAGTTCAGCGGCGCCTCGCGCGTGCACAAGTCGAAATACGCAGGCACGAGCCAGCTGGTGACATCGTAGCGTCGTGAGAGCAGTATCCGGTCGATGGGTGACGCAATCTGCGACAATCGGTCAATTGCAAGCTGTCGGTGGACAGGAAAAAGCCATTTGCTCGCGAGGGCGAGTACGGATGTCCATTCCTCGACGGTTACCAGATCGCCCTTAACAATGTCCCTGTGTGCGGTTCGCACGCCGCGCGTCAGCGTGGTGCGAACCTGCCACGCGCTGCGATGCCATCAAATGGTCGTGCTCACTGTGGGTAGAACAGAGATAACATTCGCGCAAAGTCTATTTTTCTCACACCCTCAAGTTTGATGGGGTGATCGTCGGAGAGCCCCTCGATTGAGTTCCCATTTCCGGGAGGTAAAGAAAACATGGTTGCAAACACGCTAGAGTGTCTTTTGAAGAAATGGCAGTGCACTTTGTATAGAGTGTCTTCTACCTATAGCATAGTCCCCATTCGTAATTGGTGAGACGCGCAGGTTCTGTTGAATATCTGTATACATACCAGGAAGACTACGGAATGGTCGTCAATATACAAAGATTCATGCCGTTTGTACTCAGGGTTGCATGAACTGTCAGTCCTGAATCGCAAAGGTCAACTATGCACATTGTACTACGTATAAGCTGCTGGCAAGTGAACGTACCCGTCCCTATCTGAGTCCGATATCATGTTATAGATTGGGATTGACGCGAACACTGCAATTACCAAGGCCGGTAGACGAACCAGACAGGATGTCCGCAGTGCACAGTGAACTCGGGCAAGTTGAACACACGGGAAGCCGTGGGCGCCTAGCGCGAAGTCGCGCTTATCACGTGATAGAACCGTTTATGGGTGGTCCCCGCCGACAGAGAACGACTGACGAAGACTGGGAGGTCGCCGTTCTCCCTACAACGCTAAGCTCACCGTGTAGTCTATCTCCCACCATTGGAATCGAACAGATACGCGATGTCGAAGAGGGAGGCAAGTCAAATCGCGGCGGCAGGCGTCGACATCGATGCACCGCGCGCCAAGCGTCGTAGAGAAGCCCCTGCTGCAGTAAACGGGACAAGTGCGCGTGAACAGCCAGAAACGGGCGACGCGAGCACGGCGGTCAAGGCGGATGGGCAGGATGGGGATGCTACCCGAGAGGATCGCGAGGCAGTCAAGGAGAAGGGATCGAAGCTATGGCAGACCGTGAAGGACGCGGTGAACAAGGAGTGCGTGACTACTGTAATTCCAAGTCCTCCATCGAGTTCATTCATTTCGACTCCGAACTTGGCCTTTTCCGACGCTTCAACCCACCTCACTCGTCTCGGCCTTCGCATGCATCACGACAATGGCAACGCTACAGAGGCAGGCCGCTCACCGCCGATTTTATGCGACTCCCGTCGAAACGACAGTACCCGGATTATTACCAGCTCATAAAACGCCCCATAGCCCTTGATGACATCAAAATACAGCTAGATGTGGGCGCATATGCCGCTTTTGAGGATGTTAAGGGTGACTTGGAGACCTGCTTCCGCAACGCAAAGCGGTACAATATCAAGGAAAGTCAGATCTGGAAAGATGCTAAGCATCTGCATGTGAGTATTCTGGTTTCCTTGGCGTTCAATTGGATATTTGCGTTCCTCGTCTGACACCATTTTAGAAATTGGTCATAAAGGAATATAGCAAGATGACCGGTACTGCTGAAGATCCTGCCGCAGACGCAGCGGAAGATGGAGATGAACATGGCGGATTTGCCGCCGGTGGCTCAGACGACGAGGGGGGTAAGAAGAAGAAGCCTCCGAACATGACACGTCTCCTCAAGTCACGGTTGCAGAAAGTGGTCGAGAAGACGGATGAAGAGTACGCATGCTTGCCAATACTTTGTGTTCGTGCAATAACACGGTCCTGCACAGTGGTCGTGTGCTATCGACCGAATTCATGGAATTGCCAAATCGCAAGCAATGGGCAATGTATTACAAGCTGATCAAGCGGCCGCAATGCCTGGAAAACATATTCGTAAGCTGCTTCCCTCATATTTGTCTGGTCCATGGCGCTCAACAGAGGCTTCAGAAACACCTGAAGCGCAAAGAGTATCACACTTCCCAGGACTTTGCGAACGATGTCGAGCTTGTTTTTGCGAATGCACTACAATTCAACCAAGATCACTCTCAGGTATGGGAAGACGCGACGACTTTGCGGGTTAGTGCTCAATAAATCAAGCTGCGTCAACACTCATATTCTGGCTTTCCAGGACTATTTCCGCCAAATCATGTCTGACCTACCACCACCTCATACAATTCCCGCCTACACATCCGGTGCAGAGGCTTCCACCTCCACAAAGATCAAGCTCAAGGTCCCCGCCGCATCTATCAGCCATCCTCCTACTCAATCATCGCTGAATGCCACAGCTTCTCTGCCTGCCCAGCCGACGCCTACACCAGCAGGCACGTTGCGCATACCCGCTCAGCACCCGCCCGCAGTGAATGGTACGACTTCAAAATTACCTTTACCAGAAGCGTCGAAATCCCCATCTGCCACGCCGGCGGTCCCTCCCGCTCCGGCTACAACGGCCGCTCCCCCTGCTCAACCTGCAAAGACGACAGTGACCACTATCGCAGTGACACCCGCCGCCGTTACGCAGATCAAGCCTGCCCCTGTGACTCCCACGGCTAGTACCAGCACGTTACAGCCTGCTAACTATGCACAGGTATATAACCCGTACGCACAACACTACCCCAATGCTATCTATCAGGGTCAACCTCCTGGACCTAACGCTGCCGTGTCGACGATGCCCATCGCGACGGCGCCCAGCACCGCGACGCCAGCGCCATCAGCAACTGTTGTGTCAACTGCGCAGCAGGTCCAGACGCCTGCTACGCAGGCGCAGAGCCACCGACAGCTGAAGAATGTCACGTTCGTGACAAAGCCACTTGGGCGTAGACTGGTGCTCGACCACCGGGAGGGTGTCAGGGTATGGGCCTTACGCCTTAGCGGAGAGAGTGGTGTCCGTGTTAGCGGCGTGACGTTCTCGAGCACGGGAGAGGAAGAAGACGAAAGCGGAGACGAGGAGGGGAAAGATAGGGAAGCGCTGAAGGAGGAAAAGGAGAAGTTTGAAAAGGAGCAGAACACGAATGAGCAGACACAAGGAGAGGAGCCGAAGGTCAAGCGTGGAAAGGGCCGGCCGCGCAAGAGGCCCAAGATGGAAGAGGGCTTGAAAGAACTGAAGGAGGTGCAAGAGAAGGAGGCAAAGGTGCGAATGAAGGGCAAGGCGCCTATCAAAGCAGTGCCGCCACCATTGGAGGTTGTGGTCAAGCTGAATGGCGTGCAAGTCCCAAACCCAGTCAAGACATCAGAGGGCGAGGAATGGGATGTCGAGGTACCAGTGGGGGCAAGTTCCATCGAGGTAGGGGAGAGAAGCGGCGTGACTTGGCGGGTGTATGTGGACAGACCAAGTGCGTACTGATACCTTCTCGTTTGCGCATTATGGATAGATATCTCGCCGCTGTATCATGTGTATGGACCATTTGTCGACGTGTTGCATACCAGTCCTTATCATAATATTGAGTATCAATGTGTAGTATAGTATGCTGATATCCTTTGGAACACATCGTCCGAGAAGTCCTCGTTCCAACGAGAGATTCACGCAGCCACAATGAAAATCCAACACGAATCCTAATCGAGTCCTACCATAATGTGGACTAGAATCACTGTTTCCTAGCGGCCCGCCAGCTACCCACTCTTTGAGCGAGAGGCACCGCGTCTTCAGGGTCGTCTTCTGTCTCACCTTCACTGGGTGGCTCCGGCATGTATAGCTGGTACCGCCCGGGCTCGTGCGTACGTCCTTCGATGAAGCCGCGCAACATCGCCTCCCGGTCTATCGGCCTAACCTCGTAGCCCTCCGAGCCTCTACGCACCCGCGGACCGCCCTTTCCTCCATACTCATCCGATGACGACTCGGCCTCCGAGTCGGAAGACGGCGAATACGGCTGTGCTTGCGACTCGTGATAGTCGGGATGGTACGGCGGCAATGATGAGAGTGGGCCCTTGTTTTGAGGTGAGCGACGTCGTGCGTTGGAGGGCGTGAGATGCGGGTTGAGGCCGTTTTGGTACGTCCATGGGCTGTCCGGCAGCTTAAATTCGTGGTTGGGGTCGGGCTCACCGAGCGGATCGGGCTTCGTGGGGTCCTGCGGAGGCCAGAACTCCGCGCTTGGGTCTGTGAGCATGGTCAGTATACGATCTTCACGCCATGTGACCCAGAAAACATGGACAATGCGACATGAGTGCCTGCAAGACTGCGTAGGTTGAGTGAAAGGCATGAGCGCTTACATGAAGATGACATGCACAGAGGTCGCACACCTGAGGCATCCGAGCCCTCTGCTGCTTCAGACCTCCTCTCCAAAAGTATATCGTCCCTTGACCGGATTCCAACGTTCCCGCTGACTCAGTTCAATCCACTTACCGTCTCCAACGGCAAGCTGATATTTCAGACCAGTTCCAGGTGGAACGGTCGGCCAGCACCACAGAAGCGGGTTATCTCCGAGTACGGAACAGATATTGCGCTTGATACCAAGATTCTGCGAGGCTTCTCAGCAGCAGCTCAATCAGATCCACCGTGATACGTACGTAAGGAAACTTAATCTAGAGAACGACTTGATAAATGACAATTCTGCGCAGATCGCAAACAAGCAAACCTCATGTATCTTGCCGTGCCTGACAAGAGTGGCGACTTTGTCCTTTTCCCAGCCTTCTATCGTCGTTGCATTACCCGACAGGCAGTAGAAATGATACAAGCTAATATCCACGTACGTCGGTGAGCATATATCAAGTAATGGATCGATGTCGTACCTGAATCCGCCAACCGCAAGCAAGACGGGGATGCAAGTCGCGAAATTGAGGATTATGAAGATAAGCTCTGTCCCCGGAAGATTTTCCTGACTCAAACATGAGCAACTACCGCAGTCAGGCCCGAGAACTTTAGAAGTACCCAGTACTGTGTGGCATTGTAGACTCGCCGAGCAACCATCGCAAAGTGATACGAGCAAGCAACATCAACGTAGAACAGAAAGCGAATAAAATGACCATAATTGAAGTGACCGACGCAGTTATTCACCCATGGACAATGGTGGTCTATGGGCAGCGGGATTTAGAGGTGTGTGCGGATGCCTTGCGAAGACTCATACCCATGCGTAGAACACATCTATATTAAGGTACGACAACAATGTAAGATCTGACGTTCAACTGTACTGCTATAATGAACGCACCGTTTGCATTGCTTGCAATGGTGCGCTCGAGGCGGTTTATATCCTTCGCATGTCCGGCAGTATCTCGGTCCTCGCGTGATCTTCTTGACTTCATACCCATCGCTGTCCTGTATGTCGGGTTGCTGACGACGAATCTGAGGTGATGCAACGCAATCCTCGAGTCGATCAGTACACACCCATCCGCTAGGCACTCTACCAGGATCGGTCATAGCACACAGGTAGTAGTTCCACAATAGCATCCCAACGAACACACTATGCATCCCATCATTCTTAGCGATGACTGTGGTCGTGATGCATCATCACACCCACTTGAATGGTACCAGCAGGGTGAGCAGTTCGACAGACACTTCGCGGCCATACCAGGGCCATATTATGAAGATCTGAGCCGAATACGCGATGAAGAATATCAGCAAGAGAGTGAAGCCGACAAACAAGCGACCGGTCAAGCGACCCATCCGGCAGAGCAAAGCAGAGTGAACGTGACGGAGGAAGCAGAGTGTGTTGCACAGGCTGAGCAAGATGGCGTTCCGAGCGATGCTGTTTCGAGCTGCAGACGCCAAGCCTTAGACCCTCCTCCCGATCATCAACGCAGCTTGTGCAGCCCTCTCTGTTCACAGCTGTAGAGACTGCACGACGACTTCATGCTGTCTCGGGCCTCACCAGCACTTTGCGCTCTGCGAGGGGCTGCTGCACGCCATGGCTTGTCTGCCATCCGCTTGAACTCATCTCAAGCACCAGAAGGTGCTGCAAACCCTGAGGGCGCTGCCCCCGCCCCCAAACGGTCGATCCCGAAGGCTGACATCTATGGGGATATTCACATCCGTACGTCCTGATTCATATGGTCCAAACAGTTGTCTCAAATATCCTGCCGCTGTTTCTCTCAGCTACAAAGCAGGGTCGCTCAGACTTCAATTTTGTCAGCTTTCTCGGAGACGATGAATTCGATTTGAGTGCCCGACTTCAAAGTCGCCAGCCCTCCAGCTCGCCCAGCTGGCGGCCGTCTCCTCCAGCCGGGCAAGAAGCTGGTGCACAGCCACCTCGTCCGCAAAACCGACGCGCCGAGAATGGCGAGGCTAGTCGCATAAACGGGCGAGACACCAATAGGCAGTCAGATCAAGACAGGCCGTTCCGGAGACGGGACTCACAGGATGGTTACGGCTCTCGCCAGCGCGCGAGTGAGCTTCGCATACCCAGCGTGATACAAGGGCGCAACCGTCTGATCCATCCAATTCGCGAACATTCGAAAAATCGACCCGTACCCGCACATATCCAACAGACTAGCAAGGCTGAGGGAGCTAGGGAAGCAAAGGCGGATGAGGTGCAGGCGGAAACAGAAGTGAAGGCAGAAACCTCCTCGAAGCATGCTAAGAAAGTGCAGGCTACTCAGGAGGCGCAGGTGCAGTCATCAACGTCGTCAATGGCGATCCAAACCACAGACCTCGGCAAGCTGTTCGGGCCCGCTGATGCTGCTCGAAGCATTACTACTCCAACTACGCGTACCTCAGCGTCGGCGCGGCGCATCCAGCGCGCACTCGAGCGCCGCGCCGGCGACTATTCGCGCTACCTTGACCCTTCGCTTGGCACGACCTTCCCCGAACAACTCGGCCCTCTTGGAACAGCGAAACTCTGTATTGGGCGGAGGAGGGACGCGGGCCTGAGGCAGCGCCGCAACGTGCTTGGCATCGTCCAGCATTTGGTGGTTCAAAAGGTGGCCGACCCACAAATCTAGACCGAAGCGGCTGCGCGATAGTGGCAAGCAGTATCACATCATGGCTAGCTGCATACATACTCTATACATACGGGTATGTTAAAACGTAACGTGCTGGGCGGCCCTGTCGAGTGCAAAGTACAGAATAGGGCGAGGAAAGGGAACCACTATGCATTAAGTATATGGGATTGCAATCGGGAAATGCATGAAGGCTCGCTTCATCGCCTACTCCAGTGTCTCGATACGGACAACGTCCTGAGAATCGCTATCCAGCAACTGATCTCTATCTGACGGCGTCATAGACTCGCTCTTGACGGAATGGCGGGGGCCCTTACCACCCGTATACGCACCGTTCAATCCAGTCCCGAGGCGCATCCCAGGTGTCCGCGTACACGGGATCTCGTCGCTGCCATCGCTCGTATCATCCGATATAGGTGCATGCACCCACTCAGGGATTTCGAAGTCGCGCAGCTCCTCAATCTCGGGCGGGACTCGCGTACCGAACGCAGTGACGTGCCGCTGGGTCTTGCGCACGTTCGGTGCCGCGGAGTTGCGCAGGGCAGCCACACGCAACACGCAGGTTGTCTGCTCCGTCTTTCCCGATGCGCCCGCATGGGATGCATGCAGCGGCACCGCGGGAGAAGGCTGGTGCTGTCCGGGCACAGGCACTGAACTTCCCGCTTTCGAGTTCTTTCCGACGCTCATCTTGAAACCAGCTGCGGCTGATGCGGAACTGTCAGTCCGAGGGCGCTTCTTTGGTGGCTGCTTCCCCGGCGGTGCACTGGCGGGTTCCGCGGACGGATGCATATGTTTTGGGAGGAATCTCCCGCTCGCCCCGCGCACGCGCACCGGACCTGACGACGCAGCCACGATGGTGATGTTTTTGACAACATGCACGTCCGGCTTTGCACTGCTCATGGCTGCAGACTTGTTCATGTAGGGGGAAAGAGTCGTTTGTGTTTTCTTCTTTGAGACAGTATGTTTCGGTGGCGAGCTTTGCGGTTGGACAGATGTCCGTGGGGTTAGTTTGATTTTCAGCTTCAGCCCCTTCGATCGTTCTCGCTCTCGCTCCTCGAAGTCAACCTCGGATTCGCCATCTTCGTCGTGATATGATGCCGTCCGCGGGCGTTCCTTCACTGGCCGTATCTGTTCGTCATCTGATGCATCCAGCTCGTCTATCTCTTCTTCTTCCTCCTCGCCCGACGACGCTGATCGCGTTGTCGATTGTGTGACCATACTAATGCGATCCTGTCGAGAGATCTTCTTCTCCAGCCACCTTCTGTCTGGAGGAAGAAGGGTTCGATAGCGTTCCTCCAAGCCCAGCGCAATATCAAGCATGATTTTTCTCCGTCGCTCTCCTTCAATGTACGCAGCGGTCCCATACGCATGCGATGCGGGGGCCTCCGCGAGCGCAGGGGCCTCCTCAGATGGTCCCTCAGGGGATGCATCTGGGGGCTCGGGGAAGTCGGATGCCGGTAGTGCGAGGAATGCGGATGTGTCCATGGCGCGCAACTGATCGATGCGCTCCTTGAGCTTGTACTGCTCATGCTTTAGTTTCTCCTTCTCGCGCAAGCGCTGCCGCTTCTCAAACGTCTCGTATTTCCTGTGGCGTTTCTCGTACGCGGCGTCGGACGTGTCCGCGGACCCCTGTACAGAGAACATAGCATTGATTGATAGGAAAAGTGGTGTAAGTACATGACATGAGGTAAAAGGAACACTACGAACGTCTTCTGCCCCTCTTGGTCTGAACCGACCTCCTACAATAGCATCCTCGTCGATCTGTTCGAATTCGGGTGTCTGGATGATCTGCTGTTCCCTATACGCCCTCTGCACCTCGGGCCGATCAAAATACCGCCCATAAGCCTGGCTGTTAATCTCGACTTCAAATGAGGCCGAATCTGAGGTCGAGGAGACGAGGGCTGTGTTCGTAGTAAGGAGGAACTTGGTGGCCGCAGGTATCAATGGCTCGCTTTCCACTGCAGGACCTCAGCGACGTGGCTGTGGGTGTCAAGTAACACAAGGACGCACGTCTTCGCCTCATTGTCTCCAGTATCATATTGTCGGTGTCGGTGCTGCCGACACCGGGTCCTCCTCTGCGCGAGCGCGTCGGTAAGACGCGCTTCTGGCGAACCTGGACGCCGGCCTTCGGCGGCGAGCCATTGACTGGTACGGAGGATTGCATCGGCGGTTCTGGCGCGCTAGATAAGCGGTGGGCGGATGTAGAAGCAGTAGAATTGTTTTGTTCCCCTAATGTCCGCGCGGGGGTCGATGCGTGCGCAGATCGAGGCATTCTTGCGGCTGAACACGCTAAACAGCAGAGAGCACACGACAAGGAGTATTTAAGCGAAACAAACGCGTGTTCTGGGAAGCAGGAGAGCAGGAATTGTCGTGGCTGCTCTGCTACTGACCGCCGCCCCAATTCAACTCGGCTATCAAATATGCGGGCGCTATGGCCGTTGTAATCCTATTTAGGAATCCATGGATAGCGCCGCATTCCTTTTTCATCACTCAACGCCAGCCACTAGCGGCGTGGGAACACATCGTGCGTCCTCCGGGTCTCGGAGCGTCGATTGTGGTTACGCTTTGCCGACTGAATTGAGGCAGATGTAAGTAGCGCATATTGGTGATCGATTTGTGCAGACAAAATCACACCCGCGTGTAGCTTAGCGATTGCAAGATTCGTCATGACTGTGTTATGGATTAATCGAGCTAGCTAGTGGCCATCGTCCGCTTCAGATATACATGGATACTAAGTGAACGGAGTATTGCGGGATCCTATACGTGGCAGATAGATTCGACCATATAAAGACCAACGTGACGGTACTGCTTACTAGCCTTCACTAATCACTCATACGCGCCGCGATTTTTCAAAGTCTCGCGCAGACAACGGTCTCACGATCGACCATTATTGTCGAGCATTGTTCATATTACTTGCGAACAGCTTTACATCATGAAAGTATTCGATAGACAATAAAAATAGGCATTTAGAGATTTCATGATGCGCCCTCTCCTGAGTTGTCAGACTGACTGGTATGGGCATTCCAGTCCTGGTTCCAGCCGCCGGCGGATCCTGTTCCTCCGCCACGTCCCATAGCGCTATATCCATACGAATAGTACTGGTTACCCTGCGCAAAGGCAGCAAGATTCATCCCAAAAGAAGACGCGAACCGCGGATTGATATGCGGCTGGACAAACTGATTTTGATACCCGTACGCATAGTCGTACGGCTGCTGCACGGCATACTGCGAGTACGCCCAGCTTCCACTCGCATGTGGAGGGAGCTGCGGCTGCTGCAGGTCGGACCCGACGGCCGTCCCGTCAGGGTATTGGCCCGTCGCCCGCGCGATCGCAAGCGACGTCGGGGACAGCGAGCGAGGCGCACGAGGGTCGTACTCGTCCAAGTTCGCTTGGGGCTGCCGGCCTCTATCAGGGCCGCCCAATGGGCCCCTGTCGTCACGGCCTCGCCCCCGCCCTCGTCCGCGGTTGCCGCGTGGTCGGTCGCGGCCGCGTCCCCAGCCACGTTCGTCGCGCCTGCCTGCACCGCCTCTAGACGGAGCGAACCGACGCCCACGTCCGCGTCCGCGATCGCCGTACGCGCTACCGCTGCCATCGGACGTGTAGCCTTCGTCTGACATTGCGGGCGCATTGGAAGGGCGCGGATTGGTCGGTGTTGAAGTCGATGGAAGAGGGTCTGCTACTCCATAGCTGTCGGAGTACGGATCGTCATACGGGATCGGAGCAGGCCGTGAGGGACCTGCGCCGAGGTCCATGTCGTTGTATGGACCGGAGTTGTCGTACGGGTTCGCGCCGTACATATCTTCGGCCATGTCCTGATCCTTCATTTGCGATGGCGTTGGAGTGGCATGTCTAGAAGATGCCATAGACCGTGATCGGGGCTGCTCGCGCCTGACAGACAGTCATTGAGACGATTCTGAGTAAGACATCGGCCATAGCAAACCTGTGTGCAAGAGCGCGTTTGTGGGCGGCTTCCGCTTCGTCGTCAGAAAAGTCGAGTTCTTCTTCGGCGGGCTCCTCGTCGTGTACGTTACTGGCATCGCTACCTTTGAAACGCTGCAACGCTCTAACAAAGACAAAATTGCTGCGCTCCGGGACATGGAAGACCGGGCGCGATAACTGTACTTTCTCGGGATCGAGAGGATACTTTTGATTGAATCTCACTTGGTAAAGCGGTTGAGTGGTTGGACCAAAGGTCTCATAGATCTGGCATTATGGAGACGTCTCAAAACGGAAAACGACGTATATGAAGACAGAACTCACGTAACCAAGGACTTTCCTGTCGTCGAAGACGAGGAGTGTGTCAGAATCAAGGGCTCTCTCAGAAGCTCTGATAGCAGACTCGAACGCGATGCCTTTGACGATCACCACCTTGTCCACTATGCTTATGATCTCTCCCACCTTATGCATTTCTTCGTACGGACCGACTTCCTCAATGTCGGGAACGACAATTTCGGACTCGGGCACCTCATTTTGCGTTCTGACCTGCGCTTCTGACGTAATAGCTGGCCCCGTCTCGTCGTCATCCATGTCGGCGTCGTCAAGCTTGGCCGCTTTTGAGGGTCCGTTGCAAGCATCATCAGGATCATCAGAATCCGAATCTGAGCTAGAGGACGAATCTGAGTCTGACACAGGTTCCGATGACCCTTGGGTACGACTACAGGACGATAACATCATTCGACGAGCTCTGAGAAAGACCACAGTGCTCGCACCTTTCGTCGTCGCCTGCATCCGCTAAATAGAGTGCCTCTACCTCTTCCTCGCTGTCCAGGTCGCTTTCCGAGCTGCCTATGTCGTCCACTGGCTCGTCATTAGGCGGCGGGATGGATTTGGGCGAAGAGGGACTCGCAAGATCCCCGACGATCCCATGAATGAGCTGCAAGTCCTGCGCAAGGAGCGAGGGCACCTTGAAAGCAGGTGTAGTCGCCATGGTTGCAGCCATAGCTCGCACGAGAGTAACTCAAGCGGGACGAGCGACTATTGGCCGATGAGAGGGTGAACAGGAAACAAATCGGAAGTCGGGACAGTGTCAGGAGTTTTGCTCCACCGGATCAGTCACGCGCGACGCGTCGCGTCTCTTTTTTTTGCAGCCGGACTTCATTACTCGCGTTAGCCATGTTCTCTGCACGCTTTGTTCACGGTTTACTCTCCTTCTCGCGGGCTTATTCCGTCTCTGCACCGAAGAAGGGCCTCAAGGAGCTTGTCGCTGAGATCAGGGCTCTCGCTGATGTCTCGCCAACTCAGGCCGGGCAGGCCCTCAAGGCCTCAGACATGGACGTAGCAAAGGCCCTCGTCTGGCTGGAAAAACATCGTGCAGAGTCTGCGGTGAAGAAAGCTGCAAAAGTCGAGGGTCGGATGGCGAACGAGGGACTCATTGGGACCGCTGTGCTGTCTGCCGGAGCAGCCGGCAGTAGACAGGGCGCTGTACGTGCAGCCATGATTGAGCTCAACTGCGAGACGGACTTTGTCGCGCGGAACGATCTCTTTGCAAAGCTGCTGAACGACATTTCATTCACTGCCGCGTTCCTCTCAGAGTCCGCCGGTTCAGAAGCTTTCATGCAACCCTTTTCCCTGGACGTGCTTCAGGGCGCTCCCCTGCTTGCGCAGTCAACTCCGACGTCCGAGAGCAAGCTAACCGTCTCCGAGGCAATGCGCGACCTCACTGGCCGCGTGGGCGAGAAGATCTCTCTGCGGCGCGCACTCACCGTCGTTCATGAGCTCCCGCCTACCCAACGTGACCTCGCTCTGCGCGTCTCCGCGCGTGTGCACCAGTCAGTGCAAAACCCTCAGCAAGGCCGCATAGGCAGTTTAGCGCTCCTGGCGCTCAAGTCGCCCCGGCTATCGGAAATCCTTGCATCGGAGGCGTTTGCGGGCGACCTCGACAAGCTGTGCCAGGCGCTGGGCCGACAGATCATCGGGTTCCCCACGACGAGTGTGAAGGCCGTGCCTGGCACACAGGATGAGGGCGCGCTCTACGACCAGCCATTCGCCATGTTCGCTGGCCCTGGGAACGACCAGCCCGTCAGAACATTCTTGCGCAACTGGGCGAAAGAGCGGGGGTTGTTGGAAGGAGACGAGGAGGTTGTTTCTGGGGTCGAAGTTCTGGAGTTTGCGAAGTGGACTGTCGGCGAGAGCATCTGATTGACCGATACACGTATACACCTGACCCCAACTCATCTTGCATCGAAAAGGCAAGTGCGGTACTTAGCTGTTGTCCAGTCGTGCTGATTGTATTTTGTTGCCACAGTATACTTTCTTACATACCACGCATATTCATCGCCCCATCTAACCAGCGCTATAGGCTAGACTACCGACTTACCACCCACATTTGACTCCCAATAGTCACCCCCCTGATTGTATTGATAGATGACTGGCAGTATAAACGCTGTCAAGGAGCTACCGTTCCAAGTTTACGGTGCGTTTCACTAGTTGTTGAGAGGGTATGCATCCAGCGCGCGGCGTCCTTGTTGTCCGACCTGTCCCGACCATTTCTTTCGCAAGCAGGGTTTGTGCTATTTCGAGACCCTCCTTATATTTCAGCCACCACGTTCGCGTTTTGATCAGTCATCCTGCTGTGAATCTGCCGAGCTTTGGCGCACCCTGAACGTTTTCCAGTGTGTGCCGACGATTTAATGGACGTCCTGCGGAGCCCAGTTTTCAAAAAGCTCAAGCGAATCATATGCATGCGTTGAGAGCACGCCGATACGCTGAGCTTACTGAGGTGGGCGGATCTGCCCAGACTGCACAGTTGAAGATTTCACATCTCGCTAGATCTAACTGCTCCACAGTCCAGATCAGTGACAGGCTTACAAATCCGTTGCGCCACCATTACTGCTAGCCCTCCCCGACTTGAACTTCTTTCAAGGCGAGATACTACCCCAGTCCGCCATAATAATATCACGAGATATCACTGCTCAGCACATCGCACCGGGGCTGTCAGAAAGAACAGCCGCCGGACCGTCAAAGTCTTGGCGGCACATACGTATACGTGCGTGTCTCCATGCCCGGGACAACCGCTCACCCTGGACCCGTGTCTTTATTCGCCCGGGAAATCGTATCTTCGCGGGGCGCTGAGCCCATCGGCCGGACTTTTTTCAATGGCGCAAATCTACACCCTACGGTTGCTTCGTTTCGACCGTAGCTACCGGCTGTCTTGACATCCTGGCTTGACATCCCTCCCTCGTCCACTTCATAGTCTATATATTGCGCGTGCGACGCGCGTGTTGGCATAGCGCGCAGCCCAACTCTAGAGCACTATGGACTTGTCTAATACTCTCCTCAACAATACGCTAGGATGCACGTTCATTGGCGTGCTGTTCGCCGTAATGTAAGCACAATATCCGGATTCGCTTACTTTTCCGGCTCATGGGCACGCTCAGGTTTTATGGGTTTGGTTGCGCGCAGACACAGTACTATTTTAGACATTATCCGGAGGACCGCATATATTTAAAAGCATTCGTCGGTATTCAAGCATTTGGCCTCCAATGCTAATTCTCACTCATCTATGACAGATCGGTTTCCTATGGTATGCTTCGTTTCGGACTGTATACTCTGATATGAATACAAGATTATTTCAGGGTGCTCGATACTGTGCGAACGATTCTAGACGTAGAGGTACGCCCAGTGCGTGATGTGAAAGCCCCGTTCATCGCAAACACCCTCATGTAGTACCTATGGTTCTACGTGATCGAGCATCATGGTGACCCAGATGGTCTCAGTGACTTCCCATCGTGAGTAATCATCTCAGGAAGCGTCCGTACTCCAATCTCCTGACGCGCACTACGGATTTTAGTGCATTTTTGGTATGTCGTGGTGGACTTCGCAATTCGTACTTGCTCACGATCGTACATAGGCGGAGTTCTTTCTAGCGGTAGGCACTCTCACATGCGACTGGTGTGCCGGGACTTACTATCTAATTTAGGCCCTCACAATTGTGGTTGTACAATTGTTAGGAGCCCCCACCCTTTTGCTCACGCGGTCGAAACTGATCCACGTTCACAGATACTTCATTCAAACAATTTGGGACTGTAAGCGTGACTCAATTCGCTGTTCATTGCACATGCCCACGAAACCATGATCTCTAGTCATGAAGGGAAAGTGGTACCGGTTACCAGTATCGTTTACAATGGTAAGCACTACCAATCACTCAATGACTTCGCACCAATTACGTCGTAGACAGCATTGGCTTTATTGTCGTTTGGTACGTCCAGCTCTCGGTGACGCAATCAGTGCAACTTAATAGACGGCATGTGTTAGCCGGTGGTACCGGTATGTCTACCACGGTTACGCTGTTCGACATGCTGACCATTTCAATTTTAGCTTCGGTTTGGGAGTTGTACGTGCGCCGACCTCTGATAGAATTCTCTCAATGACGCTCCTCACAGTACCAAGGACACCGAGGTCGCGCTCGTCTTGAAGAACGCCACGGTTCGTAGTTCCTTGCGGGCCGCTTTATTGTCGTCTAAAATTCGTTCAGGTCACAGCTTCAATGCAAACAGTGACGGCCTTCGTCGCCGATATCTACATCGCCATTTCACTATCATCTATTCTGAATGGAAAGAGAACCGGGTTCTCGCGGTACGTTAAAGCTGAGCTACGATAGACGGTTTCTAATCGGCAACAGGACGGATAACCTAATCACAAAACTCGTTGTGTATGCGATCCACCGAGGAATATTCACAGCGTGAGTTCCGCGGTACCCTCCTGGGTCGCGCATTTAATCACACTCGTGTAACGCAGACTCATGCAGCTGCTGCATTTCGCAACCGTAAGTTCATGATAATCGGTTTGCCGAAACGATGAGTGACGCGCTACTCCAGTTCATTGGCACGTTGAAGGACGGCCCAACTAAACTCATCTGGTCTCTTTTTCATTTCCCAGGAAGCAAGAGTGAGTTGACAGCATCGCATAAGTCGAGAGCAACTACTAAGAACGACAACCTTCTGCAGTATATGTGAACTCGCTGCTCGCGCTGTACGTCAGCGTATCGCCTGGGCCATTCCGAGATACTGACCGTTCGTTGTGTGCAGGCTGAACGTGCGACAGCATCTAAGAGAAAACAAAGAAACACGACGAAACTCTGGCGGAATCCAGCTGCAAGAGATCTTCGCACAGCGCTCCGGGTACGTCGTTATTCTTGCCCTTCCTTACCTTCGTGCTAAATAAACCCAATTCGCTCGTAGAACCCAAACAATATCGCGCCAAGATGCTTCACATACACGAATCGTCATCACGACAGAGGTGATCCATGACGAGGAGATAGACATGGATCTTAGACGTCGAGAGAAAGTATAGTTATATATATGCGTGTACTAATTACTCGAGATTCCTCATTAGTTTAGTGGTTACCCAGCGTGGGTGGTGCGATACAACACATAGGTACAGGGCATGATTTGCGAATGCTACAAACAATAATTGCACAAAATGAGTGTGCATGAAGAGTGAGCAATCAATAGGCAGTCCTGCGCAGCTAATACAGAGTGAGCAGTGTTACGAGGAATGAGGCTTGCCCTGCTAACCTGAGTTGCAGGAGATGCGAAAGCGGCTTTTCTCGATGATGCGTTCGCCAAGCTGTTGAACGTTGAACTCGCGCGCAAGACATGCCAGGATTTGACCATTATAGCCTTCGGCTTCCAACTCGACGATTGCTGCATTCAGTTCTTGAAAGAGCCCCAGATCCGGAGGACAACGTCCGTTCGATGCAAGCCAGCCGCTCGCCTGTGCACCCAGATAGGGGCAGCGCGCACGTAAATACGGAGCAAACTCACCTTCTATGTAGGGAGCCACTCTTCACGACATACTCTGAGTCTGTGGCTTCAGTAAAGCAGGCACGTTCATCGCTCTCATAAAGGTCCGAAAGGTCCGCTGCCTGGCGGATATGGCCGCCATCTTCTCCGCTGATCATGTCGGAGCAATCAAGTTGAAGGTTGCGTGACAGTCGACGCGTATCATCACGATCCACGTGTATGTGACAGCGTCGCAGAGTACTGGCCACAGTGACCAGTGGTATCATGGCATTTTAGTGGACTAACAAGCTCGTTGATGCTCTGTAGAACTATATATTGAATTCATGCCTACACTTGATGGCTAGTATACATCCGTTGACTGCAGCAGTTCCAGAGATAGGCTGAGTGAAAGTGAACTTATAAGTGTATCTAAACTGTTTGAGAGCTGACGATTTGCCATATACTGTTTACTGTTTGCATAATCGTAAACATAAACTAAATAATCGGAGCCTTTATGCTGTGTGGCGCACATTGCTGGAAAGCAAGAACATAAATCACCGCTAATTGACAATGTTCATCATGGAAACCTGTTCCATTACGGATGTATAACAGGGTTCATGGCATCGATTGCTCGGATGTACTAGCTGCTTCATCCATAATCCATCAGGGGGTGTACTTCTGCGCAGCAGCGCCTTGTGTTCTATTTATCGAATTGTTCGGATGTATTAGCTGCTTCGTTCCACTAGAAACGTAGGCGGTACGATAGCTGCTGCAGCGTCTTGTATTTGTTGAGGGAAATCAGTTGTGCCGGAACCGCAAGAGAACCCACAAAATAAACCGCGTTTTTCAATAACAAACCTGCGATGCGACGATGTCGGGCTTTCTTCCCTGCGTATATGAGATTATTTCTGGAATACCTCTATCACAGCGGTTTTTATGATAGTGACCAAAAGCTGAGGTACTGACGTTGGGCGTTAATCTGGCTGAGATAACTTCACTGCACTGCCAGGAGGGTGAATTGAGTTCAACGCATAGAACTTTCAGCTGTTCTGGTGGAACTTCATGGTGTGCTATATCAGCTGCAGGAACAACCTCAGGTGTGGTTGTGCCCCTGATAGTGGAAGGAAGACGACTGGCATCTCAGAAGAACTACCACTGGAAGAGAAGTTTGACTCTCACGTGTTTCATAAATTTAGTATCGTCGTTTCATTTGTATCTATCTGTTGCATGTAACTTTTTTTTGAAGAGCACATTGGCCCGCCGGCAGCCAACATGGGTTAGCCCGGGCGGGTCGGCATATGGGCGAGCACGCGCTCGCAGGGAGGAAAATGCTAATACCCACAGGTACGGTACACCTAGTGTGGGACTTCGGCATCCCCCTCGCGGACGTCGAAACTCCCTGGCAGTCCAACCAGTCGTGCGGCAGCCCCCTTTGGTCGCGGAGGGTGCCAGTCCACGTATCAAGTACTAGCGATCGGGAGAGGGCCCGGCGACCGTAGCGGGGACGTGTGAGCTCCCGGTCTAGGTGCAGGCGATCGTTCACTGCCCGGACCCAACGATGCGCG
This sequence comes from Wolfiporia cocos, assembly GCA_029448655.1. Classification (NCBI taxonomy): domain Eukaryota; kingdom Fungi; phylum Basidiomycota; class Agaricomycetes; order Polyporales; family Phaeolaceae; genus Wolfiporia; species Wolfiporia cocos. Next base: position 1,074,345 of record JACCLO010000002.1, read on the forward strand.
ATTGCGGCAGGCGAAGGGGAGCGGGCGGGGTCGTCCTGGTGTTCAACTCGGCGGAGGCAGCGGGTGGCCCAGATGGGCCGGGAGCTACACAGTAAACCAGGATGTGTTCCATCGGCTCCGCGAACGTTATTCCAACCAGGAACGATAGCCAGAGGCGAAAGGAGCATGACGTAGGCACGTGGACACAGAATAGGCCCTGCGGCGCTTGTTGGGGACCGGAGGACGCGGTCCGTTCCCACTCTCGTCGCCCGATGCATCGTGAATGCGTCGACACGCGGGAGCTTCGTAGTTATTTGCCACATTTGTATGATTATGGTAAGTCGCTTACTGGATTTGGTAGCTGCAAGTGGGTAAGAAAAGTCAGATAGCTAGTGGCCTTTCTGCACCATCAAAGTGTGTAATATCCCTTCCACACTACAGCGTCACGGCCTTCTATTGAAAGCTCCCTCAAAGCTCATTGGGCGATTGCGGCTAAGTAAGTGGGTTGATGGTGGTCCATCGATTCGCGTGTCTACGACAGCGGAATGTTCTCCGCTATGAATGTTTGGGATCAGCCAGCTTCGCACTTTAACCATCCCCGAGGGTGTGTATGCGTGCTTTAATCCCTAAGCACGTGTCTATTCTCGCCCTACATAATGCCGTCAAGTTGACGATCAGGTCCCGTTAGTTTCAACCTCGGTCGAATCACCATTATCTGAGCTTGCTTCTAGCTATCAATCACCTGTATGTCTGACCAGCTTGAACCATCCATGTAAGCGTCACCGTCACTCTTGGCCTGGGCTACTTATCTAACACGCTATCGGCTGGTTGTGCACAGAGTGAGGCTACAAAATGCTGAGGACGTACAGGCATCTACTGGTGTCCTCACATCCGAGGTATGTTATATATTCAACCAATAAGCTGATTTTTGCTGATGGACAGCAGCTCATAATATGCCAAGCAAAGGCAGCTTTAGTCGACTTCATCCGGAAGATGGATTATTCCTTTCCAACCGTCAGCCGCGATCACGAACTCGAGTCTCGGGTGAAAGATATCACTAGTCAATGGCCAGACGAAGCTGGCCTGCAACCATACATCATCACCGGTCTTGCGATTGCGGAGATATCGTATTCTCACTTGCTCAGCGTTGAAGCCAAAGCCGCCATCGCGATCTTTACTGCCATGCTTTCGGCCATCGATGATTCAGCTATTTTAAGCAGCCACGCCCTTGCTCTACCGAAAATATTCTGTGACGGCTCCGCTATGCATGACAATGACAGCCACATTGGCCGCTTGGTGAAAGTAGTTGCGCAGATGTGGAATTACTATCCCCGGACCAGTGCCAACACGATTATGGCTAGCTGCGCCAGCTACCCGAATGGTGTCTATCTCGAAGCGATGGGAGTTGAAGCACGGGTTCGTCCTTACGTCGAATATCGACGGTGGTTATCTGGGGCACCCGAAGCCTACTCTTGCTTTGTGTGGGAGAAGGATAAGTTCCCCGATGAGAGAGCATTCATACGAGCGTTGCCGTGAGTGCGCATTTGACCTTGATTCCGAGAATTGCAGATTGAAATCATTGCAGAGACACCACCAAGTTTTTAAATCACGCGAAGTGAGTCTAGCGCTTGGAATCGCTTATGATGCCATCTTTAATGCTCCCCAGCGATATTATGTCATTCTACAAGGAAATACTTGCCGGAGACACCGGCACGTACATATATAGCCGTGCACAGGTGACTGGGAAGTCCCTGATCGAGACACTGCACGAGTTGATTGACGAGACTGTAGTGGCGACTAAGAGAGCACGCAGTCTCCTGGATGGAGAAGCAGCTAAGTCTGCATGGGATAGTTTTGTTGAGGGGTATATACAATTTCACGTGTGCGATCCTCGATATCGCCTGAAAGATTTTCTAAACAGCGAGTATGTTCACTACGACTGTTACTGAGCGGCAGCGTTTATACGCGTCTGTACAGACTGTACTTATAGTCAAATAGAACCGGAAAACGACGACCCGGCCGACTTACTATGATGACGTCAGCAGCAGCAGCAATACAATCACAGACTCTATGCCTTGAAACCAAGGCACTACGTTCTTACCCTTGGCTTGGTCGATCAATGTTATGTAGTATACGGCATTGTGGAGAGTGGGATTTCCGCACATACTCTGAAACCGGTGCCGCAAAACGTTCCGGTCAACGTAGTACTATTCTGCAGTCCTGACTTTACAAAAAAGTGTATAAAGTGCATAAACTATGGCCTCGTACTGAGTTGATAATCCTGTAAAGGCTCAACGTATGTCGAATGGATCGGACCGTGACTAAACATGAGCGTACGAGACTAGTGCTCGTTACAGAAGTTGGTGAAGATACTCGGGCGTTACACGTTGGGACCTGTTATCCGCCTGGGTTCATGACATGCAAGTGCTAAAAAGTTCAAATATGAACCCGACACTAGTGGCATGCAACTGTTGGATGGAGCAATCAATTAGTAACTTCCAACCTTTTACATTTACAATCCCAAACCACGTCGGCGGCAGCACGAAACAGGGCATAGCGGCTAGCAGAATGTTGGCGTCCCTTCGAGGTTACAGCCACGAGGAAAGTAGCGCGCAGGCAGAGCTGGCAACAGCAGGAATGTTGAGGTAACGGTACAAATTGCATAATACAAGCGCGCGCTTGTGATCGGGTTGGCGGTGGGATTAACTACAATGACACATGCACAGTGTAACTGGGAAAGCTGGTCAGTATAGGTACGGGAGGACAGGATAGGTCTACAAGGGCTCTCTATTCATGCAATTGGATGTTTCTGTCTAGGGTCAGTGGGGAGATGTTCGTGCGCAACGAAGGCTCAGGCGACTACTGCGCCTTTTTCTGCTTCACATGCTGGATGCATGGTATACCGTGGATTGGATTGATGGCGTAGTTTCGGTAGTCATCCTTGATACACAAGGTGCTTCCCAGGCAGTCAGTGTGCATGAGCATCGGCAATCTTCATAAGCCCTCAATACTCACAAATCTGCCATCAGACAGTCAATGCTTATGACACAGACGACCAAAACCTCTCACTCACATGTATTTCCAATCAGCATCAAATATGTGCCGATGGCCTGTTGTAACCGTGAGTTCAGAGAAACGCGACAGCTTACTCGAGCTGACCGTAAATATGTGCCACCATGCATGGCCTCGGAGACTATCCATCAGCAGACATACGCTGAAGAAGTAATCCATGTATTTACCTTCCAACAGGAAGGCAACTGGCCATCCAATGCTGTGCTTCCAGCCAGTGACCTTGTCACAGAAGATATTGTCGAGGTTCCACACGAAGAAGCCAAATGCGAAAGTGGCCGCGCCAGCAGAGAATAGTCGTGAAACGGTTGACTTCACGTTGTCAGGCACTTTCTTCGCGATTCCCGGTTCACGGAGCAAGTGGACAGTTCGTACGCCAATGACGCCCAGAAGGGACGCGAAGACTACTTGATGATAGATCGGATTGCGGTTGATGTAGCTAAGGAACAACTTGTAAGCATCGAGTATGGACACACAGCATGCACAGAGAATATGCACGTACTAAGACCAGGTGAAGACAACGTTGAATGACATCACCACCGTCGCGAGGAGAACTGCCGGAGAGTTGTCCCACCCGAACCCGGGTGCAGTGTCGAAGAGGATCGCACAGCAGTAGCTCGCGACGTATACCATTGGGAGTTCATCTCCAAGTTGTGCCTCAAAAAGCAGCGTTGCGTGGAACACGAAGCTACCTATGCCGACCAAACCGAAGCCCTGCAACGCGTCTTTAGGCGGAAAACGACACAGTGCAGTGACTACACTCACCGCGTATCCAACGAGATACCGGTGTGGCAGGGACTGCTGTATTGCCTGGTAAGAACCCCATAGGGCTACCGCTATGGTGAAAAAATTTGAGAACGTATTCGCGGCCTCGGCTATATAGCTCGAGAACTGATAGTTGGCCTATCTTATCTGTTAGAAGACTAGCAGTAGATATTTCTATTTCTGAGCAGGGTTCCCACCTCACACCAGTCCAAGGTCGCGGTGACTGGCCCCCAGAAATGATGATCCAGCGATGCTACCGTTGCATTGTTGACAACCATGGCTGGTGAGAAGAACGGGAGGTAGCGGAGGCGCGGACTGCGCACTGCGTATCCCCGACCCCGAGTCGACGTCAACCGGGTTAGATGCGATCCGACCGATCTCCGATGTGTGATTTGGGTATACGCAATCATGTCAACTGATGCTAGTGCCCTTTGCGCACGGCCTTATAGCTCAGTGGTAGAGCATACGATTGCAGTCTGGCTGATATCGTGCGGTCGCGTGTTCGAACCACGCTGAGGCCTCTTTTTGTCACACTTCTGCACGGTACCCGATCAAGTGCTCCTTTGGGCGACATTAATCAGCGTTCTCCCACCTCTGCTCTTAACTTCCATGAGGAGAGCAACGGCTTCAGTTCTACGGAGTGGTTTTCGACGGCGACGTGCGCATAACCTATCCACTCACAACGTCGATCCTCCTGTGCAAATCACCACCTTGCCCAACAAAATCCGCGTAGCTACTGAGTCGACTCCAGGGCACTTCTCGTCCGTTGGGCTTTATGTTGATGCAGGTTCCCGCTATGAAACGCCCTCTACCTCCGGTGTGAGCCATTTCTTGGACAGACTGGCTTTCAAAGTAGGTCTATCAGTAGGTAAAGGTGATGCACTCATACGATGTATACTTAGACGACAAGCTCGCGCTCGGAGGAAGAAATGTCTACTGCAATAGATAAACTTGGCGGCCAGATTCTATGCTCATCATCGCGGGAGTCCATTATGTATCAATCATCTCATTTCCATCAGGCGACACCATTAGCGATGTCTCTCATCGCAGACAGTGCCCTCCACGCTTCCTTCCTGGCCGAAGAAATCGTTGCACAGCGAGAAGCCGCACGGTACGAGATTCGGGAGCTTAGTGCCAAGCCGGAGATGATCCTCCCTGAAGTACTGCATGAGGTTGCGTACGATGGGAAGACCCTGGGAAATCCTCTTCTGTGTCCAGAACATCAAATTGACCTCATCGACGCGTCAAATCTGCAAGGCTGTAGGAAGGACTGGTATCGACCAGAGAGGATGGTGATCGCAGGAGCGGGCATGCCTCATGAGGAACTTGTGGAACTGGCGGACAAGTATTTCTCTTCGCTCAAGTATACGTCTCCGCCACAACCCCAAGCCACCTCCCGGTCTGCGGGTGCTCAACAGCCTCCTTCCCAGCTGATACCGTCCTCTTCACCATCATTATATAAGTCGCTCACCCGTGCTGCTTCATCTTACCTCTATCCTGCCTCTATGATCACTGGCCAGGATTCTGCGCAGATCGGCTTGTCGAGCTCTAGAGCAACTTACACTGGTGGTCACCGGTTCATCCATGACTCGAATTCGGAGTTCAATCACTTATATCTTGCATTCGAGGGGGTTGGCATTCACGATGAGGATGTTTACACGCTCGCGACAATGCAGGTCCTCTTAGGAGGCGGTGGTAGCTTCTCAGCAGGTATGTCCCGGATTTCTTGCGTAATCTCAGAGATGTTCATGTTCAACTAGGCGGCCCTGGAAAGGGCATGTACTCCCGACTATACACACACATTCTCAATCACTATCCGCAAGTTGATCACTGTGCATCATTCCACCACATCTACACCGACTCTTCTCTCTTTGGGCTCTTCGCGTCCTTCGTCCCGGCAGGTGGCGTCCACCAGGGAAACACGCCCTCCCAGATCTTGCCTCACCTTGTGCACCAGCTCAGCTTGCTGGTATACACCCCTACAGGCCGCGTCGAGCTCAATCGCGCCAAGAATCAGCTGAAGAGCAGCTTGATGATGGCGCTTGAGAGCCGTGCAGTCGAGGTCGAGGACCTCGGGCGGCAGATACTCGTGCACAATCGCAAGGTCCCCGTTACGGAAATGTGCGAAAAAATCGATGCTGTGTCCCCGGAATCGCTACAGAAGGTCGCTGCACGCATCCTGAGCCCCGAGTCGGCGAAGAGGGCGACTGTAGTCTGCATGGGGAGGGAAGACATTGGCGACTGGAAGGGTGTGCTGAGGAAGTATGGGCTTGGCGGATACTAGACCATCTCACAACTCCGTCTATTCGCATGCTTGTACATGTACAGCAGTCCCCTACGTTGTAATACACCATTCATACATATAAGCACGTTGTACAGATGAGACGAATCGTTGCTAGACTACCCAGCGATGATGAAGGTCCTGGAAAGGTGCGGGCAATGGGGAAGAGATCACATGTAAAGGAATCACGAAATCGTTTAGTGCTATGCCTTGACTCTCGTAAATCTTGAGTCTCTTCGGGTAACGAGATACACCTCATCTCCGGCTTCTCGCCCCATCCATGCACCTTGCTTGGCCGGGTAAACGTTCGTTACCTGGTGAGGTTGGGTCAAACGAGGGCTAAACAAATACAGGCAAAGAAGTCATACTTGCCTGGAACCTTTGACCTTCCGCGAAGTGTCCGGGCTTCGAACCTTCGGTTAGGCTCACATTCAGAACATCCCAGATCGTCAGGAGTGCTGTGCGCTGTGGCTCGCGCTTCCTGTACTGAGAATCCTTGACCGTGACAACTCTGAAGTTGCGCACATTCCTGGGCGGCACTTCCATCTAGGACGGGTTAGTCGCTGTGCAACGGCTGATGTATCTGCGGCTTGCCTCCAGATCTCTCTGTATGTCTTCGCCGATCCGCTCCCGAGCTTTGGCGATATAATCCTGTATATGCATGGCGAGATAACCAGCACTGTCAGGGCCAATGTTTCGATATCTCGTATCGATCAATTTGGGGTCTTCCATAAGATCTTCCCACCTGCTCTCAGTGGCGTCGGGGTCGTAATCTACACCAGGTATTAAATACTTTTTTATGCCGTGTAGGAGTCGCATACCGTCCCCGAAAGCCATCCATCCGGGACCTGCACGGATCTGCAATTTATTGACGATGCGGTCATATGAATGCATCTTCTCGTCAAATTCGGCCTGAAGCTGACATGTTTTACGTTCTCTGCGTTGCTATGGATGCCATGTCAGGCTTTATAACGAGGGTTGAATACTGATGGACACTTACAATCCACTCATCCTGGACAAGAGTCTCATCCTTCTCTGTACGCGGCCCCTCAGTCATCCTCTCGCCGTCTCGCTCAATGAATTCAACGAAGGCGATAGGATATGTCTGACAGCCTCATGCTCAGCACATTTGATATTATTCGAGTAGATACCAACCTTGATTACCGTCAAGTCAAGGAGCGTTACAATTCCTCCATCCGGAGTCAAGCTGTCCAAAGTGGCAATGGATGGGTACCTCACGAAGCCCAGCCTAGCATGCCATGGAACAAGGTGTGATGAATTGCCACTGATTCGGAGAGTCATTGAATCGTAAGCCTCCAGGACCTCTGCGGGCTCCTTGCGCTCGGACTCAAGCTATCTTCATCTTTATCAGCAGGATGCACGTGGAATGCACGCACGTACGCACCCTGGCATTGGAGACGGCGATCTTCCTCCCTACCCGGATCACGCCGCGATGAATGGCACGCTCTAGCGGACCGTCAAATGTGGCGCGCAAACGATACCAGCCGTCCGTGAGCTCCAGCTCTGGGATGCGCCCCGTCTCATTGCCATCATCATCCAGCTCGCCCGGATGCCAGGTGATCTGAGATACGCAAAGTACCATAGGGCACGCCGCAGGAGCGTCGTGCGTCGTGATCAGTCGTAAAGGGGGACGTGAGCCACCATTCAGTTCCCGCTCGTATCTACAGCGAGATTATCAGCATAGATGACAAGCAGGAGTGGATAAGCTACCTATACAACAATTGCCTCATCACTTCGTTCCATGACCAACGTCTGGTATTCGGACTGGCCTCACGTTCTGGTTCGAGACAGACTAACCCCGCTAGTTTCCACAAAATCAGACCCCAATGGTTGTCGACCCACTCCTTCGTGGCCAGGTGACATCCCCGTTCATGCAACTCCAGAAGCGCTGCATTGGTGCCGTAGCTTGTGATAGTCGACGAAAATGTGGCGGAAGGAAGGTCCGAGGAGGATGAATGGAAGAAGTAGTAGCGAGCTAAATCGGGAGTAATTCCGCTTAGCTCGGCGACATTGCTGTCGAGATCGTGGTGTTAACATACATCAATGAAGGACATATGGAATATCTTACATTCCCATAGAGGAAAGCACATCGATGTCGTGAGATTGAGGTATAAGGCCACATGTCTCCAAGGTCAATCTCCCTGGTGGCTTCGCTGCAGAATGCCGTCAGAACCGAAGCTTTGCAAAGGAACACACACTCACCCAGATTGAAGTAATTTTCTCTTTGCTTGCCTTTCGATGCAGCAGCTACTTGAGTACCCGAACGCGACGGCGCGCTTTGTACATGCTCAGCGCGAGCTTTCTCCAGCTGAGTACGCCCCGGGTCACCAGGACGCATGCCCGGTTTGAATGGCGTCATAAACTTCGCCGGAGTCTTAGCAAGCCCACCACCCAATTTCCGCGGAGTGACACCAAGTTTCTTAACTGGCGTCGAAAACCCACCTGGCCGTGCAGATGTGGAGGATGTCGGATGTGAGAATCCCGGGAACGCGATAGGTAACCTGGTGGGTGACTCATGCTCGGACAAAGACTGTCGACGCGGATTGAGAGGCGACCCAACATATGGAGATGCGCCGTGCCTGGGATTCGTCGAGGTGGGAGGACCCATCAGCGGTGACTTGAACGGTTTGTTCTTCCCTGGTAATCCTGCATTCAGACCGGTTGTACCAGATAGTAAGAAGCCTGAGCCAGCGGGAGAGGGGCTGTCGGGCTCGGCTGCCGAGAATGAGTTCTCCATGGACCGTAAAGCAGGCCGGGAGGGAGTCTGTATAGATGAGGTTGGCTCGGGTGCCGACTCGGAGTCCTCAAGACCCCAGACATTATCCACGTCGTCCTCCAACTCCTGCTCCCACCGTTGCATGGTCTTTGCGGCACGCGCAAGGGCCGTGGCGGATGGTATTGTCCAGTCTCTGGCTTTCGCCTTCCCTTTGTCTGAATCCCCGGCTGCAGGCATCAGCCCCCGCACGGAGGTAAACCCAGGGAAAGCCGATCCAGATGCAGCCTTGGGAGTGCTGGTCAAAGAGATATTGGCGTCATCAGATATCTTGCGTGCGGAGGTAAAACCAGGCAAACTCGAAGATAAGGGTGCCTCTGGAGGGGCATCCAGACCAGCAGGACCGATGGGAGCTTCGACTGATGGCATCACAGAATGAGATAGAGGGCTATCTCCCTGAGAGGGTTCGTCATGATCCAGCAGTCTTCTACCGGATGTGAATCCGGGCAGATTCGTAGATGACAGCTCCCCCAGGCTGCCAGTCGCTTCTGCCGCCAGCTCTTTGGCAGACTTAAATCCAGAGGCACTGCCAGGGATGGTCGTCGAGGTGAACCAATCCGAGTAGTCATACTCAGCGGGGGCGTCAGGAGATGACGAGGGCAAACCATCTCCGCGAGTATCCCCAGCGTTCGCAGCGATTGTCAGAGCGGATGCAAAGCCAAAACCGGTCGGTCGAACAGGTGTTCTAAACATGCTCCCAGAATCAAGTGCATTCCCAGAGTCAGTTGAGCTGGGGTCAGCATCTTGTGCAAGTGAGGCGGCGGAGGCGAATCCGATTGAGTGATGCAACAATGCCGCAGATTCGAACATTGGTGGACTAAGTTCTGGGGCAGGGGTTTCGCTTTCCAGCGAGACTCGCCTTCGCTGGCGAGAGTGGGGTAATGAAGGTGCCGCTACATTACGGTCAATGGAGGAAAGGCGAGTCGGTCAATATATGCGCCCACCTTGTGAACTGCTGCCATTTCGGCTGTCGTAAGTACTATCACTGTCACGACCATTTTCAAGGGCAGCCTCTATTTCCTCAATCCGCTTCCTCTTCTCTGCTGAGCGCATGCCCTGAGATGACCTGGAAGGAGAGCTTGACTTTCGACGTTGACTGGGCTCCTTCTCAGGCTGGGATTGTTCATCAAGCGCGGAAATTATCTCATCGATACGTCTCTTCTTCTCTGCTGAGAGAAGTCCTTGAGACAATTTGACAGGAGAGCCTGGTCTCTGGCTCTGGGTGAGCCTTACTTCGAAATCGTCAAAGGCCTTGAGCTCGTCCTGACTGAGACAAAAATGCCGGTCGTAAGTGGGTGATGACAGTCTATGACTCTCAGGAGGGGGAGATTGAGAGTCTGATTCATTCCGAATCAGTGATACTAGATCCATCAGACATAGGATCGCCACTGACGTGAGTCGCTCATGTCGCTATCGCGGTCAGATCGCCTGTTAGTATATACCGTCGGGCCACAGCTTTGTTCGAGAGAACCTAATCTATCACAAAGTCTGCAATGATGCGAGTTGGTACGCGCGGTATTGGTGTCTGGATCGGTCAATTCGTGACGGATGAGAGTTCACTACTTTTGCAACCGTGGCGCAAGCTGCCTAGGGTTCCCGTATGCCGTAAGTGACAGTTCAGCCGGATTCAGCCGCTGAGACAAAGAGGAATTGGGCAATACGCATAATCGCGGGAGGGAGGATGGTGAAGGTCGATGAGCGCTTGAGTCCGCGCACCGCGACCGACGCGTTGAGGTCACGTGTAAGACGCGACGCGACCCACGATCGGGCGTCTATCGGCGGCCACAAGTGGTACTTTGGTAAGCTAACCCGTGTCCTACAATTGCAACACGAATCAATTATATTGCAGCTTCACAAGCTAATCGAAGACAGCATGCTTGGACAGACAATGTATAGTTCACATCGGGTTGCAGCTATAGTGGTCATCGGATCGGTCAAGCCATGCGCACATGCACCACTTTAATGCCTCGCGCTCAAGTATATAGGTCCAGTAACAGCGATAGTCCTAAGAAACACGCTGATACAGCGACGGATTGTCACAGGCAGAAATTAGTGATACGGCACTGTAAACGATGCCCGTGGGTCGCTGAAACGGCAAGTGCAAAGGCCTACAAAGCACATAATTGAAGGATTCTGATGACTGGAGAAGAGCAACATCCGAGTGGTACGCAGCGCTCAAGAGGGACCCTTGGCAAGCGATTGACTATCCCTCCTCAGAAACAGCCGGGACCAGCTGTCAGTTCATGAACTCAGAATATATTGGCAAGTAGAGGGATTGATCGTCTCGGCGGCTCGTCTCGGCAGAGAACACCCGAATCTCGTAAGTACGAGGGGCGCATTGCGAATAAGTGTGTACTCCGGTCAGTTGCTTTAGGCACACCGATAGAGCGCACCTTTGCTACGATTTGAGACTGCGGACTCGGTGTGATAGAATGCGCAACGGCCGTGAGCTGCGTCATACTCCAATCATCGCGCGCCGTTGTTATAAGCCTGCTGCAGACTTTGTACCTTTGGTATGTAGAAGGAGTGAAAGCTGCATGGAACAGTGTTCCCTGGTGCTGCAAGCCATAGCGGAACTTATAGCACGAAGCAATACGTACCGTTACACCTCGAGATCTGCGTAGGCTGCGCGTCGGCCTCAGAGTAATCAGATGGGTCTTTCAACTTCTGGGGTTTCCTCCGGAAGTATGACGAAATCTTCGAGCTAAGACATACAGCATTTGTGCATGTTCACCAAGCATGCACCGAGTCCTCGAGCATCTGAACATCCTGCGGCGGCGGCGTTGTGGAAAATGACGAAAGCAGATAGTCATCAACTACGGCCGACAAGGGAGAAGCAAAGAGGTAAAAAGTCCGACGGGAGTGGCTGCAGAGCCGGATTCAGAGGGTTGATTGTGGCTTGTGTGCGACAGACGAGCGCAAGTCAAACACACTCGACCTGTGGCCTGAGCCCACTTGACCATTACACAGTGGGCTCGCTCGGTGCGAGCGTTCAGAAACCATTACTCTCCTCGCGCTCTTCTCCTGCTGCTTTCCGTCCAGGGCTGCGTCTCGCGACTCCCCAATTACCCGCTCCCCCGACATGAACGGCACACAACCCGCCAGACATGCCAGACCTGCACCGTCCGGTGCTACGTCCCCTGCGCCGGCTGCCGCTCCGCCCGCGCCCCCGAGCCAGAATAACGCACACCCGCCCAACCGCCAACCTAACGGTACTGCACCGAACGGCACGCACGCCGCCCCACCGAAGGGCAAGAAGAAGGCCACTGAGCAGCCGGTAGACCCTTCGCAGATGTATGAGACGCTGAAGAACCGAATTGCAGCATTGGAAGAAGAGGAAGTACATGAGGAGGAGGAAGAGAGGAGGTTCGGTAAGCGTTCAAGTCATTTCGCTGTGGGTCCTGTATAAATTATCCTTGCAGCGGAGGAGGCCCAGAATTCTGTTTCTGGCATGGGAGAGAATGCAATTCACGCGAAGTACATTGAGCTAGTGAGTACACGGTATCTGCCACCGACGTTCCACGACTACTGACATCCAGGCCACAAGTTTGCAGAATTCAAACGACTCGAGCGAGATCATGCAAAGGAGAAGCAGAAATTGACAAAGGACAAGGACGCAGGTCTGTACTGCCTTCTTTCATTCTGTTCTGTCCGTAACCTTCCTGTCTGTCAAGCCAAGAGCCAGTTGACCAAGGCGAACCAGACGAAGTCGAAGATGGAGAATCTGGCGCGGGAGTTGCAGAAGGTGAACTCCCTTCATGTCCCCCGCTCCGCATTCGCGGTTTGACATACCCCACAGGACAACAAGAAGCTACGGGTAGGTCGTGTTGGCGCGGACGGAGTCATCAGCTGTGTCTTACGAGCGTACACAGGAAGACAGTAAGCGGCTTGCGACATGTGTAGAGGAGGCCCAGGAGGAGGTGCGTTTGCCCCGCCTATCCCCCACGTCGGGTGTTTAGCCCTCCCCCTTCCATCCTCCATCCTCCTTCCCGCCACAGATCATGCAAATGAAAAACGACATGGCGAAGCGTGCAGAGCGGGCGAAGATCCAGGAGACGAAGTACCGCGAGACGCCAGATATCGTTGTGCGCGTGCATTGCAAGTACCGTGCGGAGCTGTACTTCAAGATCTCGCGCAAGACGAAGCTCTCGCGGCTCTTCAACGCATGGACAGAGCGCATGGAGTTCGGTCCGGGCAAGAAGGGCGACGCCGCGGCGAAGGGCGCGAACGGCACCGCGCTCACGAACGCGGCGACGCCCAGCTCGAGCCCGGGAGCGACGTCCGGCGCGATGCAGTTTATTTTTACGCATGCGGGTCGGACTTTGGAGGCGGATCAGACTCCGGAGGAGGCGGGGATTGAGGATGGCGATCAGATTCTCGCTATTGAGATCATGGATCTGACTGAGGGACCAGGCACCGAGGAGCTGGTGAGTCGCGCTTATCCGTATGCGTCACTGGCGGTGGAACGTATTTGATATGTCTTGCAGGACGAACCAGAGCCACTGCGGCAAAAGCTGAAGAAGGAGTGGGTTGAAAGTCCACAGGAGTGAGTCAGTGAAATACTATCTGCTGTCCTTCACTGACGTGCACTTTACATCAGGGCAAAGAAAACCGTTGAAGATATCTTCAATGGCGTGTGCGTGAGAGTGAATCGAATAAGAGTGGTCGTATACTGATATGTTGACAGCGTGCGAGAACGTCTGAAAGAGGTGCTACGGCAATACGAGCTTCGGGAGAGACACTTTGAGTGTGTAATTCGCTCGAAGGAGCTCGAAGTGCTACTTTCTCGTGCCCGTGCGGCAGAGCAAAAGCAGCTTGCTGATGGCGAAAAGGCTCGATCCGAAGAGCTTGAGAAGGAGGTACGCATAACGGCCACCAACACTTCATCAATGACTTGATTGCAAAACCAGACCGCAAGGTTACGCGAAGAGCTGAAAAACACAAATGAGCAGCAGACCCTCCTAGTCAACAAATTGTTTGCCTGCTGTCAGGATGTGCGATGCTTCTCCCACTGTGTTAATTATGCTTGCTAAGTTCTCATGCTCAGACACCTGATGAGAGGATCCGCAAGTTGTTTGACAAACTGAGAGAAACTATTGAGACACGTGAGTGCTGCGTATGTTCTCTGAGCGGGGACTAACAACGCGTTAATAGGTGTACGACCAGCCGTAAACGGTACAGCCAATCGACCACCAGAGGCACAGGCAGTCTGACATTGCAAAGGCCGTGGGGTTCATGTGGAAGATGGTAAGGACGTTGACACCCATTCTCTGACTTTGCATTCTACAAGCGAGCCCACGGTAATGGCAAATGTGGTCTGAGCAGCTTGGTTTGTGTCATTGATGCTTAAGTCCACAACACCTACAACGGTAACCACAGTAAAGTCCGTAAGTGTCCTCTGAATTACAAGCCCATGCGAGAGTCTATGCTAGCGATCTGTCCGTTGTCCCATCGAACAGTCCATCACCGTCATTATTCCTTCGTTAAAGTAGAGCGTCCAGCTCCTCGACAGTCTCGACCATCCCAGAGCGAGTGAATTTCTTGCCCTTGACGGATTCCAGGCCCTCGCCAGCGTAGGAGACGAGAGGAGACAGTTCGATCTCGACGCCGTCCGCGACCGTCGCGCCCGCACGCTCAAGGAAGCGCTTGTGTTGCTCAAGCAGGTCGCGCCGGCTCGTCTCGGGGTCGTCCGATCCCGTTCCAGGCGCGTTCTTGAGCGGACTGAACTCCTCGTTGCGCGCGACCTCGAGCACAGCGAACTGCTTCGTGTACGGGAACACGTCGAACACGAACATCTCGAGCTTCATGCCGTTCGGCTTGCTCGGCTTGACCGTCTGGCCCTTCTCGTCCACGAACGGGATCTTCTTGCGCGCGATGTGGAACGCGAGCTCCTCCTCGAACTCCTTCGTGCTGTTCAGGAACGCCGTCGTGTAGAAGTGGTTCACGATGTTGGCCGCGCGGAAGGCAAGCTCGCCCGTCTTCGGATCACGACGCTCCGCTTGCTCCTGCGAGATCTCGGAGTACTCGATCACGCTGAACTTGTCTCCGCGATGCGCAACGACGCCGACAGACTCGGTCGGGTACGCCTTGGGCACAACCTTGGCTGCGCAGTCGGCTTGCTTTTGGATGCAGTATCCAAGGAACACGGGGTCGGCGACCTTCACGAGGCAGTTGTCGACACAGTAGCTGTGCACGTACTGGACCTTACGGGCGGCGAGGTCAGACAGCACACTACGCGACGACGATGGTGAGAGGGGCCGGCGAAGGGCCGGGTAGAGACCACCATTGCCGTCAGGCGCGACAGCGACGCGTGAGGGGTTTTCAAGGATGACCTTGCCCTCCATCGTGAGACACGGCAGCGTGCCTACGTGGCAAAAACACGGTTAGTCAGGTACCGTGCGGATGTTGACTTGTCCACATACCCTGCTCAAAGAAGATAACATTCTCCGCGGAGAGACCAAAGTACGAGTTCTTCTTGAAAAACTCCTCGGTCTCACGCCGGGTTGGTCCGCTCGTCATGATATACCAGGGGATGATGACGGAGCCGGCCGGCTTGCCGTGCTCCTGGGCCGCAACCGTCTGCAAACGTGCGATCCGCTCTGCCTGGTATTGGAAGAGGGACTTGTGCGATGGCAGACCAATGTCATAGCAGCCCTTTGGGGCGCTGCTGCCGAGCCGCGTGCCCTGGCCGCCGGCCATGAGGAGCACACCGACCTGGCCATGTGCGATTGCCCGCAACCCTACGGTCCTCCATTCCTTCGCCTTCTCTGCAAGACCAATTACGCTGTCGGCAGCCTCCTCAGGGAGAGGCTCGATGGTGTCCTTGCTCGCGTTCTCAGCGAACTCCTTCTCGAAGCTGGTGGCCTTTGCATAGACCCGATTTATGCGTTCGATGTCGAGCGCATCGAGTTGGGCGAGGAGGGACGCGCGCTCCGTCTCGGAGAGGTTTGGCCAGAATTGGAGAAGATGACCCTGACCTGCAGCTTCGTACCGCTGGCGGATGCTGTCGTAGGACATGATGTTGTAATTATTAATGATTTATAGGAGGGCAGGAGAAGGAACGTATCGCAGGATGTGGAGGTCGTGTCGTGGCAAGGATGCAAGATGGGTTGGCTGCCCGACTGCCCCGTCACGACTACAAATAGCAGCTGCTACGCGTCGGAACTTGCCGCATGCGGCTCAGGCTGAATCTACAGCTTGCTCTGCTCCTGGCAGCCGAGCGGTGTCCTGTCGCCCTTGGCCTGCTCGCGGTCCTCTCTGCATCGTCTGGGGCAAGGACGAATCAGACTTGATGCGCGCGCACGCCGGGCGCGTCTGAGATCTGAGCACTGGGCGCGACCTGTCGTACGCAGTCTGCAGTCTGCAGTGTGGCCAGTGCGGCCCTCGGAAGCTGGTCACAGAAGATGAGCATCGATTGCCGCTGTGAAGGCTGATGGTTATACTTGTCCAGGCTTCCACCTACGTGTCGAATGATTGACCATCCTGGGACCGCTCCGCTGTCGCAGTGTCAGTGCGACCTAGGATAACGCACCGTGGCTGGATGCCAGCACGCAGTCTTGTGAGATCTGCGCTATTCTGGCGAGCTCGGTGCGAGCTTGATACGGTGCTGACAGTTCGGCTTTCCGGCTTGTGTGTTCTGCTTCCGTGTCCCATTGAGAAGCGTCTTGTTGTTTGACTGTGAGGATCCGGCGTCGGCGGTGAGCATCAGGTGGTACAGTATGCGTCTAACCATCGGGCGGATGGACGCTGGGGTGTCTCCGCTAGTCTGCTTGCATTCCTTATCACCGCCCAATACATCGATGATTGGTTTGCCAAAGGCGAGCTAGCCTGCATCGCCCCGCATCTAATCCTATTAGTGCGCTCGTCTATCTGCCTTGTGGCAACCCTGGCGAGGAGCATTGAACAGGCTCAATGTTGTGTGCTGACCTTGTGAAGGTAAGACAGACAATACTTATCCCTGCAGGCGGTACGGCGTGGATGTGCATGCCGTCAGCCTCATCAGGGTCCCTGACGTATCGTAGAGAATCTCCGAATCCAACCTTCTGTACCGAATAGTCGGGATCGCACTTCGGAAGAATGCTCCTGTGAAGACGTCGGTAGGTTTCCGGAAATAATCCCGGACATTACAAGCCCGACACTGATTGTCCTCGCGTCCGCCTAGATTCGCAGTCCATTTAGGAAACCCTCAGCTATCGCACTTAACGCGGTGGAAGATAGAAGACGTCCGTGAAACAACGGCGCCCTGTGCCTCCGTCGAGGTCCCATATGCCGCCGCCGCCGACTTGAGCTTTCCCCGCATATTGCAGATCGTAGCAGTCGGTGGACAGGCGTTCCGGCGGTCGTCACACGTATGTTCGTCAGGTACAGCTCTCCGGAACCGGGTCCTGTTGTTTCATGGGGTCCGCTTCGTCGCGTGTGATACTCCTACGGCTGGCCCTTGCCATAGGTACAGGTAGAAAGGCCATCATAGGTAACGCAAACCATTCTGAGGCCCGGTCAGCCAACTATTCAGCCGCTGAAAGGGTGCGGCTGGCGGCGGCCAGCCGAACGTGCTGTTTGGAGTGGATACTCGATCGCGACTGCGCGTCGATTAGAAGGGTCCGATCTCGATGACGCTCGCACAGTCGCAAACGCCTCGAACTTAGCGTCAAACCCTGGCCGTCACAGTCCACACTCAGTTATAAAGGCGCTCCCGGACCCCTCCCACTCTTCGGCACCCCACTCGCGAGCGCAGCCAACATGTACTCCCCCTGGCGTCGCGCCTCGGCCCTCACGCTGCTTGGCCTACTCTCGTCCCGCGTACTGGGAGACAACCCTATCAGCCCGACGTTCAACTATGGCTCTGAGACCGTGCGCGGCGTCAACCTCGGCGGGTGGCTCCTGCTCGAGGTGAGCAGCTGCGCGTTGGATCCTGACTGTTAGCCGCGTCGTCATCCCGCTGACTCGCGCCACAGCCATGGATCACCCCGAGCCTGTTCGACAACACCGGGAACGACAACATCGTCGACGAGTGGACGTTCTGCGAGCTGCAGGACACCAACGTGGCGACCGCCGCGCTGCAGAACCACTGGAACACCTGGATAACCGAGCAGGATTTAATTGACATCGCCTCGGCGGGGTAGGTCACGTGGCCGCGTTCTTGCCTCTTACGGGCACCGCGACCCTGCTGCGGAGCTGCCAGACAGTGACACTGACTTCTGTTCGTTCCGCCAGGTTGAACCATGTTCGCTTGCCCATCGGTTACTGGGCCTTTGAAGTCGGTCCCGGGGAGCCCTATATCCAAGGACAGCTTACGTACCTGCAAGACGCTGTCACATGGGCCGGCAATCAAGGTCTGAAAGTGATTGTCGACCTACACGGTGCACCGGGAAGTCAAAACGGGTGAGCGAACAGCGCACTAACTTCCTCGCTGCTGCCATGTCTAATTTTATCTGTAGGTTCGATAACTCCGGACACCGAATGTCGTACCCGGAATGGCAGTCCAACTCCACCAATGTCCAGCGGACTGATGCTGTCATCAAGACGATTGCAAGCATGTTCGCAGACAATGCGGAGGTTGTGCCCGTCATTGCGCCCCTTAACGAGTACGTCCCCAAGGAGTACGGTGATTGTTCCTCTAATTAGTCTTCTGTGTTCATAGGCCCGCAGGGTATGACGGAGCCTCGGTTCTCGACGTGTTGACACAGTACTACTATGACTCGTACGGGAACATCAGGTCTCTATCCCCTGCATTGCCATGTGCTCGTTAGACGCTCATCGCATGCCCCCTGCAGATATCCATGGGGCACGTCCGAAGAAAGCAACACCGTCGTTCTCCTCCACGATGCCTTCCAGCCCCTGAGGTGCCCTCTGCAAAAGATTTCTCTACGGGCCAGATCTGACTTTCCATACAGCTATTGGTCTGGGTACCAGACCCCGCCAAACTGGCAAGGTGTCGCAATGGACACCCATATCTATCAGGTGTTCTCGCAGGCGGTACGGATCTCCGAGGTGTGATCTGCTGGGACACGCTAACTCTCGCCAATAGGAGGTCGAGTATTCGTTCTCGCAGCACATCTCCGCCGCGTGCGGGTATTCGTCCCTCGCAGGCTTCGACCTTTGGCTTATCGTCGGCGAGTGGTCTCCCGCGCCGACGGATTGCGCGACATACCTGAACGGACGCGGGATTGGCGCTCGCTACGACGGGACGTATCCGGGCTCGACGTACGTCGGGAGCTGCACGGGCCTCACAGGCAACGCGTCTACTTTCAGCGACAGCTACATGACCTTCCTCCGGCAGTTCTGGGAGGCTCAGGTACGCGTCATTCTCACCTACTCCGCATATTCTAGTGCATCTCTAATCTGACCCGCCTCGATCAGACGATCACTTTCAGCAACTCCGCTCAGGGATGGATCCAGTGGGCGTGGAAGACAGAGAGCGCGGACGAGTGGTCGTATCAGAAAGGTCTGGAGTACGGGTGGATCCCCCAGTACCCGACAACGTACGAATACCCGAATATTTGTTCGTGAGACGCAGACACTGCGAACCACGCGACCGCCGACACAGCGGGGGTCTGTTCACTGCTGACTCGTGTCTGGCACCTACGCTCTGCTACCTATTTGTAGCCGACATGTGTATATCCACTGTCATTTGTGATCATCTTCAACGAAGCCGCATGTACTCCGAAATCGAAATACAACGCAGCTTCACCGTGCGGGATCGACTACAGGCCAGCCGCGAGTCGCGACGCGTCTTCGGAACTGCTCACGTGGTCGCGGTCCTGTCAACGTGATCGCGTCTTCATGTTTCGTTCAACGGCGCCCGCTCCTCTGTCTGATCCCTGGCTGTGTCCCTGACTAGTGAGCTTGCAGCGCGCGGTCGAGCGTCGAGCAAGTCAAGCTGGCCTTGAAGTTGCGTGCCTGACCATCCTGCTCGCTCTCATCCTATCTGAATACGCCTGTCCTCGCTGATCTTCCTATCCCGTCTACCAGTGGACTAGTACTTGCTCGCCGGAGCCATGAGGATCGCGGTGCTCATTCTCGCCGCCGGCCTCTATCCTATCGCTATCTGTGCCTCGCTGACAAAGTCCAACGATATCCCTCATGTGTCTCATATCTCTGCGCACCATTATCGGCGGGACCTGTCCGGGCTGTTCGGCGGGTTGGATCCTGCGAGCCAGAGTCAAGAGCAAGAGACGGACTCGGGGACGCACGACAACGATACGCCGGAGCAGGCCCCGCGACCAGCCGATGAGCCGTCCAAAACGGATAGCAGCACGTTCAACCTCTTCTCGCCGTTCGCGACACTGGGCGAGCCCACCAAGACCAAGAGCGCAGCCTCGTCTACGGGAACAAAGTCCGAGTCGTTAACTACTACTGACGCGGACGTTTCGGCGACAGCGGAGCCCACAAGCACGCAAGAATCGACCTCATCAACTAGCGGCGCAACCGTCTCCGCTACGCAAGCCGCAGAAGACCGCCACTCGTCCGACTCATCCGCCGCAGGCTCCAGCTCGTCCAACTGGAAGATCGTCGGCGTCGCAGTCATCGCGTTCAGCGCAGTCGCCGCGATCCTCGTCGCTGCAGTCTTCTTCGACCATTGGTGGGGCTTCCTGCGCGACGTCGTCTGGAAGCGGCGCGAGCCCGAGGGGATGGAGGAGATGATCCCCGACTGGGAGAAGGCAAGCTGGGAGGTGCGCCTCGGGCACGACCGGCACCGCTACCCGTCATTCACGTCCGGCGCGCCGTCGCGCCACAACTCGGCGAAAACGAAGGCGCGGGACTGGACACAGGAGCGGCAGCCCTCGCCGTGCCCGGGGCTTACGCCCGCGGAGCGGATGGTGCTGTCTCCTGGGTATGTGCCACCCGCGCCGCCGACGAATGTGTACCTCAACCCGAACGCAAGGCCGAGCACTGGAAATGCGGATACGCACCCTGATCAGAGCACGGCTACGCTCGTGAACACTCCCCGGACAGCAGCAGGCTACACCTCGTCCGGCTTGAACGCGCACGCAGGACCTTGCACTGGCGACAGGAACCCTTTCAGCGACAGGTCCGGTTCTCCGCCGCCTGCGGATGCGTACGGCGGGATCGACGGAAGATGATGATACGCATGTAGGAAAAATGGTGATCAAGATATTAGCAAGACCCACCCTGCAAACAGACCACTGTGTCCCTAGTCACAACTACTCATACCCACACCCATTTGTATCACGATGATTATCCTTGTATTTGTTTTCCGTCCATATCGCGAATGTCACGATGGTACATCCTTCGTCGCCCCTTCTGCTATTCTGTCTTTTGGTGGGATCGCCGGCGGCGGCTTTGCGGGCATGATCTTCTCGAGGTAGTCAGACGCGAAGATGCCTGCGACAGCAACCGCTGAGATAGCGAGCGAGATGCGCAGGCGCGTTCGTGCAGGTAGCACTGAGAGATGCGTTGGCAGAGCCGTTTCAGCCCTTTGCACCGCCAGCTCCTTCGCCGCACGTACCGAACCATGACTCCATAAGAGACCGCTCCTGCGGTGTTTTGTCACGGAATGATTTTTGGGCGGTGCTGCCAGATTGCTTCGGTGCTTTTGCTTTCTGGCTCATGATAGCGAGTTAGTTACTTGAACAGTAGTCGAGACTGGCTAGACTCCGGGTCTTTAGACGAGAGCGTGCAGTGGCATGCACAGTGTGGCAAAACAAGAGACGTAAGGGCGCTCGCGAGAGATCTCGCCGATCTTGCTTCTTTCCCGCTGCAACCACTATCGGTTATTCAAGCGACATGTTCACAGGTCTTGTACGCTTTATGATCCCGGATACATCTCCCGACTCACATTGTCATACCATATCTCATTTACCATCCATGTCGACATAGATTGAACACCTCGGGACCGTCTCCTCCATCGAGAGGGACAGCGGCGGGTGCACGCTCACCATCGCGGACTCGGCGCCCATCCTACCCGACTGCCACATTGGCGATTCAATCGCGGTGAACGGCGCGTGTCTGACGGTGACCGAGTTCGACAAGGAGGCGCAGGCCGGCTGGTTCAGGGTGTGGCTTGCGAACGAGACGCTGCAAAGGACAGATCTCGGTATGTTCAGTCGTCGAACGCTTCATCGAGTCGCACGGCACGTCTAGTAGACATGTCTCAACTCTTCTAGGCGAGCGGAAGGTCGGGGACCAGGTCAACCTTGAGCGTGCTATGGGCGCGCATGTCCGCTTTGGTGGTCACTTCGTCCAGGTGAGTCTCCGTCGAGCTATTGTTGTAGTTCCCTTTCACTATATACCTGAGGCTTTACATAACATTGAACGCCGTATTGCACGGGAATTGACCAATCCCACAATTTGTGTCCATGCCGCAGTCAAACCGAGCCACATACTAACAGCCAACCCCCATTGATTCACTTAGGCTCATGTAGACACAACTGCTGTGATCGTCGACCGCAAGCCCGATGGCGAGTCTCTCCGGCTCCTCTTCCAGCTCCCCGAGCCTACAGCGGAGCGCCCGTCCCTTCTTCCCTACCTCATCCCAAAAGGCTATGTTGCCATTGACGGGACGTCGCTCACTATCACCTCCGTCGACGATACCGAACGCACCTTCGGTGTTATGCTCATCAAGCACACTCAGGAGAAGATCACGCTGAGCAGGAAGCCCGTCGGGGCGTCGGTGAACATTGAGGTGGACATGGTTGGTAAGTTTGTGGAGAAGAGCGTGCATGCGGCGTTATCGGGTGGAGGCGGGCAGGGCGTGAGGGCTTTGGTTGAGAAGGTTGTGGAAGACGTGCTTGCGAAGAAGGGAATTGTATGATCCATGAGGTAGCGAGAAGATTTTGCCTTCAATCATTGAAAAGAATATTACTGCCCACTGCAACGATCATTCAGAATTTACTGACTCTATACGTCCACAAAGCTGCTACAGTGCATGACATGAACGTACATGTCTGATACAGGGCGCAGGGGTTCACATCGACATCAAACACCGTACGGATTTCCTACGTCAATAACCATTGTATAGGGCTCTACACGCAAAGAAGCAAAGAGTGACAAAGCCACGGATTTCGAAACAGTCAGAAAGCAACATTCAGGCGAGAGATTACAGCCATGCAGAACCGAGGCAGAAGGAACAGCAGCCAGAAGTTCGCTGGGGTGAGTCTATGATTTTGGCGGGTATGACACCTTTTGTTATCTGAAATGCTGACCGACACAACTCCGTGCTATTGCGCTCAAGCAGAAGCCGGAGGTGCACGCTGAGTAGCAGCCTTTGCGAGACGGTCCGCCACGGAATTGTACCTTCGCTTGATGTGCCAGAACCCGACGTCGACTGCATATAGTTCTTAGAGCATTATTTCTGCCTCAAGCTTGCGGAATAGATCCAGATTAGCAGGTTCCTTTCCGTTCGTCCCGCGCCATCTGTTAGCCTATACAACGCATGCCAGCTGAGTGTCATAAGATATCAAGACCAACAACGCGGAAATACTACCCTCCAATTCGGGAGCCACAGCGTCATTCCTTTAACGACATATTCCGAGTTGGTGGTAATGATCCAGCCAGTGCGTTTTGTCCTTTGCCAAGATTCGCAGTAGTGCTCGTATGGTCGCGATCCGTCTTGCTCAGCAAGCGCAATCCCTCGATCGCCGCAAGTAGCTCTGCGCGCTGACTGGATCTCTTAGAATCGTCCACGTCGTCATCGATAGGGATAGCCCACTGGTGCTCATCTGCCGTCCCGATGGCAACCCCGATTCCCGCTGTTGCGCTACGGCGCCCGTTCGATAGGCACGCGCCGTCTGTGAAGACCACCATCCAGCCGTGGCACTGCACGACGTCGGAGTTGATGTACTTGTAGTGTGCGCAAGATCGCGCGATAAAGCGGTCACACATCGGGCAGGTGGTGCTGAGCTGGCCGGGGGCGCATGTCTCGAGCAAGAAGTCGCAAAACCGCATCTGGCGATTGATGATTGCTGGAGGGCCGATTGCGTGTGCGGGCAGTCCGTGTTCCGCGTATGTTGTGGTTAGCCCAGAGGTCGGTCCATGTACGTTCGGAGAGGTAGTGGCCATAGTGGACAGAGTTCGCGTCAAGTTGGGAGAGGGGGTGAGGATGGACATCACAGCGATTGTCTATCATATAGCGGGCTGACTGTTGGTGTTCTCTGACGCGTGACGTCATGCATGCAGGCTATGGCACGGAAGATGCGACAGCCACATGTCAGATGTTCAAGCTCATTGATCGCACGGGGAACTGCGCGAGGCGAGGAGCTATACGAACACAACAACAGCCGGTCGAGGATGCAGCTACCTTTGTGGCGCCGTATATAGAGCGCAGGACAGAACAACATGCTCATAGGACTTACGCGCCTCAGGTTTTAGGTCTTCAGAACCGCTGCAGCGACGGGCCGGCCCAAATATGCGGTATCGTAGTGCCCCTGCACCTACTTGCACTCGAGTCCTTCGTTTTCAGAACTAAGCCTCCGTAATTGATTTCTTGAGCACTGTCCCGTCGCGTTGCGCCGCCCGTTGCCCTGCGAAACGCGTGCCTTAAGCGGCTTGTGCTGGACGATGACTTGAAACCTTCTCCATGATCTCCCGCAGCTTGTGATGTGCTCACTGTAGAAAGGCTGAAGAAGTCTACGAGACCATCAACGTTGAAACGAAAAGCCTGAACTTCGCGGGGATGCCCAGCAGGAGGCATCATGTGAATCTTGACTGGGCGCTTACTTCATCAAGCTCGCCAAAATTGGCAGTGTGTGATCGGCTCCTCGGAGCATGCCGCCAGATGTTGCCACAACCGATGTGACCTAACCGACCTAACCGACTCTCATTCTCTTTCTGCAAGGCTAGCTTGTCCTGCAGGACCCATGAACGCTCAAGGCAAGCTGAAGGTCTGCAGTGCAGCAATCAACCATCCGTAACACGCTGAATGGCGCTGCAGGTCACCACTCGAATTGACTACGACCGCCCGCGACCGTCATCGCCTACCAAATTGACGAGATCAGCCACATTATCTGGACCAGGTGGGTTGAAGCCGAAGGCAAAGGTCAACAGCGGTGCGCATATTGTAACGCGCAAACTACAACGTGACCCGTCCCCCGCTCGCTCTACCATTAGCAATGGCGTTCTGCCCCGAGCACCATCACCACTCAAGCAGCCACACCCCGGACTTGCGCATACATCATCCTCATCCACTATCATCAAGGCCAAAGTGACTTCCCGCCCCCCTAACCTACAACTCCTCTCGCCCCCCTCCGACAACCGCACGCGGACGTTGACCACGATACCTTCGGACCCCGCGTTGTCTACGCGTGCTCGTGCTCGCAGAGGTAGCGTGTCATCCAGTGTGTCCCATGTCATCTCATCTCCGCGTTCGGAGATTCATCCCCGAACGCCTTCAAGACCAATGTCAATGGTAGGGGAAAGCGGCGGGCCGGTCATGTCCGGCGTCGGGAGAGGTGTGGTCCGGGTAAAGTCCAAGGTAACCAGGGTAGTCGCAGACAGCCCGCCGCAGCCATCCTCCGCCTCGTCGTCGCCACCGCCTCCAAGCACGCGCAACGGGCACGGGCGGACGCCTTCCATCCCGACTATCTCGATCGCCTCGCCACTGTTCCCTATCAGTGGGGACACCTCGCCCGCTGCGAGCCACTACCGCTCCCCCGCGACGCCCGATAGTCCGACGCGCATAACGTCCGTATACCAGCCATTCCCGCACCACGACGACCTGCCCGGGCACAATGGTGGAAAGGCAGACCCTGCGTTGATCCCACTGCCGCCGCAGTCCCCACCCATGTCGACCATCTCGTTCTCCTCGCGCTCGTCCGTCTCGTATGATACCCAGAGCTCCGGGGTTACCCGAAGCACCGCGCCCACTGTCAACTCACGCGTGAACGGCCATGCGCGCGTGCGCGATCTAGACCAGATTTCGGTGCCTAGAGCAGGTTTTGACAGTGGACCAGGTCTTCGCTCCGAGCCGGCCTCGAGAGGGCCCTCGTCCGCCAGCGAGGAGAGTCTTAGTGATAGCGACAGTGCTGCGACAAACGACTCATCAGATGATGACGACGATGGTGAAGACGCTGAGGACCCAGATCGCAAGATCAAGGACGAAGCGAAATCGAATCGCAAGGTAATGATTGTGTGGCTGGTTTCCACGCCCCAGACTGATGCGTGCTATGACAGATTGCGGACCTTGAGATCACCAACAAATCCCTGCTCGCGATCAACTCGTCCCTTGAGGCCGCGAAGCACCGCCAAGCGAAGGAGATTCGCGATCTCAAGCGCAAGCTGCGCGAGACGCGGCTTACGCTGCCGCCGCCTGCTTTCCACGCGGTCAAGCACGACGACACTGTAGATGACGATGTCGAGGGCGCGGAAGACGAGGACGAGGATGATGAGGATGTCTTGGAAGGGAAGGACGACGAGGCGTTCCAGCGCGTGCGCGGTATGATCGAGGGCCTGCTCGACGCGTGCCAACGCGCACTCGAGACGAAGCCGTCCGATTTTATCGAGCACGGGCGGGGCGGCGCGAAAGTACTTACGGCGGAGGAGGTACGATCGTGGCGCGGCGACGTGCCTGAGTCGGAGGCGGACACGCGCTCGCTGGCGGACGCGGATGACGACAACGATGCAGAGCCCTCGCCTGCGGCGGGGCCCTCGAACCACATAGAAGCGTCGCCACTCCGGCGCAATGAGGGGGTACCGCCAATAACGGTAACATCGAGCTGATGAATCCGTTGTTTCAGATCGTAATATTTGCTCCTATGCTTATTATCGATTCCAGCATGGATTATGACTGTACAATTCCGGAGAGATACCCACGCATTGGCTCGTACTACTCATCGCTCGTTGCATAGGATTGCCAGTGTTTTAGTACCATACCACTGCTTATGCATGTTGTTCATAATGACCGTATATTTGACGCACTGGCAGATTAGATTCAAACACGATCACGTGGCAACGTGACATAACGCGTCAAGCATCACGGTCTCTGCTTTCCGCAAGTCATGGTACATGGTACCGACAACGGCTTCTGACAACATGCTGACTCACGGACTTCGTCCGAACCCTCATTGTCGCAAACTGTCCCAACCTCGCTCTCATTATGAGTGTCGCACAGCCTCACTCAGGGATCATCGGCCGCCGGATGGTGTTCTGCGATGCTACGCACGGACCACTCTCCCCTAGCGACGTCGTGACAGCCTGCTCTTGCTGTGAGCGGTTTGTTGCCACGACTAGTTCGCCTAACTTGGCTCTTATCCTTACTATGTCGTCTTCATCGACGGCGCACGTATGTCGAATGTGGACAGGCGGGAGCCACCGCCAGGATAGGGGTGGCAATAAGCGAGAGTAAGGACGATCAATGAGCTTTCCCTGTGGACAACTCGATGGATGCAAGTCTGAGACGGTCTAGTCAGCGCGCCGAGCTGCTTGTGGCGATTGAAGGGCTACATCGTCTGAGCACAGCGGTTGCAGATCATTTTCCGCGTCGCTTTGAAGGTCAACGTCTTTATCATCGCGGGCTGATCATTGCTACCGACTCAGAGTACGTCGCGAAAGGGGTAACTGAGTGGCTCCTTGCGTGGAAGGTAATCCTGACCAGTCGTAGTCATGTTCTTGGCCATTCTGACCTAACCTGTCTGCAGGATAATAGATGGCGCAACTCGCAGAGGGCATCTCCGGCAAACCTTGATCTGTCCAAAAGGCTCGATGATGACATCGTTGCTCTCAGAACGAAGATACAAAATGGAGGTTGGATTTGGCGCATAGGACGGGAGCACAACAATAAAGCAGACTCGCTGGCTAAGCTCGCCGCCCGTAACGCCCCGCCTGCGCTTTCGTGAGCCGCTCTGCGCGCAAAAGTAGCGCGGCATAACTCAGGCTCTTCCCCCATTGTGGAGATTTCGTGGCCGCAGGGGCGAATCTCCTTTGTAGGATAGTCGAACGTAGGTGGGTTACAAACTGGTGACGAGCCACTCTGCTCGCGCCCCGCTTATGTACACTACCGGCAGAACCAGCTATCCCCTAGCTTGCCCGCTCATCAACTCAGTACGAGGTCATAACCCACGCATCCTATACACTTCTGTGTAAACTCAGGACTGCAGAACAGTATTACGTTGGCCGGAACAATTTGCGGCATCGGTCTCAGAGTATGTGTGGCAATCCCACTTTCGCCACAATGCCGTATACTGAATACCATTGATTGATCAAGTCAAGGCTAAGAACGTAGTGCATTGATTTCAAGGCAGAGAGTATGTGATGAAACTGCTGCTGCTCACGTCATAGTAAGTGGGCCGGGTCGTCGTTTCCTGTTTTATTTAACTATAAGTACAGACGCGTATAAACCCTGCCGCTCAATAACAGTCGTAGTGAACATACTCGTTGTTTAGAACTTCTTTCAGGCGATATCGAGGATCGCACACGTGAAATAGTATATACCCCTCAACAAAACTGTCCCATGCAGACTTAGCTGCTTCTCCATCCAGGAGACTGCGTGCTCTCTTAGTCACCACCACAGTCTCGTCAATCAACTCGTGCAGTGTCTCGATCAGGGACTTCCCAGACACCTGTGCACGGCTATATATGTACGTGCCGGTGTCTCCGGCAAGTATTTCACGACATAATATCGCTGGGGAGCATCAAAGATGGCATAGCCAAGCGCTAGACTCACTTCGCGTAATTAACAAACTTGCTGGCGTCTCTGCAATGATTTCAATATGCAACTCTCGGAATCAATGTCAACGCGCACTCACGGCAACGCTCGAATGAATACTCTCTCATCGGGGTACATATCCTTCTCCCACACAAAGCAAGAGTAGGCTTCGGGCACCCCAGATAACATCCGTCGATATTCGACGTAAGGACGAACCCGTGCTTCAACTCCCATCGCTTCGAGAAAGACACCATTCGGGTAGTTGCATTGGTCAGGGGATAGTAATCCCACATTTGCGCAACTACCTTCACCAAGCGGCCAATCCGGCTGTCAGTATCATGCATAGCGGAGTCGTCACAGAATACTTTCGGTAGAGCAAGGGCATGGCTGCTTAAAATAGCTGATTCATCAATCGCCGCAAGTATGGCAGTAAAGATCGCGATGGCGGCTTTGGCTTCAACGCTGAGCAAGTGAGAATACGATATCTCCGCAATCGCAAGACCGGTGATGATGTATGGTTGCAGGCCAGCTTCGTCTGGCCATTGACTAGTGATATCTTTCACCCGAGACTCGAGTTCGTGATCGCGTCTGACGGTTGGAAAGGAATAATCCATCTTCCGGAGGAAGTCGACCAAAGCTGCCTTTGCTTGGCATACCATGAGCTGCTGTCCATGAGCAAAATTCAGCTCATTAGATGAATCTAGAACATACCTCGGATGTGAGGACACCAGTAGATGCCTGTACGTCCTCAGCATTTTGTAGCCTCACTCTGTGCACAACCAGCCGATAGCATGTTAGATAAGGAGACCCAGTCAAGAGTGACAATGACGCTTACATGGATGGTTCAAGCTGATTAGACATAGTGGTGAATGACAGGAAGCAAGCTCAGATAATGGTGATTCGACCGAGATTGGAACTAACGGGACCTGACCATCAACTTGACGGCATTATGTAGGAGTCAGAATAGACACGTGCTTAGGGATTAAAGCACGCATACACACCCTCGGAGATGGTCAAATTGCGAAGCTGACTGATCCAGACATTTATAGTGGAGAACATTCCGTTGTCGCAGACGCGTGAATCGATGGACCACCATCAACCCACTTAGACATGGCTGCAATCGCCCAATGAGCTTTGAGGGGACTTTAAATAGAAGGCCGTGACGCTGTGGTGTGGGAGGGAAATCCGACGCAGTTACGGAGGAATGGGCCGTTGAGAGGCTACATGTGGAGCGAGGACGGGGATATCAAAATAAGGACTACACAGTTTGATAGTGCAGAAAGGCCGCTAGCTATCTTTTCTTACCCACTTGCAGCTACCAAATCTAGTAAGCAACTTACCTTATTATACAAATGTGTGACATCGCAAATAACTACGAAGGTATCCTAGAAGCCGCGTCGTCAGCACAGACGCATTCATGATGCATCGGGGGACGATTGGACGCGAGCAATGGCTCAAGCGCTGAGCGCTCAGCGGCGGGACAGTGGGAACGACCGCGCTCCTATTGACGTTGTTGGACGAGTGACGTTGTTGGACGAGGCTATCGTCGTTACTTACTAAAATGGACGCTTATGTAATCATAGAGTATTTTCGCGCTCTCTCTCCCTCAATCTTCTACTACTATCGGGACCGAGGTTAGTTACTCTCCATCTGTCCTGTACTCATGTTTTCCTAGCCCGGATTTCGTATCCCACAGGTAAGTTACATAGAGTAATACAGTCTTCTACTACTTATATATATATATATCGAGACTGAGGCCCGGATTTGGTATCCCAGTCTCACGTTCGCGCGGTCAGAAGCTTCTAGCGCAAAAACGTGGTCCCCCAACAAGCGCGGGGCGTGTTCTGTGTTCACGCGCCTACGTCTTTCTCCTTTCGCTGTCCTCTGGCTATCGTTCCTGAGCTGGTAAAGTCGCTTTGAGGAAGTTACATGCAGCTGACAGATAAAACATGAATGAAACGACGATACTAAATTTATGAAACACGTGAGAGCCAAATCTCTCTTCTTCTTCTGAGATGACACTTTTGGCGTCTTCCTTCCACTATCAGGGGCGCAATCACACCTGAGGTTGTTCCTGCAGCTGCATATAGCACACTGAAGTTCCACCGGAACATCTAAGCGTTCTGTGTGTTGAACTCAATTCACCCTCCTGGCAGTGAATTCACATGAGTTATTTCAGCCCGATTAACGCCCAACGTCAGTACCTCAGCTTTTTGGCCATAGATTCACGACGCAGTCACTATCATAAAAACGGCTGCGATAGAGGTATTCCAGAAACAATCTCATATACGCCGGGAAGGAAGCTCGATATCGCCGCATCGCAGGTTTGTTATTGAAAAACGCGGTTTATTTTGTTTGCGGTTCCGGCACAACTTATTGTCCCTCAACAAATACAAGACACTGCAGCAGCTATCGTACAGCCTACGTTTCTGATGGAACGAAGCAGCTAATATATCCGAACAATTTGATGAACAGAACACAAGGCGCTGCTGCGGAGAAGTCCACCCCCTAATGGATTCTGGAATGAAGCAGCTAGTACATCCAAGCCATGAACCCTGTTATGCACCCGTGATGGAACAGGTTTCCGTGATGTTTCATGCTCTTGCTTTCCAGCAATGTGCACTACGCAGCATAACGGCTCCGACTATTTAATTTATGTTTACAATTTTGTGTATAAAAACAGTAAACAGTATATAGATAGTAAATCGTCAGCTCTCAAACAGTTTGAATGCACCTTGGTTCGTAGAATTATCAAACCTAATTAGGAACAGCACAGCATTCACTAAACCTGTTCGTAGACAAAGAAAGTCGACTGAAGTCCCTCGTTCTACCGCAGGCATCAGTCCTGACATTAGACGAGATGTCCAAGAAGATACCTTGCAGGATCGGATACAGGAGCATAAGATCCGATCGAATTGTCATGCTAGTCTATCGCGCCGAATACGAGGGCGGAAGAGTAACTGTAGAAGTTCCGCCTTTGAGACTGGAGCCTACATCCATTTCATGCATTGACTCTGCACTAAAACTCCCATTCTCCAACACTGCCGAGACTAAGTCAACGAGTCGCGACGCCATTACATAAGACACAACACCACGCACTGTATCTCCGTTCTCCCTTGCGCTTTTCAAATGCTTGCCATTGCATGGGAAGACTTTCTTGGTAGCCGCTAATTGACGGCTCAACAGAGGGCAAGGGAAAGGGAGTAACTAGAGATTCGAACGAGGAGCCCTCCGCAGGTATCAACTGTACAGACGTCGATTTCACGTGCTGTGGTTGTTTACTACGTCTGCGGTGGACCCATAGCACGATAGCGGCACAGATGATCACTACAGCGACCATTGCCCCAAAAATGCCGCCAATCAAGGTTTTGTACGACCGAGTAGTTGTGTACTGAATCTGAGGGTTTATTTGAGAAGAGACAGGGGAAGCAGAAGAGGAGGGACTCATAGAAGAGGAGAGACTCATAATGGAACTCGAAGAGGAAGTAGAACTAGAAGAGGAAAAGGAACTCGAGTAGGAAGGGAGGCATGACGAGCTGGATCCAGCGACTACTGTATACTGCTGCGCTGTTTGTGATTATGTGCTGATCTGAGCTTTTGGAAAGTGGCATTAACGCATGCGGACGTACGTGAAGAGAGCAAATTGTCCGGGTCGCTCTGTTGAACATATGTAAAGCTGACATTCTGGCCTGCTCATTGATTAGCACTCGCGGGGCTGACGCAAGCCTCGTTGTACTCACCAACAGGCAGGTTCACGGTCCAGAGGGTGTAGGTTTCATTGATAATGCCGAAATTAATCAAGGTTGGATCCCCCGGGGAAATGTCGCGATTTGGAGCTGCCCAAAGATGCTGCACTCGTGTACATTACCGATTTGTCCATCAGAAGCTCATACGGGTACGCACGATTGGCGGCTGAGTGAAAGCAGGTGAATTATACGATCAGCAAATACGTTCATTGTGGATTAATCCGGTGAGACATACCGACTCAGTCCAGATGAGATTAGTCTTTGAGCACTGCACCAGAGTGCTCCCTGCAGGCGAGATGGAGAAAGTCGCCCGGATCATGGGCAGAAAAAGGGCGAGCCAAAGAAATTGTACACCGTACATGAGTGGGAGGTTAGGTTTGCCTGGAAGACCTAATTTGCCCCAGTACATGTATGTAAGTTCGAAGTGCAGCGACGGCAGTGAGTAACGTTTGAGGGCTCGAGCTTCCACATCACAAGTATATTTGCAGGCGAGCACGGCGGCTATGACAAACGCAAATAGCACAGTCGGACGCGGCGACCGTCAGTGTGTGGTCGTTGAAACCCTTGTCATTGAGTCATCACCTCGAATGCTGAACTAATTTCAGAGCAGACGTATAAGCGATCTCGGACGGTAACAAGAAAAGAACTCGAGATGGTCAATGACAGATTTCGCATGATGTATCGTCCTTACAACGATCTCGTGGTAACGGCTGTCGTATTGGGATACCTGAAACATTGAGGGCTAGTGCAATAACCAACTCCTTCTCTTGCGACCGCATAAGCACCGGCAACGCATTCTAATAAGCAGCAATTGGAACGTTCCTGGCTCCGTCAAGGACTTTGGGCATGGAAGCTCGGTTGAGCGGCATCGAAAACACGAATAGAAACGTGAGCTTATCGCGGAGCGTGCTTTTGACACTGCAGCGCTGATGAGAACTGCCAAGCATACCCACAGCAGTGCCTCACCAAGATACGCCGCTGGCCATGCTTCCTCCGACCGCAGTGCAACGGGGCGTGGAAAGAGCGGAGCAGCCTGGAATGGCTAATCTGGTTATTTGACAACGTGGCCATTGCATTTTGAGCACGCTAAAGATATCTGTTTAAACCGATGCATAGCAGAGGTGTAGAACAGTTCGGCATCGACATCGTGCAACCACCAAGCGCCCCAGGCGCTTCATGTAAACCCACTTGTCTGAATTTGCCGCTGCCACACGTCAAATCCTCACATCTTGACAGGTTGCTATCTGACGCTCCATATGTTCCTAACAGAGGAACCATGGCCGCGACGTACGTATTTGAACCAGTATACCGGGTTACAATCTCAGTATTCATCAACCTCTAACTCAGAGTGCTGATCTGGTCAGGTTGATAGAACCGAAATGGCTGTGACGAGAACGTTTGAGGTTCAGATCTGTATCTTATGCGTCATGGCGCCTCAGAGCTATACCGGGGATTTTCCAACAGACCAAATGCTGTGTGACAGCTATCTGAGAAATGTTAATAACTGCCGTGGTGAGTTTTCAGCGCTTCAGCGTTCAAACAGCCAGTCCTGCCGTTAAAGTAATGTCAGTCCAGTCTCACAGCTGACAGGTGCGCGACGACTCAGGCCTCAGGATGGAGCTGCTTTTGTGCACGCGCAATATGAGATCAACAACCCCTATGTATTCTTCGTTTGATAATTGCTGACCAGTGGTGCCCCGCAGCGAGGAGACAAGACCGGTGTGGGTAGTGGATCCAAGGTCGGACGCACCGGCTAGCACGCCTTGTAGCCGTGAGTTGCGCTCCAGCTTAGCTTGCTCAGCCAGTGTTTGGGAATTTCTCCTCTCTTTGGATGCACGCTCTGCTGTTTCTTTCGCGCGGTATTCTTGCACGAGATGCGCTTGTTCCGCCTTGAGTGTCTGGCTATCGAGACATTGAAGAACACGCCTTGCGCGTTTCACCGGGGGCGTATCAACCAAGAACACTGGTGCGGTGTTCCCGTCCGTAAAGTGAGTAGAAGACAATCTGCTGTGTGGTGTGATTGTCATGTCGGATTGCGCGTGCATTCGAGAGGCGCGTAGAGGCGCTCAACGCGCCTCAGAACTCGAAACGCGCGGTCCCGTGACTACCCTGATTAGGTAGACTCGGAGTTTCAATGTTACAGCACTGCTCTCCCTTAGTCGTCACTGGACGGTATAAGCTACCCACCCCCTACCTCTCCTAAATATCCCTCCCAGTCCGGCTTCCTACTCTGCGGTCTCTCGTAGCTTGTAGTGTCCCGACTGGAAGCGAGTCTAGGCGATGGATGGACGACGGAGGAAAGTCAAAGATCGATTTAGATAGGCAACTGACTTGCCTTTTAGGGCAGTGTGCCACTTCAAATAGAACACGTCGCCACAGCATCATCATTTCTATTTCTCAACACACCCGACTGTTGGATCAGAAACCACACTTCGAGCGACGCATCGCTCCCCGTATCCCATTGATGTCACGCCAGTGCCGCCACGGAGGATCCTTTAAATTGAGCAGAAGATCCTTCTGCATCCTGACCAGTCCGCTGATACGCTTAGTTTTCCCTCTATGCGATATCCTCTCACTGGCCACGTCGACGTCGCGTCATGGCAGCATCGTCAATAATGTCACCCTGTCAGGGTGTGCATCCGCTATGGGTATACAAGGTCTGCAACCATCAGCATGAGCTTCAGCGCAAAGTAGCACTCAAACCATTTCACGCGTACACATCTGCACAAGTTCACCATGTCCGACCAGCCCGAGTTCCACGCGCAGAACGTGAGGACTATGCTTAAGATGGTTGGTACACCATACTCATCGTTGCACAGGTCGCCCGCGGCCACAGGGCAGCGATCAACAACCCCAATGTCTCCGAGGAGGCAAGGGACAACTCCCGCCGCGCGCTGGAGGAACTCGAAGGTAGCTCGAACCCAGAGGAGTTCACCGCCAGCGTTGGCGGCGACAAGGCATCCTCTTACAACTCGACCCAAGCCAAGAGGAAGGCCCAGTCCAGCGAGGTAGGTTGTACAGCATCTTCTGTGGTTGAACATGAATTGATCGCTATGACCAAGTGAATGTACCCGCGTAACGCAACTATGCAAGTCATTATCTGGAAAAGCTGTGCGAGGGAAGTCGAGGAACACAACGTTGAGCCTGGCCGATATTACGCCAACCACATAGCGCCTATGCGCGCTAGAGGCCTGTTCATCTTAAGATATGGCATTTGAGTATGCGCCGTAACGCGTAAAGCTTGAAGCATTACCTATAAAGCAGCCTGCTGATCCATATCCGCCAGCTTACCAGTCGGTTCATGTAGACGGGCATCCGCTATCCGTGCCAGATTGAGAACGGGAGTCCAGGAGCACCCACAACGACCCTTCATCATGTATATGACAGATGCATGTATTGATCCTGTCCAAAACCGCATTGATGTAGATCGCAGAAGTGAAGAACGCCTGCGACGCTCAGTCAAGGAGGCGCGCCATCCCCGGATGCCGGCGCCGGCGCTCACGTTGCTTGATGCGGTAGGTTCTTATCCTTAGGACGGAGATGAAAGGTCCCGAATTGAAGAGACACGATGTGTCTCGATGGCAGAATGACGATCGATATTCTTGCTAGCGAATCCAGCTGGAAGAGACCTTCGGGGGCTCGTCCCACTTAATCATATCAGTTACTCTATAGAATAGATGATCCACTGTACGTACATCACAATCCTCGCAAAAACATCTCATGCACTGTCCATTTTTCAGCTCGATCCTCCATAAGCACTGCTCGGAAGTAGCGTCCTGTAGCACGTAGGTGCAAAGCATCTGAAGCTAGCGCCATCTGCACGCTGCATTCACGCAGGAATGTTGGTTCATCACCACTGTATGCTGGATCAGTAACCTTGGAGTCGTCGCACACTGGTTGCTGGGACGCTTTGCGCTGCAACGAAGATCAATGTTGAAGGCGATCATCACAAGCACTGGGAGCCTACCCATTGCTCGCCATCCGTGGTTGAATCGAACGTGCTGGCTTGCAGGATCCTCTCAGTGTCCGCGTCTACCAGCCAGACCATCTCTATCGCATGCCACTCGTGCGCAGTGCTGATGTCCGCGAGTACGTCCAGGACGATCGAGTCTCCTGCTCGCGCATCTACATCTCACGTGGATCAGAGATCGGTGGTATATATGCCATAGAACGCACTGCCAAAGCTCTGGAATGAGGTTTCCGGGCGGGTGTCTACAGCATGCGACAGAGGATGTTCCTCGTAGTGCTGCTTGCCGGCGTCCCCGAGCATCTCCAAGTTCTCTGCTTCTAGAGCTAGGATGCGCTCCGCGCTATCACTCGTGTGCTTCATGGTATCTGGAAGGAGTTTGATGTTCGTTTCCAATACGCATGATGACCCACCGCACGCAGCACGCGTCTTGGCCGAAAGCGGGGGATGATCTCCCAGCGTGACGTATGGCATCTTGACCTTCGTCTGCGTTGCTCCTATCTCTTCCGCATCACACTCCGCCGCCCCGCATCGAGTCAGCGCGCCGAGGTACTTCGCAGCTCTAATCTGCAGCCAATGAGCCGCGCATCACACCACAGAGCACTCATACCGACTATATGCCGCGCATTGCGCGCGTTCCCCTCCTCACCCACAGTGAACGCATGCCCTCCACCAAGCGGGAAGTCCTGGTCGGCCCAGATCTCGGGCACGCGGTTGCTCAGGAGCGTGAAGTAGTTGTCTGCCATCTTCACCTCGTCGGGCGGCGCGCGGAGCGCACGGAGGAGCGCGAGGAACTCGTCCGCGCGCGTGCGCGGGACGAGCGCGCCGTGCCCGAGCCATGCGAAGGACGTGTGCACCGGCGAGCGGTCCGTCGGCCGCGCGGGGACGTGCACCTCGCGCAGCGCCGAGGAGAGGTGCTCGTGCGGCGGGAGGAGGTAGATCGGGTGCGCGCCCGCGGCGTCGCCGATGCTCGCGCGCATCGCGCGGACGATCTCGGGGCGGATGAGGTAGTCGTCGTCCTGCGTCCGCTGAGCTGGCGGAGCGTGACGGGCGGGGCATGCGCACCTGGATGAAGCAGTATGGCGTGCTCGCCCCTGCGCAGGCCAGGAAGCGGCCTTGGAAGTACATGTTCCCCGGGGCGTTGATAATCTTCAGCTTGCTCTTTGTGCAACCTGTGTGTTGGAAGTCCTGGGGGACATATCGACCTGATCTCACGTACGCCGAGTCCATGCGTACCTCCCATGTTAGAGTCCTGGGGCTGTTGTTCCAAATAACTACTTGCGCGATGGTGTCGTCCAGCCAAGGTCCGCAGAATAGAGAAGAAATGAGCAAAACATTCGGAAAACGTGCCCAGTTTAGCAACACGGCAGTGGTGTCCGGCGTATTCACAATCACATCTTGGACTCGCTCATAGTCGCTGAAGTCAACAGCATCTGCTCGGTATGTCACAGGGAACGTCCGCGGAACAAAGCCAATCTCCCTCAGGACAGGAAGGTATAGCGACGGTGGCAGCTCGTCGCTCTTGTTCTTGCCAATGAAATAGTTGGCGATCAGCGAGAAAAGAATGGGCACCGCGACCGTCTGCACGCCCCGCCAGATCTCTTTCAAGGTGAGCATCGCGGGTGAGAGGAAAAGCGACAAGAAAGGCCGGCCTGCCCGGACCTGACACGAGCTGCTATCTATCCTCTGGAACAGGCACCGCGTCGGTCAAGTTGCGAGTTCAGTTACGTTCGATAGTTGCAGATACGTTGTTAGCAGGCTCAGAAACAACTTGCCCCACGGCATGCAGAGTGAAGCAGAACAGGGAGAACGGTCCAACACCCAACGCGCCGTCCAGCGTCGGGTGCTTGCCCAGGAACGCCTCCGCCGTCGGCGGTTTGGCGCCCATAATGGCCTCACGGTGTCGAGCGTCTACCCCGCACTCATCATCTGACTCTGGAACGCCTCGCTCAAACTCCGCACCCACGTCTGGCGCACGCACTCGGCGCCGTGTCTGCCACCACTGTTTGTCGCTACTCGTTCCCTCTCGTCGACCACTTCCGTCTGAACATGCTTTCTCTGCGCAGTGCCCGGGCTCTGAAGCCTCGTGTGGCGTCCGTCGAGGCCAGGAGGAACATCTCCGTGAAGGTGAGGTCGCCGCGTCGCGATGCACGTTGGCTTGCGCGGCGTGCTGATCCTCCTTCGTTTGCTTGCATTGTGACTATGGACGCCATTGTAGAACATCCTGCATGGCTCCCCGCAGGCAAAGCAGGAAGGCGACGTGCAGATCCAGCAGCACTCCAAAGTCATAGCACGGGGCAAATACGTCCATGGGTTTGAAGGCGAGTGCCCTCTTCTCCGTACGGTTTAGCTCGCCAACGTCAGCTTCGGTGCCGCATGACAGTCCATCGCGTCAAGCCGAGCGCTGTTGGAGAGTACAAGAAGGCAGCGTACGTTCCACGGATGAACATGGTTGTCTCCGCTGATATGGCCTCATACATTGCGTTATCAGGGAAGAATATTACGCGGCTATCAAAGATGACCCCGAATTGCACGTCAAGCTGACTGGCAGCTGGGAAAATATCGTTGGGGAGCAAGATACCTTCTGTGGGGACCGCTCTATCTTCAAGGGTATCCGGTTGTCTAAATTAGAGCGTCGCCCCAGACCACATCCTCGAGTACGAGAACTACAGTGGTTATGACAAGACCACGAAGAAAATCCGGGAGTCTTCTGTGAGTAGCATGGTATCTTCCCATGAGGCTGTGTCCCGATATCGCTCCTCCAGTACCAAAAGGTATATGAGCAAATGCTCCCCCACCTGGTCTCCCGTTCTTCGCAATTGTGCCAGGAGTTTGCTATTCTGCCAACTGCACCCCCGCATTCTGAAGGCGGCGTCTTTGAGCTTCGGACGTATCAGCTGAGCCCAGGCACCTTATTGCAATGGGAACAAACTTGGTGAGATGATCATGAACTCATTAATTCAAATCCATATGCACCCTCATCTCACCATTGGACGTGTCATATCTCGTTAGGCGCAAGGGCATCGAGGCCCGTCGGAAGTTCGTAGAGCCGGTTGGTGCATGGTTCTCACAGGTTGGGCGACTGCACCAAGTGCACCACATGTGGCAATATCCGTACGTGCACCGAGCAATGTCCGTTCTCACTGCGCCTCATGGTCAGCTGGTATTCCCAGTGACCTGCAGACCCGCAAGGAGACGCGCGAGAAGGCGTGGAAGCTCGACGGCTGGTCGGAGACGGTCTCAAAGGTATGGTAAAGTTCCCTTCTGCGCTTGCGGTGACTGAACCTAATTCCGGCGTATCAAGACGGCGGAGTATTCGATGCTGATGGATGCCATAATTCTCGAGCCGCTCCCGTACAGCCCCCTCAAGTGAATGCAGTGCGGCTCCCTCATGGTGCGGTGATGTGAATA
Source organism: Wolfiporia cocos (assembly GCA_029448655.1). Classification (NCBI taxonomy): domain Eukaryota; kingdom Fungi; phylum Basidiomycota; class Agaricomycetes; order Polyporales; family Phaeolaceae; genus Wolfiporia; species Wolfiporia cocos. The sequence continues at coordinate 1,113,957 of JACCLO010000002.1, forward strand.
CACGGTGCTGTGTGGGCGGGCTCCACTGCGGGGTGGTGGGTCTGGAGGTGGGACTGGATTGGTCGGACACGTCGGATATGTTCACGGCAATAATGTATAATTAGTCAAATTGATTGTGATTGCGTTTGAGTTCAGTGCCCTGGCGACTCGGCACGATAAGAGACCCCCATCAACACCCGTGGGTGACAGTAGGTCCCGTATAGGTCCAGGCCGGCTTCCCAGCTTCCACGCATGACTCTGTCTAACGGGGGTTACGTACGGGAGCCCTCATGGGGCGCAGTATATGAGCACATCTGATAAGAAAGACGCAGGCGGTGCGCCTACGGTGGGAACGCGCTGAATGGGGGCTATTACGAGTGGCTTGTGCGCGGGCGGACATTGAAAGTGGTGGTGTTATCACGGCCGACGACGGGGCCGCTCGCTTCAGGGCTTCTCTGGTGAGGTGGCAATCGATAATCACGCCGGCCGCGTGTGCTGCCTGCGGGCGGGCAAGCGAGCTGCTGGCTGCTGGCGGGGGCCACGCGCAGGAGCGTGCGCAGGTCGGCCCATTCTCGCCGGCAGGCAGAAAGATCAGCAAGCGTGACCTGCCTTATCGGGCATAACCGCCACGCGGTGTTGTCGATGTTTACAATCGGAGCTGCGGATCTTGATAAAGAAACAATGGCCGTGCGATGTAAGGAGGATGGACCCACAACCCCAAGCTGTCCACAAACGCTTGCCTTTTCGTCCCGGCCAGCCACATCCTCGTCGAGGAGCGTTGCATGCACCACCCGATGACGAGCCTCAACAACCTCCTCAACCCCGAGAGTGGCTACGACTACAGCCTCAGGTGAGCTGTCGCCCGCATCGCTGGCAACGTCCCTGTGTCCCGCCGCCTCGTCCTCACCGCGTGTGCAGGGTACAGCCACCAGCCCAGTCGCCGACCAGCAGCACATCGTCGCCCACAGATAATAATGCCACTGAGCGTCCGCCTGCCGACAGCGACTACTATGGCTCCAGCAGCATCGCCATCACCCCCCACGAGCCACATCCCAACTGCCCAGACACCTTGACCTGCCTGCCAGATACGGAGGGACGGCCTCAGCACACCCTCCCTGTTATCTTGCGCTGCGCAATCCTGGGAAGCCCAAAGAAGCGCTTGACGATACGGGAAATATACGCCGCGATGGAGAAGAAGTACCCGTACTACAAGACTGCGGGCCCTGCGTGGAAGGTAGGCAGGCATCGCTCCTTTAATATCACAGTCTATCGAGCTCGACAAAGTGCTGACGACCCCCGTTGCGACAGCAATCAGTGCGCCATCACCTATCGCTCAATCGCCTGTTCGAGCGCCAACCACGGCCCGCCACCGATCCCGGGTTTGGCTCGTACTGGACAGTGAACCTCAATGCCCCGCCGGGCACGAAGCGGCCCCGGAAGCGAGGGCGTGCTAACAAGGATGCTGCGAATGCCGCGCAGCCGCCGCAGGGAACACCGCCTTTGATTCCATACCAGAAGCCTTTCTCTAAAGTGATCAAGACGCCCGACCAGGAATACCACCCATCCGATTTCCTTGCGCCTCACCCGCTTCCGCCTCCATCTCAGTACCTAAGTCATCCCCCGCCGCAGACGCAGCCCCCTCCGCCTCCCCCGCCTCCCCCGATCGCAACACTGAGGCCCGTCGATAGCCGATCGTTCAGCCAGACCTCCACGATGCGCGTCAAAGAGTACTACGATGACGACGACGACGACAGTATGGAATGGGACGAAAGCGGACGCATGTCCGACGACGACTACGCAAGCTCAGACGACCTCCCGTACCAGTATGACCCCCGAGGGTCCACCTCGTCCGCCCTGAGCTCACACCCAGCGCCACCGTCAACTCAGGGAAGCCGGCCTGTGCTCTACGGCGCATTCTCGGGATACGCGAGTGCCGGTTATAGGAGTGCCGAGAATCAAGAGTCCATCATCGAACGGCTGAAGCTGGAGATGGCCGGCCTGCGGCGGCAGTCCACGGATGCCGTCACTGCGTCCCTGCGCATGTCGAGCCAGCTTGCGGAGGCACAAGCCGAAGCGGCGCGTGCGCGCGCGGCACTCAAGGTCACAGAGAATCGGCTTGAGGAGGAGATTCGCCGCCGGCGGGAGGCGGAGCACGTTGCGGAGGACGAAGCGAGGCTGCGGCTAGCGGCGGAGGAGGCGTTGCGGGCGTATCAGCTGCAAAGAAGACCACCCGGCTACACATCACGACCCTGAATTCGCTGACAGCTCCGCTGAGAATCTTCCATCTACGCTGATCACCAGGGCCGTTTATTCCAGGTTGGGTGGGGACATGTTCTATGTGACTTCGTTGGATTCAGCTCTGGGTTACTGTACTGTACGTCTAGTTCCTTGTCGGTGTAGGATTATGCGATATGGCTATAGGGCCTATAGAAAATGCCCTTATAAGCTCATGGCCACATGTGGGACACGAGTGCAAGAAGCCCGCAGCCGGGGACCAGTCTTTCGGGTAATTATCTATTCAGTCTAGACGGCCATAAGCCTGGTGATTGAATTGCTATGGTGATCTCTCACATTACGTGCATTGCTTCGTCATTTCGGGGGATTCCCTGCGCACAGCCGAGTCAGAGTTGGTGGGAATATCTGGAGATTTGCGAGGAGCACACCTCCGAGATGCCACGAGCAGACCCAGAAGCCGTACTCTATTCAGCGCAATGCCGAGCAGAAGACGACGTTTTTCAGCCAGGTGGGGTGGTCCAACATCAGGGCTACCCACGCGCCCTCGAGACTCGAGGCCGTCGAGGGAACCGCAGTCTAGCTCAGGCCGAGCTTGCCGTGAGGAGAAATACGACCCAAACAGGCCAGCCTACCCCACAATCTGCGATTTGATGCAGAGACATGACTATTGTGCTGAGCCCCTGGCGCAAAGACGTAAAGGCTAAAAGGTCACAGGGACTAGCCAGGTTCAGTATATTCGGGATACCGGGCGCCTGGGAGAGTTGTAGGCGTGTCTGATGAGCGCCCAAAACGCTGGACAACAAGCGCAAACAGGCGCCACTCCTCCTCGAAAAGTTCGCAGCGCCTTCGCCGATTGGTCGAGCGCATCATGGCATCTGCTGTTCGTCCAAAGCTCAAGACTGCGTACGTGTTCACTTTGTGTCTGTTGACTATTTCTAAACATCTGTGGCAGGTTCAAGAAGGCACGGGTGATTACGCCGTTGCATACGGACGGGCCTGTGGCCGTAACGCAGGATGGCTCAAAGTTGTTCACGTGCGTGGGGGAGGAGGCCCTAATGACCGATCTGAAGGAAGGCAGAGAGATATGTCGCTTTTCCGGGGTGCGTAGCAATGCTGCAGTCCTATGCGCAGCCTTGTGATACCTCCTGCAGGACACCGAGTCCATAACATCGTTATGCGTGACCCCATCCTCGACACATCTTATCCTTTTCACCACAGCGCTCGCATTACGCGTATATGAGATCCCAACGTCCTCCACGCCTCTTACAAACCCGGTACATCCGATTCGTACGGTTGCCCGCGCTCACGATGCGCCTGTCCACGTCTGCAAGTCAGACCCGACGTCCACCTATCTCGCCTCCGGCTCCGCAGACGGCGTGGTCAAGGTGTGGAACATTCTGAAAGGGTACGTAACACACGTCTTCAAGGGGCACGGCGGTGTGGTTAGCGCGCTTGCTTTCAATTACCCTTTTGACCCCTCCGCCGTGAACCGTGAGACCAAGATGCAGCTCATCACGGGTTCCGTCGATACCCGAATCCGCATATTCGACCTGTCAGCTCCGGTGGCAAGAACGGAGGCTGTGCCCAAGCCTGAAGCCGTTCTGGAAGGACACGTCTCCGTGCCGCGGGGTTTGGATGTCTCTCGGGACGGGAAATGGCTCGTTAGCGGTGGGCGAGACTCTGTCGTGCTCGTCTGGGATATTTCCTTCAAGGGGTCGTCCGCGACGAGCACCAAAAGTAAGAAGGGCAAGGCTAAAGCGACCGCGTTCTCCCCCGTCCTGGTGAAGACGATCCCCGTCCTTGAGCGCGTCGAGTCCGTGGGACTGCTAAGTCCTGAAGAAGATCTTGCTGGCGCTCCGTCAGGGTCTAGAAAGCTGCGCGTGTACACTGGAGGCGAGAAGGGCGTCGTGAGAATCTGGGATGCCCGGGAAGGCACAGTGCTATTCACTCTGGGGCAGGAGCACGATGCGGTCACTGAAGACCAGGAAGAGCAGCGGCAAATCGTCGACAGCATGTACGTTACGGCCGCATTCAGGCGCGGCATTGATCTGACCCTACCTCGCTTAGCTACATTCCCGCGACGTCTACGATCGTCTCCGTCCATGCGGATCAGAACATCCTCTTCCACTCCCTTTTTACGCAGTCGTTGACCCGCCAGCTAATCGGGTATAATGACGAGGTCATCGATGCTACATTTGTGTCACCGTATCTCCCGCCCCAAGCAGGACCATCCGTGCCGAATTCCGATAGGACGGACACGCATGTCGCGTTTGCGACCAATTCCTCGCTTATTCGAGTTTACTCCACGGAGTCTCTCGATGCGCGTCTGCTCTCAGGTCACTCAGAGATAGTGCTCTGCCTTACCTCAGGTGCGGGAGGTCGCGTGCTCGCCAGTGGAAGCAAGGACCACTCAGCGCGTATATGGGCGCCCAGGCGCAATCCTGGCGACGAAAGGTCCGTAACAACCGTCCCGGACTGGGGCTGTGTTGCGATATGTGAGGGCCACCAAGAGAGTGTCGGTGCCATTGCGATGTCCCGTAACGTAAATGGCGAACCCCGTTTCATGTTCACCGGCAGCCAGGATCGCACAATCAAAATGTGGGATCTCTCAGGGCTGCCTCTCACGTATTCTGGCAACGCGGACGCTGCGGCCAAGTGCAAAAGTCTCACGGCGCAGAAGGCGCATGAGAAGGACATCAATGCACTCGATATTGCACCGAACGACCGATATCTTGCGTCGGGCTCACAAGACCGCCTCGCAAAGGTGTGGGCAATCGACTACACCGTCGTTGGCAACGCCGCCCGCGGGGAGATGCGGCTGCTCGGGGAATGCAAAGGGCACCGGCGTGGCGTGTGGACTGTGCGGTTTGGAAGAGCAGAGCGTGTGCTCGCGACTGGTAGCGGAGACAAGACGGTGAAATTGTGGAGCTTGGATGACTTCACGTGTCTAAAGACGTTCGAGGGACACACGAACTCCGTGCTGCGGGTGGACTTCATCAATGCAGGCATGCAGTTGATTAGCGCTGCGAGCGATGGGCTTGTCAAGCTGTGGAATGTGCGTACCGAGGAGTGTACGGCCACCCTGGACAACCATGAAGACAAGGTATGGACAATCGCGCATGTACAGAATTGATGTCCATTCTGACGCTTGATACACTTTACAGGTGTGGGCTCTTGCTGTCAGTGTTGACGAGTCACGAATTGTCTCGGGCGCCGCCGACTCTGTCGTCACGTTCTGGGAAGACTGCACCGAAGAACAGGAGCGCGAGAAGGAGTCACAGCGCGCAGACTTGGTCCAGAAGTGCGTGCCTTGTCTTCCGATGTCATTCGTACATACGCCGATCAAACTCATTAATTTTCGTTTTCATTCGCAGGGAGCAAGATTTCCTGAATTATCTCTCGCTGCACGACTACCGCAATGCAATCCAGCTCGCTCTCGCAATGGACCAGCCGGGACGGCTTTTGTCCCTCTTCAGCACCCTCCCCTCCAACGCGCCTACCTCGTCTCCACTAATACCGTCTTTCTCCGGCAATCCTTCCGTCGATACAGTACTCCGCACGCTTGCACGCACCGATCTCGCGCGTCTCCTGCGCTATGTCCGCCTCTGGAACGCCTCCGCACGCACCAGCGCCGTTGCGCAGCGCGTGTTGAACGCCATCATCCGCCTTCGCCCTGCTGCTGATGTCGCTGAAGCATTCGACACAGGTGACAACAGCAACCTCGACGTTGTCGAAAGCGCTGGTGGTTCACTTGCAGTCTCTCAAAAGGGTGACAATGGCGCAACAGGCGCAACAGGGCTCAAAGACTGGGTAGAGGCGGTCATCCCATATACGGAGCGGCACCTTACGCGTATGGAGCGTCTTCTGCAGGACAGTTACGTTGTCGACTACCTCCTCGGGGAGATGGACAATGGGATGTTTGATGAGCTGGAAGACGAAGAGGATGATTCAGCGCCCATGGAGGTCGACAGGGCTGTAGCAGCCGCAGCGTAGACGCAGTGCCACATCCTAACGCTGTGTAAGATTCTGCCTTCTTGCTAGCGGCTTGTCCAAAAGTATTGTATTACTCTTGTATAGCGCGGCCTGCAGTATTCATCCATATGTACAATAGAGCTACGTGCTGTACACTTTCATTGGGAAACTTCATGCTAGAAACAACTCCGAATCCGCCGGGAGCCGCAAAGGGCTAAGACTGACAAGCGTCAGATACAGTGACTAATATGAGATTGAATACACGTTGGGGGTGCCAGTTATAAGAAGGATAGAGTAAGAGTTCTATGCGCGCCTTGGGAGTCGATGTGTTACAGCTGAGACATTTGCAGGACCACTTCTTCACTTCAGGGGCTTGGAAAGTTTTGCTCGGAGAATCAAGACCTTCAAGCGAAGCGAACCTTCTCGCCCGGACGGCCCTCGGAAAGAAGGACCACAGCCTGATGGAATAACTTGAGTTCCTTGCTACGCGGCAAATGACAATTGTTACTCACGTATTTGCCGCTGATCTTCCATCCAGGCTCCTCTTTGTCGAGCTTCTCAGCAGTCTCATCCCCGTCCTTGCCAAGGCCGACGACAACATCGCTCTTGATGGTACGCATGCTGCAAATACGGGGCGCTCCCGCGGCGGAGGCCATCGGCCCAATCGCTACCTCGAAATCGGTAGACGGGGGAGCAGCGCAATCGTACGTCAGCTTGCGGTGGTTTAGGTCGCCCTTAAAGATGACGAGATCCGAACGCGAGAGGTGAAGGAACAGATCCGGCGCCTCGCTATGCAGGTCCCAATACGTGTATCCAGTGCACCAGAAGGGGTGCTGCTCGTAGATCCATTTGCCCTCGTTCTCGTATTGCTGAACATTCCCATCGCGTCAATTGTTGAAATTCATAGGACATAATTAGGGCGGAAACAAACCTTCCAGCGCAGCCCGAGACGACGCAAACTCTCCATCTCCTCGTCTGTCACCTTCGGGAACAGGTGTCCATATACCATTGAGTTGAGTAGCCAGTTCCAATCTTTTTTCGTGACGTCCGAGACAAACCATGGGTATCGCTTCCCGTGGAAGCGTACCTGGTTCGCCAAACCACTCTGGATCAAGAAGTCCGCTACAAGTTATCGCTACTATCAGATTCCCAGATGAGTTTACGAAGGAAGATGGAGCACAAACCATAGACGCAATCACAGTAGAGCTCAAAGCCCGCGTTATCGAGGACGAAGTCGATGCGGCCGCCTGTGTTGGACTTCAGGTCTCGCACGACCTCCCACAGCCGCGTCATGTCGTTTCCGATGATGTTCTTCTCCGTCGCAGCAAGGTTCTCTCCACCAGTGCTCTGCAGTGACTTGATCTGCTCTTCCGTCATATTGATGAGCAGGGAGAGATCCGTCGAGTTACCCCAAAGGCAAACTGTAGAATATTGATCAATCAAATGTTCACTCCCAAAAAGACGGTTGCATACTTTGTGTTAATTCCATAAATAACAACCTCTCAGCTTCAAGCTTCTCTGCGTCAGATAGTCCTTCCTTGTGCTTGAACGGCTCCACGAAACGTGTCGATAGTTCAAACACAGCTTCGCTTGACCGCGAAAATGTATCGCACTAGGACACATTCAATCGTCAACACCGGATGAAACACCTCCCGGCCGTAGTCAGCATTGCGCACCTTCTGGCGGAAGAAGACATCATAATGTTGCCAATACTTGCTGACGCTGAAACATTCACGGAGGCGACGATATTTGTATGCCTCTGCAAATAGCCAAGGAGCATTCATGAAGTCCTTTCCTGTATACTATCGTCAGCGATCAGGTCACAAGGAGGCAATGCAGATCGCCTGGAAGCGAGAGGTAAATCCCCGAACCGGGCAGCGCATTTGCGACGTAGACGCGTCCCATCGAACGTCCACAGGACATCGGGGGTGTTGTTCGTGGTGAACGTTCACACTCACCTTGGAAATACTTCGCAATCTCCTTGTTCCACAGAGCCACGTCTGCCTCGCCGTCATCAATGATCGGGCGTAACCGCGCATGTGCGTTCAAGTCTTCCTTGAGTTGATCCATGCGTTTGATACACTCAACGAGATCTGTGACACGGTCCTCTTCAGACTCCTGGTTGAGGGTTTCTATCACGTCGTCGATCGCCTTGCCCAGAATAGTTGGCAGACGGTGCCCCATTGTGGCATACGCGAACGAGTACCTTTGAAGGAGGACTTGTCAGCCTTAAGATATAGCAATGATCCGACCGAGAGACGCATACGTGTGGTATCCACGGAACGCGGGCCATGGCGGATTGTTTGGATCAATCTGGATGAGCAGTTTCAGCAACGGCAAACATTTGCTCAGTAGATGCAAGCATAACACGCTAGGCATATATGCGTGTCGGAAGTAGACTATATGCGCGCACATATTGCATCCGCGGCGAGAGCAGAAAGGGTAGGAACAAGATAATTTGATCGTCCAGGGCAACAGACGTCATATGACGTAGGTGTCGCGAAGAACTATGGGGACGAGTATATGCACACATGCAAACGCGGCAAACGTTCGTGCATAGGGCCGACAGCATAGGAATAGGAGATGGGCTTACGGAGGAAGGCGTACGCGGGTACACGACTTTAATGTCTTGCTTGCTGGGCAGATGCGAGAGTGTGAGGCTCATTTTGTTGGGCATACCCTTCGTCTTTGTGGGCTCGCCAGTAGGCGGGGCGGCACCATTCTGAGTGACCTGCTGCGAGTCTGACATGCTGTTGTAGTTGTAGCCTGAATCTGGGGGTGGGGTGAGAGGAAAATAGTCAGTCATGGCGTTTGGGTCACCCATTTGTGTGAGGTTGGATAGGTTGTTCGTGATGCGACGCGTGTATGCGAAAGCAGCGCACACTATGGAGACAAGAGATAGCAACGCACCGTTTATATACGCGTGGAGGCAGACAACAATCAGGCAAGATGGAGGAAGATGAGAAAGAAATCCAACAATCCGGTGTCCGAACCCAACAAGGACTCCTTGCCTAACTCGGCAAGCGACTGTGAAATGCTAAACATATGACGTCAGGGTGCGCCTGCTATCGCATTCGGCCGGAGCCTCCGCCGTCGCGCCGCCTTGCTTCGGCGCGCAGCATTGAAGCCGCGTCCCGTGACGGTCCTTGCCGTCGCCTGCCTCTCGAGTCTCTTCTCGTTCGCGGGCGGCCTCCTGGCGGGACACCTGACGGACTCATCGACTGTGAAGGTAAGATGCTGCAGAGTTGGCCGTCTGCATGGTCCTATCGGCTGGCCCTCGTAGCCGCGAGCCTATCGCCGCTCGCATCACTCCCCCATTTTGTCCTGCCTTCTTCGTCCTTTTGCTCAATTTTCTGACGTTGCACCGAGTGTTGGCGCGGCCGCAGGCGCGCGCCTCCAACCGCAGGAGCAACATCTCAGCGACACCCGCGGCAACGTCGGCTGCGGCGACGATGATCTAAGAGTGGACGTTCTGATCGCCTCCTAGACATTGCATCATGTCTCGGACGCCGTGCGCATTTGTGGGGTTCACCTGAACGAGCACGATCGCAGGTGACCATCGCGGCTAATCTCAATCGACACCGATGTTAGTACGTACAATGATATCGCTTGTTACAATCGAGGTCGATGAATTGCTTGCATGCCATTAACACGAGTGTACCCAACAGATTGGGCTGCTGCTGGGGTGTATGGGTAGCTCTATTCGACCACAAACTGTCTACACAACTTCTTGCTCCTTGGACGCCACTTTGATTCTGGGCAGCGTTCAACTATATACATGCGACACAGGATCGATCCGCCACGGATCTGTCTGTCCTGTAGTTCGCGCTTTTTGTCCGCAACGACGGCGAACATCAACGAACAGTGGTATGGACAGAATGGACGTTCAGCTTGCTAAGGCGCGACTATGTTTTGCACCTCTCACCAAGAAAATTGAGGAATTGGCAATACCTCCTGAGACTGTCTGCTTGCAATACGGATTGTATTGTGCTCTTAAAGATGCGATCATCGTAGTTCGTTCGCAGCGCTTGGCCCGTTCTCGATTGTTCTATCCATTGTCGCTCGTTGATTAATGCGTTCCAACATTGGCATGCACTTCGTCTCAAGTGAGTACCGGTCATGGGGAAAGCATGGATTGACGCGAACATCTCGTAGTCAATATGATTCAGCACGCGCCTAAGCGTACCCAGGCCGCTCGTCCGTATCGCACTTTGTATGGCGTTGCAATACAGATATCATGCTGCGATTGTCTCTATCTCTATTGAACGAACGTACACTCTCAGCCATCCTGGATTGGCGGCAAATGCATAACATCACTGACAGCCCGCACGATAAGTTCCATCCGCTGGTGCCTCGGTTCTCTGCATTATCTGATGTCGATGACTGGCCCAAACTTCCGCCACCACGATGAGCGTCGGGACACAAATCTGATTGGGACGCTTGATGCATTCGCCTCAGCCGATCGGCGCGCTAATACTATACTCAGGCTTCAATCGAACCATGAGTTGCACTCAGTCAAGGCGCTTCAGCTCCCATGAACAGATCGTCTGCTGGACATTTTGATTTTAGGCTTCCTGGGAAACCGTTATCAGTGAGCTCCATAATGTTATAAGTTACATGATCCTTGGCGACATCTATTGGTGCCCGTTTAGCTCAGTGGTAGAGCGCGCCACTTGTACTATGGCGCAATGGTGAGGTCGGTTGTTCAATCCAGCCAATGGGCATATCATTTTGCAATTTTTTTGGTAAGCTTCTTATTACGTTCCAGCAGTTGTGGCTCCGGCACTTGATAGTGCTGCCTTAAGCTTACGCTAAATGAGATGATTTCATCTGACTGTGTTGATCAGGGAGTGGCCGGTATAGTCTCAATTCTGACTTCCATCAAACTGATGAATACACCATTTCACATGTATTTCACAAATTTACTGCCCATCAGGATTCACGCACAGGACCTGACAGGTATCGATATCATGACCTCATGCCGGACTGGCAACATTCGAACCCTTCGATTCGTCCATAAAGGTCGCAACATCCGTTCTCCGTCTCTTTCAAACTTCAACCTACACCTCCGCACACTACCATCGAGCTAGCCCGACATGGCAGATGAGATGACCTATCCCACCAGCGTGAGTGTTCTGTATGATCCACGCACAAAATGGGGTGAGTTATGCACCGGGCGATCCATCGCTACATCTTACAGGAACACTCCGATTGCACTGGATTGGGCAGACCGGGAGTAGGCGTCGGGGACAAGGGCGGCGGTCTTTCCGAGTCCATCAAGGACAAGTTGAGCAACGCCGTTCACAAGATCTCTGCGAACTCGGCCGAAGAGGTGAGTACCGATGTTGTTTTGCGCTTGATCAAGGCGCTTATTCACACCTATTTCGTAGTGAGTACTTGTGTTATTCAGATTGTGGAACATACATCCTGAAACACGTACCATGTCCCGCTCAGGCGGGATCTTGACGAGACCACTGATCAGGTAACGTCATATGCCATGTGAGACACGGCAGCCCACGTCCTAATACTTTCACCTCAGTGAGTTTGTGTGAACATACATATTATCCAGTACGTTGAAGAGATGGCCCAAAGGCAGCGCATCGGGACCGATGACTTTCCCGACGAGTTTGGAGGACCCGTGGTATAAATCATGCCCAGGCAGACTGCGTTGAGCAGCTACTTTGATTAAGAGTCTGTGTATTCGTATATTTCTTTACTGTAAAGCGTTGGCCGAGGGCCAGTTAACTTAAGACTCGCTGCGCATGCCGCGCACAAAACGCGTCTGTGGCGTCGGGCTCTTTCCTGATCGATCGATCGCACTGGTCCGGCTCGACATTTTGACTCGGCAGCAGCGCTCGGTCTCCGAACTGCTCAACTCATGCTTACACGCCTTTGTAATCTTCTTGCTACAAAGTATAGAGTCTTGTCTCAGAGATCTCGTGTGCCTAGCTATATGTCTCACAAAGCAAGACGGACGCCTCGCCGTGGCATCAGCATCGGGGTCTCCCCGCCGATATTGCGCAACATGGTAGTCCCTGACAATATCAAGGGTAGCATGATGCCGTTGGACAGGAGCGCATTCCGCCAGTCAGTTCCAGTACTTGCTGCGAAAGTGGATCCAGTCAGAGCGGGCGCGCTGCTGAGCTCTCAGGCTATGAGGAGGTGTGTGTGTCGAGCAGGAAGTTGCTTGTGAGCGCCTGTTGAACAAATGCGTATATAGGACGCTTCTGGACCTTCGAAGAATGAAGAGTGTACTGCCTACAGAGGACGGAAAACGCCTTGTGCTGTTACGCTTCACTGACGAAGGTACATCCTCTACCCCGATGCATATATGCCGAGAGATCTGATGCCATTGCAAGCTAGTTGACCTGTCTCCTGAGGCACGCGAATTCCTGCAGGAGCAGTACGCTGAGCTTGTTACACATGTGATTGAACTTGACTACGACTACTGGACTGTAGGTGCGTGTGATATACGCGGCATAATGAACATGTTGAGTAACAATCCCTGGTCCTACTGCAGATGACATTATCGCCGCTGTCCTGCCAGAGGAGTTGGTGGAGGGGGCCCCGTCTGGTTTTGCAGCGATCGGACATATCGGTATGTTGAAGAGTAGAATTCGAAGGTGCTGTGGCTGATATCGGCTACTAGCCCACCTCAATCTCAATGCAGAATATCTCCCGTACAAATACTTGATTGGACAGGTGATTTTGGACGTACGTCGATACTCTCTCTCGACGGCGCATTTTCTCATATCCGCGCAGAAAAACGAAGGACGTATCAAAACGGTTGTCAACAAGACAGACAATATCAGTAACAAATTCCGCGTATTCAAAATGGAGTTGCTCGCGGGCGAGCCGAATTATGTTGTTGAACATGTAAGCGAACTTCTTCGATATCCAATCGAGAATATCGCCTTACCTTTGTTATACAGCACGAGTCCAATTGCAAGTTCACCTTCGACTTCAGCGAGGTCTATTGGAACTCGCGGCTCCACACGGAACACGCACGATTGGTCTCCCTGTTCAAACCGGAAGATCTCGTCGCAGATGTATTTGCTGGTGTCGGTCCATTTGCACTCCCAGCTGCCAAAAAGGGTTGCGCGGTTTTTGCGAACGATCTCAACCCTAAGAGCTACCAATATCTTAGCAAGAATGTCGAAGACAACAAGGTGAGGACTGGTGCAAGGCCGCAGATGACCGTTGACGATATGCATAGATATCAAATCTCGTACGTGCGTCTTGTGAGGATGGACGAGACTTCATCCGCGCGGTATTCGAGCGCGCACTCGACAATCCCTTCCCTCCTGTCCCGCCTCCAAAGACGAGCAAGACACAAGCGAAGCGTGGGCGCATGGTCAATGCGGAAGCTCCCACTACATCGACACCCCCGCCACCTCCCGCACCGCTGCGCAGACGCGTAACGCAGTTCTCGATGAACCTACCAGACACCGCGATCGAGTTTCTTGATGCGTTTCGCGGGGTACTTTCTGGGGCGCGTGAGCGGGAATTGAGCGGCGTTTACGAGGGCGCGCTGCCAATGGTGCACTGCTATTGTTTCACACGGGAGCTCGAGCCAGAGGCCGCCGAGCGCGATATACGTCAGGTGCGCTTGTTTCGTACTGTTTCATTCACATTCGGAGTTCTAAATCACTTTGTACAGAGGGTCGAAGCGCGTCTGAGACACCCGTTGGAATCAGAGGTGTCAGTTCACTGGGTGCGGTCCGTTGCGCCAAACAAGGAGATGTACTGTATCAGCTTTAGGCTACCATCCGACGTCGCATTTGAGAGAAATCAATAGGGACGTGGTCATAGTCTCGGAGACGCACAAGCATGTTTCGACATCGCACTGTTTGCAAGACCGTGACATGTCCGCAGATTGGACAAGCGCCGATCAATACCGGCTAAGTTGGGTGATCGTCGAAGTTCGGGTAATGTGCCGCCGCCGATATTGAATATTGAGGATTGAGTGTGAGTAGAGGCCTTATGAGGAGTACCATGTATAGACGAGCACCAAAGCGCGCTGCCCGTTCACTCGAGCTCTTTCGTGTACTTGCCCGATTAAGCGGAATTAATACCTACAGCAATGATGCTGAGTCAGCGTGTCTAACCCCGCACATGCACGGCGGGGACTGCGTAGAGCCGCAAGACGCTGCTGCTGCCAGCACATCGTATATCCGCCAGCTCGCCAGCTCGAGCTGCGTTTCTGTTCCTGCTTTCCCCAGTACTCTAGCTTGCTCATAGCCTAGACTACTCTACGGACCCGTGTATAACTCTGAGGCGGACCGCCCATCTAGGGTGTTGATTGTTGCCGAAGTTAGAACGGCCATACCCCTGCTAGATTTTCTGACGCCTGCCAGCTGTCATCAGCAACACGCTTGAGACTTACCCCCCTCGAGCACGACCCGCACGACCCGCCACTATGTTCCCGCTCAACCTGCCCCGTATATTCCCAACGGCCTACTGTGACAATGACGAGCTCGCGGTCAGCGCGCGCACGGTCTCTTCGCTTCGACACGTCCGGAGCGTGATGGCGGTCGGGGAGACGGAGTTGAAGCGGTGGCGACGCATCTTCGACACGAACGCGCATACAGTAGCAGATGGACAGAAGTACGTTGCCCGCCGTATTATTAGCTTGCTCGGACTCTGACGATGGTCTTGGCTCGCTGCCTGCTTTCCACGCACACTCCCACTTACTGTTTACTGTTCTGTGGCTGCCCACGGCTTGTCCGTGCATGTGACTCGCCGCGCGCCTCGATAGGTATTTGAGCAGCGAGGAGTTCGTAAACGCGATCGCGCCCAAGGGCGACCTCACAAAGATCGGGCGCGCACAGTTTGCGATTCTCTTCCGTGTCGCCGACGCGAGCAAACGCGGACTGGTGTCATGGGACGACTTTGTGGTATTTGAGACGCTCTTGAAAAGGCCCGACGCGGACTACTGGATTGCGTTCCAGTACTTCGATGTGTATGTATACCCTCGTTGTGCCGCTCTAGTGTACGATGAATCACATCTCTTCATAGAGATGAGTCGGGTACCATTTCGTACGATGATTTCCAAGAAGTATTTAAGGCGAACGTTGGGCCGCATGCGATACCATTTGATTTCGACTGGTGAGCTTCATATTTGCATCCAGCTGTGCGCGGCACGAACTGTGAATTGCAGCGATTGGGTGAAGCTATATCTTGGGACGAAAAACGGACACCATGTTCTTGGCTGTAAGCGGAATTTTTGGTCGTGTATGTCAAGAGTGTCTCATTGGCATTTGCAGACAACGAGTTTACTCAGTTGATGAAGGGGCTGCAGGGCGAGCGGTTGCGCCAGGCTTTCAAATATATGGACAAAGACCAGGATGGTTTCATTAGACCCGAACAGTTCAAACAAATCATCCTAGTGTGTCCTAGACCATCATCTATCGACAATCCTGTGAGAATGCTCACCGTTTCACCGTGACTCTAGGAAATCGGCGGACATAAACTCTCTGATGCCGTTATAGAGCGACTCCCTACATTGACAGTCCTTTCTCCTGGTGGTAGAATATCATATTCGGAGGTTATTGCTTTCCACAACGTCATTAGAGGTGAGCGGATTCGTGTTTTGTTATGAGATCACAGTATACATGATCATCTTGACAGAGATGGACATGGTGGAGCGGTGTGTCCATTCGTTACTGTTTACTTTGACAGATATTGGACTAACTTGCGCGTAGGATTATTCGAGAATCGATCGCGAAGTCGAAAGATGGACGCATCGACCAGTCGGACTTCCTAAACTACTGCGAGACGAGCACGCGCTATTCGCTCTTCACGCCCATGGAGGCGAACATTATTTTCCACTTCGCGGGCCGCGGAAATGCTATGCAACGTCTGTCGTTCTATGACTTTGCGCAGCTGCTGGATCCCCGATGGAAAGCGCCCTCCGAGGCTCGAGAAGAGGATTTGGAGTCCAAGCCGGCATCGGTGCTGCACGAGGTCGCACATTCGGTGTACAATTTCGTCCTCGGAGGCAAGTGTGTTTGCGATGCGCATTTGATGGCTGTTAATTTGGACTTAGGTATCGCTGGTGCTCTCGGGGCTACGATCGTGTATCCCATTGACCTTGGTGAGTCCATATCATCATGCGGCCCATCGAGTACTCATTAGCCTGCAGTCAAGGTATGACTGTTGCTGCTTGATTGTCAGTATCTTTGATTGATATATCATTATATCATTTTCTTCTGGCAGACTCGGTGTGTGTCATCCGATTGCAAATTTGAGCGAGATCTCTGATAGCAGGGCACAGCATGCAAAACCAACGGAGCACGGTCGTCGGCCAGTTGCTTTACAAAAACAGTATGGATTGCGTCCAAAAAGTTCTCCGCAATGAAGGTGTAATCGGCTTCTACCGCGGCCTCGGCCCCCAGCTCATTGTATGTGCTAACCCGCGCGAAAGAATCAGCAGATGCTGATTCTATATGATAGGGTGTGGCACCCGAGAAAGCCATCAAGCTAACTGTCAATGACTTTGTGCGATCGCGTGCCATGGATCCAGAGACGGGTAGAATCAAATTGTTCTGGGAATTGGTCGCTGGTGGCTCGGCGGGTGGTTGTCAAGTGGTATGTCTCGGATGGAAGTCCTGTAGTATGCAGGACAGCACTGACCTGACGCGCCAAGATTTTCACGAACCCCCTTGAGATTGTGTAAGTTCGTTGCAAATAACATGTGGGACAGCTGATGAATACATGATCGATAGGAAGATCCGTCTCCAGATGCAGGGCGAGGCTGCAAAACTCGAGGGTGCCGTACCAAAGGGCGCGGTGCACATTGTCCGGCAACTGGGTCTAGTGGGTCTTTACAGGGGTGCCGGCGCGTGTCTCCTCCGCGACATTCCGTTCTCGGCCATCTACTTCCCTGCATACGCCCATCTGAAGAAAGACGTTTTCCAAGAGGGTTACAATGGCAAGCGGTTGTCATTCCTCGAGACGCTGGCATCAGCTGCGATCGCGTGAGTAACATTGCAGAGTTGACACGGCCCACAGCCACGTATTGATGGGGCGCGCGCTGACATGCTCCGGTGTGTTACAGTGGTATGCCTGCTGCCTACTTCGCGACACCAGCAGGTAAGCAACGAGCAGCAAAGACTGATGGATGCGGCGACTAATCAACTGCGTAGATGTTGTCAAGACACGTCTGCAGACGGAGGCGCGCACAGGACAGACCAACTACAAGGGAATGGCAGATGCATTTGCCAAAATCTGTGAGCCTTAGGTGCAGTAGCTCGACGCCGCGAGCTGACGGCGTTCGTGATGATTGCAGATCGCGAGGAAGGATTCAAAGCATTCTTCAAGGGCGGGCCCGCGCGTGTGATTCGAAGTAGCCCTCAGTTTGGGTTTACGCTGGTTGCATACGAGTACCTGCACCAGGTGAGCTGTCGTAATCCGTTCACATAGAGACCATCCTGGTGCTGACATGCGATTGGCTCCCGCAGTATCTTCCGGTAAGGGCACCTTCCTCTTCCGGGATTTCAAGCATGATGATTGGCTCGGCAGTATCCATTCAACGGACATGGTGGCAGAGCAGTGGAAACCGCTCTCACCTCCCAGCCACAGGACGACATGTCCAAGATTCGTGCGCGCAATGCGCTCAAGATCTTGCTCGATGTGCACGGCGACTTTGGGCGGCGATCAGCGTAAAATGTACCTTCTTTCCTGCGTTGCTTGTAGCTCTCTATCTATTTACTGGTTGCTGTGGAATGCCATCTACCATCGGGCGCCCCGCCAGTACGTCCCCGAGGATGCCGTTTAGTGAGCCAATGACCGAGCTCGATAGTGCGCGATGGCGATGCCAAGTCATGAAGACGAGGTCTCCTTAGAGACACGATCAGTTGATCGCGTTCCTCGACGTGGGATGGTGGTCGCATGCGATCTCCGTCCGCATATAGACCCGAAGGTGTCCTGTCGTTCTGCCACCCCTCCCCCACTTCGTCTTCGCCTTTCGGTTTCTTCTCCTCTTTTTTTCTTTAGCGGTGGGTGACACATTCTCAGCGCCGTGCAATGTGCTCACGCCCGTATCACAGAGCGCTCTGCGTTTATCGCAGAGTTTCCCGTACCTATTCCGCTGCTAGCCAGGATCTGCACAGCGTAGACCGCTACTCTCGTCGTTCATTTTAGCTAGTCGCCGCTCTGGTCGTCGCAACATCATTTATTTGTTCTAACTATTTTCTTCGACGTTCTCGCCATGCATTCGATACTTCTCGGTCTTACCCTCGCGGGCGCTGCTTCCGCTCAGGTCGTGGTCGAAGGCTGGTCTTCTATGGCAGCCAGCCAAGTGTACTCGTCCTCTGGCTACGCTCAGCCAGCATCTTCAGGCAGCTATGCGCCTGCTGCCTCTACTGCTGCCGCGACCTCAGTATCTTCTGCGCCCGCCTCGCAGATCACTACTCCGGCTGCATACTCGTCTGAGTCTTACTCCATGATGCCGTATTCTTCGTTCATGTCTGGTGGCTATAAGAGCCTGGCGTGTGGTTACGGCTACACGAAGGCTAGCGACGGATCCTGCCAATCAGAATCATGGGTAAGTATAGCTATGGGCTGCAGTATCTAGGGAATTTATATATGGTAATTGCAGTGGCAAACCTCGGGCTGCTATGAGACTATCATCATTAACCAATAGTAAGCGTTTTGATATTCTGAGCCAGGACGTGCAATTTATCAATGACGAATCACAGCGGAGGGAGTTCTGGTTGTGGTGGCTCATGCAACCCCGTCACAACGACGGACTACTCAACTGTTACCGAGACTCAGACCGCGGTTGGTAGCGTTCAGTACTTTGAATTCTGCATATCTGACATCATGTTTTTGACAGACGATGACCGTGCCCACGACGGTCACCGTATACGCGACTCTGACACAGGTGCAGACCGACACGCAGTCGGTTACGCAGACCGATTTCGTGACCTCAACGGTTCTTGTCCCGACAACGAGGGTGTACACATCGACACAGGTTATCGACAACACCAAGACCATCGAGCAAACACTTACCGCGACAGAGACCAGCACGCAGGTCAACGTGTACACGAGGACAGACTTCGAGACAGCTACGGCAACGGAAACACAAAAGGAGACATTGACCGACTTCATGACTGCCACAGTGCTCAGTACCATCATCCAGCCAACGACGTACACCAGTGTCTTCGTCAGCACTCAGGTTATCGACAGCGTGCGTTTGGTTTGCGATTCGTGAAACATTTGAGATACTGAGGTATTCTGCTGCTCCCGTAGACTTTGACACAGGAAGTGACACAGACGGCGACCATGACGGATAACGTCACGTACACCCAGACGGCCACTAAGACTGAGGTGATGACCGATATGGTGACAGTAACCTCGGTCAGCACCCTGGTCGAGCCCACGACGTACACCTCCCTCATGGTGAGCACCCAGGTGATTGATGAGGTACGTGCCACTTGCGATTTGGTGCTACAACAAGTATCTCATAGCTGGTTTCTGAAATCAGACGCAAACCGTGGAGAACACGATTCTGTCGACTGTGGTGGAGGACAGAACCTACTTCCAGACGCAGACCTACACCTCTACCGCCACGGCGACCGCAACCGCGACGGAGACGGACACTGCGACTGCCACGCAGACGGACACACTCACCGACATGGTGACTGTCACGCAGCTCAGCACAATCGTCCAGCCAACCACATTCACCTCCATGGTCGTTAGCACTGAGGTCATCGACAATGTACGTCTTAACTATCCCCGAATAAGCTGTCGCAGACTGATCCCGGATGAATAGACAAGGACTGTGGAGAACACGATCTTCTC
This sequence comes from Wolfiporia cocos, assembly GCA_029448655.1. Lineage (NCBI taxonomy): Eukaryota > Fungi > Basidiomycota > Agaricomycetes > Polyporales > Phaeolaceae > Wolfiporia > Wolfiporia cocos. The sequence goes on from JACCLO010000002.1 coordinate 1,133,949, forward strand.
GACCTTGACCCAGGACATGACATACGTGCAGACGCAGACAGTGCTGTCCACTGCGACCGCCACGGCTACTGCTACCCAGACGGACTTTGAGACTCAGACCGAGATGGTTACAGTGACTCAAGTCAGCACGCTGGTCCAGCCCACGACGTACACTTCTGTCTTCGTTAGCACCTCGGTTGTGGATGAGGTGTGTGGCGCACTTAGCAAAACGTGCTGTTCTGTGCTGACCTGTCATGCTTGTATAGACAAGCACCGTGGAAAAGACTATATTCTCCACTGTGACGGAGGATAGGACCTACTTCCAGACCCAGACGTTCCTCTCCACCGCCACAGCTACCCAGTTCGCCACAGAGACAGAGACTGCGACCGCCACAGCAACTGCCACCCAGACGGACTTCGAGACTCAGACCGAGATGGTGACCGTGACTCAAGTCAGCACACTAGTCCAGCCCACGACGTACACTTCTGTCTTTGTTAGCACCTCGGTTGTAGATGAGGTGTGTGGCGTACTCGGCAAGCCGTACCGTTCTGTACTAAACATACCATGCTTGCACAGACAAGCACCGTGGAGAACACTATATTCTCCACTGTGACGGAGGATAGGACCTACTTCCAGACTCAGACGTTCATTTCCACCGCCACGAAGCTCGCCACAGAGACAGAGACAGCAACCGCCACAGTGACTGCGACTGACACCGCTCTTGCCTCGTGTCTTTACTCGGTAAATTTCACTTCTTCCATTCAGTCCGCTTGTGATCTGACCGAATCTGCGTAGTGCAAGAGCCAATGGTCGCTGACCACGGGCAACAGCAACAGCTGGAACACGTATGCCTCGGCGCCATCATCCAGCTACACCATGTCCGTCGCCGCGACAAGCGTGCCGACAGCCTGGGCGAGCAGCTCGTACTCAACATGGGGCGCAGCAAGCACAGCGGCTGCGACCTTATCAGCTGATAACTGGGCGGCGTCAAGCAGTGCAGCGGCGTCCGATGCCAGCGCAACTTGGTCATGGAGCGGCAGTAAGTCGGCCGCATCCGGCAGTGCGCCGTGGTCCAGCAAGTCTGGAGGGTCGTCAGGCTCCTCGTCCATGTCCTCATGATCTCTGAGGTTTCCTGTGTTTCCGTTTACGATGGACCTTTCTCCGGACAGTAGCCCGTAGCATATTGGTGTGCTTAGTTTATCTGTACCGCCCTCGCTTGAATGTCAAAACGGACCGTTGTAGGTATAAATATTAGCGTAGCGCGCGCAAATAGTCTCGAATTGCCCTCTCCTCTGCATACCTTTCCGGTTGGGAAATTCGATAGTCCCGGTTCGCCGGACGCACACGTACACACGTCCTTGGCAGGCCTGCCATTCGCTGCCTTCGTGCCAGCCGACGCCACGGCGGGCGCTGCGAAGCCATCGATAATGAGCGTTATGAACAGTGACCCTGCATCCACCATTCCGCGCAGGCAGCGTGGTGGGCGCATTTGGCGGTGGTGTGCAATCGTAGGTGCACAGACCGCAGTCGCGGAATCAATTGATCGTTCTATGTGCACGTGCCATCCAATTGATTGGATTGGATGGACGCGATTTGTGCTATCCTGATCCTGTGTCGACTACGTTTTACATAAATACGTTGCACAAGGATCGCAGCGCCAGGAACGCATCATCAGACCATCAGAACACGTACCGCCCGCATCGATATCATGCCTCTTGGTGAAACGCAGGATCCAGCGCAGCCTCAGCATCTCGCCGACGGCGTTCATGATGACTTCCTGATATTCTATGCGTCGCGTGATGACACCGGAAAGCTGTGGTGTCCGGTAGGAGCTCGGTTGGAAGTTCTCAAAGCTCGATTTTACTGATTGAAAAATCAGGACTGTGTTGCAGTTGATGGGCTCCTCCAGCAGAAATTTGGCCCGGGAAACGGGCCATCTGGGTTGATCGTTTATGTAGGGCAGCGTGCTGAGTATGTCATGCGATGCTGTGCTCCACATGACAGTTATAACCCGAGTACAGGTGGAAATCACCTTCGAACCCATTCCGGGCTGAACCGTGGAAAGTGGAGTCCATTCCAACTATCATCAGAGTTCGCGATGTAAGTACTGCACTGGCTCAAAATGCCGAGATCATTGGCATCAACATTCCATTACTTCCCAGGGTGCGAGGCTCGTGGACAAGGAGATACAAGCGCACAGCCTGTCCTCTTTTCTGCAGCTGCAGGAGTGGTGTTTGGAGGCTTGACGCTCATTTATGGGAAATCTGATGAGCATACTCTATTGACACCCGCCTGTGCTCACATTCAAGGCGCCGGTTTTGTCGCTGCGCTTGAATTTCATTTTCGGCGCTTGTCGAGACATTCGCAACCTTGCCTGAGCAACTCCCAGCAAGATTCAGATCGAGCAGTCATCTGGGATTCTATCTATCGAGGCTGCCGAGCAATCCGCTGAATGAAGGCGTTAAGCCCAATGATGTACCGTTGATGAGAAGCACGATAGGTATCGACACAAGCATTTGCATCCGGAGAACGCCCATCCAACCGTTTTCCTGGAACGCGCTCAACCGAGCTTGGAAAGAGCAAATCAATACGATAGGTAAAAGAAGACTGTATAATTCTATCTCCGTCCACCCACTCACGCCTTTTAGACCAACACTGCCCCAGACACGCCCCGGATGCCCTCTACTTCCCCCGTGTCCACATTCCTAGGACATGCCTCCGAACGGTGACTTCTGCGACCGCAGCGATGCACTCAGCTGCGCTCTAGCTAGGGGACCTCTCAACTGGGTGAAAACCGCTAGGCGTAAGGTCCAAGATCGGCAGGCAGCCCTAGATCGATACCCCGAGTGGCACCTCAAGGAGGCGGTTCCCGAGTCTTGTACTGATGTCTCTAGGGCGCCCGCGGCCAATCTCACCCCCCGAGAGCGCGAGATTGTGCTTCGGGACGCTACGTCCCTGGCCGAGGCTATACGCACCCGCCACTACACCGCGACCGAAGTTATCCTGGCATATTGCCATGTTGCGACCATGGCGCAGCAGCTCACAAATTGCCTCACAGAGATAATCTTTGATCAAGCAATACAGAGGGCTGCCGAGCTTGATAAACATTTGGAGGAGACGGGAGAGGTGGTTGGGCCATTACACGGGGTACCCGTGTCAATTAAAGACCACGTCCGTGTTAAAGGATGTGACACCGCGACAGGATACATTAACTGGGCTTACAAGAAGATCGCCGAAAAGGATGCGGTGGTGGTAGATATCTTACGCAAAGCTGGGGCCATCATTTATGTGAAGACCGCGAACCCACAGACATTATTGGTCAGTCTCTGTCCTTCGTATACCGCGAGTTACACTTACGGGCCACATGAAGTCGCTCGAGACGAATAATAACATTTATGGAAGGACTTGCAACCCGTACAACCGAGGTGAGGTCTCTCGAGTCCCGAAACCAGCCTACCGTATGCCGACACATTCGCAGGGCTGACACCTGGAGGCAGCAGTGGCGGTGAGAGCTCCCTGATCGCTCTTCATGGGAGTCCACTTGGCATCGGCACAGACATAGGTGGCTCGATTGTGAGTATTCTGAAACTCGAGATACGCCGCTTGACGAGGTTCTATCTCATTCGACTTCGTCTCCCAGCGCATTCCCGCAGCCCACATGGGATTATACGGCTTCAAGGGTTCCGTGGGCCGACTTCCCCATGCTGGCTTGGAAGGCTCCCATGATGGGATGGATGCAATCGTGGGTGCCCTGGGACCACTGGCGACTTCTGCAAAAGATTTAGCTCTCTTCTGCCGTGTCATGCTGCAGTACGAGCCGTGGCTGGTTGAGCCGCCGCTGTTGCACATCCCATGGCGACAAGACATAGTAGAGGGCAAGGACATTCCGCGCAGACTGTCGATTGCTATCCTTTGGGACGACGGTGTCGTCACGCCACACCCTCCTATACTTGACGCGATGAAGCGCACGAAAGAAGCTTTGATTGCCGCGGGGCATGACGTTATCCCCTGGGTACCTGTGGATCATCAGGAGGCCTGGGATATGATAGTGAGTTCATCCGTACACATCCGCACGAGTCCGAACGCCTCTGACCCGGGCCGGCAGCTCAAGCTATACTTCCTCGATGGGGGCGAAGAGTACAGGGAGACGATGAAGGACGAGCCGATGGTTCCGCAGTCTGAATGGATAATGTCTCAGGTGCCCAATGACGGCAAGCCGTTCACTATCGCCGAGATATTCAAACTCAACCTCGCGAGGGAGGCGTTTCGAGCTAAGATCGCCGCGCACTGGAATGACACACGCCTGAGGACGGTGACGGGACGTCAGGTTGATGCGGTGCTGAGCCCTGTGGCCCCGACGCTGGCGCCGCCACATGATACGACGCGCTGGTGGGGATATACCTCGTACTGGAATCTCATGGACTTCCCGGCCGTGGTATTTCCAACTGGACGATTCAGGGCCAGGGGGTACACCCCGCTTGACATCTCAGGCGACTTTGATGCCGCTACCCGTCCCCGGAACGCGGTGGAAAAGTTCATCAGTCAGCAATGGGCGGCAGAGACATATGACAATGCTTCAGTCAGCTTGCAGTTGGTTGGGAGGAGGTTGAACGAGGAGCGGGTTCTGGGGATGCTCACGGTGTTAGAAGACGCACTTCGTTCATGGGAGAAGGCAGACAGGCAGTGTACTTAGTACTAGTGGCTTATGCCTGGTGTAACAGAGCTAAATTCGGTGATGACATTGCGAGGTGCGACACAGGGTCGATCTCGGCCATTGATCTCAACGTGACCCCGCAGAATCCGAGGATGCTTCACAAGAAAGTACAGCCCCCGACTAATGACATGCGCTTCCATATAATGTCACTGGCGCCGCCGCTAGTATTGCGGGACCGTTGTCGTATCACGCTGTGTCGTAACGTATTCAGTGGTGCGCGGCCGGCAAGCATGCACGATAGTCGGTCTTTCGGAGCAATTTGTGGGGAAGCCGAACAGTCATCAGCATGACTGGCAACCTCCGCAGGTACAGAGAGAACATGCTTTGATGGTGGGTTACAGTGATTTACGTTGTCAGCCGCCCCTTGTGGCGCAGCAGTGTTCTGGCAATTGGGACCAAGATTACGGATGAATACGCTTGTGACAATGTGGCGTACGTGAATTTCTGGCAAATTAAGCTCATAACATAGCTAGCCATGGTATGATCTGTGGCGTAGCGGAGTCTCAAACCGATAGGTCCACAGAGGCGGTGGCACCTCGCGCAAGCGAAGGTGGCAACCTGGATAGCCACGAGCAGGCACCGAGTAGATCTATACGCCACGATTCGTGATCATACCGGCGAGCTACAGTGGACAAGCCAGGTTCCTCGCATGCGGGTGGAACGGAGCCGAACCATCCAACAGAGTCTCCATGGAAGACTGTGATCAATGAGAGCCTAATACCAGTCCTCAAGGCTGTCGTTGAGCGTTGAGCGGGTCAGTGGGCATACCATAGAACAGAGCGCTCCCTTGGGCTGATTATGAGTCATGGCCAAGTGATGGAGTGAGTCAGGCGGTTTGTCGCCGCAGAATGGCGGCACAGCACCAGGAGCGTACCGAGAGTCGTCGACATAGCGCGCGCACCAAGGCTCTTTTCGTCCCGATGGACCACCGGGCCTCAAGGCTTCAGGTCGTAATTACCGATGGCCGGCTTGCCGCGCGTGATGCTGAGCCGCAGGCGTCGGCGCGAAAGCGCGAAAGCTGTGATGTTGCGCGGTACGCTGCTTGAGCACATATCGGACAGTAAGTGATGGGCAACTGAGCAGAGATATTGCGAAACTCGAACCTGGCGCAATTGATGTAAGCGAGTTGTTGATCGTGCGAAACACCACGCGATCGCGTTGATGGGAACGGTGATGGCACGGCTCAGCGGCGGTTCAGACTTGTTATTCACTGCATCCCGGCCTCCACGATCATGACATGAGACACATTCGGCATACCTTCATTAACTCGAATTAACTCTCATGTTCTATTGACCTGTCCGCTAATACAGCGCGGCCGCGGCTGGAGCCCGATAGCCCGCGCGCAGTTCCCGCCACTGTCAATCAATGTACCCGAGCATCAACCGTTGCGTGATTCGTTTGGTCATATTCAGGCCAAGTGACCTGCGACCAGTATATCCGTATAGAGCAGATCCCGTATTGCTCTGCGGACTGACATGTTACCAGACGTGCGCCGCCCAGCGCTCGGATCCGAGCGCTCATCGGGGCCCTAACGGAGGTTGTACCTGTTCCTGCGTTCCGGATTCCTGGCGACCGGGGAAGCAGTGGCGATTACGATCCATCGTGGCGGGTTGCAAGATACAACCGAGGCTGACCAGTGAAGTAATTTTCCGTGACTCCTCGCGGGGCTAAGCTCAAGTTGTTTCAGACGCGCAGTGCACACTCTATTTGTCAGTATGGCTGTTGCAAATACATGGAGTGCTGTCAGGTATAAAAGCTGGACAGCTGGACACCAAGTGCAGCCAGCAGTCCTCGTATCTTCCGCGGTACCCTACGGCCTACACTTATAATAAGTGCGCCCCTCTCCCCTCCTCCTCATTGCATCCCTCCTCACATTTCCTCAGTCCGCTTCATAATGCCTGGTCTGAACGTTTCCCCTTCTCACCGCCGCTTTATCGTGCAGCATGACACGGCCAGCGATTACCTTGCATTCGCATATCCCACTCTCCACCGCCACGAAGCTTCCGCAAACATCGTCCTCGCGCACGCGCTCAAACGCGTCAGTGCAGAGGCGGCACTAAGCGGCTACCAGTTCATCAGCGATTCGGATGTGAAAGCGTACCTCTCCAGCATTGACCCCTCATCCCTGGTGCCACACCGCGCACAAGATTCGTTCTGGCTCACGATGTGGTCATTTACGCCCGCCGGCCCCGTTCTCGAGCTCGTCCTGTCCTGCGTCAGCTGGACGCTCGGCGAATATCCCATCTTCCTGTGGACGCCGAACCACCCAAGTACACTTTCGTCAGAGTGGCTCGCGCCGCGGATCACCCAGCTGACAGAGCATCTGCAAAATTGCGTTCCCCCTGAACGAGTCTTCTCCGTATTTGGCATGACACCGCTTGTCAAGGCGTTTGCGCGACGGTGGTCCGACATGACAGGTTTCTCCATCGAGCCAGAGCCTTTCTACGCGGCCTACTTCTCGTACTGCACGCCGCAGACCTTCCAGGACTCGGACAGCCAATTACCCGAGGGCCATCAGCTGCGAAGGGCATCCCTGCGCGATCTGGACTCTGTGGCTGAGCTCTGCAAGGAATTCGCGGACGACTCGGTACGCAAAGGCTTCTAGTCTTTAAGTCCGATCATCTGTTTACGCGAATGTTTGCTTGTTGGCAGGTCTACTTTCCACTAGCGATTGAGCGGGCACGGATCGAGGCACGCGAGCTAATCACCAAGGGCCAAATCTGGGTGTACGAAGCGAACGGGGTAATTACAACCATCTGCGCTGTCACGCGCAACTCCCAGCGCGTATCGGCGATCACGAAGGTGTACACTACCCCCGCGTGGAGGCGCAGGCGATGCGCAGAGTTCCTGGTACGCGATGTCACGGCCAGGTATGTCGTCCGACGTCTCCCGCGTCAACCGTTGTGCTAACGTCAACGCGCACAGGTTGCTTTTTGATTGCGGAAAGGAGTGTGTTGTGCTGTACGTCGGACATGACAACAGCGCCCAGCGCGTCTACGATCGCGTTGGTTTCGCCGGTCTGTGCGGAAAGGACAAGCCCGCGGGCATCGAGGACTCATTGGAGCTGGGCTTCGCCGGAACGCAACGAGGGCACTGGTGAACTCGTCGCAATTTTTATGCATTCCGAACTCAATCAAGGACTCAACCCCAGCAATGTATCATTAGCATCTTTCCCATCTAGTATATATATAGTCGCTGCCCCTTTTTATTCCGTCTCTGTTCACAGTAGCGTAACATAATGTTTCTTTAGCCTGGAAATGTGTCCTGTATTACCGCACTAGTGGTACTCGTAATCAGTAATTCAAGGCCACCGTTTCTATACAGTTTGTTTTGATCGTGCTTGGTCGTCGGCCCTCAGTCAGATTGCAATGGAAGCCGGCTTGTGTTACCAATTTGGTTATAGTTTGCCACACTAATATGCCACAAGGTTCAAGCTCGTCGTCGCCCAGTCGGGGAGGCGTCGCCCCCGCTCGAAGCCTAGTGTCGAAGGACAGAAAATAATCCGGACGAACTGGGGGTTACCATCATCACAAGCAGGTTATGACGCTAGGCCGAGGAGGAAGACGGTAGGGGCGGGAGAACTTGTGCAATTGATCGCAAGCTTCTCGGACAGCATGAGGATAGCCGCATTCTAGGTCGACTGATGCCGCTACCGTTCAAAGTCACCGCTCTTTCCCCCCTCCTTCCGCGCGACAAGGACGTCACCAATGACCATTTCCCGCCCGGCGACCGCCTTTAGCATGTCCCACACCGTCAGCAGACCCACCGAGACCGCAGTCAGGGCCTCCATTTCGACCCCTGTCTTGCCCTCGCACGACACCTCCGCGCGGCACGCCACGCTGTACGTATACGCCTCCGCCGGCCGTCCCTGGGCATCGCCCTCCCCTCCACCGCCGACGTCGCGATCTCCGATAGCGTTCCGCACATACGCCGCGGCTTCGCGTCCTGTGGATCCCGAAGCGGACCCCAATCGGTGTGCTTCTGCGCGAAGTGTCACGGCAATATGGGAGAGCTGCAGGGGGTGGCATAGCGGGATTAGATCGGGCGTGCGCTTGCAGCCCATGATCGCCGCGAGCTGCGCTACCGTGAGCACGTCGCCCTTCGATCGGGCTTTAGCCTTTGCCTTCTCAAGCGGCGTGCGTGCTTCCACACCAGAAGCCCCCGTGTCGGTCGCGGGCTCGCTTGTCGTAATCAGTTCGTACGCAATTTTCGGGATGAATATTCGCCCCGTGGCTACTGCCTTCCGCCGCGTGGGCTCCTTGTCGCTGACATTCACCATCGAAGGCCGCCCAGACTCGTCGATGTGGCTCAGCCGTGGAGCGGTCCCGTGCGCGGCGTCCTGGCGCGTATGGAAGGTGCTGAAACACCGGATCTCTGGAGAGGGGCGGCATATCGGGCGAAGGTGACGTTTTTGCGTGGTCATTCTATTCACAGTCGGTGAGACCCGGGGCCCTGAGGGGAACAGCGGATCAGGACCAGCATTAGACGTGCGGTGGCAGCGACAGACGTTGGCCAAGGAACACACTCAACCTCCAATTAGGATCATGGGTCTATTTGTTATAACGTCAATGTCTTCCATCCCGGCGTGTTTCTCCTGCTTTCCCCGCACAGCGCGTCCAATTGTCTGGAGCAGTTCCTCGTCCGTCGTCCCTTGGCGCATCTGATCTCGTAATGAAATTTCCTTAGCGTCAAACAAACAAACCTGGCGGGCGGAATGGAACGGCGTAAGCCCCCACGTGTGGGGATACAGAGATCTCTTGGACAACTGACCTTGATCTGACCGTCTGCAGTTAGCCTCAAGCGGTTGCAAGACCCACAGAAGTGGTCCGACATGCTGCTGATGAAACCGAAGCTGCCTCTGTATCCAGGGATGATGTACGAGCGAGCGGTGTCGTTCAGCTCATCAGGAGCTTTGATCGCATCGGGGTGTTTCGCCTGGATCCGCTCCAGCAGTTCTGTGGAGGGAACCATCTTGGCTCGATCCCACTTGTTGCCTGTGTAACCGACGAACAGTCAGTGCACTAGGAACATTCCAAGTCAACGACCTTGGACGTCACCTGTGAACGGCATGAACTCGATGAAGCGAACAGAGAGTGCCTGGTTCTTTGTCAGATCCACAAAGTCGAGAACCTCGGCATCGTTCAGGCCCTTGATGATGACCACATTCAGCTTCACAGACCGCAGGCCTGACGCAAGTGCGGCGTTAAGTGCGCGGAGCACGGCGTCGTGCCCCCGCCGACGCGTCATAATCTCGAATTTGAACGGGTCCAGAGTGTCCAAGCTGTCACACACATCAGCACGCGCTCCGCAGGCGCATCGCCACACATGGTTAAGCCACTCGCCTGAGATTGAGGTGTGAGAGCCCATTCTCGACAAGCGAAGGCAGGCGGCGTTCGAGCGCGATGCCGTTCGAGGTCATCCCAATCGACTCCAGCCCGTCCGCGCGCAGCGCGTTCAGTCGCGCTGCATTTCCAGGCAGGCAGATACGTCATGCTGTGAGAGTTCGTTCGCGTGACACGCCGCGCATACACGCACCGATGATGTCCACAAGTCCCTTCCGCACAGTCGGCTCGCCGCCCGTCAGCCTGATTTTTGTCACGCCGCTCTTGACAAAGAGCGTCGCAAGCCGGATCACCTCATCATCCGCCAAGATGTGCTCCCGTGGGGACAGTTCGACGCCCTCGCTCGGCATGCAATAGAAACCTACCGATCCGCCAACACATTAGCGTATCAGCCATCATCGCCCGGAACTAGGATACGGGTACGCACAGCGGAGATTACACCGCTCGGTGAGCGATATCCGTAGGTAGTTATGCCGCCGGTTAAACGTATCGATGAGCGACGGCGCGACCGGCCGCTGTGCATCTATCCTAGCGAGTTTGTCCTGTGCGATCGCAATGATGGTCATCAGGCCGGGATGCCCGGGAGCAGCGAAATGGCTTACCTTGACCCGGGCCCGCATATCTTGGCCTAGGGATAGCACCTCCGCTTGCGCCAGGGCCTGATCTGTTTTGATGCCTCGTACACCCATTCTCACACCGTTGCGCAGGTGCGCGCCGAGACGGTGGGGGAACGACATGGCTGGATGGGTTCAAGCGTTTGCACGTATGTAACGCGGATTGAAGAGCTCCCAGAGCTGCGTACCTCTCCAACTTGCCTTCTCCAGCAAATCAATGCGCATACAATAGGTGATGGCGTCGGCGAACGACGGCCTATAGTACGAGCAGTAGACGCTCTTCGTAGTCTCAGCCAACCCGTTGTCGGCCGTGCGCCGACACCAACTTAGAATGGCAGGCAAATAGAGAATTGGTCCTCGACGATGACACAATGTGCGCAGCAACTTGTTCCACGCGGCCTCGATGGCGACAACAGTGAAACCACAGACCCTGGGATGTGGGGAAGTGAATGATCGGGAGCGAGGTGAAGCTGACTTGGAGGCGGGGCCCTCGATCGGCAAACACAAATGTTCCCTGGCGCACGGAGGCATTTCATTATCGTGCCTGGCCGCGGGCGCTGCAGGCGGCCAGCGCCCTCAAGGGCGAGTCGGTCGTCGTCGCCGTCATGAACGTCGGGCTCATGCCACTCCTCGCTTGCCTCCGCAGATCATGCCTCTCATATGGAAAGTCGGATCAAATGATGTTCGCGACGCATATGGCCATGCTTTAGCCATAGTCGTCGGCACGGATCCAGACCGTTGGAAGTCGGTGTGTATTCGCATTCCTACTAAACAATCCGCAGCTTGTACATTGCGGGCTGATGTCAATGGCCGTGGAGAGTGGGCAGATGGCAACAAATGGGCCAGCGTCCCACGGCGGCGTAATTTCAGACCGCAGCTCGCCCGCAACGACGTGTGAGGCCGATTCGGGATGAGTGAGAGACAGCAGTCGAGTCAACGCAACAGGAGAGCCGCATGCGGCCCCTCAAACGGCACCAACCCCATCGAGTTCATCGCCGCTTTCCTCCTCCGAGTCATCCAACAGCAATTTCCGCTTATCCTTCCTCCCAGGGATCACCTTGTGCCCGCCCTTCTCGAACGCACACCAGTTCTCCGCCAGTCTCCGCACCACTCCCCACGACTCCTCGGGTCCACCTCCCTTGCCTATTATCCCTACTTCATCGGCACTCTGCTCGACATGCCACCCGCGTGCCTCCGCGACGCGCACGACCATGTCCCAGGTAAACGGCGCGCTAAGAGCGATGTCATGGAAGTCGGACTCAACGAGAATGCGCGACGGTACTGCGGCACGGAGGAGGTCGACATGCGAGGCCGCACGAGCGTTGATCGCAGTCGAGAGCGACAGGAACACATTTGGGTGCACACGCTGTCACCCGAACCACGATATGCATGTTCAACCACGAGCACCATCACGACTGTCAGTGCGCAATGCACACGCATGACATTGGAGCTCCACATACTTCAATGTCCGCCCACCCCTGCGCACTTAGTCCGCAGCTATGCATATCGACACTAATGTCTTGGAAGGCTTGACCGAATCGCGTTTTTGCCTGCGCGAGCACCTCGATCGTCGCCTGCTGCGCGCGTACGCTATGCATGCTTACGTTCCGACGCAACTCTACTGCAAGCGCGAGCTGTGCCTGGAGCACAGCTACTTGGTGTGCGAGCGGGGTCGTGAACGGAGACAGCGCGCGCGCGCCATCGCTGCTGTCACCATCGTGCTCGTGAGAGGCATATGGCGGCTCTGCGGGCCGCGAGTACGGAATGCGGCAGACACGATCGAGCCCGACCTCTCCGAGCATCGCGGCCGGGCACGCCTCCAGGTCCGCGCGCAGGCCCTTCAGCACGTCCTCGAGAGAGACCGGCTCGGGGAGGTACGGCAGCAGCCGTGCAAACGCCGCCTCGTTCTTCTCGCTCGCCTTACTCCCACTACCCTCCGTGCCCGGGAGGAACAGCGCGCGGTAGTGCGCCTCGTGCGACGGCGCGCGATCCAGCGCGATCCAGTGCACGAACCACGGGTGGTACCCTGCGCGCGTCAAACGAAACGTGGTGATTGGTCTCGGTCTTTACAGCCGGTGCGCGCAGGCAGCATACCGAAGCACGGGACGACTCTGTCCGGGTGCGCGTGCGCGAGGGCGCGCACGAGCGGCTGGTCGCTCGCGCGCGTCGCCATCGCACAGACGCGGTGGGGCAGCGCGGCGAGCGTGGCGGGGTCGAGCGGGGAGTCGGTCGGGTGGCAGTGCGCGTCGATAACGTGTGCGAGCAGGCCACGATCGGCGGGCAGCGGGTGCAGAGGCTCCGGCGCGCTCATCGTCGGTGTTGATCAAGAGCGAGTGGATCGGCCGGCGGATCGATGCGCCTTGAGCCTGACCTTGTGCTAGGGTTAGCATGACGCAACCGATCAAGCGGCTATATAGACGCCATAGGCGCTTTATAGGCGCTTATGCGGGCGTGTAGCATTTGTCCGAGGCTGGTCGGTCGTCGATGCTCCGCCGGCGGATGGCAGTGAGTACGGCTATAGCGTTTTTTACGACACCATTGAGCTCGATAGCCATAGATCATAACAGCGCCCAGATGGTAAAATGGAAGGACCATACTTTATCGGAGGTTTTGAGCAAATAAGTGGTTCGCTGCATTGTCCGTGCCATCCGCGGGACGCTGATGATAAAATGTGACAGTATCCTTACGCGGCTCCACGTACGCTAAGCTAGCGGATGCAGTACTACGGTAAACAATGCTTCGCGGAACACTATGCCATATATCCTCATAAGTCTTTCATGACGTCCACTGCAGCCAGCACCGCCCCCGTTTCCAAGCAGTCATCCGAGTACACTGATAGTCATAACTACGACACTATACTGTCAATGAGATGCGCATACCACAACGCAGCAGAAGGTGAGCCGTCAATCATCAACGCTCACGTTGCTGCTCCAAGCGCCGTCCATGCCCCGAATGTATGGGTTCCTGATAACCCTACAACACCCGATGAGGCTATTCTATGTTCGCGGATTGCAACAGTCAAACTCAGCTGTGATCTATGCATTATACAAGGTGAACGTGAGAACGATAGCTCGAAAACTCCATGTGAAGCTTAGCAGGACGACAGTAACACGGGAGTACGCTCGCGTTATTCTGATTGAAGTTTAACGGACAAGGAGGGCGTATTCTTATTTCTAAACCAGTTACGCCGTCACGAGAGGATCAGCTGGCTGTAGTGTCCTGTTGTTCATAGCCGCAAGAGTCAATGATCATGACCAACACTGGGAGTGGGACTAGAATAGGACTAACACCATGCCACGGGAACGAGAACTCTAAGAGCTGGAGTATCAATATCTAGATAGCGAGAATTCACAGAACGAGAGGCGGAGACAAATCTGCAGAGCTGGACGTGTATGATGACACCCCGGTGCATAAGCTTCCGCTGCGGTGACATGCTCGCTCCGTGATTGCGTTCATTGGCATACTATGCGAAGATAAGTTAGTAGCTCTCGCGACTTCGCAATAGTATGTATCTGCTTCGATTTACTCTATGCAGCAGATGGCGCAGCTGCAGCATAGCGGCGATTGAACGTCCTACTTCAGAAGCTCTCCGATAGCTCTGCGGCCGCTCATCACGCAAGGCTTCACATCAAAGTCAAAACAACATCGAAACATGCGAGAGCTACAGAAGCCCAACACGAGGCATGCCACATTTTGCCGAGTATAGATTGTGGCATCGAATGGAAGTACGAAGCAGTCTTTGCTTCCGAAGCACGAATCGGGCACTCGTCTGTATTCGAGAGACGACAGGTCTTCCAGGCCGTCCTGTGACCACTGCTGTGCCGGTGGCGACTATAGAGTGCATTCAGTCATATCGATTTTATAGAAGCTTCTTGCAATTGCTCACGTTCTCAAGTCCCTGAAATGCTCCTGGCCACATGTCGTTGGACCTGGAGCTTGTCGTGCTTAGCCTTACGTGACCCTGATCCTGCGATCTGTTTTGGAAGTCTCCTTATTCCCGGCCGCGGTGCGGAGAAAGCCCTGCATCGCATTGATCGTCGTGCGGAAACGTAGCGGAACCACGCCGCCCACCGAGTGACCGAAACAAAGCACGGCGATCAGGTGTCACAGTGGCGCAATTAAATGGATCGTCGCACGGATTATATCTACGCCTCCGACCAATAGATTCGCAAAAGATGAATACATCCGAAACTCTGTTTGTGCAACCTTCGAAAAAACTGATCTGTATCCGATTGGCACCTCTTACGCATAGGAGATTACTGTCGTGCCCAAGTTCTGCAGTACAGAGAAAGTGAACCAATCGCTGACATGGAATGAAAATATGACCGTGCCACAATCCCGCAAGGCATGTCGGCCCTGCGTACTCGGCGGATGGGAAGGGCAGTAGCTATACGTCGTTACTGTACAAACTCGCGGGACGCATGTTAGCGTCACGGGTCACAGAAGACGGCTGTTTGGATGAATCTATCATGTCTAACAACGAGAGGGGGAGATGGATTGCTGCATAGCTTGTAGTCAGAACGGACTGGAGACACATGCGGACATGAATCGAAATGTATGTCACCTATCGACCGCAGACTCGACGACGAAATGTCGCCTTAGCATACTTCGTACAGACCCTGCTTGCAGCTTGGTGTTGATAAACCTCCATGGCAATCTGCATGAGTCCAGCATACATGAACGAGCTCTTGTATCAGTCCTTAGTCGATCGAAGCCTCCTGTTCTGATAGTATATTGAAGGCATGAAAGGAAAGGCCTGAGTGCCTTCAATCGCTCTCAACGCCGACTAGATATAGAAGCAGGCAACTTACCAAATGATAGCTAGCTATCCTTGTTGGCCAACTCGTTGAAGGAGAGATTGCAGGCCGGCTTTGTCTGAAGAAACCGTAAATCGGCAATCAGACGCCACACGAGTGGCATATGATAATTATTTTGTTGGCCGAGTCGGACGATCACAGATGAAATACTAATGATCTGCGGAGTTATATATATGTGGCATCGAATGTTGGCAGTCTCTTCGGAGGTTGAACGCACGATGTACTGGCAGTGGAGAACCAAACCGCATGCGTGCCACAGAGTGCATGTTCGGTGTTCAATATGTCACAGCAGATTGGGAATACTGACCACATTGGTCCGATTGGTGGCGTAGGCTCGGACGTGATCACTTTCCGGGCATCTCGTGAGTTGAGAGTTCCTGAGCCAATCAGCCTGGGGTCGAAAGACGGATTAGCGCAGTACTATCTACACCAACTGCAGCCAAAACTCTCACGTCTGCCACAACCACAAGCCACCTTCCATATCCAGAACCCAAGAGGACAAGGAGCGTGTCAGATTGTAGTGGCACATCGAAAGCGAGCCAATACAAACAATCCCGCAGTGGGCTGTACGTGAATTGTCCATGGATTCAGGAATCTGAAGCCTTGCGCAGATGAGGCTAGTCAGTGAATTTGACACAAAGAGCAATCGCGGTCATAGGTAGGCCAAGCCACAAGCTGACTGCCGAGCACGAGTACATCAGCTGCCACGATAGAATTCTACGCAGAACGTGCCCATACAAGCGGATGTGGCCACGGTGCGTATTATAATTATTGATAGAAGTTCTTTCGATGCCGGGCCCGGATGTCGATAACATTGATACGGTCAAGTCTGTGCTGAACCGTCTTCGTCAAAGATTAAACAGTTTTGGTTGGCTCCTCTTTGCGCATGAAGGGCAGAGGTTGCTATCATTTTCGATACCTGCATCACAGGAAAGTGGAGCAAATGCGAATCATACTATCAGTCGACCACCGGCGCTGACACGAGGAGGGAAATATGACGCAGCGATGCAGCAAACTAGTGCTGCTTGTGTCATTTGTTTCAGCTAGCAGCTGCAGCTGACAGTAGAGAGGGCAGTATGCCAAAGGCGTTGAGCGCGTGCCAGTCCCGCCGCGAATCATATAAGACGCCGATTTGCGTAGATTGTTACGTAGGGTGTATCAAGAGATGACGCGCATTCCCGCATGGCTTGTAGGAAACATCAGAAACGGACCAGAGAGCTGCCGGGCACACACCGATCTGTACGCGGCCTGTCGACGGTAAGATTGACATTGAACTATCACAGCGGCGTGCATGATGCAGAGCTTGTCTACAGATGGTATTGATCAACGTCGATAACGACCCGCGCGAACCCCGGCATGCACATGTAAGTTCCTGCGTGTATGTATGAAGCTCACGTCGAAACATAGACATTCTCTCCAGGTGATCTGTCAACGCCACGAAGGGGCGGTCAGAACACCTCGAGTTTCTCCCATGGCCAACGGGAGGATCGAGAATGGCAATTTATCGCACTGGCCATGGCCCGTAATCGTCATGCTGGCTAATGCAGAAATTCCAGTAACATACACATGCCAGACCATGGGCTCACGCCGATGAAGACCCCGACGCCCAGCAATCTGACGTCACAGTAGTATTAGCTGGAACGTCCCGAGATGAACGACTTTTGGCACACGTAAGTTACGAAGCACGCATAAGGGAATGCAGACAGTCGTCCCGCCAAAGCTTGAATCTACGATGTCCGACGGTTTAAATTGGTGGTTCTTGTAGAGATGAGCCTTATCCAGTGCATGCGGAGTAGGTGTGCTCGCGGACCAAACTATAGGCCGAACGCCGATATAAGGTTGGAGATCAGTGCCACTGTCTGATGTTGAGCGCCAAGTACAAAGTGGCTCCTTGAGATTGTTGCGTACACACCAGAATAACAAGCCGAAGCGGTGGCAGTTAATACGTGATCTGGCAGCGAGGAGCCCTGCCAATGCATAAAGGAACGTCAGTCGATGGTTATGGTATCGAGAGTAAAACAGATCGACGATATCGCGGAACAGACTACAAGCTCACCGGCGAGTGCGAGCCCAGGGTTTAACGGCACAGTGGAGTGCTCACGATAGTGAAAGTACGCTCAATCATGCGGCTGCGACTTGGTGGCACACGC
The DNA here is from genome assembly GCA_029448655.1 of Wolfiporia cocos. Taxonomy (NCBI): domain Eukaryota; kingdom Fungi; phylum Basidiomycota; class Agaricomycetes; order Polyporales; family Phaeolaceae; genus Wolfiporia; species Wolfiporia cocos. The sequence goes on from JACCLO010000002.1 coordinate 1,151,566, forward strand.
ACTATCCTTCCCGCCACCCAACGAGCCACCCTCATACGCACACTCACTTGCACTCTCCGGCATCCATGACGCCCTCGCCTATCATCGCGTCGGGCCACGGATTGAAAAGATAGGGATCCGGTCAGCCATCGCTGCACGATCTGCCGGCAGGGAGTCGAATGCTCCAACATGTTGCCCCAATTGGCGCTCGCTAGTGTGGAGGTGGAGGACGTACAGGCATGGCCGAACGGCGAGCCAACCTCCGACTACGTCCCCGGAAACGAGTGCCCATAACGGTAGCATATTCGTGAGAGAACACACCTGCGCGTACGGTGACGACAACGGTGACGGCGACTCCAAAGAGACTGGGGACGCGGGGGAACACCGCTTATCCGGGGAGTAGCTGGAGGACCGAACCCCCTTCGCGCATTTCTTCGCCACGGTAGTTTAGGGTTGCAATGTCTGCCCCGAGTGGGACGAGCCAAGAGATTCTGGGAAAGCATGGCTCCCTGCATAGCGTATGAGCCGATTGGGCTGAATAGTGGGAAGTAGGAGGACAAACCTGATCGTGGATTTCCATCATCCCATTCCCTGCTACATGCACAAGCCTCATCTTATCGCAATACAGCACAGAGCAAGGATTCACCAAATGAGAACAATAATGATATTGCAACAACTCAGCAGGAGCATGCAAGCACGCGATGACACGAGTAGAACGAACCAAGTCCAAAGTCGAGCGAGAAGCACGCACGCAGTGATTAGTGCGTATGTGTCCGAGAAGTAAGTGCGAGGGAGAGGGTAGATGGGGTGTGACTAGAATATGTACGTGAGCAGGAGGACGAGGCATATGCCGATGACGCAGCCAACGATGATCGAGTCGCGCCGCCGGCGGGACTTGATCATCGAGATGAGGTTGTTCACTCCGGGCATTGTGTCTGGAAGCAACGAAGCAAAGGCATACAGGAGCAACGGTGGTTTCCAAAGCCACGTTGAGTAGAGTTGCTAGAGAGGCTATAGACAGAAACCACGCACTCAGCACCCCCGCCATCCGCGAATTGATACCAGTTATCGTGGTCCGTTGCCGCGAAAATTCCGCACGCGTCTCGTACGCTTGTCTGCAATCGCATACTCAGCGTTCCAGTCACAGCTCTCATATGCAGGCGACACGCACGAGAGGATATCGTCCGTCATCTGATGCGAGCTGTCGATATGGCCCCGTTCAGCGAGCAGCGCATCTGCCGCGGACGACTTGTACGCGCTGCGAGCCGGGACGGTCAGCGTCGTTCATACAAGGCAAAAACGGCCGCACTCTATGTCGTTCCGCACCCCGCTCAGCAGGTTCGCCTGGTCCAGCGCGCTCTTCACGTTCGTCTGCGCACGCTCGCATCAACGCCCGCCCGCCCGCACGCGCCGCAAGCGCAACGCACCTTCGTCCTGCGCAGCTCGCGCGCATAGTCCTGGTACACCTCCCTGTGCCGCTGGATCGCACGGAGCATGGACTGCGACGGGGAGCTGTCCGCATCGCCCGCGAGCGCGGACAGCTGGTCGTTGTTCTCGCGCAGCTGCACGCCGCCGTCAGCACGTGCCCGCCGCAGCCGATGAGAGAAGGGGGGAGACGCACCTTCTCGAGGAGCTCATCGACCTCCGCCTCGAGGTCGCGCCAGCGCTCGGCGGAGTCGCCCGCCTCGAGGTCGTCCTGGCTGCGCGTCATGGCGGACGCGAGGCGCGCGTACGCGGTGAGCTTGGTGTCGAAGAGCGACTCGAGCGTGCGGCACTGCCGGTGGAGCGCGTCGTAGGTCGACATGGTCGTGTGGCTGTGTTCGAGCTGCAGCTGGCGTTCAGTACAGGTCTGAGTTGCAAGCGGTACGTGTCGCGCAGCCGCAGCCGGCGCTCCGGCGGTGCCTGTGTGGGGAAACTGGGCGCCTGTCCTGCGGGGCGCGTGCTCTGCGCATTATTGTCGCCGGCGGTCAGGCTGCTTGTCATCGTCGCGGGCATTGCAATTGTCGTCTTATCGCTGTGGCACTCTTATCGCTTGGGCACGCTCTGATCTAGTTGAAAATGCAGGAGAGCAGGAGGGATTGTGGCCACATCCACACGCGGCAGGCTGGTGCAAGCGGGGCAGCCCGTCAGCCAAGAGCCGTATCCGTACGCGCAGACGTCAATCCCTCTCCGTGACGCGCTGCCGTCTGCACCAACGTCATCTGCTACCGGCCCCACACGTCCCCCAGCCCCTATAAGATCCTCTAGGAGCGGCTGGTCCTCCATTCCACAACTTACTCTTGCTCTACGTTGTAAACCTATCCTCAGTGACGACTCTGTAACGACCCCTCTCCTTACAACCACTTGAACATTATGGTCCGTGGCGGAGAATGATAATGGCTGCAAGTTTTGGCTGACCCGCGTGTTTGCAGGGTTCCGTTGTCTCTGCGATTGCTGGTGCCATCGGCGCCGTCGTCTCCGCTATCGCGAGCATCATCATGATCTGTGTCGACCTCGTCGTGACGGTATGTGCAGCCAACATGCGTTCTTGCTTTTCGCTCATCGCCTCGCTGCAGATCATTATGACGATTTTCGATATCATATTCGATATCCTCTGCTGCAACTGGTGCGGCGGGCGCACGAGGCGCACTGGCACCCACAGATTCCGCAGAGGTGCAGGGACAGGATATTAATCGGCTAGTCCGTCCCTGCTTGATGACAAAGACGATGGATCACGACTGCTACACGATCATACCCCGGCCCCTTATACCATACGTACAGCATAATGTCCTCCCGCTCGTAATAGGCCGCTATGTAATACTTGAATCATGCCGCTCCAGCTGTGTGTCCACTTGCGATCCGCACGCAATGTGAAAACGTTACTGTAATGATGTTCGCCACACCTCCACGTCACTTGTACAGCCGTGTATTTTGCAATCCACAATGTACAACATTCGGTGTGATACACTCTTCCATGTACGTTCTCTCCACGTTCCGGCGTGGGCACCTGATGTGACCTCACTGGTCGCGAGCGGTGCGCCCGCGACGGCGCTTGCGCCTTTCGCGCGACGCGTCGTCGTCGTCGTCGCTGGACTTGGGGACGTACTGGATCCCGAAAGACGGGCAGGATCCCGCCTCGTACGCGTCTGCAGATTGCGAGCATGTGCGCACGGCGGGATGAAGTCAGAGATCCATCAGATCCGATGCAGGGCGGCTCAGGACGCACCGATCGGGACCCACTCGCCGTCGATCACGGAGCCCTTTATGTTGAACCAGTACTCGATCTGGTACAGCTCGTCGTCGTCGCAGTCGAACGACGCCGTCACCTGCGCCGGTGTCAGTCAGGGAGCGGCGCGCGGGCGCGGAGGACACGCACCCCCGCCGCGCTCTGGATCGCGTTCTGGAGCTCGTCGAGGGTGTACGTCTGGTCGTTCGAGGGCGTGATGCCCCCCGCCTCGAGCCAGCTGTACGTCGGGAGCGTCTGTGGCACCCGCGTCAGCACGTGCCCCGCCGCCGACACCGCGACAGACGCACCTGGAACAGGCTGACGACGGACTCGAAGAACGCGACCGCCTGTGCACGCCGTCAGCGCGCGGGGAGCAGGGAACGGAAGGCACGCACGTCCGCGCCCGTCGTGCTGTCGTCCGCGATGCACGCCGGCTCGAGCGTCGTGTAGCACGTCCCGTGCGTGTCCCACTCGTGCTGCCAAAAGTCCTCGTTCGACTCGTCGTCGCTCACCCAGTACTGCGCGCGTGCGCGGCGTCAGCGTCAGCTCTGGCGGAGGCGACGTGGGGGAAGGCGCACCGTGTTCATGTAGTCCAGCGTGGACGACGCGCCCTGGTCCGAGAGGAGCTGTGTGGGGTGCGCGCGCTCTGAGTGGGCGCCTCGGCGACGGGCAGCAAGAGAGGGTACGCACGGTGCTGATGTCGTCGTAGTCGCGGGACGAATCGCAGTCCTCGGGATACGAGCCGTCGCAGCTGCACGGCGCGTGAGTGGCACGATCCCGCGCACAGAGAGCGCAGACACGCACTAGTTCGGCCAGAGCCCTGCGTGCACGCCGCGATCGAGCCACAGGCAGCAAGTCAGCGTGAGCCGTGTCCGCGCGAACCGCCGCACGCACCGTGAATTGTCCAGCTGTCGGCCGGCCCCGTCGACGGGTCGGTGTCCCAGAACTGTGCGGTCGCTCTCAGTGCCGGCAAGGGGACGAGGGGACGCGACGCGACGCACCTGCACCTGCTGGATGAGCCCGTTCGCCTCGAAGCAGCACGTGTCCGTCTCGACGGACGTGTTCTGGCAGGACGCGACGCCGCTCGTGCCGCACCCCGAGCTGATGCGCCGCACGAGGCTGAGCGGCTCCATCGCCCCGCGCGCCGCGGCGGGGCCTGCGAGCGCGCACGCGCCGAGGATCGCGAGCGTGAGCATCGTGGACGTGTTCTGTGTTCTGTGTTCTGTGCGTGTCCGGTGCCCGAGAGCCTATCGCCGTGGGATTGCGTCAGCGTATTACAATAGCAAGGGGCGGGGACTAGCGGGTGATTAGGGTGGGTACGCACAGATGCGGGAGGGCTATCAGCTATCAAGCTTCAGTGAGCCTCGCCATCGCCGGTGGGGGCGTATATATACCGTGCTCGCGCAGGCCGTGGTCCCACTTCGGTAGCTGCGCACGCATGCTCGCACTGGATTTAGCACGCCCTGTTGCCAGTGCGTTCTGATGGATGGGGAGATAAGTCGCGCGGGGCCATATGCTTGTGCTGCAGCTTCGCTGCACCGCCCGTTCCCAGCGTGCGCGTGCATGCGCGTTCCACTAATGGTGCGCCATTAAGTCCGCCTGCGCGTCCGTACATGCTGTATTACTCGCTCGCGCTGGAATACACCGCACGGATGCGGGGGCCTCGGCTGCGCTGGGCGGGCCGTCAGCCAGAGCGACACACGTTTGTGAGACTCGCTCCGCGTACGCACCGCACTGCGCACGGAGCCCGAAGCGTGCTGCTGCAGAGATAAGTCGCAGCCAGGCACCGTGCCGATCGCTGTGCAGATTTGCTCCCGCTTCCTGGCCCCGCCTGCCGCGTTAGCGGCGATCTTCTGCTGCCGACATTCCTGGTCGACTGTGGCATTCCTGCAGGTTGCACGAGGGATGCCAGCCCTCGGAACACGGTGCTGCGTATGGGATCAGCAATGGCGATAGTATACCGAGATAACACATACTGCATCCCTCATTGGCTGCCGCCTCCATGTGTGAACGAGGGCGGTCGCAGCACGCGGATGGCTGTTGTGGCTCAACGGCACCAAGCGCTGTCAATCAAACGCCACAGCGCCGCCACATGCTCCCGTCACGATCAGGGACGTTGAACGTTGGCGAGCCATTCATTTCCTCAGCGCACGCGCACGCGCATTTCATATCTCCTGCAGTCCAGTACGTAATGCGTAGCTAGCACACGCCGCGTCCTGCGCCATCTACATCTAGATCCACGATAGATTCCGCGCCACACCCTCAGGAGGCTCGGTGCTACCTCCGTGATGCCTTGACGAGCTGCACGAGCCCCTCGATCCGCGTCCGCCACGAGTCCCCGTACGTGAACCCCGTCAGGCCGCTCAGGAATTGCCTGCAAAGACCGGGTCAGCACACCGTGCACACAGGACACCACGGACGCCGCGCACCAGCTCGTCGTGACAGACTGGATCGGGTAATCGAGCTGCGGCGGGATCGTCGTCTGCATCAACCACGCAAAGCGATCGACCATGATCGCCTTTGGGTTCGTGAGCGAGCGCAGCCCCTCGGGCCCGCCTGTCTCGGGGTGAGCGCGCGCCATCTGCCACACACAAGCGCGGCACGCACCAAATCGGCCGTAGCCGCTCTTCTTCGTCCCGCCGAACGGCAGATCCTGGCTGTAGACGCGCGTCAGCACCACCGCGTACAGCGTCTGCGGGACCTACTTCATCTGCGAGAACGGCGTCAGCTGGGTGTCACGCACAGCGCATGGGGGCGGTCACCCACGTAGCACACGCCAAAGTCGTTGATCGACACCATGCCGCACTCGAGCTGGCGCGCGACCTGGACGCATTTCTCCTGGTCGGGCCCGAACACGCTCGCGCCGAGCCCGTACCGCGTCCCGTTCGCGATCTCGACCGCCTCCGCGATCGTGTCGTACTTGATCAGCACCACCACCGGCGCGAACACTGCCACACATACACGCTGTTAGCCACCCGCCGCACGCACACGCTGCCGACGCACGCACGCTCGCGCTGGGCGATCTCCGACTCGGGGTCGACGTCGCCGATGACCGTCGGCCGGAAGTACGCGCCGTGCTCGAGGTACGGATGCGCGTGCGGCTCGCCGCCCTCGATCGGGAGGTCCGCGTCGTGCGCGAGCTGCACGAGCGCGTCCGTAGCCGCGACGCGCGCGGGGCTGATCATCGCCCCGACGTCGACCGCGGGCACGAACCCGTCCTGCGGGCTCGCGAGCGCGCTCCCGAGCCGCAGCTGCTGTGCCCGCCCGCTGAGCAGCGTGAACAGCTCGTCGTGCTGCGACGCGTGCACGATCAGCCGCTCGAGCCCGATGCAGTTCTGCCCCGCGTTTTGGCTGGCGCGCGTGAGCGGGGTGCGCGCGGGGAAGAGGGGAGAGCACGCACTAGATGGCGCGCAGCCAGAGACTGAGGTATTGCCGCAGGTTCGTGTGCGGCATGATGATCGCCGCGTCCTTGCCCCCGAGCTCGAGCGTCACCGGCGTCAGGTTTTCCGTCGCCGCCATGGCGATCTGGGGCGTGCGCTCAGCTCGATCCGCACCTTGGTAATCTCATGGACCTGCCTGCCGCCCGACGTGCTCCGAACCGATGAACGTGATGTGCTTGATGATGGGCGACTTTGTGAGCGCGTCCGCGTCTTCCGGGTAGCAGCAGACCAGCTGCGACGGCGTGTCCGTGAGCGGCGTCCGCGCACTCGAGCCCTGGAACTGACCTGGACGAGCTCTGGGCTGTGTCCGCACGCACGCAGGCACTCCTTGATGGCATTGACGAACCAGGTCGTGGACCACACGACCTGTTCGGAGCACTTGAGGACGACCGCGTTGCCGGCGAACAGGGAGGCGACGATAGGAGACCAGGCGTTGTGCAATGCTGGAAGGACGCGTACGTAGGCCAGCGATGGCAGGCAAAGGTAGAACACGCACGGTAGTTCCAGGACGTGATGGCGGCGACGACGCCGAGCGGCTCATAGACCACATAGCCCTTTTTGTAGAACAGCAGCAAGTTTGTGCTCCGCGGTTCCGGACGCAGGTAGCGCTCGCCGTGCTTGATGAGCCATGTCAGCTTCGAGCACGTCGCCATCACCTCGCCGAACGCGGCGTCGACCACTACCGGGCGGTGAGCCGTGCGCATCGGGAGCAGCAACGTTAACGAAGCGCACTCACGCGTCTTGCCCGAATCGCGGCACGCGACCCGCGCGCACGCCTCCTGGTTGTCGACGAGCCACTTGTTCAGGCTGCGGATCACGCGCCGGCGGTCGCGGAACGCGGTGTGCCGCCACGCGCGCTGGGCGTCCTGGGCGGCGCGGACCTTCATGCCGATCTCGAGCGCGCTGTCCGCGAGGAAGGTGCCGAGGTGGAAGGACGTCGCCGGGTCGTACGCGGTGATATAGCGGCGGTCGGGGTCCATGAAGTGCGGGCGGAGCTCCTCGTGGAGGAGGTGCGCGTCGAGGCTCGGGTGCGGGATCTGGCGCGGCTCGAAGTGGGGCCCGATTTGCTGCGACGATGGTCAGTGCGCAGGGAGTGAGCGGGCAGCGGGCGGGCGCACGGGCGGGGGCGGGTGCCGGAAGGGCACGGCGCGGTTGTGCACGGTCTGGAAGCGGTGGAAGACGAGCCAGATGCCGAGGGCGAAGAAGAGGGTGAGCGGGTAGAAGACGTCGAGTCCGTCGTCGTCGGCCATGGTACTCGCGGGCGGCGGGGCGGCACTCTGCGCAGGCGTAGCTTATAATCGACGCACGACGGTGTTGGATGGCACGACGCGCACGCGTTGTTGGTTGCTATTTGGGGAAGGAGCCGAGTTGTGGCGGGCGCAGTTGTGGCATGCGGTGCCACAAGTTCACCAGATTATCACATGTGTGGTTTGACGGCTATGTTACAACCAACGTTGTGGAGGGGAAGATGCGGAGATACGAGAGTGTGCGTGCGGGAATGCGAACAAACCCAACACAAAATGATGGCCGCGACGATGCGAACGATCGCGTAACGGATAGACGTAGAATAAACTATACAACTAATCGTGCTTACGAGTGACCTTCTACTCGCGCTTAATAAATATGCTTCTCTTGAGGGGATGGCGTTGCCTCGCCAGAACTCAGAGGCAAGCTAGATACGAAAAGCGCGGGAAGAGAGATCAAGTACAGTGTGTCGAAGGCCCAGTTTTTATGTTAATTTGAGAGCCGATCGAAAAGTGACAGGAGTGAAAATATGACGAAGTAAGTGGAGTGGCTGCCTGATTAAGTAGTAAACTTGCTATAATAGTATAACGATTTGTGAAGAAGACAGATGGGAGCCGCGTCATCGGCACGGACACGTCCGCCATACTCTAAGACATGTCAACCTGACAATTGCTCGAAAGCGATTGTTTGATCACAAACCGCGTCCTATTTACTTGCGCATCTCGCCGCCCTCGAGCGCGGGACGTCGGTCTGGATCGCCACGTCGCGTCAGTCTAACATGCCCGCTTGTGCGCTGGTAGAGTCGAGAGGAATATGATAGTATAGTACAACAAAAACATACCATAAAAGGCGGCGTAGTTCTCCTCCGCAAGGTATGCGGCGAATCGACCCTCATGCCTGCGCACGGCACACTGCCCACCCGCATAGCTCTCAGCCACCCCTTCTGAATGTGGCGCAGTTACTAGCATGTCTTTGCTGCTGGTTGGGCCAGCAGCAGCAGCAGCAGCAGCGGAGTGGCTGAGAAATTTAACAGACAGGGAATGCCGCTGGCGCTTCCGGTAATTGCATCCTCGTTTGGTCACTGTAAGCTGACAGCATCCCAGTTTCTGTGCACAAGACATTCTTGAGCTCACAGAGGTCCTCAGCATCCCTGATCCATTCATAACGGAGTCACGGCGGGATTGCTTCAGTGCTGTGGAAGCACTGTGCCTTACACTAGCTCGATTCCGCTCCGGCCACGAGATATCTTTGCAGTGCCACCATCCCAACCATTGTCAACGATATGGTCAATTACATTGACCAGAATTGGTCATATCTCCTTAATTTTGATACACAAGGTGTCCTATCACTCGATAACATTCAAGAGTATGCAAATGCAGTTCATGCTCGCGGCGCCCCCCTTGACACTGTGTGGGGCTTTATCACCCGAGGTATTTAGAAATATCCAAATAAGTCCTACTGTATCTGTGTATCCTGAAAGATGTACCATAATATAGTCAGTGTAATCCAAATATATCCAATGGCTCATGTGATCTATTTTGTAGGTTGACAGATGCCGATAAACGTCGTATGCGTCAGGCTGCGTAATTTTGCGTATGCATAAGAGATTGAATTGCTTCGGGTCCACGCGCTTACGTCGTCATGCTATTGTCTGTACTGGCGCACGACTGTATGCCTGCCGCATGACCGTATGCGCATTCCTCCATACCGCTACCAAAATAATTGAGAACTCACAATAATTTGAGCCTCTGTACATGAAATTGATAACAAAGGAAATAGGTTTTTTTGTGGCCGTAATCAACAATTCCCAAAGAGAAATTTGCATTTTGTAGCCAAAGGTACTTACTGCAGCCATGCCAAACTTCGAGCTCGCTCATTTGGGCAACAGAGCCATTGTATGGATGTCGAGTTCATCATATCTTACATTAGACTACAGTGAATGCATCTATGCCGATGACGCAGCTCCCATCCGAGTCTTTGTCTTTGTGGCATTGTAGCCACATCCCTTAATGGCAATGCTTTTACCTCGCAGCAGGCAATTTCTGAGAGACGAGGCTGCGCCGCCGACCGACTAGTATCACTACGTCATTTTCCATTAATCACTTCATTTTAGGTTCCTTCACCTACACTGTCACCTCTTGAACTTTATTTCCCTTGCTACACATAAGCAGGCCCATGACGCGCTGCATGCTATCTCATCTTCTCCCTCTGCTTTTCTCTTATTTAGTGAACCTCTGGGTCTTGGCACAGTGACACCATCCTTTCCAGCTTCAAGAGGAGCTAAATAACCATGTGCAAGTAGGTGACCACCTGTGAGTCGTTTAGTTAGTAGTTTTGTCTTATCTATCTACATCCAACCAGTATGCAACTGTTCTCATTGCAAGATGTAACCACCACGGCAGACAGACTGGTACATATTTGTCACAGAATATCCAGGATATCTGACAACCCTCACTATAGGTTCTATGGGTGCCGCTATGCATGCACGCGCTCCTCTAGTTCTCAGCTACCTCCACGTCACCTCCCAGACTCCGTCAGGTCATCTGACCAGTAGATTAGCGCTGTAGGGTAGCGCGCGTATCAGGTGCTCACACATAATGGTCACATTACTTACATCACATGTATCACTTACGTACTTACTTACCTCAGCCGTTAGGGCGGTGCTGCGCACAGGCCAGCACTTAAGGGTAGACACGTCGTGCCATCTCTCATGTATATAAGATACGATGAGATGGGGCTTACTCCCCATCTCAAAGATTCTCGACAATGGGCTAGTCCCCTTACTCATTACTTCCCTGTGTGACTACTGGCCTGGGGCCCAACATTGTCTGCCTTGCTTGAGAGCCAGCATGATATGTCGGCACATGCTAAGGGTATGAGGCCGCCAACCGTTTCCCCTGGTCCGCCTCTGCGCTCACCGCTGTCACACCGACTTGAGGCTTGCGCATGCACTGGAGGATCCCCCTGAGTTCAGGGTCGCACAGACGAGTGAGTCTGTGTCAGTATTTAATTACTTCGAAATATCCTTAAAAAACTCATTCATACACTGTTGAATGTAAGATGGAAACGATTCTCTGAACACGTGCCCCCTTTCCATAACCAGGTGTGTATTGCACCACCTTCCAGTCTGGGCTCACTCTGTTGCCTTCCCTTTTTATGTCATTCCCCACTGTGGTGACAGAATTGCACCCTTGCACTGTGCCCGACATGTGTGCACTTCCAACAAGTTTTCCGCAGCGGAGAGTGGGGACAGGGAGTGGGGACAGGGAGCGGGCATGGGGGGAGCATAAATATTGGTGGGTAGATTGGGAGATGCTGTAGGTGCATTCAGACAGCATACGTCAATACTTTTGTGTACATTAGAATACATCTCAATACATTCTGATATATTCAGCCACATTGAAGAATACCTTGTGATACACCACAGAACCATCCTGAGGTACATTCAAATACATTGAATGTACCGAAATCTAACCTAATTACATCTGGATGTATTTGGAGTAGGTAAGTTACATTATGCGGGCATCCACCATGTATCCTAGTGTAGTCTATGGTCCAAATAGTATCCTGATGTACCGGGTGCACCAGGATACATTTAAATACCCAGAATTCTCACTGGGCTTTATTGACTGCACTGTTCAGTGGGTCTGCCATCCAAAATGGTGGCAGCAACAAGCCTTCAATGGACACAAGAGGTTTCATGGATTGAAGTATCAAGCAGTGTCAGTTCCAAATGGGATGGTTGGTCATCTGGCTGGCCGATTTCCTGGCTATACCCATGACTGCTTCTTGCTCAAGGGGCTTCAGTCACAGAGATTAATTTGCAAACTGCCTTTTGTTAGTGCTGTGCAGTACCTGATGTGCATATCAATCTGGTGTTACGGGTCATATACCTGTTCGTATATTCTGTCACGAATATAATTGGTTCTTCTGCACGTAGCCTAGAGGGCAAGTGCAAGGCAAATTTGTTGCTAATAAGCCTTCGGGCCCTGAGTCTAAGACTCTAGGGGGTCGGTTGATATCCAATACCTGTTAGAGGATATATCCTGTCCTGGAGCAAGTCTTATAGAATATGAGACTTGCCTAAGCCCAAGAAGTCAATGTGCACTTCGGGAACTTAGTCACTTCAAGAGCTCGATAAATACTGAGCGTAGTTTCCTACATTTGAGAATGAGTATCAGACTCTTGTTTATACAACAAGGTCAAGCTGAAGAGCCTTGACTTAGTTACATGAGCTTATATACTATGCTAGGTTTTAGGAGTCCTATCCATCCTGGATGTCACCGCTACTATCTACATCCTAGACTGAAATGTTTGATAGGTATGTAGTGATATATCTGAAATGATAGATAACAATGTTATGGCGGTTGAATGCCATCTGTCAATCGTAGAATGATAAGTATGAAATGGTGGCAGAGTTGCGTCTGCCATAGGTAGATCAGTCCCTATCCGCTAGTACAACCAGGGTTATGCCCAGTAGAGTCACGAGTAGCCAGGGGTGTTGGTTGCGCAACAAGTCCCTGTATCATATTCGCCCAGTGGTGAGTTCTGTGAGCGTTTGAAAACATCAAAATAACCATAACATCAGCCAGCAGCCAGCATTGCTTGGACAAGGTTTTTGCAATGGACTTGGTCAATTGTGTGTAAATTTACTGAAGTGCTTATATAGCGTGAGCAGGTTGCAAGAGAATGCGATGGAATGCAGAAGGTAGGTGGAAGGTATGCAATGTCAAAAAGACATTCTTAATGCATTGTCCACCCAAGCTTCAACTGTAGTGATGTGCCGGCCTGGCCCGGCCTGAAAGCCCCCGGCTTTGGCCCGGCTTTGGACGGCCTTGGCTTTTCAAAACCTCAAGCCGGGCCCCCATTGACGGCCCACGGCTTGGCCCGGCCCGGCCTGGGGCTTGCCCGGGGCCTGGCACTGTGAGGATAATCATCACTGTAGCCACACAAACTTATAACATACCTTCTCCAACTATCTTCTGACAAAGCCAAGCTCCAGTATCTTCAATAATTATAGTGTGAAATCATCATTTCACCGGCACGGTGCTCTGTGGCGCGCCTTCCAAATGGGGTATCGTATAGGCGCCCAAAAGTGAGCGACAGGCTTCAGCACCAAGAATTCAATCCATGGGACTATCCTCTAGCTTGAACTTAAAGTATAGAGATACTACATTGGAATATAGCATACTGCTCCTATATATATCCTTATATCATAGTTACTAGACATTTTATCTGTTAGAGCTTTCAGGCCCGGCCCAAGTAGGGCTTGGCCCGGCCCGGCCTATGGCCCAAACCGGGCCTGGCACATCACTATTCAACTGGCTGAGGTCCCCAGCCACACAGCCTTGCGGAGCCACAGCACGACTCGCCTGCCAAGGCAAGCACCACTATCGCCATCAAATATGAGCATGTTTGCAAGCCTTCTGTGCAGCATGTTCACATGCTTCAACAATTGCAACTCTGAATCTTACAGACACTTGCTGGGCAAGAGAGCACCGAGCAGTGAGCATTGAGCACAGATGGTGTATTTATATACTACTGGCTGGGATAGATATTTTGAAAGGATACAATGACTTATGTAACCTGCCCCCGTCAGGACGATACCCGATTTGGCACGCACACTACTGAACGCCGCGGCGGTTGATATGTTATATTTCCGAACTAATATATAATTGCTGCGTAGCAATGCTAGATATAGCTGTTGCACGCAGCTCACCTCAGATGTTGTTTTCTTGCCCGGGATGCCAACACTGAGTGATTCATTACTATCTAAGGCTTAAGCGCATTGTTCATGCTCACAGCGTTGCAGTACAATGTACAATGCAGTCATACACATGATAGCGTCGCTTCGTGATAATCGTTGTAGCTGAGCCATATGCAGGTGCAATACAAGGAAGGGTGATCACAGCAGGCAAACACCATGGCCACAATTAATTCATCAAGGGTCGTGTAGGGTGTCCGGGTCCCTGGCTTACATATCTGAGTGCCCATTGGTGGCGGCGCGCGCTAACGAAGCTTGCACCTATTCCACTCCATAATGAACAGCGTCGTACATTGTCTATAACGAATTCGACCAATACTTTCTATTGCTATTCTGCCTTCATAAGCTACCACAGCTTCAACGTTCGTACGCAGCAGCGTCAGAGCGCCCTAGACCACACGTGATACTCGGCGCTTGGTGCTACGCAAACCCGCTGGGTAATTAACCTCAAGTCAGCCACGACCTCCTCCAGACCACAGATCACAGATAGAGACCAGACGATGTCGAGCAGAGAAACAGTATGGTACTGTCATGAGGTGCGCACCCTCCCCTGCTCAGTCCCACCGTCTGACCACGGCAGCAGTGCCATTCCGAGACGCACCCGCTCATGGTAAGTCGCCCTCTCCCCGCGCCCGCGTGCACCAGTGACCATCGCGCAGGTCCCAGATCCGCACTGCGAGCGCTGCCACAGCGACTTTGTCGAGATGGTGCGCCCGCCGCCGTCCACGACGCCCGCCCGCTCACGCTCCGATCGCGCAGATAGAGAACGCCGCGGACGACCCGCGCGCGCCGCAAGCCCCGCCGTTCGGCGACTACGGCGACGACACCTTCCCGCCGGACGTCGACAGCTTCTTCGGTGCGTCGTGCGCACCGCGGGCGGGCCCACACGCTGACTCCCACCCCGCCCTGCACAGCCGCCACACGTGCGCTCCTCGGCGCCTTCGCGCCCCACCCGCCACGCGAGGCCGATCCCGCGCGCGCGTCGTCGCGGCAGCGGACGCAGTCGATGGGCGCGTCCCCGCGCTCGGGTCCGGTGCGTGCTCCGTCTGCGCGATCCGCGCGCACCAGCTGACCGCACCCGCGCGCCCAGGGCGAACCGTCGGGGTCCGGGATGACGATACGGATATCGGGCTCGCCCGGCGGCGGGCACACGATGATCATAGGTGGTGGTGGCGGCGGTGGCGGCGGCGGTGGCGGCGGGGGGTCGCGATCGGGGCGTGGGCCGCGGCTGGCGGGGGACGGAGAGATGCCCGGAGATGGGGGTATGCCCGGGGAGCTGATGACGCGGTACCTGCTTGCGATGCTCGCCAGCCAAGGCCGCGGCGAGGGCAGGGCGCGGCTGACAGAGATTATGGGCGAGCTGTTCCCGATGGCCTCAGGTGCGGAGAACGGGCGGTGGGGAGACTACGTGTACAACCAGGAAGGTGCGTCGCGCACGGCCCTCCTTGTGCCATGGGATAGACTGACGTTCGGGTGCAGCTCTGGACCAGATCATCACGCATATCATGGAGACGAGTAACGCGCACGCGCCCGTGCCGGCGACGGAGGAGGTGATGCAGAACCTCCCGCGCTCAGTGCTCGAGAAAGGCTGTGCGTGCTCTCGTTCTCTTCTACGCTCTCGGGATTGATTGTGGTTGCAACAGCTGCGCTGCTGGGGAGGGACTGCGCGGTGTGCAAGGAGGAGTTCCGGACCGACGCTGAGGACGCGGACGAGCTCATCGTCGTCACGCTGCCGTGCCAGCACCCGTTCCACGAGTCGTGCATCATGCCGTGGCTCAAGTCGAGCGGGACGTGTCCCGTCTGCAGGTGCGTTCTATCGTTCCCCTTCGCGCTGCCCCCCCCCTTCTCCCACCTCTCGCTAACGCCGTCCGTTGCGACGCCAGGTACCAGCTTGTCCCACAACCAGACTCGCACGCGCCCGGCCCCGGCCCCCCGGGTGGGGGCGCGCCGAGCCCCGAGAACCCACGACGGCGATCGGGCTCGGGCGGCGGGAGCTCGGGCACGAACTTCCTCAGCAGCTTCTTCAGTGGACTGGGCGGGTCAGGATCGAGTGGGAGCAGCGGCACCGGCAACAGCAGCAGCAGCAACAACAACAACAACAATCAAAGCAGCAGCAGGAACAACCAGAGCAGCAGCCGCCGCCAACATCAAGATAGCATCCCGGGCGGGTGGGACGAGCCGATGGAGCTCGATTGATCGTGAGCTGCTGATCTATGTGTATCTTCGCGTTTGGGCTGCCACTGTTTGCGCATAGCATTGACTTTTTGCCTCTGCCTCGTGCTTGTTTGAGGGTGTTGTAGCGGTGGTTGTAAGCACTCTATGGTTGTAATCACATTGTACATTGCGATTCTGGAGATATATGCAGCTGCATATGGTGGTGCAATAGTTTCGTTGCTAGACATGTTTTGTGTTGGTGCCGTTTGTGGATAGCATCATAGAGCTGAGTTGTTGGCCTGTACCAAAGTCAAGATGTCCCACTACACGACACTGACGGCTGTCGATCGCGCTGGATCTACGATCATCATGAGTTACGTACTATGCTCACGTTTAGAAGCGTATGCAAAAACGCGAAACATTCCCGTGACGAATGAAGGAGCTCAGCATTCCGTACGTCAGAGAGCCGCGACCAGACCAGAGGGGTCACCCTCCTCAATACAGAATCAAAACATTCCAATTCATCCTCATCCCAAGCATACAATAATGGTATATAGCTATCACATAGTTCGTACGCCCACAAACGCACCACCAAGTGTCTTTCTTTTTGCCAATACAAGTCCTGACCAGAGCAGACCAGAGCAAACAGGAAGCAGAGACACGGTACACACGCGGCGTGGCGCTCAGTTGGAGGTGGCGTCGGTGTACGACGTCGTGGCGAAGCCGACGCGCGAGTTGCCGGTGTCGAAGACGGAGTAGTAGCGCTCGAGGAACGTGTAGCCGTTGATGAAGTCGAGGCCCTCGCCGGACGGGGTGCCGATCGAGTTCACGATGAGGTAAATGTCGTCCGAGCTGCCGCCGATCGCGCTGTTGAGCGAGCGCTGAAGGGGCTGTCAGCTGTCCACTCGGACTTGACGCGGGGAGACGGTGCTTACGGGCCAGATCTGCGCGTTGGGCGTGAGCTCGTACGACTCGCTGCCGATGTTGAAGTAGAGGCTCTCGAGGTTGTCGTACTGCGACGACGAGAGGCGCAGCAGGCCCGTCGACTCGTCCTCCGTCGCGCCGGTCACGTCCTGGTACTCGCTGTACGCGTCTGCGGGCCGCGCGTCAGAACGTCCGCGGTGGAGCGCGGCGGAAGACTTACTCGTGGCGATCAGGACGAGCGTGGTGCCGGTGTCGACAATACCCGCGGTCGAGCTGAGGATCGTCTTGCCCGAGGAGCCGTAGGTGATCGACTCGTCGATACCCCAGTAGTAGCTCGCGGGAGAGGTTGAGGTGGTATCGCTGGTACACGCGTCAGACGCGCCGCCGCTGGCACTCGAGTCGTGGATACTCACACGTAGTTGATGGAGCCGGTGTACTTGGACGAGTCGGTGCCGCCGAAGGTGAGCTCGCCATTGGTGTCGTCCTCGGACGTGGTGGGCGCGAAGTAGACGGAGACCAGGTTCTCGGAGATCTGGCCCTGGGTGTAGAGGTTGTCCGTGACTGTAAGGAATGTCAGAAGGCGCCTGGATAGCGGTGGACGGGACACCTACCGGTCGGAACCTCGTTCACGCCATCGACGGTGTCCTCGGTGAGGTCAACGGGGCCGATACTGGTGCGGTGGCGTCAGCTTGTGCATTGCACACGGAAGGAATGTCGAATCTCACCCAATGATGCCGTCGACACCGTCAAAGCCCTCGGCCTGGCTGGCGACACCGAAAGATTGCTGCTGGATGGTGAGGGAACCAAGGGTAACCGTGTCCTCGTACTCCGTGCCGGAGAAAGAGCCTGAACCGTAGGAAACAGACTATTGCGAATGGCATTAGAGGTGGAGCAGTAGAGCCAGCGCAGCACTGGGCACGTACCACGCTGTCGCCAGTGTCAACCGTAGTCGAGCTGGGTTCGAAAGTCTTGCCAGCACCAACCCAGGTGTTGGAAGAGCCGGTGTCGACCAAGAGGGTGTCTATGAAGATTAGGCGCTAACGTCAACACCGATCGCGACGCCACAAGGCCAGAGGCGCTCACAGGTAGTGCCGGAACTGCCGATTCCGACCTCAACAACGTAGTCCTCGGCCTGGTTCGTCGCAGAAATACTGCCACTGGCGCGGCGCTTGTGCGCCTGCGACTTTGGGTTCTTGAGGGCCTGCGCGCGCGCCTGGTCCCTCTGCAGAACGTTCGTGATGTTCGCGGCGTTCGTGCGCTTGACGAGGGGGAGGCGGACGAGGTTGTCGCGGATCTCGACGGGCTTCGCCGCGACGGCGAGCGCAAGGACGAGAGTCGCGAGGAGAGAAGAACCGAGGGCCATGGCTGTAGTGCGAGTGAAACGGGGAGGGCTCGATCGCTGGGGGCAGCCATCGTCAAGGGCCTCCTTTTATGCGGGACGCGGGCGCGGAGAGAAGTGCTGTGATACTGATGTCGCGAGCCGTGGCATGTCGCGATGTGCGATGCGTCTTGTGCGAACAGGCTCACATCGCAGAGGCCCTTCGAAGCGGTGCACCATCAAGCACATGGCGCTACCCCAGCGGCGGCGGAGATTGGCGTGGTTCGTGGGTTGTGCCGAAGAAGCTTATGCGGTCGCCAGAACAGCACGGGCGTGCTATGCGGGCGGCGCGCAGAGGCGATTGGACGGAAACGGCAGGAGCGTGAGCGGGTGCATGATTCTGTCGCTCAATAGATCCCGCGTCGCGAAGGAAGCACATCTTAGTGCATGTGGTCGCTGGGCAGATAAGCCCCAGTGGCATAGTCCGGGGGCCCGTCTCGAGGATTGATGCCCACTTGCAATCCCCGGGCACTAGTCTCGCACCACGTTGTCCCCCACTAGTGTGCCGCGGCAGAACATATCGGCACGACACGCATGAGACAGTCAACTGACTGCGTCGACGACCTGCTCATGACTGCTAAAGGTGCTGCCTGCGCTAGGCGTCATCGCAGGCGGCTGCTGCGGGCTGTCCATCTGAATCTGTCGAGGCGACATGGGATCTCATGATGCACGTCGGGCGACCATTCCGAGCAGAATCCACGCTTGGCCATCAGAGTGATGCAGCATCACAAATGCAGTACGTGGTCTGCCTTCGGCAGCCCTGGCACAATCCTGCTTCGGACTTCCGAAATCAATCGTCGTCCCGAGCGAGAATGAGCACGGCAAGAGCACATGGACCGCTGGCACGCACCTCGCTGCACCATACGTTCTGGTAGAAAACGGCATCAGCGACCGCACAGGCGCGTCCTATCTCGGCATAGTTCAGATGGAAGCACTCACGATGCTGTGGCTTCGACATCAAATAGCCGCGCCTCTCTGCTTCCAATCTTCGAGCAAAGTTTAATTGTACAGCAGAACAAGGGGCCTGTGAGCCATCTACAGAATCATTTTTGTCTTGCGCAGCGCAAGTGTAGACGTTTGTCAACGACAGGAGGTTATAACCTTAGGTCAAGTCGGTGATTAATACGCGACTCAGGCGCGCGTTTGCCTATTGGCTTCCAGATCTGGCCGACGGCCCGTCCGGTAACATATATACTCTTCGAATTCAGGAGTTTCAAATGCCGCGGCGCAGCTTGATGAACTCGTACTCCCACTACGCTCAGCGCGGATAGCCTCTGCACCCTGGACCGTATGGCCCATGAACGGTTTCAATTGATGCTGGGGTCCCTGGCGTGTGCAGGGAGGCGCGGCCCAAGGAATACAGAATGTCGTGCATGCGTCGGCAGTCGCTACTGTCGGCTACTGTGCCAGGTGTCGTAAGGACTCGTCATACAATTGCAAAGGTGCGTTCCGTGTATGATACTAGCGCGAGATAGAAAACGCCATAGAGAACGCCATTAATTGCTCGGCTCTCTGCTATGCGACCGCATTGAGGACGTCGTTATAGCGAGCGCAATTATCTGCTGGATAGCAATAATAGACGGCGCTCACAAGAGCGACCATATGGCGATTTTCAGGCCCTGTCCTCAATTGCTGCTTGATTTCGATAGAAATATGCACAGGGCTGTAAGGTACGTCAACGAATGGACATTTCTGACAAGTTGCATTGCGGAGACTCAACGAAGCGGGTAGATAGCGCAAGATCACGCACGAGGGAGGTCGTCCATGCGCATGGTTCGCTCGCCATCAGCGCCATTGTTCAAGCTGACGACAAAAGAACTGGGCCCTGCATGGGCGCCGGTGCAGACTAGGTCCGGCGCACGCTGGTGGGAATGTGCACAAACTGCGATGGGGTGCATACCACGAGGACCTGTTCTCCGCATGGCAGTGGTCGACAAAGAAGGTGTCCTACGTGAGCCACACTGTGCGGACAACGATAGCCGCCTGGTATGGCTGACTGATATTCACGCAGTGCATCAGATTTCGGGCGAGAGTGTCCGATATTGACAGCAGCTGGGATGTGCGGCATGCAATTGATGAGGTGACTGGTACGAGAATAGCCATCGATCCTGCTATGTCTTGCCACTGCCGTGTCTCGCCACTGCCTTAGACCATCTCGATTATCATTGAATGCTGTCAGCTATGGTTTGATTGATGCTCTATGTGAACACGCTTTTGGGGGCTCACATAATTTGATCAGCTCAGATGCTATGTAATTCACTCAGGTAATATTAATCTCACCTAAAGTCCGTGTTGTCTGTAAACTCAAGCGTTCCATCACCGCGCGTCCCGATCCAGCCATGATATCACATGAGTGCAGCATCAATGACATCATGTCCGTCGCCCACCCCACATAAGTCCATCGCCGCCTGCAGTGCCATGGCGTCACCGACGTGCTGCAGGCAGTCCCGCCATGTCGCGGATCGTGCTGAGAAGCGCAAACCCGTCATACAAAACTTGAGCGAGGGCGGGACGTTCCGCGATGCTCCTTCGTCTTTCCCCCCACCACTTCGCGCCACGCGTCTGTTTTCCATTCGCCGTGAGGTCTTTCCGAATCATGCCATCGAACAACACGGAAGCAGCCAATGCGTCTGGGCTCACTCCGAACGAGACCAAGTCCCTAAAAGAGCGCAGCGCCGATCCGCACGAGGAGAAAATTCTGAAAGCAGTCAAGGAGGTGCGCGTGGTGTCCCATGAGGAAGCTGGTGTCTCACATGGCTGTCGCTCAGCTCTACTCTTGCAAGCCATCTGAGGCAAGCAGCAAGCGTGGCGCGACGCGCATATAGCTTATCTCGCGACAGGAAACGTACAGCATATACGCGTCTAATGCAGTGTTCCACGACCCCATCGGCATCGCTGAAGGGATCTCAGCTATTCGCGCTCAGTTCAACGGACTTGTGAAGGTCCGCTTGCGTCCGCTTCGGTAGCATTCTGCTTGCCCATAATGACGATCTTGCGCATGATTTTGCTTCGCGAACGCATATGTTGTCCATCAGGTATTCCCCCGTGCTGACATTACACAGTTCCGCGTGCTTGAGAACCCGCCTTCGGTGCCTAAAAGCACGATTCTTGTTGATCAAGACGTGTCTTATTTCCGTGACCCTTCTGGTTCTCCCACAAAGGTACATTGACACCGCTTGTGCTCGTGCTCTTCCTCCTTGTGCACGCGTTTATACGAGATTATGGCGCACAGACCGTCAATTCGTTGCTCACGCTCGAGACGAATGACGCACACCAAGTCACCCGGCACACCGAGGAATGGGACCACAAACGCGAGACCACGCGGGAGGACGGCTTCTTTGGCATGCTCAATGAGCAAAGGAAGAAACTCACCGCGAGCGTGACGGGCCTGTTTGTCAGTCAAGATCCGCCCGAGGGCAAGACTTCCAAGTAAGAGGAATGACGGGAACTAGTGTACACGGCATGTTGTAATTGTAACGCGCGAGGCTATGATGGTACATTGTGGTCCGTGCGAATGAGTGATGTGTGGCATGTGCAAGGTGGCGCATTACGCGATCACGCTGATAACGTCGCTCTGCGGGTGCTCTTTGATCTATGCGTCGTGAGCACCTCTGATGCATTGCAAATCCGAGATGAAATTGCTTACTGAATGCGTTCAGAATCCAAACCACCTCTTTGCGCTCTGCTGAGCCGCGAGCTTCTGCGCCTGCACAAATAAGACCCATCAGCGGGCATTGCGCTCCTATGTGAAATCCTCGACGCACCTGCGCAACCATACCCTTGCTCCCCTCCTCGAGCGACTTGAATTGCTCCTCGAGGGATCCAAGCATTTCACTATGTGGACGTCAGTGAGAACACAACAACAGACACTGCGACCAAAGCACCCGCGCGTTGACAGGATACAACGGCATGTAACAATCAGGGGTGATCCACGTACCCTCGTTCAGCAAGTGCATTCCCAAGCCGGTTGTACAGGTCGCCAACGCCGGTCGACATGGACGCTGATGCCTGCTGAAAGGCAGACGGGCCCGTGTCGGCAGCCTGCGCGTCATGCGAGGCGGGCGGTGGTCTGCCCCGCGCATCGTAGGCAGACACGGCCGGCTCAGGTCTGTCCGGACCGGCCACTGAACGAGAATGTCATGATGTATTAGCGTGCAATCAGGCGCGGTGACACGAAACACGCACGCAGCGCATCGATTTCGGCGCCTGTCGTCACCCCGCGCCCGAGGTAGCCCAGCACGGACCCGATTACGCTCTGCGGCTCGAGCGGCACTGGGGCGGGCTGCGCGGGCACAGTCCCGCGGCCGTGTGCGAGGTCTGTGAGCGGCGCGGCGTACGGCGCGGTACGGCGCGTGCCGAAGACCGTGCCGTAGTGCGTGGCGCGCACGAGCCCCGTGGCGGGGTCGTACGTGTGTGTGAGGTAGTCGCCGGAGGAGTCGCTGGACAGGCATCTGGTGGGATGTTAGATATGTGAGTATGGGAGTCAGGGGAAATGGACTGACGAGAGGCCCGATTGGGGGAGCTGCAGCGTGTGGAGGTGCTCGAGGAAGGGGAGGGAGTAGACGAGCGCCTCGCTGTGGTCGGTGAACGTGACGAGCGCGCGGGCATCTGGCGAAGCGTCATGAGTAAAGCAACTAAGAGACGAGCTGCACTCACTGTTCTTCTCGACGACCTCGACCCTAAGCACGTTCCCTGCCTTGCTGCCCCAGTCCGCCTTGGCGATCCGCTCGCCGTCCAGGTCCGCCACGCACCTGACGCTCTTGTACCCCGCGCTTACCCAGACGGAAGCCGTCTTCCTTCCGTGCGTCCCCGTCGGGTCCAAGGCGGCCGCTTCTCCGGAGAGCACGGACGCAAGCGCCTGCCGGTCGGCGGTGCAGCGCGCGCCGGTCTTCGCGTCGAGCACGACAGAGCCGCCGGGGACGGTGCGCGCGGATGCTTCGCTGCTCGCGGGAGGACTGAGGACTGTCCATGCGCCTTCTGTGGTACGCGAGATGGCGTGGATCGAGGCTGGGCCGGAGGCGCTTGCTGCGATGAGACGGATGCGGGGGGTCGGATCTGCGCGACGCATCAGTCGTCTAAAGCAGAGGGAAGGGGGATCACGCACCCGATGTTATTGGGCCTATCGCCCATGTTAAGGCGACGACAGGTTCGCACTGCGACTGCCGGCCGATCAGAGAATGTCTGTTCTCTTTCTTCGAGGACGCGTTGCGGAAGATCACGCGTGGGCCGCGCATGTCGATGATGAGCAGATTTCCCGTGGCGTATCCCAACGCGAGGAAGCCTGCACGACAGCATTCGTGCTCCTCAGCTCACTCCGGCGCTCGTGGAACGAATGGACTCACCGATATCGGAGATCGCACAAGCGGTGACCTGCCCGCACCCCGGCTTGACCGCGAAGAACGGCCTGAACCGTAGCTGGCTGCGAACGGGGATGCGGGTCAGCGACACGAGCTCCTCGTCGGTGGGTTCGACTGGGCTATGTGCGTCACCGGCGTCTAGCCTATGCACGATCACTGCCCCGTTCTTCATTACTGTAACGCACTCGAGCGACTCGGCCGCAAGGTATACTGAATCTACGCGAGGACCGCCTGCATCAGTCGCACTCTTTTCGAGGCTGATCTGCGAGCCAGATGGCGAGGCATGGTTTACTGATGATGCAGGCGAGGAGAGGCGCAATGAAGGATCGTGGATTAGAGGACCGAGCTCGATCGTCAGCGCGGGGAGCGGATTCGGGAAAGCAGTGCTCATGGGCGTGTCAACCGAGGTTATGAGGAGCTGGGCACTCAGGTCGAGGAAGCGCAGGTTCAGGTCGTGGTCGTGAGTGATCATAACGCGGCGAGGTTGGAACTGTTGCCGTCACGAAATCAGTCTTTCGATAGTGGAAAGTTGGGATAGATTATAACCTTCATTAACTTCATCTGTCCCTCCGTATCCTCGACCCATGCCTTGCCCCCTTTCAGCGGAAGAGCCATATCTTCCCCGATGCCCGCCTTACCTTCCTCCTGCCGCACGAGCTGAGCATGCGTGCTCTTATCCAGCCGGACAATTGCGCTCCCCGTCAGGCCCCAGAACGCCATCGGTAGACGCACAGGGCGCGGGTCTGCCGACAAGCTCATCGAGCGCAGCGTCGAGGCGAGCTCCTCTGTCAGCGCCGCGTGCGGATCGTCGCCCTCTGTCCTCCCACTAGCAGGGTTGAGCTCCGCAGGAGTCATTGTGGCACTCCCGAACGCAGGAGGAGGAAACTCGTACGCTTCCACGATGCGTATGATATTTGTTGCATCAAGATCTGAATCGGAGAGGAGCAGGACCGCCTGTGGGTCCCACGTCCCGCTAAAGTGTGGGTTGGCGCGCGGGACCAACAGGAAGTCCTGCACCGCGCCCGCTGTCGAATAGGTGTGTGAGTCGAGCGGGACAAGCGACCCGCGGATCGCCGTGCGGATGTCGGGGTGCAGCCCTTCTTGAGTAGGGTTAGGGGACGCTGGGGGGTTGAGTGGCGGGAGGAGGAAAGTCGTCAGTCCGGGAGGCGCATTGCTGGTGAGGCCGCCAAGGACCGTCAGCACCGTGTCTCCGCCGCGGACGTCGGCGGAGTTGGGGAAGCCACTCCACGCGAGCTTGAAGATCGGCTCGCGGGCTTCTGCCACAGCGTTGGGGTGATTTTCTGGGGCATGGCCGTTTGGGAGGGCGGCCTCCAACTTGTCGACATCGAGCGCGCCGACATCCTCGTCTTCATTTGAGTCTAGCGTGCGCACAATGAGGGGCCGGTCTTCGTCCTCGAGGGCCCAGAAAGCGATGCTCCCGTCCGCATGCCCCACTGCAAGGACGTGCCCGGAGGGATGGACCGCCAGCGCTGTTACGGGAGGCCTGCGAGGGAGGAGGATGTCCTGTCGTATATATCCAGCGGCATCATAGTATAAGTTATGTACCGGCTCTGCGATCGTTTGACTCACCGAAGCGTAGTATCCCGCACCTCCAGGGGCACCAGGTGGAAGAACGAGCTCGTAGACGCGAACTGTATTGCGTTGTTTCTGATGTGCTGTTGGGCTGAGGTTGCACTGTGAAACTCAATAGGTGCGCACCAGATCGCTGAGAATGACGCCGCCTATTAGATGCTGTGATTAGCGTATCCGTTATTTGCCACGGCCGGAGAGGCGCACCTTCATATGCAACGAACAAAAGATTCAAGTCCCTTGGATGTATCACGGCATCTACTATCATGTTACTATTGCATCTCGTTAGACACGCACTATCCCCCCAGATGAGAATCAGACATACGAAACGGGTGTAGCCAAAGTAGGCATGCCGCTTGCTTGGACCTTCTCCTCATACAGCTGCCATAGGTTAGATGGCACAGTGTATGGAGACATACGAAGACACAGGAGATCGTATGTCTTGATTTCAGCATTCGACAAGGCTATGAAAGCCTGGGTCAGCCCGTTAAACGTGAGCAATTTGGAGTCAACTTTGGGCCGGTGTGACGAACATGGGTATGGGATGGTGATAAAGTGAGGCAGCTACAGAACACATCATCAGGAGAAATATGCAATGAGCCGTCAAGAAATATTACTCTCACTTTACAGGATGAGAAATGTTCACAATTCGCTGGAGCTTGGGCCTGCCAGGTGTCGTCAAATCCCAGATGTGTAGGCGATGGCGTTCATCTGACGGTATAACTCTCAGCAGCCATCCAAGTAATCTAGAGATGGTGCACACCGATGCACAGTAGCTTGTGCAACGAAGGGGCAAACTGCAGGAAATTCACGCGAATCTGTGGTGGGTCGGATATGACCAGTCTGCATTCGACACCAGGCGCTCCGTAAAGCAATATATTCCCCACAGACAGACCTATCAAATCATGCATGCAAGATATGTTATTATGCTACAAGATTGCACTGGATGTATGTACCGACTGCCAAAAGGCCCGACACCGGCTCGTAAGCAAGTGCGGTGACATCCAGGTGGTGGCTAATAGACTTCAAGCTCCCCGCCTGCCAATCAATAGCATCGGATATTTCGAGCGAGAAATCAGTGTATTCTTTGTCATGCCTGAAGAGCATCGCAGGAGAGTGTGATGCCAGATGGTGGCAAGTCGAAACGCGCTCAGAATCGCGACGCGCAGTGCAGTGATGGCCAACCACGTGGGGGTATGCCACCACGCTCACGTGCAGCGCGCGTCGGTTCGGTTGTTCGACGTTGAACGCTCTTCACGACACCACATACTCACTCGTCTCTCCAGCCGCGAGCGTCGGCACGATGTCGACTTGGGGCATCGGGGACAAACATGACTCTGATGAGATGCAAGCACTCAAGGAGCAGCTGCGGGTCAAAGGTATGGGAATGAGCACAAGTCCCATTATCAGTGGCCGATGGTTAAATGTACATGTAGATGCACAAATCGCGACATTAAACGGTCAGCTCATGAAGAAGGACGATGATATCAAAGACATAAAGTCTACATATAACGATGTCGCCGACAAGGTGAGAGTCTTTGTGATCGAATCTCTAGCATCACGAGTAATTTGTGGCACTTGTAGCTCCGTCGCGAAGCAGATCGCGCGCTTGACCTCGAGGCAAAACTCAACAAACACAAGGAGGACATTCAGAATGAACGCGTTACGCGGCAGAACACGGAAACTGCACTCTCCACTGCGCAAGAGAAGCTCAAGGCTGCAGAGCTTGCCACTCAAGAGCTGCACGCGACCCTTGACACCCTCTCCTCCTCCGCTAACTCGGCTTCTTCTGACAAGGACAAGCTGGGACGAGAGAATGCGACGCTTCAGGCACGCATTCGCGAGCTCCAGCGCGAGATCGCCGCGAAAGAGCAGTCGCAAGAAACTCTGCTGGCGCGTAGTCACAACCCGCCTTCTGGCTCGAGTAGTGCACGTAATTTGCGCAGAACATCGTCAGTCTCAGATGTCCGTGTAAAGGCAATGGAGCGCGACCTTGCCGACGCGCAGACGCGCGCAGCGCAACAATCGGCAGAGCTTCAAGACGCGAAGGCCCGCCTATCGCGTACGCAGGAGGCCCTCGTACAGATGGAGAACGAGAAGATTGCGCTTGAACGACGAATGCAGAAGGAGCTCGCGGAGGTTCGCGAATTGCTTGAGGAGCGTGACGACGAACTGCAAGCGCTGCGCGCACAGGGCGGCGAGGACGCGGCAGCGAGAGAGGCGAACCTACTTGAGAGGCTAGATGAAGAGCTGCGACGAGCGGAGGCACTAGAGAGCGAGCTGGCACGCGCGACAGGTGGACAGAGGAGGGAGAAGGCCATGATGCAGAGTGAGCTAGACAGGGCGCTGGTGCTGATCGAGAAGGAGAAGAAGAAGGTCAAGGATGCGGAGGCACGAATGGCAGGGCTTGTCAATGAGAAGGAGGAAGCTCTGGAGGCAAAGGATCAGGCGTGCCAAGCTGTACGCGACCTCGAGCAACAAATCACGCAGGCAGAGCAAGAAATCAGGTTTGTCTGAGTTGCACGTCTCCGCCGTTGTACCCGCACTGATGACAACTTTATCGTGCAGTGAACTCCGTGCAGAGGCCGCCCATACCGCCACCCCACCTTCTCCCGACTCTCAAACGGCAGCCACGGTCGAACGCCTCCTGAATGCAATCGAGCGCCTGCGCGGCGAGCGTGATCAGCTCCGTCGGGACTTCGACTTCCTCAGCGCAGAGAGCAAATTCGCGGTGCAGGACCTCCAGGCTAAGCTCGCCGCAGCTATCTCTGGATCATCGACCGACGCATCCGCCACAGTTGAGGAGGACTGGAAGATCCAGCTCGACACCCTACAACAGCGGTGCCACGAGCGCGGACTCCGGGCTTTGCAAAACGAGAAGACAGTGACGGTATTTGCGCTTGTGATTCAGCACGCTGAGAATGAGCGCGCGGAATACCTCGAGCGTGTGGAGGGCTTATTGGTGGATTTAGATGTCGCACATGCTAGGCTGCAACAGGCGCACGCGGAGCTAGAGGCAAAGAGTGCGCGCGAGGACGGCCTGCAGGCTGCTCTAGAGGAAAGCCAGTCACGCATGCAAAGCATGCAATCAATGCTCGACGATGCGACACAGAAACTCCAGCTCGCGGAAGCGCAGATTAACAAGTTTAACGAGACAGTTGCGCGTGTGCAGGAGGAGGCCTCGCGCGTGCGCGACGAACGAGAGGAGATCGACGCTGCGCGCGCGCATACCGAGTCGCGCCTCGCAGACGTGACGCAGGCGCTCGCAAACTCGGAGTCGGCGCGCGACTCGCTGGCGCTTCAGCTCCGGCACACCGAACAGGATCTCGAGGTCACGCGTAAGGAGCTCGCGGAAGCAGACGAGCGTCATGGGGCGCAGCTGTCTGCGATGTCAGCAGGCCATTCGAATGTTGCGTTGCGCAGGGAGATCGAAGCGCTGCAGGATCGCGTGCTGCGGCGGACGGAGCAGATTGGGGGGCACCAACGTGATATCAAGCGGCTGGAGACGAACTTGCGGCTGCATGAAGAGCGCGTTGTGGAGCTCACGGCGGAACTGGAGGAGATGACGGGCGAGAAGGAGGCGCTAATCGAGGATTGCAGGACGACCAGGGACGAGCGAAATGAGGCGCTCGGGAGATGCGAGTTGCTGGAGGAGAAGGTCGAGCTTCTGGAGGAAGAACGGGACAATTTGCAAGTGGTAGTGTCTTCCGCCGCTGAGCGTGAGCAGGTCCTTTCGGAGGAGATCAAGAAGGGATCACTCGAACTCGAGGAGCAACGGTCCCAACAGCTTGCTCTCCAATCGAGACTGAGCGAGCTCAACGAGGAACGTGCTCAAGCCCTCGGGGATGTGGCTCGGCTTGAGGAAGAGCGTAGCACAATTGTAGAAGCTCTTGAGGACAGGACCAATCTGTGCAAATCTCTTGCCGAGGAGATTCACCGCTCGAGACTCATGGGTATCCAGGCGACGGTCGCGCTTGCCACTATACACAAGGAAATGCGGTTTTCCACCAATTCACTCCGACGAACCCACCAAGCTAGTCTCACGTTGCAAGCTACGTTGGATGAACTGCGCCACGAACTCGACGGGAAGGCTGCTCAGTTGTCTATTACCTTGGAGCAGCTCGAAATTCTACAGCAGCAGCACGCTGGGGCTGCCGCTGCAGCAATTCGCTTAAGCAGCGACAAGGAGAAGATCGAGCAGACGCTTGGGGAATTGCGTTCGACTAACACCCAGTTGCAGTCACTTAACAAGCAATACCTGCAAAAATTGGCTGAGGCGGAGGATCGACTGGCGAACGGTTCCGAAAATTCCCTGATCGAACAAGAACTCCGAGACGAGCTCGCTTCCGTGCAGGCCAAGCACGATGACGAAGTCCGTGAGCTGCAGAACCAGCTTTCTCGCACCAGTGCAGAACTCCATGATGCGCAGCAACTTCTTGCAGAATCAGCGGCCTCGTTCAACGAGGTCAAGGAGTCTCTGTCTCGTGCAAATGAGCAGCTTGAGGAGCAGCTTGCTGCAGTTCGCGAACACGCCGAGACGGCTAGTCACTCCGAGGCAGAGCTTACAGACCTGCGCTTGCGCCATCAAAGTGAAATCGATAGCCTACAAGAACAGCTTCGCAGTGCAACAGCGCAATTCGAACAGACTACCAAGATTCAACGAGAGCTGGAAGCTCAGCAGGAAGCTTTACAGAAGGAGCTGACCGATGCCCGACTCCATGTTTCGGCGAAGGCCCAGGAGTACGAAGACCTCGAGTCCCAACTCAGCCGAGTGCGATCAAGTCAAGCCGAGGAGATTAAGAGCCTACAAAGCCGTCTAGACCTCAGTACTGCACAATTGCAAAGTCTAGAGCAGTCGCATACGGAATCCGAGGCGCGATATGTGGAGCTCATGCGCGCGTCTGCAGAGGTTCAAGAGCAGTT
Organism: Wolfiporia cocos; assembly: GCA_029448655.1. Lineage (NCBI taxonomy): Eukaryota > Fungi > Basidiomycota > Agaricomycetes > Polyporales > Phaeolaceae > Wolfiporia > Wolfiporia cocos. Next base: position 1,181,525 of record JACCLO010000002.1, read on the forward strand.
GCAGGGTCAGGTTGCGTCCGCCAATGACGAGCTTGAGTGTCTGAAGGCATCCCTGCAAAAGGAAATCGAGCTGAACGTCCGCAATCAGAAGATGCACGACATGAACATGAAGGCCGCCAGGGAACAGCGAGACAAAGCACTACAGGAACTGCAGGAAGAGAAGACGGGTCTAGAGTATGAAACCACGACATTACAAGCCGAAATTCAAAAAATGAAATCTCTGCACCGTCATCTAGAAAGCCAGGTGAAGGACAGGTAATAACATCACTTGGCTGATCTCGGCTTGAGCTAACCTATGATTTTCACAGCGAGAAGCAGATCGCTGCCTTGAAAGCAGACCTGGAGAACGCAGACTCTGAACGTATTCATGCTGACAAGGAGTGCAAAGCTGCAGAGGCTACTCTTTCAATGCGGGAGATCCAGCATGAACAGACAGTCACCGCTCTCCGCCGTGAAATTAGCTCACTGCGCGCCGAACCCAAGCTCGAGGAGAAGATTGCAGAATTGGAGGAGCGGAATGCTGAGATGGAAGAGCTTCTCCGCAGCAAGTGCGCAGAGATCGAAGAGAATGATGACCGCTTCATCGAGTAAGTTACACCTTTACTCGCGCACTCGCCAGCTGCTAATGTCACTCTAGGCTGCTGAAGGAGAGGAAGAAGCTCACGGCTAGGGTTGAATCTCTCGCCCGCAAACTGCACGCTTTGCAAACCAAGGCGGCGCCTGCTTCTGAGGCTGTTCCTGCTCCCAACCCTCCCGAAGCTAGTACCAGCGCTCCTACCCAGCCATCCAAACCACCAGCTGCTACCGCTGAACCACCTCGAAGATCTCTGGCATTGGCTCGTTCTACCACCCCAGTGGCGTCGTTGCCTGCAGCGAGGCCCACTACGCCAAACACACGCGCCCGCTTGGCAATGGCTTCGTCTTCGCAATCAAGGCCAAAAACACCCGAAGCGAAGGTTTCTCAGCAGCCGGCCCCGAGACATCGTACGCCGGAGCCAAGCCAGCCATCATCTGCAGCTATGAACGATCCTGCCCCCGCCTCCTCGCTAACTTCATCTTCGTCGTCTTCGACCTCCATTGGCCAGAAGAGGCGCTTGCCCGACGACTTCGATGACGGCAAGGACATTCCAGTCCAGGTCTTCACCGCCGACAGCGTGCCCGTTGTTGAGCCGACGACTCCCCGTGCATGCAGCAGAGGACTTCGTCCCGGCTTTACTCCCGTCCGCAATCCTGCTCCCCAGGCCTCTTCCTTGCAAGTTGTGATCCCCTTAATGAGGGAGGCCGCTACCGCGGCGCCCCTTCCTCCGATGCCTCTTCCTGCAGTAATCGCAGATGTGACCAATAGTCCAAGGGGAAAGTCACAGGGAGAGAAGACGGTGAAACGAGGCTGGCTGGGGAGAATCCGGAATGCACCTGGGGGCACCGCGCAGTCATCGAGAGCAGGGTCGTCGCGCCCTGGCTTGTCGGATCGGAATCCACGATGAGACGTCATGACACTGTCGAGCAAGATCGTCGCATAGCTTTCTCTATATCACCGATGTATTCTTAGGCACACCAAGGCGTGGACAATTTCTGTCTATTTCATTATTTATTTGATTTGGATCACGCACTGGACGCTATTGACGTGAATTGCAGCTTGAGAGTGAACGTTATTATCCAATGGTTTCGTTCCTAAGCCATGTCAACAAGATTTTCCTGAACGCTTCCTGCCGGTCCCACTCCACAACTGCAGTCACAAATGAAAGTTAGCAGCGCGAATCGACTGCAACTGATGCAGAGACGAGTAAAGCACTCACAATGACCTGCGTCGTTGATGCTCACAAAGGTAAAGACGCCTGCGCCTGGCCCTGCTTTACGTACCCAGCCGATGCCTGGCCAATCGACATCAGGTGCGGCACGAAACTCTGCCTGATGCCTTGTCTTGAGCAGATTCATCTACAGCGAAGGACGTGGGTTATAGGGGGAGCCAACTACAGAACGCCAAACGTACCCAAGCAAGATTACTCCGCCATGGGCAGACGCCATCCGTGTTGCCGTTAAAAACTGACCATTGTGAGGTTGTGATGAGACATCCTCAGATGGAAGGTAGACTCATGACGCACCCATGACGCGCAAGCCGGCATCAATAGCGGGTGCAAGAAGCTTGTATGCCGGCTGGATCCTGTGAAGTTGAACATCGCATGAACATTAGGCTATAGAAGGATTGATAAATCATACACACATATCTCCGTTGGCAACAAAAGGCTTATACACGGCCTCGGTTGCAGAGTAGACAAACTTGACCGAGTCTGGAACGCCAATCTGCCATGTTCGCCTACTGAGCAGCGAATGCGGGTGATCCATTCGAACAAGATCGAACCTGTTTCCGAACCCTCTCGTCGCCCATCACGTCATTCAGCCAGCCCATCTCAGGGAAGCAATCGTAGACATCCTGGATATTGCACTGCGCACGTCAGCTCGCAACAAGCCTCGTAATCGAATGAAATCCCGCTCACAAACTGCGTCGCGTGGTACGGATTCCGCCCGACGTACCCCGCGCTCCACAACCGATCGAGCAGCTCATCGCACAATATATTCGCCGAGTGCCTGTTCTCCGGTGTTGGCTGCTCGTACGCCAGCTGGACCGCGTCCGCACATGTAGGCATGAGTAAGATGGCGAGCTCCCGCCCGGTGCTGTTGATGATGGGATTGTCGTGGTAATTGCCTTGAAGCCACCACCTGCCGCGATGTTCAACGTCAAAGGGGCGATATGGGCTGAGATGAGAGAGCACCACCTAGCGATGGTGAGGGGGTCGCTCCAGCCGTTTCCTATCATGACCTAAAAGTTGTTCGCGGTATGAACATTGTGCAGTGCGCGTGGACAATACACCCACGGCGTTTGGCATTTTCAGCAGACGCGAGGAGGACGGGTCTGCCTCGGCGGCAACATTCCGTGAGAAGATGACGTTCACAATGTTCGGAATGCTGTATGTTGGAAGTCCAAAGTGGCGCAGGAGTGGATCAGATATGCAGAGTCGAAGGATATACCGAGAAGCGCACTATGTTCCTCCGTAAGATGCAGATTCTATCATGAAGTCATTTCTGCTGGTCGTCAAGTATCTGATTTGTGACAACAGTTCAAAAACCACTCACTTGGCCAGCTCTGGGTATTCGCTACAACCAGCGCGGAAACATTATCAGAAGATGTACTGCAACATGTGCAAGTCGAGATACGAACGCCCAGAACGCTTGAAGAAAGTCGTCAACATCCCATGCGGCTCTCTCGCTGCTGTTCCGAAGGGAGCTCTGAACTCCGTAAGAGAACCCTGCCCCTACAGGCTGAATTGAACTCGTACTACAATTACCTTCCGCTATGCAAAACGACAAACTCACATGGTCGATGGCAAGAAGATTCACTTCGTCAATCCAGGAAAATTCTGCGGTAACGGCTGTCCCATTCCCGTCGTCTCCCAGAGCGAGGCGACAAGGCCTTTGTAAGAAAGAGGTATAAGACAGCTGCTTAGAGGAATAGTGACTGCATTCTGACCCTGCACCGCTAAAGGCCATAAACATGCCCGAGCTTCCCGGACCGCCGCCGAACACGAGCACAACCGGCGCATTCGAGGGATCCTTGCGGGCCTCGAACAACCTAAGCACAGCCACGCATGGTCCAGCTACGCTCCGTGCAATGATGCGCGTTTGTGTTAGATGCTCACCACCAGAACAGGTGCTTGTCTTCTACTCCATCTGAGTTCGTGAAGTGTGCGTATCCAGAGGTAGACCTGTCCCCCTCTCTGGCACAATACAGGGATGTGTCTGGGTCAGACGTGACCTGCAAACGGGTGGCAAGATTGGGTTTGCCCGCCGGGTCTGTTGCAGGGCTGGCTGGCGCAGCGTTCAAGTTCTTACTGGAAAACAAGCGCTGCACGCCAGGGTCAAGTCCGAACGAGACCACGAGGGGAGCGAATGCCAGTAGAGCGGGTAGACATAAGACTGAGAACATTCTCGAGGCCCGCATATACTTGGCGAGAACCCTCTATTTAAGTGGTGATCCAGCGCGCCCGAAGGATACCCACGAGTCCCGCGGTCCATTTGATTTGCGCGATAGAGCTATTTAGTATATTGGACAAGGTGTAGCGGCGCACGCGACATCCCGGGGATATCAACCCGGATGTGAACTGCAAGGGACTGAGCATGCATGAGTAAGTAGGGCGATGGATCTCAGGAGTAACCTCGCGTGCATAACATAAAGCCAGGAAGCGCTCCGAGAAAATCGGAAATGGCGCGTGACGTCAAAATCATCATGATGGCCGCCAAAGTCCGAACGTTCGAAGCCCACCCTTAACTTTCAGAGCTACCGCCTGGACTGCACCGCTCCGAGTGAACCCGTCGGCTGCAGATGCTGAGGCACTCGTAATGAATCCGCGATATCCAAGAGTCGAGACCGAAATCACCATTATAAGTTGCATTTCGACACTGAATGTTTGGCAACTGCACGGCGATGGACTCTCGCCGATTGTACGCGTCATTTGAATGGATTCAAATTACGATGCGGGATACTGTCAGGACCTGTATCAAGGATGCTCTTGGTATTACGCCATCTCCGATACGGCCCCTTACTCATCTCGAGTGATGACCGAGGCTATAGCCACAACGGTACGCTGCCAGTATATAAAGTACTGCTCTCGAACACACTCAAATCACAACAGCCCATTGACCTCTTGACGCACAATCAGTTAGTATCCCCATCAGCAGCACATGGCTACTCCCCGGACGACTATCTTGCTCATCGGAGCTACTGGTGCGTCTTCGCGGCACTCCTACTTTCACTCATAACGTATTGGAGGCAGGTTACATCGGAGGGAGCGTGCTCGCACACCTCCTTGCGCATTCCAATGCCAAAAGTTTCGACATTACGGCCCTGATCCGCTCGGAGGAGAAGGCGAAGAAACTAGAGCAATTCGGCGTCAAGGCGGTTATTGGTTCATATGGCGAAGTTGATAAGCTGGAATCCCTAGCTGAACAATCTCAAGTCGTGTTCTCTTGCGTGAGTCTTAAACTACATTTTTCAGCTCATCTTTGAATTGCTGATCTTAGCTGATCGTTTCTCTGTCGTTTAACTCAGGCCGACGCCGATAACCTTGCGGCAATCGATGCAATACTGCGCGGTCTCAAAAGGAGACACGCATCAGCAGGGATCCCACCTATCCTAATCCATACTGTCCGTGCACTGTATGCTGACTTGTTTAAACATGTGCTGAATTCACCTTTTTCATCCTCGATAGTCAGGAACCGGTCCGTTGTGACTTTCGTGCAATGTCTTCTCCATCAAGCTAACTCATAAGTGCCGCAGGTGAACTTGCCGAGCTGGCCAACGGGATGTACGCAACAGAGACAATCTACTCCGATCTGAACGTAGAACAAATCAAAGCCATCTCGCCCGCCGCCCTCCACCGGAACGTTGACCTCGCTGTAGTCAAGGCGGACCAAGAGGGTGCGTCTATACCGACAATGCTGTCGCTATCATTCGTCGACCTCGCTTAAACATTGCACAGGCTATGCGCGCACATACATCGTCCTGCCATCCACCGTCTATGGCGTGGCAGACAACGCGCTCGTAAAAGCTGGCGTTGCGAATTCGCTTTCGCAGCAGATTCCCGATATCATTCGTGCCTCCATCGGCAGGAGCCAAGGTGGCATGGTCGGCGAGGGCAAGGCCATCTGGCCCAACGTGCACATCGATGATGGTACTTCATCTCCTCCCAGTCACGACGGACGTATCCTGTTAACATATCCTTTGCAGTGGCGGAGTTGTATGTGACGGTGTTCAACGCGGCCCTCAACAACCCGGAGGGCACCGGCCACGGCTGGGGAGGCTTCTACTTCGGCGAGAACGGTGAGCATACGTGGTACGATATCAGCAAGGCGGTTAGCGTGGCAATGGTCGAGCTCGGCATTGGCGGGATTGATGAACCCACGACGTTCACCAAGGAGGAACTGATCAAGTTCTGGCATGACGAGGTACGTCCTCACTTCCGAGCGCATAGGTCGGGTTGCTAGACTGTTGCGTGCTCCAGCTGGTTGGGAACTACAGCGGCTCCACGGCGCGCTGCAGGGCGGACCGTGGCCGGGCTATCGGGTGGAAGCCGAGCTACACTACTGCGGATATGATTGCGAGCATCAAGCCGGAGGTTGGGTTGCTCTGGAAGAAGGCCCAGCAGGAAGGGGGCGTGAAGTTGAGGGTTCCGGAGGTGGTCGCCGCCATGCGCGCACAAAACGCAGAGTGAGGAAAAGACAAGTTTGATCTTGATTCTATAGCCCATTCTTTCATCCCTACATTTCTGTGTACATCATAGCAGCCCAGCAACGCAGCAGCAGTGGTAATCATCACAACGCGTTGATGTTTGCCTGAATCAAATCTGTTACTTCCTCCGCAGCTCCCCATGAGTTCTGGTAGCCTGCAGGTCTACATTGCCCAACCTAAGGTCAGCACGAAGTTCACGAACAACATCTCTTCGACATACCCAAAACCATACGCATGGACAACCATGACACGTCCTGCCGCCGCGCTCTCCGGCGCAGGCAGCAACTCGCTCTGCAGAGGCGTGTCCACCCACTCCACCTCCACGCGCGGGCCACCCCTGCGTGCCGGGCGCAGCCCGACGTTGTGGCTCAGCACCTGCGTCTCCTTGCTCGCCAGCACTGGCGCGAGCGCAGCGCAGCGCGCGAGGATCCCGCGCGCGGTCGCGGCGTCCATGGAGGTGTCCCAGTTGCCCGGCTGGAAGGTGCCGCCGAGGAGGACGTTCCCCGCAGGGGACGGGCGCGGGATCATGTGCGTCGCCTCGCCGTTGGGCGAGGGGCTGTCTGCGCGGTGCGGGCCGGTTAGCACGGGGCGGGCACGGCACCTAGAGCAGCCGCGCACCTAGGGGGAAGGAGACGAACTCCGTGACGGCGGGCGCGTGGACGATGACCGTCTGCCCGCGGATCGGGAAGACGGCGGCGTCCTCCACGCCGACGAGCGACCTCGCGCCTGCAGCCGCACGTCAGCCACGCACACGCACACGAGAAGCGGCGCGGACGCTGACCTAGTCCTGTGGCGTTCACGAGAATCCCGCGCGGGCCGGCGAGCGCAGCGGCCTCGCCGAGGCTGAGCACGCGCCTGCGGACGAACTGCACGCCGCGCGCGGACAGCTCGGAGTGCAGCCAGGGGAGGTAGGCCTCCGGGTTGACGGAGACGGTCGTGAAGCGCACCCCGCCCTTTGCGCCGGCGGGGACTTCGCTCGCGTCCATCACGCGGAACTGCAGGGTTGGGAACCGTCAGACGGCGCAGACGATGATATGGGGCGTGTGCGACTGACATCTCTGACTAGATCCTTATACCACAGCTGATCGAGGCCGTCGGCCGTGTGGTAGTAGATCCTCGAGGGTAGGGACTGTGAGGATTTGCATGGCTTGATCAGCGATTGCGGTGGACTATCTGGGAATGCCCACCAAGACTAGTCCGGTAGGGATCATGTCCCACAGCTTGTTGCTGTACGCCAATACATGTCAGTGGGTGATATTTCCAACATGATCCATCATTGAAGGCTTCTTACAACGTGGCCGTCTCGCGTTTGTGCGTGCGTTCATCGAATCCACCAATGGGAGACCAGTTGGCTCCCTGTGCATGATTAGATCAACGAAGATCGGACGGTCACCAGCCACAGATCTTCAGCTCACAGCCCAAGGACTCGCAAACGCTTGTGAAGAGAGGTCGCCAGGCATATCGCGGGCGACGATCCTGACGTTGTAGGCATTCGGGAACTTTGTAGTCAAGACGTGCGCGATGGAGAGGCCAATTACGCCAGCACCCAGGATGACAACCTCGGTTTTCGTCGTCGAGTCGGCCATGGCTGTATGTTTGGCTTTGGCTGGATTAGAAACAGGACTCGATACGAAGCAGATCAACAGGAAGTGTTGACTCGACCGAGGTATAGATCAGAGGAACCTCAGAGGAACCTCCTAACCTCACGGTAGGGTCCTGGGGTCCACGTGATGGATCAAGGCAAGTAGACGCTCCTTGGCGGCACGATCTCCAAGTTGGTACTCCGATAAGCGACAGATGGGAATTGATCGTTTTCATCGAATCCCTTGTCCGAGCAAGTTAGGCTCTCTCATACTCTTCTAGAGGGCGGTGTCAATAGTACATGCTGTCTTTGTCATAACCTTGCCATGCTAAAAACTCTGCGACTGTCCCGGAGCTCAGACGTATGCCGTAGCTGAAGCGCTGACATTTGGAATGCAAGATGTTCCGGAGCCTGTGGTGTGCGAAAAAAGGGACAATGAACAATCGATGGGTATGTGAACGCATGCATTTGATCATCCCTGACGTATAGATAGCCCAGGAAGGAGAGTTGTCAGCCCACACATTATCATCCTTGACAACACAGGGCTTAGGATAGTAGTTATAGCCTCAATGCTGACAGCAGGACGTTCGCCCTGTAGTCGTCCTGGAATTTCAGTGACCTAGATGCTGTGGCAACGTGTCTTCAACGTGGTTTCCTAGTGTGGGGCAAAGTCCGTGGCGCTTGTTTCCTACCCGGTGCACTACTCGCCTGCATTGTTCGAATGGCGCTGAGAGACACTGATAGCCTAGTGCACCTACTACACACCTCCCCATTCTCTGGCAGGACACGTTCCCACAATGTGGTTTCCGGTCGGATAGCGACCGCCCTGCAGTATGGATATCTAGCATCTCACAGCCCAGCTCGAATCGCTCCCCTCCATCTTGCTACCCGTTTGCCGACCCGTCCTCCGATTTACCGATCTGGCATTGGTTGCATTCATAGAACTTGGCGATGGCCCCCGAGATCAAGTTCACTTCATACGGGATCCCCTACGTCGTCGAGTTCGCGGATGTCAATTTCCGATCTTGCTCCCCTGCCTCGCGCACGCACGCCGACACTCCCGCGCTGGGGAAAAAGTCCTTCCCGGTTTCGAACACGAGCACCTCGACGCTGCTGGGCACCATCGAATCTGCTGCGACCGCGTCCTCGGAAACGCTGGCGTATCCGGAGGGCGACGGAGGGGAGGGCCTCTTCATCCAATTCGCATCGCATCTGTCCCGCCCGCACCACAAGCTGTCTCACAGCCGTCTATTGCGCCTGAAACAGCGCATCGCGAAAGCCGTGTTGGCCGCTGGCATGGACGCTGCGCCGTCAACGAGGAGAGTTCATCCCATGGACACACCGCGCCTCTCGCGACTCTCCCGAGGAAGTATACAGTCGACCGCGACTGTGCCCGAGGATAATGGTGGCGCTCTGTTCACGGGGACGTATGGCCAGGTGATGGCGGCGCTTCATGCTGCGGGCTTGGTCACCACGCCATGCAAAGAGTCCGGCGTTGATGAAGGTATGCTGTCACATATGCGATCGCGTGCTCCATGCTTATAATCTGTACTCGATCAAGCGACTCGCTTAGGTGCTCTCTTTGTCGCGAGACATACTCCTCTCGGAACGGTCGAAATGACCAAACTGACTCTATGGGCATGAGCCTCCAGTCAACGTAACAGCAATCTACTCCAAGTACGGCTGCCGCTCAGCCCCTCTTAGCCAGATAGCTCATCTTGATGATGGTGCCCACACAGACGATATCGTTATGTGAACGCATATATATTCTACCAACGCCTTCATTACCTTGCAAGAGGATCCCACCCGGTGGCGCGATTCTACTAGCTTCCGCTCCAGGCCGTTAATAGCCGCAGAAGCGAGCCCTCGCTCGATGTGCACGTGGTTAAGCACACCGGAGGCACATGTTGTGCCTATCGTGCGGCGTGTGGCTGGGGCGTTGCGGGGTATGTTGCACGTACGCTGTTGCTTGGCGACATCTTGTCTCAGCAGCGTGCATGACGCGGCGCTGACGTGCAGCAGCTCTTATATAGGTGGCGCGCAAGACGCCGCCTGATGTGTATGGCTGACACGTAGGCCGGCCTACGCAGCGCAGCCAGCGCACTTTATGCGGACATCGGACCCGTACCATCAGCGGCATAGATATAGCTCGTCTTCTGAGATCAATAACAGACCACCGGGACGCCTGGTTGCCACCCCGTTTGATTGCTAATTTTCTCTCGCGTACACCGTCGCTTCTCTCGACTGCTCGGAAAAGTTATGCATGCGCAGAGCTGGGATTTGACACGGCTGGTTTCGGGCCAACTCGGGCACTCACGGCGTGACGACTGGGTGTGGATTACGAATAATCTTCGGCGTTGTCGTGGCATGAATGCGACAGATACACTCCAGCTGTTCTCTTCCAAGCTATTCGCTTTTACAGGTGCACTGCAGTGGAGTCCAAATGCACCCCTGATCGCGATCGCGATCTGCAGGACGATGTTCCGATCTATAGCATTGCAAAACATTGCATTGCAGGACTTGCATTGCAGGACATAGCAGTCGATTTCCAAACAGCAAGCGCCCCCTATAATCCATAATTCATAATCCATAATCCATGAGATCTTGAAAACTTGCAGTTGTACGTACTGCGCGGCAGAGGTCACGGATCAAACTCTTCTCGACGGGTCCCGTCAAAACGGAGCAAATCGCCGAGGCAAGGAGGAAAATCGAGATTGGGATCTAGACCGCCACATGAGAGGGGCCGCCAAAGCTTCCGCATCCGCTGTTTTTATGCTTAGGGACGGCCCTCTTTATGCGCTGAGTTCTTCCACAGGTCATAGCGTTTTTCTCTCTCTTGGCGGCCGCAATGGCCGGCCAGGATCTCCATCTCGGTGACACGCTGGGTTGCACTTTCATCGGAGTACTATTCGCGCTGCTGTGAGTGCAGCACCAGGTCGAGCGATTATCTGCACCGGCGGTTAAAGCTGACAATACTCCCCGACCAGCCTTTACGGCTGCTCTTGCGCTCAGACGTTATATTACTACCAGGAGTATCCGAAGGATACGCTGTTCGTGAAAGGTCTGGTGAGCCGTGCTCCAACTGTCCCAGGAGAGAACGGTGTTTAGCGTTTTGTTGTACAGGTATTTATTCTATGGTGCGTGGGCGCATTGGCGTATGGTTGTTCATCCATCCATCATAATTGTCTCAGGCTGCTGGATACTTCAAGGACATCGATGGACGTCGCGGTAAGAGCTCGAACATGCCGCGTCAGAGAATTCGACTAAAGGAGTCGCTGGTAGTTCCTCTGGGTTTGGACAGTCACGAGTCATGGAGATGTCACCGGTCTGGCACGCCTTTCAAAGTGCGTAGTGAAACGCTTGCACTGAATGTTGCTGATCCGTCGCTTCCACAGTACTTTTACGGTGCGTCCAGCATGAACCCCTCATCAGCATGCTCAGCGCTGAGATGGTTCCTGAAGGCAGAATTCTTTCTAGCCGTACGTCCAAGTTTGCCCTTACCTGAGTAGAACCTAACTGAGGACGTCCAGTCACTGACGGTCTTTATCGTACAATGGTTCGTCACCTTCCCTTTCCATGTGTCACGAACATGTCAACTGATGCGACACGACAGCTATTTCATCCACACTATCTGGACTTGTAAGTCCATCAACATAGCTAACTTAGTAACCTAAGGACGGCTAACAATATCTGGTCGATGACTGCAGTGCTAGAAGAGAGATGGTTCCAGATCCCACTAACGTTCCTCATGGTGAGATCGCTTGTCATGTGACATAAGGTGTATATGTATCTAACGGCATTCGAAAGGTAATATTGTCTGCTGTCTCATTTGGTACGTCTTCGTGTGTTTGTCATTCGCCGCTTTGCTGACAATCAGTTTCAGTTGGCGGAGTCGGTTCGTAGTCTCCATGCTTACGTTCATTTTGTGGATTCCAATAACTCTGATCCGTTTTGCCAGTCACCGTATACCGGATGTAAGTCAATTATTCCAATGTCCACCGCTAGCTAGCTCACGAAACCTAGCACTTTGAACACAGTCGCCACAGTTGCAGTCGTGGATGCCACAGTGAGCCAGGATCGCTACGTGGCTGGCATGGTACTGACGCAGTTTATGAAGATCCCTGCGTCCATACAAACAGTTACTGCATTTGTCGCGGACATGTACATCACGCTTTCGCTCTGCTGCATTCTGTGGGGGCAGAGAACCGGGTTTCAGCGGTGCGTCCGAAATCTCGCCGGGACGTTCCTAATTTTGAATATCATACAGGACAGAGACGCTTCTTCATACACTCACGATCTATGCAATCCATCGGGGTATCTTCACTGGGTCAGTCACAGTTCAGTCAATGTCACATAGATCCTAATAGCATGCGGCGAACAGTCTGATCCAACTGGCTCATTTTACGACTGTGAGTATATGCCAATATCGCGGGGTACATCGCTGATATGACATCCGTCGTTAGTACATCAGCACCATTCACACTGACACGTTGTACTGGATGCTGTGGCACATTCCCGGGAGCAAAAGTGAGTGATATTCAGGTCTTATACAGAGCGTAGCTGCTAATGGAGATCGTTCTCTAGTATACGTTAACTCGCTTCTTGCCGTGTACGATCATACCATTCGCATACGTTGATTTGTGTTCTCACATACGATGCCAGGCTTAACGTCCGCCATCACCTCCGCGAAGCCATCTATCCTGACCAAACCGACATCTCGGTCGACGCGTTCCCTCTCGACACGGTTCAGACAGGAAACGTGACAGTTCAATCACGGTATGTCATTCCTGGTGTCCCCGTCCACACCGGCTCTGGATGGAGCGCTGACGGACCACCAGAAAATCGCGAGGCGGATCGCGGGCGAACGCTTCGCACACGCATATCACATTCACGAGGTCAGTGATCCGGGACGATGATCGAGAAGACCCAGAGCCGGGACCAGACGAAGACCTCAGTAGGAAGCTTTCGTCATTGTAGACCGCGACTCTGCAATATAGCTCCACTCTTTACACAATGCTGCTTTTATATGATGGGGGCATCAGAGGTCAAGCCCCGCAGAAAATTGTCTCGCCGTTGGCGTTCATGAGATAGTGCGGTTCGAGGCGTCGGCTCACACAATGATTGAGGATACTGGTTAAGTCATGTGTGCGGTCATAGATTGGGTGTTATTCCGATCGTTACATCCCAACCGGCTGCGATAAAGCAGCACCTTTCATAACGCCACATCCTGTAGCACAGCAGAATACGATTCAACTAATGGTCAGGCTTCATGACACGAACGCTTGTGTACGCGGGATTAGAACATTCCTTGCGCCTTTTTCACAGACTACGTCTTGGGCAAGTCCCGAATTGCCAGCTATCCCAGTCCGTGGGCTTGACAAAGTATGCTGGGTCACAATCACCCTGTCGATGAAAGAACTCCTTTCACCACGACAATATCACAATAAACTTCGTTCAATACTTCTTCAGTGGCTGTAATGATTGTCGGAACACAATGTTGTACTGTTGTAGATACAATGGAACAAAAAGCGTGAACCCGACCCGGATTGAACGGATGACCTTGAGGAACCAAGTAAAGACATAAACTGGAATCTCACGCGCTACCACTGTGCCACGGGTTCTCACCGATCAATGAATTTCTTAAATATACAGATTTACTACTCCGGCTCACCGGGTAGCAGCCTCCACTAACCTTGAGCTTGAGGTACTGCTCTGTCGCCGCTATTACATCAACTGTCACTCAACAAAAGGATAGGCTCTTGCACTTTAAAGCTTCTGCTTCTGGCGCTGTTGCTCTTGAGCTTGAGGCTCAGATTTCTCGACTCACCTCCGCACATGGGCCGCTACTTATGCCAGGACTCCGATCATTGCAATGAGCGCTTTCAATATATTTCTCATCCTATGTATCCCGAGGGCTATCTGAAAGTTCAGGTACCTGACTGATCTGACGATGTTACTCAATCTTTAGCTACAGAAATGACTTGTTGGATGAGGTCGTGCAGCATCTTCGCTAATACCGATAGTTTACGAAAAGTCACGCTACAGTCGGCTTTACGCCCCGCGCAAGGAACCAATCCGTCTTGACGTCGTAGAGGATGGCGGATGCGGCAAAGCCCATCTCGAAATCCACCAACCCAGCGCCTTCGAAGGTCTTGCGCATAGTATCTTCATGAAAACCTCCCTTATGCGCCACAATATCTCTCAGCTCAGGCTGGGAGAACGCAGCGGCATAGTTGGAGTTCTGATATAGATCAGAGACTAACAACGATCCTCCGGGTTTAAGGAAGAAGGTCAACATGCGCGTAACCTCCTCGATGGACGTCATGTGGTGGTATGCAGAGGCGCACTGATTTGTATCAGCCATTTTTACAGGAGTGGAGGAGCGTATACTAAGACGTACCACCACAACATCAAACCTCCGTCCTTCCAACTCTTCTTCGTTGCCCTTTAGCTCGGCAACGATGCCTCGCATCTTCTCTGGACCGAGTTCCAGCTTTGTGGCTCGAGCATTATACTTTTCCACCATGGCATCGCTGATATCGACCCCTAGAACCGAGTGGACGCGCGGAGCAATGTGTTCCGAAATGAGCCCTGTGTTTGCGCGTCCAGGTCTCTCCCAAAGCCGGCTCTCATGTTAAGTGGACAACATACCAGTCCCGCATGCAAAGTCCAATACTGTAGTATTCTCATTGAGCAAGGCTGGGTATACCTTGTTGATGGCCGCCACTTGATTCGTCGTCATCTCTATGGCTCCAGGTGTGTTGTCATACTCGCCCGCCTGCACGTCGAAGTGCGCCTTGTTAGCAGCGGCGTGGCTGTGTGCATGATGGTGAGGGTGGTCGTGGTGCTCTTGGTGTGCCATGCTGCTGGGTGTCGTGAATCCTGTACATCAGGGCTTGTGCACGTAGCTCTTATATATCGAATCGACTACAACGAACTGCGCAAAGCTGACAACCGTTTTTGATTTGCTTGACAGCTGGCCGGGTGCAGTGACTATTGAGGTTCTCTCCACAACCCATGATTCGGAATTGGTAGGTGTGTGGCTGACTCACACATCAACGACAATACAATGACGGTACCGACGTATGTGATGGGTATCACCGGTCTGCGAACCAAGCAGTGCATTGGGCATCGATGCATCATGCAATCAGTGCACGCGGGGTCACTCTGAGATCTGAGACTGATGTGGTCCTCATCTCACGAAGGCTGAAGCGCTGGGTGTTGCCTCCGTTGTACGTGCTACGGTGCGAATTGTTGTCAGCTAACTTGTATCACACTGGACCTTGATTAGGAGCTTCGTACGACAGTTGTAGTATCGTTATTGACTGGATTCGCAGAGGAGCAGGTTGGTGGCAGTGAGACGGCACACGGAACACCCGAATGAACTATCGAGGTTCAAACGTTCAAGGGGCGATGAACGCATGTCTGAGGCAGGCTGAATGGGTGCGTCTCCGTAGGAAGGGGGCGGTGGACCTGCTGCAGCTGGCAGACGGGGGTACATTGCAGAGTCGTGGAATTTCTGCAGCAATTCAGTATCGTACATGACCTTGCAGGGCGCCTTTTGATACACAATACATGATTTGTTATTTTCGAGTGGAAGAGGCTCGAAATCGGCATACGCCAAGGGTTTTCGAAAACGCTGTAAAGTAGATTTTGTATGAGACAAGTGAAAACCCCCAAATGAGGTTGTTGATCGTCCGAACGATCAACAACATGTGCTGCAAGTGCAGCTCAAGGTCATTGACACGCTACTCGTCGGCATGCCTCATCTCGGATACGGCGTTGGTGTCTCCTCTGGCCCCACCTGCGCTCCTATCCCGATCGTGTCTTGTAGCAAGTCTGCCCCCATCATCCTGACATCTGCATTGCGCTGCTGCAGCATGCGCAGCCGCTGTGCAGGAGGGACACCAAATAGAGTCTCTTCTTCTTGCTCGCCAGCGCTGGTGTAGTGTGGTTCATCGAATGAGTCATCATCAAAGCCGTCATCGTCTCCCGCAGGCATGCCCCTTGCAAATGGATGCACGGGCTGCATGCTCGCGGTAGTGTCCCCATCCGCGTTGTCTGCCACAAACGAGTCGGAGCTGCTGTCGTCGTCGTCGTACGACGCGCGCTCGCTCGCAAGCAGGAACGCTGCGGACGGGTTCGCCGTGTTGTGTGCCTCGTTGTCTAGTGAGTCCTCCGAGTTGAACGAGTCGTCCATGTTGTCGTCGTTCAGGTCCGGCGGCTCCAGGTCCTCGTCCCGTACGTGGCGCAGATCATACTTGTGCTGCAGTTCCTCGAACGACTCGGGCGCCCGAGGCGGATTGGACGGAGGAGGCACTGGTCTTCGTGTGAAAGGCCGAGAGATGGACGCTGAGGATGCCAAGGCTGGCGGTGAGCGAGCGCTATTTGTACGAGTGCTAGTAGTTGAGGTGGTCTCTCCGGATTCGGGTATGTTCAAGCCAACTCTGCGCATCATGCTCTCTAAGGTCGAATCAGCTACGCTTGCACTTTGTTCAGGGCCTTGTGATTCTCGATGGTAACGAGATAATGAGGGCGGTGTAGGCATCGCGCTTGTTGCGCTAGATTCTCCACTTGCTATACCGGTCTTACCGACTACAGCTCGAGCGCCCCCAAACACACCACGCTTTTCCACATCGATGATGTCCTGCAGAATACGCTCGGCGGCTTCTTTCTTCGGAGTCTTCCCGAGCTTCGGGAGACGCGCATAGTCCATAGTGATTGGGGGTGACATCCCAAAGTTTATGTCGAACGAGTCATCGTTTGTGGGTGTAGTGGGTCGTTTCGGTGCCGAGGGACCTGCCGCAAGATCCAGTGTAGACGTCGGTGTAGGTCCTGGGGTATAGCCTTTCCGTGGAGTCAACATGGACGGATCTGTGAGATCTACGACACCCTGCCAGTCGTCCGGTTTGGTCCCTGGCGGTAGGTACGGGTTCTTCTTCTTCGATATTGGTGTTCTCGCCTTGACTTTCAATGGCGATGTGCCCAGCTTCCGGGGACTCAGTACGGACCGGTCTGAGTAGTTTGCATTGCGCCGCAGGACATCGTGCAGGAGGGGCTTGGCTGGCATCATAGCTTTACCCTTGCCCTTGTCGTCTATAGGAGACTGAGGTTCTTCTCGTGGCGGAGGATGGATTTGACGCTGCGTGGTATCTTCCGACTGGTCGTACTTTGCTGATTGGTAGGCAGTGATGGAGATCTCATCGTCCTGATTGAGGCTTTGTATCTCCCTATCCAGTCGCATTAATGGAGATTCCAACGACGCGTGCCAGGGTGGTGTCTTGTCCAGATTTTGGCTAGTGAAGCTGCTGTCCTGGTACATGGAACGTTGGCGCGAAGTAGTAGCGGGAGTAGACGAGATCAGAGTCTGGGGCATGAACGAGACCTCCGACGAAGTCTCGTCGGGATTGAAAGAGTGACGAAAACGTGTGGGAGTCGTTTCAGCTTGTGACGCGTCGTATGTAGATCGCGACGCGTTCCCTTGCTCTGCATCTGGAACGGAGCTGGGCTCTTGTTCCTCCTGCTCCTGCTCCGAGTCGTACTCATCATACGTAGGAACCCGAATCTGAGCGGCTTGCTCGAAGAATGTAGTCCAAAACTGTAGTTCAGCTTGATACCGCACGCCTACACACGAGGGAAGAAAGGTACGCACCCTTGCTGCTTCCCGCACAGGCTCTGTCCCCACTGCATATCGCTTTACAGCAGGCAATATCCGGTTCGCCATAATATGTTGCATCTTGGAAAAGTTCGCATCAATATTCTGGTAAACATGTCAGCATACAGGCCTGCGTCTATGGAGATATAGTAGGACCTGCAGCTTGATGGTGATGAGCTGCTCGATCTGCTCGATCTGGTCATTCACTGGCGCCGTCGAATCGAGACCGGGCACGACAATGTCGTTCGGATCAGCTGTAGGCTCCCATCGTTGCGTCTTTGGGTCGATACTTGGCAGCGTCGGTGCCATAGTGAAGGACGTAGTAGAAGCAGGCAAAGACGGACGCGCCTACAGACGGGTGCGCGTCGCGAGTCACTCTTCTCGTGACACATGGCGTTACCCCGAGCGCTTGACCGACTGTCTTTGTGGCGCATTGACGATAGATATCGATCATTACGGTCGACTTGCTTGAACATATGCGTACTTTCTGCTATCTTTCGTCTTACTGAATAGAGTGGCGTACTCCTGGGAGGATTCTGTCTCTGCTCGACATGCGACGCCGGCTAGCTAGGTCACATTGTCTTGTCTTTGGGAGGCCGCGACATGACAAGATGTCATACAGCAGCGCTCGCTCTTAATGAATCACAGTTACAGCTATCAGCGTTGCGCACTAAGCCGCATCCAGCCTGTGCAGTCGTGGAGGCCTTGGACGTCCGAAGGGAGCTAACGTTCTACGAGCGCACAAGTTAACTGTCCTTGCCGCGCGCCATCAAACCACTATCGTCGTTCTCTCCCATCAAGAGAAAATTTCACATATACCACTCAATTGCAGTATCCGTAATCCTCCGGGCTGCGCACGGCTAGGTGAACGACCTCTTCCATTCATCGGGGACTATAGGCGTATCAAATGCGCTCCTCGAATTCGATGATATCTGTCTATCGGCAATTTCCAGCTGTCTGCGACGCGGGATAGTACATTCTCCGACAGGTCGGATAATTGCGTCGCGGGATTCCTCCATATAATCTCGCAAGAATGCTCGTGGCAGACAGATCGCGAATAAATCTGGCGGAACACGCTCATATAATACATTTACAGATTTGATCCAGTGATCTCGATGAACCGCATGCAAAGTCTTAGCGAGATCAGCAGCCAACAAGGACCCCTGCCGCCCAAATTGTTTCTTGATTTTCAATCTATAACTCAAGTCATCACAAACCCGACACCGACAGCGCTGATTTCAGTCAGAGATATCATGTCGAGTACACCGTAATTCATTGCAAGTGTCAAAAAGGACAGGAAACCATGCTCGCACATGGTCTCAGACGAGACCACCACCTCTTAGTACCACGCCTGTCCATCTGCACATTCCACGGTTCTGGCTCATTCTTGGTTTCAAATATCACCTCCTGGGGAAAACACGCAACCCCCCTGCTACGTACGGCCGATCGGAGCCAGTGGCCATATGTCACAAGTCTCATTGAAAGCAGGCGCGCCGCGACCCGGCATTTCTGGCGGAAATAGCGGCAGGCCAATGGCAAACGGACTTAAGACTTGGCACACCGAATGATCTAAAGCCGCTGTACTAAACTGTCAAGAGACAACTGAAACTCCATCATTCCCTGGATGCGCTCGAGGAAATGGGAGCTATAGATTCATTTGAAACGGTTACAAACCTTTCACTGGACTGGCTTTTCTTCATTTGGAGGCCGTCCAATTGCCACCTACCTTCAGCGGACGGAACGCTAACTCACAGTTCAATGCAGACGCACCTTCTGTTCAACATTGCGTTGCGGGACTTAGGCGACCCGATGTCATTCCAGCGCCTTGCGCCACCCTCTAGTGGCACCCGCTCACTAGCGTCGCCACAATTTGACACATGCAGATCGCACTCCTGAGCTCAATGCGCCCTGAATCTGGAAGCACCGTCGGCGCCCGCGCCCACGCTCAGGGTCGACAAGCTATTCTGTGCTGGGCTCATGGGCGTATCTATCGTGCTAATGTCCTTCGCAGAGCGGGTGGCCATGATTTACGCTCACTCTGGCCGCGCTGATACCGGCGACATGCCTACGACTGCTCGCTGCCAGTGGTGTCTTGCGCGCTTTGCACCAGTGGGGTCGCCCGGTTTCTAGTGATCTAGAATCCATCCTCGTAGCAGATATTCGCGCCGGGTCAACATCCATTACGGCTCCAGACGGTGAATATGGCGCCATCGGGCACTGTAGGGACGTGCAACCCGGACTGCTCGCATCTCCAATTCCGTATGCGACCGATCTGACACCAGCGATCATCGTTCATTAAGACGTCACTCCGTCTTGCTCCGTGAAGAAATACCTTTTACATACGGCCTGCGATGCTTGCTGCGACAAGCATGACCCTCACCGACCGGACGTGACAAAGCGAAGGTGGCTCAGGTTAGCGTCCGGGGTTCGCGCGGACACTACGATCTAATACAAAATGCTTCTCCGCCGCTGGTCTCGGAGCTCAGATCAGCCCCTCATACGAAGTTCCGTAGCTCCCGGACAAGCTGCTAAGGCTAAGCAAGGGCTCAGCTTCTTTGCATCGGAGGTTAACGCAGCCTCTTTCTTCTGGCGCCCCTTCGTTTGGCGCCCTGCGCCCTGCAAGCGTGCTTGGGTACATCATCAGCTACATGGCGCTTTCTGCTGAGCTCACGATCTCGCGGGTGGGGATCTGCGGTCCCTGTCAGCGGCGTCTGGGCCGGCAAGCAGACTGAAGGCCAGCGTGGCACAGGAGGGAACGGGACGACCAATCCGCGCTGCATCCTGATACGATCATGCTGTGCCTGCTCGGAATCCGCTGCTCCTGGCGCTCGGCGGCGCCCGCCAATTGCGGAGGTTTTGACGGATATTGCATGGCTCGCGGGCAACGCCCAATATGTGTCTGTCTCAGCAACCTTTGTCGTAACGGACCCGCGAAGGAAACGGCCGCGCAAGCCGGGCATGATGCATGACATGACGCTTGATGCCGTGGACGAGTGGTCTTCTAGTGTTAACGCGCGCAGGCGGTGAGTCAGATAGCACAGGATCCTTCCGTGGTTCTGCCGCTGGCGAGGACATTGATTTGGCAACTCTTCTGGAATATTTGCGCCGCGACCTCTCCTGGTCAGGTACACGGGCGCTGGCAGACGTGGGACCCAGGTAGGAGAGGAAGCCACGGGCGCGGCCGCTCGAGGAAACCGAGTCTACCGCCCACGTCTCTCCATGCGCAGTATTTACATACATCTCACACATCGAGTGTTTGATCGGTGCCTGTCCACCGCTGTGATTTGATCGCGTCGTCTAGGATGCGCGTATGACACAATGGCGAGATGGTGAGGTGGCCCTCGGCGACGAGGCCGAGCGGCATTGATAGACCATGCTGGTTACAGGTGCGTCAGCGAACAGGCCCCGCGCTGGCCTGGCCGGGGGAAGCTTGTATTCCGTGCCGTTCACGGGGACACCGGCAGTTCCCTGCACTCGTCTTCGTCTTCGCGGCAATGCCCACGCTGGGCGCAGTCGAAGACGAGATGGAAGGTTCAGCAGGGGCGTCGTTGTCGTTGCATGTGCATGTGGAACCAGACCCTACGACCACAGTGGGTATATCTCGATTACCTATAGTGCAGAGGGATGGTGGCTGCGCCGAGGAGCATGCGGTCGGCTCCGTGCACGGTGCTCGTCTGCATTTTTCGGTGGCGAGCTCGGTGTCTCACGCGGCGGGCGGGCACACGATGTGGAATGGGATGCGACCGTGCGGGCGCTGGGAGCCGCGTGCGCGGGGGCAGTGCGATTCGTCGTTCCCCGCTACGCCTTGAGATTCTGTGCGGAAGGTGCCCATCGCGCTAAGCAATTGCGCGAGAGCTGTGTGCCGGGACGTGCGAGGCAGCCTCCCGCAGCCGTGCGCTGTAGAATATTGAGACGAGCACGCGGGACGATGCGCTGCGCCGCGGAACTGATGGGCGCCATACGCGGACATACTGTGGCGATCTCCATTCGCGGAAAGTGGCGGATGCCAGATCTCTGTCTGCGCTGTGTGCACCTGCCAGTGCCCGAGGGCGTTGTACTCGCTCGAGCATGCTCCTTCTCTCTCTCCCTCTCCCACCGCACCCAGCACAGTGTCTGCCAGCGCGCACATCCCCATCGCGCCTCCTCTGTCCCCCGACGCCCCGGAGCTGTGCTGCACCGATCCTAGCACGATCCTAGGCGCGCCATACACTCCCGGATCATTACCTTGTCCTCCCGGGTGGTGCTCCCACCCCGCGAGCTGCGTCCGGGTGCACGGGCCTGCCGTGCCTCCTCGGCTTCTCCCCGGAATCCAGCTCCAGCTTCCTGTTCTCGAAAGGTGCGTATTCGTATTCTCACACTACTTTCTCCGTGAGCGCGCTCGACGCTAACGCCCGTTTGGGATCCCGTCCAATTTGGCTATAGTTCTATCGTCTGTATTTCGCGCATCTCCTCCTTCCGTGTCCTGGCCTGCCTGTGCCGCATCTATGGCCAACCGTCGACCACAAGTCGCCCCCACTGCGGGCCGCCGCGAGTCCATTGACCCCCTGGAGCGTGCCATACGACCACCTGCGAATGAGTCGCCAGAGGAACGCGAGCGCAGACTCCGCGCAGAGGAAGAGGCGAGGAGGATAAGCCATACCATCGACCGAATGCTTAGAGAGGACGATAAGGAACGCCGCAGGAAGAAGGTCGTCAAGATACTGCTACTCGGCCAGAGCGAGAGCGGCAAGAGTACGACTCTTAAGCGTGAGTGCTCTTATATTATTTGTGTGGCAGGGGAACGGGCAGTATCGGGCTGGGCACTGCTGCCGTAATTGAACGGCTCTATCCCCATTTCCTCCATCCCGTTGCGCGTCAGAAGAAGCAAATACAGCCTCAGACTCTCTGTGAGATGCGGCAATCTCAAGGACACCCTTCTCCGTATTCGTATGAACCCTCAGAGCTATGCAGACGACACAAACTTTAATTCCTGTACGATTGGTTTTTTGAGATCGACGCCGCTGTCATGATAGGTTCCACGAACTGGCTGCCACTCTCTGGGTTTTCTACCTGGTTTCCACCGTTCTGTTTCAACGGTTTTCAACCAGTCGTCATTGTCGGGATGAGCGCTGTTTTCTTTATCATCCCGTATGTCAGACACATCGCCCACTTCCATCAAAGGTGACGCAAGCACAGCCATGGTCACTCCCATATTGCCTCACGTCACTTCTTTAATTCGCCGTTGCTGATTTTGTGAGCCTACAGAGTTCCAGCTGTTGCATACTCCCGCTGCATTCCATGCCGAGCGACTGGCTTGGAGATTTGTGATTTACCTCAACCTCGTGCGCTCTATCCGCCGGTCAGTTTCGCCCGACCTCAGCACCGTGAAAATGAGTCTAAACTGACCTATAACCCGGTTTTGATTTATAGAATTTTGGAGGCCATCGCGCCCGAACCTGACACCAACGGGCTTGACGAGCTCGACGACATCGACTCCAATGAGACTGCGACAATTGTCATCATCGGAAATGGGCGTTTTTCATCCTCAGTCCCTGGTTACGAGAACTACTGCCGCCGTCTTGCGCCGCTTTTCGAGCTGGAACAAAGGCTCATGAGACAACTCACCGACCCCGAAGAACCCGACGAGCTGGAAGCCACCCACCTCCCCTCCTCTTCAAGCTCCCACCAACACAGACATCCTCCCAAGGCCGAAGGCTACGGCTCGTTCACACCCATGGACCGTGCCCCAGCCGTGAGCATGAGCGACCCAACGCGGAGGTCACCGCGGATCACGATCCCCCCGGGCATGAGCTCGTCGCCGACGTCGCCCGTAACGACATCGCCGGCTGCCGAGCCCACGGTGTCCACGCGGAAGAACTGGCGCAAGGCGTTCGCGCTGGGGCGCAACCAGAGCCCGAAGAACGCGCACTCGGGCGAGCTGCACGGCTGGTGGGAGGACCCGCACGACCCCGTGCACGTCCTGAACCGCTGCGCGCCGACGATGAGCGAGCTCTGGCGCGACCCGCGGGTGCGCCAACGCCTCGCGGAGAAGCGGATACGCCTCGAGGAGAGCAGCGGGTTGTGAGTGCTTCTCTGCTGCGTTTTCGTGCGCTTCGTCCGTGGATATCGGCGATGCGTGGATATCGGATGATGGGACGCTAATGCGCCTCTGTAGCTTCCTCGACGAGATCGATCGCGTTACAGCCAAGATGTACTTCCCGAAGGACGGTGAGTACACAACCCTCCGTGGTTCCCGCACGCGACTGAGCCGCCGCCGCACATACAGAGGACGTACTCAGGGCGCGGCTAAAGACGAATGGGGTGATCGAGCATGTGTTTAGTCTCCCGAAGAACAATGAGTACCGTGGCGTCGAGTGGCGGATTTATGATGTGGGCGGCGCGCGGTCGCAACGGCATGCGTGGGCCCCGTACTTCGAGGATGGTGCGTCCGCGGTTCGCGCTGATTTTATCTATTGCTACGCAGGGCTGTGGATGGTTGCTGACGAGATTGTCCGTAGTGAACGCAATAATTTTCCTCGCGCCTATCAGCGCGTTTGATCAGACGTTGGCAGAGGTAGATACTCGGTGGCGTTCGTGGGGCCGTGGAGACTGATCATTACATGTTGCTCCAGGATCCGACGGTCAATCGCTTGGAAGACTCGCTTATGCTGTGGACATCGGTCGTATCGAACAAGTTGCTCGCGCAGGTCAACATCATTCTATTCCTGAACAAGTGTGACTTGCTTAAGGTACGTCAATGTTCTCGTAACGACGGAGTTGCGGTTGCTAAGATCTAACCGTACTGTGAACTGTAGCGAAAACTTGAAAGCGGAGTGAGACTCAGCCACCACATGATCTCGTACAACGACCGCCCGAACGACTACGAGTCGATAGCAAACTGTCTGTCCTCAGTGCCACTACCCGCTTTGGCACGCCGCTGACCTAGCGATGAAACGATCAGACTTCCGACGCAAGTTCGGGTGGGTGCATCATTCATATACGCCGAACAAAGCCAGAGAATGTTATGGTACGTGCTTGCTGATCGGGCTTTATCCTGCTTAGCTAACGAGGCATTTTCTTAGTACATTTCACTTCTGTCACGGATACCATGCGAACGCATGTAATCATCACCAACGGTCAGTCTTTTCATTATTCTCACACAAGGCTTTCCTGACCTCCCTTCGCAGTGCGAGATATCATTCTTACCGGAAACCTGAAGTCTTCGTCTCTCATGTAAGGTCTGTGAATACGTTATCTGCTCCATTGGGTGCGTTTTTCGAAGTAAACACAACTTTCTCATTGACCCTGACGTTGGTTCCTGGAAGAACATCATATATTGTTACATATTGTGTAATGGCGGAATTGTCCTGGCTATTGTTTGTTCTCAATCTTTGCCCTTGCTGCCATCTAGCTCTATCTCAAATACTTGCTGCGCACATACCCGCCGTATATAAAATAAAGCTGTGTATCAAAAGTAATTCGCCTGTACAAACTTGCTCGTAGCCGTACTCATACGTCTTCGTTCCGTGTAATCATACATCCCGCTTTGGAATCTTCTAAAATGGCACGGTCAATTCAGCGGAGTGAGCCTCGGCCCGAGCCCACAAAGTTTACGAAGGCGAGAACTGGCGGTTTCAGCCAGTCTCACATCCCGCAACTGCCTATGGGAGCGACAGTCTCTCCGACCGTCGAAGCCTCAGAGGCGTGCTAACGCGTGTCACGGGACCGCATTGATCTGGCGATCGCGCAAGCCAGGTTGACCCGGACCCATGCAGACCGCCATAAGGTGTGCAGCCCGAGCCAGCCGTCTCCCCGCTCTTCGAGCAAGCCGTTCTCCTCTCCAGATCCTCCCCCGGGTAGCGCCGACTACATCAAGGTTGAATTTGACAATCAATCGAAGCATGTCTCTCTCGTTCGTGTCCACTACCGGTGAGAATGATCGCATGATGATGGGACGCGTGCGATGGCCGCTCATCTGAGGACATGTGGCTAAGATGCGCCCGCCGCGGTTGGCCCGTACAACCAGGGTGTCAAAGTCGGCGACCTTCTTTTCGTGTCCGGGTCCCTCGGGATCAACCCTGCGACTGGGAAGATGGTCAGTGTTCACACGAACTGTTCGGAGGCTCAGCATATTGATCGCAGAGGCGCGGAAGGTTGAGGGCGGCCTCGAGGCGCAGACAGAGCAGGCGCTGAAGAACATGAAGACGATCATCGAGGCCGGCGGCGGAAGCATCAGCAAGGTGGTCAAGACCACGGTGCGTGCTTCTGCCATATCCTATCTCTGTCTTGCGCTGATCCTTGGCTGTTGTCCTTGCGCGAACAGGTCTTCCTTGCCGACATGAACGACTTCCAGACCATGAACGGCATCTATGCAAAGTTCTTCGAGGGTCACAAGCCCGCTCGCTCGGCCGTGCAGGTCGCGCGCCTGCCTCTGGACGCGCGTTTCGAGATCGAGTGCATCGTAAGGTGAGCTACTTCTGCAGAGTGGTGAAATGCTCTGGACGTTGATTTGAGTCTCGCTGTAGTCTCGCATGAAGAATATAAGATGGGAAAGCTGTGATGGTTGATCGCGCTGATGCGCTGGGAGAAATATTGCTGGGTTGCATAGAGCCCATTGTACTTGTCGCTTCATGTGTATTGGCCAGTATTGACATGAGTATCTTCATGAGTATATGCGAAGAGTTTCAGGTCTGTTTTTCGTCGCGGCATGCAGTACCACCAGGGTTAGGGTTCAGGAAGTAGAGACGCGACGCGCGTTCGGCGCTTGAGCGCGATCAAGCGCGGCGCGTGCGTAACTGTTTAGCTCTCACTTCCATCGCCATCCTCTCGCTCTTCGTACAATATGTTCTTGACACGCTCAGAGTATGGTAAGGCCATGATGCTTGTGCTCGAACTGGGAAACTTACGAGCACTGCGCAACGTCAGACCGAGGTGTGAACACCTTCTCTCCTGAAGGTCGTCTGTTTCAAGGTGAGCGGAGTGTTTCTTGAACGTGTTCATACGCTGAATACTCGTTTCACAGTCGAATACGCAATCGAAGCCATCAAGGTGTGCACATATTTAACACGATGGTCCCGTCGAGTGACAGTCAATTTCCATGACTAGCTTGGTTCAACAACCGTCGGCGTGAAGACACACGAAGGCGTCGTCCTCGGTGTCGAGAAGCGCGTCCAGTCCCCATTGCTCGAGTCCTCTTCAATTGAGAAGATTATGGAGATCGACACGCATCTCGGCTGCGCGATGTCGGGTCTCACCGCGGACGCACGCACGATGATCGACCACGCACGCGTGACGTCGCAGAACCACGCGTTCGTATACGACGAGCGCATCAAGGTCGAGAGTGTCACGCAAGCCGTGTGTGACCTCGCACTGCGGTTCGGAGAGAGTGTGCACGATGAGGACGCGATGATGAGTCGGCCGTTTGGTGTTGCGCTGCTGATTGGCGGGATTGACGAGCTGGGGCCTCAGCTGTGAGTACAATCGAGTATCGCTCGGGGTACAGTTGCATTGTGGCTCACGTTAATTGAGATACCACACCGACCCATCCGGAACATTTGTGCGGTACGAAGCGAAGGCGATTGGTTCAGGATCTGAGGCGGCACAGAGCGAGCTGCAAGACAAGTGGCATAGCGTGCGTGTTGCAATATTCTATTACGCATGCTTGGAGGCATTGATTCTTTTGCATACAGTCGATGTCACTGCAGGAGGCCCAACTGCTGACGTTACGGGTACTGAAGCAGGTGATGGAGGAGAAGCTAGACCACCACAACGTTCAGCTTGCTCAGGTATGTCAACTCATCCCGTATTATCTCCAAACCACTGGGTTAACGTACCCTGTACACCGTAGATCACGCCAGAGAAGGGTTTCGAGATTCTGGACGAAGTTAGGCTAAAAGTGATAATTGACGCTATGTAACAACATGGACCATCGTAGTCTATTTTTGTATGCTTTCATTCTGAGCCGGAAATGCGCTGACATATCAAGGAGATTATTATCTGGAAAGAATCCGGATAGCAGGTGACACACGTAAACATTCATTCGCGGATGAGAAAACGGCATGCTTCTGGAGGAACTTACTGCACTGTGGCTGTAAATTTGGTTCTTACATCGTTAATAGCTTTACAGAGGGGCCTGTCTCGGTTTTAGGTTTCCAAAAAGCTCTCGATGCTGTTCAACAACATGTGGCGGCGGGCAGGTAATCAAGTCCTGGTGCTTTCTGTGACAGAGTTCCTGACGCCCCTCAGTGAGACCATGCGGGTATATGTGAAGACGGGCTGCCGCCTCGCCGTCGGGGGAGACGCATTGAATTGAGTTCTCCATGTGACTGCATGAAGGAAGGAACCTTTGACGAACGCCACTCACCTGCTTCGTCGAGTCTGGAGTAGGCGTCCGAGCTGCTTGACACGAGACCTGAGGGTGTCCTAGCAGGCTTGGATGACCGGGATGCAAGGTGCTTCTTCTCCTGGACTGCACCTAGGTTGCCTGGACCGAGGATGTTGGGTGATTGGCAGCTCCACTGACATGGAAGTATAAAGCTTCGCATCTATGAGACAGCATCCGCACGCGTTGAGATAGTGACTTGGTCCTGGTTGTGGCAGTATAGCTGGCTACAACATGGGCGTTCGTACTAACCGTAGAGCGATTCTATTCACTGGCTTCGTCGCGCTTGGTGAGGGTTGGCATTCACCAAAGTGAAGTGTAGCGCTGATTGCCCTTAGGAGGTGAAGCACAGATGCTATGAAATGCCCTGTAAGTGGCAGTTTTGTTTCACCGGGTTTTTCGGCGCTGACCCGCCCGTAGGCATCAAATTGACGTTTAGCTCTGTAGGGTTCATATTCGGGTATGACATGGGTGTGATCTCGGTGCAGCAATAATTTCATTTATCTAGTAACATGCTAACTGTTTGAAGGGATGTCTCATCATGTCGGATTTTGCTGCCCGGTTTGGGCAAACCGGATCTGATGGTGTGCCATACCTGTCCAGTTCAAGACAATCTATCATCACGTCTCTGTTATCTGCCGGGTAGGTAATTCATCTCAGCGATTTGACGTTTGCATTGAACACTGCCTCAAGGACAATCGTAGGATCTATTGCACAGGCCTTCACTTCAGACCGCTTTGGAAGAAGGGGATCGATTCTGATATGGTCTGCGGTCTTCACCGCTGGTGCTGTGATTCAGACGGCAACTATGCGCGCCATAGCACAAATCACCATTGGTCGGTTCATTTCAGGACTTGGAGTAGGAGCGCTGTCTGGTACAGGTCTATTTCTGATCGAGACTCTATCACTGACGAGGTGGTAAGCAATGGTGCCTCTGTATAACGGCGAAACCGCGCCGAAGGCTCTGCGTGGCGCGCTTGTCGTCATATACCAAGTGCAGATATTTACAGGGTACGTGTCACTTCTGGTGTCAGTGTCAGGGCTGCATTTAACGCAATCACCGCGTAGTATCTTCACGGCTGATGTCATTGAACTTGGAACGCGCACCATCGACGGCTCTGCGTCTTGGCGTATTCCGATTGGCCTGCAGATCGTGTGGGGCCTCGTCCTTTTATCAGGCATCTTCTTCCTCCCAGAATCTCCGTGAGTCTCCGCATGAGAGTTTCCTGTGCTAGCACGCCGTATGACCTTCTATCCCGGTCCGCGTAGTCGACACTTGCTCGGCATTGGCAAGGAAGCAGAGGCGCAAGCTGTTGTGGCAGAGCTAAACGGCGTTTCGGAAGACGATATCGTCGTGCACGAGATCATAGAAGAACTTGATTTCGCGATACGGGCAGAAAATGAGGGCGGAAAGGTGTCGTGGGCGGAGTGCTTCTCCACGAGGAACATGCTGTGGAAGCGGACGATTAACGGCATGGTACTACAGTTTGTGCAGCAATTGAATGGGCAAAACTTTTACTGTGCGTATTCATGTCTCTCAGAGTGTGAACACAGCTAACGTGTACTGCCCATAGTCTACTATGGTGATACATTCTTTCAGGTGGGCGCATAATCGGTTGTGAAACATGCACATCTCAGTGAACACTACGTTATCAGAGTGCCGGGACACAGTACGTTTCTCCAGATCTCCGACTACTTCTGTACCGTTGACATTCGGAGCAGGTTGTCGCCATATGTTATACAGACTATCCTGGGCGCCGTAGCTATCTCAGGAGCGCTTCCAGCCCTTTATCTGATCGATACCTGGGGGCGTCGAAGGGTACGGCCATTGTACAGCATGCGGAAACCCCAGCTGACACTGCCCCTCGCAGTCATTGCTCGCGGGTGCTTTAATGCAAGCTACATGTGCCGTTATCGCCGCATTAGTAGGACACTTCTTGCTCTCACCGAACAATAGCCACTCTACGCTGCGTAATCGACAGGGTGGTGATGTGCTCATCGCTTTCGCCATCATGCACGTTTTTGCACAGGGTCTGACGTGGGGGCCCACACCTTGGTAAGCTGGCATTCAGAGCGGCCCGGCAGGTATTCACAACCTGCTTCTGCAGGGTGTACCTTGCAGAGAGTTTCCCGTTGAGGGTTAGGCCCAAGTGCATCGCTCTGGGCACTGCGACCAGTATGTGCACCACAACCTCTGATGGTACCTTGCTGAGATCATCCGCACAGATTGGGTCTGGAACTTCCTCCTGAGTTTCTTCTCCCCACGCATCACAGCAAGGATCGGCCCCTTGATATTACTGATCTTCTGCGGCATGCTCCTTTTCGGCTTTGTTTATGTATATCTCTTCATACCGGAAACATTGGGCCTCACATTGGAGCAGGTAGGTCATCTTTTTTCATATGAGGCCCTTCTCGCTCAACACTAGGATGGCAGGTAGATGAGTTGTATCGCTCTGGGGTCAAACCATGGAATTCGATGGGGTGGCGGCCCGGCATGGAGCACACAAATGCCGAGGTTGAATCTGCGAAGGTTAAGGAGCTGGCCGAAGATGACCTGAAGTGTGCAGAATAGATATGCACATATCTGAATGGTATCCTCTCTTGAGTGTACCCGGAGGGACGATGCCTTACCAGATCTGACAAGTTGGTGAAGTAATCAGTGTCCAACAGATAGCTTCAGGATGTGGTTGGTGAGACAATCACCTTACTAATTTGTGTGGAGCGGCTGTGTCGCCAAGCAGGTTGTTGAAGTCATAATGTCGTGGTAAGCTTCCTTCTGTTGCAAGCGCTCTTAAGCAGTACTCAGATCGTAACATGTATTATGACGTTGACAGATAGGCACCGAAATATTGAATACAGCCCTTGCTGATGGCTCCGAAATGTCGAGTTACTACGATCTGTATTGAATCGAGGTTGAACAGTAGAAGCAGCTTGAGTATCGGGCAAGCGTTTCTTGAACTAATCCGCCAATACCTCAGGCCTCAATGGTCAGCATCCACTCATTCTCTATCTCGCCTGCATCTCTGGTCCTGTTCCCCCAGCGAGGAAATGGCCGTCCGTCGGATGCCTCATGTGACTGACAGACTCCAAGCACCATCCGTTCGCCTTCTTGCCGAGACTGCGTATCAACACTCTGCGCCACGAGACCGTCGCGCTACTTCTACTCAGATTCTATACCGGAAATAGTATGCTTCTCGCTCCCACGTCGAGGCGTGCATGACCTGGGGCTGCACTGGCCACTAAGCATGTCGCGGAGAAGCTGGGCCGGCATACGTTTGAGTTAAGGACTCCGCCAGATGAGTATATAAGCAGACGGCCTATAGATTGACTTTGGATAGCCTCGTTTGTCTGATTACAGGCTTGGAAGCAAGATGACAGTTCCCACAAATCATAGGGCAATTCTGCTCGCGGGTTTCATTGCTTTTGGTTAGTTTCTACCAAATCAGATCACATAAGCTCACGAGCTAGATTTCTTCAATAGGGGGTAAGTGCACATCGTCTGCCTGCTATCGCAGTGGTGAGTTGCAATCCCCTACTTCCATCGATAGTAACTGAGCAGTCGCTTCCAGAATCAATGACCGTATTTAGGTTTCATCTTCGGCTATGATATGGGTGTCATCTCAGTATGCAGAGGATTTACATACTCTAGAATTTTCCATTAATCATAAGACCTCTAGGGATGTCTTATAATGTCGGATTTCGCTGCTCGTTTCGGACAAGTCGACGTCAATGGCACCCCGTATTTGTCCAGCTCGAGACAATCGATGATTACATCACTACTGTCGGTTGGGTACGTTCTCTTACGGTCAAGCACTCTCAGCTTCTTTAATTTATGATCGAAAGAACGATCGTTGGTGCGATCGCGCAGGCATTCACCTCTGACCGGTTTGGGCGGCGAGGATCCATCCTCATCTGGTCTGCCGTCTTTACCATCGGAACCGTGATCCAAACAGCGACCGTTCATGCGATCGCACAGATCACCTTCGGTCGTTTTGTTTCGGGACTGGGTGTCGGTGCACTGTCTGGTTTGTTCTACTCTCGCCTATAATATGGCCAAGTGCTCATGGCCTATCAACAGCAATCGTACCACTATATAATGGTGAAACCGCGCCCAAGGCATTACGCGGCGCCCTCATCGTCATATACCAAGTGCAGATATTCATGGGGTCCGTGCCATCCTAGATTGGTCCTGCATTGCATTATGTAATTAATGATGTTTGCAGTATATTTATAGCCGATATCATTGAGCTTGGCACGCACAACATCAGCGGACCAGCGTCATGGCGCATTCCAATCGGCCTGCAGATGCTATGGGGGCTCATCCTTCTCTCAGGAATTTTTTTCCTGCCAGAATCACCGTGCGTATCTGGTAGTCGGATCCAAGATCTCATCTGACGACGCATGTTATCTCATCAGGCGACACCTACTGGGCACTGGAAGAGAAACTCAGGCGTTGGCGGTCGTTGCAGAATTGAACAGTGTCCCAGAAGATGATCCAATCGTGCGAGAAATTATAGAAGAGCTAGAAGTTGCGATCAGGGCCGAGAATGAAGGAGGAAAAGTTACATGGATGGAATGTTTCTCGCAAAGGAACATGCTGTGGAAGAGGACGATCAATGGAATGATGCTGCAGTTCATCCAGCAGCTCAATGGGCAGAACTTCTACTGTGAGACCCCAAATCTAACGCGCTGCACAGCCGCTGATATATGCCAAAATATCAGTCTACTATGGCGATACCTTCTTCCAGGTGAGTATGCTTCATCTCATCGGCCCCAGGGGAGGTTTGCTCAAGCATTCACGACACATGTAGGCTGCAGGAACTCAGTACGTTACTGATCAGATACTCTGTCCGCGCCCCTGACATCGGGTAGATTGTCTCCGTATGTCATACAATCTATTTTGGGAGGTATCTCTGTAGCAGGTGTGATCCCCGCCTTGTACTTGATTGATGCATGGGGCCGCAGAAGGGCAAGTACCCATTTACTTTGGCTCATAAGCTGCGCTGATCGCGTTTCTATTTCATGGCAGTCTCTTCTCGTGGGTGCCCTTTTGGAAGCCACGTGTGCTATCATCGCTGGCCTTGTTGGCCATTTCTTGCTCGCTCCCTCCGGAACACCCAGCAATATGTTGACGTTACGCAACCGACAAGGCGGCGATGTTCTCATCGCATTTGCGATCATTCATGTTTTCACATATGGGCTATTCTGGGGAGCGACACCCTGGTGGGTTTGGCGCGTTGTCGAAGTTTTCCAACCTAATAGCTGCTCCGTCTTTAGGGTGTATCTAGCAGAGAGCTTCCCCCTCAGAGTTCGACCGAAGTGCATTGCGTTAGGCAGTGCATCAAGTGAGTTGTTCCGCGTCAGCTTCACCACTCTCTCTGAAGCCGTGTTCTGTGAAGACTGGGTCTGGAACTTCCTCTTGAGCTTCTTTTCGCCACGAATCTCAGCACGGATTGGGCCATTAATTCTGCTCATCTTCTTCGGCATGCTACTGTTTGGATTCGTATACGTCTACCTCTTTATCCCAGAGACTGTTGGCCTTAGTTTGGAAGAGGTGAGTTTCTCGCGATTGCCCATGGATTATATACTAATCACTCATAAGGTGGACGAGCTTTATCGGTCGGGAGTCAAGCCATGGAACTCCGTAGGATGGCAACCGAGTCAAAAGCATGGTCACGATCATGACATTTCGACTGAGTTGGTAGATGTGCGGGAGAAAGACTCGGAAGATGGAAGCGAGAAATAAACATTGAGCATCTGCGTCCTTACTCAGATACTGGCAAATGGCAGAATCCCCGCAATGCACGTAAGATTCTGCAGCTGTTGACGTGCATCTATCAATGCCAACGTTTTCTCTACATGCAAGCAGTCATTGCTGTCGCTGTAGCCTCATTTTTTGCCAAGTTTGAGGCAATATGAATTGACTACTGAGGCGGAGGAGACGAGATATCCTCACTGTACATGTGGAAAGTTAACGGGAAACTAACGCGTTCCGTCACATGCACGTGCAACCGTGATTGGGCAAATACAAATCAGCGCGAAGCCAGCGACTTGCCACGTCCCGCTACCCTGACATCTGGAGCTCGAGGCTTGTCCTAAGAAGTAGAAGGCACCAACAAGTAGGTACATCTCAGGCCTTGAGAGGAAGATACCGAGCATCAGCATCCTACAGTCTCGCTGCAGCTGCGAGATGGTATTGTTCAGGGGCTGGCCAGTAGCCCGCCCTCTTTGTCTTTGACTTGATTGCGGCTCGCTCGGATTACAGTTGGCCTCTTACTCTGGCTTCAGCTACTCACTTCGTCACTCTGTGCAACTGATGGCTGTGAGTTTGTAGCGTCACTTCCCTCATGGACCTCATGGACCACACTGTAATTATGGCTTCCCCGTCAGGATTAAAGTCTGTCTCACTGTAGCAGAGATAACCCAGGATATCTGCAAATCCGTATGCCAGCCGAGACAACAATCCACCGTAGATGCCCTTCATCAGATTTCCCATCTGTGGCATACGATTGGTGAGGAATTACTGTGGATAAATCTAAACCTCTCTGGCTTGCAGCCTTAGTCGAGTGCATGCCCGCAGACCTGTTGGAGGAATCCGTTCGGAGCGTACCGACAGGTGATGAGGACGCAAGCCTCAAGCGACAGAAACGTCTGGTACGTGTTACTTTCTATGGTGACTGATATTGTGCGATCTACACCGTATCTACGAGCGCTTCGTACGCATCTCAGGACCATCGAAGACGAGGTCTTGATGTTTATGCGCGATGTTGAACCATCACTTCATCGCTTCATCGAACACCACTGTTAGGAATGGATTGGCTTCTGATTTCTCCACTTTGGACCACAGTTAATCTCTCAGGTTATCTGTCACCATCGATGACAGGGATCCCTCTGGATTCTCCGGAATTGAATAGCTAGGCGCACGGACTTGAAGCTTGGAGGATCTCCACATTGCCGCGGTATCGGTTTCAAATCCTCGAAAATCAATGCGGTGCTATGGGCCTCCTTGTTTTTGGATGGATAATCTTCGGACGATCATGGCAATTGCTTTCCCAGCAAATTATCAAGTTCTGTCCACGCTGCCTGCCATGACGGCACTGTGAGCTTCACCGATCTTAGACGCTGCTATGTGCAATAAGTTGGGCATACAGGCGACTTCCTGTCCTGCACTCGATGAATTACACATCCATTTTCTGCATCTCGACTCGCACGCATTCGTGATTATCACCCTGTTGCAATCTACCAGACTGAACTCGTTTGAGTTGCATACTAAGGAGGAACCCCCTGCAGACCTGCTTCACACATCTTTCAAACGGCGTGTAACTCCTGATGTAATCGCAAATTTATCAGCCCTGTGATGAATCTCCGTACAAGTCCGATGATCACCGCCGCTGGATAATGGTTGCATCATCAGAGCCGAAACTCTCAAGCCTTGATCGGAGCTGCGCAACTTACAGAGCTTGCATTACTTCGTCTTTCCTAGACATCGACGACGCGCCTCATCGAGCACATTGCAGTGGCGTATCCGCAATCAAATTTTCTTAGTCTGCCCTGCGAAACGAAGAGCCAAGCATGACTCGTTGCATTCATAGCTATGGCCCTGCCTTCGCAAGGACGGGCACCGTTGGAAGAGTAGAACAAGGCCAGCAAGAATCCAATGCCTTCCCTGGAGTACTACTCGTACAATCTCTCAGCGCACGCAGCTCGCATCCGGATCTAACGATCCACTATGGTGTGGCATGAAGATGGCACAGGCAGACGGATTCCTTTGAGAGCCACGGGTCCTCTATCGGAAGGTGTGGCGTGTTGTCGGAATGTACTAATAGAATGATGACTAGGGCAGCAGACAAGGACAGGCACTTTAGACATGGCGACTCGAAGCTGCTTGAACGAAGGCCGGAGCCAAGTAGTAACCCGTATATTCTCCTATTATAGGCATGCTGCTAACTGATCAGGCCTTCAGCATCAGGCTCGGGATGTACATCAATGCGCGGTGCGTCCCTCTTGCTGTACCAAGGCATTTGCATTTTCGTTGATACCCCGCTGTCACTGACTCAGAAGTCCTGGATATGCTACAATCTGCGTGATATTGAAGTGTTGGGCAGCCGTGACCTTGTGCTGTTCACGATTGCCATTGCCATAATACTGCGTGCAGCAATATCCGCTCTTGTCGCATGATAAACTGATTGCGCATGAGTCCTGAAATGTGTACAGCTTGATTATCCCCTCCGTGAGACTTCCAATCGCTACGAGATAAGAGAATACCGCATATCAGTTCGTTCTAGCTAGCCAGTGCAAGCATATCTGTCATTCGTCTACGTGTGTTAATCCACTGCAACAACACGTCCGAGGGGGCCCCGCTCAAGAGCAGTAGTGCCCACTTTCTTGTAGACGATGTACAGAAAGTCAACATTCTAAATTTGTGACCGCTGCCACTTCGTGATTGAGTACTGAGTACTGAGTACTGAGTGATAGAGGTCCGAGTACTGAAGCTGAAGTCTTGATCGCTTGGTGGCGTCACTACAACGGTCGCGGCGACTTCAAGCTTCAAGCTTCACTTCAGGGTCACCTAAGACCTTCATCTTGACATCTCTATCTGCAGCATAACCTCGGCTAGCCTACAATATCAATATCTGCTTCAATGGAGTTGTCATCACAGGATTTACATTCTATCCTAGAGTTCACGACCACCCTTGCTCGATCCGCTGGCGACCTGATCCTCGAAGGATCTCAGGCAATCCGGTCTTCCGGGAACGTTGACGAGAAGAAGAACTCGGTGGACCTTGTTACGGAATATGATGTGAAAGTAGAGGAGCTAGTGAAGAGAGAGTTGAGCAGCAAGTATCCGACGTTCAAGTTGTGAGTAGTATGTTACTCTATCGGAATCACCACTGTGTCGACGCGGATGGGAGCAAGAGCGGTTCAATGTCCATATAGCCGGCCTTTGATATCAGGAATGGTATAGGGCTCACCAGGCGACTGAAACAGCATTGGAGAGGAGTCATATGCAGCGGGATCCAGGCCGCCTCTGACGGACGAACCGACGTTCTGTGTTGACCCCATTGGTGAGCCGCTATGTAACTTTGTGGTGGACCTCGAACATCGAATAATATGCGTGGCGTGCTGCAGATGGTACCACCAACTTTGTCCACGGTTTTCCTCACGTCTGTATCTCTCTTGGCTTGATCTACAAAAGGATCCCCGTACTCGGCGTCATCTACAACCCCTTCCTCGAGCAGCTTTACACGGGGGTCAAGGGTCAAGGTGCCTATCTCACCCAAGGAAAACGCGACCCAGTCAAGCTCCCTCTAGCGAAGCCGCGTCCGCTGCCATCTCTCTCGCAGGCACTCATCGGTACTGTCGACTTCAGATACCAGCAATGACTCAGTTTCATATCATCTGCCTTCAGGTATCGAGTGGGGTTCAGACCGCTCTCAGGACATAATACGCGCCAAGGGCGACTCCTTCAAAAGGCTGGCCGGGAACCCCAACGATGGCGTACAAGGAGGCCGGATGGCCCATTCCTTGCGTTCTCTGGGCAGCGCTGCGTTGAACTTCTCGATGGTGGCTCAAGGAGGAATGGATATTTACTGGTGCGGAAATCCCGATGCTTGCTTTCTTCTTCCGCGGAGCTCCTCACTGTGTCTTACTGTGTCTTACTGTGTCTCTCTAGGGAGATCGGGTGTTGGTAAGTCGCCAGGCGGCTTACGATCTTGCCTGATTCTTTGACCGGCAAATTCAGGCCTTGGGATATCTGCGCCGGTTCAATCATCGCACAGGAAGCAGGCTGCTTTGTAACTGGCTCGCACTCGTACCCACTGAACAACGAAGTTACCGAGGAGGTTCTGACGGGACGGAAGCATTTCGTCATTAGGGCGATTGGCGATACCGAGGTTCGTCCCCACCTGACTTCCTGCATTCTTCGATCGACGTTTGCTGACTATGCTTATCGCCTCTCTCGCTCGTGTGGTGTCTGGCATCCAGACTGAGAAAGGTGTTGACGCTCAGAAGCGGCTGATTAGAGAGTTTTATGAGACCGTAGAAGATGTGGAAGCTCACTGAAGTCTAGACCAAAGTACAAATTGCGACGGGATGTGTAAAGGTCAAGGTCACCTTCCATTTATGCCGAGACAAGGCACTCCTAGTACGCTGGCGTGAGAGCCTCGTTTTCGCAAGGTCCTTGGAAGCATGACGGCTTCCACCCGGGTGGCGGAGCGTGACGCCGCAATACAAGACGATAGCGCCGCAATTACAAGACATAGTGTGTTGTCTGGTGAAGAACCCGTTCATTTCACATCTATGATTCGGATCAATTCTGATGACTGATTGACATGAGGCGTCCAAGCCACTCCTCTACTGTTGAGGCTCGGACGTGAAAATCCAGAAACGTGTTGATTGGCTCCTGCTGCGCCCACCAGCTGAGTCGTCCGCCCGCGCGGACTTTCCACTGGAAGACTCACGCAGCGCTTCTGGGCGATCTCTAACCGGCACGCTGCACTTCTTGAGCCTGTTCATGTCAGTCCCACGAGATGCCCTTCACAAGTCATTCCGTCTCGGGCGACATCTGTAATGTATCACGACTAAGTCCGACCGCTCTTAAACTCAGGTGATGAGGCTGGCGTAGCCCTCGGTGTACCCACGTAGTTAGCTACAACGACATGGACGGTTCTGTGCAACTTCTATACGCCTGGGCTGCCGCCGCCATTATTTACGTCTTATATTGGAGAACACATCCGGTGAGGAGGGAATGTGCGCATAGTAAACGTGATAATGACTTTTAGGACGAGCCAGCTGTACTCGATTCCGACCATTGGTCCCTCGGCACCACTGCTTTCCTACCTGGGTGCATGGCGCTACTTCCGGGAGGCGCGAGAGATACTTCAGGAAGGCTATAGCAAAGTGAGCCAGGTTTTTTGTGTCTGAGCGGACATTTCGCCGACAGTCGGCTTGCTGGTGCGGATAGTACAAGGTATTCAAGGTCGCATTGTTAGAACAGTGGCTTGTGGTAGTCAGTGGCTCCGCAATGAATGAGGAGTTACGCAAGATTCCAGATTCCCATGTGTCTTTCATGTTAGCTGCAGACGAGGTACGCTATCCGTATAGCATTCGAGAATGAGTGTTGAACTTCTTCAAGTTCCTTCATACAAAACTCACAATCGCACCTGATGTAAACACTCATCCTATACACATCGGCGTCATTCGTGGACCGTTAACACGCAATTTGGGTTTGCTATTCGCCGACGTTGTAGACGAAATCAAG
Organism: Wolfiporia cocos; assembly: GCA_029448655.1. NCBI lineage: Eukaryota > Fungi > Basidiomycota > Agaricomycetes > Polyporales > Phaeolaceae > Wolfiporia > Wolfiporia cocos. The sequence goes on from JACCLO010000002.1 coordinate 1,220,665, forward strand.
GTCGCCTTCCCGGACGTAATCAGCCCGCAGGGTGATGGTGAGCCGTACAAATGTCTCGATCATCAAATTTGTCATGCTCATTCGTCATAGATTGGATAGAGGTCCCTGTGCTAGCGACAATGGCCCAAGTGGTGTCGCGAGCGAGCAATCGCGTCTTTGTTGGTCTCCCGCTCTGTAGGTTGTCGTCCATGAAATACCCGCGGTAGTGACCTAAGGACAGTAACAGGCCGGAATGCTGACTACCTAGAGACTGTTGTCAATTTCGCCTTCGATGTTGCCAAAGGTAGAGACGTACTCAGCGTGGTTCCCGGTATGCTCAAAGGGTAAGAGTGCCTTCGTCATTTATTCGCTCTTTGTGTTGAACATGATGCTTCCTGACTGGATTACAGTCTTGTCGGCAAACTGCTCCCGTGGTCGAGAAGAGCTATTAAGCGCACAACGCATTATCTCGCTCCTACCATTCAGGAGCGTCTGCAAAAGCTACGTGAACTTGGCGAAGATTGGAATGACAAACCTGTTAGTGCCGTTGTACTAGCACGTTGATTTTCGTCCGGGAACCGACAAACTTTTAAGGATGACTATCTCATGTGGGTGATTGACGAAGCGAACAAAACCAGCAACGCTATCGATCTTGTCATTCAAGCTATTTTGGTCTCCAACTTTGCAGCAATTCATACGTCAAGCAATGTAGGCATGCTTATTCGATATTGCGCTCAGAGCTAACGCAAAATGTGCATGTAGAGTATCACACACGCGTTGTATCACCTTGCAGCGAACCCGGAATACATTCAACCGCTTCGCGAGGAGGTAGAGGCTGTGACAAAGGAATGTGGTTGGACGAAAACAGCAGTTGGGAAGATGTATAAGCTGGATAGCTTCATGAGGGAGTCGCAGCGGCTGAATGGGATTGTCGGGAGTGCGTATATTCTGCGTGCCAATCACATTCTGTTATGCACCTATTGACTATGCCCCTTCATTTCCTCTCGTACTCCAATAGTCTCGGTCATGCGCAAAGTTTTGCAAGATGTCACTCTTTCGGACGGTACTCTGATCCCGAAGGGCACGCTTGTCGCTGCTGCTGCCGCCGCGACACATGTCGATGAAGAGTACTATGATCATCCGGATAAGTTTGATCCCTTCCGATTCTCTGACAAGCGCTTGGAGGAGAGTGAACGCGTTCGACACCAGTACATCAACACATCTGCAGAGTTTGTGGCCTTTGGACATGGCAAACACGCATGGTGAGTCCTCAGTGCAGAGACGTCGCTCAGATTCTGAAGCAGTTCGTTCCCGCCAGCCCCGGGCGATTCTTTGCCGTGAATGAGCTGAAAGTCATGATGGCGTACATGGTTCTGAATTATGACATCAAGTTCAAGGACGGCGCCGGACGTCCTGATAACATCTGGATCTGGCACTCCGTCATTCCTGCTGATGTTAAGGTCATGTTCAGGAAGCGCCAGGTGGGCACTATGTAGTTGCCTTCGCTTGAATGTATTGTGTTCATGGACGCTATGGAAACAAATCTCGCCAGATGACCGAGTATCGCACGGAGAACGGGTCTTGGAATCCGTGCAAAGGGCGGTACTGAGCCGGCTCCTCGTTTCTGCGTATTCGTGATGATGTCTTATGCGTCTAGAAGCCAAATAGATGTTAGGAAGCTTGACTTCTGCTCAAGGTGATTATATTCGACGTAGTAGCATCGGGTCTGTCCGGATAATCAGCTTCCGAGATGTGAGAACATCATTGGCGAACGTGAGGGATTTATGGCAGTCAACCGCCGCCTTGGCCGCTGTCCTGGTTTATCGTCGATGTATACTTAAGGCGCAACAAATAGCTAAGGTATAGACCGGCACACGCATATCAATCACGCGAAGCTGATATCGTCATGAATAGTAGGGCATATATATTTAGAGGGTCCTATAGAGATGCACGCAAAGGCGCAGTCTTGTTTCCCAGAGCCAGTTATCATGTCTGATTCTACAAAAATCTTGGTGACTGTAGCTGGAATCGCCGTGGTGCTTTTCTTCTGTCGTTGGCGATTCAATCCGGTAGGCACGATGTAGCTCGATTAACCGAGCATTCACTGACGTCCGCTTCACGTCTAAGTTATACCCGATTCCTTCAATCGGTCCATCTTTCCCTATACTTTCTTACATTGCAGCATACCGCTATTTCTGGGATGCACGTAAAGTCCTTGAAGAAGGGTACAGCAAGGTTTGTCCGAATCGCTTTTATGGCATATCCCGTGATTTTGACAATCTGATAATAACGCTTGTGGACCATGTAGTACAAGGCATTCAAGGTAGCTATAACAGACCAGTGGGTAGTAGTGGTCAGCGGATCCGAGATGAATGAAGAATTGCGCAAAATCCCGGATAGCCACGTATCGTTTGTGGAGGCTGCTGAGGCGGTACGCATGGGTTCACAGACACGACGATACTCATGAACATTTGCTATCGTTAGTTCATTTCTACCAGGCATACGATCGCGCCTGATGTCAATACTCATCCGATACACCTTCCTGTGATACGCGGACCGCTCACACGAAATTTGGGCGTTGTATTTTTGGATGTCATCGACGAGATCTTTGCTGCATTCCCCGACGTGATCAAATTAGACGGCGATGGTATGTCCATGGTGTCCTCTAGCTCGGAGATGCTACCTAGAACGTGCTTCTATGTCGCCCATCATCTGACAGAATGGACGAGTGTTGCTCTGCTCCCTGCAATGGCTAAGGTCGTATCTCGCGCAAGCAACCGAGTTTTCGTTGGACTGCCTCTATGTGAGTAACGTCTCACTCACACCCAAATACTTCGTTACCGCTTTTATGAATCAATCTCGTTCATACAGGCAGAGACACTGGATACTTAAATACGGTTGTCGGCTTCTCATCCGATGTAGTCAAGGGCAGGGTCGTGCTCGGCTTCGTTCCTGGAATATTCAAAGGGTATATCGGAAGAATTGTACTGCACTAGCGATATAGCTCACAGTGAGTGCCCACAGCCTTATTGGACGTATGCTTCCATGGTCAAGACGAGCAATCCGACGAACAACTGACTACGTATTCTCAATCATCGAGGATCGTCAGGTAAAGCTCCGGAAGCTCGGGGACGACTGGAACGATAAGCCTGTGAGTCCGCTCGATCGGTTGACTTTGAAGTTATTGTTCATCTATGCGCATACCAGAACGATCTCCTGATGTGGCTCATTGAGGAAGCAGACAAATCTAAGCTGTCTGTCGACATAATCGTTCAGGGGCTTCTTTTGTCGAATTTTGCTGCGATTCATACATCAAGCAATGTAAGATGATTTTCGAGTCTTGACATGATTGCCTGCTGAGGTGTTTTCAGAGCATCACTCATGCGCTATATCATCTTGCAGCACATCCAGAATACATGCAACCCCTGCGCGAAGAGATTGAAGCTGTACTCAAAGAACATAGGTGGACTAAGATCTCTATCGGCAAGATGTGGAAGCTGGATAGCTTCATGCGAGAGTCGCAGAGGCTCAGTGGCATTACCGCACGTGAGTGCAACAGCGTTATTGCATGCTAGTGCCACTGTCGGCACGCACAAGATGTGGAGACTAACGCAACCTGAAAACAGTGTCTGTTATGCGCAAAATGCTGCGAGATTTTACGCTTTCCAACGGCACATGTCTGCCCAAGGGTACCGTTGTAGTCTCAGCCGCCTCTGCAACACACCACGATGAGAGGTACTATGAACATGCGGATGAGTTTGAGGGGTTCAGATTTTCCGACATGCGCACGGAAGAGAGCGAGCGCATTAGGCACCAATATGTCAGCACGTCTTCGGAGTATATTGTATTTGGACATGGAAGGCATGCTTGGTAAGTATACGAGTCGTCTGTACACGCTTTCCTCCCTTGACCTGGATCAATTTTGCAGCCCCGGCCGATTCTTTGCCGTCAACGAGCTTAAGATCATGATGGCATACATGATACTAAACTATGACGTGAAGTTCGAAGGAAACGGTGGCCGCCCAGAAGATGTATGGGTGTGGCACGCCGTCCGCCCGAACCCGAATGCTAGGGTGATGCTCCGGAAGCGGCAATGCGAGGCTATTTAGGACGGACGGACCTGGATTCGTGAGACGATGTCGTATCCACATTGCTGAGTGGCCCGGCTCTGACTGACACCAGAGGGCTGGTTTTGTTTGGATTTTTTCTTTCTGAAGACCTGAACATTTCGGCATGGTCAATGATGAACCGTATCGGACCTTGGCAGTTGCTTTGCAAGGCAGAGATGTTACATAACATTTCAACCCCAACTCGAATCTCCATATGTGTATACTGCCGTCGCGAAGATCAAAAATCATGTCGTTCGTCTATGCAACCCGCGCATTATGCACTTGCCCGATGATCGATTGATCAATGATCGCATTATGCAAATGCGAGCAAAGCCGCCTCAATTGTATCCACGATGGTCCTTCATACAGACACTCGCTTAACAATAGTTTAGTAGCACAGTGGATCATCATGATCATGACTTCCAACTCATTCGTGGCAATGGAAGGTCCTGGGCTGCAAGTCCCCGCGATGCGCGCAAACCAATGCAAAAGCACGACATCTTGAGTTCTACGTCCAAACGGGTGCTCAATAACGCACCCGAGTCGACATCAACGAAGCGGCGGCAGAAGCCTTCAAATTCACTGGCGTGTTGGATTCGTGTCACATGCCGTACCCGTGACGACTGCGCCTGCGAGAAGGTACGTGCCCGTCGGACAGTATGATATTCTTGATTGGAGGACAGCCAACACGAGCGCGGTTGCAGGCGAGATACTCAGTGTGACCCAGGGCGTGGCTTACTTACAACCAACGACCGTCTATCCGGAGCATCAGCTTCCACATTGTTGGCGAACGTGAGAAATTCACGCAAGCTAATCGTCGCTTGGTGAGTGACCCGTCATATATCGTCGAAGTATACTAGGTGCAGCAGATGCTGATTTGTACACGCATTTGTACAAGGGAAGCAGATATCGTCATGAGCAACAGGTCATACAGGGCCGCGAATACGTGCCATTCGATGCCGGCTCAGCAGGCGTCAGACTGCACTACTAAGCGGAGGGTGATATAGCCGTGGAAAATGGTATAAAGATACACGCACGGACACAGTCTCGTTTGCCGGAGTCATCTACGATGGCTGATTCTACGCAACTCTTGCTAACTGTAGCTAGCATTGCCGCAGTGTTCCTCTTCTGTCGTTGGAGGTTCAATCCGGTAAGCACGATATAGCTCAGTTGATGGGGCTTTCAGTAATGACTTGTTCGCCACTTAGCTATACCCTATTCCTTCTATCGGCCCTTCTTTCCCTATACTTTCTTACATTGCAGCATATCGTTTCTTTAGGAATGCGCGTGAAGTCCTCGAAGAAGGGTACAGCAAGGTTTGTTCAGTTCATCTCAATGGAAGACCTTGGGATGTTGTCAAATTAATGGTAACCCTTGCGGACTGTCTAGTACAAGGTATTCAAGGTAGCCATAACAGATCATTGGGTAGTGGTGGTCAGCGGATCCGAGATGAATGAAGAGTTGCGCAAACTACCGGATAGCCACGTATCGTTTGTGGAGGCTGCTGAGGCGGTACGCGTGTATTCTTACAGAATTGACTATATCATCACCCTCCACTATTTACAGTTCGTTTCTACCAAGCATACGATCGCGCCCGATGTGGATGATCACCCGATACACCTTGCTGTGATACGTGGACCGCTCACACGCAACCTGGGCGTTGTATTTTTGGATGTCATCGACGAGATCTTTGCTGCATTCCCCGACGTGATCAAATTAGACGGCGATGGTATGTCCATGATGTTCTCTACCTCAGGAGATGCTAGCTGGAACGTTTGTTTTCTGCGAACTATCGTCTTACAGAGTGGGTGAGTGTTGCCCTGCTCCCTGCGATGGCCAAGGTCGTATCTCGCGCAAGCAACCGAATTTTCGTTGGTCTGCCTCTATGTGAGTAACGTTTCACTCACATCCAGAGACTCCGTTATCATTTGTAAAAGTCTCAACCGGTTCTTCCATACAGGCAGAGATACTGGTTATTTGAACACGGTTGTCGGCTTCTCATTCGATGTAATGAAGGGCAGAGCAGTGCTCAGCTTCGTTCCTGGAATACTCAAAGGGTACATCAGGAGTTGTACTGCAGTGGCGATATAACTCACAATGGATGCCCGCAGCCTGATAGGACGTATGCTTCCCTGGTCGAGGCGAGCAATTCGGAGAACGGCTGAATATGTGTTCTCAATCATCGACGACCGTCAGAAAAAGCTTCGTGAGCTCGGAGACAGTTGGAACGACAAACCTGTGAGTCCGCTCGCTCATGCGGCTTGGACGTTTTTTGCTCATATACGCACGTCCTCAGAATGATCTCCTGATGTGGCTCATCGAGGAAGCTGATAAATCGGGACTATCTGTTAACCTCATCGTTCAAGGGCTCCTTCTATCAAACTTCGCCGCGATTCACACATCGAGCAATGTAAGACGCATTTCGGTTGAAACAGCAAGATACTGAATTCAGTTCAGAGCATCACACATGCACTGTACCATCTTGCAGCACATCCAGAGTACATGCAGCCCCTACGCGAAGAGATCGAGACTGTGCTGAAAGAACAAGGATGGACGAAGATAGCTGTTGGCAAGATGTGGAAATTGGATAGCTTCATGAGGGAGTCACAGAGGCTTGACAGCATTACCGCATGTAAGTATGAGCTGTATTGCGTACTCTTATTATGCCCGCGAGATGCTGGAGCTGATACGCCTTTGCAAACAGTGTCAGTTAGGCGAAAACTGCTGCAAGATATCACGCTTTCCAACGGCACATTTCTGCCCAAGGGCACCATCATGGTCTCAGCCGCCTCTGCGACGCACCACGATGAGAGGTACTATAAACATGCGGATGAGTTTGAAGGGTTCAGGTTTGCCGACATGCGCACGGACGAGAGTGAGCGTACAAAGCACCAATATGTCAGCACGTCCTCGGAATATATTGCATTCGGGCACGGAAAGCATGCTTGGTTAGTTCATACGTTGTCTGCACACGTCTTCGTGCTCTCTGATTTGATCGACTTTTTGGCAGCCCTGGTCGATTCTTCGCCGTCAACGAGCTGAAGGTCATGATGGCATACATGATACTGAACTATGATATGAAGTTCGAAGGAAACGGTGGCCGCCCAGAAAATGTGTGGGAGTGGTACTCCGTCCGCCCGGACCCGACGGCTAGAGTTATGCTTAGGAAGCGGCAACGCGCGGATGCCTGAGACGTTAACGAGCCTGTAGTCGATATCGAATGGTATTTGATCTCGATAGTCGCTTTCAAGGCAGATATTACCAAATCCATCTTTCAAACGTTTATATCCACGTCATAGTCTCATGCAGATACCTTCCGCTTTCGGAATAACACCTTGACGTTAGGGTCTGGCGAGATCGAATGCCATCTCCACAATCTCTTTGGCTGGCCAGAGGGCTCCTCAAGTTTCACGTCGAAGTTGATGATGATGTAAGCCATCATGACCTTCAACTCATTCACGGCAAAGAAGCGTCCTGGACTGTAGGATCCACGAACATCACGCAAGAGCACAAGCTCATGGTCAGTGCCGACCAAACAATGGATGGCAGCGACGTACCAGGCGTGCTTCCCATGTCCAAACGGGACGTACTCCGGAGAAGTGTTGACAAACTGATGCTTGAGGTGCGCGTTCCCGCCGTCCTCCGCGCGTAGACCGGCGAAGCGGAAGCCCTCGAACTCGCTCGCATGATTGTAATACCGCTCGTCCGCGTGTGTGGCAGACGCCGCGCCCGCGACAACCGTGCCTGCCGGGAGGTACGTGCCGTCGGAGAGGGTGACGTCCTGGCTCAGCTTGCGCATGACGCTCACTGTCGGTAACAAACGCGGGGTGAGCGCAATCAGATACGAGAAACTCGGTGTGGCACGGGGTGTGGCTCACGTCCGCCGATCCCGTTGATCCGCTGCGACTCGCGCATGAAACTGTCGAGTTTCCACATTTTGCCGATGGAGACTTTACTCCATCCGTGCTCGTTCAGTACAGCTTCGATCTCCTCACGGATGGGCTGGATATAGGCAGGGTTTGCCGCGAGTTGATATATAGCATGTGTGATACTCTGCCCACAGCATGATCGTCATAAATGTATCAGATAAAGTGCGGTTTTCACCTACGTGGCTCGACGTATGGATCGCCGCAAAGTTTGACACGAGGATACCCTGCACGACGAGGTCCGAGGACCTGCCCACTCTATGCGCTTCCTCAATGAGCCACACGATGTAGTCGTTCTGCTACAGACAGCATTTGATCAGATTGACCGCATATAGTCATGAATGTGGCACCTACTGGTCTGTTAACCCAGTCGTCGCCGCCCTCGCGCAGCTTCCGCTCACGCTCCATGATGAGCGGCATCACGTACGCATCGGCGCATCGGAGCGCACGCTTGGACCACGGGAGCATGGGGCCAACGACACTGCAGGACGCGGCGGTGAGCTCGTCCCTCGTGTACCACGCGAGAGCGGAAGTGATACTTTTTGAGGAATTTCGGCACGAAGCTCAGCACGGCGCGCCCTTTCGCGACTTCGAGCGTGAATCCGACAACTAGCTTCAGATAGTCTGGGTCGCGGCCTGCTCGTCATCGCGGTCACCCTTTCTGGTCAGGTAGCAGCGGGCAGATGAAGGCGTACACAAGGGCAGGCCTACAAAGACCCGGTTGCTGGCGCGGGAGACGATCTTGGCCATGGCAGGGAGGACGTCCACCCTCGTCCATTCTGTGGCATTGACACAAAGTCAGACTCCTGCGTCGTCGACGAGAGGTGCGGGCAGAGCCGCGGGCGTCTACCTTCGCCTGCCTTGATCGTCTCGGGGAAAGCGCTGAAGATCTCGTCGGCGACGTCGGAGAAGAGCACGCCGAGATGGCGCGTGAGCTGTCCCCGGATGACGATCATGTGTATCGGGAAGTCGTGGACATCGGGCGCGATCGTGTGGCGCGTCTGTATGAACTGCAGACGATCGGTGTGGGTGAGCGAATTCAAAATACAACAGTGGTTTGGGAGGACAGACGGGCTATGTACCTCCTCTGCCGCACCGGCGAAGGTCGCATGGCTGTCGGGGATCTTGCGCAGCTCTTCGTTCATCTCTGCGCCGCTGACGATGACGACCCACTGGTCAATCATCGCCACTCTGAACACCTTGTACTTCACATATGAAAGAGCAAGTCAGATGTGGCCTCAGGCTTCGGAACGCCACGGAATGTCTTTGTGGCGAGGTGAGCGACGACGCGTAACGCACCTTGTCGTATCCCTCTTGGAGCACCTCACCCGCATGTCTGAAGTACCTGTATGCTCCCAGGAGTGATAAGACAGGAAACGAAGGGCCGATCGTCGGGATCGAGTATAACTCAATACCACAACGGGTTAGAGGATCAGTCTGTGTGCGGGCTCGGCATGGACTCACCGGATGGAACCTCCAGCGACAGAAGAGTAACACGAACCCGATGCCGATCACAGACCAAAGTAGCTGCGCGCTCGCAGAATCTGCCATGCTGGCGGTATACTCGGGCTCAGGACTGTGAATAAGTCCAGAGCTATGTGCTTCGAATGGAGGCAGTCGATGCGTCACCAATACGACAGCACACTATATAGCCGTAATCCCTGCTTCAGCAACTTGATGTTAGGCGGTGATAACGAAGCGTCGGAGAATCACCGACTGACAACACACGGCGTGGCTGCTTCAAACGGCGAACCGAAGGTTACATTGAGCATCTCTCGGCACAACTAAGTAGCTTGTCAGCAGACTGCACTCTGTGCGGAGGAATGCTACCCTGGTTCCAGATTCCACATCGAGCAAAAGCGCCGCCTGATCGAATACTCGTAAGTACTGTAGTATGGTCGTTGACGCCCTTGGATGAAATACGCAGATCACGCCGCAAGACATGTATGTATATGTGACCGAGATAGAAGGCTCTTGACTCATACCCATTGATTAATCCGCTTTCGCCGCATCAAGGTGTATGCCGCGTGATTATCTGACTATGGTGCCGGCGCCCTAGTCACCGCTACTTTTGTACAGTGGCCAAATCCTTGGGTCAACTTCGCGTTAACCCTAAAGCAAGGTTTATATAGGCGCCGGTACTTTCTGCGCCCTGATACCGAACACTTTGGGTATGGCACAGCCCGGAGATGCGAATTTGAATGCTCGTAGTGATGTAGATACAGGGCAGGCACAATATTAATGTATCTACCAGTTCACTACATCCCATGCTTGAATAAGACACAGAAAGCATGCAAAGCCAATGCTGCTCAGTGCTGGGAAGTGGCAATTGCATGCATCACAGCAAAGGATTTGTAAACAAGAAGGCTATTCAACTGATGAATCTCCTGCTCAATTATATCAATCTTCCCAGAGGAATACAACAATTTCTCGTCAAGCCAAATATTTGGGTTGATGAGCTGCAAAATGCCAAATCATGGGGTATGTGACCCGGATGCAACTGGTTGCTGCACCTGTTGAATGCGTACTTGAAAATCAGCCAGATTCAAAGAACAGAAACCTCCTGTTCAGGGTCATTGAGGATGCAGGCCACATGTATATTTTGCCCAAATAACACTGAGCTGAACAGTTTCATCACATTTTTTCTAGAGTGCTGTCACGAAATCCCTTTGTGATTACTATGATAATATACCTCAAGCCAAATGCATTAGCATTGATGAGGATGTTAATGTGAGCTTCGGTACAAGTCTCACTGCCCGTCAGCTTGACTATATACCATATTTGGAGTAGTCAGACGAGTATAATTATCATTACGTTCCATATACGGTATTACTTTCCCACCACTGGCCAAATCCGGACATAGAATCTTCTCAACTTTGATTTTCAGACAAATCCGCCTAACCATTTTGTTCCTACCTTCAATTAGGCTAGACCGATTATTTCTAGGCGCCAGTTTGAGCGAGCAGTAAGACTTGTACAAAAGTAGCGGTGACTAGGGCGCCGGCACCATAGGCATTGTGATATAATAAATGACTATGGTTTACGAGACTCGATGTCGTGGCTCAATTGCATGTGTCGGGACCCTGCAGGCTTACATGCGGCGCCTATTGTTAGCTCAGACTGCGTATACTGTGCATGCCACCCCCCTCACCCTCACCTTATCCAGAGCTGCCGCATACACTGTACAATCATTCACTTCTACCACAGACACTATTTCCGATCTCCCCATTCAATTCCACGATCGTCCTTCGCAATCAAATCTTCCTAGGACTCAAGAACGCCTTGACACCGACGACGCCACCCATAGCGAGCGCCGTCCATCCCAACCGCGCAGACCAGTCCCCCGCAAGCGGGACAGAGCGTTGGCCGACGACGACCGCGATGACATCATACAGCAAGATCGACCCGAAAAACGGCGTCGATGCGGTCGTGGCGAGCGGGAAGAGCGTGTAGGTCAGCGCTTGCACCAGCGTGGACGGTGGCGCGCGGTAGCGCTGCCCGTCAGCGGTCAGTTGAGCAAGATGCTACGAGGGGAAGGAGGACGAGCGGATACCGACCAGCATGACGCCGCCGTTGTCGATGAGGTCCAGCACGCCGATGCCCGCGAAGGTCTTGGCGACGAGGTGGGTGAGGCGCATCAGCGCCGTGCTGGACGCTGTGAGCGGCGGGAGGCGCGCGACGGCGAACAGCTGCGCGAGAGTGTTGACCGTCACGAGCACCTGCGACCCCGCGAAGTCCTCGCGCAGCCAGAACAGGAGCCAGCCCGCTGCGGGAGCATCAGCACATAGCACTATCACGCTGATGTTGAATTTATACCAATGCACAGGTTGCCCAGCGCATATATGGGCGCATACTTAACCGCGGTGTTAACCGCCTCAGCTTCCTCCGCGGTAGGTCCCGCACTCGCTGCGGCGCTCCCGCCAATGGGCTTGTACCCGGACGGGTCGAGCGCAAAGAGCTTGCGGATCCACGCAAGCTGGAGGACGACTTGTCCAGAGAAGAAGGCGGCTATGAACCACGGGTTCGGCGAGAATGCGTAATGGTTCTGTGTGGTGTGTTAGAGTGGCTAGGCATGCCGGCATGCGCTTTGAATGTAGACCGACCGCCTCCGCGACGTCCTTCATGTTGGGCGAGGCGAGCACGCCGTAAGTCTGTACGCCGAAGTTGACGAGGAACGAGCCCAGCGTCATGTACCGCGTGTTTGAGAGCGAGTTTCCCATTGTGCGTTGATTTGAGGATGCAATAACTATGTCGAGCGAGCGGGTGAAGAGCAAGAGCGAGACCAGGATGGCGATGCTCTGTTTTTTTATATAATGCTCCCGCCACGGCTGTGGGCGGGGAAGCAAGGTAGAGCAGTAGCGGTGACAGCTGATGTCATGGCAGAGTCACCCGCATGCAGGAGAATGCTCAGAGGGATCCGATCGTGCTCGTCCCAGGAGGGAAGTTCCTTTGCCTTTTGTAGGCTGTACTTCCGATAGCTAGCTTGTGACCCTAAATCAATGTGCGGGAGCTGGCCAAGTAAACAGTACATGATATGTACTTCAAGCGGCGCAGAGATCACCAAAGGGGACACATGAGCGATGGACGATGCCCCAGCTTGGTCACTTAAGGTTGTACATGTACAGCAAGTAATCCCGTCTGATTGTGGAGACAGGCACAGCTCCTGATGGACGAACCCAGCTAGATCTGAGGGAAAAGCTGGCAGCGTAATAATTAGAGGCTCAATTGCGACGCGTTCTTGAAGTCTTGCATGGATCGTCCGTAGTGATGCTTGAGTTTCTTGGAGTAGGTATACCGTTCGATCAGTCTGAGCTATGCAGGTAGTGGGCCTCAATGCAGCATTTACAATAAGAATTGACAAGCAGAAAGAGTTGAGGACGCAGCGCAAACCTTGGAAAGCAGGTCAGGAGATGTGGAGGCATTTTTTGTAAGCGCTGGCATCGGCGCCTTCAGTAACGCGTAGACGCTCATATTCTTGAGCCTTACGAGCCCACCGCGTAGCACCCTTGAAGGATTGCAAATCTACGTGCTTCTTTGCCGCTTTGGAACTCTACACCACCCTGTTAGCTCTCTGACTGCGCGTACGAAGTGCAGAGCCCGCTGGTTGTTAGCTCGCTTCGGGGTATATGCGCCTGTACTCGACTGCGCGCGAACACCATCCTGCTCAGACAGCTGCTGCTGGGTGTGCTTGTGGGCTCTTTATCTAGGCGGAACCCGAAGCATCCATCGACTCGAAAATCCTTTGAATAGTGCTGAAATTGGTACTAAGGCGGGTAGTGTTGAACTCAGCTCAGAATCTGCTACGCATACTGACATTCTGCGCGTGTTAGATCATTGCCCGTACACTGCCGTCCAAGCGCTGTATCACATAGCCAGAGGTGGCCCATACAGCCGTGCTGAATTTTGGAACGAGAGGTGAGCACCAGAAAACATGACGGTGGTCGTACGCGAACCACATCGCGTGCTAACCAGCCAAACCTGTGCAGCGTGAAGCATTCTGCGTGTCTGCTGATATGTCTGCTGGACTTGACCCGCCTATGTCGATTTCTTCGACAGATATATCCGACGACCCCGACTTTGGTGAGATACCCACGTTACCTGAGCTTCTCGCTGCATCGGCGACCAATGCTCTCCCTTCGTCCACGTTTTCCTCTCCTGAGTCCCTGGAGTATCTGACGCAGCTCACGTCTCTCCCCCTGTCTGAACTTGAGGCTCAACCTACTGAGCTTTCATCATCTTTTGCGCAGCTAACGAATGCGCTGACTACACTATGTTATACGTCTTACCCAACATTCCTCTCTATTCACTCGACCACCTCGACGCTCTCTTCCTCGCTTTCGTCACTGTCTTCGTCGCTTGAGGCGCTTATCTCGTCTTTGCCTACTCTCGAAGCCTCTGCACGCTCGTTTGGTGAAGACACCCGTGAGATTCAGAAGGAGCGACGGAAAGCCTCTCTAGTTCTTGAGCATCACGACAAGCTCTACGATGTGCTCTCGCTCCCGACACTGCTGGACTCCTGCATCCGCAACCACAACTATACCGAAGCGCTTCTCCTCGCGAACCACTCCACCTCCCTCTCCCAGCGCTTCCCCGACAACCCTCTCATCCAATCCGTCAAATCCGATTGCGACGCGCGCGTGCAGGCGATGCTCGGGCAGCTCCTGCGCATGCTCAGCGAGCAAGCCAAGCTCCCCGCGCTCTTCCGTGCGGTTGGCTTCCTCCGCAAGATGGACGTGCTCGACGAGCCCGAGCTCGCGCTCGCGTTCCTCACCGGCCGGCGCGTGTACCTCGAGGGCCTCCTCCGCACCGTCGAGCCCGCGCGCGGCGACCGCGAGGCGCACGCGCGCTTCCTCAAGCGCTATGTCGACCTCTGGCGCGAGGGTGTGTACGACGCCGTCACGCAGTACACGACGATCTTCCTCGAGCGCGCGGCGTCGCCGTCCGCGCCCGGCCCTGCGCCCCCAACGCAGCTCCATGCGCTGCTCACCGCGTTCACGACGCTGCAGGTGCAGACGCTCCTCGCGCTCCTCCGCGACACGCTCCCCGCGATCACGGACCCGTCCCTGCTGACGTCGCTCCTCACGCAGTTGACGTACTGCGCGAACTCGTTTGCGCGCGTGGGCATGGACTTCCGCGGCCTGCTTGCGCCGATCTTCGTGGACGTTGTGCGCGAGGGCCTTCGGACTGAGTTCCAAGAAGCGACGGAGGGGTGGTGCGCAAAGCTCGCGAGTGCCACTGCCAGCAAACCGAAGGCTACATCTAGTGCGGCGGGCAAGCGACCTGCGCACTCGCTTGTCGCGCCACTAGCTCTCTCATCACCGCCCCTTCCCACGGCTGCGCAGCTCAAGGCGGTAACGTCAGGCCCCCCTAATGTGCCGCCTCCGTTACTCGTCTCGTATCCTCCGCTTGCAGCCTACACGAACGCGATACTGACCGCTCTAAACGGCTTGCGGATGCTTGCGCCTGTTGAGCTGCTAGATGACCTCCTCCGGATGCTGGACGAGTCGCTCGCACGTAGCGCGCAGGCTTTGCTCGCGTTCGCTCGTGATGTGGCGTCGCAGTCGCTGGGCAGTGCTGAGGAAGAGGCAAAAGATCGCGCGGTTGTGAAAGCGACGGGTGTTGTATACGTTCGCGTGTTCGCGCCTTTCATCAGACGAGCATTGGTAGAGGGCGTGTATGGTGTGGATATGAGTGAAGCCGAGGTGCCTGAGGGCTCAGAACTGGCGGGTGCTCTGCAGGAGTGGAGGGACTACTTGGACGAACTTGGCGCCGGGACCTCGCAGGGATGACATTCTATAAATTCTGGGATATCATGTGAGTTGATTGCATAATCATTCTGCACTGCGAAGTTCATTGCGCATTCTGAGCAGCTGACTTCTCAGATAGACGTTTGCAGTTATCTGACTCCGCTTGGGGAATGTCATGACTGTTTGTGGCTGCACAGCACACCTCGTCCTTGATGTTCATCTGCAGACACGAGACCTGAGGAACAGGACACAACGTTTCTCAAACAACTGCTTGAATTCGTCACCCACTATGTTACAGGCTTCACGAGCATGAGCAATTACAATTCTGTTAACGTCGAAGTGTATAGTGATCATGTCCTCGCAGCGCAGCCGCGAGGAGGTCGTTATCTTGTCATGTCAGGGAGAAGCGCCACAGCCATTCCAACCACGTCACTACACTGGGCTGGTGAGTGATGTCCTTGTGAACATCATACCGATGGTCTGATCCTGTCGCAGGTACCTCAGCACTTGGCGAGACCACCCAGCCACTCGTGCTCAGAAGCTTCCAGTTTGGTACGCCGAGACCGGGACTGTCTGGGTTACCACGAAGGAAGATGCGTCGCCTTGGTCGAAGCCCTGGGTAAACTGGTCGAAGTCGCTAGCGATTGTGGCCGTGGCTTGAGAGACCACTGAGGAAACCGGCGAGGCGACTGGGGCATGGGTCAGCAACCATACCAACATCGAGATCCAGATCGCCACTCACTCCGAGTCGGCAGGAGACCCATCAGGGACATGATGATGGACACGGCCTCCTGACCCGCTTCGTCGATGTCGCCGAATAAACCGTCCAATTCGCCGGTCGACGCTGTGACACTCGTGCATGAGCATGCGTTATGGGCTAATGTGCAGAAATAGCGCTTACTCGGAGTGGGTGCTGAAGCAAAGCTTGCCGCGGTCGATGGGGCCGTCGAGTTGGCTATCGCGGTCGCATTCAAGCCTGACGCATCGTCCGCGGCCGCAAAGGAGGTGGCATTCGCTGCAGACGATGACCCATTCACCCCCGTGGAAGCTGCTGCAGTTGGGGTTGCAGACGCTGTCAGGGAAGCGGTTGACGTCGCGGTGACTAAACCAGAGCTCGAGCCCGATCCGCCCAACGCGGAGGTAACCTGCGCGAAAAGCGAGGACGCCGGCGCAGCTACTGGATATGGTTGTCAGTGTCAATTAGCCGACGCGGTACACTCTACTCACGGTCTGAAGGCAATGCTGAGATGATTTCTTCCACCAGACCCTCGATACCCTGGATACCTCCAAGGTCTGAGACCAATCCACTCAGTCCGCTGTCCGCTTTAGAGATCAAGATTAGCATTGGTTTTTTTAGCAAACATATTAGGAACGTACAGTCGTCCCGAGCTGTCAATGCCACTGGCGTTGGGTGATGTACGACGTAGTGGCGGGCATCAGAAGCGCGCGTCGGTGTTGCCTTGGCCTTCTCCAGACCATGGTGTTCTGGGGAGGGTTCGTGAGTACCACACATGCTAAGTCCGTTGTTAGACGTACCATGGGCGAAGTCGTGCTGGCGCCTGTACACGATAGCAGAGGCGCTGTTCGCCGAGGCAAGCAACAAGATAGCAGGGACGAAGATCTTGGCAAACATGATCACGAAATTATGGTTAATGTGAAGAGTAAAACTCGTGAATAAGTGAGAAGATGAAATGCAGCAGTTGAACGAAGAAAGTGGTGGGTACGCGCAGCGTGCACACGGGTATTCCAACGCAAGCATTCGAGTTTTATGCACACAGCATGCCGTAGATCGGAGTCGCGCCAAGACTGGTGATGCGTTTTGATGCAGTCTCAACATGATCAATTCCGTTCTGAAACAATCACCATCTACCGTTACTCCATTGATAAAACCGCATCAGCGCCATCAACCACCGCCACCGGTCGTTACCTGCACCCCACGAATAAGAGCAGGCAATGATGCTGCGCATCTAGTACGATCTGTGCCCTACTCCAACATCCGATGCTGCTTGACGTATGACGACAAGCGGCAACCGACTACAGAGTGGGCCGAGGACTTGGTCGAAGCCTTGATCGAAGCATTGCGGCCGTCCATTTCATGTGTTATGCATGCCATACATACTGTTCCATAGGAAAGACACCTTGACAAGGCCTGAGGTAAATTTCACAACTCAAAAGGTCTCGAACTATTAGTTGACTACGATTGGCAGTACTATAGACGCACCTTGATCTATGTATTAACTGCACCTTCTAGTCGAGCCCACCCGAACGCCCTGGAGCCTATTATCTACCAGCTACCAGGCGTTGTGGAGCTATCACAGGACACGTCTGCTGCGGCCGAACGGCTAGAAGAGTCTTGCAGTTCGTAACCACTGACGTTTCTCTGATCCACATCCCTTGCGAGCATCGACTAGCGTGGACATCGCAGAATAGCACAAGCTCATGCTCCACAGTCGCAGATGAAATTGAAACAGGGTGCTCCCTGTGCGCGTTACACGACCCTGTGAGGGCGTGCTCTAGGCGTATAAGAGCAGCCTGCACACCACTCCGTTCCTTCAGCCCTCAGTTGATCTGACGAGCCAGCTAATCCCAAGTTCAGGTACTGGATAGTGAGTACCCGCTCGACTACTAGTCTTTGGGCCCATCTAACTCGATAACCCCAGCTTGACTTGTTTCGTTCGTATTCGCCTTTTGTCACGACTTATTTCACCGATCTTCACACTTTTTTACGACTTTCTTAAATCTCGAAATTACGATCACGACCAAGATGCGTTCCGCTACCTTCGTTGCTGTCGCTGCTGCTGTTGCTGCCCCCGCCTTCGTCTCGTACGTTGAACTTCTCCTGGTCAATATGTGAACGTTTCTCACAAAGTGGTTCTAGCGCTCTCCCGACCCCTCAGGCTGGCAGTGATGCGGTCTCCTTGAACACTGTCGACACTGGTGTAAAGATCATTGGTGATGCTGCTAACGCAGTGTCCGCTGTCAAGAATGCATGGGACTCCGTCAAGAGCCGGTGCGTGGTCTTGGAAGTCGTCCCTATCAACTTCTCAAATTGCGTATTACAGCGAGGTCGAGGAGCTCTTGGCACGTGAGGAATTCGGCGAAGCGTCGCAGTCCCACGAGCATGAGGGCAAGCACCACAAGCACCACAGGCACCCTAACTCGAAGGGCCGCAAGGCTCATAAAGCCCACAAGGGTCACAAGGAGCACAAGGGCGGCGCTGACGACGAGCGTACCACGCAGCACACTACCCGCGAGCTCGAGGAGCTCCTTGCTCGGGCGTTTAACGGCGACTATGCGCAGGGCCACGGTGCTCACGGTTCCTCTGGGCACCACGGGCACATGTTCCTCCCGCGCGACGACGGCAGCGATGCCATCTCCGCCGGCACGGCATTGAACCTGGGCAAGGACGCCTACAACGCGTTCGAGGCGGGCAAGAGTGTCTATGACAGCTTCAAGAACAACCACAGGCGGTGAGTGCCAATGGGTGCTTCATGTTTCCGGTAGAAGCTCATAGGAACTTCAGCGAGTTCGAAGAGATCCTGGCGCGTGAGATTTCTGACCAGTACCAGGCTCACGCGATGCAGCATGCCGGGGACCATGGCTTCTGGCACCCGATGCTAGCAGCCGCTCACGCTGCTCGCGACGATGGTAGCGATGCCTTCTCTATCGGCACGGCGTTGAAGGCTGGGGAGCACACATTTAACGCGCTCGAGAACCTCAAGAACAACAATAGGCGGTAAGTGCCTATGGTTGCTCCATGTTTCCGGTCGAAGCTCATAGGGATTTCAGCGAGCTCGAAGAGATCCTGGCACGTGAGATTGTCGACCAGTACCGCCCTCACGGCTTCCCGCGACCGATAATAGCAACTGCTCACGCTGCTCGCGACGATGGTAGTGATGCCTTCTCTATCAGCACTGCGCTGAAGGCTGGGGAGCACACGTTCAACGCGCTCGAGAGCCTTGAGAACAACAACAGGCGGTAAGTCATGACTTGTTGACACTATGTCTCGCAGCTGCAGCTCACATGCTGCTGTAGCTCTTCTATTGTGAGCGAACTCGAGGGCATCTTGGACAAGGTCAAGGCCAAGCGCAACGCGCGCACCGTTGTGAACGGCATCGACACTGGCCTCAAGGTTGCTGGCGATGCAGGTAACGCAGTGTCGGCCGTACACAACGCGTGGGACAGCTTCAAGAACAAGCAGTCGCGCTCGGTCGTCAATGATGTTGACACCGGGCTCAAGATCGCCGGTGACGCCGGCAACGCAGTGAGTGCTGTCCACAACGCGTGGGACAGCTTCAAGAACTCTCGCTCCATCCTCGACGAACTCGACTGAACGCTATCCTCGAATCTGGTTATGATCTGTACTGAGAAGTGTGTAGTAGTTATGACTTGGCGAAAATGAGTATTCTGCTGAGGGTTCAATTACTGGTGTGACTGGCTCCGTCTTAGGTCGAAAGCTGAAACTCGAAGCATTGATGCTCGGCGTCGCTGTTCAGTTCTACCATCGGCTCCAGAGCGCTGAGCTAGTACATGGTAATTGATCTGCCAAGTCCGTTGGATCACGCATCAAATCATGACGTCCGATCGAGATCGTATCCTGATCAGTCCGTATGTGCAGTGTGTCAGCAGTCCTTGCAAGCTGAGAAATGCTCTTAACATGTTGTCGATATCAGGCTCTCAGTAGTCGTGGATCAATGCTGCTGTGTAGCATATTGTGCGGTGCTCTCTGTTATTGTTTCACATCACCTGAACGCGCGCCCAGATAGGGCCCATGATGCCCGAAGAGCACTCGGTTCATGCGTCTTGGCAGTGCCTATGAAGGATCGGAGGATTGAAACGCTGACGGAGTTGTCAGGATTGCAAGGCCCACGCAGATGCGTCTCATGCTGCGCCACAGCTTTCAGATTCGTATGCAAGCGTCTTCCCGGAACTGTCGAGACAGTCAAACGTCGGTGGCGTTATCACCTTAAGATGTCTAATTCGATGCTCGACGCAGGCACAGAATAGCAGCTTGGCGTCCCGCTCAATGCGATGCGAAGCGAAGCAGGTCCATGTGTAGTCTGTCCCGCGTCTCCATCACGGGCGCATCAAGAGACCCGGACGTCCGATTCGTAAAGGTCATCTTGCATTGTGGCTGAACGGTAACATAGTGCGGTGAGGTTTGCATCAATCATCGCCGCTGACGCTCGCCCCTTGGGATAGAACGCGTTTCCAGTGTTTTGCCGCAGACTCCTAACAGCGATATCGGGACGCTGATCACCAGACAGAGCCTTGATGTCCGCAACGGCCGGAAGTAGCCGCTGCAAAATGCTATAAAGGAGGGCTTACCTGCATCGACGGCTCCTCAGCCCCTCAGTTGATCTGTGCGAGAGCCAATCTTCCAAGTTCAAGTACTGGATAGTAAGTACTCACCCCTACTATTGCTCGTAACGCTGTGTCTCAATGATTTTTCTAGCTTGACTTATTTCGTTCTTCTTTGCATTCGCTTTCTTCTCGTCACGACCTCTTTCGTTGATTAATATCACTACTAACGACCTCCTTCGAAACCACTTCACGACTAGTCAAGATGCGTTCCACCACTGTCATCGCTGTTGCCGCGGCTGTCATTGCCCCTGCGATGGTCTCGTAAGTATTTCCATGTTCAGAATGTGACACTGAGTGCTGAACACTGCCTAGTGCTCTGCCGATGCCGCCGAAGGGTGTGTACTCATTTGGCCACGAGCACGGCTTGAGCCACCACAGTCAGGGTGCGCACTCGCACCACGCCCGTGGTGATGCGAGTGAGGCCATCTCCTTGAGCACCGTATGGGACGCCGCCAAGGATGCGTACAAGATCGGCAAGGACGGCTATGATGCCTACGAGGCTGGCAAAGACGCGTACAACAACATCAAGAACAACAAGCGGTAAGTCGCTGCGGGTAATCCGTGTCTTCCCTCAGTGCTCATCGCACCTTGCCTTTGATAGCGAACAGCAGCACGGGTCGCACCGCCAGAGCCGCCCCCACGGCGAGCACCGCATGTCGCACAAGGGCCAGCACCCCAAGCACCGCGGCGGCAAGGGACACCTCCGCAAGGCGGGACAACGAACCCAGGTAGCGGCGCCTGCGCAGACCACGTCGCACGTCGCCCGTGACGGCAGCGAGGCCATCTCCCTGGGCGGCTTGTGGAACGCTGCCAAGGACGCCTACACGATAGGCAAGGATGGCTACGACGCGTACGAGGCCGGAAAGAGCGCGTACGACAGTATCAAGAACAACAACAGGCGGTAAGC
Source organism: Wolfiporia cocos (assembly GCA_029448655.1). NCBI lineage: Eukaryota > Fungi > Basidiomycota > Agaricomycetes > Polyporales > Phaeolaceae > Wolfiporia > Wolfiporia cocos. The sequence continues at coordinate 1,242,197 of JACCLO010000002.1, forward strand.
ACAAGTCGCCATCGGGATGCGTGTAGGGAATCCTGACATTTACTAGCAGCGATCTCGAGATCGCGGAGCTCCTCGCTCGCGCTGATGCTGACTCCGAGGCCATCTCCCTAAGCGGCCTCTGGGACACAGCCAAGGACGTCTACACCATTGGAAAGGACGGCTACGATGCGTACGAGGCCGGCAAGAGTGCGTACGACAGCATCAAGAACAACAGGCGGTGAGACGATATGCCAGTACAAAGACGGCCGTTGTCTGATGCAGTCTGCAGTGATCTCGAGATGATGGAGCTATTGGCCCGTGCTGATGCTAGCTCCGAAGCTATTAGCTTGGGAAGCCTGTGGAACGCAGCTAAGGATGTCTACACGATCGGCAAGGACGGGTATGATACCTACGAGGCGGGCAAGGACGCGTACAACCAGATCAAGAGCAATAAGCGGTACGTCCCTCTTGATAGTGACGAGCGAGCCATAGGCTGATTGCCACTCACAGTGATCTTGAGATCGCCGAGCTTCTGGCTCGTGCTGGTGCCGACTCAGAGGCTATCTCCCTGAGCGGCCTCTGGGACGCAGCTAAGGGTGTTTATACGATCGGAAAGGATGGCTACGACGCGTACGAGGCTGGCAAGGACGCGTACGACCAGATCAAGAACAACAAGCGGTGAGTCCCAACCGTGATCCTACAGAATGTCGTTGTCTGATCGTAGTTGGCAGTGGTCTCGAGATCGCTGAGCTCCTCGCTCGTACCGATGCCGGCTCTGAAGCTATCAGCTTGGGAAGCCTGTGGGACGCAGCTAAGGATGCCTACACGATCGGCAAGGACGGGTATGATGCTTACGAGGCGGGCAAGGATGCCTACAACAACATCAAGAACTCGCGCTCGCTTGCAGACCTTGACTGAGTGGTCCTTTTGCTTAGTTGTTGCTCTGATATGGTATTTGGAGGCATGTGCTATTAGTTTACGACCTTGATGAGAAAGTGAATTCTTCTGAGGGCTCACTCCAATCGTGTGATATGGGAATTAATACGACCCCCGTATGTGACGCAACCATACCGCCAACGCAACTACGCGTTCACAATCGTTGCGGGATTGTTCGGCGAGGAGGAGGAGGATCCTGCGCTCCAGATCTGAATCACTTGCTTGAACATTAAACATCTCAAGAAGAGATGTGGTGTCGCATGGCATATGCAGGCCAGCCCCTGGATAGCAATACTCCTCATGAAGCGCGTGAGCTAAGCAAATTGTGGAACCAGCGCACCGTAGCATACGGACTATAGCCGGTAGCGGTGCATACATGATAATCGATCGTTATGTGAACACTGAATTAAGCCAGCTCAACAATGAAATCGGGGCAGTACGTCTCTCGCTTTTGCCACCTTGATCTGCCATATCTTGCATTACAGAGAAATTGGCTGCAGTAGTACCTGAGTGCTAAGGAGTTCCGTCCCGGAGACAGAATGGAATTGAGACGATCAGAAATCGGTCACACTGAACTGGCCGCCTGGTAGCGGCAATGACAGTTGGTCCCAAGTTTCTTATAGAATGAAGTTGAATAGAGTGTAGATGGAGACATGGTTGTTAAGCGTTGCTGTGATATCTGTACGTCAAATTGTGCTGAAGCAGCTCTGTCAAGGCTGGCTGTTTTGTCAAGTCCGCGCGGAGAGATAGAGAGTTCGGGGATCCCTCTTCGCGTAGATCGGCGCTCGCCATGGAATAAGGCCTAAGGCGAGGTAGGCAGCGACAAATTGCGATAGCTCCCGCGATAATGAGATCGGTCGGGTGTGCAGTAAAACGTCAGAACATTGGCACTTCTCTTCTTCTGACCGCAGATCTTCTCGTGCTTCTGAGCTACAACAGAAGGGCGGTGACATCGGAGCAAGACCCGACGTTCCTGTCCATAAGCTCATCGCTCGTGCCTATGACGCATTGTCCGTTGCTCGTCTCCACTGAATGCACATGTTTGCTACTTACCGTTAAACCCCATCAGATCGCAGTCGCCAAGATGCGCATCCCTGCCAAAAATGCGTCATGACCGTACTATGGCTGGACCCCTTCTGCACAATTTTGATGGCATGCGTATAGGAGAAAGTCGCAAGACCCGTTCGTCTCCGGACAGCTTCAGTTATGTATTCTATGATCCAATCTATAGTATTAAAAAATGACAGCGCAGATGGAGTGAGCACTGTTGAAACCGAGGGCTACCGGTCAAAAGAGACCCCTAATAATTTCGTCACAACCAGTCAAGATGCCGGGCGTGCCGCCATGACATGGGCACCTGATGCCAGTGTACGCACTAGCGGCGCTATTTGCCGATCGGAGTTTCTAAGCGTGATTTCTATGACAGGAAAGGCGCCCACAGTTTGTCACGTCTGCACAATGTTTTTGAATTTCTTCGCAACAGTCTGATACTTGCTCTAGAGACCTTGGTAGCAGTGTTATCTTAATGTGTTCCATCCTTCTATAATAGCGTCAGAGTGTTTGAAGCATAGGATCGGACCAGATCTTACAAGTTTCGTCATACCCCGGTCCTCGGAGCATCGAAAACACAACATTCAGAATTATGCACAAGGACATAAACCAGGGATCTGAACGAAACTCTACAGTAACATTAGTATACACGTCTACTATCTACGCGATTATTTATGTGATTTTTCACTTCAACAGGGCCTCTGCAGAGTCGATTGTGCAGAAGTGGTCCATTGTGCAGAAGGGGTCCAGCCATAGTACAACCCAGGAACAGCCATAGTACAACCCAGGAATGCAGAATGATATTCCAACCGCGCGGCGAGGCTTCACCCAAACGAACCGGCACAAGACCTCCACAACTGGCTACTTTGGCGCCGAAATAGCGTGAAAGCAAGGAGCGGTCCGGGCGCATTCACAGTCCCGGACCGCGGCATAAAGGATTATGCCCCCACAGATCAAGCTTCACCCCGGAAAAGTGGGGAGAAGGTCCGTACCTTCCCCGCAATAAAAGGCTATGGAATTGATGCGCCCGAATAAGTGTCGCTCACTTGACTCTCGATACCCTTCCATCACGACGACACGACGACGACGCCTATAGTTCTATCACAACGCTAGCAGCATGGCTGTCCCCTCAAATCGCAGGGCAATCCTGCTCGCCATCTTCATCGCCTTCGGTTCGTTGTGCTGATACCTAGAATAAATGGGAGAACATTGAGCTTTGTCTCTTGATTAGGTGGCTTCTTATTTGGATACGACATTGGTGTCATCTCAGGATGTCTGATTATGGATGACTTCGTTGACCGCTTTGGCACGATGAATGCGGATGGCACGTACACTCTGTCGAGTAGCCGACAATCTATTATCACCTCCCTCCTTTCCGCGGGGTCGGTCACTTCTCCATCCTGCGTCAGGTTATCAGTGCTCATAGAATTCCCTCAGCACGATTGTCGGTGCGCTCGCGCAGGCATTCACTTCAGATCGTTTCGGTCGACGAGGCTCAATCCTGATCTGGTCATTTATCTTTACGATCGGCACCGTCATCCAAACGGCCACAGGTCACTCGCTCGCACAAATTGTCGTTGGGCGGTTCGTCGCTGGTCTAGGTGTAGGCGCGCTCTCTGGTACGTTTGAAATTGTGTACCCGTGATCCCAGCGTCTGAGTGATCTTTGCTTCCTATCAACTAGCAATTGTTCCCTTGTACAACGGAGAGACCGCGCCCAAGGCGTTGCGTGGGATGTTGATCGTGCTATACCAAGTTCAGATTATTATGGGCATCTTCATATCCTATGTTATCGACTTAGGGACTCACACTATCCACGGGTCCGCATCCTGGCGCATTCCAGTCGGACTCCAGATGCTCTGGGGCCTGATTCTTCTCTCCGGTATCTTTTTCCTCCCCGAGTCACCGTGCGTTTCCTTCACTCCTGGGGTCAGCTGGACTTCTCTCAAAACGCGGAGTTTTTAGACGTCACCTGCTTGGAACTGGTAGAGAAGAAGAGGCGCGGAACGTCGTTGCGGAGCTTAACAGCGTGCCTGTGGATGATCCAACTGTGTTGGCAATCATCGAGGAGCTCGAGTTCGGTATTCACGCAGAGAACGACGGCGGCAAGGCTACATGGCTGGAGTGCTTCTCGACTCGCAACATGCTGTGGAAGCGCACGATTAACGGCATGATGCTGCAGTTCATCCAGCAGCTCAACGGCCAAAACTTCTACTACTACTACGGCGACACGTTCTTCAAAAGTGCCGGCACGACCCTATCGCCGTATGTCATCCAGACTATTCTGGGAGCTGTCTCTGTTGTTGGTACCATTCCTGCACTATACTTGATCGATACCTGGGGACGTCGACGAGTGAGCACCCACATTTACGGTCCGATGCGTTAATCTGACCTACGTCTTTCGCTGTAGTCACTTATGACCGGTGCTGTCTTCGAAGCAGTGTGCGCACTCATTGCTGGTCTCGTCGGCCACTTCCTCCTAGCGCCATCAGGCACTCCTACGTCCGAGCTGACAGCAAGGAATAAGCAAGGCGGCGATGTCCTCATCGCTTTCGCTGTCATGCATGTCTTTGCTTATTCCATCTTCTGGGGCCCGACGCCGTGGGTCTACCTCGGCGAGTCATTCCCTCTGCGAGTCCGCCCTAAAGGTATCGCGCTTGGTTCAGCGACAAGTGAGTAAACGCCTCCGCTGCTCAATCCGACGGCTAATGTCGACGTTCCTCCTTCAGATTGGGTGTGGAACTTCCTGCTCTCATTCTTCTCGCCGCGTATAGCAGACGACATCGGGCCGCTCATCCTAATGATCTTTGCTGGCATGCTCGCGTTTGCATTCGTTTACGTGTACCTGTTCATCCCAGAGACCAAGGGCCTCGCGCTCGAGGAGGTCGACGAGCTGTACCGCGCAGGAGTACAGCCGTGGCGCTCGAGCGGCTGGCGCCCAACCGAGAAGCACCTGCACGACAAGGTGGAGGTACAAACGACCGATGTCCGCGAGGAGAAGTCCAAGGACGAGGGTGCGTGATATGTGCCCGCGCTTTGACGACATCTTCACGATTGCAAGAGTCCAGTTGTTGTGCTCCCGCTGTAATGTCTGAGTTATATGTACTGCTAGCGGATACCTGTAATGCCATGCCACTTTGAATCATCTGAGGAGTGTTTGACCAAGGCTGTAGAATTCTGTCACAAGCCGATCACAGGGCACCTCACCCTATGCAAACTGAATGTCAAAATTGTGAAAGAAGTTGTCACGAGCACGTCACGACCATGTAAGTACTGAGACCCACAAATGCCAACAGACTGGGCATTCTGCCCTTTCGGCGTAATGGTTATTGCATTACGGCTGAGCATCGTATTAGGTCCACAACAGCGCGTGATAGAAGTCAAAGGGATTGCAGAATCACGCGTGGTCATTTTCAGCTCTGCCTGTCATTTTCGGCTGGCTCCTGGACTCTGGTATACCACCGAATTCGACACCGTCAAGCCAGGATGAATCACCAGTGCGTCGTACTCACTCGAATCAAATCGGCCTAAGGCATATAATACTGGAGCAACCTGGCCGTAAAAGACGGTTCTGGCTTGCCCTTGTAAGGCGGGATTCCTCATCAAAAGTCCGTTCGAGACATGTACAATTTGCAGTGATAACGGGCCACCTACTAGACGGAGCGCAATCCTAGGACATCAGAAGGCTCATTAGAAGACGACAGGCTCAGGCAAGCACTCACAAACTACTGGCGGGCGTGGTATGCTTTCGGTCAGTACGTGTAGTTTCACCCATTAACTTTCTGCTGCAGCAGCCCCCTCTACACTCGGATCCGTGCTTTGAGAAGCAGAGTGCTTCTCTGCGAAGATATCTTGCCCCTCCTGCGCGTCCTTGCGACTTTCATCATCCGTCTCCAGGCTATCTGGCGCGTCGCCGTCTCCAAATCGCCTCAGAAAGCCATCCAAGTTGCCGATAATCTCGTCAAGCCTGCCTTCGACCCCTGATGCAATTCCTTCTGCTCTCTCTAGACGCTCTAGCAACTCCGCGAAGTTAGGCTCCACGCCCCCTTCGGATCCATCCTGTGCCAGAAGAGATTGCAACAGGACTATGTCAGCTTGCAAAGGGCTTTGCTGCCCAGGTGTTGTTCCATTAAGATCTGTTGGGCCTATCGCCATATTCAAGCCTTGACAGTGGATGACCAACGGACAGATGTGACCGATATGTGTGACACCCGAGATGAAATGCGTCACAGCTCACTGTCGATGACGTTATGCGGCCATTCTAACATGTTCTCATCGCCGTATTTATCAGCTTGCCACTGCATATGCCCTGCGCCATATACTCTCCTGTACAGGCTGATCTTCGAGTAAAAGCTGCTGCGATGTCTATTTCGAACACCCGATCTCGTGCGCTGGAGTTCCTCACGTTCAGTTCTCAAGTTGTCTGGACCATCATCCTGGTCTTCGCTTCCTACATTCTCAAGCGGCCTTTGCACGGACACGTACTATCTATTGCACATGTCTCACTCAAAAGCCTGACTCTGCATGATGTTCGCTACTCTGGCGCGCTTTACGATCGCACCTACACCTATACCTTCACCGCACGCGATATATCGATCGACTTCCATATTCCGAGGCCAATATACCCCCGCTGGCTCACAATAACTGCACATCCACTCTTTTATACGTCCTCAACAAGTGACATCTCCGTCGAGACCCTGGACATCACATGCTGGCTCTTTCCCTACCTTTTCAAACGTACAGCAGGCCCGTGGTGCAGCGTCGTTCTCGATGGCTTTCGCGTCCGTGTCTTCAGAAGTAGCGCGACTCCGTACTGGATAACTCGCCTGAGGCAAAGTCTCGTCTCCTCACTTCTCGAGGGGGAAATTTATCGCTTGGACGACTTTGGAACCAAAGTACAGTTTGCAGGCCTATCGGAGCCGTTCATACCTGCAAAGGCGAGGCAGAGGAGGCGACGTGCGGATAGCCCGCTTACCGCGGAACATCTTGTACGCGAGAGAGAACATGTGGCAGGTGGAAACAGCTTCGCCTCGCGCGATTTATCGGAGGAGGACGATACCACGTTAGATGAGGGAGAGGATGATACATCGGACGATACTAGCCAATTTGACTCAGATGAGGATGGCGGTAGTGAGATGCCCGACGGGCAAACACGTACTGATCATCCACCTCCATTCGCAAACACCACTACAGATGAGCTGCGCATATCAGCGTTCGCGCGGCAGCTCCACTTCCACAACACTCACGGACGAGTTTACACATTTGGGCGCGCTGACGCACAGTTGCGGCGCGACTGGGACACAGACCGCGGCAGCTTTGTGATGGTTGCGGAGGAGAGCCGCTGGGTGCGCGTGCATTGGCCGTATCAGCGCGAGACTACCCCCTCGTGGCTGTAAGTGTCATGCTGCCATACTTCGCACGATGAAAGTAGTAAATACCCCCAAATGGACTGACTTCGCATTTGCAGACAACTCCTCACTTCAGTCGGGCAATTCCCGCTAGATCTGTACCAGGTACTCGGCCATCCGATGCGTGCAGTCAATATCCATGTTTCCCGCGCGGATATCACATTCGACGAGTTCCGGGTAGGTTTTTCATCTTTGGTTTGACAGATTATCACCAAGGCACACCTCTGACCCGCGTACAGATTCGTGATGGAGAACTTGTCATTCAGGCGCTAATGATCCTGCGTCAAAAGACTGCGCACCTGAACATCAATTGGGGCGACATCCTCCTTGATGGGTTCTTTCAGGCATTCGTACGGCCCTGAGTGGTTGTATCCATCTACGAGATGAACATTGTGGATACCACGAATCATACGGACTTGAGACAAGGACTCATCATTGTGTTGCATCATGATATCTTGGTGTTCTACTGACACTGGACACAGAATATCCTGATAACCATGACTTACGTGTTTCATTGTTCATTCTGCAAGATGAACAAGTTGCAACGCCAAGGTGATAGCGATGCACAGCAAGGGTCCTTATAGCAGGACAGCAAACTGTGGCCATATACCGTGTCTTCAAAGTACAACAGTTGTGGTAGGTCTGAGATCAATACGTGGTTTACACTAATATCGTAGAGAAGGAATGTGGACATCGTGTGTGTCGAAGAAAGGATTGTGGCGGTATAGTGTTACCAGGTTAGTATCAGTGAACGACAAAAAGGTTCTGTTTGAGAGCAGTGGTACAAAGACTCTATCCATTTGAGTCATCAGACCGCGTATCCAGTCTGCGAACACGCTCAACGTCCATAGGTTCTTGCAAGGTGGTAGGGCACTCACAATCACCACCACAGGCTCCGTCCCAGAGTCGTCGCAGATCTCGCTCCTCGCGCTGGGTCTCCTCGCAACGTCCGCGCCAACGTTCGCCCATGGGAACGCATCGTAAGGGTTTGGGAGGACCGCGCGGTTGGTGGACACCTCCGACACCTGCTGATTGTCCTCAGGCGTCAGATAGTCGGAAACGCCGGCCCCATCTCGCAATCTTGCAGGAGGCGGGCTTGATGTCATCGCATCGCCATCAAGGTTACCGCCTGTCGCGCTTGCGAATTCGAGACTATCTGTGTGCGATTCGGCCATGAGGAATGCGGACGATGCCGTGCTCACTGGTCGTGGCGGGCGCAGTGGCACATCGGCAGGCGCGAGCGACGGTGTGTGTTGCACACTGCGGACGCGGATGTTCTTGAAGCGCTCCATGCGCATCTTTTGGCTATGTCGACGGTATGCCAAGAGAAGCAGGAAGAGCAGGAAGAGCGTGCCAAATGTTCCGAGAACACCGCCCAGGATCTGTGGCAGCCTTGACGGACTGTGGCTAGTTGATTCAATGAATATCAAGAGTGCGATGTGGGCATGCCAAAAACGAAAATGAGTCAAAATGCCGATCATACCTAGCTGTGGGGAAAGTCCTTGCCGAGGACCCGGTATGCGTGGCCGACAAAGGACCCACAGTTGTCTCAGGGACAGACACGGTCGATAGCGCGACAGATGTGGTTGTGATGACCGTGAGCACTGTCGATGCTCCCGAGAGACCTACAAAAGTCGAGGTACTCGTAAGGGTTTCAACAGTTGTGATCGATGTCACAAAGGGGTAGAAGCGTGTACTAGTAGCTGCTGTGATAGAGCTAGTTCTGTACCGAGGAGTACTTCAGGTCGAAAAAAGCAATATTCGGTGCGAGACCTACCCTCTGCTCCCGGATACTTTGATTGTCTGGGTAGAGGTCTCGACACCTCCCGCACCTCCGGATATGATAACTGAGGTTGACTGAGCGCTGCTTCTCGCGCTTTCTGCTCCTGCTTCAGTGTCTAGACTCTGGGTGTTCTGGCTATCTGCACCGAAGGACGATGGTTTAGTATACTCCTCCAAAGAGGATGATGTACTGGTACACATACTGGCCGAGGGGTTCGCCGTGCCGAGTGACGAATCTGTAGGAATAGCAGAGGAAGCCATTTCCGCCGAGGATTCGGATGAAAAGGATGTCTGAGGTATTGATGTCGTGGATGATGTGGTGGCTGACGCGCTCTCGGAGCGCAAGGAGACGGATGGATTCATGCGGGACACCGAGATGTAGGGCGTTGATGTGTCCGAGGGAGCCACTGTACTAGAAGATACGCACTTGCAAGACGAATCCAACCACAGTGGCGGACACCATGTGCAGGCAGTGAAAGTTATTACATCGCTGTGTATATGGCTCGATATAACGCTCAATATACCGCTCAAATTGCACGATGACGGTGGTGGTGAGAATCTTTGTCCGCACTCGCTTGGGGGTGGGGCGTCTGCTGTCATGCCGCGATATATATATAAATGCGCGGAGACTGGGGAGGAACACGCTAGGCGAAGCAGCCGCAAAGAGTCAAAGCTGACCTGGGAACGGGATAGTGCAGCGGTGGCGCACTAGGCCTTTCCGTGTTCAAGTAGCAAGGAGCAGTAGATCGGAACAAGTGGGGGTGTTCTGCATTCATGAGCTCTCCACGTTAATTTAAGGACAAATACTGGATGTGCGAGCAAATAGCAACAGGGACGAACTGTTACAGTCGGGTTGTGGATTGCCGCACCTTCAAGCATGATGAAGGCAAAGCCACACATATGTGAATCTGATGGAAATGTACATGTATGGTATCATATAACTTGTCATCAAGTTGGCATCACGCAAACGTAACAACAGTACAGCTTGGGCTGTGCATCCGTCTCTCAGGTCCGCCGCCTCAGTATGGTATCAGATCGCCGAGTGTGGTCCTTATGTAATCGACAGCTCTGCGTGTCAAGCCCTCCAATGACATCTTGAATGGGTTGGAATATGGTTCAAAGCCACAGCGATCTAATAAGATATGTGGCCCAAGACGATTGTAAGGTGTGTTTGAAGGGATTTCAGCAGCATGGGCGCCAATCTGTGGCTTATCGCGTGATCTCCATCTATCAGGGTATAGGAACGACTGTCTTCCTAACCTCAGGCTTATTTATGAGCCTACATCTTCGATGGTGCAGGTGTATATAGTTTTCTAATTTGGCTCAACCGCAAAATTGCAAAAGCGCTTATCGCCATTGAGACGGAAGTATATGAGCTATAGGATTGACATAGGCTCTGTGTTTGAAGACCCTGTAGACGAATCTACTACCAAGTAAGGTTTCACGAGCGTACAATACGACCACGTGTCAAGAATAGCTTCAATACTGAGACTCACGAGTTGACATTATACCATTTTAGCGCAGTGGTTAGTGCATGACACTTGAGCATCAGGCGTTTGGACGTCTCATCACTGCAAAACTAGTACTGACCTGCATGTCCATCGGTGTCACTGCTACTGCCACTGCCAGATTACATGATATGTTGATGATCGATTCGATGATCGATGATCAGATGGACATAAGTGCCAGAATGTCGACTGTGTAAGTATATATGTGCCGGGCCACTTCGTGGGCGACGTTTTAAGCCAGTCCGATTACTTGCAGTGACGGAAGAGCTTCACATTCATGATGCCTCTTGACGTATCACTAATGTCACAACAACAGGTTGATGAAGGTAGCTATACAGGAGTTCCAAAGGCACAGCACGCTGGAAGACATCTTTAAGCGTCGGGAGAAGAGATACACTTTGCTCGCGATTCACCCCGTATCCTCGTCCTTAACTGGCGAAGGTGACTCTACTCTTCAATTCACTGCGGCCTTGGCTAGATCGAGGTGCATCGAGCAATTGAGTGATCTTGAATCTTGAATACATATTAACAAGCTCAACAGATATACAAGAAACGTGGTCGGTGCTTGCAGCTCACGGAGGCTGTGAAGGATAGCCCAGGCTCGAACAGATCTGTACTAAAGAGCTGAACTCCCATGTTGCGACATCTTTGGCAGCGTTCCATGCCACAGCTGCTTTTGTTGCTGCCTGCGCTGGTGCTTATCAAAGGAACCCAAGCTTCATTTTCCATATCACCATCCGGGAATATAATACAGCAATGTTCACAGATTGATCTTATGTGGACTGAGCAGGTTTGGCGTAGCTTGGCCTGAGGTTGAAATACTTGATGACTAACCTTCTGTGTTCTCAGCCCCCAATCGTATGTATCAATTGGAACGGCTGCATTGATGCGCACAGTTGACAGCAGAATATGCAGCATCTCTGGGCAGCTCCAAATCGCGATATTGTAGCAGGAGACCCAATCTTACACGACTTTGGTGTTATTAACAGTTCCTTCCTATATTGGACGGTTGACCTATGCGTTGGTCAGGAAACATGATCGTTGATCACAATGTAGTCCGGTCGTTCATTAAATTATTTGTAGGTCAGAACGTCAGCTTCACATATGTCCAAGAGAGCAACCGTTACGTGGTGTTGGCATCAGGTACAGAAATGTATAAAAACAGCGAGATGATGATTGAGATTCCTACCCTCCCCCCTAGCACAGCAATACACTGTCGTCGCAGGTTCTGTGTCGTCCTGTGTTACCAACAACACATGTGATTCCACTGTTTATACAGAGTCTCACACAGGTTGGAGCATGCTTATTTTCATTGATCCAGTCTTTGCTGAATACCTCAATAGGGTTGCGTTCATCGGCCACACTGATAAATGCTACATCTACCTCCATCCAAAGCAGTACCACTAGCCTTTCAATGGTGCAGACTGCTACTGCCTCCATCCAAAGCAGTACCTCTAGCCTTTCAATGGTGACGACTACCACTGAGTCACAGGATGCTCAAGTTTCGGGCAGGTCCTCATCTCATGCTGCTATATACGGAGGCATTGCTGGGGCCATAGGTCTACTGCTACTTGTGGGCATTGCAGCCCTTTTCCTGCTACGTCGTCGTGCATATACAGGCAAATCAACTGTAAGCTTCATGCATAGAGACAGAGAGAATAGCATTTGTGAGCTGCACGGATTTATTGGGGACCGAGATGATACTGACATGTAATAGCTTCCGTCAGCCATGACCCTGCTTCCTTGGTGACACCTTACAATCTGCACGCTGATGTACAGTCAGCCAACGGCGCCCTAGCTACATCCGAATCCGATCGTCCAAGGCAAGAAGGGGGATTTGTCTATCGTGCGTGCCAGGATTCTACCAGTTTGCTATCATGGATCAAATTAAGTCTCCCTAGGAAGGCTAGAGGGTAGTCCCAGTGCTGCGTCCCGGTCGAGTGGGCTGAAATCGGTGTCATTGGGGATTCCTCGTGAGTCAGATGCGGGAATCAATTTCACAAGAGAAGGTGTCCCAACCACATTACCTCCTGCATATCAGGACTTCACCACAGCGCAGTCACACTGAGTTCAATACTATGTAATCTCGATTCATATCGTCATGATGCCGTGATCACTGTACAGCCTCAGTCTGTATGCATGTAGTGTTCTTCCTAATATTATCGATAATTGTTGATGATTTCTCGTGAATGTAAAGATAATTTTGTGTACAAAGTGGACACCATATGAAATAATCTGAGATCACCTTCTATACTTCTGGTTAGACTTTGAGTTTCTCCTGGTCAAGATGAAGGGGATAGTGATGATTACTGTAGTGTTTTCGCCTTGTTCAGCACGTCATTGATACATTGACTGGGTCATGACGGCAGCGAATGCACTTACAGCCTCATTTTTGGAGCTACCGATGCAATCCTCAGCCTACTTGTGGCGATGTAGTTTGGCTTGCTGCCTCGCACAATAACCAGGTAATAAGTATCAGTCAAAGGTTCAGAAAGGAAAATTGATACTGTAGATCCGTTCAAAATGCTTTCGTGAAATTCAGTCGCCAACACGACTGACCACTGACGCGCACTAGCAACTACAGCCACCAACCAGGATGACAAGTTGATAATACATCGACAACGAAGGAAGATTTTGTCAGCTCAGAACGTGTTTCGGACACCATTCTCCGTAAGACTCAGTGATGACTTCGATGTCCACAGATGAGATCGATGGGAAGCGACCATGGTGCTGCTATGGCTTCGGACACAATCAAATACGTTTTAGGTGGCTGTTCTAGCATATAAATTCGCAAATGAAATGAATGGTTATGCTGAGGAATGCGGGACGTCTGTGACTATTTATGAATTAGAGGTTCGACGCTCCCGACAGATCTATATGATCAATCGATAAAGACAGTGATCCTGCCATCCTAGCGCCCTCATCAGCCACATCCGCTAGGATCTAAGGAATTTAGGTGGCTTCATGGAAGGTCACTACAGCCCACCTCCTTTCTCACTGGACAAGGAATATTACGCATTTGAAATCGCAAAATGCCACCATAGCCTTCAATAGGAGAAGGATGGTGGCCTGAGGGTCAGGGTTTGCCGGGGGCCCTCCGAGTCGCTTATAAGGGTATGTATCCGCTATCTGTCCAGTATTCGTGGCTTATTTAATTCTGGTCTGACGTCTGCCACCGACTCTGCCACCGTGTCCCGCAGGCTTTGTGACTCTCTAGTGAGACTGCACTCTTCACGTGCGGGAGCATTCATGCAACAACATATCTGGTTACTCTGTTTTGCGGTAACTATCCGAGGTGCCCAAGTGTCGCTTGACATAACACCGTCAGCAACGTATACAATACCGCAATGCTCAATCATTCATCTCACGTGGAGTGAGGCGGTTCGTCATAACTCGACTCGTCCTTTGATTCTGGGAGTACTGATGACTTCATTGATAGCCCCCAACTGTATGCTATCATCAGCCTGCTCGTGCGTGTAATTGACACACGTCAGTAGCATCCCTGGATAGTACCAGATTGCGAAGTCTCTTCAAGAGACCAAATCCTACATGACTTCGGCGTTATAAACACTTCCACGGCCCAACAATCTACCGTTATTGCAGGGTATATCTCGACCTGTCTCCAAGACCGTGCATACGGCTCCACAGTTGATACCGTGACACTGTCATCCTATGGTTCGAGCGGATTGCGAGTTGTGGGTACAGTCATTACTCACTAGTGCCTTGATGATGTAAGAAAGCTGAAGTCAACGGTGGCATCGTCCTCTTCACCACTCTCTTTGCAATCTGTGGCAACATTGTTGTCCTCTACACAGCCGTCATCAGTGACACATGGCTCAACGGGTGATTCAGTATCTTCCCATGGTTCGAGCAGCCTGTATTCTCTCCATTACAATCTTCACTCACTGAGGTCTCTCCGACAGAGCTGACGCTCTCTGGAAAGCTGGCAGCATTGGCACCACCCTCTACATCTTCCTATATACCACTGATGGCAGCTACAGCGTTTTCTACAGAACTGGTGGTAGTTACATTGTCCTCTACTCAGACGATATCTGTGATGTCGCCTTCTACACACATAGTGGCAGTGACATCGCTCTCTACACAGGTCATAGAGGTAACCTCGTCCTCTACAGAACTGATGGAAATAACATCGTTCTCCAAAGAGCTAGTAGCAACAACGTCGTCTTCTACAGAACTAGTGGCAATGACATTGGTCTCCACACAATCTGTATATGTGACATCGTCCTCTACAGAACTGGTGTATACAGAATGGTCCTCTACGAAACTGGTGGCAGTGACATCGCACTCCACACACATCATAGATGTGACACTGTCTTCTACACAGTCGGTGGCTGTGACTTCATCGACATCCTCCGCACCATCTGTAAATATGACATCTTCACCCCTGGCTTTAGCTACCATGCCATCTTCCTCAAATGGATCCACTACCAGCTTTCTGAGTGTCCCTTCTACCACAAACCCAAGCTCAGGTGCTCGTGCGGCCACTGGATCATTACATTCTAGCGCTCCCATCGTCGGAGGAGTCATCGGGGGCATACTAGTGACCCTAGTAATTGTAGGCGTTATCATAATGGCCAAGTTCAATCGTCGTCGTGGCCGCGTTGCGAACTCTGACAGTGACGGCCCAGGTGAGCAACGTACATCTAGAGTCTCCAGCTGACAACGCTGACCGCGTGAGGATAATGTCAGCACAAGACCGCACCTCGTGGATGACACCATATAATATGCAAGATATTGTGGAGTCGTTGAACGGCAATGAGAGTCTACGGCTAGGGCGTGGAGTCATCAAGGGCGGATATTCTTACCGTTCGTGCTTCAGTTATGACGACCTTCTACTGCTCATTGCAATTGATCTGAATCAGGAGGGATGGAAGAAGAGCCCACTATGACAGCTGACCCGATCGCACTGCGGCACGGTGATGAACACTCCATTCATGCACATGAATTGTACATGGGCTCCAGCGAGGCGGACATTAGCGTACGAAATACGCTCCCGCCCGCGTATCAATATCTCAATTAGAGATAATCTGGTTAACTCAGCGATTGTGATGACTTATTTCCAGGCATGGTGTCCATCTCGCTTTAACGTCTCGCCTTCTGTTTATCATAGTCCATAACCTCTACTAATATGTTGATAGCAGCACACGTACTATCCGCAGATCTCACATCCATTCATAAGTACAGTGATTCGACGTATTGAGAGTTGTCAGCAGTATGCACGTATTGATCAATGGTCAACTTTGAGCATCGCGTACGTGCAGTACAACATAAATATTTCGACGTGGAGCGAATAGTCTCAAGCGGGCCGAGCTATGGCGAGACGAGCCATACCATATTTGCTACATAGTCACTGGGGTTCGGAATTCCACACATAACCATTGGTTGTCGACTTCGATTACAAGCAATACAATATGGACCCATCCTTAGATCATCACGACTTCCATCTTAACCACTAGAGACCTTGTATCATCGTCATCCGGGGAGTTCATGTAATAGGTCAAGATGATCTCTGTGTTCGATGCCAGCATCAGCCACTTTTCACACTCTGCCAAAGCTCGTATTGTACGACCTGCATGTACCTCACTGCAGCTATGCCTAGATTACCCAAGGTGATCGGAGAAAGTGGGGTGACATTTGCCGCGATATTCCGCATCGATGCTGATGATGGCTGTCGTTAGTCAGATCTAAGATTAAAGCAAGAAGTGCCTAACGCAGGTAGTACAGTATAGCAAGACATGCAAGCAGAACAAAGATCATGATGTTATACACAGCGTCTATGTAGTTGAGGAAAAGATCCGGATCCAAGCGAGAATGTCCGCGGTCTAGCAGTGAGAATAAGTCATGAGAGGAATTTGGCGGGGAAACGAAAATCTGGACAAAATTCTCGAAGGGAGGGCTCGGTTAAGCTTGTTTGGCAGAGACACGGAGCATGATCTCTGAGAGGATCTCCGCGGCATGTGGGACCTTCCCGCTGGTGACCTCGACCATTTTCTCTTTGAATGCTGAAGAGGACTTGAGGATGTCCCAGTACTGCACTACCAGTGCGAGCTCCATTTCTTTTACTTCTGCATACCTAGTACGCAATTAGCAACGACTCAATCGATCTGTATTATTAGAATGTACAAGAGTACATACCTTGCAGTAAACTCGCTGAAAACCTCCGTCAGAAGGGTTTGTGGCGTCAACTGTGACTGTAGATACTGGAGCGCAATCCTCCGCAAGCCGTGTAATTCCAGCTGAACATGGATGTATAAAGTCACAACATTCAACACGCATTAAAGGGTCGGCAGCTCGAGCGTACCTTTGTAGCCAGGCGATATATCGATCTGCACGATGGTTTTGCAGGCTCGTCGGCACCGTCGGCGTGGTACCACATGTCCTCGTCCACGCACGTAGTCGCGTTTCGTGGACGGAGAGGCGAAAATGTGATGATCCCAGTATACAAATAGTATAAAAGGGCTTCCCACCTGCAAAATATGGGATATAGTCTGGTCCAGTGAAGGCAATGGTAGTCATTACGTACGTTTTGGATGCGGTTCCGAGGAGCACGATTGTCGTGCCATCATATGCTATGAGCTATGCTAAGGCCTGCTTGTCATCAAGGAGATCGAAGCACGTACTGGAACCCGTGTGTAGATCGCTTCCTTCTTCGTGTTTGTCATCGACCATATCAAAGGACGTAGTGGATGATATCATGTCGCCCTGAGTTTCTTCTTTGTAACATCACTCAAACAGCAGTTCAACGGGGAGATGAGCACGCATACCGTCTCCTCGCATCTGCATGGCACGGTCCTGGGAGCTTTCTCTTGTTATTGACTCCTCAGACGCTACCAACGGTTCAACGAGCCTCACGGGACGTCTCGCGCTAGCACGCGAACCACGCCGGTCGCGTCCCGAGCCTCGGACGACAACCATATCCCCGTCCTCGTCGTCCTCGTCCTCGTCTGGTTCGAAGTCGCTGTCGTACTCCGTATACTCACACGCAAGGTTGTAGTCCGAGAGGCAACTGCCTCGCTGCAGCTCGAAGCCCTCGATCATCGACTCCACGTTAAGCACTATGGCGAACCGGGACTCAGCGGCCGGCGACGTCGCATACCGACATCAATGGCTGACAATCACTCACAGCTTTCTGAGCGCTCATAAGTCGATGCTAGGTCCTTCATGTTGGCGTAGAATGAGCGGGGGGAGCTGAGGCGCCCAATGGAGTCTCGCCTACTGAATACGACGAAGCGAGTGTTAGATATTGGCTGGGCTGTGAGCACCCGATGGATGAGGTCCAGCGTGGGTTTTGAGCGGGGATTGGGCTCGTTTGATGGGCGGAGGGTGACCAGCACCGATACAGCATCTTCATGCTGCATACGTTCCGACGCTTCGTACATTTTCTGTGTTAACAGTGTGCCAATGATTGCGCGTCCCTGTTCAAAAATGCTGGGTCGCCGGGGTGACTGGGTCGAGTATACGATATCGCCACTAAGCGATTGAACAGTGACTGTGGCGTTCACTGATAGAGGTGGAAAGGCCATGTCTCCTGGGAGTAAGTACAAGGCCAGGCGAAGGCTGGACTTCCCGGTCTTGCTGTAGTACCGCGAAACTCTGTACGTATAGCCCGGCCAGAGCATGACGCTAATCCGTGCCTCGGTGGCTTCTGTTCCATCTGGTGCCGTCAAAAGGACTCCTAGATTGTCCAGTCTGAATCGATGAACCAAGTCAAAATCAGCTGCATCTTGTTGCACATTCAAAAAGCCCATGTCTGTTGATGCTTTTGGACGTCACAAGAAGCACAAGTCCTGCTTAGATGTGATAACTCAATCTTCTGTAGGTATTCAAGCTCTCGCTTATATATTGTCACCGACGTTGAAACTCACAGATGGTAGGGACTCGGGCTTGTGCGATTGGCAATGTGGCCTGATAATTGGCGAACGTGGCGATACGCAGGAAAGTAGATGAGAGTGGAGGGGAGGTGACAAAAAAGTTTTGCAATGATCCTTTGTTGCAAACGATTACAGCGGAGGTACATACAACAGCATGCAACGCACACGAGGCTGGGTGAGAGACAACTTTAGCACGCACGAGGACGCGTCATGATATCATCGGCGCGCTCAGTCACAAACAGCGCTTCCGGCGTCACGCGCTAATCATCACGCTTTCAGCTCAACGAACACAATATGTTGATTTCTCTACGTCCAATACTGCATGCACATGATTGCATCCAACGAGTACATGACACAGTTCAAACCCACCCAAGGCGGCCTATACATAAAAGCGTACAAATACAATGTTCCAAGCGGCAAATGCGACACCCGCGAGGATTGTCAGACATGGGTCAACCCTTAGTCGTCTTCCGACGAGCTCTCGTACAACATGACGTACTCGACGTCTTGCACCCGGTTCACGCGATCGGCAGGGTTGGTCACGACGACGGACCGGCTGTGTTCGTACACAGCATCGTCATCGTCGGACACAGGGGATGCAGGCACGTCAACCAGCGAGATCGAAGAATTGAACGAACCGGTGTCAGATGAAGGGCGCGATGGAACGGTGACTGAAACAGTGAACTCCGAGCCGGTCGTGTCCGACCGCTGAGGGCGAGTGGCAGCAGGCGAAGCAGGCTGGTCTTGAACAGGCTGGGGCATGATCACGGAAGAAGATGCAAGCGAGTGGTCTGCAGACAAAGCTGAGCCCGTTCTTGTGACCTCGGCGACAGTGATGCTGTATGTGGAAGTCAAACCTCTGACACTCAGGAATGTAGAGAATACGCACTCGACCCAGACACTGTGACCAAACTGGTTGCCCTTGCCGTCACTGAGTCTCCAGTAGCTCACATACTTGCCAGGGACATCGGGAGCCTGACCAGTCCAGTGAATTAATGGCCTTTTCTCAAAGAATCCCGGCGAATCGCATACCTTCATTTCACCAGCAACGATCTCGATCTCTTCATTTGCCTTCACAGTACCAACTTTCACCTTTCGTGGGGCGTTGTCGTGAGGGGCCATCCGATCGCCAGCCACGAACACTAGCTCAGTATCTTCAGGCCAGTCCCTCATCCCCTGGTTGACCATCCGCCACGACTTGACAAACTCGGCACCGGGAGGGAACACTTGTCCGTCCGGAATGTTGCCGTCCGAGACGAAGCTGGCGAAGAGCGGCTGTGACTCGGTAGACACCGGCACCGATACAGGAATCGGAGAGGGGGACCTCGTCATTTCATACCTTGCGACGGAGCTGCGTCGAGACAATATAGGCGAGGCTCCGCGAGTGCAGAGCTCGAAAGAGACAAGCAGGGGGACCTGCTCAGAGTCCCACGGTGTCTCAGGCCGGCGGAGCAGCGGCTCGCTGACCAGTGGGGAAGCCTCTACAGCACCCCCGTTCTCCGGCTCGTTGGTGACTTGTGCCTGGACAACTCCGCTCCGCAGTAGCTCCTCGACAACCATTGCGCCCGGCATTGTGCCTTCGCGCGCACCGTTGGGAGTGGCAATTCCAGAACTGGGAGTGGGCGGGTGCAGCAGATGCATGAACATCGATGACAGCTCAGGCCAGAGCTCGCGCCATTCTGGCTGATGAACGGGGCTCAGTCGTGGCAGCGAAGTGCTCTCCTCGGCACTAGCAAGCGGCTCCGAAGGGGTCGTGAGTCCACACAAACTGCTGCTCTCCTCGGCTTGGTCATCCCGCTCCTTCTTCTTTCCGTCAGCTATATCTACCAGGCGCTCTTCCGCATTCAACTTCGGAGATCTGACGGGAGCGCCTTCGTCCTCATGCAGAGCCGGAGTAGAGATGATCGTTGGTGGTCCGGTCGGCACGCGACGAGTGGCGTTCCTCAATCTGTCGAATAGCTGGGAGAAAGACAGTTGCTCGAGATCTTCTTGCTCTTCTACCGAAAGTGCATTCCTATCAGACGGTACTGAGGGTGTGCTGTCATTCACAGCCCAGCGATCTAGTGCGGCTTCCCAAGTGGGCCGTTTGAGGGACGTTGGAAGCTGCTGAAGGACTTGGCGGGTGAGTGGAATATTGACCTCGTTGATCTGGCCAGTAGATGCCGAGGCTTGCTGGTCGAGATCGGTAGTTGCGCTAACATCCGAAGGCGCTAGACCACTGCTAGACCATTGATCTGTCTTCTGTCTCTGGGCAACGAGTTGACCTAACGTCATCTCCATAGAGCAAGTCGCTGCACGCGTGCTAAATCCAGCACTTAATGCATTTTCTTCGATGTCGGAAACGATGGAGGCAGCATGAGCAGTACGATAATCCTCATTGATGCGGCTGTCTGCGATATTGGGAACCGGTGAGTAGTTGCGCGAAGGAACGGCCACGTCATCGTCTTGGTTGCTGCTATTCTCGCGTAGAACGGTGCTTGGAAGAACGGGTTCGATTGGTCTGATGTTGATCACTGGGGACGATGTTTCTGTTCTTGTGACGGGCTGTGGCTGGTGAGCCGGTGGAACAAGCCCACACACTATATTTGCATGGTTCGGTGGCCTTATGGTGATAGGTACTAGAGTGTCCGGTGTCTTCATCTTGAGCAACGGATGGTTGGGTGGATGAACGGGGAACGGCAAAGCCTCGCATGACTGGCAAAGATCGAAGTCGGGACAAGCAGAGTGCATGCACTGTGTGGCAAAGATGTGAGCCTTGGATGCTTGCCATGGAATAGAAGACTGACCTTGTAGCGGTCACCCACGATCACCGAGTTGCAAGAATCGCACGTAGCATTGTGAACACTGGATGCGTTCATGGAGTCTCGGAGCTGGTGATAATCTGAGTACAGCGAGCATTTCAGTCGAAACCAAAACTTACAATCAATTGTTCAGGGATGCTGATCTTGACAAACCCATGGCGCGGGTGCTGCTCCGTCGTGATTCTACGAATGGATCACTTTGTGAGGAAACACCGATATCTGAGGGATTGCTACATACTGGAAGCAAGCTGAGCACGTATCGAAATCCGGACAGTTCAGGCATTTCTGGAAATATTGCCGTCAGCCCATGTCATCATCATTATCGAAATTACATACGTAACGATCTCCATAAATCAGAGAATCACAGAGGTTGCACCTTGCGCAATGTGACGCAGACACGACCTCTCGAGAATTGGACGGCGGCGCAGTGCTTCGAGAGGCAGGCGCCGTCTCAGCAGGAGTACGTTCATCGTTTCCGGTGAGCACAGTGTGTACAATGACTTCATCGTTGCGCAGAATCTCAAAGAACTGGTGCGACACACCGTGCGCCTCACGCGTGCCCGGCTTCGAGATGCACTCAGTGCACATGTCGTAATCGGGGCAATCAAGGCACTTGTGCCTGATACCACGAATGCGGCGGTTGCACACGTCACAAATGGCCCTATGGACTGTCGCATTCTGAGGCAACGGAAGACGTGACGACGGAGGCTGTGCAGCCGCACTCAAGGCTGTGCGTGCGTTGTTGAACTTTGCCAATCCGTCCGACTTGTTGATGGGGAAGAAATGATGCGCAAGTGGATGTTCTCTGCGGCGATCTGGAGACGTAAAGCAGGACGCACACATATCGTAATCTTGAAGAATCCAAGATTAATATGGTACATGAAGGCTGGGTTTTAGCGTGCTTACCATCGCACTCGAGACACTTGAATCTGATACCTATGATACTACCGATGTGGCACACGTCACAGCGGATAAAATCGTGAGTAATCTGCTCAAGATCGGCCTTGTTGCGAATAGGGATGAACGAATGCTGAACTGGATGCTGCCATGATGTCTGCGACGACGAGATACACTTGCTGCACAGATCGAAATCTGGATGGACATCAGTAAGCGAAGTAATGAGGTTGTTGACATGCACCAGACCTATACAATCCGTGCATTTGTATCTCACGCCTTTGAAGCTACGCTGCTGGCATCCATCACAGACAATGCCAATGTGCACGGAGTTATCCTCGTCCCGTTCAACAGACTTCCACACGGGAGAATCATGCAAGCCCACCAAGGGAGGGGGAGGAAGTGGCGCCGTGGTTGACGGAGAACTTCGTAATGGTGTCGGTGCGAAATTCGCTTCCGGCTGCCAAGTACACCAACTGAGCGCCCCCGGACCTGCTGAATATGCAACCACGTCGTTTGATCCAACGTGAGGCATAAGTGGAGGTGGAGGTGGTGGTGGTGGCGGAGCGACCACTCGAGACCACTGCGGCGGAGGTGGTGGCACGACAGGCGGCGGCGTGTACAAAGGCGTGCGGGGACCAAATTGCTCTAACGAGGGCGGTACAGCCATCAAGAAGGGAGGGGGAGGTGGGATTGGGTACGGATCTTGAGGAGGCGGGGGCCAGACTTGGGGAGGCGAAGACCATTGTGGTGAACGTGGCACAACGTTACCGACCTGTGGCGCTGGCCCTGGATCAAACCTCGCCGGCGACAACGAGTACGTGCGCGATCGAGGACTGAGGTTGGGACTCATTGAAGTAGGACTCGAAGGGATGTGCACAATGATGGGAGATGAGGCGGGAACTGGGGACGTATATCTACTGCAGGCCGGCACAACTCGACTGCCGCAGCGAGATGATAAGCGCCCACGCGCAGGTATCCATTCATCACCGAACGCCGACTTCATGGTCTCATCGAGATCACCAATAAAGCCCTCGATGAGAGCCTTGACCTCTGCTTTGCCTTGCGAGACTGAACAGCAATGTCCACGCGCGGGTTGCTCAACGGTCTCTGAGGCTGGCTTTCCCGTTGCACCAGGAGAGTTAGCCATTGGCGATTGACGCGCGGGAGACCAAAGCTGCGGCGGTTGTGTCGGAGGCTGCGGCGTGCTGTCCGCGGGCTGCGCTCCAAGAAAGCGCACGCTTGGCGCAGGACTCGGAGTGATCGCGGGTGTCGGTATCGCCTCTTCGGTTACTGTACCCCGTAAACCGGAATGGTCTCCACGCATGCCGTTGATGCCACACTCGGGATACAAGATAGGCAAAGGGGGAACGACAAAAGGCGGCCACCTGGCGGGCTGCGCTGTGCCACAAAAGGGGGGAGGTGAGGGTGGGACGGGTAGTTTGTGCTCCTGCGCGCTAAAAGACGGATAGGGAGGGAGTTCTGGATAGACGTATGGACTACTAGCTGACGCATTTGCATCAGGACGATTCAATAGTTCGGGCTGCGCATGCTCAGCAACCGGAGCAGCCGGCGGCTGGTGAGCAGATGCACGCTCTACGGAGGTGTCTGAGCAATAATGCCCCGTGGGTCTACAGAATACAGAATCCGGCTTGATAAGTTCAAAGATGGATGGACGAGCAGTCTCGGGCATCCGTGGTGGCGCGTCGGAACAACACGGCACGTCTTGCGACAAGAGATCGAACAGCGACGGCCTGCCAATCCTGGCAGTTGTGGCGCTTGCGGAGGAGTCTACGCCAGGAGACGGTCGTCTAGGCAGAGGCCGAGACGACTGCGCACCGGGAAACGGCGGAGACGGCATGCGGAGCACAAAGGGAGCGGGAGGCGAAACACAGACCTGAGGTGGCGAAGACGGCTGATGAGAACCCGCGCTGGAGCGACTTGTAGTACGCTCGCGTAGGCGCTCGAGGAAGACCCTGCGGTCATCTCTCCTGCGGTCATCGTTCCTGTGGTCATCGCTCTTGCTACGATGGTCAGGTTCCCACCCGACCGCGCCGGCGTCTTGACTGGCGCCCATGGAGGACGCACCGACGGTGGCGCTGTCAGCGGTGGAAAGCATGCTGACGCGATTGCCGTTGCTCGCGTTGGGGAGCTTATGGGGGGTCTCGTCGTAGACATTGAACTTGAGCAAAGCATTCGGCCATGCACGGCCCCGATAAGGGGCTATACACGCGTCGTACTCCTCGGCCGAATGAGCTTCGACGCCGACGAGAATCCGCACTCGTTGCGAGTGTTGAGGAGAGTTTGGAGAGAAAAGCAGCCTGGAAAGATAAATAGAGTGCGCTATAGGGAAGACTCTGTACAGCTGCGGAACGCGGATGTTCAGGTCCAGCCAGGATAAGCGGAATGCGTAAACATACCTGGTGATACAATTCCTCATAGGAAGGAAATAAGGCAGAATCAGGGAAAGTAAACTTGCGTGTTTCGTTGCGGTAAGTAGCCTTGACGGTGAACATGGCTGCTAGCGAGAGAGAGAGGACGGGACCACCGCCACCTTATTACCCCTCTAAGCGCCCGCATAGTCGGGTCGGGCGCGGATATCACGTGGACTCATGTCCTTCCAGTTGCTTTCAACGACGAGATACGATCCCGCTCTCCTTGGTCTCGCTTGGAACACAGCCGCGCATGGAGGGGAACCGTCGCGATATCTCTTGCTGAGGTATCATTTGGATAGGCTTCTTGATGCTGCGAACCAACACGGCTGGAATTCCACTGTGACCTACGATACCGTGCGATTGGCTTGCGAGCATGCCGTTGAGGACGAACTCCACCGTCTTGGTATGCAGGATGCCCCTTTAAGAGTGAGAGATACCTTACTTGTAGTGCGATTATACCTGGAGACTGACTATCCTAGATTCGAATCCTCCTGGACTATTCAAACACAATCTCAGCAGCAGCAACTCTGGCTGATCCATTGCCAAGTCCAGATCCAATGTCGGTGTCCTGGGTTGCTGGCAAACCGACTGAGCCAATGATGCGTACATTGCTTGATATACGCCTTGACACCTGCCCTACCGGCCCATCCTTATTCACTCAGACCAAAACTACCCACCGCCTGGAATATACCGCCGCTCGCGCGCGCATGAGCATTCCGCCGCTGCCAGCACCGTCAAACGCGGATGTCCTTCTCTACAATCCATCTGGAGAGATCACAGAGACGTCTATACGCAACGTTGCATTCTGGCGAAGAGTTCCCCCCCGGTGGGTGACCCCACACGCTGAAGCAGGCTGCCTCCCCGGTGTAATGCGACGGTGGCTACTTGAGCAAGGTAGGATTGTAGAGGCACAAGAAGGAGAGTTGGTGAAGGACGATCTGGTGGAAGGCGAATACATATTAACGTTCAACGGCGTTGAAGGGTGTCGCATAGGCAGAATTGCACTCCCTAGTCGTTGACGAGCCACTCATATTGACACTGATATTGACGCTATGTCAACGCGGGGGTTCTTTGCATTGGGAAGCTGACAGTCAAGCATTTCAAGCCCCCATCCCACATTCCCTCGGATGTAGTTCCACTACCCTGACATAGACTCATAATCGCCGCGACTGAGGCGTACAGTGTCCAACGCCTGTTGTTATCAGTGGCTTTATAAGGACAAGGTGTGATTCATAGTTGTCGCTGTGCTAGAAGCCACAGCCGGGCGGGCAGGACGAATTCCCAATTCCCCTTCGGTAGCGCAACATGCGGCGAATGTTGCGATGTATGTGGCGCTTCATCATTCTATGAGACTGAAGCTCTGATCCGATCATGCATAGCTGAACAGGTAAGTATGTTTTTTTGACAAGCTTTGATGCGTGATCCTTTGTCAGTGGATGGTGAACAATCCCACGCTAATGCTTGACAATCTATGGTAATGGCATTCGCCTAAACCAGGACATCTCCCTTGATGAGTCTCACTCTCAACCCTTCGCACTGCTGATGGTACGTCTGTCTGTAATGGTAATTCGTCTCGCACAGGTGGTGAGCGCAGCCGTGGCTATTCTGCCTTGTCACCAGTGGCTGCTTCGTTCGGCGCGAAATATGCAGCTGTTAAGCGACAGCTAATATGTGGGCTGGAATAGCCCATCGCTGTAACTAGCCGGATTGTCTTCTACGTAGGCCGTACAGCGTTTCGCCCACCCAATCGAAGAAGTTCTATCTCCGCGTATCAACATAACGGGACAAGTTTGATATTTGATCTAGCGCTATCAATCAGACAAGAGACTTAGAGGACGGCCATAGACGGCAGCAATTCAAGAACGGATTTGTTCGGGCACGAGTATTCAATCTTCGGCGACACAGGTGAGTCCCTTTTGAAGGGTTTCGCACCACCCTGAAGACGCACGTTATAAGATCCGGTATTGTTCATCACGAATGGATGCTTGCGGACCCTGAATCATTTGATTTGGTAAAGGTGGACCTCTTGAGAAGCGACCTAGGGGTGCTGTTGACAGTACATGTCCCGCGGCCGCAGGACCAAACGTAAGCTACTAATCAGGAATAGCCCAGGGGTAGAACGGTAGAACACCGTGCGTGATTGTAGGGAACGAAACTGGGCGATGCGTCAGGCAATTCGACGAGACTTGAGCTACTGCCTTCTTTGATTTGTGAAAGAAATAGCCTATGGAGGATGTCTTACGTGTCCCAAGACGCTACCAAAAGCTACACACTACTTGAATGAGAATGAGTTCGTACGACCTGCGAACTACTCAACCTAAATAGTCTCGAGCTATATGCAACAACGCCGACGCCGTGCATCGCTGTTATGGATGGACTCACCTGTGCGTCCTAGTCCCAAGCTACTGACCTTCTGAGTTACCTTACATACATCTGCGAGAACAGCGGGCGCTGGGTCGGTCTGACAGCACGCCGATTCTCGTAATATTGCCACCGAGAACACTGCCTAGGCCATCCTCGATACAAAGGCGTCGGAGAGGATATTAGGCCGCGGAGCGTGCGGAATTTGAAATGACTGTTTCTTGCACTTCCTGTTTCGAGCGGATAGTGAGTTGTTCATAGGTAGCACTTCCTCGCTCACATTAATCATCTTCAGTCCAGAGAACACGACTTTGCTATCATCTTGTTCGGGTTCCACGGAATTATGACTACTTCAGCGCATCGCGTTGACGCCCGCTCCCATCCCTGAACAAATTGACGATGTCACCAGGATTTATGAGCCCGAGATACCCTGGCACAGCTTGAAAGCCCCCTAGCAGGCGCGATACGCGCTGCTCTTGACTTGCGCTGGTGCGGATTGGATCATCGAGGGACTAAAAGGCCTGGTGCGTTACAAGGCAAGGCAGATCCCGGGTGCACTAGCAGTGCGCAGCTCCACCGCCATGACAGTTGTGCGTTGGGCGATACGCCATAGCATGAAGTTGCCGCTGCTGGAAGTCTTGCAGATGGAGATGATCATTATGGCATAGTGCGTGAGATACAAAGGAAGTAATTGAAATCGTAGCACATGAATTTGTGGTGTGGCAAGCTTATGACAACGCGACTCGGACGGAGCAATCATATATCAATTCATTACGACTGGGGTGAGCATTCGCAGGATGTGCAATTGTATAGATCTAACGAAGAGCTAAACAGAGACTGGCGTGGAGACAACCAAGTGGAGCACGGTCATGCTTCTCAGTACGCCGACGCTCGTTGACGCCAGATATCTAAGGGTCCTTCGCACGTCGTCTATACTAAACGCTTGACTTCCGTCGCAGTATCCTCATAATGTCCCGTTCACCGTCTTAATGGGCATATTGACCCCTTCCCCATCTGAGCAGATGCTTAGTTTACGGCCATTCTGCGCTGTACATGTGACATGCTCACCGGCACAGAAACCTTTATCTACCTCCAGCTTCTGGTATGCATCCAGCAACGCTCAGGCATCCCCCTCCCTCTCTGGTGAAACATCCTATTTTTTGTCAGAATGGAGACTCGGCAAGTAGCAATCAAGAGAGTTGCGGCAATCCGACGACATCTAGACTCCCATCCGATAGTAGAGCAGCAAATAGACAATGTCCGTCATATCTTCTCTATAGCATACACTATTGGTGGTTTACACATTCTCGCAAACGCAGACGAAGTCGCCCATACTCTTCAAATCAAGCGGGTGTCTGAGAACATACATACTGAATAGACCGGATAAACTGAATGCAATTCAAGACACGATGCTTATGTTGCTACTTGAACAGATAGAGGTACACCTCTGCTCTATTCCTGACAATCATTCTCCATCTCACAGACCATAAGAAATGGCGCGCCAGTGCGTCTCCTTGTGTGATTGTAGGAACCGGGAATGGACGAGCTTTCTGCGCCGGAGGGGACCTCGAAAGTAAACTATTGTCTGCTGCCACTGGAGTGTGGCAATCTCGCTGACAATCTCAGTGTGGTGTTCTCTCGTATCCCGTCCGGAAACGGTGCAAACGGTTGTCGATAACTTCTGCTCGCAGTACGTCCAGACCTTCAGTGCTTGCCATGATTATTCAAATAGGGAACATCCTCAGGTTCTCCTTCGACTACTATTTGGCTAGAATGCCTCTACTTCATATTGTCATCATGGACGGGCTCACTAGTACGTTAAATTCCTATGAAAGCACCGATCCGGCATCGTCTAAGACCTATGTGCAGTGGGGGCTGGTGCAGGACTTGCAGCAAATGCACCCTTCCGCATTGCCACCGAACGCACGATTTTCTCAATGCCAGAAGTCAAGATCGGGTATTGCCCCGACGTCGGTGCTAGCTATTTCCTAAATAGATTCGATGGAGAGATTGGAACATACCTGGCCCTCACGTCGGAGAACCTAAGAGGACGAGCGGTATAGTAAGCCATTTTTTATAATTGTATCGCGTATGTAACTGATCTTATCATACATGTAGCGAACACGGTTTTGCGACGCACTTCATCGCTTCGAGTGACCTTCCCGACGTACTCCAACACATCTCATTGTTGAACAATCCAACAGTGCAGCAAATAGATTCTCTGTTGAGAAAACATGACCCCGAATCAGTCTTCCATGGTCTTTCGAGCCACCTCGTCGGACCAATACGTGCTGCGCTTGATTCAGCATTTCGCCACGACTCTGTCGAAAATATCATTCAAGAACTCGCCGGTTATGCCAACAATCATGACGACGACGACGTACGGAGATGGGCGCAGCGCACTCTTCGCACTCTCTCTACGCGTAGTCCCACCAGTCTCAAAGTCACACTTGCTCTAATCCGCAGAAGCAAGGGGATGTCGCTGCTCGACGCCTTGCAATCAGAACTGAGTATGGTGACTGCATTCTGTGTGAGTACGATTGATACAGCTGAACACAGTATCTAACCTCATTCCGCCAAATGTGGTGCAGAATGGCTCCGGCCCTGACCTCTTCACCGGGTTGCAAGCCGTTCTCACAGGAAGAATGCCGGACGAGACTCCTTGGTTTCCCGATGCGCTCGAAGAAGTTTCAGATTCATACATTCAGGAGGAATTCTTCCATAAATACTCTCCGGAAAGGGGTACCGCCCCGCGACTCAGACTGTACAACCTTCCGCATAATGTGGAGCCAGCAGATGCCATGCGGTTCTCTCTCCCTTCGGAAGAAGAAATCAGGCGGATGGTGGAAGAAAACAACCACGGTTCCCTCCTCAGTCTCGAAGAACTCGCTGCGAAGATAAAAGCTTCGACGCGCGACAAGGCAGGGGTTGAAGAGAAGATCTTCGATGTAGTCTCGCGAAAATGCACGCTACTAGACGATAGTCAGGGGAGGATGCGTCTGATGTGGACTCGCTAGATATGATGGTGAGTCTATGCGTGTGTAGTATGCACCGTTTGGGCTCTAACCACACGGCATTAGACGACTGACTCCATGCAAGCAAATGTTCGGGTACTAGATCGAATTGAATTGGTGTGTCTACACATCCCGTGTTTTGGTGGTTCAGTAAAACAAGATGCGCTGTGGATGAAAGAGAAGATGCTTTAGCGAGAGAAGATTAGAATGTCCCACGTCCGTAAACGCAGTCATTCCAAGGCAGTGCAGCGCGCATGTAGCGTTTGGGGTCCATTGGCACGAGCGGCTGTGGCGCTTCATTAATCATTGGCGTCGCCGCTTACTCAGTTACCTGACCATCGGTCTGCACGTGAGGATGCAGATGGCCTGTCAGTACATGCCTATCTAGTGATTACATACTGAGAAAAGGTTAAGGAATGCCATGGGCCCATATCAAATACACGATGTATGATGGGAGCGATAAATATCAATGTTGTTTTAAAAAATCGTATTTTTGCTTAATCTCAGCAACCAATGGGCTTACAACACTGAAATTTGATAGGGTTATAGAATGAGCTGTTTTCTACCAGGCTTTCCAAGCTTTCAGTTTTTGCATAAGGAGTACGAGCTCTACAGATACGGATTTCGTCGGCACAAATTGGTCACTTATTACCAGAGTTGCTCGGATCACGTCGGCAGATTCAAAGTCTACGTCGGGCACTGCCAGCCATATTGCAAGTGCTGCGGCTCGAGATCTAGACGTAGTGGAGAGCGAATGTATCGGGCTCTCCGATTCATATAGGCCTATGTGCAGCATATCTACGACTTACTTACAGTACATTCACAGGTTGTATACAGTATACTGTAGTGTCACGACCTTAGGCGTCGTCCCCTGTCCCCGAGGGTCTGTCGCCGTCGCCTATTTGTCCCCCTGTCCCCAGGGTCTCGTAAGCTGCGACTTCAACACTTACTAATTATGGGAGATCCATCGAGGGCTGAAGCGCTGAAGTTTGAATCATTGGCAGTCAGCGTGAAAATGCTCATTGAAATGCTCACCAGGCACCCTGTGCAACATAGAGTATTACCCTGCACTCGAACAACCGGTCGCCTATCAGCATGTCGTCAGTGTCCCCTGTCTCCCGGCCCCGCCCCCCACTGTCGCCTAAGTTCCCCCTTCTCACGATCACGTGCATCACCTGTCGCTCGTCATCTCAGGCAATGGCCCCTCCATCTCTTGGCAAGTCTATAAAGGCCACTCAGGATATGGCACTTGCGTTCAACAAAGATCACATACCAGAATGAAGGTGTTGAATTGCCTGGATATATCCTGCGCGAGCTGTCCAACAGTCATCGGAGGGATGTGTCCTTTACCCACTAGATCAATCCTGTGCTTATATCTGCGCGAGCCCACTGGGACGACTAAGGTCGTGACACCACAGTATGCAAGGAAAACGCAACAGCGGAAAGACTTATAACGTGGTAGGCACGATCCCGTGAAGGTACACTGAGACGCATTGTGAAAACAGGATTGGTTGTCGCAGAGCAATATAGAGTAGATAGAATAGGAACAGCTAGCAGGATATCAAGGACGCTGGGTGTTGCCGTGCAATGGACTGACAGGCGGCAGGCTTTGAACAGTGCTTGAATCCTCTCGTGCAGGTGGCTGAAATTGTCGCACTTCTCTATGCCCAAGTTGGCAACACTGTCGTACAAAGAGACGCATTGAGAGGCAGGGAAATCGGCTGCGTGGAAATGATGTATTTGTGGGTGTGAACAAAATTCCACACGTTGGTTTGTATCTCTAGTCGATATTTCTCGACAAGAGATGTCACGGCATCAACTTGAACACTCCTATAACCATAGTTCCTCTACAAACCACATTCTCCTAATTATGAGTATGTAGAATGATTCAAGAGATGCTGTTACACGATTTTGGGGTTTTTTTTTCTGGTTTTTCGAATGGGCACTGAAAGAGCTAGGACAGTGTTGTAAAACGAGGTTTTGCAACCCCCCTCATCTGATAGCTCAAGACAGTGTCGCGCTTCGAGCGGCACCCTGCGGATCTCACCGTGGAATAGAAGCGCTCAGCAAGCTCTCAGATCTCAGGCCTCAGTTCGAGCTGATTCCGGAGAAGATGCGGGGAATGAATGTACATGCGTCTTTTAGGACACAAATCATCTTCCATGACAGAAGCTGTGCATTTCTCCGGGAGCCAACGTCTGCAGCTATATGCACGTGTCTCGATGGGCCTATCTGTTATCTTCCGAACATACGCTAGCATGTGGACGTCAACTTCATCGAGTTAGTCGATGCCAAGTTACTCCATCGGCGTTACTATAGCTTATTCACAGCTGCCAGCTGTCGGACTCTTGAGGGTATAGCACTTCGGTGACTTCCATTGGCTTCGCCGCATACGGCGATCGCCTCAGAAAGCTTCGACCACTGTAAGGCACCGGTACCCGGCGAAATGCAGACCTGTGGGTTATCAGGGTTAGCCACATCTAGTCCATACCACCCGTAGCGTACTTCAGTGTTTTCCGCATCGTTTGTTGTACTTTGGCTCTGATCTCACTAAAGATTTATCGGACCTAATGACACTCGACTGTCAGTCTTAGACTCAACCCTTACAACCCTAGGGCCTGAATTCAACCCACTACCTACCGCTACTGATACGCAGAGCAAGACAGCAGGCATTATTCATTTATCAAATCATAGTTAATTCGTCCTCCCAATTACTGGTACTACCCAGGAATATAGCTTCAGCATGTTCGCTATCTGCAGGATTCATAAATTTTGTCATTCATAGTGTGGCTCAACTTGAAGCTTGAAGGTTCCAGCCTGTAGTCAGCCTTCGCGCTCCCTGCCTTGATGTGTTCTCTGTGTCCACGGTGAGTCGGATAAGCTATCCAGCAGCTTCCTTTGCTGTTCCTTTACGGAGAAGGTGTTTCAGCTGTTAATAGCCAATTACATCCTTGGAGATGCTTGGATCCTGCGAAGGCTGATATACGCTCATACCTATGCAATATTCATGGGCTGAAGTTGAATATGGAATCATGCAATGGGGTTTTGTCACCGTATCCCTGCTCTCACACAAGGACAATGTTTCCAAGTAATACTACTTGAGCTCAACCATTGTTCAAAGAGAATTCATTTCAGCGATCTGACCAGAATAACTTTGTTGATGTTCCCTCATTATTCCATACATGAAACACGTGGATCGGTGATTTCCCATTTCATGGACGTTCTCTTATCAGGAAAATGCCGTGCGTATTTTCTTGTTGGCAAATATGGCCTAATCTGACTCTCCAAAAAAACACATTCTTCAACTTCACTTTGCAGACGATCCGACGAAGTCTGGTCTATTTCGATGAACTCCCAAAAGGACGGCATACACTAGACGTTGGTAAAAGTGCCCTACCCATCATGCCTTTTACCATTATGGAGATTTCAGGCACTCCAGGAGGAAACTTCCAGCAGTCAAGTCTTAGGATGGGATGTTCTGTGGTCCTCACGAAGCACAGAACGTCAACAGCTCCGCAGAAACCGTGCTACATGGGGGTAATATATCTCCTCGGGAACTGTTCACTTGCGGCAACACTGTCCCTTATGTCATACGCCCAAGCACGACTTCCTTGAGGCGATAAGGCCAAGTTATAACTACCACTGGATTGCTTCGATGCTACCAAGTACAAGCTTGATTCACTCGCACTCCGCTTAACACAATGCAGCCCGAAACCACAGCAATGGAGAGGGTGGCAGCCATCCAACGACATCTGATGTCACGCCCGGCAGCTGCAGACCTGGACGATGAAGTATGCTCAGCTGCTCACAATGCTTGCGATGTTGAGTTGCTGACTGAGCTGTGATCATAAGACTTTGGTGTCATTTAGTACAGATGGGTGTCTACAGATCTACACTCTTAACCGAACGGACAAGTTGAACGCCATGAACGCAACAATGTTTCGAGTGCTACGAAGCAAGATAGAGGCAATTGACTTATTATTTACACATACTAAGGCACTCACATTAGTCCAAGGAATGGATAGTACTCGGTACTCCCTGTGTAATTGTAGGGGCCGGGAATGGCCGCGCGTTCTGTGCCGGAGGAGACATTGAGCGTGAGCACACATTGACCTCGCGTGACGAAGACACTTACAATCACAGTCTGCATTGTCAATATCTCGCAGCCGGAAACACGGTACAAAATCGTTCACTTCTTTCACAAACAGTATATTATTTCTATACAGGGCCTATGGGATGGATGCTGACGTCCTTGACCCTAGATATGAACTGGATTACATATTGACCAACATGCCCTTGCCCTACATAGCTATAATGGATGGGGCCACCAGTACGTTTAACCCATCCACTATTATGTCGACACTCACCGGACTATCACAGTGGGGGCCGGTGCTGGTCTGACAGCAGGCGCTGCCTTCCGCATCGCCACTGAACACACCGTATTTGCGATGCCTGAGGTGCAGATTGGGTATTGTCCCGATGTTGGATGCAGCCACTTCCTCACAAGAGCGGACGGAGAAATCGGTACATACCTTGCTTTAACGTCAGAGAGTCTGCGTGGTCAAGCGGTCTAGTGCGTATGTGCCCGATTATTCAGCCCTTCTACTGACATATTGATGAATTAGTGAGCATGGTTTTGCAACGCACTATATCCTCTCCGAAAACATCCCAAATGTACTCCAGCAAGTTGCAGCATTGATTAATCCAACGACGCAGCAAATCGACACTGTGTTGAGAGAGCACAGTGCCGAATTGACATCGCAGGGGCTCAGGAGCCATCTGAGCGGTGGCATCCGTGCTGCCCTCGACTCTGCGTTCCGACACCACTCCGTAGAACAGATTGTGGAGGAGCTTACTCAGTATGCCAAACACAATGCCAACCAAGATG
Organism: Wolfiporia cocos; assembly: GCA_029448655.1. Taxonomy (NCBI): domain Eukaryota; kingdom Fungi; phylum Basidiomycota; class Agaricomycetes; order Polyporales; family Phaeolaceae; genus Wolfiporia; species Wolfiporia cocos. The sequence goes on from JACCLO010000002.1 coordinate 1,277,144, forward strand.
TATGCAGGTGGGCTGCGCGTACGCTCAAAACACTGTCAACGGGCAGCCCCACCAGTCTCAAAGTCTCGCTTGCCTTGCTTAGAAGAGGCAAGAACCTGCCGCTTCTCGATGCCCTGCAAATGGAACTGAATATGACAACGGCTTACTGCGTAAGTCGTTTTCAATTAGATAGATGAAGTCTCGTTACTTATGTAATCTCTGCAGAACGGCTCGGGTCCCGACATATTTGTCGGCAGTAATGCTATGCTCGATGGACAGCTCGGACAGCGCCTACCGTGGTATCCTGACACACTCGAGAAAGTGTCAGACACGTACATTCAGGAAAACTTCTTTTCCAAGTATTCGCCAGACAAGGGCACCGCGCCGCGAATCGATGTCCCCGGCTATCTGGTCACTAACACGTTGGCAAACCCGATGCGCTTTGCGTTACCTTCGGAGGAAGAGATTAGACAGGTGGTGGAGGGCAACCATCCGAGCGGCCATGGTCCTGCGCACACACTAGAGGACCTCATCATGAGGGTGGATGCCTTGACACAGCGCAAAACTGGAACGCGGCAGAAAGTTATCGATGTCGTTTCTCGAAGATGTGCAGTGGATCAGGAGAGTGCACACCTCCAGTGGATGGATTAAAGCCAGGTTAGTCACTTCACACGTTTATTATTAGCAGTTGCCCATGCGATAGGTATTGCCGGTCAGCTATATCATCGATATTCGCGACGTTCAAGTTTCACTGCTCGCGAGCGAAGCGAAGGAAGGAGGTTCTGGGATAGTGAGCCGTCCAGAGACGTCACTCACCGGATGCGCTCACGGAGCGAAATCGGATTCTTTGCTATGTGTGGCTATCAAAGAAGAGAGAAGAAAGGAGGAAATATTATCCACGGTTTCAACATCGGGAGTGAGCAAAGCCTGTAGACCTACAAGTGTCACCCGGGAGACACCTATACATTTCAACGCAATACTTTCTGTTCGCATGTAATGCATCACGGCCACCAAATACGTACTTGGGCCAACATCAATTTGTGTCGACCTGGGTGCGCGGACAATGGCCCCATATAGGGCTCCCCTGAGAATGCAAAAAAGGGTTAATTATGATAGGCACCAGCATAGAAGCTGCTGCTACTCCAGTCTGCTGCATCATCTTCTATAGAATCCCTACCTGAGCTTCAATTGCATTGACTACTTGCATTGACTAATACGAAGAACACTCGTCAGCGATAACCCCTCCTGGCCACGGCATAGGTACACATAAAGTCCAATGGATCTTTCGACACGTAGTCACAGATCTCTCCGGCCAACACCTTTGCAGTCATGGCGCATCTAGCTACCACCGACTTTCTCGAGCAGCTGAAGGCTATATACCTAGCTAGCCGTACAAACCAACCTGACGAAGAGCCTGAGACCATCCAGAAGTGGTACACAGTTGCAGCTGTGGCATTCGCAGCGAGCGGAGCTACTGATGCCGTGCCCGTGGTGTTCAACTACGCATTGGACGAGCTAAGACATACGCATGACGGCGAGAAGCTGCACGCACACGAGTACGCGTTGGCAAGCAAGATGAGAGATGCATTGCTGATGGCATGTCTCATCTATGGGTTACCGAGGGTGCGTCGTGTCCGAGTTTCTATGCAAGATTATCTAGTCAATTATTTCCCAGGCCATTGAGAGTCTCGTGGCTCTTCACGGCGTTACGCCTGAGGAGCTTCGCAGCGTAGCAATCATCCGGTCAGTGTTCGAGAAGAGAGACACAAGGCGTCACTGAGATCGTAAAACCTTGCGTAGAGACAGGACCGCGGACATAGCAGAGCTAGAGCGAATTGGCGACCAGAATTTTCGAGCACTGTACGGCAGCAGCGCGGGTTCCGTGCAAGAATTGATGGCATCCGCATACCCAGACCTAGGTGAGATCAGCCCAGAGGAATACGTCCGAGACTTAGCGCTTCACGTTGTCAGCCTGGTTCTGTGCCACGGTAGCGTACGGGATTGCGTACAATACAGACGTGCTACTGCCCGTCGAGCGTTCGTATGCCATCGTCGCGGCACTCATTGCTACCGATGCGCCGCGGCAGACGCGCTGGCACATGTCAAATGCGCGCAACGTCGGAGCGCCGCTGGAAGAGATAAAGGCTGTACGAGAAATCGCGATGAAAGTTGCTGAGAGAGCGGGCGTCGATCGGAAGGAGGATGTACCGGAGGTCGAGAGAGCCCATCTGGCCAATCTATGACATAGCAATCCCGATGTTGTAAGTGCGTCATTCCAGATGGCTCGCTGTTTATACCACCCGACAATATAAACAGACGGGTGACAGCCATCGCAGCAGTTCCTAGCTTAAGCTCGACAGTTCCAGCGGTTGAGGCGAAAACTGATTTTGACGCCTGCTGAGTTCTCTCGACTTCGATCGTACTAGATTTGAAGCTCCGCGGTGGCTGAGCATCATCCGCCAAGCATGCACGCGTAGTAACACAGGGCGACAAGTAACACAGGGACCAGCATAGCATCCGAGTTCAGTCAGCATCAGCGCCAGAGACACGGGTGGTGGAAAGTAGTGTCATGGGAGATGTTTAGACGTACTAAGGCCGGCACCCCCGAGGTGATCCCTGATGTATCGGATTGGTGAGCAGGTCCTGTTCATGCCAGTATCAAGCCACTATCTCATCGTTACACCCGAGGGTGTATATAAGATATACGCTGATGCTTCTGGTCTCGTTAGACTAATCGTTCTTCAGCGTTTTTTCTCATCATTTTGGATGTACTAGTGGCGTCAGACAATCGCCCCAGAACCCCCGTGGTCGCAAGGCATTCATTCGGGGATTATTAAGCAATAATAGATATGGAGCCTTTTGACTCGGTGCCAGTCCTCTCTTACTCTATTTGAGTCGGTATTGAAGAATAAACGGGGGATACTCATCAATCCCTTGGCCATGGAACAAGTGCACGCGCGCCGAGCTTGGGAATTGCGCGATATTTCGGCATTGTCTCTGTGCCGTGATCTAGGTTAGTGGGTTATGAGATATCTGTTCAGCTTGAACTAGTGCCATATGGTACCGCCTCTGGATGACATGCTTGAAACTATAATCAACAGGTTTATATGTATGGTCTTTGGTCGCACTCCATCTTGAACTACAGTCAATATGCAGAAGCGCGGAGACTTGTACATTTGTGTGGAGCAATTGCCCAAGTCCGAATGTCTAGACGTCTGAGTCTCATAACCTTCGGGCTCATACCGGCGTATTTGGAGAGAAACAACATCCGTCGTAGAATTCTCTGATACGAGGGGACTGCCGTTGCAGCTTTGGGCGTGCCTGCAATTATTATGGTCAACAATGAATGAGTCCGCGTCATAGGACTTTCCCCTGCAGATCGCATTCTCTGCAAGTCTCCATTTTCTCATTGTCACTGAAAGTCTTACTACTTGAGTTATACATGCAGCATTGCGCAACTCCTGCTTCTTCAATTGACGCTCACGCCACTGTCATTGAAGAGGAATGGATCAGGAAGTACTCGCCCAGGTTAGAGAAGCGCATTCCAATATCCCCAGCTATCTCTCTGGTGCCGTATCTTTGAGCATCACTTACCTCAGAGACTGGGACCAGAAAAGCTACAAATGAATTCATTCTGCAAGATATACATGGCACCCAGGGTGATCGTAGCAGAGTTGAAAGACGGCAAGGCGGAGAAGATTGTTGCAATACTGTCGCGGAAGTTCATAATCGAGTGAGACAACGAGTCGTATTCTAGAATTGATACGTACACGTGAAATACACTAAGATCTGAGCGAGTTACACGGCTGAAAGGCGATCAATATTACTGAAGTGGCGCGTCTGTGTGGCACACGCGGATGCCGTAGCATTGTGGCTCGGCTTGCTGGCGGCCATACGCGAGACAAGCGTTGCGCCGATGGATGCGAGCGTTGTTCACATGCCTGACCAAAGGATGCCCCACCGAATCCTTGCTGACGAGGCCGCTCTCTGGCCGGACCTGCGAACGCCACCGATGGCCAATCGCGGGGCACGCGCCATGTATCAATCGACGGTCTTGGACCAGACGACATCATAACTCAGTCACCTTCCTCTCATGCTGCCGTCAGCTTTCCTTATCGTGTAGCTCTCAGCATGTCGACCTCGGCCGCACAGTCTTCGCCAGATGAGCAACACCCTACGTTGTACTTTGAAGACGGAAATGTCGTCCTTTCTGCCCTGTCCCAGGAGGACGGCTCCCGCCAGTATTTTCGCGCGCACAAGTCGATACTGAGCAAGCATTCGCATGTGCTTGCCGACATGTTCGTCCTCCCGCCCTTGATGGTCCGCAGCGGGTCGCAAAATGTGCCTCAGGAGACCTGCGATGGCGTCGTGCATGTGCAGATGCCGGATTCAGCAGAGGACCTGGCCAGCTTTCTCGAAGTGCTGTATGATCCTCTGTAAGCGGCGTGCCGAGCTTCTCTCCACTCGTATCGACATGCATCCCAGGGGCACAGCGTACAAGCGGTTCAACCCCAACACGCCGGTGCTCGTCGAGGGCACGCTGAAGCTCGCCACAAAATACGAATGCGACGCGCTGCGCACGCGCATCGTCGAGAACCTCGAGGCGGACTGGCCGCAGACGCTCGCGCAGTGGGACGCGCGCCGCGCGGAGGGCATCCTCGCGCGGTCCGAGCACGCGCAGCAGTTCACGGGCAAGGTGAACGGCCTCTACCTCGACGACCGCCTCCCCGAGCCCGCGTCCGCGATCCGGATCGCGTCCGACTACGGCATCCCGAGCATCCTCCCCGCGGCGTTCTACCAGCTCGCGCTCCTCAGCACCGACGCGGACTGGGACGAGTACCGCGCGAACCCCGGCAAGCACCTCCGCTTCGGCGCCCGCACCGCGCGCTGGCGCCTCCTCGACAAGCGCGACCTCCTCCGCCTCGTCCACGGGCAGCGCCTCCTTGCCGCGTACACGCGCGACATCGGCACGTATGTGTTTGGCAGGCGCTGTCAGCGCGCCGTGAAGAGCTGCGCAAAGGCGCGTACCGAGTGCTGGAAGTACTTCCAGGAGAACGCGCCCATCTCCATGGACGACCCCCTTGACATCCTGTACGACTGCTCGCGGCTCGAGACGCTCCTCCCCGACGTGCCCTGCGCAGCGTGTGTCGCAGATATTGCGACGATAGCAGAGAAGAAACGGAGGGAGCTATGGAGGAGTTTGCCTGCCTTCTTCAACCTGCAATGACCCCCGTCACACCATTTCACATCTTCCGGGTATGCTTCCATCTATTGCAGCTGTGCTTCTATCTGTACTTGTATGCTTCCGCTCTGACTGAACCATACCAATTTCGTTGTAGTCTATGTAACAACACATTCATGTACTAGTACGGACTTTCACCGTGAGGCTCCATCAGGGCACATCGTCCCTTCTCCCACACGCGTAAGCATTGCTCATGAAGCGGTGGCATTGCAGTATCTATTACTCTAGCAATATGATACCGGTTGAGTAAGAGCATGTACATCGTAGTGATAGCAGTACAAGGCTAAAAGTACACAGTGATGCGGAGAAATGCCGGCGCAAACGCTGCCGTCCCATGCCAGATAGTAGTTTTAACTTATGCAAGTGATGCAGCTTAGTATACAGCATTGTGATATCGTAGCCGCTCCGCTTTTAGATGATGCACGCGGACACGGGGGCGTTACGAGGGAGCGGGGAAGACATGGTGCATGCGTGCATGGGAAATGAGGGTGCGAATGAAAGGATGCATTGTGATTGAAGGGGGGGGCACCAGCTATGGCTGGCGCAGGAACGCAGAGTTGCCTTGTGCGCGGTCGCATTTATTTGCAATGCGCACCGCACTCTCGAGGGCACGTTCAACCAGGCCCCTAGAAGGGCTCGTTGCGGGCGTGTGCGCCAAGAGGTCTAGCGAGAAGCGCCAACAGCTCAGCACCCCGTGATACCCCACACGATCGACGCCAGACGCACCTTTGAACTGCAGCACATACCTCGTCACCCGCTGCGTCGGCTGTATCGCCAGATCCTGCACGGTGAGCCTTTTGTCGCCGCCAGAAGCAGATGCCGTCGGCGAAGTCGGGAAGACGAGCGCTGTGGGAAGGTTCGACAGGGACGACGGCACGCTCTTGCGCTTCCACGCACTCAGTGTCCGCGTGAGCGTCCCCGCTGCACTGTGCCCGATGTCTTTCCCAACGCTGGTCGTACTGCGATGCTTGCCGACCGCTTGAGGTTGTGAAGTCGGTGAGAGGCCGTACGCAAGTCCGGTTCCGAGAGCCGCGGTGAACATCCCGCCAGCATGTGAGCTCTCGCCGAACAGAGACAGCCGGCGGTGGTCGGGCTTCATGAAGGCCAGCCCACCCTGGCTCATACTCATACTCCGCGTATAGGAAGAAGGCATGGTGCCTGTCCGCTGCCGGATGCTGGCGTCGCCATGGCCCAGCACAGTGGCAGCTTCCTCGCTCGGTTTCCGCATCATCTTCCGACCACGCTTGTCCTTCTCCTCGTTATCAGCGAAGAACTCGCCGACGATCCCGCACCAGGCCACCAGCGCGCCCTCAAGCTCCTCTTCGCACCCGATGAATGCAGCGCTGACGCCCCAAGCAGACGGGTCGTCCACTAAGCGGACCAAGAGCGCCTCCGACGCCCGCAGCAGCGCAGGCACGTACGAGAGAAGCAGCGAGAAGAGCGGATGTGATGAGTGAGAGTCGAGCAGCTGGCGCAATCGCGCTTGATAATTGCGTTCGGTCCGGACAAGCTCGCGACAGCACAGCAGAGCGCGCCGGGCCGTTCGCCACTCCGCCTCGTCCTCCTCGTCGATCGGCTCCTCCACGGTACCGTCTTCCACGTCGTCTCCCTCGTCCTCCGAGTCGCTCCCTCCGCCAAAGTGGAACTGCACGCCAGCCTTCCACTCTGGACCGCCATAGACGAGCGAATGCGTCCGGCTCCGGCTTCCGCAGTCGCTTCCATGACCGTGCTGACTTGATGCAGGCGTGCGGCTGTTCCCTCTACGGCCACGCCGGTTGCCTTCCTTGCGCAGCTTGTCCAATTCCTGCACGAGGACCTCGTCTGGAACGTCTGCCATCGCGAGTGTCCACCTCCGCATCGCCATGGGGTCATTATCGAAGAAGCCCGTCGAGTCCCGTGGCCGCTGCGGCGACTGAGGACTTACGTCCGCCGGCCGGTCGTCGAAGGATCCACGCGCCGGGATCTCAATGTGCATGGACACAGACGCCGTCCGTGGGGCTCTTGCCGCAGACATGCCGGAGGGCGTGCTTTCGCGCATGGGGTTTGTGACCCTCCTGCGCATGGTCGACAGCTTGCTGCTCACCGCGCTCCCGATTGACGTGCCTCCCGGCTCCTCTGCGGACCCAACGTGGCCATCAGCCAAGGCATGGAGCTGCGTCGAGTTTGGGTTTGCGCCACTTGCGTACAGGCTCTCCCCATAGGGGTCGAACGCGCCGGGCTGGACAACACAGTCCTGCCGCAAAAGCAGCGCCGCGCGCTCCGGCGAATGCTTCTGGATGTTCAGGCGGCTTGTCAGCGCGGCAAGCTCGGATGACGACAGGCCAGTCCAGGCTAGCTGAGCAAGAGCATTTGTCGAGTTCTTACGCTTGGCATGGCGTATTGAGGGGAATGTTGACTTGGACTGGGCCAGCTCCTCGGGCTATAATCGCAATGATGTCAGGAACAATGGAGTAGCGAGTCTATCACAGGACAAGACGCACAATATCCAGGCCGGAAGGCCCCGCTGGACTGAGTGACGGCAGGAATTCACCCAGACTGCTGCTCGGTTCATGCCCGCAGTCCGTCTTTGGACGCGAGTGCGTGATCGCCCTCCGCAGCCCGGTCGCCTCCGGACTTTGGCTAGCAGCCGATGGTCGCCTCTTCTTGAGTTTGCGCCCGCTAACTGCGCCACTGCTAATGGCACGTCCGATTGACTGAGTCAGCTTCTGCGGCTCCTCTTCCTCGGTTAACTCGGGAACACACGCATCAATAGGCGATATGACAGGTGAAGTGAGGTAGTCTGGGGTGGTTGCGGGAGTAGAGTGATCAGATGATGAGAGCGAGGAAGATGGGCTTGTGGAACTGGAGTGGGACGTCGAGCTGGAATGTGAATGCGAGGCACTGTTATGTGACCGCACAGGAGGCCGAGATAACGGCAGACTTGTGTCGCCGGGACGGGAACTTCCATGACCTGCCTCGCTGATGCTGTGTCGAAATGTGGGGAAGAACCTGCTGCTGCGCTTGGCAGACTCCGATCGAGGAACCTCCTCGACGGCGCTCGTACTCCGCAGGCTCAACGCGCGCCATAGTCGAAAGCCTGATCTTGGGCTGACGTTCGCACTGGGTGCCACGGGAAGTTGTGGGAGAGGCTTCCTCAGCTTCCTCCTCACATGGTCGGGCGAGGACTCTGGGAACACGACAGAGCGTGATGCAGACATCTGCATGTTGTCCATCGGGAACGAGTTGCGGTAGATGGGGGCACTTGCCTTGTCTGCCCACGAGAGTCGCGAAGTGTGTCGATGCGGCAGGCTTGAATGCCCTGAGAATGATTGGGAGGCCGGATACCTCTGATGCGGAGCACGGCCCGAGGACATTGCGTGCGTGGAAGTGGAGCGAATAGAAGACTGACCGTGTCCAGGCTCGGAGACAGTGTAATCGAGGGCAAAATGGCCGACCTCGTGGCCGTCGTCGTGTTCGTGCGACAAGTTGGAAGGAGCGAGAATAGATACAGACTTGAGCTTGTAGTGCAAGCCGGTCTTTGGGGGGACGGGAGGGGGCGTGCTCAGCACAGGAGGGGGGTCGCGGGTGAGGGCGTCGGCGAGGTCGCGGTACTTTGCCTGCTCTTGGGCGCTCCGGCAGCCCATTGGGGGGCCATGAGGGAGGGGGGGAGACGAAGAGGTGGGATCTAACGTCGGGGAGTTTATAAGGCGGGTGTTATAGATCGCGCGACGACGTACATGAACGTGTCTGCGCATAATGCGCGCGCGAGTAGTGACCTGAGTCTGAGAATGCCTTCGGCACATCGTCATCACCAGGCTCGCTCGGAGCGTAATCGCTATCGTTCGAATACGAAGATGAGGAAGACTCGTCGAGCGGCTCTGCTGCCGGCGAGTCTGCGTCCGCTGGCTGGTGAGCCGAAGTGTACCTATACGGGTCCTCGGATGCGCTGGTGAGCATAGTGCGCTCGTAGACGTACTCGCGATGGACAGCCTCGACGCGCGCGTTACTGCCGATGAGCAAGCTTAACGCCGCGCTGGAGGACAGGGGCGGGTGCTGGCGAGGATGCCGCGGGGGGCGTGGAGCATGGAGGGGAGGAGGAGGAGGGGCCTGAGCGAGGACGGAGGCCATGTGCGACGCGTCTGAGGTCGGTGACCATGATGGTTATATCGCTCGATATTTACAGCTGCCCACACGCATCAGGCTTGACGTCACTTCACCCTCTCCCAGCTTCACACTCCGAAATCGCTCGTTCAAACCCCGATAGCAGATTCCATCTCTGGCCTTCAGGAAATCTGTTTTGCCGCAATCTGCTCAGCGAGACGAGCCTCCTCGAAAATGCACGACGAATTGCAATTGGGCGCCATGCGTCGGTGGGGGCGTCTAGAGCAACGCACCTTCCGAGCGCGCGGTCCTCGACCAATGAGCGTGGGCCCACCATCTGCTTCATTCAGCCAATTCTGCCACCAAGAGCAGGCTCTGATAACAACCACCGCAGGCTGGTCAGCGGGCTTACGCATGATGGATGGATGATGCAGCTCTATTGGGTCTATCGCTTCCCGCTCGCTCCGCGCTCCACAAGCAACGCCTTGCCAAACCAAGTGGTGTGGGAGCGTACATTTATATGCAACCGGCAACCGACGTATGCATCGTCCAGCCATGGATCTCGTAGGTCGGCAACCACACAGTCAGCAACTCCACCACATATGGCTCAACCTCTTCTGGACCGCAAAACGGACAGTGGTAGTCGGCGTCTCGGAGTATAGAAGGCGTGATTTCCGTGATAGGAAAGCCGCCCGCCTAGTATCTGTCGAACAATATTCCTACTGCAAACAGATGCACAACGGTACGTATATATCGTTTCCGTGTGCAGCTGTCTCTCACAGCAAGCTTAGAATGTCCAAGTCGTGGGATCGGACTAGATCTGAGAGTAACCTTATACCTTGGGTCCTCGAGCTCAAGACATTTGTCGTCGTGCAGAAAGAATCAAGCCCGAATTGCAAAGGGATTCATTCCAGCCTTCACCAATTATATGTCTAGTATGTACATATATATCCTCGCGCTTTGGCCGGGGGTACGATTGCCTCGCAGAGTCGATTGCGCAGAAGCGGTCCATCGCGCAAAAGGTCCCACCATAGCAAGTAAATAGAGACGGTGTTCGGCAGTCAGGGAAGGAGCCCCACCGTGCGGAGACGTCGTCTCAGGGATTTCCCCGAAGTGCTCTGTCGGGATCGATGGTATGCCAGGACCCGGGAACACCCTCTAGGGGTTCCCGGTGGTCCAGACATTGACCATTTGTAGAGTGGAAGCCTCAGCGAAGTCCGGACGTCTTAATCCCTCAGGCCTCATCTTTCAATTGCAGAGGCTTGGTGCCTGTCCAGACACTGGGCTGTCGGTGCCCAGACCTTGCGGCAGCGAGCTTCGTGCCAGTTGTGTCAACACCGTAGTATATCTTCGGTAAAGTTCGAGCTCGCCGCTGCTCCTGGATGCATTTGGGAACAGCCAGCGAGCCGGTGAAAGCCAGTCAAACAGTCAGGGCACGGATTAAACCAGCTGGAGCATAGCTTGCTGGCGGCTAGTCCCGGTGGCCTGGTGTGCAGCGCTCCGACCAATATCCAGGACAAGATCAGCCGCTCCAGCGTCCTTGCTGCGTCTCGCCTGTGCTTTAGTCAACAGGCCACTCACCCACTCTACATACGCAACCTCGTCCGGCCGCCGCACAATCTGGGGTAGCGGCATACCGTCGCTTGTGGCGCGCCCGCAGCGGCCCCGGCGCGTCAGATCCCTCTCGGGCACTCGTCGTCATCCGCCGTGCTGGCAATTTCTCATCATCAGCCGGAAAAGCTGCTGCGCGCGGGCGCGCCGGGACGCGTGACGTATGCCGCCGACTACAGCCGAATCGCGAATCTGCGCCCGCGCGGTCACCCCGACGCGCGACGCGCGAGTGCACCGCGCGGTCTCCGGTAGAGCTATGCCTGGGCTGTCGGCCGCGCGAGCGCAGGCCCGTCCAGAGGATTCTGCGCCTGCGTGCCCGGCGAGCTTTGAGTCTGGCCATCACTGCTGGAACCTCCTGATATCTCGACCTCCTGTCCTGCATGTAATTAATGGCGCAGTGTTTTAGCATGAATTTGAATTCGAGTCTATCTAGGACGTGCGCCGCATTCCCGGCTCATGTGCATGCCGCCCCGACCCGAAGTCAAGCGTGGAGTGGTGGAGCGCATCAATATCCCTGCGACGAGATCGATCGATGGTGCGATCAAGATCAAACTGGGGGGAATATTTGCTCTGCCCGATTCAGGCCCCGCAGCATGCTTGACCCTGGGGTCAGATGTGCAGACGATGGAATCTGGGAGGGGCGGAAATCGTCCCCATAATGCTGTGATGCAGTGCGCGTCATCTGTGGGACTAGGAAAGGGAAGGCGGCCGCCGTAACTCGGAGAGGTCCGTAGATGCCACGGCCGGAAATCCGAAGTACATAGTAGAACGCACGACGCGGAGAGTTCAGGAAGATCGTGGTGCAGCATGCGGTGCATGCGATCTGGCCGCCACGCCGAGCGCGAAGCTCTTTCACATCGTTCACAGTGAGGCTATTCTGCAGGTTCCCAGATGATACCAATGAAGATCAAACAGCATAAGCTAGTGAAGTGATCGTGATCCGCGACAGAGCGTTGAGAACAATAGAGCTCAGCTTACTGGTATGGTAGAAGGTTAATCTGCTGACGCGATCAAAAGCGTGTCTGTATACATTCGTCCGTTCGTCCCACATCTTTCACCGCAGGTCGTTCACGGCTGTGATACTTCTGTGGTCGCGGGTTCGATGCTAAGCCAAAGTTCACAACCACGAACCCGCATATCTTTGGCCTCTCAAGCCACTCGCAGAGCAATCACAGCATCCGGTCCGAATGCCTCTGTCTCGATCGTATGCAACGTTGGAACCTGTGGTCAAGAGTCTCAAATTTACCTTCCCATTGTGCCACATCCGGGCTCACCTTCCCAGCTAACACATTGGACCCGTACTCAACGCCCTCTTTGCCGACTAGCGTGGGTGCAATGGTAACAATGACCACGTCCACCTGTGACCCAGATGCACCCCCGGACGCCGCAGCGAGGAAAGACTGAATTACACTGGCGCCGCCCTCGACCATGACCGAGCGAATGCCAAAAAGCTTAAGCTTCGCCAGGAGGTCCGGAATGTCGAACCGTCCTGCAGTGAAAGCGATTGTTAGCATGCGAGGAACACCAGGCTTGACCGTGTTCCATACCGTCCTCGGAAGCCAGTTCCAGCACGCGTGCGCCGGCATCTTCCAATTCTTTCTTCCTCTGAGAGTACTCCTGCATGCTCGAGCTGTAGGTTGTGCTGATCACCCATGGCCTCCGCCCTCTGCCTTCCCGGTAGTTCTTGAGTAGCTTGCAGCTCGGAGAAAAGCGCAGATTCGCGTCGAGGATGATTGGCCGCGGATTGTGATATTTTGAAATTGCATTGGGGAGAGGCGGAAGATGCCGCGCTTCAGTTCACAATGTATCAATGAAGAGTGGCGTCGTCGAACATAGTGGGACGCGTACTGTTCAGTTGCGGATCGTCGTTGAGTGCGGTGCCAATCCCAATCATAATCGCATCATGCAGCGTTCGCAGCCTAGCTCCTTTCAGTCAGTCCATTAGATTTGCCATGCGATTTGAAGTGATTTGGCACGGATGTGCGCCATCATTGGGGAGGTTTCGCGACGGCTTTACCGCCCAACACTTCTTGGTCGACCCACTGATCCGCGCCCGCGGCAGGCTCTGGGCCTGACACACCGGAAGACCAGAGCATTATGCATCAGGTCTAGACGACCTCCGAGCGGAAACACGGCTCATGCAGGGGTGCCCTGTAGTACGACTGCGCGACTTCAACGCTACTTGACCACAAGCAACGTTATATCTCGCTTTATTCACCTCGATGCGATTGGGATGCGCGCAAACTCGGGCCTCACATATTTGGTTTGACCGTTGCAGCGGGCAGACCTTGGAGTCCGGACCTCGAGATGCTGTCGGTTCATCAAAGCGACCCACCGCACCAGACATCCTCCATACCAATAACAGCCCATCAGCCCGCAGGCCAAGCGCGTTGCGAGACTTGTCTATTATTTACACCACTAACACTCACCAGTGGGTCATAACCAAACTCTCCTTGCCACTCAGCGCGAGCTGCTTGCCACCTGGCCCGGCTATCTTCGCGTCCAGAGACTGCGCATATGTGAGAGTAACATATGGTCTGGTTGCGCTGCTATCCAGTGGCGTCAGGACGGCGTCCTTCGTCTCGTCATCGGTATAAAGCGAGATGGGTCGTCTCGACAGGAGGTCAAAACGATACGTTCGCGACAAGAAAGCCGGTAGCTCGACAGTAAGCTGGGATTCCAAGTCTACAGGAGAAGCCATCGCGATGCATACAGCGCGGCGGTGCCACAGACCGCGACCGTACACGTAGTGTGGTACTGTGGCACATGTCAAGGCAAGCCGATCGCGGCGTCACCTGCCATGTGACTGCGGCACGGCTTGCTTGCCGAAAATCCTCTGCAACACGGAACGCCTCTCTAGCTGCTGCTTCACTCCTCCCACCATGATTGCCCTGCAAGAGAACCAGAAGGAGGACGCGCCCCCCGCTGTGCAGGAGGCTGAGGGCGACAACGAGGAGCTCGAAGAGGAGGGCTCCGCAGACGCTCCCGCGGCGGGTGGTATGTCGCTCTGCGCTTACTGTGTGGCGGAATGCTTACGGCGCGACTGCGCTATGAGCAGGCGAGGGCAAGAAGAAGAAAAAGAAGAAAAAGTCCAAGAAGAAGGCCAAGGTCGAGCAGACCGAGCCGCCGCGCGTAGGCTTGTCGAAAATGTTCCCCGACAGCAACTACCCCGAGGGAGAGCTGCAGGAGTACAAGAACGAGTACGTCGAGGCCAGGTTGTAATCCTATTGCTCTGCCGACTCAATCCATCTAGCAACGCATGGCGTACAACTTCAGAGGAGATGCGCTACAACGAGCGCATGGCCATGGAGGATCCGGAGACGACCTATACCAACATCAGGCGCGCCGCGGAGGTGCATCGGCAAGTGCGCAATTACGCGCGCAAGCACATCAAGCCTGGTATGACCATGATTGAGATTGCCGAGACCATCGAGGACGGCACGCGCGCGCTGGTAGAGGAGAACGGGCTTGAGGCGGGCGTCGGTTTCCCCACCGGGCTCAGTCTGAACCACTGCGCGGCACACTATTCGCCTAATTCTGGGGATACCATTGGTGCGAAGCATTCCACCTCAGACTGCTTTCGACTTCGGGATCTGTGACTAATCCGGGGCTCTCTGCTAGTTCTGCAGCAGGGCGATGTCATGAAGGTCGACTTCGGCGTACACGTGAAAGGCCGGATCCTCGACTCCGCATTTACGATGACCTTCGACCATACATACGACAAGTTGCTCGAAGCCGTCAAGGCCGCTACGGATACCGGCATTCGGGTCAGTGCGAACCTATCAGAAGTCCCGGGCGGCAGTTCTGATATTATGTATAGGAAGCCGGGATCGACGTCCGGTTAGGAGAGCTGGGTGGGGCAATTCAGGAGACGATGGAGTCGTATGAGGTCGAGGTCAACGGCAAGGTGTATCCTGGTCAGTTCTACTTTTCGGGTCTGCAACCTTGCTGAAGCGCGTCTCTAATTCGCGCGCCAGTGAAATCGATTGAGAACCTGAGCGGGCACTCGATCAACGCGTACCAGATCCACGGCGGGAAGTCCGTGCAACTTGTCGCGAACGACGATCCGACGAAGATGGAGGAGGGCGAGTACTTCGCCATCGAGACGTTCGGTTCGACAGGGCGCGGCAGGGTGATTGAGCAGGGCGAGGTGTCGCATTACGCGAAGATGGTCGATGCGCCACACGTTCCATTGCGGTATGTTATTGCCTACTCGACCTTCGAACGCCGCTAACGGCGTCTTTCAGATTGACAACCGCCAAGTCCTTGCTCAAAAGCATCAACAAGAACTTCGGCACGCTGCCATTCTGTCGCAGGTACTTGGACCGCATTGGCGAGAGCAGATACCTGTTGGCTGTGCGTCCCGTTGATCTCGTAATTTCGGCACTCGTGACTGAGCGTCATTCCGTACAGTTGAATCACCTGGTTGCCCAGGGGATCGTCCAGGACTACCCTCCGCTGTGTGACCAGCGCGGGTCCATGACCGCTCAATTTGTACGTGGCCAGATGACTTGCCGCAGGTGTTTCAGAGCTCATGATCCGTTGTATGTACAGGAGCACACCATTCTGCTACGTCCGACACGCAAGGAGGTGGTTAGCCGGGGCGAGGACTACTGACGTGTACTTACGAGATGTACCAAAATCCTCAGACTTTGTTGCTGTATTCATAGACCCTCTGACTGCTTCCATGACCAACCTGCGCGGCCATCTTGCCACCAGGCGGGCGCGGTGGACAAGAAAGGCAGCAGGGTTCCTGTGCCACGGACGCGCACACACACATGTGATTGCGTCAGACGCGGTTCCACTTCCACAACATTCATCGTGACCCCAGTCTCCAGCGACACTTGTAAGGGCCGCTGGGGTACTGCGGCACTGAATTCCCTTCTTCCGCTTTCTGCTTGTTCTGTTGCTCAGCTAGAGGCCTCCATACAGACTATAATACCCTTGTAATCTCAGCACTGTAATACTGTACGCTCAGCCACTCCCGCGGAGTGCATTCAGCTAGTGCCATCAGCCCGCACCTTACATCCTCCAAGTCAACATGGTCTGGCCTTTTACGTCTTTGCTGTCTAGTGCCGTCGAGCCTTGTGAGGGTAGAGCGGATCCTCCAGCTCCGTCCGGGACGACCTCGGCCTCCAAGGACGGCGGAGCCTCGCCCATGCAGCTCTTACAGCACTTCGCGAGCCCCGGCGTGCCGTTGCCCCCGTCTGCGCGGGTAGGCGATCCCAGACTCAAGCAGAGGCAGGGCCAGCCGCTCAGCATATGGCAACTGGGGAAACTGGGTGCGGTCGCCGCGAAGAAAGGTGAGTAGTGTGGCCCGTCTTCATGCAATCACGGATAGCCATGCGACCTGGGGCAGATATACGATATCTTGTGCTGCCGTACGATCACGAAGATACGTGTGCCGATGACCTGCACGAATAGATCATGCATGTGGCACTCGGTTATCTCTGTGGCGCGTCAAGGAGGTGCGAACCTATGGAAGTGCTGGAGGCGTTCGCTTCAGCGCTTTCAGCACCTTGCTCCAGGGATCGCTTATGGACAATTGTGCGCACGACGACGAATGGGGTGGCCTTAGGTCCGGAGTAACATGCCGTAGAATGACTCTAGGCTGTTTCTACAGCATGATATAATCCCCCATCTCGTGTAGAGCCGTATTGGAGTCTCCTAAGAAGCCTAAAATCATATGGATCTCCAGTCATGCTGGTGGTGACCTCAATGAGACTCTCAAAGCGCTCACCTGCTGAAGCGAGTAGTGAAAGCGCTGCCTCGAAGTATTCATAGGATCTGCCTATTTGATGATCGGCTATTTTGCTCATATTCTCTTGCGATGCCTGATTTGCTCCGGTTGTTCTATTTATTGGTCTTCCTTTCCTCTGACAACGCTTGTACAGCCGCAGAACTTGCTACCGATCTTGTGTATCACCATGTATGGGGTCCCCGACGAAAGTCATGGGGAATCGAAATGACTCTTCTCTCCTGCATCATGCGGGATATTGGCCAACATTCTCATCTAGGTGATATGGTGAGCTCAGGTGTGCACTATCATTTAGGATACGAGTTGACTCGTTCGGCTTGCAAGACTCTGATCCGTATGCTCATGAGTATCGGGGGATACTTTCCCTTGCCCTCGGACGCGCTTGTCACGCCTGTAACGTTCCGTGTACCAAGACGTCGACTACGTGGAATACTAGCAGAGTTTGATGCAGCTGAGGATGACACGCGCGAGCTGTCAGGAGAGTGGGTTGTCGGTAAGAAGACATGGCAACGGCTTCAGAAGGAATGGAGAACAGCCAGAGCCGATGCAAAAGACAAGAGCACTGTGGGCGCGAATAACCCCTTCTCCATGCACCAGCCTGCACGGAAGGAGAGGGTTGTATTGTACTTGCATGGTGGTACGTAACAAGTTGGCACTGCGATACACAGGCACTGACAACTATATCTGAAGGTGCATATTACGTCTCGAGCGCTGCCTCACATAGACTAATTACCATTCCCCTGGCCAAGAATCTTGATGCACGTCTGTTTGGTGCGTGCATTTTGCTGCGCTCTTCGAAATGTATTATTTACCGGCCAAACAGCTCTGGACTATCGGTTGGCTCCCGAGACACGCTTCCCCGGGCCCTTGCATGACGCAGTGACGGCATACTTCCGACTGACTGACGAGCTGAACATACCCCCAGAGAACATAATAGTTGCAGGCGATAGCGCAGGCGGCGGACTGGCTCTCGCTTTAGCGATGTACTTACGCGACAATGGTTACCCTCTTCCTTCCGCTGCGATCTTGATGTCTCCTTGGGTTGGTTAGTGACATTCGCTTCGCTCGCATCTGGGTCTCACTGATTATTGGACAGACCTGACCATGAGTTGCGACTCATGGGATAGCAATGCACAGTATGACATCGTTCCAAGACCTATCCCTGGTGACCACCTCAACCCGATCGCGTGCTATCTTGGCGAGCATATGGAGAAGTACCTCACGCATCCGTATGCAAGCCCGCTTTTCGGCGACTTCACCGGCCTACCTCCATTGCTCATACAAGCGGGCGAGTGTGAAGTTCTGAGAGACGAAATCACCCTTCTGGCGCACAAGGCGACTCTAGCTGGTGTCGAGGTCCGGCATGAGCTCTACGAGGACATGGTACGTAGATGTCAGATATCTCTACCAAAGAACCCAAACGTTGACGTCTCGCCCACCGCAGGTGCACGTATTCCAGACACTGCCATTCCTGGACGCCGCGCAGCATGCCTTCGCCTCCTGCCGCGACTTCGTGAAGAACTTCCTCCCGCAGTGGCAGAGCGGCTCGCCAAAGGCCCTCGGCGGCCCGATTGAGCGTGGGCTTGAGCAGGAGATCGATAACGACTCGGCACGCGTTGTGCGCGGCGATGGCACAGAGATGCAGTCACGCAGGGAAGACATGGGTCAGTCTTCCGTGTCTGACAGCGAGCGTCATCGGGAGCGGAGGAAAGGGGACGTTCAGCTCCCGCAGCCAATCAGCAGGGACCACTCGCACTCGCCGAGCGAGGACCTGTCTAGCTGGGTGGCGCAATGGCCCTCTCCACCTGCGAGCGACTCCGATGGAGAGGGCGGCTCTGCCGGTGCGAATAAAAAGAAGGACGATGTCTCAGTGAAGACGTCCCAGACGCGCTCGGGCCCGCGCCCAAGACCTCCGCCGCGCCCGTCATTGGGGCGTATTCGGTCCACGTTCTCCTTCATCGCAGACGCCTCCCTCCGCTCCGCGTCCGACCAATTCGACGGCGAGCCGGCGTACTCCCAGTCCGGCCACCTTGACGTTCCCGGAAAGCCGCCCGCCACGAAGGGCCGCCCGCGCAGGTCGACGTTGAGCATGTCTGCAGACACGCCCGCGCCCGTGCCATCCATCCGCGACGCAGACCGCAGCCACGCCGACATCCAGTCGCTCATCCGGGACTACGCGAGCTCGGGCCCGGCGCACCAGACGATGATGTACAGCCCCGACCCTGCGGCGCGGGGCGGGCGCACACGCTCGCGGACGATGTCTTCTGCCTCATCTAGCTAGTACATCTACTGTGCGTCATTTTATGCGTCGTGTTTCGTGCATTGTTCCTTTATTACCTTGACGTGTGACATGCATATACCGAGGGTGCTGATACTTATACCGCCTTGCACGTAGGGTACGATCGCATAGCTTATGATAGCATGTAGGCACGTAGCAGTGTCCCGTAATGACATTCCTATCCACAGCAATATCAGTACAAATGTTCGCGGTCAAGTCGGCATGCATGAGTCCCATTCAGAATGTCTAACGCGCCCGTTCATGATTCTGCCAGTGCTGTAGGCTACCCCTGTAGATCTCCAGCTCCTCAATGACGTTGGTAAGCGCGTTGACCTCCCAGCGTCCGTACACGAAGCCGACATAGAGGAACGTCGTCGCGAGCCAGGTAAGGAATATGGTAATGAAAATGACGAGAGGGTTGGCCCCGGGGCCGGGCAGCCACGCGGACCCGACGAGGATTACGAGCAGCAACATGATGCACACGGCGAAGACGGTTAGCTGTGAACGGGAGCGGTATAGCGAGAACCGATAGGCAGCCATTAGCGCCTGTAGGATGTCGGTAATGGAGTCTGGCGAGAGCGCGCGTGGGGGAACAGGCGCGGGGTTCGGGACGGAGGTAAGGACAAAGTTGGGACTGCGTGGCTCTGCGGGAGCAGGAATGTATGTGTTTTCGGGGTCCAAGACATCTCCGCCCTCAGGCAGGGAGATGGTGAACGTCGCCTCCAGGCCGAAGTGGTCCGAAAACGAGAAGTTCGTGCCGGGAACAAGGTCCGTGAAGACGACGCGGGTGTCTGTGCAGGTCAGTATCGGCGTCTTGTTGCTCGCAGGGGGACTGCTCGGCTGCCGGAAGAAGATGTAGTCAAGGCGCTTCCCGTGGAACTTGCGCGCGACGGACTCGAGGTGCTTGCCCGCGGAGAATGAGTTCAGCGGCGAGTCCGCGGTGATGCCAAAACTGTGCACAGCATCCATGGGCGTCGGAAGGCCGCTTGTGGCTGGGGGTATTTCGGGGTGAGAGGCTGCCCACGCGTCCGTGAGATCAGCGTGGTCGCGGATCACGGACATGGGTAGCGACGTGGGCGAGCTGTTGAAGTCCCCCGCAGCGATGACATATCGACCTGCTTCTGCGGCTTGCCGTACGAGCTTGGCAAACTCCCAGGCGTTGACTAAGCGGTGCGCTTGGAGATGTAGGGGCCCGGAGTCTCCACCGGGCGCAAAGAGCTAGCGGGCGCATTGTTAGCGCTGCAGTCTGCTGGAGGTGAATGTAAGTACATACGTGAGTATTGAAAACTTGGACCTGGCCAAGTACTGGGTGCGCCACAAGGGCGCTGGCTGCTGCCTTCCCTACGAACCAGTCTCCTTGGATGACCTCAATGGGCGACCCATTCAGTGAGTAAGGATTGATAGTTGCGCCAATGATCGGGAAACGGGAGAACACAGCAAGACCAGCTCCTAGCGCTGCACTACGTGTTGCTCAGTCCCGAGGTCGAAGACGCCCAAGTGCATTCACTCACCTATAGAAGAACTTAGAGTAAGGTAGCCGGTTTGAGACGGACGCTCTAATGTGTTCATAGTCTCCGTGAACCCAGACCTCCTGGAGTGTTATGATGTCGTAATCAGACGCAGCCAGAACGGTCGCGATTGCGGCAATGCGTTCTGTTCTATGTTTCGAGACATACTTCAGACCCCTTGCAGTAATGAGCGAACGAGTTGTGTTGCAATATCAGGCGACTCACCAGCAGTTTAGAGTTAGTGTACGCAGGCGACTTTCTGACATTGCAGGAATCAGTTCCTCGGTAGTAAAGAAAGCCCAAGCACAACGACGTGCGCGACGTTCGCGGGCTGGTGGCGGTCGGCGTGAGATGCAACGCGGATGTCGCGCACCGCGACGTCACAAACGCGACATGTCTCCGTGACAGACGCGTCATTTAGCGTTTGACGCGTTCACTAAGGAAGGCTAGCCTGCCTCGCAAATTGGAGGCCATGTCATCTCGACTGCTAGAGCTCAACATACGCATGTGTCTGCTCTAAGCAGCTTATTGAACGACGCTATCGTCTGCTAGACATTCCTGTGATACAGCTTGTAAAAATCTGCCTGGTGCAGCTACCTAGTCTGCTACATCGCGTCCAAGATGCAGTTCCTTGACAACTCGATAGTGTTGTGCTGGAGATACACTAGGTCTCCTTTATTATGTCCCGACGAACGAAGAATGCATCTTTCGACCCTCGATTTGATGTCCGTGAAGCCGGCGGCAGCGGAACTCAGGCCATCGCCCAGATTGAGAGGATCGAGAAATATTGCTTTGCAGAACGCGGAGCCTCCGCGCTCAGGGCCAAACTAGCAAAGTTCCTTGGCTGCTCCCTTCGATGTGCCAGCGACGAACTACCTCTTGTGGAACCGGCTCGTCTCTGGCACAATTTCTATTGTATTACACCCAGGTACACAGTGATCAGATTTCATACACCCATTCCGCTAACCGATGCCTTGCAGCCGCTACTGAAGTGACCGGGGATGAGACGTCGGGAGCTTAGCATCTTATAGCATGCAACTTGGGATTCTTGAGAGCTTGTACTTTCAACATGTACGATATATGCATTCCCACTGTCCCGCTTCCTGCTTACTGTTTATGCGTATCTAACTTTGAGAATCTTCTTGCTAACGCGTCCGTGTGCCATCACTCTTTCAACATCGCCATAGGCCGCCCAGGCTCATTATCGCGTCTGAAACTCCGTGGACTTCGCTAACGGATCCTCTTCCTGTAACATTTCTGGTTTGTGTTCGATACCGAAAACGCGCACATCGGCACCGTTACACCTATGCGACAACCACTTGATAGATGCGTGTTCTCACTTCAATCGGATTCCTGCTGTGATTATACAACGCGATGTATCTGTCATATTGCACCATCTTCTATGGGGAGATTCACAGTTCTTTTTGCATGTGATGACCTGGCCAGGACTGCCAACGCAATATTGTTCTGATGTGGCTCTACCTTGCATCATCTTCTCTGATTTATGCAATTAGCTCTCCTTGCGTCCTTGGATCTGCCGTAACAAATTCCAATAGGAGACACGAACTCTGCAGTCCAACTCACAGACACAGGATGCTGGTACAGTAATGCTTTGCATTACTTTTAAACTGGGCAGTATGCGCCTGTCTATTGCCCGCTAGTTCTTATTTTTGGACTCCTGCATCTCCTCATCAATGCACTACGGCTGGCACTTAACAACCTTGTCTACACAATGAGGAATCGTTGTACGGCGCTGAGAACAATCAGAATGCTATTCCGGCCGGTGTATCAATGAGGGCTTCTGTGATCTCTTCACATTGTGTCGCGCGTATGGCTCATCAGTCGCCTTTGTAACGAAAGAGAACTCACACTCCTTATCTGACAAACCAATTTATCACCGATCACCATAATACACCTTCGCAGGTGATCCAGCATCCATTTAGTAGGACAATATATCACCCACGGAACCCGTTCACACCCGTCCGATGATTTCGCAATATGCATTCTTCACTATAGCTCCCCCTGGGCTGTCGTCGAGAGGGGATTTATATAGAATGAGCTGATACGTCCAATACTCCCAGCTTGCCCAATAAGCCGGTTGATCTGGTGGATTGCCTCTCCTTATAATTAAGTACAATGAATGCCCTTTACAGCAGGCACATCTGATGACGTACGACTTTGATCTGCACCGGTTGGTCTAATGGGGGAGGAGTAGCTTAGAACAGCCTATGCTTATTGACAGCGCTGCCAGCAGGTGCGCGGAACCGCCCTCCCAAGACAATGGCCAAGCTCGGTCAAGCTCCAAAACCGTGTCCGAGGAGTATTGGCATATTGACAGATTACAGATATTATTGTTTCCGAGCTCGCTTCTCGTCATGCGGTAGACTATAGGTGCGAGATCACGCGCAACACGCTAATTAGCAGATATAATCGCTTCCACCATGCCGTGCCGCGCGCTCAAGTCGCCTATAAGAGGGCTCCCTGTGACGATGCAGTCCTTAGCTTTCGAGCCCTTCGCATTCAGCCCCTACCAGAATGGCGTTCGGCTCCTCTCTCCTGGCAGTACTTGTTCTGGCTCTCAGCGTTGCGGCGAAGCCAATTGAGATCCGCGACAATATCGTCTCACTGCCCTTGACCAAGCACCTGAACCTCACGGGAACGGGCAACCTTCTGGCAAGAGATCAGGCGCGAGTCAAGGCGCTGAAGAACCGCTCGGCGAATGTACAGAGCGCTAGTGCAGATGCCAACAACGTTCCTGTCACAAACCAGGCCAGCTACTATTCTGTTCAAGTATGTTGTTGCGATTGTTCTGGCTTCACATAACGTTCTTATACAATTTTCTGTTAGGTAGGGGTTGGTAGCTCTACCGATGACTGTAATGTCCTTTTTATCCGGAAATCAGTCTACAGTGTTGACATTGGCACTATTCTATCAGATACTCTCATCGTCGATACTGGGTCGTCCAATACGTGGGTAGGTGCTGATAAAGCATATGACCCTTCTAGTGATCCTACTGGCGTAGTGGTAATTGTCCCCACTGTATTCTGTCTGCTATGCTTCCTGATTTGTTTCCATCTGTACAGTCTGTCACATACGGTTCCGGCTCCTTCATCGGCATTGAATACGATGCTACATTGTACCTTGGCAGCTTGTTAATCACCGATCAATCTATCGGCGATGCCTATTATGCTCAGGGATTCGACGGCGTAGATGGGATTCTCGGGTAATTTCGGCATTTCGCGATGTGCATCACGAAGCACTGAGTTTACTTCAGTTTGGGGCCTGTGGATCTCACATCAGAAACTGTCCTTGGCGCCAGTACGGTTCCTACAGGTACGTCAATGTGCTCGACTGACGGACTGCGCTATAACACTTCAGCGCAGTTACGGATAACCTCTATTCACAAAACTCGATCAGCGAGGACCTCGTGGCGATCTCGTTCGAGCCTACCACAACTGAGAGCAGTACCAATGGAGAGCTCACTTTTGGCGGGACGGATTCATCAAAATACACGGGTTCAATCAACTATGTGTAAGAACTATGTGTATGATCATCCAATCACACTGACCAATGCACTCAGACCAATCACAACAACGTCTCCTGCGAGTGAATATTGGGGCATCGACCAGTCAGTCACCTACGGCTCATCGGGTACCCCGATTTTGAGCAAGACCGCCGGCATTGTTGACACGGGCACCACTCTCATTCTGCTCGCCTCAGGTATGCTGCAGTCTATATCAGTTCCTTTAATCTGTTCTGAGCACCCCCAGACGCATACAGCGCCTATCAATCGGCCACTGGTGCCACTGCTGACGAGACTACTGGCTTGTTGCGGATTACCGAGAGTCAGTACAGCGACCTCGAGAGCTTGTACTTCAACATCGGTGATGTACGCACCTGGCTTTGCTGAGGATCTTGTGATATGAGATATTGACATGCTTGCCTCAGGTCACCTACGAACTGACCGCTAACGCACAGATCTGGCCCGTAAGTGTCGATATCGATATTTACCATCTATGTTATTGACTCTGTCATGCTAGCGTTCTCTCAACAGCGCCATTGGTGGAAGCTCTGACTACGTCTACCTTGTTGTCGGATCAACTGGTGAAGCCTCAGGTAGTGGGCTGGACTTCATCGATGGCTACGCCTTCCTTGAGAGGTTCTATTCTGTCTTCGACACTGGCAATTCCCGTGTCGGCCTGGCGACAACGCAGTATACTGGCGCGACAACGAATTGAGATATTTCCTGATACCTGATAAATCTTGGATGGCCTGTGTGCCCTCGTAGCTTGTATTCTCAATTGGCTCAGATTGCTGTACTCCGCTATCGTTCAAGTTGTATGATATTAGTAAAGTCAATAACGAATGCGTGCTGTATAATCTGGTCTTGCCTTATCTACTAATAGTTCAAGATACGGCCGCTCTGCATTGGCCTTAGATCCAGGCAGAAGTGGCACATCGCGTGCATACGCTGATCTAAGCTGCCAGAGGCGATCGATTACCAGGCTATAATATATGCTGTGCGTATCGTATCTACGACACCACGAATGAAAATGGAGCATTCAACGATGCATGCAAGCAGTTGCCTGGGCGGACCACTGAGTTCCCTGACGTACTCTATGTCACCGTTGCTGAGCGCTGAGCACTTGACCCACATTGCCATTCCATGCACTGATACTTTCCATTTTGATCTCGAATTTGACAGATAGCATCATTGTCGTGATCGTGGCTGTCTCGTCTTGCCGACGGCAGTCTCCGAGCCTCTTTTGACTGTCCTCCACTCTTAGTTCTGCCAGCCGATAGGCTCCTGTTTTTCCGGTCTACCATCTGGTGTATCTAGCATACTTGCTGCTCACATGCCCGTGATTATGGAAGATGATGAGCAAGAGCTGCTGCTTCGATGCCATATTAGAGAACTGCTCCTGGACTACTCTTTGAAACATCTGTGCACCAATTACGTTATGTGGACACAATATGCAGTCACAGAGGTATGGTGCCGCTAAGACACATTCTTGCTGATACGGATGAGCTGCGCCAGCTGCTTTCCGAGAGTCTCACCTATGTGTCGACTATTGATCCTACCGACCCCATGCTCCCCACTGACCCATACACGGAGCTGATGCGCAAGTGGAATATCAACGAGCTGGAACTGGATGACGAGTCCTTGAGAATTAACCAAGATCTCTTGAGCCTCGTCCGTACGCAACTTCTGTTCAACCGGAAGGAGCCTACCTCAGAGTGCTGGGATGACGACGTGGATGGTACTCCAGCTGCATATAACTTGTCATTGTGTTTGCTCATCCCGAAACAGTGGACTATCGGAACTGGATGAACAGTCGCCCAATATCTCCCGTGATGACCACCAAGGCTGTCCGCGAGACGCCGAAGCCTGGATCCAAAGCTTTTACCAAGATGCTTCCTCAGTCGCAGGGCGAGATCATCAAAGCCAACCGGTTCAATCCTGTCCCAGTGGAGGGAAACGACGATGCGCCTCATCAAACCCTCGACGATGCACTGTAAGAATGCGCACATAGTCACATGCGTCCTATTGATGGACATACCGTCTTGTTTAGAGACCTGAAGTTCGTCATAGAGGGGTATCAAGACGTTCATCGGCTACTGGAATCTGTCCAGGGCCCCTCCCGTACCCGTCCAACGCCTGATCAGTCACGGCAAGTGCAAGACTTCTTGCGCTCAGAGTCGCCTCCCATCACTTTCGCACATCTTGCTTCGCCCCCAATCTTCGCTAGGGATCAGAACCCAGGATACAAGAAAGATAGATGTCCTGTTAATGCAACTGGGAGAACATTCGGCATCGAGGACATTTCCGATTTACCGTCTCTCGTTCCCAAAGCTCAAATCAGCGATGACGAAGAGGAGCTATACAAGCAACATATGGTCGTTCTTGACGGCTGGCGTGCGTCTGCACCGCGATATGTCTGCTTCCTGATGCATATACGCGCGTTTAATCAGATGCTTATGAGACCGTACCTTCGCCGACTGCCGGATCGACGCCATCTATGGATAATTCCTCAAGCGAGATCGACGAATTATTCCTTCAGTCCGATGATGGGGGAATTCCTTTGGTCCAATATATGGCCAACGCGCAAATGGGTAAGTGACCATATGATATTTTGCATTGCTCAATTCAATGCAGTATAGACGAATACCAAATTCCGAGGGCTGAAAGAATCAATGGGTCGCGCGGTAAGCCAAAGATGCTTGGAGAAGGACAGAGGTGTGTCGGATTCAGCAATGAGCAGCTACCTACGAGGTCGCATATAGTGATTGATCTCTCCTAGTTTAGCGTCGTTCTTGGGGCCGCTTCTGTCTCAATCACTGCCACCGACCGCTGAAGCAAAAATCGCGACAACGCCCAAGTCTCAGCCGTCATCACCTCGCACCGCGATCACTATGTCAATGTTGGGACAGCCATCCACAGTCTTCGACGACCGGTTTGCAACTGTCATTCGGGAGCGGGCCCAAGCCGACAGCGATGTCTCTGACTGCGACTTGGACGCCACAATGGAGAAACTCTGCGGTCAACCATCTGACGACTTACAGGATCTGATCATGAAGGAAAAACTCGACGAAAAGGACAGTCTCCTTATGGAATGTATGGTCCACCTCTCCGCGAGTATCTCACGTTTCTGACCACACATCGGCTTTTCAATGGCAGTGCCGACAATGCAACCTCCCAATGAACACAAACCTAATGACACGTTTCTTCCGATTCGCCTTGCGGACCTGGTTGCATCTACGAAGGCTCCTACCGGCTCTCCACCCGATCCTTCTGCCGTTCGGTCATCGAAAAGATTAGATTCTGGTCCGCTGAAGATGGTGAAAGGAATCAAAGCTCTCAGCATCGAACTCACATGGAGGTAAGGAAATGATTGCCTTAATGTTTTCCGAAGTCTCACGCGCTGATCTTTTGCAAATCGGCCGAAGGCCGTTCAAGTACGGTTCATCGATTCCAACGGACGAGGAAATGGTTGGCTTCTTCGATGACCCTCAGACTATCCTCGCCGCACAGACATCATCTTCGTGCCAACAAGACATTCTCTCTGAGCTGTCGCGTCTACTTGAAGGAGCATCATTATTTTCTTCGGAACTGCCGAGAGAATCAGACAATATCAAGTCAATGCGCGAATGGCTGACTGATAGCTCGACTCCAACCGACGCCCTCATGGACAAAGACGACCCCGATGCGCATCAACTGATCCTCACTAGGAATGAGCGTATGCGGGCTCGCGGACTCACCGAGGAAGATAGCCAGCTGGATTCTAGCGATAAGGAGAACGAGCAAGCACTGCCAGCGTATGAAGAGACGCTCGAAGATGAGTGCAGACCAACGAAGCGCCACAAAGCTCATGAGGAAGAGACAGGCGATTATTACGCCCATCAACCGGCGACTGACGACTCCGGAGTCTTCTTGATCTCGCCAGCCAAGCCTCAAGGTGGAAATAGCGGATTCGGCTATCTAGCCTCGAATTCTGAAGGATTTGAAGGCCCTGCCACTGATGGCGATCTGCTTGCTGACGTTGACTACATTCACCAGTACGACTTCTCCTTGCCAGGTACACCATTGACTCTAGCGGAAAATCGTGTATTGCGGTTTGACGGGGCTCATTCTGGCGCTGAGTGCTATGATGATAACTCTCCGGTGGCTCTTCGGGATCCTGTGTTCGACGGCTCTAATGGTCAAGAATTTCAGGAACTCTGCGATACTGAGAGCGCAATAGATTATATGCGCGCTGAAGCTAATCAAGTCTGTGATCTAACCACTATGACCCGTGGTGGCGTGCCAATCGAAGATCGCTATCCGGCTTCACCCTTCGACTCTGCACGCTTGGAGTCGGTTGCTGCCTCTCGTCTGTCCGTACATGCCTCAGGACATCTGCCCGTTTCTGCAGGCCAGGCGCCTTACTCTGAGCGAGATACATCTGCATCGCGCCGTGCAATGTCTCCGGTCTCTGCTAGGCTGTCGTTGTCGAATTTCTTGAGGCTCGTAGGCAGACGCAAGGCTGTGCCGGAACTCAGAGATGAGGATGTCGCTCAAGATGATCTCTTTCCACAGATTACACCAGAGGCCCGCGACGAGCAAGCCCAAGCTGAGGTCACGGTGACGCGAACCCCACTCTCATGGGATGTGCCTACTGAAATGCTCGATTCTCGCACACTCTCGCTCCCGCCGAGCATTCCACTGCCCAACACTGTTCATCGCTACATGGCCTCACTCGGGTTCATCCAGAAGCGCGCACTTATCCTTTCTCTCGAGTCTCGCGAATGTGCTGTGGAGCTTGTCGAACGCGACCAGCTGGGCAGCGGCGTCGACCTCATCGTTGATCCGCACTCGGCGATCACCACCGCGTCTCTTGCTGCGCTCCCCTCGCAAGTGGAGAACCTCGACGCGACGCTTGCCGAGCAATCCTGGCGCTTCGACCGTGTGCTCGTCATCTTCGAAGCTTACCCCAGCTCCCTGTCCGTCCGGGCGGAACATTCTCCAAGACCTGTCCCGTACCCCTTCTGGCCGGCTGTACTTAAGGCGGTCAAGAAGCTACGGAGGAACTTCAGCATCGCCGAGGCCTGTGGGACAAGACGTCCTGGCTCTGAGACCTACTTCGCCTTCGCTAGGACGGTGGACGAGGCTGCCCGGTATGTCCGGCAGTTCGGGTCTTTTGCGGAGCAGAACGATACTTCTGGCGGCGCGATTTGGAACGATCGTGCTTGGCTTGATCTGGACGAGCAGGAGGTATGTGGTTCACCCCCTGTATGCGCTCTTAGTAACACGAAATCTTTGATGCCAGGGAGAACATGACCTCTCGAACGTCGACGGTATGAACGTATTTATCGCGTCGATAATCCTCTCACAGATGAGTCTTGACGACTTTCTTGACTTGCATGACACGGAGCGGGTACGAGACTTTGCGCATCTGATCGGATCAGAGAGGATGGTGAGTGTCGTTCGACTTGCATAGCTCAACGTCTTGATATATAAATTTCGCAGGATCGGTTCAATACCGAGCTCGCCCGGCGCGCAGAGGCGGTGTATCAGTCATCCTCTCCCACATCAGCGGCAATACAACTCGAACATGTTTCAGATAGCTTCGTATAACCGTTTAATCGTTGGGATGTAATCATGTACTATCAGCGCTACATTTTATACATTTTACTCGATCTGCAGCTCCCAAAGCTCGTCGCTACGCTCGTTGGAAGAGAGTAGTCCCCCGTGCATGAACACACGGGACCTTCCATTGTCGACCACTTCAGTTGACGCGAACCATCCTCTGCCTTCCGGCGTCGCAGCTCGATCAGCTACATCTTGTGCAGGAACGTCCACTTTCTGCCAAGCCCAGCCCGCCTCGCCGTCCTCGGCGGCGGCATCCTTGTTCAGGAGCCACACGTCGCTCCAAAACTTGCCCGCGCCGGCGTGCCCCAGGCTGCTCGCATCCCTTTCTCCATGGAAAAGCACTGCGAGGGCGCTGGCGAGCCCGGGCGAACTCGACTGGAACTTCGCGAATCCATGGACAGATCGGGATCCCGGGTGGCCGTGTACAGGGTCAGCGGCTGGTTGGACCGTGCGCCACTTGTCTTCGTGAATTGAGTAGACATCGAGGATGCCTGGGGTGGAGGGTAGCTCGTAGCCGCTGAAGCCTGTGCGGCGTCATCAACTCACGACGGGGCGGGCAAGCCAGTCGATACCTACCTCCATACCTCAGCAAAACGGGTCCCCAGTGCTTCACGGACGCGGCGACGAGAGATGTCCCGCCCCGCGCTGGCTCCGGGGCGGAGGCCAGCTGCTGCCACTTCCGGGCCTGGACGTCGAAGGAATGTAAGGAGCTCAAGCGTCCGGACGCCGGACAGCCCGCATGAACGTATATCTTTCCCTATGACCCAACATTGTGTCAGCCCTCAGAAGCGTTCCTCGCAGATGTGAGCACACCTCGTACGCAGCGGCAGTGTGGTAGCTCCTTGGCTCGGGGCTCTCGTCAGGATTCACGGCCTCGACCTTGTCCCACACGACGGTCGCAGGCGACGCGCCGCCGATGCTGACCTCCCCGCGCCACCAGCCAGCGTCCCCCTGCGCAAGGGGCGCCATGTCGACGCCCCCGCGGCCGCCCCAGAGGTAAAGATGGCCATCAATCGCCACCGTAGATGCCCCTACCCTCGCGTCCGGCACCGATCGAGCGGGATCGATCTGCGGATCGAGGGTCTGCCACAGTTTCGGTGCGTTGGTGTCGAAGACGTGCACGGATCCTCTGATCGGCCCCTCCGCGCGAGTGGCGGCCGAGTCGACGGGCACGCGCGGCTTCAGCTCCCCGCCGTATACGACGAGCAGCCCGGACTTCGTCGCGGACGCGCAGTGCGAGGAGCGGGCGGTCCGCGCGGACTTGGAGAGGAGCGACCAGTGCACGACCGGCATTATTGCAACTCGGTGAGCTCCAGGCGCGAGACGAGACTCGCACGCATCCACTCTATTTCAGCTCTCGAGTTTGGCTTGGCGCTTCCTGGACGGATATCAACATGGCTTGAACATGCCACACTCTGCCACAGTTCACTGGGAAAGCGGACTGCGAGGGTACTCAGTCGCCTGAGATGAGAATGACTCAATTGGCTGCAGGGTTTGATGTATGGTCGACGTAGTATCTCGGGTAGCAGAGGACAGCCGAAAAGGACACGGAGCGTCGCAAACTCCGGGTCTAATGGGGCAGGGCAGTACAACAAAATCGAAGGCCACAGATGCAGCTGTGGTTGTGTGGCGTCGGCCGCCGTTGGCTCTGGCTCTAGAGCATAGGGCATAGGGGTAGGGCATAGGGGAGTGCCACAGGGCCAGGGCGAGAGCTCGCTTGGTGCCATGTGGCGTGGAAAACCACTTGCATCTCTCCTCTTGACTGCCACCACCACAGCCCTCCCCCTCCCAAGCCCAAGCGCAGTGTCATGTCATCGATTTTTAACCCGTCATCGGGGCAAGAAAAACACAAGAAGCCGCGTCTTCAAAAAACTCTAAAGAGCTCAGTTGAGGAGGCAGCCAAAGAGGTCAACCACTCGATTGAACATGTGAAAACCAAGATATTGCCGCTTCTGCAGGAGGAGGATTTTAGTACACTTGATGTTGTGTGTGCCATGACCATTATGGGATATGTGGTCAGAGCAGCTTCTGCTCCTGGAGAGAAGCACTTGAGCGAAATGCAGTACTTGGAAGTACGTATCGCCATCCCAGATGATTACCCGGATATGGCAAGTAAGCTTGCTATCTATTCCTGACGTCCCTAGTCCCAAGCTGACACGCACTCAAAAGAGTTACAACTGAATGATTTGAATACACAATATGCGAACTTTGCCTTTGATTTCGGGGTACTGCTCAACTCCCTCCCTGCACCACCAGAATTCGCCAAGACGGACGTGTGGGCAGTCGTACAACACACACGCGCAGCCATCTTATGTATGCGTCCCGTTGAAAAGAGCGGTGTGCCGATATGCACGCTCCACGATGTCTTTCGCCTTTTCCGAATTCGACTTGGCACAGACCTTTCTCCAGCCACCGATGACCCTATCGCGGCCACCTTCATCCGTGCTGCCGTGATGTTGTGCAACGAGATGGGAGACTCATTCGAGGATGAGAATGCACGCACAGCAACATCAAACCACTGCGTTCGAAAACTACTCCCTAACGTTGAGGTCAATCACGTATTTAATCCCAGTCAAGACATTGCCAGTTGCCGTGTGGATGCGGTGTGGTTCGCGGGGTCCAACAAGTTGCCAATTTGCCTGCGTAAGGACAAGTGTGAGGCGGGCGATACTGGTTGTGACGTCTACATGGAAGTGGCGCGCATCTACTCTCTTGTGGTCAAAACCTTGATGGATTCAGTGTCCATGAACGATCGGTATCTGAAGGAGGGCGCACCGATGCTTCTCCTATGCTTGTTGGGTATGTACTTTGAACCGAAGTTACATGTTCTTGGGCGCCCTCATGTTTATCACACAGGAACCCATCTGTCCGTGCAGGGCGGTTTTTATGATGGAGAGCGTTACATAGTGGAACCATTGAGTGCAATGTATAGTATGCTACCAGACGCCACCAAAGGGCGACAGAATCAGCTCGCGCGGTTGCTGTATGCGGTCGCTAAAGGAGTGGATGAGCTGAAGAAGTACGTTTCCCATTACAATAATATTTGCCACCGCGAGATCATGTTGATTTCATCCTATAGGCTGGCTTCGTCAACCACCAAACCACCCTCGTTCCCTCCTGCCACCCCTTGAATCTACTCATCATCCTTCACGCTGTATGCCGACACCGCTGCTGATACCGCTGCTGACACTGCTGCTGACAAACCAAGCACCGGGACCCTCACATTCAAGGCACATCTTGCCGCCCCTCACAGCAACAAAATGCTGTTCGCAGCG
Source organism: Wolfiporia cocos (assembly GCA_029448655.1). Lineage (NCBI taxonomy): Eukaryota > Fungi > Basidiomycota > Agaricomycetes > Polyporales > Phaeolaceae > Wolfiporia > Wolfiporia cocos. The sequence goes on from JACCLO010000002.1 coordinate 1,310,005, forward strand.
ACGTTGTCGACGACCTCTGCGGAGGAGTTGTCGGAGCAGATACCTGTGGTTGTCAAGCTTGTCAGTGGTTCCTACGGCGAAGACGTACATCTACTTCTAGCTAAGGAAGGCCTTGCGCCTACCCTCCATGGGTGCATACGCCCGGAAGGTGCTCCCGTTGCCTACGTCATGGAACACTTAGATGGGGATTGGGTGTACTTCTTAAATCGTGATTCATCCCCTCCGTTCCATCAGGCTATACGGGCTTCATTGCAGCATGTTCTGGATTTGCTCGATGAAAAGGGTTTTGTACACGGCGACCTTAGGTCGAGCAATATCATGGTGCGGATCGTTGGCACAAATCCGGAGATCAAGGTTATCGACTTTGATTGGGCGGGCAAAGCCGGTCAGGTACTCTATCCTGCGGTGCGCAACGAGTCCATCGATTGGCCTGGTCGGGCCTATGGTCCGATACAAGGCGGAGATGACCGCAAGCTGCTTGGTGGTGGTCGCGTGGTGGTCGCAAGAAACCCATGTCTGATCATTGTTTCAAAGAACGCTTCATTCCTCCTTCTCTCGCTACATTTGTATGTAGTTTCCGTTCTCGACGTAACTATACCTGCAACGCATACAGCCAAAATATACTATGGCTTCAGTTTGGGGGGGAGAAATCAACCTTCTCAGTCGAAGGTAACAAACTGTGACAGGTAGACTGCCGGCCCGGGTACCTTCGTTCAACGACTGAATGATAAACCCAAGATGTTACACTAAGCATTACGACAATACTGCAGCATCTCTAACCGTTCGCAATAATTAACTAGGCGTGTGCTACCTTCCTGTCAAACGGATCTCTAACCAGCGCAGTGGCGGGAACATAAATGCGGCGAACGCGGCAGAGAGCTTCAAAAGTACGTCAGATGTGCTTGGCACTAGTCAGTCTCAACAGCTTACCTCGAACCCGAGGTCAGCACCGTAGCCATTGGCGCCTGCGTCCTTGCCGAGCGGGCCAGTGTACCACACCTGCGACATGCCAACGACCGCACCCGCCACCCCAAAGCACCCCGCGAGGACGCCTGCAACGCCCACGGGCAGCCTTCGCAAGCGGATCAGCACCATCTCGCAGAGCGTCACAAGCGCGACTCACCTGCTCGGCGTGTCGTAGTCCTCGAGGTTGTACCCGCCGAGGGGCCCGTTCTTCCTGCGGAAGATGAAGTGCTCCTCCGCGACGATGACGATGAAGAACGCGGTCCAGTAGCTGAGGATGCTCAGGAAGTTGGACAGGATCGCCGAGAAGTGCTCGCGCCCCGCGACGCCCGCAACGGTGTACGTCACGAACGCGAGGAAGACCCACACGAACCGCGGGACCATCGCGAACGGGCGCCCGAGTGCCTGCACGGCGAGGCCGGCGGAGTACGTGTTCGGGATGTTATTTGCACTGCGATAGGGTCGATCAGCCTATTGCGAGAGAAAGCAGGGTGGAGCTGTGCTTACACGACGGAGAAGGCGAGGAGAACAAGGACGAACTTCCCTCCGCCTTTCCATGGCGAAAGGACCTGAGCGAGTAGGGCGCCCGTGTCGCCGGCCGCGATTACGTCTGCGTACGCAGGATCGCTGATGGTCATCAGAGCAGCTCCGAGGATCTCGACGAAGCAAATGGGAATGAACAGCCCAAAGAAGGTGAGCAGGAAGACCTTCATGCTGGACGTGTTCACGGGCAGCCTGCAGTTATAGTCCGCAGCCACTGGGGCCCACTGATGCGCATAGTGATCAGAACAGCGCATATAGTGAGATAAAACACCACATACACCAGAGAACGAGCCGAATACGATACCGCCGAAGCTGAGGATGTCGGCGGACAGAGCTCGGCCATGGTCCTCGAGCGGCTTCTGCGCGTTGATGTCGAAGCCAGCCTTGCCTCCGAGGCCCCAGAGGAACAGCATGACGATAAGCATCACCATCCACGCGTAGCGCTCGTAAATGTGTACCATCTCGTAGCCGATGAAACACGGCACGAGACTGCACAGAGCGACGATGATGATGCCGACGACGAGCGGGAGCGTGCCGGGGTTGATTGACGCGAGCGTCTGGCCCCCGAGGATGACCGCAGTCACCGAGAAGCCGAGCCTGTTGAAGGCTGAGCAACACTGCGGCGATGGCAGGCGGCATACTCACTGTGTCAGCAGGTTCAGGATAGAGTAGATGGTGCCTCCGACGTATCCGGAGCTGTAGCGAGTGATGATCATCGTCCGCAGGCCAGTCTGTGGGCCCAGGGTACTGATGAAGGCTACTGTGAGTGCGCCCAGTGCGCCAAAGCAGAAGATGGTGGCGATAGTATGTCTGCAAAAATGTCATGACGAAGGGCGGTGCAACGGGCACGCGACCACTCACGGAAGAGTCAAAGTGTAGTACTCCTGTGCCAGCACTCCAATTGGTATTGTTGTCAACACACAGTTAACGGAACTGCTCGTCCACGATGTTATGATGCGCCCCTAGGGCAGGAAAAGTTTTACTGACCACCACATGAGGAAGCTGAGGCAGCCTTTAGTGTACCTGAAAAAAGTGCTGTGAGCGCACTTACTTGTTGTACTGGTTCTTCGTAGAGCGCTCATCCTCGGGCACACGCTCTACCCCCCTTGCCTCGACACCACTGGCAAAGATACGCTCGACGATGGGGCCGAAGCGGCCGTACCGACTGGCAATGGCCGCATCGGTTGAGCCTTCGAGAGGGAAGTGGACGACGTCGGTCGAGTCGTGGGCCAGTCCCTTCTCCTTCTCCTCCGACGAGAGACTATGGCGGGGAGACATGGTGGGGGGAAGACCTGGGGCTTGACCCGACGCGCCGCCCGCTGTCTGAGATATAGCGCAAATGCAAGTAGCGCCTCGCCATCCGCCCCGCATATCTAGGCGCCGGGGGAGGCACACGTTGCACTGACACACCGCGATCGGATCTGGCGATAGGCATTTGCTTTACTGTCCGCCCTGCGCTCTGTCTCGCAAACAGAGAGCCAGCGTCGCTCGAGCGTACACAGAGATGATGGAAGCCAGCTGCAGAAGAACACACCGTCGTTTATCTCATTTTCGCTTGCGCGGATCTCAACCCGGAGCTTGCCGCTGGACCCACATATGGGTGCCTGAGACTATACTCAGGCTGATTTATGAGCCTAGGTGCCTGTGATCGTTCAGCACGAGGTTACGAGCAGTCCGCATCACCGGTGTTCACAAATCTGAAATTGAGCTGCACAGAAGGTTATCTACCATGATGGTCATAAATAGTCACACGAGCTCGTATACATAAGCCTACGCGGGCGGCTTGTTGTCTTTTTGAGCTGCGGACACAATGTCAGCACCGTCGAGAGCGAGCAAGGCCAAATCATACCCATTGTGATCCGGTCGCCCAGCGAGAGCGCGATGCCCTGCGTCTTGCTGCGTATCCGGACGTGTCCTGTGATGGTGCCTGACTCCGTCCGCTCCACACTCAAATTAGCCAAGGCGTCCTCCCCTGTGGGGTGTCGTGATAAGTGTTATCGGAAATACCTTGACGGGAACACTCACCGAATAGACTCCGCGCGTACATGTTCGCAGACAGGAAGTCACAGTCTCCTGATACGGCACCCTCGGGCGTCAGGCAGGACATGTTTGTCGCCTTCATGACGTGTTGCAAGTACTCCCGTGGATCACTAAGGTGCATTTCGCTGCGTCAGTAGCCCGGACAAGTCAAAATGAAGCGAACACACGAGATCGAGGTCGTGACGTTCACTCTGTTCTCCCACTCAAACTCTGTCCACATGCTTCGGAACTGCGCCTCGGTGCAGTACGCTGGCTTGATGTAGTCCATGATATCGATGTGGATATCGTTCAGGATGACGCATTGTTCTGACATGCCAGGGCCCTCCCACAAGATGCTCCCGAAGATCACACCCGTCTCCGTGGACGACACCTGCGTAGCGCAGCACCTCGGGCGTCAGCCCTGCAGGATCATCGCCACAAATCAGAGATCCCCGCACCTTGATTGTGGCTTTAATGCTCTGGAAGCTGTGGGGCGCGACAGTATATGTCGAAGGTCGCTCGACGAGCTTGAGATCACCCAAAGTGGCAAAGTCAAGACACAGGTTCTGGAGCGTGTCTGCTGTCTGGTTGACCAGTAACACGTCTGCAGATACACAAGTCAGCTGGTCTTGGTAGTTGCGCAGGAGAGGGCTGCGTACCAAGTAGGATGTCGAATCCATGTACTTTGACATATGCCTCGGCATAGATTGGGTCCGAGAAGCCTATATAGCGATGAGCGCCACGATCTACCATTGCAAATTTTCGCATACCAGTGAGCTGGGATATACGGCTGAGGTTCGAGATGAAATCTTCCTTCGCTTCAGCGGCGCCAGTCGCGCGACCGACGTCTTCCGCATCCTGTGAGAGCGGAAGGAGCTGCGTCAGCAAGACGCTCCCAAGCCGGGAACTTACTCAGTCGGCTACTCACATCGATGCCATCGTCCGCAGCCTTCTTCGAAAACTGGCGGAAGGAGAGGAGATCGTCGACCTGCACGATCTTCACCTTTGCGCTTTCTTGCTCCTTCTTCTCGGCCGCCTTTTTCTCCTGTGCCTGGAGCATCTTCGAATACGCTTTCCTGGTGTCCTTCAAGAATAGATCGTGTACAACAGGCTTCGCTCCCAGCTCGCTCAGCGTTTGAATGCAGTTCATGATCCGCTCAGTCGAGTCCTCGTCAATCTGTACTGTGACGAACTTGGACTGACCGACCCGGACGACAGACGCCATGATGAGCATCGCCTGTATGCATGATATACAATCTACATTCGTTTGTAAGTTTCACAAAGCAAACGACATACCTCCGCCTTGAGTGCGTTCGCCTTCCTTGGGTCACTATCAATCTCGGTATATCTCAGGACAAGCTTCGTCAACGCGGACGCCAGCACAGATCCAGTGAAGAAGTCCCCTCCAAGGATCAACGCTAGAAGCACCATCGATCAGATCTCGTCTCGGCGAGCACCTCGAAGCAGCTTACCCCGCAGTGGCGGCTTCGCAGCCGCCTTGATCGCCTCCAGGCGCGCACTGGACATACTCGTGAACGCCGTCTCTGTCGCATATGTTCCGTCCTCGAGCACCCTCGGCCTCGTGCTCTCCGTCTTCGGCTGCTGCTCGTCCTTCTTCTCCTCGTCCTCAGCGCTCGCTTCCTCAAGCAGACGCTGCTCCGACGCCAGGATCGGGACCTCGCCGAGTACCTTGCGCAGCTCGAGGAAGATGTTCTGGATATCGTCGACATCTTCTGCGTACTCGCCGAGGATCCAGAGCACGCCGCGGTACACCTTGCCGGACTTGATGTCTCCGAGCGTTTGCGTGAGCTTCTCGCAGATAGGAGGGCGCAGGTGGGGGAACTTTTCAACCACTTCCCTGTAGGCGGGAGAGTCGGCTGTGACTAGAATGCACAACAAATGCGCGTATATACGCACCTGACAAATGACACAACGTCGAGCGCAGAGGGGTTGTTGGAGTCGCCCAGGAAGTCCATGAGTGCATGGACAACGCTCGCAGCCACTTCCGAGAACTTGACGGCGCATACATGGATGGATTGGATGAGCAGCTGTCTGTACTCTGGCGCCTTCAAGTTCACAAATGTGAGTAAGAATGCGTCCTATCCCAGGATAACTGACCTTGTCAAAGTCTTGTTCCTGCGTCCTCTGCAGCTGCTTCTTGAGGAACAAGACAACCTCCTCGACATTCCTGCTCGAGGTCATGCTGAGCACGATACCGATCGCCTTGCGTCGAACCTCCAGGTCGGCACTATGTTAACCTGAGCCTGTTGTTCCAGGTGACAGCACAGGTCTTTAATCTCACCTCGACAGAATCTGGAGGATGTCCATGATCAACGGGTCAAGCGCATGGCCGTGCTTCGAGCGCAGCGTGTCAAGGCGATCGAGCACGATGAGCTTCGCGTTGTTATCCGACTCCTTAGTGATAAGCTGGATGTAACACGACGCGGCAGCTATATGCGCAATGTCAAAATCATAAGGGGGGAGGCAGCGTGGTTCCCCTACCCTTGACAGCTGCTGGGTTCTGGGTCAGCGAGGTCAACGTCGTAGCGGCCTCGTATTTGACGGCATGCGACGACGCGTTGAGCAGCTCCGAAATCAGTAAGATATACCGCGCCTGGCACGTCGAACGCATCAGCACACGCAACCGGCAAGCCCATGGCGCATACGCTTACCCTGTGCTTGGTCTCCGTCTTGCAGTCCTGCCGGATGACCTCGATGATGGCCATCTGGAGCAGCTCATCCATCGACGGAATCTGGTCGAACACCTGCAGCACATACTGCACCGCGCGCGGCATCGCGCAGTTCGCGAGGAACACGAACGCGTTCCGCTTGCATGTCGCGTCGGACTCGGCGGCGAGGAACGTCTGGATGAGCTCTGGCGCGTCGGGGATGAGGTTCTCGAACTGGCGGTAGATCGTGTACACCGCGAATACCGCGTTCTTGCGCACATACGAGTGCCGGTGCTCGAGGCATGAGCGACATGTCGGGATCAGTGGTTCAAGCAGTTCGGCGTCCTTTGAGATCTTTTGCAAGAATCGGAGTGTCGCGCCGCGGATGTACTCGTTCGGGTGTTGCTGAAGCATGGTCACTCTGGGCCGCACAGCGTGCATTGCCCGGGTCACTCACCAGGTCGTTCCGAATAGCGTTGCTTTACGCGTCATCAGGACAGGAATGCAGCGCAGTACAACGGGACGTACACCACCAAGATCATCTCCTGTTTCAACTTGCCGTTGTCATCATACTTGGGACACACTTCCCAGTAGAAGTGTAGCAACTTCTTGAGCTGCTTATTCCGTGACGGCATCACATACTGGATAATTGGCATGAGTAGTTGTGGCTACAGTGCACTATGCTCAGTAATCCATTTGTGCATGTAGCCGCATGCAAATGTATACCTGCGGGTTCCCATTGATTGTTGAGACAATGATCTTGCGCAACGTGTCCAGTTTGACCTCGTCGGAGCCCTTCTGCAGCGCCGAGCGCATGTCCGACGTGGAGGGAGTCTCGGAGCTGTCCTCATAGACGATAGTATAGCAGGACGCCTCCGTAGATGTCATGGTTCCCCAGCCAGAATATTATTGAAAGCAAGTTGTACCTGAGCAGTGCCGGAGACGTCGCGTCGGGAAGTTCAGCCATCCCACGCTTTCGACGTGCGCTTGACGTGTCTGATCACTGATCACATGTAACGACGTAAAGCTACAGATCTAGAGGTGGTGCATGCTCATTTCATAGGTCCTAGCATCTAGTGCAATTGATGAAATAGTGCCAAAAGTAGTGTACATGATGTTAAATTCGCCCAATAGGTAAAGTACAGCGGGTTTATCAACAACGCAAGGTGAGACAGGCGGTCATGTCGGTAGTCCAAGTGTAGCTCGCTGTAAACAAAATGAATATATTGTGGACAATAGCCGAGCATGCTACGTACCAGTTTGATAATGTTCTCGCGCTCCGCGTAGGGCAATTGGTAGACCTGCTCGCGAGGCATGGTTACGACTCGCAGAATGAGTTCCTAGACATTTGTATAACGTTTGCTCCAGCCGTACAACCAATGACCAGACGGTTGAGTATCCTACGTACCTTTTGCTCATCCGGGATCCCCGCCAGCGCCGGCGGCAGTGCCGGCATTCCTTGCGGCTGCTGAGGAGGCTGTTGCTGACCAGGGTACATCGCACCGCCAAGCCCCGGAATCTGCTGTGCGCCAGGAGGCGCACCATACGGGTTCATAGGTGGCGGCTGGGTAGGGGTTGGTGTTGAGTATGTCTGCTGAGGATATGAAGGGGGAGGCGGTTGGGAAGGGTAAGTTGGCGTGTGGCCGCGATGTGGTGGTGCATGCGCGAGGTGTGGAGGAATAGCGGACGGGGGCTGTGGGGGAGCAGCAGGAGGAACTTGGGAGGCGGAAGCTGCTCCAGGTAGCACGCCATATGCAGCAAGAGTTTTCTATGGAGGGGCGTGGGTGGCGTTGTCATCGCTCAGTGTAGAAAGCGCACCTGAATAACCTCCACGTTCACAGCATTTACGTTGACCATGACGGCCATTAAGGCATACGCTATTTGCGGCTGGCTGTTGAGGATAGTTCGCGCCTGTTCCGGCGTTGTCTTCTGTAGTCATGGCACAAAAATGGAGCCAATGTAAGACTTGTACACTATAAGACACTGACCTTTAACTGCAAAAGCAATTCCAGGAGCTGATCCTCCTGCAGAGCTGGTGTAGACATTCTGATGCCAGTGGAGAGGTCAGCTTCTTTAGCAAGTGCTATCGCGCAAAGTGGTTTCGAAGATATCAGCGAGGTCAAGGAACAAGTCCGCAAAGTAGGATCTGTGGTGCTATAGTGCTATAGCTTCTAGTAGTTGCCTTATGTTCTCGGAGTCGATCATTCGTTAACACGTGGATCGCGATCTCAATTGAACGCGTCGCGTCTCTGCATTCGGTTGAGCCTATATCTCAGTATTCATGCGTTCTGCCATACACCGTTAACTCAAATCCAGACACAGGTGGTGGTTCGCTTCAAACGTAAGGGGGTTCAAGAACTTAGATGGCACGGTTCACACTGGCACTGATCTACAATTTGAAGGTGGTTCAGATACATAGTGCGCATGTAATACACTTGATGCAAAACTTCCGGATGTACTCTACAGACGCGACGATGCGGCAGAGCCTCTACACACAAGGGCGAATAGGCACGCGCGGGGGTCAACACGGCACCCAGATGCAAGCGAAGTCGGAGACCGCTCACGCCCCAACGAGACCGGCCAGCGCGCCCTGAGAGTCAAGGCTGACGACACTGTCGCAGCCACCGACGTGCTTCTCGTCTGCGGAGAGATAGCATATGAGATATGTACTGCAACAAGGGCCGATTGTTATGCGTACTGATGAAAATGTTGGGAACGGTCCTCTGACCAGTCTTCTCTGCGAGGTATGCCTGGATGTCGCTGCCGTCTGTCATCTCGTCCAGCCTACAGAAATGGCCCCTATCGCGTCAGAAATCCTAGTTAACGTAAACCGGAACCACGCACTCGAAGATCTTGGTAGGAACGTCGGGGAACTGGGACGTGAGCAGCTGCTTGGCACGCTTGCAGTACGGGCACCAAGTCTTCGAGAAGATGGTGATCTTGTTGCTAGCAATAGCAGACTGCAGGCGATCCGATGCGATCAGTGTACGGGTAGAGACTCGTACGGTAGTGTTCACGCACGTCGACGAGATCCTTAGTAGCCATTATCCTGCGCTGGTTTGCAGAGGGATTGGAAGAAGATGGAGTAGCCGCCACGACGGACAATGCAAACGGATGCTTACTGAGTCTGGTGGGGAAGAGAAGAGCGAGGAGGTAACAGAAGACGTGAAGCCTCTATATAGTCGGGGCAACATGGTTGTGTCACCCCGGTGCCTCTGACAAAGACATCGGTGACGATAACAAACTCGATCTATCACGTGGAAAATCCTGCTCCGGATTTTGATGGGGATCTTGAGTGCCTCTACCAGATCGCAACATATGATCGCCGACCATGTCCGTCGTACAGAACATATGCAGGGCCCTTGAGCGTGTCGCTCCTCTTCGCCTCGCCGAAAAATGGGATAATGTACGCGATACAACCCAACACGCATTCAGTGTGTTTATTGAATCAATCTATATAGGTCGGTCTGCTCCTCGGTAATTGTTGCGTCATATTAAAATCAGGTAGCGTCACCCTGAGCAACATTTCAATGTAATCAGAGGCTCCCTACCCGCGTCAAAATGCCAGTCGCATCCTACTGACGATCGAGTGAGTACAAGCGAATGTTGATGGCAGACCATGTGTAACACACGCGAAATAGTCTAACAACCGCTGTGGTCACGGAGGCCCTCAACACCCCGACAGCTTTTATCGTCTCCTACCACCCAACAATTTTCAAGCCCCTCTCATCCCTCACTTTATCAAATCCACTGCAAACATCGCTACTACGCTGCGCAGCGGCAGGCATTTCCGTATATTCACCGCACACTGCCCTTGATTCTGTCAATGGCGGGATCAATGACTGGATCTGCGCAGGACTCACCGACCATCCCACCTCAGCAGCCGATCTTGTGAGCTGCATTGATCCAGCGAGCAGTGAAGACGGAAATGGGCTGGGAAGAATCATCCGGTTTGCGGAGCCTGTGAGCGTGCAGACACTGCAACAGCGCATTAAGAGGCACTTCAAGCTCGAACACAGTGAGGACTATCACCACAGCTGAAAACTTTAGCTAACGGATCGTATCATAGTTCAAGTCGCGTACACATCTGCAAAAGACATGTCAACTGTTCGCTCCGTGGCCGTGTGCGCCGGCTCAGGTGGCTCAGTGCTACTCGGCGTGGATGCCGATGTATATTTGACCGGTGAAATGGCTCATCATGAGGTCCTCGCAGCGGTAGCGAGCGGTCACAATGTCATCCTTTGTAGGTATTCGCCTGTGGTGAAGACTAATCTGCTCATCCTACTGTTGTAGGTGGTCATACCAATACTGAACGCGGGTACCTCCCGACTCTCGTGGAGAAGCTGAACCGTGAACTCAGCGCTGACGGTGGTCTGCAGCAGAAGTTGGAAATTCACGTGAGCGAGCAGGATCGTCACCCTCTCCAGATTGTGTAGCCATCAGTGCGATCCATTCGAGAGCTGCAATAGTTGTTCTATGATGCTGTGTTCTATAACCCTGTGTCCTGCAGTAACCTTGTTTCAGATTCATTTGACCCAAACCTGGTTGAAACATATGTGACAGGGCATCAGTTCAGGTCTGTCTTCAGTGGGCATCCCTAGCCCTTTAAATGATACAACGAAACAGTAAGATAACATCAGATCTATCAAAGACTCTGCGCGATTAAACTGACTTGAATCTGACCACGCAGCTGCAACAGTATAAGTGTAACACTCCGACGCCACCGCCGTGCACCGACGCTAGCCATTATGTGTGCGCCCATACTACTGAGGCGGTTGCAGGAAACGTCTCACTAGAGAACGCGACCGGGAGTCACAACGGTTTAGGACCGCCGATGTGGGACGTCTGTGCTTGCCACGCTGAGATCGCGCCTGTGCGGTTGGTTTTGAGTCGAAAACGTATAGGGAGACGATGAAATCTGCCGGGTTTATGCTCTTCCACCGCCATCGCCCTAACTGCCGCGGGATCGTTGTAAGAAAAAAAGTTGACGCCCCAATGCGCCGCCGTCTCCCACCCAAACAGCAAATATTCTCCCAGGTCGGAAGGGCTCGAGTGCCTCCGATGTGGATGCATCAGTGTCATCGACCATCTCCCACAGCGACCTGTCGTGGGCAATAAGCGCAGCCCTTTCTGTCCCATCGACCTGAATGAGGTGAAGCTCGTGAATGTAACCCTTCTGATCCAGGCTGTCGAAATCAGATGGAGATTGAAGCGGAACAACGCGTGCGGCAAGACAATTCACATCAAGATAGCCTTCGTCATCCATACTGCCAGTCGGAACGTTCGAAAAATATGCCCCATCGGTGCCCATTCGAGGTATGAATTCGGAGACTTCGCAAGGAGGCATCAAATAAGCTGCCGCAAGCCACTCCGCTCCATGTCCTCAACTGAGTAAAAAGCCTTGGTGAGGGCCACCGTTGCCTCCAGCCGATCGTGATGACCGAAAGCCTTCGTGTCTAAAACGACCCCATGATACTAAATACCACGTCTACAGGATGTTTGGACGCTCGCAGCATCGAGCTCTGCCATATTGTCTGCTCCTTGATGGCCCGGAATTCAGGCTTCTTTAGCTGATCTATAACCACAAAATTTAATGCATCAATTTCAACGAGTGACTTTCCCAGAATGCGAGGCTTGATGACGGAGTGTTCGCGACGCCGCTTGAAGATGGCGGAGCGATCCCCGCGGATGGCTGCAAGCGTGCCAGCGACGGTCGCCACCGCAGACTCGCAAGGAATGACCTCGGTCGTTACAAAAAAAGCACTTCCTCCAGCTCCAGTTCCACTAGGTTTGATCTCTTTGCCATCGAGGAAGGTTGAACCCCATGTCCAAGAGAACAACAGCAGAGCGTGCTCGGGCGCCACGACTTCCTGTAGCGTCCAGGCTCGACGGATCCATGTAGTCTCCTCGTAAAGGCTGACCAAGCGACGGATCCCGCCGGGCAAGACGAGTTACAACGTCGGTAGATCTCGAACATGAGCTGGATCTGCCACGCCTTGTCGGCTCGACGGGTCTGCATGATGCATAGTCGGTCTAGCCAGAGGTACTCCGACTTCTCCTGGAGTGACGCAACGCGTAGCACGCTGATGCTGATGGGGTCTCCATCTTCGGCGCATGCAACAGCAAATTCGCCGTCCTCATCGACGTCTCGGTCGAGCGGATTGCCCTTCCAAACGTACGAGATCGCTGAATACGGAACACTCGGTGGAAAGTCCGCAAATTCGCAAATACGAAGAGTCTTGTGGCGTTCGAAGTGAGCGCAGTCCAAGAGGTGGAATCGGCCTCGTTGAGCGGTTGAGGTGATGTCTAGAACGGTACCCTCGAGCGATGTCAAAGGAACGTTGCAAATGATGACGAAAGACATGGGCGTGGATGTATCTTGGCGATTGTAATGGTGAACGTTCTAGTACACATGCCTACACACCACGTGTATCCTTTCCATACCATAATGATGTGGTCATAACAATCAGAGGCTAGCAAGACGATCCGCCAAGCCAACGCCCATCCTGCTGGGCTGGTGTTACGAATTACACTGTCATAACCGACGCCCAGCCGCGCTTCTTACCAATCTCCAATCTGCGTAATTTGGCAGACGTTTGCGTCACACCGTATGGCCGGCGTGTCCACATTCTCGTGTTGTAATCTATAAAACACACACAACGGTATATGACTGCTTTACCGGTCAACCTCACTGCAGAATAGCCAGTTTTGTCAGTATAAAAATCCCTAGCGGAAATAATTCGACGACACATACCCGAACACCAGATCCTGCAAAAAGAAATGAGTATCAAGCCCCAAACATGATAGCAGTAACGTACCATGGTACCAATGATGGCAACGACATCCGCGATGAAGTGCTATAACGAGGAACATAAATGTTCAACCCAATGAATAATGCCGGGGTCAATGTGCTTACGTCTGGAAAGAGAACCGTTGAGCGTCGAGAGTTTAAGAACATCATATAGGACTCACGTTTCATCATCATATCAGCGCCAGCCAAGTGCGCAAATCCGGGCGCACGAATCTTGCAACGGTATGGACGGTTGGTTCCATCAGAGACGAGGTAGACACCCATCTCGCCCTTGGGTGCCTCAATTGCGGTGTAGGTCTCGCCCGGGGGTACGGAGAAACCCTCGCTGAAGAGCTGCAGCACAATGACCCGCGATCAGTTATTGATATGCCGAGATAATGGTACTTCTACCTTGAAGTGGTGAATGAGAGACTCCATACTCTCTTTCATGGATGCCCGAGGTGGAGGGGTGAGTTTATAATCATCGACCTTAACAGCACCAGCAGGCATCTTGTTCAGGCACTGAAGAGTGCGGCGAGCGGTCAGTATACTGCTATGAGCTGCGCTAAAATTACATTACGACGCACCTGGTCAATGATGCGGAGAGACTCCCGGAGCTCCTGCACACGACACAGGTACCGGTCGTAGCAGTCTCCGTTTTTGCCAACGGGGATATCAAACTCAACCTAAGAATGGGTAATGTGTAAGTGACTTCAATGCAGGTAGATGCGCTACAGCACACCTCGTCATATTTGTCGTACGGAGCAACCTTCCGAATATCCCAAGGCACACCGCTTCCTCGCAACATGACACCAGTGAAGCTGTAATCCAGCGCCTGCTTGGCAGTCACCGTACCAACGCCAACCGTACGCTCTTTCCAGATACGATTGCCAGTGACGACCTCCTCAATCTCATCCACACGTGAACCGAACTGTGACGCCCACTTGAAGATGTCCTCCAAAAGCCCATGGGGGATATCGAAGGCTACACCACCAGGGCGCACGTACGCAGAATGCATACGCGCACCGGATACACGCTCATAGAACTCCATGAGCTTCTCGCGCTCCTCGAAACCCCACAGGAAAGGTGTCAATGCACCGACATCCATGGCATGTGTCAGAACGGCCATCAGGTCTAATCATGAGCGAGAACAATGAGAAAGATGAAAAGCGATAGAAATAGTTTACGTACGGTTCAAAATACGCGTAATCTCTCCGAACATAGTTCGTATCCACTTGGCACGCTCAGGAACCTCGATGTTGAGCAGCTTCTCTACTGCCATGGAGTAGACCAGTTCATTAGTCACTGGATATAGACGTCAATACTGTTTGAAGCGCATAGACCTGGCAATTAGACATACTCATGGAGACATAGTCCAGACGGTCGAAATATGGCAGAGCTTGAGTATATGTCTTGTACTCAATGAGCTTCTCCGTGCCTCGGTGAAGCAATCCAATGTGCTGTTCAAGTCAACCAGTCTCATTATCACGATCCTGAAAACATAAGGAGACTGCACCCACTGGATCGGCTCGCAGAACCTCCTCACCATTCAGTTCAAGGATCAATCGGAGCACACCGTGGGCAGCAGGATGTTGAGGACTGCCGCGCAGCCGATAGCGTTGGCACAAGTACGATCCATAGAACAATTGCACTCACCCAAAGTTTACTATGCGGCGGTGATGTCCATGAAGACTAGATAGGAGAAATGCGACCCGGGAGCTCACCAGTGAAATGCCTCATCTGCGCATCCTTCCTCGTGCCCGTCTCCGCCAAAATCTCCGTCGCGTGCATACCGTGCAAGTCCTCGACTGTATGCGTCTCGAATACATTTTTCCCGCCCGTTGTCCGAGCGGCGGTGGCGGGATCGTAGGCGGGGTGCGCCTGCAGAGTTGCCGGCGTAGACGAGAGGTGCCGGCGGCTGCGGGAGGCTGCTGATGGCGCGGACAAGCGCGGTGCCCGCGCGAGGTGGCGACGGAGGAGTGTCGAGGCCATCGTCGCCGTTCCGGCTCAATGTCGTCGTCGACGTTGTCGGTGCCAGACGGGACGCGACTGACGTTGTGTCCGGCCTGCCTAAAATGGAATCCCGTTCACAGTCCCTCGTGACCTCCCGACAAGACGCTCGCCTCGCCTGGTTGGCCTCGCTGCGGAGACGCTCGAACAGATGTCGACCACTTGAGAGTCCGTGCTGCACCGCAACTCAATATTCGATACCTACAGCTCATGATGTGGTACATACACGCACTGTGGCCACTAGCCCTTGTATTTCTACGTCTAGCCTCCGCGGACAACGCACCGTGCACAGCGCACGACGGCGACGATTACTATGATCTCAGCCGACTCCAGTCAAAGTACGTCTATGGCCACATTCCAACAGTACCGAGTTTGGAGTCTTGACGCCGATTGACGCAAGTTTTCCAGTACTGACTACGAATTCCAGTCGGCGAGCGGCCGCGGGTTCGTCATAAACGTGTGCAAACCGGTCAGCACAGAACTCTGGCGGACAGACGTCGAGAGGCCGGAAGACATCGGGGGCTTTACGCGTCGCGAGCGCGATGACTTCTCCATAGGGTCAGTGATGACGTGGTCGCAAGCATCGCGGACCAACTGACGGAAGCACTGGTACAGCTACGCCAGCACCTCGTTATTGGTCCGAAACGGACACCCACTGCTGATTATGTCCGACGGATCCCGCTGCCCCCAAAGCGACAACATGACTGCCTCAACAGCTATCCGCTTCATCTGCGACACATCTATATTTGGCGAAGGTGAATTATCAGGCTTTTTTGTGAGAGGTTGGTGCTGAGGTGCGATAGGCAAACCCGAGCTGGTCGCTCAATTACCTTCGGATGATGACTCTGCCTGTGCCTTCTTCATTGAATGGAGAACCCATGTCAGGCGATAGATTATACTAGCCGAGAATGGTCGCAACTGACGCGTAGATCTCAGGTAGCATGTCCTACCCACGAGAAGGCTGGGCCGTGGGGCTTTCTAATTGTTCTAGCAGCTATGTAAGTGCCACCTTGCTCAGAGCATTATGCTGTGTCTTACTGAGATCCTGGGGACAGTGTGGCGACGATCTTCATGCTGTACATTCTCGTTGGAACGTTCTACAACCGCTACGTTCTGGAGCTGCGAGGGTTTGACCAAATCCCGCGAATCTCCATCTGGTCCTTCGATGAGATCCGGGACCGGCTTCATCGCGTCATGAATCGGTCGGGCTCAGGGGCAGGACGCAGGGGCTCCGGATACGAAGGCGTAGCCGAGGAAGAGCAGGCGATCATGGGCGGCCCGACGGGCTGGCTGGAGGAGCAGGATGCCGAAGGCGCACAGGAGCAGCAGAGCAGGCCGCCGCCCGCGGGGGGCATGGATCCGAACGGAGTCATTCGACTGTAACGTGAAGCCGTTCTGTTCGCTCCCGCAGCGCCGTGTTCTCACAGTGCGAGGGCCCGTGTATGACCATCTGTGTCTCTGCTTGGAGAGATGATTGTGACCGGAATGCACACAACGCCTGGATCGAGATTGCATCCGCAACCGAACATACGCGGCACAAGGAGCGGTGATTGTCGGTCGCGTATTGTCTACCGTCGTCGATCTGGCTGCGTCGGCATTCACTTGACCGCATTGTTGTACGCCGAACGATGTAAATACCTGCGTTCCGTGGCCTGCGCGACGGCGGACGCACAAAAGAAAAAGAGCCGAAACACGGGCGCCTGAGGCGGGCGTGCGAAAGCGGTTGAATGAGTTGCGGCGCAGGACGGGACAAGTGCTGTCTGTCCTGGACATCACTCAGAGGATCTGCCGCTGGAGTAGTGGGACCTGTTTCCTTGTTGCCTTCATCCCTCTTCTCCCTCTTCTTTTGCTCCTTCCCGCCTCTTTTATTCAGACCACTTCTTTAGACCACCGACGAACACGACCCCCACGAAGCAATGAACCCCCACAGTATGGACGAACAAAACTTCATGCCCCAATCCTACCCAATGTACTCCTCCGAAGACGATGCCAACTACCTCTACCCGCAGCCGATGCCTCCCTATCAAATCGTGCACCCTGGCCCTGGTCCGCGTGGGTTACACATTTTTCGCTTTCATCTCAGCGTGCAGCATTGATCTGATACGGCTGCTCGTCGCGTTGCGTTGCATTAACATTGCAATGCTACAGGCCAGTTGTCAGACACCGATTTGCACCAGGCTTTCCAGTATCAACGGAGCCTCCAGATGATGCCACAACAGCCTCACTACTCGGCACCCGTGTATTCGGCCTCGCCGCCTCATGGTGCGATGCCCTTGTCCTCGTCCCCACCCCCGCAATCGCCAACTATGTATGACCCGTTGTCGCCTCCTATCTCGGGATCAGACACATCCGACCACGGCATATACCACCACTCGCGGCACAGCTCCGCCACAGGCTCTCCGTCGTCGTCCCGGGCCAACTCGCTTGTCCATCGTCATCCTCTGCGATACAACCCTACTCCATCTCCCACGAGTTCATCTGCCGGTCGCCGCAGCCGCGGGCGCTCTTTATCAGACGACGAAGACATGGGTGTTGATGCAGAAAAGTTGGCGAATACGAGGAAAGAGGCCACGCGCAGGCAGAGGATTGAGGCGGAGCAGCGTCGTCGGGACGAACTCCGGGACGGATATGCCCGGCTGAAGGAGGTGCTACCTGTCTCCAATCAAAAGAGCAGCAAGGTCTCCCTTTTGGAGCGCGGTGAGTCATTAACGCACGTCATGAGTTTTTTGGTGCTGATCATTCGTTTGCAGCCTGCAACCACATCGAAGCTCTTGAGAAGAACAACCGTCAACTCCAAGAGCGGCTCCATATGGTAGAGCAGGAGGTCGCACGTCTGCGCACTTTGAACGAGAAGATCTCGCTCGGAGGGGTTGGAAATACTCCTTCACCTGGTCAGGTCAACATGGATGCTCGTCCGTTGTCCCCGCCTCCCGAGGAACCGCCGGTATCGCAGCATCAGCTCGCTTCTGTCGCCGGCCAAGATCCTCCGGCGGAGTGCAGCCCGACTCCGGACAATGGCTATTGACATCGCTCCCCAATCACGCCTACGTCCACGGACAGATTTTCTCCTCATCTCTATATCTTGCACTCTCACAATGAGACAATCTCATGCATACGATCTCTTTTTCAAATCTCTTGCAATTTTCCGATTCTCTGCCGGATACACCCCCTCCTGCAACCCCCCGCTCGCTGTTTGTTTTCAGGATGGAAGACGCGGGTCTAGGTAGCGTCGTCGATGAAGCCGGAGTCTTTTCGTCGGCGTGCGAGGTGCTGGAATCCTCCATTGCGCCCGGCGCGTGCGTGCATTTGCCTCCTTTCCCATCACCCCATTTCTTGGTCGATCCTGTGGCTTGATGCCGCGGGCTGGTGCTTCGCAGGACATGTTGTCCGACCTCGTTTCGCCGTTCTGCTGGAGCTTGACGGTCCCCGTTGCTCGCGGTTTGGTGCTTTAGGAGAGGTAGTCGAAGATGATGCGCGCTGTCGCCTGGCATTTGCTCTTCAAAACAAAACGATTGGGTGGACGACGGAAGGCTGGAGGTGGTGCATTTGTACGTATATCCGGGCGTCGCCCGCCTCATCCGTATATCAAGATATCATCATGACTGCGACGAACTTGCTGATGTAGAATGGCATCTACAGTATCCCGGTTTGCATTGTGCTTCTTATCTCTCATTCTGCGTATTTTGTTTCAACAAGAACTCGCCCCGTTGTACTAGCACCGTTATGAAAAGTGATGACCCAACCAGCGTCTGGCCTGACGTTTTCGCCGCATACGCAGCCGCGTGGATCACGATGATATGGATGCGGACAGCTGAGCGCGCGCACAGCCCTCACCAACCGCAAAACGCCCCCAAAATCGCGCAGTGCAGCCGCAGCGCAATATAAGGGCTTTACATAAATGACCATAACATTGCAATCAGACCGGGTCAACAGTAGACGTTAGTGCGGCGGGGACAAGATGATGCCAGGGTCCCCAGACTAACCACACATCGAACCTAATGGATTTCCTCAGCATAACCAGATATAGTTCACATTGGCAGATCCCTAGGATAGGCATGATAGAAGCGTACGCCACAGACTGACTAAGTCGAAACCCTCGGTGGGCTCATAGGGCGCCCTTCTGACGGATATTTCGGGGAAGGGCCTGCGGGCCGTGACGTTGCATGGGCCTGCGGCGTCGCAGAAAGCCAGTAGCGGAACAGCGATCAGCGCTCTCCTTTGACAAATGGACCTGGAACGTACTGCGAACATAACCAGAATCGAAGGGGGTTATATCAGGATTGCCTCCGGTGTCGCCAACAATGTGCTAGGGTCGACATGAGGATACGATACCGCACACGGTGCACATTAAGGGCCAGACCAGAAGGTGAGACAACCTGTCTGGTGGGCCCGCGGCGAACGTCGATCATCGGGCGCGACGTCGCTGAGTTCCGGTGGTGTTTCAGTACATATTGGGTTAGCTTGCTGAAATGATTCAGTAGAATTAGCCTGTGTTAGTCTACAATCATGCGTTGTGCCTCGGCCGGTAATGACAAGTCATGAGCGAGGCACGTTGTCGAACATTGTAGGGATCGTTTCATAATTTCCTCCCTATGGCGGCCGAAGAGAGCATTCAGCGAGAAACGGGGATTCGGTTGAGCTGCAAGAATATCGTTTGAGATACTGAGAGCGATAAAGAATCCTCCGGGATATCCTCATCAGAAACATCTCGAGAAGTCAAGGAGAAATCCGAGGATTCCTGGCATAGGGGAGAGAAGCTGAAGGCCAATAATCGTATTCGCCCGAGATCGCGGTGTGGTTTCATATTGGACGATCTCATAGCACCGAGGTAAAGCGGGCCCCGTCTGACAGGAGAGTTGTGGTGGAGGAAGCGATTTCGCAGGTTTTCAGCCTCATATGAAGGCATCACCCGGAGCGCGGTCGCGAATATGACGAAGTGCTGAATTTTTTCAGTCAAACTTTCCCGGAGATATGGCTTTCGCCGGGCTGGCTGGGCTGTATATTCATTCGGCATAACACGAAGCAGCGGCGTGCAGCGGGGTTCCAGATCACAACCTAGATGACGCAAGGGGTTCAGTGCTTTCCGTGAACGCTCGGGACAGGGTAACAATCGCACCTCTCTGAGAGCATTGACCCGGCGGCTCAAGGGATGGGATGGTGGGACGTGCATCAACCTGCATCTACAAGACGCGCGGGGGCCGTGTAGCGGACAGGGAATCCGTGAACCCGAGAGGGACTGTGAAGAGTGTAATCTCGGAGCATCGATGGCGCCTCTATGAGATGAAGGGCTGATGAGAATTCCTTGACTCCCTGAACGATTTGGCAGCGCTCACGCATTCATTCCGTCCGGACACTTGACCATTCGTCGCCTAATGTTCCAGGAAGGCCTTACCATCGGCCGTCAGGTGTTTCGCATCAGCTGAGCAGCTAGAATGACAGCACTTTCAGCCGCTCCCAGGACTGAAAAATTGTCTTGACGCATGTCGTTGCCACGTAGACATCGTAAACGCTATGCAGACAAAATCGCGGAAGCTCGGCCAGCAGTGCGGCGACCATATGCGGCAAGAATGGATGCAGAGAGCGGAGGTGGGCTGATGATAGGCACCAATTCGCTTCGTGGCGCGATGCCCACGAGCTAGTCTAGATCGAAGAGGATGATCGTCCGCAATCTGCGAAGAGATAGCGCACGCGAGATATCGCATCCGTGCGAGTGTATTTACGGGCAAGTGGGGTTGTTTTCGATGGAATGCAGGAGAAGGCCGCCAAGATTCAATGCCGGAAATGAAATCTAGAGTGTCCCCGGACCAAGGAGTCGAAGGATAGCGGGAGGGGGGGGGCGGGGAGCGAGAGCCGGCGCGGCTGTTAAGTGCAACGTTGTAGCGGCACTCCATAACGGCAATACATGTGTCTTTGCCGCTGGAAGGTGCGGCAGGTCTGATGAGTACCTCCTCATCAGGATGCCGTAATCCGCGATCTTGCGGCACGAAAATATCGCACAGATGACAGACCGCTAGAACTCAGCAGCGAAGCAAGATATGTGGAGCTGAATTAAGAAGACTCGGCTATGCACAGCGCCTCGACGCGGTCAAGAGCTGGATAACTGGCAATGTTGATGGCTCCGGAGGGGGCGTCCGCTGCGAGCGCGCCGCGCACCACTGATCGGGCGCGCGCCACAGCACTGTCCTAAGAGGGCCCTAGAGCGCGATCACGAGAGCGTTTGCACACACAATTGTCATCGAGCAATGCGCACCCGCCAGCGATGATGATGTGCCTCGCGCTCTGCCCGTCAGCGCTCCGCTTCCACCTCCCAGCCCTGCAGGGTCCCCGTGGGAGGCTCGCACTCAAGCCAAGTCGCCGCAGTTTCAGACGAGACGCACTAGCCCGCTTGACGAACATCGACTGTGCGGCCACTGTCATTGATGCAGTGGCTCGACAGTACTTGATAGACGCGCGCCCAGGCCACATTCGTCACGCCTGTCACGCTCTGATGTCGGCCGGCTCTTCGGCCATGTGATGTCAGCTCTCGGTCTCTGTCACAGCGATAGGCAGTCACGCTGGAAGGAAATCGTCCCACCCATTGTTGACGAGCTCCCAGGCTCTCTGTCCCTCCTTCTCCTACGCCCAGCAGTGCCAGGATACCCCTTCACGACTCGACCTTCAGCGCCGATCGCGTTCCTGTATCCTAGGCGTCAAGAAACTGTCCTCGGGCGAGGAAGTGTAGCAATCAAATTCGTTTGTCATTCCTTCGCGAACACGATGTGGTACGTGATTTTGCACTGTCATCTTATGACGCGAGGTTACTGAATATGTTGCTGCGCAGGTGTGACAATTGTCTGCTGGTTTTGCCTCTGGTGAGCTCTTATCAAGTTCGCTCCGGAGCACCGTTGCTTACCGCTATCCTCCAGCGCCATGGCGCCATGGCATGGGCCATCGTCATACTTGTAAAGCAAGCTGTTTGGGCGGCAGGGAAGTATGTGCTGATCCGACGTTTCGAATCCAGCTGTACAGCGTCGCAGGGGGCATATTCCTCCTTGAGCTGGGCCAGTTCATCTACTTCACGTTCCCTGAATGGTAAGCCGTGTCCACACAGTGACGTCCTATGCACGAGCTCATTACTCTACATCTCAGGCAAATTTACGGCGGAATTGGGCTCGGTGTAGCTGCTATTGCGGCCATCAATGTACTCGCGCTTTCCAACGTAAGTGCCCTTGCCAGTGCGCAGGTGTTCTGCTATTTCGCCTCGCTGCAACGTGTATTAACGCGGCTCAATGTAACCATTGCCAGCGCTCATACATGTGGACACGCGTCTGCAAAGTCCTCTGGCCATTCGTGATCGTGATCTCTGCGGTGCGCGCCATCATTATGATCGTCGAGCTTCAACGCGGGTGAGTGGTCGTCTCAATGCTCCTTACTGCCTCCTCTGGCGTGCTCAAATTTAATCTGGTTCGCATCCATTTCGTCTCCTGTGGTCCTCCAATAGCCATTGTTGGTTTCGTCAGTCCCCTTTGAGCCCCCGATTTGAAAATAGAGCGGTCCATTGCATCATTTGTCGTCCGCAGAGCTTTCTAGAGACTTGTCTTCACAGTGAACGATGGTGTTTGATCCCCCGGGATCCGGCCGTTTTCAGCTCGGACTACCGGATTTTCCTCGAGATTAATCCCTCCATTAATCCTTCTAACACATTGGTTGATCCACATTCTCCCCTTGCCCTCTTGCCGTTCTGGCTTGAGCAAATCCTGGAAGCGTTATGCAGTTCTCTTGCTACTCTCGTCTTCTGAGTGCCTGACCACACTTCTTACTCCTGACATGTCCGAGCACGCCTCCCTTCCCACATGCTTATATGCGTTCCGTCTAATATTTTCGGAGGCGCGTCTGATCATCGATTTCATTTCACAGGAAGGCCAAGTTCTTGTGGGAGTGCGCCAATGGGCATCAGTTGTGGCCCCCTTCAGCTGAGGCAGGCTACGGTGGAACGACCTCGATGCCGTCGATCTTGTGTACTGCCGGGTTCCCATCGCTCTACATAATTTTCATCATCGCGCTCCTGGTCGATCTCGTATTTCAGGTGAGCGCCCGTACCATATGGACGGGGACGGTCTCCGCCATTTGCCACTGCCTGGAGTCTGATGCAGCTTCTCGAACCGCGGATTTCGGGTGACAGATGTACATGTTCTTCATGACATGGCGATACGAGAAGCTTCTCCAGCACTACCAGAGCATGGTCCCGACGATCGGTGGTGAGTATCACTCTTTTGCCTTGTGAGCTCCGATGAATTACTGATTACCTGATGCGTCTCGTCGCACAGGCTACTACAAGGCCTGAGCGGACTTACCATTGCGTCCAAATCGGAGCCATTTCATTTGCGCCTGCTGACATTTACTTCACTCATGCTCATTTGTTTGGCTCTTTTTCACATTACCTATGCTTGTGACGACTCTCACGACTTACGACCCTGTTACGACCGGCTCCTGCCTTACATAATGACCACTTACGGCCTGTGCTTGATCCTCTTGCGCTTTGTTTGCATTCCATGTACAGTGTGCGACTCCGCTGTCGGAGGAAGGCTCGCGCGGATACAATACAAATTTTGTCCGATTTACCTGAACAGTCGTCTGATGCGTACTGACGACAGCAATTACCGCTACCCCTTGTGGAAAGCTCCGCCCGATGTGAAAGCATTGTATTTGGGGCAATTGAGAAGCCATCCCGAATAGATAGACTTTTGGAAGAGGAAAGAGAACGTCGCCAGCAGCGTGCCCATGGAGAGACAGTGATCGGAACAACGCTGGGCGAAGATGGGGGATCCGGAAGCAGGCGAGCCACCCTGGGCAGAAGGGGAGACGACGGGCCAAACAAGCAGCACCAGGCGCGGGGTTGCCGGCAAGGGGGAAATGAAAACAACGCTGCGAGCGCTGGGTTCGTCTCGGGGCACGAGGCGTCGCTTGTTCGCAGAGGAAATGTGGCTCTCGGATTGGTCGATATCCCGAGACGCTAGAGGGTCCCCGGGGCTGGCTGGCGCTAGAAGGATGCTGACCTGAATTCTCGCCATTGCGGGCCGTGGGAGGGGGTGATACCGAAGATAAGCTAGGATGGATCGATGGAGGGCGTACTAGAACGCAGTGGCCTGGTCTGCGCTGATGGCGCGTCCGAGGCTGGCGCACCCGCAATAGCCCGGGCGGGTGGTGCGTGAAGAGTATGACACCGCGCTTGGCTGGTGAAGCGTGAAGATTTCGCGGGAGCGAGGGGAGGAGAGGGTGGTGATTCCAGGGGGACCACAGAAGACCGAAACCAAAGGCGAGCTGGCCGCTGCGGAGGCCAGACGCGCACCGGAGTATGGACAGGACTCCGACGCGGAGAGGAGGAGGATGGGAACAACGCCCGGCGTCTCTGCCGCGGAACCAGATCACTGTCACATCGGATCCATTTCATGAGCGCCGTCACGCCCGTGATGCGTGACCCCTGTGACGACACGAGGCCGGGCGTCTGCGCCCATTACCCGTTCCCTCTCGCTCGGGCTATATAGCGTCGTCCCTTCCCCCCGTTCCCCATTCTCCCCGTCCCGACCATCTCCTCCGCCTCCCCCGCCGGTTCCCTTTTCTTTTGTTCCATTGTGTCTACGCCTCTCGCACAGCCGGGCAACATTGTTGTGCATTCATCGTGCGTATCTTCCCGACGCGTATCCTTCTCGACGCGTATGGGAACAAGAAGCTGACAATTTTATCCGATAGGCATCTGGCCATTTCCTTCTCACTTATTAGCTCCTGCATCTGTACACTCCCCACGCAACTTCTGTGATATTTGCGCGCATCCACCTCACATTTCTACGCAATGGAGACTGCCCACATGGAACACATCCTCGACCACAAGCCCGCTGACTTCATGGATCCCGCCAACTTCGGCAACTACGACTCGCTCTCTGGCCTCGACTACCTCCAGTACCCCCACTCGCCCTTCGGCGTCTCTGCCATGGGTCGTGAGTGCCATCAGCAGCCACATGCGTCATATACTGACCCGGGAGCAGTCCCCGCAGGAGGCTCGTCCCCGCGCCTCGGGTTCAACTCTCTGAACCTGAGCAACGGCATGAACGAGTACACGTACACGTCGAGTCCTTCGTACACCACCGGCTCCCCGGCGCGGCCGTTCACCCCCACCGGCATCTACCCCGGCGCCCTCTCCAACCTCAGCACCGGCGATCTCTCCTCGGACAGCGTTGCGTCTGGCCGCAGCCGCCGCGGCAGCGGCACGCACTCGCCTGGCCCGTCCGTCCCCCCGGGCTCCCTCGCTGCTGTCCCCCGCTCCCACCGCTACAACCCCATTGCGGCGCCTCTTCCGCGCACGTCGACGCGCCAGCAGAAGAAGCGCGCGAAGGCGGGCTCGGACGAGTTTGCGAGCGACGACGACGAGGACTTCAACCCGGTGTCGAACGCGGCGAACAACGACATGCGGCGCGAGGAGATCCGCAGACAGCGCATCGAGTCTGAGCAGCGCCGTCGGGACGAGCTCCGGGACGGGTACCGTCGGCTCAAGGACGCGCTGCCCGTGTCGAACCAGAAGTCGAGCAAGGTTTCCTTGTTGGACAGGGGTAAGTCCCATCGTGATGTGGCCGTTGATCCTCGCTGATCATCACGTGACGTCACGCCCCAGCCACCACGCACATTCGCTACCTCGAGATGACCCAGCAGCAATTGCAGACGAGGCTCCAGCAGGCAGAGGCGGAGACCGCCCGTCTCCGCCACGTCAACGAGGCCCTCATGCTCGGCACCGCAGAGCAGCGCCACGCCGCTGCCGCCTCTGCCGTCGCCGCTGCCCAGCAGCAACAGCAGCAGACACCCGCACCCGCTGCGCAGGTGTACTGAGCGCTGGGTCCTGCCCTGCCTCGTCGTGCGCATCTGGACGCGCGAGCAAAAAAGCAGTAACGGACTTCGTAACGTGTATCAGATGACCGTCATGAGATTGGAAGAGTCCTGCCAGGTTTGCAGGGTGTTACGACTACAATGGACAATCTTCACGCATACACCACATCTGCATTTTTAACGCATCTTTATTCTTTTTATTACCGGCATCCTCTCATCCGCGCATTCCACCATTGTTCCCCTTCCCGCAATTGCCACGATTTTCATGACCGACGACTTTCTCTTTTGGGTGGCGTTCACTACGGGACCTGCTAGGTCGGCCTCTGCGTCCGTGACGCACGCCAGCTCAAGCCGGCTTCCCGGATGTTCGCGGCCGTGCCGCACCAGAGATCGACTCTTGGACCCCCTCGAAGATAGCGTCTACGGCCCGGCTCGACGCGGAGGCGCGACACGACGCTGACGCAAGACCGTGGCGGAGAGCTTGAGGTGCACCGGCCGTGTCCCCCGTGGACGCGCAGTGCCTCGCCTCCCCACGCGCGCATTCTTGCTCTCGCACCGTCGCCTGTCCCCTACCGCTCGCCCGCCTAGTCACGCTCTGCGCATGCCGGCAATCGGCGACGACCACTTGGCTGTGGTTCCGTGCCCTGCCCGCTGCGCGCCAATACACCGGCTCGAGGACTACCGCCCGCTCGACTCGACATCTCGCCGCCCTTGAACGATCATTGACCTCGGTCCCTCACCGTACGTGAGCTCAGCCACCCGTGCCATACGCCGATCCCGTCTGTTGGCCGCCTATGGCGCATGATTACCGCCATCGTCGCCGCTGACGCCTCCGTACCCGACGCTCTCTCCCGGCTATGGTGTATCGACAAGCATGCCGCCGCGCTTGATCTCGCGCACGGCACCAGATTCGTTGCACACACCACATCCGACAGCACGCCAGCCGAGCCAGCCTGGGAAGACAGGCAATGGTGGTGCCTGCTGACAAGCTGCTGTAGTTTGGGTCTTTATCCCGCTGACTCCTCCGCCGCTCACCCGCCCGCCGCCGCTGCCGGCTCCCGCCCCGCATCCCCACGCGCGCATGCTAGTTCATGCCCTGGTGAGATCGGTGGCGGCGAGACGCAGCGTGCGCCGTGGTGGCCACGCGCCCGAGTCGTAGTCGCTGGATTGGCCGTCCGCCGCGCTGCTCGGCCCGCTTGCGGGCCTCGAGCAGTGCGCGCACGGCTTTGTGACCAGAACTATAGCAGCCTCGTCAACACGCCCACCCTGCCCTGGAATGTCCCCCGTGCCCGCGCTCCTGTACTGCAGTTAGTCATAGTACTACTCGCCTTTCGCTGTCGTCGCATGTACCGTCATGCAGCTCGAGTCGACTTGTCAGTCGTCCCTCGGTCTCACTCTCCCTCCGCCCGCCTCCTGTCGCTATACCTATCTCGTCCGTCATCGGGGTTGCGTTGGGTGTATATCTGACATATCCTGGTATTTACGAGTTATTTGTAGTACTTGCGGCAATATACGCGATTCTCGTGTTTTTAATGTTTGGAAGCTGAAGTGTGTTCTCGGCATCGACGATTGCAAGGTGGCGAACACAATAAGTAGTGTAGTCGATTAAAAGAGGTATACAACGGTGCAAAAGAGGTAAACAAGCGGTTGTGAGCGTGCGGTGATGCAGATGACAATGCTTAGTAATCAAAGTGCAAGCGTCCGTAAATGTGAAGTGTCATCCCTGACCGTGCATCTGGTGGGATATTGTCGATCCAAGCGGCCGCCTAACGCAGCCGACGAAGTATGGAGTCCCTTATGTCAGTCGCCCAGGATAAAGCAGTGGCAGCCGATATCTAGGTATCCGGAACAACATTCACTTTTATGCACAGATGAAGTGCAGGTACAGCTTGCCCGTCTCCTGCTATATCCGCATAACGTAGGCCGTGTAGGCATCGCTTTCCTTCATACACCCGCTAGAGGGCTTCAAGTCGCACAGTGATTTGAACACCATCGCGCGCAGCGAGCTTAGGGAGTCGTCTCGTGACCTGATCTGTGTATCGCTTGCGATCCGTGGACACTTCATCGAAGCGGAATATGAATGACACCTCTTTGAGGCGTGGCATTTGGTCGCCCGACAATACATCGTCCAAAGAGTTATTCAAGATGCTCAGCTCAGTAGACGACTCTAGATCGATGTGCGCTTTGGAGAGCTGAAACGTGACATTGTTGAGGGATTTAGACTTTATTGGGGAGAGGATATCAGCTGGTCCTGGTGCTCCGTCGGAAAGAGGGAGCAGGACGCGGATTTCGAGTGTGATTAAAGCTTCGAAGCGACCAAGGAGACCATTTAAGCGAGAACGCCAATGATTCCGGGTTGTAGGTAATGGAGGACCAGGACCTGAGAGGAGACGTGGCCCCAGATCTTCATGACACAAATCTGTGCAATCTAGCTTGAGATGCTGAAGAGCCGGATTCATGATTTGAAACAAATGCGAGAGAACTTCTGCTGTCAGCTCCCCAACCTGTGAAGCCGTCGATCAGAGGCTCCGGAGTCATGTAAAATATTTCCACTTACGGAGAGCGATACAAGTTTCAAATTGGCCTTCGGATAGCCGGCGAAGAAAGGACTGTTATTTTCCCACCGGATATCGTAGCACTCCAATTCAGATAGACGGGGCAAAGCCAGTATAAAGCGGCAGAAGTCGTTGCTGGAACGGAATCGTAACGCATTCAGGATAAGATGGCAGACGCTGAACTCCCCCAGCGCCACGAAGAATTTAGGCGTCATGAAGATGGGAGTCCGCTCCTGCAGGGCTGAATGCACAGCGATACTTTGGAGGTTGGGCAATCTCCTAGCTAGCACGAATGGGAAATTGAGGATTCTCTGCAGAGTGCCTTTATCCCAAGTCCGCCGCCACACTATATTGAGTTCCCTGACAAGTTCTGCATTTTCGGGATGCGCTTTGAGAGCCACGTGGAACAGGTGTAATTGTCTGTCTTTGCCGAATGTGACTACCCGCCAGAGATTGCGCTGGCTACGCGGTAGCCAAGAACGGCGCACCAATGCACAAGCCAAGAGACTTTGTGTGGGCAGATTGGTAAATCCCACGCAGTCGATGATAAGCTCGAAAAGTTCAAGAGGAATATTCGCCGCCATCTCTGGATCAGGGAGTAGGACTGTGCTATTTCCAGGTAGACGTCAGGGTCTCTGGTATGAACAGGAGCACTGCGTTAATCGTCACCCAAACAGTCACAGACGGCGGAACTTACGGCAACCCGCCATACACTATAATGATCTGTGATCCAAGCTATGACACCGGTCCCTATTACGCACCGCACGGATATGCCAGCATTCGCGTAGATACTGATTGAAGAACAAAGAGGCCCGTGGGCGTCTAGTTAGCCGCGCTGTATACCTTTCAAACACCGCCGTCCTCATCTCGCACTTGTATCTGCTCCGTGATGGTAGTTCTTCCAGAAAGTATGGGTAACCTTCTATAGTCTGGCACTCCTAAGTATGAGTGCTCCGGACTCAAGCTCAAGTTTGATGTCAGTGGAGCTGACATTGCTGCCGGTTGCGTTCTTGTCGTATTAGTGTAATCAAGAGAACTGATCCTTCAAGATTGATGGATACAAGCTCGCTTCCAGGCGCGAGGCGTATTGTTTCTACTAGGTGCGATTTTGTGTGGTCGCCTCCCGCACAATGTCAGCCGGTTCACAGTAATCAAGAATTCCGTACTGTCTGCGCACAGAGAAATAGTTCGTGTTCTACTTGATTCCACAGCATGCTCATTCCCGACATACTAGTCAACCATTTCCTCGAAATACTGAGCTCCCACCATCTTTGACACAAACCCCCGACTCTGTGCCCGTCGCTTATACCAGTACCGCAGCGTCCGAAGGCGAATACGCATCTCATTGGCTGCACGGGCTCAATGTTCAATAATGTCAGTATTATGTGCGCTTCTAGCTTCAAGAATGAACTCACCAAATCAGAGTAGGCTCATTGCACGTGCGACATGTAGATCTTTGAACGGTGATACTGCTGGCAGTCGTTAAGTATGACCTCCAGGTCCCACCGTATTTGCCGCAGTATCCCTCGTGGAACGCTTCCAGGAGCGCCTCGGTCTTGAACAATTGGTGGTTACCGCCTGCTGCAGCTCTCACATCCTTAAGGAGCACATACCGGTCCGAGACTTCACTGATGATATCCCTCGAACGAGCGAATCGAACAATGAGCTCAGAACAGTAGCTCCTGAGAAGATGTGACGTCGCCATATATCGAACATCCCGACCTTGCGCAGGCGAAGTTAGCGACAAGGTGCGCACGCATTGGGCCTTAGAGACACAATCGGCCGATTCTTGTGCTGTAAAATTCCATAGGGCATCAGGTCTCTCCCTACGTTTATCTCTGATGGATCCTACCGTCTATCGCTTTCGAACGGTCCGCATAGGAGCTATTAAAACTCGCCAGGCTGACCAGCGCTCGAACGCTTTCTACGAGGTTGAGCACATTGTCTGACGGCATCTATCATATGTTTGGCCGATAGGCGGTAAGGCGTCGAAGGTAATAATCACAGTACGCATGCTCACGATAGATGGATTAGACTCGATCCGTACAATTGAATGGCGTGGATAAGAGATCATTGTGTCATGACACGTAATGTCCTATAATTCCAGGCTGGCCAGTCGAACAAGTTCTCGGATGACACGAGCAAGATCCCTGCTCGCTTGGAACATGATACGCTTGCGAATCATGCTCGTCGTACATGAAGCTGTATTGTGGACGCTCAGCATGTGAATAGTTAAGCCGCGCAAGTCTAGAGGAAGGTCCAATAGCAGGAGCCGAATAGCCCCTGCAAAACGCGGCTTGTCGGTGAGTGGGCCGTGTCTTCGACGTCTGAGCTACCGACCTCGATTCCGAACCACCTCGAGCCGTTCAACCAATTGCAGCGTATGAAGCATAGCGCACGGGTTCGGGGGGGGGGGATGAGGGCTTTTGCTTCAAGGCCAATGGGGCTGCGTATGGTTGAATACATGTCTGTATTAAAACTGTCTCAGTAGCGTTCAGCCAGCACATCAGTAGAAAAGGAGAGCATTCAACCAAGTGATCTTCGTCGCACTCAATGCACCCTCCCATATACAATTAATAGACATTTGGACTCGTATAACATTGAAGTGCTTGAGGGCTGGCGAAAGGATACAGCAGTCATTTGTGGAGCAAAGGACTCAACGCAAGTGCAGAGATCAATAAATAGTAGATACTCCAGTCTCCAAGCAATTATGGATATCTTGATATCCTCGATCATGCACGGATATACCATTTGACCCAAGTTGGCAACGGGAACCTGTGCGACTAAGTCAGCGGATATCCTCGCGCTAGCGAGCTGCGGATATCCGCAAGTTGTGAGAAGCACCTTTTCTGACGGAGACCTTGTGTTCAAGACATGAGGCTAGAAGGGAAGCACCGCTTTATACAATGTGTCAGAGATGTATTATCGTCGTTATCCACAGAGATCAACACTCGTCGCCGCCAGATGGTCCTTGGATTTGGACCACCTCCAGGTTTGTAGACGCTCTCACCACGAAAAGAAGGATGGTGCCTCTGTATTGTTCTGCAATTCTCATAGGTACGGATCAAGATATCTTGGTACATAGAATGTGATCTGGTCCACGATGCATCCGGTTGAATAGTATCAAGATATCGTTACTCTCCAAGTCGAGTTTGCTTATAAGCACGGGAGGTTGGATGGAGTGCACCGACCGGTGATCTCAGGTGAGCTCAAAGCTGCGCTAAAGTCTAACGCAATGCACTCCCGGAGTATGTGAGTTGCATATGTGGCATACTGTACTCACAGAACTCATGTATAATATAATCGGACATAGACGATGGAATGGGGGCAATTGTATCTGTTATTGCCCAACCAAACCACCGCAACAAATGATGCGCACTGTCATTCGACATATTTGGAAGATACTTATAGGTAAAAAGAGATCAAGAGAACTCGAAGCGAAATCGTCAGTATAGCTCATTTCATCAACCTGATCAGATCAGACATTGTACTCACTCTTGCGAGAGACAGGTCCAAGCAAGATAATCATACAGATCCGCGACCCGATTGTGAACAGAATCAGGATGCATTGTCTGCAGCCGGTGAACCTTTGAAGAAAATACAATCGTCAGTATATCCCTGCTGGATTGATGGAGAAAGCAGGATGTCGGCTCACTACCGCACAAAGCAAAAGCAAGCAATTTAGTATCACAGAGCTCGAGAAATACCTTGGTAAATCACTTGGGACCAGAGCACTGAGGTGGGAAGTGACCCAGCAGCGAGGCACCGCTGACTGGGTAGCCGTTGCCTACAGTGAGTAAGCCGCAGGATTGTTCACATCCACTTCACGAACAAGCCCTTGAGTTCACGAATGCAAGTACGGGCAAGGAGAGGGCGTGTCCAAGCAGATTGCAAAAGATATAGCGGCCGCTGAGGCACTCAGAACACTCGAGATGGATCTGCACGAGAAGGTCGAGGTATTAGCACAAGAAAAAGAGAGGAAAATACAAACAGCGAGAAGGAGACATACATATGATATTGGGTATTGAATAGCGTTCTCAGTTGTAATTATGGCTGATGCAAGTGCCCATAGGAGTAGTACCTTGCCTTGTGTGACCTCAAATGTCCTCAGTGCAACTGCGAGCAGGCACAGAAACTTATTCATGCAGTACCGTAAAATCGTACCTAATTAAATACATCAGTACTTATGGAAACTTCAGTATTTCATCACAAACCGCGAACAAAACGGCTGTACAAATGTGAAAGAGACCCATGAGCGTCGCGGTCTCCACTTCGGTATCATTATCAAGCGCGAACCGCGAGGTCTATGGATTTGCCAACTCCTGCTCATCAGCAAAACGCGAACTCTCATATCTAGTCCGCTAACTATTGCAAATAGCAGCTCGGTAGATATACGTAGATACGAGCAGATACTATGTGCGGGGTACTTGCAGGATCAACGAGGACCGAAATATATTTTGTAGGATCAACGAGGACAGAAATACTATTTGCAGGATCAATGAGGACCGACATGTTATTGGCAGGATCAACGAGGACCGGCATGTTAGTTGCAGGATCAAGAGGACCGAAATAATATTTGCAGGACCAAAGAGGGTGGATCTATTATTTGCAGGATTAACAAGGACAGGAATATCAATTGCAGGATCAACACGGATGGAGATATCAATAACTGGAACACATCCATGTGCAGATCCGGAGTGGCATCTGGGCGTGACGCGGCTCTCATCCGATTTAGTAAGTCCCTTACTTGATCGGGCAACACCTTTCATCATACTTCGTAGTCTGTCATATTTTCAGTCGGCTCTTGAATCTTGTCACTAGTACCATAAAGGCTAGCTCTTGTCACTGTCGATGCGCTCAAACTTCTCTCTCCTCAATCTGTTGCTCTCTCGTCACTCGACTACCTAGGCGCAGTCTGTCACCTGCATGTATTAAAGTTGACGCATCTGCCACTCTCTCCCTGGTCTCTTGTTCTCCTTTGCCTCTCGGCACCATGCATTGTGGTCTTTACCTGTGACCCTGCATGCTCGCTGCACACAGAGTACGTCTTTCTTTTCTCCCTCTGCATACCTTACTAAACCCTACTGCCATAACCGTAGAGTTTCAGTCAATTATCTTAATCTGCCAACTGCCCTTCGCTTAAGAAATCGCAGTTGCGAGCTAGGTTTGCACGCAGATTAATCTGCTAAGTGCGGATTAATCTACTGTGACAATAAAATGGTACATCCCGGATTCGAACCAAGGACCGTAGTGCAGATGATAGTAATAGCATCACAGCATAATTAGCCAACTGAGCCATATTGGCAACAGTTACCCTGGACCAATCAAAGAATATATAACGCAGATTTTACACACAATTTTCGCAAATCATCAAGGCAACTAACTGCTCCAACAAGCATACAGAAATCAATGATAGTGGTAGCTTGATTTACCATGCTTGACCTGGAGCAACTCACCATGGGAAAGCTGAATACACTGGAATCACAGGTCTTTAGAGGCAGATTCATTTGTATTTGTGTTATGGATGATGTTAAACTGCGAAAATGAAGTTTACAAAATACTCTATATATTGCTTAAAATGGGGCAGACACTAGTTCCACTGTAGCTCAGTTGGCTAACATATGCTGCGATGCTCTCATTCTCATCTGCGCTAAGGTTCTTGGTTCAACCCCGGGATGTACCATTCTATTGTCACAGTAGATTAATCTGCCGCACTTAGCAGATTAATCTGCGTGCAAACCTAGCTCGCAACTGCGATTTCTTAAGCGAAGTGCAGTTGGCAGATTAAGATAATTGACTGAAGTCCCTCCATAACCTTATGGGAATGCTTGCCATGACAGGCGCAAAACGCTGGACAGCACCCGCTGCTCCATTCCCTTGGGTACTCATTGCCATCACTCCCGGATATCTGGTGCATTGACTCATACTATCCCCCTCCTTGTGTGCATATATGTGCTTTTCTGCTCAGCAACATCAATTCTTAAATGTGCCATAAGCCCCTCATGATCGTCGTAACCAGTCATGACTTCCTTGACAGATGTTGTGCGTACCGCCTACTTATCTCCCCCCTTATGGTCTGATTCCTCCTGCAGTACACCCATCTTCGGGCCTCCTCCACCTTTCGTTCGTGGCACATGTTGTGACTGCGCTCATGTGTGTCCTTCCCTTCCTGCTTGTAGTAATTCATGGCTGACATGCTGTGTACTGTTACGGTTATTTTGATTTTTTGAACATCGACAGAACTCACCATTGGGCAAATACGATACAGGGACTTGTGGTGCAACCAACTTCCCTGGCTACTCGTGACTCTACTGGGCGCATCCCCAGTTGTACTAGTCTATAGGGCGCGTTTCATCTTTGGCAGATCCAACCCTGCCACCGTTTCATGTTCATTGTTTATCAGTTGATGGATGGCGTTCAACCGCCATCATTCCTATCTATCGTCTTGGATATATCACTACATACTTATCAAACATTTGGGACTATAGCGTAGATAGTATCAGTGACATCTGGGATAGACTTGACCCCTGAAACCTAGCGTAGTATATAAACTCATGTACTTACTGTCGAGGCTCTTCAGCTCGACCTTGTTGTATAAACAAGAAGTCTTATACTCGTTCTCAAACGTAGGAAACTACGCTCAGTATTCCTTGCTCGAGCAACTGAACGACTAAGTCCTCGAAGTGCACACTGACTTCTCGGACTTAGGCGAGTCTTATATTCTATCAGACTCGCACCTGAACATATTATATCCTCTAACGCGCATTGGATATTAACCGATCTCCTAAGGACTTCACTTAGGACCCAAAGGCATCTAACGAGTATTTGCCTTGCATACGGCGATGTGCCTACGTGCAAAAGAAAGATCTATATTCGCAATTCGAATATACGAACGGGTATTCGACCCGTAACATGTACGGTGATAGTGAACGCTGCACATAGGACATGCTCGCGGTAGTGGTAGCACATGGCATCCACACCATGCCCGTGGCGTATGTTCATGTTGATACTAAGAGGTTGCCGCCGTGCGTGCTGCGGGCAGGAGCGGAGGTCAGGGACTACTGCTCTGTGGTGGATCTTTTGTTGTCCCTATTAATAAGGTGATTCTGAGCAGACTGATGGGCTGTAAGAGAGAGTAATATATTGTCTTCAGCGCAACCGTAAGGGAGCGAACTCGTATATGTACCTGTAAGAGAGAGTAATATATCTACGGTACATTAGTGGTTGTATGGTACGAATGTTGACAGGGGGAACTCACTGTCTTCAGCGCGACCGTAAGGGAGCGAACTGAAGCCAGCATACACCACCAGAGCGAGTACTAGATCAGACGGAAAACTGGAACTGTAAAGTAACCAAACAGGGAACAAACAAGATCGGTGATCGTGCCATCAGCGCATCACTGTGTGTGCGTAAGCGCCCCATTCTGTGGCAGAGCTTGTGTGTCAACACTCCCCCTCAAGCCTGATGCAGGTTGAGGAGGGTGACTAGCTTTTCAACCCTCTTTCACGTGAGTGCCTTCGTAAGAATGTCAGCGACCATGTCGTGGGTAGGGAGATAAGTGAGGATGGCGGTGCATGAATCTTTCATGGATTGAATGAACCAATATCAGATATCAATGTGCTTGGTCCGCACATTCAGCAATCTGGATTCGATGATGGCGATTGCACTCTGGTTGTCGCAGTATAGCGTTGTGGCATCCTTGAGGGGTTGAGTGAGTTCACCAAGAAGATACCATAACCACAAGAGCTCTCATGCTGCCTCTGATGCTGCAACATACTCTGCCTTGGTGGATGACAGTGCAATGATTGACTGTTTTCGTGACCGCCAACTGATTGCTCCTCCGAAAAACATGAAAGCAAAACCAGAGATGGAGTGACAATGTGGCAGGGAGGACCAGTCAGCATCAGTGAAACCCACCAAACCAGAGTCAGAGTTTCCCAGGTTGAAGGTGAGTCGAAGGTCACGGGTCCCTTTGAGATAGCGAAGGACGCGTTTGGCCGCTTCCCAATGCACGGGAGCCGGGTCGCTCATGAAGCGAGCGAGCAAGGACACTGCAAAGGATATGTCGGGATGTGTACTGATGGCGGCATACATGAGGCTACCAATGAGACGGGCATATGAGCGAGTTGCCATTTCGCTTCGGTCTTCTGGAGTGAGCTGGACATCAAAAAGGTCGACGTGGGGGTCCATCGGCACTGATAGCGTGTATGCGTTGGCCATCCAGAAGCGCTCGAGAAGGGTGTCGATGTACCCTGCCTGTGACATGGTGAGAGTCCTCACTCGTCGATCACGTTGAATCTCAAAGCCCAGAAGCCAGCAAACTTCGCCCAAGTCAACAATCTCGAACCGCGTGCCTAAGTCAGCCTTGAGACGTGCCATGAGCTGTGTGGAGCTTGTGACCAGTGTGCAGTCATCGGCGTGTATGACAATGATAATGACGTCGGGAGCAATGAACATGAAGAATACCCCATAGTCATGTTCACTCCTGGTGAGGCCGAGCTCATTGAACAACGTGCAGACTTTCTCGTACCACATGAGCCCAGCCTGCTTCAGCCCGTATAGTGCCTTCAGAAGACGCCAAACCCAATCTTCACGTCCAGGCACTTCGAAGCCAGGGGGCTGGTGCATATAAATTGTCTCGTTGAGGTCACCATTCAGGTAGGCATTTTTGAAGTCGATTTGATGGATCTCCCAGTCATTCTTGGCAGCAAGGGCGAGGATGAGGCGGAGCGACTCTAGACGAGCAGTCGGGGCTGCAGTGTTCATGTAATCGACACCTTGAACCTGAGAGAATCCTTGAGCGCAGAGGCGTGACTTGAACTTGGCAACGTTGTTGTTCTCATCGCGTTTCTTCCTCAGCACCCAGGTTGACCCAACTACGTTCACTCCCGGAGGCGGTGGCACGAGTTCATAGGTTCCCATGGACCCAATGCGTCCAAGTTCACACATGGAGTCCAGCCACTCCTCACACTCTTGGCCACTTAGAGCCTCATGATGGGATGGTTCATCGCCCGGCATGGCAGCAAAGGCATACTCGTGGTCCTGGTTGTTTTCAGGCTCAATGGTGAGGTGTACTTGCTCGATGATTGAGGCAGGTACCTGCTGTGCTCCTCGTCCACCTGTACTGCCCAAGCCTGACTGTAGGTCTTTGACCCACTGAGATGGCTTTCGTGTGCGTGTTGCTTTTAGCTCAACATGTGGAGTGGAGTCACGCTGCGTGAACTCAGGAGGAGGAGCAGGCGCTGTGTTGATTGTACTTGGTTCCTGAGGGTGCCAATGGGAGTGCTGATCATTCATCAACTGCTCCCCCTCGAGCGGCACAGTGACCTCAACATCGTCAGGTTCAAAACGTACGTTGCGCTCTACACCAACCGTCCACCGGTCAGGCCAGTAAATCCGGTGGCCTTTGCTCTGTGAGTCATATCCGACCCAACGGCCATGCCGTGATTTCGCATCCAGCTTGGAGGCGGCAGCTATGTGCACCCAGACAGTGGCTCCAAAGCGAGGCAGCCCAGCAAGGTTCGGTTTCTCTCCCGTCGCTAGCTCATGCAGCATCGAGCCAGGTGTGTTGCTTGTTGTTGTGCAGTTGCGGAGCCAGACAGCATGAGCAATGGCCTCACTCCACAAGAATTTGGGAAGGCTAGCATCTATCAGCATGGCTCGAGCATGTTCGGCGAGGGTTCGGTTGAGACGTTCGGCCTTCCCATTCTGCTGCGGTGAGTCGTGGACGGTTAGCCGTCGTGAGGTCCCTCCCCCCTCGAGGTAAGCACTAAACTCGGTGCTTAGGTACTCGCCTCCCCGATCGCACTGTAGCTCCTTGATATTTTCCGCTCCGCGTTGCGTTTTTGCCCATGCCTGGTACACCTTATAGCGTGAGAGGGTGTCACTTTTACACTTCAATAGCTGAGCAATGGCCTCATCTGAGTGGTCGTCAAGGAAGAGGGTGTAGTACTCCTTTCCACCAAGTGTGGGAATGGGCACCTTTCCCCAGACATCCATGTGAACACGTTCACCGTACTTCGCTGCGTGGGGACTTGAGCGCACCTTTGGAAAGGGCTCGCAAGTCTGCTTTGCCCGGACACATGAATCGCAGAACACCTCTGTCTTGTCGGACAGTTCAACTCCAGAGACAATACCTGCTGCGACCATCTTTGCTAAGGCGGGGCTGTACGCATGCCCCATGTGTTGGTGAAGTTCATGAAGTGGCAGCACCGTTGTAGCGCTAAGAGTGGACTCGACAGCGCCGTCCTCCTCAACTGTGTAGTACAGCCCTTGGCGTGCTGGTATGTGCGACAATGTCTGGCCACTCGGAGCGATGAGACGGCAACCATCCGGTTCAAAACGTACAGAGTAACCCGCCTTTGTGGCACGGCTGACAGAGATGAGCGAGTGGGGGATGTCCGGCGCATACAACACGTCTTGGAGCTTCATTTTGGCCTTGCTTCCTCTGTATTCCATTGGCAGCAGGATATCTCCTTCCCCCATCGCATAGAAATTCCATCCGTTGGCGGTTTTGATTGCCTTGGGGGGGATGGTGCGGAAATTCAGGAAGTCCATGCGACGAGGATGCAAGTGCCGTGTCGCACCCGAATCCCAGAGCCTGGTCAGGTTGCCTGTCTCTGAGCGAGAGGTATTGTCTCCGACTGGGGCAGTGGTCACCGCTTCGAATGCGAAAACTTCCCCGTCGGAGTCAGGTTCGGCAGCGGCGACCCGAGCGCTCTCATAGTCATGGCTCCTGGTCTTCAAGCGGCGCGCTCTACTCCTGGGGCCTTGCCCCTCCTTTCCTCCCCCTTTGCTCCAGCAATCTGGCTTGGAATGTCCAGGACGCCCACAGTTTGAACACTTAGTTGTCCCCACTGCAAGCAGGGCGGAGTCATCTGCTGAAGCTGCTGGGGCAAGTGCGAACTCATCGCGAGCAATTGCATAGATCTGCTCGATGAGCACTGTGGGAGACAGGCTCATGCTGGCTGCTGGAGAAGGTGCGGGGGGCATGCCGGCAGTCTCAGTTTGGGTTGAGGGTGTTGTGGAGGTGACAAGGTATGCGGAGGAGAGTATGGTGCATACAACTCCTCTGTATCTCAACGGCAGGCATTTGAGTATGAGGGCCTTATATCCTGCATCATCCAGGGAGCCTCCAGCCGTGGCATATTCAGCACGGAGTCGTTGCAGCTCGTTCAGTGTTGGCCTTGGGTCGTTTCCATCCTCCGTGCTGAGCGCATGCATATGGGTGAGGATGCTAACCTGTACGAACTCGCCCTGGTTGTCGTACTGTTTAACAACGATGTCCCAGGCATCAGAGGCTTTGGATAAGGTGAGGATTCGAAGTTTTAATGTTTCAGGGATTGTCTGGAAAAGGAGGGATCGAATTGCTTTGTGTTTTGCGGTCCAAGTGTCGAGCACGTTGTCGTATTCCTCATCGTCTTCAGCATCTGCTCCCGGAGTTTCCGGGGGAACTGGTTCTCTGTCTCGACCTTCGAGAAACCGCAATAGGCCCTTGGCCGCCACCGTCGCCTCGAATTGGGCCTTGAACAGGATCCAATTTGATCCGTCCTCATGAAGTTTTGGGAGGCGGCTGACGGGCGACTCGTTTGAGCCGAGCGTGAGTTCGAAGTTATCGGCAGGGCTCATAACCTATTAATAAGGTGATTCTGAGCAGACTGATGGGCTGTAGGAGAGAGTAATATATTGTCTTCAGCGCAACCGTAAGGGAGCGAACTCGTATATGTACCTGTAAGAGAGAGTAATATATCTACGGTACATTAGTGGTTGTATGGTACGAATGTTGACAGGGGGAACTCACTGTCTTCAGCACGACCGTAAGGGAGCGAACTGAAGTCAGCATACACCACCAGAGCGAGTACTAGATCAGATGGAAAACTGGAACTGTAAAGTAACCAAACAGGGAACAAACAAGATCGGTGATCGCGCCATCAGCGCATCACCATGTGTGCGTAAGTGCCCCATTCTGTGGCAGAGCTTGTGTGTCAACAGTCCCTTCTGTCAGTAGCCGGCTCTACTAACATGAATAAAATCAAACTTTTGTTGGCACTGCACTGTGTGTATTACGTAATATATTTTAAGAGCTGCATTTTTGGAGCTGGTACCCTAGAGCGGTGCTCCTGCCATGCCGCTGCCAAGGGGACCACTATTGTGCGGTCCTCGCAATAGCACGGGCCTCAGGTGAGGTCCTCACAATAGCGAAGGGCCTCAGGCGAAGTCCTTGCAATAGCATGGGCCTCAGGTGAGGTCCTTGCAAGAACGCATCCCTTGGGCACTTGCTATTGTGCGGACCTGCTACTATAAGGGGGTTATACATGACTATACCTGTCCAGCTACAGTTACAGGACCTGCTAGGTATATCTACGTAGATACGAGTAGATCTACAGTCTCGCACTTCGCTGATGCTCATGTCAGTCTTTATCACTACAGTTATGTCACGGATAAATAAAGTCGTGCAGCCTTCTCCCTTGGTCTATTGACCCCCATACTTGCGCTTTAGGTGTATTGCAAGAGGCGCTACTGCCTCCCAAAAGTTAGCGAGTCACGTGACCTCAATTCAGTAGGTCACGTGATCCACTAACTTCTCAGATTAGATAGCGGCACCAGGTACCATCACAGGCGCGTTGTCAGGTGACCCTATCTCTCCAATCTAAGCCTAGACGTTACTAGGCACCATAACTACATCATTAGTGACCTCATAAGTCTGGACTCAACCTGGCTGGTCATTACTGACATCATAATGACCTCATATGTCTATTCCTACATAGATAAGGTCATTACCATACCAACTGCGCTATCTTTAGGGTAGCACCACATTATGACGCCTTATGGCACCACTGGGCTTATTCAGCCTACCATGCACAGACCACCTTAGTTTAGGGCGGTCTTACCTATGATTAGTGTACATGCTATCTCATGTATATATAGCAAGGGTCTAGGACTTCGTGTCCTTAGACTCAACAATCTAAGCGTCCAACCATGGATGATAGGGGCGTGTCCCTATTCCGATCCTCCTCCTTTGCTGTATGAGACTATGCGCTGCAAGACCTTTCCAGTTGGATTGGTCCCTCTTAGATGACTAGGACTTGTATTCTACGCCGTCACTAGGACTTGCGCCCTTCTGCATTGGATGTCACAGGATTGTGACAAGTTATCAGTCGCAGCACAAGATGACAACGCATCTAGGATTTGCCAAATGTCTTGTATTGTTGGCGAGAAACATGAAGGCTTGACTTCGCAACCACCACCAGAACTTGAGCACTGCAGTCGTACCAAACATTTGATCAATGTAAGCAACCGAGTGACAAAACTTGTTATCAGAACCACTCACAGCATAAAATTCAGCAAGAAGCTGGCCTCGTAAAGTAACTTAGAATTGTCTACCCAAGGACTTAAGTGAGGGACTTCAGTGCCGGAGATGCATCTTTAGAGACACCGCAGATGCATCTGGGGCTCTCTAAGCAATCTTAATGCCCAAGCGTGCTGCATAGATGCATCTGAATAAAATAAGATGCATCTGCGCAAGAAATACCTGTGCAGGGTTCGAACACTTGACCTGGGATCAGCGAAGTCGCAACATGTACCACTTCACCAAATGGTCTTGGTATCGAGTCACATACTTGTTAATATGATCCATTGGTTGTCCTTTCATCACCATAGCTGTTTATGACACAGACTCACTCTGGGTCTACGGCCTATTGAGGCGATACCAGCACCGCGGACTAGCACGGGGTATGGTCCAAGCTGATGTCGCGTACGATACTACCAGCGAGGGGAACCACAGACTAGCACTGGGATATAGGGCAGAGGCTCTCGAACGTTGGTCGTCCTAGGAGGCACGCAGAGGAGAGGTTGAGTAAGAGGGACACGCCCCAACGCTACAATAACTGTTCTGAGGACTAATCCTCAGAACGCTACAGACTATATACATGATGTGACAACACTTGTGCTACGCCTACCCTAAAGGAGGCCTTACCGCCGACATCAGTAGATAAGATAGCCCATGTGTACATGTACAATCTATAAGTCAGGTGACCATAGGGGAGATCATGTGATAAGGAGACGTAGATACGTGAGTTCGACCCCGGCGTATGGCAATAATAAGGGTCACGTGGAAAACCGTGACACTGTTAATTGTCAAGTCACACCTTGGTGCAATGTTCCATATTGCCCTGTAGGTAATTTATGACAGCATCCTTACCTCATTGCAGATACATATGGGTTGTGGGATAGATAAAGAGATGCATTCTGAGTTCAAGGAACACTTGAGCTTACTGACATATGAGCAGAATGTTAAATTTTCTTACAACCGTTATTATATCAGCTACTGACTATATATTTGCACAAGATCTTCCTTTCACTAACCGCCTTAGCTGAGTGGTTTCAGTTGCTGTTTCGCTGAGGTCTCATGGTTCCTGGTTTGATTCCCGGCTTGTGATGCTTTATTTTGGTACTAACGGGCGCCTAATTTCGATGACTTAGAGTGCCCCAGATGCATCTGCGGTGTCTCTAAAGATGCATCTGTGGCACTGAAACTCTACCTTAAGTACCATGTTGGAGGTGAAGACAACATCTTGCAAGCGATGAGACATGTGTGTTTGTAAATGCTTTGTATATATTTTGTTGTGGCGATACTAGCTCTTGCACGGGCTGTAGCCAATAATACCATTATACTCAAAGATTGTCTTGCAGATGAGACCATATCCGGTCTTCATAATATTCTGTGAGATGCACCCAAAACTCAAACTGCAAGGCAACAGAAGTCAGCAAGCAGTGAATGTTCAGCTGTAAACTACACTGTAGCTGTCACAAGCTGATTTCTTTTGCCTAGCCAGCGACTAGTGACTAGAGCCTAAACCCTTATCTTATCTAAGCGCGTGCCTATGCAGTCACGTGCAAAGACCCCGATCACCCTATCACGTGTTGCCAAACCCCCGGGCACCCTGTGCCGTGTACTTACACCCATTATAGGGTTACCTACATTATAACGGACTAGCAGCTTACATAATAACTATACAGCAGCCAAACATGTACAAACAATAGAATAGCATATATACTGGCCGGCGAGCAGGGTAGCACCCCAGACTTGTCTTGGCCTTATACGCCTTGAGTAGCCTCAGATCAGGAATATGCTTTCATGTGAGTAATATTCCCCTGAGTAGTTGCTTGAAGTGTTGCTTGTGTCAGTAGCAATGGCATACTGCACTTGTTTTGGATTGACTTGAAACTGTATTGTGCTCATGAAAATCACTGAGGATTACCTATGGTGCTGGCACCCTAGTCACCACCACTTTTGTACAGTGGCCAAATCCTCGGGGAAACTTCACGTTAACCCTAAAGCAAGGTTTAGATAAGCGCTAGGATCATACAGTGCCGATGTACAGGACCAGGGATGCAAATTTGAATGCTTGTAGTGATGTAAATATGGCGCTGGCCCAATGTATTTACACTATGGTGCCAGTGGCCTAGAGACCACCACCATCGGCAAAACACGAACTCTCATATCTAGTCCGCTAACTATTGCAAATGGCAGCTCAGTAGATATATGTAGATACGAGCAGATACTATGTGTGGGGTACTTGCAGGATCAATGAGAACCAAAATACTATTTACAGGATCAATGGGGACTGACATATTAGTTGCAGGATCAAAGAGGACTGAAATAATATTTGCA
The DNA here is from genome assembly GCA_029448655.1 of Wolfiporia cocos. NCBI lineage: Eukaryota > Fungi > Basidiomycota > Agaricomycetes > Polyporales > Phaeolaceae > Wolfiporia > Wolfiporia cocos. Next base: position 1,354,081 of record JACCLO010000002.1, read on the forward strand.
GGACCAAAGAGGACGGATCTATTATTTGCAGGATTAATAAAGACAGGAATATCAATTGCAGGATCAACACAGATAGAGATATCAATAACCAGAATGCATCCATGTGCAGATCTGGAGTGGCATCTGGGCATGATGTGGCTCCCATCCAGTTTAGTAAGTCCCTTACTTGATTGGGCAACACCTTTCATCATACTTTGTAGTCTGTCATATTTTCAGTCAGCTCTTGAATCTTGTGTTGACAAATGGTGGCCAAAGTCCGGCCAGCCATGTCAATTATTGACTACCACTCAGGATTTAGGTACAAATGAGTGAAGGTACGCTACACCAGTACATTCCCCTTTTATTCCATCGCTAACATCAGGGCAGGTGGCGCAGCTTGCTTAACTGTGCACCTCCGGCTATTCCACCAACACGCCCCCTCGAGCTAGCCACCCTGCATGCCCTCCCGCTCCGGTGTCCATGCGCACTGCTTCCCAACGCCCTATTCTGCACTCCACCCACACGCTCTGCCCACGATTCCGCCCTGCTGCCCGGCTCACGTTGCCATACCCCCTGCGCGTTTTGCCGCCCAACCCGGCCTGGTCGCGCCACCGCCTCGCCTTGGCCACCATGCGATCTCGCTGCCTGACCTGCAGCCCAGCTCGCAGCATGCCCCCACCTCAGCTCCTGTGTCCCTGCACTCCATGCCTATCCAGCCCCATGCTTTGCACATGCTCTTGTGCACCGTCGGAATCGCCTGACCCAGCCTCGCCTGAGGACCCCTTGAGGTGAGTCCCAGTCCTCCCGCATGGCTCGCACTCACGTCTCCACCCAGGCTGGGATAGCCTGCCTGACACAGAACGCCATGGGCGTACTGTCATCTAGAAGCCTTGTCGCATATAGCAGAAGGGCCCCCCAGACTAGCATGCATAACTCATAGAGTAGAGAGGGGACTTGCCCCAACGTCGAGATTAACAGTTCTGGGGAGTAAGCCCCAGAACGTCGCAGCTTAAGTACATGAGAGTGCATCAGCTATCTACTAGAGACCCGCCCTAAAGGCAGGGTCTGTGCGTGTGCCGATTGCTATCTAGTCATGTGCTACTTAGGTAAGCTACAACCATGTGGCCATATCATGCAGGGGGGGGCGACCATACCGCTGTGCTACACTGTACAAGTCAATTCTATGACACGTGATGTATGTACTCTAAGTCCCTTGGTTTGAGACAGGGGGGGGTACCTATTTCTGAGATTCTGTGACACTGCCTCCCTCCCTCTCCCATGCTGGTGCGACTCCCCTTGCCAGCGTCCCCTTGACCTCTGCCTCCTCCCCACCCATCCTGTCACACTGTTGCACTTTTGCATTGAATGGCCCGGTGGCAGAACCCCGGCTGTGGCAATATTGGTGACACAGATTAAGTCATGCAGCCTTCCCCTTGGTCTATTTTGACCCCATACTTGCACGTTAGGCATATTGCAGTAGGCGCTACTGCCTATCAAAAGTTAGTGAGTCATATGACCTCAATTGAGTAAGTCACATGATCTACTAAACTCTCAGATTAGATAGCAGCACCAGGTACCATCACAGGTGCCTTGTCAGGTGATGTTATCTCTTACTTACAAGCCTAGACGTTGCTAGGCACCATAACTACATCATTAGTGACTTCATAGGTCTGGCCTTGGCTAGACATCGTCATTACTGACATCATAGTGACCTCATAGTTCTATTCTTACATAGATGAGGCCACTATCCCATCATTCAAGCTATCTTTAGGGTAGCACCATATTATAACACCTGATGGCACCATTTGGCTTACAGAGCCAACTATGCACAGACCACCTTAGTTTAGGGTGGTCTTACCTACAAGTAGTGTACATGCTATCTCATGTATAAATACTAGGTGTCTAGGGCTTATTCCCTAGACTCAACAATCTAAGCATTCTAGGCTATAACCATGAGTGTTAGGGGCATTTCCCTTTTCCTATCCTCCTCCTTTACTGCTTGAGACTATGCACTGCTAAGTCATTCTAGTTGGATTGGCTCCTCTTAGACGACTTGGACTTGCTTTCTAGGCCATCACTAGGACTTGCACCCTTCAGTATTGGAAGTCACAGGATTGTGACAATTGGAGAAGTGACACAATCCAGTTGTGGGACTCACTGCCTATCCCATAGGCCAGAGGGAAGATGGTAAGAACTAGAATGAGCACAGCAGAAGGAGGGTAGAGGCTTCTATGATGCGCAGCATCTAGAAGAATAGAACTAAAGAATATCATGAGTGATATTCCTAATTATATAAACTTAAGAACATAGTGCATATGCGCACCCTAAACCAAAGGGTCAGTGCGCGCTTATGGCAAAGGGGGATGATGTCAGTAATGACATCATCCTGGGCAATAATGGTGCGAGAATGGTGCCATATTACATGTGACTAGATACTTAGTAAGAGACCGTGGGATGCCAGTAATGGCAGAACCAATAGTATCGTACACTGTGTAAAGCCGCCGGTTTTCTGACACCTCAGAATCTCGTCGAAATCACCGATTCTGGGCAGATTCTGAAGGGATTCTGGGCAGATGCTAGGAGCATCAGAATCCCTTCAGAATCTGCATATTTCTGACAGATTTCTGACTTAACCGTCAAAAGACTACGCCAGTATTAGGTCATTAGATTATGTAAATACATGATATTTTGCGCCAAGTCCAATTAAGGAGCTATATATGCTATCCTTGTTTGAATTCGACTGGCTACTGCTGATGTCATGAAGCACAAGACTCCAACTTGTCTTCAGCCTGCATACTTCGATCCCTTCCTCCTCCTTCAAGTCCCTTTCCTCTGTCAGTGGATATGGCAGTCCCACAGAATGCAACATGTATGATGTTGTATAGATGAGTATATGCACTGACATGTATATTTCATCGATAGCCACCCCTAGTCCTGGTTAGAAAGTGGCCGTTATGCCACAGCGTCAAGTTCTCGCAGTCCATGCAGGATACAGAATAGTCAGCGGTGAGCGTTTTCCTCTACATCAATGGCAATGGTTTATCTATACCATAGACGTGAGACAAATGATCTGGCATAGAAAGTTGAGTCACACCATACCACAGCTGTACCTTACTACTCGCCTGGTAAAGCAAAGTGTGCCGGTACATGCATCCTGTACACATTCGCTTTCAGACTCACATGCCTATATTAATACCAGATGCGTACCATACAACTTCCGGTCCTGCCATGCCCGACCAATTTCTGGCACGCACATTCGCCTCCCGTACTGCGGTGACAAGATCGTAACATGCATCGCGCTCGACATGCGTGCCTTTCCAACAAGTGCAGCATCGGTGCAGCATTGGATATTAGGTAAGCTATTGTGATTATTATTATTTCGGCTGACTCGTATCTTCAAGAAGAGTATGGCACATAAAGCCACTTTGCACAGAAATTCAGAGGGGTTGACTCTATGGTACGCTGGGCAATTCACATTGCATCAGTTCTCGCTGATGTTGTTATCTGCATACAGGTCCCAGATGGTGCATGCACTGGACGAACGGCAAGGTGCATCAAGTCATGAAACATAGACCACAGGGTACCAGCAGAGGTGTGGGAGAAACAGAAGTATAGGGGTCCAGCTGCTTTGAAGTTACTACATTCTCCTGCTTTCAATGCATTGAGAATTGCTTCAGTACGGTCAAGCATTCCTGTATATCCACAATGATACTTGAATATATATTATTATCTTGACCTGCCAAATACAATCTGTGGATTACATAATATGCACCTCTGGACACTTGTCATGGTCATTTTACCTTGACAGACCATGTTCTGGGTGTTCAGAATTGCATCAGAACCTAGCCCGAAATCTCCCTGAAACATCAGAATCTCTATCATTCTGGCAAGATTCTGGGGACCCATTTTTTTCAGAATTCGTTCAGAATCCACTCAGAATCCAGCAATTCTGACAAGATTCTGGGCACCAGAGAATCGCCTGTTTCACGCAGTGGTATGTATTAGTCAGGGGCATTGGGCTAGGCCCTAATGACATAGGTGATTGTGCTAGTATGGTGTGATCATGATATCATGATGATATCATCAGTCTAGCCAAGACCGTAGTCTGGGCTGTATGACATAGGGATGACATCAGGATGATGTCAGAGTCTAGGTATAGCTGTGGGCTAGACCTTATGATGTTATGGTGATATCATAGTCTGGACAAGACCATAGGTCTAGTCCATGACATATAGTGATGTGCAAAGCACGGCTCGGCTCAAAGCCCAGGGCTTGGGCCCAGCTTTGAAGGGCTTGGGCTCAGCGGAATGTCAAGCTGGGCCCTCCTTGACGGCTCAGGCCGGCTTGGGCCCGGCTCAGGCTCAGGCCGGGGCTTATGGGTAATCATGTAGGACCTTGAAATTATTGGCTTGTGCAGCTCAAATGGCAGCACAACATATTCAGAATGCTTATATGTCTACTATTTGTTGTTATTCTGATCTACAAGTGTTTTTACAGCTGCTTATGATGTTGACCGAAAATCCAGATCTTGATCACAACCCCGATTGCAACAGTAGTCACAACGTTCCGCACCGTGTTAGCAGATCACAAGTCATTGTAATGGTTGTTGAGATCATATAAGGTGAATTGATGCAAAATCTTAAACCAAAGGGCCCATTTTTGCTAATTCTAACAACACCACAGCTGCATGCCTAAAGCCGCCAGCTCAGGGCTTGGCTATGGCCGGCTCATGATCCAAGCCAGGCCCTGAGCCGTCTTAAGCCACCCCCCCAGGCTCGGCTCGGCCCGGCTTAAGTCGGCTTGGCCAGGCCCGGCTCACGGCTTTGAGCCGTGCTTTGCACATCACTCATGACATAGTTGATGATGTATATTCGCCATGGAGACAAATGGGTCATCTGTAATGACTAGTGTGTAAGTGCTGTGTCATATATGCTTACTAGCATGTAGTGAAGCATGACTTGTAGATAATAACTGTAAGGTTAATATCTTAGGTGGCATGTACTGTTAAGTACAGGATAACTTGTAGGTATGCGTAATAATACCAGATAATTGCTAGAAATAGCAGAAAAATTGGTTTTATGTCAGATAAGAAGGCCGGCCCCAGGTCAAGCAATGAGAGCCCAGAGTAAATGAGAGTGTCCCAGGGTAAGTCATGGCTCATTTGTGTTGACAAACAGCGGCCAAAGTCTGGCCAGCCACGTCAATTACTGACTACCACTCAGGATTTAGGTACAAACAAGCAAAGGTATGCTACACCAGTACATTCCCCTTTTATTCCATTGCTAACATCAGGGCAGGCAGTGCAGCTTGCTTGACCATGCACCTCTGGATATTCTGCCAACATCTTGTCACTAGTACCATAAAGGTCTTGTCACTGTCGATGTGCTTAAACTTCTCTCTCCTCAATCTGTTGCTCTCTCATCACTCAACTACCTAGGTGCAGTCTGTCTCCCCCACTTCTTTGACCCACCTGCTGTTCTCCCACCTCCATCTCTACTTCCATGACTGGCACTGGCATGACTGACCTCTGCTGCACACTTGTCGCTACTGACTTCAATGTGCCTGGTCCGATTTCCCTTGTTGAGGGTGTAATTTTATGAGGTAAGCCGCCTTACCTGCTGCATCTGCCACCTGCTTGCTTATCTGTCATGAACCCTGAACAACACCTCCCACCACACATCTGTGGGTAGTCCTTGTTTGTGTGTCAGTTTCTGCCTCTATATGCACATGTATATGCCATTTCTACAAGGTGTGTTTCATGCCCACTCCTCCTACTGATCATTTATTACAGCTTTCTGGGTCCACACTGACACATGTCACATTCACACCAGGCTGGCACCTTTGTCTCACACACCTACCTCTCCCTGCCACATCTGCCTCATGTTGCACTCTTGGCAATGGCAGGTGGCACACAGGTGGTGCCACCAACCTCCACATCATTGTTTATGTGCTTCTTGTCCCTGCATCCATTGCAGATGTGATGTATGCCTGATGGACAGGCCTCACTGCCTCCTCCACCTGTATTTCATAGTGGACACCATGACCATGCACATGTGTGTCCTACCTTCATCAGCAAAGTGCGAGTGTCACAGATTTAACTGCATATGTACTAATGACCAAGTTGGACCACTGGGTAAGGTAACGCCTAAGAGGTGGAAAGGCTCTTGAGGCACCCAGACTAGCACACAGAGGTAGTGTAAAGCTGAGGGGACATGCCCCCATGATACAATGAAGAGTCTGAGGTGTAGGACCTCAGACGTAGTAGCTTAAGTACATGCGCTGCAGCAGTCATGGTAGGGCTATCCTAAAGTAAGGCAGCCTGTGTGTAACCTAGCTACTACACTCAACCCATGACCTGCTTACATAAGGTAATGCACTAACTACTAAGGACCTAAGAGGATGTGTATGTACATGGTATTCACTATGCTATGGTGTGAGTGAGGGTCATGTGATGTAATCAGGGAGTTCTGTGTTCGAGACAGAGGAGGGGCAATATCTGTGACAGCGAGACTGTAGATCTACTCATATCTATGTAGATATACCTAGCAAGTCCTGTAACTGTAGCCGGACTGGTATACTCATGTATAACCCCCTTATAGTAGCAGGTCCTCACAATAGCAAGCAGCCAGGGGACAGGTTCCTGCAAGGACCTTACCTGAGGGCCCATGCTATTGTGAGGACCTCACCTGAGGGCCCATGCTATTTTGAGGACCTCACCTGAGGGCCTTCGCTATTGCAAGGACCACACAATAGTGGTCACCAGGCCTAGGAGTGCCCAAGGCAAGTATTGTACTATATCATATTCATTCAATGTAGTGCTGATGAAACTTGAATATATTCGGAGTATGTATGAGTACAACAATATCCATAGTAATAGTAAGCAACAGAATGAGTCACAAAAGATCTACCAGAGAGCATCAGTCAGTAGCCTCAAGCATCAACATCAACATGCACCACTCACACCACAAATTGGCACAGATATCAGTGGAAGGATTTATGCACGCTAGTGCATTGCATGAGCAACAGCATACGCATAGGTGTAGTGATCTCCATGTCGGTGCAGGCCAAGGTTCAACATACTCAGTGGGAAAAGCAGGCAGAAAATGTACCTCATCATGAGAACCCACAGATGTAAACAATTTGAGGTCACCAAATGATGCCAGCATGTTCTGGAGTGACTGGTACATTAAGTACCTGTACATATGTCTGGTAAGTACCGGCTGGACTCCATCCACTGCTCTGGCTCCCTCACTGCCGATACCTGCAAACAAAGGAGAACAGAAAGGCAGAGGAGGGAGAGCAGCAGGTGGGTAAAATGCACAGGTGACAGATCTCTGCACCACCGACAGTATTTACAATGTCCTTGGTGGTAACAGCAGTGTGTTGGAAGTCAACGCACTTGGCACACGATGGTGTGATTGGAGTCGTGCATTGATCAGAGTCAATAGTGCACCAAGGCAGAAATGGCGTGTGCGGCAGGAGTCAGGGGGCTGATAATTGGGGTGGTATGGGCAGATGAGTCACCGTTAGCATAAAATGGGACAGATTGTACATACATATGCTGTGCATTTGTAGCCTATCCAGACGAAGTCCCTGGAGTCCGAAAGGGAGCTTAGCCTCATGAGCAGGCACCTTCCCATAAATTTTGACACAGTGAGGGCTGCAAGTTACAATCAGCCAGAGCACTGTGGAAGGGCTGTGCGGAGATGCAGCAAATGACAGGTCACCAATACATAGTGCAAGAGACCAGAATGTATATGTGAGAATGCAAGAAAAACCCACAACAAAATATACGATTGGCCGCAAACTAACGCACGTGCAATGACGAATACTAACACACGATCGTGTTTACTAATGACGAGGAGATACGACAAGATGAAACAACTAAAAAAATAAGACTCACTGGTGATCTCTTCGCCACGAAGACTCGATTGGCTGTGGTTGAGCTCGGCATCGCCTCACTAAGACTCAGAGGACAGCGTCACACAGAAGACATGAGGAGAGAGATGGATTGTGCGCTTAGCATGGCTGCTGTTATATGTTACAAACAACACAGTTTTGAGAGCCGACCAAAATACGACAGAAGAAAAAGTAGTGCTACATGATTGAGAGAAGCGAGTGATCATGTAACTTGATAAGGAAAAATGACTACCATAACAGTCTTGTGACTATGAGTCCATGTGAAGTAGTGGAGAAAAGCAGATGGGAGCTGCGTTGTTGGCACAGACACATCCGACATACCGTCAGGATTGGTGTACAAAACGTGTGATGGCTCAAATTCCGTCAATGATGTCAAGACCACATCCTATTTATGTGTGCATCTCGCCACCCTCCAGTGTGGAAATGTTGGTCTGAAACGTTGCAGATCCTACTTTGTGTTCACATACCGCTCCCTCGGGATATGTCTCACGCACTGGTAGAGTCGGTGTGGAGGTTTTAGTACAGTAAGGAAAATAAACGAAATACCAAAAATATAAGCGCAGGACGACAACCTGTACGTATGATCAAAGAGTTTGAGTATTGAGAAGTGGGGAGGAGCAACCCTGCCAAAAATTACGTCCAGAGCTTATCACTTCAGAGTCTGAATGACCTACCTCAAATGGTAATTAAATGCTGAAATCATGATTGTGGCACTATTGACGCTGGTATCAGTGCATGAGGGCCCCATATGTTATTACTAGATATTAATGGTGGCCCATGCTAGGTGGTATACACTACCAAGAAGTAGTCATATGTACTATATGTTACAGATCGAATATCCGTTCAGCTGAAATAACTAAGTCGAGTTACTCAGCGTATCGAGTAGCGCACTACTCGTCAGACTCAGCAGAGTCGAGCGTCGATATACTAGCCGCAGGCTTAATTGCTCAAGCCTTTGAGAACGAGTATAAGATCCTTGTAATTCAACAAGGTTGAGCTGAGGAACTCGACCAATATTTACAACAGGTTTTTATACTACGATTCGGTAATCGGGGTCATAGTTTCCTTGGTACTGCTACCACTAAGTCCATAAGGCTAGTACACTAAGATAACTAAGCTGAAACGTTGCGGTTGAGTGCAACAGTGGCTGAAACATAGAAGTCCTGTGGTTAGACACAAGATATCAACTAGAACCTGATACGCTGCGAGATCATGGGCATAGGGCTGTTGTACATGAAACGAGGGTCACTGGTTGAACAGAGAACCCTAGAGATATTCGCGCGATACTACAGTTGAACGCTAAGTCCCCTTCTCCAGCGAGGTGTCAAAGATATTCAGATAATGGCACACGGACCATAACACTATACATGTGTGCTCATTAGTCCTGCAATGAATATGTCCATCCTGCAAATAATATTTTGGTCCTCATTGATCCTGCAAATAACATGCCAGTCCTCATTGATCCTGCAAATAGTATTTTAGTCCTCGTTGATCCTACAAAATATATTCCGGCCCTCATTGATCCTGTGAGTACCCCACGTGTAATATCTGCTTGTATCTATGTATATTTACCGAGCTGATAGTTAGCAGACTAGATATGAGAGCTTGCATTTTGCCGATGTTTGATCTTTTCTGCTTGTAGCAAGTCATGGCTAATGTACTATGCATAGTGACAGTGAGCACCATGTGGGGAACATGCTCACAGTGGTGGTAGCACATGTGCATGTACAGGGCCCAGCCCAAGTTTATGCTGATACTCAGAGGGTGCTGCCATGCCTTCAGCAGGCAGAGCTGAAGTTGACCACTACTGTTTGTGCTGGAGATTTTGTAGTCCCTTCAGTCAGGAGCCAATTCTACTGACATAGTTGTATGCATGCATATATTAAATATAGTTGAGCTTTCATTGGCACTACACTGTGTGAATACAATATATATTCAAGAACTGTATTTCCGGAACTGGTGTCCTTGAGCACACCCAAACTCCTGCTCCTGTATGGTCTTTGCAGTAGCAAAGGCCTCAGGTATGGTCCTCACAATACCAAGCACTGGGCACTGCATCCTTGCAAGAATGCTGTGGAAGGGAAAGTTAGAGATGCAGAGAAAGCAGGTCACTTGACACAGTCTACGTACTGTGGGACCCACACAGTGGGGGAGGCTAATATACCGCCTAAGACATGGTCTTGAAGGCGTCGCTGCTGTCCAAGCCCCAGACTAGCAAGGCATGAAATAAGAGGTCGCACGCCGATGGTATCACGCAGCAGAGGAAGAGAGAGGGGACTTGCCCCTATGTCAAAAATAACAGGACTGAGGTTGTAGGACCTCATTCACGCTATATGTAGGTACATGAGTGAGTGGTCATGTCTACCCTAAAGACGCGGCCCGAGTGTACTACTGGGAACAACCATGACCGTAACGCTAACTAATGTAACTACCACCTGACCGTAATGTAGAGGTACGCTAATCTGATAAGATAACCAGCGTTAACGATGGGGATACAGGTGCAGGACGGGCAAGGGGAAGGAAAAATAGATTTGTGACATCACTGACAGTGCAGGCTAGTGAGAGTGAGATAAGGCAGCAATGCAAACCTTATACATGACTAATATATGAGCAATCATTGATGAATGTTCATATACTAATGAGTATAGATAAGGAACAAAATAAAAGAACAGAAAAATGCGACTGATTGTCTTAACAACGTGCTTACTAATGACCAATCTCGCAGGCTCCCAGTATCTTGATAGCTGCATTGCGTTGAGGAATGGTGTTGACTCACTGAGTCCTTAGTGCAAAGCAGACAAGATAGTGAAAGACATGTAGGGGATTGGTGCATTACAGCACGTCTGGTGTCATGGTTTTTCAGGTTTTATCCCAATTTCCTATCACTTTATATCAAGTGGCATTAGCTGTACTCAAACTCTCGTACTCTCGGAGATCATGTGATAATTAGGTGCTGGTCAAGGCTCTATACTGGCTGAAATAATACATCACTTACATAAGCAACTATCCCATGATCATGAATTCCTTATATGGCATTGGGCCTAGGTTGGAATTGTCACAAATCTATTATTCCTCTACTTTACATCGCACGTGCCTACAATCTAGCATAGATGAGATAAAAGGATCATCTACACGATCTCCTTCCTGTGGTCAGGCAGTATTTTACATAGTGTTACGGTCACTTGTGTTATGGTGTAGTTATGGTCATGGACATACGCACAGACTCACACTTTAGGGTAGACACGTTACACCCAAATGTATGTACTTATAGTGCAGGCTGAGGTCTTACAACCTCAGTCTTGTTATTCTCAATGTTGGGGTGCTCCCCCCTCTCTCATCACTGTGTGTGCCTGCGACAACACTCTTACTTTTGGAAATTCATGACACAACACATTTTTCTCAATTGTGTCGACCAATAAGGAAGCTACCATTCAGGGTATGTGGCTAGAGCACCAATACCACATGAGAGACTAGCTCTAGCTAACTTATTGTTTTGCATTTGCTGACTCTGCTGCTCAATACTGCCTGTTGATGGTCCTGCTGACACAAAACTTATCTAGTGTTGGTCTACCGTCACTTGGCCTAAGGAATCTACGTGACGCTACGTCGCTAAGATAGTTGGCGTGCAGCAGACCTCAGACAAGGCAGATGAGATAGAGAGTTGAGGGACATGCCCCAGAAGTACAATTAACAAGTCTGAGGTTGTAAGACCTCAGACATCTAGCTTAAGTACATGAGGAGCCAGTACGCTACAAGGTTGGGCCCGCCCTAAAGGCAAGGGCCATGTGCACTAATGATGGGCAGTCACATGTATGTAATTAGGTAAGCTAGAGGTTAGGCAACCAAGGGGTGGGCTACGTGTAACTACTAGTCCACTGTGTAATTGGTGGACTAGGTCATGTGACTATCCGATGTAAGTACAAGAGTTCGAGCCCCGGTGGGGGCGTACCTACATGCCACGGAATCTGTGACACCTGCTTCTATCCTTCTTCATGAGCCTGAGGACTATGATGACAAGGATGTGCCATAGCTTATGACGGCCGGACTGTACATTTATTATTTCGCAGCGCAGCACTAGAGTTATCAGCATAAAAATAGAGTTATCAATGCAGCATTAGAGTTATCAGCATATAAATAGAGTTATAGTCCAGCACTCTAGCATCTATCTAGCACTCTAGAATCTAGCGAGCACTCTAGAGTGCTGGATAGATTCTAGAGTGCTGGATAGAGTGCTAGATAGAGTGCTGCGCACGCCACCTAATCCTTATCGGGGTCTATATATTCAATCTCAGATATTGACTTACGATGGATTATGTAAGACGCAAATGGGCCAAAAGCGACGCAAAAAACAAAAACTGTAAACATGTAGAGAAAATGCTCACCTGGTGACCATGCTCAACCAGTCTCCAAGCAGCTTTCACATATCCTGTATCCGGCCTATAATCACTGTTCGTAATAATCTCCTTGCCCCACAAAAAAAATTGTTTGAAGACACGCGTCGAGAAAGTAGGTGGTTCTGTCACAGATTTATCTGTTCTCTAATTTTCCCTGTATTTTTCACTATTTCTTCGCATTTATTCCGAATTGTTCTTCGACATCTGCACTTATCCTGTATCTAAAGCTATACTTAAGCTACCGTGCCGCTGCACCGAACCATAACCTCGTAGATCACTCACGTGACCATTCCCACACTAGACGTCTTATCTTATCTCTCAACCACGTTACCTATTCATCACATGATACTATCTCCAGCACCCTTAGCGCTGCCACGTCATAACTGACATCACCGTTCCAGACTCTGGGCAGAGTCCGGACCCACATCACGTTTCCAACGTAGACGCCTTACTCACGCATTGTCATACCAATGACATATCCCGATCGGCCTATGACTCAGCCCGGGATCCCCATATCACAAGCTACGGACACTTCGTTAGCACCGCCATTACCGGCCTGTGCCCTACGCCCTACTGTATCGTTAGTCCTACCTAGAGTACCAGGGGTCCTATACAACATGTATATAAGCTTGCATTCTCTGGCGGCTATTGCCCCAGAACTATCAACTTCGTTACTCAGCGATAACACTCTTGCCTAACAAGCAAACCACTACTTAGTCTTCTTAGCTCGTCTAACTACAAGACCCTACAAGTAAGTCATCCGTTACAGGTTCCTGCTACTTTGAGTTAGCCACAATCCAAAATAAAAAGTACAAAATACATCACTCACTTCATAACCGGGGCGTTTTTCTGGCCGAGATCGGGGTAGGGTGTTGCATCTGTGAGACCTAGGCATATCCGTACGTGTTGGTCCGCTTATTGCGGAATGTGGCGCGAGAGCGGGAGGCGACGATGACTACTGATCTGCATTGTATTGATGGGGCTGTCACCGATCGCGCCAACTCTGAGGCTTGAGGGTGCTAATGAAGCTGACACTTACATAATCCATTGTAAGTCAATATCTGAGATTGAATATATAGACCCCGATAAGGATTAGGTGGCGTGTGCAGCACTCTATCTAGCACTCTATCCAGCACTCTAGAATCTATCCAGCACTCTAGAGTGCTCGCTAGATTCTAGAGTGCTAGATAGATGCTAGAGTGCTGGACTATAACTCTATTTATATGCTGATAACTCTAATGCTGCATTGATAACTCTATTTTTATGCTGATAACTCTAGTGCTGCGCTGCGAAATAATAAATGTACAGTCCGGCCGTCATAATAGCTGAGTGTGCAAAGCAAATTTCATGAGTAGTTCTCACAATTTTTTGCTCTGCAGGGGATTCAGATAAATGCAGGTGGCTTCAAGCATTGTGTTATGTACCACCCAAATCCCCATAGCCTTAGTGTGCAAGCATTGAGTGATGTGTTGACAGACCATATTGGAGCTGGGACATAAGCACAGGCTATGGTGTGCTACAGCCACGTGCACATACCCTAAATAGTAGCTTCCTTATTGGTTGACATGATTGAGAAAAATGTGTTGTGTCATGAATTTCCAAAATAGCTGTAACTTTATACTTGCTAGTCTGGGTGCTTGACTGCAAGTGACACCTTGGAGGCAGTGTATTAGGGTCCCCAGCTGTGTGGGTCACACAGTACATAAACTGTGTCGTAAACCTTGCTTTAGGGTTAATGTGAAGTTGCCACGAGGATTTGGCCACTGTACAAAAGTAGTGGTGACTAGGGCACCAGCACCATAGCTCACTACATGCCACACTCTAGTAAGATACAGAGTGCATGCAATGCTGCCACTGCCCATGCATGTGCTGGGAAGCAATCTCACACATCGCAGTGAAGGACTCATACTGAACAAGCTCAGGTGTCAGCTTTGCAAGCAATTTTCATTGATATCTGCACAAGTTTAGATGAGGACAATGAGTGCACGGCATGGATAGGGGGTATTAGTCACACAGTCTCCTCAGATGGACATATTCCTCCCAGAGCTATTGATGGAGATGATGATGGCAGTGAAGATGATGACAGTGACAACAATGGTGATGATGATGATGGTAATGACTTGTCTGAGTTGAAGGTGATGAGCTGCAGAAGAGTCTTGAGATGAAGCAGAAGAGGAAAGATTGCAAGAGGGATACCTTCAGGATCCTGATGAGACCAATGTCTGAGAGGGTATGGAAGCAGGCAGAGAGCAACCAGGCACTGGGATGCAATGGCTTGTCAGACAGGACGAAGTGTAGCTATGATAAGAAGCTTTGAGATGAGCAGACTCACCATAAGAGGTATGGAACATAATTTCATGGGCAAATAGCTTGCATTGATGAGTTTTGGGCACAGCTCTGATGTGCAACTCATGCACTCATTCTTCTCAGTACAGAAGGGTCACAAACTATCAGGATAGCTATCAAATGAGCAACAGGGTGGTACACATACCATGCCAAGCTCTTGTCAGTCCATGTTGAGTGAAGATGAAGTTGTTTGAGAATATCTCTCTGATATGTTGTCATCAGAAGATGAGGATGAGGCTGGAGATACTGGTGCCAAGGGCAGACATAGAAATGAAGAGAGCATTCATGACAGTGAGGAGCATCAGCATGCAGTGCTACAGCTACTCATGTGCAAGGAGGAGGAAGAGAGCAAGATGGGTGAAGCTGGGCTCACCATGGATCCCATCACCAACCCCTCACAGCAGTGTATTGTTTGCTCCAATCGGAATACCAACCACTCCCCCCCCTCCAAGATGCCATAAGCTTGATGTGCCAGCTCATGTTACACACTCTTGCATCAAGGAAAACCATATATGGACCTTCAAAATTGTACTTATCACAATTCAGAAACTCATCAAATCAAAGCGACATACCTTTGTTTCTGGCAATAACAGTCTGCAGGCCTGCCACACATGCTGCATCGAGAGCTTTCTGTGCTTGGTTGTCAAATATAAGCACTCCATGCTTGTGGCAGGGGAGTGTGTGGCAAAGAGTCATGGCTTCACCGGATGCATGGTGTGGATGTGGGCTTGAAGATGAGTGGATGCATGGGAACTTCCTGTATCAATGAAGGGTCAGCATATCAAGTCCTATATGCTGCTGCAGGACCCCATGGTGCGAGCTGAGCTCCACTCATATGTCTAGTCAAACAAATGGGTCATGAATCCCAAGAAACTCACTGAGTTCACCAAAGGAACTATGATACCAGCAGTTGCTCAGCAATATCTGAAGGAGATTGTTCATAAGGAGATGCCAGCAGGGTTGAAGAAGTATATGGAGCTTGAAATCTTCCTGTGGGTTCACATGAAAGTTGTCCAAGGAATTCTTCTTGCCAGCGATGGAACAGCATTGGAAACAGATTATATCATTGGAGATGCCTTGAAAGAGGTTGATAAGCAACCAGCAAATTATGTCGAGCACCGTCTTGTGCTTGTGGTTCATGATGAGATGACTGCCCAGGCACATGATGGTCAGAAAAAGCTGGGTTTTTGAAGGCAAGCAGCCACCGCATTAAAAGTGTCCAGGCAGGGGAATCCATTGCAGTGATGTAATTTGTTCCACATTTGGTTGGTTGAAGGATGCAGGATAAGGCCTTGAATATGGCAAAAATCATGATGGTTTCTGGACTGGTGAGATGTTTGTGAACCAGGTATGCTGCATCTAACCTGTGGCACTCACAACTCACAAAATAGTTGATTACAGTTAAGAACAAAGATCATTCCAACATTGCATGGCCCTGGATTGCAAGCATTAATTGCCATTGATTACTCACAAGGTCACTTGGCCTTTGCAGAGGATGCGCTTCTCATGTCACACATGAATATGCACCCAATTGGGAAGCAAGCACGAATGCATGATGGCTGGTTCATGAAGAACAACCGAAGGATTACTCAGCAAATGAATTTCCCACCAAATCACACTGATCATCCCAATCTTCCCAAAGGGATGCAACAGATTCTCATTGAGCAAGATCTCTGGGTTGATGGACTGCAAATGTAGTGTTGTGGAAAATGTGACCCAGATGCAACCAGTTGCTGCACTAAACACACACTTGAAAATCAGCCAGATTTCAAAGAACAGAAAACTCTCGTTCAGGAAGTCATTGAGGATGCAGGCCACATGTGTATATTTCTGCCAAAGTATCACTGTAAGCTGGACTTCATTGAATATTTCTGGGTTGCTGTCAAGAAATATCTTCGCAATCACTGCAATTATACATTTTTGACATTGCAAGCCTGTTACGGTTATTTTGATTTTTTGAACGTGCACAGAACTCACCACTGAGTGAATATGATACAGGGACTTGTTGCACAACCAACACCCTTGGCTACCCATGACTCTACTGGGCATAACCCCAGTTGTACTAGCACATAGGGTCTGATTCCCTTAGGGCAGATGCGACTCTGCCACCGTTTCATATTTATCATTCTCTGATTGACGGATGGCATTCAACCGCCATAACATTGCTATCTATCATTTCAGATATATTGCTACATACTTATCAAACATTTCAATCTAGGACATAGATAGTAGCAGTGACATCTGGGATGGATAGGACTCCTAAAACCTAGCGTAGTATATAAACTCATGTAACTAAGTCGAGGCTCTTCAGCTCGACCTTGTTGTATTAACAAGAGTCTTATACTCATTCTCAAACATAGGAAACTACACTCAGTATTCACTGAGCTCTCGAAACAACTCAGTCCTCAAAGTGCACATCAACTTCTCAGACTTAGGCAAGTCTTATATTCTACAAGGCTTGCTCCAGAACAGATTATATCCTCTAATGTGTATTGGACATTGACCAATCTTCTGAAGTCACAGACTCAGAACCCAAAGGCTTATTTGTGATAATATTGCCTTGCACCCACCTGACAAAGCTACATGCAGAAGAACTGATTATATTCATGACAGAATATATGAACGGGTATACAACCCGTAACAAAGCCAATATGCCAGATGCACTGGCATTGGTAAGTATGGAGACAATCTGTAAATGGGAGCACTTGGTTGTCAGGTGGACGGATGCTTATTGCTCGGGTTTAGGTGCAAAAGATGCTCAATTACAGGTGCAAGCATTCAGCTCTCATCAATACAAGTCTCACTGCCATGTCCCAGAGACCCTGGCATGGCTTGACTGATATACCATATTTGGAATTGTCAGATAAGTAGAGATGTCACTACCTTCCATATATAGTGTTACTTTCCCACCACTGGCCAAATTTGGGCATAGAAATTTCTCAATTTGACTTTCAGAGAAAACCATCTAGCCATTTTGTTCCTACCTTCAATTAGAGCATTTTGGCTAGACAGATTGTCTCTAGATGCCAACCCAAGTGAGCAGTAAGACTTGTACAAGAGTGGTGGTCTCTAGGCCGCTGGCACCATAGTTAAGCTTGGAACCCAGTGAAAATCCAAGGTATTTAGAAGTACCCAAATACGTCCCACTGTATCTAAGTGTATCCTGAAAAGTTCAAGGTATCATAACATATTCAGTGTAATCCAAATGTATCCAGCAGGTCATGTGACCTATTGCATAGGTTGGCATATGCCAACAAATGACAGATCTTACCATAAGGCTTCTGTGAACTGTGAATTGCATTGATGTGGACATTGCGCATGCATAAAATAGTTCCAAATGGAGCTGTACATAGCTCTGGATCCATGTGCTTATGTCATTATGCTTTCTTTGCTATCATCTGTACTGCCACACTACTGTATGCGCATCCCTCCATACCCCTACCCTTTCATTAGATAATTATCACAACTCACAAAGCTCCAGCCTCCATACATGTTTTTGTGATAAAGGAACAAGGTTTATGTTTTGTGGTTGTGATTATATATAGATTCCCCAAGAGAAGGTTGCATTTTGTGGCACAAGGTACCTACTACAGCCATGCCGAGTTTAGAGCTTGCTCGCTTGGGCAACACCTATTGTTGAGTTTGTCATATATTAGGAGTACAGTAGATATGTCCACACCAATGACGTAGCTCCCATCTGAGCCCTTTGTAGTGACATCCCTTTATGGCAACATCCTTACCCAGCAGTACTGATATCACTACGTCATTTGTCATTAACGGCTTTATTTTAGGTTCCTTCACTTATTCTTTCTCATAGATAGGCTCACAATGTGCTGCAGTCAATCTTGTCTCTGCACTTTTTTCATATCTAGCTTGGCTTTGATTTGGCAAGGCAACATCCCCTCAAGCTTCATGACACAAGACAATACTTTGTGTCTACCTATAACCGGCCTAAGTCCCATCCTACAACTCCTATGAGGGATCTTGTAAGGAACGTCGCATAAGAGGTGTCGACGACGTTGAGGGACTCAGACAAGGCAGACAGCAGGGAAGAGGTCAAGACGTTGCATGCATCGGCATAAGCATATAGTGCATAAGACAAACGTCGAGATTGAAGAGTCTGAGGAGTAAGCCTCAGACGTCTCCAGTATATATACATGCAGTGCAGCACAGTATCTAAGCTCGCCCTAAAGTAACGGGACCGTGTGTAAACTAATCGGCGCTAGCAGTAACCTAAGTAATGTGATACCTAGGGGTCGTGACCTAAACGGTGGGGGGCTACACATAACCGTAAGTCCATAGCGTAGAGACAGCAGCGGGTCATGTGATATGATAGACAAAAGTACCTAAGATCGAGCTCGAGCCGGGTAGATTGTTAAACTTCCGGCCGGCGTAGGCGTCTTCCATGTCTCAGAGAGATTCTGTGACACTTCAAAACTTGGATCTCTCTTCCCATGCTTCCCGTACTAGCTTGACTCTGAGACTTGGTGAGGCAACACCATAGAAGCAAGATGACTATGTGCAAGCAGAAGGTCACTCATAAGCAGATTAGTCGTATAGTTTATTAGTTTTATTTTGCCTGCCCATGACCTAGCATGCCATTGCTGCCTTGCATGTCTGTCTTGTGGATCTCCTGCAGATTTACCGAAACACTAGGATGTTGCAACATTCCTCTGGGTTGGTCCGGCAAAGTGTCTGTTCTACTTTGACGCATCCTACTGCCCTCACCTTTGCACTTTCCCTTCCACAACACACACCACCACTGCTGCTATGGTACATGTCTTATACTTCAATCTGTTCTGAAATATTCATTCATATGCTGAAGAAAGCAAGCTGCAACCAGAATGGTGATGTCACAGATTATTTGTGATGGCCTCAGCCCTGTCTCTACCCAGGGTCAAACCAGCATACTTACGTGCCTCTATAGCCTCTTAGCCCACTGCACCACAATGTCACCTTGCCAGTACATCACGTGCCCCTATAGATTAGATATCATCACTCTGCACTTAGATACCTCTGGCCCAGTATTACAGTAGTGCCCTTATATACATGTGACCTGCATACGCACAGACCATTACTTTAGGGTAGTACTTAGGTACAACGTCTTAGTGCTAGCATGTATATATACATCAACGCTGAGGTCTTACACCTCAGCTCAATCAATGTGTGACAAGACCACCCTGGGCCCTCAGAGCTAACTGGGGTGAGGCGGGCGGATGAATGCCAAGTTCAGAATGGAGTCTGAACCCAACGCTCAACCCCCTATATATATTATTGTAGTGTATGTGTATGTTATGGTCTGTGCGTAAGTATTAGGCCAGTAATGGCCTTGGTGAGGCTAAGCTAAGACTACGTAGGGGAACTTCCTACTAGTCTGTGTAAAGTCTGTATTTGTAACTAGTAACACGTCCGTACCGCCGGTGTGGGAAGTGTACTACGTGACACAGACTCACTTCTGGGTCTACGGCCTATTGAGACATACCAGCACCGCTGGCAAGCACGGGGTACGGTGTCCTGAGTGTCGCGTACGATACTGCCTCAGAGACGGGACCACAGACAAGCACGGGGGTATAGGGCAGAGGTCCTCGACCGTTGGTCGGCCTAGGAAGCACGCAGAGGAGAGGTTGAGTATGAGGGACACGCCCCAACGCTACAATAACTGTTCTGAGGTGTAAGCCTCAGAACGCTACAGACTATATACATGTGTGACAACACTGCCGCTAAGGCCACCCTAAAGGTGGCCCCTACGCTACGCGCTAATCACCAAACGCTGGTAGATAAGATAGAGGCTGTGTACATGTACGCTAATCTATAAGTCAGGTGACCATAGGGGAGATCATGTGATAGGGGAACGTAGATACGTGAGTTCGACCCCGGCGTATGGCAATAATAGGGTCACGGGATTTAACCGTGACACTACGGCGTGTTCTGTGGGCACTGATCTATGTGAAATATGATAGAAGCCGTTGCTTCGGAGCGTGAAGAGTGATATCACCTTTTTGCCCGTGACAATGTGGCTGTGGGGCATGTGTGCCCCCAGTCTATTGGCTATACTCTATGTGTGCAACCACCTTGCCTCACACAGCTTGGTGACTCCCCTCTTCTTAGACCCTTGTCTCACTAGGTTGGCAACGTTATACGTGGACCTTAGTGCAAGCATTAGGACTTGGGCCTAGGGGGCCTCATAGTCAGTATTCTGTGTCAGGTGAACATATGGCAAACTGGCAGTTTGTGGAAGCTGTGAGCAGAGAATGGAGACAGGGAGTGGGGATACGGAGTTGGGACACAGAGAATAGATTTTTGAGTACATCAGGATACATCTATGTACTCCATATGGATAGATCTGAATACATTGTGGCACATTTAGATCTATTATTGTGGAACCTGCTGAGGCAACTCTGAGATACTTTCAAATACATCGAATGTACCGAAATCTAACCTGATTACATCTGGATGTATTTGGAGTAGATAAGTTACATTATGCGGGCGTCTGCCGTGTATCCTAATGTAGTCTATGGTCCAAATAGTATCCTGATGTACTAGGATACATTTGAATTCTCACTGGGCTTGGAAGCCGGCCTCGATCGACGTGACCGATCGACGCCCGCGTGCCGATCTAGATTCTGCGTCTTTGATCGTGAGCCACTCATCCGTAACCTTGGTCTCGCGCGACTTCGAAGTTTCAACTGGCGAGTGAAATCTAAAGCCCACTATACACGAATGACACCGCGACCATCCGTTGCTAGCTCAGAATCAAGACCGGCGCATGCAGACGGCCGAAACATCGTTTGACATCCAAATAATCGATGGCTGACAAACCAACAATGTTACAGTGTCTACAGGGACTCAGCATGTATCTATTACGTTAGTTGTTCTAGCTGATTTTACTCGTTGTCTAGGTTGCAACGAGTGTTGCATACGAAATATCCTGGTATTACGACACAGTGCGAGCTATCTGTAGTACGTGCGGTATGATACGAGATTCTCCTGTATGACGGTGTCGGCATTTGAGCGTGAAGGCCAGAGTATTCAGGATCAAACGCACAGCTGACTTCATGCACGACCGATCATATCTTTTCGTGAATTAATAAGGCGCAATCACAAACTGTCCGCTGACAAAACAACATAATGATACAGGTGCTGCCCAAGAGGTAAGGAATGTCATTCGCAAGGATAAACGTCCAATTCGATGGACGATGATAGAACACGGCCGCTCCAAATCGTGCGCAAAGTGAGTGCAAGGTACACGTTGCGGACAAGTCGTGATATCTGAATGTCACATCAGTTCTGAAATCATAATGATTTACATTGATCATGGTAGTCGACCACGTACCTATTGGGAACGGAACAATGGCAAGAGCGCTTCACTATCCGGCTTTTCTACCAGTTTAGTGGCACGAGTATGGACAATTCCATATCACCGCGTATCAGTCTTCACGGTCAGATTTTCACGGTGATGCGCGGCAGACTTAGGCAATTTTGTCACGATCTTGTCCCTGTACTGGTCACAGTCCTTGGCCGCTTCGTCAAAATGGAAGATGAAGTTCAAATCCTGAAGGCGCGCGAATCGATTGCTAGATAGGAGATCATCCAGTGCATCGTTCAACAGTGCCAAGTTCGTGATCGAATCTATGCCTGTGTGTTCACCGGAAAGCTGTAGCGTGAGCTTGCTGATATCTCCAGACTGTATCTCCGAGAGAATGGCGACCAATATAGATGGGTCGGAGACATCCAGAGGAACATAAAGGTCGAATGTTCGTAAACGAGTGAAATGGAGAAAGCGTATAGGTGATGACGTCGCCGGAAGGGCGGCTGGCGTGCCGGATGCGCGCGGAAATTGAATGGAATCGCTGGGGGATGACCATAGGTCGGTACACTCGATCTTGAGATGCTGGAGACTTGGACTCGTATTTTGCAATAGTAATTGGAGACAGCTCAAGGTGAGTTCCTCTGTCTGCGAGGCCAATTAATGTGTAAATCGTCAATGTCAGAGCAAACACGGACGTACGCAAAGAGAAGTGAGAGGTAGCCTAGCATCATGGCCACCGATCCGCGTAGAGCACGAATGACTGCCTGTCCGCGCCCATCTGACATTATAGCATTCGAGCACAGACAAGCTGGGAAATGACATGATAAAGCGGTAAAAGTCAGCCTTTGTGCGGAACTGCACCGCATTTAACAGGAGACTCGAAACCAGTTTCAGTTCCCGCAGGGCCACAAAATGACAGGCAGTCAGCACTGGAGGTGGCTGTTCGATGGAGGAGTATATCGTGACCCTCTGGAGGTTGGGCAGCCTCCGAGCCAACAGTAGGGGAAAGCTGAATATGTTTTGTAGAGTGCTGTTGTCCCAGTCCTGATGCCACACTACGGTTAGTTCCCGAACGAAGTCGGCGTTCTCTGAATGCGCCATTAGAGACTTGTGAAAGCAATATAGCTGGTTCTCCCCACGGATGGTCGTGACCTGGTAGAGATGGTAGCGGCTCCGCGGAGACCATGACCGACACGTCCGTGCACAGGCGGCCAGCGTTTTGTTGGGAAGTCTTTGTAAGCTGATGCAGTCGATAATCTTTTCCCAAACGTCGACGGGGAGTGATGGATACGTCCTTGGGCTCGGATTTGATACGCGACGAGGGAAAACTGTGGCCCCATCAATGGCGGGTATTCAGTCGAAATGGTACGATTGAATGAAAGGATATTATCCACGCACGTATTGCAACCATGAAACCAAGGGGAAAGCTCTGTGTCATCACCTAGCGCGAAAACTGCTATGATACGCCCGTTCTCCGACACTTGGAAGTGGCCGTCAGTGTCAGGTAGCCCGTTAGAGGTTTAGCGATATGCGAGGCTCCGTGAACCGTGTAATTCGATGACAAAACTAGTTTGCTAGTGGTGGTATGCAGATAAAGTCGTTCACATAAGTCTGACGGCGTGACGCAAAATGGAGCTGGAACGGCGGTGTTGCGGTAAGCAGCAGTGATCGGGCGGTGAATCTGGTCGTTTGTGTTCATTCCGAGCTATGAGCTATGTACAAAGTCGCGGCCACCAGCAAAAGCCCAGAGCACGTGTAGATCAGCGCCTTCTGGACTAGCTTGTGAGGGTTGTCCGGGTCATCAGCCGTTGTAATGGCTCTGCCAACTTGTGGCCCCGATATGGAAGCCCCCGCCGTACAAATAGCAAGCCATCTACCGTACGCGTGATGTGTGCTTTATCATGAGCGACGAACCGCATCTGCAGACTCAACGACAGATACGTCATTTTGAGGGCTAGCATGTTCCACTGAGCCAGGTCGCACGAGATTTATAGGCTCATTAGCGAGTGCTCATCATCGAGCAGGGCTGGTTTCTGTTTTTGAACGTGCCTCTGTGTATGAGTTTCATTTCTGATACGAACTACCATGTATCAGACTCACAGTAGTGAACAACTCAAAATAGATTGCCTATAGAGGCTATGGATGCATGAAGACAGCTTGAGTGAGAAGGATTGATTACGTCCCGATATCTGGAAATTCTGTTGGCACAATGGACCGCAAAGTGCATCCGAAAATATCAGTAGGGATGTCTGCCTAGTCTGCAAAAGGGGCGCCATGAAGCACAAGCATGGTGTATAACTGCGGTATCTGTATATCCGCGAAGCACAGCAGAACCCTTATCTGCGTATCCGTACCAAGTCGTACTATCTAAACATTCTTGTTAATGACCGTTCAATGCTTATATCAGCTAGTCCCTCAGTTCCGGTTAGCTATGGACATCTGTGGGTGTGTCAAGTGAAGTCTCTCCATCGCGCTACTGACTCCACTGATTGAAGTGATGCCTCTGTACGATGACTGCCAGGGTGAGTGGCCCAGCCCGGAGTGAACATATGCTCACGGTACGCCATTCATACCGGTAGCTATAACTTCTCTCGATAGCGTGAAAGATATCTATCCTCCAAGTGTCCCAGCGGAATGCGACGCTGTACACTGACACTGTAGGTATATTGGCATTCCAGAACGTGATAGGACATATATAAGTTGAAGGCGGCCAGATGAGGCGTCGGGATCATCGCGGGCACCGCTACGACCCTACGAAATGCCTCTCCTACGACTGAATAATGCGCAGCGCCTGGCCCGTGCTGTCTACAAACCACCAATTGCTATACCTTGGACAACCGCTAGCAGTAGAGCAGCCTGCAAGATGCTAAATGGCATACGTAGGCGTTGCTGGGATATGTCCCTGGCTCGAATTCAATATCTAAAGTCAGAGAAGACCCCATCGTCAGTGAGATCAATTCCATCGTTCCAGACGGCAAGGCGACTGACCAAATCATCCAGGGCTCGGAGTACTACTGCAGATCTCACGACACGTGTAAGAAGATCTCTGGGCATTAAAGTACTCCGATGGGAGGTCAAAAAGAGCGATGCCTGGACATGGGAAGCCGTAGCTTACAGTAAGTGAGCTCCTGGCAGATTGTGTTTGATTCTGGTACTGAATCTCCACAAGTCCATGAAAGTGAGTTCGGGCGAGGACAAGGAGTGTCTGAGCAAGCTGCCAAGAATAAAGCTGCCTCTCAGGCAGTCCCAGCGCTAGAGTCCGCTTTGAAGACCAAGAGTAGAAAGACAGGGAAAACAACAGTATCAAAGAGATCCGACGCGCGTACCGGTGGGATGCGAGAGTAACTCTCAAGCTGTTTCTGCAAGACGCTAATTTGGGCGGTTGGTCGACGGCATCAGTGGGTCGTCATTCGAGGGATAAGGCGAAGACTTAGGAAGAGGATGCAGCATTGGTCGTTTGAGAATGGAATAATTTGACGACACATGAGGCAGCGGAGTATACGCAGGTCGATCTACTCCGATAGAAGATAGTGAAACTCTTTATGTAGTATCCCGTGCTTCGGAAGAGCGAACACAGCAGTTGCACTTTGTATACACACCAGGTACAAGTATAATTTGTCTAGGCTACATGTCCAGTCAGTATGGATGCAAGTTGACAAGTGGAGATGAATGTAAGGTCACACAGTATGCTTCCCCATGAGAGGTTTGAGGACCATGCTTTTGACATACACAAGCTGCACTTACTTCAACTTACTTGTGCAATCATTGTTCTGTTCTGCTGATAGGGACGAGGCAAACATCAATGAATGTTTGAAGTATATTTGTGATCTATGACAGTGAGAGATAGCAGTGCTTCAAAACGTTCAAACGTTCACCTGCAGTAGTACATCTGAATGTGGCTTCAGGATCGGAGAAGATCCTCGGAGCGAGATGAACGCTGAGCGTTCGAGCGCCAATTACTTCGGAGCCGGCAGCAATTGACGTGACCAATCGGCGCCCGTGTGCCGGTCGTCTCTGATCGTGAGCCAGCTGCAGGCGACTGCCCATAAACCTCCTTGCAACAAAGTTAATCCATCCAAACATGAGCGACACCGCGACTATCCGCCGCCAGCTCAAGATCAAGGCTGGCGCATGCAAACGGTCGGAATACCACACGAATTCTAGATGATTTATTGACCAGTAGTGCTGCAGTCTGTATAAGGAGCACAAGTCATACCAGAGGGAAGAGGAAGAACAGAAACGCAAGCTAGACAAGTTCATCGCTAATCGTGCAGAGGATTGGGACATCAAGAACGCGGTATGCATGCATCGCGCTGATTGCTCTAGCTGAAGGCTGATGAGCCCCGTATCGCGATGTGCAGAGGCTGATGTTGGAGGAGTCGCAGAAGCTAATCAAGGAGACCAGCAGCCGCCTTGGGGGATCCGTGCAGGAACTGCGCGAGTTGATTGTGGGTGCTAAGCTATTTTAGTCCACGCGTTTGCTGAGATCATGCAGGTATCCGCGGAGAAGGATCCGGAGTTGAGTGAAGACGAGGCGTTAATTCAAGCGCAAGAGGCTTTCGAAGAAGTCAGCGTCTGAAGCCGAAGTCGGACTTGTTGAGAAGGCTCGATACTGTATCTATAAAATGATGCAAACACCACTATGTTGCTCACCTAGAATGTCGTATTATGCGCGCCTTCTGCAGCCTTCTCTCGCTCCCGTGCCTCTTTCAGCCTCGTCAAAGCATCCAGGATGCCTTTCCATGCGTCTCTTCCCACCCTCTCTTCCTGTAAACCGCGACTTCCTGTGTTGACCTCCTCTTTCGCGGGGGGAACCCCTACTCCGAGGCTGGGAGGGACGAAATTGGGAGGAGGTGCGTTGATTGCAGAAGGAGCAATACGGGATTGGCGGATGTGAGCAAGAGATGAGCGGATAGCGATATGAATTGCCTGCATTGATGCGACATGAGTTCAGGGTGCTTCCGCCTTATGAGCAAGTGAATGCGTACATCGAGCCGCTCAAAGTATTCACTAGCTTCCAGCACGAATTGTTCAGACCTCTCGCCGCCCTGTGGCAAGCCATCTTCCGGCCCGTCCGTCTGAGGAAGCGTCAACAAGGAGATGCAGGATGCTGCCAACGACATAAGACGACTGATGTCCTGTACCGTCGTCAACTTCCAAACATAATGTAGCTGGGACAGTCATTTGACCTTCTCTACCTCTCCTAACGCATATATCTGTCGCGCAGTCCGACTGGACATCCATACAGGGTCAATGTCGGTAGCAACATCGACCGGGTTCTCGTTATGCAAATTCGTAGTTGTACTACCATTTGTCGCCATAGCTAGATATTTCTGAGAAGATGGTTGGCTGGCGATAGTATTCTATTTCATTGAGTTCGTAGCACAACTTAGGGGCGCCCCTAGCAACAAGACAAATGCGAGCTATTACGGCCACAGGCCGCGGTCGAAGCAGTACAGGCGCTTGTCGGTGTATATCCTCGGCGTCTAGCCATTTCGATCGGTACTAGTACTATGCCTAGTCTCAGCTCTGAGCTCGGCTTCAACGTCGCACCTGCACACATACCTGATATCGCTCTCGGTTGCCTTGTGTAATCTTACGATGCTCTGTTAACTTGTTTCTATCTATTCTGTGTACACGACACCATGATGGATTCGTCGCACACCACGACTGGTAATCACCTCGGCGGCAGCGAGCACTCCTCCCGCTCGCGTGTTAGCACCAAGATCGTTGACGATGTAACCTGCTTGACATCTTTCAATCCTTTCTCAGAGGAAGATGAGCATGATCAGTCGTCATACGCCTTGGTCACATCTCTATTCTCGAAGGTGAAGAACACCTTGGCTGCTCCATTATCATCTGCAGTTGCGTCCACCAGCACAGGTCACAGTAATAGTAGTAATCAGGCGGAGAGGCCTGTCGAGCAACGGAGGCCCACAGTCTCCAATGCACCATCCAACCTCTCTGGTAAATCCCCAAGCGACCGTCTCAACCGTTTCAACGTTGCAGCATCCAACCCCGCACCTCCTATGGTCTCTTTGACGCCAGTGGTCTCGGAGACGCCATCATACAATGCTGAGAACGATAGGCCACCGTCTCGAAGTGGCTCTTACTATTCCCCGGACACCCCAGATGGTGGCGTCTTTGGCACCGCGATCCCCGGGTTTCCCATTCCTCAGGACAGTGACGCGAGGAGCGTCAGGACTGCTACTAGCCTCAGGCGATCTGCCTCTGTATCCAAGGTGATTCGCAGAATTAGAGGAGAAGGTAGGATTTGATTATTAGCTACATACCGAACCATGTTCATGTGCTTCAGGTCTGTCGAGGGACTATTGGATGGACGACGAACTCTGTAAGGAATGTTACGATTGCAAGAGCGTCTTCACAGCTTGGCGCCGTAAGCATCATTGTCGCATCTGTGGTAAGCCTACAATGCTAATTGCCTTTCAGTATGCAAGCTCTCTGACGAACGATATCTAGGCCAGGTCTTCTGTTCGCGTTGCGCCTCAAACATCATCAAGGGTGCGCGATTCGGTCACAATGGTATGGTCAGGGTCTGCAATCTGTGTCTCGAGAAGCTCGCCAAGGTAGACGACGACGATGACGACGACAGACGTTCGGTCACATCCAGCGTGACCGCATCATTCGCTGCACATCAGCTGGGCGGAGAGTCTTTGTCCTTCTTGACGCATCATCCACAGTCCCCGTTCGCTGCTTCCCATATGTTTGGACGGTCAGATGAGCCGTTCAACCTCTTCTCTATTGCGGAAACAAAGCGGC
Source organism: Wolfiporia cocos (assembly GCA_029448655.1). Taxonomy (NCBI): domain Eukaryota; kingdom Fungi; phylum Basidiomycota; class Agaricomycetes; order Polyporales; family Phaeolaceae; genus Wolfiporia; species Wolfiporia cocos. Next base: position 1,382,809 of record JACCLO010000002.1, read on the forward strand.
GCCGTGATTTCGACGATGATGGCTCTCGACCCTTAACACCACTTGATGAGAACCGAGACAGATTCAGTCGCGACAATCCAGTACCTTTCCGCAGAGCCGTCACTGAGGAGGAGAGGGACACCACTACGCTTTCTGGTGGGCCCAATAATGAGGACTCGCCTACTGCCCTGGGGGTAAGCACACCTGTTGACTTTCCGAAGATGGTGCCCGTCCCGTTTCCTGGATCTACTAGTTCCATTCAGTTCCCCATAAGCTCTCCAGAACAGGGAGGGTATCCTTTCGACAGTCCTGGCGTGCTAAGGTCTCGCTACAATTCATACGCAGACCTTGACGCGGGGACACCGATTCGCAGTCGTGTGCATAGTCATAGCCTCGAAATGGGAGAGCCCGGGTGGCGGATCAGGCGAGAGAGCACTGCGTAGGTGATACTGCGGGTGTCTAGAGCAGATCTACTGAAAACTACCTGGACAGATATGCACAAGAGCTGAATCTGATCTCAATGTTCCATCTGCGCATAATGCTTCGACAGATGTTGACAGCAGAACAGATTCCCAACATTGCGGAATGGGAACAGACCTTGCTGCGACTTGGCCTTCGTATAGCTCGTGAATTGACATTCACTTCACATCTTCAGGGTGAAGGCATGGATGTCCGACGATTTGTCAAGATCAAAAAGATACCGGGCGGTTCTCCGAGGGACTCCGAGTACGTTGATGGGGCTGTAATTACCAAGAATGTGGCGCACAAGAAGATGCTGCGGGAGCAGCGCAATCCGCGGGTGATGCTTGTCACATTCCCGCTCGAGTTCCATAGAGTGGAAGGTCAATATATGCACTTCGCGCAGCTACATCGACAAGAGAAGGACTACCTGGGAAACCTGGCGAGCCGTATTGCGGCACTTCGTCCCCATGTGGTGTTGGCGGAGAAATCCGTCTCTCGGGTGGCACTTGATGCTCTTGCTGGTTACAAGATTGCTGTGGCAAGATCAGTCAAACCATCAGCGATTCAATTTGTCGCGCGCATGACCCAAGGAGACGTATTTTCCTCTATGGACAAACTCGCATTGGAGCCGCGTTTTGGGAATTGCGCGCGTTTCCGCATCCAGACCTTCGATCACCCGCTCATCCCCGGTCGGCGGAAGACATACATGCGCTTTGAGGGGTGCAACAGTGACATGGGTTGCACAATCGTGCTGAGGGGCGGCGACATTGACACCCTCAGACGAATCAAGAAAGTCACCCGCTTCCTAGCTTTCATCGTACGGAACCTGAGGTTGGAAACACATCTCTGGAAGGATTCAGTGATCACACTCCCCCCTCTAACAGCCGTAGCCACGCCTATAACATTGTCGTCTAACTCTTCGACGCCCATTTCCGGCCCGAACACGTCCATGCCTCCTCAGTCGTCCTCTCTGTTAGCGCAGTATGCGACATCTCAGCCTTTTGTTGGCGCAGATGAAGACAACTCTGCGCATCTTGAGGCAGATTCCATCATCAATGATCTGCCCGGCGAGGAGGCGGAGCAGCTGCGCCTTTCGCGGCGCATCCAAGAGTCACTTGAGCCATATCAGAAGACGTTCATATCCGTCTCGGCTACTCTGCGCTTCCATCCGCCTTATCCAATCCGCCGCATGAAGGAGTTAGATGATGAACTCATGCATATCAAACGCGAGTGGGAGGACGACGTTATTCGCCGGGGAGAACACTCAACTCCACATCATCAGCAGGAGGAGACTGTCACGCAAGATCACTCGGCACTTCCCTCACCGGCGCCTCCCTCACCCGACCCGAATGATATTGCTGCCCAGATCGAGTCGCTCGCTGTCCCAGATATTCCTGCCACGCCTATCATGGAGGATAATACCGCAAATGCTGCGCACTCTCAGGGTTACTTCGACATCAATCCGACATCCTCTAGTATCTTTGCATCTTCCCCGCTTCCCATTAGTCCAATACCACCTCCGGTACCGACAGTAGAACTGCCTGCGCCACTGGTTACGGCGCAAGATATTGCCTTGGAGAGTCGGTTAAGCTATGTTAAGTGGCAGCATGCAGAGCAGCGGCGCATATGGGAATGGTATCTCCGTAAGAACAAGGACGACTTCGACGTAGAAAAGTACCAGTGTATCAGCCTATGGGAGACTACCATACCCATGACAGAGCTCGGTCTGCATCGAGCGTGTTTCCCGCCGCAGCTCAGGTACATCACTTTCTACGGTGAAAACGACCGTACACTTGGCCAATACATCCATAGATCTGTTATGGATTCCCTCGCCCGGTTCCACGATCCCAAGGGCATATGCGAGAACAAGAGCTGCAATCTGCCTCTTTCCCGTCATTGTACGGTCTTCACCCACAATGAAACTCGCTTATTTGTGGCGGTAGAGCGATGGGAAGGGCAAATAAAGCAAGACCAACTTACCATAGCTCCCTCTCCGGAAGAAATCATCACTTGGAGTGCCTGCCGTGTCTGTGGCTCCGCCACCCCTTTCATTCCTGTGTCTTTAGAGATGCAGAGGTATTCGTTCGCGAAGTTCTTAGAGCTGCACTTTTACCCTGCAGACGTGCAGTTGGTGCAGGGTGCAGGGTGCCACCATAATATTTACCAACATCACATCCGATACTTTGCAATCCCAATCTCTTTGCAAGACTCGAGGCAAGAGTGGATGACGGTGCGGTTCCAGGCGGATCCTATAGTGATTCACGAGGTCGTCTATCCGCCGATGCGGATTCGAGTGCGCCCGGAGACGCAACTAGAGATCAGGAATACCGATTTCGTGAAGTTGCACCAAAGGAACAGCAACTGGTACACCGCTCTCGTGGATGATCTCAAACTCATTAACATCGACGCGGCTACGGGTGACGATGAGGCTGATGCTCGCTTGACAACTCAGATAAAATTATTGATACAGAAGGCCGAGGCCGAAAGGGCGGAGATCGCGAAATTTATCAATGACGTTTACAATGAGACGCCCCCCACAGATACTCTTGCATTGAACCAGATTCGGGCGTTTCGACAAGACAAGATTGTTGCATGGCAGCAGGACTTTGACAAGCTACCTAGACCTAAGGTCTGGGACCGTGCCAGCCGGAAGACATCAGCATTCGGTTCTGTACGAGCCATGTTTCCTCGGAGATCTGAGTATTATGGCTCTTTAGAAAATCAGAACAATAATTCGGAAGCCGAGGACAACGCACCGATCACAAGAAGGCGTGTTACAGGGGATTCCTTCGCCTCGACATCATCCGCTTCCGATGCTTCAGAAACGGAGTCGATTGCCGAAAAGGTCAAGCCGTCTTGCCCAAATCAAGACTCGTTCATACCGGTTGCCGCAGTGGAGGCCACTGCCGATGCCCTTGCTGACGCCGCTCCAAAATCCGACCCAGATAGCGATTCGACAATTGGCGCAAACCGAGTCGAGTCTGCCGTTGCTCCGGGAGCTGTACCATTACCGGCACTAGTGAGAGCTACTGCATGACCATAATTCATGATTCGCTGATGGATATCACAGGCAGAGTCAGATACTGACCGTAGTGTTCAATTAGTCTCTCGACTGCCCCGGCGCTCTGTTAACTATCCGAGTGTCTCGGATCTGGTGAAAAAGTATCAAGACTATCTGCCACCTCAGGGTGTGGAGGAATTGTCCAAGACTGCCCTCGCTCCACCTGTTCCGCCTTCTGAAAACGAGCAGGATCCTGTCACGATTGTGCCTTCGCGACTCCGGAACAAAAGCTCTCGTCAGATGATATATCGGAAATCCTCTATGTCAGATTTCGAGTCCAGTTATGCAGCTAACATTGCGCCAAGATACCTGATGCATAGCAGGAAACCACAAGGAATGTCATATTATCACAGCAGAATACCTGGCCCGATCGCATCGTCATTCGAATCCCGAGAGCCCTCTCGTCGCACATCTCCGGATAAACGCTCCTCAGCCGCACACATGAATGACGATGCTTCGACGCTTTCAAGATCAGGATCCCTCATTGTTAATGGGAAGAGGAAGGGGAAATCAACTGTACGTAGTTCTGCTACAGAGCGGGCACCCTCAAGACCGACTATCAATGCCGGATCGAAATCCACTCTAAGAAAACAAACGGGGACTGGAAACAAGGTGTCCAACATTGCGAAGCACTTCGAACGCATAGGCAGAGATAACGAACGTGCCAGCCGTCGGTATGCTGTGATCCGCGGGAGGCGACCACGGCCGGTCGCTTCTGCCAGCGCGAGAGTAGAAGTCTTGGAGAGTATTAAGGACGCCATTCGAGATGAGTCAGAGAGCTCGGACTCGAGCGAGGCTGACGACGAAGGAGACGGTGATGAGGATACTGGTGGTCAAGTCGAGCAGAAGAAGACAGATATCTCACCCATTTCTGCGCCCAAAGAGCCCATCACAGATGCGCCTCCAGCATCAGCGACGGTTGACGATGGCGGGGCTTTGCCGTCTGAAGAACCCAACGCAACAGGGTCAAAACAACCGCTTGTACAGGATGCAGAGCCCAGTCAGCCTACACCTTCCTCCGTCTCCAACTCTCCGATATTGAAAGCCATGACCCATGAGGCACCGCCACTTCCGTCACCTGCCCCAGAACTTGATGTCAATGTCCCACCCGGAAATGAACGCCATTCTATCCTGAAGGCATTTTCTGGGTTCTGGAATCAACCAAATCCGCCTCGCCATCGCGCGGACTACGATGGTGACGACCCTATGTCTGACCCAGAACACATCTTCCGCGATTCGTCTATGGTCGTGCGGACTGATGAGCCGACATCAATCATCGCTTTGGCTTTGAAGTAAGAATTTTGTCGCATTCCTAATCTGCTCAATTCTCATTACATCGTAGCTCCCCTCAATACCGGGAGATGCTTCTAAACTCAAGAGCGGAGAAACGCTATACCAAGGAACCTAAGCTCACAGATGGAGGGGAAGCATTCATGCCCGATGACAAATCTGTTACCGAGTCAACCTCTACATGGGGAGTTGTGAACGTGGAGAGCTCAGGCGGTACTGATCCCACAGAGGAATTGCGAGTCCCTTCGTCTAAGCAACCATGGGCCATATGTGAGTTTATGTACGCAGCTACAAACCATTGCTGATGTCATGTGCAGCCTTCGAAAGTGGAGGTTTGACTATCAGTTGTACAGTCCTCTTTCCGGAGCAGTTTGATGCACTTCGTCGAACTTATGATTGCGACAAGAGTATGATTGAGTCGTTGGCCCGATGTGTCAAGTGGGATGCGAGTGGGGGGAAATCAGGATCGGCATTCCTGAAAACGCTAGGTAAGCTCATCTATCTAGCAGTTTGTCGTCGATTTATCTAATTACTGCGTAGATGACCGATTCATTGCGAAGGAGCTGTCCAGGGCGGAATTACAGGCCATGGAAACGTTTGCACCGGCCTATTTTGACTATATGTCGTCTGCAGTCGTTGCGAATGTTCGTATACCCACTCGCGATCAGGTACAGTGTATCTGACCGGAGACACAGCGTCCTACCTTGCTTGCCAAGATCTTCGGTTGTTTCAAGATCACCTTCAGGAAGACCCAAAGACAAAGTTCGAGTAGGTACAAGGCCGCACAGATGAACTTACTTGTCATGGAGAACTTGTTTTATGACCGCCGATTTTCAAAGGTGTGTTTCCTTGGAATTATGTACCTTTATACTACTGACAGTAATGTATACGCAGATATATGATCTGAAGGGATCTACCCGCAACCGGCACGTCCAGTCGACTGGCCGGGAGAACGAGGTTCTCCTCGATGAGAACTTGGTTGAAAGTTCGTGACATTCGGTTGAAGGCAGTATATGCGACTTGACAGTCTATTTCCAGCTGCTCACTTGATGCCGTTTTACTTGCGCGAGCATTCGAAACGGATCCTAAGAGGCTCTCTATTCAACGATAGCAAGTTCCTTGCTGATATCAATGTCATGGATTATTCTTTGGTCGTTGGCGTGGACAGCAAGAAAAACGAACTTGTTGTGGGCATTGTTGGTGAGTTGCCTCCTGTATGTTTTCAAGAACGAGCATCGAATCTTCACTATGGTGCAGACTACATTAGAACATATACCTGGGACAAGAAGTTGGAGAGTTGGGTCAAGGACTCGACGTTCTTGGGTGGTGGACATAAGGGCGAACCTACTATCATTGGTCCAGAGCAATACCGCAAACGCTTCCTTAGTGCTATGGAGAGATATTTCCCATTGGTAAGCACTGTTGGGATTTTCGATGGTTAGGGTCTGATCAAGCTGCACAGGTACCGGACAGATGGATGAAGCAACACGATGCTCCCGAGGAAGATGGCAACGCTTTGCTTGATCTGTGGCCTGATTGGTAATGACCGTACTGCACTTATCTCGCATATTTTCTGCCTATCAGTGTCTACCGTACTCCTTATACACTAGCACATCTCACTGTACAATATCACTGGAACCCACTGGCATAGCTGTAATTTTACCTATACAACAATGCGGACCCAAATTCAGGAATAGATGCAGTTCCAAGCCATGATAGAGAATCACAACTTGCGCGCCCTGGTTCTCTCTTTGTTAGCGAGCGAGCGGTCATGTCGTTTTGCTTCTGTTGAGAATTGGTCCTTGCTTGCTTTCTTGTCGGCGCGCCGCTGCTGACGTTCCGCTTTGACCACCTGCTTCCGGGCCTTTTTCTCCTCCTTTGACTCGTCCTTGGACCGCGTGATCGTCACCCGCTCGGCTGAATGGCTTGTTAGTAGCGTAATCATAGTAGTTCAAGGGAACTGAACGAACTTTGAGGCTCCTCGTCAGACTCTGTATCGGACGGCAGGGTGTTTCGCCGCGACGCGGGTGCATTCCCATCCACTATTGGCATACCCGTCTTGGGATCGAGTCGGATTTTGGGTATAGACTTTTCTTGCCGCGCCCTGATCAGTCGTGGATGATTCTCAAGATTACTGTAGGTCGCTGCGAAAGTGTTGCTTAGCATGGGGTCCTCTGCGATTAACCTAAGACATACTAAGGATGGTCTCACAATCCCATCTCTCCTGCTTTTCGTCAACATCGAGAGGCATGAACATGATGTCCTTTTCGTCGTCATCGTCCTCTCTCAAGTGCACAGCACCGAGCGACTTGCGGATGGTATCCAACTTCTCCGTCGCGGTCTCGCCTGCGAGCACTCGACGCATCTTCCCTCCAATAATCTCGTAGTTGTCAAGGAAATCGTTCATAATAGCGTCAAAGTCTTCGCGAGAGGTGATGAGCTCAGGAGCCTCGTCGTCGTTATCCGAGGTCTCAGCCTCGTCCTCATCAGACTCGTATTCTTTCTGAATCTACATTGCTCCATCGTGAATATATCGAGCTGGGAGTCTCGCGAAGCAGCAAAGTCGCAACTCACCTCGTCGAATTGTTCATCAATCGTGGTCAAACCTTCGTTACGAAACATAGACGAACTACTCATGCTGTAGCCGGACGCATCAGAAGAGCCCTTTCGCCTCTTCTTCCCTCCAATCACGGAGAACTGAGGGAGCTCGCCAACAGTATCTCTTCCTTCTGAGTAAGTGTCAACGTCAGAACCATCGCTCTTCGCTGCTGCCTTTTGTGCCTTCTTGAATTGGGCAAATCGCTCCTCCCAGCTTAACTCTTCACCATATGATTTTGCATTTTGTTCAAGCTCTTCGTCATCGATCCCCTCTTCCTGGAACTCGAACTCGAGACGTTCATTCGGGGCACGTTCTCCTTCGGCTACTAACTCGCCAAAGAAGTCGTCCTCAAGGTCATCATCGACGAAGGCGTCATCTTCTAAAGCTTCCAATATTTGACGCAAGTGCGGGTCCATGTCAGGCTGAAAACCGGCTATCGAGGAGGGAATGTTCTCCTGAGCTTCATAATTGCGGGGCACTTCAGCGGAGGGCAATACTTCGGGCGGCAGGTCCAGCAGCTGTATAGGCTCCTTTGCCTTGCCTTTGCCTTTCTTCACCGGTGCCTCAATGAGTATGCTGTCTACGCCAACCTCTTGCACGCCGACAGGCCGCAAGTGTTGCATGTAGTCATACTTGGTGTCGTCGTAGTAAACGCCATAGAGTGCGGCTTCTCCGATGTTTGCACGTTCCGAGTCGTGAGCCAGGTCAGACGGCGATATCAGCCGCTCAAGGTCTGCCCTTGACTTTCCCTGCCATGGTATGAGTAAAAGTGACCGCAGCCACAAGCAAGCTATGTGCACCTTCGCTGCATTTCCCCTCTCGAATTCCTTTAGCACACGCTGACTGGCCTCCGGGTCGTTGATGAGAGGGTCCCGCTGAGACCGGTGCACAAGCTGGAAGTGCTTCGCACCAGGCTGGCGATAGATGGACTTTGACTTTGGAGGCATCGAGGATTTGAGCAGAAAGGAGACTACGGCCGGAGGCTCTAGATTTGTTTCAAGATTGATCGGCATCACGGTCTGAACGCCGGGCGCCTAGCGAACGTGCCACACTTAGTCGTGTTTGTTACGTAATCCACCTTCTCGTCTCTCGAGCATGACCTGCTTCGCGCCGTTGTCTCTGACCTCGACGACCATCTAACTCTCTCTTTTCGCTTTTCACACGCGTCAACGGACTCTGTGTCTCTCCAGCTTGACTCTATACGCGACTTTGTCCTCAGAGTGCACGCATCGATATGCAGAGAGAGCACATCCGCAGGGGGTTCTCCATATACGTATCCTTCCTCGCAGGTTTGCTTGCAATTCGGTACTGACACTGTAGCCGTATATACTAGTCACCAAAAGGTCGTTCTAGAGATTGATTTCTCTGGGGGACTATGGGTGAGTCGCTCCCAGCATTGTTCATCCAGTGTACTCATTCCGGTGCCAGGGCTACACGGAGATTACTGTTGTCCCCACAAGCAAGGACCTCAAGACCCTTCACTTACATTCTAGACAGTGCAGTACGTATGAGGGCTCCGGATGAGGTAAAATTTAACCGTATTCCCAGCCATCCATTCCGTTACTGTAGCCTCTCATCAAGCCGACTTCGTCTACAACGATCCGCTCGCGAATCTCAACATCTCCAACTCCCAGGACTGTCACCTTCATCCAGAGCTGAAACGCAAGGTGTACTCAGCATTGTCGGAGGGGGACGAGGGCGAGCTGTCGATTGCGATTCCGAAGGAGGTATCGCTCAGACAATCGGGACACGCCGGCGGCGGTATCGTTAGCGAAGGTATGTCTCCTCTTCGGAAGCATATTCGTTTACTAACTTCTGTCTCCAGCCGCTACTCCGGAGCCGCAGACCCCAGGCCCTGCTGGTCCGCCGCTCGTGGTACCCGAGTTTGTGCCGATAATCGTCAAGATTGCATATAGTCTTCGTAATCCAACGGATGGCCTCCAGTTCATCGTACCCACAGATGCGTATCCATACGTAAGTGGCAGATAGGTCCCAAACTGCGGTTGCTTACACTTCGTAATCAGCGGGTGCCACATGTGTATACCACTCCATCATCACCAGATGCGGCAAGATGCTGGGTCCCCTGTGTGGACAACCTGTGGGAGAAGTGTACTTGGGAATTTGAGTTCGTTGTCCCAAGGTTTCTGGAGCAGCCAGAATCCTCTCCGGACGACGAGGAGCCTGCGGAAGGCGAGAACCCAACGGTAGTGGTATGCAGCGGGGAACTTATCGAGCAGGTGGCCCACCCATACAACTCGAGCAAGACGATTTTCCTCTTTATCCAAAGCACACTGACCTCGGTGCAGCATATTGGATTTGCAGCGGGACCATTCCACGTCCACCCAATTCCAGCTGATCTCAGCTCAGCGGAAGATGCCTCTGGATCAACCCAGCCGCTCATGCACGCCTTCTGCCTCCCTGGACATGAATCGTTGCTACAGTCCTCTGTGCCGTTCATGCGCTCGGCAATGAGCTTCTACGTGACTGAATTTGGATCTTATCCGTTTAGTTCTCACAAGCTTGTTTTCGTGGAAGAACTACCTACCCAGCGATTTGACAGTGCAACGCTTTCAATCGTTACGGTAGATCTTCTGCATGGGGACGACGCGATTGACCAGGTATTCGAGACGCGCCACTGCTTGAGCCATGCACTTGCCTACCAATGGATTGGGATAAACATTCAACAAAAGGCATGGTCAGACACATGGCTCGTGAACGGACTCGGCTTGTATATCACTGGCCTCTTCATGCGCAGACTGCTGGGCAACAACGAGTACCGGTTCCGCCTCAAGAAAGACATGGAGCGTGTCCTCGAGTTGGACAACGGGTCAATGCCGCCCATCTGTCAACCGCAAGTCCTCGAGCCGCCAGACACAGCAACTATCCCGTTCATTAACTTGAAGTCCCCTCTCGTCCTCCACATTCTTGACCGTCGTCTCGGAAAGTCGGGCACGTCTCTTGGTCTGTCGCGTGTCTTGCCGAAGGTCTTCCTCTCAGCTATTAGTGGTGAGATGCCCAACAACCTGATCTCCACTCATGCATTCCTTCGAACGTGCCGGAAGGTCAGCGGCATCGACCCTCGCTCGTTCGCGGAGCAGTGGGTCTATGGCAGTGGGTGTCCGACGTTCGGCTTCTCAGCGACCTTCAATCGGAAGAAGATGGCGGTGGAAGTGTCAATGCGTCAGGAGGCCCCGGCGTTCAAGGCGCTCGAAAACAATGAAGTGGCGAAGGCTCTCATGAAACCTGTGCCGTTCTTTGAGGTGCGTCCATTCACGATTGGGTATTGTCATAATTCGAACTATGGGTCCATAAATTGCAGGGCCAAATGACAATTCGGATTCACGAGGCGGATGGGACGCCGTACGAACATGTCCTCGACATTCGGAACCCTTTCAAGCGCTACGAAGTTCCATTCAACACAAAATATAAGCGTGTCAGGCGGAATACGAAGCGCTATCTCGCGCGCCAGGCCGCAGCTCAGGCTGCCGCCGAGGGTGACGCGGACGCGGCAGCAGCGATGGACATGGTTGACATGGGTTTCGGCTTGGAGATCTGGGAGAAGGAGAAGGAACGCGAGAATTGGAAGGTGGCAGATTGGACGGAGGAGGATGAACAAAATATGGCGGGGCAAACGTACGAGTGGATCCGGATCGACGCCGACTTCGAATGGATCGCTGCGATTGCGTTTGACCAGAAGGATTACATGTGGGTGTCGCAGCTGCAACGTGATCGGGATGTTGTAGCGCAGTACGAGGTACGTGCAACATGCTCGTGATACTGATTGTTTCTAGCCGACTTATCTGTTGAGTAGGCCATTCAAGTTTTGTCGAAGTCACCCAATGCAATCATTTCCAGCCAATTCACGAAAACAGTTTTGGTCTCAAACTACTTCTATCGCATCCGCTGTGAAGCTGCACAGGCTCTCGTGACAGTAAGTATTGTTACCCCTACCCCTCCACGAGGATCTCAATGGTGTGTGTCGCAGTGCGCAATACCACGGCTAGATTTCCTGGGGCTCTTCCATTTGTTCAAATTGTTCCTACGCTATTGCTACGAGCCCGACGATCCAAAAGCGAATCTGTTCAGTCACAAGTACGTGCCGAGGCCTAACGACTTCAGTGACCTCGCAGAGTACTTCGTCCGGAAGGTAAGATGCACGCGCTTATTGTTTCGTCTATATCCAACGCAACCTTGCAGTGTCTTCTCAGAGCCATTTCACGAGTCCGCTTCGAGAATGGCAAGACTCCACCCGTCATCCGTCAGTTCCTCATTGATCAATTGCGCTACAACGACAATACTGCCAACCCGGTAAGTAAGTTGTCTCTGCGAGCTTTTTGATACTCATTTCTTCTACAGCACTCCGACGCATTCTATATTTGTTCCATCATCTCTGCCCTAGCCTGCGCTCTTATCTCGGCTGTACCGCCTGAGCGAGGAGAGTTTATTGCCACGGATACACAAGTCAAGCCGGATGAGGAGGATGCCAGCCTCTTGAAGCAAGCGCTCGAGGAGGTGGACAGGTACCGGAGCATGGACAGACTGATTCCAACCTACCACAATGCTGTGACTGTTGCTGTGGTTGAGGTTTGTTTGCTCCGCTGACGCGCTTCATTTTTTCTGAGAATGCTCTGCGCAGTTTCACTTGATGCTGAGCGTGGCAAACTTAATACCTCACGATCCCCGCATGTTCTTCCCTCTGACAAGGTGTGTGTGCCTTTTCTGTGCTTCGTACAATATGATCTGACTACTCACAGGGAGGGCAACTACACTCAAGTACGGATGGCTGCTTTCGACTATCTCTTCCTCTCCAAGTGGTACACCTCGAAGATTATGCGCTATGTTCTTGCTGTCATGGCTAGTGATCCATCGCGCGGCATCAGGAGGCACGTCGCGCAAAACGCGTGCCTCAGTCTTGCCCTCCTTGTCACAATGGGCGAGATGAAGACGCTCAAAGAGACCGAATCACTTTTGATCGAGGAGGATGGTACTGTTGCAGAAAAGGCGAAGGAGAGCAAGAAGAGCGACATCGATTTCATGATCAAGGCTGTCAGGAAAGACCGGGAACTTGGCAAGAGCGAAGTTATCCGAGAATTCCTGATGCCGATTGCTTTGTTCGTATCACTTCGTAGTGTGTTGTGAGCTCTTCGCTCACCTTAGATTCTAGAGCACCAGAAACAGATCATGAAGTTCGCTGGTGCCTCCTCAAACTAGCCGATTTGCTCATCCGTGGCGCTGAAGAGGCCCCTCCTTCTGTGAAGATTCACCTCCCACCAACCCCTGTCGCGGAAGCAGCTCCACAGATCCCTACGATGAAACTTCCTCTCAAAGCTCGACCCTCGTTCAAGAGTGGTGGTCCTCCCACCAAGTCCTTCTCTATCCCTGCGCCGAAACTCAAGCTTTCATCTAGCAGTGTACAAGCCGATGTTTCGACAAAGACCCCCGGTTCGGCTGCCTCAGCCATCGAGAGACGCGATTCTATCTCTACATCCAGGGTCTCGCCTCCAAAGAGAGCCCCACCACCTGAGAAGAAGAAGGTACAGAATGTGCCCAAAGCACAATCAGGTGGCATGAGCCTGAACGATCTGCGAGCTTGTCGAAATGCCCTGAAGAAGCTCCAGACAAACAGGCATGCTCCAGTCTTCCTGCAGCCTGTTGACCCCATCAGAGATAGGGCGCCAAAGTAAGCTTCACGTCGACAATGTTGTGAACCTTACTGATGGTATTTGCCTAGCTACTTCGACATTATCAAGCAGCCGATGGATCTCAGTACAATGAGCGCCAAGCTCGAGCAGGGGAAATATAAGGACCGCTTTGCCTTCGAGCAAGACTTCAAGCTCATCATTAGCAACGCCAAGCTATACAACCTACCCGGGAGCTTCGTGCATAATGAGGCGCTGGCTCTGGAGTCTTTCTTCGATAAGCGTAAGTTGTTTGCGCTCTATGCGTCGTCGCATCTAATCCTGTTACCAGAATGGATACGTATCAACAAGACCTTGGAGGCAGCAAATCACGCTACCCACCCAGCTGCCGACGCCGCCGCTCCTCCTCCTACGGCTACTATCAAGGTGCCCACTGCGGCGTTGTCACGTTCTGCTACAGCGGCTCCGGATTCTACTAATACTGCGACTGGCACCATAACCCCGCGACCGTCCATCAAGTTGAAGGTCGGTAAGGCAGCGAGCGACGCTTCTTCCAAGCCTACACAGAAACCGAAGGTGAAGAAGGTGCACGGGCCACCGGCAAGTGTCCCGGAACCAGTCGTGGCATCTGCAGACTCGCCTTACATCGATGATGGCTCCGCTGATCTCTTGGAGGAGGTCATTGCAATCGAGCGAGAAAAGAACGAAGAACAGCGTAAACGACGAGCTTCCTTCTCAGAGAAGGATAGGGAGAAAGAGAAGCGTGTGCCAAAGCTTGTTATTGGTAAACGCAAGCGGCTTGTGGATGAACCAACGGAGGACGAGATCCTTGCCTTGGCAACCCCGTCCAGGAAGGATAAGCCCTCACCACCAGCTCCAACGGCAGGATCATCCATGTCTGCGAGCCCGACACCATCCCACAAGGCAGCAAATGCTCCTGCCGTTCAGCGCAATGGCACGGTCTCCCGTGAAAGTCAGGAAAGAGTCACGATGCCGCCGCCGCCGCCGCCGCCTCTGCCCCTGCCGCCGCCAGCTTCTGAACCACCTGCAGAAACAATCGCGCGCCCTACCAACAAGGGCAAAGAGAAAGAGTCTGTGCAATCCAATGGACAGGCGTCTTCAAAGGCGAAAAAATCTCCGGCACAAACTACTCCCGTCAATGAGAAGAAATGCAGGGACATACTCAAGACTTTGATGAGACTGCCTGATGCTCGTATTTTCCTGAAACCTGTGGATCCTGTTCTCGATGGATGCCCAACGTGAGTGTCTCGCTTACGGCTGACCCGCGTAATTAATCTCCAAGGTTAGATATTACGACGAGATCAAAGATCCCATGGATCTCGGTACTATATCTACCAAGCTCAGCGAGGCCGCCTACGCCACTATGGAGGACTTCGCCAAGGACGTGGAGCTTATTCTTGCCAACTGCCGCACATTCAATCCTCCCACGACGTATCCTGTTAACTGCGCAGACGTTGTCGAGCGGGTATTCAAGAGAGAGTGGGCGAAGGCGACGGAGAGGAAGCTTGCTTGGAATGAGAAGCGGAGCTTGCAATCCATCATGAACAAGCTCGCTCAAGACCCGACGTAAGTCGAACTATCCTCGACGCGCTTGATGGTTCACTGATCACTGTATCCGGCAGCTTATTTGCCTTCCGTGAACCCGTAGATCCAGTGCTACTGGGAATACCGACATACTTCGACGTCATCCCACGCAAGGATGCGCGCGATCTGCGTACCATCCGGCAGAAGCTGGATGCGGACAAATACGACTCGATCGAGGCATGGGAGGCGGACATGGAGCTCATGGTCAACAACGCAATCGCCTTCAATGGTCCAGAGTCAGAGGTGGGGGGAATGGCGGTGACGATGAGGAATAAGTACCGGGAACTCGCCTCAGGATTGAAGTCATCGGCTGTGAAGCGGAAAGGAAGCGACAAGGTGGCCCCGCAGCCCGCGAAGAAGGCGAAGCTAGGCTGAGGCGCTGACGCTACACATTGTATATCTATATTTGCTTGCTCGTCGTATCTGTTGCACTGCTTTCGTGTGTATTGTAACAATAGCGGGGTATGGACATAATACAGATATAATGAGAGATTTCTGCCCTCCGTCAGTCGGCCGTGTCCATGGGTTCGTCCCTGGACAATGGCGGCTCGGCTGTGCCAGAAGACATCGTGTGCGAGTCGAAAGACATAGTATCTGACGGTGTCGTGGGGCGCTCAGGACTCGACGGGGGCGACTGAAGGTGAGCTATTTGCGCTGCGATTTCCGGAGAAAGCTGCTCCATGAACATGCTATTGTTATATTTCACCGAATCCTGAAAGAGAACAACGTCAACGAATGGCGGTGATACAGGTGAGTAGCCTGTCGTACCTTCAGACTTCCGGGCCACGGCGGCCGTGCACTCTCCTCCAGCTTCGGCAGTGCTCTGCTGTAGATGAGGAAGAAGGGGCCTGCTCCCAGATGGAGACCCACGGGATCGTTGAGGGCGGTGTCTTCAGATACCTGTTAAACATGCGGCTGTTATTTGCTGCGTATCATAACGCGACGATGAGACGGGCCTCGGTCACTGAATAGTCCATGGTCTTCCACCACGTGTCCCGGTCCTTGACATAGGAGTATATGTGGTTGCGGCCGAATAGTCCGTCGTGAACCAGGACGACGCGGAGGTCATACTGTATCCCAAGAGGCGCAGTTAGCGCGAGACCGAGGATGATTCAGCAGGTCGCTCATACCCTGTGCTGCTGCAGCTCTGGGCATTCAAACACGTTGGCAGAATCAGCATTCAGTTTCTCTATCGTGGCGTCGATGGCTGCGTCGCAACAGCCGTGAGTGCTCGTAGTCATCCCTGTCGATCTGTTCATGGCTTACTTTGCAGTTCGTTCTCAATGCGAGTCAGTATTTTGCGGAGCTTTTGCGCAGTCTCGTGGAGCATCGCCTTCCGCTGGGGATCATCATTGTGTTCGGCTACGTTCTCGTAGTAATGCAAGGACGACCGTAGGTCGGCCAGCGTGTCCCTGTCCTGCGAGCCGAGGCACCTTGAGCACAACCTCGCCTGCCGACACGAACGAACACGCACCTTATGCCTCGTCAACGACTTCCTCTTCGCCTTCAAATCCTTCACGATCTTCCTCAGTTCCCTCTGCCGCTCGCGCCGCGCGCCCGCAATCTCAAAGTTCTCCTGCATGAACTGGTCGAGGAACACACTCGGCGGGTACCCGAACGTCGTGCGCTCCGTGCGCGCGCCCGCTGCCGCGCCATACGAAGGCGGCGCGGCGTCGCGCCGCAGCTGGAACGCGACGACGTCCGACGACTCGACGATCACGCGCGCGGCGTCCGCGCCGCCGCCGCCGTGGAGGCCGAGCTCATCCGCGAGGCACGCGAGGAGGTCGTTCCGCTCCGGGCGCACATCCACACGGACGAGCGACATGTCCGCGCGGCGGTCGAGCCGCGGGGGCGCGGGCTCCGCACCGAAGAAGCCCGGACGGAAGTGGAAGAGGCTGCGCACGGCGGTTGGCGCGTGCGTGCGGAGGGGAAGAAGGGGGGACGCACCGTGGAACGGGTGGCGGGAGGTCGTCGTGCAGTATGTTCTCGATCGTCCAGGTGAGGTTGTCGTAGAACGCTGCGGGAAGGGGGCTGTCAGACAGGCGGCAGGGACGCGGGCAGGAGTGGCGTTGCATACCGTATACGATGTCGCCCGGGAGCTCGACGGGCGTGCTCCAGCGGCCGGGGTCGAACGCGGCAATCGCTGCGTCGACGTTGAGCTCGCTCAGGAGCGCGAGGTCCATGTTGACGAAGATCTCGAGGAGCGACCAAATCAGGTGCCCTGCGCTCATGGGTCAAGCATATAGGAACTGTGACATTCGACCGTTCAGACGCACTAGGGCCCTTTAGAAGAAGAGGGATTGGCTGGTTCTCCACATCGCTGCCTGCGTCGGAGAACCACTGCGCAATCAAGTTGCGGACTTGAGGCACATAGAACAGACAGTGGAGGAGCAGGCCTGCGTATGCGAACGATGGTTGCGTCGGGCGCAGCGCGACGGGTCTGGACGAAGGTCACCCTCATGAATCTGCAATTCCGAAACGACTGACCGGCCGTCCTTCCGCACGCGCTCTGTGAGCGGGAGATCTTCAAACACATCGTTGTAGTCGTACGTGAGACTGGCTTCTATCGCGCGACTCAGCGACTGGTCGTCCTGTGACAGACTCACGCCTGCGGGGACCTGCAGCGATGTCGCCTCACGAAGGGCTGGACAGCGGTGAGAGCGCACTCACATTCGAGGGGACGACGGCCCAGTTCGGGTCCGGTGCCCTATTGCTGGGGCCAAACGTGGGCGTATATGCGGGTCCCTGGTCTTCCAGAGAGGCCTGGAGCGCGCGCGACAGCTCGGTGTCCTCGTCTGCGGTGAGGTCGATGACGGGCGGGTTCTCAGGCTTAGAGGCTGATCACCATCTCAGACTCACATGACATATCTATGTACTCTGCACTCACGAGGCGGAGTTCGCGGGCCCGACCCAGAGGCACTCGGCTGCGCTACCTCGAAGGACGGCATGGCGGCGCCGATGTCGCCCTCTAGGAGCGCAGAGGCGGCCTTGTCGACGTCACCGTTGTGCTTGCGCAGCACCTTGAGTGCGACCTCTGCGGTGACCACGTCGCCCATCATGGCTACGAGCGTGGTGACATCTTCCTCCTCCTTATACGTGAGCTGCGGCGTCGCGCTCTGCATCGTCTAGCGTGAAGCGAGAATATGCGGGCACCAGATATTGTGTGGAATAAAGTGGCAGCGCAAGGACAGTCGCATCGCGGGCGCTGAATCTGGTCATCGATCGATCGAATGTGAAGCCACGTGCGTATTAGCGCGCAATTATGGCAGCGCTTCAGCACACGCGTCCATATACCACACAGCCGTGCCGCTCTCTGCCTTGTCCCTACATCGCCCCTTTCACAGCTCGTACAGGCATCCTGTACGGCATCTGACAGTCTTGTGCGTTTCCGGATATCTTGAAGGCCGTAAGGCACGCAAGGACTTATCGTTTCTGCTGGTTATCCCTTCAAGCGCACCCTAACCAGCCATGGATGACGATGATGCCGAGTACATGCAGGGCAGCGATGACGAGGTGCGCGAGGAGCTGTGTGCATTATTTACGCGTCTCATACCCGCCGAAAGGACTACGGCTTTGACTACTCCGACGACGAGGAGGGCAACGAGGGAGGTAGCCCGGATGTTGAGAACTTGTACTATACCGCGAAGTGTAAGAGTCTCCAGATATCTAGGACCCTGGAGATGCTGACCATGCATCAGCAAAGAAAGAAGACGACCCAGAACAAGCACTGAAAGAGTTCCGCGCCATCGTTGAGCAGGAAGAGGAGAAGGGCGACTGGTGCGCCGCGTCCGCTCACGCACCGCTCGATCGCGCCTGACACACATCCAGGGGATTCAAGGCGCTCAAACAGTCGACCAAGCTCCTCTACCTGACTCTCCACCGGCCAAACGACGCGCTCGACACGTACCGGCAGCTGCTCACGTACACCAAGTCCGCGGTGACGCGCAACTACTCGGAGAAGACGATCAACGGCATCCTCGACTACGTCGGCGGCGGCAAGGGCGGACCCGTAGACGTCAACGTGCTCGAGAAGTTCTACCAGGCGACCAAGGCCGCGCTCGAGGAGGCGAAGAACGAGGTGCGTGGATTGCTGCGCGAAGGGCGATGGGCGGCTGATGTGCGCTCCAGAGACTGTCGGTCAAGACGAACCTGAAGCTGGCGAAGCTGTGGCTCGACCGGAAGGAGTATCAACGGCTGGGCAAGGTCAGTGCGCCACACTGCCATCGGCCCCCGCGATTTACCGTCCCTTTGCCCCCCAGTTGGTCAAGGACCTTCATCGGACAACAGCAGGCGTTGACGGGGAGGATGTGGCGCAGAAGGGTACGCAGCTGCTCGAAATCTACGCGCTTGAGATCCAGATGCACAACGACATGAAAAACTTCAAGAAGTTGAAGGTAGCGTGTTCACATCAAACTCCCTCACCCACGCTCACGCAGCGCGCTGCACACACAGGAAATTTACAACGCGTCGAACTCAGTGCGCTCCGCAATCCCGCATCCGCGCATCATGGGCGTCATCAAGGAATGCGGCGGAAAGATGTGGATGGGCGAGCGTAAGTCCCTCCCCCGTCCCACCGGCATGCTCGCCCTAACCGCATCGTGACACGCAGGCCAATGGAACCGCGCGAGCGAGGACTTCTTCGAGTCCTTCCGGAACTACGACGAGGCGGGCTCGCCGCAGCGCATCCAAGTGCTCAAGTACCTCGTCCTCGCGAACATGCTCACGGGGAGCGAGGTCAACCCGTTCGACAGCCAGGAGACGAAGCCGTGAGTGTCCGCCCCCGTCCGATGCACGCTTTGTGCTGACGCGCGCGCGCAGGTACAAGAACGACCCGCAGATCAAGGCGATGACCGACCTTGTCGACGCATACCAGCGCCGCGAGGTGCATGCTGCTGAGAAGATCTTGCGCGGTGCGTAGCTCCTAGTTGTCAGAGCCAGCGCCGCCGATCTCACTGAGACACAGACAATCGCACGACAATCATGGATGACCAGTTCATCAGTTCGTACATTGGCGAACTGCTCCGTAGCCTGCGTACGCAATACCTGATTGACCTCATCAAGCCGTACACACGACTGGAGCTCTCCTTCCTGGCGAAGGTCAGGAAGCGCGTGCTACGTTCTGTGAAGTCTAGCTGATTCTCTGGTACAGCAACTCAACGTGGACAAAGACGAGGTGGAGGATCTCCTAATCGGGCTCATCCTCGAAGGCAAGGTGGAGGGCAAAATCGACCAGGTCGGCATGCGGTTAGAACTCGAGAGCAAGTACGTCTGCTCAGCAAATCCGTATCTATTGGTGTTGGCTGACTGCCTCTTGCGATTCTATAGACATAGTCTCGAGAAGAAGCGATACGGTGCCTTGGACAAGTGGACAGACGCCCTGGAGACGGTGCACGCCTCCGTCATTGGCAAGAATCCCAGCGGCAATCGGATGGACCCGTCTTTCAACATGGCGGCGGATCCATTTACGATGCGGGAGCTGGAGGGAAGATGGTAGGAGAGTGTTGGATATAGACGTGTTGTCTGTGTCACCTCGTTGTATTTGTTTGTCATGCATCCTTGACTGTAGCAACATGAATTCAATGCTCTTCGCTGTGTTTGTTGCTTGCGTGATGGGGGATTCGGCACAAGTACCACATGATGGACTAGCGGATCGTTACACCATCCAGAAGCTGGCGAGACGACTCTAGCTACTGCAATCCTCGTCATAAGCGACAATCCTAATCGGACTCCGTGCTCTACTCACAGCGTACGAGGGATGATTGGTGTCCAATCATAGTTCCAGCCAGTCGGCGACGGCGTGTCGGTCGGTATCCGCAGCTCCCTCGGGAACAGTCCCCGCACCCTCGCCTCCAGCGCCTTGCGCTGCGGGCCCCTCAACGTCTTCGACAGCGCGACCTCCGCCTGCGACCTCGTCCGGGGGTCCTCCTCCTTATTCGCGCCGGCATACAGCTTGGGGTCGAGCTCGCGGAGGACGTCCATCGCGTGCTGCATGCACGCGAACTTGCGCGCGAGCTCCGCCTGGCGCGCGCGGCGGACGTGCCGCTGGCGGAGGAGCCACGCGCGCTCAATCGTCTCGTGGGCCTGCACGGAGGGGATCGCGCGCTGCAGGCGCCGCCCGATGTCCGGCCGCCAGGTGCCCGTCGGCGAGGGCTTGTTGCGCAGCGTCGACGGGTACAGCACGCGCCGGATCGTCTCGAGGCGCGGGTCGCCGTTGGAGACCTCTTTGCGCACGGAGTAGGAGCGCACGGACGCCTGGAAGGCGCGCAGGGGGTGTAGGATCTCCCGGAGGGCGAGAAGCGAGGCGGACATGGCGGCGGCAGCGGTGGCGGCGGCAGTAGGAGTTGTCGAGAGCGATGCTTGCTCGCGGGTGGCGGCACTGCGTGAAACGGGCGATTCTCTGGCGCCCAGAATCTCGTCAGAATCGACGGATTCTGAGCGGATTCTGAGCGAACTCTAACAAAAATCTGGGACCCCAGAATCTCGCCAGAATGATGACATTTTTGGCATGTTTCGGGGAGGTTTCGGGCTAGGTTCTGATGTGATTCTGAACACCCAGAACATGGTCTGACAAGGTAAAATGACTATGACAAGTGTCCGGAGGTGCATATTATGTAATCTACAGATCATATTTGTCCACTTTTGGATCCTGGGCAGGTCAGGGCTCATATAATAATATATATTATCATTGTGGATATACAGGAATGCTCAATCGTACTGAAGCAATCTTGAATGTATCGAAAGCAGGAGAACATAGTAACGAAGCAGCCGGATCCCTTACAACTTGATACTTCTGTTCTCCCGCACCTCCGCCGGTACCCTACAGTCTATGTTTTGTGACTGGACGCGCCTTCCTGTTCGTCCGGTGCATGTGCCGTCTGGAACCTGTACGCAGATAACAACATCAGTAAGCACCGACACAACATGAACTGCCCGACGTGCCATAGTATCGACGCCTCTGAGTTCTCGTGCAAAGTGGCTGTATGCGCCATACTCCTCTTGAAGATGCGAGTCAGCCAAAGTAATAATGATCACAATAGCTTACCTGGTATGTGATGCTGCACTAATGCTGCGCTTGTTGGAAGTGCGCACGTGTCGAGCGCGGCGCATGGTACAATCTCGTCGCCATAGTGCGGAAGGTGAATGCGCGTGCCGGCAGTCAGTCGGGTACGGCGGGATTGGAACTCATACGGTGAGCATCTGGTATGGATATGGGCATGTGAGTCTGAAAGCGAATACATACGGGGTGCACGTACTGGCACACGTCCGCTTTACTGGGTGGGCGGTGAGGTGCAGCCATGGTATGGTGCGACCCGACTTTCTATGCCGGATCGATTGTCTGATGTCTATGGTATGAATGAGCCGTTACCATTGATGTAGAGAAGAATGATCGCTGCTGACTCTTCTGTATGCTGCATCAACTTCGAGAACTCGACGCTATGGCATGACGGCCGTTAATTAACCAAGGCTAGGGGTGGCTACCGATGAGAAATACATGTCAGTGCATATAAAGATTGTGTACTCATCTATACACATGATACATGTTGCATTCCGCAAGACTGCCACATCCACTGACAGAGGAGAGGGACTTGGAGGAGGAGGAAGGGATCAAAGGATGTAGGCTGAAGACGAGTTGGAGTCTTCACCTTCGGTTTATGACATCAGCAGTAGCCAGTTGCAGTCAAATAAGGTTAGCATATATAGCTCCTTATAATCGTGTCATTGGACTTGGCGCAAAATATCATGTATTTACATAATCTAATAACCTTATAATGGCATAGTCTTTTGACAGGTAGTCAGGAATCTGTCAGGAATCTGTCAGAAATATGCAGATTCTGAAGGGATTCTGACGCTCCTAGCATCTGCCCAGAATCCCTTCAGAATCTGCCCAGAATTGGTGATTCCAACGAGATTCTGAGGTGTCAGAAAACCGGCGGCTTCACGCAGTGCGGGTGGATTTTCGGAACTCCGACGTTACGATCGTTCTGCTGAATCGGGTAATTTCAGTATTCCAGCGCGCAGCTTGAGGCTCTGCAGCGCGTCACGAATGCCGATGTTCTCGAGCATTGCGTCGCTATAATTACCGGTATAGATATTACTCGGTCAAATTCTTTATACAGGATACGAATTCGAATTCGATGTCAGTCAATGTCATTCCGGCCTCATTCGAGTGTGTTTGACTCAACGTCGGCAGCCCTCTACCCCGCAAGGTCTATGCCTGATCAATGGCCTGTAGGGGATATGAAATTCCTTTGCAGGATGTGAATGTGATGCTTTAGAATAGCATACTCCCAGTGCTGGTACATTTCACCGCAAAGCTGTTGCGTGATGACGAGTTGGACTGAAGCTAAAGAGAATGCACTGCTTTCGAAGATTACCGGTCCAATGTTGTCTCCATGCGGAAGTAATGAAGAATACATGCAGTATGACACGGATACATGCGGAGACGGTGTTCCTGCAAAGTGGATCCGTCCTTTTCAAATATGTCGCCTCAGAAGGCCCAGAATACAAACAACCTTGATGACAATGAGAGAGCGGAGAGCTGCAGCACAAATCATATTCCTCGACTTCAATCGCTCGCATTATTGGAAGTCCCCCACCCTCAAGTCGTGATAATAGCAATTTCCGCTTCACGCGGGAGGTTAGTATGCATACCCCTCTTTGCGAGCGGTGTGATGTTGATTAATTGTGCGGTTTTACCTGTCAGACCTTGTCATAGGACATTAGCATAGTTTGCCGTAAGTTCAGTTACATTCTTTGTCAGCATGAGTCTTTTGAATACTATGCGCGGCTCATCTCATGTCCCCGCCCACGAAGGTTTGGTCGCATCTGCCGGCCGTTACTACAGAGCGCCATCGAATTCCTGCGGTTGCAAGAATCAGCGCTGGGCCCTGATATAACGCGCTCTTATTTCCGCTTCGGAAGAAGTTTGGATACGTCGGCGCCTAGGATCTCTAATGCAGGAATTAGGTTACTAGTCTCTCGCATCGTTCATACCCCGGTAAACGAGGCGTCAGACCTAGTTACTCCACACATAGCGTCTTGAATCTGATGGTCATCACAGACAAGCGCGGTATATGACATTCGCGAGTATGCAGGATTGGATTGGGGATGATGTCGCATGTCCACGGAGTCTCACATTATTCCCCTCAGCACCGATCGTGAGACTCAAGGAGTATTTGTCTTGATCTGTACATCCTTGGCACGGGTGTAGGGTTGTTCGCTGGGATGCACACACTATACTCGCGGGAAGTGCTGACGCCTGCGGCCTTCTGTTAACATTCCCTGTTCAACCGCTACCGACCACTGACTTCGAGCCTCATGGAAATAGTACGACAAGGCTGCGATTATTCATGATCCGCCAATTGTATATGATGGTATGTCCGTGACTGCATTGTGTACCTTTTTAATGTCATTATTATGTATTTAGCCGTTATTAGTGCCTGCCCAGAGGCTCGGCAATCGAGCTACTTTTATGGCCTCTTCTCTTGCCCCCAAAAGGTAGCGACGGTAAATTCATCGATGAATCAATGGGAATGCATTATGCATGCATTCGAAACATCAGGTGACACAAGGAAATGATTTCCACATAGTTCCCGTACTCGTATTCACCAGAGCTTGACTGCACGGTAACGATCTGCGTCCGACTGCTTCGAGTATTTGCGAAGTATCATATCACATACACGCTACAGTCCGGACGTGTGAGGATCTCGTCTCCTACCCGAACGTGTGGAGCGCGAAGACGGATGCAAGGTTGCCACACTACCAGATGCCGCCAGTCGCCGGCCAAGCTGAAGCGTTCCAACGGTTGGAAAAATCTACTTCTTATACAGGTGTATAAATATGTGTTCAATATGTTGAATCACTCATCAAAATATGCCGAACAATAGCATCGCGCCACGACACTCAGTGTGGGCAGACACAGACGAAACCAAGCGGCCGGCGCTTGCCAGTGCAATGAAAGATTGAAAGATCGGACATTACCGATCGCGTAGCTGCCGTTTTGGGAATTGATCTTTCTTCCCGCCATGTCTCTCTGGCTAAGCCAGGCCCTCCGGTATCGCCCATGCGAGAGCATCCTCGCCCAGGCAGTGCGTGCGAACTTAGCCTGTTACCTGTACACCTCCTTATCATCATAATAGAGATGCCAGTACGCTCGGGAATTCCATAGCAGCCTGCCTGCCCTGGGCCGCTTCAACCAGAAGACCAGGAAGGTTGCCCAGCCCACGAAGGCACAGTTAGCCGCAAAAGAACGCAAGCGGGCCCTCAAGAAGGCTCGGAAGAACAGCGCATATGCGTCGGAGAAGATGACCTTGGAGGATGCCATCGCGGTGCTACGCGTAAGTCGCCACATTTCCTTCGCCGATCCAACGCTGGCAACTTCGGGATAGGCAGTTGAGGTGGCAGCTCCGAATTCCACTTACGAGCTAGTCGTCAAGACCGCCATGATACGAGGCTCTACCATTCCGAAAGGTCGTTTTAGCCTGCCCCGTGAAGCGAAGGAAACGACCAGAGATCGAATACTGGTGTTCGCTGAAGGCAAACAGGCCGAGGAGGCGAAGCAGGCAGGAGCAGATATTGTCGGTGGCCTGGAACTTGTAGATGGTGTACGTCTAACAGTGCTTACATACACTAAGTGTTGACGAAGTGTGACCGTATACTTAGGTCATCAGTGGCCGCTACCAAGCCAGCATGTTTCTGTGCACTCCCGCTTTGATTCGCGCCATCACTCCGAAGCTCGGTCGTGTTCTTGGTCCCCGTGGTCTTATGCCGTCTGAGCGACGAGGTACTGTTACAGACAACATCACAGGTTTCATCAAGAAGCTTAAGGGCACGAGCGAATGGAAAGGAGATAAGGCGGGGGCTATTCGTGCCCCCATCGGCAAGGTCTGGGCAGTAATCACTTTCACCGTCGCTGTCAACTGAACGACTGAGTCAGTTGAACTGGCCCATTGAGGATGTTGTCAAGAACTTCCGATACTTTATGACTGTCGTCAAGCGTGCCACTGGTAATCAAAGGGATCCAGACGCACCGGTGGATAAGAAAGAGACTGGCAACAAGCCTCGTAAGTATTCAGGAAATTACTTAATGAAATGTGCTTATATTCGTTCCAGCAATGGCCATTACAAAAGTTGTGCTGAGCTCACGGCAGGGTCCCGGGATTCGAATCTCGGATGCGTAGAAACATATTCATGATATAGCTGTGCGGACTGTCGACCACATCTATGGCGGCTATAGCGAGAAATCTTCCTCCTCCCGCTGTGTGTCAGCCCGTACACGTCTTGGCCGATGATTTTTCCGCTTCTGTTTCTGCTCCTTGATGCCGTCTGCGAGCTCACTATAGCTAGCAGCTTGAGCGTGAGTCTTCTTACGCTTCCCTATATCTCCGTTCTGGACAGGCCTGTTGCCCGGTGGCTGATATCTTTCCACGACCTTGTTCTTCGACTCATGCGGAAAGATATCACCCCAGCCAGACTTGCGTGCATCATAGTATGCCTGCTTTCCTTGTGATTTAGGAATCGTCATACGCATGATTTTGCCTAACCGAAAACTCGTTAGCTATGTACTGAACGGAGGTCGACGCAAGTACCTTCTGCAGTACAGCCGTCGATAATAACATGGCCGCTCCTTTTTAACGGCGGGAAGACTAGACGAGGCCAGCTATAAGCTTCCAGCCTCAATGCGGCATCAAGTCTCTCGCGCTCTTGAGGTTCGTTGCTTCCGATCAATCCCGTGGCGCCTGTGAGATCTGGGGAGTCGGAAGGATTCGCTTCTGCTGTCGTGCTTCCGGTGCTGTCTTCGATAACAAGCTCCTGCATGGGCTCCAGGCGCGAGGCTATCTTGTTCAGTTCTCTCTCCCCCACGTTTCCGACACGGCCGACTTTTGTCCCGGGTGGCGCAGGCCTACTACCTCTGCGAATGACGACATAGGAATAGCCAGTGTCTTCATATCCGCGGCCTGAGTGTTTCGTCTTGCGGACGAAGTCTGGTCGCTGAAGCCTTTGAGAGAAGCTACAAACCAGCTTGCTAGCGCCAGGGTGGTAAAGTGGACAAGCTCCGTCATGAGGACACTATGGGGTGATTAGACTGTTTCTCCAACCAAACGTTGTTATGAAACCAATCTACCGGCGCGACGACATGAGAACCTCGGACGTCAAGATGCTCTGCGGACGGATCCTCCTTTTCTTTCTTACCCAGTCGCAAGAGGTACTCTCGCGCTTCAGCGATGCACTCAAAGCCGGCTGTAGTGTTATGGTCGATGAGGACCTGTAGACATGATTATCAGTAAACTTCCTCGGCTAAGAAGCATGGATTTATTGATTCACTATGACACCTGCACCACTTTCCCACATTTCCTTGACGAGGGTCTTCCTCGCTACAGGAGTCGGTAGCGTCGAAAGCATGAATGCCGACAATGCGAGAGAGCCTTCGCTATTTGCTAGATTTATCTTGTCGTCTTCGTGGAATGCCTTTTGCCATACTATCTCCAAGTCTCCCGAGTGAATGTCTAAACGAACGAGCATGAGTCTATTAGCAATGAACGCATAAGAGATAAAGATATACCTTGAACCAGGCGTTTCCCTATACTAACCAGACCTTCCCGTTTATCTATCGCTGTATAGGATCTCAAGGCAGATCGTGAGAGTAGAGGATCCTCGTTTTTGACATGTGAGCCGTCCCGTATCTGGAATGAATGGGACGATGCCCTTTTGACCGCAGCGAATCATCAGAATACTAATTGAGCAAAAAGCGGGTGCACACACCATAATCCTGAGCCGGTACCAGAACCCCAGTCAATTACACGCTCAACCGTCCATTCAGGACCCAGCCGCCGTTTAAGGTGATCCAGCACCGCATATATTGCAGCGTAGTGGGAGGGCAATGCGATAGAAGCAAACGCAGTCGCATCACCCTCTGCATGCCGCGTAGCCTTCTTGCGAGACCTGTAATGGACGCTGTAGGATGTATCCCACTCCTCCTCGCCCTCCTCAGCGTCGTGAGAAAACAAACGAGTTGCAGTTGCATGTAACGCGTGCTTGTCCGACCCTAGAAAGAGAATATGAATAATCTATCGCACCATTTGGACAACCACTAGACCTGCAATGAGACGATCTATGGTTTGCCGCAATTCCGACGGCAAGACCACATGGCCGATCTGCTGACTGCCAAACAAAGCTGCAGGAGATTTTCTTCCTTCTTTTGCGTCAAGCTCCTCTCCCAGAAAATCCTTATTCACAGGGCCGGAATGGTCGTCAAAAGAAAGCGGATCGTTCTCGAAGATCTCGAGCTCCCGATGGACCCTGGCATGCGGATTGATCGCATTAGCATGCCGCGACTTCTGGCGCAACAAAGATATGTCTGCATCTCTTAGCAGCGCTTGAAAGGAGGGGTCAAGGTCCAGCGGGGCATTTGGTTGATGCGACGATGAAGAAGCAGTCGACGAGAAGTGAGCAGCTTCAAGGCGTCGGCAGAGCACCAAAGCAGCCCTATAGCACCTGGACTGTAGCATTTTCAGTGATATATCCTAGCGCAGAGAATATTTGTATTGTATGATGCAGCCGTTGTCGGAGAGAGGAGCGATCCAGACTTAGCCAACGAGCAGAGAAGCAGTGAAATTGACTGCTTAAGGTACAAACCCAACCCAGCCGCCGGTTCTCTGATGTGCCGGGCGCTTCAGAAACGCATTCTGTAACTCTGTAACTACATATTACACATGACCTGAGCTAGCTTGGCTTGCTCTCGAACGGTACTCTCACGATATTTCCTCTCACAGCAATGGCGACTGCTCAGACAAGATCAGCACATGTGGCTGAAGACTCTGACAGACCTAGCAAAAGACTTCGAATAGACGACACACAAGACAGAAAACAATCGCCGAGCGGGTCTACTGTTTTACGGAGGCCAGACACCGCCGGGCAAGCAGACGGTGACGGCACCGACGAGGACGATGAGATTGACGGCGCATCTGTCTCTAAAACTGAGCAGCCACGGATATCAGACATGTACCTTGATACGGTACGCCCACGAACACCATTGATCGTAACGTCTCATTGTAGTGTAGATTAACAGAGCTGTACTGGACTTTGACTTCGAAAAGGTCTGCTCGGTGTCACTCTCCAACATTAACATATATGGCTGTCTTGTTTGTGGGAAATACTTCCAAGGTCGAGGCAAGAACTCATACGCGTATGCTCACGCTATTCACGACGATCATCACGTCTTCATAAATCTGGATACCACGAAAGTGCGTCCATCCTAAACGCTCCTGTCGAGATAAGAGCAATGAATAATGTATCAGGTGTATGTACTACCGGACGGCTATCTCGTTTCCGACCCATCTCTGGAAGACATTGCTTTCGTGCTTGCACCATCATTTACCCCAGCATCAGTAAAGAGCCTCTCCTCACCGTTGCACACTCAAAAGCCGTCCTATGATTTGTCGTCCAAGCCGTACATTCCTGGGTACATCGGTCTTAACAACATCAAGCGCAACGACTACATGAATGTTATCATTCATTCGCTCCTTCACGTGTCTTCCTTGCGAGACTATTTGCTGCTATCTACTTTCCGTGGCAAGGAACCTGAGCTCCTGAAGCGATTTGCTAGTTTGGCGAAGAAGCTCTGGAATCCGCGACTTTTCAAAAGTCAAGTCAGCCC
Source organism: Wolfiporia cocos (assembly GCA_029448655.1). Taxonomy (NCBI): domain Eukaryota; kingdom Fungi; phylum Basidiomycota; class Agaricomycetes; order Polyporales; family Phaeolaceae; genus Wolfiporia; species Wolfiporia cocos. The sequence continues at coordinate 1,412,100 of JACCLO010000002.1, forward strand.
GCACGAGTTCCTGCAGGAGGTCAACAGAGCGAGTGGGGGGAAATTCAGCCTTGAGCGACAAGGTGACCCAATAGAATTCCTTGGGTGGTTGTTAAACCAGCTGCACAAGGAAATGGGTGGGACGAAGAAGAAACCTAGTGAGTGCATGTATTGGCCGCGAGGAACATTGTAATCCTGAGGAATATCAAGGCGTTTTATTCTCTTCTTTTCAAGGACAACTCCGCATGGAAACACAACAAGTTGTTGTCCGTCCAGATTCTGAAGGTAACGAGAAACCGAGATTTGACATTGATCGAGGTGAGATTCGTCTGAGATTACCGTCCGGTTACGCTGACAGCAGATTAGAGATCAAATCTACCGTATCGCCGTTCCTATTCTTGGCAGTTGATTTGCCGCCGCCGCCGCTGTTTCAGGATGCAGTGGAGAAGAATATCATTCCACAAGTGGGCATCCATTCTGTACTGGCGAAGTACGACGGACGTACAACTCAGGTGCGTACATTATACGGCTATTTAATTGACTGCCATTAACACCTCTCTCGCAATAGGAATCAGCGGGGCAACTTCGACGTTTCAAGTGCCAGCAACTTCCGCAATATATAATCTTGCACTTCAAACGTTTCACGAAGAACATCTTTGTGGAGGAGAAAAACCCTACGATTGTGAACTTTCCTCTTCGCGGGCTTGACTTCCGTGATTGTATGTGATCAAAGCGTCTCGATGTTGCCATACAGGCGCGTATGCTTGTGTCTGTGCTCACTCGGGTGTTTCAGACCTTGATAACCCTGCACCGAACCTGTCCACTGTTTACGACCTGGTGGCAAATGTCACTCACGAATCTGCGGCCGGTACAACTCGCGACAAAGAGAGCACAATTTGGAAGGTACTTCTCCGTGCTGGCGCCGGTGGTGGAGAAAGCGAGAAATGGTTTCAGATCCAAGATCTGATTGTCGACGAGATCAGGAAGGAGATGATCTTCCTTGGCGAGACAGTGCTACAGGCGAGTTCATGTTGCTTGTTCAGAATCTCATTTCGTTGGTTAAGACGTGTTTAGATTTGGGAAAGAAGGGCTGGGCCATCAAGGAATGCAACGGGAAGCAATAGCTCTGCTATGGATGTTGATCGATGAGACATGGGGCCTGGGGCTATGCCCTCGCCGAACATCTACTTCGCGATGACAACTTCTAGATCTGACGGCCCGGGCTTGACAATTGTTCAAATGCTTGACACAGATGTCATGTTTGGAAGGTTCCGCGAGCTCACATTGCAAGATGAAAGACCTGTGCGGAACGGGGTGCAGGGAAGCAGATACTGAAACAAGATATTGTGGAGGCTACAATTGCACCGGTTTAAAACACCATGTCATCTAGCGCTACAACATCTCAATGGCATAATCTGCCCATCACTGGAAGAATTGAGCCTTCCGTGTCAGTGACATCCTGTCAAACTTCGACCTACGCCTCCTCAAGCGAGACTTTAATCTCCGTTTGAATAGCATTGCTGCATTCCAATGACTTTGGCTGCGCTGTATTTCTTTTACTTCACTATCATCGCGCTAGTTTCTCTATCATTGCGCTGGAAAATGATGAATCGTATAATCCGAACGTCAGCGTCATGACTGCTCCACAAAATACCACCCTACGCGCGCAAAATGTAGCGCAGCGCTGCAATTTATTCCATGTACAATCCGGCCGCTGTATAGCGCTGCGATATCAGTTTGTCGCGCCGCAAAACGCTGCGCTGCGAAACAAGCAACGTGCAATCCGAACGTCATACTGTTGTGCGTAATCTTGCCAGTTCCGCTCGCTGAAGTAATGTGGATCTTCAGGATATGATACAATGTTCGATATTGTAAATTTGGCGGTTTGCAGACCAGGCATGAGTCTGAGCAGAGCTGGCGTGGCATATTCTTTCCTAATAGCGGCCTGCACGGCGGACTACAGATATTGACACGCTACGTCATCAGTCCTTCCTAGAGTCTTAGGCCACTGTCATGAAGGATTTCTCTTCTTCTGATTAATTGGTTCGGCGCGATTCTTTGCAACAGATCCCGTTTGTGCTTTGCTTATATTGAACTTTCTCCGCAGTTGGTGACTGCTCCGTTACAGTGTCCGTTTGTTCGATGAGACTTCCGGTTGATAGAGTTGTTCTGTTGCAGATGCGTCGCATCCATATCGTGAGTGTTGCAACCACGACATTTTGAGGAAGCTCGTAGTACCTTTCCGTCACATTACCGGCACCTACGAGGAAGGGCTGGAAAACATAAATGCCTGAGACCACCCCTAGTCATCGACTTTTATTAGATCATCATGGCGGCCGCCGGAGAGAAAATGGCGTGAAAGGCTCACCTGTGACTCCCGCCACAAGCAGTGGGAGATACCTGCGCGACATGTGTCTTGATAGTCGAATGTCAAGCCCAATGTGCGATAAGCGAGATCGTATCGGTGATCTTACGTAAACGACACTACATAGAGATCTTTGAATCTATACGGTGACACATTGGTAGAGCTCAAGGCAGTAGATCAACTGAATATGTCATTGAAAGCAGTTTGCGAGCGCTGGAACACAGTACATGAGAATTATATGCTAAACGTGAGTACTAGGTTAGGTAGATATGTGCAAGATCTAGTACGGTGTCCGCGTCGCAGAGCATTACTGGGGGAGGCCCGAGGGATAATCACTATTTCATGAGCTTGCTCAACCCTTGGCCTGCAGCCATTTCCTTTGCTTCGCTCTTCTTGGTGCTTATGCCAGTCCCAATTACTTGGCCCTGATCTGCTCGTGTGGTGAACGCAAATTCCAGCGAGATCAAGAGGTTGAATTTTGATACTTACATTTGCACCAGACAGTCCACGTCAGACTGTCTCCAGGGCCATCGGATTTCTCGGAAAAGCTCAACAAATGAGCGGTTCCCCTCGATTGAAGGTCTGGGGGCATCTGTAAGTAAGTTGACGACTGTTTGACGACGGAATTGCTCACAATGATTTAGTCGCATTGCTGCACGAATTCAATTTAGCATCTTGTCATCAGTATTGAATATTGGACTTACTGTTGGACATTCTTCAGTATGTGGCTTGACTGTCCTCTTGTCTTTCAAGTCAGAACGAGTGCTGAGTTGCTCTGGAGAATGCGTAGAGCACCCTCTCTTATAACCATGATACACTTCCCCGGTGAAAAAACAATGTGTATCCTGCGCAACATAGCTCGCCGCAAGACCCCGTTGAGCACTGTGCCGCTCGTTGTGACAGCGGGAAAAAAGTGAAGCCCGCTTCCGGTTGTCTCTCGGGAAGAGAAATTGTCGGGAAGCGTTAGCGTCACGGTGATGGGGGCAAAGCGGCTGCGTACTGTCATAACGATGTTGCTGTGTGAAAGTCATTGCCGTAATCCGGTATACGCGCACACCATCGTCCGCGTTAAATTTCTGGGATGTTAGTGTCGCCTTGCACGGACTAGATTCTCTCTAGCGTTGTGAGAGGTAAGTCTAGACGAGCACAGTAAGAGCTCGCCGTTGTAATCAACGGCTACTGGGGCTTGCTCCATTCAAGGCGTGGGATGGTCTGTTGCTACAATCTACAGAGATTGGCGTCCGATGCTTTCCTATCCCGCATCGAGTCGTCGATATGGGCCGGTCAACCTATGTCTTGCGGCACGCTCGACGTTCGCGGGTCATTATCACAGCCTCTGATAGGACCTATTGTGCATGCTACAGATTGTGGAGCGGTGGCGTGACAATTTGACCGACGGAACGCGTAGAGCCCACTGTCAGCTGGACTGCCTGTATTTGAAAGGGTAGCCGAATACAACGACTGCGATACTCACCGGTTGCACTACGCAAATACCGTAGTTTTGAAACAGCCGGTTCTTCCCTATATGCCGGCCCACGCCATGGGTGAACAAGTAATCCCTACAACGGCCCCGTACTAGCCGGCCCGTCAATCATATTTTGTCATTCTGTTGGAGTGTTGAGTATTTGGTCGTTAATAGGTAATGACAGAAGTGGTGCGGCAATTTCTGATGTCGAGCTCTCAGTCAGATTCCTTTTTTTGATACACACCTTTGATAATCTGTCTAAATCTGTCCGTGCAAGGAGAAAGTCTCGTTATATCATCATCATCGAACTGCTGGAGACTGGTGCGACGGTTATCGCAGATGAGTAATCTGGACTGATGAACAACAACACTCAAACAACGTGTAACCTGACCTATCCAGGCCCTGGCGGTGTATTCTCATGACTGTCGAGCTCCCATAATACCAGTTCGGGTCGTGAAGCAGTGTATGCAGTGACGACACTCGCGCCCAATCAAGGTGGCGTCCAAGACCTCACATTATGTTGGCAGAGACCTTGGAATTACTATGTCCCCCCATCTTTGATGGGATGTCCAAACTGCAGAAGGCTCTGCTGACAGTCGAACCCGCAGCCAGCGCGACAGCAGGGTACGATTTTGTAAGTGAACGATGGACTGTGGGTCAGTATGATGTGCACGAGGTCTTGTTACTGACGGCATTAGTTGCCGTGAGCGTCATACAGACAAACTCACCAGTTTCAGCAGCGGTGATTACAGGCCGAATCTGGCCGAGGTTTGGTATAGCAAGTACATTTTGCGATAGTCCGCATCGTAACGATTCTCGGTATTAGTCGGTGACTATAGTGCTACTAAATGGCGCTAGCACTTAGCGGGGTACAGCAACTGTACATGTAGACTACTGCCTCGGCGTACAAATTTGTCGACTTTTGATGCGGAGTCATCCGTGCATCCCAAAATGGTAACGGCTGTAGGCTGTAGAATACAAACATGCTCGGACCCGCCGCGCGGCGTGTCTAAGTCGTAAGCTAAATTCCTACTCGGGGCCATCAGCCATGATACCCCCGGTGCCCGAATTGACCCTGTATTAGCAGTTGAAAAATTTCGGAAAGTAATGAGCGATTAACAGGATCCCTGCCTACACTAGAAAGCGGAATTCCTTGTCAAAATGTAACATTACGCGCTAGCTTCAACAAAGGCAAATACGGATCACTCTCTTCACAAGGGACTGGATGCTGGTCCATACATGAATAGCAAATTCAGGAATATATACAGATGGCCCCAGATGATAATATATCACATGAGAAACATTCAAATGTCTGCGTCATGAGAAGATTCAGTCAAACGCCTCAGAGCGGCATCAGCAGCCATATCTCTGGCAATATGTTTTTGAGCGCCAGTACCGCGCCCGAATTCTTGACCCCCGACTTGACGTTGCTCAGCATGTGAGTAAAACCTAAGAGAGCAAATTTCTTTACGCACTCTTGCAAACGCATGTCCACGTCGGAGCATGACGCGGCCCTGCGGTGCTTTCTTCCCAACTCAACATGTTCACCTGACTTATCGTTTGCAGGTCTGGGATATAAGCTCAGAGGGTGGGATAGAAGCCACAAACAACGGAACCATACAATTATTGAGCGCGACAGTACCTCCTGTAAGGACAATGAGCAAATATGTGCAGGGGGGGAAAGTGGACTCACCGTTGCACATTGTCGTCTTGCCTCTGAGATGCCACAAATCCCCATGTCCGCTCTTATATGGGCTGCTCTGCCATGAACCTGCGCTACGCTTGCCGCACAGATCATAGCAACTTGCAAGTGCCAGCACATGTGAGGTTGACATTGCACCTCAAGTTCTCGTCGGGTGAGGATATGGGTCAGAGGGGTGAGCTGTCCATCGATCACATGAGCCTGCCTTGTTTCATAAACGACATTCAAGACAGGTTTGCTGTGTGTAGTCAACCGTTGGACGGAGAGTTGGGAGCCGATATCATTTCTGAAACGACATCATAAGCGAGTCGTGCAGCGACAATGCACGCACGCTACGTAAGGTCGCAAGCGAAGACGCCGCGTTGTCGGACAATACTTAGATGCAGAGGAAGTGAGGTGCTGATACAAATCACTGCAAGTCGAGGTCGCATAATGTGCCGGGACGTGAGGAGGGAGTCATGAGCAATGGTGATCGGCCTTGGCGCACAATTCAAGGCGTCGCCCCGGTAGAGACCTGAGCACAGATGTGCTCATAGTCCTAGAAACCTTGCACAGCACTGAGCGCGAGGCACTGTTTTGGGGTTAAATCGTGCCGTGCTGCTTGACTTCGCCGAGATTAGCCTGTACAGTGCGCCGTAGAGGATCGGTCCACACCTGCAGTGGTCGACATTGTCAGCATGAGCATGCATGGATACTGCGTGGAAGGCCTGGCCATGTTGAAGAACCAAATATGTCGCTCCGTTCCTGACCCAGCGAATTCTAAGCATGTTGCTTGGACGGCTTCTTCGCATGGGAGAATTGTCTTCGAGAAATCCGAGCTCCGTTATGCGTCCGCGTGGCAGCTCAAGTACCCCCGAGAGACACCTGTAGCTTCGCGGATCATACACGTGTCCAGTAAGGAACGCAACAATGCTGCTAGATATTCACTCGAGCGAGTGTTGGCTCTTGAAAGATGCAAAACTAACGTTCCGCGTGATGGTGTAGTTAGAAACTTCTTCACAATATCCGTATATTCTGCGTCGCATCCATACGGGCTTGAAAATAAAACTCCGCAGCTAATGTGAGATCAGCTGTTTGCACTGTAACGTCACCCATGTAGGAATTAATACACACTTATGGACGAAATGCCGACCTGCTATAATATGCAGAGAGTCTGCCGCATCGGCTTTCGCTTGCATACTGCTGCTGACTGGCTCAGGAAGTCGCCGGAGTATGAGGAATCAACACGTGTATCCGCACATTTTACCGCGCTCAACTCGTGTTCTGGAATGAGAGAGAATTTGAGATTATGCATTCCCGGATGGTATGCCTTTACACACACCTAAAACCAGTATTGTCTTATGTCTCGCCCATTGCGCTGCGCTCTCACGCCTGTCGCCTCGTACCGTAGCTGCTTAAAGATGGCTGTCCATCCGCACCCTTGTGTGAAAGTTCTCGAAACGACAAATGCGACTTAGTTTATCACTTCGTGAGCTTGTACTGTTTCCGTCAAGCCACAGGATGAATAGGGTCAGAGATCCCTATTGTTTCCGTACCACCCTGCGAGAATATATCGATGTTTCGTGTTTAGTCTGTACACAGTGAGACATCCTCATATATCTCTTGCTATAGTGCTCCGCAAATGTACAAACCCAGACTACTTCAGCGGAGTGTCGTGGAAGCGGTGAAATTGGCGAGAACTTTGAGCGTGATCACGCAGACTAGTGTGGTTCCGTGTCGTAGCCGAAGTCCTTGAGACGCATAACGCAGGATAGCGTAAGGACACGGCCGGAGCATAAGAGGGTGGAATGGTGAGCACGCAGAATTTGCATCACCAGAGCGACCGTAAGCAAGCGCTGCTCCGATCAGTGTTCGCAAATTTCAGGTATGTCTCCGGTTTGGAGGATCACGGATATACCAGGCGTCTGTGTTCAGACTACAAAGTATAGATGCAGCATCGCGGAGTTGGACGGCCATAGACCGGTACCCAGGCTGTCTCACCGGATGTCAGATATCAGCGTGTAAAGCAGTTCGTTCGGCGCGGGTATCGATTGTGAAACGTTGTTCAAAACATGAACGACAAGTCTTGTGGCTTCACGAGCGCGAGTATGATTTGATGATAGTCTTGGAGCAAATGATATAATCACCGTCAGCTTGCGGATCAATCTTGAGGCCATAGAACAGACCAGAAGGCGGTAATCTGGGAAACGTGCGGATAATGATGGAGAGATAGCAACTGATAATTTGATTTGAATGGCATAGGCGAGTCCCTGAACTATGAGTATTCCTTGGGTAAACATGCAATCATCACCCACCGCAGCAATGGAGCTATCGCAACGTGGGTGCACGACTACGGCTGTAGTAGAGTGTTTCAGATACTGTATAGCATTCTACGAGGAAGTATATGTGGCGAAGCGATGAAGTGCAATGTCGCTGCACAAGCAGACGCGCGCTGGCACCGTAAACAGACGCCCATAAATGTGTGGCATTTGATCGAGATGCTAGATCTGACTCACTCACTAATGCACGATGTATGCGGACGTCGTGGGGAAATGGATGAATGCGTCGCGCTTCACGAATACGCTTGTGAGGAGCAAGTCTGCGTCAAATAATGTACTTGGCTATCCATATTACCCACGTCAGTGATTGAGAATACGCAGATGTCAACTGCAAGCCCTCCCGCGAGACACCCTAGACCTATAGCTTGTTTGATTAATGAAGATATTTGTCAATCACAACAGAACTGGCGGCGCTCCGCATTGCCATGCCGTAAGGTGTCAATGACCCGGGCGCGTAAGGAGATGGATGAGTTCGGGGTTATCTTCTTTCCGCCATATGCCTTGCTCGAGCTGGGAATAGTAACTCGACACCGACGTTCCGATTGAGAGCCTGGGCGTGAATGAACAGCGGTTGATGCAATTGAGTGTGCGTAGGCAGTTTATGAAACTTGATTTTTCAACCCATCGGCCTTTACCAGGTACTGACCGATCTCCATGGCAAAGTGTGTCAGCCGGAGGTGCAACTGGCACTATAGCTATACCAGTACAAGCGCATCGCCGAAGGCCATGGCCAGCGCTGGAATCAGACCAAGACAAATAGAGTTCCGGAGATACATCTCTCTTGCCGAGATTACATCGCGTCGACGAGTGAGACGAGCAAAAATTCGTGGAGCCAAGGGAACATCGCTGTCAGCTGACGGGTGGACGTATGCGATGCGTATATGCGCAGTCCTCGGCCTCTGACGGTGTGAAAAAGCCTCCCCCGACATTGTCCACAAATTTCTAACGGAGTTACGCAGAAACTGCAATGCAGACCCATACACGACAGCTGCGTGCGCGTACTAAACCGGAGATCTGCGCCCTGCGCAAGAGAGAAGTAAGCATGCTTAATGGCAAACTTGCGGCGATGCGCGGTGAAGAGGCAACGCAATTATCACCGCCAGACAGTCGGGCGGTATCCTCGGGCCCATCATGATTAACGGAAGCCTGCCAATTGCTAATTACATCCACAGATGAGTTCATCCTCAACGGTCACACAAGCAGGCTCACCTCGTCCCCATGTTCACCTGTGCTTTTGTCGATCAAGCCCCCAATTTATAACATGTATGTGTTGAAGTTCACTCTCTATGATGCATGCAATATTACCCCAAGTCGCCCCGCTCTGCACGGCTACTAACAACACGGCATCCTGGGACATGCCTCGGCAGAACCGGACTTGCACGCTCTGCCACTGCCGATCTCAGGCCCGGATGCAGTCAATTGAGACACCATGTCCGGTGCCTGCTGCTCCTCGTCTCTGCCTCCGTTTGCAGACAGACAGCCTCCCCATCATGAGATACATGAGGCAGTAGCGCTGTCCCAAGCGCCGCGCGACGGCTGTCAGTTGTTGTGATGGCGAGAGGTTACATGGCATAACCTCGGGCGTCGCGAGTTGATATCTAAAATGCAATTTTGAGAGGAAACGAGCCATGCCGCTGTGCGTGATACCGTGTCCGTCGTCGATGGTCAAGATGGACTCGAGCTCATCGACTAGGGCGATGTCTGGTCGCTCAGGCCAGGCCATGTCAAGGCACTGCAAGGAGGAATTGCCGGCCGACGCGTGGGAAACAGGTCCAGATTTGGGGCCGTCCGTATGGCCGGACGAGTCGCCATCAGCGCTGCCAGAGTCCAGCGTGACGGTCGCCATTCTCCTCCTCTTCCCCCTCGTCCATCGCAGCGGCAACGCAGCCTGACCGTCCTTCCTTGCAGTCGCACTGCCTTTTGTGCCGCGATTGCCCTCTCGTTCTTCTTGTCAGCCCGACAGCGTCTTTCGGCCTTCCCACGCAGTTCCCATCAATTTCTGACCCCCTTGCCCCTTCCTTTCGTTTCACCAGACCCCCGCTCGGTCTGTGCACCTTTGTCCTCGCTCGGTGTCGTCGAGCGCGTGCTGACGAACCTGCATCCTCAGTGCAAGAGCAGTCTCGTACATCACACGACCTCGTGAAAAGTTCAGCACCATGTCGCAATCGCAGGGAGATATCCAGGAGAGAATAGCGGCTGCGCGTCGCGAGGCAGAGAGCTTGAGGGAGAAGATCCGGACCAGGCGAGAGTCCTCCGCGGACACCAGCTGTTAGTAATTCTATCCGTGTGCTACGCGGTCCGGAGGACTAATGGAGTTTACCCGATCGTAGTGCGCGCCATGGCAGCGGAGGTCGCTGCCCTGCCCCGCATCGTAATGCGCCCGCGCCGTGCCTTGCGCGGACACTTGGCCAAGATTTACGCGATGCACTGGGCGACTGATCGGAGACATCTCGTCTCCGCCTCGCAGGATGGAAAGCTCATCGTCTGGGATGCTTATACGACGAACAAAGTCCATGCTATTCCACTCAGATCAAGCTGGGTTATGACTTGCGCGTACTCACCATCGGGCAACTACGTCGCATGCGGTGGTTTGGACAATATCTGTTCCATTTACAACCTGAACTCTAAGGAGGGCAACAACGTCAAGGGCGCTCGCGAGCTAAGCGCACATTCTGGGTACCTGAGTTGCTGTCGGTTCCTGAACGACCGGCAGATTGTGACCAGCTCTGGTGATATGACATGTATGTTGTGGGATATCGAGGCTGGTGTGCGAGTAGTCGAATTCAGTGACCACACTGGAGATGTTATGAGGTGCGCAGTTTGACCTGTTTAGTCATTCTTTGATCTGACTTGTGTGAAGTTTGTCGTTGGGTCCGAACCAGAACGTGTTTGTCTCGGGTGCTTGCGATGCTACGGCGAAACTCTGGGACATTCGTAGCGGCAAGGCCACGCAGACATTCACTGGTCATGAATCTGATATCAATGCAGTGAAGTGCGTGTGCCTTGGCGATCTATGCTGCGATGTTGACTTATTCGCGGATCAGCTTCTTCCCTAACGGTGATGCGTTTGCAACGGGCTCCGATGATGCGTCATGCCGTCTCTTTGATATCCGCGCTGATCGCGAGCTGAACGCGTTCACGCACGATAACATTCTGTGCGGTATTACATCGGTGGCGTTCTCGATTTCCGGCCGTATCCTCTTCGGTGGCTATGACGACTGGACCTGCAACGTTTGGGATACGCTCAAGGGTGAACGTGTGGGTGTGCTGACCGGCCACGAGAACCGGGTTAGCTGCCTGGGTGTCAGCGCAGACGGCATGGCACTTTGCACGGGTAGTTGGGACAGCACGCTCAGGGTACGCTCTCAGTGAACTCGACTCTTGAGAAGACTGCTAATACACCTGGTCGCACAGGTCTGGGCATGATAGTGCCCCGGTTAGAGTGGGGACAAGAGCATACCGCACATACCCGATACCAATCTGCGTGCAGCCCTGGAACCTAGCCTGTCCTGGTACATCCAACTTGTCCTTCTATGGGTATCCTTATCCCCTACTCACCCGCGCCTTCGGTAAGGACGCCTCGAGTCTGTCCTTACGAGTCTCCATCCGCACTGTTTTCAAGATTATACGGAATGTTTATTCTTTCTTGTGTCATTCATGTTTACCCTACCGTTCTCGTTCCTCGATGCTCTTGCCTGGCTACTGCTGTTACGTCTACTTCATCTCGAGCTTAAAATGGCAGATTACAGAAACTATCCTTAGTTGGCTCCGGTTTGAGAACGAGTTTCGCTGGACGATAGGATCCGATGCACATGCACTAGTGAGAACGTCTGAAACGGTGCGGTGGACTGAAGGTCTCCGCATTAGCACGGGCGTCTGCGCGTCCCGCGGCGCCCTGCGCGCGTGTCTGATGTAACTCTCGCGACGGTTCGCTTGCATACTCCGTAAGCACGCGCCTCGATCCTCACTCCTGTACTTGAAACTCTAAGCACGGACGCGTCCGCGAACTGCTGATCTGTATTGGCAACATGTCCGAGGATGACCGTGCAGCAAAGGCTGCCCGAGCGCGAGCAATGGTCGGTACACTCTAACGTGTACACTTGGTGCGAGAGGTGACATCGCAGAATGTTTTACTTCTAGTTGAAGAAGCGGCAGCAAGCCAAGGCCGGTGGCGCTGCCCCTGCTGCTTCCGGGAGTCCGACGGTAGCGTCCCCCAACTTGCCTCCGTCGCGAACGGCGTCTCCAGCACCGTCGGAAGTGCCCTTGACGCACCCGGAGCCGGTCGAAAAGAGCAAACACCATATTGGAAATGTGTAGGTACATATCCGCATCGTGGGTGCTGCGAGCAATCCTTGAACGCGCCTGTTCGGGGTCTTGAACAGCTTCACGAAAGAGCAGACGGCGACGGATACTCCAGACTGGTTATCTGGCTTGATTCGCGTGGAATCCAACCCGACGCCGGTGTCGGAGTCCCCTGTGCCTCCGGCGGTCACAACTTTCTATTCTGCTCCTGCTGCATTCTCGCCGGTGTCAAGTCCACCCCCGGTATCTCCTCCGACCGCTAATGGTCATGAAGACCTGCACGCGCAAATTAAGGAGCAGCAGCGCGTCATTGCTTCGCTTGAATCAGACAAAGCATCCTTAACTGCGTCTGTCGAACAGCTCAAAGAAGCCGAGTCCAGTGCGTTTTACCTCGTCCCGGCATGTGTGAGTTGACCGATCATACCCGTGTAGAGGCGCAGCATGCTGCAATACTACTCGAAGAAGAGCGTCAGAAAAATCAGAAATTGGAAGACCTCGTTAGGCAGACGCAGGCAGAAACGAACAATCTGTCAACGCAACTCCGGGAACACGAAAGCACCGTTGCATCCCTCACGTCAGAGAAGCGGGCACTGCAGGAGACTGTGGCGCGACTGGACGAACTTACATCTAGTGAGGCTATCATCATTAGATGACTTTTAAGCGCTCATTAGCGGTAACTAGAGATGCAGGAGACAGGAACAGCGTTAGAAGCCGAGCGGAATAATACCAGGGTCTTGCTCGCACGCATACAAGAGCTGGATACGTCGGTTCGCGAGCATTCCGAACGCGTCGGAGAGCAGCAACAAACCATCTCGTTGTTGGTATCAGAGAAGAACTCATTAACGTCATCTCTGCAACGCCTCGAGGACGCCGAGTCAAGTACGGCTCTATATCCGCATTTGGCCATTTCACGAAAGCTCACGGGATGATTTGAAAGGATTACAGGAAGCAGAACATCTACTCCAGTCCGAGCGGGCCAAATTTGAAAGCCTGCAATCGCTTGTCAACCGGCTCGAGACAGAAAACCGCGAATCCGCGACTCAAATCGCCGAGCTCGCAACGGCCGAGAAGGCGTTGACGGAGAAGTGCCGCGAGCAGGTGCGCTTGTTAGCCTGCTTCGTTCTTGGTCCTTGATTGTCGTGGGAGCGATCCACTGACATCATCACGCACGAATACAGGAGCGGGAGGTGCAGTTGCTCAATGGCAGCGTCAGCGACCTTCGCTCCCAAGCAGAGCTCGCCGAACGCAGGGTCCGGGAGCTAGAAGAGCAGATTGAGAGCGATGATAGAGCGGAACGCCTGGAGGCAAGCCTGCAGAATACGCAGGATCGTGCGGATGAATTGGAATTCCAGCTCTCGAAGCTGCAGCAGGTGTGTGAATTCTCCTTCGTTGCGAGCGTGTATCCTAATAACATTGCTTTAGTCGCATGATTCCCTGAAAGCTGAGCGAGACGCCCTGGAAGCCCAGGTTCGCCAGCATTCCGATGCAGAAGCGTCATGGCAAAGTCGGCATCGCGAGGTCGAGCAACAACACACCGCTACTCAGTCCCAGCTCTCCTCCGTTCAGTCCGAGCGCGATGCCCTCCTCGAGTCCCAATCTGCCCTCACTGCACAAGTGCACGACAAAGATGCCCTTATTGCCCAGCTGGAAGCGAAGGTCGCTGATGCCGCCGCACAACTCGCATCGAGCGCGAAGCAGCTTCAACAAGCCCAAACCGAGCTGCGCAGCGCGACCACGCGCGCGGAGGAGGCTGAGCGGACCCAGGCAGCGCTGCAGGCCGAGGGTGTCGGGCTGATGCACTCGCTCGCCGAGATGCGCCCGAAGATCGTGGAGCTCACAGACGCGAAGGCAGAGCTCGGCGAGCGCATCTCTGGGCTCGAGTCCGCGGTGCGCGCGCGCGATGCCACGATCGCACAGCTCGAGGGCGCGCTGGACGAGGCGCGCGCGGAGGCCGAGGAGGCTGGCAAAGCGCGTGCGAAGGCGGAGGCCGCGGCCGAGGCGGAGCGTGCAAGTGCGCAGACGGGCCAGGGCGAGCTGCAGCGCGCGTATGCGGAGCTGCAGGCGGAGCTGGGGGACGCGCGCGCGACGGCCAGTGCACTCGAGGGCGAGCGCACGGCGTACCGCGCGCTGGCAGAAGAGCGGCTCGCGGAGATGGAGCAGCTGGGCGCGGCGGAGCGGGTGCACGCGGAGCAGCTGACCGCGCTGCGGATGGAGCTCGAGGAACGGCGCGCGGCGCAGCACGAGACGGGCGAGTTCCTGGAACGCGCGCGGGGCGAGATGGAGGCGCTGCGCGCGGAGCTGGCCGCCAGGGAGACGGAGGTGGAGGAGTTGCGCGCGCAGGTCGCCGAATCGCGCGCGAGCACGCAGGCGACCTCGGAGCTCGCGCCCGCGACGCCGTCGACGCCGACGCTCGACGCGGAGATGCTGGGCTCGCTGAGACAGCAGCACGCGCTGGAGCTCTCCGCGATGCAGTCGCGCGTGCGGGCGCTCGAGACCGCCGTGTTCGAGGCGGATGCGCGCACGCATGCGCTCCAGCGGCAGCTCGCGCAGCTGAGCAGGGCGCACACGCCTGCGCCCGGCCTGCGTGTGCACTCGCCGCGGGCGAGCAGCCGCGCGTCGGCCGGGCCGGCCGCGGGCGGGAAGGTGACGTTCGAGGGCCTCTCGCCTGAGGCGCAGCACAAGCGGCGGGTCAGCCTGGGCATGCTCAAGGCGCGCATCGATAGTGAGACGGCGGCGATAGCTGCGTCGCCGGCGAGCAGGGGCGGTGGGCTGCCAACGATTGCCGAGCCGTCTTCCCCGCGTGGTTCTGGGAGTGGCTATGGGGGTCGCGGACATGTGCAGCGGAGATTGCAGTTCATGGACGATGCGCACGTATTCTGGTGCCATGCGTGCCAGGGGGACCTCGTCATCTTGTGATCATTGGGATCGTTCTTGTTCTCTCTATTGCAAGGCCGTGTTACCATTTGATTTCAGTAGCATTCCTGGTCTTCATTCAGTCTCACCCGTAGCACGTTTCAAAAGTAGGAATCGGAATGGAACAGTTGGTAAGAGCACAGATCTATAGCCAATATCACAGTACTCCTGCGATGCTGGACCCGAGAATGCTGCACCGCCAATATTGGAGTTGTTTTGTAACTTGCAATTGCATCCGGCTGACACTGCGCCACAACTCACACACCAAACGCGCCACACCTGCTCGAGCTCAAACCAGAGTGGATTGCGCGCGCGATATACACAATGTCTGCAAGAGGGTGTACACAGGATACATGCATTAGGCGCGCGGGGATATCTCTGGTGTCGAGGTGGATAGCACGGGAGCTGTTTTCTGTGTTTGATTGGGCGAGAAGGAGAAAGGACATATGGAAAAAGAGAAACAAGATTGATAGAAGAAATGATTATCGAAGAGTCTACAATATGCACTTGGTGACGATGGCGGATCGTGGCGGACGTGAGGGGTCGTGCCAGGCGTGACGGACGTTTCTTTGAGTCGGTGGAGCGATGGATGGATGGGGTTGAGATGGCACTCAGATCGTCTAGCTTTCTCTGCACTGCGGGTCGGGTGTCACAAGAAACAATGCTGTTCAAGACGAGAGGTGAGAGATTTCGCGAGCAAGACACTGTGAGACCCAGGGCCGAGTCGGCGCGCATTGTTTAGGAGAGGTTGTCCCGCTTCGTCTTGAGCTTCACGAGCTTCTGGAGGAGGTCCTGTTGACACACACATCGTCAGCACCGCGTCACGCCCAGCGAGCCAAAGGCAACGCACCTGCATCTCGTCGGGCTTGAGCGTCCCTCTCCCGTGCTCCTCCTCGAGGCCGCGCTCGATGCTCTCCAGAATCTCGGCCATGAGGTCGCGGTAGTTGACGCCGAAGAACTGCGTCAGCTTCGCCGCGCGCCGGCGCCGCTGCTGGAAGCCGCTGCCGCCGTCGTCGCCGTCGGTGTTCGCGCGCGGGGGGAGGGGCGGCGAGGCGAGCGAGGCGACGGACGAGAGCGTGCTGATGGACGCGATGGACGCGCGGCTCGGGAGCGAGCGGCGGCGCTCGCCCCTGCGCGCCGGCGGGGAGGACGGCGGGGAGAGCGTCGCGGTGCCCGGGGACGTGGGCGGGCTCGGCTCCGCGGCGGCGCCCGAGGAGAGGTAGTCGTGCAGCTCCGCGAGCGACTGGCGGTCGTCCTGCGCGGGCGGGCTGATCAGCGTCAATCAGCGGACACCACGGGGCGGCTTACGCGGTCGATGATGTCGTTGAGCGAGTTGAGCGAGTGGCGGTAGTGCAGGTAGATGTCGCTCATCGGCGGCGGGAGGGTCGCCATCCCCGTGCCTGCGGTCGCCGCCGCGGCCGCGCCGCGGCCCGGGGCGTGCGGGAGGAGGGGCGCGTCGGCGGCGTCCGAGTCGGCGGTGGCGGGGCGGCCCTTCTTGGACTTGCCCTTGTATGCGCTCTGGTTGAGGTTGCGCGTGGGCGAGGTCGGGCTGAGCGGGGGGGAGGCGGCGCGGGCGGGGGGGACGCCGGGGGAGGACGCGGCGTGGCGGGTGTGGTAGAGCACCTGCGGGGGCGCGACGCCGAACATCTGCGGGGGGTGAGCACGGACGCGGGGGGGCGCGGGCGACGCACCTTCTCCATCTTGATGGCGCGGCGGACGTTGATGGCCTTTTCGCGGCCGTTGAGGTCGTCCTTGAGGCGGTCAAAGTCGTCGGACCAGCGGGCGAGCTCGGCGACGCTGCTGGAGCGGCGGCGGTGGCGGCGGTCCATGGCGTCGGCGGGGTCGGCGAGCGGGGGGAGCGGGGCGGGGTCGTGGAGGGGGCCGAGCACGAGGTGGGCGGGGACGCGGGAGCCGAGGAAGCGGTGGAGCTTGGCGAGGCGCTCGCGCTTGCGGCGGCGCTCGTCGTCGGAATCGGCGTCGGGCGCCGGGGGCGTGCGGGGGTCGTCGTCGTCGAGGTCGATGAACGACGTCGGGGACTGGCGGCCGTCGACGAGGTCGTGCGGGCTGAACGGGAGCGAGCGGCGGCGGGCGCCGAGGAAGACGTGCTGGCCGCCGTCGTCCGCCGTCCAGCCGGGGTGCAGGTGCCGCCCCGCGGCGAGCGCGGGCATCGCCGGGTCCGCCAGCATGCTCGCCGCCGGCCGGTGCCTGCGCCGCGCCGGGAGACACCCGTTCGCGAGCTCGACGTCCACCGGCGGCGGCGGCGCGACGCCGGGCGTCTGCCCGAGCAGCTGCGTGAGCTTGCGGGTCTTGCGCACCCGCTCTGCCCGCTCGCGCGCGTCGAGCACGTTCGTCGTCGACGGCAGCCCCCGCGCCCCCGCGTCCTGGTGCGGGTTCGGCAGCGGCGGGCTCGCGGCGCGCGCCGCGTCGTCCGTCGCCGCGCGCTGCGCCGACCGTGATCGCCGCGCAAAGACCCCCGGCTGCTCCGTCGCCGCGCGCGCGATGAGCGGCGTGCGCGCGTGCACCGCGTCGCACGGGCTCGGCGGGGCGTCGCTCGCGACGGACTCGGGCGACGTGCGGCCGCCGGGCGCGCCGGCGTGCATGTGGCGGTAGTCGCGCACGGCGGGGTCGAAGGTGGGGGACGTGAGGTCGATGAAGCTCTCGCACTCGCCCTCGTAGCTGGAGCCGTAGATGGTGCTCGAGATGCTGATGCGTGCGCCGGCCATCGCGTCCGTCGTCGTCGTCGTCGTCGCTGTGCTGGGGCGCGGCGCGTGAGAAGGGTGCGTCTGGTTTATAGCCGCGCGCTGGCTGGCGACCTCCCCCGCGCCGAGACCGTCGCCCGCGCGCGCTGCCATGCCAGCAGTCAGTCACCGCCCCGCCCGGCACCGCCGCCATAGAAACCCTCACCTCCCGGCGCGCCCTCCGACCGCCGCCGCCGACCCAGCCCCCGCCCGAGCATCTTGCTCACCCGCACCCGCCGCCTCTTCTTCCGCTCCTTCGTCCCCGCCCCGCCCGACGCGATCGACCCCGCGTCGCTCGCCGTCCCGCTGCTCACCACGTCCCACCCCTCCCGCTCGTCCTCCGACGTGCTCGCGCTCCCCGGCGCCGCCGCCGCGTCCCCCGCCTCCCGCAGCAGGAACGACAGCCGCGGCACCGGGTTGATGTACGGGTTCTCACGCGCCATCGCCGCCGCCGCCTCCCTCCCCGTCCCCGTCCCGCCCCCCAGCCCGCCCCCCAGCATCCCGCTTCCCCCGTGCCCCACGCTCCCCCCGAGCAGGCTCCCGTTCATGCTCCGCGCGTCCCCGTCCCCCGGCAGCGGCGACGCCGGCACGCTCGCGCTCGCGGCGTACGCGCGCAGGTTCACCTTGCTCCGCGGGCGGGGCGGCGGCGGCAGGCCCGTGAACACCGGCTCGTCCGACGCCGCGCTCGACGGCGTCGACGACGGCGCGCCGAGCCGCGCGCGCATGCGCTCGTCGTACTCGAGCGCCGCGCGCAGATCGGAGACGATGACCAGCGACGGCGCGGGCTGCGACGTGCGCGCGGAGAAGGTCGAGCGCGTGTCGGCCTCGAGCGCGAGCGAGGCGGACATCATGGCGGCGGTGGTGAGTGCTCCTTGTGCGCCGTGTGCTGTCAGTCGCGGTCTACAGTATATGTGTGTCGAAGGTGGTGCTGGCGGCTGCTGTCGTGGCGTTTTAGGTACGTATATACGAGTGCGGGATGCGTGTAAAGGGTCTGGATATCTAGCAAGCAGGGGCGCATGAAACGGCACACGAAACAGGACGACGCGGCAGCCACAAGTGCGCGGTCCTGCGCACGACGAATGCTGGTGCGTCTGCTACGTCGCGCCGCCGCTGTAATACCCCGCGCCACGTGTGCCGTCTGCGACGAGCACCCGATACGCGCACCGATAAAGTTTCGTCTGGGATCGTCTCGCTGGATCGGACGGCGCGTGCCCGGGAGCGAGTCGGGATGGCAACCGCACCCACCGGCGGGACGCACCTCTACCGCCGCTCTGCGGCCTGAGCTCGCGACTACGAATGTCCGCCTCAGTGCGCCGTTGGTACATCCGGCCGACGGTGACGTCTCCTTGACTGCGAGACACGCTGACTTCGTGACCCTGGTAGTCCCAGTCTTTGACAGCGTCGTGGCGATGCCAGACCCTAACGTATGTGCAGCGCCCCAGCCACCCCACTAAAACACGTTCCGCCCCTGCCTGCCACAACCGTAAAGCCGTGCCTGCGTCCCCATACATTCGCACTCACATTTAATTTAGCCACAGCCAATCCGGCCGCAGGATCACGACTGACTCCGAGGCGAGGCGACCCTTACGGCACGCTGCAGCTCGCTAGGGACGGACCATTCGGTGCTTGCCCTGCAGAACGATCACACGGCTAGCGGTGCATGACGCCGTGAAGAGGCAAAAGAAGCCGTCGAGAAGGCGCACCTGCAGGCTCAGCGTTGATGCTGCGAAGCGAGCGCGATCGCCAAGATCGTACGAGGTGAGGTGGATGCCCGCCGCGATGCGTATCTGCGCATATGTGCGGACGTACACAGATCTGCGGATGTCCGCGAGGCTGATGACTCACGGAACCAAACGTGATGCGAATGCATCCATTCGACGGTCAAAGATAGGTACAACAACTTGAACAT
The DNA here is from genome assembly GCA_029448655.1 of Wolfiporia cocos. NCBI lineage: Eukaryota > Fungi > Basidiomycota > Agaricomycetes > Polyporales > Phaeolaceae > Wolfiporia > Wolfiporia cocos. The sequence goes on from JACCLO010000002.1 coordinate 1,431,791, forward strand.
GTATGGAGCGGTGGAAAATAAACCGCGAGCAATGTGTGCTTGTCTGCGTGCAGTCCGGGGTAGTGCGTGTAGTATCTGTACAATGGGACCATCTGAGATGTCAATAGATATGTCCTGCCAAACATGAGCGAACGAGAAAGAGAGTGCCGGGTAGGAAAGTGATGTACATCAAAACTAATTTGTGACGAGCAGGCTACGACACCGGTGCAGGGGCAGGCGTCCTACGCGGCGGCAGCGCAGGCGGCCTCGCCCCCGGGCGTGGTGTAGTCGGCAGCGCGGGCGGCTCCCCCGCGGGTGGCGACATTGACGTCGGCGGCGACGTCGGCGGCGTGTTCTCCTCGTTGCCCGAGCCTTGCGCCGGCGGCCCCTGCGACGTGAGCGAGGCGCGTTTGCTCAAGTCCCTCGACACGATCGACTGCAGCGCCGCAGACGCCGGTGACGCGGCCGCAGGCGGGCTCTGCGGCGGGCTCTTTCCGAACGAGGAGCCCGAGCGCGGCGGGAGGCGCGGCGGGACAGGGCGTGGGGAGACCACCGCCGGCGTCGGCGTTTGCGGCTCGGACTGCGGGGCATCCTGCGCGGCGGGTGGCGCGTCCTCGTCACGCCCGCTGAAGCCTGCCTGCGTCTGCGTCTGCGTCTGGGGCTGCGCCTGGGGCGCGCCCGGGTTCTTCCACAGCCTGTACACGCTCTGGATCCCAGGCTTGCGCTCCGGGACGGGCGGCGGCGGCGCGTACCCGAGCGACATCACCTCGCCGCGGTGGCTCGCGTGTATGCCCGGGATCGTCATCGTCCGCGCCTGCGGCGGCTGCGTGTGGATCGGCGAGTGCGGCGCCTCGTCCTCGGGCGGGGGCACGACGTCCGCCGCGGACGCGGACTTGGCGGACTTGGCGGACTTGCCCGAGTCGGTGCGCGCGAGCGCGTGCGAGGGCGCGGGCGATACCGAGCGCGGCTGCGGCGAGCCCGAGGCCGTGCTCGCCTGGTCGGGCGTGGGGAGTGCGGACCCGTAGTAGGACGACGAGGGGCTGCCCCCCAGCGCGTGCGCGGGCGACGGAGACGTGCTCCGCGTGCGCTCCTTGCCCTTGTCGGCGGCGGCCTGCGGTATCGAGACGGGCTCCGAGCGCAGGTCCCCGCCAAGTGTCGCATGCTCGCGTGGCGGGGCACGTTCGCGCTCTCTCCTGTGTTCGACGGACGCCCTCACGTCGGCGTAGCTCTGTCGCGGCCGGTGCGACCTCGACTCAGACCGCTGGTGTGCGTTTGGCGCGGCGTCGGGCACATCGTCGCTGGACGAAGCCGCCGCAGCATGGCCGTTGCTCCCGCTGTCCTTCCGAAGTCCGCTCCAGTTCACGCCCCACTTACGCATCGCCTCTTTAGCCGTGTTGCTCAATGCCTGCTTGTCGCCCGCACGCGATTTGAGCGTCTGCAGGAACGCAGCCGTCGAGCTCGCCGCGGAGCTGCGCATCGTGGAATTCGTATTGGTATTCGCAACGGGGCTCTTTGACCGCCATGAGGACACGCCCGAGTCCGCGGTGGCGCCAGAGGACTCCTCGTCGGACGAGTGTGGCGCGGAGGTTCCTCGGGACGAGCTGGAGTGCTGGGACGACGACCGCCGTGCATGGCCCGGCGAGAGATAGTCGTCCGCCTCCTGCTGCGCCTCCGAAGCATGCGGCGTGCTGTCCTGCGAGTCGGCGGCAGTCTGGTTCGGCGTCGAGCTCGATCTGCGGGTCGCGATGCTCGCGGTCTCAGAGGACTTGCGCCCCCGCTGCACGTTCTCTTCCGTGGAGACGATGCCCAGCACTGATGCTGAGGGACCTGGCGCTTCTATCTCGGCCTCGTTCGCGTTCCCGAACCACGTCCGTCGGCGGGCGCCGGGTGATAGCGGTGTTGCAGGCAGACTGGCGGCAGCGCGGTGCATTTCTGGCATTACTACTTCCTGTGGCTCGGAGGAAGTCTCGGTTGTGGCTTCCTCAGCTGAATGCGACCGTTGTACAGGAGGATGTTCTGGGTCATTGGGCGTAGGGTTGGGAAGCTCGGCAGCAGAAGCAGAGACCGCGGATTTCGTCTCGTCTCGAGCCTCCGGTCTTGACTCGTATGTGGCAGGGGTAGTGCGCGAAGCGTCTGCCCAGATACCGCCGCGGTGCTGATACTTCGAGCTTTCGAAGAACGAGATGTCGTCCATGTTCGGGAGCACAACAGACTCAAGGATCTACCCTATTGTGAGCGACGATGCTGCCGTAAAGATATCCCCAAAACTCACCACTTCCTTCACCTTCGACTCGATTGTACTCAGAATCATGCCCCAGGTGATTTGTCGGTCGCTCACGATAGGCTCGACAGAGAGCGCAATCCTGGGCATTTGAGTGAACGCATACCAGATCCTACTGCTTGGAGGCCGCTTGACCTTGACCAGCAGATTGCCCTCGATTTCCCGAATGACCAGAGCGAGTACCAGCTGAACATTATACGTCTTGAACCGCGCGCCGAGATTGATCGTAGCCGTAGCTTCAACCGTGATGCGGATCTCGCCTTTGTAGTGTATGTGTACCTCCAGCGCTGCATCGCCCTCCTTAGTGAGCTCCTTCAGCATCGGCTTGCTGAACGTCGGAGCCTTGTTCCCGACGGAGACCTCTCTAACGACGATGTGTGAGAGGAACCCCGGACGCTTGACCTTCGAGATCTTCTTCATGAGTCGTCCGATTATGTAGTTTTCCAGCGTCTTTGTACGGTAGTAGCTGAAGAATATCCGGCCCAAAAGAGCGTTCAGCCAGCGCATGGGTATCACATCGGGCTGCTCGTCCAGTGTCGCAACCAAACGTGACATGTCGACGGGCAGGAACACGGGCTCCAGTGACGCGAGCGTGGGTGCGTTCGCTGGGTTGTCCGAGGCGTGCACGAGTGCATGGTACCAGTCCTCCATCTCCACCACGGACCGCACGAAGATGAACCATGGCGTGGAGACGTCGAGTGCTTCCTCGCGCGCCTCCTCGCGCCGCTTCTCGGCCTCGACGAGCCTCTCGCGCTCCCGATGCTTCTGCTTGGGGCTCCCGTCGAGCTCGTCCACCTTCTCCTCGATGTCCTCGCCCTGCAGCTTCATCTCCTTGGTGACGCTGGGCATCTCCTTCTGCGGCGGCGAAACCTTCGCCTTCAGGCGGATCGCGTTCCGCTTGGAGAACAGCTCCCCGTCTCCGAGGCCCTCCGGATAGATGCTCACATCGTGCCCGCCGAGCTCTATGGCAGCCTCGCACTCGACCATAGTCTCGTCCTCGTAGAGGTAGAGCACCTTGCCCTTCAAGACGACGTACCACATGTCCTTCGGGCGCGACCGCTTCGCGTCTTTGGACCGCGCGTCCAGGAAGCCGCGCACCATGCCCACATAGGACGCATCGGACTGCTGCTCCTCGAACGTCCGGCGCACGGTCAGCCAGCCCTTGCGCACCTTCGGGAAGTCGTTCACATCGGACGGAGCGAGTGCGGAGGTGGTCGCTGGGGTTTCTTCGGGCTCGGCCTCTTTCTCTGCGCGTTCATTCTTCTTGGGTTCGGGTTCGGGGATAGGTTCGGAGGTGTAGACTGTGTAGACGATGGCTCCCAGAATTAGCAGCGGTATAAAGGTGATGCCTCCGAGAACGTATGCATAGAATAGCGCCTTGAGCGACATAGGATGTGTTCCGCTCTATTGGTCGCATTGGGTCAGCAATAAATGGGCGCGAAGAAGACACGTACGCGAAGCAGGAGACAGCCAACACCGCGCAATGAGGTCGATTGCGGTCACTTGCTTCACGGGCGTCAAGCGGATTCGGCCTAGATATCTACGCCACTTACACGTACACGTGCATATTATCCTGTTCAGGAAGGCGTAGTAGTGGCTGCTTGCCTTGAGGCCTTCGCGAACAATAATTCTCGCCTATGGCCAGCGCAGGATATAGCCTGTGTGAGACTGATACTTGCTAAGAGGAGTCAGCTCTTTTTCTGCCGAATAACCACAGTGCCTCCGGCTAAGTCGATCGAGCAGTCAACCAGCACAGGTCACCGCGTGTTTACTTCTGAATGGCTCCATTCGTGAGCATTTTACACTGAGGTCGTCACTCTGCTATTCAGAACGTTCACGTTCGGTCGACATCGACGGATAGGATTGGAAAATTGACTTGAACATCTGTACAAAGGTATATATGGCGCATAAATTTAACAGGAGATAATGCGTGAGTACAGTCTGGAATGCAGTAATGCGTATGCCTATGATAGTAATGAAACGAAGACCCGGCCGTGGTCACTACACAAGTTTTACGTACAGCCTCGCCACCTGCAAGTGCACAGCTTACGCCAATGCATATTAATTTGAGGAAGCGGACTGGCGTGGCGATGCACGCGGTGTGCGCCGTGGCGCGCATGCTTTTTGCCTGCGGGTCGGAAGGGGCCTGGAGAACATGCCTCTGGACGTCTGCTCCTCTGGATCGGGCAGCACCGCCCACCAGTGCCCGCTCTCGTACCGCCAGCTTTTCACTAATGGGGATGGCTTCGCCACGAGTGGGGGAAACGCGTCATTGAGCACTGGGTGTGTCGGCACAGTGAGCCTGTTGCCAAAAAGCGCGTCTTGTATTGGAATCAAACATGTCGGCTCGCGCGGCTGTGATGGGCAAGGTGTTATAACGATGGTAGGTATAGAGGGATCTGACCCGGGGATGACAGTGGGTGTGCTGGCATCCTGGAGCATTACGGTCACTGTTGATCTCCGCCTTTTGCGTGGCGGTCGCACCGCCTCCGAGCTTTTGGTGGGGTTAGGCCCGGCATTTGGATGCTCCGCTAATGATCGGCCGGACTTTATCACACTTGAGCTTTTATGAAAAGACTCTCTGGAGTGTGCACTGCTCACGGTCGAAAAGGAAAACGCGAGATCAGATGGGCTTTCTTCAACGATCGCGGCAAGTTGGGTGAGATCATTATGCAGCGTGCTACGGACTGCCCGGTACATCGGGGCGACGGTCCTGCTGCATGCATCCGCGACACTGTTCCATGCGGCCTCTGTGAGCGGTCCGAGCAAATCATTGAGCTCTACATCGACATACTAGCCCATCAAGCATGGCGGGTCAATTCGGCGACGCAGCTCACGATGTTCATGAACGCACCACGCTGGCCTCAGGCTCTCCGTCCGCACTACTTGACGAGATCCACTCAGGCTCATCACGACCTCCCGCGGCCCACACTCGAGCGGCGACGTTGCGCGTGAGGATAGACAGCATGGCAGCACCGGCGATTTACCGTTTCAGGTGCGGGGCATGGTACGTATATGTGTGAAAGCGGGCGCTGATGCGACGCATAAGAGTAAGAACACACAGCAGATGACAACCCCACGAGGAAGCAGCTGGTCATTTCCATTGCTGTGTCGGAGTCCCGCCGAGTACGTGTACAACTGGGGAATTGATGGCCATTTACTCCCGCGGGTTAGCCGGAATCTGGGCCTGGACCGGCTATCGCGGAGGCAAATTTGCTCCCGTGCGCCGGCCAAGTGGTGGCAGTCCACTTGATTCACCCGGCCAGAATCACCGATCAAACTCCACGGGTTATAACATATTTCTTGCAATCGCTACATACATCCATACATGTTCACTAGCGTACTGCCTACATTATCATGAATCTCTGAGAGGGTCCATAAGGATCATTCACCACCAACAATGAAACTGAAGTTGAGCGCGGGGACATCTGAGCTTTGCACTCTAATATCCATCGTCTCTCTCTTCCGATTCATAGTCTTCGTCTTCGTCTTCTTCGTCTGCGTCATTGCCGCCTTCATCCTTCTCATCTTCCTCTTCGTCGTCTTTATCGACGAAGTCCTCATCATCCTCTTCGTCGTTGTTAGCATTATCATCGACGGACACCACAACACCAGACGGATTAGACGCCGGACTCTGTCCGGGCTGATGTTGATTTTCGGCCTGTTTTGCATGGCCTCTCTGCTGTTGCTGAGGAGGGTTCTCCGATTCTGACGCCCGGTCCACATGGTTGTGTGCGCCTGCCACAGGCTGCCTGTGCGCTGCAGACGAGTTCGCTGCATTCGCTCGGGATTGCAAGTCACGCAAAAGCTGCTGCATCTGTTGTCGATTCCGCACAGACTGAGCCAGAGCAGGGACACACGGCCTCGGCTGGTAAATCATGGGCTCCCTTGGCGACGGCACGCGCTGCTGCATGCCGAAAACCGACTCTCCAGAACCGCCCATCGGATGCGAGGAGTTGTTCAAGAGCGTATCCGGCGGGAACACGAACTGTGGACCACCAGATCCCGGGCTCGGCCCTGACGTCATCCCATAGGACTGATCGGTTTGCTGAGCGGCAGATGCAGGCCGCGGCAGACGCGCATCTTCTTGCTCCTTATTGTCAGATTGTTCAGGATCTTGCATACCGTTGAGGTAGTCTGCGACAGAACCAGCTGGTCCTAAGTCCTGATGAAATTGATCAAAATGCTGAGGACCAGCGGCGCCTTCATGTTGCATAGGGAACTGGTGTGGAACATGTGAGGTCCCAAATTGGTCTACGAACGGGGCAGCCTGCTGTGCGACCTGGCCACCAGCCGGGAACATCGAGGGTGGCCGCGGTGCGAATTGCTGTTCATGTTGCGCAAGCGGTTGCTGCCCTGTACCCGTTTGCGGACCAGCAAACCCGAGAGATTGATGCGCATATGGCGGGAATTCAGCCGACCACGGGTACGCGGGCGGTGCTGCGCTAGGTGTCATAGACGGACCTTGACGTTGATAGGCTTGAAGGTAACTTGTGTCTAGATTCATGGGCAACGAGATCGTCTGCGATCGAGCAGCCCGGGCCCCGGCGTCCCGCTGAAACGCGGGCCCAACACCGTCCACCGACATTGGAGGGTCAAAGCGGGCTGGCATGCTTGACACGGAAGAGGGTCGGCTGACAGGCATCCAAGCTGGAACTCGCCTTATGCCGTTGTTCACAATCGTACTGACGTATTCGACGCCGTCGATTTCGATAGCTGATACACCAGTTGTATCGCATCAGTGATTTCGAGCATGAGCTGGTGGCAGGACTTACTGCCGCTCAGATGAGGAGTTGGGTGATGCATTGTCGGCGGCTGTGGCTGATATAATACGCCACTCGCCAGTGGATCTTGGTGAACACCTTCAGGCGAAACCTGGTGGTGAGGAGAATAGTTGTTCATAACCCCTGCAACTTGGGGTATTGCTAATCTAGCTGGTAGGTCAGAGTGAGAGACAAGGGACAAGGGGAGCGAGATGTCGATGAAGCGTTTCTCTTATATGTCTGCCACTCGGTTAAAGTAGCCTGCCGCAGGCACGACGGGCGAAATTCGCCTCGCAGAGCGCAGCTTCTAGCGTCCTTTTGTTGTGCGGCTAGCAAACGTGAGCTCCGGGTAGCGGAGAGCGGCGCACCCGTACGCAGCCTTTGTATTGATCGCAGCGACTCCGCGGTATACCCGCGAATGGCTCGCACCCCGAACAGCAACCCACGCGATGACTCACCCATGTTATTAGCAGGATATTGAGCGGCTGACCCTGTTCGTCAAGGACAGCTTGTTGATGGATGGAACCATCTTCAGCCACTCCTCGTCATCTGCAAAATAATGCGACAGTGACAAATGATATGTGAAGCGATTGGTAGGACAACCCCGGATTGAGCTCCAAGACCTCACCTTGGCATAGAAACTGGAGGACAATTGGACCGATCGATAATGCTCCCATCATACATGGCCTTGTGCCTAAGTCCCTCTCCGATCCCGGAATTCAAGCTCAGATGGCCCGAAATATGCCACGCCTCTCGCGTAGGTGGCAATGCTAGGGTCTACGATATGCACCATAACGCCCTCGCGTTTGTCACGAGGCAGGGCACATCCCAGCGCAAACGTCGCCATTGTGCGCAGTGCCGAGGGCACCGAGACCAATCCACGTGAGACGCTGTAAGTAATGCCTCGCCCACATGTAACGAAAGGTGGCGATGCCTCAGATACCCCAATTACCGGGGTGCTGACAGATGATGGAGGGAAACCGACATCGAGGTCGATGGATCAGAGACGGAACGGCCTGGATCAATAATTTAGCGGCGGATATCAACGCAGCGCCCGTAGTAAACTACCTCTAATGAGTTCTATGCACGCGCAGCACTCGAGCCGCACAAGATCGTCTGACAAATTTGCACGTATGCTACACGAAGCCGGTGTCCGGACTGTGTGGAAGCTGGGTGAAACGGCCCGGAAATGAGGATAGCACAAAGGGAGTCGGCTGTCCCCGATCAGATTATCCGGCATATTAATACGGTCGCAACGAAGGAGAATCTGCGGCCACCGAACTCATCGGGCGAGCACTGGTGTATGAGCGGCAAGCTATTGAAGCATCACTCACAGACCTACCTTGCGATAAGCCCCTTGTCACTCCAATCGTCAAGAGCATGCTGGCTGCATCATCGCGACAATCACTGCAAATCTTCTACTTCAAATGCACGATACATCGCAAATAGTGGCCTGCGTGGGGATAGAAGTCTGAGCCAATGTCAGCGCAGAGCGATAGAGGACAGTATCAGTCTTCGGATTCAACGGCTTCAGGACAAACCTCGGAGATCAGGTCGAGCATTCGCACCGTATGGATCTCAGTCGACATGTGTCTTTCACGCCGCACGAGTGTACAGGCATGTATGCGCAAGCTAGCGTCGGCCACAAGACAAAGTAACCTCGATGCTCCCCGACCTCGCGCTGAAGTCAGGCAGTAGCTCTCTTCGATGCGAAATCATGACCTGCTGCACAATGTCTGTTCAGCGACAGTGTGAAGAGCCAACTTGAGTGGGTACTCAACGCTGTGCTCAATCCTGCTGTGTAAGAGTCTATATGCGCCCATTCTGGTTAAACCCTATGGTTTCTGTTCAGATCTACGTACCAAACCAACGCCGAACAAGGTGCTTGATGGAACTCCAGGTAAGTTTCCAGCTTACAAGCCATCTGGGCAGCTGCTGGCTCTATACTCGACCCCTTCGTCGCCGCCAAGGGGACATATATTAGCTATTGTATCGCTTATAGGGCATACTCGGAATATCTGCTAGAGCATAGGTGAGTTCTAGACTTGGTATATACAAATGCCCTCCATACCACGAAGACTGCCTTGATAGATCATTCGCTGCACGTGTATTTGATTCATACCAGGTGCTTGCGGCGGGGAATTTCTGCTTACACTTTTGTGTGTCCGTGACTATCGAGACAGGTCCGCCCATCTCTTCTACTTGCTCATTGTTGGGCCACCACGAGAATCTATCCACGATCAGCATGCCGTTGGATATGCCTAATGCAGTAGAAGCACTTCTGCAACATCCTCGGCGTCCGCGTTGCGGCCATAGAGCGTAGCAGTAGCGCTACTTGTGTGATTTTAGGTAGCCTTCATCACTCAGAGGTAGGCGTCCTGAGATCGTCTCATGACACAGCCCGCGCAGCCAGCGACAAGCACTTGAAACGCAAACTCCTTTCACGGCGCGAACCTGTAGAAGCAAGCGAATGGATTAGACCCTGCACCCAAAAACCCCGTACAGGAAACCTTGCCTGCAATCATCGCACCGTGCGCAAGTTAATAATGCTGTCGCTGGCTGAGATTGAAATATTGACAGGCAGGGTGCGATTGACAATGACATACGAGGTTGTGTCTTGTGGGTCCACGTTGATGGCATTAATTGGCTTGTGCCGTCCTCAGCGTCACGGTCAGCCCGTCGCTCTGCATCCTGGCATTCAGTGAGGGCTAAGGTACGGTATTTTTTCTGTGCCAGGCGAAATCACAGACATTTGGTGCATGCAGGACCACATTTTGTTTTGCTCATGGCGAGCGGTCAGTAAGTTGGGTTGGGCGCCTACCACGAGCGCTGGCACTTCACTTGGGGTTGTCGTACTAATCGCAATCTGAGTTATTACATCCTACCTGTGCCATTTAATGTATGAACAGACATCATGCCATGGATATAAAAGAGGGAGAGTGACAACACCATACAATCCCCAACGTACAAGCCAGCCTGGCAAGTACACGATTACCACCAGAATCGTGCAACAGGCACAGACCCGGCCCAATGCAAAGCCACAGAGGGATACCTCTCCATTCCAACCTTCATCCACAATACAACACGACATTCCATACCATCCGGCCCTCCTTCGTCCGATAACGAGCGTACCGACTCGCTCACTCAGCAACGACCAGGCCGCTCATGGCTCGCTGTACCTCCGCCATCCCGTTTCCAGCGCCGTTCACCATGCGGGGGCCGAGGCCCGGGTGTCTGACACCCAGCGCGGCGCCGATGATCCTCTTCCCGGGGTCGCCAATGCGCGGCGCGCCGTGGTCGGGCAGGGCGGCCACGATAGCGGGGTCTACGACCGTCGGGTCGACGGGCGAGGCGTCCGCGCCTAGCGTGGAGGAAATGAGCGAGTTGAGGGTCGGGTGGGACGGGATGTTAGGGAGGGTCGGTGATGGCTCACGGTCACGGTCCCGATCCCGTGGCGAGCCGTTGTTGGCGCGGTCGGCGCCGTTGGCGCTGTTGTTTGCGCCGTTGCGGTGCGGGTTGCTGACGGACATGCCGCGGCCGTGCGAGACGGAGTTGCGCACGTTGTGCCCGCGCCCGTTGCCGTTGTGCTGCCGGGCGTTCACGTTCTGGATGACCGCCTGCGCGTCGGGTCCGTCGTATGGTTTTATGGTAGTCGTTTGCGTCGAGTTGGGGGAGGAGAAGATGACGGGAGGGAATGCGAGGGTGTGGAGATATGCGCGTTTGGCTGCCACAGACCAAGCACATCAGCATGTGGCCAGTGCAAGAGGCAGCCCCGTCACACGTATGGGACTTTAGGACATTGCAGGTCGGCACTCACCAACAGTAGCGTCATTGAAGACAATGAGGAGACTAGTGTCGTCAATCCACTTTATCTTAAACCCTCCGCTGGCATTCTCCCATTCGGAAAAGGCGGCTTGAATGTCCCTCGTTTTGAGCTCCTTCGGAAAGCCCGTCAGGGACAGGATACGGGTAACGCATGCAGAGAGTTGAGAAAGAGAAGATGCCATGGCGACCGTGAGCGGCGGATGGAATGCGTGCGATGCGAATGAGGAAAGTCAACGACAGCAGATGAATCCGTACGACTGCTGGTGGGCAACCGAGATGAGGAAGGCAGTCAAGATATGCGTGAAAGGGTCCAGAAAGGCTTTGCGTAGCGGAACGAGTGAGGGTTGGTGTTGTACAAAGGATAGCCAGCAAATGGTTCGGAGGAAAAACACAGAATCGGTCTGAAGAGTATCAGACCCGGCTGCCAGCACCAGAGGGCAGGCGCGGCGAGTTCGCACGCCACATGGTCGTTTCCACCCAAAAAATAGCGGAAAATCCTGGCTGTTGCCATGAATCGACCAACGCCAAAGGGATAAAGCTGAGTTGTAGTCTCCTACTGCTCGCTCACACGCGCGGTGGCCCATGCAGCTGCTCGCAATCATTAAAACTCGACCCTCCGAGGATGCGGTGTGTTCCTGAATAGGTAGGGTTAGGGTTATAATTAAACAGTTGCATTTGGCCTCGGCAGTCTGGGGCCACGATGAAATGGTTTCGCGGTACACGCACATAAGGAGAGTGCTACGGGCCGTGTCATCTCTCGCGCATTGCGAACTGCGACCTGCTTGAGCTATGACCGAGAGGAGACTGACGCGCGCGCACGGTCGCGAACCCGAGGATTCGGACTGCTAGAAGTTAGGGCATGATCCGCAACGACAGCCCGCTGCGAGGTCACAGCTGCACTCGCCTCATAACATCTCGCAGCGACGATGGCCGCCCTGTATCACCATGAGTTAGACCACGATATCTACCGCGCACTCCAGCTATTGCACGAGCTGGGCGAGCAGAACGCGCACAACCAGAAGCTTGCCGCGTCGCTCAAGGCTCAAGCGGGTACAGTGAAAGTACGTTCCTTGCGCGCGTAAATACCAGCAGAAGAGTCACCCATACGAAGTCACCCAGGAGGAGGCAGCGCACGTCTCGAGCGACATATCCCTGAGGAGATTCAACGTGGACATCTCCAAAGGTGAGTCGGAGGCAAGCCGTGCGTTGCGCGCCCGCTCAGGACGCCTGCAGAGGTGTTCGAGTCGGAACTAGAACGCACGAATGCTCAAACCATCATCGAGAACCACACGCTCCTCCACGAGAACCGGCAGCTCAGCCTGCTCCTGAAGGAGTATGAGCAGACGATGGAGACCGTCATGTCGAAGTTCCGCAGCCACGCGGTATGTACAAGACCTCCCTGGACACGCCAAGTCGAGCTTCACTCAGCTTTACAGTTGGCCGCACAACGGCACGAGCTTACGCTGACGAAACACTACGAGAGCCTGATCCACGCGCGCGAAACCTCATTGCTGCAGGCCGAGCTTTCGAACGACACAGCCGTTCAGCAATCTCTCGAGCGCCTCGCAGACAACCTCCGCGCCCTCCTCCGGACAATGACCGGCGAAGAGCCCGAGGCGTCCAGCCACCCACAGCAGCCGGTGCCAGAGCAGGGCGGCACAGACGACAGCCAGCCCGCGCCCGCACCCCCGCGCGCGTCCGACGACAGCCTGCTGGACGGGCTGCGCGGGCGGGAGGACTGGGCGCTCGAGCGCGAGGCGGAGATCGCGCGGCTGGAGCGGGAGAACGAGGAGCTGCGCAGGATGCTCGGCATCGACCGCGCGTCCGCCGCGGCGAACGGCTGGCTGCAGGACGAGGCGCGCGAGCTCGCGACGCTCGACCGCCGCTACATCCCCGCCGCGCCGCAGGCGCAGACGGAGAGCCCCGGCCGCCCGTTCGCGCACCCCGGCCCCCGCCTCCCCATGGCGCAGGGCACGGGCCTCGACGCGCTCATGAACTTCAACACGCCGGACAACGGGAACGGCGGCTCGCTGCTCCCCGGGAATGCGCTGCAGCGGTCGTCCGAGTTCCAGCAGCCTGGGATGCGCGGGCCGCAGGGCCGCCGGCCTGCGATGCTCGGGCAGCGGCAGGGAGGACCTAATGTATGGGGAGGGTTGGACCACCAGTCGCGCTCAGAAAGGCCATGGCAGGCTCCTGCAGGTCTTGACCTTAGTCGGTAAATCACTTACCCGTTTAATGATTCGCCTTGTCTTCCTGTATCGACCTTACCAGGTGTTAGGCCATCCTCCAGGTGATTGTGACAACGGACGCTTATTTGACCCGCAAGGAACATTCAGACCGGGTTGAAATGTTCGATTCAGTAGAGCTTGTAAAGCAGTGTGTCCCTGTAGGCTGGTACTTACGGCTGTCGACTGCGGCAATGTTATACTCACTGTAGCACAGTAATTGCGGCCTGCTAGTTCGAATCACGCCGGCTCACACCATACAATGCGAGGTGAACAAGAAAAAAAAGATGATTTCATGTAATGCGAGGATGCTCTGTAACTTGTAACACATGCACGTACTGGGTATATAATCCTACACGAGACGTAACATACAGTAAGTATCTACACGGGGGCATACGGTGGTAACAACACACGCTCGATATAAGTAGCGACGAGACGGCTCATTAAGCATTAACTGATCTACCAGACTCACTGTCACTGTGCGCCGCAGCGCAGACGCAGGGACCGTCCCAATGACTCGCCTAACACGCGACGCCGACCTCCCACCCGAGGCCGCTCCGCCCGATGCCCTCCCACGCGACGCCGACGAGGCGCTCCTTCCCCTCGCACATCCTGCCCTCGCGCGGGCGGCCCTCCCAGCGCAGCGCGAGCCCCGCACACACGTTATGCAGCGCCTGCAGGCGCAGCAGCACCGGGTTCGCGACGGGGCGCAGGCGCGGGCCCGTCGGGTCCGCCTGCAGGCGGAACGGCGAGCGCGGCGGCGTCGCGGGTGGGCGGAACACGCGCGGGTGCGCCGGCGCCGGCGCGTCGGGCCCACACAGCGCGAGCGGGACCATCGCGTGCGCGCGCGGCGGCGCGCCCTCGGGGATGTCCGCGTCGGGCGCGGGCAGGAAGAGCGCGACGTCGGGCGCGCCCGCGCGGTACCCCTCCGGCTTGAGCGCCCCGCCGCCGCCGGCGCGCGCCGGGCTGCCCGCGGCGGACGCCCTGCGCCAGCCCGAACGGGAAGGCGAGCGCGAGGCCGAGCGCGCGCGGGCGAATGGGTCCGTTCCCACGCTGAACATGGTCGCCTTCACGTATGCACGCTGGAACTGCGCCGCCATGTCCACGAGGCTCGATACTGAGCGGCCCACCCGCTGCACGAGCCCGCCGTCGGGCATCGCCGCGATGTCGACGGCCCTGGCTTGCTCGGCTCGGGTGCGTGTGCGGCCCCGAATAGGCACCGCGATGGTGGCGTGGGGCTGTGGCTTGCGAGGAGAGGGATCCATGCTGAGCGGGTGGTCGGATGGCGATACAGGGGCCAGGTGCGAGTGTCGACAGGTGTAGTAGACTCGCCGTGGCTCACCGTGCAAGGCTGACGAGAATGGCGACGGAGACGCGGACACCACTGGCGACTTCAGCGAGAAGATCGAAGAGGACGGCGTCGTGATCGCCGTCGACACCGACAACCGCGAGCTGCGGCTGCCGAACGAGAACCAGCTGTTCGAGCGCGTGACGGTGGACGCGGTCGACGACGTCGCGGAGGCGTCGGCGGACTCGGATGTGGACGCAGTCGTGTTCGAGCACGCCACACAGCCTCGCCCGACCTCGCTCCGCTGCACGCCAGTCTGCGTTGGCCGCACCCGCTCGCGGCTCTTGCCCTTCTTCGACGTTTGCTCCTTGCAACCGGCCGGCTCGAGAAGGCTGTCGAAGAGCTCCCTCTGCGACTGGCTGAGCTTCGCCCGAGTGCGCGCCTCGACGCGCTCGTCGTCACGGAACAGGGGGCCGTCCATGCTCGCGACGACCTCCGCCCAACCCACCGACCTGTTCAGACTGCGGGCCAGCTCCTGCTGCATCCTGGGAAGCGTCAGCGTGTGCTCGTCCGGGGATGCAGGCGGCGACGCGCTATACAGCGACGACGACGACGGCGACCTGGCGGCGATGTACGGGATCGGCGAATACAGCAGCGGGTCCTCCTCGGCGGGGCGCGGGGGCGGCGGCCGGTTCGCGAGGCGCTCGGTGCCCAGCGTGCTGTAGTCGAGCAGGGGGCGCTGCTCCCGCCCGCTGTACCGGAGCTGCGGCGCGTGCCGCAGCTCGCGCTCGCGCGCGGCGCGCTCCCTCTCGCGCTCCTTCGCCTCCCGCTCCACGCGCCGCCGCTGCCGCGCGTCCTCCTCCCTCCGCCACGCGATCCGCGCCTTCTTGGCCCTCAGCGCGCGCAGGCTCTCCTCGTGCACCCGCCCCAGCGCCCACAGCCGCTCCTCGCGCGCGATCCGCCGCTGCCGCTCGCGCTCGCGCAGCAGGCTCTCCCTGCACCGCCGCTCGCCCTCCTCGTCCAGCCGCAGCCCGCCGGGCGGCAGGAACACGCTGTCAAAGTCCGCGTCCTTGACGGTGTCGATGCGCGGGTCGTCGTCGCCGGTGACCTCGTACCCCCTGTACTTGAGGTAGAGGACCTTCGCGCGGTGGAAGTCGTCCATGGCGTATGCGACCTGGATCTGGGCCTCGAGTGTGCGTGGCGGCGACGGCGGGCGCTCGTAATAGTCGAGCGGCATGGGTGGCCCGGCCGCAGGGCCCGCGTAGGAGTCCTCGTGCTCCGGCGGCGTTAACGGCCCAAGGGGTGTGGGGTCCGGCGAGAGCGAGTCGAGTGTGCTGAAAGACTCTGAGCGAGAGGGCACCGGGTGAGCAAGAGGGACGGGGAGAGGCGATGGCGGCGGTGATGGCGGCAAGCGAGAAGAAGAGGCAAGTGGGGCTCCCCGGATGGACGAGTCGAGGACATCGGCGCGGTGCGTGCGCGCAGACGAACACGAGCGGCGCGGGGGCCGTGTCGACGCGGTGCGTTGGGGCGTGCGCTTGCAGAGATTAGACTGCGGCACGACGGAGACGGATATGCGTGCGCGGAACGCGGAGTCGTTGGTCTTGCGGGCGTGCGCGGCAGGCGACATCTCGCGCGAGCGTCCGCGGCGGTTCATGGCGTCCTGGACACTGGTCGGCAGCATGACGAGCTGGCGGGGTATATGAGACTCGGAAGAAGGTAGGACGGATGACGAGAAGGATGACGCTTATACCTGTTGATTGAGCCGACGTGAGATATCCGGCTGAGCAGCAGTGGGCCCACGCGACATCGCATGTATGATGCAGCAGCCACGAGGCAGCGCTAGTGGGAGGAGGCCGGGGAGGAGAGGGGACCAGGGGAGGAATAGCGGGGAAGGCGGAAGGACTGGAGGCGAAGGAGAGTAAGTAATATGGTGGTCGGTTGGGAGGACGACAGCTTCTTGACCAGCAGCCACACAGTCCGCACCGGCGCCTGCGACATTTACCCCAATTTCCACGTTTTTCCACAGGAATTCCGTAAATCACCGGCCGCCAATTGGCCGATAAGGGCCAAGACGCTCCAATTTGAACGCCACTCGCGCTTCGTATACGGATATCGCTACAGCATACTACTCGATCTACAACGAGGCCAGGACGACACGCATTCAGCCGCAGAGCTCGCCTCTTCGCCGCCAGCCCATTTCGGCCGCTGTAGCTCCCCGCGCGCTCTATTCGGGGCATTTGAGCTTGCTAAGTGTTCGCACCCTATGCTTAAACATCGAGCGGCGCTGCCCCCCAGAATAAGCAGCAGCGTCTCGCGCATCTGGGTTTGCATCGCGCTCTCCCAGGCTGTCGCCCCAAAAGGGCCGCTTGACCGTGCACGCCGCACAGCAGGGCGTGCGCGCATCTCACACATCATGTAATACCGCAACACCCCCACCGCCTTCGCGATCCCAGCGGTGATACCCAGCCGCTGCCTCGTCCATCGCTTCGCAGCGTCCGCGACGCGGTGTCCGCCACAGCTGTGCTTATCTTATCTCCAAGGTCCGACTTGCTCGCGTTCATATCGGACTGCTACCCTCGCATCTCGCATCTGCCGCAGCGTGCACAATATCCGGGCACTGCAGCGGCATCGCCCGCGCCACTATCTATCCAGCCACCGCCGTCCCTGGCTGCCGTGCAGCGTGTGCACGGGCAGGTCCTTCCGCGCGCGTCGCCCTCAGCCCGGGTGCAGCACACGTGGCGGCGCCTGCTCGCCAGCGACGCGGCTCTGCGCGCATGATTTGCGCTAGCGTCCGTGGGCGTACGTTGTGTAGCGCACTCGGCTGCGTCGCCCACAGAGATGATCAGATCATCGCCACGAGGCCGCGTCTCTGCGCGCACCAGGAACGGGGACGTGCGCGGGCACGCTGCACCGAGCGCGCGCGGCCGTGCATGCGCCCCGCGCGAGGCAGATTCCTCGGACTAATGCAGCCTCGTCCTCGGTTCGCGGCTGCTGCATGCAGCTAGCGCACGACGATGACACAATCATGTCCACCGACACGCCGTGTTAGCCGGAGGCACGTACGACTCACGCTGTGGCACTAGTATGCTACTACAGTCCTTGCCAGCTCTGTGTTGCTCGCGCAGCTCGCCGATGCACCACTCTACTCGAGGCCGCGGCGATGCCCAGCAATCAGAGCTGCCAGTTGCCGCGGCGCTGATCGAGTGTTCACTGAATTGAACACGGAGAGCATCCATCTGTGTTGCATGTGGCAACGGCGGCTCCTTGATCTTGATTCATCACCGGCTGCTGCTAGCTTGATCAGGCACAATGTCGGTGCGCGGGGAATCTCATGTTTGTGCTGCTCGATGTCCGTGGGCGTGATTCCGGGAAGACTCGCTTGCGCTTGTACAATGATTTTGCCGGCTTCTGAGACATTCAACGACCCGCGCGTGGCCAGCTCTATTCCTTCGCTAGTGCAACGCGCGGATCCATGTATGCTGACCTAGTTGACTAGACTCTTCCGTCATGCGCGATACCCAGCTCGGTACGCCCAGAAATAATGACTTGCCATTTTGCTTGCTTGAATTGAGCCAGGTGAGCATCTCGGATACTTCTCTTCATCGTATTGCGAATCCGCACAATGGAAGAAACGACGCAATTGCGCTCCCGTGCACCTGTGCATCTTCCAAATCCTGGTTCTATAAGCGGACGGGAATGTCCATGTCTTAGACGAGCAGAGCGCCCATTCCGCGCCACTCTATACGCCCGCAAATGGCCCCGGTGCGTTCTCAAACGCACCCTGCACACCCTGAGTATCCACAGCTCTCGCCCTAATATGCATCACCAACGGTCGTGTGATACGCCTAGCGGCAGTACGCATGGGGGGGCTCCACTGATTGCCTCGCTGTGATTTCGCAAGAAATGCAGGCTGCGCTACTATCGCTGGACCCTTCTGCACAATGGACCTCTTCTACACAATCAACTTTGCATAGACAACAACGCATCGAAAAATCATGAAAATATTTGTGTGGATACTAGACATGTAGACGAAATTTTCTATAGAATTTTAATTCCTGACTCATGTCGTTATGCAGATTCGATTGTGCAGAAGGGGTCCATTGTGCAAAAGGGGTCAAGCCTTTGTACTCTCACCCGCTCCGCCGTTCCCTTCATCTCAAACTTGGAGGGATCGACATTCCCCGCTGCTCCCCGGGCCGTCTCCCGCTCGGGGCAGCGAGCCCGCCCAACGATCGCCGGAGAGCGGTGTCGAGCTCGAAGGCCCGTAACCAGCCTCAGTCGTGACCGGCAGATGACCCAACGCCGCTGTGTCATCTTAGCTTTGCCAGTGCGTCTTACGGCCTCGACGATCCGGCCTCGGACATGAGCGGTATCCCTGTCCTCCGCCCATTTATTGCGTTCGCACAGCGCCGCCTGGCCGCGGTCACAGGACAGCGGGACGATCCTGCCACGGGCGAGGTTGTGGCAGTGCCACACCCGCGGGTGCTCCGAGCCTCCCTATCGCGCGCCGGGCGTGCTTCGCGTCGATAGCGCGGTCGAGGCGAGCGGTAATGGGTAACAGGTAATAGGTGATGACATCGCCGACGCGACCGCGCGAGCGCACCTTCATCTTGCGGCTCAGCGCTGCGCGCGATGGACGCGATAGCCGATCGGGTGTGGCTTCGGATGCGTGCGGTGGATGTGGATATGAACGGTCGTCGACATCCCTCGTTCTCTCATGCGCTGCGCGCGGCCCGCCCGTGCCTCTTATCCGCATCATCTGCTAGATCCATCCGTCAAGCTTCAGACCTCAGACCTCAGGCGTAGCCGCGTCTTATACCGTCCGAGATGGCGTCGCCGCATGCGTCCCCGTTCTGCGCGCAATGCCCGCGCCGACGACGTCAGGAACATACGTCGACGGTGACGACTCATCGGACGCATATGACAGTGGCGTCCAGGCTGAAGTAGTACGGTCGACGTGCAGATTGCGGAGCTGCTGAGGATGTTCTCTTTCCCGGTACGTACTCATTACGAGCGTAATATCTGACCACAATCACAAGGATATCGTCTCCGAACAGGAATAGCGCGGTGGGAACCCGACGATACGTGTCGGAAGGCTTCCCAGCTGAAATTGCCTCGTTCTAGACAGCGAACCCGCACACTGGAGAATGGATGTGCAATGCTACCTTACGGCAAGATGCGCTGAGAGTATCCGGCGAGGTGGTGCCTTCGGAACAAACATTATTCATCCAGTGCGATTCCGACATAATTACAAAGCGACACCCAAGGACGTGACAGTTACAACTTCATATGCTAGGGAATGCTGACAGTCCGTGCGGTCGAAATGAATCCAGAATTGGACAGAACCAAGCGGGAAAGCCAGCGGACACCGAATGTAGCTGAACGTAGCTGAATGCTCTCTGAAAACAGAACGGGAACCCATACGCTCACTGAAGGCAGACAAACACAGATAACGGAGACAGGATGCAGTCATGACAACATGAGCGGAACGCTCACTGTTGACGAACGCAGCAGATCAGCCTTTAGCATGTGCAAGCGGAAGTGACGGACTAGCCAAAGACCGTTACATCTTCCCGCCCGCGGAGCCTGTTCTCATCTTCCCTTGCCACCCTGTCGCCCGGGCTTTGCCCTTCGCACTCTGTGGCATTTGATCCGGGACCCACGTCGAGCTAGTCGTAATTTGCATATTCAGTGCAGGGCCGCCCTGATCCCGCCAGGACGCAGAGGATGCCGGCAAGTGCGCGTACCGGGGCATGCGCGGACCTTCCCAGGGCTGAGGGTGACCGAGTGCCACCGGGTGATGGACGGGCGCCAGGGGAAGGCTGAAGCAGCGATAGTCTGTTATGTCCGCAGGCAGCCTGGGATAGTTTACCTGGTTGTGGCGCCACTCTTGCGTTGGAGCTTGTACGGAAGGACCTGGTTGGTTCATGCTTGGGTTGCGAGAGCGCAAGACAGGACTTTCTAGTATGTCAGCGATGTCGAGCGCGACGCCAGAGTCGCCAGAGATATCGAAGCTGTCGTTTGTGGCCATTCTTAAGCGATCCGTACCAGCGTCAGAAGACATGTCCGGTGTATGCACACGAGAGGAAGCAAGACTGGCTGCATGCGAGCGGCTAGTATGAAGAAGCCAGCTACTGAACTCTGAGACACTCGGTGAGTTCACGGACCCGACCATAGTATTGATGTTTTGCTGTCGCTGAGGAGATTGCACAGCTTGCTTTTGACCCTTTGGGGACGTCACAGTAGCTTCCGAGGCAGAGTCGACAGAGTACCCGGCAGAGGGACGGCCGGTTTGGCTATTATGCCCATTGGTACTGGGAGCCCTGACGTCGGACAGTAGCCGCTCATAGTACAACTGCTTTTGTCTCTGCATATAAGCTTTGTACGTTCCAACAGACTCTTGGAAGCCGCTCGGCGGTCCTAGCACGCCATTAAGAGACTCGTAGACAGATTGATCCGGCCCAGAGAAGAAACAATTGTCGCTGAGAATTGTTTGAGGGTTCAAGTTTTCCTTTGCAGCCTCTGTTACCGGAGGCGAGGCATGGTTGGTGATAGCAATGTTGGCTGCCTGAGGAGTCTGTACGAACGTAAATCGCTGAGAGTCAGCGTTGAGACCAGAGGAGATAGAAGGTTGCCCGACAGGGCTGGGAAGACAAGGATTCGGTAGCACCGGCTGGATGGTAGAGCTCGATAAGCCATAGAAGTCGGCTTCGGGAATAGGCGGAGTATACAGTTGCTGCATGAAAGGGCCCGGGAAGAACGGGGGAAGTGTTTGAACCATGCTAGTGGTGAATGCACCAGTACTGCTAGCGGGAGTCAAGGGCAGATCAGGGCTTGAAGTCGCGCTCGCGGCCTCGAAGCTGGAATCGCAGAAGGACAGCTCAGGGGTACTCATGCTGGGTTCGGGGCCTTGCCTCAGCTTCCGCTTCGGCGTAACGTGAGCATCACCTGCAAGAGCGCAGACGAAAGCACACTACCTGGGGCCGTATCAAGCCTATCTGGGCCTCATCGGAATAGCGTCTTTCCTCTTTCGTGACACGCAGCCCTCTGCTATGGAACCAGTCGTAGATGTGCCTTCGATTGATGTTGTATCGCTTTTGGATCGCCTGGCGGACGGCGAAGGGAGGCATCTCTGTCATCCCAGGCTTGAGCAAGGCCTCGAGCTCCCTGACAAGTTCCGGGCCAAGACGCGCCGCGAGACTTTCTGCGTTGGCACGTTTCCGGCCGCCGGTGGCAGAGACTGGCCCATCGGACCTTGATAGAGACCTCTTGCTACGCCTGAATTCCGTCGGTGAGCCATCCGCACTGTTCGACGATGCGGTGGCCGAGACGTCGCTGTACGTGGCTGCTTTCGGCATTGTGGACCTTTTGATCAAATCTTGCCTTGATAACGAGGTTACAAGAGTGCAATGCAGAGGGAATATCCAAAACCCAAGCGCAGGATTCAGTCCAGGTCCTAGAAGGTTATGTTCAAGTTCAACGTCGGATCGACGCGTGCGGTCCCCCGGGTCCGCACCATTGATGCCCCGGACGTGCCCTCTGACACTTGCTGGACTACCTACAGGCATGGCATTACTGGCCAGAGTGTACCAAGAAAGAGCGGAGGAGAGGCCTTTGGACTACATCCGAGTGCGTATAGTGTCCGCGCTGTTCACGCAGTATCGATGTCTGTCCCTTACCACGTCCGTTTCACAACCCGCTCCGTCAGCATCTCCAGCGCACCCTTCGCATCGCTGTCCGGAAGCAGCGCGAGCACCTCCCGCGCCTTGTCCGCATGTGTCCGTGCCAAGTCGCGGGTGCGCGCGAGCCCTGACGATCTTCGAACCAGGTCCCTTGCCTGCGGTGGAGAGAAAATAAAATCAGACATCGAGGCATCGCCGAGCACAGGGGCGGCCGCGTGATGAACGTACGAGCTCGACATCCCCTTCTTGCTGGAACTTCCGCTTGATGAGGGGGCCCATATCTGGGTGTTCCTCCCAGGCGAACAGTGCCGGGCCGGTGGCAAGGCCTAATTGCAGATCAGCCCCGCCTGGCTTACCCAACGCCGCCTCTCCGGACTCGTAGTCGAGAATATCATCCACGAGCTGCGATAAATCAGGATCAGCCGCCGGCCGTGTGTCTCATATCGATGAGACAGACCTGGAATGCAATACCGAGGTTCCGGCCATACGCATACGCCACTTCCTTCCAGACTTCACCTTCCTTGCACCCACCCAGGACTACAGCTGCCCGCGCACCCTTTGCCATCAGACTCGCGGTTTTCATATATGTCTTCTGCAAGTAGATGTCGAGGTTTCCCTGTCCCATGCTCGGCCCGCCTGAGAGACCCAGCTCCTCCCCATGCACGGACTTTAACTGCAGGATCTCGCCCTCCACGAGGTTCGCGATAACGCTCGCAATGAGCTCGACCACCTCGTTGTCTCCCAGGCGAGACAGTGTCGCACTGGCACGGCCCAACAGGAAATCTCCGGCCAAGACAGAAAGCTTGTTCCCGAAGGCGGCTGGCGCGGACGCCACTCCCCGGCGCAGCGGAGACTTGTCAATCACGTCGTCATGCAAGAGCGACGCGACATGAATCATCTCCACAATCTGGGCAAGCCGTATCTGTGTCGGCAGCACAGAGGGAGGCGAGGCGAGGGTCGGCGTGCCACTTAGCGGCGGTATTGGTGGCGGCAACGGCGGTTGACATGGGGGCCGCGGGGGTCGGAGGGAGAAAGAGGTCTGAAATGAGGCCGTATAATCTGGCATGTTTGGGTTCCAGTCGTTCAGCACGTCCGCTCGTGTCAGGGGTTGGTCAAGCTCCTCGGTCCTCCCGCCTGCGCCTTCACACTCCGCCGCCCACTGTTTGAGATACCACCCGCCTCCCAGCCCATTTGTCGCTTGAGACCATAGCAGAACAAGGAGGGGTCTGAGTTGTTTTGAAGGATGTAGGAAGTAGTATTTCGCGATCTCGCTGAGACCAGGGTGGGCACAGCCAAGCAAGTTGAGCAATGTTCCGCGGAGCTGGTCAAGTTGTGGTGCCAGGAGCTTGTATGGGTCTGGTCTCGCGGGAGCTTTTGGCGAGACTGGCGGGGGTGGTGGAGAGATGTTTTGGTCAACTTGTGATGCCGCTTGTGCGGGTAAATCGCGTCTCAGCTGTGCATTTCCACTGTATTTTCGGCAAGCCCGCGTGACTGCACATGTTGAAGTTGAACTTTGTGCGGGAAGGCGCACCCTGGCAACAGAACAACGTCGCATGACCAGCAGGGACGCCTCTACAAGATGTCGCCGAGAGTAAGGATCGGGGAGTGTCGGGGATCCGACGGTGGAGGATGATGCTACAGGAGAACGGCGCAGCCGGCGGCGGGCGCTCTTTGGGCGATCTCGGGTATATTTTCTCGGTGTGTAAATATCAAGCACTCTGACGTCGTCGTTACTCGTCCAATACAAACCCGCTACATTACTGTAACGCCGTTATGTACATTGCAAGCAAAAACAATAGGACCATGGGCACTGAGCCATTGCAGAGGCGGTTTGGAAGCTGGGGAAAGCTATCCCCATGAGGAGACGAACCCAAAAACCCAGCCATGCGGCAAACTGTCATAGTCAAGGCGTGAGGCAGCAGAGCACCTGGAATGATGGCCACTTTACTACGCCAGCCGTTATCGCACAGCCAAAGCCGGTGGTCGATCAACTCATATGCAGCATCCGAGCAAGGCAGCGCTAGATAGCATAGCATGTCAGCTTGCAAAGGTCGCAAGCTAGGAAATCATATTGCGAGTAGCACGCTCAGGTCGGGGATTGATAGGCGAAGGGGCCGCAGCCAAACGGCCCCGCAATGCAGAGACGGGGTTCTCCAGGTGCCTACCCAGCTCACGAGCCTGCGTTCAACTCCGTCAACTGTATAAGCAGACGAACCCTGGGCTCGAACCTTGGTCTCTAGCTCTTTCCAGGAGACGGACTTTTCCGCGTTCAGAGCAAGAAGCATGACAGGGTCCGGGACATCTCCGCCACTCTCGCCAGCAGGACGAGACTGTCCAACAGGCAAGACGAGCAGTCGGCCCAACTAGCGAATGTTATTGTTCTCACAATAGCAAGGAAGTGCGAAATTGACATACCTCGCTTTCAATCATTCCGATGCCCTGGTCTTTTGTCTCCTGCCAGGCCTCGCTGCTCAATCCGACGACGACGCGGACATGATCCTTGGGCTTGTGAGGATCACCTGCAAACGAAACGAGGTGGCCTTGCGGTGTAAAGAGTGCCACAGTATGAATACTCGGGAACGAGAGTACCTGCGAAAGCAGATTGCGCAAGTTTGTCAGATTGAGCATACTGGAGTTCGTGAGACGCGAAGAACGCAAACCGCGACGCGTCTAATGACGCGTTAACGGACCCCGGCCACCTCGCCGAGCTGGGCAGCTATGCGCGCTACACAGCTGTGGCTAGTCGGCAACATATGGGCTAGTAGCTACCTCGGCTATAGTTACCGATATTACAGTTTTTACGGATAATCGGGAAATAGTACGCGAATAGTAGCACAGACAGAAGCAGTACATGATTGCGCAGATCTGTCAGCAGTGCGAACGAGAGAGGTGGTGGCTCGTAAAGTGGAAGAACCCGGCGAGACAAGTACAATACTGACGAGGTAGGACTGTAATAAGGTAGAGTTCCAGGCATTTACTCGGCTACCTGATCTGCATGCTGTTTCATTGACAAGAGTTCACTGACGGGGTTTCTGGGTTTGCTACGGGCATTGATCAGTGGCGGTTGTGGCAAATGACCAAAATGTGGCTTACCAGATAGGCCATAAGCTGCTGATACTGACCACCATTCGACATGGCCGAAACACCAGGAACAGGGGGCTGTGGCGGCATCATCTGTTGCGGCATATTGTAAGGCGGCATCTGTGGCATCGAAGGCGGCGGGGGTCCCGGCGGCGGAGACTGCTGCTGCTGAGACTGGCTATTTTGTTGCAGAAGGGCAAGCAGGTTAGGCGGCAGGTTTGCCAGCGCTGAAGCAGGGGGCTGGCCGGGCTGTGGGGTCGAAGATGACTGCATAGGCGGATAGGGGTTTGCACCTGGTGCAGAAGGCATCCCATTCGGCGGCGGGAAAGGTGGGTGTTGTGAGTGCATTGGCGGCATCGGCGGCGACTGGTAGAAGCCAGCGGCTGGTCCTGTCGGAGGAATCTGCGGTGGCATTGTCGGTGGAGGTACAGATCCAGGCGCAGGCTGAGCGTTCGGCGGCTGCGCGGCACCCCCTTGTGGCTGCTTGAGAGCCGCGAGCAACTATAGAGTGATACGATCAGCATCACGATGCCGAAGTGGTTGCACAAGCCGATAGACGAACCTGTTGCACCTTTTTGGCTTGCTCCAGACGTTCGTCCACCGGCTACAAGCAATATGAGCACGAGGTACGTCGGCTGATATTAAGTTCTTACCGGAGCTGCGGCAGGTGGTGCAGGGTACGGCGCAGGAGGAGGAGCACCGGGACCGCCGCCATAACTGGGGGGGCCGGACGGACCAGGACCATCATATCCACCCGCATGCCTACCATCGAACCTGTTGTCAAAGCCCCCGCCACGACCACCACCCTTGCCATAATCGTCGTCGTATGAACGACCACGGTCACGATCTCTTCCCCAATCACCACGACGGTCCCAATCGTCGCCACCGTAGCCGCGCCCACGCCCTCGTCCTCCACGACCGCCGCGACGACCTCGGTGATCGTCCCAATCACGGCCTCGATCGTAGCCATGATCGTTGCGCCTATAAAGACCAGTGAGTTAAACGAGCTTCGGAGAGAGCAAACTTGAATGTTACCTTGGTGAGGCACCTCGAGGGTCATCTTGGTCAGATGCAAAGACGATGTCCATTACACCGTCCTGGAGACCCTGATGGCGCAAACGATCGTGCGCCTCCTCGCAAGCCTGCGGACGAATGATATGAACTGCTGTGCCACGCAAACACACAGATCGTAGAAACGCACTCGTGTATCATAGAACTCGACAAACATCTGACTGCAAGGAGGCCAAACGTTAGTTAATGGTCCAATACGCGAACACGCCACGTACTCGTTGCGTTCGCCCACAGGTCTTACAGACTTGACGTCCCCGAATTGTTGGAATTTTCTGCGAACTTCTTCATCGATGATGGGTTGACCCGATGCAGAGTTTCTAAGAGTCACAATAAGTGTGCCTTGCAACTGCTGAAACGGATGACAACGCGAGATTAGCGAACAGGTCTTCCGTACGTAATCGTGTATCTGAATTGAGTTAGGACGCTTACTTGGTTCTTGTCCGCACCCTTCGAACCGTGGTCGTCGCGGGGTAAAGAGTAATGCACATCAATCTGAGGGCTTCTCAATGCGAGTTCTACCGTACCTCGCGTGAACACTTACTGGACGTCCACTAATCTCAGATCCCTGGAGGCGTTCTCTAGCACGTTCCGCGGCACGTAAATCATACTAGAGATATGCATAACTCAAAAAAAACTGATCCTCTGACATTGGATTGCAACTCACGTAGGTCACGAATACCATTCCCCGGTTGGCGATCAAGTCGAAGAAGGTACGAATCTCACCGTGTTCTTCAAACAGCCGACGAACATCGTCGCTATTGGTCTCATACTGTGAACACGGACGATAAATGACATTAGCTTATCCGCTTCTCGAACAGAAGTAGCCAAAAAATTTCATAGCCGCAAGCGTATTGCGCCTCGGCCAATTCAATCGTCTTAAGCGGAGAACTTGCCTTAATGTTACGTATAAAGAGGGTGCGACAGGGACGCTCTCGCTGAATACGCTCCTCAATGATAGAATCGTGCACTTTGTCATCCCTTTCACGACGCTGGAAACGCTTCTGAGGCCGGTTACCATAATTTCCTTGCCCATAATTAGAATTGTCTGACGGAGGAAATCGATCTATGTGAGAACGGGTAATGGTGCGAAGAGAAGATTGATCGGAATGCAAGGAAGACTTAACACTGAAAACGCTGAGACACTGATAGAGCACTCCAGAGTTTAATGCAACGTGTAGCTCAAGCGTTACGCGGTAAGACTTCCGGAGGCAACGGCATAATGATCGCAATGCTGGAAGAGAACTCGCAAGTAGCGGGTGGCGGGTACATCTGCACAACTGAACATCGCAACAACCGATGGCGACCAGTGGCTCAGAAGTTGACGGAGATGAACGAAGTCTCAACGCAGCAGATAGCGCAGGTTGCCTCCACGCTGCGATCCTATGACCAGGCTCAATGTAACTTTCCAAGCGCACCTTCAAAATCGCCATAGCCCTGGTTGTAGCGGGCGGCATCTGGAGCAGAATTAAATTGGCCAGGCAGATTCGCGGTGTAGTTGCCGTTCTGATAGAAGGGGTCTTGCGTCGGCGCGGCATCGTAGCCATTGTAACCTCCCATTTCACCTTGCGGGGGGCCTTGATCATACGAGGTAACATTTCCTTCAAAGCCTCCGTAGGGGCCACTACCGCCACCACGACCACGACTAAATCCCCCTCGGCCGCGGGGAGGGCCACCCCTGTCTGGAAAACGATGTGCTCTGTCGGGCCCAAAGCCGTTGGGCGGGCCACCTCTTCGCGATTGAACGTTTTCGAAGGAACCTCCGTACGGGTGATGACGATTCATTGTCTTAGCGATAATCGAGCTTGCTATCTCAGACGGAGTGGAGATTACGAGTGACTCAGTGATTTGCTGGACAGCCAGAACAGCTCAGGTGGCGGACAGGCTCAGTACGCTTGCGTGGCAAGCAGATAAATCACAGTCTCACTCCTGACGCGAAGCAGGGCACAGAGAGTAAAGCCTGCAGATGTGGCCAGAAGTCGATGGTGGTGGGAGGTATAGAGGTGTTATCAAAATTTGGCGGCCTCTTGTGGCAAAGCAGCGTGCGAAAGTAGCCTATTCGGGCACCGTGCCTCCACCATTGACGCTGCGCCGGTGCGCCCATATCACTGACCTCCCTGACCTCCCCGAGACCATCTACTCGCACAGTTCCAACAATGTCGAAACAGCTGCAGTTCAAGCTTGTCCTTCTTGGTGAGTACTTGTACTAATTGCTCGTTCAATCCGCTTAGGTCCTCGACGCCACCAGGTGAATCTGCTGTCGGGAAGTCCAGGTACTATTGCGTCAGACTTTCCATCCCCTCGAGCATCGCGAGCTGAAGAAACTGCAACAGTCTTGTACTGCGTTTCGTGAAGGATCAGTTTGATGACTACCGGGAGAGTACTATCGGGGGTACGTACGTTCGCGGCCATCTCCAAGTCGGACGCTTACCGCATGTCTCCCGCTACGTAGCCGCGTTCCTAACGCAGACCGTGACACTCGACGACCAGACCACTGTCAAGTTCGAGATATGGTGCGTATCTATTCTCTATGATGCTGCTGCTACTGCACATTGCAAGATAGGGATACTGCGGGTCAGGAGCGATATAAGGTATGAGATTGTTATATTTGTCATTAGTACGGTTTTGACGCGTGTTTGCAGTCACTCGTATGTCTTCCCGTTCCGGACTGATATTCAACATGGGACTTATAGTATTCAAGGCGCCGATGTACTACCGCAATGCCAACTGCGCGGTAGTGGTCTATGACATCACACAGGCAGCATCACTCGAGAAGGCTCGCTCATGGATTCGTGAGCTGCAACGTCAAGCAGACCCATCAATTGTCATTGCATTGTGTGGCAACAAGGCAGATCTTGCTGCGCGCCGTCAGGTCTCCGAAGAGGAGGCGAAGAAGTATGCTGAGGAGGAAGGCCTGATGTGGGCAGAAACAAGTGCCAAGAGTGGAGAAGGTGTACATGAGATCTTCACTGCAATCGGTATGGCAGGTAGTTTTTGGTTGAAAGGGCCGTCTTGACTGGTCTGTTGCGCAGCCAAGAAACTTCCAACGACTGCCGCGCCATCGGCAAGAGGCGGTGCCAGAACCGGTGCAGCGGCGAGAACAGGTGTCGATCTCAACAAGCAGGCAGCCAACGCGCCCGGTCAGAATGAGCCTTGCAACTGCTGAATACTCTTCGACACCCGCCCGGTCATCTCCGATTCACCATCATTCTCGACACTGCCTGCAACTTGGATGGAGGATTTACCTATACCTCCACGGTATCCCACTGCCTTTGCCAGCATCCCATGCTAGAGGCCCCGACTACTCACATTGTCTCACTTCCCCCGTCTCTGTATTATACTCCGCACGTTCGCTCTGGTAATATATGGACTACACTGTTGTTCCTGCATTTCATTCTGAGGAAAGATGACAATAGAGTGACAAGAAACACCTAAAACCAAGACGCAGAAAAATGCCCACGCACAGACGTGAACATCTGGATACAGATACAATGAGTGGGAAGCCAAAGACACAAATACCAAGAACTTCAGCAAGATAGCCATCCCACTACGGGGATAATCTCGGCGGACTCCGCCGCAGAGCAGGCAAAAGTGCCACAAAATATAGCATAAGTTACGCCTACTTCGCCTGCAAGATCACCAGGTATTCAACTTCTGCCTGATATTCGTAACATTCGCATCAAGCGAATCTTGCCGCCTCTTGGGAGGCGCGGCCTCCGTACCAACAGTCAAGTTGGCTTCAATGAGATCAGCGATGAGCGGATCCTCCGCAAACGAGTACGAGTGAGTCTGGTAGCGCAGCATCGACTCGGCGGCGGCGTACATCTTCATGCGCTTGGCGAAGTTAATGAGCGTGTTACTCGCGTCCTGGCGAGACGTGTGGCCGGCGGGCGAGGCAGCGGGCAGGACGACGAAGTCCGGCAGCTGCTCGCGGATCTGTACGATCTCAGAGAGGTACAGCTCTGGCGCGGGAATACAAGGCCCATCCACGGACTGCTGCAGCAAGCGGTACGCAGATTGATTGTTGATGGGGTCGTTGAGCAGCATGAGCGCGTCTGGGTGCATTCCGCGCGGAACGTGCGCCCAAAGGAGCTGCTGGCGCACTATCGCGGAGTCGGAGAGACCTGCGGCAATCGCGCCCATGGACGAGAAGTTGTGCAGGGCTTTGCAGGCCTATCATGTGGCGTCGGTGAGCGGATAACGTTATTTGGCAGATCTGAGGTGCCTACCTCGGCCGTCTTGATCCAGAAAGCGAGCATGTCGGCCCTCTTGCTGAACACTTCCGTACTTAAGATGCTTGCTTTGACCCAACCAGCGAGCTTGTCCCTTGTGGCACAGAACGCAGCGAGGCTTGTGCAACAATGACTAGTGCTTGACTTCCAATTCAGACAATCTTGCGGACGAATTTTCCCGTACAGCCTGTGCTGGTATAGACAAAGATGTCTTGCAATGGCCATGGGATCCATTCGAGCAAAGTCTGTCTTGGACCCCTTGCGCTTCTTACGTTTTGCCGACGCCGTACAAGGAGAGACCGGATATGCCTGAGAAACTATGTCAGTGCATATAGCTGCTAGCTCTACGACAATACTCACTGAGCGCCTCAAAATCTCCATCAGACTCTGCGCGGTAGCGACGAAGGGAGAGTCCGGGATCAGAGAGGTCAGGAATTCGTTCAGCCGCCGAGCGATGTGCGGATCGTCTCTCGACATGCCATACTCCTCGGCCCACAACTTGAATATCGCGAGGATGCGCCTTTGCGTCGGCTCAAGCTTCTCTTCGCGCCACTTGTCGAGCTCCCAATTGCTTTCAAAATCCGGTTGCCCCATGTGAAAGCGGCTGAACAGGAATATGAAGACCTCGTCGGCGGTGACAAAGGTCTTGTATGTCGAGAAAAATACACGCTGGAAGTGCTGCTGATGCGCGAAGCCTGCAGAAATGGTCGGTACTAGTAGGCGAGCAGGATATAATCCATACCTGTATCGTCCGACGTCAGCTGCTCCAGCAGCGCGTGGAGGCTACCCGCCGTGATGTTACCGTCAGCATCCCTTTGGAGCTCAGTGTCGTCGCCTTGTTCTGAGCTACTTGAACGCAACGGAGAGGTATGTTGCTGCACGGCGCCCTGCGTAGGAGACCGAACAAACGCATACCCACGCGCTGAAACAGGAGATAACGCATCCAGCGACTCAGCAATGGCCGGGCTCCTCAGCAGGCTATCTAGCTCCTCGATATTCGTGGTCTCAAACAATGTGGTCAGTCGGCTGAGCGACGACCTGTCGTCGATGAGCACGGGGCGCCTGCGCAAGTGACGGCTGATCGCGGGGCTCGCAGGGTCAGAATAGCTTCTGGAGTGCTCTAGTGCATGAACCTCAGAGGTTGATGTAATAGGCGATGAGTGGCGCTGGGTCTGTAACTTGCTCTGGGTCAGGATAGACCTGTCCTTTGGAGGCGGAGAAGGCGGCTCTTCAGAGTCACTGCCAGCGCCTTGGGTATCGAACTCCGGATCGTGAGGGTGCCCGTCTACCCCTTCGGGAGGAGGGACGAGGGGACTGAATATAGAGGCATCTTTCGCGTCTGACCCCGCAAAAAGCCTAATGACGGGAGCCTGTCCACGATGTCAATCTATCTCTGAAGCGCGAGCTCGCAGATGTGAACAAACCTGCTCCTCATCTAGTAACGGCAGCCAGTTGTAGCCGGTAGCTCCGCCCTCCGGAGTAGTGACGATGGTTCGCGTAGACGCTTCTCGAGGTGCTTCGCGAATGCGCGCTCCGTCGTCCGAGTGTCGTAGCCTATGTGCCGTTACCTCGGAAATGGGCTCTACGAAGGTCTGCGGTATCCATCCCACGCGGTTATCACTCGGGCGCATAGCTGCCCACCAACCCTGAATATTGCCTTCATCAAAATGGGTCCATCGCCGATCTGGCCGCGACTCACTGTGTCCTCTCGTTTGATAATGTCCAATAGTTCGTTCTTCCTGAATGACAGCTGGTCTGAGTCTGCCGCATCATAGTCATACAGGCATAGAACACGGAAGGTCTCCGCACTGAACGGGGAATCTGAAAGAGTGGTAGCGTCGCTCACATGCGAGGACGGAGAAGTGGTAGATACGGGAGAGTGCTGAGACTGTCTGTAGCTAGTGAGAGAAGGGTCTATCCAGAGTCGGGGGAGTGGACCACCACGCCTGAGAGAGGGTGGGCGGGATATGGCAGCCATTTTACCGCGATCGCGCCCAAGTGCCCTCAGCAGAAGCCAGCCTTCACGGTCACAGACACGACTCAGTTGCAAGCAGCTACGCAGAGGTGGGTCATACTAGTGCATGATGATGTCCTGGTCGGGGTCTGCGAATCGATAAGGGGCTACTTGACAGGGATTTGTGGCTTAAGCTCGAACGCTCTGGGACGCAGACTGGCCCGTGGGCCGATAGGACATTGCAACCATCACTCCGGGCATGATAGTAAGAGCATCGCGAGCCAATTTCATTTGACCACAATTACAGAGATTGATCGGGCACGTGCGTACTTGGCATCCACATGTCGTTTACAATGTCTCAGGCACGTCTGAGTGTACGAGGCAACGAACAATAGGTCCCCACTGACCATTCCACATCTCGCAGCCGCTCGACGAGCTGCCAGTCGCGATATTTTCCGGGATATGTCGAGTGGCACGGATCCGGGCTGGGTGGCATCACACATCCAGGATACGCTGGAGACAGGGTTCTCATGGCTCCAATCCCCTGTGATCGCAGTACACCGCCTCTTGACATGCCATTTGACATATTTCACGGGGCGGAACAACTGAGATATCCTCGACTGACACGTAGCCCTAGGAGACTTCACGTTCACCTATAAAGCAGAGGTTCTTTTAACCATAATCTCCATCTTAGTTGATGAACTGTGATCCGCAACGTAACTGCATTGCCACTTGTATACAACTAGTATGCTTCGATGTTGACGAACAGTGGTACTCACATGCAGCCCCACATTTCTGGGTGTAAATGCCACACCTGTGCGGTGATATGGCCCTTTTCAGAAGAACCACCGGGTCTACCACTCGGAGTAAGGCGACGGACTCGACCGCCCGCAAATACTTAGTATGATGCCGAGATCCGATGAGACCGCGTGATGGTTTGATGATCTGAGCTATTTACAATATATCCTTTGGAGGATACGTCGCATCCTCACAAGGCCACAGTCGACCGGATTGTCGTGAGCATCATAACCACGACGGCAACAGGTGCTATTGGAGGCATGGCTTCGCAACATAGAGGTCTTGTATTCTGAAACGTTGACCGGAACTACAAGAGGCTGTGCCACACAGGTACAACCAACTGCTGTAATATGGCGATCGAAGTTCGCAACGCTTTCAGTCATGAGCAACGGCCTACATTCAGCCTTATAACCGATACCGGAGTATACATATCAAGACAGTGTACGCAGTTCAGAAGACGGACATTTACGCAGCCACCATTTGATGCAGCATCGCTTCTACCTTCGATGAACGAGGTTCCATGTTGAACCTGAATTCCTTCGGAAAACTAAGCCAAGCAATCATGAGAATCGTACAAATGCGTCATACTATACGGCTGCATACTCACGCGATCGTCCCCGTGGAATACTCAATCTCTGGTAAGATTGCATTCCCGTTTTCATCCCTCGCGGGCGTGATATTGCAACAAGCAAGAATGGTGGAAATCATCGCGAAAATGGTTCCCTCTGCGAAGTGTGATCCAGGGCACACACGCCGCCCGAAACCAAAACCGAGGCCCATGACCTTCGCCATCTGCGCGTCGTCATATTGATACCGCTCAGGCTTGAACTCCATCGGCTCGGGATAATGTTCGGGATCGTGTGTCATGTGCCTGTAGTGATGCGTGAAGCTTCAATTCAAGGAGCCAAAGCTGACGTCAAGGATCATACCACACGTTGGGCACTACTATGGAGCCCTTTGGCAGATAGTAACCATTGTAGACGTCCTCCTCGGACATAGAATGAACAACGGCTGCGAACAGTGATGAGTATACACGACAATGAGCAGGTGCCAGAGCAAATGTACCGAGCGGGGCAGCTGGGTTCCATCTGAAGACTTCTGCAATGACGCTTCGCACATATGGTAAAGAAGGTTTGTCTCGTATTGTGGGTAGATGATTGGGCCCGATTACGGAGTCAATCTCGGCCTGGGCAAGCTTCTGTACTTCCGGATAGTGTATCATGGCCAGGATAAACGTTTGCATTGTGGATATATTCTGTGATTCGTCTGTGAGCTGTTTCCAAATCATTCCGCGACTACGCGCTTTCACATACTGTATCTGTACCACCTCCCATGATCATGGTGGCAGAGAAGACTAAATCCGATTCGTCTTGTTTGCTAAGCGCACCGTTGCTTTCAGTCAGTATTCTGGAGCACAGATTGGGGGTAATCGCAGAGTCTTGGAACTTGATAACGGAGTAAGGTCGTGGACTGGAAAAGACCTGAAGGGAGTCGTACTGTGCTTTGCTTGCACCAATCATAGATACCCCATGCGGCATCCAAGCCGTCCTTGCGCATCCTCTCAGCAACTTTTAAGAACCCCGTACCAGGCAGCCACTGCGGCAAGTACTGGACTGATCGACTTGTGAAGACGATTCAACTACAAATACAGGCCGAACTCACGTTGCGGCAAAAAGTCGACAGCCCAGGTGCCTGGAACTGAGACCTCGGCGAAATCGTCGACACCTTTGAGTATTTTAGCGATCAGTGGATCGCTCATATGCTTGAATTCATATCCATAGGTTACCCGCGCAATTATCGCAGTGACGTGCCTGAGCGGGGTGAGTCGTACTCTGTCACCAAAAAATGGCACTCACAGTTTAATATGATTGATGTAGTGCGTTGGATCATCGATCAAGTCCAGAGCGAGTTTGCATGCGGCTAACTCTTGGATGCTATAGTAGCTCGGAATATTCACTTGGCTGAATCCCTGTGTCACGATTTTACGTCTGCGGCGCCATTCGTCATCATATCCCCGTAGTATGAAAGATTGAATATATCCAGCTCTTCAAGGTTATTCAGGAAAAGCACTCATTCCGGCACATAAGTCTCTCACAGTTCACCTGCCATGACCTGTGTCAATGTATGACAATTAGTGACTACACTGTTCCGACCAAGAACTACAACTTGCAAGTCGAGGCCTATCAGAGTATTTTGAAGATCGCTTGTCAAGCAGGTCATTTGCAATCTCCGATGAGTTTATAACAATCATCGATTGTCCCAAGACATTCAGATGTATGAGATCGCCTATCATACGGGTTAGCATGGGGGTGGCTGCTCGACATAGTCTGCAGGATCTCACCATAGGCCTTTGCCCATTTCGAATACGTTAGCCATGGTCGGACCTGAGGGATTTGAAGAGTGTTGCCAATAATTGGGAGTGGGGCCGGTCCCGGAGGCAAGCGCTGTCGAGTACGGGAAGCTGACCATTGTCGAATGGCAAGGAAGCCACAGAAAGCTATGACGGTGGATGTTAATGGTTCTTTCCACAGGAAGTCTCGGAATGCATGAATAAAGGTGCCGGTGCCCCCCATGATCGCAGAAGGTCAAGTATCCCAAGGAGTTGATATCAGCGTGCCAGTATCAGGAACCCCAACTCAGCGTGTTGCTAAAAAGCAGTAAATCATCAGATGCAGGTTTCAGCTACTCTACGAGCTTTTAACGAGACACTACCTTCCTTATGTAGGGACCGGAGAATGATGATGCGCACTTATTTCAGTAGCGTAGTTGTAGCAGCAGTGTCCAATAGCATATATTAGCTTCAAAGCCACCGTAGACTAGCATCCTGAATGCCGGCATGGAATTAGTAGGCTCCTTGAGCTTGAGCTCTACAGGGACGACCGTTGCGTGGGAACTGCCATGTGCTTTTCCACGTGCGCCACGTGCTGTCCGTCGTCCCACTAGCTTAACTAGGTTAATTACCCGTGGCTCCGCCACGGTCACACTGCGTTTTCTACTTTAATATATTATTCCAATCCATGTGTGCCTACTTCAGGGTTTTTTTGAAGTTACCTGTGGATATTACCTGTGGCTTCGCCACAATTTTGTACTTTAGGAGTTGTTTATCTCTGCCCGCTCAGCCACTCCTCCACCTCGCTGACGCTCGGCCTCGTCGTCGCTTCGCTTGTAACACCTTTGCAACCGGCATGCGCGCCTTGCAGGCGCTGGGCGTGGGAATCCACTGGCCAACTTCCCGGGTCGGTGGCGCGAGCGCTATGGGACGACGGACAGCACGTGGCACACGTGGAAAAGCACATGGCAGTTCCCACGCAATCCACGGCCCTTTAGTACTTAGACTAGCTTAATTACCTGTGGCTTCGCCACAATTTTGTACTTTAGGAGTTGTTGTTTATCTCTGCCCGCTCAGCCACTCCTCCACCTCGCTGACGCTCGGCCTCGTCGTCGCTTCACTTGTAACACCTTTGCAACCGGCGCTGGGCGTGGGAATCCACTGGCCAACTTCCCGGGTCGGTGGCGCGAGCGCTATGGGACGACGGACAGCACGTGGCACACGTGGAAAAGCACATGGCAGTTCCCACGCAATCCACGGCCCTTTAGTACTTAGACTAGGTTAATTACCCGTGGCTCCGCCACGGTCACACTGCGTTTTCTACTTTAATATATTATTCCAATCCATGTGTGCCTACTTCAGGGTTTTTTTGAAGTTACCTGTGGATCCCCCATGAATCTCCTGTGCATTACCCATGGGTTTCCCAACTTCCCTCTTTTGTCTCTTGTCTCTGCCTGCTCAGCCACTTCTGACACCTCGCTGATCCTTGGTCTCATCGTCGCTTCCCTTGTAATACTGTGTAATGTGGTGTCAAAATGTTCTTCAATCTTTTGGCAGGCATCTACAGCACAGGCAATTTATGTTACAAAAATCCCCGTGGCATGAGGCATAAATCCCCATGGCACAGGGCACAAATCCCTGTGGTGTGAGGCACAAATCCCCATGGTGTAGGGTATTTACATTACAAAAATCCCCGTGGTGTAGGCACAAATCCCCATGGCATGGGGCACAAATCCCTGTGGCACGGGGTACAAATCCCCGTGGTGTGGGGTATTTACATTACAAAATTCCCATGCCACAGGACACAAATCCCTGTGGCATGGGCCACAAACCCCCATGGAATGGGCCACGAATCCCCGTGGTGTGGGGCACGAATCCCCGTGGCATGGGGCACGAATCCCCGTGGTGCGGGGCACGAATCCCCGTGGTGCGGGGCAGGAACAGCGCGCAAAACGCGAGCTAGCAGCGCGCGCGCCTTGCAGGCGCCGGGCGTGGGAATCCACCGGCCAACTCCGCGGATGGCAGGCGCCCTATCTAATGGGAGCAGGATTTGACGACGCGCATGGACGCCACGCGGCAAACGTGGCGTCCATGTGCGCAAAACGCGAGCGACACGCTAGCGACACGTGAGCGCCTACGGCGCGAGCTCCCATTACTTATAGACTAGCTTAATTACCTGTGGCTTCGCCACAAATGTTATGTCTTAGGAATATATTTTAGTCTCTGCCTGCTCAGCCACTCCTCCACCTCGCTGATGCTCGGTATCGTTGTCGCTTTGCTTGTAGAATCTGTAACTGGCACGCATGCCTTGCAGGCTCTGGGTGTGGGAATTCACCCCTGTGGCATTGGGGTGCAAATACCTGTGGCACAGGGTACAGACCCCTGTGGTGTGGAGTATTTATATTACAAAATCCCCATGCCACAGGACACAAATCCCTGTGGCATGGGGCACAAATCCCCGTGGCATGGGGCACAAACCCCCATGGCATGGGCCAAAAATCCCCGTGGTGTAGGGCACGAATCCCCATGGCACGGGGTACAAATCCCCGTGGTGTGGAGTATTTACATTACAAAATCCCCATGCCACAGGACACAAATCCCTGTGGCATGGGGCACGAATCCCCGTGGTGTGGGGCACAAACCCCCATGGCATGGGCCAAAAATCCCTGTGGTGTAGGGCACGAATCCCCGTGGCACGGGGTACAAATCCCCGTGGTGTGGGGTATTTACATTACAAAATCCCCATGCCACAGGACACAAATCCCTGTGGCATGGGCCACAAACCCCCATGGAATGTGCCACGAATCCCCGTGGTGTGGGGCACGAATCCCCGTGGCATGGGGCACGAATCCCTGTGGCATGGGGCACGAATCCCTGTGGTGCGGGGCAGGAACAGCGCGCGCACCTTGCAGGCGCCGGGCGTGGGAATCCACCGGCCAACTCCGCGAACGGCAGGCGCCCTATCTAATGGGAGGAGGATCAACGACGCGCATGGACGCCACGCGGCAAACGTGCTCGCCATGTGCGCAAAACGCGAGCGACATGCGAGCGACACGCTAGCTGCACGCTAGCGACACGTGAGCGCCTACGGCGCGAGCTCCCATTATATTATGGATTACCTGTGGCTTCGCCACAATTTTGTACTTTAGGAGTGGTTGCTTATCTCTGCCCGCTCAGCCACTCCTCCACCTCGCTGACGCTCGGCCTCGTCGTCGCTTCGCTTGTAACACCTTTGCAACCGGCACGCGCGCCTTGCAGGCGCCGGCGCGCACTCGACGGGCGCCCTACAGGCGCCGCCACGCGGCAAACGTGCTCGCCATGTGCGATTCTCGTGCGCGACACGCTAGCGACACGCGACGGCTCCCACGCGAGCTCCCATTACTCTTAGACTAGGTTAATTACCCGTGGCTTCGCCACGGTCACACCGCTTTTTCCACTTCAATATATTATTCCAATCCATGTGTGCCTATTTCAGATAATCAGGGGTTTTTTTAAGTTACCTGTGGATCCCCTATGAATTTCATGTGCATTACCCATGGCTTCCCTAACTTCCCTCTTTTGTCTCTTGTCTCTGCCTGCTCAGCCACTTCTGACACCTCGCTGATCCTCGGTCTCATCATCGCTTTGCTTGTAATACTGTGTAATGTGGTGTCAAAATGTTCTTCATTTTTTTTGCAATCTTTTGGCAGGCATCTACAGCACAGGCCATTTATGTTACAAAGACCCCCGTGGCATGAGGCATAAATCCCTGTGGCACAAAGCACAAATCCCCGTGGCACGGGGCACAAATCTCCATGATACAGAGCACAAATCCCTGTGGCATGGGGCACAAATCCCTGTGGTGTGGGGTATTTACATTACAAAATCCCTGTGGTGTGGGGTATTTACATTACAAAATCCCCATGGCACAGGACACAAATCCCCGTGGCACAGGGCACAAATCCCCATGGCATGGGGCACAAATCCCCGTGGCACGGGGCACAAATCTCCATGATACAGAGCACAAATCCCTGTGGCATGGGCCACAAATCCCCATGGTGTAGGGTATTTACATTACAAAAATCCCCGTGGCACGGGGCACAAATCCCCATGGCACATGGCACAGATCCCTGTGGAATGGGGCACGAATCCCCATGGTGTGGGGCACGAATCCCCGTGGTGTGGGGCACGAATCCCCGTGGCATGGGGCACGAATCCCCGTGGCATGGGGCACGAATCCCCGTGGTGCCGAGCAGAAACAGCGCGCGCGCCTTTCAGGCGCCGGGCGTGGGAATCCACCGGCCAACTCCGCGGATGGCAGGCGCCCTATCTAATGGGAGCAGGATTTGACGACGCGCATGGACGCCACGCGGCAAACGTGGCGTCCATGTGCGCAAAACGTGCGCTGAACGTGCGCAAAACGCGAGCGACACGCGAGCGACACGCTAGCTGCACGCTAGCTGCACGCTAGCTGCACGCTAGCCGCACGCGAGCGCCTCCGGCGCGAGCCCCCATTACTTATAGACTAGCTTAATTACCTGTGGCTTCGCCACAATTTTGTATTTCTAGGAGTTATTATATATCTCTGCCCGCTCAGCCACTCCTCCACCTCGCTGACGCTCGGCCTCGTCGTCGCTTCGCTTGTAATACCTTTGCAACCGGCACGCGCGCCTTGCAGGCGCCGGCGCGCACTCGATGGGCGCCCTACAGGCGCCGCCACGCGGCAAACGTGCTCGCCATGTGCGATTCTCGTGCGCGACACGCTAGCGACACGCGACGGCTCCCACGCGAGCTCCCATTACTCTTAGACTAGCTTAATTACCTGTGGCTTCGCCACAAATGTTATGTCTTAGGAATATATTTTAGTCTCTGCCTGCTCAGCCACTCCTCCACCTCGCTGATGCTCGGTATCGTTGTCGCTTTGCTTGTAGAATCTGTAACTGGCACGCATGCCTTGCAGGCTCTGGGTGTGGGAATTCACCCCTGTGGCATTGGGGTGCAAATACCTGTGGCACAGGGTACAGACCCCTGTGGTGTGGAGTATTTATATTACAAAATCCCCATGCCACAGGACGCAAATCCCTGTGGCATGGGGCACGAATCCCCGTGGCATGGGGCACAAACCCCCATGGCATGGGCCAAAAATCCCCGTGGTGTAGGGCATGAATCCCCGTGGCACGGGGTACAAATCCCCGTGGTGTGGGGTATTTACATTACAAAATCCCCATGCCACAGGACACAAATCCCTGTGGCATGGGCCACAAACCCCCATGGAATCGGCCACGAATCCCCGTGGTGTGGGGCACGAATCCCCGTGGCATGGGGCACGAATCCCTGTGGCATGGGGCACGAATCCCCATGGCATGGGGCACGAATCCCTGTGGTGCGGGGCAGGAACAGCGCGCGCACCTTGCAGGCGCCGGGCGTGGGAATCCATCGGCCAACTCCGCGGACGGCAGGCGCCCTATCTAATGGGAGGAGGATCAACGACGCGCATGGACGCCACGCGGCAAACGTGGCGTCCATGTGCGCAAAACGCGAGCGACACGCGAGCGACACGCTAGCGGCACGCGAGCGCCTACGGCGCGAGCTCCCCTTACTTTATGGACTAGCTTAATTACCTGTGGCTTCGCCACAATTTTGTATTTCTAGGAGTTATTATATATCTCTGCCCGCTCAGCCACTCCTCCACCTCGCTGACGCTCGGCCTCGTCGTCGCTTCGCTTGTAATACCTTTGCAACCGGCACGCGCGCCTTGCAGGCGCCGGCGCGCACTCGATGGGCGCCCTACAGGCGCCGCCACGCGGCAAACGTGCTCGCCATGTGCGATTCTCGTGCGCGACACGCTAGCGACACGCGACGGCTCCCACGCGAGCTCCCATTACTTAGTTCCGACGGTTTACCGCCCGAAGGGGACTAGCGCCGGCGCTCGCGCGTGCCGCGTCGTGCCGGGCGTGCCCCACGTGCGCGCCAGATCGATCGGGCGCCACTCGGGTCCCCTGTCGACCCCGCCTCGCTCGGCCTGCACTCGCGGTCCTCGATGCGCCGCCGCTCGCGCTTCTTGCCGCCGCCTGGGCCACGCCGCATGGGCACGCGACTACGGTGAGTTTTATTGCTCTTGAATTTTTCTCAGAACGTGCAAGGGACGCATGCTGAGGATGTAACATTGCACGGGACGCGTACGTCGCGCAACGGGTTGCACGCGTTGCGAACCATGCGGACGGACGTGACGACGATGCTGCAGGGTGTCCAGCGGTGCCGCACGACATGCACCTCGGGCAGGGCCCCATGCAGAGCGCGCTCGGCCTGCCGGCCGTAGCAGCACTCCCGTGCGGCATTGACGCAGCAGGCGGCATAGATGTTATGCCTCGCAGCGATCTGCGGGCCTCTGTCAGGTGCACGCACCCAGGCTCGGGATGCAGCCTCCGATGCAGCAGAACAGCTTCGGCTCGCCCGTGGCGCTGGGGCACCGGCCGCATCGAGCGTCCCCTCAGAGCAGCGGGACGCACTCCCAGAGCCATACGTTCACGGGTCACCCGTCCAATATGCATCCGAAACGACGTGCTAGCTCCCCCTGAGTGCGGCGTGCCCACAACAGCGCGTGGACAGTGCGTTACCGATGAACTTCCAGAACCAACGCTTCCCGCCCAGTGGCGGCATTGGCGGCGAGGAGATGAACGGCAGCACGCACGAACTTCTGCTACGGACACCGACCCGGCTCGCTAATGACAACGCCCGCACAGCTTTCCGCATCGCAAGGCCCGCTGGACGGAAAACCCGCTCGGCCAGCGCTCGCAGACATTCACGCAGACATTCACGCCGTACTGTCAACGTCACCCATCGCCCCGCCTGGACCAGCTCATGCACTGCCCGCAGTCGCGGCAGGGTGCTCCCCGCCATCCTTCCAACAGGCGGCAGCAGCAGCCTCGGCCACCGACGTCGCGCACGCCGCAACCGCCGAAGGCACCTCAACAGCAGCCGCCGCAACCGCAACGGCCACAGCTCCCCATGATCTCCGGGATGCTTGGTCCGCAGACCTTAGAGCGAAGCGGTGGACTCGTCTGCGGGCTTATCGGTGGGCGGTGCGGGCGATCAGCGGTTTGTGCATACAGAACCCTCAGCAGGCCAGCAGCACCTTTGTCGCGATTGGGGAACCCGCAGGACAACGCAGCGCGGTGTGTCACAAGGGCAGTACGCGGATTCAGGGTGGATAGGAACGTGTAGTATGTCTCGTTTGTGTTTTCTGTTGCTGTCGCTCGCATCCATCGGTCGTTAACTTATGCGCACTGTATGATATCCATGTATCCGTATTTTAGAGCCGTACTTTAGAGCATCATCTATTTAGAAGCATCCTTCCCCTGCAGGACAGTGACCACGTCGAGGTTGATGAGCTTCTCGGACGGGGGCAGTGAACCCTCCACCCAACCCTTCCAGCTCTTGCGTACCGCGGTCCACTTCTTCTTTGCCGGCCGCTGCGGCACTGGCGGCGGTGTGGAGGAGTCAGTGCTGCGATGCCGAATGTCCAGGTCCTCATCGTCATAGGGTGTCTGTGGCCGCTTCGACGACATGGCCGCTTGCAGAGCAGCCGTGGGCTGTGCGCACGAGCATGTAATAGATAAAATCCTATATGTGAATAAGTAATCAACGCGCTGTCTTGCCTGATGCGCTATCAGTACGTACCTGAAGGTTTTCAAGTGCAATATGTGGTGATGAAGCTGTTCGACGAGAAGAACAGGGGAGCATTTAGCGCCAGTGCTACTGTTCAGAGGAGCGCTCGTCGACACCTGCAACGATTAATACAGTATGGCATAGCAGCCGAGCTAACAGCCAGCTTAAAAGTTTGGGAGTCATACCAGAGCATCGTGATGAATATACACTGAGCAGTTGAGCATCAGTAAAAGGGAACCAGAGGAGCAAAGTCTGGGACAGTACCTGATTTACGAGAAAAGACGGTGAAAAGTCGGGTTCAGGCGAGGAAAGCTAATGATTTACGGGTTGATATATATCGATTTACGGGAAGTGGCGGCGCCACCGAGCAAGCGCTCACAGCGATTACTGCCACAAATTCGGAATATTACTTACGTTCACCGTTCTACGAAGAGAACGTAGGGCTAGAATAGTACTAGACGCAGTTTATACCCATGTCATATATACATTTCTACAAGATTCTGGTTGTCCTTGAAAATGTGGCCGACACGCGGTAAATGTTGTA
Organism: Wolfiporia cocos; assembly: GCA_029448655.1. Classification (NCBI taxonomy): domain Eukaryota; kingdom Fungi; phylum Basidiomycota; class Agaricomycetes; order Polyporales; family Phaeolaceae; genus Wolfiporia; species Wolfiporia cocos. The sequence goes on from JACCLO010000002.1 coordinate 1,475,487, forward strand.
TACATGAAAAGCTCTCCATGCCACGACTGAATAAACGATGGCTTCTGAGAAATCAACATAAATCTAGCTATTCTAAGCCAGTGAAAGAAAGGCCAAAATTAGTGCCCACATACTTTTTTGAAGCTGAGAGAATGAGGACTCACCTATCAATCAAGTCTACAAGCACCGGATCACCTTGAACTCCGCTATGAGAAAATGCTTTCCATCATGGCCCTTCATCACTTTGAGAAAGAATACCACGCGAACATTGCGATTGAAGGGGATGTGCGCTGGCATTTCCGGAGTATATCGTTGTCCCCTTGTATTGTAGAGTGGGAGATTGCCTCCGATTGTCTGTGGAATGCCAGATCCCATTGAATATCGCACAGAGGGTGTTATGAAATTGCAAAAAACGCACCCGGTTAAACGTAGCAAGCCAATGCACTCGCAAAGATACAATTTCATCCAGGGTCTCAGGTGACATAAGGCAGGGCAGGATAGATCAAGCGGTTCCGGGAATAGGGAAGCAATGTATTCAATTGCACTACCGACTCTCCGCCAGTGCGCGATTGACAAATCCTGGGCCAGCTTCAATCCAGCATGATGCAACTGGAGTCCCTGATAGCAGTGTTCGCTGACAAGCCGAAGAGAGATAGCAGCTGTGTGTAGAGATTCGACCGATGATTTCCAGGACAAGGGGGGGTGTATTGGAGGGAGCTTCGATGCTTAGATGCCGAGGGATTCGTAGCTCCATAGCACAGATCCAGACTCCCTCGGCCATATGTACGAAGCACAAGGGATGCCCTCTCAAGCCAGTAGCCTCGGCTACTATAGGATAGAGTGTGAACCCGTGGACATAGTCCAGCAGCTCTTGGCGGCTGTTAGAAGGCATTATGATAGAGAGATCACACAGTCGAAGGTCATCAAACTCTATCAAACTCTATCGCTTCAGGGCAGAGGCTGGACTACACATGCCAGCCTCCATTATGTCACTCTTTCCAGCAGTCCCAGTTAAGACAGGGTGCCACAGCTCACACCGGTGCTGATTTTATTATATTCTTTTCTTTCAACATCTTACAATATAGTGGGTGCGGTGCAGAGGCCAGGCCAAAATACCAACCGACGTTGCGTGCCAGGGAGTGGAGCAGATAGCCTCGCAGTGACTGTGGCATTGAATGTGGCGCGTGTGGCAGACTCGAGACATGCCAAAATAGGCATTCTAGCGCTCGCCCGAGCGAGCGGGAGCGCGGGTGGGCGCCAATCTGGGTTTATTACGGTTTACTGCCAAGGTGATAAACCAAGTCAGAAATGCCAACTTTTAGATAGGGCTCGCGCCACCGACCCGGGGAGTTGGCCAGTGTATTCCCACGCCCGGCGCCTGCAAGGCGCGCGTTCAAATCCCTTCGGCGAAAAACGTTTTGCGCGTCCTCCCTGCGCTGTGCCACGGGGATTTTGTAGCTGTTGTAACGTAGATGGCCTGTACTGTATATACACGCGATTAATTAAGAGAATTCAGGGAGTTTTTTGAGGCACCACACAATGTTACAAGCGAAGCGACGACGACACCGAGCATCAGCGAGGTGGAGGAAGTGGCTGAGCGGGCAGAGAACGAAGGACAGGTGCAGCAGGGTGATCACACACCCTAGAGGTTGGGTGGACTCATAATGTCTCCATCCAGTGTGTTTTTCCCTTATTCTATTAGTTATCTCACTTAAGTGACAATTGATATTCGTGGCGAAGCCATGGGTAATTAAACTCGTACCTGTTTCAGTAGATGACGCTGTCAAAGTATCTCAATGCCTTAGCCAATATCAAACTCGTCGTTTCATGAGCCTTATAATCGAAATGAAGAGCGATGAGGCCACATGCTCACCGATCTAGGGCCTGACAGTGACAATATCAGAGTCAGTAGCTCCTGCGCCGCTGAACCTGATGACGTCTCCATGTGGAACGAACTCCGAGTTAGTGGTAACAAAAGCTCTGAAACAAACCTACCTTGTAACAGCGCTCATTGTCATGTTGTGAAACCTCAAGAGACTAGCGCAGTTGCTGCGCCAGAGACCAGCTCATCATCTTTACGACTGCTTGTCCGTAGACCCCGAAGCTAAGATGGGACGGTCATCGGCCATCGCTACTAGATAACCGATTTCATTGCAGCGGTTGTTACAAAAGTGTGAACGAGATTTGATGGAAGTCGATGAATCGGCTGCGTGACGCAGGTTAGGAGGCTCAGATCGCGCCACACAACTTTGTGTGGCGCAAGCGTCAGACTGAACTTTCGACAGAGTGGTGCTGAGTCAGCGCGTCTATGTATAGACCGGTGGTGTGCCTATCACTCGCCGTTCTGCCCTCCTTATGGTGCACGATCTTTCTGGCTCACTCCCAGAAGTTGTATCTGTCAGAGCAATCAAAACATCGGTTCAACGAGCGCGTTTGTCCACAGGCGTGACGATGCCCGTAGGGCAATCGCGTGAGGTACGGTACATAAAATCGAGCTATTATATACCGTTTCACCCTCCGGCTACGCGATACCCGGCTCCCGACGTGCGCGCGACGTTCAGGCACGCGCGAGCTCGGCCTCGGCAAATCCATGTTCCAACAGTATCTACTTGTAGTGATGACACAATGTGTTGCATTGTTTTTACTCTGGGGCTCTCAGCATTGGGCTGTGGACGTCAAATTACCATATATCTCTGGACACCATGTATGGGCGCTGGGCGTTTACGATCCATACCCTTAATATGAGACAGCTAGAACGGCGCTGCTCAGCCTGCCAGACCCAATATGATGTGGCTTGCCATACAAGCACAAGTCATGGTCATGATTTGCGAAAAGAGGTCAAGGTCAGTACAATAAGTGAGCTTTGGTTCTAGTGTACTGTTGGCTGCAAGGTGCGTAAGGAAAAAGACGTCCACCTGAGAGACGGATTCGCTTATCAACAACGCGCACTTGCTGGTGACGAAATGTAAGCGCTCCGGACCGTGAATTTATACCGTTTCTGGCCAATCTTGATGCCTGCCGCTTAGGCACTCCACTCGAGACTCGTGGTGAGCAAGAGCCTGTTTCACAGCCAGGGTGTAGAATGCAAGTAAAGTCAGAAGCTAATATATTGTGATTTGAATAGCCGCTGCACAATGACCGGAATTAGTGAAATCTCATACACCACAATCCCCACCATAAACAAATTGAAGACTTAGGGCATCAAACTAGTCCTATGGCTCAGTATCCCCTCAAAAGATCCCACATTGAACCCATGTAGCCGAAGTGATTCTGAACAGAGTTTCAGTCATGATGATAAACTTCGTGACCCGTAACATCATACCATGTATCATATAGCGTCCTTCGGGGTCGTGATGAACTCTGGCACTCGCATGACAGTATTTACAGGTACACAATACCGCCTCAATGCGGTGATATAGCCCGTCCGGGAGAATCATCTTGTCTGACAGAGTACAGTGTGGACTCAATTATCCGAGAATGCGTAATGTAGCATCGGGATCCAATTATAGTTTAATAATATGAGCGGTGTGCAACTCACTCTTCGGAGGATGCATCACGTCTTCACAAGTCACAGTTGACCATGTTGATGTGAGCATGACGGCGATGGATAGTATTATGTAAGTTGGCTCGACTATCTTAATCGTGATCTCGCCGCATAGAGATCATTATAACATTGACTAGAGCTTCTAGAGGCTATCTCACACGCGGCATACTGTTACAACCAATTAAGTGACAAAGAACGCTTTCTATAGGTAGGGATAGACTGGTTCGAGTCTCCTGTCAACTTCAGAGAGCTAGATGCAGAGAAAGGTGCATATGATCAATCATACCGCTAACGCAACTTGGAAGACGGACATTCATGCAGCCGCCATTTGACGCAGTATTTCCTGCACTCTCGGTGAACGCGGTTCGATGTTGCACTTGAATTCCTTCGGAAAGCTGTGTCAAGCAATGATGAGAGTTCTGTATAGCAAACGGGCAACACTGCGCGATTCCATACTCACACGATCATCCCCGTAGAATACTCAATCTCTGGAATAATTACATTCCCGTGCTCATCCTTGGCAGGCATGATATTACAACAAGCGAGAATGGTGGAAACCATCGCAAAGAACGTGCTCTCTGCGAAGTGTGATCCCGGGCATGCACGCCGCCCGAAGCCGAAACCGAGGCTCATGACCTTGGTCATCTGCGCGTCGTCATATTGGTAACGCTCAGGCTTGAACTCCATCGGCTCAGAATATTGTTCGGGATCGTGTGTCATGTGCCTGTGATAACTCGTGAGAATCAACAAGGAGATATATCTGATGCGGACGGTCGTACCACACGTTGGGTAAGATCATGGAGCCCTTCGGTAAATAGTAGCCGTTGTAGACATCTTCTTCAGACATAGAATGAACGGCGGCTATGAACACTGATGAGCATAGACAAAGATGATGAGGCATAAAAGCATACCGAGCGGAGCCGCTGGGTTCCATCTGAAGACCTCTGCAATGACACTTCGCACATATGGTAAAGAAGGTTTGTCTCGTATTGTGGGTAGATGATTGGGCCCAATAACGGAATCAATTTCTGCCTGGGCGCGCTTCTGAGCTTCCGGATAGAGTACCATGGCTAGAATAAATGTCAACGTGGTAGATATATTCTGTGATACATCTGTGAGTGGATTCCAAGCCAAGTCATAGCTGCACGTCTTCACATACTGTCTCCGTGCCACCTCCCATGATCATGTTCGCAGACCAGGCTAAATCTGATTCGCCTTCTTTGCTAAGTGCATTCTCGCTTTCAGTCAGTACCTTGGAGCACAGACTGGGGGTAATTGCAGTATTGTTCAACTTGGATAAAGGATAGGTCTGTGAACTATGTAATGCCTGAAGGGAGTCGTACCGTGCTTTGTTTGCACCAATTATAGATATCCCATGTGGCATCCGAGTTGATCTGGCGCATCTTCTCCGCGATTTTTAAGAACTTTGTGCCAGGCAACCATCGCGGTAAGTATTTGACTAATCGACCTATAAGAACAAGTACAGCTGCATACACAGACTAAACTCACGTTGTGGCAGGAAGTCGACAGCCCAGGTGCCTGGAACCGAGGCTTCAGAAAGGTTCTCGACACCTTTGAGTATTTTGGCAACTAGCGGGTTGGACAGATCTTTGACATCATATCCATATGTTACTCGGGCAGTTACCGAGATAGTGTGACTAAGCAGGATGAGCCGTGCTCTCTATCACTCAAAATGTGGCGCTCACAATTTAACGTGGTTGACGAAGTGCGTTGGGTCATCGATCAAGTCCAGCGTGAGTTTGCATGCAGCCAGTTCTTGTAAGCTGAAGTAATTCGGGATCTTTGCTTGGCTGAATCCCTGTGTCACGATTTTGCGTCTGCGGCGCCATTCGTTGTCGTAACCCCGCATTACAAAAACCTGGTTGTATCCAGCTCTTCAATGATATACTGCTTTCAGAAAAACATTCATTCCAAGCACATGAGGCTCTCACAATTCGCCCGCCATGACCTGCGTCAATATATAACAATTAGTGACTACACTGAGACGACCAAGAATTTAAACTCGCAAGTCGAGGTCTGTCAGAATACTTTGAGGATCGTTTGTCCAGCAAGTCATTCGCAATCTCTGAGGAATTGATCACAATGATTGACTGGCCCAAAACGTTCAGATGTATGAGATCGCCTATAGCACGAGATTAAATGCTAGGGTTAGCATGGGGGTGGTTGCTTAACACGTCCTGCGTTATCTTACCATAGGTTTTTGCCCACTTCGAATATGTCAGCCATGGGTGGACCTGCGGGATATGAAGAGTGTTGCCGATTATTGGGAGAGGAGCTGGTCCCGGAGGCAGACGCTGTAGAGCACGGGAAGCTGACCATTGTCGAATGGCGAGGAAGACACAGAATGCTAAAACGGTGGATATTAATGGTTCTTTCCACAGGAAGTCTCGGAGCGCGGAAACAATCTTCATGCACAGTGATACTGTGCCCTGCATGATTGCAGAAGACCTAGTATCGCAAGTCAATGTGATCTATGAGGCTGCACTCTGCCAGATGCAGTTTCGGAAAAGCGCAAGAGATGGCAGCTTTTATTGAGAGACACTACCTTCCTTATTTGAAGACCAGAAAACGAGGATACACATCGTTCTCAGAGCCCTGGTTGTAGGAGCAGTGTTCAATGACATAACAAGGTCAGCTCCAAAGCCACCGTGCCTGATGATATGGGGTTGGTGAAACCCTCGAGCCCTACCTTACCTTCTTCAGTGGATGGTACTCAAAGAATTTGATATGTAGACCAGCGTGAAAGTTTGACCTCACAAGCCGTGAGCTGAGAGGTGAAACAATCAGAGTCCGCCTCTAATGATGAGTGTCAAGTATCGGACCCGGTGGCTCATGAGAAACTAAAAGTCTTGAGACAGACTTTATCTTGTGTAAACGCTCTTCTGCATGATAAATAAGGTTAAAACTTCCGATATACCGTGCCATCACGTCAGAGTAGACATTGCTCCATCATTTTGCAACTGGTTGTTACCAGTAAAGCCTAAAACATGGAGACGGCCATCGGCCGAACGCTCACTTGATAATCGGTGGCGTTGCATCAATGCTTATTGATAAAAGTAGGCGAAAGGCGATTAGCCAACTCTGTGGTTTACGCCAGTTAGTGTAGTAGGTCCACGGATCGTGCCACACATATCTTGTGGCGCGAGTGTCACCGGGCAGTCGTGTGGCGCGCACAGGCGCTCGGAACACAACGACGTGCCTGACCGGTGCTGCGGCAGCGGGGAGCCGGGGCAGATAGACGCCGAGATCCACTACGAGTCCGATCAAGTGCTCTTTCATGGTCGATTGTTACATCCGTCCATAATGGTGCCTTGGGTTTCTGCTAAAGCAAAGGCAGGTCTATTCACCTTGAAAGAAATCTATATGTTGATTACTGGTGCATACGAAGGTCCAACTTCGGTACGCCAGCTCATGCTCGCTGTCACTGTCCGACCCCGTCTGAAGCAATCGTGCCGGCATCGGAACGAAGACTGGGCGTGCAGAGGCTGCGGACGCTGCAGGAGAAGAAGGGCGCACAGGCGAAGACGGCGCGACGCGATATTGCTCTGCTGCTAGAGAAAGGGAGGGTGGAGACTGCCAGGGTCAAAGTGGAGAGCAGTACGTCGTGCCTACGACTGTCACTGCATCGACTCATTGTATCCCGCGCAGTCATCCACGAAGACATCTATATTGAACTGTTGGAGCTGCTTGAGCTGTACTGCGAGCTGCTACATGCGCGATTTGGCCTGTTGGATCAGAAGTCTGCGAACACTCGCCATTGTCACATCTCCCGTTGCTCATCTCATTCGTTGGCAGCACACGAGAACCTGATCCCGGAGTCAGCGAGGCGGTGTGCAGCATTATCTATGCCGCGCCACGAACTGAGTTGAAAGGTCGGTCCGAAGAAACCATGCCACACGTTCTCTCAGTGTTGATCGTTGGGCTGCTGACAGAGCTTCATGCCCTGCGCGACATGCTCATGCACAAGTATGGCCGCGACTTCTCGATTGCCGTGATGGAGAACCGGGATAACTGCGTTAGCGATCGGGTCAGTCCAGAACAAGTCATAAGCCCATTTAACCGCCGGAACTTTCCTCCTCGCGCAGGTCGCAAAGAAACTCAATCTGGCCACGCCGTCGGATGCGCTGGTCGATGCGTACTTGACCGAGATAGCGAAGGGGTACGGTGTGAAGTGGTCCCCTCCAGGTCAGGCGTCCGCCGAGGATGCCGGCGCTGCTGATGCTGGAGGGGAAGGCAAGGCAAGTTCTCCCGGACACCATCTTACGCCTCTTAACTTCCATCTGATGGGCTGTACCAGGATGCTGTGGAAAAGACGGACAGTCTGCCATCCCCATCTGTGAATGCTGCTGCGATCTCGGCGGAAGCAAGGAGCGCGGGAGTGAGAACGCCCAAGCTGCCTGATATACCGCCAACTGAAGATGAAGATGTTTCCAACGAGAAGTCTGCGCCCGCCAATGCGCCGCCTCCGTCAGAGGACGATTTCGATGCGTTGGCGAAGCGATTCGAAGCCCTGAAGAAGCGATGACGTGTAACGGACGGAGAGGTGTCTTATTAGCCTCGTTTAGTATTCCAGAGGAGAGTGAACGCATCGAGGACTACGATTCTAGGCTCTGCATTCATGTATTGTGTATTGCATTGTTTCGTACATTCCAAAGCAAGCCAGTCGACTAACATACACGGTCGCGCATAGAACACGGAGACGCGCTGCGAGCTACATCGACAGATCATGCGCACCACCCGGAGGAGTGACAAAGATTGAACGTTGATCTACTATTGGCAATACCTCTGTATTCGCCCGCCTTCCGCCACTCGGAGAAGAGTCCCCGTGCATCACTGCATCAAGAACCTTTATCGAGAGGCGCTTTCTCCCCGATAATCTCCGAGCCTGGCAAACCACCAATGGTCGCACGCCTATGCGAGATCACGCCCGGATCACCGCTCGCCGTCCATAAAAGAGCACGCGCGCAGCATCGTGCAGGGGCGACGCCAGCAGAGACCATCGCGTTGCGGGTTGCCGGTGCTACCGCCAACACCTCGTGTCCCTGCCTGGCACTGCAGAGATCCAGAGCCCCTGCTGATTTCTCATCCGCTGCAAACCATGGCGTCATGTACCGGCGGACAAGTTGATAGGCACTTGGCGGTCGTGTGGCACAGCATATGTGTGCCGCCCGGGCAGGAGTTAGATTCATCCAGTGAGTGCCGCGGAGGGTTGCCGACTGCACGGGTCAACACAGCGTGACGATTCCTATCGCCGACGGGGTCATGCATCTATAAGCCGCCGGTGGAGGAGCCCGTCAAATACTCGACTGTCTGTGCAGACACGAGGCGCAACGTGCAGTGCGCACTGCCTCCGCTCAGTAGGGGTTGATGAACCGGAGTCTGCCAGAGCATCGTAGCCGCTGGCTGCAATCATCATACAGAAGAGTCTTCCCTCGCTCGGGTCGGTTTGCACGCTGGTGTTGGCTAGCCGGTGGTAATCAAAGCCCGCCTAAGTGGTGACGTTTGCACACGCAGCTCAGCCGGTGACTCGATCAACTCCCTGCGGGCTCGTGGGCAATCTCCAAGATCCAGCTCCTTGCTATCTGAACGATCACCACTACCTGCCACAAGCCGTGTATATTTCGCCGAGGCTGCCCGAAGAAACCTCCAGCTAAATTGGGCAAGAGAATGGTGGAAGGACAATGGACGTAAGACGGGTCGTGCAGTACCGTGGATTTTCGGTCGTCTTCTGACACCGAGGTTCGGAGAGGACTCCGCGATGTTTAATTAATTTCTACACTTTATCAAAATAGATTGCTTGGCATCTTACTGTAGCGAGCTCTTGCCAAAATGGATTTTAGGCCTATGCAGGCCTGGAAAGTCACCCTATCCAGAGCCATAGTGCTGGTGTGCGGACGACTCTGTTCAATGCAAGTAAATGGGAATGTGCCATCTGACCTTCTAGCTGAGCTTCGGACGTCCGATAGGGGGTCCAGCGTAGACTGTCCAAGTTAGGGAGGCTGTTACTGCCGCCGATGCGCGTTCACATTCAAGGCTGGTCTGCATCTCGGAGTGCGCATGCTTCGTCGAGCCGAGGGAGCAGCGAACTACCGCCACACAACCTACATTCACAAGACCGGAGCGCATGCCCGATGGTCGGAGGAGGGCTGCAGCCCGCCGCTCCGGTCCGCTGGTGGGCCACAGTGGGAAGCATGGGTGGACACTGCACCCGAACACATTGTCTGCAGCTTGACAATTCCTGTGTCATGATGAGAATTTGTGAACGCGCGAGAAGCCATAAGATCCGCACCGTGTGCAATCTCATGCTGCGAGCGAGCAGACGTTCCGTCCGGGGGTGCCCTATTTCGGCGAGGTTGACATTGTCGAGCTGACTGAGAGAGCAAGTTTGGAAGAGGAAGTGTTTGCTGAGTAACTCGAGAAGGCGGTGCTAGAAGTCGGCCTGGATGGCAGCGTCTGGCCGGTGGCACCGCTAGAACACTTCTCCAAAATGGTTCTGTGAGGACTGCAAGGCTTCGGTACCCACATAGCATTCTTCATGACACCATCGAAGAAGATGTGGCACAGCGTGGGCATACACACAGCCGTTGTCATCCACTAGAGCAAGGTGCAGCATCAGCGTGTTGAGCAGACGAGGTTTCCACAAGCGGCATAACAGGCAATTGTAGGACACTAGAATTAAGAAGAACTATACATTGGGTTGATAGCTCCCATTAGCCTTTATCCAAACTCAATGTAATCGCAACTTCGTGCCGAGCGTCAAGAGCTAACACGCGGACGTCTGTATAGATGTAACTGCTTTGAAGCTAAGAAGAGTTGCAGAGCACGTCCAGACCCCATTTTGCACCTCCGCCGACGCGAAAGTAGTGATGCAGCGATGCGAGGGACTTGACGCACCAGGTAACACGTCTGCGAAATTGGACACTGTGCGAGCTACACCCAGCGTTCCATGGTGGTTTGAACCTGTAGCCGATGGGATGACGCGCGCAAGCACGGGGCAACCGCGGTGATTCACAGCGAATGTGCCCTCGTATCATCCGTTCGTATCTCACAGTCAATATGCCGTCGCATGCCTCTCCAGATGGGCGCACATCTGCTCAGTCGCAGATGGAGTAATCAGCCAGCGCAGAAGGACCGAGCCCTATGCGTCAGATTAGGTAAGTCACAACTTAAGCGGAAGCAATGCGGTGAAGGGACTTGACGGCAGAAAGGATATCACGATTCCGTTTGCTGCTCGCGGCGGAGGTCGTCGCCGCTGGGAGTGCACGAGGACAATGGCTTCCTCCCCCATCTCTGCAGAGACGTCTGGGCGTTGGTGGCGTTGTATTGCCGACGCGCGTGGTTCGCTGAGTTGCTAAGGGTGAAGTTACGCGAACCCTAGAAAAAGGATGTGCGTCTCGGAAAGCGAACAGACATCCGTGCGGGCCCTACTTCCGTCTGCAGAGACAATTGATGGCGTCGGATGATTTGAAATGTGGCCGCGCGAAGAACGGGCACGTTGTTACCCTGAGCGAGATTGATGTCTCCGCGGGACGCAATTGTCGAGAGTAACATGAATTGGCAGTCGACGGTCGGCAGACGGGAGAGGGCAGGCGCGTGCATCTGGTCGGTGGACGGTGGACGGAGATGTGGCTGGGCCTATCAGGGGCCACCTTCCCGCGGCGCCTAGGGCCACGTGCGATCCGATTTTTACGGGCCTGCGGCTGTCGGTCGCAGCACCATCCTCCGCCGCTCGCAGGATGCTGCTCGTATATAATCTCCCTATTTTTTGCATTATGTGCTCCTTTCGCCCCGCCCCATGTATTCGACACGCTACTTTCACGCTCCGTACAGCTCCCCCACGATGGCTTCCGACACTGACATGGACGACGTGAGCGACACCTGCTCTATGGTCTCAGGGTCCTCGTCACGCTTTGACGCCAGTGTGGCGAGTTCCGCCACATCCTACGATTGGGAGATGCGCTCTGCGTCCCCCGCCCCCTCCGTGTATTCTGTAACGAGCTCCCTCCGTGCTGCATCGTACAAGCACGAGTACGGGAGGGGGATCAACAACCACTCGGAGGTATACCGCCTCCCCGCGGACGATGAGGAGTTTGAACGTCTCGGTGCGTCGCGACGCGTCTCCTGTGCGCTAAAGCTCACATCTGCCAGATCGACAGCACATCATGCTCATGGAGGTGATGGGCAAGTATCCCCCTCCGCTGCCGCAGATACTGGCAGATGACACTCCCGGCGAACCAAAGACATGCGTCGATCTTGGCTGTGGGAGTGGAAGCTGGTGAGTGTGGCCGCGACTAGCTGCTCGGCAGGGTGTGGTTTACGACACCGATGCTGGCAGGATCCTGGACGTAGCGCGTGATTTCCCACACTGCTCCGCGGTTGCAGTTGACTTGGTACCAATGCAAACCTTGTGAGTCGTATCGGACAGTGTTCTGGCTTAGGCGGCCGCTGACCTGCCGCTCGCAGAAACATGCCGCCCAATCTGAGGTCGGTGGCCCCTATCGGTGTTCATGATGTTATCGTGCTCAACGCTCCCACAGAAGCGAGGTAGACGACATCAATCTCGGATTGCAACATTTCTACGGCGATTTCAATGTCGTGCACGCGCGTTTGATTTCGTCTGGGGTGAGTCTCGGCTTGTGGCCGGCTACGGAGTGATCGGCTGATCGATACCCTATCTCCGTTCCTGGCCTTTCCTTTTCTGTCTTCATCTCAGATCCAAGACTTTCATGGTCTCGTCGATCAGATGTCCCAGGCATTGCGCCCAGGGGGGCTCATCGACCTCACCGAGTTCGACTTTCGCATATACGGGCCCGACAAGAGGCCGATCCTGAGAAACGAGAGGTCGTGGCTTGCGCGGTGGATGAACCTGTGCCACACTGCGGTCCAGCGGAGCGGCGGAGAGCCGGACGCTGCGAACCATTTGCACCGGTGGATATCCGACCATCCGGCGTTTGAAGATATCGTCTATCGCGAAATTTGGTTCCAGACGTCACCATGGAGAAACGGCCACGACAATGAGGCGCAAAGGCAAAACCGTATTGCCAACACTTTCCGCGATGACGTTTTGGTGAGAGCCGATCAGTTTCACTGCTAACGCTGGAATCTCAATTGATCGCGTCGTCATCAGGCGTTTCTAAAGTCTGCGCGTCCGCTTCTGCTAGGCAGTGGACTGTCTGAAGAGTTGGTTGACGAAGCGGAGGAGAATGCACGGCAAGAACTTATGGATGCGCAGATTCCAACCTACGTTAGGGTGGAGAGCGTGTATGCCTTGAAAAAGCGCGAGTAGCGAGTTGCCCTGTGCTGTATCTACCCTCGCAGCGCTATGGTATCGTTCGTATAATATGTCTGTAATACCACCCGCATTGTTGTATACAACCAGCCGATAGATACAAGGACTCTAGTTGACGTAATTCATAACATTCAACTTACATTCACGTCTATTCGTACGCACGCTCGGTTAAGTTGAGCCCGAATGACGTTGAGCATCAATGCGCTTCAACCTTGTACGTCCGCGGGATAGATCATCGCACACCGGAGACGCTACAGATCTCCGATGGCCTACGAAGGCGCTGGCTCTGGTTGCATCAAGGTGCGCGAGTGAAATTCGGCATTTTCTCAAGCTGGAAGCTCTTCTTATTTGCTTGTTGCTATTAACATTTCTCCCGAAAAGGAAAAATGAATATGAGACGCGATGCGCGTGTAGGCGATGACTGGAATTCGATTGTATAGAGACGCGGTTCTTAATTTGCCATGCTTCCGCCGTTCGATATCTTCGCGAGCCTGAACATGATGACCCAATGGCACAGAGCGAATTTGAAAGGCCAGCACAATTCGGATTCTGTCGAGATTCCCTCCTTACACCCACTACTGTCAATTGGCCTAGGGAACTAGATGAGCAAGTCTGGCAAGTCACACGACAACGATTGCTTGCCTCGCGGCAGTGCTCCATGGCCGACGCGTAAGCGCGTACAATGCATGCAGCGCAGTAGGCGGTATTGAGTGATATTGGGCGCGCTTACCGAGCCAATGAGGATGGTGCGGCGGCTCATTCCTCGGGGCTCGCTTGGCCGGCGATAGTGGCGTCGTTGATATTGTGAGCAATGTGATGGCGTTGGTCATCGGCTTGGAATCTGACTGGCTCAACCGCACTAACACCTATCTCCTCCGGCGGGAAATTAGTCGCACTGTAGAACAATTGAATTACCGGCCTGCGCCCCTGAGGCCTGAGGCCTGAGGCCTGAAGGCCTGACAGGTAACAAATAACAAACAGTTTTGTGCGGCTATTCCGTAGCAATTGGATCATCCTACATGAATGTATGAGCAATATTGCCTCAGTTGTGAAATGTTGAAGCAGAGCGGCGTCGTTGTCTGTAACGTAGCAGACAATACCTCAGTACGGCGCGCTCGAGAAGAGAGTGCAAGATTGAGGGTGTGTATCGTAATACGGCAGGTATGAGTGTGAAAAGTGTGCATACGTAGCTCGAGTACGAACGGAAAGCAACGAAGTTGGGCAGGTACCATTGTGAGCTAGATAAGGAAAAGCGGCATACGAAACGATCGGCGAGTGTATAGTAGGAAGAGCAGCAGGTGCGCGCCGAGCGATAGCTAGGCGGCGGTAGCAAGAGGCGACACAGGATAACGTACGGATTGTATTTCCAACAGTGAAATACTGTTTGAATTTCCGCCGTCTGTTACTATATCTTGAGTCACCGAAGCAACAGGAGATCGCACGTTGCTTGTGCAGGATATTCCAACCGCAGCACAGGCATTCGCTGGTGTTATCGAGTTCTCAGTGGAGAAATTATCGTCAAAACGCCCAGGAGTCTTGGATGAAGCGCTGACAGGCAGAAGGTTAGCGGATCCACCGGTCTGCATAATCGGCGGACATGATAGTTTGAAATACTCCGCTTCCCTTGTTCAACGTTCATCCATCACTGGAGATAAATTGTAGCTCCTCACTAGCAAACGCAGATCAATCGTTGCTGTCACCCAAATCGCATGATTAGCGTATGTCAGCGCGAACGGTGAATATGAGATCGATGTCAATGCCACGAGTGGCAGTGTTACCGTGACGGATGATCGCCACAATAGGACAATCACGTGTTGCTGCACGGGAGGGAGTCGCCACAGCGCAGCGATGTGTGGCGTGTGGCGCTTCGCAAGGCAGACTGAACGGCCGAGCTTTGCACAATAGTGGATTACCTACTTCCAGCTGATACTGTAAACTACACCACTACACCTGTCTACAGTGAGTACTATCGCTTAATGAGACAAATAGTCTGATTGATCTCGCATCCTTCCTCCTAAATTTTACGCACACTAGATTACGATCTGTGATTGCGAACCGCACCAACACCTGCGATCGCCAGGGTTGCTGATAAGTCGAGGCCACTAGAAGCTGTCCATATAGAAACTAGTGAACCTCATAGCAGTACAATGAGCCAGCCACAGTGAGCTACTTTCTCAGCCATGCACACTATACGGTTGCTATATTGTACAGGCCATTTGGTCGCTGTAGTACTGCCAGCACAAGGAAAATCACGGAATAATTGTGGTACCTAGCTGAATAGATTACGATACCACAATGACATTGACGTCCACGGAATTCGAACTGAAGTGAAAATCGCGGGGTATCGGGAAGGACAACTTAGATAGGTCAATGTCAGTATCAGAGTACCTAGCATGCAGCAAGGCTATTGAGTTAACAGTTGTGTAGGGTACTGCGTGGGCGGCGCACCGGTATCGCTGTCATGCGGCGCATCGGTATCGCTGTCATGCGGCGCGTGGGTAGGTCGCGGGTCGATCCGCTCCGCAATGAGCTCTATGAGACGGTCGACATTGACTGGTGACTGCACGGAAGTAGATGACGAATGGAATGTTTGACCTTGCGATTCCGATCGCGGGGTATCCGCAGGAAGATTGTGCGAGGATCCCGCCGCTGCATCAGTAGCAGCTATGTCTTCAGACGAGATGGGCTGGAGGGTGCGAAGTTTCCCGGCAGAGCGCATGATTCCGTTGCCATTCGGAGTTAGGACAGCAGACGAGCCTGTCGAGGAAACGGCTCGACATCTGGCTTTATTGGTTGCCGGCGTCGAAGCTGCCACCATAACAATGAGTCGATAATGATGATACCGGCAACAGCTCCAACGACAGCACCGACAATCGTTCCGGTATGGCTCCTTGCTCTTGATTAGCATGACGCCATTTAATGATCACCTCGAAATCGTAGACCTTGACGCAGCGAGTTGACGTTTGTACACCGTGACTGAATTCAGCATGAGATTCAGGCCATCTGAATCCATTATGTCCAACGAGTATGTCTGATTCGGGTCAAGACCGGCCTGGAAGAAGAGGAGTGCGCTTCCTATTTTCCAGACGGTGCTACCATTGTATTGAGATGGAGCAGACGATACCGAGCTACTTAACATCTTCACAATATTTCAATTTGATATTTATGTGTGATGAGGGGGCGAATTTACCACAATGTACAATCAATTACTCCAGTGAAATTCATCGTGACGTGCGAATCGAAGCTCGTCGTCATGTGATAGGGAGCAGTGCATTTTGGGCTTGGGACTTGGGGTGCAACTACGGTAGACCACTTCCCGGTGTGATTGAAGACAGAGCTGTTCGTGTTCTGATATGTTACGGCAACTAGTGGATCTCCACTAACCAGCACATTAGCATGTTGTAATAAACGGGACAACACACTCCAGCGCTCACTCATAGGGAATAGTTAATATTGGCATAATCAAAGCCAAATTGTTGGGTACCATTCGCCTGCGGATGCGCAGTAATGTTAACATAGTGAGTGCCGAGTGAAAGACTTTCAAGCGATCTGAGCAAGCCATCGCCTTCGGTTTCGGTTGTGAGATTGGTATTAATATTATCGTCGATAGTGATATCGAAGGTGCAATTGGAGCTGCCATAGAGGTAGAGCGAAGTCCCTGAGCTCCGTGTTAATATGCCACACCAGTCATGCCGTTTCCACCCACCATAGTATTGGAACGTCAGACTAGCTCCTGGCAGCGATGTAATATGCCGAGCTTGTCCGGACAATTCCAGACCGTGCTGCGCACAGAACCTCCAGAACCAGAGTACCAAGCTTGCCAGCCAAGACTAAGCCAAGGTTGGGCGCCCAATCCTCCCTCCCCTGCAGTGGGTGACGAGTGAGATCTTGATATCATGATGAAGTAGAAATAACGAACCGTATGGTGCATACTCAATGAACGAGCTAGAGCTATCGATAGTGAAGTTCCAGCTAGCGCTGTTCATTGCAGAGTAAGTAGAGGCACGGAGGGAATGAGGTTGAGTGGCAGCACAATCGACAAGGTGAGATCGCCCTTGAGGCTTATTTGTTCGAGAACCAGGTGCCGTCCTGAGAGAAGAGCCGACATAAAGGTAAGCCACTCCACATGGAATTGGTGCTGCTGTTCATCAACATCTCTGGCCGTGCACATGAAGGCGGTCGAAGACCCGATACGCATGAAAGTTGAGGTATAGTTGGGCGCTCACATTCTGCGCTGAGGTTCTGAAACAGCTTAGCCTGCGACCTAGTCCGACCGTATCTTCACACTTTCTTGCTCCCGTGGTCAGCTTCTGCGCGGGCAACATGGGCCGATTGCTGTAGCTGGCTATCTACCGCAGTGACTGATATTGTAATTACAATGTGATCATCAATGCGTCGGGGACGCGGTTTTACAACATATTATGGAAGTGGACCTGTTGTTTCGACAATTGTCAGACAAGCTACGGTCTGTTACGGAGACTTCTGACTCTTGAGAAGGACAAGCTTTGCCTGCGCAGCCTGTGGCTTGCTCATTCAAGAAGCTACAGCTTTTGAATGCCACAGCACCACAATCGCAACCGAGATGTCGAGGAGTAATGAGGTCGAATCGTGGCGGCTGAGACGCTGACAGCTCGCGGGGTACTAAATATTCGACGGATCCGCGAACTGATCTAAATACAAACGCTTGACAGCGGAGGCTGGCGCTGAGCGCTGAGCTCTCAATTTTACTCTGCACTGTGAAGACTCTGGGACGCTTTATGCGGAATCTGTGCAGCAGTGTAAAAGTTTGGTCATAGTGTAGCCAATTGTGCGAGTAACGAATGGCCGCCGATACCTCGCCGTTGGAAGGCGACTAGAAGGCGAACTCGCCTTAAGCGCTGCTAAGTTGAAACGCGATGCATCTCAGTTGAGACTCACGGAACATTCGCGCATGGTTGTTGTCTGCGCAGGTAATTTCTTGCTCTCAAGCCTATAGTAGCATATACTCACCTGCCTAAGTCCTCCTTGCTTGCCAATTTCTCTTCATCATCAGTGGGTGGATTATCGCAAGGGGGATGTCGCCGAGCATAGCCATGTTCAGCAGCTGGCTGTGATCGTTGTGAGCAATGACTAGAAGCAAGGATAGCTTTGTGCCATCATTTAGTAGTTTGACCCAAGACTCTTCGGCATACAGAGCGCCCCGGCAGACCATGAGATTGTGCGCCATGAGAATGGCCGCATGAGCCAGTGGATCCAGGCATGTCCGGCCTCAACGCGGAAGGAAATAGCAACACTGATGTAAAGGCGCCATCAGTGTTTGAAATGTATACGTGGATGCCAGCTCAGATACGAGTTGCATGCATGAAAGCGGAGAGCCCTTCGAGCTGGAATGGCCCAGAGATCAAAGTAGATCTCGTAGATCTCCGCTTGAGCATCTCCGGCGCCTGCCCTTTCTTAGTTGCACATCCTGTTTGAACGACTCTGTCTGCGAAGAAAGGCTGGCACTGTAGCTTGTTCAGCAGTATAGAAAGCACATTGCAGCTGATTTGAGACAATGTCGACGCAGAAGCAGCGGCTGTTGGAGCAAATCTCGCAGCCTAGCTCCAGCCATGCAGCCGACCTCTTGAGCAGCTTAGGCCTGTCAGGGCTGCCTCCCCGCGAGCAGGTGCACAAAGAATTAGAGGATAAATTGCTGCTACCAAAAGAGAATCTTCCAGAGCATTGGTTGCCAACCTACCAGATGTGAGAGACCTCGATTGTCAGGTTTGGTGCATCCTGATGTGGCCCTGCTAGACACTGGGACCACCAGTTGTCGGCCCCATCATTGCTCACGCTTGAACCATCTCCTCCTCCAACGACTCTCGCATTCGTGCGAGCTGGCCTACAGGGTCGCGTTACCGGTTATACAGAAGTAAGTACAACTTGTATCCGAGAGTTGTCGTCACGTAACAGATCTCCACACTAGATGTCAAATCCTCGCACCGCAAGTGGCTTAACCTCCACATCGCTGGACCGTGCCCCCGGTCCAAGTAACAGTTTTGTGCGAGGAAAAGCGGGTTACGTTCCTTTCTGGCCCGGGGGACTAGAAGATGTCCGTGCAGAATCAAAGGCGATCGGTGATCTCTCCGAGCAGTCTAAAGGGTTGCGGAAATTGGCACCTGGATTGAGCAGAGGCCTAACTTTGCCCGGTGATGAGGATGAGGAGCACGTGCTGAATGATTTGGACGATCTGCAGCAGTCAAATGGCGAAGACGAGCGCATCCAGGTACTTTTGTGTCGCTTCGCGGTTTCTTGTTGACCGAGCTCACGAAAATATGCATCTGTAAGGAAAACTCTCATTCCCAGCAGAATGGGGACGCACTCGTTGAAACATCTACCACTGCGGAAGCCGAGATAGACGAGTTCCTTCCTACAACGGTGAATCACATTACAATGTTCATATCCATCAACCTCATTTCGTATTCACTTCTGCTTTCAGCGCTCGCATTTGAGTACCATCAAAACGTCGCGCCGCCCACTCCGCCGTGCAAATATACAAAAACGCGATTGGGCTCACGTCGTGGACGTAAACAAGCCAATGACCAACTTCCATGAATTGGTACCTGATATGGCACATGAGGTAGCACATTTGTGTCTCTATCCAATATTCGTCCATTCACTCATCTGCCCGAATCTAGTATCCCTTCGAGCTCGACACATTCCAGAAGGAAGCTGTTTATCATCTGGAAATGGGAGATTCGGTGTTCGTCGCCGCACACACGTCCGCAGGAAAGACCGTTGTCGCCGAATATGCCATTGCACTGGCTGGCAAGCATATGACTAGGTTCCCAGCGCCTTTCTATGTATCATAGCGCAAACTCACCATCTAACAGGGCCATATATACTTCGCCCATCAAGGCGCTATCAAATCAGAAATACCGCGACTTCAAGCAGACATTTTCTTCATCATCCGTTGGTATTTTGACGGGCGATGTTCAGATCAATCCAGAGGCAAATTGTTTGATTATGACGACGGAGATCTTGCGCAGCATGTTGTACAAGGGTGCCGACCTCATCCGCGACGTCGAATTCGTGATATTTGATGAAGTGCACTATGTAAACGATGCTGAGGTGGGTACCACAACTGGTTAGGCGGGAGTGACGATGACAATGCCCTCCAGAGAGGTGTCGTCTGGGAAGAGGTGATTATCATGCTGCCTGATCACGTCAATATCATCTTGCTGTCAGCTACAGTTCCGAACACGAAGGAGTTCGCCGATTGGGTTGGGTGAGTCCTCACGCCTGTCTTTCACATGGTATGATTCGATTGCGAATGTAGGAGGACGAAGAAAAAAGACATCTACGTCATCTCTACCGCCAAAAGACCCGTTCCTTTGGAGCATTATCTATATGCAGGACGCGATTTGCACAGGATTGTGGACGCCAGCAGAAACTTCGATTCACAAGGGTATGTTTTCTGATCCAGAACATGGCATTGACGTCAAATAACCTCGTCCTATTATTAGCTACAAAGCAGCCGGTGAGGCCCTTCGGCGGAAACAAGACAAAGAACGCGAGGCTGCCGGTCTACCTCCAGTACAACGACTCGGTGCTCGAGCCGCTGCACCTCAAAGAGGACAGCGTGGAGGTCCAGGTGGTCGCGGCGGGCAACATGGAGGGACTCCTGCCCGAGGAGGCCCTCCAGTTTCCCGAGGCGGCTCACCACGAACATTCCATCAGCCAGACAAGAATTTGTATGTCCATCTCATTGGCCATTTAAGGAAGAAATCCCTGTTGCCTGTCGTTGTCTTCACGCTCTCGAAGAAGCGGTGCGAAGAGAATGCCGGAACTCTTACCAACTTGGACCTTTGCACCGCCGTAGAGAAGAGCGAGATTCATGTCACTATTGAGAAGGCGCTGTCTCGGCTAAAAGGTAATCTCGGACCGTAGGATGCTACGTTAATCGGACCATAAACATAGCCTGTAGATACCGACAGGAAACTGCCACAGATCCGTCGGATGCGCGACCTTCTATCAAGAGGAATTGGCGTACATCATGGAGGCTTACTACCCATCGTCAAGGAGGTTAGTCAAATAACAGCAACGCCTTGTGGCAACAGTGTAATGGCTGAAATATTTAGGTCGTCGAGATCTTATTCGCACGGGGTCTTGTCAAGGTCTTGTTTGCTACGGAGACATTCGCTATGGTACGATCGCAGACATTCTGACTCCACGGAGAACATCAACTGATATCAATACAGGGTGTCAACATGCCTACCAGATGTGTAGTTTTTTCAAATATTCGAAAGCATGATGGTCGCAGCTTCAGAGATATTCTGCCTGGCGAATACACCCAGATGGCGGGACGAGCCGGTCGCAGAGGCTTGGATGCCACAGGCACTGTAATCATCGTTGCCAACGATAGTCTCCCAGAGGTTCTTCAGAAGTTCTCAGCACATCATCGTACCATGTTTCTGACATTTATCTCATAGCAAACCACCTTGTACGGCATGATTCTTGGAACTCCATCGAAACTGCAGTCACAGTTCCGGCTTACATATAACATGATCTTGAATTTGCTCCGGGTAGAGGCCCTCCGAGTTGAAGAGATGATAAAGCGCAGTTTCTCCGAGAATAGCTCACAGAAGCTATTGCCCGAGCAGCAGAAGCAGGTCATGGCGGTGAGTTTCTTGCGCCATGCATCGTTCCTCGCACCTCGGGCTGATCCAGTGCGACTCAGAGCGAGAAAGTACTCTCTGCGCGGCAAAAGCTGTTCTGTGATGTCTGCTCGCCCGACATTGAGCGATTCTACGATCTCTCGGATGAGATTGTCAGCCACAACCAGAGGATATTGACAATGGCAGTGGGACATCCCCAAGGAGCGAAACTACTGTCATCCGGCAGAGTGGTTGTGTTGCGTGATGGAGTAAGCCTCTTGTTTTCCTGCGGATGCCCTATCGCTGACGGTGAGAGTAGCACTTCAAATGGAACATTGGAGTCATAGTCAAATCCGCGGGGGCTGTTGATAACGTGAAGACGTATTTTGTATTGGCAATGGTAGACCCCGATACCAAAGCTAAAGTCAGAGGTATGGGCTAGTAATAGGTATCGACGTTTTGCCATGCTTACAGGAACGCAGATGTTGATGCTGACAGCGTTCCACCACGATGGCCTCCGCGCCCAGAGTCGCTCATCGTTGACAGTGGTACCTATGAACTAGCGCAGCTACCGATTGCAAGCATCGCGATGGTCACCACACAGACGATCAAGGTCTGTACGGCAACACTTCCAATGACCTTTCTGACAATTGTTCGTAGGTCGACGTGCCAATGATTGTCCCGGGCCACCGCATAGCTGCTATGAAAGCGGCGATTCAGTCGCTATCTGAGGTCCTGGAGCAATGGTTGCAATCGGAGAACATAACTGAGGCAGAATGGACTCGAATCCGCACGCTAGAATTTCAGGAGACTCTGAGATTGCGAAATCAGCTGGTGGAACGGCTGGACAGCTGTAGCTGCACGCAATGCAGCGACTTCGATGACCACGTGCGTTTGCAGAAAAAGAGTTGTACACAACATCCGCTCATTGGATTTACAGTACATCACTATTCACGGCGAGAAGTTCCTGAAGGCGAAGATCGCGGAACTCAAGCGGGCATTGTCAGATCAAAATTTGGAACTTATACCTGACTACGAACAGAAGATAGCAGTACTGCAGGAACTGAAGTTCATCGACGACAACTCAACGGTGTTGCTCAAGGGACGAGTAGCCTGCGAGGCAAGTGGTTCAGCATCGGTTCAGTCTCATTCACCGACTGTCATTATCAGATCAATTCTGCAAACGAGCTGATCCTCACAGAATTGATTCTTGAGAATACGTTGGCACAATTCGACCCCGAGGAAGTGGCAGCCCTATTATCTTGCTTCGTTTTCCAAGAGAAGACAGAAGTTGAGCCTGTGATACCGCCCAAGCTCGAGGAGGGCCGCGAGGCGATCATGGCCATCGCCGAGCGTATTGGTGCCGTGCAAAGCCGTCACAAGGTCCCAGGCGAGGAGTTCCGCGGGCTCAAGTTCGGCCTCATGGAAGTTGTATACGAATGGGCGAAGGGGATGGTCGGTCTTTCCTGCCAAGGCTACACCCTTTTATGCTCACGTACTTCGCTGCAGCCTTTCGAGCAGATTACTGAATTAACTGACGTCGCGGAAGGGACAGTCGTCCGTGTCATTACGCGGCTTGACGAAACTTGCAGAGAAGTCAGAGACGCTGCTCGGGTTATTGGCGATGCGGAATTGTTCAAGAAAATGGAGGAGACCCAGATCAAAATTAAGAGGGACAGTGAGTTGCTTGGTTTCGACAATACCAATGAACACATTTCGCTGATCGCCTGACAGTTGTGTTCGCTGCAAGCTTGTATTTCTAGCTGTTGTACACTTCTTACCATAGGTACATCCATTGTCATGCAAGCCGCCGACTTTTTCTGCAGCATCCCAACCATGAAGCTAAACAAACTTCACATTATTTCCCTCGCCAGCCCAATAGGATATCGGTTCATTTCTCCAGGTAGGAAACAAAAAAGCACAAAACTACAATCATGACAGTACGCTAGAATGCAGCGCTCTTTTACTTCCTCTTCTTCACCGGCGTCTCCGTCTTCTCGCCGCCCGCAGGCGCGACAGGTGCAGTCTCCTTCTGCTTGTCGTCGGGCGTAGGGGCGTCGGTCTTCTTCGATGACTGCACGTGCACACATTAGTTCTGGGTTTCAGACTAAGAATGTAGAAAGACGGCATACCTTGGTGACTGGCTTTTGCGATCCACCGACGAGGCCGAACAACGCGCCGAGCATACCAAAGAAGGTGATGACCGAGAGGGCAATCACCGCGCCAACCTCGGGCTGCGTCTTGAACGCGAGGACGGGGTCGAGGCGCGCAAGGTCGACGAAGGCGAATGCCTTGGTGCGGATGTACTCGATCGGGTCATCGAGGAACACGAGCTCCTCGTCCTCGACGATGTCGTTCGCCTTCTTCGCCTTGGACTGCGCGGCCTCGAGCGGCTTCTTGACGTCAAACGTCTCGGCCTTAAGCGCGTTCGCGTCCTCGGCGGAGTGTCCGATGTAAATGTTGTCGAAGAGGATGTCCTCGGTCATCGTCCAGAGCTCAATACCGATACCGCCCTGAGGCAAAGTCAATGACAGCCATCGCTAATGGATGCAGACATCACGTACAATCTTGTTGAGGCTCTTGACGGGGGTCAGGTCCTCGAAGAAGTCGGGGTTAGGGATCTTGCGGGGTGCCCACTCGCCGATGTATGCGGGGTTGTCGATCATGGGCGCGTACCACTTGCCCTTGTACAAGGGGTTGGCCTTCATGGGGCTGATGAAGGCACATTAGACCAACGCATGCATTCTGCATCAAAAGCACACTCACCGCTTCCACTCGCCGCAGCCAGGAGCCTCAATGCACTTGGGGTTAGGGACAGTGGGGGCAATCCAGTCGCCGTCCTCCTCGTCATCCCACTCTTCAGGCTTCTCCGCGTCTGAAAGCAATGTGAGATATGGGCTGAGTACGAGCTCAGATTGTACAAACCAGGGTCGGGGATAACCTCGGGCTCGTCGTCGAGCCAGCCCTCAGGCTTCTCGGCATCCTCGTCAGGGATCTCATAGGGCTCTTCCTCATCCCAGTCATCGGGCTGAATCAGAATTGTTGAGTTTAAAGAATGACGGTCTTGCTTTGAAGCGTACCTTGACCGCATCGGGGTCAGGGATCCTCTTGACGTCAACCCAGTCGTCAGGCTTCGTGTCCTCAGGGTCGTCAATCTCCGCGGGCGGGTTAACCGGGGGCTTGAAGTCCTCGAGCAGGCTGCCGGATGCCTTGCTCTCGCCGTTGAACAGAACATCGTAGGTGTTGTCCGGGCTGAACAACAGTGAGTATCAGAAATATCGCGCATATCAATAGGACGTACTTGACAATGAGGGTATAGAGGTTGGTGAGTTTCTCGATGGTCGGCTTGGGAGGAGTCGCGAGGTGCTTCTCCTCGTACTCGCCGGTGATAGGGTTCTTGTGACGGAAAATGAAGTGGATCTGCGTTCACAACACGTGTAACTTGAGCGACGCGTCCACGAGCTCATAAACTCGACGCGATCACCTTCGTGCCCGGGCAAGTCAAGTCAGGACCGAACATGATAGTCCATGGCGTCTTGTCGGAGAACTCCTTCCCCTCCGTCTGGAAGCCATCTTCAAGCAGCTTGATGTAGCCACCACCACAGTTGCCGCCCTTCTGATACTTCACCTCATACTGCACAACGAGTGGCTTCTCGCTGAAGTCAATGGCCTCAGCGAATGGGGCGGAGATGGCATGATGCGCGGCCTTCGTCTTCGCGACGAGACCCTTTTTGCCCTCAATGACGGAGATGGTCGGCTCCTCGACCTCCCATTTGCCAACATAGCTAAAGGTCTCGCCGCCGACGGGAGTCTTCTTGGTGGCTTCTGATGGTGTCCACCGGTTGGACCAGTCCTCAGTGAATTGCTCGAGGAATGGTGCCTTAATCTCAGTGGGCTATCGTGGGGGTATAGTATGAGACTACACATTAGAACTCGCTGATGGCGAACGACTTGCCGTGAAGACGGGCTTGGGTTCCTCTACCGAGTCTGCTGCGAGCACGCTGGAGGCAGCGAGCGCAAGCAGGGTAGACAGCGCTACTCTTCGCATTGTATACGAAGAACCGAGACGGAAGGGGACAGTGGTGGAGGGAAATGAGCGAGGAATGGATGAGCAGCTGAGGTGTGTGAAGGCGCGACGTGCTCTAAATGCATTCGGCTCCAAGTGCCACGTAACTCTTTCCACTGAATTCCATGCCTTCCACGTGGTCACTTCCCATCAGACGCGCTGCATACATTCTACGGCCCGCTACAGTACAACACTACTCAAGCAGGTCTGCATGTCCCGACGCCGACAATGCCAACTGCGGGAACACGCGTGAGCGACTGCATCGAAGAACAGAACACGGCACGTACGATGAACTCGTCGTCGAGATATTTTGATACTGCAATCTGGTCACCGAGCCCCTTCCGCCGCCGCGTCTTGAGGACCAGATCTCTCGCCAACGCCTGCCCAGACGCGGGCTCGAGTGGCCGCAGCTTGATGCTTGTGTCCGTCGGGTCGCCTGTCGCAGCGAGCCCGTCATAAGGGCGCCGTTCTGCCCTGAAACATGTGGAACGTACCTGGTACAATAGACCAGTGATCGAACACCTGCAGACAGAACGCCTGTCCCTGCGTTGCTGTCCGCAGGTCCGTTTCGAACCCGTTAGCGTCGATCACTGGAATGAGCGCCTTGACCGTGTATAGCGGCGACCCGGCTTTCGGAATGTCCTGTGTGACGTGACCACGCCGCCGTGCGAGAACCGTGTACACTGCAGATATGCAGTCTGCTGGCGCTTGCACCTCGACAAAGTACACGGGTTCCATCAGCCGTGGTGTTGCCTGTCTCACGAAGCTTAGAGCGAGTGCGAACAAAATGAATACTCTTCTTACCATCAGGAACGACGAATAGCAGACCCGACGTGCAGTAGGGACGATCTGTCCACCCCCACGGAAGATCGGCTCCTGCGCAAGTGATGCGTCCAAAATGCGGAATTTCACGTTGCGCATTGCTTCGGTACACTTCAGCCACATTGAAGGCATACGCTGTGAACAAACTCACGTTCATCACACAGCGGCCCTTCTCTCGCGCCCCATTGGAAGCCCTGCTTGATGTGCTCCTTGACAGTGCCAAGCAGTTTCTTGTCCACCTGCGAAGGCAGCGTGTCGTCCAGCAAGATATTCGGACCGCTGTCGTCGGGGCCAAACGCCCATATTGACCGTGATGCAAGCAGATCCCACTGGTACTTCTCCTCGAAGAACTTGCCGCGCTCTTTCGCCGACATCCGTATGTTAACACGACCCGTTTCGATGTCCTCCGCGATGCCTCGTTCAAGCGGTTCCGCGATCATCGTGATCTTATTCCTATAAAAGAGGTTAATGGGAAACACTCCGGTAAAGAATGACGCGTCTTCACTTTTTGTTCGGCGTGTCAGCATAGCACTTAAGCGCGCTTGTCTCGAGCACCGTCTCACAGAACTTCGTCACCGGGTCCGACACCTTGATTTCGATTTCGGAGAACAGCCTTCGCAGATCATGCATCACGCAATCGAGGTATAGCTCGCCCGTGCCGATCAGGACATGCTCACCGCTCTCCTCGACCTTCGTTGACACCAGCGGGTACGATTTGTTCACGCTCCGGAGGCCGGACAGCATCTTCGGCAGCTCGGACGGCGCAATGGGCTCGATGGCGACCTTGAGCACAGACTGCGTCATGTGCTTGACCGGGCGGAAGATGTAGAGGTCCTCCTCGATGTCGACCGAGGCGAGCGTGGCTGTCTTGGTGATGGACGCGTCTACACCGCTTAACAAGAGGAGGTTACCTGCAGGTATTTCTTCCGCAGGGACGAAGTACCTGTAGCATGCATTAGTTTGCTACAACAGAACAATATCTTCATCAGAACGCACCGTGACTCGCTGATCCAAATATCGTCCACAACAGCCTTAACCATGTCTTCTTCATCCTCCGGAGAGTACCCCTCACCAAGCACCTTGATTTCCATACCCTTCCGGACAGTACCGCTGATGACACGACCGAAAGCGCGGAACGATTGTGCATCGGTGGTGTGGTATAGCTTCGTGATCTGCACCATTACAGGAGCCTCCGGATCGCATGCCTTCATCCGCGCTACCAGCTCCGAAGACATGGGACCTGTGTACGTGCGCTCGACCTAACATCCCACAGATCAGCCAAGACATAATGAGCCCATAAATGTGAGCGGACCTTGCTAGCAGTCCCCTCAAGCGGCGACGGTATATGCTCCACAATCATGTCCACCAGGCCGACCGCAGGCCCGAAGAACTGGTCGAGCACGGCCTTGAGCAGCGGGCGCACGTCCATCTTGTACATCACCGGCGCGAGCTGGATGTGCAGGCCATCCAGCGTCTGCTTGAGGTCGTCCGTCTCCTCGCTGAGCACCTGGCTGTACAGCTTGTACAGCGGCTCGAGGATGAAGTGCACGAAGGAGCGGTTCGCCTCCGGATCCGCGGGCTTGCGCGTGAACTTGCGCGTCTCGGAGTCAAAGTAGATGTTCCCCCAGAGCCGGTCGGCGAATGCGGACACGTCCAGAGGGCCTGTTGAATCATGTGAGCGTGCGTTGTCGCATAGCCAGCGCACTGGTGGCAAAGACGGAGCATACCGTATGTCTCGGCATACATCTGGGCAAACGACCTCAGTGTGAAGCACCAATGCATATCGGTGCTCGCAAATGCGACATTGCCATTTTCTGGGCTCAGACGCAATTCTGGATCTGGGTTTATGCCACTGTATTGACTGTTAGGACTTAGCACTTATCAGTAATCAAACTCAGACCTGATGATGGTGTTGACCTCCTCGATGGTGTGCTTGATCTTGTAGAATGCATCTGCGGGCTTTATCCTCAGCTCAAGGATGAGCCTGTCGATCTTATTCACTACAAGAGTGATTTTGACGCCCTCTTGGAGACAGTGACGGATGATGTGTTCAGTGTTGACCATAACCTAGCAGGTTGTCAGAATTTTGTAGAAAGTGCCGAAGGGAGCACGCCTACCCCTTCCACAACGTCAACAACCAGAACTACACCATCTACTATCCGGGTTGCTGATGCGACCTCGTCCACAAAGTTGACATGGCCAGGGGTGTCGACTAGGTGGATCAAATGTGACTTGCCAGCGCTGGTAGACAGCACGAAAGACATGGGCGAAGACTTGATGGAAATACCGCGTTCCCTTGACAAGACATGTGTGTCGGTGTATCGTGTCTGAGGTGAGGACACTTCAGAGGAGCTCACTGTATTCAAGTGCAAGGAATACCTGGTGGTCCGAGTCCCAGACCATCTTGTGGGTCTCAAACACGAGCATGTCCATCAACGCCGTCTTGCCATGGTGAAGGTGTCCCACTACGGCAACATTACGGACAAATTCAGGGAACGCAGTCATGTTCAGCATGAAGCTGAGCTGCCCTTGAATGGTGAATCGAGCACAAACGAAGTAAGAAGCTTACCCTTTGTCGAACCGTGTCTCCGGCATATCCTTCTCCTCGACGGTCCACTTGCGTACCTTCACCGGAGCGATAATGGGTTCTGAGAGAGGCTGCGCATCTTCCTCCTGAACTAACGTCTCAACGTCCGCCCCGTAAACCTCCTCAGCACTCGGATAGTACTGTTTGTCTTCATGCAGAATGACGGCATTGTGTGCAGGCTCTGAGATCGGATATGTTTAAAAGCTGCTGTGATCGAGATAGTCTACTTCACGCACCGTCAATTTCCATCAGCGCATTCTCTTCATGAACTTCCTGCATAGGCTCATCGAAGCCCTCCAAGGGCTGCACTTGCGGCTGCTGGAGGAACTCATTCTGCTGGACCTCCTCCTCGTCATCGGAGTCAATGTCCGCACCAATGTAGTTTCCAAACTCGTCGTAATCTTCGAAAGACGCCATTATGAAGTAGATCGCTAGCGAGTTTTATGAATTACGAGTTCACGAGCACGTCGAGGGGCGCAGGGACCAGCAAGTAGTACAGTGCGGCGTATAGCGCAGCTTCTTCGTGTATTTCGTTCAGCGGAGCCTCCAGAGCAGAGCAACTCAACGTAGCGCAAGAGCAGAGCACCAGCAAGGAGCCTGAGGACGTCGATGAGAGTATGTAAGTGGAAGGCCTCGGGCGCCTAAAGACACTCCGCCACACGGACGCGTTCGATCATTTGCGCGCGAACGCGTCGCGGTCAGCTTGCCACACTCAATCATGTCTACTCTCCCAGATGAAACTCTGCGCAAGGTTTGTCCATGCAATTCACGTCCTCAAATGACTGTCACTCAGCCCACCCGCACAGATCCTCGTGCAGATCCAGCAAACCGCCATCCAGTCGCAGCGAGCGCTGAATATCTCTCGGCAGCAGATCGCGGCCAAGGAGCGCGAGCGACGGATCCTCCAGCTCACGATCGCAGAGATCAGCTCATTACAGGGGGATGTAAACCTTTACAAGGGCGTAGGAAAAATGTACGTCGCTGCCTGGTACGATGGCCGTTGAATGAAACCAATCTCAACGAGAAAGGTTTATGATGAATCCTCGCCCTCAAATGGAGAAGGAGCTCAAGGCAGAGGAGAAAGAGCTCACGGATGACATCAACAGTCTGACGAAGAAGGTGCGTATACTTCTACACGCCTCTAATAGTATGAGGACTCACTGCGTCATAGGCAAAGTACTTGGAAAAACAGTTCAATGATGCCCAAGGGCAGCTACGGGATATCGTGAGTCTTTCATGGAATATTCGGGCAACATTGGCGTGTTGACAGACAATGTTCATAGTTCCAATCCCAGTCACAATGAGGTGCCCGTGGGCAGAGGTCTGTCCGGACTTATGTCGCCGCTGTATCACTACTGATACATATTGTACTGAATTAATGACATACCCCATTTGCATGACAATCTTTGATCCACAACTTCACTGCGTCAAGGTAGACTGATGTCCCGTCCGTTAATCGTGGTACTTGGCAATGATCGGGCATACAGCAGCAGCCACAGCAGAGATGATCTCGAGGTCTTTCGTGAAGGCCACCTGCTATCTTGTCGATGGGTCGTAGCTTTCGCAGCAAGACATGCCGTGCATTGTTGTCTGCACACTCAGGAACGACTTGCGAGTCCGTACCATGGCACAACCTGATGTACAACATGGACTGCGAAAACCGCGTCCTCCACTAGATTACCCAAATGCACCGAAGTACGAGTAATTACACGTGTACTACAACTAGTATGTACGTGGGCGGATGGCCTTGAGATAGTCTATAGATCATCTAGTCCCATATCCGTCTGAAATATCTTCCCGGCAGGTTGTAACTCGGAGTGGCTGCCGGAGCGCGGGCCAGACACATTGAAACTCGGCGAGATGGCGCGGCGTTGCGATGCCTCTATCTGAGTTGAAAAGTTATTGCAGGGTCGATGTGGTGCGTGTGATTAGTATCATGAGATGAAAAGGCATAGAAAGCATGATTGACGTGTGCTGAAAAACGTTGTCCTGCGTGAAAAATCATGTCTGCGTGAAGGTGTCGAGCCAGAGGGCTTAGGAGGATGTCGGTGAACGACAAGGGTGCGCGACGTGCATCTACCGCTTGGCGTAGCGCAGGAAGCGCGACGCAACTGTAAAATTTGAGGATAAGCGGCATGGTCGCAGTATTTAGGCTAGTTACTTACTGATTGTCATGATTACGTTGAAGACTACAACATGGCGTCTAAGCATTGTCCAAGGGCTGACAAGCCATATTTCACTCACCGAAGAAGCAGAACAAAATCCAGAGATCCCTCCACCGGTTGGAATACTGGATGTTCAATGGCTCGAAGAACTGATCGCCGATCTGCAGACGCGGCGTGTCAACATCGTCGGCAGCACCTGGTCTACGGGAAGACTCACCGCATATTGGCAGTACTGGCATTCGGATGTGGCGTTCGGGTTGTTGAGGTAACCGCCGTATGCAGACACGAACGCACCCGCCCACTGTTGACACGTTTGTCCCGAGGGTGGGCTGAACAACGAGAACTCATCGCTGCGACACTTGATGACCAGTCCGCTTCGTGTTCCTGGTGAGCGTGAGGGCAAACCTAAACGCGGGACAGACGTACTGCAACTCGGTCGACAGCATAGTACTGAGCGTGCGTGTGTAAGGGTCCAGCTGGTACAACCATGATCTCCAGAACTTCTCCATTGTTGGGTAAGGAATGGTGACACCGCAGAACGTGCTCAGAACCAGACCCATGAACGGGTTGAAGAGGGGGGCGATCTAATCGGCGGAGATGAGCCGAGGCGAGTGTGTCGTTCAAGCACTTTGCTCACCTGCATGCTCGGGGAAAGAGCGCCGATGAGCTGACCGAAGCCAACACCGAACAATTCCATGAAGAGGACCACCAGGAGCTGGAAGAAGGTACCCCCGACTCCAGCACTGCCCTTGCCGAAACCCATGGGGTAGACCTAAGGCCCATGTAAGATTTGGATTTGCTATCGGCATCTGCTTGAACGGCACTCACCATGAGGACCCAGTACACGATAGCGCAAAGAACAGAGTATGGCATCTCTCCGAGAAGTTGTCCAACTGCAAACACGAACGGGGAGTAGATACGGCTTGACGACTCTGTAGTTGTGTTATATAGTTAGAGATCCATCATGATTAATGCTCCCTTGCGCCACAAACCTCTGATGAAGATTCCTAGAAGACGTGTCAACTAGCGTTCGTGTAAGGGAGGGGACACCTCTACTCACTCCTGTTGATGATCCACATGGGCTCCAACTGACCCATCACAATCGCAGGCAGGATAGAGACCCAGAAACTAGACGGGAATGAATTAGTTCACTAATTATCCACGAGCAGTATAATACTCACATTCCGAACACGCGGTACTGCAGATCCCGTACACTGTTGCCGAGCCGAAGGAACGGCAAAGAAACGAACAGCGAGATAAAAGCATGAACGAAGAGACGGCTGAAGACGTAGTCGGGAGACCGCCACAACATCATGTTGTTACGCTTGACGACAACCTGCAGCTGATAGAAGAACGGCGTTGCGTCTGCGCGAGGAATATCAGTCGAGCGAAGCAAGCACGCGGCTATATACGCACATGCGGCAGGGCGTTCCTCCTCAGTAGTAGATTTTGCTAATGCTTCTTGCTTGATGGTCTCGAGCTCAGCCCTCATCTTACGATACTCCTCAGAATCAAGCCATATGTCCTTCCAGTCCCGGTCTCCAATGCGAGGAGACAGGCCCGCACCAATGGCGTCCAGCATGAACTAACAGCAGTTATCGTCAGATCGATGTAGCGCTGGCAAGCAGGGAATCATACCTCCGCAGGATTGACGTTAGGAGGACATACAGCCCCGTGGCGCGCAAAGTATTCTCGCAGAACCCTGGAGTCCTCACCAATACCACCGAAGTAAACGGTTTCACCACCCCTCTCGAGAAGCAGCAGCTTGTCGAATTGCTGAACGAGCATTGAAGAAGGCTGGTGAATGGTACAGAGGATCGCTTGACCGCTGTCTGCCAGCTTGCGCAAAAAGCGGACGAGATTCCATGCTGATTGACCGTCGAGACCGGAAGTGGGTTCATCCAGGAAGAGCAGAGACGGCTTGCTGGCGAGCTCAACGCCGATTGTGAGCCGTTTACGTGCCTCCACGCCCAAGCTGAAGACCAGCGCATCGGCCAGATCCTGAAGTTCAAGGACCTCAATCATTTCCTCCACATAAGCGTCTTTCTCTGCCTTCGAGATGTGGTACGGTTGCCGAAGGTAAGCGGAAAAGCGCATAGCCTCTCGCACGGTAGCGGTGCCCTCGTGAACATCCATTTGTTCAGCTGAACAGTTCATCAGCAGGTGGCTCGTCGAGGTAAGATGATGTACATACCGTAAGCTGTTTTGCGAGCGAAATCGGATTGCAACGGGCGGCCATCAAGGAAGAGGTCACCAGTCACTACACCAATGTTCTTGCGTTGAGCGAGCACATCCAAGCAGGTCGTTTTGCCTAAATGGGTGTGAAGTTAATTCGTGTCCTATGTTTCGTAGTGAATTATCGCCCACCAGCTCCGGAGGAACCCATGAGGGCGGTCAATGTTCCAGGCTTGCAGTACCCATAGACGTCGTGCAAAAGGCGCCGCGATCCACCATCCACAGGCACGTGGTAGTTAATATCCTCCCAAATAAAAGTCTTGTGGTCAAGGTCGGCTTCTACGACGCTGTCGTCTGCTCCCTTTTCAGGGTCGGAGGCATCCTTCGACTTGCCCTCGCGTTGCGCCTTACGAGCCTTCAGAGCCACATTTCGCTCCTTCAATTCGGCGTTCTCCTTCGCATACACTGTCACGCCGGCATTGCCGTGATATCGCTGCAATAAAATATCAGATTAGCATGAAGCGACAATATGAGACTTGACCTACAGGGAAGTACTCGGCCAGGAGAACTTGCGTGAGCTGGAACAGGAAGAAGAATCCCAGGAGTACGAGGAAGTTGCGGCGCCATAGATCTTTGATGTTGAGATCGTAGCCAACGTTAATGTAAGTGCGTCCAGGGATGATGCTCTGGCCGGACGTAGCGCCATAGAGGGTACATGCCTGATTGGGCCCTAGAGAATCGCTACGATACCTCTGATCAAAGATGCTCAAAAGCCACAGTGAGGTAGACTTACGGATATATGTCCATACCCGGAGGGTTGCGGGGGACAATATAGTTTCCATCACACTCCAGCTGCAACATAGAATTAGACAAAGGACGACTATCGAGTGAAGACTGGACGTACGTTGATGCGCCCAAACTCGTTCTCCATAGCGGCACTCCATGCATAAGAGAGTGGGTTGATATAGTACTGTGGCATAGTCGTGAGATAGATGAAGGCAGGCGTATGTGGACTGCTTACAATCCAGAATAGCCATCGTTTCATGCTGAACACAGGGATCATGTAACCGACGTACAGGATCATGTTCGGTATGAAGAATGTCGCAAGCCGGAATGCAGCGTCGAAGTTAGTGCACATGAAACCGAATGTCCTGAAAAACCCTTGCATCGTGAGGAAGGCTATGTAGATCTATAGGAGCCAAAAGTCAGCTAGCTGGTTGTGTGATGTAATTTGAGTACACCACGTACGATTAGGTGAAACGTCCAGAACCCTCCACCATTCCGTGCCAGATTTGCCATGAAGTAGATGATCACGTCATAGACGAAGACCTTCAACGCAGAGAACGGAATATCGGCGACAGTGTTTGCGATGGCAATGGCCGCAGGGCGATACAACCTATAGCTCGTCTGCAGAAACAATCAGTAATGGGACTGGAGTGAAACATGAATCACATACCTGCTTCTTGATGATCGGGCGGCCGAGCATTTGTACGGGCATCTGCGGATAATTATCATGGTCATTTTATCAATTCACCAATGTTATTGAGACGTATACGGACCTCTCCAAAAGTGTCCAAGCAAGCAGTGAGCATAGCAGCGAAAATGACCGAACCACGAGTGAAAGCACCAGCAGCATCGGGCTGCAAATTGAAAAATGCAGCACCGATGATCAGAGCCAGAACCTGATGTGCATGATCAGCCTCGAGTCGAGAACATAACAGATCCAATCTCATATACTCACCGTGTAAAGCGTATAACTGGTGATCAGCTGGAAGCGGTCCTGCAGCCTCATTTGGAACTGACGGACAGCGAGCACCCTGACTTGGTTGATGAAGCCCTGGGTGTAAGGACTCTTCCTCGACACACCCCGCTTCTTGTCCGCATCCACAGCAGCCCTGAACGCTTCCTGGTCGACCTTATCATGCTCCATAAATCCCTTGTACTCAACCAAGCTGCGGCTCATCTCGCGCGCAAATTCAGACTGCAGGAATGCCTGCTCGAGCTCCTCCGGCGACGAAGGCACGTCCTTCTCCGAGCGCCCCTCTGCGAACTGCCGCTCGTTGGGGTCGGTGCAGCCGGTGAGGTAGTCAGGCGTGCTCTGCCGCGGCAGTGACTTGTAGCCGAGCCCCTCGAAGTAGGCACGTGCGGCGGCGGGCGGACCAAAGTACACCTGCCGACCTTTGTCGAGCACGAGCACCTTGTCGAAGAGTTCGTAGATTGACTCGCCAGCTTGGTACCTAGACAACGGCGGTGAGAGCGGCTTCGGGCGGCATGAAAAGACAATTATCACAATGTGACAAAGACGGTCTGACCAAGGACGTCGGTCATCACCCGCAGCGACTTGACGAAGTCCAGTGCCGTACTCGCATCAAGTCCACGCGTCGAATTGTCGTAACAAAGCACATGTGCGCGGGTGGCCATCATCTCGGCAATTGATACACGCTTGCGTTCTCCGCCGGAGACACCGCGAACGAATTCGTCACCCACATACGTGTTCGCCGTGTGCGATATGTTGAGCATGCGCAGAAGCATGTTCTTGATAGTCTCGTTGAACTCCTTCCGCGACATGCCAGGCAATCGGCCATTCGGACCTGGGGTCTTCAGCGACAAAGCAAAGTCTAGCGTTTGAGAAACGGTCAACGTGGCAATATGGATGTCGTCTAAATTAAATGTTAGGATTGCTACTGCATTGATATATCATCCAGTAAATACCGACCTTCTTGGTTGTAGACAGTTTCTCCCTTATAATGCTTGGACATCTCGTATGCGTCAATTCCAGCATAGCGAACGTCGCCGGTCACGCTCGCATATTCACGCCTCTCGTTAGCAATCGTTTTCAGGAATGTCGTACATCCTGCACCCGGACAGCCCAACACAAGACACATCTCGCCGGGTTTGAGTAGACCGGATTGTCTGTCGTATAATTACGTCATTACTAATGCCCGCTCAGGCTAGATTCAGATGGTAGTCACTCACCCGTGAATAATCGTAGTGGTGGGCAGCGGTGCTTTGTTCGGCATAAGTTTCGCGAACAACGGTGCCATCATCCTGTAAGGAGTGAGCCAGAAACTAAGCGCATCCTCTGTCTCATGATGATTAGTATTACGCGCAGTATCATAGGACATCTACGTACGACCGAAGGTTTTGACGTAGACCTGGACGGGACGTCAGCGCTGAATATATATGGAAGTGGAACGAATGTCTACCTTGTGACCGGTTCCTCCGACTACGTCGACACGGAGGTTTTCCCAAGCGACGCCGACATGCTTATGCTTGATCCCTGCGCTCTGCGCCGCATCATTGCTCGAGCTCAGGTACTCGCGCAGGTCAAAAGGCGCCTCGCCATCGGCAGCCTTCTCGATATCCTGAGCGCGGCACTTCTCATTTTTCTCGTCCCCCGAGTTGTCCTGAGTGAGTCGTGAGCGGCGGGACAGGGCCCGCGACAACTCGTTGAAAGTGGCCTCCGCCTGAGCAATGTCGACATGATGCGCGTCGGGCTCGACGCCCGTCAGGGTGCGATCGTCCCCAGGGGTCTCAATCATTGTAAGGAGGGGGTAGAGGGACACAGACCACGACCTCTGGCGCTGCCGAGGCTTGATAAATGGCGAAGGCATCTTACCAAGATCTCGTCGGTATTTAACCCATCGGTAATCGGGGAGAATCCGATGGGCCGGGAATTGATCGAGTTGGATTACTCAGATTCACCTCACATACTCGAGCCCGGCTGTGGTTGGTCCGAGGGAAATGCTTTCGGGACCGCAGCTGCAAAACGCGTCACAGCGAGCCCACATCCGCTGTCATGATCACCACTGGCCAGAGTCAGCTGCAGTTGACTGTCATACGCCGCTATTGTCCGGAGATGACTCGAGAAATGGAATGCAAATTCACACCGAGTTTATATGCCCCGCACTTGCTGGAAATGAAACATGAGGGCTTGTAGTCATTCAAGGCTTTCAGGAGTCACGCCGGTTGCGGAACCATTCACCGTTTGACATTCGAGAACCGTCTACGGCTTCACGATCAACGACCCCAGA
This sequence comes from Wolfiporia cocos, assembly GCA_029448655.1. NCBI lineage: Eukaryota > Fungi > Basidiomycota > Agaricomycetes > Polyporales > Phaeolaceae > Wolfiporia > Wolfiporia cocos. The sequence goes on from JACCLO010000002.1 coordinate 1,512,784, forward strand.
AACTGACCTTGAGACAAAGGGGCAGGCATTTTCGAGCAACATTCTGGGTAAGCGGACCGAGAGGCCTCGGACCGCTTACTTGTCTCCTGTTGAATAACGCAACTCCGCTAATCATGGAACCAATGCTGAAGCTACATGGGATCAATCGCTACGCACAGCATGTATGAAAATCCCATCTTTCGCTCGGCAGGTTACTTGTGCATCGCCGAGAATAGAGAACAGCGATGTACGCCACCACCGCCGACAAATCTTGACTGCTGGCGCTGAAGCGCTGAGCCACGCGCGACGCGCTCACGTGCTCGCGGAGGATGTCGCCACAAGACCCCGTAACTGCGACTCCCCCGCTCGTCGGAGCACTGGTCATCTCGAGGCACGCTCATTCCTACCATGCATCTGCTGCCCAGCCTCGCGCTTGTCATTTGTGCAAAGCTTGCTACGGCGCACGGTGGTCATGATGAGCCAGCCGCAGGCGAGACAATTCAGCAGTATGCTGAGAGACACGTATGTTTCCCATCAAATGGTCGGTGAAGATAGTGCTGAACTCCCCCGCCCACGCCCGTGCCGCAGATGGCATCGGAGCACCATATGTGAGGTCCACGGTTCATATACGAATATTTTACACTGATGCAGAATTGTACAGCGATTCATTCGACCCGCCGAGTTTCTTCCAGTTGCACGACCTGAACCGGTAGGTCCGTTCGCTGTGAGCCGCTTTGTTTTCTTCAACGTATGCATAGAGACGGTATATGGGACCGCGAAGAGATTGAGGCGATATACGGTGTGCATCATGTCTACTCACAAAAGAAATCCAAAGTGCGTTCTGCCAGGCATCCCTGCGGATCCGAGTTGTCTTAACGCGTTCGGTAGGACGAGATTCAACACCAGCAGAAGGCAGACCACATCGTGAACACTGTTCTCGGAAAGATTGACAAGGACAAGGACGGGAAGATCTCGCAGGAAGAATTTGTCGAAACTGGGCTCGAGGGGTTACCAAACTTCGACGACCTCGGCGCCGAGGGTCACCATTACGACGTGGAAAGCGGTAAGTTGTCACGGATTTGAGCGTCGTACGTTTCTCATGCATAGTCTAAGAGTTCTTCCTTCACCACGAAGGTGAGCTCTCGTCCTGAGCTGGGCACTCTTCCACCAACAGCGGTGTCTTCTCCCAATTTGCCTCCAGAGCAATACCACTCCACCCCAGAAACACAGACGGACGAGTCCTACGTACACCCTGAAGACCTCGAGCACTTTGCACAGCATGAGGCGATTGAGCGCGAGGAAGCGGAGCGCGAGGCGCGTTTCCAGGGCATCTCCGTCGAAGAGGCGCTGAAGCAGCACGAACCCGAGCCTGCCGAGCCAGAGCACGCAAACGCACAGGAGAGAGAGGCGCAGAAGCCGATTGTGCCAAAGATCTCACGTCCGAAGCCCGAGAGCGACGACCCTGCGGTACGCTTCTCAAGCGCGAAGGGCAGCGGGCAGTGGGGTGAGGGAGAGGCGGGTTACAAGCCGCCAAAATCACCATCAGACCGACTCAAGTATGTTATCTACTCTTTCTTTGCGGTAACGTTCGTTGAAGCCAGGTCGGTACTGGCAGAAAGAACCTCCCATACAAGGTACCGCTTCCATTTTTACATCCCCCGCATTCATATAAAGGTCGGGCGCTGACATACAGGATCGCATGCAGTACAAGTTCCGCCGTGCATGGGGTGATTTCTGAGATGTTATGCAAATTTACGACATTTGCGGGATGTTGGGTTGATTGGATATTTATCGGAGTGTTTGTCGCATGGTCGTACATTCTGAACTTATCATGGGATACCACTCTTATCATGGTACCCGTACCCTCGGAGTCGGGGTGGGTGCCATTTGTCGTGCTTTGGCGTGCTACCGGCAAGATATCGCCAAATCCTTCGGGAAGGTGGACGTGAAATTTGCTTGGTCAGTACGAGGCAACCGAGGTAGCCTTCAACGCCGAACATGCAGCTGAGTGGTATTTCACACTTCCTAATTCTGCTTCTCTGGATACCACGGTGAACGCGGGTGCGCATACCGAAGGCGAAATGCGTGATTAGCAAACTATGTACAAAGAGGATATCATGTCGCGCTTGGGCTGACAATCCCACGAAATTTGACGACAGCACTACATATTACCGAGAATCCAGTCCGTGTCACCTCCCATCAAACATATCCTCCAATAAGCCTTGTTCCACCGCCTCCCAGTCGATGATCCCACCGCTAGAATACACGCTTTCGTAGGAGGCTATACTTGCGCCGGAGAAGAAGGGGATGAGTTCGCGTATGCTGTCGATCTGCCGCAGAGATCGCAGTATTGGCCGCCGCATAGGTCTGTTGTTGCCTAGCGGCGTGGAGACGGGATTCATCTCCTGCCCACCGTTCTATTGTACAGTTCGCTCTCAATATCAAATTACGGAACACGTTGGCAGATGCTCTCACCTCTCCTAACGGCAAGTTGCCTATGACCTCTGCTAGACGATCGAGCATTGAGTCCGGGAACCAGTCATCCGGTCGATACACCGCATCGACAGTGTCGGTGATGAAAATCCATTGATGGCTACATAGTCATAAGTATTCCGCTACTGTTTAACATAAATTACGCACATCTGGAATTCCTCGGTTTGCAGAACTAGTAACAGATCAAGGAGCTTGCAAGCTGCTAGAATCAATCCTAGCTCTTCGGAGCCATCGGAGGGAACATTCAAGATGGCTTGCTCGAATAAACGATACTGGGCGTGTGCTTGTGAGGAGACGAAAATAAGTATCGTCATTGGGACGCACCAATTCAGTCAATATCACCGGCCAGAAGCTCGACAGATTGTGAGGCGATAGCCGACAAAGGAGCACCCGGACACAAAGATAGACTTCGCTTTGTACTACAGGCGAGGACACGTTGCGAAGTGTGTCGACCAACTTCTCTTGGATGCTGGGGAGCTGTGCGAGGAAGTGATTTTTCTCGCCTGATAGCAGAACGAACGCGAGGCGGCGGAGGTTCAGCGAACGCAACAGCATCTCATATTCGCGATTGGTGAATATGTTGGCAGACGGTGCAGTCGTTATTTTGCCTTCGAAACCCTTAGCATCTCGTTGAGATGATGTATGCATGGGGCGCAGCTCACCTAGAAGCTCAGGAAGTGCGGTTTTGTCTGTATCAAATAGAGATTTGACCATCGTCCGCCACCTTCCACCAGCGACTGGCGTGGAGTTGAAACAGCGATTATCATTGAGCACGTCGTTGACAGGTCCACGCCACGCCTTGAGGGCTGCCCCTATTCTCGTCATCTCTTGAAGTATCGACAAGACACTATCGTCGATGTCCAGTGGTCTACCAAGCTTCAGCATATACTCCGGATGCATTCAGGAAGTAGCACACCTTGTCTTTCCCTTAAGACTTGGATTGACGATGTTGTAGACGATACTATTGCATGCGGTGAGGATCTTGTCGTTCTCCGTGAGGAACTTGCGCAGGTTGGGAATCACTTGCGATGCGACATAGACGTTGATCTAAGATAGATATGAACTGGAGAAGCTGAGAAGATATCCGCCACAATTTACCTGGTCGATGAGATCTGCACTATAAGCTGGCTTGATGGAGTCTGGAAGGGATGTTGAGCTTGCATTCATCTTTTCGTCCAGCTTCGGATCTGATACCGCTGGGTCGAGGTCAAACACCCTTCCTGTAGTGTCCGATGCATGTTACCACTTACCACGCGGTATTGGTGAGTCTCTGCCGTTTACAGACAGGTTGTCTCTCTGCGGTCGACGGATCCAAGAGCCTTGATCATAAGGCCGCCCAGCCGTAACGCAAAGATCCAGCAGTTTGCTGTACGTGTCCTATGGGGTTCGTGAGCATTGGATACGTTGCAGGTGCTGCAATTGGTTATACCTGCATTTCTTTACGGACCAGCCGATCTTCTAAGGCAGTGGTTTGGGATATCTTGTCGGCCAGAGTTGTGAAGCATCTACGCCAATGAGACTCTACTTTCGGTCACCGTGAGGGTAAACAAACCTCAGTGCTGAGAATGCCTGGACTTTGAATTCGCGCAACGACGCCACAAGTTCCTTGACCATCTGCATGAACCGGCTCCACACTTGCAACGCCAGAGGGCCTTCCAGGCGCTGGAAATAGCGATCCAGGAAGTCAAATAACGCCAAGTCCGTTCTGTTTTTGAATGAGAATGGGTTGAACATCAGAAGAATCCGGCCTTACAAGCCAGGTGCAACAGGTGGCCGCTTTGCCTTCTCTGGAAGACCGGGCACTCGGCTAGAGATGTTCTCGCATAACATGTGGACCACATTTTGTGCGCTGGATGCAAGTATGTCTACAATCTCGAAAGCGGTCGAGCCACGCTGGTCATTGTTAGTGAAGTATTCGATTTACAGAGCTACAACGAATCTCACCGGTGACTCGCGCTGCCAACAGTCGACTAAGCACTCCATGACTTCAGTGGAATGTGCACGGAATAGATGCTCCAGGACTTTGCGGCATCTACTTCTTGTTTTGGAATACACGGAAAGCATCCCCTGTGGTCGATGCGATTCGCCCAGTACATCCCAGATTGCGCATAAGACGCGGACCGTCTCATCTAAGCATCGATAATCTGATGACCGAACCTTCAAGCAAAGTTTTAGTCTAACAGCCCAAACCGCAGTCTGGGTAGACGAACCGTAACCTGTTCCTCGGTGCCTCCAGACGTGTCGGTGCTGAAGACGGTCGATACATAACCTAATAGACCGCCAGTATCCTGACTTGGTTTTTCTAATGTGCTTGCGTCATCATCCACCTGGGTGGTTTCAATGATCTGGGACAGTGTCAAGAGTACGAGCCGTTCGATACCAGCCAGAAGCATGATGAAGTCTGCATCTGTAGGAAGTGACTCGATGTCACCACCCGTTTGGTCATTGGCGGCTGCTTGACGAATGTCCGACAACGCTAGACGTAACTGACGACATAAGGCATCAGTCAGAGGTATGATAGCTGGCTGCATAGCATCGTGGAATAGAGGTATGGTCATTAGACTGAAGTCGAGCCAGTGTTGCAAAACTGGTCGATTGCTAGGTATTGAGATGCCATCCAGGAGTGTTTGCACGAATAAAGGATTGAGTGCATACGACACCGTTGTTCCGTCCAGCGTATTATCCGAGTTCCGATTCAATTGAACGGCCTTGCCCTTGTTAGCTTGATTTTCCATGCCAGGATTTGACGCCGCAATGACAGAATGCAGGAGGTGTAGCGACTTGTTCTGAAGGTCGAGGCGGCCCGTATGGACACAGAAATACAGTTTCTTGACCACAACAGATTCTACGGTCTGTAACGATGCGATGTCGACTTCACCGCGAGCTATGAGCGCCTGCAGAAGATCAATGGCAATAGATTGACAAGTGTTATTGAGGTGCCCCATTGTCATAGCTAGCGCGTCCTTGGGCTCTGATTGCAAGAAGCTGTCCGACAGATCTATTAGTGGCCATGTTCTGACAGATGGATACGAACCGCAGCAATAAATCTAGGATAACATCCATATATGTCGCATCCACCAACGCAGCACTAGCTAACATATTTCAGCCTGCATCTGTGAATGTCTCGACCAGATTGTGTTACCATTTCTCAAGCGCTGCAATAGCTGTTTGTCAGCTGCACGACTGATAGTTGTGGTACGCGCAATCTTGCTGAAGCCTTGCCCGCCGAATTTGACAACGGAGAGCAACGCCTCGAACAGATGATTTGCATACCGTTGGTCGTAAGGTCGATCGTACATATATCCCTCCAGTTGCTTGCCATTTAGCTCCATCGTAGAAGAGGACCGTCGAATCGAAGGATCAGCCAAGTCGAACAAGATGGGGTCTAAAACACTGAACGCGTCGTGAGATACTGTCCAGTCGAGAGGCGGAGAGTTGTACCGTAAATACGACTTGAGACTACACCGCATCCATGTTTCACCTACACGGCGTAAAGTGGGGTCATTGCTCTTCAGCGTGTCGAGAACCATCATCATGGGTATTTTCAACCTAAATCCTGGGGCGAGCACATCATCTGTACACTTTGCTCAGCATTGTGCAGTCCCGCGAAAGTTAGATGCTGTACCTGTCAGCTTCCATAGGATCCCAAACATTTCGCAAGCTTCCTCGACTTCTTGAGGATCCCGAGACGCCATCTTCTGCGAGATGACTGCCTCTACGTGTCTATCGCGACTGATACGATCCAACGACCATATGAGAGCAACAGCGCGCATATGGTAGGCCGCCCAAGGCAATCGCACATACTTGAGAAGCTATGTACTGAACGAATTAGAGCCGTTCAAAGCTCAGACCGACAGACATACGGAGTTGATCAGGATGGACAGGATAGAGCGATTAGCGATTGTAAGTCTGGGTTCCAGAATGGTGAGATCATGTAGATGACTAGCTGTCACTACAACGCTCTCGACCATACTGAATGTTGCCGCCTAGCTTTGTCGTTATCACAGTTCCAGTATAATCAGCGAGATGCAAATTCGTTACCTTCTGTTCAATGCACTTGAGTAAAGCGGATATCCACTGCGATGGCTTCCAGGTCAATGCGAACGATGTCGTTTGCATTTTTGGTAGTTTATCGACGAGATCGTTCAAGAGCGCTAGCGACTGAAGTAGCATATCTCGGGCTAAACCTGCATTATGACCTTTTTGTATGCTTTCCGAGCTTTCAATACTTATCGCGATCAAATCTTCGAACGCTGTGACGAAGGGGACAACAGGAGCGGCTCGAATCCGCTCGGGAAGTGTGTCCTCGATGCCATAGAAGGCACATGCCAGAGAGGATGGTCCCGAACCTGTTGATGATGATAGTAGTGCATCCGATACATTCAGCCGAGCGTCAAGTCCGGCAGTCTGAGGTATTCGCGCTAGTATCTCCTTTTGCAGGGAGAGTACTCCGACTGCGGCGCTATATGATATTGGCGTGGTAGAGTCTTGTAAGCGAATCTGATACCCAAGTCAGCGAATTGCAGTAATAAGATCGATTAGATCACCTTCAAGATCTCAGCAATAGCAGTAAACATGACCGGCAAATGGGCTGCTTCGATTTCCTCATCATGGGTATGAAACATCGTTAATACATAGGTGACCATCTTGCAACCCTTAGAGGAGAATTAAGCAATCCCGGAATGTCTACAGACGAGGGTTAGGGCCACCTCACCTCCAAATGCCCACGATTAAATGTGAGCTCTGCGTACACAGAGGCGAACAGCTGCTTCCACAGCAGCATTGGTTCAACAGCTTCGTACAAAGTACTAGCGGTCATGCTCATCTGAATTCCGGAGTTAGTGAGCAGAATAATAGCTTACAGAGCAAAAATACGCAACGTCGTCCGCGTTGTCTGCACCAGACTTCAGAGCTTTCTTGATGGCTTTGAATGCATCGAATATCAAGCATTCGGTCATCGGTGCTCCAATTTCCCACTTGTCCAACAAGGATATAAAGATCTTAAACGGCCGCGACGGTGAATAGTCCACAGAGGGGTTGAACATTTCATCCTGAAAGTCGATGAGATTACACAATAGTATATATGCTGACAAAACGAGACGCTGCACCCTTAGCGTGGAGCTCAACAGCTCCAGTGCGTTTTCCCTGAGGTATTCGATTTGGCGCTGACTGTTCTCATCCGGCCCTAACAGCCATGAATAAAGCCTGCGATTTAATGAGAGGTCGCGCCTCAAGACCACGCTACTGGCGGCCCTCATCAGGATGGTGCGATCCTCGGGCTGAGCTTGTTTGATAGCGACGCAGTCAATGCGTAGAGATTGAACTAGTAGATCCAGTGTTCCTCTCCTCACGAGGAGGTCATCATCTTCTAGTGCCGCAGAAAATGCACGAATCATCAAGCCGATATCGCGACCTACGATCACGGTGATATCTGTTACCCTTCCGAATGAGTTAAATATCTGATGTGCGAGGTTAAAGCAGCTCGCTTACCTTCATTAGCCTTTAAGGTGGGGAGTCTGCGGGACAGGAAGTTGAGCGATGTCCCTCGAGCGGAAGGCGTTGTCAACATAGTCAACCAGATGTTTTGAAAGAAAAATAATTGCGAAACGGTGCCCGATATTCGGTCCAGTAAGCTCAGGACCTGTTCGAAGTATTCGCCCGTTTCTTCTTCCAGTCCAGGAAGCAGAGCGAGTATGAATGCTTTCATGACAGGTCGCAGACCACCTTGCAACGGAAGGTAGTAGGTATCGAACAAGCTGAGGAGAGTCGGCTGCAAAGGACATCAGATCAGTTTATAGCGTAGCTGTCCCCACATACCTTTACCGAGGTCGCCGCATACTCAAAGAAGGGAAACAGACCGGAGGACCATAACGCCAAATCACGCTGTAGCCCCTCCGTCTGCATCAAACAAAGCGTCAACTCGCGTCTCGGCGTCCGGGTTGTATGACATACGCCAAGGACAGCAAATATATGTGAATACACGTCCAATGCTCGTTGATGGACACCGGTGGGTAGAGCGGGATTAAGACACTGGGACAAACGTTTAGCCACGACCAGTTTGCGGGGAATCTCTTTGAATTGCTGGTAGGCTTCAAATGTCTGAAAGCGTCTCAACACAACCTTCTTTGCCCCGTATAGTCAAAGCGAGCGCACCTTCAACAGTTGCTTCAGAAACGATATGAAGTCCGCCCATTCATGTACATTGTCGAATGTACTGAGACACTTCTCCACTTGTTGCGTATATTTCTTGTATTTGGGATCAGACGTGTAGGCAGGCGGGGTTGACACTGGTCGGAGCATCAGAGAGCGATTCAATAAGTGAGCATAATGCTACCGGTACTGACCCCGTTCCTGCCCTCGTATGGGTGGGCCCTTCTTCGTTGATTGTTGCTCGCTGAGGTTCGGGGAGACGTTCGCAGACATGGAGGTACGGGTCAAACTGGCATGTATAGCGAAGGTATTGAATTATCGGCGCCGTTGGACCGCAGCTGCAGGTTCCACGCCGTAGAGTACTGTAGCGGGCGCCAAGATGTAGTCCCCGCTTGATCACACCGACACGTGGTTCTCCCGAGCACCAACTCCCAGCTCGATCACCGCCATCGGCGGCATACCATACACGCAGTCAGCAGAGCCATGAGTCTCGAGCAATTTGTAGAACCAGATTCTGGCGATCCATTACATCTAGGGAATAGTAGGTCGAGTACAGTACAATACACAAACAACATCGACAGCGGCGATAACAAGGTTAACTCAGTCTGTCCTAATAGCCATGTAACGCGAAGCTAAACGGCATCTCAGGATGCGGTGTGAGTAAAGTGCGGGATTTCCGGGACTGGTATTCCCCTGCCATTACCGAGGTTGCGTTTTTTCGCTGGAGGCGCAGATATTGATTCGGATCCCTTGGAGTCTGGCCGAGAAATGACAACGTTTGTCGTGTCCGCTCTGGCAGCCTTCGATTTGGAGGATTTACCAGGCGCTGCGATTGATGGGCCAGAGAGCTTGGGAAGGCTAACCATCGGGATGGTGGAACCAAGTGCAATGTCGCGATCGGCAGCTGCTTGAGCTGCTTGAGCAACGGCAGCTTGAGCGGACGCGAACTCTGATTCCTTCTCACCAGCCCAAGTACGAGCGAACCACCGCCCGCCGGCAATGCCTCGAATCTCGCGATTTACTAGGCGCCACCGTCTCACAGACTTGCCGCTTTTATCGAGAGGTATGACTGGGGCAAAACCGGTACCTATTTTGGGAGGCGGTTGCACAGCGAAGGGCTTGGACGGGAGAGGGTAAACAGGCAGAGGAACCCCCTCAAGGGCGCCGTCATCCATTGGCATTGCTGAAATGGTCGGGGGCATTGAGCATTCAGGCTCAGGACTCCGCTCTTCGTGCGGCGCGGGAGATGACGCGACTGTGGGTGGGTATTCTACCATGGCCAGTTAATGGCGATGTCAGCGTGTTGCCTGAGCAAGAGAAAAGTGACCCTTACGTTCACTGATCACGCTGTCGGCGTCGTCTCTTTGGTTGGAAGTAGTTGCCTTGGATAATCTGTCAGCACGAGCAGTTAATTCGGAATCTGTGGCAAGTAGCATAGAATTACTTCGAGGGGTTCTTCTTGATGGCACGCTGTGCTGTCGCACCTTTGCTAGGAAGTGCCTTTTTGCGCGCGGGTCCCGGAGCAGCAGGAACAAGGTCATTCCCAGCTCCAGCAATATCGTACAGCTCGCTATGTGGTACCTGGCTTGCTGCAACAACAGCATCTAAATGGACAGCTTAGATGAATGCCGTGGCCACTAGTGAATTCACCTACCAGTGCGAGCCGCTTTCCGTCTACCCCCTCTTCCTCCCCCTCGTCCGCGCTTGGCCGGAATTCCTCGGGTACTGCTGGGTGTGGCAGGCATAACAGAGGCCGCCGGTGTGGGCCTCATCTCCTCTTCGTCGTCGTCGATGAGCTGGTCCTCCTCGTCCTCGTCCTCGTCCTCATCCTCGTCGCTAACTCCAGGTAATTGTCTCTGTGATGTAGAGCTACCCATTGAGGCCGATCGCTGCAGCTTGCCCTCATTGACGAGCAGCTTGACTCTGAATTTAGAAGTACGGGAGGGCTGTGGTTCAGGTGTCTCCTCTTCGCGTAGTGTAGATATTTGAGGGGCATCCATGTCCACGTCGTCGTTCATAGTGATAAAATGGCTGCGGCTGTGAGTGCGGGAATGCGTCTCGTTGCGAGCGTCGGGTGACGGGTCGTAGGTGATCCAAGGAGTGACGCGAAACATATCCTGTTCTGCATAACCGCCTCCTTTGGGGCCCGGACTTCGCGGGGCGGCGCTCATGTGTGCGTGGTGCGATCTCGGGAAGATTTTAGCAGGAAGTTACGGTATTCAAGAAAACGCAGGAGCCGGTGCTCGGTGAAGTGTACGCGAGCGTGGTACACGTTGCTCGGACTAGAGCGCATGGAACAACTACAAATACTACAGGGGAACTACCTTTCCGAGCGAAGCTGTAGGCCGCGGGAACAAATGAAAAGACTCTCAGACTCAACGAATACCCTCCAGTATCATAGACGACTCAAGACTGCTGACACGGACGGAGACCAACCATGCCGGTGTACGAAACCACTAGGCGCTACACGCTATAACACTCGAGGTCCGGATATGATGTGCTGATGGAGGCGAGCTGGAAGTACAACATGGGATATGCGTTTTCAGATACGCAAGGATGCGATGTTAAGGGCATACGACTTTGATGCGGAGCCTGCAAACTTGCATTGTGCATGTTCCAGGGCAGCCACGTCAAGTGCGACCGTATTCAAATCTCCCATGCTAGTCATGCAGCCAAAACAATTGTGTCACCGCATACAATGGAGGTCATTAATGAAAGAGAGAAAAACCGTCATATTGCTCCAAGGTGCCAATCCAAGCAAACTGTAGGCTGAGGAAGCCATATGCAGAAACACGCATAAGAGAAGAGGGCCTGCATATAGCGTACGGGAAGGCCCAAGACAGCAGTCGTCGTGAGTACAGAGTTGATATACCGGCCGAAGAGCAATGGCAATATGTCGTCCTCGGACCTCGAGTAATTAATGATCACGTGGATTAGATTATGTCAGCATATTCCTGAAGTTCCCGGCGCAAGTCTCCCTTCCAGCTACAGCACGACGCGAAAACGCAAGCGGGACTGGGACTGGTCAATTGTCTTCCCCTGGTATGTCTTTGGCCGCATGCTGTTTTCACTGCACTGAATATCTGCATCTGAAACACTAGGTCATTTCCGCACTCGCACACTCCATAGCGGTCCGGATTAGACGGGAACAGCCATGGCTTCCTCCACAGTTAACGTACGACCTCAGGATGCGAGTCTCACTGTGCTTGTCGTTGAAATCGTCTTTTGTAATAGGTTGTCCGATATACCGCTCTTCTGACCGGCGCATTCTACGGCATCACGCACCGCAGGACGTTGCAGAAGGCACACGATGAGGAAAAAGAACACCACGCGATTCACGAGCGGGAACACCTCATCGCACAGGCGAAGGAGGCTTGGAAGAAGAAACAAGAGGGATCAAAAGACGGCGGTGAGCATACGCGTCTACTTTGACCTTCCGCTTGCGAGGGAGCACTTCGCTATCTCCATCTCTCCACACAACCTAGCGGTATGTTTATCGACATTGCTGATCATGTTACCTACAGTTGTCACCGACCCGGATGATCCACGCTTTGACCTAGAGAAGCTGTTCGCAAAGTGGGAAAACGAGGCGTCATGATTGGACATACCGAAGCTGTTCCCTAGGCCGCCACATAGAGGGTTGTAGCTACACACTCTGGCCACTTACCTTGGGTTCCCTATGAGATGCAACACATGACTCGTATTTCCCATACCTAGTTACTCGAGTAATGCCATTTTGCGTTTGCTTGCTCACCAAGCACCCAATTGAACATGTTAGCCTGGGGCTGCGAGATCTGGATCTGGGTGGCTGTGACGCGGCGTGATCCGTGTGACTGGTGGCATAGACGCGTTCGGTCACGCAGATACCTACAACGCGTCGCGCCCGGAAGCTTCGACTTGGCTAGCCCCTACTAAGTACTAAGTCCGAGCTATAACGATCTCGGCTTCTCTGACTTCACTGGCCTTGCTCGCTCGACACAGCCCGTGCTGCGTGCCCCTGCTCATCGACGACATATATTCCACTCACTCGACAAGGTTTGACACCGATCTTGACTATGAAGCCGACAATGCAGGAAGAGGTCGAGGACGACCTTGCCGCTGAGGAGGAGAATAAGCTCATCAACGAAGTGAAATCCTCAATGTATTGTGCTGACTGTATCTAACATGCCTATTTTCAGGAATACAAAACCTGGTAAGGGAGTTTCCTGCGACCGGCTATAGTCGCGCTTGTTGAGCAACATGCTGCACGCAGGAAGAAGAATGCCCCCTACCTGTACGACGTTGTCATAACGCACGCGCTAGACTGGCCAAGCTTGACATGTCAATGGTTCCCTGACAAGGAGTCGTAAGTTATACCCTGCTTCCTCAACGCTGAGGGCCTCACTCAATTGGTACCCAGACCCACGAACAAGCCCTACACAACACATCGACTTCTATTGGGCACGCACACATCAGGGCAGGCACAAGACTATCTACAAATAGCTACTGTACAGCTGCCAAAACGCGACGAGAGCTTTTCTGCGGACAGACTTGATCGCGCTGACTACGACGATGAGCGGGGAGAGCTCGGTGGCCACAGCATCCCGCCACAACCGCGGATCCAGATCACGCAGAGGATCAACCATCCCGGGGAGGTTAACCGAGCGAGGTATATGCCGCAAAACCCTGACCTGATCGCAACGAAAGCTGTCTCTGGCGAAGTGCTCGTGTTCGACCGAACGAAGCACTCGAGTGAACCAGAACGAAATGGCGTCTACAAGCCGGACATCCGCTTAGTTGGGCAGCACAAAGAAGGGTAAGAAGTCGCATTGTCCCATCTTCGCGTGCGTGCGACCTCCCTAACACAACTTGCCTAGCTTCGGGTTAGCATGGAGCCCTGTCAAAGCAGGCCATGTCCTTGGTGCCTCTGAGGACATGACTGTGTGCCACTGGTAAGGGTTTCCATAAGGGATATCCTACCAGCTCTCATGAAATTGACAGGGATATCAACTCCTACACGAGAACAACCGCTACAATTGAGCCAACGACAGTTTTCAGAGGTCACACGTCCATTGTGGGAGTACGTAGGAGCGTTTTGCATAGTGCAATGTCAGATTTCATGAATTCCCTTCGTTTCAGGACGTCGATTGGAGCGCAAAGCATGATAACATTTTAGCAAGTGTCGGCGACGACAAACAGCTGATGATGTAGGCATTCCCTCGATATTACTGAGCTTCCCTGATAGCATCCGGTAGCTGGGATACCCGGGCGTCATCCGAGCCTGTTACCAAGGTCCAGGCTCACGACCGAGAAATCTTGGCCGTCGCATTCAGTCCCGCTGTCGAGCACCTGCTACTGACTGGAAGCGCAGACCAGGTAGCTGGCATGTGTTGGCATCTCCAATTCAAACAAGCTAATTCGGTTGCTAGACTATCGTCCTGCACGACATTCGTTCCCCCACCAAACGCTTACACACCTTCGAGTCGCACACGGACGAAGTCCTCCATGTAGCTTGGTCACCACACAATGCGACCATATTCGCGTCAGCTTCCAGCGACCGGCGAGTGAATGTCTGGGACCTTTCACAGATTGGCGTGGAGCAGACGCCGGACGATCAGGAAGACGGACCGCCTGAGCTATTATTCATTCATGGAGGTACGACGGAACTCGCCGAGGCATCTTTAGGATCGTCGTTTTAAAATTCCCTGCTTTCTAGGCCACACTGCTCGGCCGACCGATTTCTGTTGGGCGCCAGGGGTAGACGAGAGCTGGAACGCAGCTAGTACCTCCGAGGACAACATTATAATGGTCTGGCAACCGACTATGCATGTCTGGGCGGGTGATGCTGTCAAGATAGATGAGAGAGAGCTCGAGGAACCGATGGAAGGAATCGAGAGCAGTGCTGCAGAGGAAGAGGCTACTGGGCTGCCGGGAATCGGCTTGGCTACCAGCGGGAGTGCGAGGAGGGACGAGACTGAAAAGTAAGATACTGACAGCGACTGGGCGGACGTGTTCAGGCTTCGTCCTAGCATCATCGCATGTAGATATGCGGCACAGACAGACGATATGTTGTAAGGATATAGGATGCTTGTTGTACAACCTGCCATGCGAAAATCCAGAAGTCCGAAAGTATGGTATAGACTAGATAGCTCCCTCGATCTGTATAATGACACGTAGGGTCACTACAGGAACAGCAACCTGAGCAGCTCCAGGACCACTACTCAATGAATGAGTGCAAGCTGGGGGTGAATGCCGGTGTGGTTACATACCTCCACCGATGACAACAAACGCTATAGCTCCTAATGCCCAAACACTGATGGGACTTCGCTTTGACAAAAGTTCTCTGCGGGAAGGTTTTGTTGGCTTCTTGCCAGCACGCGACTTCTCTGCGAATCGCTCATTCGCATGGCGCAGCTCGAAGCTCGTCGGCTATACGCATCATCTCAGTATCGGAAGTGATGTATGTTCACAGCGGACAGACCATGATGAGTGCAAGCTAGTAAGGAGTGACAGAAAACAGATGTATGTGGGGGATGGCGGAAGAGTTGTATTGAGTAGCGACGTTGTCCCGCCGGATGTGTGAGTTGCCACGTTCTGCCACGATCGCAAGTTTGATCTTGTGTTGTCGTGTGTACCGAGGGCATCTGCCTCAAACACCCTTACAATCTCCCCTTCAGCCATCCACTAGTACTCTTCGCTAAGATGGGGAAGGGGAAAGCAGGCAAGAAGACTTCGTTGAAAGCTGCACTGTCCTCGCAGCAATCCAGACTGAAAAAGAAGGAGGAGGCGTTAAAGGCAGCACAGCTCTCGGAAAAGACGAAAAACACTCAATCGAAGGGAAAAGGGAAAGCTCTTCCGCCGCGTCCAACTGTTCCCTTTACTGCTGCAGATCGAATACTACTTGTAGGAGAGGGCGATTTCTCTTTCGCTCGTGCACTTGTCCAGGACCCGCCCTCGCCTCTACAGTTCCTGCCGCCAGGAAATGTTACGGCTACAGCGTACGACACTGAGGAGGAATGCTACAGGAAATACCCAGGCGCTTCCGAAATTGTCTCATTCCTGCGAGGCAAGGGTGTCGAAGTGCTCTTTAGCGTGGACGCTACGAAACTAGAGAAGTGTTCTCCATTGAAAGGCAGGAGATGGGATAAGATTGTGTGGAACTTTCCCCACGCAGGTAAGTGTATAGCGACGTCCACAATTGCGCGTCTCGACTCCGTTTGATAGGCCATGGGCTCAGGGAAGGGCATCACGGACCAGGATAGGAACATTCTGTCCAACCAGGTCCTGATCCTAGGATTTCTCCGCTCAGCTGCAGGTTTCTTGGCGACGGGACCCGTGCCAGTTGTCATGCGACCTCGGAAGCGGAAGCAAAGTGACGATGAGGACGAGGAGGACGCTGCCGAGAGAGACTCTGGTGAGGAAGGTGATAACGACGGACTCGGTATCGCGAAGGCCCGAGGAACAATTCTCATCACCTTGAGAAATGTGACGCCCTATACATTATGGTCTGTACCTCATGATTTTTCCTTCACATGTTGTTGACGCAGAAATAATCTCTGGCTGTAGGGACGTCCCAAAATTGGCCAAGAACCCTCCACCATTGCGCGTGGCTAGCGACAAGCCGAATCCTCGATATACCCAGCTTCGTTCGTTTGTCTTCCATCGGCATGTATGGAACGGGTATGAGCATCGGATGACCAAAGGTGAAAGGGCACACGGGCAAGGCAAAACCGGAGAAGGCGGGGAGGACCGTACTTGGGAGTTCTGCCTCAAGGATAGCACTTCATAGTTAGCAGCGTGAGGCCGTATTGCGATGATTTTGAAACGGCTATCCCACTGTGCAGCCCAGCCGATTCGCAACACCATTGCTTGATGAACGAGTGTGTTCTCGACACACATAATTATCGAGCCCGGGCGCCGGTAATTTCCCGGGGAATTACCCCGCACTGCGATCTTTTGATCGAGACCCCGCGGTGCCTGGGATCGGCTATCCTGAATCGAGCTCGTCACGAACTCCCATCTGCTGTGCACATATCCAGGCGGACATTGCATCTTGTCAGCATGACGGTCGATACTGGCTTGCTGCAGCCACCCCCACACTCGGGAGAGATCAAGGTTGCATTTCCGAGGGAACATGTCATGCTTCTCACATTCAACCGCCCGAAGTCGCTCAATGCCATGACCCCGACCATGAGAGATGACATTCACAGATTGCTAGAATGGTTCGACGACGAGCCCAGCTTGTGGTTCGTTGCGTGCTCGTGAATCAGAGTGTATTATGAATATGTGAGTCTAGGGTTGTGGTTGTGACGGGGGAAGGCCGGATATTCTGTGCGGGGGCCGACCTGATTGCGTGAGCTCATCGGCTCGGCCGCGATGCGTGTTCATTGATCAAGTGCCCACAGGTGGAACAAACGTCAGGCAGACGGACCCAGAGATGAAGGACAGGACGTTATCGAGGACGTGAACGGATTCGGCGCTATCTCGCGCCGCTCCTCGTCTTCCAAGCCCATCATTGCCGCTGTAAACGGTGGCGCCTACGGCGGCGGCGTAGAGCTCATACTCAGCTGTGATCTCGTCGTCGCCAGCGAGAACGCAACGTTCGCTCTTCCCGAAGTCAAGCGCGGAGTGGCCGCTATACAGGGCGGTGGGTAATACGCCTCGCCCGAGCTGCATGTTCTCGCGTTGATCGTCGCTTAGCAATCCCGAGGCTGGCCCGAATAGCCGGGCATCAGGTAACGATAAATTTCAGACAATCACATCAGGCTGATGTCGCAAAAGCTCGCAAGTGAGATGCTGTTGTTGGGCAAGAACATCACCGCCACTGATGCTGCGACTCGCTTCGGGTTGTCAGTTACTCGATTGGAATTTAGAGATGGCTGATAGCTCACATTGATGCCGTCCAGTGTCAACAAGGTCGTTCCAGCCTCTGAGATCGTGTCGACCGCAGTCGCCTGGGCAGCAGAGATCTGCACCAACTCGCCAGACTCTGTGCAGAGTACGAAGCGGGCGATGTTGTTGACGAACCAACACGGGAACGTTGAGAACGTGGTCGGCGCACATATGCGCTCCAAGGAGAGTGTCCGACTTCATTTGAGCAAGAATATCCAGGTGAGTTCGTCGTGGAGCTATTGGTACACGCGAGACAGGGTTCAAACGAATTGTAGGAAGGGCTCAGGGCGTTCACAGAGGTATGCGAACTACTGCAGCGCACCAATCATGACGTAGAGGAGCTTATATCTACCTTTGTTACAGAAGCGCAAGCCAGTCTGGACCAATCCGGCGAAGCTGTGAGCTGCATACATACATGACAACTACGCATGATGTACGAGTGACTGCTGACCATATACGCAAACAAACTGCTGCGCAGAGTACACCCGCGCAGCTGTCAAGGTTGTTTCAAATATCAGTGCGATCATCGAGATCTCGTTTCCGCTCGCGAAATGTATGGTAGCTATCCAGAGGATATTACGGTTTGAGAATATTCAGAAGAGAGTCAGAATGCCATCGAACGTATGGGAGCATTTTGGCTGTGGACTGAACCGGTAAACCATCGAAGTCGGACCAGCATGTCAGATCTCGATCTGATCAGATGTATTTTTGACGCGAATCGAACGCGTGTCACGTGGGTCGCGTCGCTTCTTTCTCAAGACTCCATGTCTGACACGGCATCGCATGGGTCCTCCATTCCTGACAACGACAAACCGACCTTTGAGCGATGGCGGCGCACGTTCTCCATGATCACCGGTCTTGGGGGCACACCTGAGGAGAGGCAGGCTGATATGGAGCGGTACCACGGCCAGACGTGCGAGAAGTGGAAGAGAGACCTGATGAACTACAGTTAGTATCAGTGGGTCGTCATTGCCCCTGTCTTCTGAACACGCATACAATACGGCTTGCTGCTAGGCCCGGCCGTCGTGTTCATGCTCAAACACCTCAGCCTTTCTGGCTGTCGTGTGTCATCAAAAGACATTGTATGCTCACCGTGCGACTACACTCGGGCGGGAGGATTCAGCCCAGAGGCAGGCGCAGTCGTGCTGTGCCAGGGCAGGTTCTTCAGCAAAAACCACATGGAAGACACGCTGGTTCATGAGCTCGTTCATATGTACGATCACGCAAAGTTCAACGTCGACTGGCGCAATTTGCGGCATCATGCGTGCAGCGAGGTGAGCCACGCACCAGACCTGCTCCAGCTACGGGGCTCCACTTACATGCTGCGCTGTGAAGATTCGCGCCAACAGTCTCAGTGGCGACTGCCGGTGGACCCGGGAGCTTCGACGAGGCTTCGTAGCGTTTTCGAAGCAGCACCAGGTAAAGGCCCCCAGACCTCCTTTTGTGCAGTTCTTCTCATGGCCGGCGGACAGGCGTGTGTCCGCAGACGCGCGATACTATCCGTGCGCGCAAACCCGGCATGTCCGGACGAGGCAGCCGCGGAACGCGCAGTGAACGAGGTCTGGGAGAGCTGCTTCAACGACACAAGACCGTTTGACGAGGTGCGTCAGGGTCACGTCAGCATGCCCGCAATATTGACCGCACTTCCATTCCATTCCATCCCTGCAGATCTATTGAATATATAGCTGTGAAGGGTTTCCGGAGGCTATCACGAGCGATGTCCGTAGCCCTTGGAAGCGCGTGCCGCGTGTGATGCGAGGCTTCTCGGGCCATCCGTTGATAGCACGGCTCTCATGCCCTCTGCATTCGCGCCCTGTTTCCAGGGGCCCCGGCTAGGTAGCAGAAGGATGTGACCCGTCCTGTAGATTGTAGAAAGAGGGCTGCCCGCCACACCGAGCGGGGCAGGGCGGCTGCCAAGCCCAGACGGGCGTTTCATAGCTCTAGTATAGATCTCGAGCATGCGGCGAGAAAGACCCGACGTGATTCGCCACAGAAATAGAGCCGATCTGCCTGCCAGCCTCGGCTGACACGGCTGTCTGAGGCTGCCATGAGCTGGAACGTTCTCGGTGGGAACGTGGGAACAGGGCCCGCTACAAAAGCCCGCCCCCTGCGGGCGAGCCTCCTCCGTGCAACGTCTTCTCCCTCCAGCTCCTTCAAGGCCTCTGCTCATCTTCAAAAGTACTCTTCACGACTTAAGTTCAGTATGTTCTCGAAGATCAGGTAGGTCGCTCTCGACACGGGAGACACCCGACGGGAACCTGATCCTGTCGCCACAGTGCCCTTGCCGTCCTCCTGCCCTTCGCGGCTGCGACGATCGTGTTGGAGACGCCAACCAACTGGCAGAGTGGCACCCCCGCCAACATCAGTTGGTCCTCGTCCGGCGGCGACCCCCGCTTCTCTCTCGAGCTGGTGAACGACGTTGAGTTCCACAACTCGTTCGCGATTGCGAACAACCTCAACCCGTCCGACGGCTTCGCCACCTTCACCCTCCCCATTGTCCCTGCTGGGTATGTCGCGCCATTTGCCAATTGTACCGCGCTTGCGCTTATAATTTCCAATTCAGATCTGGCTACACCCTTGAGGCGGTCAACGTTACGTGAGCACCCGTCAGCCGCTTGTTGACCCGCCGGATGATTGACAGTTTACCGTCATCAGCGACATCAACCAGGTCTATGCTAGCTCTGGCGACTTTGCTGTTGCGCAGACGCCGTCCTCGATCTCTTCCTCGACTACTTCATCGGGTAGCTCTACTGCTTCGTATGTCTTCGTCATTCTCTACGCCATTGCCGCAGCGCTGATTTCGGTATAGCTCGGGGTCTCTGACATCGTCTGGCTCGTCCTCCGCCAGTTCTACTTCTTCTGGTGCCTCTGCGTCGAGCACATCTCCCTCTGGCACTGGTACCTCGACGTCTGCCTCCTCCACTGTCTCTACCTTCAACGGCAACTCCAGCGGTGCGCTCGGCCGCCTTGACTTCAACTTCGGCTCTCTGGCCGTCGTGGTTATCGGTGCTGTTGCTGGCGCCGTTGTTGCCCTCTAAGGGTCATATCCTCGGACATACGGGTTGGCGTTGTAGTTTCTTTTAGGACCCTACGGGATCTTGCTGGTACTTTGTATCTTCCCTTGTAATGGCGTAGTATGGACTTTACGGACTTTCATACTTTGGTCGGGACATGCACATCGTCTGTTCACGAGATTACGACTCGCAATACCATCAATAGCATTGCACCCCTTGTCACTCTTTTGGTGTCCGTTATTCGCTTCGTAGCCACGGCTAGCTTCGGTTGTGCTTGGAACAATCATTCTGTCATGAGGCCCTGGATGGATGGTCAACGGTCTTTCCGATCAAACGTGTGGACGGCCTGCAACGGGTTTGGTTTTGTCATACATCAAATGCACTAGGCTGTCGCGTATCCCTTGTTTGCATCGTCCGTGTGTCAGAATTTTGAATGACAGGATGGTGTGAGGTCGAAGTAACGCCAGAGTCTGCCACAATGAAGTCCCCGATTTGTCAAACCTCAGATTGCCCATGCCTGTCGAGCCAGTATCGAGTAAATTCTCATACGACGACTACGACATGTACAGAGCATTGCGGGCGCCAATGAGCGCCGACTCCGCGAGGAACTGCTTTCGACGGGCCCAGCCGCACCTAATACTGACTCTTGTTGATCCGGAGGAGCACATCTGCGTCCCAGGCCGCTGGAATGCAGAGAGGGAGCCTTATATAACGAGGGGACCACTGCCTTGTTGCCGAGCGGTGAAAGGGCTCCTGCATCATAGAAGGCAAAATCTCCAAGTAAAAAGCTGGCACAGACGGGATCGAACGGACGACCCCATCCTAAGTCGCGTGACAAAACCACACACTAGCGCCACGTTACAACCAACTAAACTAATCGGTTATGTTAAAGTTCGTGTTAACAATTTAATGATTTATGTGAGCGTAGCCCCTGTCTGGCTGTACCTTCGCTGGAGTCGACCACGTCGCGCTTAGGACGCGTCTCATATTATCACCATGTCTCTGGCTTCCAAGAAAGACGAAGAGAATGGGCTCAGCACTTACTATAACAACAAAACCACTGTGATACAGGAAGCTCGTGTGTTCAATGACTCTCCCATCAGTCCGCGGAAATGCAGAGCATTGCTCACCCGGATCGTGTACCTCCTATATGTTGGAGAGACGTTCGGCACTCAGGAGGCGACGACGCTGTTCTTTGGGACAACGAAACTCTTCCAACATAAGGACGTAAGTAATCTACGTGATGCCTACGAGTATGCTGTTAGCTTATTGCGCTGTGCAATTGTCCAGAGCGCGTTACGGCAGATGGTATACCTGACGATCAAGGAGCTAGCTACCACAGCCGAGGATGTCATCATGGTCACAAGCAGTATCATGAAGGATATGCAGCCCAACTCCGAGGTTATATACCGACCGAATGCCATTCGTGCACTCTGTCGCATAATAGACGTATGTCCATCGCCCTCAGTATGCGCGCGAATCATTCACCCCGGACTGCCCAAAGCCGTCCATGGCACAAGGCGTCGAGCGTTTCTTCAAGGCAGCAATCGTGGACAAGAACACGTCTATCTCGTCCGCCGCGCTTGTTTCTGCGTACCACCTGTTCCCCTCTGCCCGGGACGTGGTGCGCCGCTGGGTGAATGAGGCACAGGAAGCTGTGAATGCCAAGTCCTCCGGCTCTTTCTTTGGCAGCAGCTCGTCCGGCTCGTATCTTGGATGGGGAGGCTCGTCTTCCTCGAATTCGAATGGCTACCAGCCAGTCATGTCTGTCAGCTACATCACACAGTATCACGCACTGGGCCTTCTCTACTTGATCCGGCAACAGGACCGTATGGCCGTAACGAAGATGATCCAGCAGCTTGGTGGCGGAAAGTCCGGAGCTGGTACCACGCTGAAGAATCCTATGGCGCTATGTATGCTCATCCGTTACGCTGCCAAGGTTATACAAGAGGATCCCAAGTAGGTTCTGTACGAAATATTGCGCACGCGATGCTAAGAGGTATGCTGCAGTGTGCAAAGACAGATGTTTGACCTTCTCGAAGGTTGGTTGAGGCACAAGAGCGATATGGTCAATCTCGAAGCTGCACGCGCAATCTGCGAGATGAAGGGTGTAACGGCGACCCAGCTCACCAGGTCCATTGCTGGTTTGTTCAAGTAGATTGGTTTTATGGGACCGTGCACTGACCACACAATAGTTCTGCAATTGTTCCTCTCATCCCCTAAATCGACACTGAAATTCGCTGCAACCCGCACGCTTGCCTCTCTAGCGCTCAGCCATCCTACCAGCGTCGCCACATGCAACGTAGACCTGGAGAACCTCATTTCGGATCCCAACAGAAGCGTTGCCACGTATGCTATCACAACGCTGCTGAAGGTTTGTGGACGTGGGGCAGGTAATGTCGCGCATATACTGACAATGCACGAAGACTGGAAACGAAGCCTCTGTGGACCGCCTCATGAAGCAGATCACAGGCTTCATGAGCGAAATCAGCGACGAGTTCAAGGTCATCATCGTCGACGCAATCCGCTCGCTCTGCCTCAAGTTCCCAGCCAAGCACGCCTCGATGCTTTCTTTCTTGTCCGGTGTCCTGCGTGACGAAGGCGGCTATGACTTCAAGCGTGCAGTGGTCGAGGCCATTTTTGACATGATCAGATTCATCGGTGACTGCAAGGAGCAGGCTCTGTCACACCTTTGCGAATTCATTGAAGATTGCGAATTCACCAAGCTCTCCGTGCGTATCCTGCACCTACTTGGCATGGAAGGTCCGAAGGCGCCGCAGCCAACCAAGTACATCCGGTACATTTACAACCGCGTCGTACTGGAGAATGCAACCGTTCGTGCGGCTGCCGTGGCAAGCCTGGCAAAGTTCGGGCTGAACGGTCTGGACGCGAAGTTGAGCCAGAGTGTCAATGTGCTTCTCAGACGGTACGCGGCCACGTTTGCGTGATGTCATGCCGACAGCTGAAATCGTGCTTAGCTGCCTAGACGATGTGGACGATGAAGTTCGCGACCGGGCTGCAATGTACCTCAAGGTGTACGAAGAGCCCCCGTTAGCAACAACATACATCCAGGAAGGTATGGCACGCGGTCTGCTGTTATGGAAGCTGCACGCTGATAATGTGATAGACTCGATATTCTCACTTTCTGCGTTGGAGTCCAGACTAGTATCCTATATTGATGACCCCGATGCGATCGACCAGCCCTTCGACACATCGTCAATACCTAGAGTCAGCAGAGAGCAGGTAGCAAGAGACGTTGCGCGTGAGTCCAGTCATGTTCGACAGTCGGGTCTCTGACGAAACTCAACTCCCAGGGCCGAGCACTTTGGAGACGATCGGTGTTGCGTCTACATCGACAGCGGCCGCGGCACCGCCGCCGCCAACCGTCGCAGATACTCAGTCAGCGTACGCCGAGCAACTGGCAGGCGTTCCTGAATTCGCTTCGTACGGCCCTGTGCTCAACAGCAGTGGGCCAACTGCGCTCACCGAGGCCGAGACCGAATACCAGGTGTCGTGCGTCAGGCACATATTCAAGGAGCACGTTGTGTTCCAGGTACGTATACATCCGTTGTCATTCGGAACTCGAACTCGAACTCTTTGATGCAGTTCGATGTTTCGAACACTATCCCAGATACCGTCCTGGAGCAGGTTGCTGTGGTATTGCAGCCGCAGGGGGACACGGGTTTGACAGAAGACTTCATTTATCCGCTGCCAAGCCTGTCTGGGGAGGATTCGCCTGGCATCGTCTATGTCTCTTTCACGCGTGACGTTCCGAGCGAATTTGCACTGGGGACGTTCACATGTACTCTCAAGTTTGTCAGCAAGGAGGTCGACCCTGCCACAGGCGAGCCAGAGGAAGGGGGCTACGAAGACGAGTACCAGGCGGAAGACGCGGCCTTGACTGGCGGGGACTACATCATTCCCACCTATGTCACCTTCGCATCGGAGTGGGACCGTATGCGCGGTGGTGCGACGGTCACCGAGACGTTCTCGTTATCGAAGGATTCGCTAAGAGGTATGCGTTTCTTTTGCCTGCCAATCTGCAGCGTCTCACGCATCACGAATAGATGCGTGCGAGTCGATCATCGAGATCCTGAACATGCAGCCACTCGGCGGGACGGAGGATCCACAGTCACCCTCGGTGCACACGCTGCAGCTGTCTGGCCTCGTCGTGGGGTGCGGGAAGGTGCTCGTGCGGTGTCGGATGACCTATTCAAAGGCACAGGGCGTGACGCTGGAGCTGGGCGTGCGTGCGGAGGAGCAGCAGGCGTGCAACCTGATCGTGGAGGTTTTCAGCTGAGGCTGAGGCTGAGTTTCCGCCATGGACGTGTCTGTTGTGGGTATGTTGTAGCTAGCGTGTATGGATGCGGCTCCGGTATGGTGTGCCGCTGGGTTCGTCTTTGGACGGCGGGCGTGATTTCTCAGTGCGGCTATTTGTGCATGAGAGCGCGCGGGGGACGGCTTCTCACCAGACGGTCTCGACGGCGGCGCCGCTGTGCACAGTGAGAACGGGCCTGTCGCCAGCGCCGGCGTGATCGGGGCTAGTCGGCCATAGCTGCAGCCTGTGCGCGCGTCGTTCCACGTCTCCTCACAAAAGCACACGATGTGATCCCCGGCGGGCCTGCTATCCCTCCGCACCGCGCAGCATTTGCGGCGCGGTCGTACGACCACCCCAGACGCACACCATCCTCGTTTCGACTTTTCCCCGCCGGTCACCCACGCCCATCAGCTAGCATCCCCGCATATATTCCTCGTTAGCTACACGCTGAGCCGATATCCCAGGCGGAGCGTCGCAGCTGGCCATTTCACCCGCAGTATCGCAGCACGCACCCCGCATCACCGCCCTTTCAGCGCAGCTCACAAGACGACATGTCCGGGCCATCATTACCCACCGCAAAGGCCATTCAGGTCGACACGCGCGGCGCGCTGATTCTCGACGAAGAGTCACCCGAGGTGCGCATCTAGTCCTCTCGCGCCTCCATGCTCCTGACGCGCGACGCTGCAGACTCGGGATAGCCGGGGCATCTACCTACCAAACTACATCGAGCCCGTCTCGCACATCGCCGTGGACGTGAGATCTGCACGCCTCGCCGCTCCCCTCACGCTGATCGTCGCATCTAGATAGGGGGCTCGCTCGCGAAGGTCGTCTACTTCACGCGCTCGCCAGACCCGCCAAAGTCCCCGTCCATAGCCGCCACACGCGGCTCGAGCTCCGTCAGCGACCTCTCCTCGCCCTCCTCGCCCTCCCCGAGCCCCTCGCACAAGGACACCCCCGTCTCCGGCTCCCCGCCGCTCGGGAGCCGCACCGCCTCGCGCCTGAACGGCGCGCTCACGCCCGCGGTGCTCGAGAACGGGCACGCGGGGCCCTCGGCGGCGTGCGAGCACCCGCTCCTCGAGCCGCGCCACCTGCACGAGTCGCTCCTGCGGCGCGTGTCGGTGCAACACTTCCCAGGCGGGCAGCTCAACTTTGAGCGGTTCGAGACGGAGCGCGTCGACGACTGCGTCGCGTTCATCACGCGCCTCATCGAGCACAGCGCGGCGCTGAACGGCGTGCCGCTCGCGGAGATGCGCCGCGGCGTGAAGATCATGGCGACCGGCGGCGGCGCGCACCGGTTCTACGAGCTGTTCGGGCGCGAGCTCCACGTCGAGGTGCGCCGCGAGGACGAGATGGAGTGCCTCATCGAGGGCCTCAAGTTCATCACGCTCATCCCCGACGAGGTGTACTACTTCTCGGACGAGCTCATCGACGCGGTGTCGCATCCGCCGCCTGCGGGCCAGCTCGAGCGGCCGAGCCCGGACCCGCCAAAGTACGCGGTCACATTCGAGGCGCATCCGACCCCGCAGCTGCCGTGTCTGTTGGTGAACATCGGCTCCGGGGTGTCGATCATCAAGGTCGATGAGGACGGGTCGTTCGAACGAGTGAGCGGGACGAGCTTGGGTGGTGGGACGCTGTGGGGTCTGCTGAGCCTGTTGACACCTGCCACAACGTTTGATGGTGAGTCCGCTGCCGGATCTGATCATGATTGAGTCATAGATATGGGATCACAGAGATTCTCGAGCTTTCTGAAAGGGGCGACAATTCGCAGGTGGATATGCTTGTTGGAGACATCTACGGACAAGACTACTCCAAACTGGGTCTGAAGTCGACGATGATCGCGAGTTCGTTTGGCAAAGTGTTCAAGAACCGGGGTCAGAAGGGCACCTTCACGCCGGAGGATATTAGCAAAAGCTTGTTATACGCGGTCTCCAACAACATTGGACAGATAGCGTGCGTCATGTGTTCAGCGTTCTGCCAACGCTGACGGGGGCTGACGGCAGGTATATGAATGCGGAGAAGTACAACCTGGATCGCATCTACTTTGGGGGGTTCTATATCCGGGGTGCGTCACGGCCCCACTGCTATAAATCGGGCGCGGCATCTGACCAGGCGCGTTATGGTGCACAGGCCATGCGGCGACTATCAGCACGCTCTCGTACGCTATCAGGTTCTGGAGCAAGGGCACCAAGCGCGCACTCTTCCTGCGACACGAGGGGTTCCTGTGAGTCTGCGTTCGCCATGGATATCGGGATGTCAGTGGGCTGACCGGCGACCAGGGGCTCGATTGGGGCGTGGATCAAGAACATTGGGGAGGAGCAGGACGAGCTGGTCTCATGATGCGTCCGGCAGGGTCCTGTTGGCCGGGGACCGGGCACTGTCTGGCTGTTGCTATACGGGACAATTACGGCTAGGCGCCATGTACAGTATCATGCATCGTACACTACAGCTCAGCGGGGCGGCCTGCTTCGTGTGTATTTCCATGCGACAGGGTGTCAAGGGAAGTGGCTGTTCGGATCGCTTGCACGGATGGAGTGGCTGGACGTCCGAGGAATAGCCACTGCCTGACTACCGTGATGAGAAGCGAGGTGAATATGAGCAGCGACAGTGACTGATGCAGCGTCATCGAGATGGGCTGATACTCGAGATCACATCAGATCGCTTACTTTCACTTCTCGACGCCGAACGGCATAGCTTCAATTAGCTCATCGCATTTGGAACAAGACCACAGACATTCCCCGGTAGGCGGATATACAGCGCGCTTGCATCGCAGTGATAAGCAGCAGAAGCTGTTTCGCGTGCGAGGCGCCCATAATTGAGCGGCACGTGCAAGACCATCGGATGATATATGAACGCACCGGCACAGCTTTTTGAATCAGCCTTGTCCCGCCGCTGCGAGCAGTGAGCTCGCAGTGAGAATGCATGGTCCAGGAGTGGGTATGCTGGGCCGGAGACGCACCTGGTTTTCGCCGGGCGGATGAAGAGAATGGACGGCCGACACCGGGATTGGCTGTGATGCCATTTCGGACGCGTGGGACATTTGCTCAACTCGGATGGCTGCTGTATAAGTGTCCACCTGCTTAATTTTCTCCTTAAAGAGCCGAACTGCCTCCCCTATAGCCTCTGACTGCCAATCTCCCTCTCCCATCTCCCTCGCCATGCTGCCCCAGCTGACTGCCTGGTCCAGGCACTCGTCTCCCTCTGCCTCCACCCCGTCGACGACTTCCTCCGTTAAACGATCCTCATCTAAGATGGGCCCGAGCAGTTCCCAGGAGCGATCGGACCAGCCCAAGAAGCCCCGCCATCGCCATTCGGCTGTGCAGCTCGCTGCCCTCAACGCCCTTTACGACAAAAACGAGCACCCCTCCCTCGAGGAGCGCACCTCATTAGCAGAGCGTCTTGGCATGTAAGTGCTTCCCGTCTGCCGCCCGCTGCGCCGCTCACCGTCTGCCAGGGAGACCAAGACGGTCAACTCGTGGTTCCAGAACAAGCGTGCGTCGTCCAAGAAGAGGCATGCCAAGACCTCGTCCGCAGTGTCGACGGCGCCGACAAGCCCGGGCTCCGCTCCGCTCGCAAAGGCGCAACCGTCGCACTCGTCGTCCGTCGAGCTGCCGCCGATCTCGGCGCTGCTCGCGCAGGTCCCGGCGGGCATGCCGCCCCTGTCTCTGCACGAGTACGACGAGTACTCGGACGACGAGCACCTGCACAGACTGGCGACGCCGAACCCAGCGTCGCTCGCATTCTATGCGACGCCCCACAAGCAGCTGCCCGACGCCGAGCTCGGCCCGTCGCGCAAGGCGCGGTCGCGGCCGTCGGCGGTGCAGACGGAGGAGCTGCGCAAGGTGTACGACGCAAACCCGCACCCGACGAAGGAGGAGCGCGAGCAGCTGGGGATGCGCATCGGAATGTGAGTAGGGTCGACACGGTTCCTTCCACGCCATTCTGCATTCTGTGCCCCTTTATGGGCGTCTACTCTATTTTTTGCATCAGTTTTGATCGCTGTTACTGATCATGGTCTGATTTCCTTTCCAGGCGGTATCAATCTGTCACAAATTGGTTCCAGAATCAACGCAGCATCGCAAAGAAGCGCAGGGAAGACGAAGACGCCCACTTTGTTGCTGCCCCCGTCCCGCTCGCACATTCCCCGCCCGCGCTCTCCAGGCCCCGCACCTTCTCCCCCTTCCCTCCCGCCCTCGGCGCCGCACACCCCTCGCTCGCCGTCCCGCCCGCCACCCAGCACCCGTCTCTCGCCTTCCCGCTCGTCCACCACGCCCTGCCCGTGTCCGCGCCCCGTGCGCGGCGCTCATCGAGTGTAGGCCCCAGCCGCCCTCACAGCCACGGCGTGAGCCGCTCGTCCTCGCGACCTGTATCTCCCCGTGTCTTGCCATATCAGACGCCCTCTGAGCGCTCGCATGCATCCCGTGGGTCTGCGCGACCCCGCCGCACTCGCCCCGAGCCGCATCAGCTCGATGCGCTCAAGAAGCTCTTCAGACGCACGGCGACGCCGAGTATCGAGGAGCGGGGCGCGCTCGCGCTCGAGATCGGCATGGACGTCGGCAAGGTGACGAACTGGTTCCGCAACCTGCGGCAGACGGCGCGCAAGCGGGCGCGCTCGCGCGGCCTGAATCCCGACGGCGAGGAGGACGAGCTCGAGGAGGGCGAGCTCGTCGAGGGCGCGCACGACGTGGATATGGACGTCGACGCGGACGACGTGAGCCTCGCGACGAACAACCACTCGCGGAGCGTCTCGCGCTCGGCGACGCCGGTGCACTCGCTCGCCTCGTCCGGCCCGTCGCCGGTCATGAACCCGCACTTCCCGCCCCCGCCCCCGCCGTACTCGCTCGACGACGCGGACGCGCCGCAGCAGCGGCCGTTCCGCGGGGAGTTTCGCGGGCGGGCGTCCGCCTCGCCGTATGCGCGCGCGCGCCAGGGCGCGCCGCGCACGGTGTACGACGCGTACGCGCGCGGCCGCCACCAGATCGCCGTGCTGCACGAGATGCAGTCGTCGAACTCGTCGCTCGGGCGGCACTCGGACGGCGAGGCGTATGCGTATGCGGACGCGGACTCGCACAACGGGAGCGAGGAGGACGCGCAGGAGGCGCTGACGCCGAGCCCCGTGTCCTCTCCGCCGCCGTCGGTGAGCGTCGAGATCGCGCACGAGGCGGAGAAGCCCGGCGAGCGCAAGCCCGCCGTCAAGGCGCGGCTCGGCACGGGAGTCAAGGTCGAGGACGCGCTGCTGCTTCTCAGCTTCCACCACACTGTTGCCCATTAAGGCCATCAGTCAAAATGAACGAAGACGGCGGAGAAGATCAGATTAATTGTGAGTGACATTTTCGGCTCGTGGATCGGTGTGCGGTTGCTGAGTAGGCTCGTCGTCGCGCAGATCCGGTGTATAATGAACAAGGACGCTTTGCCTGCACACTAGTACCTAATTTGTTCTTGCACTGTCGCCATACACGCCGCTGCGTCCACCGCCGCCGCCGCCGCCGCCGACGGTGTCTCCTGTCCGCACAGCCCGCATACATCCGCTATCCCGGTCGCATTGAGCTCCCACTTTTATCGCTATCTATCGTTCTGTCCTTTGTACTTTCGCACTTCTATGCCCCATCGCCTGCGCGCCCTTCATCACGTTTCGTCTGCATCGCCCCACATTCGCACTTCCCGTTCGACGACGACTGCAAGCAAAGTATCATACATTCGCCTTGTTCTGCGACTTCCGTGTAGCCTATACGAGTGCCCTGTGATTGCGACCCCAATGTATGTTTTCCGTGAATAAATCGGTAGATGTAACGCGCCCCCCTACAGTTGCCCCTCCCCATTCAACTGATCATGAGCCAGATTGAGCCATGTTTAGACAGACCAAGTTCAGCCATGCTTACTCAACCCAAAGCAGCTCAATCTGACCAAGCCAGTCTCTTCCACCTCACGTACCGTAAAAGACGTGTCTAGCAGATGTGCATCAGGCAAGTCACATTATTGCGTGTGGCATACGATGACGACAGCTATTCTAATGGCTCGGCGTCTCCCGGTCATGCCAATGAGCTCATATATACTGCTTTACGCCGCGACTTGTACATGTGTGCTCTTCGACCTCCACCACTACCTCCGATATGTATACTACCTCAAACGTCCGCCCATGAGGCTATCCCGGATTCCCACTAAGATGTCACGCAGCAGTATTTGTAGCGATGAGCACATTGGTTCCCCGGTGCCAGAACATGTCGACACGGAGAACGACGTCAAGATGCACGATGCTCGCCCACAGCCAAGTGTCTCCAATGCTGGTACGTCCTCACTGCAGGCAAATCGTACACGCATAGTATTTGAGCCCAGCAAACAAACTGCCGCAAGGTGAGCGCCCCTGTCTTTGCGATGCTCATGATCCCACATACCATGTTATCAGAAACTGCTGTGGTCGTATATGGCTCATCAAGAACCCCGGTGCCCCAATAGTGCATTCCAACAGTATTGGAAGGGTCTAGGAGATGAAATTAAGGATGTATGTTCTTGCCTTATGATCACCTCAGTATACTGACGTACATGATTAGAGCTGGAAGACGAAAGCTAAGGGGCTTCCTGTGTCGGTATGTAGTCATCGACAGCCTCATGGTCGTGTATATTCACTGAGGTTCATTGCAGCGACATTCGCAGGAAGACGCTGCGGTTCTAGTATGTACTCTGTTACATCGCATCTCTGACAGACAGTATACGTGCATCAGGAATATGCGCCGTAACAAATCGTGCTACCTCTCGCCTAGTAGGCGGAGCCTGTATGCTAGCGTGTACAGACGTGGATTCGCCTGGATGTGCCTGTCTCGAGCGCTCGAGTGTGTATTGTGATTCTGCTTCTTCCCGTGTATACCTGATTCTGTCGCTCACTTTTCCTGCTTAGACATGATTCTGTCTGCTTTGTATTCGAGCACATTATAAAAATGCATGTCTACGGCTGATTCAGTATGGATGAGCCTGGCCATCTACAGGTGAGAAGCATCGACAACTCACAATAAGCCACAAAACAGAGCTATGGACCGCTGTGGCTCAGCGCTACCGAATATGACTGACGAAATCGGAATGGTCGCATCTTTCCATGCTCTGCCAGGCGCAGCCAGGTGGAGCCGAGATGTGGAGTAATATGATTCTACTTGGATCAGCTTGACGGCGCTTGACCGTAGTTTTCACCGGAAATTAACCCCAGTGAGAATCCAACGTATTTAAATGTATCCAGATGCATCGGATACATTTGGATATAACGCGAACCATAGACTACATTAGGATACATCGTAGACGCTCACACAATGTATCTCATCTACACTAGATGTATCCAAATGTATGTCGGATAACTTTCGAAACATCAAATATATCTGAGTATATCTTCAAGGTTGCATAAGAAGGTCCAGAGATATACTTCAATGTAGCTCAGTATAGCTCACTACATCAGGATATGTATTCAGATGTAGCCTAATGTACACAAAAGTATTGACATATACTACCCGAATGCACCCCAGAAATATACCAATTCCACCCATGCCTGCTCCCTGCCCCCAATCCCTGCTACGGAAAACTGTCAGTTTTCACATGTTCACAGAATTGTATTGCATTTGCACTAAATGAATGAGTATATTTTGAAGTTATGAGAATATGCACTGTTGGAGGTGCGGGCGCGGCACATGGGTGCAATCTCGTCGCCACGGCGGGGAACGACCTAAAAGGGAAGGTGGTGGAGTGAGCCCAGGCTGGAAGGTGGTGCAATACGCACCTGATTACGGAAAAGGGGCGCGCAGGGTATATAGTCAAGGAACAAAAATGTACATACCTTACGCGTTCGCTGAGATCCCATTACATTCGAACTAGAGGAATGCCAGGCAGTATTAATAGCTGAAATAGGCACTGCCTGAACTTCAACATGTACCAGTCTGTTCACCACGGCAGTTACAAATCGCAATGGGAACAGTCACGTACTGACTGAATGTAGGTAGACAAGACAAAATTAAATATATAAAAATAATGACTCAAGTACTCATGGGTGGACGTCTACTCACATGTGGTGGTTTGGCTCCTCTCGAAGCCAGAGGGGATGGTGTTGCCCCACCAAGACCCAGAGACTAACTATATATGAGAAAAACACAGGGAGAAAACAAGATTGCACCACGCCACAAGCCTGCTTATGTGTAACGAGAAAAATTAAGTTCAAGGGGCAACAGAGTAGGTGAAGGAACCTAAAACGAAGCTATTAATGGAAGACGACATAGTGACACTAGGTAAGAGTAAGAGTAAGAGCATTGCCATAAAGGGATGTGGCTACAACACCACAATGCCATAGGAAGACAAGGACTCGGACGGGAACCGTGTTATCGGTGTAGACGCATTCACTGTATTCTTACATAAGAAATGAAAACTCAACATGTATGCAATGGCTCTGTTGCCCGAGTGAGCTCGAAACTTGGCATGGCTGCAGTAGGTACCTTTGTGCAGATCTCTCTTCGGGAACTGTTGATTGCAGCCACAAAAATATACCTTGTTCCTTTGTTATCAATTTTATATACGGAGGCTCGAAGCATTGTGAGTTGTGATTATTTTGGTAGGGGTATGGAGAGATGCGTATACAGTAGTGTGGCGGTATGAAAGTGTAACGACATAAGCATGTGGATCCGAAGCAATCTACGTGGGGATCCTTCATATGTAACTACCTTATGCGTACGCAACGTTAACACGTTACACAGAGGCCTTATGGTAAGATCTGTCACTCATTGGCACATGTCAATCTGCTCACCAGGTCACATGAGCTGCTGGATACATTTCGATTGCGCTGTATACATTTTGATATATTGAACTTTTGTGGATACATTTAGTTATATGAGGATTCATTTGGATATTTTTTAATACATCAGATTTTCACTGGGGATCATAGCCCGGGGAGGTCACCCCATGGGAATAGTGATGTTAAGCATGCCGATGGCCCTCAGCCAAAAAGCTGCAGATTAGATTGAGCATCAAGATCGCCGCCACTCTCAGCCACCGACGCGACCAGACGTTCGCTGGTGTGCCTTGGCCCTGCGGCATTTGTTGTATCTGCAGCTTAATGCACAACTCTGTGATTCAATAATATTATGCTATAATGGATAATTCTTCCTTTGCATCTATAGAATGGCCCAATATGATACTGTGCCAAAAAGTCCCCACACATACAGGGGAGTATGCATGTGAGCTGGGATATGGATGTGCATACTGATGTGTATGACTCCTGAGGTTAACCACAGGTGGACCTCTTCAGTCCACGGTGTTCGTGTAAAATATGTATGTGGACACAATTCATATCCTTGTGACCGGGTTGATCAGCCAGTTGAGATGTCTATATAATTGTCAAACAGATGCCGACTGAATCTCATGGAGCAATGTAGATATACCAGATGCCAACGGACTCCTACTAGTAGCTTATTGGGTCAGTCTTGGGTCTGTGGGGGTACCTAGCCCCTTAGGCCTCATCACCCACTTGGTATGCTGAAATCTTCATGGCATGGCCTATGACCTGCCTACTATCTCTAGCACCACAGATGATCCAGGGAGCTCTGGTGCGTGGACACACCTCCTCCTCTCCGGCGCTTGTTCTTTTATGAGGGACTTCAGTCACTGAGATTAATTTAGCAACTGCGCTTTGTTAGCGCTATGCAGTTCCCAACCACCCCATTATAAATCTCTTCACCTCATGCTTACAGATTGGTAAAGTGGTCTTGACATAGTAGCAGTTTCATAGGTACTGTGGTAGGACTTAGAAAACTCAGTGATGTACATAAACTTGAGTAGGAACAGTTGAAGCCTTCAGCTTGACCTTGTTGTAATACAAGAGTCTTATACTCACTCTCAAAGCTTGTGTGCAAGCCTCAGCAAATATTATCTCAAGCTCACCTCATGAAGTCTAATGACTAAGAGGCATTGCCATTATATCCTCACAATCAGTCAATATCGAATTGGTGATTATTCAACCCTCATGAAGGACTCACAATCCTAGGGGTTTAGTAATTAAACAGTGATTGTTATATCCAACCCGTAACAGAAGGTCGAGCTCTACACATTCCACTCACTGAAGTGTAGATCTATGCCAATCAATGCTGATTATCCGAACAAGTTAATTGAGCTACTCCCAGAGACCCTTCGACAAGACTATTACCACAATTGATACAAGTGGAGAGACACCCAGCTCACGTTCTTCAACACCCAAGGAATCCTTGTCTATTCAAACTGAGACAGGAACAGGTGGGAAAGCGCCCTCCTCCAGAATATAGAAAACACCTGGATTATGAACAAGAATGCTTTTGAACAGTTTGGACAGCTACCTATGTCCACTATGCAAACAATTGCACAAACAATTAATGTTGCAAGAACTCTGACTGATGGGTCAATGGATAGTATGCAACAGACCGCCTTGGGAGGAGGAGGAAGTGGAATGCTTGGTACTGGCAGCAATAGTACGAGCACGGGGACAGTTGGGGAGGACAACCTGCCAGATAACCAGGAAACCCATTCATGTCCAGTCTAGTCAAGATCAAAGAACCAGACATTTTCAAAGGAGAAAGAGATCAACTTGACAGATTCATGTACAACTGCTCAATGCATTTTATAATGTATCAGCAATATTTCCAGAACAATGAACAAAGGATCATATTCATCCTGTCGTATTTTTCAAACAAAGGACACACTGGACAATGGAAGCAGAACTACTTCTACACCCACATGGTGTTACGGACCAGCACGGATATTCCTTTTTCTGTTCTGACGAACTGACCACCGGTCGAATATTGGCAGAGGACTTTGTGTTCAACTGTGTCAAAGTTTTGTTCACATAGGTATGCCCCTATTTTCCCCACAGCTTTGAGGATTAACCTCATGTTCTTCCTTGTGAGGTCCCCAAGAATGGCTGTATGGTGCCATCCCAAGAAGACATTGTCTAAGTACTCCATGTGATCAACTACCTCCCAGCACTCATCATCCTTGAGTTCTGACCATTTCTGCTGCATTACATTATAGACTTCCTGCAGGACCATTGTGACCACTTCCACCTTGTTATAGGCATTCACAGCTGTGTTATATAGATCCTCTGTGCAGTAGACATCCTCTGGTTGAATGTGATGGGGGATGTCGGAGCAGAAGTTGGTCCATTTTGAGTCCTCAATATGCTTGAGTTGTGTGAAATGGTTGCAAATAATTTGTGCATGTTTCACCATGATCTCTTCTTGCAACTTTGGGACCTGGACTTCTGCCTTTGTTAGTTTGGCTTGTGGGGAGGATGTCACAAGAATTCTCCTAATTTTCCTCTATTTTCTACTATTTTTCCGGTATTTCTACCAATCAATCTTAACTTTCTATACTGATCAGTAGCTTGTCTGGTTCATAACATTATCGTTAGATACAAGCCAAATGATGACTGCATTATCTGACCTTACACGTGGTTATCTTATCTATGGAAGTTTCCATAAAGTCACATGTCTAGTACGAGCCAATTGGACATTACATCCGGAAGCTGTCAGCACTTACATGTCAGTGGACTGGGCGCTGGTCACGCCCTTGGTTACTAATGACAATGCACACAATCTGCTATTTGTGCAGCCACTGCTGCCTTTCTATATCCCGGCATTGATCGGTATATCCTTTTAATAAGTATTACTCATTACTTAGGTCTTTGGGGACTTGTATATACAGATAAGGGTTCACAATTGCTCTGCCATCACCACTGGTATCTGCCTTGTCGATGGATGCAGCTAGAGTGATACTTTACGATATAGTAGTACTCCATGATACATTCCATAGTACCCAACATACTCCCCTTCCTACGTATATTTTCTAGAGGGATTGAAGTTGTTACGGTCACACGTGAGAACCAATCATGTGCTATGCAAGGCATTTGACCCCCTTCGCTAAAAGGGCAGTAATCTCACGGTTAGGCAAGATCGTGGTTCCCGGTATATGAACCTATCCTCCAGAGCCAGATTGGGTAATAGTTTCACATGCTTACCACCGTCTCAGCCATGTTACACTGTAACATCCATCCTCGATGGCATGTTCCCCACTCTCTTACGATTGGTTCGGCCATTACCGGCTTTACATGGTCTTTGTAGGTGACCCAGAAACCTTGGGTCCAACCCTGCTACCGCCCAACAACCCATCTCTATGCCTCACCTCGCACCTAACGTCCAACGTTCCATCGAGGAGGGCCTAAGTGCTCTACTTCTTAGGGAGAGCCTACAAGACAGAGGTCTGACGCTAAGGTCGAGTATGGCGACACGCAGACGAGCAAGGGATAGTCAAATAGTAGAGAAGGTGTTTAAGGGGGAATGCACCCCTGTGAGGCTACATTGAACTGTCTGAGGAGTACGCCTCAGACTGGACTAGCTTATATACATGCGACGCAACATAACTAGCTAACCTTGCCCTAAAGCAACGCGGCCTGTGCGCGCGCGCCTAGTAGAGGCTGTGCTACTACATCACATGTCTTATCACGTTACATACGGGTATCTTATCAGTTACTCTCCATCGCGCGCGGCTATCTTCATGAGTCAGGTGATTGAACGTTGAAGTTAAATGTTAGAACCGCGGGGCGGCTCAAGGCCCAGCGCCACAGCGTAAAACTGTGACAGTAGGTAGAGTTCCGACTTGTCTGTATATCCATAGATATCAGCCTCATCACCGTTTCGGGTCAGTACTGTATAGTATCACCTGACCCTTAACAAATCATGTACTTAAGTAGGAGCTTAGCGCTCTATACTTCAGTTCTATTCTTCTCGGCTTACGCCATAGAAGTTCTCTCACTTTTGCCACGCTTGACTGGTTTCTTATCGTCTTATTCCCTCACCTTTAGGATTATAGGCAGTGAGTCCCACAGATCAGTCTGTGTCATGAAGTCTGCGAGGGTTGGGAGGACGATTTGGCCATTCACCATGTGTTACGAGTCAAATATACTCGTCGATCTATTGATCTATTTTCCTAAGTTGATACTTGACTTTCGTGGAGTCGAATCGATTTCTTCGCTCTAAGTTGAAAGACTTCTTGCCTTTGAGGGAACAGATTTGTGAGCCCGAGATATTTGCTGAGCTTGTAGAACACAAGTTTGAGAGCAAATATATGACTCCTGTTATTACAACAAGGTCAAGCTGTCTATCTTGACTGCTACACCTCAGATTATATACATGAGTGGCTACCAGAGGTCTTGTCTAGAGACCTGATGCTGCTACTACTATGATAAGACTAGCTTAATGGATTCTGAAATGTATCAAGAGTGGAGTAGTTGAATACTCCACCACACGAGTCATACTACTAGTCAGGGTTATACCCTGTTGTCATAAGGGGTGATTGGAATGGAGTATGAAATGTTAGAACTAGAACCTGATAGTGATGAAACAGTGACCTGAGTTGCGTCAGGCCTTTGTCATAAGTAAATCTACATCAGTCCTCATCATAGGTAGCACTCTGCTGGGTATCTTTGCCATGTGGGTACATATATAAATGTTGCTAATGCACTGTCTAACACAAAACAGCCAGGACACAAGCCCTGCAGCACATTGTGTTGCATCACAATTGGAGCACTTGGTTCTTGTCCCAATGAGGCAGGCAGGCTAGATCACTGCACTGTGCACAAAACAATTCATGCATTGTTCAACCATAGAGCTTTTACTGTGAGACACTGTACTCATGGAGACATACCTATATGTTCCAACTTTCGATGTCTACTGCATGGCAGAATCTACTCCATCACCGGCACTGAGCATTTTAGCTTAATGTAAATCCTGACCTTTGAATTCTGACCCCACTGTGCACACACTTCTACAGCATCTATTGACAATCTCAAAAATTCATTCAAAGCGTTCCTGATAAATTGTTGGGAACAGATTTCTCTAAAGCTGCCTTGCTCTCTCTGGATAGCTTGCTTGCACATGAGATTTCAAGGGTGAAATTATTGATCAAGAATCTGTTCCCAATAAAACATCCGTTTTTGTATTCTAAGAAACTCCCTCTGCCATAGCATATCTTCATACAATGAGCTATCAGTCATATACCATTGTGCATTGCAATATCCTGCGCGCCAAACTGATGCTGCTGATGGCATGTCCGGCATCTGACAGCGGCGCATCAATTGCAAGGCACTTGGTCAAGCGGGAATTGCCGGGGATGATATGCAGCTTCTCGCCCCACTTATGGGACTCTTTACCGACGTCCTGCCCTCAGATAGTCGGAATCATATTACAGTCACACTCTGTCAGATTACCGCAGGTGAGGCAGATCAGATGTAATTGGGATCCATGCATCACATGCATCATGCCGCATTGTGTCCTATCCTTTGGAGTGATCAAACCGCAGCCTAATACATCTTGGCATCTTAGCGGAGTCCAATAGTGTCTGTCAAGCATAGTGATTGGTGCAGACAAGGAGAATTGTGAGAGAGTGGCAGACGTCACCGCCACATCATACGTACAGTAGTCTCACGCTGAGGCTTGTCTTTGTCTTGTCCTCGCGATTAGCCAATCACCTTCATCATCTCATCACAATTGCCAATGCAATTGTGAAAATCGCCTAAGTGTCTGACAGGCGATATCGTACATTTTATAACGCTACATTCAAACAATCTTACACTGCCATCGATCATACAAGCTTCGAATCATTATGCTACAATCACCCATTTCCAACGGTCACTCGGCCGACCGCTACTCAGGACTCTAGCTTGCCCAGCAGCCAGCACGTTCCCAGGATCTCACCAAGGAACAGAGGCGCGTGCACCCAGCGCGTCTCCATCGTCGGCGCCGCGCCAAAGCAAAAGTGCGCCTGCTGCACGACGATAAACACCACCAGCGCAGGCAGGCGGTTCGGGTGGGTCAAGTAGCCGGTCCTGCACACCATCGGCGAGAGGCGCGTGTACGCCAGCAGGCCCGCGCCGAAGATGGCCACCTCCGCGAGGAAGGTCACGAGCGGATAGTCGAACAGGCCCGCGCCGTACGCGGCGTCGCCGTGCGGCGTGATCTTGACGTCTGTTGTCGCATGCGCTGGGTGAGCTGCGGGCGCAGGTGCGGGCGCGAGGACGCACCTGCGCGGTGCACGGGCCACTCGAGCAGGAAGTGGCTGAGCGCCGCGAGGACGATCACGGCTGCGTCGCCCGCGGACACGCGCGCGCGCGGCCGGAGGGACTTATACGCGAACGCGAGGAGCGCGCCCGCGGCGCCAATGCCCGCGAGCGAGTGGCTCCACGGGTAGTCGTTCGTGTACGGGAAGCACCCGCCAGACCCGTTCGCGATGCCCAGGTCGAGGTTGAAGGACTCGAGCCCGAGGAAGTTGAGCACGAAGAAGAGCGCGTCCGGCGCCGTGCCCGCGAGGCAGAGGACGGAGAGCGGGATGCCGGGCGCGAAGGGCTTCGCGGCGAGGCCTGCGTGCAATGAGCGGTCGCTTTCGGCTCTCACATTGGATTGTGGCTCGGTTGAATGGAAAACGCACCTGATGCGTAGTGTCCGACCCACATATCGATTCAGATGGTTCGTATCAATTACAGGAGGAAGGTCGCGTTACAGATCAAGTCGTTTCAACAGGAGGTATCTTGCAAAAAGGCCTCAGCGGGCGGCATGACGGTATATAAGCCAGCACCGAGGAGGAGAGGAGCCTCATCCACGCCTGATGCAGCGATGACGCCATGAGCGACGACTCCCGCCGCCCGCCGCGCACACGGCCCCTATAGCGCATACATGCCACAATCTGTCGTGGGTCATCGGTCTCCACATCCGCAGGCTCCAGCGAACAGGGGCACGGGTGCCCGTCAGGCGTCAGCACAACCTGCGTGGAGCGAGACTAGACCCCGTCCATCGAGACAATTGCGCAATGCTCGCAGAGAAAGGCGACCACACACATCCAATGTCGTCGAGTCTCAAGCCGGCGTGAAACGGTCTCTAGGCAATCAAGCGCCCATGCATGCAGCATTTGATAGCCGCCCGCGATGCAAGCATCGGTCGGTATTGGTCGGATCTGAGTCAGCTACTCTGGTCCGAACACACTCCAGCCGTCCGGGGTCCCATCGGTCAGCGGGATTTGAAGCGAAGGTTGGTGATTGGAACAAAGTAATAGCATTCATCAATGTAGTTTCCCTTAGGGATAGATAGCACGGAAGCAGGACCGTCTAGAAGGAGTGCTCCGTCGAGTCCTTGCCCATCGCCGACGTGCTCGACGAACCCGCCGAGACAGTCGTCAAAATCCGGTCGATGTAGTTCGCGCCACTCCTGAGTGTGGCAAAGAGCCGTCAGCGTATACTACTTGAGCCTTGCGGTGGAATCACGTACCACTTCTGGTGTGTCAGCACGTCGCACCCAATCTCCTTCTCCTTGCGCTGTACAAGTTCGACATACGCGAGCATACCGTCGGTCTTGTAGCGCTGGGCGAGCTCCGCTTCATTTACCAATGATGTTGAGCTGGCGAATCAGAGATGTAAGAGGGTAGTACGTACCAGTGGCGGCTGCATTAAGGTGGAGGCCGGCAAGGGAAACTAACTGTAGAACGAATCTGATGGTACGTTCAATGAGCGCCTTGGAGATTGCCACAAATGTAGCGCTCATGCTTACCCTTCCTTGGCAAGGTCCCAGACAAAGTTCTTGAGATCTGCATCTAACGCGAAAGGAACCCATAAGCACACAGCCGACCTGGAGAGCCAACAAGGGGCATACCCGAAAAGCCTTGCGCAGACCAGTTGAAGCTAGGACTGAGATTGTAGACGAACCATTTGTCTGGGTACTGCTCCCGGATCCTGCGCGCGAAGCCTTGTGCCTGTGGCAGATCCGGACGTTTCGTCTCGAGCCAGATCATATCCGCATATGGAGCAAAAGCCAGTTCACGCTTGATTGCTGCCTATATGCGCTGTCATCATCGAGGCTATGCGACACAAAACGATATCACACACCTCAATACCGCCGGTGTAGTGGTAGTAGCCCTCGCGAGTCTTTGGTACTGAGGCACAAGTTCATTTTGCAGAGGCGTATAGACAACAGGCGCAAACTCACAATCCCAGTTCCAGAAGACATGCTCTCCGAGAATGTCCTTCGCGACGTCCCGCGCGTCCGAGTTCGACTTCCCTTCCGATGCGACGCGGTATTCCCTGATAGCGGTGTCCTTCTGGTTTTCAGCGATTCCAGAGCGATGGATTGCGCGCTCGACGGCTGCAATGCCACCTTAGCCCCTACTCGCCTCCACCCAGCCTGCACCAGCCACTCACCCTCGTCGAACGTACAGAGCTGGTTCCGGGCCAGCCACTCGCTCTCGACGCGGCCCACCTCCTCCGCGCTCGCGCCGCGCGCCTCCGCGTCCTCGATAGCCTCCGCGAGCGCCTTGTCGCGGCTCGTGACACCGAGGATGTGCGCGTGGTCGCGCGCGTCGACCGTGCTCGAGATGAGGCGCGCGCACTCAGCGTCCGTGCGCGCGATGAGCAGCATCGGGTGCATGAGCAGGTCGAGCTGGAACCGCGCCGCGACGAGCCGGCTGATGTGAGTGGAGGTCGGCACGAGCACCTTGCCGGAGAGGTGCCCGCATTTCTTGCCGCCGACGAGTTGGTCCTCGAGGTGCACTGCGGAGGCGCCCTGTGGACAGGTCAACGAGATGTGTTTATCGGAGAGATGTGCATCGTACCGCCTCCGCGAAGAGTTTCATGAGTTTCATTACCGTGGAAGTGCCGCCATGACTGTCAGTCATAAGTTACATTAGTTATCCTACATGCGCATAGTCAAACAATGGAAGCAGGAATAGAGGCATACTACGTCAAAGAGTGCCGATACTCACCCCATATCTGCGTCCGCAATGATGGGGCGCAAATAGTCAATGTATGGCGTCTTCGCCCTGGCTTCTGCGCTCATTGACATCCGGTCATCGTAATGTTTCTTGTCATGCAGCTGCTGTGCACGGAAAAGCCGCTCAACTTGGTTGGGCACCGTCGTGTACGGATAGTCTCTGCATCTCAGAGTGAGCAACTTCCTTACGTGCACAATTACATACATACGCACCCGAGATCCGGCCCAACCTCATTCCTACCTGTGGTCAAAAGACTACTGGCAGCCCATCCGCTGACATACACCACTTCCTGCCACTTCGCCATTTGCGTCATTTGCACCGGATCTACGGCACCCATCGTATGCACTGGCTTTCCTTCCTTCGCACGCTCGTCAAATAGCCTCCATAGCTTGTCTGCGAGCAGCGCAGAGGGGAGGGGCAGAGGCGGAAGTGACCCCTGCTTCAGGGCGACGTCGGCGGGTGTGTATGACCGCTTGACAGATGCGAACCGCGGCTGGGAGAAGTATGCCTCCATAGCGGAAACGCGGGATGCGAGCGCG
The DNA here is from genome assembly GCA_029448655.1 of Wolfiporia cocos. Lineage (NCBI taxonomy): Eukaryota > Fungi > Basidiomycota > Agaricomycetes > Polyporales > Phaeolaceae > Wolfiporia > Wolfiporia cocos. The sequence continues at coordinate 1,555,944 of JACCLO010000002.1, forward strand.
GCATCCTCAGTGGATGGTGAAGGAGGTGACAGCGGAAGTGGCGGCAGAGATGTGTATGTGAATGTGCTCATGCCTTTCGCGAGGTGCCCGTGGACGACCCGCAGGTTAGAGCGCGCTGATCCTAGCACGCCTGACATCGCATTCAATTGCGGACGGATGCAGCCTGAAAACGAGTATATAAACGAATTTCATTCAGCTCGGACCTTATGCACCTCCGGATCGCAGGCTGTTCAGCCAGCCAGCGCTCCTGCAAATGATACGGCCGAAGGATATCAGACGGCCGAGGTCTACGAGAATCGCCAACGTCAGGTAGTTCAATAATCGAAAGAGGCGGTCTGCATACTCCAGAGAGCACAGCTCAGTGAGGTAGTACTGAGCGATACTTGCTTCCGGCAAAGAACGAGCTCTCCCCGGACCGGACTCGATCATTCGTGGGGCCCTAATTACTAGACGCCCACAGGATCCACGTGGCCTTGTGATTGTGGCATGGCCGAGTTGTGGCATTCCCCAGTGGCAGTGGCTGCAGCATACTGCTAACGAATTCTCTATCCTCGATTACGTTCGTGGATACGACTTCGAGATCTGAGCAATGTATTGATTGCTCGAAGAATTTACATGTTACACCAATTTTCAACTCATATTAACACACAGATGTGCGAGAGAAGCGACGAAGTGATGCGAAGATATCTACTGATTTACAAAGCGCGAAGGAGAGAGATGATATGCAGAATGCGTAACTAGGAAGGCGTGCGGTTAAATGAGAGCAAAGGGTCTTTAGGACAGTGAACAAAATACGCTGCAGCGTAAGGATTTTTGGTACAATGAGCGATGAGCTGAACAGAAGGCGCAGAGCAACGCGAGACTATCAGATGGTGCATGCCGCGACTAGCACGAGCGTCTTTAGTCCACAGAGTCCCTCGCTGAACCGAAGACTATCGAGTGTTCTGGCTAGCGGTATGAAAACGAGATCGAGTTCTCTACCTGGTGAGCGTGCATCTTAGGCGAAACAATCTCAAATTGCGAGATCGTATCGAAGCTCTGGCGGCTGTCGATCGTCGCGAGGGCGCTCCCAAAGGGCGGGGAGAAACTCGATGCGAGGCGGTGGTGCGTTGGAGGTGGCGATGAGGAGAACGTGGATGTCGAGGACATGCTGGGGCTCAGCCGCTGCCGCGAAGCCCGGCGTGCGTTCGCGGAGAGGTTCGTCTGGCTGCTCCGCTTCCGGGGCTGGCTGCTGGGAAACCCGCTCGGCAGCGCAGGGCTCGGGGGGATGTCCATGAGCGTGGACGACACCGAGGTCGTCGAGACATGCTTCGCGTACGGCGACCCGTCGAGCACGCTCGGCCTGCGCCGCCTGATCGGCGCGTCGCTGAGCAGCTCCTGGCTCGAGCGCGGCGTGCTCGCGGATGACGAGGCCGACTGCACCGAGAGGCTGCCCGACGCGGACTTCCACGACTTGAGGATCGACTTGCGCCCGCTGCCGTTCTTTTCGGGGCTCGCTGGCATGAGCTGGGGAGAGCTGGAGGGTGAGGGGGTGATCGGAATCGGCGGCAGCGCTGGCGAGGGCTGGAGGGAGTAGTCCAGGGGCGGCGTGCGCGGAGGCACGACGGAACTGCGGGAGTCCTGTCTGAACTGAATGCTGGAAGCGGACGTCTTCCTGCGAACAATCTTGGCTTGCTGCTCATCTCCTACGGTGAGGTTGTTCGGCGAAGATCTCCCAGACTCCAGGCCAGGCGACGACGGATTGGACATCGAGAGTTTGCTGTTCGTCTTTCGCCACAGCTTCTTGATGCTCTTCATGCTCACGAATGACGTCGCCTTCAGACTCCGAGAGCTAGCATCGTCAGAAGCGGTGGAATCGATAGAGAACCGGCTAGACGGCGTCTGGGAACTTGGCCGATCGTCGGGACTGAACTGGTGGTAAGGGCTTACAGACGATTTTCGAGGACGATGAGGTCGGTTAATGGAGTTCCCACGAGGAAGAGGGGAACGTGGGCCTTCATGTACCTGAGAGTGCCGCTCTTCTTCGAGGGCAGTTGCCTCCGCCTCAGAGGGGAACCTTCCGAAGGGGTCTGGAGATAACGGAATGATAGGAGAATCAGGGCCGCTTGGGGGCTTGAGCATGCCAGTGGGAGGCATCAGCGGGGGATATAACTCTCGTTCCTCAAGCTCACGCTGGTAAGCGAGGGTCTCGTTCGAGACTGTACCCGATCGCGAGCGCCGGCTCATGGCTCCTCGCGCCGGCTCAGTAGACAAGCCGTTGAATGCGATTCGAGGCGGAGACGGGGGTTGGCTTCGCGGGCCACGACGTGACACAGATTCAGACGGCTTGTGTGCATGCATTCCATGCAGGGACGTGTACGGCACAGAAGGCCAGGACGCGCCTTCGGCGGGCATCGGAAATCCGCTGCAGAACGCAAGGACTGTATTAGGGTATAAAATACTAACATGTTATGGAATCACTGACTCCTGCCGAGGAGATGCCAGTTCGGCACTTGGTACAGGAGATACACTCCACTGAGGCGACGCTGACAACGTTGCCGAGATTGGGGGTCTACCCTCATCTATCGACGCTACATGTAACTGTCTTGGCGATAGCTGCTTAAGGTTCTGGGATGGCGGTGAGAAAATATGTGGTCTCGACCGAAGCAGAACAACTAACCCTCTCAATCTCATCAAGCTGCGCTCTCATGATGAACTGGCTGCGACGGCGGTCGTGTGGATCACTCTCATCGTACTGCCGTGAAGATCCAAAACTTTGAGCTAAAATCCAGGAACTTCTCATGGGACGCACCTCGATCGTGTCGTCATCGAATTGCAAACCGAGGTCGAGGTCCTCGAAGAAATTACCGTCCCGCTTCTCCTCGTCAGCGCTCCGCATCCTTCTGTGCTCGGATGGCCGCGACACGTCATCCTCGTGAGACACAGATGAGGCATCAATGCCCTCGCCGGTATGCTCCGTGAGGTCTTCTGAGGAGCCAACAGGAGTGGCGCCCTCGAGGTATGGAAGATGCGCACTGCCAGCGTCACTCGGGGTCGGACTGACTGGCAGCAACGGGCTCCCTTGCACAGCGAGGGCCTCGCCGGCGGGCATGGACGGGATCAAATCAAGGGGCGGGGGAGGCTGCCTCCTCGAAGTCACTGTACTGGGCGAGGACCGACGCTTGCTCGGAGGTGACGACGGGATCGAAACCATCAGATCTGGTCGCGAATGCCGCTGCAAAAGCTCCTGCACCTCCTCCACGTCGTTGTCTGGCACCTTATGCTCGTCCTCGAGCTGGTCCGGTTCAGGGAGCGCAGCGAGTGCTGCTCCGTCCAATGCGAGATCGACGACGTTCGGGTTCGTCTGGCGCTTCGGATTGGCTTCCTGGGACTCAGCGTGCAACTCTGACCATGTTTCTGCATCGGTACCGAAGACATCGGCGAGAGGGTCTCCTCCCGTAGCAGGTTGCGCATCAGACTCGGACTCCACATGAACACCATCGTCCTCGTCCTCGTCCTCGTCCGTTTCCTCAGCAAGCTGCGCGTAACCGGTCTCAGGCTCCGCATCAGACTCATCCTCGGGCACAGTAGTCTGCTGAGGACGCAAAAATCTGGGAACTGCAGCCTCACTCTGCACCTTCTCCACAAGCTCCAGGTCCATTGGCGGCTTCCGCGCCTCGCCGTCCCTGTCTTCGCCGTCCGTCTCGCCGTCGTCCGTCTGCGAGACTGTCCTCCGCATCTCAAGCCGGCTTTCTGCCCGCTTAGCCTGGTTGGTGCGCCTGTTGCGTATCCACGGCTCGTACCATGGCGCCTTCCGTCGGTCGATGTCAAACTCGACCTTGGCGAGGATCGGGATGAGAGCGGGCGAGTGCAAGCCTGGGAGGGGCATCTCATCCGAAGGCGCGTCAGGGCCGCCCGAGGACGAATACACAGACTCCGTCTGCTCCGCGTCGGACTGCGAAGAGAACCCGGACTGGGAGGGGGTTGAGGGGGAGGGCGTCATCGGCATATATGATGGGGATACTTCTATTCGGACGGGAGAGATCAATGAGCGTGGCGCGGGCGAAGGGGGCTCCTGCGCTGGCACCGCTGGCGACGGCGACCGCTGGGAGGTGGTCACAGAGCCAAGCCCCATCGGCTTGAGGCCTACAGAGGGGTTATCCTCCTTCTCTGCTCGCACGACACGATGCCATATGTGCCTCCAGTTGTCCTCGGTTATCCGGGGACCAGGTTCCTCCGCCTCGTCGGGTGGACCGTCGAGGTACGGGCCAGGCTGCAGTGCACTACCCGGGCTGGCGGCGGTGATGACCAGGTAGAGGATTAAGCCAACGGTGCTGGGCAAGGCATACTCCTTTGCAATGGCAGCCAGTTGACTTGACAATGTAGAATAAACCGGGACTAGCACTCCACGGCGAAACTGTGTATGGTACCCTGACGCACCCGGCGGTGGCAGCAGGTCAGGATCCTCGAGGGCATCTGTGTCGTGAGGAAGATGGTTTGGAGGGACTACATGCAGGAGGAACTTAGTCGAGGAGGGTGTAGACGTGTAGGTTTGTACAGATGCTGCAGAGGGCGTCGGCGATCGTCTGAAATAATCTGTAAATGAGGGAGAGGTGACATTAGGGAGTGGTGGTGAGATAGACAGGGAGGACCCGTAGGAATGAACGGCAGGTAGCGGCGTGGAAACACCGAGGGCATTGGCTAATTTTGCAAGCCGATGTGGCGGGAGGGGCGACCGCGGGGGTGCCCACGCAGGCGTCGACACTGCAGATGTCGGCGAGTGGGACGAGGAGTGGGCTGACGGCGTCGTCCCCGGCATGACGGTCGTACAGAGGGCGACAACAGATGAGAATATAGGAATCTACAGTACCACCATCGGTCTAGCTGATTGTTAGCACGATCGCGACAGCGGGTCATTAGCACGTACTGTGAGGCGTGTCGAACAGCAGTGCGGGGTACAAGGAAACGCGGTCGACGACTGTACGGTCAGGGCAGTGAGCGCAAGGCGTCGAGCGGGTCGAGAGAGCCGAGGAGGAGGATGAGAGAGGGTGGCAAGCTGCTGCGACCGGAGACAAACCGGTCGCTTACTTGTTACCACACTTTCAGGCTCTTTAGCGCCACGTGAAACCACCACGATGCGACGTCTCCCATCCATCTCAGATCTGCTAAACGCAAAATCGTGGGCCCGCCCCGCCTCCCGCACGCCTGGGCCAGCCGCCGCAGCACGGACACAAAGCCCGCCGCGGCCACTCCGCCGCCGACGGTAGCGAGCGGACACACAGTCCCTAATGCTCGCAAAGACTCGACTGCTACCCCGCCGACGTGCCTCCCAACTGAGCTGATTCCTCGATTCGACAGTGATCATCATCATGTGCAGCTTTGATAGTTGCCCGGCTATTGCGGGTATTACCGAATAGCGAAGGACTGTTCGGAACAAACATTGCTGCTCTGTGAATCAGTCAACGTCAATCATCGAAAGGAGGCAGAGACAATGAATATGGCAGTGGGAGTACGGCGCACGGACTCCCCGGCAACGGGCTGAGCACTCCCAGGGCCGTCACGTTCGCGGGAGAGCACGGAACCGACGGCCGTCGGGGTCGGGGCGCAGCAAGTGTTGTCTCAGCCAATGTGCCGCACGATCTCTTGTGTCGAGCTGTTACCGTGTTCGAACGATGCACTGTTGCGTTTCAAGGCCTGAACATATTTCGCTATAACGACGTCGCTACTGATCATATTATTATATCCATATTCATCATTATCTTACCCAGCGTTCGTACGTACACACTTTGATACATCGGACGTGACGTGGTCTACAAAGAAACCAATTCGCAGCGCCTCAGGAAATCAGCCTGTTGCATCGTGAGGTCATCTGCAATACACGATGCGAACAGAAGACGTACCCACAACTGACAGAGACACAGCATGGAATGATAGGATGGTCTTCTAAGATACAACAAACCAGTTGTTCATAGCCAGTAGATGCACGAGCCGTACCGACCATTTACATAAACCATCTTCCATGCATGTCATCTTGTAGGCATAGAGCCATTTGGCGAACGGCAGTAATGCCGGCAATCTGACATCAAACCAGTGATGAGCAGTACAACGTCCAACATATATTATCACGGCTACTACAACCAGGGTGACGGGGGGTACGTGTGTCGTAAACAGCCATGGGGTGCAATGCACTATACAGCAGAGGGATACGCGCCTGATCAACGGTGCCCGGCGAGACAACGGAGAGAACGGTACAGTCGACAGATGACGATATGGGGAATTGCGGCGGCGAGTCGAGTATACTTGCGTGACGTTTCCGAACAGCGGGTGCATCCATCCAACCACCTCCCCTCTATGCAACGCGGGCTGCCAAGCATCCAAACCAGACGCGGCGCCCTCTCTCATCCCACTCGCCCTCCATAGAATACAGCTACCGGTAGCTGCGTCCCGAGAGGTGGGGGATAAGAGGATAACAAACGAGCATCCACGACGGAGCTAAATCGTGACAACCTGCGCAAAAGAGACGACGACGTGAGGGAATGGGGTGGTGTGATTATATGTACAAGATATGTGGAAGAACGAGGAATGTGATGTGGAACCTGACGCAACAACATCACAACGTACGGCGCGAGTGGAGGTCATAGTGGCGATAGGAAGGAGACGCCCCCCACACCGGCCCGCGAGGCGAGTCAGGTGCAGAGAAACGGGGAAAGAAACGAGCGTCCGTACGCAAACAAAACCGAGGCGATATGCATGTAGCAACCAGCGGCAGTGGTGGGTTTCCCTCTTGCCAGGGAGTCTATAGTCGAAGGCGTGCGTCGATGTTGACTTGACCGCGAGCCGTGATTGAAGGAAGGATATGAACGAGTGTGATGACGACTGGGGCCCAGTGGAACGAAAGAACGGATGTCGAGAGTATGCTCTTGTGCTGAACTCGACGACCGGACGTGCTACCACTGCGAAACCATCGTGTCCTCCCACATCAGCGCCTGGACCCATGCTTTAAACCAACCACCGTGGCGCCACACGACGGGCGACCAAAACCGATTCCGAGCAACTCTCTCGTCACCTACCTTCCGCCCCCAACGCTCGGTCGTACTCCGGACGCGCTCAGAAGACAAACCCCCCGAATTGACAGAGGAGTCATTTACCAGTCTCTGTTGATGCGCTGCTGGCCAACAGCACCAGCACCAGCACCAGCACCAGCACCAGCGTTAGCCTGCTGCTGACGGGTGTGAGAGCGCAGCCTAAACGCCCGATTAGTAACCCGAATAGAAGACAGAAGCCAAAGGTAGCTCACATCCTGTCCGGGTTACGAGGCTCTTCCTCCTCCTGGACGACCTTGCGCCTGCCGCTCTTGGTGGTCGAGCTGCCCTCCTCGTTGCTCCTCTGCACGCTCCAGTCGAAGACGTAGTCGTACTGGTAGCCCTCGCGGACAAAGAGGTCGCGGAAGAGCTTGCGGAGGTAGGAGTAGTCGGGCTTGTCATCGAAACGAAGAGCACGGGTGTAGTTGAGGAACATGGCAAATTCGTTAGGGAAGCCACGGCAGAGCATGTCAGTGGGAGTAGTCATCTTCTTCTCCATGATCCTGTCGTACTTCTGCTTCTTCGTGGCAGCCTTCAGGCCTTGCCACGGGAGCGAGCCGCGGAGAAAGTACATGAGCACGTAGGCGAGAGACTCGAGGTCATCACGGCGGGCCTGTTCGACACCCAAGTGGGTATTGATGGACGTGTAACGAGCAGTTCCCGTCAGGTTCTTGTTCTCCCTGTAAGGGATGTGGAGATGAGTCTTCGGGTCCCTGTACTTCTTCGCGAGACCAAAGTCGATGACGTTGACCTGGTTGCCACGCTTCCCAATGCCCATGAGGAAATTGTCGGGCTTGATGTCACGGTGGATGAAGTTGCGAGAGTGGATATACTCGATACGCGAGATCTGATGAGACATTGTACGTGGTTAACAATGATTCGCTACTAGCAAATGCCATGAGGCCACATACCAACTGATCGGCAAGAAGGAGAACGGTCTTCAGGCTAAACTTGCGGTTACAGAAGTTGAAGAGATCCTCGAGAGAGGGGCCAAGGAGGTCGATGACCATAGCATTGTAGTCACACTCGGTTCCGAACCAACGGACGAAGGGAACACCGACGCCGCCCGCCAGGGTCTTGTACACCTTTGACTCGTATTCGAGCTGCGGGTGCTTGGCCTTGACGGACTCGAGCTTGATGGCAACCTCTTCGCCGGAGATGATGTTGATCCCGAGGTAAATATCACCTAAGTCCCCGTCGTGAGTCATTCAGCGGGAGCAACAAGGATCACTTGCGTACCGAAGGACCCTGAACCGATCTTCTTTCCCAGCCTGTACTTTCCGCCAACCCGAAGGTCTAGTCTGTGCTGCGAGTTGTCGGCCATTGCGTGAAAGAGAAACAGAAATCTAAGCAGAGAAGCGAGTGAGCAAAAACAGCTGAAGACTGATATGAGAGGGGGAGAAGGAGGGCAGGATGCCCTGATGCGCGCGGTTATAACCGCCAGATGTTGCTGCCAACAACAGCCTGGGAACGCCCAACGCAGCATGCTCCACACCAGCCGATTGACACTCTATCCCTCATGCCCACCTCTCCAGGGCATCCTGAGGGTTGGACGTATGTTTACGTCCTGCGACGTGAACAGGCAGGCCATCTGAGGCCGCCACGGCGAGGCGTCCTCGAGGCGAACAGGATAGATCATCCGATCCTTGGCGAATTATTCAAGATGACGACGGGTCAAGGGGTGCTTACCTTTGAGGACAGAGAGCTGAAAAGGATGAGAATGTTTTTGGGAGAAAAGGAGGAAGTGAGGGTGGGGAGGACGTGGATGGGGGTTGAGTAGAAGAGGAGAAGACAAGCGGAGGCAATGTGGCGGACTGAAAGCCGTGGGAACTGTTGTCCCATTTCATCGGCCCCAGGACGCGCCACATCGATGGCTGACGCCCGTGAATGCTCCTGCGCCCGCTGTGGCTTCTCGCTTGTTCTTCACATCACCCGGCGCCGACTCGTTTGCACCGCCTCGCCTACCTTCAGGCCCGATATTTGACATTCGTGACTCGCATCTGCCCGCAGACCTGGCCCTCGAGACGCGGCCCTCGGCGTTCGCGCCTGCGGCTGTGTCCAGCTACGCCAATTTAGCCATATCCCATCTGCGTTCTGGCGCCGGTGGCCGTTCCATATGCCATGGCCCCCATTCGCCGATTTTACTGGCTTTCAGCCTCTGAGGCTGTCATCCGTGTTTGAGCCGAGTTTCTCCCGGCGCTGAGCATAGGAATATCAGGGCGCAACGCGGCCAGTCTCTCCGAGATGGCTTCTCAAAGGCCACATGCATGAGATTTCCCATTGTGGCGGCGCACCGCAAGAGCGTTGTACGCGCATGCTTCCACCATATACATTCGGGGGCTGCTTCTCGGTCGAGGTCCGCGCCGAATGACTCGATATCCCGAGTGATGCAGCTGGCGTTGTTGGTCCCACTGCCTGCGCCGCCGAGCATCTCCGTGGGCTTCCACCTCGCATAATATGCCTAAGCAGCCGCGTGCGGATTTGTTTGCCGCGTGTAATAACATATTAGGTAGCATTGATCTATCAGTGCGCAGCGCGCAAGCAGGGGTGTTGCGGGTGGCCGGCCGACAATTCTGCGCGAGCTGGACGAGAGATTCACCTCCCCACCGCGACTGGCCCTGGGATCGTACTCAACTGAGGCGCCAGGAACATGCGATCAAATACTCTGTTAGTGTTGAGACACTGCCATATATGGAAGCCATGGTCTCTCTGGGATCATTGCGACGAACTCAAACACCGACCACGGTGTCGCTGGCAACACTGATACCCTCTCCAGTGCTGGAAGCCATCCCGACCCCCCTGCGAGCTCTCTGACCGTCGTCTCTGTAGCTAGTCACTCTTTTCGTTCACACTCGCTTCGCGGCGCCCCTTCGTTCTCAGCGTTCCAACTCGTCGGCCAGACATACGATGGCCTATCGCTCGCAACCCCAGCACGATCCTTACAGCGCGCGCAGCGCAAACAGCGCATACCCGGACTACCCGCCCACTAGCACCAACCTGACCCCGGACTACCCCCCAGCTCCTCCCCAGCAGTATGCCTCCCACGAACAAGGTTATCAGCAGCAGCCTCACGAATACGACGCGCAATCCTCCTGGGAGTCAAAGTCCATGAAGTCATATCAGACTGGCTATACAGGCTCGGAAGCGCACCTCGCCTCCAACTTTGAAATGAGCCAAGTCAACCTGCACAATGCGCCTCCGGTGCCGTCCCTTCCCTACCATCTGTACCAGCTCGACTACCCGCCTATGCAGCAACTCAGGCCAGGTGTAGGATGGACAGATGCCCGAGAGAAGCTGCTGAAACAGCGGGCTGTCAAGCAGGTCGAGCTGCAGCAGGGCAATCTCGTGGTTGACATGCAGGCCCCTTCCTTCATCGTTCCGAAGGGAATGGAACATATTGAAGAAATGACAAAGTTGCGCTACACGGCTGCGACCTGTGATCCTGACGACTTCATGCGGAACAAGTACTCTCTGAGGCCGTACCTGTATAAACGCCACACCGAGTTGTTTATTGTTATGACTATGTACAACGAGGATGAGGTTCTGTTCGTCCGCACTATGAACTCGTGAGTAGCCAATCTACAATCCCGATCATACAACCGAACGGCGCGTTATTTAGAGTCATTAAGAACGTTGCCCATCTTTGCTCGCGAAAGCGTTCAAGGATGTGGGGTCCCAATGGCTGGGAGAAAGTCGTCGTTTGCGTGGTTTCTGACGGTCGGACGAAAATCAACAAGCGTACATTGCAGGTGTTGGCTCTGGTATACATGAGTTTGTCGCGTTGGCGATGCTGTTGGCTGATCTGTGGTATCAGATGGGTTGCTACCAGGAGGGTATAGCTAAAGATACGGTTGGCGGCAAAGATGTCACCGCTCATATTTTTGAGTAAGCATACTCGCTTTCTTAACCTCGTGACATGTGTTCTCAATATATGTAGGTTCACGTCCAATGTCGTTGTCTCTGAGAAGGGAGAGGTATCGAAGAGCGCATGCCCCGTCCAGATTTTGTTCTGCTTGAAAGAGCAGAACAAAAAGAAACTGAACAGGTACCCGACTTTTATGGCAGCAAGCGAGTCATGTCATCTAACATTCCCACAGCCACCGGTGGTTTTTCAACGCGTTCGGCCCTCTGATCAAGCCCAACGGTGAGCAAAACCTATCAAGAGTCACCCTGAAGCCTGATGATTGATTTCCCTTAGTCTGTGTCCTCCTCGATGTCGGGACAAAGCCAACTGGAACGTCAATCTACGATCTATGGAAATGTGAGTGCTGCTCATATGGCCTCCTTCAAATGGAGTTTCACAGAGCGATCCTTTGCAGGTTTCGACCGCCACTCTAACGTTGGAGGCGCATGCGGCGAGTCAGTGCTCAAGCACGCCGTGTGCGCATGCCCCGGTCTAATTTGAATTTCCGAATTTTCTGCAGGATCTGCGTTGATACCGGCAAAGCCTGTTCGTTGCTGTTGACAAGTCCCTTGGCGGCTTCGCAAAACTTCGAGGTACGCGGACTCGGGACGGGTTGATCCTCGGCGTTCACTCACCGTTCTCCATTTGGTAGTACAAGATGTCTAATATCCTCGATAAACCGCTCGAGGTAAGTTAAATTATGCAACGCTGCCGTTGTCCGAGAGTAATTATCTACTTTCAATGTTCTTCAGAGTATCTTTGGTTACATCAGTGTGCTGCCTGGTGCATTCAGTGCCTATAGGTACAAGGCGCTGCAGAATGGACCGGATGGCAAGGGTCCATTGGCATCGTACTTCAAGGGAGAGACGATGCACGGCGGATCTAGCGGAGCTGGTCTCTTCGGTATGTCGTCTTACTATGCTTCTGCTTGTCGGCGGCGTGACTTATCTGATGCGCAGAGCGTAACATGTATCTCGCTGAGGATCGAATCCTGTGCTTTGAGATCGTCACCAAGAAGCGCGAAGGCTGGATGTAAGTATTAAAGTAGCCTTTGCCTTCACTTCAGCTAAGCTTGTGATAGCTTGAAATACGTCAAGAGTGCCAAGGCGTCGACCGATGTTCCTACCACCGTGAGTATGACTGTTATCGCAGATCGGATGCATGCCTGACTGTTCCTTCAGGTTGCTGAATTCATCTCGCAACGTCGTCGTTGGCTGAACGGTTCATTGTTCGCCACGATTCACTCTACGGTGTTCTTCTGGAGGATTTGGACGTCTGGACAGAACCCCATCCGGATGCTTCTACTGCAGGTTTGTCTTACCGCTAGATTCCCTGCATTCCTTGTCCGAGACTCATCCAATCATCACAGTTTGAGTTCATCTATAATGCGGTGCAGCTGCTCTTCACTTGGACGTCCCTGGCCAACTTCTATCTCGCATTCTTCTTCGTAAGTCGTAGGTCATAACGCCGATCGCATTTACTTACCTGCTGTTTAGTTGGTCTCCTCCGCAACATCGGGAACTGGCCAGGAAGACGCGTTCAACTTCTTGAGCAAGGGTGCTGGAAAGGACGTGTTCGAGGTCTTCCTCAAGGTATTGCATGCGGGGCGCGTTGTCAGATATCAGCGATCTCACCATGTATTCCAGCTCTATATTGCTCTTTTATTCGTGGTCACTGTCTGTTCGCTCGGTAATCGTCCCCAAGTCAGTGCAAAACAGAATATGTGTGGACTGGGATTGTGAGCTCACTATACTACCGCAGGGTTCGAAGTGGATTTATGCCATTTGCATGATCCTGTTCGGTTTTTGTAACTGTATAACACTCTGGTGCGCCGGTTACACGGTCTACCTCGCCGTGCCACACTCACTGGCGGGATGGGAGCATTTCCCGGAGTACGTTTTTCGACTGTCTACTGCTGATTATGCTGATTATCCCACAGGTTGGTGGCGAACAATGCGACGTTCCGTGATATTGTCATCTCGTTAGCGGCAACCTACGGCCTTTACTTCTTCGCATCATTCATACACTTCGAACCGTGGCACATGTTCACGTCGTTCATTCAGTACATGTTCCTCCTGCCGAGCTGTAAGTTCCCCTCTTGCCATGATGTCAGAACCTGTCTCATTCCTCATCGCAGATGTTAACATTCTCAGTGAGTGGAACACAGTTGAGATTGGACAAATGCTCATGCTCGACTTCTAGTGATGTACGCCATGTGCAATCTGCACGATGTCACCTGGTGAGGAACGCGAGTTCATGTGAGATATAGCAGTTCTCACGACTTTGACAGGGGTACGAAGGGCGACAATGGTTCTGCCAAGGATTTAGGAGGTGCAAAGAAGGTTAAAGATAAGGACGGCAAGGAGGTCTTGGAGGTCGAGTTGCCGGCCGCTCGTGAGGACGTGGATCAGTTGTGGAATGCATCCCGCTACGCGCTTTCCGTCAAGCCTCCGGAAGAGAAGGAGCACAGAGACGCTGCCACTAAGCAAGCGGACCATGATCGCAACAGCAGAACTAACGTCGTTCTTGCCTGGGTTGGTACTAATATGTAAGTTCAGCGATGGCTCATTGCATGGCTGTCCATACTAATATATCACAGGGTCATGATCCTGGTTTTCACATCTTCTATCTTCACGAACTGGGTTGAGGAGCACGTTGTCAGCACCTCGAATGCCAACTTCAACCCGTATCTCAGCTTCCTGTTCATTTGCCTGTACGTGTATTCTTCACTTCATCCAATCCGACTGACCGACAAACATCACCGTCAGTGCCGGCCTTTCTGCTATTCGTTTCCTCTGCTCTACGCTCTATCTTATCTTCCGCCTCTTTGGGTTCTAACGGGTAGCAGTCTTGGTCTGACACTGTTTCCTTGTAGCTCGTTGGTTCGCTCAGTGGTATCTACGCAGGATCGAGATCGCACGGGCGGATCTGTCACCATATATCGTTGTACTCTGGATCGGATGTCTTATACATACCCTGACCTACAATTCTTTTGGCTTGACTTCTCGACTCGCGTTCCGACGACGATTTTGAATTTCAGTTTGATCGCGCTTTCCCTACTCATGATTTCACGTGTCTCGACGCGATTGACGCGGTTGGGCGCTAGGGACGTAATGAATGCCGCACGCGTTCGCTGCTGAGCTGAGGATGCTCCGCATCTGCTGTCTGGATCAGCGACGTCCCGCTTCGTGGTTTGCTTGATCAACGCCACCATGGATACCGCGGACTATGCTGAAGACCACGACAGACACCCCGTGGTGATGCTGATATCTGCATTCTTCTGGGTCATATGTGAGTCGCAGATCGGCCAGCTTCCACTAACACCCACTCACTGAGAACTCGCAGTATGGCTGCTGTCCTGGGCAAAAGCACTTGTGGCTTTTGTAACCATAACCATTCCAACATGGATTTACGCGATCCTCTCATACTCAATGACGCTCACGGTATGATCATGCCAATCTCCAGGATATCTTGATGCGAATACGCTGTTTCAGCTCAATTTCTGGTCATTCGCGATCATGTTCGCGTTGTCGGCCGTCGCGCTGAACTACTGGATCCGGTTCCGCTACCTCAATACATACACAAAGCTGAAGGAGCCTCCGCTGCTGAAGGCTGATGCGCAAGAGCTGAATCCAGACGTCAATACTCCGGATCAGGCACCTGCATTCCACAATTATCTCGATGAGTTCTTGCAGGCAGTTCGAGTCTTTGGCTTCCTTGAGAAACCGGTTTGTGGCAAGGTTGCGATACTCGCGATATGCTGACGGAAGCCAAATAGGTCTTCCATGAGCTTGCAAGACACCTCCAAACAAGGAGGCTCATTGCGGGCGACTCGCTGTCTTTGGACCAAGACAAGAGCTTCTACTGTGTGATCGATGGTGACGTTCAGGTCTTCGCTCGGACTGGTCAACCTCACAGCCAAAGTGAATATGGTTCATGGGACGAAGATGACATGAACGGCTACCAGCTTCTGAATCAAGTTGGCTCTGGAGGGATGCTATCCAGCCTCTTCACAATACTCAGCCTGTTCACAGAAAATGTGAAGCTCAGCTGGCAAGAAGGAGATCGAACAGAAGATGATATACATTCAGTTGGCGTCCCATCTTCTGCAGCTACACCCATACGAACGCGCCGCCAGCGGACGGATTCAGACGTTTCGGATATTGACTTAGCATCACCAAGGTTTGCTAGTCGTAGACATTCAGTGTCCTCATCAGGCTCTACCGTGCATCAAGCCGATATGAGCTCACCTACGAGGCGGTCACCCTCGCGTGAACGGGAATTACCCACGTTGAACACGTCACACTCGTTCTCATCCGGACGTCCGAACACCACTACTGCTACGGATCAAGATAGCCATTACAGTGTAGTCGCACGCGCCACTGAAGACAGCACTCTAGCTGTGATACCCGCCGAGGCCTTCCGCAGATTGACGAAGAAATTCCCCAAAGCTACCGCCCACATCGTCCAAGGTATCTCCGAGTTACCTGGTGTGACCGCGATTGAGAAAGCTAACAGCGTGGGTAGTAATCCTGACCAGATTTTCGCGAGTAACGTTTAATGCTGCGCACAATTATCTTGGCTTGACCACCGAGGTTCTCAAGACCGAGAAGGCTATCAATGAGATCGCGTGTCATCCATTACCTGCCTATTTCTATGAGAGTGGCCTTAAGCACCTTAAGCAGCGATTTGACGGGATTGCTCTGGCTGATGATGCGGATCTCGATGAAAACTACTTCAGCTATTCTTCTTCAGAGAATTCGTCCAAGTCCTCCTTCTTTGGCAAAGACAAGGTCACTGGCAGCCCAACAGCACTGAAACCCTCTCCAGGCACGCCTTTCAAGTCCCAAACACCGCGACAGATGGTCCAAGCAGGCGACCTTCACACGTCAACCGCACATCATGGCGACATAGCAAGACCTATTGCACGTTCAGCTAGCACTGTGTATGGATCACGGCTGTCCATGCAGCGACGAGATACTGTAACCACTCATGAACACCATCCGGCTGGTGCTGCAAGACGAGTGTCTAGCGACGATTTCGATCTTCGCGACGAGGTTATGTCTTGCATAGCGAAGTCCATCGGTCTCATACAACCACCGATCAGCGGCGCAGAGTCTGTCGAAACATCCCCTGCGTTGCCTCCCAGCGAAACAAAGAGCAATGTATACAAATCCTCGTTTGGGTCGTTGTCATTGTTGGAGATGGGCGATGACGCGGCTTCTAGCGCCACGGGTGCATCCTCCATCATCACTGATGGATATATGAGTGGACTAGACAACGAGGTGGAGATTCTGTACTTCCCTGCTGGCTCAGTGTTGGCCCGCGCGGGTGAACGCAATACAGGTACATTCATTTGGTATGGTTTATATCTATCTCATGTTGTAAATAGGGTTGTTTTATGTGATCGATGGTTTCCTCGATATACTGCTGCCGCAGAAAAGCTCAGACACCGAAGGGAAGCCTACAAAGTCACCGGCTACGACTCCTAGTGAAGGTCGTCCGGGATCGAAGACTACTTCTTCAACGATGCATAGCAAGTCCGCTAGCTCGAGTCTCAACGTACCGCAACATACGACTCGTGACCGCAAGCGACAATCGCAGAAGCCTCTGTTTACTGTGAGACCAGGAGGGATCGCCGGATACCTATGTGGGTTGCCAGGATATGGACAAGAAAATCGAACCATCTGACGTCCCTCAGCTTCACTTTGTCAGATCGCCTCTTACGTAGATATCGTGGCAAAGACCGATAGCTATGTCGGGTTTCTGCCTTCTCCCGCTCTCGACAGATTATTGGAGAAACGACCCATTGTCTTGCTTACGCTTGCGAAGCGACTTATCTCGCTGCTCTCGCCAATAGGTACGTCTCAGACGCGAGTGAGTGAGTGAAGCTCAACCAACACCTCGTAGTGCTACACATCGATGGTTCATTGGATTGGGTACAAGTCAACGCAGGCCAAGTGTTATGGCGCCCTGAAGATGCCAGCGATAGTTTCTATATCGTCATCAACGGCCGTCTGCGTGCTATAGCTGAAAAGGAGGGAGGAGGTATCAATATTCTCGCTGAATATGGTCAAGGTGATACGGTAGGAGAGCTCGACGTGATCACTGGCTCCCCGCGAAGAAATACCCTACATGCGATCCGAGACACAGAGCTGATCAGGATGCCACGTACTCTCTTCAACGCAATTTCCTCTCGGTAAGCATGCGTATTTGGGTCGTATTGTACACGATGATCATGTTTAATCCGATTCAGCAATCCTCGAACTACTGCGCAGTAAGTGGAGGCAGCCACATCTGAGACTCTTTCAGGCTGATGTAATGTGTATCAGGATCCTACAGATGATCGCCTCTCGTGTCAAGGTCGAGGTGGATACCTCGTCAAGAAATGTGCCGCTGGAGCTTTCGCGTAGCAATACTAACCTGAAGACCGTTGCGGTCTTGCCTGTGTCTCGCAATGTTCCTGTGGATGCTTTCGCTCGAAAGCTTCACCAAGCGCTAGAGAGCATCGGTGCTCCGACTTCGTACCTCAACCAAGCCTCGATCTCAGATCATCTTGGACGGCATGCGTTCACTCGAATGGGGAAGCTCAAAGCTGCTGGCTGGCTCGCAGAACAAGAACAACGATATAGGCTTGTTTTGTACGTCGCTGACTCCGCAGTCAGCAGTTCGTGGACGCAGACTTGCATTCGCCAGGTTTGTGCTGACTTTGCACTGGCATACTTTGCTGAACTAATCGCATTAGGCGGACTGTGTCATGGTGGTCGGCATGGGTGATGATCCCAGTATTGGGGAATACGAGAGACTATTGCTCTCAATGAAGACCACTGCCAGGAAAGAACTTGTCCTATTACATCCCGATAGATCGGTCGTCCCTGGCTCAACTCGTGAATGGCTGAAGGTGATGATAAACTATCTGTGGAGACATTCTCTGACTAGTATCCCCAGAATCGGCCTTGGGTTCATCAGCATATTCATGTTGAGTTGCCGGTGAGCTATGAGTTTACTGTGCTAAGCGTTCCGAGTATTGACGAGGATTCCAGGGGATCATGACTTCTGTCCCACGTGCTGTCGCATCGCAACAAGATCCTGCTGCAGTTACAGCGTTAAGGAACCTGAGAGACAGAGTACAGAGTGAGATCCGGAAGTATCGAGGCGGTTCTATTGACCCCCGACCACAACGAACTGCACACGCCAGCGACTTTGCCCGGCTAGCTAGGAGAATCTGTGGCAGGTCAATTGGCGTTGTGCTTGGTGGAGGCGGAGCCAGAGGAATCTCGCATCTGGTGAGACTTACATTCTGACATATCACCACAGTTTCTCAATCCTCAATCCTAATAGGGCGTTCTTCGTGCTTTGGAAGATTATGATATTCCCATCGACCTCATCGGTGGTATGTTAATTTCTCGGTTCATCAAAGCGATCTGACGCATTGTAGGTACAAGTATGGGTGCCTTTGTCGGTGGTCTGTATGCTCGGGAAGGTGATATCATCTCGAGTTCTGGCCGCGCAAAACATTTCAGTGGCAGAATGGGCAACTTCTGGCGAATGCTGTCTGACGTCACCTACCCTATAGTGGCATACACCACAGTGGGTCAACGCGTCATTCAATCTAGTTGTCCAGGAAAGCTGATTGGATCATCTGTCACAAGGGACACGAATTCAATCGCTCAATTTACAAGGCAAGTTCAAGACCTAACCGATGTGACAATTGGCTCACATCTGTTAGGCGTTCTATGATCTGCATATCGAGGACATGTGGCTTCCGTACTTCTGCAATTCGACAAACATCAACACGTCCCGCATGGAGATCCACGAGACTGGTTTTGCTTGGAGGTTTATTCGTAAGTTCTCGAGCCTCTTCGGTGTGTTAGGGCAATACGGGTCTTAAATCTGCGACATGCAGGTGCTTCCATGACACTGGTTGGATTATTGCCTCCTTTGTGTG
This sequence comes from Wolfiporia cocos, assembly GCA_029448655.1. Taxonomy (NCBI): domain Eukaryota; kingdom Fungi; phylum Basidiomycota; class Agaricomycetes; order Polyporales; family Phaeolaceae; genus Wolfiporia; species Wolfiporia cocos. The sequence continues at coordinate 1,574,857 of JACCLO010000002.1, forward strand.
ATAATGGGAACATGCTCGTTGACGGTGGATATAGTAAGTATACACATACCTTCGCTAGCAGGATGCTCATAAATTACGGTCCAGTTGACAACCTTCCGGTGAGTACGAGAGTGCCATGGCTCTTTCTCCAGTTTGTTAAGGCCTGCAGGTGTCTACTATGTTTGCAATGGGTGCAAGCGCAGTCATTGCGTCCGATGTGGGCTCTGTATGTCTGCTTTACACGTTAGTGTATATGATCGATTCACGAGAACATGGTCACTAGCTTGACGACAATTCGCCGCGGAACTTTGGTGACTCCGTTTCCGGGTGGTGGCTTTTGCTCAATCGTTGGAATCCGTTTTCCAATGCGAGGAGCATACCAGCTATCACCGAACTTCAAAGTCGTCTTGCCTAGTAAGTCCGCTGCTTGTAGTGCTCACCGCCCTACCAACACGGTGTCAAATCAGTGTTTCGAGCGTCAAGACCTTGGAAGAAGCAAAAGTTGCACCAGGGTGTCTGTACATGGGCATGCCTGTGCAAGAGGTACGTAGCTCGCATCATCACCGCGGCGCTCTCATCAGCTAACGCCTGATCAGTTCGGGACCCTCCAATTTGGCAAGTTTGAGGAAATTCAGAAGAAGGGATACGAGGCCGCAATAGCCTTCTTGGAGAAATGGGATGAAGAAGGACACTTGCCGTCAGCATATGTAGGTAATGCAACAGCGTCCACGACTGGCAAAACGAAGGGAAGGAGCGCACGTCGGAACTCGATTTGAACTGTGCTCGGCCCAGTGCAGCCTGAGTCGAGATAATATGTACCGATACCTAACAGGACAGGATCTGATGAATACACATTCATTTGTCATTGCAATAGTATGGCACTGTGCGCAAGGTCAGCACGTTAGGCTGTATTGTTCCACTACGCTTGAGAACGTGACACATGCCACACGCGCGACGCGACGCGGATCACGATATCATGCTTCGCGTTCTCGCCGTCACCTACTACCATTTTATCGAGGGTAGACATGGCTGCAGCTTCTGCTTCTACATCGCAGGACTCGTCAAAGCTGCCTGGCAATGAAGATGTGTCCCTGGACATCTCAGAACTTAAGGAACTAGCGAGGAAAGGTCTCATAGATGCTTTGAATGCGGTAGGTGCCATCCGGAAGTGCTGACCGCATCATCGACCTTGCACGGGAGAATCTCACATCAACTAGGTCAATGGCGCGAAGACTCTTGTGCTCGACCCGACCCTATCTGGTCCACTTGGACTTGTAACCGAGGTCGCGCTTTTGAAGGTTGGTACACTACACCGCACGCACGCACAGTTGACCGAATCTCTCAACTCTCAAGCAACATGGCGTTGACAAGATGTTCTGGCTGGAACCCGGACCATTGTCTGTGACCACAACGAACGTGGTATACCTGTGTCGGCCCATTGTCAAATGCGTGAGGATCATAGCTGGTTAGCGTAACTCTCGTCAGCACTCTCCGAGATGATCGAATGCGTCTGTTTCCAGACCAGTTGAAGCGGCTTGCGAGAGAATCACAGAAGCATACCTTCACGCTTCTCTTGGTCCCCCGTACATCTACACTCGTGACGCGTATTCTGGAAGAAGAGGGCGTTCTCGGTGACATTTCGATATCGTCGTATAATCTACAATTCATCCCGCTAGCGGATGACGTTGTTTCCTTGGAGCATGACAATGCCTTCAAGGAGCTGTATGTCGTACGTCTGTATACCACGTCCTGTTACGTCGCTCCGCACAACAGTTCACCAGGATGGCGACGAAACCGTGATCTATAACTCGATGCAAGCATTAGTGACATTGCAGAAGTTACATGGCTTGTTCCCGCGGGTGCTCGCAAAGGGAGAATATGCTGCTGTACGTCACTCCCCCGTCATGGATCGCTATGCAATAACGAAAGAACAGCGATTAGCGAACCTCCTTACGCGCCATTTACCTCAAGCCGGAACAGACTCAGCACCCAATCATCTCAGTGCCCACTCGGAACAAATGGATGCCTTGATTATCATTGATCGTGGGGTCGACATGGTCTCCCCATTACTCACTCAGCTCACCTATGAAGGTCTCATCGATGAAATAGTCGGTATCAAGAATTGTGAGGACTATATACCCATACGTTGTACTACGATGATTAACTAGGTGCGTTTAGCGCACGTTGAAGTACCAGTGTCCCTTCTTGCTGCCCCTTCAAATCCTGGACAGCCAGCCGCGCAACCGGCTGCGAGTACTTCGAGTCCTGCCACGCCATTAACGAGAGAGAAGCGGAAAAAATACCATCTTTCTACCGCTACGGATCCTCTCCTTGCCGAATTAAGGGACCTCAATTTCGCTTCGGTGGGCCGCAAGCTAAACCAGGTAGCGCGGAGACTTGATGAAGACTACAAGGTTGTTGTCAGGTCGGCGTCCTTGCACGATACACTGATCTCATGTACGTTCAGCTCAGACACCAAGCAAAGACGGTAGCACAATTGAAAGACTTCGTCGGGAAGCTCGGCGGCTTACAGTCTGAGCATCAGTCGCTAAGGCTTCGTGAGCATTCCTGTAGTGTAACCGGAAAGAGGTGGCTCATCCGTCGAGAACAGATACTGGTCTCTCGGAGTTGCTTGTTCCGCTAACGCGGACTGATCAGTTCAACAAGTCGCTAGAAATTCAGCAGAGTACGTGAATTTACAAATTCATGACGGCATGGCTGACCTCATTCATAACAGACCTTCTGGCTTCGTATGACATCCCCGCACAATTGAGCGCGATCGAAGAAATGATCGCACAGGGTGCGGACATGCAAATGGTCGTGCGACTACTTTGCCTTGCCAGCATCGTCACCGGTGGTATCAAGAACAAGACCCTCGAAAACCTTAAGCGAGAGATTTTGCAGGTACGTATATCCTGCTGACAGACAATGCTTCTATCGTAATCATTGCTATATACTGTAATGACCAGGCGTATGGCTACAATCTCTTGCCCATGCTCCTTTCTCTATCTTCCCCGCCTCTTGCTATTCTACTCCCCAGCCCCCTGCCACCTTCCACGCCACCTTCCGTAGCAGCGAACAAATACCCCTACACGTCGCTAAGGAAGTCTCTGCGACTCCTCATCGAGGACCCTGACGCCGTGGATGATCTGGAAAACGACGTCAGCTACGTTTACTCTGGTTTCGCTCCTATCAGCATCCGCCTAGTGCAATGTGTGGCACAGAAAGGTGGAGTGCTCAGCAATCCCGCGACAGATAAGGATAAGAAGACGAAGGAGAACACTGATGGCAACAAAGGCAAAGCCTCATCCGTGGGCAAAGTCCAGGCTCATCCCATAGTTGGATGGAAAGGGTTCGAAGACGTACTGGCGAGCATCCCTGGAGGGACAGTCGACGTCGCGCAAAAGTCCCCCAATGGCACGGACAATGCCAATCCCACAGCCACATCAGCCCTGAGTGAGTGGATTTAGTATGGCACGGAATGTCATCGCTGACTTCTAGCCTTTAGTCATGCCCAGGGAACACTCGACAACCACGGTTGTCTTCTTCCTTGGAGGGTGCACATATACCGAGATTGCCGCCCTCCGATGGGCTGGCCGGCAGAGTCGAGGTGAGTTCTCACGTACCTGCCGACGAGGAAGAGAATGAACTCTGGCCGCAGGTCGGAAGTTCTTAGTAGCTACAACCGGGATCATCAGCGGGGCCAGTCTCGTCGAGAGCATCGCAGGCATTGAGCGCATGCCCGCAGTCTCGAAGGACGTCGGCCTGTCGTGACGCTAGGTTTCAGAGCTGTGCTTAGTGCGTGAGATTATGTGCGTATGCTTCTGCCAGAGCCTGCGGGACGGAATTATGTCTTTCCAGACCATAAAGATCAACGCGGATCGCCAATTACTCTCACATTTATATGGACTAGTCCTTCCTATGATGTAGCGGAGGCGCGTCTAGACTAGACCGCTGACCTGCGGTGACGCGTTATGCCGTTCAACAGTATCATTTCCAGGACCCCGCATGCACCGAGTTCTCATCCATGCACTTCTTCGGACAAGCATGGCTCGCCGTGCATTTCGTGTCGTCTGGCCAGTGATGCCCAGATGCAGTTGATGCATTTCAGCCCTTCGCGCCGAAGCGCGGACTGCAGCATTGCTCGTCACTGAAGTCTGATGGTATGCGTCCCTTGTCAGGATGGATTGCAAATCATCCCAGGAAGTTCTATTCGCAACGCCCGTGAGGCTTTCCAGCCTGTCCCTGCTGCCTGCCTTCCGCTCTCAGCGATGGAAGCCCCAAGAGTGGCTGGGGGAGCATGTGGGGAACCGTGATCGAAGCGTGCTCAACAGGACTAAGCTGTCACCGCAATTTCTGGGCTGTATAAACCCCCTGACCCTCCAGCAGACTTGAGACCTTTCTTCCCCCCTGGACTGCACCCTAAGTCCTCCCAGTAGCATAGGAGATTCCGTCCCCTGCTTTTTGAGGTTGTCGGTGAGTAGATTCGCCGCACGGCATTGGTCGGGTGCTCATTTCACCGCCACAGTACTCCCGCAGCCCAACATGCGCCCCAGCGTCGACAAGTCAAAGGCAGCCAAAAAGAGTACGCATGTCGTGAATGTCGCCGTTGAAACGTGGACAGCAGGGTGACGGTGGATCCTCTGCCAACAGGAAAGTCGTCCACGGGGAGCAGGAAGAAGCTCACCGACTTCAACAAATTCATGCAAACCGAGGTCGCTCGCCTCAAGGGCGAAAATCCCGACATGCCCCATAAGGAGAGGTGCGTGTCTTGTCGTTGAAGTTGGCGCTTGTCCTGAAATCGGAGACACAGGTTCAAGTTGGTCATCGACAACTGGAACAAGCAGAAGACCAAGTAGGCTCTGGTCGCACCACCGTTGCTGATTCATGGAGCAGCTTGCGAAGCTGGTTCGAGTTCGAGTTCTCGCCGCAAAGATTGTGCTGAGATGCTCGCTATTCGTCTGGCAGTCTGCTTGCCACATTGTCCACTGGTTCACATCCATTGCGCTCTCGTGATGTACGCCTGCATGCTCACACCATTCTGTAAATATGAATATTGGTATTTATCAGGGGTAGTGTATTTCGACTATTGTTAATGCACCTTTGCTCTCCTAAGCGCGGACTGACAGGACTATATACGGGGCTACAGCCGTTATTAGTGCGGGCGCTCCTGCATGATGCTAGATATGACTCTGCCATCTCCGGCCTCTCCACCGGACTGTTTCGCCTTGCGGGATGGGTAGTGCGGCACCCGCACCGAGCTGTCCTTTCCTGCGAGTGTCTGTCTGCTCTCTGGTCCACTGCTCGCTGTCCTATTAGTCTATCTGTTATCTGCATTGCTCTCTCAAGCACCTAGAACTGCATGCTCTGAACATGAGCTGCACGCACGGCATCGATATCGGGGAGCCTGAGCCCCTCTTCTTCTTCGACACTAATGATTCTGTAGATACTCTTAATTGCCTCGAGGTATCTGCGAGGGAACCCGCACCCTCGTTTCCCGCAGACACTTCAGGTCCGTCTCTTAAGACCTCCAGTACGTCCCGGTATCGTGAACGACTCTTCCCTAACGAGATGAGCGATGCCAATGCCGTCGACATCAAGGGCAAGAGTGTCTCCCACTCTACTTTAACCCACTCGCAAGAGGTGGAAGGCGGATTGGAGGGGTCCCAGGATATCTTTTCAATGTCGCTCGGCTCAGCGAGTGCAGCAGAGCCCATGGAAATCTGTAGCTCCCCAGTCGGCGATCTGCACTTGTTCCGCGACGCTAACAGTACAGACGACGCAGGCGAGGATGTCGATCCCGACGATCCGATTGCGGTGCTTCCGAGTAGGAAGGGCAAGGGCCGGGACATACCTCCTACTCTTCCTCCGCTTTCCTTCGAGACTTCGGAGCCCAGTTATGCGTTCCCAAACTGGCCGACAACTGAGTCTTCTCCGCCCGCTGCTGGCCCCTCCTCATTTGGCTCCAATTTCGAGGCAGCAGCAGAACCACAGAGCGCTCCTCGCATTCTTTTCGATCCGGTCGTTGCTTCCCCAGACAGCCTGCAGGAGTCGTTCACAATTTCTCGCATACCCTCACGCAGGCGATCACTTGGTCATATCTCCGTGCACTCGAGACGCTCAGACGCCATCACCAAGGTCAAAGACAAGATATCCACCTCGAAGCGTAAATTGTTCAAGAAGCGCGGCAGCACCCCAGGGAGCCCATCGATCCCCGAGGATGGCAGCGATGGTCCCGCTGACCCAGTATCGATTGGATGCTTTCCACGCTATAGCTGCCTTGCACCATCCACATATGAATTTAAGCCCCGTGCGAGCCCCGTATTTGGCACAATTGTGCCGGACTTTGACGGCATTGAACATCCATTGCCATTCTACGTTGTAGGTCGTGCATCCGACAACACAATTTTACGGACGAAGGGCCGCTCGTATTCCTCGCCCCTACCACTACCAACGACCGTGCTTGACCTCGTTCCCGCCACCGCCACTGACATTTCGCACTTCCCGCCTCCTGCGAACCCCAGTTACTTTGATGACTGTCTCCCCACCGAGTTGAAACTGAGGGTATTTATTGCGCTGGTTGAGGTGCATGAGGTTGAGCACGAGAGGCTGGTGCGGGAGGGTCATTGGACGATGCGCAAGGCCTCGAAGAACAAGTGGGTAGGCAAAGACAGGGGTATCAAGGAGCTGGTCAAAGTCAGCAGGGTAGGTATCCGGATCATACGCGCACCTTACAGGCTCAATGACGAGGACATTGCAGGTGTCAAGGTCTTGGCACACCCTCGTATTCGACGGTCAGCTGTGGGCGAAGCTGGATCTTCGCTCCTTCCCCAAGCTGCCACCTGCAGCTTTTGCGCAGCGCGCCCGGACTGCTGGCGGGTTCGTCAGGCACATCGATTTTACTGGGCACGATCTCGACTCCTCCACTCTCTTTGACATCACCATCCATCTCAGCAGAGGGCCTTCTAACCCAGGCGACTCGCCGTGCACGCAACTTACAACGATTAATCTGCAAGGTTGCCGGAAGGAGGATATCGCTGCGGCTTTGCACGATCTCCTTCGAGCATCGCCGCTTCTGCGCAATTTATGCTTGAAGGGCTTGCCGAGTGTGACAAACGAGACATGCCAGGTGCTGGCAGCAGATTGTCCCAATTTGGTTTCTCTCAACCTGAGCAGGTGCTCTAATTTGAGCGGAGAAGGCGTTGCTGCTTTTCTTCGCAAGGAACATCCTAATCTCAAAGAGTTGAGGCTCTGCGGCTTGAGGAACATCACTGATAGGGTGATGTCAAGGTTAGGCAGGACGGCTCCAAACCTCGAGATCCTAGACCTCAGCTACGCGCGCGATTTGCACAACAGTGCCATCGAGGCCTTTGTGTCTTGCTCAGAAGCCGATAGCACTGATATTGAAACCGTATGCCTCACCTCACGCGAGGCAGGGCGCGACCCGAGCGACCCGACTCCCTGTTGGAGGCGGATCACCCGCCTGCGACACCTCTCGCTTTCATACTGCACAATGCTGACGGATCACGCGTGCTCGCACCTGGCGTATGCTGTCCCCAAGCTGGAGTTCTTGGAGATGGCGGGCATGGGGCCTGACCTGCGGGACGCCGGGCTGGTGCGTCTCTTGCAGACCACCCCGCTCATTCGACGGCTGGACCTGGAGGAGGCCATCAGTATCACCGATGATGTACTATTCACCGTCACGCCTCCTCGGCCTCCTCCCGCCGGGTCTACTCCCGCTAAGGTCCCTGCACCTCTGCACCCAGGACATGCTCTCGAACATATCATCATATCCAACGCGACTGAGATCAGTAACGACGCCATCCTCGATCTTATCCAGAACTGCACTCGTCTCAGGACGTTGGAGGCAGACAACACGCGCATGTCGGGCCACGTCGTGCAGGAGTTCGTCCGCCTCGCTCGCTCGCGCTCCATCGTAGACGCCCAGGTAGTGGCGATCGACTGTCGCGGCGTCGGCGAGCACACCGTCAAGGAACTCGTCGGCGAGACACGCCCGCGAATTGGCTGGCGTGCGTACGAGGCACGCAAGCTTGGCTTCCTCGACGCACGCGACAACGAGGGCCTCGGTGTGGGCCAGGATGAGTGCGACGAGCGCCGTGTGGCGCTGAGGACGTTCTACTCCTGGCAGACGGTAGATGCTGTGCGCGCTGCGCGAGATAAGAAACGCAGGTCTAGACGCGGCGCCAACGCGTCGACCGGCAGCACGGACTCCGTGGGGGTATCGACGGGGCGCGCAAGATGGTGGTCCCCGGGTGGAAGGAGATCTGGGGGAACCTCGCCCACCTCTGAGACTGGAAGCGACAGAGAAGGTTGTACAATCATGTAGGTTAGCTGTATTACCGTGTATCATCAGACCGGACTGCTTTGTTGTACAGTTAGTTGCCAGACATTTCTTCCCTTTGTATTGCTTCTAGTTCCGCTACATAGATTTTTCGCTGCCGCATTGCGCTAGTATTGTTATTAGCCACAGGCCGTGGTGTATCATCCACACGACTATCTGGATTTTTGTGTACCACCCGTATGTGACTCAAGAAAATGTATATATCGTGTTACAAGTTATCCGGAGGAGTCCTTCCGTTTTGCCTTCTTTCTGGCCCTCTTGGTTGCCTTCCTTTCCTTTGCGGCATCGGAGATTGAGAGTGGCGTACTGCGGCCGCTGCTATCTTTGCTGCCATCCTGCGTGGCGGTGTCTTCGGGAGGAGCCTCTGCCGCCAGTACTTGCGCAGGCTGCGATGGTCCATTTGCGTCGTCTCCATAGCCTGAACACCGATGACTGTAAGCGGGCATGATGGCTGATATATGAGCAACGAGAACGTACCAGCAAATGGATCTATTGGCGGCCTTCGGCGCTTTTGGCCAGCTGACGGGCTTGTGGAAGTATCGCTGGTGTCAACTGCTTTGCCCTTGCCCTTGTCACTGCGGATGGCGTCGGTCGTTGCATCCATATCCTGATTGACTTCTTGCTCTGTGGCCATCTCCACGTCCTCAACAACTTGAAGGTCATTTTCCTCTTCACTGCCAAGTTCGGCAAGCTCCTTCTCGTACTGGGCCCGAGCAACCATTTTGCTGGTCACCTTGATCGGCACGCGAGTCTGCGAGCCATCGTCGTTGAAGTGAATGTGCGAGGGACCCTCGTTGTCCCCTGGCGGTCGCTGCGCTTTGACCTGTGCAATCGCGTGCTTGATGAACCGGTTTGCAGCGGCTTTGTCCACTGCTGTCGTCCCTGTGATCCGTGCCAAGGAGTATAAGCGCAAAGGGTGAGAGCAATCAGCGCGCAGCTCACTCTTCGCTGGATCCTCGGCGTTCTTGATTTTGTCGAAATACTGCCTGATCCTATCCTGCATGCATAGGTTGACCAAGCCCGCTTCAAACCCCATGCGAAGTGGGAACGCACCAACTCAGAGACTACGGGATGAGTCTTCGGGTCGATTCCCCGCGTTTTCAGATAAACTGCAAGTAGGAAGTCATCTCATTAGATATATTTCATATAATTCCACGGTAGCGTACTGAAAATCAGATCATAGAGTAGATAGGGCAGAGCAACTTGCAGCTTCGCTTGCTGGATTGTCTCCAGTCCTACTACGGATTCAGGCAGCGATTGCGCAAGCAACGGTTCCAGTTGGGCCTCCAAGTTATCCAGAGCACCATTCAAAGCAGAAACCTTCGAGCGCAGCTTGTTTGTATCCATATCCATGGCGTGCGGAAGGATGAAGATGCAAACAAGGCGCTCGAGGTTGAGCTGAACCTGGGCGCTTGCCACAAGTTTTCTGCGATCAAAGCAAGATCGAACCGGAGATCTATCGGTAGATCTACATACTACAGCCGCGGGGTCGAAACACGAACAAATACCGCTCTTGCAATGGTCAGTCATCTCCGTTAGCTGTGGCTGACACATGGAATACTAATACAAACAATCCTAGTCCTCAGAGCTCAGATATACTGCTAATACGCAACTTGAGCATTGTAAGTAACACGGGAGCTTCACTTTTACTCGCAAGTGCTGACAAGCCACTTTGTCCTCAGTACATGCCCGCTACACCGGTACTGGTGAGTGTCTCAGTGCGCATGTAGCAAGGCACGCTGCCAACTTCATTTATAGGGCACGCTGACTTAACTAAGTAGTAAGTATCGGTGGACTTAGAACATAGCAGCCTGATCAACCGTTTTTCCAGCGAATGGCTCACACATCAACACCGTGATACTCTTGCTTCTATTGTGGGGCATCCCACACTGGCGTCATATCTCGCCATCGCTGACGGTGAAGCTGTCGGTAGGACGATGTTTGAGATGACAGAGGTACCCATAAACTGCACATTGTCATGTCGTACGTGACTAACACTGCCATTTAGCGAATGCTTCAGCCTTGCGGACCTCCTCCCGCTAAGGATGATTAGACAATGTCTAGGTTACACAGCACCCACCCGTGGCAAAGTGTTGATCATCCTATACGTCTGCTGCAGATCTCACGCAGGTCAGAGAAGTACAACATTCAGCTATGCGGAGCGTCTCACGTAGGGTCCTCTTGTAGATTACTGTTGAAGTTGAGTTCACCGTCACGGCAACTTCATCGATTTGCCTTTTTAAATTTCATACATTGTATGATGCTTGCATTTATTGGGTGCGATCATCACACAGTGGCGAGCTGGAATCGGTGAATGCGTGCGTGCAGCAATTATTCCGATCAATTCTTGCGTACGGCGACCACTCCGACCAATGCAGCTAGGCCTCGATGCAGTGCTGTTACCTACATATCGTGTAATACCCTCGCATTTAAGCGCACCCCACGGGGCTGACTGACTGACTTGCTCGGACAGTGGGCCAGCCGCTCCAGCCTCTTAAATCTGCTCTATATACAAGCCCGACTCTGTAAACTCTTCGGTGCATACCACTTCACTGGGCCTTGTCTACCTCCCTTGTGGGACCTAGCGTCTTGCATTGAGGCCACCCTGGCCGCTTGTGTCACCATAACTCGCTTTCGGCTTCACATTGCTCTCGTCGCAGCTTTGGACCTAGTCAACTGCACGGCTGATTCGCTTTAGAGATTGTCTCCGAGATGTCAAGCACTGTGCCGCTGGTCACAAGCTCCTCACATTCTGACGAAAGTTTCTCTCTTACGTATTACGAGCAAATCCCATCCCTCCTCGAGGCCCTCATCCAAACAGACCGATCGATTCTTTCTCATGAACGCAGCGAAGGAGAGAACTCTCCACGAAAGCCCCTTGCGTCTGAGGCAGCTTCCAAGGATAGTTCGACAGCGTTTACGCGCAAGGTTCCCAAGTTCCCCAGGCCGTCGTTGCTATCTAGGTCTCATACGGCTTCTGATTTGCCCATCTTACGTTCACGGGTGCACACAGACCCCTCAGAACCAACTCATCTATCCCCGGATCAGGGCCCACAATTATATCCAAGGACGAAGCGCGAATTAGGGCAGACCTGTCTCTATGAAGTGACTCTGGCCAATCCAACCATGGGACACGTCTCTGTACCTGTAGCTCCTAGAAATGCTTCGAGTGATCGGTCAAACACTAGCGACGATTCACCAACGGCGAGCACATCTGAGTACGTAGGCGCGACCAGCAACAAGCGTAACCGTCATTCTCATCGCAGGATTGGTTTATTCGACTCCGACCACGTTGACCTGGGACGCGGTCTGCCTCGCTACCGCTTCCCGCGCGACGGCGCACCTTACCCATTGCTGTATAGTGCAGACGTCCTTGAGAAGTGAGTGCATACCAAGCCAGACACCATATGCACTTTCTCACCGTTGCGCCACAGCGGCTACTACACTTTTGAGCTGCTACGGCGTCTCACTCCAGATTCCTCGCCGTCCTTCTTCGACTACGGAGATAGACCTCCTAGGCGTGTCCTGGATCTCAGCTGTAACGAAGGACATTGGGCTTCGCATGCCGCAGCAGCTTGGAAGGCAGCAGGGACCCGAGTGACTGGTGTTATCCTGTTCAACGTGCACCATTACAATGGTGGATGGGTTTTTCCCGACTCTGCGTTAGATTCTGGCTCAGAGAACATCTCTTGGGTTGGCGGCCATTTGTAGGTACCCTTCCGCTCGAGTTTCTCCGTGCTAACGGCAAGGGAGCAGCGTCCAACGCAAACTACCCTTCCCAGACAATAGCTATGACCTCGTGCGAATAGCTGACATAGCGCTGTGCGTCCCGCATGACCGCTGGGAGTTCATCTTCAGGGAGGTCCGCCGCGTCCTGAAGCCCGGAGGGCGCCTAGAACTCATCGATGACGAGATGTTCTTCCCGCCCATCGAGAAGAAAATACCAAACAGACATGTCCGGTCAATGTCCCTCAGACAATCGCCGTCTATGATTTACAATGATGAGGACGACGACGACGAAAGCGAGGACGATCGGCCGAACCAGCAATGGAGATTGAACACCCGGCTCAATCGCGGGCCTGTGTCTCCGGAGATCCATGGAGTCGATGAAGCTCGTACGCGCTTTGAGGCGCAGGCCGATCACCTGGCTACGATTGACGTCGTCCAGAACTTGGAGAAGATCTTTCAGAACATGCTGTCTCACAAGGTCAATCTGAGCCTACAGCCTCACATAATCATAAGCCAGGCACTGGCCGAAACTTTCGGAGATGGCTGCTGCAAGCAGATGCACCAGTTCCAGTTGTCTCTGCCTCCACGCGGAGTTCTTCCTCCGGAGCAGGAAGGCAGTCGCAGGAGGTCGCGTAACAGCGACGGCGATGCTCTCAAAACCGTGTGCGAAGAGTCGAATGACATGAAGAGGAGGCTTAAAGGCGACGGCGACGGCGGCACGATGCGAAATGTGCACAGCAAATCGGTCGACTATGGGGTGATGTCCACGAAAGCTGTGCAAGTCCTTCTGGGCGATGACTTCACGGAGCCTTCCCGCCCGAACCAGCCGTACCAACCGCCTGGGTTGATCTTAATGTCGACTTGCCCTGTTTTGCTTCCATTTACTCCGCTGGAGCTGGAAATGCACGCTGGCAAACACATACATTCTCTGCTGGGATGCAAGGACGCACTGTCGGCTTACGTCGAGGATCACACTGATACAAATGGCGAACCTCTCATGTCCGACAGTGAATTTGATGGGTTTCTCTGGGATTATGCGCGGTAAGATCCGTTTCTACAAGTCACGACGCACATGTTTACGATCCGTTAAATTTAGATTCATGCGCAGACGGTTCAACTGGCCTGAGGACCGTTCCGAGTTCCCAATCCGCGGTCAAGTAGTTGACTCATCGCCAACGATAACCACCAAGCTTAAACAAGCTATGACTTCATCACCCGCGCAACCCGAACGCCACATTCCACGCCCTGTCGATCTCTCAGGGTTCATCCCGCCGACTGTGCTCAACGGTGGCACAAAGGTCAGAACGATTCGGGTATTCAGTGCCATCAAAGCTTTCCCCGCGTCACAATCACCTGATGAACGCACTTGCTGAACGGTTCACTGTGTCGTATACACCGTACTGCTGCTAAATATTATGGGGCTTCCTGCTGCCGCTGCCTCTGGGTGCTACTTTGTCAGTCGTTCCCCGCATATTTCTATATATATTTCGACTTGAAAGGATGCAATCATCAATGAGCGTGACAATTGTAGATACCATGTTCGAATTCCTTGTCCTTTGCGCGCCTGTTTGCATTGCTAGAAGCTACGAGCACTTCGCGGATAGCGCTATAGTACTCGACGCGTCAGCTTGCTTGGTTAGCGCACACTGACGCGTCGATCACGCAGCTCGGGCATATTATAAGACGCGTCTCATCGATCATCGCTCGCGTACTCATACTGATCAATATGTCCCAGACATTCGTGCAGTCGTTCACTCACTTGAAGGACCGGCCAAAGGCCGACCAGGCACTCCCGCTACTCCAGCGCGTTGCGTCGCTGGTAAAACCCATAATGCGCAAGCATGGTTGGGTATTGCCTGTTCTCGCGGAGTTCTTCCCTGAAAGTCCTAACCTTTTGGGTATGTCGATATTGCTATGCACCCCATTGTGATATGCGCGACTGAATCTTCATTTATAGGTCTCAGTAAGTCTTGGTCTTGGTTCTTGCAATAGGGCAAGATCCTGACTGCTTTGGCGCAGATATCAATGGCGGACAGAAAATCTTGCTTCGGCTCCGCCCAGCGCGTGCTCCTGACACCTTCTACGATGAAGAATTTATCGTGCGCACCATGTTGCACGAGGTATGCATCCATACTTTCCATAATAACCCTTCACTAGTATCTTACATTGCCCGTCTTGTGGCGCTCAGCTTACACATAATGTGCACGGCCCGCACGACGAACACTTCTACAAGTACCTGGCCGGACTCGAAGAGGAGTACGACGCGTTGAAGCGTTCCGGGTACGCAGGCGAAGGGTTCTTTTCCAACGGACATAGGCTCGGCGCAGGCGCATCGCACAACCTGCCGCCGCATCTCGCGCGGCAGAAGGCGCTCGAGGCTGCGGAAAGGCGGAGGCAGGTCGGGCGGATACTGGGTAGCGGGGGGCGCCTCGGCAGTTCCGGGGCGGCGGCGCGCAGCAGCAAGTCGCCTCGCCAATTGGCGGCTGAGGTGTGTTTACTTTCAGCCAGTGGTATGGTGAAGCTGACAGATGTCAATCGAATAGGCCGCTGAGCGACGTGCGCGAGATGAGAAGGCGTGCGCGTCGGGTGCTGTCGCCCAGAGAGAAGCAGAGAAAGCGGCAAAAGAAAGTGTAGAGGACGAAGTTATCGACCTCACCCATTGTTCGGACTCGGAACCGGAGGTTGTTGTTCTGGATCATCCATCGTCGGCTGCGGGTCCCTCAAAGGTTGCTGTGCCAGTGAAACCTGCTCATGGTATGCGCCCATCATCAAATGGCGCAAGGCGGGACAAGTCAATGTCGGCTCAGTCGGCTCCACAAGGGCAAACTATATCTAGATCAAACAACCCGGCATCAACATCACATATACTAGGCTCAGAGCCGTGGTCATGTCCGCGCTGCACATTAATCAACGTGAGAGACGCGATGCAATGCGCTGCGTGCGAATACGTGACACCGCAGAAAGGACCGCAAATTACTACCGATAGCTGGTCGTGCATTGTGTGCGGCGAGGCCGGCATGCCGTCCACGTTCTGGAGTTGTCGGTTTTGCGGGAGTATCAAGACACGAAGTTGATGGAGTAAGCAATCGTTAATATTGGAACGGCTGGGCCCTGTTTTTGCTAAATCTTGGTTAGCGTATACTGTATCATTGTAATGCAGCAATTGTACATTACCCATACCATAGGATGCATGCAGCTACGATAGCTGAATTTCATGCCGGAAGGCTCATCTCGTAGAGTACCACTCGATGGGCGTCGTCAATCTCCGTCAAGGAGTGTTCTCCAACAACCTCTAGTTGCAGACGCTTGACCTTCAGAAATTCTTCTGGGGGGCTGCATCAAGACAGAGAGCGAGCTAATTGACCAACGCTAGTCACCTGCTGTTTGCAAGAACAATGTCACAGTTTCCTCATTTCTGACAGTCAAAGCGATATAAATGACGAGGGACTTGTTTGCGTCCCTACTGGTCTCCATCGCCAAGCATATTGTGCTGATCAAGATTGGGATGATTCCTGGATCATACACCTGTCGATGAAAACTCAGCAAACAACAAACGAAAAATGTAGTACGAAACGCTGCCTACGATATCAGCACCAAGTAGCACATCTGCGTTCATCTCGCGGAATAATGACACGAGAGCTGCTCGATTATGCGGATCGGTCGTATCTGACCAGTCGAGCGTTTGGCACCTAATGTTAGGATGGCGAGAGGAATCATCTAGTATGCGTCAGATGGAGTATCAAGAGAACAACCCGATTGAACGCGTACTGCAAGGCAGCTTGATATTATCCAGGCATCTTCTCAGAACGACATCGTTCACATCACTGAGATATAGTGCAGATCGTGTGTTTGGGCCGTCGGCTGATTCGGGTTCACAACTTCGAAGCTGGGTTGTGGCAGCCACTATGCCCAAGAGCCCGACACCACAGCCCAGTTCTAGCACAGTCCTTCCTCGGACAATCTCTATATCCATCACGAGTGAAGGAAAACGCGGTACAGTTGCGAGGGGCTCACCTGAATGCGTGATGAGATATTCGGCTAGGCGGAGACTTGCGGCCCATGTTGTAAGTCCCGTTGTCCCATTCGCTATAAGGGTGCGAGACTCGAGTACCGTAGCGCTACTTAGTTCGTGAAGGACGCCACCGGAAGCAATATTAGGTGTCTTCCATATGTACGTGCAATACGACTCTGTAGGCGGCGTCAGCCCAGACATGGTACGTCTCGTTCAGGTCAATCAAATATGATTCATGAGCAGGGTGGTAGCTTACGAAATCAGGCCCGACATGAGGGAAGTCATCTCTCCATATATTCTTTCATCAATCTCAGCGTCCTACGGTAAAGACAGTCAGCGGAGAGCCCCATGACTCATGAGGAACGCAAATGTGTGCCTCATGATTAGTAGACATCGTCTCGAGGCCATCAATAGCCCATTTCCAGAAGACGGATGAGTATTGTTTTGAAGGTGGATACGTGACAAAATGGGCATTTAGCAGGATATGACGGAGGAAGAAGCCATGGACCTCATCAAATGACAGATGCAACGGGAATTTCAGTGACCGCGGAGAGCGCAGAGTAGCGTAGTGCCTCAATATAGAAAAGAGACAATCTGGCAGCTCAACTAGTTTTTGATCCATATCGGACGAGATATGCACCAGCACACTGAGCGCGCAATAGGGCGTCTGGACGCGACGCGTCCAAGCCTGCCCTTAACCTCCACGTGACACTACGCAGACTTGCGCTCATTTTTTCGCAGCGGCGCTCAAATGCTGGCCTCTCTGCGCAACGTCTCTCTCAGACAACCGCCTCCCTCATGCGTTGCGGTCTCTTCTAGCAGACGCATCTCTACGTCGTTCGTGTGCCGGGCGGATGGTAAGCGGGCTGGTGCGCGCGACGCGGATCCATCGTACGAGCGATGGCTAGAGTCCGAGGGCAAGAAGTACGAGACTCCCTTCCGGCCGCGGAACTGGTTGGGTGGTCAAGTAGTTGAGTTCGTCTTTCTGTACTTCACACTGTTCGAGTGTCTGACTCAGTGCTGCAGCCGTTCCCGCTCAACCCGACCTTTAAGCCGCCCACGCCGATCTCGCACAAGCTCCGCCAGACCATATTCAATGAGTACATGACCGACCCCATCAAGTTTTCAGTCAGAACATTGTCGGAACGGTATGGTCTCAGCATGCAACGCGTCGACGCGATACTCAGGCTGCAAGGTCTTGAGGAACATTGGCGCAAGGTAAGATCTTGTATCAACCACTTTATACATCGTCACGACGTTCTACATGATGAGTCAAAATCGATTAGTCTTTAAGACACCATAATGGTTAAACAACTATACATGCATGGCTTTCTGAGTCTTCCATCTATTAGGATCGATATGTGCAGCATACTGATGCAGCTTTCAGGTGAATGACCGTTCATCCTACTCGTTTATTGTCGTGAAGAAGTTGCACTGTACTCACGCGCTAGTCTCGCGCTGATTGTACTGTATATAGGAGGTGAGTGCACGCGCCGTTACACTCATGCGATGTTTTCTCGCTTCTTCGCAAATTGGAACTCCCGCCGGGATGCATTACATCGCCCGGTCTATGGTCACAGTGATTACGACCGCAGCTTAGTTTTCTTAAGAGTCGCTTGATACACGTATTGGACCTGGCACTCATTAACCTTGTCTATATCTATAGAAGAAACAACTGCAGACGGGCTTCCTCGACGGTATGGAAGAGATCCTGGGTGTGGTCGACCAGCAGAAGTCCAAGGCCGACAGGCACGTCAGCATGCAAGGTGCTGCGGAGCTCGGTGAGGACACGAGCATGGCAGACGCCCAAATGGACGGTGAGCGCAGCAACCGTGCGCGCGAACGCTATCAGCGCCTGTTTTGGGAGCCCATCGCCGAAGGCCAGGTTTGTTTATCACTCACCGTGCCCAAGCTGTATCCTTTGATAACATTCGGCTGCTCAGGACCCTGCTGTGTTGGGAGCTTTGCAACGGGCACGCCATGACGAGTTGGAGAAGCACAGACAAGTAGCAGAGGCAAAAGCTGCGAAGGCGAATGTACCCCCTATCATACACAACGAACGCGTCGTTGAGCGGCTGGGCCGTCCGACCCTCAGGTTTGTTGACGTCGGCGGGCTATACGTCGATGTCAACGACCGGATACGGAGGATAAAGGAGAGCGAGCGACGGTCGAGATTGAGGGCGCGCAGGAGAGAGCGCAAGATGCAGGCAATCAGGCGTGTTGTTCTGAATCAGACACGGGCATCGAGCAAATCTGAGGCCACTAGTACTGCGGCTTAGTTACAAGTCCTTGTTCTTCTCTGTGAGGGCGTAATGCTATTGTTTTCACATCTCATAGCAGCATGGGCCAGACCGTCATACGCACCATATCGTTGAACGTTGAAACGTTGAAGCCTCGTTAATTCGGCGCAAACTGAGCAAAGCTATGTCCGTGTCCAGCTATGCATGTCGTCGTCTTCAGTACACGAAGCGGAAGTTCAGTTTCGCGTTGCCCTTCGCAGATTTAACATCTCAACCATCGACTACCAATTTCACGACATACTTTATCTTTAATGGAATTGAGGTATTCCTCTTGTTGCTGAAGTGTCGTCAGCAGAATGGCCCGTTACAGTTAAGTAGAACACACACCGCTGGAGACATCGCGTTCCATAGCCGATCTCTGCGTTTGTTGATAGTCCAGTAAAACAGAAACGTAAGAATGTAGAGACAAATGTTCATGGCCGTTATCGCAATGAGCTCTCTGTTACCTCGCTTGTCTTAAGACGGTCAGTTATCAATTTCCCGAGTCAGCAGAATATATACACGTACACAACGGCTATATCCATGGCAAATACCAATCAATGTTCGTCGTTCATAGCAAGATCACACATCAACCTCACCGCATCATCTTTCTGGTAAATGTTAGACTTCCTGTTGTCAGACCAACTATTCAGCATTGCGACAACAGACTCACAGCGACGACAACGCCTGCATTGATACACATGTTGAGCAATGAGGCGGACACTGTTCGGGTCCCGACGCTATGAGAGTTTGTCGACGCCCATGCAACATGGACCGGCACAACGTATGGATACCCAGTGATCAACGTTACTACAGCGTATGAGACCCATTCCGACGTTCTCGCCGTGAACGTCTCCAATGCTATCAACAATGGGAGGGCCCATAGCTGTAGGATGATCGCCGCGCCGACCCGGCTGTCGATGAGCTCACCGAAGTAGGAGACGAGGAGCAGATTAATAACGCCGAGCACGGCAGAGGGAATGCTCAAGAGGTTTGACTGCGTCGTGGTGAAACCGAGCTTGCGCAGGGAGAGAGTTAGATAGGTTTGTGGCGGGGTAACAGGAACTGAGCGTCATTGCCAGACTTCAGTCGTGCTACCATATGAATATGTATGGTGACAGGTCATAACGCACTTATGTGGACGAATCCAAGGATATATATTGGCCACAATCTCCAGTCCATGAGCACTTGCCAGATCTTCTTCAGTGTCAGTCCTTGGCGATTGTGCATGTCTGACTTTGATGGATCATCCCGCAGCACCCGATTTACCATAATCACCTCCTCGCTGAGCACAGAATCAGGCTGCCTGTGTGGCGAATGTGGGATAGAACGTACCGTTCAGTGAACCATCCACGAGGTCGGAACCAGGCCTTCGTCTGCGTGGGTCCCGGAGGCATCATGAAGAATGACATGACCCCAACAAGGACAGTCAACGATCCTTCGATCAGGAAGAGGTATCTCCATCCAGCTTTCCCGCGTGTTCCGCCCAGACGCAGGATGCCCGTTGCGAGAAACGCGCCAATGATCTGGGCCAGATAGTTGGATATATAGAACCAGGCGAGACGGATGGGCACTGAAGTTATTCACTCAGCAATGTTCACAGTATGTGGAGGGATTATAGCAAACTTACGCTCCGTCCTAGTGTGAAAATACGATAAATACAGGATGATATCGGGTACAAAGCCACCCTGCATCAGGCCAAGGAGACACCTTCTTATTTCAGCCAACTATGCGGTTGAGTAACAGGCGACGCGCATATACCTAGTCGCCAAAAACGAACTACGTCCGGTAAGCCAGAACTGAGCAAGCCCGACAACACTCCACAATACCAGCTATATTGGGTCAAATCACCGGTCGGTAACAATGCCAGACGTTGATATACACACCTGAGCAGGTATCCATATATCCGGTCCCACTTTCTTGGAGATCAGCTGTGCAGGAAGCTCAGCAGCAAGGAAGCATAACTGTCCTGTAGTGAGTATCATAATGTTCTGGCGGGCCGTGCTTAATGCTTGATGGAACGCACCCGGAACAATGTGTTGCCCAAATTGAAATCGTTCGTTGTCATTCCGAGATCGGATAGAAATCCATCGGTGTTGGCCTGTGATAGATTAGAGCGGTCGAGGTCCATGCAGAAAAACATTAAGACAGTCCAGATCATTATACGTCGGTCCACCTTTCGGACGACATGCTGCAACAGTTCGAGCAATGAGTACGACATTCATCCTCCCGCGAAGAGACGTACCAATTCCTCTCGCCAAGTCCATCGTGCAGTAGCATCAAAACGATGTGCGTTCTCATATTCTGACGATGGACGATATAGTTCTAGGGTCAAAGGATCGTCGAATACCGAGGGTTGAGTCGCTATGCTGTCTAGATCTCTTTTCGGCTGGTGCCAGAACTGTTTCCTCGACGGCTGCTCGAGGGGCGCACCAAGCGTGGGTATCCGTTGCAAGCTGATGTCATGGTTGTCCTTGTCGTCAATATCGAAGGGTGTCTCTCGCCCTTCGGTACAGCCGTATGGTACCGAGCGCAATACTGTCGACATGGATGCGACAGGAGATGAGACAGAGGCAAGCTTCCCTCGGGGGCACAATATATTCACGTTGCAGTAGATCGGTTTGCGCACAAATCTCCCGATGAACGGGGATGTCTGATGGTCCTGGCCATGATTTCCCGATGATTGCGTGCGAATGTGCTTTCTATTGCGTGGACTATGTAAAGGATGTCAAAGCATAGCGCCCGCGGCGATCACATGCCTATTTATACGGAAACACACCGGGATAGATCTGTCTAAATCCATGGTGCTCGCGGAGGGTTCTGTCTAGTACAATACACGCGTAGTCGCTCTGAAGCTGTTGTAAATACGATTAATATACAAAGCGGAAATTCAGCCTCTGGTTACCCTATACGATATAGGGCTTAGTTCGGCAATTGCAATTGAATGCATCGCTCATACCTTGTCCGTCGTTGTGTCGAGGTATTTCTGCTGCTCCTGAATGGTCGTCTCCGCATTCAGTGGACATATCCTCGGAGAAGGGAAGGTACATACCTCTGGGGTCATGGATTTCCACTTTTTGTCTCTCCACGAATTAATAAGGCGATAAAAGAAGTACGTGAAGATGTATAACGCGATGTTCATGATAGTGATGGCGATTAAATCCATGTTGCCGTGTTTATCTGCGCACATAAGGGATCAGCATGTAATAGCACGGACAGGCTCGAGAGTACTGACATAGTGGCTATTATTAGATCAAACAACAAGTGTGTCAGTGAGAAAGGCTTGCAACGATAACTTGCGCATGGCACTGACCGCATCACTAGCACGATAAATGTTTGCCTGAGCATGCTGTTAGCCTGGCCATTCGCACAGCTAAAGCAATGCAATACTCACCGATATAATGCCTCCTGCCTGAACGAACATGTTATACATGGAAGCCGACACTGTCCGCGTCCCAACACCATAAGAGTTCGTGGAAGCCCATGCAACTTGGATGGGGTGGACGTATGGGTATCCAGTTATCAGTGTGACCACAGCGAAGTAGACCCATGGAGACGTCTGCTCGGTGAACGTGTACAGCGCAATAAGGAGTGGCAGTGCCCAGAACTGGAGAATGATGGTCGCGCCAACCCGACTATCAATAATCTCGCTGAGGTAGCAGGATATCAACAGCGTGATTGTGCCAAGTACTGTTGAAGGTATACTGAGCAAGTTTGATTGTGTTGTGTTGAAACCGAGCTCCCGCAGCGACAACGTCAGATATGTCTGAGGCGGGCTGACCGGGACTGTGAAGACTATTAGCCTGCGCAAGCTACGAAAGGAGGCGACTCACTCATGTGGGTCATACCCAGGATATATACCGGCCACATCCTCCAGTCCTGCAGGATCCGGAAGATCTTTGTAATGGTTAGGCCTTCGCGGTTATGCATGTCTGACTTGGCAGGATCATCGCGCAGAACTCTGTTTACGATTATAGTCTCCTCGCTTCGAAACGACAAATTAGAATGATGTCACACATGATAAAAGCGCCGAGAGTACCGTTCAGTGAACCAGCCGTTTGGCCTATACCATGCCTTCGTCTGCGTTGGACTAGGAGGCATCATAAAGAACGAGATGACTCCGACAAGTAGCGTCAATCCTCCTTCAATTAGAAATAGGTAGCGCCATCCCGCCTTCTCGCCCACTCCGTCAAGTCGAAGGATGCCGGTGGCCATAAAGGCGCCGACTATCTGTGCTAGATAGTTGGATACCCAAAACCACGCTAGTCGGATTGGCACTACGTGCACGATGATAAGAGCAACAAAACGGGCATTGTTGAAACAACTCACTTTCACTGTTCGTATAGAAGTACGAGAGGTAAAGGATGACGTCAGGGATGAAGCCGCCCTGCAGAAAACCGAGCAGACACCTGCAGCACATCAGCAATTAGATCAGTCCGTTATCGATGGCCATACCTGGTAGCCAAGAATGATCCGCGTCCTGTGAGCCAGAATTGAGCGAGAGAAACAATGCTCCACAAGATCATCTAACATGGCAATTAGCTCATCTCGAGATCGCTGCTCGTTGCGAATACGAGAGCCGGCTTACCTGGCTTGGTATCCACACATCAGGACCGATTCTTTTCGAAACAAGCTGCGAAGGCAGTTCGGCGATCAAGAAGCACAGCTTTCATTGGTGTCAGCGTGCACATCGCTCAGGATTGGTTCAACACTCACTCTGAACAGTGAGTTCCCGAGATTGAAATCGTCCGTGTTCATGTTGAGATCCGTTAGGAAGCTGTCCGTGTTCGCTTGCGATAAGTTCGACCGATCGAGGTCCAAGCTGAAGAACATAATGAACGCCCAAAGCATGACGAGCCAATCTATCTTGCGGACAAGCCGCTACACTAATCTGAACGAATGATCTCTCGCAATGGAAAGAGAAACCTACGTATTCCTCGCGCCATGTCCATCGAGCATTAGGATCGAAACGATGCGCGTTCTCGTAAGTGGGCGGAGGGCGATAAATTTCTAAAGTAACAGGATCATCAAACACGGATGGCTGCGTTGCGATGGTGTCAAGCTCCTGTTTTGGCCGTCTCCAGAACCTCCTCTGAGGGCCCTGCTCGATCGGCGCCCCGAGTTCGGGCACCTGCGTATAGCTCGCGGTTGGACTGAGCTTGCCGTCGATCGACGACCTGTCCGAGTCAGGCTCTGAAGCTTTGACGACCGTGCGCAGGACCGTGGCCATGATAGCGGCTCAACAGATACGAGGACCGGGAACAACGTTCCTATCATCTCGCCGGAATGCTCTTATAGCGATCGAAGCTGAGAAGCTCCAAGCAATGAAATAGCACGCGGATAGGACAAGACATCAAAAGGTACCAGCCTATCCACGATTCTTTGAACTCGTGAGGGATGGCGTGTATTGCACAAGCGCGAACCTGATGGCGTTATGCGGGACTCCTACGCATCTATCGGTCACATGACCCACTGTGCGAGCGTTACAGTAATGCAAGGAAGAACATTAGTATTCATTTGTCCAGGAATGACGATATCGATACACTACGCCTTATGCAATCATACATCCTTCACCGTCTTGGCACGCCCCTTCCCCGACCCCTCAACGCACGCTGAGCAGTACCTGGAGGTGCCCGCGGTCCCGGGTTTTGCTGTGGCGTAGATTAGTCTCAACTTTTAGACCAAATAAACAACAACTCACTCCCTCGCTCTGCGGCCCCCGCACTGTCTCGTCAACGCTCAGGATCAAGCAAGCAGCCTCGGCCGCGCTGCTGATCGCGTTCAATTTCACCAGGCTCGGTTCCCATACGAAAGCCTCCATGTTATCGCGGACCCCCTCCGCGCCATCGACGTCAACGCCGAACCATTTTTCGCCATTTGCGTGCTTCATGCGTAGCTTATTCAGGACGTCTGTCGAGTCAAGCCCCGCATTGTCGCAGATTTGGCGTGGAATAATCTCCAGTGCCTTCGCAAATGCGATCATGACTAGCTGCAGCTTCCCGGGTATGGACAATGCGTGTTTGCGAATGTATGCGGAGAGATCCATCTGCGTGCCGGACACCGGCGGTGAGTATGTCTTGGCAGTGAAAGATAGAATGCTAGGAACCGTACCTCGATGGCACCTCCGCCGGCTACAACATCGCCATTCTTCACCGCCCGCTTCACAACCATGATGGCATCATGAAGACTTCGTTCCACCTCTTCGATGAATTGCTCTGCGCCGCCCCGAAGCAACAATGTGCACGTCTTCGCCTTCGGACACTCTTCGAAGACATTGTACCGCTCGCCACCCATCTGTCGCTCGTCGAACCGCCCACACGTACCGAGATGCTCGCGCCGAATGTCTGAGCAGGTAGACTGGATGGAACCACCAACCGCTTGTACAACCCTTTGCAAATCGGCAGCCGGGACGCGGCCTGCGCAGAAGATGTCGCGGTCGGCGAACCACTGTGTCGCTAGGTCGCCGATGGGGAGTTTGCTGAGCACGACCTTAGCACCTGTCTTCTCGATGGCTTCGAGCTTCCTATAGATGATCTCCCACTCGGCATCGACGATCGCCTGGTAGTCAGAGACAGCCTCTACCCGGACTTCCGCGTTGTCCTTCTCCGCCTTGAGCTCAAGCTCAACGTTGAGACTGAGAATGAGAGGGTCGCGGAACGACTTCGGTTGCTGCTCCGCGCCTGCATAGGTGAAAGTCTTCTTGAAGGAGACACCACCAATGAGGAGGGAGTCCTGCATGCCACCGCCAGGGATCTTCTTCACGCCGATGAGAGACTCGTCCAAGTCGTCTTGGTCCAAGCATTGCACCGCGTCCACGACCATATTCGAGAAGAACGGCTTTTCAGAGTGAATGAGTTTCGAGGACATCGACGTTGACGCGCACTTGAGTAGAAGCGAGCGGAACCGTCTACGCATGCAAACAATACATGAGACTTCGTTATACCATGAGCGATGTGTACTCACTCTGGGTCGGTCTTGTCGACCGTGACTTGGATTGCTTTTATAC
Organism: Wolfiporia cocos; assembly: GCA_029448655.1. Taxonomy (NCBI): domain Eukaryota; kingdom Fungi; phylum Basidiomycota; class Agaricomycetes; order Polyporales; family Phaeolaceae; genus Wolfiporia; species Wolfiporia cocos. The sequence goes on from JACCLO010000002.1 coordinate 1,600,224, forward strand.
GATCGATGGCCTAGCGACAGCTAAGACGCGGTACGCGTGGAAGCATACGAGATACTCACCAGCTGAGCGGCCTGCCGGAAACCCTTCATGATGATATGTGGACTGACACCCTCCTCGATATATCCTCGGACCTCCTTGAGTAGCTGGGCAGCGAGGAGGACCACACTAGTAGTACCATCCCCGACTTCGGCATCTTGGGCGCGTGCAATGTCTACCAGTGTTCGTGCAGCAGGGTGGACGATGTCAAGCAGCTTCAAAATCGTGGCTCCATCATTCGTAATCTGAGCCTCGCCACGCTCATTGACGATCAGCTTGTCCATTCCCCGCGGCCCAAGTGTGCTTGAGAGTGTCTCCGCGATGGCCAGACATGCAGAGATGTTGGACAAGAGCTGTGCCTTGCCTTGCGAGGTGTCCGTGCCCTCCTTGAGGAGGACTACGGTCGGTTGCTGCATTTATTAGACTGCGCATACTCGGAGTGGACTGTAGACTAAGAAGCTCACCATTGGGAGGGCGCGCTGCATTTTGGTGAAGTTGTGCGTACACCGTGATGCTACCGCATACGCAAAGAGCGATCGTAAGCGCTTGCTTGATTGACGCTTGTTTGGCTGCCGACGCGTCTGTGGCTGAGATATGCGACGCGCGACCGCGGCTGTCATTAACCTTCATAAACCTGCTTTGCTAAACGTGCTACTGTCATGTCAGCAGACAGAAAAGAACCACCACCTATGTTCTTCGCAGACTCTGATGACGAGTTCAGAGGACCAACCCCGGCAGCCACTGACCGTCGGGCCTCTGCCTCGCCAGAATGGGCAGATAGTCGCCGTAATTCTTCCCGGGAGGAGGCTCTATTCTTTACGGATAGCGATGAGGAGGACGTGCCCAACGTCTCCCCGCCAAATTTGTCTCAGATTGCTGTGGTCAACTTTGAAGAAGACTACATGGACGTACCTGAGGAAGACGGGCAGATTCTCCAGCTCGATGACAACCCGAGATCGCCTAGCGCATCCACCTCATCTTCACATCATATTGTTTCGTCTCCGGTGTCCTCCATGTCCGTGTACAGCGAGGAACGCCCTATTAAGAAACGTAAACACTCTCTGTCTCCCTCTCCTTCGCCTTCTGCCGTACCGAAGGCCCCGCCATTCGTTTCCGCATATCTAGGTTCTTTCCTGGTCGGTAACGCGTGGAGTACAGCACGAGGCTCGGGATACGTGAATACTGGGGACACAATTTGCGTTCAGCGGGACGCTGACGAAGAAATGCCCCCGGAGCCCGTCAAGAAGCCCAAGCAGAAAGAGGTGAAGATGAAAGGCGGCAAGAAGCAGCTGTCAATTGCTACGATGCTCAAGGTCCCGCCGAAGCCTACAAAGAAGAAACCTAATAGTATTGTACGACTCACTAACACGAGAGGCTTCGGTACCGTCATCCGCTCTGAGTTGTGTCTCTGCCGCTCATGAATTACCGCTGGCCAGAATTTGGCCGTCTGCCACAGGACGTTGCGTCTTGGGTATCCAAACTTCTCGACTTGGGTTCGCATAATGTCAGAGCCTCAGAAAAGTGAAGTGACTGATACACGCGGTAGATATGATCGACTTCCAGGGAAGTACCATGGTCGACTGCCCTGCAACTCTGCATTCCGGGGCGAATCTCATCGTCTCTCTTTCTGTATACATCAAAGCAGCAGCCTTTCAACCCCCGAGCACAATCCCCGAAGAGAAAGCTCACGTCATGTTCAACGAAGAGCAGGAGACGGCATCCGAGCAAACGCTGCGCGAGCGCAAGCACGCACTGCTGCGCATGTTCAAGGTTCTCGGCCTAAAGCCTCGCAGGGGGAGTGACTTTGCGCAAAAGCCCCACGGCGAACTCGACCAGAAAGACCTGGAGATGCTCACACAGAGACAGGGGGGCAAAGGCAAGAAGGTGGAAATCGTGGGTGACGGAGAAGAGGTCGAAGTTGAGGTTGATGGGGAAGAGCTTTCTGATAATGAGTTGGATCTCATTTATAGAAAGTGTGCCAGAATCAACAAGATTGTCTGTGCGTGCCACTAATGTTCGATCCGCAGAGCACAGCAGAACGACCAGCGATTGGGTGAGATGGAGGTCGCTGATACGTTCACTCTGAAGCTCCGAGGATACCAAAAGCAAGCACTACTGTGAGTTAGATTGAGGCTCAGCACGCATACTGCTTACCAGAATGATTCAGGTGGATGCATTCCATCGAGACTGGTGCTGCATCCGCTCGCAAGGCGCATTCTATGCATCCCTTATGGAAGGAGTACGTTCATACCTTGCAATTTAGACGATATAAGCCTGACCGGTTGTGTAGATACGTCTTCCCTTTGGAGCCGCATGGTGGTGTTATTGACTTGACTGTTGATGAAAGACCGTTCTATCTCAATGAATACTCCGGTGAACTGAGCCTGGAGTTCCCTAAAGCGGAGAGGAAATGTCGCGGTGGCATTCTCGCGTAAGTGCTCATGATTCCATATTACCAGGAAACTAACTTGCTACAGAGATGGTAATGTATATCGATGTTGTGTGTTTGCATGCTGTTAACCATCGTCGTGCTTCATTCCTCCCGCCGTAGAGAGTAAGAAGAGTTACTGATAATATCAACTCGTGCTGACCTTGATCTTTAGTGGGAATGGGCAAGACGATTATGCTATCGGCTCTCATTCAAACTGCCCGTGGTCCCGAAGAGCCGAGCAGCGATCCAAATCCAAACGGCATGCCAAGAAAACGTCAAATGAGGCTCAACTCAGCCTTCCGTTCAGTCAAGCCGCGTGCTGATCAATCAAGGGGGCCATCCGCGACTCTCATTGTTGCACCAACTTCACTGTTGTCACAGTGGTCTGATGAACTGCAACGATCGAGCAAGCCGGGCACGCTGAAGATCCTCGTATGGCATAGCCAGAACAGAGTTGACCTTGACTCTGCCTTGGATGGAGAAAACCCGGTCGATGTGGTAATCACGTCTTACGGGACGCTTGTATCAGAACATTCGAAGTCCGAGAAGGCGGTCGGAGCGTCGCCTGTGTTCGAAAGTGAGTTCAGGTGAAGTGTTATTTTTACTGAGCACTGATCGTTTGGTTCAGTCGAATGGCTACGTGAGCTTTATGTTCGTTAAATGTGTAAAACTTGTGATTAAATCTTGTTTATAGGCGTAGTGCTCGATGAAGCGCATCATTGTAAGTCGAGGCAGAGCAAGACCGCAAAGGCGGTTTGTGCACTGAAGGCAAGGAGACGATGGGCGGCGACAGGTGGGTAATGGATAATGTATTACAACAAGCCCAAATCGAAGCTGCATTTAGGGACACCAATTGTCAATCGTTTGGAGGATCTATACTCGCTGCTGTGCGTCTTGATATCCCTTCATTGTGGCACTTTCGTTGATATCCTTGTTTTAGAAAATTCCTCGACTTCACGCCCTGGTCGAATTACACCTTCTTCCGATCGTGCGCTCAGCTATGTCCATTCAGTAGAAATACTGAACTGAAAACGAACTAGGTTTATCACGCTTCCTTTCTTGGCCCGAGATCCCAAGGCCGTCGAGGTGGTGCAAATCATACTAGAAAGTGTACTACTCAGACGAGAGAAGGACACGGTCGACACCGACGGCAAGAAGATTGTCGAGCTCCCTCCAAAAGAGGTAGGTGGAACCATTGCATCACATTGTTCACGACATAAGTGCTCGCCGCTAGGTGGTTGTCGAAAGCCTCGAGTTTTCGCCATTGGAGAGGAAGATCTACGACTCGTTGTACAGCCGGGCCAAGGAAGACTTCGATCAACTCAACGAGAAGGGCCTTGTCAGCAGGAACTATACTCACATCTTGGCCATGCTCATGCGGTATGTCGATTTCACCGATCTGGGGTTCCCATAGTGATGTTTCTAGACTGCGCCGTGCCGTCTTACATCCTAACTTGGTACTATCTACGAAAGACGAATCTGAGAAAGAAGCAGGGGATGGGTCGGTAGACATCAATGCCCTCATCAAGCAATTCGATGAGGAAAATGCAGGAGGCGATCGCAAAGTGTACGCTGAAACCGTGATTGCCAACCTTAACCAGGAAGAGGAGCGTGAATGTCCGATCTGTTTCGACGTCATGGACACGCCTACGCTCATACCTAGCTGCATGCATCAATGGTACGTTTACGACTTGCCTGGATGTCCAGTGGTTGAATTTTGTCTACCAGCTGCAAGGATTGCATTGTGGCGTATATTGAGACTTGTCGAGACAAAGGCGAAGATGGCCGATGTCCCACATGTGCGCAAGGCCCAGTGAAGGTATATCGTTTTCGTTGCTATATATCTGCTCAATCCAACGGTTGTCGTAGGAGAGCGATCTCTTGGAAGTTGTACGAACGAAGAAAGAGGAGGATGAGGTCCACCCTGCCGCTGCCAGTACCTCCAAACCTGCCGTGACACTTCGACGAAACGACTTCCGATCGTCTACCAAGCTTGAAGCTCTATTGCAGAATCTCCGTATGTCCTTGAGCATTTATCTTCGCCGTCATCTCACCGGAAACAAACATAGGACAATTGAGAGATCGAGACCCTTACTTCCAGGCCGTGGTATTCTCCCAATTCACCAGCTTTCTCGACCTGATCCAGATTGTTCTGGAGCGGGAACGCTTGGCTTGGTTCCGCTTTGACGGATCGATGGATGTCAAGAAAAGGAGCGAAGCCGTATCTGGCTTCAAAGCCCCGTCAAAGGAGCCCAAGGTGTTGATCATCAGCCTGAAGGCCGGAGGAGTCGGCCTTAATGTAAGTAGCACGGTGCACGTAGATTGAAGGGGAGTACTGACCTCTGTTAAATCATAGCTAACAAATGCAAATTATGTCTTTATGGTGAGTAGACAAATCAACATTGGGGTTGCTCTGACTGAAGATACTCAGATGGACTGCTGGTGGAATGCGGCGACAGAAAACCAGGGTGCGCTAAATCTGAGCTCTGAAAATCTTGACTACTCTCCCCCTTACCTGTCCACAATAGCTGTTGACCGTGTACACAGGATTGGTCAAGAGAAGCCAGTCTATGTCAAGCATTTCATTGTATGTAACGGATTCAAACCGCAGCCACCCAAACTCATCGTCGGTTCAGATTGCGAACACCATTGAGGCTCGCGTTCTGCAGATCCAGAAGCGGAAAATAGCAATAGTCAAGGAAGCTTTCCGGGGCAAAGGTAAACAGGATCCGGAAAGCGTGGAGAATCTGAAGATTATGTTTGGAGGTAACTAGCCAGAGACGGGTCGAAACTATACTATCTGGCGCATCGATTGGGACAATGCCGAGACTCGTCGCGGCAATGCACAGCATATAAATCTATACCCTTGCAGGCAGATGTGCCTTAGACATCGCTAGGCGGCCTTTGGCTGGGGTTTCCCGGCTATGGCAGTCCAAATGATCCAGAACACGAACCTCTTCGGGAGCCAGTGGAACAATTGGAAAAGCCCGGACTTGTCTCCCAAAGTCATATACCGTGGTGGGCTCCGACTAAGTACGGCCGTAACTACTTTTCTCGCGAAGTCCTCGGTGGGCATTGAGGTGGCGGTCTGGCTCATGTCTGTGCGTTTGACCATGGAGTCGAACCAGCCCGAGTAGAAACTGCCTTCGGGGAGGCTGAGACTCTTTATTGCAGTCACGGAGATGTTCGACCTGACGCCACCCGCGGAGACGTGAGTCACCGAGATGTTGAAGGGAGAGCATTCCATCCACAACGTCTCGGATATCGACCGCAGACTCGCCTTCGTGGCACAGTATATGCCGCTCCAGGGTGTCGGGCTAGAGAGGCCGCGCTTAGCCTGTGAAGCACGATGATAACAGTGACGGGACACACATGTCGCCCATGAGCGAGCCGATGTTGACAATGGCGCCGCTCTTGCGCGTCGCCATATGAGGGAAGACCGCCTTTACCAGGCGCAGAACCGCGAAGACGTTCGCGTCAAAGGTCTTGATGACCTTGTCCATGGGCACGTCCGCGATCGCGCCTACGAACAGATATATCGATCAACGCTGAACCTCGCTGGACGCTACTTGCGTGACTGACCTGTTGACAAGATGCCTGCGTTGTTCACCAAGACATTAATCTTCCCTTCGCGGTCTATGATCGTCTGTACCACATCTGTAACGTTCGCATCGTCTGTGACGTCCAGCCTAAGCTTCACGATGTTGGCGTGGCCCAGCTTGTCCATCGCCTCCATGCGACGCGCTGTGGCGTATACCTTGCATCCTCTCGATGCGAACTCTTCACATCTGATCATGGCAACATGAGATTATCGTCTGAGAACCCGACTAGATCATTCCTACTCACAATGTGAATCCGATGCCGCCTTCAGAGCATCCTGTGACGAGCACAACGCAAGACATTGTTTCAAGAAGGTACTGCAGCTGCACAGAACCTGGGAGTATAAAGGGCGTTCAAGTCGGGCGACCTGTGATAGCGGGCGTGGTGACGAAGAAGAATCGGCTCATCTGAATCATCAACAAGGGGCCAATACGCTTGTCGGCTCCATCAACATCACGATGTTCAAAAGACATCTAGATCTAGTGCCACGTTCGAGAGGCCAGGTCAACTGCTCAGTGGTCATGATATCCACTGGTCTGCCCTTACCGGAGACCGGAAAGCTTAATTCCAAGCTGAGCCACTTTGGCTCGGAGTATGATCGAGGCGCTTGTAGATCCCGATCGCACTACAAGATGTCCGGCGTCTATTACGATCTTCCGTAAAAAAAAGGTAATTCGTCTCGCAGACCGCTCTTTCGACTCAGGGGTGGTCCCAACAAAGTCAGTAGAAAACGCGAGGTAGATAAAAAGCATGATGAGAGTGGGATTCGAACCCACGCCCTTGACGGACCAGATTACGTAAGCGACGTTCAACCGAATTGAGTCCCCTTAGTCTGGCGCCTTAGACCGCTCGGCCATCTCACCTTGATGAAGCGTCAAGTATCATATATTATGAAGCGCCCATGACCAGTACCAGGCTCATTGCGATGGACTCTGAAGAGTATATACGATAGCCTTGCACCCAACATGGAATCCTGTTAAAAATAATGTCAGCGTCCTCATATGTTCTAGCGCATCTTGCATGTCCTCCGAGTGCTCAGAAGGGTACTGAGCAGATAGTGCAAGCGCTCGATACATCAGCGTCTCTTCATTGAGAAGTAGACTGGCAGAACCTTCCAAGCAAAGCAACACTGGGCTCCATCAAGGTACTAACGTATACAACACGATGACAGAAATACAAGAAAGCCAATGCAAGCTACAAGTACAGATGCAATCCTACACCGTGGCCTCTCCAATGGAAAAATGAACTTGATCCCCCTCAGCAAGCGTCAGCCTGACCGGTAGACGAGGGTCGATGCGCACAGGGGCACTGTTGCCTACGAAGAAATCTCCGCGGCTGAAGTTGCGCGTGATCGCAGCCGCCTCCTCTTCGGTCAGGTTGCGTGGGCGCTTGTTCGGCCGGAATGTTGAGGTGGAGGTGGATGGTCCGGCGAACGCATTGTTGTAGTCGTAATAATGCGGGTTGGGGATATTGTGCATGGGCGGCGGCGGATACATCGGCGGCACTGCAAAGGCGACCGGTGCTGGCGACGTTGACTGGATGAGCGCACGACGTCATAACAGGCAGGCTACATACGCGCTGCGGGCTGGTTCTGCGAGGGATCAGCTTCGGGATCGGGATACGTGCAGGAGTCGCCCAGGCCGCGTTTCAGACAGCTCTAGATAAATGCATTCGTGACACGACACGCGGCGGGGCGATGAGCAAGACACACTTGGCAAGGGAGGACCTCGCTGCATCTCGTCTTGCCCGCATGACACGCCGTACACGCCCGGCGGACAGACGGCGCCTTGGCTATATGGGTGACCGGTCAGCAACCGACAGAGCGAGTCAGTGGGGCTGCGCACGCTTGCGCCCGTTATCGGACGGCTGTGCGGCACTCACGGCGCCCTGGAGGGACGGCTGCTGGCCAAGGGCGTTTGCGAGCTGTGGCTGATGGAGGTGCTGGGTGTCGATGGACGGAGGGGCCGTGTCCTGGGCCGGCGTGGAGGCCTCGCTGAGGGCCGACATGGAGGTGATGGGCGGTGCTTCGGAGCGGGATGGCTGCCTCGCCGTTTATACCCGCCACCTGCCGTGTTCCATTCCCACCGGCTGCCGGCGCGCTCCCTGTTCGCGGCCCGCGCGCCGGCCTCCGGTTCCACCCCGGTCTCCTTCCCGGCCTGCTCTCACACCGCCGGGACCATGTCGTCCTCCCGCGACTCCCCGCGCGACCTCCCCCCGCCCCCGCCCCCGGCCCCCTTTGACGACTTTTCCCTCTTCGACCCCGCCTTCTTCCCCTCCCCGCCCCCCCTCCCCGCGTCCGCAGATCTCTTCTCTGTGTCCGAGACGACAGACTTTTTCGGTTTCCTCGAGAACTTCAATTGGGACTTTGAGATCGACCCGCAATTACAGGGTGCATCCTACCAAGGCCCCCCTCCCGAGGCACCGTCGCTGCCACCGCCGCCGCCGCCTCATGTAGACCCGAGCTTGCTGCCCAATGGCGTAGGCCAGCCACCATCGCAGCAACCGCCGCCTGAGGAGAGACCACCCACGCACAGTAATGCAGCGTCGGCTTCTCCATCTAGTGCGTCTGCCTCCGCACGCTCAACATCTCCCCCGCCCGGGCCCGGAAAACAGAAGGCCTTGCTGTCGACGCCGCAAAAGCGGCTCAACCACATCATGTCCGAGCAGAAACGGCGGAACGCCATCCGCGACGGGTACCTGCAGCTGACTACGCTGCTTGCCCCCGCGGGTGCACCCATTGGGAGTGGCATGCCGACGCGAGGGCGGCCAAAGGGAAGCGGGGGCCGGGGACGCGGGAGCAAGGGGAAGAGCGGCATACTGTTCAAGGCGAAGGAATATATCCGCTTCCTAGAGGAGGGCAGAGACGCGCTGGCAGACGAAGTTGAGAAGCTGGAAGCGGCGGCTGGGATTCGGCGTGCATGATGCGTCGTGCGAGTTGAGTTGCTGCACACGCGCATCCAATGGCTGTGTATTGATATCCAACTGACATTACAATGTAGCATGTAACGTGTATTATATTACGACCTGTTATACAATCTTGTTGTCTCGTACGCGTCTTGGCGTTGTCGACAGATTTCACGAGCTTGCGTACGATTACGATCGGAGATGGATCGGCAGGATATACACCCCCATTTGGTAGTCGTAGTGTTCGCACATAGCCTCATTACCGTTGCTCTGCAGCATATAATTATTACTCTCGCTCATACCTCAGCCTACACTGAGCCTGCACATGCAGCCTCCACCCATCCCGCCTCCTTCCACCCGCCCTGATGGCGACCATCACGACTCATACGCACCCATGTACCTGCCCGTGGCCCGTACGACGTGGATCATGCCCAATTTCGAGCTGACGATAGACGACGTGTCGCATCCGGGCGCTATTCTGTTCCTTGATAATATTAGGCCTGCCAATGCGCTGAGGGATGCTGTCGTTGCTGTCTGTAGTGGGCTATACACTATTCGGGATGTGCCTGGCAAGTGAGTCCTTCCGCCAGCAGTGCCAGCTTTAGTCAGAGACGCGTGGGGATTAGCCAGGTCAGACCCAATCCAGGATCTATCTAGTCGTGACATCCTTGAGCTTGAGTCAAATCCGTGGTCATTGAATACATCCGTTGCACACTGCGCGATCGCCCTCACCATCGCGTCATGACTGACTCCTCCAAACAGCGTCCAGAACGTCCGACTTGTCCTCCGAGCCATGCCCGGAGTTGCCTACACCACCGGCTCGCATACGCACAAGGAGATCCACTTCTCCTTGAACCACATCGAGCGATCCGCAGCACGCGCACGCTCCGAGATCACCGGCGTGCTCACGCACGAGATGGTGCACTGCTATCAGTACGACGCGCGGGGGACGTGCCCTGGCGGCCTGATTGAGGGCATCGCTGGTGCGTTGTCGTGGCAGCATCGGACCGGGTTTCTCATTGCTCAACCCAGATTGGATCCGCTTACGCGCCGGCCTGGCACCACCACACTGGGTCGAGGGGCGCGGCGCCAAGTGGGACGCAGGCTACGAAGCGACCGCGTATTTTCTTGAGTGGATCGAGCGGCAGCGCGGCCAAGGTACAGTCCGCAATATCAATGCGGCTCTCAATGATCGGACGTACAGCAACGCGATCTTCCGCGAACTGACCGGGAGCACTGTCGACGAGCTCTGGGAACTGTACAGACTAGACCTGAAAAGCCGACAATGATAGATGGATTGCGGGATGTGGTTTCTATGGTGCTCGAGTGGAGATAGCAGATATACATAAGGTACACTAAATAGCTACACGCTGAGTTTGCAGAGTCGAGTTCTAGGCTACTTTACAATCAGCTACAGTCAGTTGGATTCGTGACGATGTGGCGTGAGCGGTCAGACAGACAATGAAGGTGTGAGTCGGGGAGCAAGCCGCTATGTCCACTCTTCCCCAAGTTCGCGGGCAAGGAAGTCGTCCTCATCGTCAGCTTGTGTATCGTCGTCTTCGCTATCCGAGTCGCCTGAGGAGTCCGAGCTATCGTCTTCTGCCTTTGTTGGAGTCGTCGCTCTCTCCGCGACAGGTTCCTCCGGCGCTCCGCTGTCCTCAAGTTCTTCCGCGGTGATGGCCACCTTGAGCTTTGAGTTCCCGGTACGATCTGCGGCGATCTTCTTGCGCTTGGCGAGCCGCGAGCGAAGGACATCTGGATCGATGCCATTCATGTCTATCTCGGAGGGCGTGGTACTACGTAATCGCTTGCGGCTGTTGCTTGGCGAGGAAGTCGTGCTGCTATAGCCAGATAAGATTCAGCCACAACATACGCAGATGGATCTGTTTGGTCATGATGGCGAACCTGATGATGCTATTTGACTCGTCCGTCCACGAATTCTCGTCCTCGGACATGTTCTCGCTCCGCTCGCTCACGCCATCGTCGTCGCTCTCGTTCATTGCCGCATCGACCTCGTCATTGATCTCGTCCCAGTTCACCTCGTCGAGGGCGAGGCCCTCGCCGCGCGCCGACGGCTGTTCCTCGTCCCAGTCATCTGCGTCCGGCTCAGGATCAGAAGAAATCTGATAAGCATCCGAGGGAGGACTCGCAGCACTCGCTTGCCGCGGTGGGTCCGGATCCATGAGATACGGCCCCTCATCTTGCCGTCGCCACAGGGCGATAGAATCCGTGAACCACGCCAACCACACGACCTTCATACCGCCCATCCGCCGTGCCGCATCAACTTTCTGTGTCCCGCGCTATGAAAGCAAGCCTGTGAACACGTATCTTGGGTCAAGATATTATGATAGTCACCTTCGCAGCCACAACGTGTGTGATGCGACTCGATAGCTCGGTGTGGCACACAGCACCGAAGGCGTGCGCCGTCTTCCATACTTCTGTCGCCTCAGGCTTGGTATCTAGGGGTATTACACTAGAGAATAGTATGTGGACTCCGTCCAAAGTATCCCTGCGCATTAGAGGGATAATCAACTATCATCTGTCAGAAGAGACTAGCGGCGGGATTGTAGGCTCCTCGCTCACTCTGGCATCGTACAAGACAGGCTCTGGCCTCTTGTTTGATTTTCGTTTCGTAGCTTTAAGATCCGGTCGTGCATCGTATTCGTCATAAAATCGTTGATGAATCTCTTCTAAGATCTACGCGGCGGAGTTAGCAGCTATAGCAGCACTGCCGACACACACACACCTTCCGTACTCGTTCTAACTCGACATCGTCATTTTTAAGCAATGCCTTGCGGGCTGGCTTTTGCTCTGTGTTAACATCAGTGCCACCAGTGTTCGCTACTGCGGCAGGAGATGGAGCAGAATCGCCTGCACCCTGCAATTCCTCTTGCCTCTTTGCTAGCGGTCGCTCCTCAACCTGCGCCTCCAACGCCATTGTATTCTGCTTGAGTATCTCGGTTTCGGCTAATTGTTCAGGCGACGGTGTGTCAGCAGTTCCAGACTCTGGAGGCTCGGATGGAACGGACGACTGGGGAGTCTGCTGCTGTGCTGGCTGTTCTGGTGGTGGAACAGGCGTCATCGCGTCCAACTTCGGCAGAAACGCAGAATTGATGTCTCCGATACCGACAAAGAAGTCGTCTGAATCACTTGTTATCTTTCGGATACGCACGAATAGAGATTTCACTGACATGGTATAACCTTGACGAGATTGGGGCACCACTCCCAGACATCTGCGCGATCGTCAATGATGACTACCATGGACTGATCACTCGGGAACAATCGCTGCAGACTTTTCTGCGTTAAACCTAACAGCTCAAGTGAGAACCCTCGATTATAACGTTGAAGTATAGACCCACTGCCGCTCTCATCTCGACTAAGCAAACGCCCGCCGAAGATCTTGCCGTCCGGGTCAATGGCAGCGCACACTTCTTCGGCATATGCACGCGTACCCATTGTATACACGTGCATCTCATATTTCTTTGCCATATCATGTAGGAATTCCTTCCATCCCGGCCTAATGACTGATCAGCGACGCCACACCGCATACATACCACTATACCTACCGCGGTTTGATGTAATACATACAACCTTCATTCTCAATGGCCTTCTCCTTCCCACTTGGGCCACGGAACATGGGCTGCCCCAACGCCTCAGGGCCAAGTCGGAACTTCTTGACATCTTTCAGGGCCTCCCAGTTCGGGTTCACCTCGTCGTCAGCATCTGGCAGCGTATCGTCCGAGCCAGGCTCTTTGTCCTGTGCTGCTTCGACTTTCATAGCGCGGCGCGCCTCCCATGCCTCGCCTTCCGCAATCCATTCACCGACCGTGGGATCGACAGTCGCATGCACGATAGTTTGATCAAGGTCGACAATTAGCGAGAGCTTGCGACTCTTGAGCAGGTGTTCAGCTGTCTCACGCTCTATGCGCTGTGCCTCTTCGAGGGAAACGAGAGGGCCGTTGGCTGAGTGCGTCATTTGTATCGAAGCCCGAGATGTGTCAGAGAATCCAGTGTAGTCATGACTGGTACGGATGTTGTTGAGTGTGGGCACATAGTTCAGGAAGAAACAGGACTTACTCTGTCATGTCCTTCCCGCACAAGCAGCATAGGCCGGCGAGCTGCACCCCGTGCTTACATGGCTCCGTGACGTGAATCGCCGGCCAATCCTTCGCTCTTCGCGCCGAAACAGTCTCTCCCGGTTTGAAAATCCACTTCTCCACAGTCCCCTCTACGGATGAATCCCATGTTCCGAAGCGTATCTCGGGCGCACTGTCAGGGTCAGAAGACTTGCGGGTGAACGAATAGCTGAGCAGCTGCGATCCGCGGGCGACGGGTGCTGCAACATCAACGGCATGGCTAATAATCTTGATGGGGTATGGTAGTTCCGAGGGAAGATATAGTTCAGTCGAGGAGGACATTGCTAGAGTGCGATACGGACGCGCGGGTTCATTCAGGCTGCCAATCCCGGCCTTATTCTCGAACGTCTTGTCGCTACCAACCCCGGTCCGCATGAATGCGGCCTATGTGCGCTTGTTTGGCATCTCCATTTTCGGAACTCAACGCCGTCGTCATGCGGCTGCTCTATCAGTGATCCGCGCAATGCATGTGTTTCTGCTCGTCATCCAGAAAAGCACGGACAATATCGACGCTTGCAAGCGTACAATCAGACATCCGGCTACATCAGCAAAGTCTCGCGGCAATTCCCGATGTATCACGATCCGCCTCGCGAGGAGGGACGTAATACTACGGTCTCGAACCGCGAACCACGACGTCGTGCTGCCGAATCGCACCGACGATTAGCGTGAAGGCAGCACGTGTACGCATTGATTTGCAGTATGCAGCGTGTGTACGAAGAAGACTCAGTTGGCTCTCAATTTGCGGACGCTTCTATTGATCAGGCTCTAACGGACCGCCGGTCGACGGTTCTTCAACAACGGTAACATTGCGTTCTGCTCAACCTCCACGACTCATAAGCTAGCATCGTTGCCTACGCAAGGTGGCCGTCCTGGAATGTCTCTCGTTGTAATTGTGACCGGTAGCTCGAAAGGTGGCATTGGCTACGCGTTGTGAGTGCACTGACACAATTGTAAGGCGCATGCTCATGCTAACGGTCGAAGGTGCGAAGAGTTCGCGTTAAGAGGTTGCAAAGTTTATGCGACCGCCCGTCGCCTTGAGTCTATAGACAGCTTGGTCAACACAAATATCGAGCATCTTGGGCTGGATGTCACGGACGATGAAAATGTCGCAGAGGTAGTCAAGACTATAGTAGAACGGGAAGGAAAGATAGATATTTTGGTGAACAATGCCGGCGTTGCCTGCACAGGTGAGCACCACATAGGAGGGTTTTGCTGTGGCATCATAGATAACTGATGTGATATACTATACCATAGGACCCCTCGCGGAGATGCCCATGGACAGGTTGATCGGAACATATGATGCAAATGTCTTCTCTGTTTTGCGCATGGTTAGAGCCGTGTTCCCTCATATGGCCACACGCAAGAAGGGAACGATTGTGAACATCGGGTCAATCGGCGGTGAAATGTAAGCGTTCGCTCTAAGATGCGTGTCAGCATGTTGGTTCTAATCGAAACGGGTGTTGACAGTGCGACGCCATGGAGTGGAGTATATGCATCCACAAAAGCAAGCGTCAAATCAATTTCCGAGGCTCTCTGGATGGAATGTGCGCCCTTCAATATCTCTGTGGTGCATCTCGCTCCGGGTGGCGTCAAATCAAACATCGCTGCAAACTTCATTGACAAGTTCAGCCTTCCTCCTGATAGTTTTTATTTGGATTACATCGATTCGATCATGCGACGGCTCAATCTCAGCCGCTCTCCCAAGGTTATGCCCACGGAGGAATTTGCCAGGAAGACAGTTGCTGCCGTGCTGTCCAAAAACCCTCCGCGATATATGACATTGGGAATGGCATCGGGGCTTTTCAAGTTCCTCCAGTGGTTGCCAAGAGGGTTTGTACTCTGGATGATGTGGAGGTCATTCGTGGGAAAGCCTATGTTGAAGCTCATGTAGCACGGCCTGGGGAATTGAGATGCTTCACTGAAACAGTAGAACACGAAGGGGTCCGCTGCGTTCGCATTGAGTTGGATTTTCGGGCCATGTCGATGGGTCTACCTGAAATGTGCCAGGGAACACTTCCACTTCCGATAGCTGACCAACTTCAATGATGCAATCAAAACGTCCACGCCATATACATAGGCCGTGAGACCCAAGCTAAGGCATGTTGGCTCGCACACATCAGCAGACATTGCCAATGCGATACGGTTCTCGACTGACGCGTATAAGGACTCTGTCGCTGACTAGTTGCACGTAATGTCTCGCGTGGTAATCGTGACCGGCTGCTCGGAAGGTGGCATCGGCTACTCGCTGTGTGTCAACTGGCCAGCTCTGCAATATGTGTACTCACCTACTTCCCTCAGATGTCTAGAGTTCGCATCCAGAGGATGTAAAGTATATGCGACAGCCCGACGTCCCGAATCTATGGATAGCTTGACACACAAGAATATCGAACGACTCAAGCTTGATGTCACAGACGATGCAAATGTTGCAGATGTGGTGAAAACTGTAGTAGAGCGAGAAGGAAGGATTGATATTCTTTTCAACAACGCGGGTGTTGAATGTACAGGTACAGATCAGACGAAGTCTCGGTATGACCTCTATTCGACTCACAATCTTACCATGATTATAGGCCCGCTCGCCGAAATGCCCTTGGATAGGATCGCCCAGTCATTTGATGCAAATGTCTTCTCCGTGATACGCATGGTCAGGGCGGTCTTTCCCCACATGGCTGCGCGCAAGAGTGGAACTATTGTGAATATGGGATCGATAGCCGGCGAAATGTATGTGACTTCTGAGTGTACTCCTGCTCGCATATCTCTGAGATCTCAACACGCACAGCGCCACCCCATGGGGCGGAGTCTATTCTGCAACGAAAGCGTGCTTGAAGTCGATCTCTGAGACGCTTTACATGGAGTGTGCGCCGTTCAACATATCAGTGGTGCACCTCACGCCGGGTGGAGTCAAATCCAACATCGCCACCAATTACCTCAACAAATTCAGCTGTCTTCCGCAACCAGACAGCTTCTACGGAGGTTATCTTGACTCAATGGTACAGCACATTGGTTTGAGCCGGTCTCCCCATGCGATGCCTTCTGAGGAGTTCGCTAGGAGGGTGGTTACGGCCGTGTCGCTAAAGAATCCTCCACGCTATATGACACTGGCCTCTGCTTCGACAATCTTTCAAATTCTCCAGTGGCTGCCGAGAGGATTTGTACTGTGGTTGTTTTGGAAGCTCCTCGTCGGCAAGCCCGCACACGATTAGTTATGCGGTTATGCCCCGTCGTACCTTCTAGCTAACCGTCGCGAGTCTTTCAATGCATGCCCGGCCTTTTGGAGGTTCTTGGCGGATCAGTCGATGAGCATTTACTATCACGCGTACGGTCGTTCAGGTTCAGTGGCTCAATTGGTATGTAGTTGAAACTCTGAAACTTCAAGTTTGATGTGCCGCTAGTTGAAGATGCACATGCTAGCTTTTTCTGTACCTTTCACTTCCTCCCCTCTACCTGACGCGTCTCATACCTATCTGCCCTACTACGCCTCAGAGCGCCCGCTTTTGTACCCTCACACGTGCACTCGTAAGCGCTGGCATGCCGTCTTGCCACAACCCAAACCCGTCTCATTGACGAACCGCCACTACACGCATTCACATCATGTCGAGATACGAGGAACTGCTCTCCCCGGAGAGCACCTCAACAAATCTGCCTAAGGCGCAACGCGGACGACTTCGTCGCGAGCCCTCCGGTGTTTTCTCGCTGTTCTCTCCACCGCAGATCCAGCAGTTTCGAGAGGCCTTCTCGCTGATTGACCACGATGGCAATGGGGTAGTCAGCGATCAAGATTTGAAGCATATCTTCACAAGCTTAGGTGTGCTTTGCAAGTTGAACCAGTGGACGCGTGCTTATATTGGTTGTACGCGTCGGATATATTATTGTAGGTATTACACCGTCCAAGACGATGGTCGACAACCTTCTTGCGGATCGTCCTGGTGACCATAAGGGCAGTGGCCAACATTCGAAGCTACCTTCGTCTGAATCAGACATGTCCAATGATCGGGGCATCACGTTCCCCATGTTTCTTACCATGATGGGCGAGCACTTGTACGACTTTGATTCCGAAGCAGAGCTCCTCGAGGCGTTCGAGTGCTTTGACGAGGATGACTCTGGGTTTGTGAAGTGCGATGAGATGAGAAAGTGGCTGGGCGATGTAGGGGAAAGAATGGACCAACAAGAGGTCAGTATTCCGTCCCTCTAACTGTCCACGACATGCTATGGTACGACGCTATTTGTCGTCTAATGCTGATTGTATCCAGATTGACAAGTTCTTGAACGGTCCTTTCACGGATCGCCACGGAAACTTTAACTACAGAGAATGGGTCAAGGTTGTCAGGATCAATGCCGACAATGACGAAGCCGATACCCAGCTATAGCTATCTGGACGTCGTTAACGTCCCATGATACCTTGATATGACAATTGTGACGACCATTTATGACATTTATGCTATTACTTCTCATTTCGTGTTCCTGTCCGGTGCGCAATGCACATGTTCATCACCGTGTCCAAATATGCAATGCCCTCTGCCTCGTCCCGACATAGGCTCTCCGCGTCAACGTTTCTACGCTCGCAAACATTCGTGTGCATCTATTGCGCGGTACTATGATTCCTACAGCCTCAATGCAAAAAATCGTAACAGTGGGTACGTTCGGTCACGGTAGTGTTACTAATTGTATTAAAAGCCCATCCTTTCATGCCCATTGTCCCTCTAGTGGGCGAGGAGGGATCGTTTCCGAATCCATGGCAAGTTCCTTGAAGACTTGTTGAATGGATTCATGCCCTTCCTTCTCCTCGGCTTCTTGCAGCGCTACCCTGTTGCTCAATCGAAGTCAAGGAAAGTCGAAGGCACGATGCTCACCTACACCTCTGCCATCCCCCAGGCTCTGCTCCAATCCATCTTCTCCGCTTCTCGCTGCAATGAACAACAGCTCTACGCCTTCAAAGTCGAGCATTTGTCTTCTCTCGGCGCTGGCAAACCGTAGACCGAACTCTTTTCTTCCCCTACTACCACCTCTGCCGAACACTCCATTCATGATGTCGTCAGGATAGTTAGCAGCGCGATTCTTGGGCAATCCGACTTGTCCTGGGCCAGTTGGCGGCGCCAGAGGGTTCTTGACCTGTAGGACGAACGAAGAAGCCGGATGGATCCCAAGCTCAGCTTGTACTTCTCCGAAGTGCTCGGGCGTCGGATGTGACAGGTGATAACCGAAATGCGTCTCCCTCTGCGATGGTATGCGTGCTTCCTTATTGACGATGGCATATGCACCGCGTGCTGCCAAACGCGCAGGACCTTGATGGCGAGTTCCTGGGTGGCGATTCTGAGATCGACCGGAAGGATACTCCGATGGTACACATACCTCTTGTCTTGGTCTCATACTGCTTCGGACCCAGCCCCTCCTCAAGCTTCTTCAGGTCTTCGCCTACGGTGGTTATGGTTGCCCAGAAGACATTGCTCCTACCACGGCCTTTCTCTGGGTCGGGCAGGCTCTTCTTGCCTACTATCAGCAACCTGAACGATTTTTTGTCCTTTCCTGTGGGCTCGGTTGCTGGAACTGCATCGGCACCGGCGGAGAGTAATGTCATTTGGTCATCCTCCGCTTTGACGGCATCATCCTGTCCTGAGTAACTTGCGAACTCGGGTGGACGAGGCACGAGGAGAATGTAGAAGCGCTGTACTTCGTCAATGGACTGCGCCTCGTCCACCTCCACTTTAGGGCGGTAGAAGAAGTAGATATGACCTCGTTCAATTGTACCTGCATTGTTTGGTCAGGCAATACGCGTCGCATTCGTGCTTTGGCTCGTCTCACCTGTCTGGTATGATTGCTCTAGAGGCTGTTGTTCTTTGAAGCTTTCCTCTGCAGGCCCCTCTTTCGACTGAGTATTCTCGTCCGCTGCTTGATCGTCCGCCACGGCGCTCTCCTTCTCATTGCCGGCTTCATTGTCCGTCGTTTTCGGCTTCTTTACAGGCGGCTCCTCTTCAACACTATCAGGCTTTCCTTCGTGTTCATCAATTTCTCGCTTTTCCCCAGCTACTGCGCCCCTCGCATTGGATTTGGCACCTTTCCTAGGGCTAGCTCTGTTCGCTTTGCCCTTGGATGCTGGTTTCGCGTGGATCTCTTGTTTCTCGCCCACCGGATTAGTATTCTGCGCTGCTTGTCTTCTTGTTGTCGGCATTCTCCTGGACACAAGACGTCTCAATGAGAGTGGTAGCAATCGGAGGGGAGTGCTCTGCTCGACTCGGCGCAAGTGACGTCATGTCTGCTTCGATGCGACGCGTCTCGTCACATTCACGTGGCTTCTCGACGTGACTCCCTCTCATTAGGTGAGCAGGTGAGCAGAACAGCGGTAAATCTTATTGCATGGTACAAAGCTGATATCTTTACAACCACGAGCCATTATAAACCACGAGCCAAAATACAGCTAACAATTAGGAAACGGTGATTCTCTTGGGACCCTCCTGCGGCGCAGCCCTAGGGAAGGAGACAGTCAAGAGGCCGTTCTCCATCGAAGCCTTGATATCGTTCGTCTGCAGAGCTCGCGTTAGTCATGATCCGATCAGTTTTTGCATTCGGGTCACTTACGTTGATACCGGCAGGAAGTTGGAGAGTGCGGGAGAATTTGCCATATTGCCGCTCGCGGACGGCGTAGCCGGCCTCGTTACGTTCGGTCGACTGCTTGCTCTCGCCCGATACAGTGAGACGGTTATTGTGCACGTCAATACTAACATCCTCCTTCCTCAGGCCAGGCAGCTCGAATGTGGCCTCGACCTGATTCGTCTGGGAGTTTTCGTGCACGTCCATTCTACATCTCGTAATATCGATGTGAGCACTCAGCTCTGGACCCTGCGGCTCACGCACTCACCTAGGCCATGCAACGCTGCGATTATCGGGGCGGCGCTGTATTTGGCCCTGACCCTGAGGGTAACCCACGTTCCTTTCGGTAAGGGCGTCGTCAAGGAGGCGGTTGAACTCCGCAAAAGGGTCGTAGAAGAAGTGCGGGTAAGACATCGCAAGAATAGAGTTCAATGGTGAGTGTTCTGGAGTTTGGCAGCTCGTTGTTCGTCGATTTCTGAGTTGACCGAGGAGCACCAATGCGTCCAGACTATATACCTCAAAGCTTACTCCTCTTCCTCTCTCATGACTATCCTCGTCGTTTCTTGTCTACACGAGAAACAGCTCGAACATTCAGCCTCATCAAGGAGTGTTGCCGCATTCGGAAGCCGATCTGTTCTCCGGACTCCATCAAACCATCACAAAGCCAAACACACGCGCTACATATGGAAACTGTAGTTCGAGAACATGCTACGGCGCATTCGTTGCTTCTCGAAATCGTCCACCGTTCCATGGGCTGTGCGTTGGTATCTACGCGCATGATCTGCATACAGGAGCGGCGTAGGTTCAACTTGGCGGCCTTGCCGTGAAGTCTAGCGCAGTCATGAGTTCACGACGAGAAATTACCATCAAACAGCACCCGCGCTGCCGAAGGCAGTCATTCCTACGCGGGGACCGTCCGTTGACTGAGCCAGCACAGCGTCACCGAGTCTAATTTTCTACGAATGCGTAAATACTCCCATGCGCATTCTTCGTCGCACGGCCGCAAATAACGACGTACACGCATCTAGATTCCTGTTACCGGCGGGATACAGGGTAACGTCTATTGGTCATTGGTTACACGCATTGATAAGCATCATAGGTGTGCCAAGAACTGGGTACGCGCTAGTCGCTACGATGCTCCGTTACGTCCTCAGGCAGGACAACTGGCACCTTTGTCGACCGTGCCGGTCCCGAATTTTCAGACGGTCCGTAGACTGCTCCCGGGAACTAACGAGGAATCGCCTTCATTTCCGCGCGCTCTGGTCTCCACCCGGTCACACCTCGTGCACCTCGGGTCCCACACCAACAATGGTTTAGCGGTCTGGATGGTATCCCTAAACACAGCCTCGCTACCCGCGCCGACGTGGCTCGGACAATACGGGTTCGAATGCGGCCTCCCCTTTGCCATATGTGTGCTTGGCATCTAGTCGCCGCCTTCTCAGAGATGCCGCCCAATACCCAGATCACCGGCTGCCTTTGTAGCTGGGGAGCTAAATGCAGCCAAGCCACTACCTCATTGGCCTGCACATCAAGTCTCCAAACCAGGCGCCTGATCTCGTCGGATCGGCTTGTTGCATTTCACAGCATGGCGCGGCATTTGCTTGTCATATGTCAGACGAGCATGTCTTGGTGCTGCGGGGCAAGGAGGCATTGGCGACTGACCACGGATGTTTCTTGGACCCGGATCCTATTACCAATGACTACACCCATGCTTTTATTCGATGGAGCGGCCACGAGCGATGATCGCATCCAGACTCGTAACAACTGGGGTCACAGCCTCGCCATGCGCCGCTGGAAGTATTGTACGAAAAGCCATTGTATGCTGCTTCCGTTGCGGCGTTCTTTGTCCGCGATGAAGAGCAACACAACTCAAGTCGCCCATACGTGGCGGCCGGGTGGAGGTACTTTCTGCATTATCATGAATCCGATTTTTCACTGCAGTGCCGCGTTGATTAATACCGTCTCGTTTGGTTTATTGTATTCTTCAAAACTAAGTAACCTCTCTCAATATCTGTCGTGTCAATTTTGATCATGCATTATCTCGAGCCTGAATGAAACTGCCGTCAATAATGAGAATAGGCTATCACTGTGGTACGGCGCATGCGTCAGCAACAAGACAAGACAGCTGCGTACTGGCCTATGGTTCCCCGTGAAGAGGTTGTGAGCAGACCACTCATTGCAAGGCGCTTGTATTATTGCAACTTGTGATCGAACCAAACCCAGGTGAACGGTATATTGACGGAGATGGGTGAGAGTAGCAGTCTCAATCAGAATAAAGAACCACTTATACTCATTTCAAAGATGTGCATTACAACCAGCGTGGCATGGTCATAAGTAAAGAGTACCATTCTGTCGCATAGTCAAGGCATCTGCCTACTTGAGCATAGACGATAGGCTCACACGGCTACAATAAAGCCCTTCTAGCCTGAAAGCTCATGAATGAATAGCACGATCTCGTTAACCCAGATCAACCGCTGCACGAGTATATTGAATCCGAAATGGGATACAAAGGTCAGTCTAGGCTGCAAGCAAGCACTACGCCATGACTATCTCCGCGGAACCAGAGTTTTCATGCGGGGTAGCAGCTTGGCAGGCTTATTATTCTAGACGTTGCCCATGCTATCGTCCAATGATACCTAGTCTCGTCCCCAGCCCTTGCACGTGGCTGCTGCCACTCGGGAGGACCCGAGCGGAGTGCGAAAAACATATTGCAGCAGCCACTGTACACAGTGGCACCTGCAATATGTTTTTCGCACTCCGCCCGGACATGTCCGGGCTGCAGGTGCCACGTGAGGTATAAGGTCTGGAACCGAGACTAAATGATACCCCACATAATCATAGCGGGAGCAGAATCGGATCTAGCAAGACAGCGATCAGCGCAATGTGACTCGCCCCGCCATAACGTTGCGCCACATCGGACGAACAATCTTCCAGGCGGGCCATGATGCATGATGTAAAAATGACCACATCAATTACAGGCCCGAGCGTTCGCGTCCGGAGCAGCCGAGATTCATATCGCACGAGGGGAAGTCAGGAAGCGACATCGGACCCGCTGTATTCAAGTCGTTGGCCGCTCTGTTCTTCCATGAGTGCCGTAGCCTGGTTAGTAATGGTCATCGTCCTGAATTTGCACCTGTCAAGTGGAGAGTGCTACGGGTATGCAGAGGAGCCGGTACCGGTTTCGTGAAATTTTATAGCTCAAATAGCGCATGACAGCTCCTCCGCCACAAGCGACACGGTTGAGCCACATCCGTCAGGCACAATACAGTGACTCAAATACCTCAATTCAGTCCCTCAGCGTTTCAGCCCTGGACACCTATTCAGTCCACAGCACTGAAATTGAACGCGTCATTTCGTTTACAAGAAGTATGCATAGTCCAAACAAAGTCCGTGTCGTGCCACAATGCAGCTTGCGAGAATAAGCGATGTTACGAATAATTCTTTGTTCGATCCTGTTCGTGTACAGAGCACTACAATGTACAATACGCCTAGCAGCGAGAGCACAAGCGGGAACCGATCCAAACCACAACCAACGGACACCTGCGCGCCACGCGTCTACGCCGCGACCATCTCCACGTCGCGCATCTCCTCTTGGTGCAGCACACGGGCGGCAGACGCACGCGTCGGCGGGGGCGTCCCGAACGTCCTCCGGTACTCGCGATTGATCGACACGAGCAGATCGCGGAGCAGCCGCGCGTGCTGCGCGCGCTCCGCGGCGCCGTCGCGCCCCTCGAGCTCGATGCGCCCCACCGCGCGCGCGAGCTCCTCCGACTCGCGGCGCGCGAACGCGCGGATGCCGGGCAGCGCGCCCTGCGCCTCGGGCACGGGCGACACCGTCGACGCGCGCGACATCGGCGACGAGGACGCGGACGCGGACGCGTCCGACGCGGGCGGCGACGGCGAGCGGTGCCGGTGCTGCAGCGGCGCGAGCCGGTACTGCTCGTCGCCCGCGGTGAGCAGCGGGTAGAGCGGCCCGCTGCCCGAGCCGGGCGAGGACGAGGACGCAGACGACTTGCTCTTGCTGATCGCGGACGGCGGGGGCAGCGCGGGGCGCACGACGAGCTTCGTTGCCTCGTCCGACGTGAAGCTCGCGGGCAGCCCGCGGACCAAGCCGCCCATGTTCAGCTTTGGCTCCATGGGCTCCGGCCGGCTGCGCGTGCCCGGCGCCGTCTGGAGCCGCCGGTCCGTGTACATGTTCCTGGACGCGAATTCCATCGGCGCGAGCTGCACGGGCGGAGTCGTCTTGCTCGGGCCGATCATGTCGAACGCGGAGGTGCCCTCGGAGAAGAAGGCCGCGGCCTCGCCGAGGTGCGGCGGCGTCGGCGGCGCGGACACGGTCGAGTGCGGCGAGAGCGGAGACGCGTGCGACATCCCGTCGAATGGCGGCGATAGGTACTGCTGCGCGTATGCGCGCTGCGGCGTCTGCATGTATTGGTTCGAGTACCGCTCGTCCATATCCGACGCGACAGACGAGACACGCTGCCCGCGCAATCGTACATTCGGGTACGAGGGCTCCATCTGCTGCGGGACCATGTTCATCGCGTTCGGGTACGCGTTGAACTGCACGGGGTGGACGGAGTGGTGCGTCGAGCGGCTGGGATACACGGGCGGGAGGTTGTGCGAAGAGAAGTCGACGGAGAGGTACCCTGCGTCGCCGTGGTAGCCCGCGCCGTTCCCTGGGCCAGGCACTGACGGGATGCCAGGCATGCCCGTGAGGCCGAGCTGGCTCAGGGTGGCGGGGTCAAACAAGGCCGTGTCGTCCGCGGACTGCGACATCGAGGACATGTGTGGGTGCTGCGGCGGCGGGTGCTGCGACTGACGGGGAGGCGGATTCCCGGCGGCGACATCGCGGCCAAGAGTGAGGAGAAACTCGTTAACGGCGGCAAGCTCCTCGGGGCTGCGGATGTCGAACGAGACGGAGCGGGGGTTGAAGAGGGGGTTTGCGGAGAGAGCGGGGGCGGGCTGTGCAGAGACGGGCTGGTGCGAGTGGCGGTAGGCGAGGGTGCTGAGGCGCTGGGCCATGTCTGGATGGTCACATGAGCGGGAGAGGACAGGGAGACGGGAGATCACGCACTGGAATCATACGCGGGCGTAACGCGGCGTTTCTTGACGTCAGAGACAAAGTCGTCGATGCTGTATTCATCGAAGGAGCGCTTGGCGCTGCCCGTTGTTCTCGTCTGGGAGCCATCGCCCGCGAGGACCTCCCAGGTGGGCATCTGCTGCTGGATATGGAAGGGCGCACGGGGCGGGGCCTCGGCACTGCCATATCGGATCCCCACCTGCGAGATCTCGGGAGAAGGCGTCTCCAGAAGGCCGTACTCGGCTCCTGTTCCGGCCGTCAGCCACAGCAGACCGCGCAGAGACGACACGCACCAGAAGAGCGCTCGGAGACTGGGACGGACCCCGACTTTGCGCGCGGGACATGCCCCTGGGGCCGCCCGAGCTCCCTCCTGGGGCCGGGCTGTGCCTCCATGGGCTGCGGCTCTCCGCGCACCCGCGAGGAGTAGCCCGGGTCGGCGACGGTGATCGCCTTCGAGTGCTTGTGCTGGGCGTGGTGCTCCTCGGTGTGGATCTTTTCGTGCTTCTTGAGGTCCTGCGGCCGCTTGAAGGACTTGTTGCAGATGGCGCAGACGTGCGGCTTGAGGGGCGTGTGCACTGCATGTGCGTCAGCAGGGCGGTGCGCGCGCCGTCAGCGGGTCACACACCTCGCAGGTGGCTCGTGATGTGGTCGCGCTTGGCGCAGGTGGTGCCGCACTCCTTCCACCTGCAGGTGAGGCAGAGGTTGCCGGTGCTCTTGCGGCCGATGTGGTCGTTGCAGAGGTGGTTGTAGAGGGCCTCGGGGTCGTCGAAGAACTTGTCGCAGGCGACCCACTGGCAGTCGTGGCGCGAGGACTGGTCGGCTGCGGGGGACGACGTGGCCGCGGGCGAGCTGCGCGGATCGGCGGCGGTCGCGTCTGCGGGCGCAGGCGGCGGAGAGGGGTGGGGGTCGGCGGCCATGGGGAGGGTGGCAAAGTCGTACGGGTCGTCGGCGTCGAGCGCGAGGTCGAAGGGATAGAGCTGGCGGTAGAGGGTGTGCTCGAGGGCGTGGAGGGGCACAAGAGACCTCGGGTCGGCGTCGATGGGCGGCATGGCGAGGAAGAGTGCGGCAGCTCTTTAAACACGCACGGCGACTATCCAGATCTTGGGCCAAGCACGCCAAGCCTTTTCCCTTGGCGGGGCTTGGCATGGCGAGTCCTTCCTCTTATAGACGCGGGCCCTGCCGCTGCGTTCGCACGGCCCGTCACGGCGGTGACGCGCGTGACGCGCAGCACGCAGATCCATCGCACGCGCGGCGGGACCCCGGGGAGAGCGAGGGATCTGGTGCTTGGCCAGATGCCATCTGTGCCAAGCGGCCAAGAGCAGATCTCGCCCGCTCCCGGCGCTCTCGGAGCGCACAGCGTCACGCCCCTCCGGAGCCCAGCGGGTGCCCGGCGCCCGCCCCGTGGGTCGCTGCCCTCGCTCGCTGCCCGTTCCCGGGTCCCCTCGGAGACCGCACGCCGCACGCCGCACGCCCAGATTGCATCGATCGCACGCAGCCACTCGGGCGCCCCCGGGTCTGTCTCTCTTGTCGCTCCCTTGGCAAGGGCACCGCCAAGCGCGCCCGCCACACCGCCGCTATTTATAGCACTGCCACTGACAGCTGCTGTCACGGCCGCAGGCACACACCGCCCGCAGCGGGCAGCAGCGCACGGGCCCCGTCACATATCGGTCGCCGCATGCCGTACGCATCCACGCAGCTCTTCTCTCGCCCCCACGACGCGCAGCCAGTCTGACGCGCGTGCGTCCACGCAGCGCACGGCCGCCGCACACGAGCCCATTGTGCGAGCCCCGAAGTACAGCGGAGATGGAGAACCAGCGAAGCCCCGCAGATGTCCCGGCGAAGCACCAGCAGCACGCCCGCTGCTCGCCCTGTCCCACCACGCGCATCCCCACTCTTCCATGGAGTGACTTCGCGCTGATCAGCGTAGGCGGCCGGGTACAGTTCCAGACGGCGTCGCCGGGCAACAGAAGCCCTCACCAGCCACTCGACGCTGCGACGGCAGCGCGCAAGACGCCCGAAGAACGCGAGCCAAGGGCTACTCGGCGCTGGCCAGCTACGACAGCTGCTCGCGTCGTGCGGCCCCCGTCTGGCGCGGCATGCCGTATATGAGGTGCACAGCCCGCTATGCGATCGCCGACGCGATCCGCGCGTGCTTCGTGCTCGGCGCGCTGTGGAGTTGGGACACGCGTCGCAAGAATAAACTGCGGGGATGGCAACGCGCTTGCGCGTAATAACCGAGCGTGCAATGCGGAAACAGCACGTATCGCGGGAGCTACGCGAGGTCCGTGCTGCATATATGTCGCAAAATCTGGTTTTTGGAAAGTCCGGGTCCTCCGAGCAAGACTCAGACTGTCTTGGCCTCGGACCCAGACTGTTAACCGGTCTTTACAATAACCAGATGTCCCCATCCGGCGTTGCTTCGAAGCATCGTGAAAAGCGGGAAGATGAGAAAACGAGGATGCCCTATTGGTCGAGTTCGTTACGCTGTCCAATCATTGATCGCGTGCCGCCTCTGCATGGATATGTGCTCGTATATTCCGAATTCTGGTTGTTGGAAAGTCCGAGCCTCCGAGCCAGACTGTCTGCTGGGCCTATTACCCGGTCTTTCCGATAACCAGTTGTCCCCATTCGGTAACAGAAAAAAGGACAAAATCACGGATAGAGGAAAAGAGAAAGCCCTACCAGTCGGTGGTATTCAAGTTCGCTGACGTTGAGCTCGTTACGCCGCTCGGTGCACCGTCCAAGCACAAATCGTGCGTGCCTAGATTCGACGTGAGGGCGTCAACACTCTTGTCTACCCCGCACTGTGCGGTCGTCTGCCTAAATGACTCACTTCATGGCGTCAGTATTTAAGATCACCTCCGGTTAGGATGCGCGTGCACCAGACCCCGCTGACGCCCGAGAGTCTCCAAAAGAGTCCCCGCTCAGCGAACCCAAGGAGCACGATTGTGAGCCTATCCAGACACGCCATGAAACCTTGGCGAGGCGCGAGGGAGTGACACCCGATCCACGCATCCCCGCGCACGGCGGAGATAGAAGTGGTACTGTATGCCAATCGCGGTGATACGCGACATGCCCTCATGCCCCGTTTGGCGCCTGTGCACGTACGGGTACGGGGACCTCTCGCGGGACGTAGCGGCGACCTTCATTGGAGCACGAGAGGACCCTGTTCGCAAACTCTCGCGAATGAGTAGAGCTGAATTGATGTATCAAAAGCCAGGGGACGTGCCGTACCGACTTCGCAACGCCACTGGCAGGGTCGAACTAGACAGCGTTCGCTCCGCTCATCGCCCGCGTGCCGCGATCGCAGCAGGACAAATTCGCGCGCACGTTCCTAGATTGACAGCAGCGGCCCCGCGACGACAGGCCTTCCATGGACCTGTGCATATCAAGCGCAGGCCCGCACGCCCGTGATCGCACGCGAGCACGGGGGGCGCGCGCATCCACTCGTGGCCCCCCACAGCGCCTGCGACCCTTCATTCCGTAGTTGCGCAATCGCGGCGGGCCGTCAGAAGCGCAGCGAGCGCGTCAGAAGCACAGCTCGAGCTACATCACGGGGTGCCGCCCCTGGTCTAAGCCCATACAGGCCAAGCCGCACTCGCAGCCCGGTCGCGGCGCGGTGCAGGGTCTGTGCGCGCGGATAGGGGCAGCGAGCCGGGCACCTGCACGCTATCGCGCATGCGTCCATCGTGATCCCCCCTGACGCCGGGGTGGCAGGTCACGTCATCGTGCACGCGCGCGTGCTGGCCCAGCCGGCGAGCCTGCGTACTGCATCCGCCGCCCGACGAGATGTGCGTGCGATCTGGAGCCTGTGCGCGATGAATTGCCCCTAGCTCTTCGGATCTTCGCAGCGCCTGCGCGCACCGGAGACGCGGCAAATGAATCGCTAGCTTCTTCCCCGTTTGCCAGACCCAAACGCGGGTGCTCGCGGTCGTCTGCCGTGGGCAGGGTCTTGCGTTTCAATTGGCACGTCAGCCCAGGGTTGTAAGTATGGTTTGACGGTGTGACGTCTTCTGATCCCTGTTGCAGCACAATGAGTTGTGAGTCAGAATACCATGGCGACCCCTAGAACGCACGCAATAGGTTTAGCTGCATCCTCAACACTGGGAAATGAGCGAAGAAGCAGTTGAAGGCCCCAAAGTCAGGAGCGACACACGACGACGCGACGTCTGCAGCGATCGGGCCGAGTGGCTACCCTACGCCCTCGGACATACATACCACTCCCATCATACCACTCCCATCAGACCTCAGTGATTGTGATTGCATGTCCGTCTGCTCGTACCTTGAGGGCGGTATTTGTGCGATCTGATCGGCGAGGACCAAAATTAGCAGCATTGTCGGAGCAAGACAAATATACTAACTTCACCCAATGTTATGCCGTCGGGTTTCAAGCTCTCGTGCCCGAAGGGAATTCCAAATCGTATGTGACCGCTGTGAGCCAATCAGACGCAACCTCCCCTCTGCATACGGACGTGCATAAAGCACATTGGCGAGTTCGCGACCGCATACCATATTCGTTCACTGTCAGCTGCCCCCCTAAACCTCTCCCGACGAACACCACGCGACCGTGCCGTTGATTCCGGCGCACTGATGGTGGCCGGGCACGCTCCGTTCCACTGTCGCATTTTTCTAGTTGCGGTATGGTAGCACGGCCTAGAAGCAACCGAAAGGTGTACGTGACCGTGATGTGTGGGGTGGGGTAGCTCATGCCTATCAGTCATAGGGAGGCGACGTGTCATCGTACGTACGGCTCGATACATCCGTTACATAAAACAGCGGAGAGGGCGGTGTCCAGGCAAGCGGTCAAGCGGCGGCGGCGAGGGCGTGACAGCGGTCTGCGCCCGTTAACGCATATACGCTCTAAGCGCGATCACCTCTAAGCTACACAGTGAAGTCGAGCCGGGTGCCTTGGCTGGTATGAATTGCATGCCGCCTTGAGGTTTGCCTGAGCCCCTTCAAGTTAGCATAATGCGTCGCCCGAATTACAATTTCGTGTGTCGGCACTTACCAGCGGCGGCGCCCGGGGTCCTCGACGTCGCCGCGGGTTCGTATCAGCACTAGTCGGTGGGTAATTCAGTCGCTAGTGCATCTTGCGGGTCAGATGCCGACGGTCATGCGGGATCGCGCATTGTCCGACTCTGCGGGAATATCACGGACAGCACGTTCCCAACCACGAGGGGGCTTATGTATGTGCGAAGCGGCGGAGGGCACCCTGGCAAATGCGAGGGACTCTGACCCGCGCGTACTGATCCGACGCGGGCCACAGGCGCGGTTGTTGGCCCCAGTGGGTCCAATTCGCCGGCCGACACGAGATGACCCGCGCGTGGGGCTAAATCGGGTCGCCGGCGCTTGTCCGCGCCAAGGCTCGGCCTGCTTAGATTGGACATGCATGCCCAGAGTGCAGGAGGTTTCGCAGAATCTGGACAGAATCAAAGATGAACATGCGCGCGGCAAGATAAATTACCGAGTTGACATCAGCGGGTTCGCACACCCGATGCGTTGGCCGTTCTTCGAGAGGCGGGATCGACAAAGCGCAAATCCGAGTAGTTCCGAGCGTGAGTGAAAGAATACAAATAGTCGTGAGCGTGGATACAATTACAATGCACAGTAGGCGACGAGGAAAGCGGTCACAGAGGAGCACGACAGCAATAGCAATGATTACGATTTCTTCAACGTTAGCTTGATCTTCGGTCCAGATGCCGAAGGCGTTGAAGGCACGTCGTCATCG
The DNA here is from genome assembly GCA_029448655.1 of Wolfiporia cocos. NCBI lineage: Eukaryota > Fungi > Basidiomycota > Agaricomycetes > Polyporales > Phaeolaceae > Wolfiporia > Wolfiporia cocos. Next base: position 1,630,721 of record JACCLO010000002.1, read on the forward strand.
TCGTCCATTGCCATGACTGGAGGGCTTGTCGCAAGTGGGGAAGGCCCATGACTGCCAAGACTAAAGGACGCATTCGGAGGTCGAAGAGAACCCGAAGCACCGGGAGAAAACAGGCTGTCCGAGCCGAACCCAAGTCCCCCCGAGCCGCCGGGAGACGTCGCAGGAGGGCTAGATGCGGAAGGAGTAGGCAAAGGCGGGTTTCCACTGTTGAACTCGGCCCATCGGGGACATTTCCGATTGGTTTCTAACACGAAGTTAGATCTCCAAAGCGCATAAGTGTCCAACCACATACTCATATGACCCATTTGACCGCAGTGCCCGCACCGCCTCTGCGGGAAGTACGTAAGCAGTGCAAAAGGTTTGGAGTAAAAACTGTGGTCCCACCGTGGTATCAGGCTTCACAGGCCGATTGAGTTGCATGGGAGTTCCACCCTCCTTCACAATCTTGGCATTCTTACGATGAAGACGTCGCTCCTGGTTCTTCTTCATCCGTGCGATCTCCTCTTCAAGCCTAACAAAAGACACCGGTGAGAATCTCCGACTGGATTCGGAATGGCACGTAGACCGCACCTCTTCTTGGCCCGTCTGTCCTTGTCGGCGTCTCCGGTAGGGGCTAATGCGTCGGCGGTCGTGTTCTCCTCTTCGAGCATTTGTCGCCTCTTCACATAGGCATTGATTACTGCGCTATCGCGAATGATTTCCGTCTTCCACTCGCCGTCAACCTTATCCAAATATTGAGCGCGCTTAGTCAGCCCCGATACGGGATTGGACCCACCTTACGCTTTATGCGTAGGACTCGTCTCTGGGAGTCAGGACCAAGGCTCATCTCGCGGTCACGAGCCAAAGAGGAGCCACGACTAAACGTCGGAGAAGAAGGGCCTGGAGTATCACGGTGAGCCGCCGGAGATGCGGCCGGTGTATAGGCATTGAATGCGTCGTTCGCGAGGGACTGTCTTCGTTGAGGTTTCGACTCAGCCTTCTTCTCATCCTCATCAGCGCTGAGCTCTGGCTCATCCTTTCGACTCAGTGAATCAAACTGCGCCTTCCATATCCGCTCAATTTCGGACTTGTAAATGAGCTGCTGTTCTGCAACGTTGTACCGGTGCGCAGATTTGGGGCGGTTCTCGGCCTCGGCTGCATGATGTCAGCGATGGGCACAGTAATTTGCCTCGCGCCACGGTAACATACCTAGCTTCTGTTCGTAATCCTCGCCTGCCTTGACGAAAATATCTTTCATGGACACCCGGATGAAACTGAACGCTTCGCCCCTACCGGTCGGATCACCCTCTCCATGCAGTCGCAGCATAGCCTTCGCCTGCGTAGCAAAAAGGAAATTCTTCGTGGTTATCCACGGCGCAAGCTGCTGCTCCACTGACAGATTGCCTTCATCGTCCTCGGCGACCTCGCCGTTGAAGCTGTACCCGGCATCTTGCAGATGCCGTTGGCCTACCTGCATGCTCTCGGAGAGAACCACTTGCTCCGGATTGACCATCTTAAGCATGTCTGTATCAGACGGTATGGTCCAGGTTGGCTTCAAGCGCCAGAACCCTTGATGGGGACCGCGGCGATGGTACTCCATGAACTCCTGGTGATGCTGTCAGCACTCTGATAAGAACCGATTGGACAATCGGATTCTCACCTTCAGCCGCTGCCTCATTTGCAGTTCATTTTGGTCAGGGAAGTACTTCATCAGCCGCGAAATCTTCAATCTCTCTTCCACGCTCTTCTGTAAAAGCTTGAAAGCGATGATTTGGAGGCGGTGTTTGATGGTATTGGTGATTTTTCGCGAATGAGGGCCTGGAACCTCTGTCACAGGGTACGTCTGTCCAACGACGAAGAGGTTCTTGATTTCTCGTATGTAGTACTTCGTGTCATTCTTGCATGTCGACCTATGATTGGCAGCAGTGCAGGGCGGAGATAGACTGATTTGGACAGGCACTTACCTGATAACCAAGAAGTCTGTGGGGTAGGGCTTGTGACGAAACAGCGGGGCGCGTATTAGGTTGCTATACAATGCTGGCACCGTCTGCCCGGGATATACGTAACCAAATTTCATGAATGGCGATTCATCTTGCGGCTCGATGACGATAGGCTCGCCCAAATCGTACTGCGACAGCGGTGAGGAGATTTTAGTGGCAGCTATGAGATGGCATACCTTCGGGATATGTTCATCTTTCTCGTTCTTCTTCCGATAGTAGTTCACTAGAATGCTCCCCATACCGAAGTTCGAGATAATCGGAGGATGTTCTTCCTGCTCGTCGGAAAGCCGTCAGGCCTGGCAGGCCAAATAGCAGAAATGATGCTGACCGAGAATTCCCAAAGCACAAAATTGCTCGTGTCGCGTAAGCTCAAGTCACCAGTTTTGTGCAGACCTTCGCCGACGTTGCCACCTTTGCCCACTTTCCTGCCCGCTTTGTCTTTCTTCTTCTTGGCCGTTCGGACCTTGCTAAAGTGGAGCTCAACATTGGCAGGGAATTGAAGTGCCGGTCGATGGAACGAGCGAGCCTCTTGCTTGGTAAGACGGGTCTTGTACTGTGGGGCAAGGCAGATATGAGAATCAGTCAGACAAGTAAGAGCGTTGTTTACTTACAAATGGCAACTGGAGCTTCTGGGCTGGGTAAGCATGTTCGACGACGAGCTGGCCGAACGTCTGTCTGACACGATGCCGACCGCCCTCCTTGCTGACCTCATAGTACTGATCGTTCGACAAGTTGAACTTGTCTTTGGGTTGTGCGTCCGTTCTCTGTCGCTTTCTTGGCCTCGCATATTCCTGAGCTAAATGCGGTACGTTTTGTAAACCCGTGTCGACTTTATACTTAGTAAAACGTACCAGGCGGACGATCTTCGACAGCGATATCCTCGTCGTTGAGCTCTAGCTGAGTGAAGTCTCTAAATGGCGCATTCGGACTCCAAATAATGCTCTGCGTCCATGCGCCTGACTCGAGAATCTTGTTCTGAGGTGTTGTCAAATCTGTGGGAGCTGATGGTATTGTGGTGGATGCATCTTCCTCATCGTCCGGGTCATATACGATCTGATCTTCCCAGTTTGACAGAAGAACGAGGTCGAACGAACGATCGTGAAGGGGTAAAGAGACCGGCAGTTCAGTGTTCTTGCGCTCCTGCCAAGTGGTTGGATTGTTCGTGATAGCGCTGCAGAATTGATGGAGGGAACACGTACCTCGAGCGCTTTCCTGAGATCTAGCTCAACACTACCTGAAGCAACCACCTCTTCAACCCGCTGGCTCTCCACCTGTCTCTCGGTATCACCCACAACTGCAGCGAGGAAGCCCTTAGAAGCGTCCTTTTTTCTGGGATAGACTGTCTCAACTACCCAACCGCCGTGAGATGCATATAGCGAGCGAATTCAACGTAATCACCATGGAATGGTCTCTTCGAGATTCTCGACCTCTGAACCGTGAAGCCCTTGAAGAGCTCAGTAAAGTTCAATACCTTGTCCTTCTCAAAGGTCGGGAACCTCTCGTAGACAGTCTTCGGGCGTTCGACCTGACGTCGGATAACCCGCTTCCGCTTCTCCTTCGTACCCAGCTGCTTTGGAGACTCTATCTCGGTCTTCACTAGCGCATCCTTGTCAGAACCTTCCTCCTCCAGCTCCCTATTGACCTCGTCTTCAAAGTCTTCGCCTTCCCCGGGGCCTACGGCATCCGGGTCGTCCCACGTATCATTGTAGATTTGGGTTGCCGTAAATGTTGTTGCGCCTGAAAGGCCTAGACGGTCTGAGAGCGCGCCAGGACCAGTTTGGATGTTGAGTCCACTGAGCACATTGTCAAGAGAGAACCCAGTGAGCGCTGAGATCACGTCGTTCTCGTCCTGTTCTCGATTCAGTATGCAGGACTTTGCAGTTCTGCAAACGCAACCATACCTGCGCTTCAGCCATGCTAGCAATCTCTAGAGGACTCGTAGGAATGGCAGATCGCTTTGCAAATCGAAATGCGCAAGTATCAGTCAGCCGAGTGGCTTGTCAGCGGGGCTGCAGCGCCCTAGAGGTACGGCCGTGCACAGAAGCGACGAGGACGATGCTGACTGCAGCCAAGTGCAATGTGCGGGCGCACCTTGCAGTTACCGAGGCCACTCACGATCGAGCGCTCGTCCTCCCGCGTGGGCTCAGGCGCTTCCTCGCCACGACATACGAAATAGATAACAGGCGCTTACGCGTCGTGGTGGGCTGAGCGCCTCGGCTAAAGACCACCTCCTGCCTTTACACTCTCGAGCTCGAGCTCAATCGACCGAGCTGGTCCTCTTGCACATCGACACGGCATCATGTCTACCGAGCGTAGGGTCCACAAGAACCTGGCCAAGAAGCTTGAGGTACGTGCTTCGGCGGATTCCATATGAATTGCTTGCCGCGGAGGCATTTGGAGGCATTTGTGCCACGCTAATTGGAGTCACTCGCCTCGTCATACAGGAGTTCAACAAAGCTGCAGCGTTGACTGCTGAGGAAATCATATTCGAGACCTTCCCTACCAAGGTGAGCTTGTCGTAATCTGTCTCGTAGCCTGTCGTTTTGCTCAAGTAAAGTGCCAGATTATGTGGGTTCTATCGCGTTGACCAGTCTAGACTCTCCTCTGACAACGCTTTACGCAGCGAGTTCCAGGAGCTAATAGAATCCACCCAATCGCCCTCTTCACCGTTTCACACCTCGCACGCCGCCACGTTCACCGATCCGACCGTGTATCCTCCTCCGACCGCCGGCGGATCAGCGGAGCCAGAGACCAAGAAACGCAAGCTCACTGCTGAAGGTAGTGTGAACGGTGCTTCAAGTCAAGGTATAACAACCTCCAACGATATCCATCATGCTGTGTACCCGAATCTGGTTGTGGCCAATCAGCATCTGCCCCAAGTGTACACAGTGCTGAAAACCGAATGCGAGGCGCTCATAGAGCTATGCGTAAGTTCAAAACTTCCACATCCGAGGATCAAACCTCATCAGACTGGCCCTGCAGGATAAGGTTAAACTATGGGTGAATCTCTCCATGCCGAAGTGAGTGACTATCGCGATTTCACTATCACGGTCCTTGCTGACATTCCGAAATTGTCCCCAGGATCGAAGAGTATGTCGAGTTATTCTGTCTCGTGCTCCGCCTCAAACTGATGAATCATGCGGTGCTACTATATAGCGGAGACAATTTCGGTATGCGTTCATCATTCCGAGTTATTTTTAGTATGTCACTATATCTTCTGCTACTAAAACTATCTAGGCGTGCAGATTCAAGAAGGTAACGTCACTTCTATTAGGGTGCATTTATCACAGCGGTAACTCTCTCTTTGCCCGCAGAGGTTCTGACCGAACTGCATCGGTCACAGGAAAGTGCTTACAACATCCGTGATGCACGGCGACAAGGTCATCTTGCCCGTGCTAAAATTTCTTCGAAGATCATCAAATACCCCCATGTAGAAGACTACACCGTACGTCTCCTTGAGATCCGTAGACAATGGCACCGGCTCTGACCTGTACGTTTGCTCTAAACATAGCTGGCGCTGAAAGAGCATGACCAGAAGCAACTTTACATTGCGCGGCAGAATCTTAACGACTTGAGGAACGTGTACGCTGTATTGACGGACATTCTTCACAAGAACATTGCGAAGGTGGGAGACCATTGTTATTTTTGCAAATCAAGCTCTTATCGTTGCTTTCTAGATTCGGTCGCCGAAGGGCAACAACCTTTCTGGCCTGTACTGACGTCTTCTGCGCTGTCTGGAGTGCGCTTTTTGGTACCGTTCGGTCGTCTTCCAGCCGCGATTAGGGTGACCGGGGCTCTCCATCATAGAAGTTGCGGATTGGGTTGAATGGAGCAACATTCGGTTGTGGTGTTTCCCTGCCGGACCGCCTAATCTGAACACTTGACTTGTGGAGCGTCTGCTCCTCGTGTGCCGCCTGAAGCCCTTAAACAGCTCATCGAATTTGACATTCTCACATTGGGATTCTCCGTCTTCCGGCTGATATTGCCAATGAAAGGCTGGGTCTCCCGTCGCTTTCATTTCCTTGAGATAGTGGTGGAAACTCGCAGACATAGGCATGCGAGTCAGATGCTAATAAGTGTGAAGAGATATCGGTACGACCGTAAATGCGAATAGTACAGCAGAGTTGGATATGTCAAACGGAGATTGTTTTGAACACGTTGAATCCGTCCAATGCCGTGCTTATGACTGTACCCGGTATCTGCGGATGCCAATGTACCTCTTTGATATCCTTCTGCCCCTGATGGACAAAGAGCAACTGAGGGGGAACGTCCTTCCCGCCTTCCGGCGTTTCGTCCATGGCACCCGTCTCGTCGTCGTCCTGCTCAACTGCGAGATCCCAGAGCGTAACCTGATCGTCGGCGCCGGAGGCAGCAAAAATAGAGTCCTCTGTGGGATGCCATTCAATAGAGGTGATGGGCGCCCGGTGCCAGTTGAACGTCGCGACCGGCGTAGGGTCAGGGAGGGAAGTCCTGCACGGGCACCTCTGTCAGCATTAGCCAGATGACGCGCAATGCGATCAACGCACCCTTTTTTCTTGACGTTCCGAAGATCCCACACCTTAATGCCACCCTCGTCTCCGCCACTGAGCAGCAGATACGTCGTGGACCGATTCCAGCTAATCACGTTCACGTCGCTCTCATGTGCCCGCTCAATGCCCGCAACGCTCTTCCTTCCCTTGCTCCTGACGTCCCAGACTTGCACGCTTTGATCTGCTGAGCATGATGCGAAGACGGTTGCTTCCGTCGGGCTCCATTGCAGATCCTCAACACTGGATGTATGTGAGAGGAACGACTGTGAGAGCGCATTGAAGCCAGTCGGCGTTGTAGTGGTCAGATAGATTTTCGACTGAATGTCGCCAGTAAGCAGGCGCAGTGCGGTCGGATTTGCTTCGCCAGAAGACGCCCAGTCCATCGCGAACCCTTCTGCGCGCCCATGTGAGGGTATTGTGAATGCAGGGGTGTGCGTTCTTGACTTGTCCGGGACATACCCTGGTACATCTAGGGCCTCAATGAGCGGACGGACATCCCAGACGTGCACCTTTCCTGTTTCTGCCCAGCTAGCGACATAGTACGGTTGGGACACTGGAGGCAGGGCGGATGTGGAAGGGAGAGGTTGAGCGCGGACGCGATTGACACCGCCGAAGTGGGGGACAGAGCGGGACTCAAGTATGGGATCTTCATCCAGGGTATCGTCATCGTCATCCTCGTCCGAATCGGAATCGTCTAAGGATGCCCTGTAAGTTATTAATGCGGTCCTATCCCGGAGCCCACTGACCAGGGTTCTTCTGTGTGCGGTGCAGTGAAGTCATCTTGTACACAGAGAGCTCGTTGTTTTTCGCTATATCCGCCTGGGTTCCGGCGACGATATATGTTGTAGCAGGGAATCGTTGCCGTTCATCGCCCAAATTGTCGCGCAGCACGTCAAACGATAGGCATGGCCAGTTCACATTCATCGAATGCCGCATGAGGTAGACCGAGTCATCAGGTTCGAGGATTTCATCCTTTTCCAGCTTGTGGACTCCAGGAATGAAAGTGCTAGGTGCGGCCGGAGCTTCTTCTGACTCCTCGATGGCAGGCAGTACCTCGTCCACATCCATACCTACATTTCTGTCCAGCACAAACACGTATAGCAAGTCCAAGCGATACGCACCATCTTCACCCCCGTTCTCCGCACCGTCTACCACCTCCTCGTCACTCTCATACTCGTCTTCCCAGCCGTCCTCAAATTCACCCATCTCGTCTTGCGGCGGGACATTTTCGCGGCTTGAATCTGCTCGTGGATTTTTCCGGGGTGCAGACGAATCGTTCGATGAAGACTGCAACTCTGTCGCTGTGCGCTTTGACATGATGATATGATGAAACAGAAGAAAATGCTATCCTTGCGAAACACTCAGCTTGTCGAGCTCGAGAATAGTGATCGACTCTAAATTTTGCGCGCTTAGCATTGGGACGCGTTGGTCACGTGGTGTACGTGGGGCGTCTATCTAAGATCCGAGGAACGCGTCTATCGCACATGTTTGTTGGTCTTCCGACTTGGTGCGTGCGCCTTTGCAAGTTCTTGTGTTGAGCAGAACACCGACGATGTGTGCAAGCAGGACGCGTCGCCACAGGGCGGAAAACTCAGGGATTGCTCCCGTAACGTTCTGGTAAGTTCTGTCGGCATGGGGTGACGTGTCTGCTCTGCCAGCCTGACCAATCCGCTCTGTCAATTCCGAATGTCGGGAAAAGAGTGTATTATAAGATAGTCGCCAAGTAACCACTCTTCCTCACTATCGACTTCTTGCGCCTCATAAATCGTACGACAGCCCACAATGTCTGTTACAATCGTTCTCTCCAAAGAGTATGTCATAGTGCACCATTCACATCATTGAAGATTTAATAGCAATGGCAGATATGTCTACTCCGTTGCAGCCATTGCGTCCACCTGTTGGTTGACGTTTTGGCAGACAATCAAGGTCGGTGGTGCGCGAAAGCGTGCTGGAATTCCGTACCCCTATGGTGAGTGCACTTTTGTACCGCAATTGCGATGCACATCAATCTATTTTTTTTTCAGTGTATGCCGACAAAGCTGAGGTTGCTGCCAACCAGGAGGCAAACGTGTTCAACTGCACTCAGCGTAGGTATATTACATGTTCCTCAGGAATCGAAGCTCATTTCTCTTCAGGTGCTCACCAAAACACTCTCGAGTACTTCCCGATCGTTGTCGCGAGGTATCTGCTCATTTTTCTGCAATATGCATGTTGGACAGGCAACGTCACGCTAATTTGTGGGTTATGATGTAGTACGGTCGTGGCCTCGTTGAAACACCCACTCATTGCTGCGTCACTGTGCGGCCTTTTCACCGCCTCCCGCGTGGTTTACACCATCGGCTACAGCACGGGCGACCCTGCAAAGGTTCGTAGTCCAAAGTCTTCCTCATTCAGTATGATTTGGGTACAACTTTGTTATAGCGCAACCTGTTCGGTAGCGCAATCTTTAGTTCCCTGGGCTGGCTTGGTGTGTACACGTTACGTTCATTGCGTTACCGTGATTTCTCATATGCCATTCTACAGCGCTCCTCGGCACTTCTGCCTGGACCGTCGTTGAGTTGTTCCGTGAGACTTTGTAAGAACGTGTGATTGTTGAGTTTCCTTGGACTTGTTCTCATTGCTGCATGTACAATATAATATGATCACCGCACTACTGCGAAGAGCAGAACTGCATAGAGATACGATGCTAAGCATTTCTGATCCACGCTGCAGATGTGATCACAAAAAGGGCAAGAGTGGCAGATGCCGGTACTCACGCCGCTCGGGCCAGTTCGAACCGCAAGCAATCACCAGACACTGAAGCGCTCAAATAAATGGTGTCGATGGCTCAACGACTCGCCTTACGCTCAAACTTGCACTGTGAACCCAGTTGCAGATCATCTACGTGCGTACCAACCTTGTTGCGCTACGAGCACACGTCGGCAATAGCCCTGCGGCTTGAAGATGCTAGGCCCTTCAGCACGCCCGTCGCTCCCAACATCTTCCTCCGACTTTGCCCTACCCGTCCCGTCTACGTCGTCGACAAGTGGCACGCTCCCTGCATATGATTCAGAGGACCTTAGCCCGCTCATGCTACGCTGGCGGCGCCCCAGCCTGCTCGTGCCTCGCGCGTCGCACACTGAGGAGAAATCCTTCCGGAGCCCGCTCGCCACCTCTGTGACCTTTCACCGATCCGACACCGCGAACAGCGAAGAGGAGTCGGGGAGTGATCGTGACTCGAAGATGTGGACGGACAGCTCGTCCTCGCTCGACTCGGGTGCCAATACGCCACCCCTGCCCGGGCTACCAGCGGCAGGGCCGGAGGCGGAGCGCGACCAGGATAGCACGATGAAGTCGAATAGTAGATCGAGGAGCCCGTCTACACCCCCACCACAGAAACCGAGCAGTAGCAGCCACCAGGACGCCCCGTATCTTCCCCGGACGTCGGGTCGGCGGCCATCCCATCATGTTAGTCCCATGAGCCATTCTTCTCGCAAGCGCCCATGATTGACCTTGACGCCGCTGAAGCTAAAGGTGCCGCGCATACTGTCGCTCATCTCCGAGTCCCGCCCAGACGAATGTGAGGTGCAATCGGAGGCGCAATTTCAGCGGCTCGTCGCGTCGTGCTGTGAACTGCCTTCACAGCCCCGCGTGCCTCGTGCACCGTCGGATCGTGGCCGGTATCCAGAGGAGGCAATCGAGGACGAGCCGCCTCGCGACGACGAGTCAAGCGATGATGGCGAGAACGACGATACTGTGCCATACTCGTCAGTTGAGCCGATCAGCATCGTCAAGCCAGGCACCCCCCAGCCGAACTCACACGGAGATGATATGGGTATCTTGGACAGCCCAGGCGGGATGCCCATGGACGTCGATATGGTATGATCTTCGTTTCTGCTAAGCACTGCATTGCCTCAACTATGCCTAGCAGCCGTCATCAATCCTGAGTTCCCCCATAATGTCATGGCGCCACACCCCACCTCCGACGAGTAGCGTCGTGCGCAGTAACAAGCGGAAGAGTACGTGTACTTCTATGCTATCTTCTCCAATCACTAACATCCCACGCAGTGGAGGACCGCTACGATCCCTACCCCACCGCCAACAAACGACGTGCGGTTTCCCCTTCCATTTCACACTTCCGTGATCCACAGCGTTCTCACTCCGGGTCGCGGACACCCGGTGGGACACCGCGGCTCATCATGCCTACTCCAATTCCAATATCGACACCAGGCTCGGGATCTATCGCATCTTCGCCCACCATCGGCCCTTCGTATTACAACCGTGGCACGGCTAGCGTCATGTCGAGCCCGACTTTACGACCCCAAATGGGACTTGGGAGTCCGATACTGAGACCGATACTGCCGCGTCCAAGACGGCATACAGACGCGCACAAAGAGCGAGAAGTAGAGGGAGCTGGAGCCGGCGTGAGTGAATTGCGCTTGAGGTAGCCTTCCTGCACCATGATGCCCCCGAGATTTTCTTCGATGGACCCTCCATCCACCGGTGTCAGCTTGTTCTCTTTACATATCTATCGGGTTCGGATTCCTAGGCCGCAACGTCACATATCCTTATCCTGCTCCCGCATCATTCCGGGTATTGTATCTCTAGACTAGCATATTCTTCGTGCTTGTATTGCTGCATTGTCATCCACATTTGCACTCGTCCCAGCATATACTGTATGTCCAAACATTGACCCCCTCTATATCATTGCTGGCATTGCGTATCTAACTTCCCCTGTATGTCGTGTACGAGTATGGGCTAATTAGGAGCGGAATGTGATAATGTTCGTCCGGATCTGACACCTCGAAGGTGATCTGCATTATGGTCTTACCGATAGGAAGTGAGACGCAACATAACTTACTGGACGCACCTCTACCCACGGATAGAAGCATTTACGTCCGGTGCTCTCGAAGTAGTCCTTAGTCTTGAACACGACCTTGTAGAGCGTGCCGGCTTTGAGCTTCTTCCGCTCTTCTGCACTCTTCTGCTCAGTGGCTTTAGGCCAGAGCTGCATGCATCGACCATCTGAATCGGTTACTCTGCCAGCACACGCCGTTGCAGTGAAGCTTGCGGATGCAACTCTATGAAGCACGTACCCTTCGGCAAGTGGCTCGAATACTGCCGCCGCTGCCGCCAGAGCGTGGTATTCCTGTACAGTAACCTCTACTCCTGCGGCTGGTTTGCCGACAGATGAATCGAGCACTAGACCATGTACGGTAGCATCATGTTGTCTTCAATAATTGGGCAGCCTCAAGCATACCGTGACACGTTATCGGTGACTTGGACATAGGTGAAGAGAATTCAGCAGACAAATGAGGTGTTGCAGAGCAATAGCGTCGCAGTCTCGATCAGATCAAGCCGCGGCGACATGGATGGGCGATAAGATCGATGACGTAGTTCCAAGCACTACTTTGGCTCAGTCTCCACCGCATGAATGAGATATATACAGTGGAACCAGCAGTATCGTAAAATTAGTCGAGTGGGGTGTCCCGCAATTGTGTCCATCAGAACGAGCTACATCTCACAATCAACGTCCGAGTTTCTTGGTGAAGGATTTAGAAACACTTCGTTACAACCCTTCAGATTAGAGAGACAATTGGCCTAGAATGAAAGCAGTATTCATTCACTTGCGATATTGCCAAGTGCTCATACAAATAACTCGCCTGATGAAATTAATCGACTGCCAAGAGCGAGAGGACCCTTACGAGACCCAATGGGACTCCGCCAAGCTGCTCTACAGGCTTGCAGCATAACTTCTTCTGGAAGATTGTACATGCGGGTGCAATGTTAAGGGCCGCGAGGGAAGACGCGAAGTCAATTCTCGATCGCATACAAATCTCGGAGGGCTTGGCGACATCTGTCGAAGACGCTGAGGTAATAGCGCGTTGCAAATGCGCCGAACGACGTGACTTCGGTCTGTGAGAACGAGCGATTTTTGCTGAAAGGACGTGGTATGCGTGAATGGGACGTACGTGATAGGGCGGGCATTGTTCGCTGAGTATCGGATGCATGTACTTCGTTGTGCCGTGGACGACAATAAATCGGGCAAATCAGTGTACTGAATCGTCTTTGACAATTCAGGAGCATACTAGCACACAGAAGTGCAACATACACGTTCTGAACCGTTACGGATGATTGGCCCAAATCGAGTGCGCAGCAATGCGATATCCAAACCTCAGGACATACCCTTCACTGCCGAGAGCTAATATTTAAGAGTATTTGACAGGCGGGAAGGCACATCTCTTCCTGTAGGAGTATGAGAATCTCTCAGCTCGCAGGACATGTGCCATTCGATTCAGTGCTGTGAGTCAGATGCACAGTACACCATGACTGCGCTTTGGACCGATGGTAAGGGCGAGTGATTCCGATATAGGATATATATTCCATAGGTTTTGGTTCAGAATTCTCGGTAGTAAGTATACGTCGAGGGTTGTGGAATCATGAGTACGAACTACGAAGGCGCCTGGAGGCAACTCGCTAGCGCCAATCAATCCCGCCGCTACGTGATCGAGCCGCCCGATCTCTATTCACGTGCTCGCGTAGAATTTCGCGCGTATAGACAGACGGCGCTAATCACTTGTGCCACACTATGGCTGCTGCATCCTCCTCGACCAACGTACCTCCGCTCGGGAAATACCTTGCCTCAACAGGTACTGATACACCTCTCTGATCGCTTGACTTGCTGCTTACATGTAAAAGACAAGAAGACGCGGGATAAAGCCATCAAAAACCTGACTGTCTTTCTGTCTGATCCCACTCGAGATGAGCTGCCCAAGTCTGAGATGGAAAAGCTCTGGAAGGGCATCTTCTATTGTAAGTATACGCGTCTTCAACTAGCGCACAACGCTTACTGTGCCTATGAGGCTTCTGGATGTCGGACAAGCCATTAGTGCAGCAAGCGTTAGCGAGTGAGCTCGCCGAGATCCTGCTCACAATCAAAACCACGTCACTTTCGTTAGCATTTCTTCGGGGATTTTGGGTAGCCACTGTGCGCGAATGGAACTCGATTGATAGGCTACGGTGCGTTGAACCCTCATTTATTGTCGTCGAGACTAAGTGGCGGTTAGGATCGACAAGTATTACATGCTGGTCCGGCGTTTTGTCAACGCATCTTTCCGATTGCTCGTACGGGCAGAGTGGGATAGTGCGGCGTGCGATGTATACAGTGACATTCTGACCGCCCGAGGAGGGCCTCTCTGGTACGCCATTCATCGATTGCGTTGCGTCTCCCCTTGACCTCGACAATCTATAGCCCAGACGACCCACGGGTTCCGGCGAGTCTATCATACCACTTAGCGGATATCTACCTCCAGGAGCTCGACAAAGCACTCGGAAACCCACCGCAACCATCATCGCTGCCTGCACCTCTATCGACCCTCCTCACGCCATTCATCACCCTCGCCGCACGCACGCCCTCAAACATCACATACCAGCGGATACAATCCACATTACTCGAGCCACTCTTCTCGTCACTAAAATCAGTGCATCACGACGACGAGCCGCCGAGCCGCAAGCGGCCACGTCTATCCACGCCGACCTTCTCAAACCTGAGGTCCAATGCTTGTCTCTCGGACCCAAAGTCAGAAGGGGCGGTAGAGTGTGCGGAGCTCCGGGATGCACTGCTTAAGCGAATGTTCGACATGGCGAGCGAGCAGGACACACGCGACTCCAATCGTCGAAGGCTGTACAAACTCTGGAAGAGCAATAAGGAAGATGATGGTGCAAACAGTGATACCTCTGTCGACGCTAGCTAAGTCTGTGGCAATTGACATAGGTCTACGACACCTCCGTGTATATGCGCCGTTCTCGCCCACCTCACTACCTCTGCTTCTGCCTATACATTACTTTACTGCAGTCTCTATGGTACATTGCAACCCTGGCCTATGAAAGTCTGATGCAGCTTGATCCTCTCGGTAGGCACTTGGTATATGCGTCTAAGCCTGGCTCAGCTCGCCGTTACAGTATAGTACAAAGAACCGCCAGTCGTCGAGGCGGGGAATAAGATATTGTCCGAGCGGGGAAGGGTCGCGGCGATTGTGGTGCCTATGCGTAGGCACCGGTGGGCTGCTGAAACCGCGATCGACCAATGTGTCCCTTGGGGATGTGTGACGGCAAAGGACCAGTTATCATACTGTAGAGGACAGCGTGAGTGATGGCTCGCTGCGGGGCCTGTAGGGAATGAGTCACCTTGATGACTGGTATTGCGTGAACACCCATGTCCACATAGCGGTCTGAATGCCCCCGAAAACGATCAGAGACTGTATGAAGTCGACAGGACGTCAGGGCATCGAAGACATGCATTGCCACCGTTGGTACACACCGGAGCACGCGCGACAACAAGGTTCATCATCGTGGAAGCAGATGAATGGGTGTCGGGGGGTAATTAGACGGGGCGAGGATGTTCTTTGAATGAATACGAGGTTGAGATGTGTTCTGGATGAGTGTAGAGCATACCCAGAAACCTCGAGCATTTATACCACTGTGTTCTCGGGACGTCATCGGCCACGGTGATCACACCACACAATGTTCGAGTAAAACCGGAACAGGCAGACCTGCCTCGCTCATTCTGGGCGGGCATATAGATCGTGTACGGGCGTTCCGTGGCGGCGAGGAGTCATCATGGTACGAGCGGGCGCAGGTAATGTGGTTCTGGACGGAGGACAGGTGAGGGAGAGCGCTCCAGGCGTAGGCACGTGATATCTGGAACTCGTCTGGCGGGTACGAGGCCACGTCCGCCGGCTTAGAATTTGTAGAGTGACACGCGCGCCGGCGGCGGCAGGAAACAGATGTCGCAATCAGATTGAAGTCATAGCAGGGGATCGCATCTGCTCGAGTGGGATAAGGTGCGGTATTCATGGGAGCTCACCTACCTGTTGAAGTGTTCGGCCAAGAACCGCATTGAGCAGGTGTTGCGAGGCGAGAAAGCGCGAATTACGATAGAAAAATAAAATTATAATGCTCGACTGCCGAAATACTCACTACAACAATCATCGGACAGTTATATGTCCGGTAACTCCCTCTGTATTAGTCTCGTCCATGTGCCTTCTCGCCACCACTCGTCCATGCTGTCAATGCGTTCCCAGAGAGTTTCCTCATCGACGTCGTAGATCTCGTACTTGGCACCGTTCGTCGGACGACCGTTCCGTTTCGCGACCTCGATCGCTGCTTTGTTCTCTCCTCTACAACAGTTCGTCAGCACAAGAGTTCCGTCCGGCCAGGAACAACGTTTGGTCGCTTACTTGAGTAGTTCCAGTAGCTCACGACGTTCGGGGAAGAACAAGCGAGGCTCCAGCACGGCAAGGATTGCCAGAGCCGCGCGGAACAAGAAAGAGTCACCTTCCAGTATGACAATATCCCATATTCGCGCACACGCATCGAATGGCAGGTGGTCAAGAAAGAGGGGTACAAGCCACTCGGGTAGGTATTCAGCAGGTGAGATCTGGTGTTGCTTGAAGTTGAAGTAGACTCCACATGACATCTGAGTCTTGCTTACAGTATACAGAGATTCTACGCAACTCACTCTTTGGCATACCGTCAGCTAGTAGTGTGTCAAAGATTCTATGCAACATGATGAGCCAACATCTAGCATAAATCGTGCCATTCATTTACCTATAATATGCTTCCACCTGTATAATGTCACATCAATGGTGTTGACTTGTTCAAGCGGAGCACAACTCACATCATTTTTGGATGCGGGTCTGCGATAAAATGACCGCATACAATGCCGTTCCAAGAGGTTTCGCAAGACAACGAATCCTTGCGCAGGCGACATGTTGATGAGGAGCATAGCAGCAAGCTTCGCAACGCCAGGAATATAGCCAAGGCCCTCATCTGAGCGCGCCACCACCCACGCGCAGAGCATGTCTTTGAGGTCTTGATATAATGGGCCGGCCTCTGGGAGGAACAGATGTAGATTCGGCAGTGTTGTCTTGATGTCTTCCTCTAAAAGTCCAAGTGCTGTCGTCGGAAAGGTCCCATGCGCCAGTGCCCGTTTCGCTCGTGATGAGCAGGTCTTATATGCATCTATGGAACATGAGCACTGCCCAACTTCACTTTCGATAAAAGCCCACGCGCACCATTGCCCAGCACAAGCGCGTTACCGACAGCATTCTGCCACATCGATGCGCGCAACTTGGTCGGGATGCCCTCCCACCACAGCTTCCTCAGCGCTGGATTCCGATGCACCGCAGTCCAGTCCGGCACGATCTCGCGCTCCCACACGCCGATCGACTCCTCGATCCTGCGCTCGCGCGCGTAGCGGCGCTCCTGCAACGCCTTGCGTCGTTTCTCCTCTGTGTAACGGGCACAGCAGCGATGAACAAACAGACTGAGCCAATCAACACGCAGTCACGCCGCGGCAGACCGCGGACTCACCGGCGGCGCGGCTCCGCCGCATCATCTCCTCCCAGTCGGCCATGTGCTTGCGGTCCTCCGTGCGCTGCTTCGGCGGAAGGAATGTCGGGCGTGTCTTGCTGACCACCTTGTCGAGCATACTGGGTCCCATCGAGCGAGCGGAGCGGTGCTGGAAGTTGGAAGTGGTTGAAGAGTTGGAGGCACTGGACTTCGGGGTAGGCAAAGACGAGGAGCTAGGAATGTGAGAGGAAGAGGTCGACGCAACGCTCGCGGCAGAGCCAGGTGTAATTGGCTGCGGAGAGACCCTGCGGGTGCGAGTCTCGTCGTGCGATACCGAACGCTGTGGCAGGTCGACGCTGACGGATATATCCTGCTCATAGTCATCTGCGGTTCTTACGGCAATATCACTGGACTTGGATGCCTCAATGTGGACAGGGGGGTATACGACCACGTCGTTGGCGGTGTGCGGCATCTGAGCGGGCGGGGAGGGCGGTTCCTCGGACAAGGTAACATGTGAGACGCTGTTTGAAAGCTGCACCTCGTAGAACGAGCCGTCGTGCGAGACAGAAGAGGGGAACTGCGACGAGGACGATGTAGTGTGCGGCATCGGCGGCCTGCTCGGCGGCTCTTGCAGCGCGGGCCCGGGTGTGTTAGCATCGACCGACGCATCCGCCTCGTGCGCTGCGTCAATTCTCCGCGCATAGTCGTCCGCCTCGTCCTGAGTCACATGCTCGTCGATGCTGCCGTAGTTCCTCTCGAGCTCCGCCCTGATGGCCTCGGGCGAGAACTCGAGCCTGTCGTGGTCGTCCGCGGAATCGGAGAACGCGTCGTCGAACTCGTCCGCGGCGGGGGACGGCTCTGGGCGATACTGCGCGTGCTGCTCATCGCGCTCGTCGTCGGAGTGGTGGGCGCTCATGGCGAGATGGACGACGGACTCGAAGCTGTACGGGGTTCTGTCGCCACCGCGGGCGCGTCGTGCCGGTGACGACTCGGTCACGAGACCACAATGATGACGCGCTCGCAGGTCACGACACGCACGCGTCGTATACGCGTCGCGGTTGCTTGGCACATTTCGCTCGCAACGTTCCAGACGGTGCACGCTGGGGTCATCTATCTCCTTCTTGGAGACGTAGTGCTCGGACACTACGGGTACTACAGCTTCGCCTTCTCCCCCTCCTGCAGGTCCGGCCTGACCACATCCATGATCTCGTCCACCGTCTTGACGACCCACTCCGTGCCCTCGTCACTCGCGAGCCAATAGTCTTCCTCACTCAGTCCCTCCACGTTACGCGCCTTCAGCAGCCCGAAGACGTGGCTGACGAGCTGGGGCCCGACGTGCTCCTCAGCGCGCAGACATGCCGTGCCAACCACAGAGCCGAGTGCGCGGCTCAGATTTCCTTGCTCTGCTGTACCACCGAGGAGGGGCGAGAGCACGGAGCCATAGGCTTGGATGATAAATGCTACACAGGTTATCGAGACCGTTAGCCATGCAGCACAAACATAGATGGATTAGCAAGCTGTGCGAAGACGTACTGATAAAGTCCGGATGGTAGTCGCCTAGCTTATTGTACAGCTTCACAGCGTGCGGCTGGTAGATGGAGTCCCACAGCGCTTGGCCACGAGCCTTGACCTCCTCGATGTTCTCCGGCGTTGCTACTCTGGTGGTTGGGATATCAGCATAGCCAGGCAGGGGACATCATGCGTGCTCACCGCTTCGACTCTTTACGCAGCCCGCGCTTGATGTCGTCCTCGAATGCCTCAAACATACCCGCCATGGACAAGATCGTCTGAGATCATACAGTCTGCATTAATTCATCGCACACCAACATATGCTCGAGCTTACTCGGGGCACGCCCACAAATATGCAGCTCTTCATCGCTGCTTCGCGCATAACGGCCGCCTTCTCGAGCGCGTCGGGGAAGCTTTGACGCGTCTCTGGTTTCTCGGGGTCGATCCGCGTAGAGAAGCGGTAGAGGTGGCCGACTGACGCGGGGACGTTTGCGGTCAGGAGCGTGCATGTCTGTGCAGATTGTAGACACTTCTTCATGACGGGGGGCACGAGCTCGCACTCACTGTGAGGGTAAGCCAGCCTCTCTCAACCTTCTTCTGCTGCGCATCCTTGAACGTACGCGTTAGCACGTCGGTGAGCCTGGGCAGAGGTGGACCGGGGAACGAGTGGGGGTTGCGAAGAGTCAAGAGTTGCTTCACGGCAGGAGGAAGATGCGCGACCATTATGCCAGGCAATTACGAGGTGCTCGTAGGATACAGGTTCAATGTCAGTGTGCCTGGCTTCTACGATATGAATGTATGCGCTCGTCATCCGCCAAGCAGTTGGAGATGCCCATACGCGTCGAACGCCTTCGGAAAGCTGTGCCGACACGGCGGAGCTCAGACCGAACCTGTCTCCGGTTACCCGGAGTGTCCGCATATGATCGTCAACTATACCCAGACGACGATGCTCACGAAACTATCAGGCAAGGGGGTGTCCATGTACAGAGATTGACCTACCCGCATTAAGACCTGGCGCAGACCATGGATTATGTAACACACCAGCTCCGAAGATGGAACGGCCCTCCCCCACCAGCCACTAGCAGTGATGGTCATCAACCCGCGGGGACACCGGTGGACTACCTAGCCGAACTCAGCTCAATGCTTGTTCCTCTGGACGGCTGTGGCGCCAGCAAGATTAAGTCCGACTTCAGACGGTGCAGAAATATGTACATGTCATATAATATATATTATACGCAACGGGTAGCATGTGTGCGCGCAACAAAGCTAGGTCGCAGAGCTTCCACTTGCTAACAAGGCTTCCTCAAACGTCCTGCAATCACTCGCCACGTGGGAATCCCACGACAATTAAATCCAGGTCGATGGGGCCCGGACCGAGGGGGCCCGGACCGAGAGGGCCGTCCTCATCCTACGTTGTCCCAATCAGTGTCATCAACGTCGAGCGCCTCCTTTTCGAGAAGCTGTGATTTGCAGCACCCGCCGAACATCGTCCCAACGAGCTGCCGAGTTTTGGATAACGTTGGGATGAGGATGTGCAAAATGATAAGCGCTACGGATAGTCTCGCCGAAGAGTGCTCGTATGTAGTTCCGCACGCATTCCTTCATGATATCGCCAAAGTAGGGGTGGAACCACCGCAAGACGACGTGCTCCGGATCGAGTAGGAAACTTGGCTCGGTATAGCCGGTCATACTTGATTTTGCCAGTGTCAGACTTGAGCCAGTCCAGTGTTGGCTCCTTCTCCAGCTTTTCATGGTGATTTCTCTCCATCCCGTGGGGACCCCCAATATCTGGCACAATGTTCAGCATGTGTAGAAGAAGTAAACTTGATGTGAGATACCTAATGCACAGCCAAACAATGATGTACAGTATCGACTCGAGATCAAACGCGGGATAGTGAATGAATCTCGCTGTCTCTTCCGGGCCGCACGAGAGGGCGTGTAGGGCGCCAATGGCCATAAACGGGATTGTTCCCTAGATACAGATGGTGAGCACAGTCACCAGCACCTAGCATACTGTGATGGGGCGGGATGAACGTTGTTCCTGCGCTTCATCTGAGTCACATGTGGATGCAGACGCCTTCAGTTCAATGGCCAATCTGCAGTTGTCCAAATCGATCAGCAGGCCGCGGCGATTCGAACCGTGGCCTTGGAGAAGAATGTTGCCCAGACTGACATCGCCATGAACAATGTTGCGTGTGTAAAGCCATTTGAAGGCTATGATTTTGCAATGAGATAGGCTTACTTGCAAAGGGTGTCCATCACTCACCATCGACTATATCAATTAGGGCATTCACGAGCTCAGCACGCGAAGTGAACCCTGTCAGCTCTTCCCCGGCAGTATGGAACACGAGGCGGGTGTGCTGTCGGACGGTGATGTGGGAGGGAATTTGAGACTCTGTGAAGGCCTTGCACAGGAACTCGGTGTTGTCAGTGAGATCGACGTATAGCATATACGCTACCGCAAGGTGGGGTATCCCAACGGGAAGTGGTGAACAATATGGCTGTAGACTTGCCGCTCAGAGGGATATCGGCACGTATCACACCAGGTATCTTTGATGACGAACATCTTGCCCGCTTCAGCATCTCTGACGAGCCAGCAAGACGTTGCACTGCCTAAAATGCATGCACAGCCGCTTCAGGATACGGTAGCGTGTCATCTTTGTGCCGTCGCTCAAGGGGGATGAGATGAACTTGGGGGTACTGAAGTCTCTGTCACGGTTCTTGTACTCGATGTTAAAGTCATAGCCAATGTAGCTGTTCGGTGCGAACATGAATCTGTACAGCGCACGTAGAAAGATCTCTTTGTAACTGTCATTGAACGGGAACGGGACGCTTTCAATAGCCCCTGAGTGGTCAAAAACTACAACTTTGAAGCTGTCATTGGAGATTGTGAGCATTGGAATAAAGTAGCGAAATGGCTGGCTTTCAAAAATCATGGATGCGCAGGAGAGAAGATATTCATCAAGTTTGGGTGGAAAACCTGCAGTCATCGTAGCTTCACAGACCATCTGTACGCTTCCCCATCCTTTTGTGGGTATAGATGAAGTAGCATGTTGGAGAATCAAATCGGGTTGGGGATAATCTTTGCCCTTGATGCCAGAAGAGTGGTCACCCATGACCACTTCCTGCTGTGAGCATGGAGAGATCTGCCGATGAGACAGTTAGAGATAGCCTGAACCATCTCATTGAGCCATGTACACAAATCCTCGTTCTGGCTATAAGGCAGCATTCCAGGATTGCTGGGGCTAGGGAGCATGATGTGATCAGCGGGTCTACTCGGAAATGCGTCAGTGGACAGCGAGGTCGTGAAGCCGGAACTGAACGCTGGCGGTGAGGTGCGCGAAGGGTCTTGGGAAACTAGTCGGCTAGATCAGCGGTTAACAGAGGCGGGATAATGGCATGCTCGCCTCGCACAAGCAGATCGGAGGAGGATGCAATGCCTGCGGAGGGGGCCTTCAGATGTGCCGGCCGTGCATCCCATTTGCTTGCAAGCTCAACATCGAAATTTAACAAAAAGGATATGAGGTTGGTGAAGACGTGTTTGGGAAACAGTCGGTCAATGAGACTGTCTGATTTCTCAAGCCAGGCACCACGGATGTTACTCTCAAGCTCCGAGAGTAGATCCAACCTGATGGCGGGGATCGTGTCTGCGGGAAGGTGTATAGAAGCAACTTCATGAGTAGGATTTTCTGAACACTCAGTGGTGATGCTTGGGTTTGTCAAAACATCTCTCTTTTGTCGCTCTTGTACTTGTCGACGTGCCCAACGCCTATCGACGGGGGACGATGGCGCTATACCAATGTCAGCTTCGGTAGTGAATTCGAAAGCTAGATACAATAATCACTCACATCCGGACTTCCGCGAGAGTAGATGGCCGTCCGAATACTGCATACGCTGCTTCAGTGTGGCGTCACAGCTACTCCTAACTTTCCTACGCATATGTGACTGCTCTTTGGCAGAGATAGGCCTAGCAAGATTGAACGAGTCAACGG
Organism: Wolfiporia cocos; assembly: GCA_029448655.1. Lineage (NCBI taxonomy): Eukaryota > Fungi > Basidiomycota > Agaricomycetes > Polyporales > Phaeolaceae > Wolfiporia > Wolfiporia cocos. The sequence continues at coordinate 1,653,062 of JACCLO010000002.1, forward strand.
CGGATAGGAGCAGAAGGGAAGCGTCCTGGAGAGTGGGTAGGAGTTGAAGGAGGGCTGACGACTGCTGGTCACGAGACTATGAATCGCTGCGCCCCGACGATGCACTGCCAACGATTTGTGCGGCATAATGTTCCTCACTTACATTTGAGACTGTTAGAATGCGAGCACGACGTGTGATGACACTGACGATCCGGCGCTAATGCCTTCCAGTAGCAGACGCCCAAACGCGTCGCGTTCCTCCACAACATCGACGCGTCCAGCCGCGCAACCTCTCACGCACCACATCCCGGCGCGAATATCAAGGCTAGAGCCTGCTCCATGCGCTAGGTGAGCGGCCCAATCTCCTCCGCGCATGGCAGGTCTGACGGCACAAGCACACCATGATCGCAGAAGTCCTCCTCGTCCTCGCCGGCCACGCCTCCTCCCTCTTCCCAGCTGACCACGCCGTCGACCCGGGCATCGCGTCCCTCCTCCACCCGGGCGAGCAGCAGTGCCTCGAGGCGCTCGCGCGCACCGCCCGCCGCTACCGCACCGTCAAAGCCGCGTGCTCCGCGTCCGCGCCCGCGCGCGGCCGGTACGCCGCCGCGCTCTGCGCGACGCTCGGCCAGCTCCTCCGCGACGAGTACGAGGCGCTCGTCGTCGCGACGGAGGCGCGTGTGCTCGCGCGCGACGCGGGCCTCGTCGCGCGCGGCGCGTTCGTCCCGCTCGCCGCGGTCCGCGCCGCGTTCGCGGAGTGGGACGCCCCGCTCGCCGCGCTCGAGAGCCTCGTCGACGCGCTGCAGGAGCGGGAGCGCTGGCCCCCCGGCCCGCTGATCGATCTGCTGCTCGCCCGCTCGCATACGGGCATACACCGCGTCGCGGCGATATTCTCACGGCTCGCTGAGGCCGTCCAGCGCGTGTGGGTCGCGCAGCTCCAGGCGTTCCTCGTCCATGGCTCATTGTCGGAGAAGGACCCGCTCGCGTCCAAGGACTACACTCTGCTGGAGGGCGCGGTGCCGTCCTGCGTGTCCGCTCAGTCTAGGGAATCTATCGTGTATGTTGGCCGAGCCATCGGCACTGTCAGAGCAGCCAGATGGGAGCGGCAGTTCCCTCGCAGTCTCGCCATGGAGCACACCAAGATGCTCGAGGGCGTGCTGCCGCAAGATCAGTATGCCTTTGACCGGGTCATCTCAGATATCCGGACGGCAGTGAGTGAGTGGCTTTGGCTGAACGTCTTGACGCACAAAGATGTGGAAGTGGCGGTGGAATCATTGTAAGAGAGCGCTCCTCGTCTGATCCTGTATACTGACGCCACTTCAGGGCCAACTACTTCCTACTGAGAAACGGAGAGTTCGCGCTGTCGCTCATAAGGGAGATCGAACGGCTCAAGATCTCTCGCCTCACAGGACGCGCAGGGCCGTCGACAATGATCCGCGAACAAGACCTCCACCTCGCCCTGCTCCGCGCTTCGCTCGGCACCACCGCGCAGCATGACCCCTCGCTCTCGCACCTCCGCATGCGCCTCCCCACGGGCCCGCTCCGCCCGCTGCTCCCCTCGCTCGCGCCGGGGCCCGCCGCGCGTGACCTCTCCGCGTCGCTCTCGCACGCAGCCGAGCCGACGGCGTTCGACGATCTGCTCCTCGGCACGCCGCTGCAGCTCACGTACGCGGTCGCGTGGCCGCTCGACCTCTTCCTGCACGCAGGCGACCTCGCCGCGTACGGCGCGCTCTTCGCGTACCTCGCCGCCCTCCGGCGCACGCACACGCGCGTGCACGGGTGCTGGGCCGCGCTCAGCAACGCGCAGCGCGCGCGCCGCCGGTGGACGGGGCTCGACGAGGGCGGCACGGAGGAGGACCTCGGCGTGCGCAGGGCGCTCCTCCGGTGCGGGTGGGGCGTCGTGCGCGAGATGAGCTGGTTCCTCGACACGCTGCTCGGGTACGTGATGACGGACGTGGTCGACGTCGAGTTCCGCCGGCTGAAGCGGCTCCTGCTCGAGAAGACGGCGGGCGACGCGCCGGTCACGGGGTCGCATAGCGCGACGACGCTGCCCGCGTCGCACAGCGCGGCGTCGAACGCGTCCGCGGGCGCCGCGGCGCAGCTGGACTTCACGACGCTGCGGCAGATCCACACGACGTACCTCGAGCGGCTGCTCACGGGGAGCCTGCTCTCGAACCCGCCGCTGACGGCGATCATCCGGATGATCCTCGAGGTGTGCGACCGGTTCGTCGCGCAGGTGGAGCGGTGGGGCGGGGATGTCCTGCCCGCGCTGCTGTTCGAGGGCAGCCTCGCGGCGGGCGCGAGCCGCGTGGGCGAGATGGTGCAGGAGCGGCAGGCGGTCGTAGCCGACATCAACGAGGTGCGCTTCCCCGTCCTTTCACTCACGCGTCTGCGGCATGCTCACGCCGCGTGTCCTTACCCGCAGACACTGCACGCGCTGCTGGAGTCGTTCTACGAGCAGCTGTCGCTGTCGACGACGACGCAGCCGTTCTCGGCGGCGGCGGACGCGTCGCGGTCGGTGCTGTACGGGACGAGTGTGGGGAACGCGTCGGGGTTCCAGACGTTCGTGCGGCCGAAGCGGGGGCGGCGCGGGGAGGGCGACGAGGAGGTGCGGCGACATGTCGAGCGGCTGCTGCTGCGTCTCGACTTTAATGGGGGCTTCTCGAAGCCAAGGGCTGTGGGGTCAACTGACGGTGATATCCTGGGGCAGGGCGGGCTGACGTAGGATCGTCGCGGTGGGCAGCGGGCATGTACATGCGTGTGTTGATTGCATTCAATCTGCTATGATCGCAATATACGGCTGCTACTGCTATGATTATTACTCGAGTATTGTGCTGCTAATGCGCTGTCGAATGGCGCGAGTGATTGCAATCGTCCCGATCGATCGTGATCAGTGACAGCAAGGCAACGGTTCGTCTCGTCGTATAAAGTTGGAGCGCAGTGCGAATGTCCCTTGCTCGTCTCGCCTCTCGTCGTCTGTCCCACCACGCTCGTCTCTTTTCAACAGCCATGACGTCCCGTGCGTCCCCCCCTCGTCGCTTGCGCCGTCGAGCTCACTCTTCCTGCAGAGTACTCCACCCGCCTCATCGGCGCGCCCAACACCCTCGGTGAGCCGCGCCCGTCGCTCGTCTGCACGCTCGTCTGACCGCATCGCCGCGTGCACGCGCAGAGCACCGCGTGTTCCTCGAGCAGAACGGCAGCGTCGTCTCGCCGTGGCACGATGTCCCGCTCTTCGCCGACCAGAACAACGGCGTCCTCAACATGATCGTCGAGGTCCCCCGCTGGACCAACGCCAAGATGGAGATCTCCAAGGAGGAGCCCTTCAACCCCATCAAGCAGGACATCAAGAAGGGCCGCCTCCGCTACGTCCGCAACTGCTTCCCTCACCACGGCTACATCTGGAACTACGGCGCCTTCCCCCAGGTCTGTCGCCCATGCGCGCACTCGAGAGCGAGGTGGAGCAAATGCTGACCGCGTGCGCAGACATGGGAGGACCCGACCCAGACGCACGCCGAGACCAAGGCGAACGGCGACAACGACCCGCTCGACGTGTGCGAGATCGGCGAGCAGGTCGGCTACGTCGGCCAGATCAAGCAGGTCAAGGTGCTCGGCATCATGGCCCTCCTCGACGAGGGCGAGACCGACTGGAAGGTCCTCGTCGTCGACGTCCAGGACCCGCTCGCCTCCAAGCTCAACGACATTGAGGACGTCGAGCGCCACCTCCCCGGTCTCGTCCGCGCAACCAACGAGTGGTTCCGGTGCGCAACCGTCCTCTTGTCCAGCAAGTGCGGGGCATTGTGCTGACGTCCGTGTGCAGCATCTACAAGATCCCCGACGGCAAGCCCGAGAACCAGTTTGCGTTCTCCGGCGAGGCGAAGAACAAGAAGTACGCGACTGAGATCATCCACGAGTGCCACGAGGCCTGGCGCCGCCTTGTCAGCGGCGAGAGCCCCGCCAAGACCCCGTCGTACGACCTCTCGATGTGCGCGCACTCCCTTTCTAGCAATGAGCGTCTGCTCACGATGTGTTTGCTTAGCCGCAACGTGACGCTCCCGAACAGCGCGGGACACGTCGCCAAGAACGACCCCTCGTACACGGGCCTACCCCCCGACTCGCGCAAGCCCCCTGCACCCATCGACCCTGCCAGTGAGTGTTCCCGCGCAGGCATGAGTCATGTTTTCTCACGCTGTTCCAGTCTCCAAGTGGTTCTACATCTCGTCCGCCCAGGTATAAGCCGTCTACAATGCATGTACATTAAAATAATGCGAATGAATACGAACAATTTCATGTAGTCCCCTGCTCAGCCCGCCGTGCACGCACGGATGTAAAGTGCCCGAGTGTATCCGAAAGAGGCGGGTGAGAGCGTGTTCGGATCGTCTGAAGGAAGACTTGCTGACGTTGAGACATACAAGATATCGATCAACTATCATCGATATCTGTGTATGGTCAGCAACGGGGACTGAAATCGAGATGAGCGCACGATAAATTGGAACCGGTTCTGTCTACTGCTACAAAGTTCTGCATCATTGTCATAACATTGACTGGCTGCTTCGATCCATGTGTGCGGTCCCTCCCACCTATTGGAGAGGCGACGGCACGGCCTCAGCTTTTCTTTCAACTTTACATCCCATCGGGCGTCGCTGGCGGATACCGGCAGTAGCGGTCCGCGATGAATGTGACCGTCCACGTTCCTGTGTTCAAAATATCATAAGCTGGGTGAAAATAGACATGCAGCATAGACGGCACGGACCCTCGAGAGCGGAGAAGATCGAGTACTCTTTCGTCGTCACGCCCGAGACGGTGTGCGTCTCGAGCACCTTGCCCAGCACGCCCTTCCTGTTGCTGATCTCCGAGCGCTGGTACGTGAACGTGAACGGCGGCTCGCCGATGAGCGTGAACACAATCTCCGCCTGGTCGCCTGTCACCGCACGTCATCAGTCTCAGTCCCGTCTCGCACATACCGGAGCGCGAGCACTCACCCTCGTGTATGTCCTGCACGATGCGCTTGCCGTGGCCGACCTGCGCGGCCGGGAAGTCGTGCACGGCGTAACGCAGGTCTGTCACCGTCGTCTTGCACGTCTTCTGCTGGTGCGCGATCGACGTGACCGTAAACTCGCCCGGCTGCTGCTGGATGACCGAGAAGGGCGACAGCTTCGCCTCTTGCGTGTACGACTTGCCGTTCACGCGGTAGCTAATCCGCTGTACGATCAGGAACACGTCCTTGTTAGCAAAATAACAAACGGTGCGCACCCGATAGTCCACGGGGGAGTACCCTCAAGCTGGAAGTTGATCGCGTCGCCGACGCAGTAGTCCACCCGACTGTCGAACGGCACGATCGCCGCCGTCTCAGCCACGTCCAGCCAGACCGTCCGCGCGCTGAGCTCCTGTACGTTCTGCTCGCACTGCGACGCGTCCTGCACGGACTCGATCGTGACGATGTGCGGTCCGATCGAGTGGAACGTGTACGAGGGCACGTTGAGCTTCCACGTCGTCTCGCGCACCTCGACGCTCTCCGTCCGCACCGAGCTCGTCGCCAGGTCGCGGATCGAGAGCTGCAGCGTGAACGGCGGCGTGCCCTCGAGCACGACAAGCCCGTCTGGGCCCGGGTCGTTCGGGGTCAGCGGGTCGTTGAGACAATACGCGATGTGGTTCGAGTTCTTGAAGCGTGCAGACGGTCGTCTGGATACCAGCTGCTCGAACAGGAGACGCTCAGAGAGCGGGATCATGACGTTCTTGTTCTTCGCCAGCGGATATGCCGCGTCGCCGATCTGCTTGACTTCATAGTATACCCGCGCGGCCTCGCTCGTGTGTAGCTGGAACCTGCTGCGCGACTGGATGCTACTGAACGTGGGCCGGTCGTGGATATTAATGACGCCCCCCTCGTCGTCTCGTGCAATGTTATACATAAGCTGGAAGGGTGGCCGACCTGACATACTGTCATGAGAACAACGATCAGAGCTCTGCGCATCTCCACCTACCGGTAAGCTCAAGATCAACGTGGTCACTCATCCCTTCACAAATTGGTGGCAGGATATGCGACCCGTTCAAGGGGTCGCGAGTGGAGATAACATCCGGCGACAGTCTAGCCAAGGGTCTTGGAACGTGTTGCACCAGGTATGTCGCCTCACCGGTGGTGACAGTTCCCGGACACTGAGCATCTTCAATCTGATACGAAAGAAAGATTCGTTGACGTCGCATCAGGCAAATCAACGCTCAGTGGAACTTACCTCCAAAATCTCATATAGGCCCTTTTCGTTGACGCGTAGTTCGTCGTTTGGCGACGACAACGTCGCTGTGAAAGTTCGCTCAGGCTCTTCCGCTCGCCTGTATTTCATCCGCCATGGCTTCGGGACCGTCAATGACGACCGCGATCAACTTTCAAGCAATACTCACCGCTTCACCCGTGAGACGAAGTGGGAGAGTGGCACGTTCATTATCCAGCATTGTGACTTGACGGTCATTCTTACGGCCGTAGAATCGCACCGTAGGCTTTTGGAAGCGCGTGAGCCTCTAACACTGACAGCCAAGTCAATATGACCACCGACCTTCACTCTGCGGACATTAACCAGCAATCCCGGGACTTGCAACGAGCGCTTGCAGCCATATGCATCCTCGATGCCCACTACGATCAAATCGTGAGGGGGGCAAAGAAGATTGTGGGGAGCAACACCAACCTAAATCAATGTCAAATGAGCCACCGTCTCTATCGATTTCCTTGGGTATCGGTAGTTGTATCGTCTTCTGAGATGTCGCAATTTTCGGAACACGGATAATCTCCGAGCCTTTAGGACCAACGACTTGAATTTCGAGATTCCATGGACCCGTCCCCTGAATGACAGATGTAAGTCATGAGCCAATGGGCCGTCCCTTGAGCTTACGCGTAAGTTGATATCCACGTCCACCGTGTTGCCTGAACAGCTGTTTATTTGCCTCTTGCCTCTGCCGCCGTGCACATTGTGTGCAAACTCGGCAGAAGCAGGAGGATGTACCACTTGGTCGATAGTGGGCCCCTTAATGGGCACCTTTTTGTAGTTAGCATCGCTGATATGTGTAACCTGGAAGACATAGTGCCCGCTCTTGTCTGGCTGTATCGTGAGCTCGCCTCGCGAACTGGCGAACAATTGGTGCTTGGTGTCGGATCGGTGTTTGTCGTGCTGCATCGTATAATAGACTTGGAACGGAGGTGTTCCGTGCATTACCAAAGACGCCGAGACGCCTGTGTCGCCTGAGCTGTTATATATTGAGCCAACAGTCCGTGAGAAGTAACAAAATGAACATACCACTCGTGAATCTTTTTCCATTCGATTTCGGCTGTGGGCAACGGTCTCTCTATTACTTTGCACGTTTCAGGGCTAAGGATGTCTCCTTCGCAATACTTCCCCTTCACTCCAACAATGGTGTACTCGCCAGGAGCGTTTGCTCGTACAGTCAATTCCCTCTTATGTCCATGAGTCTGGAAGTTCTGTGTCCAAGGCTTGCTCCGCTTTTTGCCGCCTTCGTCTGGAGTGTCCGGTTGGAAGCTAACGCTGACGTCCCAGGGTGCATCCAGTGAGTCGGCGTTGTCCGTTGCGATTGTCAAAGGGGTTTCTGAGCCAATCAGCAACGACGCAGGCTTGCCCGGTCCGCAATGCTGGAAGGATACGCTAGGCCGACGGAGGATAGTCACTGACTTGTGAGTTTTGTTTGCTTGCACATGGCTGCTGCCTCTGGATCCAAGGAGAGCACTGAGGCCCGATACTTCAGGAGTGGCTCCGCCAATGCCGGCACCAATGGTGTTACCGATAGCGTCGGTGATCGACTCCAAGACATAGGTGTGAGTTCCCAAGGCATCCAGGGTGACTGTAAGAGGGATGCGAAGGTCTTCTGGGCTTCGCTGACCCAAGGTGCCCGCCAGTGCTCTCTCCTCTTCTTGGTGAGAATGACCAGGTCTCTCAATGCCTTCTACCATATAGGATTCTCGCTTTCCGCTGACTTCTTTGTGCCATCGCAAGCTAAGAGGGGGGACGCCATAGACGTCAATATCCAGATTGAGTTCCTCACCGACGCCGGTGGTCAGTCCTGGCACAGCACATCGTGTGTCGTCTTCTCCTGCTGCGCCTGCGCCCGCAGCGAATTCTGCGCGGGGGCAGGGTACGATCGTTACTTCGCCAGGATATACTAAACGAGCATCGACGTTGGAGCTATCTACGACGCGCTCGAGGCGCAGTCTGCCAGGCTTGTTGACACGAAGGTGGACCCGTGTCTGAGTGTGTGGGAGAGCTGGAGACGTTGCCGAGTCCTCGTCATCCTCATCCTCATCATACTCGTCGAAGTCATCAGGGTCGTGTTTGAACGTAGATGTGCGAGCTATCTGAAGTCCTTCCAGTCGCTCATTTTCAATGGCTTGAAGATCCTTCGATGTCAATTCGACTAGCTCGCTTTTGGTCTTTGAGCGCTCGTTCGCCCCAAGAGGTGTCAACGAGTATTGTACGATATTTGGGTGAGTGTTGTTGAGTAGGACCGGGATGAGAATGCTGTCTCCGGGTGCAGCAAGACAGTATGTTTGTCCATACGGATTTAGGTTGGCCGTGCTGATGGGAGACATGCGTACGGTATGTTGTCCGAGGAGATGTGAGTCTCTACGGTCATCTGGCTCCGACCAGAAGTCTAGCCGTAGACTAGGAACTAATTCCCATAAGCCTGATACTGATGGGGTGGATGTTACCGCACCGCGGTCTATCACAAGTTACGGTAAATAAGTCCACAAGACGCGCATTAGGAGACTGAGCACAAGCATGATATGCGGGCATACGTACTGCGGAAGTTAATGGACCGCACACTCGTCAAGGTTTGTCCTCCAAGGTTTAGACTGATCCCACCAAACAGCACGCCGTCCAACAGCCATAGCGATATGATCTGCAGCGCCACAACGGATTTGCTATATCTTAGTCGTGGTATGCGCAGACGTGCGAGGCCTGCACATAATAGGAAGTCGGTAATGAACCACTTTCTGCCGTAGGTCGCCTGGCCGTCGAGTGGTAGGAAGAGGTATTGAAAGAAGTCAAATGCCTTGATAGCCTTTTCAGCGGAACATCAGTATATGCGAACCAGCGAATTTGCTATGACCGGGATTGCAGGCCACACGCCCTCCCACCGTGGAGAACCTCATGTGCCACAGATACGAACGTCGTAAATGATTGTGACATACCTGACAGAGGGCAGTAAGACTAGCAAAGTATAGTCTTTGTGAAGGGTAGTCCAGAATAGCTTCTGGAATCACAGAGTCTGATGCGGATGGAGCTGTGCCAGAGCCACTAGGTTTCGCGTCAGAGGACATGGTGGTATATGCCTAGCCAAGACGTTGCGCCTGCCACGTCACTTTGAGCGCAGTATAACCCAGTATGTCCTAGATAGTGTACCGCTGCTCGGATGGTACTATGAGGAGCAGGAAGCAGAGCAAGCTGTGGCCGTCATTCGTGGCGGATAAAAGCAAACGACCTCTCGCAGAGGCGCACGCGCAACACAGCGCGCCTGCGCACGTGATCGTACTTCATCGCTAAAGCTTAAGGACATGCTCTGCGGTCTGCGAACGCATTGACCAAACACTCGCTTTGCGTCTGACACAGCATCAAGAAGTCCATATAAATACAACATACAACAAAGCACAGACACGGAACACGATATAGGTTTATAAGACGTTCAGCTTATGTAGTAGAAAAGCAGGTATCCCGCAACCAAGTATAACAAGACCTTCACCTGAGGGTCTAATTTATTGAAAGCCTCAAAGATGCCAGGCGATTCGATCTGGAGAGTAGAGGGAGAAGAGCCACCAAGAGTCTGGCCCTTGCCAGTGAAGGCCCCACTGGATGATCCCGACGAATGCCGACGGACTGCATCCTCCAACGCACTGAATACATTCAGCAGTTGAACACCATAGAAAACAAAGGTCGAACATACGCTCTTTGTGCCCCTTGAATTTGCTCTACCTTGGTGCTCCCTTTCAAGAACACGAATGTAGGCCTACGAATCATTGTCCAGCAATTCACGGTATTGCAACGCTACGGATTGTCAGACATACATAGCCTTCACACGATACGCGCTAGCCACATCTTTAGCAGCATCGACATCGCACTTCAGGAAGTTGACGTTCTTGTATTGCTTCGCCAGGGCCTCGAAGGTGGGCGCGATCATATGGCAAGGACCACACCTAGCAGTTGGTCAGTGCTCCGATCATATCCGTGCTGTTGCGGGTGGCGGGAGCGATTGTGGCATCGTAACATACCATGTAGCATGGAAGTCTATGACCTACATACGATGCATACAACACTACTCAACGAGCATTCAGGCACAGGCGTGAGGTAGCTTACAGATAGTTTGTCACTCGACTTAGAGAGGATAGCATTGAGCTCAGAAGTCGACGTAATGTGTGAAATCGACATAGCAAATATCTCGTGAAGTATTCAGCTAGCGAAACAATGGGGTCGTGGCGGCGAGTACAGGGTAGGCGCCAGTATCACATCCTTAGCGCTCATGATGCGGTTCCACGTGAATGCGCAAATAGAGCCAAATGCGGATATATAGAGCGCGTTGAACGCGACTTCGCTGCGAACCGTCACTATCCTCTCAACCACCACCACATCACCTAGTAAGTGCTCATTTCGCACACAAATCTCGCGCATTTCTCATCTCTGCGGCCGAGCAGTCACTACCTGACAGCAACATGTCTGGACGCGGCAAGGGCGGCAAGGTATGTGTTTAATCGTTGCTCAACGGCTGCAGCCCATTCACACCATCGTTCCGCCAGGGTCTCGGCAAGGGCGGTGCTAAGCGCCACCGTAAGATTCTGCGCGACAACATTCAGGGTATTACCAAGCCGGTAAGCCTCACTGTGCCTGTTTAGTGCACGGCCAACTCACGTGTGGCACTGTGGCCTCTAGGCTATCCGTCGTCTGGCGCGTCGTGGCGGTGTCAAGCGTATCTCTGGTCTCATTTACGAAGAGACTCGTGGTGTCCTGAAAATCTTCTTGGAGAACGTCATCCGTGACTCTGTCACGTACACTGAACATGCTAAGAGGTTCGTCGAGCTGGTCTTTCTCTTTCACTTGCTGACAGCCCATCGTGAATACAGGAAGACGGTCACCGCCCTGGACGTTGTCTACGCGTTGAAGCGATCAGGACGCACCCTGTACGGCTTCGGTGCCTAAACCCGTGCTTTGCGGATTCAACTTGTATTTGTAATTCTCTTTGTACTGTCCAACCTATGACGTCGTTATTCTTTCGATGTGCAATGCATAATATCATGGATGTTGCGAGGTTAGGCGCTCAGAGCTTTGAGTTGTGGCGCAAGGTTCATGCAACGAGGCGATAATGCAAGGTAGATACTAGACGCTCATACTCTGATGGTACAGATTGAGTTTAGCATGCCGAGATCTCCTTCAGCCAAGCAACCGCTGATGCAACATCGTCGTCTACGTCGTGATGCCACACATCATCCCATCGCGTCCCGATGTCCTGCTTGACCCCATCTGCATTGAGCCCATGTTCCCCCTTGCCGTCGTAGATCTTCCCAACATTGTAGCTGCCATCCCATACCATTTGAGCACGCGGCCGACGAACGCGGTCGTACGCCCTCAAAACAGACTGAAAGCAGTGTTCGCGGTAAGAATCGCATTGCAAAAGTGGCGCATTCATTCCTTACCTCCAAACTGGTGTTGCTGGTCTGCGGATGTGCCAGCAATTGCGCAAGGATGTACCCATCCTCCATGCCTTGCCCCGCGCCAGCTCCCATGTGAGGCAGCATTCCATGTGCCTGTTACGTTGTCAGCAGGTTAACCAGTGTCTACAGCCCGAACATACCGCATCTCCGATTAAGGCAACGTTGCCTTTCACATAACTTTCCAGCGGCGGATAGACCATATGGATTGACCATTTACTAGGAGTCTTGATGCAATTGAGAAGCCCAATGACTTCAGGTCCCCAGCCAGCATACACGTCTAGAAGCTCCTGTTGACCAACAGGTCTGACCCATTCGTCACGAGGTAACTCTGGCGACCCTAGAGGGGTGCTGTGGTCTGCATGAAACGCTACAACATTGACCTGATAAAAAGACTCAGCACGAGCTACGTTCGCTAGACGTGATAGACATACCAGTTCACCGCCTCGTACGGGGAACACAACAATATGCTTTGCAGCTTCAGCAGATTGCCTCTACAAGCAAAGGTACCACTCACACTATCAACCCCCAGGAGGATTATCACTCGACCTTTGCTGAAATCTAACGTTACGCCAGCCGCTCTGACAGTTTCTATTGGAATCAGTCCACGGTAGCAAGTAGTGTTGCTGAAAATCACGCGACTGGCATCGTCCCCCGCAACGTATGGTCGGACTGAACTTTTGATCCCATCCGCACCGATCACAACGTCGGCTTCGTGAGTGGTACCATCCGCAAAGTGGATCGTAGTGTGGCCGGAGTTGGACACGGAAGGTGCAACTGAAGTACACCGCTTATTGAAGTGAGTGATACTTGGGTCAACGAATCTGACCATGGCATTGAGGAACGATGGACTGCTCAAGGGGTGAGCGATTCAGCTGATTTCGCTTGGGTTTTCGGACTGACCGGTGCGCGCCCAGGCCATAATCACTCTCAGGATACTGAATGCAATGGGTCAACATCTAGAAAGACAGTGACTAGAAACCACATCAACATACCTCGTATAGCGGCTCATGTCCCTCCATCCCAGACAAGAACCGAAACGGGCCCATCGTGAGGGCTGGTTCAAGAGTTTCCTTCAGGACCTCTTCTAGGACACCAAGGTGCTCGAGCAACCGCGTTGCATTAGGACCTACCCAAGACCTATCACAACGATATACGATACTGCGGCATCATTCACGACTTACCGATGCCGACGCCCGCTCCAATCTCACCAAACTGGGCCTAATTAAACAAGCTCAGATCAGGTCGAACTCAGAAGCAATACACATGGCATACCGCTGCCTCAAACACTTCCACATGAATGCCTCGCCGGAGAAGAGCAACAGCGCAGGTTAACCCGCACACTCCGCCGCCAACAATGGCGACTTTAATGCCCTTGGATTCCGAAGCAGTCATGATGAAGTCAACGTTTGGATGATTCAGAGACGTAAGATGTTCGTTGATTGATCCCGCTGAGGATGCACGCTATTATACCGCGATCGAAGCGATCTGTGCGTTGTTTCCGTGGCCTGCTTCTTCAGAGAATGGTGGGGCATCCACACGCCGCCCGAAAAGGCTGAGTAATGGTCGTGCAAGTAGACGGCAACTAACAGCAAATGTGGATATTTGGAGGATCTTGAATCAGCTGGCCGACCGATGCGCACGAACGAAACGAAGATGACATACCTTTCATGGCTTATCTCAGCGGATTGCCGCACAATCGCCATACCATAGCTTACGCTTCCCGTTCGGCAGAAGTTCCCTCATCTGCAGCCGTGCGCGGCCGCTGGACTTCGCAATCGCGAGAGACTTTCTGTCAGCGAGCTTGTCAGATGACCGATTTGTTCGCGCAGCACGTGGGAGCCCGCGATTTAATCGGGATATCAAGTCTACCTACCAAGCTCGCGACGCGTTAGCAATCGCCACTCGGCACGAAATACGCGTAAGAGGTTGAACGATTTACTGAAAGTTGATTTGGATGTGGCGCGTCAATCGACGTTACAGTCTTTCCGGAATATAATGACATCTGTCAAAAATTTTCGTGTGTCGATCTTTCGAGCCAATGTTCCGACCTGTAAGCGCCATCAGCGTCCGTCTCTCGCACTTGCACTCCTTCATTCGAAGCACTTTTTCCTGACATAAAGATGTCCCTACCCTCTGCGGAAGAAGACAAGGTATTTTCTGACAGAATACCCACTCCTACGCCACAAATTCTGATGAAGAAATTGACAAACATGAGTTCAATGGATTAGATTCTAGCAGTGACTGTGATACATGCACCTTTGACGAAAGATCCCGAAAGCAATAGCAGAATTGAGCGACGGTAGTAAGATTCTCATGGCTTCAGTCCCAGATTCCCATTCTCACATGAGTAGCCCGTGGAATACAAGTTCGGGCAGTAGGCGCCATGGGCGCTTACAAGTCGGCGTCACGCACGAAAAAATTCAACAACATATCACGTGGCTTACAACGATTAGAGTAACATATTCAGCCGTTTCCTCGTCATCAACACTCCCGGCACAGTTTCAGAGGGGCGGATATTTGTACTCAGTGCACTAGCTTATAGACAGCGTAGAAGACTTGAGCCATCCAGTACACCGAGAGCCCAAGATTCCGAATGGCAGGGCTACACCTCGAATAGTAGTTTGCAAGTCACTCGACTACCCGATCGGGAGACGTTGATAAAGCTGCACTCACGATATCCAAGTGTACCGGGCATTACTTCGAAATAGTATTATGTAGAAACTAACAATGAAGGTATTTAGACAGGAAAAGCTCTGGCGCAGTGATTCCGTTTGACACACCCCGCTGCAAGTCAACCGACTTGCTACAAGGCACACCAAAGAGAACAAGCAGATCCCCCGACAACACAAGCCAGTACTGCAGTAGCAAGGTCATCGTGCCCCCGGGTTGCAAGCAGAGCCCAGGGGACAAGGGCGGCAAAAATTAGATAACCAATAATGGAGGCGGTGCCTCCATAATAGTGGTTAAACTATTAAGAACAGATACTACACTTGATCTAAGCCAAAAGGCCAGAGTGGTAAGGAACCACGATATCCGCATGCGCCTTATATTGTGGTGCGCGATACGCGCACGGACCAGTGACGTATTTGGCGCGGGTTTTCTGACAAATAGCTGTTTACAAACGACGCCACAGCTGCCTAGTATGGCGATGCGCCACAAAGGTAGTCTACTTATGCAGAGGAACATATCGATGTGTATGCTATGCGACTATGCAATACAATAGCGACAGCTAGTTCTAACCCGAAGTACATGTGGATGCGAATTGCGAAGGATAACTGAACAACGTAAAAGGACACCGGGTCGCCATCCGATAAAGCGATAAAGGGGTAACCGGAAGAAATGCGGATGAAAGAAATACATCAAAGACGTGCAAACGAAATCGCTCGTCAGTGATTTGGTATGCATCTTCTATAATCACATTGTCGTTTTCTCTACTTCTACCCTGATCCCGCTCACCGTGCTGCCAAGCCCGATTTCCACGTCTTTGTTGTCAGTTTGAATGGACCCTTCAGATCCGTCGTACGTCTGCATGTTATCCAGCTCGAGGCCGCTTGACATGGCCATGCCCTCCATTGGAATACTCCCGATCGTACTCAGCACTACTCCGGTTGGTCGGACGAGACCCTTTGAGCTGGAAGGCGTCCCGAAGCCAAAGCCAAGTCCCGAGAATGGAGACCCGATATTGGACTTGCTGGATGTGACGCCAGCCGTGAAAGCGATTGTTCCAGCCGACTGCGAGACAGTCTCCGAGCCGCGCTCGCGCAGGTCAAGAATGAGGTGACAAGCAAGGACAGGTGCTAGCATGACGCTGAGAGGGATACAGATGGCCGACATGACTTGGCGGGGTCTACGCAACTATTCAGCGACTATTTGTTATATTATTCTATCAGGCCACTCACTGCAAGTAGAAAATGCCGTTGACCTGGTAGGATGGCGTGAGCTAGATGATCACAGAATACAGATATGCAGAAACATACCAAATTCGCAACTGAGATCAGCATGTAGTAGAATACGCCTGTAGAAGTTGTGAGGAGGGATACCCGAAATTTACATTAGTACTCTACCTTCACGAATGAAGGTCTGAATCAGCCGACTGTTTGGCCCACCGCTACGCCGTCGCATCGCAATGGCTTTACCGATGGTCATGATCGTGACCATGGTGTCATACGCGAGGGGCGCAAGCTGCAATAGTACGTCATAAGGATGAGCCAACAAGATCTAAGATAGTCGTGTAAAGGCAGGATACGCACGAAGAAGCCTGGTCCGATGAAGATCTTGGTCAATTCAAACCGAAAGCGCTTACTCTACAGGGGCAAGCACTCACCGAGAAGATCAGCGGAGCCGGGCTTCGAACAAGGGAAGCAGGGGCCCTTTGTCTATATGCGCATGAGCTTGTTTCAAACACGTGCAAGGAGTTCACACTCCACGTATAGCAGGAGCCCGGCATGGTTTAGCTCAACAACTACCCAACAGATACCACATTGTGCATGTGAATCATGCCGCTATGTCCGTTCAGGGTATGTTTACAGCTATATCCACGGAACCGTTCTGCTATATGCGGAGAGTACCAAATGAACACGTACGGCTGTCACTGGCGCGAACGGTAAGACTACGATTGCAAAAGAAGTATTAGATGGCTGCTACGTTGCGTACACAAGTGACGTACGAAGCATCTCCGATGTAGCAACGTATAGTTGATAGGCGACGACGCCACCGAGAGCCGACACAAGAAGCGCAAGCATGTAGATATTCCGGTTGAAGAAAGCATACGTGCGAATCAGTAGAATGGTCTCAGCACTAGCTTGATTCCACATTGCAAGAGCTACTGGGATCTGTGGGTGCGGGAGGTCAATCAGTAAGTACGAGATACAACGACGGCCGATTGCACGTGGTTCCAATTCGACTGCAACTTAGCAGCAAAATAGGGCGCGTATACGCGCCACGGAAAACCGGAGATATAAAAAACAATCACTCACCCGGTATATCTTCTTACACTCTTCGAGGGTATGATTGACCACGAAAGCCCATAGCAGATACGGTACGACGGCCAATACCCAGTATCTGTAGCATGACAGTGAACACGCCGGCAATTGTCGGTTGACATCAAGGAACTCACCGACAGAAAAGATACGCGACCTTAACCGGGGTCCAGCTCGTCTTCCATATCTACGGAGTCAGTTGAGTGAGGAGATGGTTCTGTGCTATGACTATTGGATACTGACAAAGCGCCATTCTCTCGGAAGCGCAAGGATCCAATCCCAGACCACAACGGCATCTGCAAACGCGTTAATGCAGTCTCAGCTCACACGACAGCCCTAACATACACATTGCTATATCGAACACGCGTCAGTAATGATTCACAGCATAATCCGGATTAGAGCGCATACCGCAAAAGTGAACTTGCGAACTGATGGCGCAAATATGATTGAGCTCGCGTACCACATTTCGTTTAGGTACTGAACACGTACACGAAGATGAAGTGCTGCGCTGTCGCGACAAATTCCGGGGAGTCCATCGCGTCAGGTGTCGTCTTGGGCGGTAACGCAGGTTTTACGGAGAATGTCCTTTCTGAAGCAGCTGGGTGCTGCGGCTGCTGAGGAGCGAAGAAAAGGCAAGGGAAGAGACACCGTGCGGGCGAAGAGGGGAGAGAGCCGCCGGGGGAGATGATGATGGATTGGGAAGGGGTTATGAGGCATGGGGGAAGCCGGCGGAGGGCCTCGCGCAGGCGGACAGAAGCCGCCACTTGGAACGGTGAGAAATTCGAGATGCCTCCCCAGACGCCACACCGGGCATGATACGCCCCAATTTAGGAGTGTCACTGCCGGTTATGGACATCAGTTGCCAAATGAAGGAGCACGCACGGCCGCACCACGCCACGGGGCCGTTGATTTGCAGTGTGTCACACGAAGGCGACTGTGTCAGTCTGCGTGCATTTCAGCGTGTGCGAGGTTCCGTGCTCTGTATCCACCGTAATTGGACTACAAGGCCACCTGCTTGCCACTAGTTACACGCTGAGACAGCTGGGGTGGTCCACAGACCATCCATGCGCTGCTCTGATACCAGCCGCCAATCCACCTCGCGAACACGGCCAAATTTTCCCATTCCGTTGGAATTTGGAAATGATCAGCAAATGCAGCACTGAGTGGACCTAGCTTGGTGGGGCGACATGCGCACAGACCAGGATGCACCGCGCAACAGATCGACGGGAGCAATTCAGCGAATACACCTTCCATATCGAGGCAGCGCACACTCTGAACGAGATTAGATTCTCCGCGGAGGATTCGGACTTCAAAGTGACGCTGGTCGCCTCAATACAAGCGCAAAAAAGCCTTTTGGTCTCATTTGTAGTCCGAGTCGATGCAAAGAAATGTCTGCGTAGCAGGCTATCATCATGACTTCGTCTCCGTCATTACATTCTGTAACATATAATACCGAGGTGCTACACATCTTTTCGCTTCATGAGCATGGCGTGCTCCTTCTTCTGCACATTCTCCTTGTGCCTGAGCAGACAGTAGTCGCCGTATTCGTTATTCTGCTGCCACATCTGGCCGGGCATCCAAAGCGTCCTCGAAAGCGTGGACGAGTGGCTCGCATCCAAGAACGGCAAACACTTCACCCGATCCCAAGTCGCGTCGTCGACGGCGTAACGGGGCTCGTAAGCCGAGACCACAGGGTGCAACGGGAAATCGAGGTCCACGAGGTAGTCACATTCAGATATGTCCACCTGGAAACCATGCGCACGTGTGAGACAATTTCCCAAGAAGACGAAGAAATGTACACACGTAGAGCTCTGGCGCTTCCTGGTTCGCGTCGTTGAGCCCAGCGGGGATAGCCCGTGTCCCGTTCACCCTTCCAGGAAGACCCCATGCCTTTCCGGTCTCCAAAAAGTGCGCTGGAAGCATCCCGTCGAACTCGCTCTTGATCCAGTCGACGCGCACCCCGTCAGGAACCAGGTAATGCCCGGGGAACCGGTGCCACTCCTTCCCCACGCAAAGTCGCAGACCCAGTACGTGGATCAGCTCAGGATCAATCCGTACACCCTCCTCGTCCGGACGTCCTGTTAGCTCTGAAGGGTGTGGGATGTGAATATGACCGGTCATGTTCAAGATGCGGGGAATTTCATCGGCCTCGAGCGCGTGGAAGACGGAGAGTGGGGCATGATAGTACTTCCAGTGCGTCATGATGCGCGAGATAGACAGGATGCACGTAGCAGATACCAAGGAGAGGGTGAATCTGCTGAAGATCATCGTCTGCGAAGCCTGAAGACCGGAGTAACATTAGACAGGGAATGACAATGATAAAATAAGCTCCTTACCCTGTAAGGCGACTTCGTGAAGTGTACAAACAGAGCTTCCAGCCAGCCACGCGCGAGGTACACTGTCACTGCCGCATTGAAGCAAATCAGAGGGTAGATCGGAAACATGAACCGCTCCTCCTTGTGCGGCTGAGAAGTCATGATGGCTGCCCAAATATATACGGGCGCAAGTCGCATGACCATGAGTCGATACGGAGAACTCTGATCGATGAAAATGGTGCGCTCGCCAAGGCGCTTGCGGTCAAATCGATATGTTATCGCGAGTGCAGGAATGGAGGCGAACGCGAGGGGGACGATCACGTTGAAGTTCAGCAGCAGATTGTTAATATAGAAAAGCACAGGCTCCGTGCCGTAGAGTTCTGGACCATGCTTGTCATCTGGGAAGACATTGTACTTGATAATGTTCCAGGGCACGAAGGTGAGCTTTCCGTAGAACACGGTGTCCAGGGCGACAACAGGGATCTACCAGGAAACGTTCACGTGAATTCCAAGTATCGAGAATTTGTGGGCCTACGAAAAGCAATGCGGCAATTGCGGCACACATGATCATCCTCGTCCATCGCTCCACCATCCATGAGGTTTTGTTTTCAGGGTTGACTTTGTCATTGCTGTACATGAACAACTCCTCGAACACGAAAGGAATAGCGACGGCAATTGAGAAGGGCCAGCCCACGATTGCGCCTGTCGCGAAAGCCAACGTTGCGAATAGGGTACGACGCAGGTTTCGACTGGTCGTAGGCTCAATCACGAAGGAGAATGCGAGAGCGTTTGCATACATGGCGAACGACGAGGGAAGAAACGCTGTGGTCATTGACGTGAGCGGTCAGAATGTTAGTCCTATTTGATGGTTCATACCGGTAGAAGCAGTCCACATTCCTGCATTGAACAGGAGCATGAAGAAGAGATAACGTCCCGCCCTGTAGTTAATATTCTCTACTACCGCTCTGTACAGCGTCGTCTCGCACAAAGAGGATATCACAGCCAGGAATATTCGGACAGCAAAGAAAGCCGGTCTCTGTATACACCAGGGGAATGATTCTGTGAACTATCTTGCGACGTTTCAGCGTCGGTGCTCACCTTCTCGGGTCCCATCATAAACGTGGTGAGCTTCGTGGGGAAGAGGTGGAGCAGGATGTATGCCCAGCTCCGGATAGCGTATACGGGCGATGTTTCCCATGTTTGGAAGCCATAACCTCGATCAAGATTATGCAGGGGCTCCCAGAAGTTGAAGACTATGATACGCGTGATATTAAATACAACGAACGCGATGGTAGCAGTAAATTAGCGCGTACCTTCATCACAGTCCTGAATATTCGAGTACATCGCTCCGGCGACACGGATGAGGAGGAATAGTCTCAGTGCTGTTCCGAATCCCGGGCACCATGGCGCTTTCTGGGACCTATACAATACACTTAGTTGTGCTTCGAGGTGAGACTGAGAGCACATACCTGCGGAGCTGGTCCTGCAGGATACCTCCATGGCGGTTCTTTGGCTTCGTCGTCTGCACAGGCTTCTGCTCCTGATTTGTTGGTCTCCGGAAGCGAATGGTCTGAACATTCGCAGACATTTTGCACCAGGTATCCTCGTAACAAGCCTAAAGCATGAGCTGGAAGGACGACTGGTGGCTGTCACTCGATGAACTGCTGGCGGACTGGCGTGTCCGGCGCCTTGCAACTTACGCCCGACGTGCCGAAGCGCCTCACGTGGTACGCGTTCATTTCGCGACTCGCGACGCGTCGCGGATTTAACGCGGACTCTATTCTTGACCTCCATTGATTCCGGGCGAACCCTTCTTGCCAGGCTGCGGGCAGTACTGGAGTCTATACAGTGATGCGGGTGATTTCTAAAGGCGCAGGCCGCCAGCCCGAGGACTGGGTAGTACTGGAAGCTCTGGAATCGCTCACGCCCCCAAGTCCGTCTCCATCCTTCGGTACCGACATGATCTCCCTCTGCAGCTCCGGCGAAATACCTATCATGCTGAGTACCGGACTGGATTCACTGGTGCTGGAGGCTGCGCTCTCTGGCACTCCTGCTTTGGAGGAGCAACGCACGTCAATATACACATCCACGAGAAACGCGGATCTTGATGGCATGGGCAAAAATGGGAACATATCGAGGAATCAGATTGATCTTCGTGGCTCGGAGAACGACCGCGATGCCATAATCCCTCAGATAGATGCTGTGAGATCAAGCCCAACATCGAGAGAAGCGAGGAGTGGCCGTGCCCGGCAGGAGATCCCCAGTCGCTCTGACCCGGACTCTTCGTTTTTCACCTCGATGAATTCAGTATATTCTGCTGGACTCGGAAATCGTCCCGCTACTTCTACTTGCGCGCCGGCTGCGTCGAAGAAGCATGGTTTCCCACCGTCCTCTGGTGATTTCACGCCGACACACTCTGCAGCAGCATCTCCTGTTGGCTCTCCCCAATCGTCCTCCATAGTACTCTCACCATCATTCTGCGAGCTCCCGTCCATGTCTATAGAGAGCGATTGCAGTCCTTCCACCTCCCCATGTACTAGTCCACAATTTAGCCGATTCTCTCGCTCCTATTCATCCGTCTCGATGACGCTTTTCGGGTCCGGCTCAGCTCTGTCGACTTCTCCGTCTATCGCAACGAACAGCACGAACCCTTCGCCTACTACCTCACCGCGACGTTTCCTTCCCCTCAAGAAGATCCAGAAATCCAGGAGCTGCTCGCCGCTGCAGATGGTCGACACGAGCACCGGTTTCCGAGGTTCTTCGCAAGCACCGGAAATCGACGCGCCCAACTCTGCACCTGTGACGCCAATCATGCCGACTTTTAATATACCAGCTTTGTCGAAGCATCGCCGGACGGACTCGACTGCTACAACAAACTCCGCCAAGTCGGTGCGATCGGTGCGATCTTGCCATATCTCTAGTCCACTAGCGTCTCCCACTTCGGACGGCCTTCAAAGCGTGAACATCCCTGGTATACTGAGCTGGCTGAACGGCACTACGATTGAATTCTGGATCGACCAGGAAGGCATTCATGCCGTGAGGTCGACTTTCCGTCTGATGGGCTACACCAGCGAAGCTGTGGAGGATCGCGACGTGGATCTGATCAATGCTCTGACTTACGGTCTCGCGGACTTCATGCCCACGTATCGACAAGTATACAAGTTCAACAGCAGCAAAGTAGACGCGCCGCCCATCCTCCGAAGGCTGACAAAGTCAGGGGACGGGGACAAGGATTATATCTCCCAGCAGGCATCACTGACCGTCTCCTCAAACGGCGTCTACAGCGTGAGCGGTGTCGAGTTCTTCGACTTCCAGCCTCATCGTGCTCCGCTGGTCCTGCGGTGGCGCTTTGAGTACTTTGTCCACGACAGCTTGACCGAGATACCGGGTGCGACGGTGCAAGACACGAAGACGTTGACCCCTCTTCGATTCTCATGCTCTCCTGGCCTCCTACACCCCACGCATGGCAAGAAGAGGACAACGCTCTTGCAAGTGTTCAAGCGGGGTCCCTCGGTCAGGCTGTGCGCTGAACGAATGGAAGTGCCCCGAGCCGGTATAGATAGCGGAAGATCGTACATACGTGACGCTCTACCCAATCAGAGGGATGATCATTCGCCGGGTCCTGGCCGAAACTCTGACTACGCCGATCATCGCTATCTTCACGCCGCTGACCCTAGTTGCGGGCTCAAGCGTTCTCCGGGATGCCTCATCACATCATACCGGTCGCCAAGATGAACACTCGAGCGCCGTCCGGGCATTTTTTCGCACGCGGTTTGTGAAGGAGCCCTTCATAGATGGCTGCCGATCCCTTCTGTCTCCAACGAGCATCATTTCGAGCATCACGTAATATGCAATGAGAGTGAGTGAGATGGGGTCGCGGTACTCTGAGTGAAAACAACTCAAAACGCGCTACTCTCGCTAGCTCATTAACCTTGGCACTTAGTCAGACCACTTTGTATAATCATCTTGCTCATGTAATAAGACTTGCCCGTACGTATACCGACCCTCAGGAAACCTAGAGTCAAATGTTTGGTCAGATCTCTTGGCATGCACATGGAGATTTGGTTCGGAAATCTGACGGCAAGGTACTACTCAACTTCGATCGTCGATCAACAAACCACAACACCTTCCTAATTAGGATATGCGGTACCACGACAATCATGCTGAGCTCATGCTCGACATCCAAGGTATAACTGTTGTCACATCTTCATGATAGGAGCTAGGCTGCTATTTACTATAACTGCCGTTACGCAGTATTGGGGTTATTATGCTCGGAGCGCGCTCTCTTGAATCTCAATATCCGCTGGGCTGCTAAACAGAAGTATCCCCAGAACCTCGACATGAGCCCAAGAGCGGCGGATCGGCATCAAAACAATATCGCCGGCTAAAATCGAGTAATCTGCATGCCAATGCCGTCGGGCGCGTGAGAGGAACAATGACGGTATCCGCCCGAAAAAGTTATCACCGTTGTGTGTGTATTCTTTTAGCTCAGGACCAGAATTCACAATTTGTATTGTTGATGCGAACAACAGGTGTTCGAACGTTTAGTGTCATTACTTTGATATACGTTAACGAAATATGGGCGCATGGCCGGGTATATACCACTATATCGGATCAGCGCACCCAGCGCGACCATTCATAGTTGCACGTCGGCTCCACAGACGAAGGCGCCATCGTCAGGATCTCTACTGCGCAAGGCGTCAGACGGAGCGTGAAGAGTTCGCACTGATAGAACTCGCCTGGTTGTCTACATCGGGGCAGTCAGCTGCGCACGAACGCTGCGACAATTCATCGGCAGTATCCCGAGGACGAATTGTCTTTAGCGGCCGTAAACGGACATGCATGGCGGATACGTTGCGACACAGCTTCGCTCCGCTCTCGGCGGAAGAAGAGCCATGCCGCGTGCGGCCTGTCCGACCCTAAACTAGCATTGTTTCAAATCATAGAGTAGGCCAAAAATACAAACCACAACGTATCGACAGGATGCATTCCAAAAAAAGATATACACCTTCAAAGCTCGGGAAAGCGGACAACGCACAGATGAGAACGGCAGCTGCTTTGATAGCCTATCAAAATCAACACCGTCCATGTCCTAGCCATGTGGGCAAATACGTGTTATGGGAGATATCGGGGCGGGCTCGCGTGCCATGTTGCCGCAGGCAGATGGCTGGCAGCTCGGCTGAGAGCTAGAGTCGGCTCGACGCTCAATCGGCGTCTGCTCAAGTCCTGGTGACCCTGTTGTGGTGAGTCTGCCTCGTCTTCCTCATCCTCCAGTGGAGGTGCGGAAGGCGGTAAGCACGAGTCTGCTAGATCATCGTACTCCAATGGAGGCGCACTAGCAAATGGATTTTCCTCGTCGTCGAAAGGCGGGGCCGAAGGACATGGTTCTGGCTCCGCTCCGAGTACGTCTTCCTCGAAGGAAGGAGGATACTCGTAGAACGTCGGCGCAGCCAGACGACTCTTGGGCGGCGGTGGCGGTAAGATAGAGGGATGTGGGGAGGGATCACGTGAGTAAGTGGGAGTCCGGGAATATGAAGATGGCCTCGGTGACGGGGAGAGCCGGCTGCCGGACGCTTCTGGTACCACGGCATCACAATCGACCACCTGAACTTCAAAGGGCACAGCCTCGAAGCCATCGTCCAATGGCGGCACAGATGCGTAAGGTCTCGACATTCCGCTCTCTTGCTCCGACTCATCGGCAGGCGGTGGGGCGCTCGCCAAGGCAGCCATACTAGCGAGGAATGTTTTGTCGTCCGTCGCAACATGACCAGCAACACCAGCATCCTCATAAGGCAGGGGCTTGTCATCGAAACACAGCCTTTGCTCGTCTGGAGGAACAACGGTCCTAATTCCCGCACCGAGAGATGACTCAGCCTCGGGTGCAGAAACTGCATGGAAGTCTCCGCGCGGCTGAGACGATGCATCAGAAGAATCTGACAGATACGACGGAGGTCTGCGGGGCGAGCGGGCAGAATCGGGTTCGAAGGGGAAGGAAGAGTTTGGCGCATGGAAGTCTGCGGTTGAAGGCCGCCTGCTTGCAGTCATGCTGTGCGAGGAGCTCGATACTGTCTGAGTGCGATGAAGGGAAGTGGTGGAGCGAGACGTTGTCTCGGCTAACAAGCGAGAATCGGCATCCCTGGAACTTGCACTGGTGCGCTTTTTCCGCCGGCGTGCCGACTGCCTCGCACTAGCCTTCCACCTCGCGGTGGCTTTCGCCCATAGTCTGTGATGGCGCTTGAACTCGTCGCGCGTTTCTTCGTCAATCTGCCCAAGCCCGCCCATTCCACGAGCCCTCTTCTCCAGATCCTTGAGCCGTCGCGCACGTCGTCGTCTCCAGATGGAGCATGATATAATGAAAATGCATATGCCAATTGCGAGAACAACGGACAATGAGATGATGATCGGCGTTAAGGGATCGTCGCGTATCGTGTTGGCCTTCTGCCAGCCAGACGGAAGGACGTCGATATCATCCATGATGCCGCTAGCAGTCGCAGTTGACGTGCTGGGCGCCACTGTAGTGATGACAGTCCCGCTCTCGATGATCACCTGAGTGCTCGTTGCTGTTGCTATTGAGGAGCACGCATCCCCCTGGATCGCAATCACCATAAGCCTCGACAGCAGAACCGGGAGCCGCTCACCATGCAATACGTAGAACCGTACAACGTCCAAACATCGGTTTTCCTCCAACGCCCGTCGGTGCACGACACGTACTTGTCGGCCACTGATACGCTCCTCGGATAGCTCCCGCTCTGGTCCTGGCTCGCGTCTGACGCAAGGGAGGAAGAGCCCTGCGCGGCACTGCTCACGTCTCGATGATTGACCACAGGAGCTGGCGTTGGGGCGACGTGATTGGCGCTCAGCTGAGGGCACAAGAAGTCGGGCGGGGGGGTCTGCGTGGCCAGGGGATGGCCGTCCACAGTCGAGGAGGACGCGGCGACGGTCGCGAAGATGGCGAGCAGCGAGGAGGAAGGCGTCGGGCGGGAGGCCGCCGCCTGCCGCCGTGAGTGCGCGTGCTGTGTCGCACGAGGCGTCGAGCCGGCCGCGGCTGGGACAGAAGAGGACTTGGCCATGCTGGTGGCTGCCAAGCAGCTCGCACGCCGAGAGAGTCAGGGCAGGCGGAGAGTTCAAGACACGGCGGCAAGGCTTGGCCTGAGGGGCGGATGCAAGGAGCGTTGCGTAGATATAGGAAAGAGCGAACAACGCCGTATGATCACTATCAAAAATAATCCCACAGATAATACCGCCGCTATTCTTAGCGCATTATGTGTAAACCGGCTGTAATCAGGCTGCCGCTCCCACGCCCGCCCACGCCTGCCGCCCGAGCCACCGGCGCCGCTCCTCCTGCCGCGCCGCCAACCGCCGCCGGGCAGGGCCCTCCCCCCGCCGCACGAGCACATCCTCCGTCCCCGCCTCGTACTGCAGCTTGTACGTCCCCCTGCACACCCGTATCCGGATCCCCGTCTCCTTCTCGGCCACATCCCGGTTCTCGGCTGCGTCCATCAGACTCCTATTAATAGGGTGCAATCAGGTCAGGCTGAGCAACTTGTACCGAAATAACTGCTCGACACACCTCTTCAAAAATAGAGCGCTCCCTTTCGATCGCCCTGCAGGCATCCATTCGGTAGGATACTCCGTCACGAACGATGCGACGTATTCTTTCCACCGGGCAATCCCCGTGCGGCCCTCCTCCACGCTGGCGTCAGTCAGCCCGACTAGCTGAGTCTGCAGCGTCTTCGATGGCATGTCCTACGCGTCGTGTCAATCACCACGATGAGTTAGCCCATTCAGACGGACAACGCCTTACCCAATCGAACCTGTACAGATTATCATCTGATCCCACATGTCGCTCGGCTTCCCTTCTGTATCGGATGACTGCATGTATGGTCGTGGTATCGTCACCGCGCGTCCTTTGGAGCAGCTCCCACAGCTCTTGACACTTGTTGTCGGCCATTATCGTTTGGACCTGCCGATGAAGTGCGAAATTATCACCGGCGGCTTGACAATGTCCAGCACCTAAAATAACTGACCTGTTTCACGATGGCAATGATTACCTTGTCTAGGGTGAAGACTTGATATGCCTGTGTTTTAATTCAGCCGCGGATCAGCTCGTGCCTCGAGATAGCCCACCTTCGTGCCAAAGAACCACCGCATATGTTCCTCGAAGGTCGCCTGATCCAGTTCGCTGTCGAACACCTTGTCACAAGCATCAAGAAGATACATATACAAAACGTTCGGCTCTTCCCCCGATGGACATTCGCCGACGGCCTCCACGGCCTGAGCGAGAACGACCGACGGTCCATTTGATTCGTCCAATCCAAGCTGGACCGCGACTGGATTGGCAATCAACGAGGCATGTTTCTGCGCCGCTAGCTGTGCGCCAATCTCCTTGCACATGTGCAGCCGCGAATATAACAGCTGTGCCGAGCATCCTGCGGTCAGTCTTTAATTAGAGCGGTCGGGATTACGGCACACCTGCAGAAGTCTCAACAGCGTATAGAATGTAGTGTTCGCAAAGAATGGCCTCCTTGTAACCGGTGGGTCGCCGACGACGCTCGCAGATCCGTCGGCCACTTCACGAATCCAGATATCTGCGGGGTTAGGGGGGTCGTCCTCTTCGCCATCCACCTCCTGATTCAGTTTCGAACCCTTTGGATGCGCGGCCGTCGAGGCGCCGTCGCTCGGTGCCGGCGACGCAGACCTCGTGCGTGCGGCTGACTTTGAAGCCAGGGCCTTGGGTCGGGTTCGGGGTGATCTTTCCTGCGCAGTCTTTAACAGACGCTTCCTCAGATCGCCCGGGGAAATTCCTGTGGATTGAACCAAGCTGGCCTGGCGTTTCCCATTTCGGTCGCGTCCAGACTTTGTGGCGTCTTCCCCCTCGTCATTGCCTGCCAGATCGTCCGCCAGATCATCATCGTGTCCTGGCTCCAATGGTCCACAGGCGGCGTTGAATTCATGAATGGGGAGCATGAACAGTACGGGGACGAATTTGCGGAGGAAGCGCTCGACGCTCCGTCGTTCCGGCTGGCTGTACGTCGCCTGTGAATGATCCAGGAATGAAAAGATAAGCTTCAACGAATCCTGTAAAATGCCGATGTCCTTCAGCTCGTGCTTGAGCTGAGGTCCGAGCGAACCGCGGGCCCAGGACGGGCCACCCTCCGCAGCACGAGCCTTGGCCTGTGCGGTCTTGACGGCCTCGATGTCTTGCACGAAATGTTTCGCGGTGATGTTCTTCTTGTCATTGGCCTTGAACATGATTCCTTGGTGGTCGAGCGCCTTGTAGAAATTCTTTGCGTCAACTTCCCTCCAAGTTTTGCTCCATTCGCGCTGTGCCCGCCGCCATTCCTCGTCCTTCTGTTTGAGACGCTTCAGGACCACGGGGACGGACACGCTCGGGCATTCATGCAGGGCTCGCATAATTTCCGCAACATTGTCACGGCCATAGACTCGCTTGATGGTGCGCTCATAGATCCCAGGACACGTCCCGCCCAAATTAGGCTTTAGTCTGAATTGCGCCCGCTCTTCCTGCGACATCTCTTCGATGCGTGCGTCCAACGGCTCGAGCACGGCGATGGTGCGTGAGAGCCCCTCCAGATGGACCTGGTACTCGTGCCTTTCCTCCTCGCTCCTGTGCAGCGTGTCCTCAAAAGTGTTCTTCTTGTGCGCGACGAATCCCGACTCTTCGGACGCCCAGGTCGGGTGTGAAACCCATTCATCGTTTAGCACGGACCACTCCAGCTGACCGCGGCCAGAACACGCTAATCGGACCTCCTATACGCCGCGCAGTCAGATATCGGCCGCTTTAGATCAGCGCTGTGGGGAACTCAAGAAATGTACTCACGCTTTCTCGCAGACGCCGATAACTCGGACCCTGTCCATCATCCGGAGGCCTTGCTGCGTAGGGGTCCGGCGGGCCTGTCCTGATGCTGCCCGGTGGGCCGTACTCGACGTCACCGTGCTTATCGTCCCATCCCAGCAAGGCTTTGAACTGGGTCATCAGTTCGCCATCAAGGAAGATTTCTGCACGTTCCAAGAGTGTCTTCGTATCAATGACATCTTTGGCGAACAGGTTCAGCAACTTTAAGAACTCTTCATATGTTCCTCCGCTCTCGAGAGCCTTCTTGGTGCGATCGAAGAACAGAAGCTCCTCTGGTGGCGTCATCGAGACGCCGTTGCTGCCAGGGGCCATGACAGAAGGCTGTAGCATATGGGGATGGCCGGGCTGCATGTGTTGTGGCAAAGCCATGACCGGGTGCGCATGTGGCATAGCAGGCGAGGGTGGAGCTGGGAAGGGCGCGAATTTGGGCGACTGTGGCTCGGGCTTCTGGTTAGGCTTCGCGCGTTTGACAACCTGTGAGATTGACGTTGAGCACGGTCCATTGCATGACGACTGCTTATACCCACTCGACCTGTAGCGTTCTTCTGTTGCCCAGTGGCATCCTTCTCAGGAGCTCGCTTTCTCCTTCTAGCGGGCGGCTTCGCAGCCTTGTCCGCTGGAGGCGGAGGTGCTTCTGCTTGAGGCCACGCGCTCGGACCACCCTGAGGATGAGGAAGTATATCAACCAAACCTACAGGCTGAGTGGAGGGGCCTGCAAGATCCGGTAAGAAGTCACGAAACTCGTTCATCAAATCCGGCGCTTCTTTGAAAAGCATCTGAACTTGCGCATATACCTGTAAACGCGGGGCATCGTGAGCTACAACTCCAAGCGAGACGCTGGACGACGCACGTCCTGCAGTTCTTTCTGTCCCTTCTGATACGCGTGTAGAATCTCCAAGAACTGCTTGTACGTCTCCGGGTCATCGTCAAAGCGCACCTTGATCTCGTTCAAGAACTGAATCGCGTGATTGAACTCGCCAGGGGGGATGGTGTCTGCTCCCCTATGGCCCAAGTTGCCCAACAGCGCAGCTTCGGTCGGTGGGAACGTCCGTGGCGAGTACACGGTCGTGTGCGCGAACGCAAGTTCGGACGCATGGGCCAGCCTCGTCGGTGACGGTGGCCTCGACCCACTCCCGATCCCTACGGGGAGCACGGGTGGCGGCGCGAGCCCAAACGGCGGCTGCTGGGGGAACGGCACGATGGGTGCGGGGGTTGTGATGACCGGCTCACAGGTGATGCGCACAGGTGCCCCGTACGCGGGTATGTTCTGTGTCACGGTGCCCGAGGGTGTCGTCACTGTGATTGTATCGGCGTTGCGCGGGTCCGCGGAGAGCTCGATGCGATATCCCGGCGGCAGGAACGTGTTGAAACCTTGTATGAGGTACGGGTTCCCGCGGAAGAGCATAGAGACGCGGTTAATCACGCCCGGTGTATCGATTCTGTGGTAGGGTTAGCCTACCGCACACGCCATATATCCTCCCAGTACGCGTGTCAGTCCCCTCCCACCAACCCGACCGAGCGCTGGTGAGATCTCGAGACTCCCAGAAACACGCTGCACGCGCACCCAAGAGCAGCGCGCCCGCGCAAAGGGCGCAGACGGTCCGTGAACCAGGGGGGATACTCACATCTGGCTCTTGAAATCCTTCATGATGTCCAAAAAGTGGTTGTACACGTCCGGCTGCTCCGTGAACTGCACCTTGACCGCATCGAGGTAGCTGAGCGCGTCTGTAACATTCAACGGCCTGTTTGAGTCTGGGGACCTGGGGACGGACCCAAGCATTTGCGCATCTCCATCGCTCGGCATGCCACCCTGCGCCACCATCTGCGTCGGCGTGCTCATCGCTGCCCTCGGCGATGCCGCACTGGAAGGAGGGTTCGTCCGCACCCTGGGTTCGGTCGGTCCGAGGCTGGGAAGCAAGGGCGGAGGCTGAGGCGCTGGGGCTGCTGGTGCAGGCGGGGGCAGTTGGGCTGCGGGTATCGGTATCGGGTCGTCCGTGGGTAGCGCGGGGAGAGGTGGTTTAGGACTGGCTAGAGGAGAGTGCTGCACCGGAGGAGCGGCCGAGGTAGGAGGGGGGACATGCGCTGGTTCTGTGGCAGAAAGCTCCATGCGAGCAGCGCTGCCTTGTTGAGGCTCAGTTGATGGGATGCACAAGCGGCCGCCTGCCAACAAAACACACTGCCCATCTTATCTTATCTCGGCGCTTCCACTTCCCCGCACATGCACAGAGCGCCCATGAACATCGGATCTCAGATCTCTCGGCGATGAAGCTATTATATTCTAGAAGCCAAATAGCATATATATGTGGTGGTGGTAACAAGGAGTGGCTGTGGCAAGGAAGCCTGTACATGGCGTTAGCTGAATACGATACACTGAACCGCTACAAGTCTATGACAGAGGCATGCTGGACGATGGAGCGGAGAATAAAAAAGTCGAATTAACAATAAATCACAGAGACTTCCTTGGTAAAGCATGAACTACAGCAGCCGCAGGTGTGCCACTGTCCGGAACTGACGCGGAACGGCGATGACGGAATCGCTCGCGCCAAGAGAGCCGGCGAGTAGTGCTTCCAGGAACGGACACGGGTTCGTTTGCGTTGGACGGACGCATGTTGGATAAACGCAACTCCCGCACATCTTCTGGTAGCACAATCGTAGCAGGAGCCGATTGTGGCAATGGAAGATCGGGGCTGCAGAAATCTATGAGGGCATTGAAGCAATGCGAGACATCTATACTCACACGTCGGCCGCCTTCACTGCGGCTCTTGCCTTGCCAAGGCTCAGGGTAGGATGCCCTAACGCCACATCATCCGACTGCATTTCAAAGCCTGAACGTGCACTCGCTGTAGAAGAACGAGGGGTTCGGGGAGCCATGGGAAAGTGCCAGCTCCACCGTCGGCTCTTTTTTGCGGATGAAACACCGCTATCTACGTTAGCTTCGGGTACAGAGGACTGTTTTGCATGTGGCGGAAATGTCCATCTTCGAGCAGGCATGTAACGCTGCTTGAAGGTTGTCCCACTGGACGAGGTGGCACCTGATCGCCTCGTGGTCTGCACTTCCTGAACATAACGTGCTGCCTTCGCGGAACCCGGCGAAGGGAAGAAATAGGGTGCCTGGTAGGGATCTGTTCTTGGCGCAACGTTAGGCTGCTTGGTCCGTGAGAAGCATTCCCGTAGCTTCACTACAGTACGGCGATCCCGATCAATATGAGAGCACGGGTAATGAGGTCAGGCTACTTACCACCACCACGCGGGAGACTAAATAATCGCATGGGTTTCGGCCTCCTCTTGATGCGGACATTCTCGGTACGCTGTGGACTGATGTATGCACGCCTTGCGTCAGCCTTTAGGCTGCCGTCAAGTTGCCTTAAGGGAGAGGGACGATGCTTCCCCGGAATCCTGCCGCTACTGGTGACAGGTCCAGGCTCACGCAGCAGCTGCGCACGCCCAACTGCGGGTGATACAGGCGAAGTGGGCGGCTCCGTTGAAGACGCGCGCGACACCTGAATGTAGGAATACACGGTGTGTGTTTCAACAAAACGAACGTGAATGCTAGATGTTGATTGATGAACATGCGCGCTGCCGTAGCTGAGCGCAGGTGGCGAGGACATGGAACGCTGGACGCGGACCACGGCCAGGTGGTTGGGTTCGGACTGCTGTTGTCGGCGCGTGCGCCGGCCGCGAGAGGTATTCCTCTGCACGAGTGACCTGCGGCGCCCTGATAAGGCATCTGAAGGGCATGGAAGCAAATGGCCAATAACCGAGAGCACGCTCTGGTACAGAACGGGTTCAGAGGGCCTGAATCGTCAGACGCACAACGTCGCCACACACCAAGAGTATCCCTGCCAAAGCCAGCACAACACCCGCAAAGCCCACCACGAGGAATCTCACTCCCAGCACGATGAGGTCGAGGCACAGTCCGCCGTACCACCGTCGCCACAAGAGGAGAGGCTGGCGTTCGAGCGGCAAAACTATGGGGATGTCGACGGACCGCTCGGCTGGGAGTTCAAAGGTGTTGGCGTCCATGGGGACACATGTTCCACACAGGCCGGCTGGAGCTGGGAGCAGGACGCGTGGAGGATGTTATGTTACAGGAGGAGAACAGATGAAAGGCATGAGTATTGACGGCACCAGGGATGCCATCGTTATGAACCATCTGTCTGACGATGCCATCGTGCCACCGACGTTTGCGGTACCGATAAGCGCTGATGCTCGTAAGCCCGCATGACACGCCGGCTATCTACCCGAGATGGTGAATGCTGAGGTTAGGGTTGAGCCACCCAGAAATATCGTTCCATCCACTCACCAGCGTGCGTGATTCTCTGACCATACACGCGCCGGGGCCAGCTTCATTGCAGCTGCAGGCCGTGTGCAGCTAGCAAGAACACTGCATGCTATGCTCAGGACGCTCGCCGCAGCAGCGCAGCGGCATCGCATTGCGCTTCTCAGATGGCTTGTGTAAGCCGCATAAAGCGTTTTGGGCTGCACCAGCCGGAGAGAGAGCCCATATGTATATCAGTCGCCATTTCCGCAGGACCGATATGTAAATCCGAGGCCAGGAAGTGTGATTTCATCTGCTGCGCGCTCGCTGCTGCTGCGTGATAACGTCTCTGCGCCGGCAAACAGAGTGCGCAGAGTCTGGGCAGCAGGATGACGAAGACTCGGCAGCGAAGCTGCGCTCGTGGCTAGCTAGTAGGTGGCAGTGAAGCAGGCAGATCATGGAAAGCGGTCAAACTCGCGACTGGTCTTGGACCGAAGACGCCTAGTGTGAGAAAACAAGAGACTGGCACGAGGACGTCTTTCGCCTGCACTCTCCTCCCTGCCATCGTCATTCTCCTGCCTACCCACTCTTCGCTGTTGTATATCTATCTTCCTGTGCCTCACACCCAGCGCGTTCACTCGACTGCTAACGGACACTGCTGCTCCGACATTGGCTAGCTATCTGACACAGCCCCCTTCACCCTCGAAATGCCGCCCCGTGGAACCGAAGGGCTCGATTTCACACCAATACTTACGCACTACCTCTTCCTCTTCACGTCCATCCTAGCAATAGTGAGTGTTTACTGCCAAGTGCGCCAGTAACGCATTTGACGAGATTTATGTTCTAGGTAGGATGGTTCTTAGCGTTCATCGCGCAAGCCATAGCAACCGCTGACCGTGAGTCTTCGTGTTCATCGTTGCTCGGAGACAGCCTCTCATGCCCGCTGCAGTCGGTCATACGCGGGTTGGGGTCTTGTGGTTCGCCATTTTCCTTCAGCTCTTCCTCACGCTGGGCGTCCTGCACACGCTCGCCAGCGACTCCATCGCGATGCACCGCTTCCAGATCTCCGTCTTCGGTGCCGCCGCGATCGTCTTCGCCGTCATTGGCGTGAACAAGGGCATCTTCACGGGCTACGCCTCTCTCGACGCCATGGCCGCTGGCTGGCTCATCCTCGCAGTCGTCGACATTCTCTGGGTGCTCTTCTTCACCTCCGAGGAGGACTCCTTCATGTACTACCTCTTCAGCTTGCTGGGCACGGGCGGCCTCACCCCGCCCTCGCGCCGCCGCAGGGCTACGCGCGCCGCATCGATGCACACGATGGGCGCGGGCAATGGCTATCAGTCGGGATTCGCGCCGACGCCGAGCGGCGGGATGGTGACAGGCTATGACGCCAAGATCGCAAGCAGCCTTGGAGGTCCAATCGGCAGCGGGAACAGCTTCCATGCTGGCAGCGCCGAGGGCCCGCAGAGGAGCATCGCCGGCACCGGCAGCATCCACAACGCGGCAGGCGTTGCCGAACGCGTCCCGTCTCCCAACTCGCCCTTGATGGGTAGCGGTACACCGGCCATCGCTCCCGTCAGTACTCCGCCTGCAGCGGGCAGCCCTACAAGCCAGACCACCACCATTCCCCCAGAAAACTTTGTCTACAGAGCGAAAGCGCTCTATTCCTGTGCGTTTCCGATGTGTTCCCTTCACGAAAGCGTAACGCGTAACTCAACCTCCCATTATGTAGACACCGCTAATCCCGAAGATCCAAACGAGATCTCATTCTCGAAAGGCGAAGTTCTGGAGATCCTTGACAAGCAAGGCAAGTGGTGGCAAGCGAAAAAGGCAGACGGCTCAGTAGGAAGTGAGTATCGAGCCTGCTCATGTATGTCTGCCACTGACGTGTTCGATCAGTCGCGCCATCAAATTATCTCCAGATCATTTAACCTACCTCTATTTTTGTGCTATAGTAACGAACATTTATGACATGCTATCCCTGCGCAGACCACGTAGACACCGCTCCTTTCTACAGGATATTGCGTTCTCTTGTTCATTGCTGCACTTGCGCATACTGCTCCTCATGCTCGATCTTGTTCAGTAATTCTTGTCATATGCTTGTATCTCCCCTACGGACCACTGCTCTTCTCTGTAGATTACACCGCCGAGCTCGAGTCTTGCTACCTCAATCTTACGGAATACCGCCCAATGACTGTAGACATGGACGCATCATTTGGCAACATCGCAAGGAGCGCGAACACTATAGTGTATTGGCTGCAGATGCTGTTGCTACAATTGATGCTGTTCCTCTCAGATGCTGTGACTATACAGAACTCCAATCGGTCACAATCCTGGTGTCCCAAGGCAGACATCCCTCAACGTCGCCTACCCCCGCCACCCCCCAGCACCACCATCTTGGCGGCCCGCTTCTTCCCTCCGCCCCGTCCTCTCTGCTCGAGCTCGTGGAACGCCACGTCGAGATCCCACTCATCCTCCTCGCGCTCCCGCCGAGCAGGGGCACGCTGTGGCGCCGGCCGCACCTCCGCCGCATGCGCAGCCGAGGCGAAGCTGCGCGCTCCCCAAGCGCCGGACACCTGTTCCCGCTGTTCCTCCCCAGCGCGGTCTTCCGTCGCCTCCGCGAGCTCGTCCACGGTGGGCGACGGCGGCCGGTAGTACGAAGGCGAGAGCACCACCGGGGCAGCATCGCCCCAGACCTGCGCGAGCTTCTCCCTCTCACGCTCCTCGGCACGCGCGCGCGCCTTGTCGTCCTTCTTCCCCTTCTCCTTGCGCCGCGCCCGGCGCATCCGGAGCGGGCCCTCGAAGGTCTTCAGGCCCTCCGCGCCAACGACGTCTTCGAGGTTCGCCTCGACGAAGACGACGTCTGCCCCCTCGGGGAGATGTGCGAGGTACTTGCAGCGCTTGCGCAGGTCGTCGTTGACGGTGCTCTCCGTGTATGCCTCGACGCGGACGTTTATCGTATCCGGAAACGCAGGGTAGCCGTTGAAGTGTGAGACGAGGATGCGGATGTCAAGCGGATGAAGGAAGACGGGCATGCCCGTGGCCGCTTGATAGTAGTAGTATGTCGATGTCGATGGTGGAGGCGGGTTCACATTCCGGCGTTGCTTGGAGTTGCGGGCCGGCGTTGACGCACGAGCGTCGGTAGCAGCAGGCAAGGAGGGTGTCGAGACAGCAATTGCAGGAAGACTAGCATTCTGAATGGCAAGGAATGCTTGAGGTATTTCCTCTGGCTGCGGAGCTTGAGTCTGGGCTTCCCTCCTTCGCCTGTCACGGGAAGCGCGGTCCTGGATCTGCTGCTGAAGATGTAGCGCATTGTCGACAGCTTCTTGCAATTGCGGGGTCTCTAGAGCAGACGCTTTCTCGATCTGGTGCCGCAACTTGGCCTCTGCAGCATCCACAAAGCTAATGCACAGATCATCCCCCATGCTAGCAAGCATCCGCCTCTCGGTGGAAAGGTCGTCGAGATCCTTGGTCAGGTCGGTGATCAGGTATGATGGTGTGGCAAGCATGAATTTGGAGAAAGCGAAGACATCAGGTAAGAAGTGAAAAGGTGCTTGGTGCGGAGGTAGCAAGTCCGAAGGCCATGTCTGAGAGCGAGGGAGTGCCAGGGTAGTAATCTGCGGCCGCTGAATGAGCCGCATGCGCAAGGTGGAGCCTGGGCGAGGAGTCGCAACAAGTCCGTTGTCAGCTGAGGCCGAAGAAGACGCCTCCAAAGGGGTGTCCTCTATGTCATCGAAGGCGGGAGCTTCGTTAAACCACTTGACGCTCTTGAGCTGTCTCTCGTTGACCGAGTCGAAGCAAATCGGGCACCGAGCCCACTTGGTATTATCGGCGGTGTTAAGGTAATGCAGTATACACGGATAACAGAATACCTAGGCCGTGGGATGTGAGCGGACGAAGAGACCGATAGGAAGTTCGCGTACATGTCCGCATTTGGTCATTCGTGGTGCAGTTGGCGGAGAAAGACAGATAGGGCATGTCATGACGCCCTCCTCTTGAGCAGCGTACTCTCCTGGACCTGCAGCAGAGGCGGCTGCAGAGGTACGAGGCACGATAACTTGGAGAATGTCATGCCATTGGAAGAATCTGTGATTATGAGCATCTCCGGGAAATGAAGCAATTTGTAGCGACTGACATATCCGGATCCGCAAAGTGAACGGTGTAGTCACCGCTGGGGTTCACCACAAAGCGGTACTGAGCATTGACAAACCCTGGAGACACAACAATCAGAGGTAGCCTAAAGGCCATAGATAGCGATACTCACTCTCCTTGTTCCACACAGCCGGGTGCGCATTTGATCTCCTGTTCCTACGTGGCAGGCTCTGGAGCTGGTGGGTCTGCCTCGGTGGAAGCGTGAAGTTAAGGAGATGGTTCAAGGATTGGGTCGAAGCCGTCTTCGACGGGCGCTTCGACTTGACCGACTGAGGGGTCCCGCTGGGAGCGCTAGTGGTCATGGCGAACAGGATGAGACGGTGAAGTCCTCGCTGTTTTCGCTGCCGCTGCTGTCGTCTATGATGTCGAGGGAGATCGATTGCGGTGAAGCTCCCCTTTGGAGAGGAGCAACCACCGGTTGGGAGTGAAGCATCGGGATTGCGCGCTAGATGACTCAAGGGCCGACGCACGTGCCCCGCTCCCGCGTCGGTAACTCGAGAGCGCTCAGCATCCTTACCGCATGTTCAAATTCAGCTCTTTTGAACCATAGGCTTTACCTGGAACTGGTGAGACGCTATAGCCGCGAACCCGTATTTGAACAATGGGCAAGAACACAAACCCGGCAGATGCCTTTCGTAAGTCAATGCAAGTGTAATGTCGATCTCATTCCTGAAGTGTCCCGCATATAGGTAAGGCTCAACGCAAGAAGGAACTCAAGAAGGCGAGCATCGTCTCACGTAGCAAGTTGAATCCTTGACTTCATAATCTCGTGCAGTAGAACAAGGCCGAACGCGCCAAAGCTCGTGACTTTGCTCTGGTCAAGAAAGACACTCATGGTAAGCAGTATACCGGGTGTGTATGACGCCCAAATTTGACATGACACAGAACTGGAGGATGAAATCGAGAAGCTGGAGGCCTTATCGGAACCTTCGTCTGCAGAGAAATCACGCTTAGCCGAACTCAAAGCTGAACTGGAGAAGATCAACAAGAAGAAAGAAGAATACGTAGCCGAACACCCAGAGCAAAGAAAACTCGTATACAGGCCGCGGAGGCAGCAGAACGACAAAGGAGAAAGAGAGGAAGACAAGCCTGCGCCGAAAAGCAGAAATTTGTTCAACAAGCATGGTCTTCCGAGGCATCCGGAAAGAAGTATCTATTACGACCCCAAGTTTAACCCGTATGGAGTACCTCCTCCTGGAGTGCCATACATTGAGCGGCGTAGGGTTGTCCCTTGCTCTTGATGTCGTATTTGTCTTACGATGGATATAGCTCTGAGGCCGGATGAGATTGTGAGCGACGAAGATGAAGGCGCAGGTATGTAATTACGTCATGTATGTCCTGTATTTTGAGGTTGATGATCACCTGGCTAATGTAGACAACAATGACGACGACGACATAGTTATGCCCGCCGGTCCTCCGCCAGGGGAGGCGCAGGATGATGAGGATAGCGACGACGATATCCCTATGCCTGAAGGGCCCCCTCCACCAAAGAGTGATAGTACCACAGGTTTGTGACTTCACCTCTTGAACAGATCGGAGCCGTAACCTCCTACTTCCTTTAGCTCTTTCCCCGCCACCTCTTCCGCTTGCCCCAGTGCCTGGGTCATCTTCTCTGCCACCGCCACCGCCACCGCCACCATATCCGATGGGCGTGGCCCAACCATCCCCTGGTCCGATGGGGACAGTCCCGCCACCTCCGGTTGGTTTGCCTCCTGTCCCTCCGCCGCCATCAAACTTTGCACCTCATTCTTTGCCGCCGCTTCCAACGGGCATGCCAATGCCTCCGCCTCCTCCTGGCTTCCCTGTTTCTCACCTTCCGTTTCCCCCGCCTGGGTTACCTCCAATCCCCCCTCCGCCGGGATTCAATTACGGCCCTCAATTTCCTCCGCCTCCACCCGGGTTCTTCCCGCGTCGGTCGCAATCTGCCTCATCAATGCAAGATCCATTATCGTCAATCCCTCATCAAACCTTCCAAGCTCATCGTGCCTCTCGGCTCGGAGCGCCAGCTCATCAACCCCCTACCTCGGGCGGGGTTGCCCTTTCCACTGCAGGGAGACCTGCATCGGCCTCTTCAGCTGCAGCCTCGGCGACAGTCGAAGCGGCGCCACAGCTGCGTGATTTCAAGAAAGAGGCCACTGCATTCATCCCATCCGCTCTGAAACGAAAGAAACCTGGCGCTAGCGCGAGTTCAAGCAAAGTCAATGCTGCACCGTCGCTTGGTCCCACATCAGGCTCCCCTGAATCTGAAGCTACACCTGCTGTAGCTCGCCCGGATCTCATGAGCACGCTGAAGGGTCAACTTGGTGCTGCAATCGGCTCCGCTGAACCTCCGCCGAAGAAGGTGAAGTTAGATAACGACGTGCGTACAAAGTCAAAGGATGATTACGACAAGTTCCTTGAAGAGATGGGAGATATCTTGAATTCCAAGTAGTAATTCCGTATTCGCCCAATGCATGCCTGATATTCTCCCCACGTAACCTACCCTGATCTTTATTAGATTAACGAGGACGACTTTGAAAAAGCACGTCAGCTTCGTTGTCCCGCTACTCCATCTGCCAGCGACATTTGAGTGATCTTCATCATTTCAAATCCCTTACATAAATATGTGGTAGGTCTCCGTAGCGGATCGGAGAAGATAGCTGTTCAGTGCTTATAATCACCGCCTCCCTGTGACATTAGCAGTTGCATATTCTCGACGCCCCCTCAATCTGCTCATATCAATAACTAGCATCTATGCAGCGCCGCGTTAGATCCTGCCATCCCATACAGACAGGACGACGAGGCGTCATATTTGGAGCAAAAGGCCCGAGCGC
The DNA here is from genome assembly GCA_029448655.1 of Wolfiporia cocos. Classification (NCBI taxonomy): domain Eukaryota; kingdom Fungi; phylum Basidiomycota; class Agaricomycetes; order Polyporales; family Phaeolaceae; genus Wolfiporia; species Wolfiporia cocos. The sequence continues at coordinate 1,693,124 of JACCLO010000002.1, forward strand.
CGTTTCGAACGTCTGTCATCTGAGCTCTCGGATTCACTGTACAGCGTGCGGTGTTGAACAGAGGATCCATGTTCGGTTCAGTCATGCTGCAAGGCATCACTGCTTGGCTCGGGAGAGTCGTACATCCGCGGCAGATGTCGTAAACCGCAAAATCGCACTTCCAGGCATTCTGGTGGCTTCCATCTAATCGAATGATCAAATTGACATCGAACAGATGCGGAGTCGTTGGATATTGTGAGATTTGACAATGACAGTGTAATGTTCGTATTTCGACGTGAATGTGCGTCTCTGGCTCTTTTCAGACAACAAACTCCGTGCTCGTTTGATAAATCAGCGTGTCTGCTCAACTTTATTGTGACACCGATTCCCGCAACTGTCTGACGTTATAAAAGAAGGCTGCAGCATTTTTTGACTGCATCATCACATCCTGCACCTCGGACCTGCAACCTGAACGCAAAAGAATGGGATCTGTTCAGGAGCCATTACGGTATGCCACATAGCTACAATGTTCGATAGATGTTTTCTGACAGCTAGGAAATCACTATGAGCCACGACGAAGCAGTTCGCCTTTCGAGAACAGTGCCCGAAACCACGAGAGCAGTTCTTATACAGGCTATCCGGGGCTTCCTAGATACCATGGGCTTCCACTATTTAGAATCTGGCGTTATCTGGGACCGTGCCCTAGAATTTCAGGTTCAGTCCATAACACGATCCTGGGACAATGACGCATTCCTGCGTCCATTCATTTCTACAGCGATTACCGGCACTGTCACAGCGTACGGACATATCTCTAGCCTGGAGACTAAGGCCCAAATTGCTATCTTCACGACATTCGTCCTTGCGATGGATGACCCCGACATATTTGAATCGCTCGCATGCCGAGATTTCCCTCGTCGTATGTGCACTGGCTCCATACAACTCGAAGACGGCCTGCTGCGCGAGTTCGCGCGTGTGCTGGAGAACATGTGGAACCATTATACAGATTTCGCCGCTAACACGATATACTCATCCGGGCTGCGCTTCATCAATGGATGTATCCTCGAGAATGACCACCCGAACTCTGCAGCGGGTCGTAATACTCTTCCGTTTGTGGAGTACAAGCGGATTATGAGCGCGACAGCAGAAGCATATACCTGCTTCATTTGGGATAAAACCACATTTCCCAATGTCACAGAGTATATGAAGGCCATCCCGTGAGTTCACGCCTTTATGTCTGCCATACAAGCATAACTTACTGCATTTTCACTTAGAGATACAATGCTCTTCGTGAGCTACGTGAAGTAAGTACATCATCAATTGTCAGTAGTCATGCGTGAGCATTGATATAACCTAATAGCGACATAATGTCATTTTACAAAGAGGAATTAGCCGGTGAAGCAAACAATTACATTCATGAGCGCGCCACGATCACTGGTGGCTCAGTATCGGAGACATTATACAGGGTGATTGATGATACCGTGGTAGCCGTAGAACGCGTGCGCCGCATTCTAGGCGAAGGAGCCGCGAGGGCTGCTTGGGAGAGCTTCGCGACAGGATATATTACAGTGCACATAGAGAACCCTCGATATCGGTTGAACGAGATCCTGAGGTTTTGAACGTTTTACACTATTAGCTCTGTCGCAGTTCCGGATCAGCCGCCGAGGACTGAAGTGCGGAATGGCGCGACGGGTACGAGGCGAAGGCGAATGGTCAGCGGGAAGGGTGATCTCGCGGTCGATAGTTTAGCTTCCCCTGTACTCAAGCAGCAGCGAATGCATGGACGCACCTCACTGGTTTGTGATCCCACTAGTCTTCTGCATCCTAGTATCCGGCGCTTGCTGAGTAACTTCAACAAGCATATTATCACCATATCTCTAGCACTTTAGCGGTCGAGTGACTCAACTAGCTAGCGGCCCATCTTACATTCCTGCAGCTGCAGCGTGTCCTGCGCGACAACAATGGCTGCCATTTTTGGCGAGCCCCACAATAGGCGGACGTTGCCGTTGCTTAGCAGATGACATAATTGATGTGTGGCCCGCGTGATCGGAGATTTGGATCTTGGTTGCCGACCCAGGTCGCCCGACGAATGATCTGAGACCGACTAACGCCGCAATGCAGATATCGTCCTGACTCTCTCGTCGCGACTTGCGTGCAATGTTGTCGGAAGGTGCTAGCGCACCGACCATGCTACTCAGTCCGCGACCTCTTGCACGCACCGCGGGTCGTATCCAGCTGCTACCACTGCTTCCATACCGGCCCGAACCGAAGCCGCTCCCCTCGGAGGTATGGACAAAGATACTGGCGGACGTTTTTGCGCACTATGATCTCGATGCGAGTCAACCTCGTGCAGAATGCGACGTGCTGAAGAAGGGGCTACTATTGATTTGCAAGGAATTGAAGGTCAGCCTGATTCATGATCTGTCTATCCGGGACCGGTGATTAATATTATCTATATTTATTATATAATAATCAGAGTGTGGCTTTGCCACTATTCTATGCTCGCGTCTGTATCGCTTCTTTACACTCACTGGAGAGGTTTGCCGCACATATATTCTCGTCGGATCAGAAATGGGATTCCATTCGGCGCATACCCTACTCAACACCTGGACGCTGGGTCAACACTCTTGACTTGCGGGATCTGGACATCCACACTCTTCCAGAGACCTTCAGAGTAGACACTCTGTTAACATATCTCTTCCCTGTGCTACCATTCCTCGACCGCTTTATGCTTAGCCCAACCATTGTTCTCAGCCGCCGGGCCACTTTGTCGCTTATCAGTCAATCGGAAATTATCCATTTGCACACACTCAAGGGCCTCAAGCTCGAATCGTCTCCGAGTATTGAGGATGACTGCTTCGTTGACCTCTTGCGTGCATGTGTCAACCTTGAAGAGCTCACTATCGTGGGTTCGGGCGTCGAAGTCTCAGAAGCCCTGGAGCAGGATCACTCTATTCCAGCTAGCGCCTTTAAACCGCTCGTTCTCCGTTACCTACACAAGCTGGTCTTGCTCTCAATGCCGTGCTCGCCTGCGATGTATGCGCTACTCCATGCACAGCTCCCTTCTCTACGACATCTCACAATCACGCCATATGACGGAGATATCATCCCTACCTCCCTGGTCCCACAATTTATCCGCGCACACGGCCAGACATTGCAGTCGCTCCATTTGTACACCACAAAGACGTGGCCCGCTACTCTCCGCCCCTCTCCCTCCACACTCCTCCAAGACTGCCCCAACCTGTCTCACCTCTCGCTTGAGAACCCCCTCCCCATTCTTATGCTTTCCAGCGCGGATCTACCGCATCCGCTCCATATCCTCTCCATACCGCGTCCGTATCCAGAGTTTCTTGCGGTGCTAGATGTGCTGCTGCCCAAATTACCGGCGTTGCGGATCTTGAGAGCCCGTGATGTGCGGTGGCTCAGGCCGGGTATGTCACTGCGCGCTCAACAAGCAGGTGTCCAGGGGGAGATGGTCGAGTGGAGGCGCAGGCTTTCCCGAAGGGGTGTTCAGGTTGTCGACTCAGAGTGGAAGCGTGGCACGTTGTAAATTTAGCCTGGAAATCGCTTCCAGCGCTAGTCTATGAGCATTAGTAGTGTTGACTGTTTGCGTTTGTGGAGACTTAATGTACTAATAGCTTCTCATTTCCCGTTACCCCACCACTTCGTGTACAACATGTTATGCAGCAAGTCCCATGTCTATAATGTCTACTATATCTTAGTTCTATATTATCATGGCCAGAGCAGAGTCCGTATGGGTTCACGGCAAAAAATATTAGCTAGACACGGTCGTGTAAGTTGTATCGCTCAGCATATTCAACCGTCTTGCACGACCAACCGACATCGCCGTAAGTCTCTGGCTTTATTGCGATAGTGGGCTTAGGCCACTCGTGGTTAGGACTCTTGATCCCGACTTTCTCAACTCCGGGCTCCTGCTCTAAAAGGACTCTACGGTGTCGAACATTGAAAATTAGTATTTTATTATGCAGAGGATTGCCCAGTACGCGACAATATCTAGCTTGCGTAAAATACAATGAACAACAGCCCGCCTAGCTCAATTGGACAGAGCGTCAGACTCTTAATTCTAAGAGTGGCGGGTTATCCATGGCATCTGAAGGCTGGGGTTCGACTCCCCCAGTGGGCTAGTATTTTTCCTCTTGCATCTTCCGAGTTCCTGCAAATTTTTCCTGAGTTTTTCTGTGCGGTGAACGTTCACCCGAGTGGTCGAAGGTATGGGCGTCTATACCGGCCCCCCGTGAGAATCGATCTCGATCGTCTGCGCGCGCTTCGATCACTGCTCTTGATCCTCTCAGCGATGCAGCACGGTGCTGGTGCCAGCTCAGATGGCACTGAGCCCACGCAGGTGTCCTCAGCTATTGTAAATTCTCCTTCAGGCTTTCGTACACTCTCTTCACGTCTCAAGCGCTCCGCCAGCTATCTGTCCAAGAATTTGAAGCCTACTTTGCGATCACCAATCTGTGATGAAGGCGCTCTTACTCAGAGTCTGTCATCATCCTCGACACCGAAGCTCGTCAATGCTCCATTCACCCCGTTTGAGCGGTTTCTGAAGCTCACTCGAAAGCGAAACGATGGAATAGAGCTGCCGCTAGAAGCATTTCCGGAAGCTGTTGACTCCTCGGATTCTGCTATTACCGTCTCGCATTTAGCCTATACAGTGGAAGTCAATGAGTCGCAGTCTGCCATAGAAGAGATCACAGATCAAATATACTCCGAACCAGCCAATGCTGCAGGACAGCCTGTACAGTCTGCCGCGGAAAGCGCTCTGGATCCTATACCAGAGCCCAACAGCTTGGCTCGCAAAATACAGGCCCTTCTCACTAGTCTTCCTGGCGTTACTGTACCATATGGACCAAACACACCCTCTACCGCTACAGAAATCGCACCCTCGACTCGGCTTCCCGCATTCATCGCCGACTCCCGGCTGGTCTCGCTCCTCTCTTCGCCGTCCGTCATGAGCGGCGCAGGCTCGGGAGACAGGCAGAGCGTTTGGTCGCTCCTTGACAGCATGATACCGCCACGAGCAACACAAGAAGAGCAGCACGGGTACGACAGTGACACGTCTGTGATGTCCATGAGCGAATCCGATGCCAGTGACGACTCGAGCGTGATGTTCTGTGCCCCGCTCGAGCCGGACGACACCTCGGAGGTCGAGCTTGCGCGTTCCGAGGTGATCTCGCTCAGCGATGGCTCCTTCGCAGGAGCTGATGAGTGGACGGAGGCGCGGCCGCGCGGACGGCTAGCCGGGTTATGGCCATTTGGCGTCGGCGGAGAGGTGGCGAGCGAAGCTACTGGCCCTCCTTCGCAGGACCCGAGGCCGGTTGAGCGAAAGGTCTGGGTACCGTCTGCGACCAAGATCTCGCTGGAGGTGCGGTGGTGGGGCTATCGTGTGTACGTCGGCTTCGATTGCACAATATGCCAAGCTCTCTGTTCATGCTCTGCCCCAGGTATTTGCCACCATCTGTGCTCGCAGTCTTAGACAATCACCGCATACAAGCGAGCAAACGCGCTGCGCTGCTCACGACAGCGCTCAAGTGGCTGCTTGATCATGTACCGATTACCGCGGTGCCACTCCAGATGCGCCCCGCGTTGCACTTATTACGAGGTCTCGTGCCATATTTGGCGTATACCGGAGCGTTTATTGCTTGGAGCTGGAGTACTGTGAAAATGTTTGATAAAGGTCTGTCGCATCTCGCGTCTACTAAAGAAAACAGAGTTAACCGTTTTATAGGACATGGGGTCGTTCTGACGGCGACTTGGTTGTTGCCTCTTGCGCTAATCCCCGGTGCTTGGGAAGAGAATATGTTTGCAGAAGCGGACCGTCCAGCTGCCGACGAGACGGACCGCCCAGCAGCACGGTGATTCGAGGTGGTGTTATGACAATACCCTGTAGCATTCCTATACCCTATGTTGGATGTACTCTATGGTAAGGACAGCCCTGCCTGGTAGAGGATATGCTTCTATTCCGGAGATATGTACAGTCAATTGCAACTCGATTCGTAGATATTCTGCAGATGGAGGGGCCCGGATAAAAGTCAATTCGCTTGTTGTTCCTCCTCAGCGAAGAACGTCTTGAGCCAGTCCGCCTCCTTCACCATTTCCTCAATTGTGCGCGGTTTGCGGTCTTCGTCAGCGTCCATCTTGAGCGGCGCGGGCTCACCATTGCTCTGTGCTGACCGCAGTTCTTCTGGCAAAGTACCCTCAGCTCGTTCCAGCTCGGGGTAGATGTCGTCGTTATTCAGGAAGCGGTCACCCTTCAGTTTGCGAGGCAAGAGGTGAAAGTGCACGTGCGGAACGGTCTGACCTGCCGCTCTCCCATCCTGCGCATCGAAGTCAGCTTGGGAGCGAATCCTTGTCCGAGATACGTTCGATGCAGGACCCACCTGACACGCGATAGTGAGCCCGTCGGCGCCGTAAGCACGCTCGAGAACGCGTCCGACGCGCTGCACGGACGTCATGAGCGACGAGAGCTCTGGAGGTGTGAGCTCCGTGATCCGGAGCACTGGCCGCGTAGGGATGACCAGGACATCTGTCGCGCGTTATATCTGCTGTGAGTGAGAGTCTGCAGGCAGCAACCACCGCGTAACCTACGTCCGGGAACAATAGGCTTGAGGTTCACTATTGCATATGAGAGCGAACTCCGGTAGAACGCTTGGCGGGTGACTTCGATGGAGGAGAAATAAAGGCTGCTCATAACGCGACGTAACGTGCTGCAGCTGCTCGGCTCGCTGTACAGGACAAGCTTGGTTCTCAAGATTTTAAGCTTCAAACCTCCTTGCACCCATGCTGCGGTTCTCCTGCTCAATCTTTGCCCTATGCGATAGCTCTGACGACCTGTGCTTGGTTCAGTGGCTTGGCGGACATATGGGGTTCACTGGCCAGTCTTGCAGCTAGGGTCTGAGAGCGGACTCAAATATAGCTGCATGCAGCTAACAATGCTCGCCAACGGCAGCGCACATCCAGACTAGTACGGGATTATGCTTCCTACAGCAAGAGTTTGTCTGTTTATCATGTCTGCAGACTCTAGTACTGTCTGCAGACTCTAGTACTGGTCAACCACTGGGTATGACATCTGAAATTGAAGCTTCATGAAGAGTCATCGGGACTGTGCTAACACTCCGACGCGACCGATGATTTGCTGAGACCTGTCCGCCGCCGACCCTATCTCCATCCGCCACGATTCATGGTCGCCCTCCTGGACTCTCTGCCTCCGGAGCTCTACAGCGACATACTATCGTACGTTCCTCGTGAGGATCTTCAGCAAGTCGTGCTCGCGCTTACTCGCGCTATCCCGCACTCGCCTGTCCCGACAAAGCATCTCTTCGAGCATGTACGTCTCAAACATCAAGACCAGCCCTTCCAGCTATATCGCCGTCTGCACAAAGATCCAGAGACTGCTGCATGTGTCCAACACTTCTCGCTAGAGGTCTGGACAGTCGATGCGGATGTCGTTGTCAACTTGATAGCTCTCCTGTCTCAGGTGGAGGAGTTGAGTCTGTTCATTGGTCATACATTCGCGCCAGAACATCTGGAGGAGATGTTCCAGGAGCCAATAGAAGGGCTGAAGTTCTTGTCGCTCAGATTCCGGCCATAGTACGTTCATGTAGGTAGGAACCGTCGGTTCGATGAGCTGATTCGGCACCTAGCGTGCAGAAAGCAACATATTATCAATTCCTGAAGGTATGCATCCGTCACTGCGGATCTGTTCCTGCATCTCACCACTGCATCTGCATCAGGGCGCGTATTTCGACTCGACGATAGAAGCGTTCTCTCGTTGGCCAGAAGCGGACCTTCCGACGATCTCCATCGTGCAGGATCCTCTAGATTCCTCCGTCGCCCCGACCAAGTTCGCACAGCCACTCGTATTCTTTCAACTCGACCCACTCTCCTCCCTTGCGCGTTCCCCGCTCTTCGAGAACGTCCTTAACTTCCGCCTGCGCGTCCCCGCCAGGCAGACCGCGCGCTACCTGTATGCCTCCCCGCAATCGCTTCCCAATGTCGAGCGGCTCGACCTCTCCACAAGCTCCGTGCCCGAGAACGACGTTGAGGGCATGCTCGGGCGCTTCGGCAGGCTCAAGACACTCATGCTCGACGGCTGCTACCTCGTCAACCAGCGCCCGGGCGTGCAGCAGCACGACCCGGACGCGCTCGGCCAGTGGTCCGCATTCGGTAAGATGATGGCGTTTGCGGGTGTGCGGTACGCGCGCGAGCGCGAGCGCAAGATCAAGGCGTGGCGCGAGGCATGCTACAAGCATGCGAAGCGCCGCGAGCAGCAGGAGCAGCCCGTGGGCGAAGAGCAGGCGGCGGAGCGGCCAGCACACGGTAGGCGCACGCGCGGGGGTCGTCGTGGGCTTGCGGTTTCGACTATTTCCCTGCGCGATAGTCCGCCTACGACAACACCGCTCCCTGCGGCGGGTTCCTCGTCGGCCCGGCCCGATGACCTCCCGCCGGAAGGGCAGCGCATACGTATCCTGCCCTCCGCGCCGACAATCCGGTCGCTTGCCACCACGCCGCCTGCGAGCGTCGGCCCAGACAAATACGATGCGATCCGCGCGAAGTTTGAGCACGGATGGGCGGAAGGGATCGCGCAGCTCTCTGCAGTCCGCTCGAGGATGAGGGCGAGCTGGAAGAACGGCGTGCGGATATTGATGATTGACGACGAGTACATGCCGGGCGAGGGGGAGAGCGGCGAGGAGGGGTTGGCAGGTCTGAAGGATATCCAAGGAGAGCGAGACTTTGCGCTTCGAGTCGCTGGGGATGAGTGGGCCGAAGAGGGCGAAGATGCTGATTTGGACGAAGGGCGCTGTCCGATTCTGTGCTTGGCGGGGCCCGGGCGAAAGGGTGACCATGTTCCGGGCTGTGGCCATGAAGAAGGCTGGGGGGTTTGGAAGGACGAGTTATAGACTGCCGCAATGCTTAGATGGGACTGACAGGATCATAGATGGGTTATCACATAGATCCAGATCACGATGATGTAGCCTTAGACAGGTAGCGGTACCACCCCTTGTAGTCGTCCCTCTTAATAGACGGAGGGTGTAAAGGTGAACCAACTAGACACATCTTGTGGTTGCTTTCGATGGACCATCTTCTGATAAGACGAGGAGCAGGAGCACTAAATCATTCACCAAAGAGTAAATTGAACAGGCTAATCCGAGGCACAGCGTTCATCGGTCGTACTTTGCCCGCCCGCGCAGCCGAGTGTGGGCCGAACGTCCTCTCCAACAATGCTAGTTCGGGACAGTCGCTGCATTGGCGATGCACCTCGGCTAGTGATCCTGACACCTCTCGGGGGCAGTCGTGAATACATGCATGCGCGAAGTCGATGATACGTATGGTGTTGTCGAGGGAACTTGCAACATAATGTCGCCCTTCAAGCAAACTACCGTGGAGAATCCCTGCAACATGAATTTGCGATGCTTTCAGCAATATTTGCCGGCTGTGAACGCCATATCGCGCTCAGCGCTCGGGAGGAACGAGCTGAGGAGCCGAGCTGACACTCACTTTAGCTCGCCGACATCGGCGGAGGCGAATCCGCCACACCATTCAAGCACTAAACAAGCCACGTCCGCACCATTAGCCGTCTTTCCCGCGAAAAGACCAAAACACTGTGGAACGACGCTGCCCTGCAATAGCCGCAGCTCGTTCTCGTATATCGCCGCCTCGCGGCGCAGCAGGCCGACACGTTCCGCGCCCACGCCCCACTTCAGCGCGACGGCGAACGGCGCGCAGTTCGCCCCGCCGAATATGCCACGGTCGGTCTGCAGGAGTGCACGGTAGACGACACGCGCGCCGACCTTGCTGTAGTGGCGTGGCTTCTCGCGGCGGGTAGGGCTAATTTGCGTGACGTTGCGCGCGACGAAATGCGGGCAAACGTTCTTGGGGGAGAGAGACCAGAGCTTGTAGGTTGTTTTCTGGTCAAGAAAGACAGTGAGGATACTGTCTAGCATGCTTCTGGGAGGCTGGTATACAGTGGCAGTAGCTGCAGTCATGAGTGGTGGTGAAAGTCAAGCAGGCATCGAACTGCGCGTGTTGTTGTTCTTGTTGTTCGGTCCGTTGAACGTGCCTCGTCATGAGATCGTCGCACCTGAACGACGCACCAGCCCAGATTGCTAACAATGTGATATTATACATATTAATGAAAGCTGCGGCCCTAGCCGCTTGCTAAATGAACGGACTTGAACTTCCGATATGAGAAAAGCCGCCGCGCTCCGCGTTTCATAGTAACATGTAGGTTGTGGACATTGTCTTTGCTCTTAATGGCATTGAAGTCGTGACCGGAGGAAGCACTAGGTAACTTGCATCTTTGTTGTATCGTTCGTGAGAGAATCCTATTGGTGTGGTCACGTCCCACACAAAAGTAGCTGATGATCATACATGGATTAGAGAAACAGAACGCAAATCATTTGGCATCAGACGGAAGTAAAACGAGACATGGTGGTGGAATGTGTAAGCTGTGCGTGCAAAAGTGGCGGTTCCTTTAATTTGTTGGCCACCGAGATTTGGATCGATGCATGCACGTGGCAGCTCTGTGGCATGTGGCAACGGCGGAATCCCTTTTGCACCAGATCTAGAGAGAAGGAGGATCGTCTAACTTCCACTAGCGGGCGCCTCCTGTAATCGTTTGGGGACATAACCAGGACTTTGCGCATTCGCGCAGGTGCGACAAATTTCGCCCAATAGCACAGCCAACTCAACTCACCGCTCAGGCCAGTACATACGTGCCACCTTTGGCGCTCGTTCTGCGTTCAGCCGGTGCGCTTATCCTTATCATTGTGGATGAGTCAATGAGATGATCATTGTGAGGACCTTTTCACAAGGATTTGAAACATCCGCTTGCCACCACTCCACAACACATCATATGCCGCATACCAAGTGACCATCACACGACCACAGCGACACGTACGTCAATCACATCACTGCACCGAATCATAACCCGCAGGGCAGTTTTGCAAGGCGATACTGGCGCTGCCACTGCGCAAGTAGCAGATCTTCGCGTCGATACATTCCCCGGTGCACGCAGGGGAGCGCACAGAGCTCTTTCCTTGGTAGGTGTTGAACAGCTAGACACACACAGTCAGACAGGATTCTCCACATGGGTTCAGATAGCAGGAGGACGCACCGAAACGAGGGAATGGTCCTGCTCCATTGCTACCAGGGAGAGGCTTGAGACAGTAACGAGCCAAGATATCGATGTCAAACCCACCTTCAGTGACGAGATGCCACCAGGTTGCGTTGAGGGGGTCGTTGGGCCCCCAGGGGATGGACTTGCCGTACGCCTCACGGGTGCTGTACTCGAACTGATACGTCGGCCCAAATTCGGTTTGCCCGTCGAGTGCACCGAACGCGTTGACGTCAGCGTACCACCTGCACCGCCATCAGCGCAGCTCCACTATGATGGCGACGGGCACTCACGTGTACGCATCGAGTATATCGAAGGTCTGATCGCCCAATATCGGGGCGCATTAGTGCCAAGACGCGCACATGCAGCAACAGAGCAAGACGCACCCCAGAATCGACCTCGTACACGCGGAACCCCGAGTTCAGGTTCGTCAAGGGTGTCACGGACGGGCATATCTCCAGCGCCCGTCAGATGCTGCGCTTCACTAGCACCGACAACGTAACTCACCCACTGCGCCGCTAGCGCTGTTTCCGCGCTGATGTTCGTTGCGTTGTTGGCGTAGAAAATCTGCCGAGCCAATTAGCGGCGAGAATGTGCTGTTGCTGCGCACAACGTACGCTCAGTTCATCCTCGTGGGTGTGCCCGAAGAACATGCCTGTGGCGCGAGCAGCGAATCAGATATATTGATGGTCAGCTGAACCGGCACGCGTACCAGCAATCACATGAGGGGAGAATCGGTCGACGCTGCGCATGACGTGAGCATGAGGGCAGGAAAGAAAGAGTTCATCTTACATCTGATAGACTGAATGAAGAAGACGCGGTTAGTTAGAAGCCAGTAGACATTAAATCAACTAACATAGGTTCGTCGGGTTGGGCAAGGGGTTCGTTCCGCTCCATCCACTCAGGACGTGTCCAAGAATCCACACTAAAGAAAGAGATTTCAGAACGAGTCCCGAGAAATATACAGGAGCTCACCTCGGTCACCGGCATCTTCCGCATCCTGCAGTTCGTCGGTCAAGAATCTCATCATACCGGAGTTGTCCGACGATGCCAGGTTAATGTAGTTGAAGTAGTTGTCCCTGTGCGCAAGTGTCAATGCGATATTTTCCACCAGCCGTGTAATTGGATATCGTACCGGTACCCTACAAGGATGCGCGCATATCAGCACTCGCGAGTCGCGCATATACCACGTGGAACGTACACATGTCGGTATTGAGGGTGATGATCCTAAGGCCATCGCTGCGCTGGACTGAATAGGCCGAGTAGTGCGTACGGGCCATCTGAGCTGTCTCCTCCGAAATCCATCCCTCATACTCCCACAGTGCAGCGAGGTGGTCGTAGTCCCTACGCGCAAGCGAGATCAGATACAGAGAATGGGTCCGAGAAAATGAAATGCACCAATTGAATTGTCCCTCGAGTTCAGGACCGATATTATATGGGGAGTTCTGCGCTCTAGTGAGCATCGCCAAGGCAGGTTAACGTAACTCTCCCATGAGTATATTCTCGTTCACCCACTCGTTGTAGGTGTCGTGATTGCCCAAGACCGCGTACACGGGCCCCGAGTTGATCTTCCGTTTCAGCAGATCATAGAGAACCGTCTAAGTGAAGTCGGGCCGTGAGCCATGACCACGCTCATTGGACAGTGTAATTACCTCAGAGTATTTGGTCAGCTCCCTAAACGCCAATCAAGATGTGAGCCTCGCTGGTAGCGAGAAGAGGGTGACAATGAGAAGCCAAGAGCTCACTTGGACAATTCGTTTTCGTTATCGTGAGAAACCAGGTCGCCGGTGTAGATCGTGAAGTTAAAGCCCTGCTCTTCTGTACCCGTGAGCACAGGGACAGCCTCCAATGCGGCCAAGATCAGATTGTAGGGAGCATCGCTGACGTAGAGGACCGATCAGCTATAACTACAGCAGAAGCTCTTATTGAACACACCAGTAATACGCGCCATATCGTGGTGCAGGCTGCGTGGTCACATTCGGGCTTTGATCGTTATAGCTTTGAGGCCGGCAGCACAGATATGCACTGCAGTTTGCTTCTGCTCCAACAGTGTACCCTGGGTCCGGGTATGAGGTCAGCCATGTGCGGGATCGGATCTCAACCCCACGTAACGTACGCGCATCGATGTGCAAATCAGACATGTGCAATACTTTGAGGCGTTGACCTGTGGGCTTCCGTGGCTCAGGGAGCGGATCGGGCTTCGGTTTTGCAAACCAGTCAGTAAGATTGAGCGGCGAGGTCGGCGCAATCGGGCACAGGCCCAGGAAATGATAGCAGAGCATCTGTGGAGTAAGGCATGCATCAGCAGAAGCCCATCAGGCGTGTCACTTCGCGTCATATCAATCGACGCAATTACATGCATGATGTCCACGCCCTATTGATGATGCCACAATGACTTACCTGCCCATCATACCCGCCCACATCCGCATACGCCAGCACTTGAGTGATTGGCGACCCCAGCGCATTCTGCTCATACGTCTCCGCGCAGTCCTCCGGGCTATCGTAGTCGAAATATTGGCAGAGCTGCACCGCAAGCGTCGGGCCCTCCTCCGGCGCGGCGAGCGCGAGGAACTTGCCGACCTCGAGCGCGGCCTGGCACGCCGCGCACGTGTCGCCCGCGAAGACGGGGTTCGTCGATATCGCTTGGATCTGCCCGAGCGCGTACGCGCGCAGCTGCGCCCCGGAGGCGCGCGGCGGGAGCGGGTGCGTCTCCCAGGTGTCGTTCTGCAGCGCAGATCGCCCGCGCGATCGGTCAGCCTGTGCGCGCGCAAGCGAGATCTCCGCGCACCTGTGGGATCGTCTCGGGGTTCGTGAGCCAGTACGGATACGTCTCGTGCTGTAGATTAACGCCACTGATTAGCCTCTACTCTACAAGCGTCGCGCAGGCTCACCGATACTGGGTCAGAGATGACCGGCTGCGGCTCCGCGGAGGTCGCGGTAGGATCGTTATAGTACGACTGATAGACAGACGTAGGGAACGGCCCTGGAACCGTGAACGCTGACGGACCCAAGCCACTGATAGAGCTTGACTGTGCACTGGCAATCCCCGCGCCAGCCAAGAGAGCGGAGATGCCCGCTAGTTCGAGTTGAGGGTACCCTCGCAGCATCAGCATGGCGGTGCAGTGCCTCAGAGAAGTTGCCCAAGTTGAAGAATATCACCGCTCAAGGTGCAGAGGGCTCTTCTGGAATTCCCTCAGCCGCCATCCTCGCTAATATATTGCGGCGCTCGTAGAGGGCGTCCGTCTGTGCTCGACAGCACAATGGCCAACGTGCGTCGCGTATTATCTGCGTACCTGGAATCGACGAAATTTAGAGACCGCTCTCACGATGAGCAGCCGGTCCCGATGAAGTATAGTATGCGGTCACTCATCAAACGCCCTCTGTGCGTCCATCCAGGGTCGCATGACGCGCGTTTCTACAACCCTGCAGACATGTCCAGTGTCAATGCCAATTAATATTGCTGTATAATGTTCAAGAGGCCGACGAGGAGCAGTAAGGCCGTCTAAGAATAGCTCGCCATGGCACACGGATGTGCCATTCGCGAACACTTCTGATACTCGGGGCCTGAACGGCGTTAGTACTTCCCGCGATAGAGGGCTGATTTCAGACCTTGCCTTGCACGTTTCTGTAAGATCACGTCACCCCCTGGCCCTGCAGGGCCTAGGTCTGGGCTGGTGGGTGCAGAATATAAGCGTTTAGGGTTGGTGCGACCAACGTTGCTGCTCGTCGTCCTCGTTCTGCTTCAAGCACTCAGCGGTTTCAGATATGAATTCGGCGGTCCTGCTGCTCCCGTTGGCGGCGGCATGCCACTCGCCACCTGCACTCTTGTTCGGCTTGTCGGCAATCATACGGCAGAGCGCACGTGCAACGATGACAATGTGATAACCTCCGCAGGGACAGGGCGCACGCCATTCGCAAGGCGCGCGCCGCCCGTGTCTATATGGAGACGCAGATGCAGATGCCTGAAATCCCAGAGACGCATACATATAACGTGAGTGCTTAGTATAAGACAACAGAAGCAGTGAGACCGGGCCCGGGACGAGCAAGTAGGATGGGGAGACGAGACGAGCGGGGCAAGAGGTACGACATCGATCTACGAATCGTGGGCTTACTATACACTGCGATATTGTGGACGTAGATGGCGGGGACGAGGCGATGGAGGTAGTATATACAATACGCGGTGCCAATAGGTGCCGATGGGATGGTGATAGAGTAAGTGGGGCGCTGCGGGGGGCGGGTGGCTGAGATGGCTGATTGTTGTCGATGGCGGCGGGGCTGCGCCCGTGCGCGCGTCGCGATGCGTCTGTGGCGGCCGCAGGAGGCGGCGAGTGGTGCCGGTGGTCGGATGTCGAGTGCGAGCCCTTTGTTCGTCGGGGCCGCCATCACACCGCGTTACTCGGGGGCTGCGTGGCAATTTTCCTCTGCCTCTGCTTTTCCTCCTCCCGCTTGCGCGCGGCGGCAAGCTCAGCAGCCCTCGCGCGGGCCTTTTCCTCCGCCACCCTGCGGGATTCTGTCCATAGGCGGAGCGTGTAGTCGTGGAGGGACTGCGCGTAGAGGACGAAGGGGTCTATGTCGTGTTTGTCAGAGCGGGTGGGGGCATTAGCGAGCATCGTTTATGGTGGGCGAGTGCAAGGCGAGGACAGAGGAGGTCCGGGTCTGCGGTCTGTGCGGACAGATTAGCTTTTAGGTCTGGAGAGAGAGGAAAAAAGGGTGCGTTCGGACCGTCGCGATGTCTCAAAGCTCCATTGCGCTCTCCCGTCTTCTGCATGTC
This sequence comes from Wolfiporia cocos, assembly GCA_029448655.1. Classification (NCBI taxonomy): domain Eukaryota; kingdom Fungi; phylum Basidiomycota; class Agaricomycetes; order Polyporales; family Phaeolaceae; genus Wolfiporia; species Wolfiporia cocos. The sequence continues at coordinate 1,709,008 of JACCLO010000002.1, forward strand.
GGCATCGCTCCCATCCCAGATCTCTCCCGGCATCCTGGACCGTGTCCACCGGGTAACAACGCCGCGGCGCAACGGCCAGTAGTTCGGCAGGCCAGTCGAGCTCATTTCTCTGCTTTCTCACCAGCATTATCGTTTTGTGTGCACGGATCATGCGTGTTATACCCCACCGCCCTCGGATCCCAAACCGTTTTTCCACTCCAGATTTCAACTCAGCCGACGCGGCCACTCGCCTGCCAGGCTGTGACCCGTGACGCAACGCGCCTAAGACGAGCCACATCGCGCGCAAGCCCCAAATTGAGCGTGCTTGCCGTTCGCCAACAGAAAAGGAGTGATTCGATTGACGGCAACACCCCGTATGCCGACCTGAAACGTCCTCACGCTCGCAAGCAGATAGCCCTATCGTTATCGAGCATCGAGCATCTCTCCGCCGGGCGCATAGTGATGTCAGTCCACTGTCCATCCACGGATTCACTCGTTACTTATTGCGCCCGAACGAAACTCAATTAGACTTTATGCGAAGGCGCCGGCTGTGAGGCCACCACTCGTCACTATTCTGGCTGCGCACTTTCCCGATGCTCGCCGCAGCTCCATCCTTATATAGTCTCTCCCCGAGCCCACTCTCTTAGCGCTTTCAGGTTCCGCTCGCCAGCCCTCTCCCGAGGTCCGCAGTCTCGACACAGACCGCCCGTTAAAGATAGAGGGCCGCGTGCCAGAAGAGGGCCCGATCCGCGTTGGCCCAGATTTGTGCCTTTCTCACCGCAACAGCCCCGCGGCCCACCGACCGCGCTGGCAGCCAGCACGAGTGCGCTAGGCAGCTTCGGAATTCTCAGTGAAACGGAACATACGAACACGTTGAAACCGCGCGACATCAGCCACAGCCAGCGGTCGCTGGTGGTTTATTAAACTGACTCAACCGAGGGTCCTGTCATGGAAGTCCATGCACGGTCACCAGAAGTGCCGCGAAAAGCTATCACTAATCCCATACAGGTGTGGTCATCATAGGTTCCGAATGCGAAATTACGTCCGGCAGGCTCAGCATTACAACTTCGACATGTCCGTATCCATGTAGGGTATCAACCTGCACTATCGTATCAGTCGTACCAGCACAACGTCTCGGAGGAAAAAACGGCACACTCTGGCATCACGGGCGGTCTGCGCCCGCGGGTGCACCAGCTGCGCCATTGCAGCGTGTCGATCATCAAGAAGTCGTCGTCATAAGGCAAAGGTGAAAGGGGACAGTCTGCGAAGCGAAATAGGGCGCCACGATCACGAACTGCCAGATGCCTGTGCGCGGCGTGTCTGCGAGGACCACGATCGACGAGAGGCCGTGTCGTCCTTCCCGCGAACGTCGAGGGTGACGCGCAGATCGTGGTACTGCTCGAGGTCAGCTGCCTCCGAGCGCGCGATGCCCCCCATGTCGTTCGGGAGCCAAATCGTTGGCGGCGGCGCGAGCAGTTCCGGGGCGTACAGGATTCCCGCCACTTCTTCGGCGTGATCGGCGAAGGGCAGTGGGGGCAGATGCGGTGGAGCGTCCGGGTGTGTGCGCGCTGCGCGCTCCGTTGCGGTCAGGTCGTCAAGGTTTTCGGTGGCTGAATGCAGGAACATCAGCTGCTTTACGGCAGGGAAGTCATGGACGCTCCACTTGCCTAACGGGATGGGTCCCCTCGTTTCCGACGGGGAGGGCACCACAGCCAGCGTCGACAGCATATCAAGGATGGAGGCATATGACCCGCGCGTACGTGTGTTCCTCCCTGAACTAATGGCCTCCACGTCCTCGACCATGTTGTGCGACGACTTTGGACCCGCCGTCTGGATGAACGTGTCCAGGGAGTCCAAAGTAACAGGGCTGAGCGACTTGCGTCCCGGCTGACGGGTCCGCCATTCACAGTAGCATTCGACAAACACGAACACAAAGAGAGCGGAGCCGCACAGGATTCCGCCTTCAATCCATAGCATCCGGCTGAGAAAGATCAGGCCGAGAATCAGCGGCTGGAAAGCGAGAACTGTGCCCAGGCGACGAAGGAGCCATATCTGGAGCAGCCCACCCGTTGACGAATGCGTACGGCCATACACGTAACCAACCAGAAAGCGGTGCGCTATGGAAGCGTCAATTTTGTGAACGTCATTGTTGATTGCAAGGAACGTACCTATTGTGGTCAAGAGCAGCAAGAGCAGCGCGGCCGGAGCTACCAACGGGAAAAGAAGAGTGAACGAGGAAGCGTACGCGAATGCGAGCACAGGGCCGCTGAGCGCGTATGACGGGTTGTATGTTCTCGGATATACAGCTGACGTACTAATGAGCAAGCGCTAACACAATGCAGGTGACAACATACCGCGGAACCGTTGCCGGGACGTAATTGCTTCTTTCTCGGCTCGAACAACTCGCCAAAGTCGAGCGGGTTGGAGCAAGAGCAATCCCGGAAGTATCAGGGCGACGGTCAAAATCAGTACCATCGCGAAGACGCTCATGTAGATAATGCCGTCCGCCACTGACGCCGCGTCGCCGATATGTATGCTGAACGAGTGCATAGCAAACAGAAGTGCGCCTGCTATGAACAGCGAGATGCCACCGACGATAGTCAAAACGTAGAAAATTGTCTTGAATATGAGCATCTGGCTGCCCGAGAGCGAGATCGATCGCATGAGTTGTGCAGCAGCTAAACCTTTGTCAGTTTATAACATAGTCAACCCGATGAGCTGCTCACAATGTATCATTTTCAGGACAAAGGAGATCACTATCGTCGCTGCTAATGCTGAGCACAGGTACGTGGCGATCCCTGCACCGAGCTGATTCCCTTCTTCCAAAGGCATCAGGAATGGATAATAGTGCGCGAAGTCGGGGGCAGTGCTCAAGAACAGGCCGACAACCGCGACGACTGTTGGAAAGCTTAATCGCGTGCCATCAGACCAATTCAGGGAATACGCACAGAATACCGCAAGCATGATGGAGATCGTCAGCACGAACGTCCAGAAGCTCAACGTTCTCAGATAGCTGCCTGAATGCTGCAGCTCGTCCCAGCGAATGTCCTCCTTTGCCCTACCCTCAATGAGCTGTACACCAGGGATGAACCGCAGACCTCTGCCGACCAACAGCCAGCCCTTTATATGCGCGCCATCGGCTATGTCGCTGTAGCTTTCCCGCTGAAGGTCAGCGATCTGCGCGTTGTAGGCTTTCAGCGATAATCGGCAAGTGTTTATCTCTTCGTAGTATCTCCCCAACGCGTCCTGATCGACCCCGGACACTGGCCGCACAAATGGTTGACGTGGCTGTAACGGCGTTTGAGACGCAGGCACACCCTGGTTTGCTATATTCCGAAGGCGGAGGGGAAAGCTCTCGAGGCCCGCGTTGATGCCGTTTGTAGCCTTCGGAGGCCTTGACCGACGACGTGCCTTCTGGGAGTATTCCTCTGCATTCTGAAATGCTTCCGGGTCCTCCTTCGAGACATCATGCCAGCTCTCTTCGGTTTCTTGCAAGATATGGTCTTGAGACCCATGCGGGATATACAGATTGTATGGGAACGTATCGTTCTCAGGAGGTGCGGCAGTACTCCACGAGGCGTGCATGTCCGGGTTCCATTCTCCCAACTCCGATATCGGCGTACGTATGGCCTCTAACTGACCGCTCTTGTTGACGGCGACTTGACTCCCCATCGGGATTTGCTCAATGGTATGCGAGTCGCTGTGCACCTCCTGGAATCTGCTACCAACTACTCTCTGATTGAACGAGTCAGATAGGCTTGGCTCTCCCTGCCTCGTGGAAGAAGAGCTATTGCTCCTGACGTCAGCAAAATGACCACCATTGACTCCTGATATCCTGTTGAGCTTGTAGTATTGCGATGGCATCACATACGAGGTTGGCGGCGGTAATGAGGACGACCCTACAGCAGGATTGTGTCCTCTCCTTCGTTTACGGCGACTCTGCGCATTTTGTCAATACCAGCATTCAACGTGCCATGCAAAGCACTAACTGCAGGCGCGAGAGGGAGCGGTCGACTGATGTATGGCCGGTCGGGGTCTTCCTCGATTGTCGGTAGTGGCGGATCGAAATCCGCGACGGACGGATCAGGTGTCGACAGACGGAAACTTTGAATGTATTTCGTCTCTGCAACTTCGAGTTTTTCCAGGATCTCATCCCGTTCTTCGATTAAATGAGCAAGTTGCGTAGTATCCCTACCACCGACTTATATCAGATGCTGACTTGTCTCGATGGTGGATAGTGTCTCACCCAATAGAAAACAGACTTGCAATGTCGATTTCGAGGCTCCCTTTCTCCGCCTGGCTCGTATCTTGTTTGGCGTCCTGTCGCTGTCTACGACTTGACTGGCCATGCCCGTTACCAGATCCATTTGCGCCATCATTCGTCTCCTGGTAGGAGCTGAGTCCCGTCTTTGTGAGAAACTCCTTGAGACGCTTCTCTCCCCATCTGGTGAACCCTGGAGCCTGAGAGGCGCTGAGCCACCCCAATTCCACGTTCTGGCAGCGCATGCTAACCCAGCGCTCGCGATATGCAACGAGGTTGTTAAACTCCCGTAGAATGAGCCAAAGGGCAGGCAGCAACGCAAGCACTATGGCAAATATGGTTAGTATGATCAACCGGATACGCACATAAGGCGGGGTATCAAAGACGGCGTGTATTTCGGTGTCATCTGTGGGCAGGAGGTACAGCAAACGTAGCAAGCTGAGGTCCTGCAGCGTGGAGAACTGCCCGCCGTACTGGAATGGACGAGCCGAGCGCGCCATGCAGGGCGTCGACACCATGTACAGCGGCAGTAGACCGGCCAGTCCGAGGAATGACCATCCAGAGACCACTAAGATGCTTGCCCAGAGCGTCCGCTGACTCAGCTCCTCGTCGGACGGGAATAGTTGGGCGTTGCGAGCAGGCGACCTCCCGACGAGGGAGGCATCGTCGAGCAAAGAAGGCTTGAGTGGTACAGGCGGGGATAGGAAGGCAAATAGCGAGTGGTCGAGAGGTTTGGGTCGCAGCCTTCGCATGGTCAGCTCGGACTGAGTCCGTGGAGCATAACGTGCGCCACACACCCTTGCCGCACGAACCACTCCCTGAGTCCATAAACTTGGCGATAGCGAGGTCGGAAAATAGCAAATAATAACTTGCACATGCGAGCGTGGGTGTCTTCATACGCGATAACGGAATTCATAGTGCTTACCCATATACACAGACCGATTACAGTAGGGAGAACAAGCGTCGAGAGCACACCAAGAGCAGGGACGTCTAAGCCATGTCCGATACATACAGGATGATCTAATGTAGGTGCGCGGGCTGAATAAGCCATAGATGGCTCGCCCAACGATCGAGCGGTGTGAGCAGGGCTCAGCAGTCGAGCAGGCGGTCCGGAACTGTCCATGAGGCATGCACTGGGAGACGCGTCGGACGCGTCGCAGAGAGCAAGAGGTCGACCGGCAGAGATACTTGGACGCGCGCAAGACACCTCCGCAGTTAGACCCTCGTTCCGGTGGGTCGTGTTCGGAGTCGATAGCGCGGCGTTCGGCATAGGCGCGAATGTGGGTGAAACGGGACTAGATGAGGATATGGCGGGCCCGGAGGGCCCAGGATTAGTCTCTGAGCTTCCGCCAGACAGCAAGACAAATTTTCCAGCGGTAGACCGCAAGATCTGCGGCGCATTATCGTAGGTGTCGTCGAGTCGTGCAGTTGGTCGTAATGCGGAACGCGAGCCACCACTAGCAGGTGCAATAAGTGCGTTCATGGACGCCCACAGCGGGCTTGATATAGACTGCAGCAGACGTTCACAGCCAAATTCAAGGAGCGGGAATGGGAGGAAGAGGGAAGGAAATGAAAGTCTCAGATAGCTCTCGCGAAGGCGCGAAGCAGACAGGGTCCGCATGGCATGGGAACACCCATCGTTCGAGCACCTGCCGCATACGGCTAGTTCAGTATATTATGTCTCCCACACTTTCATCAACTTAGCCATTTTTGCCGGAGCTTTCAGCGAATCCAGCCACTTCATCATCCTCACAGGGATACAGTTCAAGCCTGCCGTTGTTGCGAGAACGAGAGACAAGAGATCGTTTCCATCCGCGAAATACCGATTCGTTGCGGAAGATTGGGGTCGAAGAGCTAAGATCGGCACCACAATACTGGCTGACTGGTTCATTCAACCGAAACGAACGACAGGGCGATCCATAAATATGTCATCGAGGGATCTGGATATGATAAGTTATTGTCTCTGTGCCACATTCATGAGTATGAGCAGGTAATAACAATGAAGTTATAACCAAGACACACCGTAACCAACATCAATGCATCGTCAAAGCACATCAACAAGCCACTCATCATGAGAGTGGAGGGATCTCAAACTCCATATGGCTCCGCGATGAGAGTATGACCGTCCTTTTGGGTCAACACCTTGTGGCCATGTACCCATGGTGCAGGCTCTCCTTGTATGACAGGAGATGGTGGGCTGTTCCGTGAACGCTTTGACTTCACCTCGTACACTTCTTCGGGGTTCAAGAAAGGGGCGGATAACTCGTAAGAAATCTTGTCTTGTCTGCTTTGAACGCAACCCATGACTATGCAAACAAACGAATGAGTCTGCAGTAACCGGGCATGTCCAAGAGGAATCTTTACTGAAGGTAAAAGGGATGGTGGTACAAGTGAGGGTCAACCTAAGGATTGCTCGTGTCGCAGTCCCGGTTATAAGGCATCCAGCACACTGCAGCCGTTCGGATCGACAAGATTACGACAGATGCTCTCTCGCGTTGCGAGGGCATCCCGAGATCATCTAGCAGGCGAAGGCTGTGATTGATACGGATAAGATGCCCCAATGGCGACCTTAAAGAGGCAAGTTCCTGAGTGCGTGCGCACAACTTCGAGCCAAGAACAAGTATGCTGCATCACATTGGCTAAATGCAATTCAGGAACATATGTCGTAAGAGATGAGCCAAGCTTCAGCCGCTTAGCTGTGGTGATGGTAGAGAACACGAAGGCGACGACCGATCAACTCGAAATACGCGCCCGTTACGCGTATATCCATTCCACGTGTCCTGCCCGTCTTCACCGTCTTCAACGCTGCCCGAGTTCAGGAACTCTGTAGTGCGGAGGCGTAACAAGAGCTCGCCATGGCGAGCAGCGCTCTCAAACAGGTGTGCATGCTCTTGTAATCCAGCTAGTTACGTACACTGAACTATGTGTTGCAGGCAACTGCGGCATCGCCTACGCTCCAGGAGGCGCAGACCACCGCGTTATTGACACTTCTGAATCTGAACAACCCTGTTGAGAGCTCCAACACGTCCTCGTCCAACTCGGGAAAGAATGCATCCTCGTTGAAGATACCAGTGCCCGCTCCCCCACCTGTGTGGAAAGTTCTAGTGCTCGACCAGCACACGAAGGACGTGCTCGCCACCGTCCTGCGCGTACAAGACTTACGCGATGTCGGCGTGACATTACATGTGTACGGTCTCCATTGTCATTGCTTTCTGCGCTTATATGCGCTTTAGCTAACGTTGCTCACAGCCAGCTGCATTCAAACCGTCCTCCGTTGCCAGACGTACCCGCCGTCTACTTCGTCTCGCCGACCCTGGCCAATGTCCGGCGAATAGCCCAAGACCTCGAGAAATGTCTTTATGAGTCCTTCCACCTAAACTTTGTCGAGCCTCTTCCAAGGGCACTGCTGGAAGAGCTAGCTGCCTCAGTCGCAAGAGACGGAACCGGAGAGCTTGTAGAGCAAGTCCGTCGTGCTGTGCTCGACATAGGGCCAGATGTTGATATATCCTCGCTCTCACTACCAGGTTTTGGACCAATATCTATCGTTCATTGCACCGTCCCCATCCCTATTCTCTTTGCTCCCACCGCCCGCTGCGGCGTCTGCTTCAACGCCGAATGCTACTCCACAGCCCGGTCCATCTCAACCACATTCTACCTACACCTTACTCAACTCACCATCATCTGCTGAGCAGCAAATTGAGGAAGAGATTGAGCGTGTTGCAACCGGACTGTTTAGTGTGGTCGCGACTACGGGTATGCCGTCGCAGGAGTGACCGATAATCCTTCCCTGACATTCTGCAGGTCATGTCCCAATCATACGATGTCCCAGAGGCAACGCAGCAGAAATGATAGCCAAGAAGCTGGAGACGAAGATCAGAGACGCCATTCTCTCCGCTGCGCGCTCGCACACAACGTCAATATTCGCCCAAGACTCCACGGGTCTATCAAACCTTCAGCGACCTTGTGAGTATCTCTATGTCTGCCTGCTAACATCATATTCAGGCGAAGTCGAACAGTGCTCCTGATTCTCGACAGAAATGTGGACCTTGTGTCAATGATGTCGCACGGATGGACATATCAGGCGCTCGCATCTGACTGTCTTGAAATGAAGCTTAACCGCGTCGTCGTCTCTCAGCCGCAGAAGCGCTCATATGACCTCGACTCGAAGGATTTCTTTTGGGCGAAGAACGCGGCGAATCCGTTCCCGCAGGTCGCGGAAGACATCGACACGGAGCTGAATCGCTATAAGCAAGACGCGGCGGAGATAACGCGATCAACGGGGGTGAGCGACGTGAACGACATCGCCCAAATGTGCGCCATCTCTTCCGCTGTTTCTTGTAGTCGACTCACCGTTGATGGACACAAGGGATCTATCGGCGAACGCCGCGCATCTCAAGACAGCGATCACCGCACTCCCAGAGCTGACTGCGCGCAAGGCGGTGCTCGATACCCACATGAACATCGCTACCGCGTTATTGGAAGAGATCAAGAAGCGCGGCCTTGATGAGCTCTTCAGCACGGAAGAAGCAATCAATAAACAGGTATCTCAAATTGCCGCTGCTGACTATCACAAATGGCTGATGCATTCACATGCGCATATGGTCAGACTGTCCAAGCTATCCTTGAGACCCTCCGGCATCCGAAGGACGGCGTGACGCCAACGCCAGTCGACAAGCTCCGTCTTGTGCTGGTCTGGTACCTTTCTATGCCCGACAATGCTGTCTCGAAGGAGGATATTGCCGAATTGGAGAAGGAACTCAAGGCCGCAGGAGCGGATGTTGCTGCCTTTGAGTATGTCAGACGGACACGGGAGATCTCACGAATGACCGTGCCGAGCGCTATGGGCGGTGGATCCACGCCTGTCCTCGGAGGTAACACCCCCGGTGGCGAGCTGTTCAAGGGCTTTAGTGCTCTGGGTAACCGGGTGCGTAGAAACTCCGGTGCAACTAGTGTGGTCCCGACATACTGACATTCGACCTACAGCTCACAGACCGGCTGAAAGATGGCGGCCTCGAGAACCTGATCTCCGGTGTCAAGAACTTCCTCCCTGCGAACAAGCTCCTGCCAGTAACGCGACTAACAGAGGCACTGATGGAGTCGTCCGCGGCCTCGAACCAATCGCTGCAGGAAACGGACGACTACCTCTTCCTCGACCCTCGCGCATCGCGCAATGCAAATGCTGGTCTCGGCATCTCCGGTGTGTCGGCACCTGGTGGTGCTGCAGGAGCGCCTGGGCGAAGCAAGCGGATGACCTTTGCGGAGGGGACCGTGTTCATCGTTGGCGGTGCTGGATATGTCGAATACGGCAATCTCGAGGAGTGGGCAAAGAGGATGGGGAAGAGAGTCACATACGGTGGTACTGAAATATTGGATCCAGGAGGATTTGTCAAGATCCTGGAAGGTCTCGGGAAGACAGGCGCACAAGGATAGGCATAATATTGGACTGTTTTCGACACACTACATATAGTGACTTGTTTTCTTGTTGCCTCTGATAAAGGCGTGTCATTTGGATCTCGTAAGATGGGCGTGGATGACGCGTGTATAATACAATGTCTGGATTATTAGAGCGTGACAAGCAATACACTAATACGCATAAGATGCATCCTACAATCTCCGCCGCTTACTTCTTCCTGTTCTGCTGCATAGCCAGAATCTGCACAATCCGAATACTAAGGAGACGTCAGACATTAATAGCAAATAGAGGGGTATTGCCACTCACAAGATGTTGATCATGTCAAGTTCAAGGCTGATAGCCTCACGCATAGGGTCGCGGGGACCAGTTCCCATCTCGGCCATGCGAGCATGCTGGAGAATCTTTTGTGTGCTGACATAGGAGTTGATTAAGATTCCGCAAGTATGATATAATGCGACCCACTCAAATAGAATGAAGCCACCAAAGACAGCAAGACCACCGTAGAGCGAGATGGCCTCTGCAACCTGGAGTCCACGCATTCCAAGCGGAAGAGCCATGGGGGCGAGGGAGCTCAGAGCGACAACAGTTACACCCGCCAGGAGGGGTCCTCCCATGTAGAGGTACCTGTCATTACTGCAACACCTTGTCAGAATCAGAGTCTACACATCAAGAGGTTACAACATACGCAGCAGTTGCACCAATGTAAGACAGTGACCCGAATACTCCGGCTGAGTACAATGCCGCACGAGAAAGAATCGCCGGGCTGAGGAAGAACAGAGGACTAAGAACCGCAGCTTGGCAAGCATTGAACCCCTGGTGAGGTCTTAATAGTTGCTCTTCGAATCGTCAAACGAGATGCACTTACCAACCAGAAGGTGTGCTTCAGAATTGTATTCTCCGGAGGTGTGTACATGACGCCCATCATCGTCCCAATACTACCAACAAGACTGACACCGAGGACGACCCAAGGGTTGGCCGACATGATGCGGAACGCAGCACCTGACCGGAACAGCGAACGGGCAACCACGGCGGTCACGCCCAGACCGGCACCAGCGTACATGAAGCTCTCGTGGAGATATGACTGCTCAACAGGGGAGAGAGAGTCTCGTGTCTCTCTGTTGAAAAATGCATTGACGACGACAATAGTCCCTGCTACAGTTCCCTACCGAATCGGTAAGACCTTCGTCCAAATTCTGAGCACCACACTTACTGCAGTAATGGCATACCGCTTCCACGCTTCAGACTGAGTCGGTCTCGCGACAACAGGAGCAGAGTCGGTCAAGAATGTGCGGGACTGCTTGGTGAACACGAACGGCTTGATGCCCTGGGAGCGTTCCCGAAGTGCCGACAGGACATTCGGCCGTGCATTGCTGAACGACCGGAGGGCAGCGGCATGCGGTTGTTGCACCGCCCGGGCGACGAGCGGGCTCGTCACTGGGCGTAATGAAGGGAGTGAGCCAACGCGGAACATGGGAGAAAACAAAAGAATTGAACGCAGAGGGTCGGGCAGTCCAATATAACCCGAGACGCGCACACGCTCGGCACGCGGTGACATCACATGCGGAACTCTCCCGAGCGATGGAGCGCCCACAGATCGGACACTGCGAGACCCGTTGCCCGTAAATAAGAAAATAAGATACACACTACTAGCGACAACAGGCTACAGATTACTAATAAAGAATACACTAACGGCATATCAAGGCATTACGTGGCATCTAGAGCTATCCGTTACTGAAGAAGGGGAACTCGCGTAACATCCACGACACCGACTTGATTCGACTCCAGTGCCAGTGCCATCCGGTTGATGTTGCCCGACTGCTGCCAATCGATCTCGAAGATACCGGGCTTTTCAGACCCAGCATACCACGACCAACGCTTCTGCCTAGCCTGTTAGACGATTGTCAATGGTGATTGCTGGGGACGTGTCATATGATGATCACCTTTACGTCGTACACATGCAACCATCCGTCGCCGCCGCCTGTCGCAAAAAATCTTGCGTCCGGGCTGAATGCAAGAGCATATACATGCCGTTTATGATCCTGGAACATCCTTAAACACTGGCCCGTAACACTGTCCCAAAGCCGTGATGTCCCATCAAAGGAAGATCTAAACCAACAGATTAATTTGGGACGCGAAGCAGGACTTGAGGTACAAACGTTGCAAGGAGTTCATGTTCACCCTCTGCGGTAACAGGGCACCATGCGATTGTGCTGACGGTATTCGTGTGTCCGCTAAGTACAATCACTTCGTCATTGGCGGGCCGCGAAAAGACGACGTCCTCGATGTTCCATATCCTAGCTGTGCGATCATCAGAACACGAAGCAATTCGTGTTCGAGAAGGGCTGCATTTGATCTGATTGACTTCTGTGGTATGACCCCTGGTGTCCCATCATGTCATTATAAGGGTGCCACATGGAAAATATATTACGCACATGAGGGTTTTCGGAGTCGTCGAGTTTTCTATACTCATGATTTGTATCTTGCCATCGGCTCCGCAGCTTGCAAACATATCTTCTGTGAGCCAATCGACGTCGAGGCAACAGTCTAAGTTTGAAGCATTCAAGTCAGTAACCCACATCTTGATCGATCACAGTCCTCATCGATGGATAACGTGAATACAAACCTTTGTGGCACTGAAACTGCCTATGCAGTCTCTTTGCACTAATGTCCCAAACGCAGGCCGTGCCGTCAAGACTTGCGGTCAACAACCAACGCCCGGATCTCGAAAAGCGCGTCGCAAAGATGGGTCCCTTCTCACCGGCGGATCCAACATATCAGTCTAGCGATGGCCCCGCGATCAGAAAAGACAACCCACCTCATGCTGCGTATGCGAGAAGTACAGTTCGCCTGATGCTGTACAAACACGAAGGATGGCATCATACGAGCCGATCGCCAGCAGTGAACCATCTCTCGTCCAGTCAAGCGATGTGAGATCGCCTTGCTCGGATTGCGATGGATAAGACAGGGTCATCGGTGGACCGATTTTGGGGGGAATCGATGAGGAAGCTGGTCGCGCCTCGGGGACGTTCCATAGATGTACAACAGTGTCCCTGGACCTAGAGATCATGTCAATACATCGAAAATTCTGTGCGCGGGGGTGCACCGACCCTGATGCCAGCGTACTCTTCCTCGCCGGGTTCCAGGCACAGACGAAGACCTACGTTTAACAATCCTCAGATCGCGTACGATGCAATGCAAAGAAGTCAACTCACCTCCGTCTTGTGCCCCTTTAGAAGGCTGACGGCATTATCTTGCTGATCGTCGGATGAACCGGATGGTTGTTTCGCTTTATGCGACTTCTTAAGTTCAGTATGTCCGCTAGAAGCCGAAGAAGAAACCATGGGATCCACCTGCTTTACTTTGAGAATAGTACTGATCAGATGCGCAGATCTACCGTTTAAACGCGCAATTTGCACGTAGATGCTGTGACGTACTTTCCGATGAGGAGACAACACTGTCCAAGTCCATACTGTCATCCGTCAAAGGTAACGTCCGTGCACGTTTCTCCCTTGGGGTCCCATCAGTGGCTGAAGGATTGGCCTTTCTTTTGCTAGATGGCCCTGCTATCCCATTGGACTCGTTTGCCCCGTTGATACCTACCGATCCGTTACGTTGTGGCTGCAGTGGCTGCAGTGACTGAGGCAGGGGCTGCTGACCGGGTTGGTCATTTCCCATGAACGGAAGCAGAGGGTTGTATGCAACAGCAACTGGTAAAGAAGGATCTGGGGAACAGACGTGTTTCTCCAGCAAAGAGAATTTGCTCTTGCAATTCGCGGTCATGACATTTCCCCTCCAGTGTGCCTCAACTTCGCAATAGAGCAGCGCCTTGCATAGAAGCTCTACCAGCTCCCCCCGCGGAATGTGCTTGCCATAGTGGGTAGATTGCTCAAGACGTCCCTCCGCTCGAAGCACGAACGCGCTGTGCTGGAATCCTATAACCGGAACGTCTGTCAAAGCCGTGGATGTGGCAGATGAACCGAGATGCACGCCTACCTGAATCCTCAAAATACGCATGAATTAGGCAGTTTACTTCGTCCGCTGTGATCTTCATAGGCCCGGCCATGGTGCATGAGGCTTTGCGGTACTTTGGGCGTGAGTGGCAACGTTGAACCGAGGCACAAAATAGCATCGGCTCGAATTCGACGATACCGGCCGCACGTGGAAAGCACTTTCCCACGGCCGTGTCTCCGTGGCTTGTGAGCCACAATCTCATCGACTTTTGCCTTTTGCCACAGCACAGCCTCACCTCTTCCTTCGTGCTTCACGTTGTACATGAAGTACCAATTGGAGCCATATTCTGAAGAAATGTCTGACTCTCCCTGTTTGCGCTTGATTCTACAAGATAATGACTGCTTCATCAGGTTTCTTGTCTGCTGTCTCTGGCTCTCTGAATCTGTCTGTCAACTTGGTCCTAAATCTTGTTGCCACCAAGCATGATAATATGTGGTCTTTGAATTGACAGGATTCTGCCTAGTTCGCGCTGCTCTTTAGGTATGCTATAGGAGAGTCTCCTTGATACTTCTCAAAGCGAAATGTATGGCTATTCCTGGCGCGACCACCAAGCTGGCCTTCAAAGCACACCTTGGTGGAATCCGGGTAACTTTCGGATGTTTACAATTATGTATTCTGTGATGACTACATCGACGCGAGTCGAGTAAAGTTACAGTTCTGAGAGTTATCCTGGCTATGCTATTGCATCTCATAAAGTCTTTCCCATGCGGCTTCACGCAACTCCTCGATTAAATGGACCATTGCATGGTATGGGCAGGCTGCAACCATACATTATATGTCTGCTATCTTGCGCATAGGCAATCAATACAAGCTGTTTCCAGTGTCCTCGCGTTGGCCACCGCTTGAATGCGAATGCTGCTCAAATGGGGAATAGATCGATCGGCGATGCTCGGCACCAAACGTGGGCCTGCTTGCTCAGCTCGATATACCTTGACTATCCCTCTGCCTCTCCTCTATAGATCTCTGTATACACTATGGACCATGACTATTTTGAAGCTAGTGATGACGAGGCATTCGAAGGCCCTGATGCTTATGTCGAGGGGGAAGAGTCAGAGGATGAACCAGAGTTCCCGATTCTTAACGAGGCAACCCAGCGTGCGTGGGGCGAAGCGCGTTCGATGGGCGAATTCGTCAATGGTTAGCTGATTCTGTCCGGTTCTGACATGATGACGATGTTGAATACTCGTAGCACTCAGAGCTGCAGCCTTGCAAGAAGGAGAAGATGAGCCCGAGGTAGCTAATCAGAGCTCTGCTCGAAGGCAACAGTCGAGTGCCGCAGGCACAAGATTCGCCACTCCAAGAGATTTACTGCGCATGTTTGGCCTGAGTGGCGTCGCCGCTCAAGCAGGCGACGAGGACGACGAGGACGACGAGGACGACGAGGACTATGAAGAAGACGAGGACTATGAAGAAGACGACGCCATGCCTAACCCAGCATGGGATCGTACGCATGGTTGGTATCCCGTAATCACCGAGCCGAAGAAGGAGGGCCTCCGCCTTCTAATGAGCGGTGAATTTGGGAGACTCAAGCACCAGTGGGACTACCGAGTCAAGAATAACAATGTTGCCAAAAGTCTCCTGAATAGAGGCTCGCGCACACGACCTATGTACAGAGAGGACTTGGCCTGTGTGCGTTTCTTACTGCTCGAAAGATATCAACACTCAATATTCAACAGGATGTGATTCCTAACTCTAACGGCACGTCTGTTGCAGAGTACCAAGCCAATGCATATGTAGGGCAATACTCTTCAGGTATGCCGCGATGAGTACAGCCTGTGTTTAGTGATCTATATTCTCTGTCATATTCTCTGTCAGATTCATCATTCTATTACACATGCGTTAGAGGTGATGCTCCCGTATTCTGTGCTACATCATATTCGCTTAACTCTACCACCTATGCTACGGCAGATTTCCGCCTACACATTTATGATACAACTGCGCCGTTGGAGCCGTATACTCCACATCAACAGGGCCGCAGAATGGCGAACGATCACCTAACATCGATGAAAGTCATCCAGTCCATCAATGCTCGTCCGGGAAGTTGGACAATTACAGACTCTCATCTGAGTCCGGATAACCAGAGGTGAGTTGCTCGCTGTCTTAGATGAGCTCAGTTCACCATTTTATAACTGTCAAGGATGATATATGCATCCATCGTGAGTATCCTCAAAAGAGACAAGGAGTTTGACTTACAGACGGATAGTCGAACACCGTATATATGACGACGACACTGGAATATTCGGCTGTACAAACGCCTATATGTTTCACCGACCGAAACAGACATCGACAGCATAGTTTATGGGACTACGACGATGATCGTGTCGGTATATGGAGCTGCAAGTTTTCCGCCGACGGAAACGAAGTGATCGCTGGAGGAAGCGGCATGATATACGGTGTGACTGAAGCCGTAGTCATCTCGTTGCTGAGACTAACATTGAATCCATAGTGTATGATCTGTTGGCTGATCGGCGGACAGTCAAAATCAATGCGCACAATGATGATGTCAACAGCTGCTGTTGGGCCGACACAGCTTCAGGGAACGTGCTGATCAGTGCGTCAGACGACACTTACATCAAAGTATGGTCAGTGGTCTTGTTGTTCGTCGCCTACTTGACGTAGTGATTGGTACCCAGGGATCGCCGGTCACTCGGCGCATCACGTAAACCATCGGGCGTATTGATGGGTCATACTGAGGGCATCACATACGTTTCAGCCAAAGGCGACGGTCGATACGTCATCTCGAATGGCAAAGACCAGGTGTTGCGACTCTGGGACTTGCGTAAGATGGGCAGCAACGAGGAGCATAAGAAACATGAAAGCAAGCATTACGGCATTCCTAACTATGATTACCGGTATGGTACTTTGACTAGACCGTGACTGTAATGCTGACTTCCATGATAGAGCGGAATTGTACCCTCGGCCGAGATTCAGAGCACACCCTGCGGATTGTAGTGTTATGCAGTACACAGGACATGAGGTGCTGCGTACCCTCATCCGCTGCCACTTCAGCCCTGCCGAGACCACAGGCCAACAATATATTTACTCGGGTAGTTCGGACGGCCGTATTCATGTATGCTGACCAATTATGTTGTGATATACATGCTGATCAAGTCCTGGCAGATTTGGTCGCTAGATGGTCGCATTGTACAAGTACTTGACCGCGCACAGACACTTCCCATCTCGTGTGATCCCTCAGCTCCAGACTTCACCAGGGCTCGCGGAGCCGAGAGGGTATGCGTCCGAGACGTCAGCTGGCATTCAAATGTGAGTCGACGTACCATATCGTCATTTGCCTCAACTGACGCACAATAAAGCAACCGATCCTCATGAGTACAGGATGGAGAGGTGGTAGGTGGCATGCCCATGAATCAAGTGTCATCTCTAGGCACGAGGTACGCCGGGTTTGCATGAGCTTTACGACGGGATTGCTGAGAACTTCATAAAGTGGAAGGGTCTGTCCAAGACCGCAAGTCAGCCTCTCGAGCAATGTGTTGAGAGACAGCAAGCAGAGCAGTCGGAACGTGCGAGACGGGCTCAACGCCGAGCGCAGCTTCGTGGTATGCCAGGCACTTTTGATTGGGAGTCAGACGAAGAGGAGTGAGCGCCAGCAAACTGTAGTTTGTACGTGTAGTGCGGATGATCTGGATGTACAGTTTGTATGATCTTGTAGAGTAGGACAGCTTACTGTCCCTCAAATTTCAGTGATGACGTAGTCGAATGTCCGCTTGTCCAGTGGAGACTCGACCGCTCACGGCGGTTCCCGTCTGATCGCATGATCGCGCGCAGCTCGGAACAGTATGGAAATGAGAGCCTAATGTAAAGCTGTGCCATTGTCGCTGTGTGATTCACCGCCTCTTCTCGCAACACCCTTGAGTGAAACATCGAGATGCAGCTGACGCCGGCAGACGAGGCACTCAACAACCAGCTCACACCGATGGACGCTAACCTACATACGTACGGCTTCCCGCCGGGCTACTTCATCATTCGCTCCGTGGCGACCGACCGTCTCCTCGATGTGGAGATGGGATGGATGGAGGATGGCACTAACGTCATTCTGTACACAGAGACGGAAACTTCACTCGTAGACTGTAAGTTGCTTCTTATATTCAGATAAAATCCATCTGACAAGCTGGCTTTCCCGATGCAGCTATGAGAAACCCAAGTTGTGATAATCAGGTAGTAGAAGTCGGCCGAGAATATGCTATGTCTTGTCTGATTGATCTTGATGGAATATGGCAGGTTTTCTTCATAGATACCTCTGGAGCTCTATGTTCAAGACGCTCGGGACATGCTATTGATGTCGAGGGTAAAGTGCTTCCCCTTCGTCGATCACACCGGGCCACTCATAATGTACGGGATGGTCGGGGTTAGGTGACCGACTGGTTCTCAGACATCGCCGGCCTGTGACGCATCCATTCCCCAACGTCTATTCTCACCCCCTACCGCGATTCTCGTATGACAGTGCGACAAGGGAGATTACCGTCACGTTTGCCACCGATCCATCTTATCCCACTTCCAGAGCGGATCGAGCAGTAGCCGCCAGTGCATGGAAGGAGAAGGTTCACTTGCTTACTTCAGTCCCAGCCCGAAAGCCACGCACAATATTTGATGAGGCCTCGACATTCTTCACCTCCGCAATCTCGACTCCATTTTCATTGTTCAATCCAATGGGGGTCACCTCTAATGCAACGCCGGAGGACGTGTTCTCCAATGGCGATATTGATCTCAGAGAGGACGAGATATTGGAACAGGATCGCTCGGAAGAGGGAGAGGTGGACGACTCTCCGGAGAAGCACCGTCAAGTTCGTGTAGTTGCACTAACTAAGGAGGAAGCACAAGCGGCTGGAGATAAAGCGAAGCTCAGGAGGCAATGGGTTGTCATTCCCCTTCGGCTCTCGAGGAGTCGCACTTACATCTGATATGGGGGATTGTGTCGAGAAGCTATGTAATACTACTGTACCATAAATCTAGCTTCATGAGCACGCAGACTGAACGTTCAGGCTAACCGCAGTCGAGCTCGTGATTGAAGCTGAAGTATTGGTATTCCACTGACACTCCGAGTCGCACTTTCGTTGCTACTATGTGCTCAGCGTTGCACCCAGCTTCATAGCCAGCTACCGACCACCGTAGATCTATGGCTGCTGGTGCGCATGGGTTAATCTGTGTATGGAGTAGCAGCGCAACAGCGAAATAACCCCGTGGATTCGCAGCAAATGGGGGGTACGCGGTTTGTCACATACACATGATCGCGCTGTCACGTCGATACGCTGATCACGGCACTCCGAGAAGCAAGCTTCCGCGGAGCTCGGTATCAGGACGTTCTCTCAGGATGCGCGTGGGCGGAGAATCAATACACGAGGACCTCTTTCAATTGCCTATCAGGCGCCAGTGATAGCTCCGAGTGTCCGACGGCTAAGGTTGTCCTTGTGCCAGGATGTCGACGCTTTTCCGAATCGCTAGCATCGCCGTTTTGCTGCAGGCAGTCTTGGTCTCGGCTCACGAGCACCAGCAGGTACCTCTCGACGACTTCGCCAGATCAAGCGATACCCTGGACTCCGGCTTTGACGGTGACGCTTGGCTGAAGAAGTATGGAAAGCAGGCCGACCAGGTGTTCTCGGGACCTCTAGCTTTCTCTCACCTGCCGTACAGTCTATGCCTTGAAGATACCACGGCCGGATTTGACATTGCCCTCCTGGGCATGCCGTTTGATACTGGCGTAACCTATCGTCCTGGTGCGCGTTTCGGTCCATATGCGATCCGGTCTGGTAGTCGGAGACAGAGGGAGACGCGAGGATACACACTGGCCTGGAAAGTCAATCCATATGAGCTAGGCTCCAAGATCATCGATTGCGGAGATGTAAGCTTTGTCGCCCTTTGTGAGAACGCTGTGGTCACGAATATTGGACTTCAGGTTCCCGTGAGCCCATTTGATAATGCGCTGGCGGTGGATCAGATGGAGGTCGCATATTCAAGCCTGCTGGCGCGGCCTATCATCGGTCGAGAGCTCAATGCACCATCCTCGGCTACTAGCAAGTTTGCAAAGGACGGGAAAGAGCACCCCCGGATCATCACGTCCGTACAATGTCAAGCTCTTCTTTCTCAGGAACTAAAGCCACATCTCGCCCTTCAGGTTGGGTGGGGACCACACCATTGTGCTGCCAATCCTCCGGGCGCTCAACAAAGTTTACGGCCCTGTTTCTGTGATCCACTTCGATGCCCACTTGGATACCTGGGCGTCGTACCCCGGGCAAAGCACGGAGCAGTCGCGCGTCACGCACGGAACCTTTTTCTACCTGGCCCAGGAGGAGGGCCTGATGACTAACAAAAGCATCCATGCGGGCATCCGCTGCAAGCTAGCGGTGCGTCTTGCGTTGTTGTGCAATGGTATGCGCTGTCTGAGAGGATCTGCATAGGGTGTTGGCGATCTCGAGAATGATGAGGCTGTTGGCTTCCAGCTGATTTCGACGGATGATATCGACGATTTGGGCGTCGCAGAAATCATCAAGCGCATCAGAGCCAGGATCGGCGATTCGCCTGTCTACCTCAGGTGAAGCTGTCGTCCGTACGGAGAGCAGTATATCTGACAACAATATATCATTCAGCCTCGACATTGACGTCATTGGTGAGTCTTTCGTGGACTCTCATTGCGCCTTCACAGTGCTCACACCTATTCCGCCAGATCCTGGCCTGGCGCCGGCAAGTATGTCCCAAAGATTGGTGTTTGCGATTTAGTGCTTAAAACTCCACAGCCGGAACACCCGAGGCAGGCGGATGGACGACCCGGGAGGTAAAGCGCATTATCCGAGGACTCGCTGGCCTCAACTTTGTGTATGTCATTTGCGGCTAGATGCTCGTACAGTGTCTTCACAAATATTCATATCCTGCAGAGGCGCCGACATTGTCGAGGTCGCACCGGCGTATGATAATGGTCAGTATCGGATGTAATTGTTACCCACCCATTCTGAACCTGTGGCTCGCACTATATAGCGGAGATCACCGCCATTGCAGCGGCTGATATCGTGCACGACTTCTTGTCCATGTTCCTCACGCAAGAACCGCCGAAGGCACCCACCGCGCATGTCAAGGATGAACTGTGAACTGGTGAGCTGATTTACCTTCAGGTAGTGTTGACTATATGCGCGCTAAATAAATCAATTCGTAGGCTTTGACCAGCCAACACGTATACTGTTACAAATCAGCGATCACACCAGGTGTGCCATCTGCTCACAGGGACCCCGCAAAGATGTACAAAAAGATGTTGTCACACGGATACGGATGGATGTAGGATCGTGAAACACTAGGTCATGTCCATTGGCGAAAGCGAAAGCGAGCGTAAAGCGTAAGATGTCCATGAGCACCGGAAACGCGACAACAGAAACTGAATAGTTTGACTATCAACCGCTCAGTGCCCCTTCGCACCCCATTGCCCAGGCGGCTGCGCAGTTGCAGCATCGTACATCGGCGGGCTGTCCGTGTAATCGTGCTGCATCTCCGAGATGCCCTCGAGCGGCGACTCGACGAGCTGGCTCGGAGGACGGGGCCCTCGCGGGCTCGTCGTCGTGGCTTGCCGTGCTGGCGGAGACATCTGCGTGTTGATAGGCGCAGGCGACGAGGCCGCATACGGGTCATAGTAAGCTGCCTGTGCTGCGCGGCCTGCGCCGTAGGCGTCGCCGCCGAGCGTGTAACTGCGGTCGGGCTGTGCCGTCTGCGCATAATAGGGGGTAGACGCCGCTGCCGCCGCCGCCGCCGCCGAGGAGGAGGCTCCGACAGCTGGCACGTAGCCGGTAGCGTTGTAGGTGCCAGCGTTGAAAGGCCGCTGCTCCGCGCTGTATTCAGCCTCGCGCGGGAGCGAAAAATTGGGGTATGGCTGCTGCTGTGCGGGAGCTTGGTTGTAATCTGCAAGGCGAAATTAGCGCGACCACTGTCCGAACTGAGAAGGTGCTCACATGAAGAGCCGCCCGCAGTGTGCCCATAAGCTGAGGCGTTAGTGGGCTGTTGTACATGGCCATATGCTCCATATCCGGCGCCGGCGCCCGCAGCATTGTGGGAGTACGACGATGGTGTGTAGGCAGATGTGCTCTGCGTGTGTCCACTGCCTTGTCGCCTCGCTTGCGGCGGGGACTGCGGAGGGTATACGTTAGGAGCAGCAGGGGAAGCATTGACGTTGGGGTTGTAATACGCATCGACTGCGCGCTGGCCAACCGCGCCCTGCGCATACCCGCCAGGGTAGTAATCCTGGCGGGTCTGGCTCGGCTGCCGTCGGTTGTATGTGCCCACGCCAGCCTTTTGCGCGCCGGACAGGGGCACGACTTTATCGCCGTCATCGATGTACTCCTCGTCTGTCGTACGCGCGAGCGGCTGCATCTGCTCGAGCTCCTGGAAGGCAGGCAGGCCGATCTCGCCCTGCTTCTGGCGCGCCTTGCGGTCTGCCTCGGCCTTGACGGCATCGAGGCGCATCTGCTCGGCGTACCCGTTGTCGACGGACGGATCGTTGTAACGGCTCGGGCGCCGCCTAATGCAGCACCTGCCGAGCCCGTAGAAGCAGCCGGCGAAGAAGAGGAGGATCCATGAGGCGAGCGTGAGCCAGACGGCGTTCCCCATACTCGCCGATCCGCCCGAGACGTCGTCGATTCGCTTCTTCGTGAGGAAGAAGAGAACGAGGTCAAAAATGAAGGCGACGAGCGCGACAGAAGCGGCAAAGCCGGAGATGAAGGAGCTGCAGTAGGTCATGGACATCTCGCGGACGTGCGCAAGGAGACCGAAGAGGGTAGAGAGCGCGGCAAGGATAAGGGCGACGATATGGAGGACGAGGGCGTAGGTTATCCATTTTACGAGGACGTTTGGGATCTGGATGGAGGTATCGTCTCCAAGGAGTGCATTCACGTCTGATAAGCAACCCATGAGCCCCACATATCTAGAGAATGTGATCAGCGGTACCAAGTTCATATCCAACATGCGGCTTCGAGCATGTCGTGCCATTGGGCAAGTTCATGCAGTACCCCAGGGTCCCGAAGGTGACGGAGCCGTCGATGTTCTCGACGCTGAGCGAAGCCTTCAGGAAATAGAGCGATTTTATATACGGCACAGAGAAGGTCACTACTGCGAGCAGGCCGGTGGCGGCGAGAGTGACCAGGAAACCTGGCGTTGCTGGTCTGATGAAGCCCATCGGCAGATGTGTCCGGACGTGAAGAGTAGCGGTCAGGACACTGCGCGCTGTGCTATATATGAAGAAGGTGGGCTTGCAAACTGTGCCGTGAGAGAGCAGCCGGGAAAACAGCGAGCAGTGTTCGTCAAACCACAGAAAGCAGGGCAGTGTCTGTCCAGTGTAGAGATGGCGATCGTCACATGCGCTCGCTCTTCCCGGCGGCTCTTGACCTGTTCCGTAATCCCGCGCCCCCAGCTGGCTCGATCGAAAGGTATGCACTCGGTCGGCAACTACATTCCATTCGCGCTCCCCGACAATGTCTACTTGTACTCCCACCACAGTATGTGCGCCCCGTCTATCCGCTTACCGGACGTCGTCACCTCCCCGTGATCCACCGTCTTCTCCAGAACGAAACCATTCTTCTCGAATACTCGCACGCTTCCGACGTTGCCTCTGAACGTCTCGGCGCGAATTCTCCGCACACCCATGCGGGGGATAGCCCATGCTGTCAAGAGTGTCTTCAGGGCGGTACTCATGATACCACGCCCGTGATGCGAGCTTGCAAGATAATCTGCGAGAAGCACGTCAGCGGCTATGATGGCTGGCCACCACGCAGAATAAGACACACCTCCGATACACCAGACAATCGTTGGGTCGCCTACTTCCTTTCGCGCATTTTCTGCTGATAGCTCTTGCTTCATGGTCGGCTCTTCATACGGATACTGGCATCGGTGCAAGGAAATATCCCCCAGAAATGTATCTGGCCCATTTGCGTTGGTTTCACGGAGAATTCTGACAGGACATGCATCAATGATTTTCAAGGGACCGTCTTTGCTGGCGCGCTCCAGCTCGTTCAAGATTACGTCCGAGTCGTTTTTGGCGGCTGCCAGCCAGCTCTCGGCATGACTGGGAAGGTACGGATACGGGGGGCCTTGCAACCATCTGCAGACGGCGTTGTCGTTGAGGATCGGTACAATGGAGGCTCCATCGCTAAGGCGAGGTGGGGTGATGATGATGTTTTGGAGGGGAGCAGGTAGCCGCAGAAATGGCTCTCCGGTCGTGGGATCGATTTGCAACGGATGAAGCTGCGAGTGGTACATTGTGCTGGTATGATAGCAATATACTGCTGTCGGTTTTTATGCACTAGCGACGAGTCGGACTGAGTCAACAACTTTCAGCACAAGCGCGCATCACGCTGATCGCTGTCTCTCATATCGCCAAGAGCTGAAATGCGTCAATCAATGGTAACGGAGTCCGGCTCTATTTCGGCTTCAACCTGAGAGAACATGGCGTGTTGGAGTCTCAGACCAGGACTAGTCAGACATTGCATGTGAAAGAAAACTCCGGAGGAGGCCAAGTGCCAGAATCAACAGATCGCCGGCTTCCAGTATGCAGACACCAATACCGGTCACTAGCACAGCGCGAACAGCATCGCGATCGCGAAAAGGGGACTGCATGCGCCCTCCGAGCGGAATGAAGTCGAGGGGTCGAGGGGGGATGCAGTGCAAGGGCAGGGCACATCACGTGGGACGCGGGACCTGTGCCTGCCCTAAAGCAATCGATAAGCAGGCCGCTCCTGCAAAACTTTGCCTCTCCTGCAAGAGGCCGTGGTTTGCTTGCTGCAACTCAACCTCCCCCGACATCTAGCGATCTCCTCCAAGGAATCGCTCACCCACCCTCTGTTTTTAGTTTCATTTTCTCTAAAATCCAGTCACCATGGTGTAAGTTATGAAGGCGTTCTACCTAGGGGGAAATCCGGTGCTTACATGCTTTTCGATTTCCGATGACAGTAACTTCACCGTAGGTGAGTAGGAAACATCTCTTCAGTGATGTTTGATAACTAAACGCGCGATTTTTACAGACCAGATCCGGGGCCTCATGGACCGCCCCACCAACATCCGTAACATGAGTGTTATTGCTCATGGTATGTTTTTTGCTTCACAAGCTTGCAGTCCGTTTTACTGACGTGATTTCACGCGCAGTCGACCACGGAAAGTCAACGCTCACGGACTCGTTGGTGTCCAAGGCCGGTATCATCGCGAGCGCAAAGGCTGGAGACATGCGTTTCACGGATACACGAGATGACGAAAAGGAGCGTGGTATCACCATCAAGTCCACTGCTATCTCCATGTACTTCGAGGTCGACAAGGAGGACCTTGGTGCTATCAAGCAGAAGACTGACGGTTCGTGCATTTGCAAGATTGTACGTGCCGCATGGATCTGACAAATCGCGCCCAGGCAACGAGTTCTTGATCAACTTGATCGATTCGCCCGGTCACGTCGACTTCTCGTCGGAGGTCACGGCCGCACTCCGTGTCACTGATGGTGCCCTTGTCGTCGTCGACTGTGTTGAGGGTGTCTGCGTGCAGACCGAGACTGTGCTTCGTCAGGCGCTTACGGAGCGTATCAAGCCCGTCGTAATCATTAACAAGGTTGACCGTGCGCTCCTCGAGTTGCAGGTCGACAAGGAGGAGCTGTTCCAGTCCTTCCGCCGCACCATCGAAAACGTGAACGTCATCATTTCGACGTACAACGACGCCGCCCTCGGTGATGTCCAGGTCTATCCTGAGAAGGGTACCGTCGCCTTCGGTTCCGGTCTGCACGGATGGGGTTTCACTCTCCGTCAGTTCGCGAACAGGTACTCTAAGAAGTTCGGTGTCGACAAGGAGAAGATGATGGCCAAGCTCTGGGGTGACAACTACTTCAACCCCGCCACCCGCAAGTGGACCACGAAGAGCACGGACAACGACGGCAAGCCTCTCGAACGTGCGTTCAACATGTTCGTCCTCGACCCCATCTTCAAAGTCTTCGACGCTGTCATGAACTTCAAGAAGGACGCAATCGGCCCCATGCTCGAGAAGCTCGACGTCAAGCTTGCTCAGGAGGAGCGTGACCTCGAGGGCAAGGCTCTCCTTAAGGTCATCATGCGCAAGTTCCTGCCCGCCGGTGACTCGCTCCTGGAGATGATTGTCATCAACCTCCCCTCGCCCCACACCGCGCAGCGCTACCGTGTTGAGACCCTCTACGAGGGTCCCATGGATGACGAGTCCGCCATCGGTATCCGTGACTGTGACCCCAAGGGTCCTCTCGTTCTCTATGTCTCGAAG
Organism: Wolfiporia cocos; assembly: GCA_029448655.1. Lineage (NCBI taxonomy): Eukaryota > Fungi > Basidiomycota > Agaricomycetes > Polyporales > Phaeolaceae > Wolfiporia > Wolfiporia cocos. The sequence goes on from JACCLO010000002.1 coordinate 1,734,924, forward strand.
ATGGTGCCGACCTCGGACAAGGGTCGCTTCTACGCCTTCGGTCGTGTCTTCTCCGGTACCGTCCGTGCCGGCCCTAAGATCCGTATTCAGGGCCCCAACTACGTCCCGGGCAAGAAGGACGACCTGTTCGTCAAGTCCGTGCAGCGAACCATCCTCATGATGGGTCGCTACGTCGAGCCCATTGAGGACTGCCCGGCTGGTAACATCGTCGGTCTCGTCGGTATCGACCAGTTCCTGCTCAAGAGCGGTACCCTCACGTCATCCGAGACTGCGCACAACATGAAGGTCATGAAGTTCTCCGTGTCCCCTGTCGTGCAGGTCGCCGTCGAGGTTAAGAACGCTGCGGATCTTCCCAAGCTTGTTGAGGGTCTCAAGCGTCTCTCGAAGTCCGACCCCTGTGTCCAGGCGTGGATTTCCGAGAACGGTGAGCACATCGTTGCTGGTGCTGGTGAGCTCCACTTGGAGATTTGCTTGAAGGTATGTGGATGTATGCGCCTCATTCGCGCTCAAGCAAGCTCATCAGTATGATTCCAGGATCTCCAAGAGGACCACGCTGGTGTTCCCCTCAAGGTCTCGGACCCCGTCGTCCCCTATCGCGAGACCGTCAAGGCCGAGTCCTCGATTGTCGCCCTCTCCAAGTCGCAGAACAAGCACAACCGTCTCTACGCCAAGGCGATGCCGATTGAGGAGGAGCTCTCGCTCGCCATTGAGTCTGGCAAGGTCAGCGCGCGTGACGATTACAAGGTCCGCGCTCGTATCCTCGCGGATGAGTACGGCTGGGACGTCACCGACGCCCGTAAGATTTGGTGTTTCGGTCCCGACACCACCGGCCCGAACATGCTCGTCGATGTCACCAAGGGTGTGCAGTACCTCAACGAAATTAAGGACTCGTGTGTTGCTGCGTTCCAGTGGGCGACGAAGGAGGGTGTCTGCGCTGAGGAGAACATGCGTGGTGTCCGTGTGAACATCCTTGATGTTACGGTATGTCGACCAGACGCCTCGTTTCTTCTCATAGTGCTAACGATCCACGTCTTTAGCTCCACACCGATGCCATCCACCGTGGTGGAGGACAGATCATCCCCACATGTCGTCGTGTCTGCTATGCCGCCTGCCTGCTCGCCACCCCCGGTCTCCAGGAGCCCGTCTACCTTGGTATGTCGACCCCGTTTTCCCCACAATCCAAACATTGACATTTGCCCAGTCGAGATTCAGTGCCCTGAGAACGCCATCGGTGGTATATACAGTGTGCTCAACAAGCGTCGTGGCCAGGTCTTCAGCGAGGAGCAGCGTATCGGCACGCCCATGTTCACGGTCAAGGCGTACCTGCCCGTCATGGAGTCGTTCGGCTTCAACGGTGAGCTCCGGTCGCAGACTGGTGGTCAGGCGTTCCCCCAGAGTGTGTTTGACCACTGGGAGTTGGTGAACGGATGTGAGTGCAAATTATCTTTGCTTGTCGAATTGAGGCAAATATTGACAGCTCTTTTTCAGCGCCGCTCGACAAGGGTAGCAAGCTCGAGGAACTCGTCAGGAGCATCCGTGTCCGCAAGGGTCTCAAGGTCAGTACATGTGCGTTTATCAATGTGCAATGTGTGTCTGATTCTGGCCACTCCTCCAGCCCGAAATTCCTTCCCTCGATACCTACTACGACAAGCTGTAAGGAGATGTGCGGCCGCAGAAGTCAATCAATTGCGAATACGTTGTTTACGAGTGTCGTCTGTTGTCTCCTGTCTAGCTCATCATACAATGTTGTACTTTTCCGCGATGACCATTTGAATGCCTTTCCCTCATGTGTACTCATACACAATTATCTAGACGTACGAATCATTTTGTCTGAGTCAAGGAAGCAGAGCTCCAATACGAGTGACGTCGGCTCAGGCGGTGGTTGTCGAAGATCAAATCTCAGCGCAACCGCTGCCAGTGCTCGGTACCGCTAGAGTTACTGTGACTAGACAGCATTATTTCTGCAAGCATATAGGGACGTCGAACTTCGAAGGCTACCCATCATACCATGCCTGACCCAGAAGACCTGACGACAACGAGTGGGGTTATCAACTATCTGTCGGGTACCGCATTCGATGCCGATGCGGTTACATTCTTGACCGGCGGCTCGGGCAACTTCGCCTATCGAGTTCATCTGCGAACGCCATACGACGGTTATGAGACAGTGGTTGTGAAGCACGCCGAACCATATGTCCGAGGACTGAAAACTATGACATTCTCGCTAGAACGCCAGGTGAGTATCCGGGTGCAGCTTCCACTTGCATGAATTTGACTGTGGTCCTGCTCAGCTGTACGAGGTGGAGGCACTGCAACAGATGATCAAACATTCCCCGCCCGATGCACTCGTCACTGTGCCGGAAATCCTGCACTTCGACACCGCCGCGAATGTAATCATCATGACTGACTGTGGCGACGGTGTACCCAGCCTCAAGCAACTCATGCAGACCGACCCGCCGTCACCCGTGGTCGCGCGTACAATCGGCGAAGCCTTGGGCACATTCATCGGGCGTCTGCATGCGCGCGGGCGGACGGACGACGCCTTCCGCGCGTTCTTCGACAAGAACGAAGAGGGGAAGCGCCTCTCGGCGCTCGTGACGTATGGCCGGCTGGTGTCTACTCTCACGGACGGACGCCCCCCTGCGCTATGCGAACCCCTACTCGAGGTGGCAGCGGAAGACATGGAAAGCATCGAGCGCGTTGTGGCCGAGACAGAACGCGAGATCCTGAACACAAAGGAGACGGTAGTGATGGGCGACTTCTGGCCGGGGAATGTCCTTGTCTCCCTGCGCCGAGAGGAGGGTACAGGCGAGGTGGCTGTCGAGCGCATATACGTGATCGATTGGGAATTGGCGAAGGTGGGGCTAGCGGGCCTTGACGTGGGCCAGTTCTGCGCTGAGGTGCACCTCCTCGGGAAGTTCCATGAGGCGTGCGAGGGCGCGGCGTCTGCGATGCTGCGGGCGTTTCTGCATGCGTATGGTGAAACAGACCGGGGTACAGTGGACATACGCGTCGCTCAAACAGTGGCCGTACATGTCGGAGCGCATTGGGTCGCGTGGACGCCGCGGGTTCCGTGGGGCGCAAAAGAGAAGGTCAGGGAGGTCGTGTGCAAGGGTATCGAGTACTTGGTTCAGGGTCAATCTGCGACAGATGGATGGATAAAGGATTCAATCCTTGCCGCTTTACTTCAGCGGTAATGTCTAGTATGCTTGGTCAGAAGCATACGCGTATCAAATTAGTCAGTAGTTTGATGTCTAAATTCGGCAGATCATTTCGAGCCAAAGCAATGGGCACCCTACACGATACCTAGATGTTAGGTCGTGCATAATCAGCCGAACACTGTACGCTCTAGTTCCGCGCCGTATTCATTGGCGCCACGTGTCCAAAGGGAGAACCAGATTGGAGTGAACAGCAGGCCATAAGCACATCCTGCGGCCACCTGAGGCCATGTGTGGTGTCCTAGCCATGTTCTGGAGACGGCAATGGTGGCCGCCCATGGCACGGCGATGGATGGTGGGACCACTCGTGTTAGGACGCTCGAGGGTAAGGAACGGTGTATCGGCAGGTATAAGCACGCCAGCGTAATATACGTTGCGTAGTAGCTTATTGTTGCTGAGTGAGTGCTGGGCATGCTGCAGACAAATTCAGCATCCCAGCGTGCGGCTAAGAGAGTCATCCTACCCGTATGACTTCTTCTGACGGTCATGCTTGGTTTGAATCGGACGCGGCTGGCGCACGAATCGCTTCACGATTTTAACGGTGAGGGAGCATAACACGGCCCCGGAGGCGAAGTAGGCCACTCCGACAGAGCGGGTGTACAGGAGAAACCCAGCAGTGAGCCCGGTAACTATGGCGTTTGTCTGGGTAGCTATGTCAGCGGGTCGGGACAGTCTGCCCGTGAATTGCCATTCTGCCGGACCTTGTCCAAAAAGATCAGGGGCCATGAGCGGGGGTCGTATTCCCGTTCCCGGGCCATCCGGATGTGTCTAATGTCTGCATCAGCGGATATAATTGGCAGAGCATTTGGAAACAAGTAGTACTTACCGCGAGTGGCGAGATGTTGGTCCAGTGGTAAGGCACGCTGAGCGCTGGATCTCCGATCGATCGGTGACCGCTGCGCTCGATCACGTGTGCTCGGCAAGTGTGGCATGCAGGCGAGACCGCGAGACGCAGGCTCTTGAGCAGAGAGACCCGCGCTCGCGACTCTCCTCCCACCCTCTTAACCCCACTGTGTTTTGACAACACTTTGGGTCGCATTCTACTCTCTCCCGCTCATTATCCACACATCATGTTTGCCTCCGCAAAGTCCATAACGCAGGTCGTTCTCTCTCTCGCCCTCTTGCCGCTTGCTGCGCATGCTGCCTCAATCAAGCGGGCGGCAACCACATGCAATGGGCATTCGGAGGCAGGTCATTTGGCGACTCTGTATGGCTAGTCCCAACCTATTGTACTAGCTCTGCGACAGGTCATATGGCAATATAACGTTCGTCGGAGCTCACGACTCATACGCCGTGTCGTCCACAAGCCGTGAGTCCCTGTGGAGCAATCTCCTTTCACTTACATTAATGGCTTCGCGAAGTTGCTGCGAACCAGGACTATAACGGTGCGCTAAGGCTTCAATATGAATGGTTTATGGCGCTCAACTCTTTGTTCCGTAGTTACGCAGCAGCTCAAGGATGGAATCAGAATGTTACAAATGCAGACGCACAACCAGAGTGGCACCATACAGCTCTGCCATACATCTTGTGTATGTAGCAATCACTAATTGCATGCACCAATTCAACGGAGCCTCCGTTTCAACAGGACCTCTTCAATGGTGGCACTCTCGAGAACTACTTGCAAAGCGGTTCGTAACGTTCATTCGCGTGTGAGCCAATGGTGCTCATATTATCTTTTAGTAAAGTCTTGGATGGATAACAACACCGACGATGGTCAGAGTCCAGTACTCACGTCGAGACATGCGAGGCTAAACGATTGCATTTAGTTGTATCGCTCCTCATCGTAAACTCGTACGACAACTTCCCACCGTCAGCATACGATACAGTCTTCAAATCTGTTGGCCTTGACACCTTGGCGTACTCACCTCCCTCGGCCAACCTTACTGAGAGTGAATGGCCCACATTGGGGTCTATGATCAACAACGGCACGCGCTTGGTAGTCTTTTTGACAACCCAGGCAGATTATGAGGCCGTACCCTATTTGATTGACGGTAAGTACACCTGACAGTGGTTTGAGTTTGCTTCATGATGCAATTAACTTCCTCCGCACAGAATTCACTAACATCTGGGAAACCGCTTATGATGTCACAACCACGACCTTCAACTGTGATGTCAACCGGACCAACGGGAACCCAAATGAACAGATGTACCTGATCAACCACTTCTTGGACTCCAGCATTGCAGGCATCCTCTATCCCGACAAGAGCGCTGCTAGCCAGACCAACGGGGTCAATGGCACCGGCTCTCTCGGCCAACAGGTCGCCACCTGCGCATCCGAGTACGACAGGAACCCCAACTTTATGCTTGTGGACGTGAGTTATACTAGACCCCAAAATTTTATCTCGTACTGACGTCAACTTGTCAGTTCTATGAGTACGGAAACGGCTCTGTCTTCGAAGTCGCAGCAACTGCGAATGACGTGACTTACTCCCCTACATCACCTATTGCTACGCCGATCACGGGCAGCGGCGGAAGCAGCAGCAGTAGTGGAGCATGGGGTGGCCACCAAATCACCGGTGCCCATTTCGCAGCGATGATGGCTGTGTCTATGGGCATGCTGCTCGGCGCGTTGACTGTGGTATAATCTTGCATTGGACTCTGCACATTATTCCGGACTACACTATCCTGCATTTGCATCTGCTTGAACATTAACTACGTACTTTGCGTCTTGCTTCATGCTATTTACTACAACTTATTGCTACGTACTCTTCCCAGGACTACGTGTACTTCTTCCAAGATCCGAATTTGAATGCTGCGACAGTGACAAGCGTGACCCAGGCGTCATGTCACATGGATCGACGTCGTGCAACCGCCCGATATGGTGTTGCCCGACTCGGACTCGTGCTCGACTTGCCATTACTGCCGCTGCGATCATGAGCTTCCAGCAGTTCAGGTTATCGGCGCTGCCACAGTCGACCAGCTACGTCCAAGATGGCTCTGCGGGGCAATCCTCCCTATCATCCGTACCGGCTGAAACCTCGAACCACCAGCCTGCGCCGACTCCCCGAACACAGAAAGCCCCGTATGGCTCGGGCGACATAGACGACGGCTACACGCTCACGTTCGATAATATGGATGCGTTCCAAGAGTGGCGGCAGCGCGAGGAGGAGGAGAAGATGATTGAGTTTGTCAAGGGGGACACGCATGGGTCAAAAGCAATCCCGCCGCGGTTCAAGGACCACACGAAGCTTGTATGCGCGCGGCACTCGCGTAGTGGCAAGAAGAAGTATGTGAAGAAGTACCCAGACAGAGTGCGTAAGGTCCCCAGCCGCAAGGTGCGTCCTATCCGCTGCCCGTGCTCGGTGTGTTCGCATAATGAGCTCAGGGTAGCTCGAAGGCGTTGGCTGCCCCGCCTCGATCAGCTACAAGACATATTTTGACAGGGATGAGGTGCGCGTGATGTGTGAGTATTGAACTCCTCGCGCGATCTGCGCTGCGCACTAACAGCGACACGCCGCCGCTCAGACAATCCAGAACACTCTCATGAGATTGGGCTGGCGAACCTACCGTTCACGAGACGAGGGCGCAAGCAGCAAGTGGAGCTGGCGCATGTAAGATCAACGCATAACGGCACTGTGACCGACGGTACGAATGCCTCCAGCAGCCCATCGGCTGCGCCCTCGCCCGCACAGCCAAACGCTGTAGCGGGCCCCTCTTCTATACCCGCGCACGCCTCCCAGTCGCAGCCACCGGCGGACTTGCCACATTACAACTTCCGCACAGCCATCTCGATGGTCCCCCCGATGCCAATGCCCCCTCCACCGCCACAAGCGCAAAACCCGACGCAGGAGCGCTGGGACCGGCTGAGCGTGCTGTTCGGGAGCATCAGAGAACATGGGCGGACGTTTGAGTATCCTGCGGCATCTGTCGCTGCGCTCGAGACATTGCTTATCCGGCTCTATCTGGAGAGCCCGTTGGGTTCTGGAATGCCCCAACCGCAGAATGGGATGGGTGGCATGCCGGACGTGAACGGAGCCGGCGGTTCTGGGCGTATGGCATCATAGACACTTCGTTCCCATGAAATGGTGGACTATGAGGAAGAGGCTCGGCATCCACTTTGTACAGTATTGTATTCAGCTACGCTGTGAGGTCTGCTTTCCCCGCACCGCACGTTGTCGATAGTAATTGCCACACTGATCGGGGGCGGCATCAATCACATGATCGCGATTTTGACTTTTCGAGACAGTTTCTGCAGTTTGCTTTTGGTCTGGTTCGACTCCATCATCATACATCCGCTAGCTTGTTGGTATACTGCTTTCTCTTCCGCTGGGTTCTATTGCTCCTGCTCGGATTGACTTGCTTGTGACTTACAAATTACCTGTGGCATAAGTACCCTAACCACCACATCCCACCATGTCTTCACTGCGCAATTCGCTGCATAGACGCAACCACAAGGAGCGTTCCCAATTGGCTCACCGACAACGCTTTGGTATACTTGAGAAGCACAAAGACTATGTCCTGCGTGCAAGGGACTACCATTCCAAGCAGGACAGACTCAACCTCTTGCGCCAGAGGGCGGCTGCACGCAACAAGGATGAGTTCTACTTTGGGATGAATAGGCAGAGGACGGAGGTGCGTACGCTCGTTCAGCCACGAAATCTTGCTCAAAAGCTCACTGTAACAGGGAGGAGTGCATGTGCAGGACAGAGGAAATCAGTCGCTACCCGTAGACATCGTAAAGGTGTTGAAGACGCAGGATGAGAATTACCTGCGTACTATGCGGACGCTTGGGCTGAAGGTACGGTGCATCTATGCAGTGCTGCTCATCACGTAACCTCTGCGAACGATCAGAAAATAGACAAACTTAAGAGTCAGCTGAGCGCATTGGCGGACCTACTAAAGCCTCTGAACGGAGAAGAGGACAATGCGGAGCAGGGCCTTGACGAAGAAGAACTTCAGGTGCTTCGAGAAGCCAAAATCATTGCTGCACCAGAGATGCGGCGTCGCAAGTCTACTCAGCAAGGCAAACATGTCATTTTCGCAGAAAGTAAAGCAGAAGGTACGCGCAAGAGTCGCCGTATGTTTCTGCATGTTCACTTGACTTCAGCCCGAAGTTACCTAGCTAAATCAAGGAGGAAGCACCAAGGAGATCATGATAATAACAAAATGGATGTTGTGGAGGAAAAAGAAGCGGACCTAGGTTGGAAGGTCCCTGAAGAGGATAGGAAGGGCAAGAAGCGGCAATCCCAGTCTGCAGAGGATGCTTTTGCTCAGCTTTCGCTCGATAAGGGGCGCACGGAAGCGGGACGAAGGCAGCTTGCGGCAGTAAGTTCTGGTGCATCATGGATGTTATCATAATCTAACTTGCAAATCCGAAAGAAACACCGCACGCGATTGCTAAAGGAACTCTCGGCGCGTCTGGTTAGAGACAAGCATATGCGCTATGCCGAAAGAGAGCTTGAGATGCAGCGGTTATTGATGAGTAAAGGAGGTGCGAAGAAACTTCGAGGCGTTGAGAAGGTCGAGGGCAATGACGATGAGGACGAGGACGAGGACGAACCTTCTGGCAGGCAGAAGAAAGTGGACGAAAAGACCTGGAAGCCGAAGGTGTACAAGTGGCGGGTCGAGCGCAAAAAGTAAGCATGCTTCCGCATGTATCATTTATGTAACGCTGTCGCATTGTTGCGGCCTCATATTACGATGCCATTGTCCAATAGCAGCATTGTCGTCTTCAGCCTTCTACACCGTCGGCTGTGGCGCGCAGTCCCCCTCAATTTCCATATGTGGCATTCAACGCCGGGCGCTTTCACCGAACCACCGACGTCATTCGAGTATATTCTATTCCCGACCAGAGTCCACTAGCAGACCGGCACCTTCTCGATCATGACTAGACCCTGTGGCTTCGTCTAATATGTGCGAAGCTTACTCAGCATTCCTGGAATATTCGCCTACACGCGGTATATAAGACCTGCTCACTGGGCGCCCCCCTCAACAACTCCGAAACATTAAATCGCAAATCTTCTGCTACTAACATCCTCACTAACATCTTCTTCATTAACATCCTCGTTAAATTTCTACTAATCACATAACAATGTCGCTCAGCCGCTTCCTTTACGAGCCCTTCTACTCTCTGGCTGATTTCGACCGCCTCTTTGATGAGGCGTTCTCCTCACGTACCAATGGCGGTTCTGACAACACCGCTGTCTCACGGACACTCAGACCAAGGTATGTATATCTTGAGCAAGCTTTCCAAGCGATGTGATACTAACTTAGGTGTAGAATGGATCTTCATCAAGACGAGAAGGCCAACACGGTCACTGCGACGTTCGAGCTCCCCGGCCTCAAGAAAGAGGACGTGGAGATCAATATCCACAACAACGTCTTGACTGTGTCCGGCGAATCGAATATCTCTAGCGACCGTGACGAGAACGGCTACGCTGTCCGTGAGCGGCGGTATGGCAAATTCTCTCGTGCGCTGTCTCTGCCTCAGGGCATCAAGGTTAGTGGCGCATATTTGAGTATCGTTGATTGACAACAGTGCTAACAAAAACCTGCAGGGCGAGAATGTCAGAGCATCCATGGAGAACGGCGTCCTCACGGTGACGTTCCCGAGATCGACACCGGAGACTGCACCCAGGAAGATCACCATCGCTTAAGCCCCGAGCGAAGAAGCCAGAGCTTGTCGGATGGGACGTGGATGATAAGATGTAGCAAATATTACCACCTGCATTTGTTGTTGTATTCATAGCTAATACCAGTCCAATATATCGGCAGGTGCGAGGTTCAGTCGAGAGGAATCTTCATTTTTTTCGATCAATCATTAGTATCATATATTCTGGCCAATCAACACAGAACTAGCAGCTGCATATATCGACAGCCGCCACGGACGGTTTGAGATCTGGCAGCAGTCAGTGTGTAGCGTTCCGAACGATTCATACAAGTACAAGAAGGATCCACTGATACCTACCTTTCGACTGTCGACTGGCAGAGCACTGAATGAAATATCTAGTCCATGAACGGATCCGCGAAGGGATCTTCCTCCTCGCTGGGCAGACCCTTTGGGTCGTGGCGCACATCGTCCTCATTTTCAGACGTCTTCACGTAGCTGCGACCATATGTCGATGTCGATGCTCGGTTGTGCGTCTCCCCATCTGAGGACCCGTAGTCGCTGAATTCGGAGAGGGAGCCTCGGTCGTATTGGCCATACCGATCGGGGGAAGAAGGCCGGCTTGCAGAGGAAGGGCGCATCGGTGGAGGAAGATTTCTGTAATTCACATGAAGGCCGTCTCTGTGATGGTTTAACGGCCACTGACCTCTGGTCAGAACCTAACGACCCGAAATTGAGTTCTTGCAGGTCGGGGTGAACATATGGGTGTGTCTGCTCGTCGTCGTCATGCTGGATTCGAGATTGAGTAGACGTGTCTGAACGATCGATGGAACGCTGCACTGCCGCGCGTTGTTTCTCATGTAGCCTCTCCAGATCCGTACCTTGGATCTTGACAGCAGCGAGGCCGTCCTGGACATTCTGGACATCCTGCTCTGTAACTGTCGGCCGAGACAGCTGTAAATGCATGTGAACAACAATTGCAGCATCAAAACGGCGCATACATACCGTGTCGTACGTCTCCATTGCAGCAATAATACGATCGTTAGCTTCCAGTAGAGTACCAATCATGTCCTCATTCTCGACGAGCTATAACGAGTCAGTATCAGTTATCAGACTATGATATGCACCGTCCACCTACTTGTACATATCGAACAATCTGTTTCCTTGCTGCCTTCGCTTTCTCTAGGCACTCCTGTACTCGCTCATTCGTCTGCACACTGTCATGTTCCGTGTTGACAAGCTACTAAAATATGAGGGCATGATATATATAATCCACTAAAGGGCTTACGGTGATGGCGTTCACCAGGTTGATGGAGGCTTGTGAGGCACTCGCGATAGCTGTGAGTATTTGGGGCTTCTCCTAAGGCGAAGTCAATGATGAACAATTTCTTCGATTGAGCAAGGTCTCACCTTCTCGAAATCAAACGGCTGTCCCCTGGTTTTACCCGCACGAGTTGCCCCTCGTCTCCTCGCCTCCTCATCCCGCTTCCGTCGCTCCTTCTCCTCCTTCGCCTTAATTTTATCCTCCTCCTTCCTTTTCCTCTCCGCCTCCTTCTGCAATCGCTCCCTCTCCTTCTCCTCCCTTTTTTTACGTTCCTCCGCTTCGTGCTCCGAATCATGTGCAGAGCCGTCGTGGCCTAATGAACGTCTCTGATAGTTACCAGACGTGCGTTGCGGCCCTCCGACGCCGCATGTCTTGTACAGGTTCGCAACGAAGGACATTGTAGGATCGTCCTTGTATTGGACATGCCATGAAGTTAGGACGAACGTGAGCTTCTTCTTGACCTTTGCATCTGTGGTACTCTCGGTTGCGAGCATCCGCATGGCGTCCGTCAAATGCGAGTCAGCGAACGACGCTAGAGGCCACATATGAGTTGGCGAACAAGTTGTGTTAGTTGTACGAACTCACTTTGAAAGTCGTGCCCGCCATTCTCGACGAGTGCCTTCAGGATCTAAAGATCGGGACGTCAACAACATCCAATGCTGGTGAACCCAAGACCGACCACAAGCGCACGGTATTGTTGATGCGCATCCCCATGCTTGAGCTTCTTCCGAATAGCTCTCGATGCTTCTGCAGGCCTGGAAGCCGTATATGAACATGGGCTTCTCCAAGTGGAGACATGAGACCCACCCTGTAGCCTGAATGTTGATAGCATCCACCAGCTCCGGTATCCTGTCCCGCTGCATCAGCCGGGTTCTGCACTATCCAGCACACAGGTCGCACGCACCCATCATACGCCTCGTCGGCATAGTTAGGGGACGTGAGGATCTCAACCCAATCCGTGATCGAGGACTAGACAGACATGACTGGGATTAGGCACGACGGTGGCGGGATCGACGTACGTGCGGTTTCTCGCGGTTCAGGACGCTATAGGCCTGTTTGGCCAGCTGCATCGCGGACATGGTCGCAGCGTGTGATGGGTGATGAGTGTAGGGTGATGAGTGTAGGACGATGAGCGGAGGTGCGGATAGAGGCCTTGTGCCTGTGGGGCATGATATCGTGATCGCAGTGTATCATATGTGCACTGGCCGGTTCCGGGTTATGCACTCTTCCAGACTTCACCTCGCACTCTTCTGCTCTAAATCCTATTGCCATCCTTATCTCTAGGGCAACAAGGCAATTCTCATGTATTAATAGTGGGCGTGGTGCAAAGCAGTGCTGGGTTGCCCCTACAAATTCCCAGTCCACTCTACATTGAGATGCTCGATGCACAATCCTACGATGAGCTGATGCAGAGTTGTACTGTGCTGGCGTGATATCTCAATGCTGCGCGTGATGATCAAGCACATTAGGCTTGTGAACTGATAGAACTGAATGCAGCCAGGCACCTGGGCCAGCGGCCAGGCAGAAGAGGCGCGCTGACAAGGACGGCGCAGTCAATACATCCTAAGGAGGAGGTCCTGGCCGTACATGAGGCAGGCCGTGTGCCGAAATCACGCAGCAGATGGAATATTGAGGCAAGAGCGGTGATATGGATGTAGAATAACACAATATTGCTGTCCGAATACTTATACCCAATGTACCACGCCCCGATGATTACCACCTATCCAGAAGGGCCGTAATGATGCTGGGAGGTCGAAGCCAACGACAGCACCAGATTCGTCGAATCGCGCACCGTTCTCGAGCAAAGCGACAATGAGGCGCGGAATAGCTGCAGCTGTGCCATTCAGTGTATGTGCGAACGGTACGCCGGAGGTTTCAGAGGCATCCGTCTGCGAAGCTGTCCGGCGATGGCGAATGTGCAGCCGGCGTGCCTGGTAGTCTGTGCAATTCGATGTGGACGAGATCTCTCCCCAGCTTCCCCGCCCGGGCATCCATGCTTCCACGTCGTACTTACGATAGGCGCTGGCACCGAGTTCCTCGGTGGGCATGTCGAGGACCCTACAACAAGGTCAGTAAATGAGAAGCACCGTCTACGCCGAGACTGACCTGAAAGGCAGGTTGAGGCCCTCGAATATCTCGATCTGTAGACGCTTGATTTGCTCCATCATGTCCTCGCTTTGCGCGTCCTCGCATACCACGAACAGCTCCAGCTTCGTGAACTGATGGACCCTGTAGAGACCTCTGGCATCTGCGCCACTCGCACCAGCCTCAGCGCGGAACGCCCGACCCAAGCCAACCACCTTGCGCGGCAACTCCTGCGGGAGGAGGACCTGGTTGGCGAACATGCCAGCGAGCGGGATCTCAGCCGTACCCGCGAGCACAAGCTCCGGGTGGTGGGGGGCGTCCGGCGCGTTTGGCGCCGCATTTGCGATGTGGTACATCTGGTGCACGGGAGGGTCGGCGTTCTGGTCGCGCGGCTGGAACCCGCACCGCGTCGCGATGTCCGCGCGCACGACGTCAGGGGTCGTGACGGGCGTGAACCCGTGCTTCATCGCGAGGCTGAGCGCGTAGTTGACGAGCACGAGCTCGAGGATCGCCGCCTCGTTGACCAGGTAGTACCATGAGGACCCTGTCACTGTAGCTCCTGCCTCGAGATCGAGCAGGTTGAGGGCGCGGCAGATGGCAACGTGATCTCGCGCAGGCGAGGCGGGTATTGGCGTGGGACCGTGCGTCGAGAGCACTGCCGCCTCAGATTCCGGGCCGATAGGCACGTCCGGGTGCGTGTCGTTCGGGATGGCTATGGCCAGCGCGTACAGGCGGTCCTCCACCTCGCCCAAGCGCGTCTCCAGCTCTGCAATCTCTGACTTCAGCGACTTAGCATCGTCCAGCACAGCCTGCTTCTCCTGAGGGCTCTTAGCACTCGCGCGCACCCGATCGCCGATGGTGTGGCGGGCATGGCGTTTCGCGTTGAGGACGGTGTTGAGCTCATTGCGTTCTTCATATAGCCTCCCTATAGACTGGATGGCGCCCACAGGAAGGGCAGCCTTCCGGTTGAACGCATTGTGTGACTTGAAGACGATATTCTCAGAGATTCCGCGGTAGTCCAAACGTGGTTTGGGGAGGCCAGAGGGCAGCTGCTGGTCTACCGCGGAAGATAGGGCTCGCGTCCTTATACCTCAATAGCTCATCAGTGTTTGCAGCATACATCGCGAAGCAGGACTCACGACAGCAGTGTCGCACACAGCTGCGTATTGCGGCGGCTGAGCACGCCCGGCCCAATGGCTGCATCGGAGTCTTCCGTAAGTCGAGGAGGGACCTTGAAAGGAGAGGTAGAGAGGCATAGCTAAGCGCCCATTGACGCGTCTCGTCACGCGTTACGCGCTCGCAGACGCGTATTACTCTTCTCGTGCCACCAGCACCGTTTTCTATACGCGACAAACGGAATGGCCTCGTCATCAGCGAAAGGAAAAGCACCGGCAAACGGTAGCAACGCAGATACCCCGTACGAGCTGCCATGGTGCGTTCACAACATGACGCAGACATCTCTTCACGCTGACTCTCGCGGCTAGGGTGGAGAAGTATCGGCCACAGGTATTGGATGACATCGTAGGCAACAGCGAGACTATAGAGCGCCTGAAAATCGTTGCAAAAGATGGGAACTGCCCACATATCATCATCTCAGTCAGGCCGTATGCACTCTCGTCAGTGTAACTCGCTGACAGACGTCCAGGGAATGCCCGGTATCGGAAAGACGACGAGTATACATTGTCTAGCGCACCAGCTACTTGGGGATGCATACAAGGAGGGTGTGCTCGAGCTAAATGCGTCTGATGAGAGGTGAGCGAGGCGCCACTACAACTATACTAGGTGCTCACGAGCATTGCAAGAGGTATTGACGTCGTACGAAACAAGATCAAAGCGTTCGCGCAAAAGAAGGTAACGCTCCCGCCGGGGAGACAAAAAATCGTGATTCTGGACGAGGCAGATAGGTACGATGCCCCGACGTGCCGTCGTGTCTCGAAATTTGAGCGTGTTGTAGCATGACACCAGGTGCACAACAAGCGCTCCGTCGGACTATGGAGATCTACGCAAACACGACTCGCTTTGCACTGGCATGTAACATGTCAAACAAAATCATCGAGCCAATACAGAGTCGTTGCGCTATCCTACGATACGCGAAGCTCCGTGATGCAGAGATCCTGAAACGGCTGCTCGAGATTTGCGATATGGAACAGGTGAGTAGACTGGTTTTGATACACGTCGTTGACTCCCTGACAATATACTGCAGGTTAAGTACAATGACGACGGTCTGACAGCACTCATCTTCACCTCAGAAGGCGACATGCGGCAAGCCATCAACAACCTCCAGTCGACACATTCAGGCTTCGGCTTCGTGTCGGGGGACAACGTCTTCAAAGTGTGCGACCAACCACATCCGATCATCGTCCAGACCATCATGCGGGCATGCATCAAGAGTGATATTGACACCGCCATGGAGAAGCTCAACGAGCTGTGGGATCAAGGGTATAGTGCAGTTGATATTGTGGTGACAATATTTCGAGTGGTCAAGACGTTTGACGAGTGCGTGCCTCGGTGGTTCGGTGGATTAATCATTGTTTGATTATGATATCCGTTGGCAGGATACCAGAGTACACGAAGCTGGAGTACATCAAGGTATGTGCCCATGTGGCTATTCCGTGTTTCAGACACTGATGCTGGGATTTCTAGGAGATCGGATTCACGCATTTGCGGATCTTGGAGGGGGTGGGTACCTTAATACAGCTGGGCGGCCTGATGGCCCGCCTTTGTAAGATGTGAGAAGTCAGTTGGTATGGACCATCGGGACATGCGTATTGATCGTATTTGACAGTAACATGAAGCCCGAGTTGTTCAAGGTTTAAGCCGATTTGCATATCCGGTTCCCTGTGATGTATGCTATTACATATTGCGGTGTTCATCTCCTTCTATTGTTCATGATTGCTCTCGCCGGTACCCGGTCAGTACGGGCGCGACCCCTACCGCATGTCAAATGTCGTTGGAGTGGTGGTCCTTGATCAGATGCTCGATAGAAGTGCGTGTCATGCAAGCAATCATGCAAGAGAACTGCAATAAACCTCTGCTGGATGGTGTAGCTTGTATTGTAGCTGTGCCTCGGTAAGCGCCCGGTACTGCTAAGCGCCGTAGATCAAGTCAGCGATCGCGGATTTCTGCTGACTCCAGCATTTTGCTTGATCATGCTCGCTCATCCGGTGTGGATGTTGTCCTAGCACTCTCATGGCCACCGCAAGCGACACACCCGTGGGACGACGCCTACGGAGCGTCAAGCACATTATCATTGTCTGCTCTGGCAAGGGCGGCGTTGGCAAGTCGTCCGTGTCGACGCAACTCGCGCTCTCGCTGCGTGCGTCGTCGCCTCATGCGCGGGTGGGCGTGCTCGACGTGGACCTGACGGGGCCGTCGATCCCACGGATGCTGGGGCTGGACGGGCACGCCGTGCATCAGAGCAGCGACGGGTGGGTTCCCGTGTACGCGGACGGGGGCGAGGCGCGGCTCGGGTGCATGAGCGTGGGCTTCCTGCTCAAGCGGCGGGAAGACTCGGTCGTCTGGCGCGGGCCGAAGAAGAACGCGATGATCCGTCAGTTCCTTGCCGACGTCCGCTGGGGGGAGCTTGACTACCTTGTAATCGACACCCCGCCAGGTACGCCCGGACGATCCCCGCGGTGAACTGTGTCCTGACCGCATCCGCAGGAACATCTGACGAGCACCTCTCGCTCGTGGAGCACATGGCTCCCGTGCACGCGCGGGTCTCGGCCGTGATCGTCACGACGCCCCAGGCCGTCGCGCTGCTCGACGCGATGAAGTGTCTCTCGTTCACCCGCGCGACGGCCATTCCGGTCCTCGGCCTCATTGAGAACATGAGCGGGTACCTCTGCCCCTGCTGCGGCGAGATCAGCAACGTATTCTCGACCGGTGGAGGGGAGGAGATGGCACGCAGGGAGGGGCTCCGCTTCCTGGGAAGTCTGCCCGTGGACACCGAGCTTGTCTCGCTCCTCGATGCAGCGCAGGCCGAGAAGCCAGAGTCTGTTGAGCAGCTCGGGGACGGGGGAAGCGCGCGGTCCTTCCAGCTGCTAGAGCGGTATCAGAAGACATCTACTGCGCCACTTTTCAAAGCGATCGTCGATAAGCTCCTGCAGGCTCTTCCGCCTCAAGTGACCTCTATAGAGAACACGGGCATCGAGGCTGCTTGATAAACGTATATCCCCATGTACAGTAAGTGTGGCGTTCGCGAATGCCCGCGTGTTCTCAAGGTGTTCCGCAGAATAATGGATGTATCTATAGCGCAGCATCGAGGATGTATTCGTCCACATATCCTTATCCAGGGTCGATGGGCGAACCTCCTGGCCCCCTCGTTGCCGGCTCGGCAGGCCTCGCGGTGGGTCGAGCGAGGCGACTCGGGCTCAGCACCGGACTGCTCACGCCTGTCTGCACTAGCTGTCCCGGTTGCTTTCATTATATCACTGATGACGTGGGCGGCTGTTCAATCAGTTACCCCATTATCCATGTGGTTCGCGCTTGCTGTGACCTCGCTGCGCAAAACTGCCATTGTGCCCTCATTCGGTATGGCTGTATGTCTGGCGCTGTGGTGGCCTGCTGAGTTTCGCAAGTGACCTGGCCACTGCCGCAGCTGGCCAGACCGGACACATCAATTAGTGTCGCTGCCATGCGACAGTGCTACGATCAGTGGCTTTATCGGTGCGACGCCACTGTATTCGTCGCGAGAGGCAATTGCATAAAGCCGCAGCTTGTTCGAGACAGGTGTCCCCGCATTCCCAGGTTGCGCGGACGCATCAGCCGTGCAGTGTTGCTGTTCTCGCGTCCGTGCATCCACGTCACACGCGGCTGCTACCGCATGGAAGGCGTTCGAGTGCCACGACTCGAGGTGCTGCTCCATTGGGATGTTGCTGCGCGATTCAGCCCTGGATGAGCTGCATCGTTGTATGAAGTGTAGATAGAATTCGGAGGACGAGCTGCATCGGAATAAGTAGATATCCGGGAGCAGAAATCTCGCACGATGCGAGTGGTCGACGGGGCAAGGGCGGAAGCTATCGATGGGATCTGTACCGCCCCGGCGCGAATTCGAACACGTTGTGACCAAATTCGTGCAAGAGCCCGGTGCGCGGCAGGACGAGCCATGTTGCTGCTCGTTCCCGCCAGCTGGCGCCCCTTGCTTTAAACCTCATCCTTCGCCCGCGCCATGCTCGCTTGAAATTTGCCACTGCTCATTTCTTCGCTCATCCGGCGCCCCATGAGCGTACTCTGTTAAGATCATTAACGCCAGACTTTTAATTACGACCGCAACGACCCGACGAACATATACCCGCCATCGCAGCCGCCGTCCATCTACCCGCATTGACAGGCGCCACCCACACAACCAATCCTACCGAGATGACGAGCCTCACTAATACCTCTATTCAAGGTATGTGCGGCGGTGGCACCTCGCACACTCGCCTTACAAGTCTCGCGGCTACAGCATCCCCTTCTCTCCCTTTAAATGCGCAAGGTAGCACGCCGGACGACGACACTACCGACATGAACCGCGCGGCCGTGACCCATCTCCGACGTAAGTCCAGCCATATCTCACGCTGGATCGACGAGCAACACCGGATTTCCACGACCGACCGGAGCCCTCAGCAGGAGGGCGCCCCGTTCGCTAGCACCCAGGGTGACGCCCAGCATACCTCCCCACAAGCGCGCAGCGCCTCGTTGCGAGACAGCCAGTCCGAACGGTCCCTGGGCGAGAGCTTCGTGCTTGTCGACGACGTGCCGCGCGCGTCCCACGGCGCGTCCGGTCTCCAGGTGTGTAGTCCCCACGTGACCCTTCTCGGACGCGTCTGACCGCGTTGCCACTCTTATTGCCTCCTCGCCCCTGTCCCTGTGCCCAGTCGTTGATGGGCAGGGAAGACAGCACCCCGCGCCCGTCTCCGTCGCACACACCCCGGACGGCGTCCCCGCGCCCCAACCATAAGCCGTTCCGCGCCGCGTCGCCGCTGCGCAGCTTCCACCTGAGCTTCGCGGCGCGCCGCCCGCCGAGCACGCTTGGGGCCACGCGCCCGCGCAGCCCGACGCACCCGCCCGCGCGCCCCCGCCACTCCGCGGACGCCGGCGCGCCGCACAGCCGCGCACCAAGCCTGTCCTCGCTCTGCGCGCTCGCGCGGGCCGACCGCGTGCAGACGCCAGACCCGGCATGTTCCCGTTCGCGCGCGCAGACGGCATGGAAGCTCAGGCGTCCGACGGTGATAGAACAGGCCCCCACCGCCTCCGCAGATGGCCCTGATGCAGCCCCCCCGCGCCCCAGCCTCTCCTCGTCTATGACCCAGTCCTCGTACACGAGCTACTCGCGTGCGTCCTTCGACGGCCCCGCCCTCCCGCGCAAGCTCAACCTTGGCTCCACGCGTGGACCCTCGCCTGCGCTCTTTGGCCCGACTTCGCCGTCACTGTGGTCCCTGCCTACGAACGCATCACACATGGACGACGCGCCCGACTCGGAGAAGATCATCGCCAACGACAGGCACCGCGCGAGCACCGTGCGGATCCCACTGGCCATCAAGGTGCCCACCGGCAATGGAGGCAACGTCGCTGCTACGTTGGGCAGCCCGCGTCGGGCCAAGAAAAAGCGGAAGCTCGTCATCAGCGGGATTCCCGCGGGTGATGAGCGCCGGTTCGCAGCGGTCAAGCAGTGGTGTGAGGTTGGTGACCTGTCCATTTGGTGGGATGCACGTCGCTGACATCCCACCAGTCCTTCGGCGAGATCAACCAGATTGCACGGGTACCCAACGGCGACCTCCACGTCGACTTCCGCAAAGCGGAGGTGGCTGATACGGTATGTGATGTCCGCTCTCACAGGAGATGACTCAGCTGACGGTCGCGTTGACAGGTATGCCGGCTACAGGCAAGGGTATATATCTCTGGTGTTGGCAGTGTCTGCCTCTCGTATTTTACGGGCAAAAAGCCGTAAGCACCGCAACATCCCAGCACATCAGCAGTGAGTTCATTCATTTCAGACGCCTTGCATATGGCTTATGACGTGCACCAGTATACCTGCCACGACGTCGAAACATACTGAGATTTGTGATACCCGCAACGTGCCAGTTTGCCTTCGACATTCATGCCTATGACGACCCCTGTTCATTACCAGTGCAAAAATAAACGACCATTGTAGATATGTGTCCTCTTCACGTACATACCCGCCCGCATCGTCTGTTACACACATCATAATCAAGCATCCCTGCTCCAGTCCCGGAGCCATTCGGACACTTCTACTTCATACCCTGCCTGTGACCCACTTCGCCTTGCCCATACCTGGTGTACACGGCCCAGCTCGGTCTGCGCTGTAAATATATGCTCTTATGTGCCACCCTACTCAGTGAAGGTGATCCGATGCCGCAGCCAAGCGATCATTAGCTCCCGCCAAGTATTGGTCGTCGTATATGCGCCGAGCCAGAGATCGATCGAATATACCGATCGAGTCCAATACTAGTGGAGCTGAATCAAATTGGCTCCTCGTCGGAAGCAAAACCCTGAAGGGCAACTCCGACTGGTCTGAGCCGCAATTATGAGTGGGGACGTTGGCAGAAAGACCAACGGGACATGGGGAGTTGCTCGGGAAAGTGTTGGAGAGCTACATCGAAGTCGAACAACGCATCTATCTCACTGAAGCATGGGTATTGCAGCCGAGCTGACGCCCGCACCTCTAGTGATTGTGGAAGGGTTTCTGGGAGGAGGGGGCAAAGTCGTATGGGGCAACTTCCAGGAACATTCTAACTACGCTTGTAGGCTCGATGGGAAAGAAGACCGGAAAATCATCTTCGCAAGGTCGGTGAACGGGCGACTCCCCGCCTTAAGGCCTCATGTCGCGGAACTAAAGAAGACTTCTTTCTTCTAGTGTTGGCCCTGTTAGCTCTCTGCACGACAGAGCGTGCGAGCTATTCTACGCGCTCCGTGGCGGAACAGGTAGGCGTTGTTCAATACAACACGCAGGCCATTGATTGAATCGGATCACGGATTAGTTGATTATGGAGAAGAGCACAGCAAATTGCATGGGCATGACCGGTATGGCCGGACACACACCAGCGGGCTATACCCAGAATGGTCGGAGAGAATCCCGCTCCATTTTCTCGGACACTCCTTGGTGAGTTCTAGCTGGCACAAGATGCATGCATGCGCGCGCTCTGATCAGCAATTGCGAAATTAGGGCGGGCCAACAATTCTCAAGCTCCAACACCTGATTCGGACAGGTTTCTTCGGGAGCGGGCTCGACCCTGGCATGATCTTGTCGGTGAATGCAGGTGTGCAGGGAAGGACACAGCCTACACGTGATGGCTGACTGTTGTGTTGCCGCAGTCTCCGCGCCTTTCCGTGGCACCCAAGGCGTATATACTCTCGGAGAAGACACCGAGAATGCGCCCTCAGTACGTCCGTGGTCCGTCGGGTCTGTGCTTGCGGGGTTAGCGCACACACTCTCATATATATCGCCCATCTTACCCGATGCACTGGATATGCATGCCGAGGCGCGGCACTTGTCTTTCCGGGAATGCTCACCGCTGAGCTTGCTTAGGCATCTGTGGCGTAGCGAGTGGGCTACAGGGGAGGATGCTGCACCGTACGACGTGACATTCGGTACGGTAGACGCGAGAGAGAGAGACAAGGATGGTATGGTCCATCCTGCAACGTTTTATCGGAGTTATGTGGCTTGCATGGTAAGGTTACGACACTTACCTCAATATTGCGTGGTCCTGACCCGCACCAGACGAAACGATCAGACGATGCATCGAACACGCACCTTCCCTCGCTGCATTATCTTGCCATACTACCGCCGCTATATTTGATCTCCAGAGCAATGGGGTCTTTCGATTACTCCGTTATCGAACCACGTCCTTCCTTTTCGCCATCGCGCACAAAATCAAATCAAGTACATTCCAATAGTGCGATAGACCAAGAAGCATATTGGGCTAACGATGGAGTAGTACCTGTATTCTCGCAATGTCATCCCTATGATTGCGGGTAAAGTCATTCTTATCTGATCAATGGCAAACGCATAACATTAATGTGCTTAGGGTTGTTGAGTGCAAGCATATGACGCTTTCTTTGGAGGACGCCGACGGCGAAGACGACAAACTCGAGACAGGCGAGCAGCCAGTCGAAGGGGTGTGGTATGTGAAGCACATCGAGGCAGCCACTCACATATCCATTGTACCATTCTGGCTCGGAACCGCAAGACAAAGGATATTCTGGAGAGACCTAGGGGACTGGTTATGGTCCATTGATAGAAAGTGCCACAAAGTGAACTGATTGCACCGGCGTACCTTGATTTAACTACAAAAAAATTCACCAATATCCCATAGCAGATTACAACGACAATTTGGCGACACATACCTACTAATGCAATTACGAGAAGGAATTATGAATGAACTGTGAAATGCAGAGCGTAATGTCACTGTATAGCGAGCGCGGAGTGCGATGATCTAGGGTACGGCCAGGTCACCAGCCTACCGGAAAAGTACGAATACCAGATTCAAGTCGAGGCAGCGAAGCTTAGAATCGAGAAAAGGGAGCACACCGTGAAGTTCACTGCACCGAACGTTCGGCGTCACCCATGTTCATGAGTGTTGCGCATACGAGAGTCGCTTTATAGCAGTGCACTTAGACTAGGCCACCGCGCCTTCTTCACGATATCTTTCCATCTTGTTGAGCAATCTCATAATCCGATTAGGAGAGCCACGCGAGCTGTCAAAGTGGTTCGCCTGTGCGCCGTGGGTATAGTCCTGTCTCTGTCCAGGGAAGCGCCTTGGAGGGTGGCTGTGACGATGGTGCTGCACGGTCAGGGAAGTGCGCGGTGAAGATCCACGAAAAGACGGCGCGCCACCAACGGAGCCACTATTGCCAGGTGGCAGGAGATACGGTGCGGACGGTTGCGGCACGGGGGCTTGCTGTGGCGCGGGTAATGCAAGAGGTGCGGGACTCGGGACCCAACCGCGCTGGTGAGCTGCGTGCGATTGATGAGGCGGCGGGGGCGCGATAGGCTGCATCGGCACAGGATATGGGTAAATAGGGAATTGCTGATAATGTGGCCAAAATGCCGCTGGCGGTGTTGTAACAGGCACATTCGGAGGCGGTATCTGCGCGTGCTCAGCATTAGACATGTACTGGTGAAGCGCCTCGGGCTGGTAGACCGGAATCAGCATCCCATGCTCTCCTTGGATGAAGCCAGTCGCCCTCAGTGGTGGCTGGACTCCTCCTCGGGCAACTTGAGAATGCTGTTGCTCATGATCAGGCGCGGGCATCACCGCAGGATATCCGACATATGGCATCACAGACTGGTGGCGTAAGTCAGCAAAATGAATGCGTGACATACGTCATTACGCACCTTCGATGGATTGTTGAGACCATTCCATGAAGTCGGTGTCCCCCCCTGCGCGGTAGAGGTACCCGAGCCCGGAATCATCTGTTGCGGTCCTCGGGTAACGACTCGAGGAGGATAACCCGGGGCATAATGAGGCAAGTACGGCAAGGAGTATGGGTAATGGGGAGGGTAAGCGTGCATCCATGGCTGCGGCGCGAAATAGCCGACGTTTTGCATCGCGTACGGCTGAACAGCTCCTGCGACTGAAACTGAGGGCCCAACAGAACTTACGGATGGTGGCGGTGTCATTGAGGTCGAAGTGCCCGTCGACTGGTCATATGGGGCCTCCGGAGTACGGGACAGCGATACCTTCGTGGTACTTGACGAGAGGGACGAGAGATTAGACTCAGGGGCATCCGTAAAAGAGTCAGTCTTCGCAGCCATGTCGTTTCCTTTTGTCAACGAAAATGAACTAAACCGAGCAGGCAATAGGGTGTGATCGTTCCCTGCTGCCGTCCGCACATATAGGGCCCGCCCGGATAGCATCGATTGAGACTTCGTCTCTGGATCAAGAGGACCAGTGGCATCGCCACGAGATCCGAAATCCGGGCCCTCTACGAAAGCATTGCGCGTGTGAGGTAAGCTAGAGGAGGGGAGTCTGCTTCTTCCGCGGCCCGGTCGCCACGGAGTGCGCTGATGGTTGTTCTCCCGAAGTTGAACGCGAATGTGTCGATTGTGGTAAACTTGATTATGCTAATTGAAATCAGAAGCGAATATGTGGTTAATGCGGTCCCCTTACCTCCTCGCTGACGGCTCGAGCAGCAGCGGCTATATCGCTATACCGAATGAATGCGAACGCAGACTTTTTATTCACTGACATCACCAACATTAGATCAGGGACTGCAGGTAGGACAGCCGACTTACTTGGACGGACAAATTGGATACTCTCAATTTGCCCGTATCGCTCGAAGATAGCACGTAGCTGTCCTTCGTCCCAGGTATCTGAAGTATACATGTCTAGTCCTCCCACAAAAATTGTGTTTGGATCGAATTCTTTCTCTACATTCACATACCAACTAGGCTCGTATTTGCCTCCGCTACCATGCACATACTTCGGCGCGCTATAGTGAGTCGAAGTCTGGAGGTCCGGCTCCTCGCCAATGCGGCTTTCAGCACTGGTAGGCGTGTCAGGATAGTTCCGCACAGTCTTGGGGCTGAGAGGGGTAATTGGCGAAACCACAAAGTCGGGGGTAGGTGGAATCGAGTTGGTCCTGCCGGTTTGCGCGAATTGTGACATGAGGGGCGAAGCTGGTAGTGAACGGGACTGTGAGGCATCGCCCTCAAGCTGAGAGTGCGAGCTAGCGTCAAGACGAGCTTTGGTGGGTGATATCCCAATCTGGGACTTCGTGGTAGTTTGATCTCCGAGAACAACGCCCGCACTATCTTCTCGTATTTCGCGGTCCCCCCATGAGCGATTACCATCCTCGGATAAGGTCCCAACGTAGCCCTCCGCTCTGATAAGATGAAGTGGCGGGGAGTCGCCGAGCGACCACTTCGGGCTTCGGAAGTGACTTTTCACGACGCGAGAACCAGGCGAACGAGAATGAAAAGGCGATGACGGGCCCCCGATGAACGGCGTGCTATGCGAGAAATTCCATGCCTGATGAGATGGTTCGAAATCGTCGTACATAGCAGTAGAAGTCGTCCTTCGTTCAGTTGGTACTGTAAACTCTCGACTACGCTGCATAAGCGCTTGAATTCCTGATTTTTCTGCCTCGTCTCCATTTGAGCTCACAGACGGATGTGACTGCAGACGAGTGCGGGAGTATGGAGCAAAATGCCCAAACGCTGGCGATACGGGGCTTTGATGATGGGAACTATAGCCCCCCGCCAGAGGGTTGTTAGCATGATGAGCCCAACTGACACTCAAGAAGGGGACACGACGCAAGGTCTGAGACTTCATGTTAGAGTCAAAGGAGCAGCCACAAATTGAACTTTCCTTACCATCAGAGCATTGACACAATCGTCGCGACGGGCCCACTTGACCTCCCAAACGCCCCAATCCATATTGACAGAGCGCGGGGCATCGTGTGGAGGAGGACGCGATGCATCTCCACCCGGGGTTTCTCCGGTAACATTCAACTCTAGATACAATGCATATGAATTTGCTAACACTGCTACCTAGCAAAGGAGGAGTACCGTCGTTGTCCGGACTGTATTCGGCGAAGCGTTCAACGGTCCCGAATGCAGATGCGAACGTTTGCATAGTCTGATTAAATCTCGTTTAAATGCAAGGTCATCTAAATGTGCAAAGCTCGCGGCTGACCTCTGCGTTGAATGCCGATAGCTCAATGAGGACTCCTGCTCCCGCAAGAGCATCTGGACCAATCTCCTGAATACTGCTGATGCTGGACTGATCAATGGTAGTGTTATGATTCCTCGCTTCGTCGTTATAGAGTATGTTAAGGAATCTGACGCATATAGTCAGCAGTTTAGTAAGCTGAATGAGTCGCAGATCATTTACTTCGAATTGTGCGACCGGTATATTCTCATGGCAGTCGGTAACTCTATGCCTTCGCTGTATTGTGTAGCCGAGTACATGTTTCCTGGAGGCTTACTATAATGACATTAGCAAACTGCCACGGAGTTGATTCCAGCCGCGTTCGTTGGCTGAAACGAGCGCAAGGACAATGAAGTGAGACGAGGCTTACCGATACGAAATCAATAACGTTCTGGACGCTCTAGCGGGCTCGAAACGCAGTATTCTACCTAAAAAAGGGCGAGGAGGCAAAGACTGTAGAGTTTGAATGAGGCGGGCCGCAGCACAAGCATCCTGTATGCATCATAAGAAGGTCGAGCCGCCATATATGCGCATATAGGCATCGATCCAAGCCAACTGCGTCTATATCGCGACTTACCTCGCACTGTACGAAGGCGCACATTCCTCCTTTGTTGTCACGGACTACCTTTACGGTCTTCACCTCGGTGTACGGGGAGAGATGCTCGCTAAGTAGACGCGTCAATTCCGACTGATCAACGTGTGTAGGGAGGCTTGATCGCGGGTCAGCATGCAAGCATCATAAGCCACTCTGTCAACTGACCTGCCAACAAATATACTCGCATCGTGTGGCAATTTATCGGCCTGTCCGGCGATCACAAGGTTTGCGACACTGTCCCCTGCTGTGTTCACTGAGGCTGTGTTGGATGCACTTGCGACTACTGATGTGGTGGAGCTGCTAGGGTTAGAAGTAGGCATTGGGTCCTGTAGAGGTGGTGATGTCGGCGTGGTGGGTGTTAAAGTGTCATAACGCGTGCCCCACGCGCGTCCCTTCAGAACGGGTTTGGGAGGCATACGACAAAGGATGTGTACGAATTAGAAAAATGTGCCTATAAGGGGAGAACGTAAATAAGACCGTGGCCAGGCTCGCAAACGGGGGGCGCAGAGTCCACCGCGGTGATAGTCGCTGGTAAAGAGGCAGGGGGGACAGTCCCGTGGTGTGCGAGCGGTGCCCGGCAGGCGGTGACATGTTGCGCACGCCGAGTCGACCTTCTCCGACAAAGTTAACTGCCCTTCTATCCATATCACATACGGCTTCTTCCGCCATTTGCATACAGCTACACAGCCACATGATAGCAGGCCATATACACAAGTACTCGGTTCGGTGCGTTCCACGCTATCGAGGAGGTGATTTGCGTCCTCAAAGTTACAAGGATATCAGCGCAATTTGTTTTCATGGTCGATCCGCGGAGTGTCGGCAAGCGGCTCGTATGGTGTAAAGCCACTTTAATGAAAGCCGGACTTTAAATGCGGAGGATATTTTGGCCTTTGAAGCATTGTCAACGTCAAGCAGCGAGCTGATGTGGCACAGATAAAACTCTTTTGCGCGAATCTGCCAGATAAGATAGAGGCATTCCTGCGTACAAAAATATCATGACGCGGGGTAAGCACAAATGAACCGAGAATCAAGCTCAGTAACCTCGAGGCAGAAAATTGGATGCCATTACGAGGAACAATGTCTGTCATCCTGTCACCGGTCGGCAGCCGTACTTCCACGCTGCTACCAACCATTGGAGACCAATGTATGGCAAATCCCAGGCAGCCGGTAGGGTGCAGCTTCACAGATGATTCTAAGAAAATGGGTGGGGGATGAGGGACCAGCTGTGGCATAGAACAGTCATTGAGGTGTTGTTCGGATGCATGCCTAAGCCGCAGTTAGTGCCCCGCCATGTTTGGCACTGCAGCATGAATTTAATAAATGCGCGTTTGGGTATAGCATCGGCATGTCATTGCGCAGAAGCATTATATCGCTGCCAACCACTACAGACTGTCAAGCAAAGTTCAGATTAGTCCGGCGGATCATATGCGCCGCAGATCAATACGACACATTTACCGCGTAAATCCGGGAAGCAATGCCCAGATATTGTTTGCAGTAGTAATACTAATGGACAGCATCGAACAATGGAAGCAATAAGTGGCACACAAATATTATCCTCGCGGTGCAACAGACAGAGACGATGCCAGATCCTCAGCCACATGAAGGAAGCAGAGAAAAGAAGGCGACCTGCCAAAAGTGGACGATAAGTGCCAAATTTGATCTCCGCCACCCGATGCAAGTGGCAAAATTAATGGATCCTTCTCGGACTCCGGCCGCGACCTGCGCTTGCCCTCTCCTCCATTCACCTTCACTATATCACCGGCTACCCTAATACAACATGTCTGACGACGGCTACGGCGGCGGTGGCGGCGATGACTTCGACTACGAGGCCCCAGGGTGAGTGACCTCGTCTCCCAGAAATGACTGACGAGTTGGACCTGCGCGCCGTCTTCCTAGGTTCGTCGAAGACGCGTTCGTGCGTACCCACGCGGATGTTGCACGCGTAATGGCAGTCTGACTTGGCTCGCGACGCTCCAGGATGAGACCTACGACATGGGGAACGAAGCCGGCGAGGGCGAGGGCGAGGCTGGCGAAGGCAGCGGCCAGGTGAACGGCTATGATGGCGTCAACGGCGCGGAGCATGACCAAGACCACGACATGGCGAATGGCGATGCAGTGCAACCGGATGGGGCTACGGCTGGTGCAGGTTTGCGCGGAGAGCGACAGCCCAATAAGGTGCGGGTGACGACGCCATACCTGACAAAATACGAGCGAGCACGAGTCCTGGGTACACGAGCATTGCAGATTAGGTGCGTACTAGCTGCTTTCGCTCTTTATGCTCATTATTGATCGTGCATGTTTGCCTCTCATGATGGCAGCATGAACGCTCCTGTGCTTGTACCTCTGGACGGCGAGACAGACGCACTGCAAATCGCAATTAAGGAGCTCTCGCAACGCAAAATCCCCCTCATCATCAGGCGATACCTTCCAGACGGCAGCTTCGAGGATTGGAGTGTGTCCGAGCTCATCAGCGATTGATGGGTCTTCTCTTTCTGTACTTGGGGACATTACTTGCTCTGTTACCGATACATTTCTTTTGTCACAGTGTTAGCGTCGGTGCAAGTCGAACACCTGAGAAAGCAAGCAAAGAGATCGTTGATTCTATACTACATCGGACAACATATTACGTGCGTCCACCGAGCGAGCGTATTGTACAATATACAATAGCATGTGCAGGATAAACATGTAGCTCGCAGTCTAATGGCCAACCTCGACCGCTCTCCTGGACTGCGTACTCCGTCTCGATCTCCTCGGTACTTCGATAACGACTTCCATCTTGTCCTTTGTCCGCTTTGCAATCTTCCTCGGGGGCTTCTTGGTAAGAGGCTCTTGGGGTATGCTTAAGGATCTGTTGGAAGCACTAAGGGGCTTGTTGGAGATGCTGAGGGGCTTGCTGGGTGTGCTGTAAGGCTTGTTCGACGCGCTGAGAGGCTTGCCAGGGGACAAACGCTTCCCCAAACTGAACACTCCCAGTTCGAAGCCGTTCCCCGAGCTGCTCTCCTTCATATTCGTGCTGTCGGTGAACAGCACGCCGCGCTCATCGGCGGCGAGCGCCGGTCTCCGGTCGCGCGAGTCTTGCTTCTTCGAGGGGCTGCACTCGCCATCGTAGTGCGAGTCGCTCTGGCGACGCTTGCCGGGCAAAGGCGGCGGAGCGGGAAGCGCGGTCGGGTCACTTGAAGGCGGGACGTTCTCCCTACCCGCTTTCCTCTTGCCACCTGCCGTGAGATGAGAACGATGCCCGCTCCAAGCGGACACTAGGACGCACCTTTCATTTTGGCAGCAAGGGTATCTGCCACCTCCTTGGTAACTGTAAAACCACCGGCGTTCTCTGCGTCCCCCGTGGCAACAAGCTTCTGCTGCACCTCCCAGTCCGCGGGCCGCATCTTCTTCCACTCCTCCGTGACCCGCTCCACCCACCTATCCGTCTCACCAATGACGTGATAGTCGATGATCCCATCCCACTCGCTCCCAGGGGCCGTCTTGTTCACAAAGATAACCTTCCCCGCCATGCTCTTGCTACTCCGCTGCGATGACGTGTCTGCATCTGCTGGCGATGGCGCTGATTCATGCACCGCACGGGCAAAGTCCTTCACGAGCTTCTTGAACCCGTGCACTTTCAACGATGTGCCCATGATGACGAGCATGTCCGGCTTGCGGTTGATGTCGGACGTCTGCATGTTGCCGATATCGTCGCCGAGCGGATGTGGCTCGTCGTACAAGACAATGGCTGGCCGGAGCGTGCCCACCTTGAGAGCGCGTGCCGAACGAGCTATCCGAGCATCGGCTGTTGAGATCAGAATGAGTGCATACCGAACCATATGGCAAACCAACCAGCTCACAGCGGAAGACACATTCTGGGCAATCGGGCGGGATCCCCCTGTCAAATTGATAGAGGTGCTCCTCCGTGCAGGGGAACTCGGCACAGCAAAATGTGCAGCGGACACGGTGAATGTCGCCGTGCAGCTGGATGTTTCGCACTTCCTTGACTTTGATCTTCGCCTTTCCCTTTCCGGCAGTCCTGACTTCCTCGCTTGAGCTGCCAACGAGGCCCGCCTTCTCCTCCAACGCATCGATATTCTGCGTGTAAGAGCGCAGCAATCTACGCTTGGCATCCAGGATTTTGATGAAGCGATGGGTGGGAGAAGGAGACGCCGTGTCGATGGAGCGCTTGAGTTGCGAGATAAAGGTATAAAATACGGAAGTCGATGTCGGATCCCGGAATAGCGAGGCGTCGAAAAGATCGCGCCCCTTTAGGACGACGTCAGGATATTGTTCTTTCACAAGGGCATACAGCCCGTCAGATGATCGAAAATCCTACAGAAAGATATTGGAAACTATGCTCGGAGCTTTGGAGGGGACGCGACTTACTGGGATCCCACAGGAGCAAGAGATACCAGCCCCTGTCACAACAACAATCTTCTTGCATTTGGCCACGGCTAGTGACAAATTGGACAGAGTCCGTCGCGTAGACGAATCTGACGCGCAATCATCGAGATTCAGGGTGATAGTCATTGCGGAGAGCCGCGCCACACGACAGTCTGGGACAGAGCGAGGACGTGGACAAGGTGGGAAGGAGAGGCGGCAAGCGAGCCGGGAGCGTTCAAATACGACCGCGTCGCGCGTCGCGCCATCACATGATCCCCCGCGCCAAGTCGCGCCTGTGGCTGGTCAGCCACAACGGTACACCGCAACCTCAGTGCACGCGCAGTTCTCAACGCTGCAGCCGAAATGTTCTTGAGGTTTAACTCATTAGATGAGTGCACTGGATATATTTCGTCGCATTGGTATATGATGGTATACAGAAGACCCGAAGGCGCCTCTACTTGGCTCATAGGACCATGAGCCTGCGCCATTCTCAGCGCACAGCCATGCTGAGACGCTTATAGCGGCATATCGAAGCTCCATCGACACCACGGACCATTGAGATGATTGAGTTATACCCGCTCAGGTAATTCATCCACAGGTGCTGCGGTGCGACGCAACACGTACACGTAGTGGTAGATCGCAGGGGCGTGAACGTTCGTATGTTTGTCCAGACCGGATGGTGCATTCACAGCTTGCACATGCTCGATATCCCAGTACGGTGCAGGAGTCAGGCGGGCCGCACCTGTGCCTGGCGATTCTCTTGCCTTGTCTCTGTGTGGCGGGCGCAGGAAGGAGAAGCGTTCCGATGAAAAAGACAGAGAGATCCAGAGACCTCCGGGGTCGACGAGGGATGCAAGATGAATGGCCAGAAGTTCCACGGGGTGTACCCGAAGGATTTCACGATCGCGGTCTTGAATCACCCTTCTAACGAGGAGGTGGCAGTTAGAGGAAGCTGCACCGGTGAAAGAGACATCGTCGCCGCAAGATATCGCATCCGATGTGCTCTTGTCCAACACCACCACAAAGGGCCTACGAATTTGCCCGCCTTTTCCACCTGCATCGTGCTCGGCCAGCTTCGCCATGTCCTTCCACCTTAACACGTCTGCATGCACCCACGACATGCCCCGACCGGCGCCTTCACGTATCCTCATCATTTCCTTCTCTATTCCTCTCTCAACGGCCGTCTTCGAGAAATCAAGGTTTACAATCACGGACTCATCCATGGAGTCTCCGTAGACATCCCGATAAGTCTCTCGAACGCGTTCAGCTAGCGCAGATGATCCGGCACCGATGTGCAGCAGCCGCGGAGGAGCGCATTGAACAGGTGATCGAGAGCGCAATGTCAAAAAAGAGCGCAATGGAGGAATCAGAGTGTCAGACCCGTCTCCAAGCCATTCAAAGTGGTCCTCAGTGGAGAATCGGCGGTCCCAGAAGGATTGGAGGTGATATTCAGGAGGCATCCTGCGCCAGCGCCAGCTCGACACTCGAACGGAGGAAAGCCAATCAACATTTAGGCGCTGAGCGCTATTTCACGCATGCGGGATGGAATTCACCAAAGTACCACTGCATTTTTACCACAAGTACACACGGACAGCCGGGGGCTCAATAACGGGCAGACATTCTCCACGTATATTTAGGGCAGCGCACACGGCATCACGTTCACATCGTGCTCTGAAGTAGGCGTCCGCTCGTAATACCAGATACCCAGTGTCGTGTTGCAGGTCGAGGCTTCCACGGTGTCAATACTCTTGAAATGACCGAATTGCTCCTATGTGCAGGCAGTGAGCTGTCTTGGCCAGAACAGACACCGTTAGGTAGCAGGATTGTACGCACAGTGCCGAGGACATGGTTAAAGTACCACACTTCCTGGAGGATCGTGCCGTTCTCGCCTCCACACCCTAGGTAAGGAACAGCTCCGGTCTGTGCCCTGAGGGCTGCTTGGATCTGACTGAGGCTGTAGGTGGTCTTGTTTGAGGGAACAATGCCGGACCTAGCACGGAGGTGAGTGATAACTCGAGCAACACCAGACGGGGTACATACGCAGCAAGGATGTCGTAAGTTGGGAACTTTTGGAAGGCGCGGACGACAGAGAGGTAGAAGTCAACGACATCCTGGTGCTCTTTATAGTCGGGACCATAGCATGCAACATCGTAGGTAGACGTGCAGGTCGCATGCTTAGAGAACTAAAGCAGGATGAGTGCATGCGTACAAGCAGCGCACGGACAAATCGCACCTCATGTGCCCACAGATCCTCATTGGGAGCACCTTGGTTTATCCAATACTTGCTCACTGAGTGTCAATCAAGGTCAGAGCTGCATGGAAAACAAGGGCAGAAGAACATACTGTAGTCCAATAGGTCAAGCCTGCCGAACTCGATAATGAAGGTCTCGACTCCAGGTCCATGGTACGGTGGCACGACAGTCCCGTTGCTGAGCACAGCAGGGTCAGGGTCCGGGTCGTATTGACGTGAGAGATCGCAGTATGAATTCCATGTTCTAGATGCCACCTATCAGTGCATGGGACCTACACGGAGAGAACGAACGAACCCGTCGCAGTTATCCGGCCACAGACCATGAATACCCCAGCTGCCTTTAGGCAGCAACTGACCATAGCTCTCCCGGCCCGTGTATGTGTCCCAAAATTGCGCCTGCAGAACCTGACCACCCGGGCTCGGAGTGCAGCAGGTATCCGTGACAGCCGTCGTGTTCTCACACGAGTAGATCAAGGGCTGAGCCAGGCAGGAGGAAATGTCGGGGTACGTGTTCGGAACATCCAACCCCCACCCAAACGCAGCTGCTTGGGAGGCGAGGACGAGGGAGACGAGTGCAGCAATAGCCATGATCCCAGGGGACGACAATCGGCGTCTGCAATGGTCTTCCTTGTCCACGATATTTATACCATCGGACTACTATCTTGCCGAGTATATCGAGGCGGGGTTGTTGCACATGGTGGTTTCAGCGTGAGCCTTAATTGATGACATTCCGGGGGTGTTCCTGGCGGTACAAGTTATAAGGGGAGGAACTAGAGTCAGATATACTCCTGATACGGTGCGCGCCGAACGAACTCGACGTTGGGCGTTGAACGCCACAGGGCATGTATGGGTACACATGTATCCCGAACCACTCGCCTCTGAACGTCTGAACCTGAACCACTTGTGAGCGGGGTCGACGCATCGTACGCAGAAGGTCTCGGCGGGCGGCTGGCACTAGTACTGTTGCAGGCAATCCTTCCGCACGTGCGATCTATGAACGTTTGAACTTCGGCGATCGGTACATCAAGTCTATTTATACTGCTAAGCTCTCAAACGTGCACGCGCGATGTCGATATTCAGAGCCGTCCGGCTGGACAATCCCATTTCTTCAGGAATGTCATGACCCTCCTACGAGGGCCTCTCCACCCCACCATCCCCACTCTACGACGAGACGCATTGGCCCACGTCGTATGTGGAGTTCGTCGGGCTGGACGTCAAGCCGGAGTATGAGGAGGAGTTCAACAAGTGGTACGACGAAGAACATATCCCGATGCTGGCGAAGGCGCCGGGTTGGGTGAGAAGCCGCAGATTCATACTGAAGAACGCGGGTCATCTGGGCGGAAACGCAGAGCAGGGACCGCCGCCGAAGTACCTGGCGGCGCACGAGTGGGCATCGATGGATGTCTTCGAGAGTAAGGAGTACAAGGAGGTGTTGTCGACGCCATGGATGGAACGGGTCTTGCAGGGAGTGGTGCGCAGCGAAAGGAGGGTCATGACCTTCCTGAAGAAATGGGATCGTCCAGCCAGACGGCTCTGAATCATCGCGCGTGCACGTTTGAGAGCTTAGTAAGGCAGATTGCCGGTGTCTCATTGCAAGCTCTTTGGTAGAGTCACTCTTGCACTCTCCTTCTTCCTCCGAACGCTCCTTGCTGCCGCTGTGTCGGAAAATCCGTGGAGCGGGCCGGATGCAACCGGGGTTGCAACGCAGCTACAATGGGTTAGCGCTGATTGTAAAGTAACGATGATAAGATGAATATTATTCCAATCGCGGGTACCACGTGGGAGATTCCAATCTGAGCTTATCAATTGGCAATATTATAACGATCACATGGTTACAACGCGATCGCGATCACACGCGGCGCCGAGCACATCATACTGTGCTACTGCTTTTTTTTAAGACTCGAGCTCGACTGTCTCGCTAGCTGTCTCGTTCGTTGCCATGCCTGACAAACCGGAGGGCAGCCAGCTGGTCTTAGGCATATCTTATGGCGTATTCACTTGCGAAATCTGCAATGGTGTATTCAAGACTAAGGGTCAGGGTAGCCATATGAAAAAAATGCAGAATGGATGCCAGAATACGGGAGGAGTATGCTCAGCTTATGGGTGATTCAGAGGACGATCCACCAATAAGTAAAGGTACGCCTATCTGACAATTATCGTAAATGCCCATTCACTACTAGTGTTTTGAATGTCAAATCAGATCCAAAGTGTCCCCCTCGTGCTGTAGCACCCCCTCCAACGTACCTTGGTGTTAAAACTGGAGGTGAGTTATATTTTCTGCATTCAATATTGATCAGAAGATGACCCTTGTGCTATACAACTTTCCAGCAGACACTGGGACACCAGTGGTCGAAGATTTTTCAGGAGGGAGCAACAGGGATACCACGATGCAAGGTGAACCACTCAGTTTTTGACTTTTCCTGCATGTGTTCCATGTTTTCACACTCATGCACTCATCAATTCACAATGACCAATTCACAGTACGTTGAGTACAAACAGCTAAGGTGCGTACATGTCTTTTTTCCGCATAAATACTAGACTACTCCCTACACACGAACCACCGCCATTACACCAATTGTGCCAGGTGCCTCCGATTGCATCCCAAAAAGAGCAGCTAGTACGAGGGGTCATGTAGAAGTAATGTGCATGGCACTGCTGGTTTTGGGACGCAATTGGAGGCGCCTGGCACAATCGGTGTAACGGTGGTGGTTCGTGCATAGGGAGTAGTCTAGTATTTATGTGGAAAAAAGACATGTACACACCTTAGCTGTTTGTACTCAACGTACTGGAATTTGGTCATTGTGAATTGACGAGCACATGAGTGCGACAACGTGGAACACGCACCGGAAAAAGCATACTAGAGTTGTGTGTTAAGACTGATTCTTTCATGCAGAGCATTCGTCACCATCCAAAATATGGTCACCCACTGAGGATGATATCATGACTGAATATCACCCAAGCAGTTACATTCCACAGTGTGTTCAGCCTTTCAAAGAGTATGGGCAGGAAGACAATGAGGCTCCCAGTCCACCAATGTCAAAATCACCCTGGGAGCCATTTCAAACCCATGCAGACTTTGAGTTGGCAGAAATTGCACTCAATCTTCTCTCAAGCGGGACCAAATTGATTCACTCATAAAGCTGATTAATGCAGTCACTACAGGAAGCATGAGGTTTTCGCTCACCAGTGAAGCACAACTCCGTGATGTCTGGGATGCAGCATCAAGTCAATTGACTCCTGTAAGGCTATGTTGAAATGTCCTCAATACTGAGTCTTATCCTTTCAACAGTTCGAGAAACATACTATTACTGTACCTTACTGTCATGGTCTGCTCAGTGCACCAGTATTGTTATGATTAACACCTCACTGTGTATGAGGACTTCACGTTCAACTGCTCTCTCTCATGTCTCATTTGTGGGGCCTCCGCTCAACCATAGGCCC
This sequence comes from Wolfiporia cocos, assembly GCA_029448655.1. Classification (NCBI taxonomy): domain Eukaryota; kingdom Fungi; phylum Basidiomycota; class Agaricomycetes; order Polyporales; family Phaeolaceae; genus Wolfiporia; species Wolfiporia cocos. The sequence continues at coordinate 1,771,403 of JACCLO010000002.1, forward strand.
CTGTTTTATGTATAACAGCCCTATGTCCATATTCCACTGCTCATTGCATTCTAGCTGATGCTATATGTCTAACCATATGCTTCTTATGTTTCACCCTTTGTTGCGCTCAACTTCAGCCCTTCTTGTTTATTCCCCTACTATGTTAGATATCCCGAACTAATGGTAGCAGTACCACAGACACTATGACCCCGCAAAGTAAAGCATAGTATAAAAACTCGATGTACTTAGCAGCCGAGTTCCTCAGCTCAACCTTGTTGAATTACAAGGATCCTATACTTGTTTTCAAAGGTAAGCAATAAACCCTCAACTTGTATATCGACACTCTGTCTCTGCAGAGACCAACGAAGTAGTGCGCTACCCGATACACTGAGTAACTTGACTTAGTTATCTCATGAATGGACATTCGATCCGTAACACTTGAGTACAAACAGGTTCTATGTCAAAAGGTAAGTGCTTACTGAAGCAACCTCTTCATTCCAGAACAAGAGGGAAGAGTCCAAAATGTGGCAACCATCCTGGCTGATAGGATATAAAACAGGTGCAAATGGAGTATACTTTTTATCAGTAGGATTTGTCTTGAGCAATGCCTGCAGCTGTGGGGTCATGCTAGGATTGGATGCCTTGCCACCAAAATAACTTGGGTTGAGCTTAAGGATCTGTGCAGCTACTCTCCAGACAGTGAGAACCATGTGACAATGTGCACCATTAAGAGCTGATGTGAACTACAACATAGACAGGGGCCTATTAGCCAATCAGATAAGCTAATTTAAGTTAACTTACAACAGATCCAAAATAGTCTATTTCCTTCATCATGCAGTGTAAGTCCTATCACAAGACTCACCCAGGGTGAGGGACCCTAAACATACCCCTGCCAGGTGTTAGGTAAGGGGTAGAACTCAGAGGATATGCTCATGTTGCTATGAGCAGCGGTTGCCTTCTAGGTACAAGCCAAGAAGCAGAGTGGGTATCACACAAGGTAGAGGTCAAGGGGCCAGCTTAGGCCCAAATGACAATCAGGCTAAGGTCCTAGTGACCTTGCCGTGAGTCATATATACATGAGGGTTGTCACAGATTTGGGACATGCCACTATTTTTCCCGTATTTTTACCTATTTATCTGGTATTTCTACGACCTTGTAGACATTTACGCTGCCAAGCGCTCGTCTACACGTACACGCAAACAAACAACACGTACACAACGCGGTATACGTCCACCTGTCATAACAACGCGTACATAACACGTTTGTACGCGTCAATGACTCAGCGGACTAACCTCCGGTGTCACGCGCCTTACTCATATCCCGATACCGGGTTATGTCAGTACAATTGGATAAGCGGCCCGCTCGTTATCACATGCCAATGCCCTTACGATTACTCATATCCCGATACCGGTATATAAGAATCACATGCATGGCTTACTAACGTAGCTACAGCCACTTCCACAACATGGACCTACGGTCCAAACAAACGATCTTACTGGTGCGGCCATTACCGGCGCACATGGTCTATTGTAGTTTACGACTTAACCATATTAGTTATGTCTGCGCACAGACCACCTTCATGTTTGGCTCCCTTACCGGTAACCAAACAAAGCATGTATATAAGTAGGGCTATCACTGCGGATAAGCCTTAGATTTGTTCTCTGCATTCGCACAGTTACATAACATCTCTGCTTGCGCCCACTAGCCTCCTCACCAACCTTCTGCAACTCCTTCAAGTCGCCTATAAGGTTATAGTGTGAGTCCCACAGTCTAGTCTGTGTCATAAGAACAAATCTCCCCCTACCCCCGCCCTTGCGCTTGCGCTTGGGTCTGGGTTTCTATCCTACAGGGGCTATTACTTGTTGCTGCGCACATCCTTTTCTGCCTGACAAGGCGATTAGGGTGATAGTTGAGATCTGGGGGATACATCGCCATTCTCGGCAGAGGATTGGCAACCAGGGAAGCCACACCGCCTTTTTAGGCAGGAGGCCTACCTAACCCGGACTCCAGGGTCAAGGAGACATGGTCCTCGCTGACAAGCTTGGACCATGCGCGGTTAAGACCCGCCTGTGGAGAAAAGGGGACGGTCTGCCTGTGTGCGCCCAACCCCCTGTCATGGCAAGCGTTGTTCAGCGCCCCATCACTATCCATAGGGTCATCATTATGATGGCATGGGAATTTTCCAAAGCCGCCTCCCAGGCGTAAGGGACCTGCTTTGAACCCGTTATGGGAAAAGCAGTGAGGGGGGTGACGTAAAAAATCACCCTGCCATAGGTCACTCGCGGTAGCCAATAGCATAAGTCCTCCGGGCAGCTCGGCGTGCGAGCATGGGTCAAACGGATTTGGGGCCCCATTGGAAGAGAAGCGCGTGGCCCACTCCTTCGGGATGTGGAGCGCTGCTGTCTCGCGATCTTAGATCGACAGTGGTTTTTTAGCCCTGATGTGACACCCATGTGGCTATAGACGGCAACCTCATTGTTGAAGCATGGACAGGCTAAGGGATGTAAAATCCCAGCCACTTTCCGGCATCGTCCCTCCGGGGCGGTGTCGTGTATCCGATTCCCAATCATCTGACCCAGGAACCGGCCTGGCAGTCAGCAACTCTACCCCTGGAGTCGGCGCCTCTGACCGTTAGGGTCATGCGAATATCCGCGCCGTCTCGGCACAGGGTTTGCGCGCAACATAAGAGTAATTATGCCCCGTAGTACACCTTCTTTGCTCCTGAAAAGGAGTCCACTACCCTACCTTACATAATCCCTTTTATTCCTGTTCTTGGACGTATCACTGGGAAACTTCGTTTCTCATGAAAGCTGCACTTTCTTAGAATCATGCCCCGCGTTACCCGTCGCACCCGTGGCTCCTCCACTGCCCCTTACGTCAAACCGGCGAAGCGGTCCCTTCTCAGCCGCATCGACACCGCCGACATTCCTCGGGCAGAGGACGTCACGTACACTCTTCCTGTAAAGGAAGACTACACCGGGAAGCTCCATCTTTGGGAGATTCCCGTCCACATGCCAAAGCACATCGCTGAGGCTGGGAAACCCGCTCCTCGACCTCCCAAGCCAGTTCCGCTCGCCAAGCGCATCTGGACAGAGGAAGAGAAGCTAGCCGCTTCCATTACCGCCATGGAAAACCTTATCGAACTCCGCGAACTCAACAAGCTCAAGCTCGCCCGCGATAAGCTGAATAAGCGAATCGCCGCCAAGCAAGCCGCCAAGGAAGCCAAGCAAGCAGCTTCTTCACTGGCCCTCCGTCTCTCCAGCCCGGCGGCCGGACCTTCCGTTCCGGCCAACCACAAGATTCTCGACCCTTCCCTCGTCTTCGGGAAGAAGAAGCCTCTCCAAGCATGCGATCAAGTTATTCCCATGCTAGAAGGCACTCTCACTCGTCTCACTCCTCTCGCCAACCACCCCCCTAATTACCCAGGCTTCCATATGGAAAACGACATGCGTTTCCATACTATGGTAGTAGAATTGGAGGATCTGGTGGATAACGTAAAGGATAGAGCGAGACGGGGGAGGATCACCAATAGAGACTGGAGAATTATGAAAAAGTATTGCAAACAGCTCGGCAATATTTCCTTTTTGGATTGGCGTACGGACTTGGCTCGTATCGTAGCAGAATGCGTAGCGCTACAAATTACTTTTGCCTTCGGTGTAACACCACCTGACAAGGTGGCAGGGCCCTCAACTACTTCGGTAGAAGAGGATATACTCGCGATTGTATAGTAGAAATACTATCATCTTTTAACTCTGAAATAGAGTGCGAGTGTGATCTATAACGAAAGTCGCAGCTTTCAAAACCAATCCCTTCTTAAAGAATCTAAGACAATGAGTAACCGGAAACTAACATTCGTCACAAACAGATTCACAATGTCCTCCACCTCCTCCGTCAGCACTCCTCTCGCCCCCCGCAAGATGCGCCTCCGCTCAGAAGGTCCGGTGACCCCGGTAGCTGGTCCCTCGGGAACCCAGCAACTGGTGACGCTAGAGCACCTAAGCGAGGGAGAAGAAGAGGAAGAGGAAGGAGAAGAGGAAATGCCGGAGTTTGCTCCCCCGCAAAGGGAATCTCCGACCAATCCCATGGGAACACGCCCAGGCTCCCCCATTACCGGATACCCACCGGCTCGTCGAACTCGCCCTATCGGGCCCGCCACCACACTGGAAATGGAATTTTCGGGTCCGACACGACAGACCAATGTCGCTGTCGAGAACAACCTCAAGGCGTACCTTCCTGAGGAGGAACACCACAAGGTGGATGGGTCCATACATGGGCCAATCATCGATGCCGCCGTACAACGGAGTGCGGCCATAAGCCATGACACCACCGACACCCTAGGTCGAATGGTGCACGCCCGCCTGGAGCGTATCCATGAACGAATCGATTCCCTGGCTGGGCAATCCAGGGCCATCGAACAGAAGGCCCAAGACGAGCTACACGAGGCGGTAAATTCAGTCCGCAACGAGGTGCTGTCCACGCTGGTGGACCTTGGTAAGGAACTCCGACAGGAGTATACCGCCAAGTTCACCACGCTGGAAAAGGAGCTCCGAAAGGACTACCGGTCTCGGCTCGATGACCTCGAGGATGCGTTCGCCGAGCGCATGGAGAAGGTTGACGAAGAACTCCGGAGGATCCGCAAGAATCCCTCCGTTCCCAACCCTCCCGGCGTCCGCACGCCTCCGGAAGAACCCGCACCGGCCCCCGGCAATGCTCAAGCCCGTGCAGCCGAGGCCGCTGCCGCCGCACAAGCTGCAGCCGCTGCCGCAGCAGCCGTCGCCCCGCAGATTCCAGGTCTGCCTCAAAACCTGAAAATCCCCCCTCCCCCCGAATTCTCTGGGTCATCTGGAAAGGTGACTGCACAGGAATGGGTGGAGAAGATGGGCCTGTACTTCGGTACGCTCAGGGTCTACGATGACCATGACCGTATCACCACGGCCCTCTTCCGCGTCACAGGGGACGCATACAAATCTTTCTCGCCTCTCATCAAGAAGGCAGGAAATGGAGAACCTCTCGGCACCTGGGAGGACTTCACCAAATCCGTAATGGTGCAATATGGGAAAATGACGGATAAGGAGATAGCCAAAAAGGAAATTCGCGGCTACTACGGCACGAAGGGCAAGGAACTGGCAGAATCAAACTATTTCAATTACTGCGAACGGTTCCGCACCCTCGGCCGACTCTCCGAAACCGCCAACGAGACTCTGGTGTGGGAATTCACCGAGACTCTCCCCGAAAAGGTTAAGGACACCTTAAACGTCCTCGGCAAGACTCCGTTCTTCAAGGCCCCGACCGACATCGAACCTCTGATCGACTTCGCTCTGGAAATGTACCAAACGTCATATCCAGACAAGATCAAGGGCTCGATCTTCGAGAAGGCCGGCAAGAAGGACTCGGCCCCTGCCGAAAAGAAGGAGACGTCCTCCGCTTCTGCGAAGAAGTCGGAGAAAAAGAAGGACAAGGGAAAGGCGCCCGCCAAAGCCCCCGCCGACACCGCCAATGCCGTCTGCACCTATTGCAAGCAGACGGGACACTATTTCAACAAGTGTCCTAAGCTTGCCGCGGACAAGGCTGCGGGAACGTTCGTGCCTGCCGCTCAGCGGGCCGAACAACAAAGGGCGAAGGATGCAGCTGCCGCGTCTGGAAAGACCACGGCTGCTCCTTCGGGTAGTGGAAAGGGACAGGCTTCTGGCAAGAAGCCGTACTCGGCGCCCCCCGCGGATGGCAAGACGTATCGTGCCCGAACGATCTGGGAAGAAGTGACAGCTGACTCAAGCTCAGCAGGACCCTCGGCCCCCGCCACCACCGTCGCCAATGTCGGGACCATCTCGGTTCCCCTCGCCCCAACCACACGTCTCGAAGACGTTCTGTGAAGAACACACCAGCCCCGCAGCGGCTGGGAGTGTACAGCGCCCCGAAGAAGCGCACCTCTACGAAGAGGCTTCACAGAGACCCCTTATCTTGTGGGAAGATAAGGCGGTCGTACGTCACCCGGTATCCCATATCGGTATATTCGGTAACTCGGCAATGGACTTTGCCCGGAGGACTCGGACACTAGCTACACGTGCCCCTCCTGTAAAATACTTTTATCCTGACCCGCTCGCGTCGAAGTTTTTCACTTTGTATAATGTACATGGAAACGATTCTCGAGACGACAATAAATCGTTCTCTATCGAAGTGGAACTGTGGGTATATGGAAAGAAAGTCAACGCCATGGCATTAATCGACACCGGTGCATCAATAAGCGTCATTGATAAGAAACTCGTACACGAGGAAAAGTTAGTCACTCAGAAACTACCTTCGCCTCTCGAAATTCGCAACGCCGACGGTACCTCTAATACCGCCGGTAATATCAATATGGCAGTAAAAGCTTATATGGTGCACGAGGAACACAAGTCCACCGAATTCTTGTACGTAATGGACGTGCAGAATGCGGATGTGATCCTCGGATATGATTGGTTCCTGAAACATAACCCGGACTTCAACTGGCCGGAAGGAACCTTCACATATCGGTGTACGGAAAAATGCAAACATGGCAAACGGGTTTCGATTTCTGAGGAAGAAGATGAAATCGAACCCCGCAACATCTATCAGATCATCAATGACTTTCCAATAGATTTTCTCGGCTTAGAGGAGCCTGAGAACCCCTTTGTCGCTTGGGTGAACACCCTTGACGAAGGAACGGAACTCCTTATCGATGCCATTCAGTCGATAACGGAGAAGTCGGATGATGAATTCCTGACAGATGCGGATCTCCAGAAATGGAAATCCTTGGTTCCGGAGGAATACCAGGAGTTTGGTCCCACGGTATTTTCTCAACGCGCATCCGAAAGGATGCCCGAGCGGAAACCATACGACCATGCCATCGACTTCCCCGATGACGCGGTACTACCGCCCCCGAGTAAGGCATACAAGATGTCTCCTCAGGAAGCGAACTCGCTAGATCAGTGGATCCAGGAAGAGTTACGGAAGGGCTACATCCGACACTCGAAATCCCCGATCGCGAGCCCGGTCTTCTTCGTCCCTAAAAAAGACGGCGGAGCCCGAATGGTAGTCGATTACCGAAAAGTAAACGACTTGACCATTAAAAACAGGTACCCTCTCCCACGCATAGACGAGCTTATCGATAAGCTTAGCCAGGCTTCGATATTTACGAAGCTCGACTTGCGTTGGGGTTACAACAACGTAAGAATCAAGGAGGGAGATGAATGGAAGACCGCATTCATTACGCCTAACGGCCTTTACGAAGCTGTAGTCATGTACTTCGGCTTTTGTAATGCACCCAGCACGTTCCAGCACATGATGAACGATATTCTAGGTGACCTTATCAGAGAAGGAAAGGTCATTGTCTACCTAGACGACATCCTTGTGTTCGGAAACGACCTGTTGGAACACCGTCGTATTGTCAAGCAAGTATTACAAATCTTGCAAGACAACGACTTGTTCGCGAAGCCTGAAAAGTGCTTCTTCGAACAAAGCAGTATTGAATACCTGGGAATGATCATTTCCAAAGGAAAAGTCGAAATGGACCCTAAGAAGGTAGCCGGTGTCATGGACTGGCCTACACCTGCCAAGGTGAAGGACGTCCAAGCCTTTGTTGGCTTCGCCAACTACTACCGTCGGTTCATTAAAGATTTCTCCAAAGTGGTTAAGCCGTTAACCGAACTGTCCAAGAAAAACACGCAATGGAACTGGGGACCCGAACAAGCGGAAGCCTTCCAAACTCTCAAAGAAGCTTTCACATCGGCTCCAATACTCCGGATCCCAGATCAGGAGTCCCCGTTCCGCGTGGAAGCGGATTCTTCCGATTACGCAACTGGTGCAGTGCTATCACAATACTCTTCGGAGGATAAGCTCTGGCACCCGGTAGCCTTTTACTCGAAATCTCTATCAGCACCCGAAAGGAACTATGAGATTTACGATAAGGAGTTGCTCGCAATCATCCGTGCTCTAGAGGAATGGAGACATTACCTCGAAGGACACCCACACAAATTTGAAGTATGGTCGGATCATCTCAATCTGACATATTTCAAATCGGCACAACGGCTTACCCGGAGACAGGCACGTTGGAGTCTTTACCTGACAAGGTTCAACTTCACCATGTGCCACAAACCCGGTAAAACAATGCTTACGGCTGATCCTCTGTCACGGAGGCCAGACCATGAAGAGGGGGTGGAACTCGACAATCGCGATCAAATTTTGCTGAAACCGGAATACTTTACGGTTAGGGCGCTAGAAGCGTCACAGCAGGAGATACAATCAGGCGACGAGGACCTTCTCCGACAAATCCGACAAGCCCTCATGGACGATCAAATTACCAAGGATTACCAGGAACTACTGAAAAGTGGTCCCAAGGAATTCGGTAAAGATCTCCAGGAATGGAACATGGAGGCCGGATTACTCCTCAGACGAGGAAAAGTGTACGTTCCAAAAGAGCCTAAGGAATTGCGCACGAAGATTCTGGAGTTACATCATGACCATGTGACGGCCGGACACTTCGGACGATGGAAGACCTATGAACTTCTGTCACGTAATTACTGGTGGCCTGGAATGACCACGATGGTAAAGCAATACGTGGAAGGTTGTGACACATGTCAACGCATGAAGAACCACAACCAGACCCCGTACGGACCCCTGCAACCGCTCCCAGTCCCGGAAGCACCTTGGGACACCGTCACAATTGACCTTATCGTCCACTTACCGCCCAGCGGCGAATTGAAACAATTCAATGCTATTATGGTAATAGTGGACCGGCTTACCAAGCGAGCGCACTTCATTCCCACATCAGACAAGATAACGGCGAAAGAATTAGCGAACCTCCTATACCTTCGGATCTATCCGAACCACGGACTTCCGAAACAAATCATTTCGGATAGAGGCCCGCAATTCGCAGCTGCCTTGTTTAAGGGATGGTGTGAACAATTGGGAATCCAACGGTCAATGACAACTGCCTATCACCCGCAAGCGGATGGCCAGACGGAGAGAGTTAACCAAATCCTGGAACAATATCTTAGATGTTACATCGATGTTATTCAGAAGGATAACTGGTCATGGTTTCTCCCTACGGCCGAATTCGCGTACAACAACGCGGCTAGTGAGACAACAAAGAATAGTCCATTCTTTGTCGAACTAGGAAGGCATCCCAACACAGGACCTACGAATTTACGCCCAACACAATACGTGGACCTAAATGTCATTGCTTACGAACGATGGTCAGCACAAGAACAAGCTAAGGCAGCTATGAAACTGGCTGCTGAACGCTGGTCTTGGTATTATGATCAACATAAGCGCTCGGTACCGTTTAAAGTCGGCGACAAAGTTCTCGTTGACGCCCGTAGCTGGCAAGACTCCGAAAGAAGTCTTAGTCCACGCTATTTGGGACCATTCAGGATAATTGAACAATTATCTCCGGTCACCTTTAGGGTACACATGGACGAGCAATACAGGGCTTATCACCCAGTATTTCACGCTTCCAAGTTGGTCATGTACAAAGACCCGGTGCATCAGAAAAAACCAGAGCCTCGACCAGAAATGGTCGACGGCGAGGAGTTATGGGAAGTCGAGAAGATCTTAGATCATCGTCTCCGTGCAGGAAGAGTTGAATACAGAATCCGATGGAAAGGGTTCGGTATCAATGACGACTCCTGGGTACGCGAAGCCGATCTCGACACGGCATACGACATTCTGCAGGAATACAAGGCTTCACACCCTATTCCAATGCAGGATGTCCCCCTCAGGCGATCAGCTAGAAGGAAAGAAGCAGTTCATGTCTTCGACCCTGACAGCGACGACTGGGAAGCCGACGAATGCACGTGGCCAGACGACTGGCCGCAGTATCGCGAAGAATTTGCGAAGGACCCTAAGCAACGCATGGTTAGACACCCCGACGGGGGATGGATGTCAGCGGACATTAACCAAAACGCGGATTTGAAAATTGTAGTCGGTGAAGGCGGCCGAATGCCGGAAAAGGGAACCAAGGACTCGGTTGGGTTTGACCTGTACACTGCAACAGGCGACGTTCTGCCAGCTCACGGGCAGACAGAATACAATACCAAACTGAAAATCCAGGTACCTTTCGGCACTTACGGCCGTATCGCCCCCCGCTCTAGTCTCGCACGCAAAGGCATAGACGTAATGGGTGGCGTTATCGACCACGATTACCAAGGCGAAGTAATCATCATTCTCCGGAATCACTCCGACATATCTATCGATATTCGGGCCGGCGATAAGATTGCTCAGCTCATCTGCGAAGTTGCTAAGGACCCGCATATTACGCTACACGGAAAATCTTACTTTGAAAAGATTAAATCCGAGCGCGGTACTGGTGGTTTCGGCTCCACGGGGAAGTAATCGTTCCATTAGGGACAATGAAACCTGAAGAGGGGGTAATGTCACAGATTTGGGACATGCCACTATTTTTCCCGTATTTTTACCTATTTATCTGGTATTTCTACGACCTTGTAGACATTTACGCTGCCAAGCGCTCGTCTACACGTACACGCAAACAAACAACACGTACACAACGCGGTATACGTCCACCTGTCATAACAACGCGTACATAACACGTTTGTACGCGTCAATGACTCAGCGGACTAACCTCCGGTGTCACGCGCCTTACTCATATCCCGATACCGGGTTATGTCAGTACAATTGGATAAGCGGCCCGCTCGTTATCACATGCCAATGCCCTTACGATTACTCATATCCCGATACCGGTATATAAGAATCACATGCATGGCTTACTAACGTAGCTACAGCCACTTCCACAACATGGACCTACGGTCCAAACAAACGATCTTACTGGTGCGGCCATTACCGGCGCACATGGTCTATTGTAGTTTACGACTTAACCATATTAGTTATGTCTGCGCACAGACCACCTTCATGTTTGGCTCCCTTACCGGTAACCAAACAAAGCATGTATATAAGTAGGGCTATCACTGCGGATAAGCCTTAGATTTGTTCTCTGCATTCGCACAGTTACATAACATCTCTGCTTGCGCCCACTAGCCTCCTCACCAACCTTCTGCAACTCCTTCAAGTCGCCTATAAGGTTATAGTGTGAGTCCCACAGTCTAGTCTGTGTCAAGGGTCAGGTGTAACTACTAGGTAACTACCTGCCCTAAGGTCGTGGTCTGTGCGCAGCCCTAATAGCATTGCTAAGACCGGGCATAAGCTGTGTAAGTGTTACAGGTCGTATACCCATTCGTATATTTGATGTGTGAATATAAATTGTTCTTCTGTGTGTAGTCCAGCGGATGAGTGCAAGGCAAATATATCTGTAATAAGCCTTCAGGCCCTAAGTCAAAGACTCTAGGGGATCGTTCAATATCCAATACATGTTAGAGGATATAATTGGTTTGGGTGTGAGCCTTGTAGAATATTAGGCTTGCCTAAGTCCAAGAAGTCATTGTGCACTTTGAGGACTTAGTTGGTTCAAGAGCTCAGTGAATACTGAGCATAGATTCCTATGTTTGAGAATGAGTATAAGACTTCTTGTTTATACAACAAGGTCAAGCTGAAGAGCCTCAACGGTAAGTACATTGGCTTATATACTACATTAGGTTTTAGGAGTCTCATCTGTCCCAGATGTCACTTACTATCTATGCTATAGTATGAAATGTTTGATAAGTATGTAGTGATACATCCGAAATGATAGATAGAAATGATATGGTGGTTGAATGCCATCTGTCAATCGCAAAAATGATAAGTATGAAATGAGGGCAGAGTTAGATCTGCCAGAGTCAAAACATGGCCTATACACTGGTACAACTGGGGTTAGGCCCGATGTGTCCACGAATAGCCAGGGGGATTGGTTGCACAACAAGTCCCTGTATCGTATTCACCCAATGGTGAGTTCTTCCAGTGTTCACGAAAAATCGAAATGACCATAACATGTACTTATAAGCTAGCCAGACTGAGGTGTACTCCTCAGTCTGATCATTGTAACTCTTAGGGCTAGTCCCTCTTATTTGCCATCTTCCCTGCTGCATGTTAGGACTGCTTGACTGAGATGCCAGCCACCTTGTCTCGACACTTGATGTCACAGATTTGGGACATGCCACTATTTTTCCCGTATTTTTACCTATTTATCTGGTATTTCTACGACCTTGTAGACGTTTACGCTGCTAAGCGCCCGTCTACACGTACACGCAACCAAACAACACGTACACAACGCGGTATACGTCCACCTGTCATAACAACACGTACATAATACGCCCGTACGCGTCAATGACTCAGCGGACTAACCTCCGGTGTCACGCGCCTTACTCATATCCCGGTACCGGGCTATGTCAGTACAATTGGATAAGCGGCCCGCTCGTTATCACATGCCAATGCCCTCACGATTACTCATATTCCGATACCGGTATATAAGAATCACATGCATGGCTTACTAACGTAGCTACAGCCACTTCCACAACATGGACCTACGGTCCAAACAAACGATCTTACTGGTGCGGCCATTACCGGCGCACATGGTCTATTGTAGTTTACGACTTAACCATATTAGTTATGTCTGCGCACAGACCACCTTCATGTTTGGTTCCCTTACCGGTAACCAAACAAAGCATGTATATAAGTAGGGCTATCACTGCGGATAAGCCTTAGATTTGTTCTCTGCATTCGCACAGTTACAAACCATCTCTGCTTGCGCCCACTAGCTTCCTCACCAACCTTCTGCAACATCTTCAAGTCGCCTATAAGGTTATAGTGTGAGTCCCACAGTCTAGTCTGTGTCACTTGACACCAGCATGGCCTTGTCACCTGGTGACTGGAATGTTGAGGCATGGATGTTGGTTGTTAGATGTTGAGTGGTGGGGCATAGTAGGGCATGGACACACAGGTTTATGTCATGTAGAAAATCAATGAGTGATCTTCATGTCTTAGTACAGTGATGTAATCTAGAGCTTTTGACCATTTGAATCATTTATCCAGAACACATTTTCTCAAAAGCTCATTGTCCATGTTCTATGGGGATACAAAATGTTCACATTGCGACTGCCAACATTAGTTGGGGAGGGACAACTCCACCAAGAATTGCATTCAGAGCTTATCAGTTTGGAGTCTGAATGACCTACCTCAAATGGTATTTAGACACTGATATCATGACTGTGGCACTATTGATGCTGGTGTCAGTGCATGAGGGATTACTGGATGTTAACAGGCACCTGTGCTAGGCAGTATACACTACCATGAAGTAGTGTACACTTCATTTAGGCATTCTCAGTGCAAATCTCATACCAATGTGCATTGTGAAGCTTGAGAGACAATGCATTATTGTGCTCATGTGCAAGTTGTATTTTCTGCTTGATTTCCCCCAGCTCTGCATGACCTCCACAAACAGTTTGAAGTGCTCTAGGCTCTGCAGCAACCAAAGATTTTCCTTATCTTGTGGAAATCAAGCCACATGAATATGTTTGAGCTGGTGTAAGCTTTGTGCCTGTTGAAGACAAGAGCAGGAGGATTTTGGCATGGATACTAGGCTCGGAACTGCTAAAGACATACTATTAGCAGTCAACCACAAGTGCTATTCAGCAGGAAGCTCAATAAAACAGGGTTATTTGCCATGAAATGCAGCACACCATTAAACAAGACGTGATGTGACTTGCATCAAGTGTGATGCCATGTGACACACCAGTGGCATGTACATCCTAATTAGGAAGGGGGATACATCTATGTAATGTCCGCATGAAATAATCTATACCTCAGAACAAGCTTGCATTGGGACATATATAACTGGACCTCACTATTGTATAGCTCTTTCTACTTGATGTCAAATAGTTTGAGTCTTTTCTTGCTTGCTTGATTGTGCCCAAAAATATTCTAATATGTACTTCTATCAATTGATGGGAATCCATCTCCTCCTTGGATAATCAGTTATAGCATAAAGTAAATATGCATACCTCTGATCTCTTGATTTCTTCGAAGAATGTTTGGGACAGAATTTCGTTAAATTACTCATAGTGTGCTGTGTTGTACCTCAGATGCACAGATTAACATGAAGCAATTTAATTAAAAGAATTTTTTTCCTGGCAAGCCTTTACACTGATATCATCACACTATGTGCATCTAGCTCGTGCCAGGAAGAGACCTGTCCATGCCGGCAGGGGCTGTGGTGCATGATAGATGCTTTCCACTCAGATTTTGCCACCCCACTACGGTTGCCCCTCCCCACTTTATTAGGAAAACATTCAAATCATGTGACCAGACATGTTGTGTTAAACATGTGCACCAGCCGCACACCTGAGATTTCTGAGACCTCTGTTACAGCTGTTTGAATGGTCTAGCTTCTTTTGTGCAATTACAATCAGCTCATGATCACTTATTAAATCAGGCAAGCTGCTTACTGCCCTATTGGCACTGGCAGCACAATGTAGACAAGCTCATACTGATGCAAAAGCTTGTCACAGATTCTGAGACATGGGTCAGGCCCTTCCACCATGACTCAAACTCACAGCCCCTTGACCCCTCTTCCGGCACATTAGCCACCTTCATCATGGACTACAGCACCAGTATGTCATGTGATCCCTTAGATTAGATAGTAAGAACTGTGTTTAGATTACCACCGGCCCAGTAGTTTACACGTGACTGCATATATCATGGGCAGCACACTGACCATGCCTTGAGGGCAAGTACCACCAAGTAGTACAAGGGCCCCTATGTATATATATCACTACGCTGAGGTCTTACAACCTCAGCCAAATCAATCTCTCGACTTGGGGCTCTGCCCCCAGGTTGCTCTGTCATCTCTTGCGTGCACCCTCAACTTCATCAACAACCCCTCTACTTAGACTCTTCTTACTTGTCTGAGTACCTCTCATTCTGACCTTATGGACAATTGGCCCAGAGGGCCACTTGTTGATGACACAACAATGAGTAGTCTGTGTCAAAGCTGAGGACTGTTATGGTCTTCACAGGTACACCTGTATATTTTTTCTTTGATGCCTCACTGTGTAGAGGGACTTAGCATTCAACCACTTTATCATGTGCTTTATTCCAGGGATCCCTGCTCAACCAGTGACCCTTGCTTCATATACAACAGCCCTATGCCCATAGTTCCCTGTTGCATCATGTTCTAGCTGATGTCCTGTGTCTAACCACAGACCTTCTACATTTCAGCCTCTGTTGTGCTCAACCACAACACTTCCCCTTTGTTTACTTAGGACATTAGCTTGATGGACTTAATAGTAGCAGTACCAAGGACACTATGACCCCAATTACAGAATTGCAGTATATGACCTGATGTAAATACAGGTTGCGTTCCTCAGCTCGACCTTGTTGAATTACAAGGATCTTATACTTGTTCTCAAAGGCTTGAGCAATTAAGCCCTCAACTTGTATATTGACACTCTGACTCTGCAGAGTCTGACAAGTAGTGTGCTACCTGATACACTGAGTAACTTGACTTAGTTATTTCAGCTGAATGGATATTTGATCCATAACAAGGACAGAGAGGATCAAGGCCCTCCGAAATGCTCTTACACACCTCAACACGAGGTCAGAAAGCAAACATGCAGGGATAATGGCACAAGCAGAGGTAGGACTAGTGGAGACTCTGGTTGTTGATGAAGACCCAAGTAGTGATGACAATTAGTCTTACTGTCAGCTTTCTTGACATAATGTTGCATGTATTTCACTCAGCAATGCTGCAACATAGTCTCAGTTCCAAACCCTATACCTGTGGCACCTGCAGCCCAGATATGTCTAGACAGAGTGCAAAAAACATATTGCAGGCACCACTTGTACAGTGGCTGCTTGCAATATGTTTTTCATGCTCCACTTGGGTTCTCCCAAGTGGCATCAGCCACGTGCAAGGGCTGGGGACAAGACTAGCTACATGACACAGACTTACAAAGTCCGTGGGACCGGCCATAGGCAGGGGAAAACCCCAAGGTCTTCATGTCAGAGGCTAGCAACCAGTGGTGCGTGCAGAGGACTGATCCGTGGGATTAGTGAGTCATCAACGGAAGCATATGCTGACTTAGTCGCAAACAGCTCAGACAGAGAGGACACCCTAAGGCAAGTCACACACAAGACAGAGTGAGAGAGGGGCCTAAGCCCAGTTGCCGAGAATCTTAGAGATGGGGAGTAAGCCCCATCTTGTCGTATCTTATATACATGTGGAAACGGCGGAGCAGGTATACCCTAAAGTGCAGGCCTGTGCGCTGTAACTAAGGAGTGACCGTGATTCTACGCTACATGTAACTAATATGTGACCTGTCATGTGAGTACCTGGTACGCATGCTATCCTACAGCGCTATTATACCTGGTCAGGTGATCTATCAGACTCTGGGAGTGACATGGAGGTGGCGCAGGTGTAGAGGGGCGCAGGCGCATACAGCAGCACTCATAATACCTTGGTGAGGGATGTTAGAAGTCCCTACGGACTGTTCTGTGACACTGCAATACTACACAGGGAGGCAACTCTACTCAACACAGGTGGACCTCCGGCGAGTCCACCCCAGTTGAGTAGGGTGGGGTGGGGTGGAAAAGTGAGGGTTCCACCCCAGCACATTTACATGAAAATGAGCCCCTGCACATTCACAAAAATTATAACCTTGGGCCATCTTGTCATTGATAGCCTGAGGTCCACCCCCACATAGATCCTGGCAGAGATTGAGGCTATGTAAGGTGCTTTGTGCTGGCCTGGTACATTTCCTCTGGTGCATCTGTAATCAGAAATACATATTGTGCATGTATAGCACATGCCATGCAGTGTGCTCAATTGCCCTCAACAGCAGACATACACATTCTGTTCTACATATGCCACATGCCATAGAACACACAAGTGACATACTATACATGTAATTCTATTCTATGAGAACTTTGACAGGCCGTAATCAGTCCTCACCACAATAATATCACCTCAAAAAGTGCTTTGAGGACATGGGGTCAACTGTCACAGATTGACTGGAGGTACTGTACACATCACCCCCCTAGCTAATGTCAGGTGCTATGGGCGCTGATACGACATACGGTGGAGCCACATGCAACCATTACTGGTCATGTGTTCTAAGTCACATGGTAGTAGTGCTGATTGTACTATGTAGACTAGTGCACGGACACGCAACTTTAGGATAGTCACATCATTACTGCTGCAGGCCATGTACTTAGCATAGCATGACTGGGGCTTATCCCCCAGTCTTGTTATTCTCAGCAATGGGGCTAGTCCCCCTTTGATACTCACTCCCTGCTCGACATGTGCCATCTCACTCTCAGATACTTACTAGACTGGGCTATTCCCAGTGCACCGGTCACACAGTGAGTACACTGTGTCATCAACCAGCTTGTCCCACTCAAAGCAATGACTATCCCACTGAATTGTTTGCAGCCCAGACCTGATGATTCAGCAATATAGCTATGTCAATAGCTGAAGCAAAATATATAATAGCACTCACTTATGCCAGCAGGTGGCAGCAGGCTAGTACAATAATGATTCATCTCAGCCTTGAAAGACTGCATCAACTCAACTCCAAGTGCATTGTCCTTTTGGTGCCTACATGCCTGCACACTGTGCAAGTCTGACTGAACTTGCTTCTGTTGGAATAAACCAGCAGGGGCATACCACTACTCCACGGTGGAGTAGTGGTATGCCCCTGCTGGTTTATTCCAACAACTTCCCAGTGACATAAATGAGATTAATTTGAACATACCTTGCAGGTCTGGAGAGGGAACCATCAGAAGTGCTGGAAAGCCAGAGAGACTTGATTGCATTAAATTTGTACTCACCACAATGTGTCACATGATTGTGCAATTGAGCAGTTGGACCCAGGGCTCAAATCCACTCAGCATTTGGACCTGGGGCTTAAGTTCTTTCAGCCCCAGGCTATTTCTAACTCAAGCCAGATCTAGGTGAACTGTGGGGCTGTACAACACTCAGGATTGGTAAGTTCTGGCTGTGTACTTTCTTGACAGACCATGAACAGCCTCTGACGGCGGCATGTCACGGCATGTCAACGCCACTTAGCATCTATCTAATATCCAATGCACTGATTTGGCAGTGACAGGAGCTTAACCTGATCATTTTGTAGGACACATTGTTGCCCCTCCCCATTAGTATTAGATTAGATACAGTGGCCATCTGACTAACGAGAGAGAAAGAGACAACCGTTCATATCCCGCAGTCAGTAAACTAGTACATGTGCGGCAGCTAACAAGAGCCATCTGACTAACGAGTAGTAAGCCATGATTATCCTGCCGGCGGCCCGCTCCGTCTTTATAAGTCATTGCTCGCAAGGTGCAGTAGTCTCTAGTAAAGGCACAGCCTATCCTCGCCGAAAGATGGCCCCTACTGCATTCCTCCTCGTTTTCTCAGAACCGGGACCAAACGTCCCTGAAGCTGAGTACCACGACTGGTGCGACAACGAGCACATTCCTCTCCGAGTGAACACACCCACCTTCCTGAACTGGACGCGGTGGAAGGCCGTTGACGGAGCGAAACCCACATTTGGTGCCTCCTATGATCTCGTTTCGTATGAGGATACCAAGAAGGCGCCGTACACTACGCTCGCCGAGACGCGGAGTGACAGGGAGAAGGGCATCTTGAGCAAGATAGAGACGCTCGACAGGCGACACTACGAGCTGTACGAGGGCCTCTCCACCCCGCCATCCCCACTCTACGACGAGACGCAGCCCGCGTCGTATGTGGAGTTCGTCGGGCTGGACGTCAAGCCGGAGTATGAGGAGGAGTTCAACAAGTGGTACGACGAAGAACATATCCCGATGCTGGCGAAGGCGCCGGGTTGGGTGAGAAGTCGCAGATTCATATTGAAGGACGCGGGTCATCTGGGCGGAAACGCAGAGCAGGGACCGCCGCCGAAGTACCTGGCGGTGCACGAATGGGCATCGATGGATGTCTTCGAGAGTAAGGAGTACAAGGAGGTGTTGTCGACGCCATGGATGGAACGGGTCTTGCAGGGAGTGGTGCGCAGCGAGAGGAGGGTCATGACCTTCCTGAAGAAATGGGATCGTCCAGCCAGACGGCTCTGAACCGACATCGCGCGTGCACGTTTGAGAGCTTAGCAGTATAAGTAGACTTGATGTACCGATCGCCGAAGTTTAAACGTTCATACGGCTTGCTTGTACCATACGACGCTGTCGCCAGTCACTGTACCACCATGATCGCATGTGCGGAAGGATTGCCTGCAACAGTGCCAGTCGCCCGCCGAGACCTTGACCGTACGATGCGTCGACCCCGCTCACAAGTGGTTCAAACGCTCAGAGGTGAGTGGTTCGGGATACCTGTGTACCCATACTTGCTCTGTGGCGTTCAACGCCCAACGTCGAGTTCGTTTGGCGCGCACCGTATCAGCGGTATGTCGTATGTCTGATCATATCGTGTAGTTCCTCCCCTTGTGACTTGTAACCGCCAGGAACACCCCCGGAATGTCATCAATGACGGTTCACACTGAAACCGCCATGTGCAACAATCCCGCCTCGATATACTCGGCAAGATAGTAGTCCGATGGATCGTGGACAAGGAAGACTATTGCAGACGCCGATTGTCGTCCCCTGGGATCATGGCTATTGGTGGAGCAGGTGCACTCGTCTCCCTCGTCCTCGCCTCCCAAGCAGCTGCGTTTGGGTGGGGATTGGATGTTCCGAACACGTACCCCGACATTTCCTCCTGCCTGGCTCAGCCCTTGATCTACTCGTGTGAGAACACGACGGCTGTCACGGATACCTGCTGCACTCCGAGCCCGGGTGGTCAGGTTCTGCAGGCGCAATTTTGGGACACATACACGGGCCGGGAGAGCTATGGTCAGTTGCTGCCTGAAGGCAGCTGGGGTATTCATGGTCTGTGGCCGGATAACTGCGACGGGTTCGTTCGTTCTCTCCGTGTAGGTCCCATGCACTGATAGGTGGCATCTAGAACATGGAATTCATACTGCGATCTCTCACGTCAATACGACCCGGACCCTGACCCTGCTGTGCTCAGCAACGGGACTGTCGCGCCACCGTACCATGGACCTGGAGTCGAGACCTTCATTATCGAGTTCGGCAGGCTTGACCTATTGGACTACAGTATGTTCTTCTGCCCTTGTTTTCCATGCAGCTCTGACCTTAATTGACGCTCAGTGAGCAAGTATTGGATAAACCAAGGTGCTCCCAATGAGGATCTGTGGGCACATGAGGTGCGATTTGTCCGTGCGCTGCTTGTACGCATGCACTCATCCTGCTTTAGTTCTCTAAGCATGCGACCTGCACGTCCACCTACGATGTTGCATGCTATGGTCCCGACTACAAAGAGCACCAGGATGTCGTTGACTTCTACCTCTCTGTCGTCCGCGCCTTCCCAACTTACGACATCCTTGCTGCGTATGTACCCCGTCTGGTGTGTTGCTCGAGTTATCACTCACCTCCGTGCTGGGTCCACAGCAAAAGTAGCTAGTAGTGTACGCACCTAATCTGCAATGCTCGTGTACCCAGGACTCGTGCCCGCTCGTATTTTGTCAGGTATGGCGTCGTCACCCGCACCTTATTGGGTTGTCGCTCTCCGCGCAAACCTGCACCAGCCGTAGCCCCATCCGGTTGCGCCGCATCGCCATTCGCCATGTCGTGGTCTTGGTCATGCTCCGCGCCATTGACGCCATCATAGCCGTTCACCTGGCCGCTGCCTTCGCCAGCCTCGCCCTCGCCCTCGCCGGCTTCGTTCCCCATGTCGTAGGTCTCATCCTGGAGCGTCGCGAGCAAGTCAGACTGCCATTACGCGTGCAACATCCGCGTGGGTACGCACGAACGCGTCTTCGACGAACCTAGGAAGACGGCGCGCAGGTCCAACTCGTCAGTCAATTATGGGAGACGAGGTGACTCACCCTGGGGCCTTGTAGTCGAAGTCATCGCCGCCACCGCCGCCGTAGCCGTCGTCAGACATGTTGTATTAGGATAGCCTATACATGTTGTATTAGGATAGCCTATAGTGAAGGTGAATGGAGGAGAGCTCGAGGGCGAGCGCAGGTCGTGGCAGTCCGAGAAGGATCCATTACAGCTGTTCCCGAAAATAATGACACGAAGCACTTTTCGAAAATGCATTACTGATTTGGGAATTCCCTTTCGGGTAACTGGCTATGGTCGCGCCAGCGTGACTTCTCCGCTCATCCCCCCTCAGCTGACACACCAATATGGACCTCAAAACATTATTTAGGACTTGGGTAGAGGGCGAGCGTGATGTCGGCGCCCTAGACAGCCCCAGTTGAGCTTTACAGCCAACCTCCCGAAATGGTAATGCCTGAATCGGTGACGCGTTCTCGAGAGTGGCTGTGATTTCCGGGAACAGCTGTAATACTTGCATCGGGTGGCGGAGATCGAATTTGGCACTTATCGTCTTCTGGCAGGTCGCCTTCTTTTCTCTGCTTCCTTTAGTCTCGTCCCCAGCCCTTGCACGTGGCTGATGCCACTCGGGAGAACCCGAGTGGAGTGCGAAAAACATATCGCAAGCAGCCACTGTACACGATTGGTACATCAAGTCTATTTATACTTCTAAGCTCTCAAACGATTCAGAGCCGTCCGGCTGGACGATCCCATTTCTTCAGGAATGTCATGACCCTCCTTTCCCTGCGCACCACTCCCTGGAAGATCCGTTCCATCCATGGCGTCGACAACACCTCCTTGTACTCCTTGCCCTCGAAGACATCCATCGATGCCCATTCGTGCACCGCCAGGTACTTCGGCGGCGGTCCCTGCTCTGCGTTTCCGCCCAGATGACCCGCGTCCTTCAATATGAATCTGCGGCTTCTCACCCAACCCGGCGCCTTCGCCAGCATCGGGATATGTTCTTCGTCGTACCACTTGTTGAACTCCTCCTCATACTCCGGCTTGACGTCCAGCCCGACGAACTCTACATACGACGCGGGCTGCGTCTCGTCGTAGAGTGGGGATGGCGGGGTGGAGAGGCCCTCGTACAGCTCGTAGTGTCGCCTGTCGAGCGTCTCTATCTTGCTCAAGATGCCCTTCTCCCTGTCACTCCGCGTCTCGGCGAGCGTAGTGTACGGCGCCTTCTTGGTATCCTCATACGAAACGAGATCATAGGAGGCACCAAATGTGGGTTTCGCTCCGTCAACGGCCTTCCACCGCGTCCAGTTCAGGAAGGTGGGTGTGTTCACTCGGAGAGGAATGTGCTCGTTGTCGTACCAGTCGTGGTACTCAGCTTCAGGGACGTTTGGTCCCGGTTCTGAGAAAACGAGGAGGAATGCAGTAGGGGCCATCTTTCGGCGAGGATAGGCTGTGCCTTTACTAGAGACTACTGCACTTTGTTGCGAGCAATGACTTATAAAGACGGAGCGGGCCGCCGGCAAAATAATCTCCACGTCATGGCTTACTATTCCTTAGTCAGATGGCCACCATGCATAGAAGGCTTGCGCGATGACAAGCCCACAAACAGCCTCCGTACTCCGTATCGCATCACGAGTGCATGCCAATAGACTAGAGAGATTTGCTGGTGGTGTTCCGAGAAGTCGTCGCCGGTTCATCCGTGAGCCACGGAACGTCCAATTTAATAACATATCATGAGACAGGAACCAGACATTCACAATCGGCCCACGGCCAGTTACAATGGAACACAACAACATGAGGACAAGCAGAACCTCCAGCAGGGTATAGCAGCACGGATGAACAGCAGGATACAGCAACATCAGCGAAAGCATAAGAGCCAGCCACAGCGACAATAATCAGAGACACGAGCTTAGCGCAGGCGCAACAATAGAGAAGGTGCGTCGACAAGAGTTCAGTGATCAGACGTCCGCCCATCCGCCTTCATCTAGCTTGTATGATGCTTCACTTTCAGGCCTATCGGGACTGTCAACGAGCTTCGCGACACGCTCCTCCGCTCGTCCTGTGAAATAAGAATCAGTGATCAGCTTCTACCTTCAACGAAATCCTCAGCGGTGTAATTGGCACGTATGAATCAAAGCTCGTTTTGCTATCACTAGACAAACCTTTGCGGAGGAACATCCTGGTTGCAGATGCATGGGAAAGAATATGTCCACCAATGGGCTTAAGGGCCCCTCCAGCGACAAAAGTCATGGTTGCACCGGGATCGGCTAGAGGGGCGTCAGTGCAATGCATACTGGAGGGCTATCAGTCAAGAAATTGATCGTATAACGTACATTGAACTTGGTTCGTCATCAGTATAGCGACCTGAAATGTTCGTGAGTGATCTTCTCTAAGATGTATGGTGCAGTTGTACGTTGAATTCCTCGGATAATTTGCTAAGCTTTGAGAGCATCTGGTGGAATCGACGAACAGCTGTCAGGCGAACCAATCCAATTGCAGCTATCGTAGACACGTACTTGTGCGAGCTATACAGAGAAGCGTGAATATGGCAACATAGCGGTTGAGAGTGCACACGTACTTTCTGCTGCCTTTCACTAAGCTCCCCGCGGCCTGAATAGTCCGTGCGGAACAAGGCCATGATGCTGTCTACAATCTGTTCGAGACAGTTAGTCTGTAAACCCCTTGTCATAGCCATGCGTACTAAAAGTCGGAAGTCCTTGTCTTCCGCAAAGCGTATGGAGCATTCGTTGATTAGCTCCATCTGCCAGCGAGTAGTCAATATACATAGTGGATCACTTGGCTGGATAGACGTACCTGATGTTCGCTGTTGAATGCACGTGCTGAAGAAGTACATCTTATAGTGCGTCTAGAGAGACATAGGGAACGAGCTCACCGTATAATATATTCTCCAATGCCATATCCCCGTTGACACCGAAGCGATCCGCGATAGCCCTAATGCGATCCGGTCTGAATGTGCCTTCGGTGTCGACATAAGCTACCTGTGGGCGAGGGCATGAGTGATTTAGGCAGAACAAAGCGCATATACCCACCTTTCCCGCGGCACCTCCCATGTCCGAAGGTAGCTGAGCGACCACACTCATGGTATGCGCAAGCTGTGTCTTCCCAGTGCGATATTCGCCGTAGACTGAGATGATACGAATCAGCGCGCATATGGCGGTGAGACCTTTACCACAGTACCTTCCGTTATCGACTGTGACATTATACCTCCTATCGAATGGTGTCGGTGAGAGAACAGAGGCAGCCAGAGGCTGTCGTACCTCCGAGAATCGTATCCACCGCCTTGCTTCCCGTGCTAATGACCAAAACTTTCTTCCTTTTCTCTTGTACTTCCAGTCCGGTGGCAAAGGAGGAGCCCTATGCATCATGAGTGCATACATGCTTCAAGTAAAGAAATTGGTACCAAGATCTTGTGCGCTGCTTCCTGAGCCAAAGTGTGAGTCCCGTCCAGCAAACATTGAGCACCGCTTACTTTGATCTTCTCCACCTTTGCCTCGGACATACCCTGCAGTGCTATTACATAAAGAATTGACACACGCATTCCAGAACATACCTTGATCTTCAACATTTGCCGACGGGTTGTCATGCTGACGCCAGACACCGTGTTGATAGCAGCTGCCTGATACACGTCGTTAGCTGAAGGTGACAGGCGGACCTATCCAGAATGCGAACCTTGAGCTTTGAAATGTCTTGCATGTTGATTCCCTATGGACGCCGTCAGCGTTGCCATGCGTGTCATGCGCATATATGCGCGTGATATCTCGTCAGATGCGTGGAATTACTCACATGTTGTTGAAGTTCATCGACGCTGTCGAAGTATGGACCCTGGAAGTTGCTTCAGCCGAGTCAGACAGTATTAGACAACTTGGACGGACCTCTTCAACGTCCTCTCCCTGGGGACTAGCTGGACGCGACGGGACTGGTGCACTCTGCGATGCGGTACGACGAACCATTGCAGCACTAGAACTGAGAGATGAGAGAGGTGGAAAGTGCCTGCGACGCGTGCGAGGTGCGGGCCATTGTCACATGTGACGACGGATCATGATCACGTGATCGTGTATGCTCACGTGTGGCAAGCATAAAAATATGCCAGGATCGTGGATGATCCGTGTTCGTTAGATATAGCAAAAATCCATGCCAGGACCGTGGATCGAACACGGGACCTTTAGAAAACCCATATAAGGCAATTGGCTTCAGTCTACTGCTCTCCCAGCTGAGCTATCCCGGCGACATGTGTAGCTGTCATATAATTGGAATCATTCAAATCTCATAACCTGTCAGATTTAGACCACTGCCATAACCAAAAATAGAACATGCTGCGGTAGGCGACATCGACAGCACCAGAGCAATGTGCTAAATGGACCCTGAGGCTAGTGGTCTTCAGCGAGGACCACACCGACATGATCAATCAAACATTGACATTGCCACCGCATTCCTGCCGGAATGTTCGACTATCCTGTCAATTTCCGTCCCCGAATAGGCTATCCTCTTTCTCCATGTCATCCAGGACACCTAAGATCTCCTCACCATCGTCAGCACCTCTCAAGCCAGGCGTCCGACTCTTTTTCCGAGCTTTCTTGGCAGCATCCGTGCTCTCCACACTGGTAGATGTGTCTAATTGCGCAGACAGCAAAGGAGTAGGTGCCCGGATCACGGGTGTGGGGCCAGAAAAGTCCTTTCCCGTCATACGCGACAGTGTCTCAATGTCTGCATGAGACAGCAAATATGAGCTCCGTATAGGGCATAACAAGATCGAAAGGATATCTGAAAGGATATCTCACCAAATGGTCGTTTGTTGCTGAGGCAATACGTGATCCTGGCTGGGTTTTTCTTGTCCTCTGCCTTGAACTTGTTCTTACATTGCTTGCGATCACGACCGGGCAGGATGTATGATATCAGTTCGTAATTCTCGCCGAATTGTTGTAGTGCCTATGAGCGCACATGAGTTCCTCAGACGGCCAAGCGGTCAAGTTACGTACATCAAAGAAAAGTTCAGTCTCTTCCGCGCTCCATCGGGACCCTCGCGTCTTCTTGCTATATGTGAGGGAATTGACGAATTTGCTCGTGTCGGATTCCTCTACATGCGTGTAATTCTCCGTGTCCTGCTCCTCGTTCCGATTGACATACAGGGATTCTTCGTCGAGGATGGCTTCGCCGTTTGCGCCGATCCTGATCTGCACGTTGTAGCGACTTGTGGACATACTCTGAGTATAGTCAAACTCATCGTTCGCCGCCCGTGCTCCGTCAGTAGCATTTATTTGGGCGGATGAGGCTGAGAGATTCGCCGAATCGCCTGGGGCTTGACTGGAAGAACCTGCAGCTGAATCGGGTTGAATCGGGCCCTCCATAGTACGGTTGGGCGTTTCGTCATCATTCTCGATATCCCTGCCATATTTCTTGGCCTCCGCGATTGCCTTCATCCGCGCTCGTTTCTCCTTGTTCGCCGCTCGCCATGTCGCGTGATTCGTCATAATCTGTGCGGCCCTGCTACTAACACGCCCCTGACCTGTATCGTCGCATAGAGCGGACATGGTGACAACAGTGGGATCCAATTCTTCTCCCGGATCTGCAGAGGCGTCAAAGGGCACAACAGAAGGGGATCGGCTCCCCGATCTTCTGGGATTGGTGGAACGTCTTCGCTTCCTCGACGAGGAACTCTCGTCACCTTCGCCCCCAGAAGTATCTCCAGAGGCTCTGCGAGATCGTCTCTTCCTAGGTGGCTTGTTTACATTGTTCGCATCAGCGTCTACGTCAGCCAGCGCGCCTGTCGTGTCGTCCGCGCCTCTCGTATGCTGACGTCTCGTACTTGTGGCTGCGCCATCAGTATCTTCATCACCCTCGCCTGCCTTCTTCGAGGACTTTCTTCGAGGTCTGGGTAATTTGACTGAGCTCTCTCCATTGATTCCTACCCTAGGCCCATCATCCGAGGCCGACGCGCGAGGATAGCCGAGTTCTGGTGTGAAGGGCGGTGGCAGCATGACATCAGGTGGATTCATGAGCGCAGGGTCAATCTGTGAAGGGTCAATAGGCGGAGGCAGCTGCTGAGCAGAATACATCGGGTACGTGATTCCTGAGCTCTGCACCATCATAGGAGGCAAATTATGCGATGGTCCTACCAGAGTCTCCACGGGGGGTGGGTGTGCAGGTGGTGCAGAGCTTGAGACCACTACCGGAATCTGTCTAGATTGTGAGACTACAATTGGAGGAGCTGACTCTCTGGATGGAATATGGATAATGTTTCCTGTACTTGTGAAAGCAGTCTGCAGAGGCATGCCGACGTTGTGGGAAAGGTGAGTCTGCACAGGAGGAGGTCGAGAGCTCTCGCAAGTGGGCACAGAGATCCTTGGGTATGACGAAGTTGAAGCAGGGAAAGCATTCTCGTCATGGGAAGGAGTGCCGTCATTCTGTGGCTGAGTTGGTGGGCCCTCTTCGTGTACAATCTGGGACGTGGATGGCTCTGAGGCTATCCGTTTCGGCTCCATGTTCGGAGGAGACATTTCGGACACTGCTCTCAGAGGAGCATCGGAGGTGTCTTGCGAAGCGCTAGAGGAAGTAGCAGATGAGCGAGTATCTGATGCTGTGGAAGTATGTCGAGTTTCCGTGGCTGGGCGTGGGCGTGGTTTCGCCACAGGCCTGAAGACCGTGCCGCCCTTCTCTGGACATCAACGACGTTTTGGCGGTAAGCCAAGCCTTCATTGAGACTGCATATCACTCACGAACGCGTGTAGACATGCCGGCTAACTCAATGTCTGTACCTCGTCGATTCGAGATGAAGAAGGTCAAGGTCAAAAGCAGACTGTAAGCGCCGATGATGGGCTTGGGCGTGTATCGGTCGATCGTGATGCGAAAGGTGCAGTCAGTAACGCGCGTCCTGACGGCCTCACGCGCGGTCGTCTCCACCATGCTCCGCTCGGTGCAGCTGCCCACAGCTCCTCAACCAGGCTGGGAGCTTGAGAATCCTCCAGATGATGGGGAGACAGAGCTGAAGAGCATCCCTGAGAGGTGCACAGTACTATATCTCACGCAAAAGCCATGCCCTAATGAATCCCGACAGCCTCGTGGTTTTGCAGTCATTGAGACAGTGTAAATACACTCAGAAAGCCACTTTCGGTATATGTGTTGATACCCCATCGTAGCCCGTAACAAGTGGATATCATCGGCCTTTCCCAAATTCTCGACCAAGGCTCGCGGAAGCAAGCCCGCTGATGTGGTACCTCCTCCGCATACAACCAAAGCGCACGGAAGGTATGATGTCAGGATAGGTCCCCATGTGTTCTCAGGAACAGCACTCTACGAAGTGCACTACCTCCCACAAGCACCCACCATGGTACCTGCGTACCCGCAGCAAAGCCACGCTCCTACCACGCAAACTGGCCCGTATACTGGACAACCTTCCAGCATGCAGCAGGCATCAACTACACAGCTTGCGATGTCGGCGCTGTCGGGGCAGAGCACCGGCACTAATGCGCAAATAGCCATCGATTCTTTGTTTGGATCCGTCACACCGGAAATGTCGAACCAAATCAACATGGCCTCCATATCAAACCCGACTCTCAAGAATCTGCTCAACCTGGTTGCGACGGGTCAAGCTCCATCAGATCAACTCAAGACACTTGAACTTCTTATACAGTCCATGCGAGCTTCTCAGCCGCCAGAGCCTTTGACAGGTTCCTCTTCAGGTGTTAACCCCTCACTACCTCCTGCCGCACTACCTAGCGCAGTCAAAGACTTCGACTTAATTATCGAATTTGCAGAGAAACAGTCTGATAGGTGGATCATCCCTCGTGGTCCTGTTAGGTGTGAGCGGACGCATACGGACCATAAGGGCAACAAGCTGTACATCCCTGATGCCTTGCTCACAATGACCGTGCCTGTCTCTCAACATATAATGACAAGTACTGAGCCAACGAAGGAGTCGGCTCCAATTCTACCGCAGAGTCCATCTCAATTGGTCACAATGCGCATCTCGAGGCCATCGTCAGCTTTGTTAGACGCCATATTCAGGTGGGCGGGCGGGGAGGCTGGGATGGAAGCGAACAAAGTAGCACTGGAGGAATTGGTGATGAAGTCGTCAAGCTCTGCGTTGGAAGCTCGCTCACTCGACGTGTATCAGGTGAAAGAGGCATCGGCTCGCACATTTCTGCAATACCACCTCCCGGATGGGCCTCTTCTTCAGGAAATCCAGAGTGCAAGTCCATGATACATTATGCTTCTACTTACTAACATGACCCTCATCAGGCTGTCGCCCCTTCTTATACTACTAGATCCATAGCGCCTAGCAACACAGATAGCACAAGAGCCCGGAGGAGGCAGTCGAGGAAAGTCACAATTCCCTCTACACAAGCTACCCCCGGACCCTCCGCGCCACCCGCCAAACGCAAAAAACAGCAACAGCTGAAGACAAAACAACCCGCTCCTTTCTCCATTTCCTGCCAAGCTTGTGGGCAGACTGATGTTCCGTTAATGATGGGTGGACGTAGGTAAAATTCCTTCTGCGCGAGTTGTCGCTAAGAGTCTGTCTGCTTAGGATACTGCCGAGCATGTATCGATGGCAAGAAAGTGCCTGAACAGGTTTACCATATTGCTTCCAGCAGTAGCACCTCCCCCCAAGCCCCAGCCAGCGCTGCATCATATGCAGGATCTATGACTAGACCACCTGCTCAGAATTATGCAACAGTGGGACAAACCTCGCAAGCTGGTGGTAATCAAAGCCCCCCTCCTGCATTTCATACGTACTATTCTTTACCTTCAACTATCTCAACGACCAATACGGCACCTCACGCGGATTATAGAAGTGCTGGTCAGCAATCGTCACCGACTGCGACAGAGTTCTCAGTTCCGCGGTCGACCCCGAGTACCGGTCTGCTACCGGGGCAATCTGTCTTTTCCATCTTCCCATCCCCACACAATACCGGAACTAAGTGATCCTATTAGCTCGCGAGATGACCTACATGTATACCGATTATATCGTGAAATATCTGTATGTCTGTAAATAACGATATGAGCGAGAGCGAGAGCGATCCGACGACGACGAAAGTCCCTAGGTGAAGATATTTACTGCCCAACCTAACCACCAAACTACAACTCCCAGCTCTGCAGCCACAATGCACAGCTCGACGGAAAAAGCGCACCACTGAATAATGAGACTGATGATGTAGATCGGGAAAATAGTCCACCATAGCCCGGTGTGCGTGATCCACGGTAGGTCCCAGTGCAGCGTCAGCTCGAAAGCAGCGCGACCTTGAAGCCCAGTGACGCATATACTCAGCACGCCAAGGCATAACAACCCCAGCCAGTGACGGAGGGAGCGTTTCGGTAACTGTGTTACAGGGTACCGCTTCGACTCTCCGGTGAACTCGTTTCGGTACCACGGTATGATCAAGAACGCCTGCACATCCTCGCCAATGAGTTTTCCATATGATCGCCAGAATGGGGTCACGGTGTCTAGTAGCAGAGTCAGCGCGTCCAAGCCGATATCCCATAGTTGCTGGTAGTGGTTGCGGTAGCTCTCTTCCAATGCCACGATCTGCGACAGCTATGAACAGATGATGTATCAAGAACGGGTCATATCCAGTATGCATATCAAAACATACCTCGGGGTAGACGAGTGAGGTGTGCGCCATAGTCTCATTGTAGTCTGTCTTGACCTCCCGATGCCTTTCCTTCACTTCCATGAGAAGTTCTGAAACTCTTTCAGCTTGGCTTGAGAAGTAATCTCGGTGCTCCTCCAATCTCTCAAGCGATTCTTTCAACGAAGCGATCGGATCACCGAAGATATTTCCTTGAGATTGTGGTGTGCCTTCCTCATCCGCGAGTTGGGAAGCGTATGCCTGTAACGTTCTACGTTGCCGGTGTATACGGCTGTATATTTCTTCTACCGCTCTCCAGCTTTCGGTATGACGCGTGCTTCCGGTAATCGCAGAAGGATCGTGAGAGAGGGCATCCAGTACATCAGACGGGATATTAGGGTAAGGAATGCCAAGGGTTGTGGACAAGCTGGTCTGCACAGCGCCATAGTCCTTGATGCTTGCCGCCACTCGCTGTAGCAAATGGCGAGTGCGCATGTTTTGTGACACGGTATCGCCCAATAGCCTATACACGCGATGTCAATACTTCACGTTACGCGTTCGAAGTAGGCACGCACCGAGCTTTCCGATCGTACTCTTCATGTTCCTTCTCTTCTGCCATCTCGCGCTGTCGGTTGGCCCGTTCTTCAGCAAAGACACGCTCAGAAGATGGTAGCGAGACGTGTGTCCTGCGCCGCGGAATGAGGCGACGAGGAGAGACGGGAGCAGGTTGATGTTCAGGCGTCGCCTCAGGTCTCGGCGTGCCTTCATGATCAGCGGCGCTGTCGCGTTTGAAGACTTCTGTGGTGGCAGTCTGCGGCTCGTCACCTGCCCCATTGACTGTTTCCACGCGCAGATTGTCCCGTTCATCGTCCGAGCCTCTTCTGGACCGCGGGCTAGCAGCCCCGCTCCGCACCTTCGAACCGGACCCGCTCTTTCCAAGGTCATCCTCGGAAGGACTTTGCTCCGAGATCGAGTTTCTTGAGGACGACAGTGCTTCCTCGCTGTCATATGCCCGCCGACGAATGCGCTTCGCCAGGTTCCGCAAATGGTGATGGCTACTCTTCGCCGAAGAACTTCCGTTCACCTTACCATGATATATGGAGCTGGGTGCAGACTCAGACCCAGTTGGTAGAGTGTTTCTCCAGTACCTTGAGAAGCCCTCGCTGCTCAGCCGCGACTCAGCGTCCACAGAGTCTCGACCTGAGTCGACGTGCGGCTCGAAAGAGAGCTGGTAATCGTAGGAACGCCGTCTGGAGAACGATGGCTCTAAAAACTGGGGAGAAGGGCTCCATTGCGAACCGCTGGTAGGCGACATAGTATCTGGAAAAGAGGTCGATATAGGAGTGAGTTTGGGCGCGATGTCATTCTCAGGAATTGTCGCCATTGTGTGGTGACTCGTATGGGCCTTGACGTACTCTTCGACAATGAGTGCGGTAAGATACCATGGAGGACGGTGTGTCTTGCGAGCGCGCTTTTCCGATAGGTGCTTGAGCCAAGTTAATGGCTCCGCCTTCTCCAACGACGTTTTCAGTCCGGGCTCCTGTTGATCGTACCAGCGAGCAACACGAAGAGGGTCGATCGACGGAAAAGAGGAGTTGGGGGGTGGTAAGAGCAAGTGGTACCGCCTTTCGAGCTGCTCGCGCGTGATCGCTGCCTTACGCAATGTCTGATCATTCACCTTGCTCTTAATCCGGGCGAGCTTGTCTGCACCTCGTTGAGCAAGACAAAGATCGACCGCAAAGTATAGAACCGTACCTGCGTACAGAGAGTCTTGCTGCTCAACAAACACTCGACTGGATGGCACCTTGTCCCTATGCTTGCGCTTGGCGAGAGTCAGTGACCACCTTTTCTCTGACTTCTCGTCCTCTGAGGTTGAGCCTGTCCAGTCAAGCGTAGCTCCGCCATTTGCAGAGGATGGCACTGGATGCAATGGCATGGTGCCGATAGAAGGGCTGAAGTCAACCTCCGAGTCATGATTGGAGGTATCGGACTGGAGCGTAGGAGGAGGTAATGGGACAGCGGCTCGACTAGGAGAAGAATGCACGGAGAATGGCACTGCATCTGCTTTCGGAAGATCTTTGCGACGAAAGGAGTGCGAGGTCTGGAGACGCGCTTCTCGTCGGGCCTTGAGTCGGACAGCGCGCCTCACATCTTCCATGATCCTCGGGTCTGATGACTCGTTCAATACCGGTCATTACAGGCGTTCAACCACAGGATACGCGCCTTCACGAGCTGCTCTTGGGTCAGCACGTCTCCCAGAGATGCTCCAGAGAACTCACATAAATCATACTCATCCGAAAAGCCTGAGAGGTCCGTCGGGGCCTCCGAGAATACGATACTTTGAGACACTTTCTCTCTTCTGGTACCACGCCTGGCATATGAGCCATTTCTGTGGTGCTTTGACTGAACGTCCTCATTATCGACGGGTAACGTCGGCGAGTCGACAGACTTGACACGGCGTCGATCGTAAGATGTATCCTTACGCCGACCTCCTGGATTTCGGAGGGTAGAGGAGAAGACAAGTCCTACAGAGCTGCTGTCGAGAGAGAGGTCGTTGCCAGGGCTAAAGCGGTTCTCTTCGTTAGGGAAGTGGATTCGAGCATTTCCAGGAGGCAAGGAGGAGTTGCTGCTGGTAGGTAGGTTCAGGAAAGTACGGTTTGGCGACGAAGGACCAGCCTCTGCCATCAATAATTATGCACGCTGAGGGCTCTGAGTGAAGGAGCAACGTTGGCCGCAAGCGAGAATATATGCGACACCGCGAAGGTGGGTATCCATAGGCAGGATTCTGAAAGTGATTCACTGCGACCTGGCGGATACTTCAGGCCATGTGATTTACCCCTTGTGGAGCGACTTCGCGAATCGCACAGCCGAATTCGAATTCCACTAAATAGAGAATCCCTCTGGCCACAATATGACAGCACTGGTGGCAATACAATAATCGACCCTAAGTACAACATATCGTAGCGACAAAATAGCATAGGTCAACCTCAACGCATCATCGAGCTCTGATATGCATCACGATGTGGCGTGTGTTAGTGAGTTGGATCGACTCCGACCTGCATATGCCGGCGCTCCGCCAGTACGCTCACCCACTGTCGACAGTGGTTTCGCCTGCAAGATCGAGGACAGTGATAGCGCGCGAGGCCTTCTGCGGAATGGGTCGAACCTTGGCAGAGGCGCCAGTTGCGTGGTAAGAGCACCGATGTCGTATGAGATTGACGAGGTTCCAGAGCGGCTTGGAGGTGAGCTAGCCGATCCGCTGGAAGGCGCCGACCTCATGGCGTGATGCCAATAAGACGAGTGCCGGGGGCCTAATGAGCGTGGATATCTTCCATGAAATGACCTTACCCTCTCAGCTCCCTCTTGCGATTGATACGCCTGCATTCCTATAGGCGCAGCTGGTTTTGATCAATACGTAGTAAATAACACGGGAGTGTATGAAAAGGTAGCTTACAGGTGCCTGTCCCAACGAGGAGCGGCTGGCTTCGAACACGATCGATGTGCTTGTTCGGCTGCCCATAGTAGGGGCCACAACCTTGGAATGCACCGCCCTTCGACGGCGTCGGAGAGCATGTACTCGTCGAGGCAGCAGTCGTACCGAGCGAAGATAACATTTGGCTCCTCATTACGGTCTGCGTAGTCTTGAACGGAGGTGACTGCAATAATGTCAGTACGATTGTTCCAATCCAGGCTTTGATGAGTACGTGCCTCGTGCGACGCGAAAAGGGCGAAGGTGGGGACAAGTCGTGGTTACCTGCAAGGCTTTTAACTGAGCACGCGCCGCAGTCAACAGCATTTGACATTTAAACCTAGGTCACGATCCTGATGTAAATGACGGATCGTGCACAGGTTTACCCTGAGCGGAACGGCGTCTATGCCGGTGGCAAAACGTGCGAGAGGGATGATACGAATGAAGTTGGGGTGAACGGCACACCCCATCCAGGGGCATCTCGACGTGGGCGGGATTAATTCTAGGTCAGAGCAAGAGTGTTTGGTGAAGTCATGGGGCATAAAACGACCAGTGAATGACTCTGGAGAGCCAGCCCACAGGTGTGCGTTGCCGCGGCCAAGCTGTGGCCGCATCTGTTATGGCTATGTCCGTCGATATGGAACGTGACCGCTCCGGACCGATCAAAGCTTCCGAATATACACATCGAATATACACATAGGCAGGGTATTTGCACTGCAGCAGTTGTGCAATCTGTGCAATGCGCCCACAGCTTACCCTAGTTACCGCTCCCGAAGCAGAGCCAGATCGGACCACTTGATTCGCCTGATATCTGGACATGCCGGAGATACCAATATGTGTCCATGACGTGCGAGAATAGAATCTGTATGACATGACCAAATCTCTATCGGGGAACACGCATCCGGGCCTGCCGCTGTTTCAACAACAGGCGTACGAACATTACACTCGTAAATGCAGACAGAGCATACCTATCGCGTGTGAGTCGGGTCACGGCCGTGCAATCCGGATGACTTACCACGTTGCTACATAGGAGGCATGCGCGTTTCTGACGTCTACGACTGGGGGCTTGCCTATGGGCACACCCCGTGTGAGTCGTGAAGCAACTTCGCCCCCATGGCCCTCTGAAGCGGAGCGTTATGTCAACTCCCAGGCGGCGACGTGCCCGGTAAATTGCGCACCAAAGATCTCGTCGATCAACACAGGCTGAACACCGGCTTGCTCCCCTCCAGCATACTCTGCCATTGCCGATGCATCGCCCCAGTACCATATCCCCTTTTCTGGTTGGTTATCTGGGGTGAAGAAGTTTCGCTTGGCAGTTGCCCGGAGCATGCCATAGACCTCGACCTCGCCATTTTCAAGTTGTTTTTGGATCCCATCGGCATGTTCTTTTGTCACGAAGCCCCGGTTGATCAGCACTGTTGACCCACCGGGACGAACCAACGGCACCACTACGTGATATCCCGATGTACTGTCTCGTACCCGTGGACCGAGCAAAATGCAATGTTCTGCATCCCAGTGGCCATTCACTATGACCTTGCGATAGACAAAATCTGGGATCGCTGCGAGACTTGCCGCGAGTGAAGCTGTGGCATGAGAACCTTCGCGGACCGGAGTTCACAGATTACCGCACTTTACTCTGTTGGGTAGAAGTAGTGGCTCCCTTTGCAGTTTCTCCTCCAACTCGTCAATCAGGGCGACCTTCCATTTGAGACGGTCGACCTGCCATGTCCCCAGAGCAAACGTGAATATAGGAATGGTGCCAACGAGCACCATAATAGGCGTGATCCATGGCGTCCTCTTGGGCTTGTAAGCCTGCGGGACGGAACCGCCTGCGGCGGTAGATTCCGCGCGTGCCCGCGCACAAGAGAAATTGAACGTCGGTCGCTTCTTGAACAAAGCCCTTCCCCGAGGGGCAGCAGAGCGAAAGGAGTTGAACATGACTTTCAAGTAGGCAGGCGCGCGATCAATTCAATACGCGGGCGGCTAGACGCCGTAAACAGCGGCAACCCGTCATAAGCACATAGGCGCCTGCGGCATAGCACCTACAGGACTACGGCCTTGCGGCGCAGCTAGGACACTTTACACATACTCTCTCGGACTTACAACTACTGAGGCATCTAGTCTTCTCTCGTGTGGCATAGGCCAACATGTGAGCTCGACCTGCCCGGTGGTCTCTATGCATCCTGTATGCTGACGGCACGCTAGGTATGGCGGACAACGCACTCGCTATGATGTGGAGGATGAGGTGCACTACCCGACGAGGCCAGTAGACAGGGACAAGGCCGAGGCCGAGCTCGGCGTGCACATTAAGAAGGCCACCAACCCAGACGAGACCGCCCCCAAGCAGAAACATGTACGAAGTGCGTTGTATGAGTAATCGTATAGTCCGTGGTTGTTAACGCGTGAATGTAGGTTGTGTTATGTACACATGGGATTACCACTCTTCCATATCCTTCTGGACGGGCCTAAGAGTGCAGCCAATTCTGTCAGACGAAGTCCAGACGTTCAAAGCTCTGATCACCGTCCACAAAGTGTTGCAAGAAGGTCATCCAGTTGTAAGTGTATTCGTGCGCCTTGATCGCATAATGTGCCTTCATGTCGCCGCGTCTTCTTCAGACCATCAAGGAGGCTCACGGACAGACGAGCTGGCTGGAGACATGCGCACGCGCCGTGGGCCAGGACAGTCCCAGAGGTTAGAGATATCGGCGGCCAATCTCACGAGCAACGCATCTCACGCTTATGCATGAATCAGGTTATGCATCGCTCATCCGAGCATACGTGCAATTCATCCTCGCCAAATTACGCTTCCACCGGCTACGACCGGAGTTCAATGGCCTCTTCGAGTATGAAGAATATGTGACTCTCAAGGGCATCGACGACCCGAACGAGGGGTGCGTCCATGTGCGAGTACCATCGTTAACGCTACCTCACAACCTTGCAGTTACGAGACCATTTCCGATTTGATGGGCTTGCAAGACCAGATCGATTCATTCCAGAAGATGATCTTCTCCCACTTCCGCCATTCTGCAAGCAATGAATGTCGTATTTCTGCTCTCGTTCCCCTTGTCAAGGAAAGCTGGGGTATCTACAGATTCATCACAAGCATGCTTCGTGCTATGCACAGGAGTGAGCGACATAACTAATAAATAGTTTGGCAAAACAGCTCATGTCTTTCAGGAACCGATAACGCCGATGCATTGGAACCCTTACGACAACGTTACACTACGCAGCACTACGCACTTCGCAAATTCTACTACGAATGCTCTAACCTCAAGTATCTAACTGGTCTGATCAATGTACCCAAGCTCGGGCAGGTCAGTTATCTGCATCGTGTACGTCGGTCGAGGCATCTCACCTCCGTAATCTAGGAACCACCGAACTTGATGGACAATGGGACTGCGCCAGAACTTCCAGCGAGGCCAACCACTACCACTATCAAGACTCCTCCACCGGCCACTCCCGCCCCTGATGCTGCTATGGTGAACGAGCAGGCACGTATGCTCAAGCAGTACGAGGAGCAACAAGCTGCATTGCTTGCCGCACGTGAAGCAGAAGAGCGCCGCCGCCAAGAGCTGGAAGAGCAGCAGCGCCGGGAGTTTGAGCAGCGACAAGCTGAACAGGCGGAGAGGGAGCGGTTGGCACGGGAGCAGCTCATGCAACAGCAGATGGTGCAGTACAACAATCAGGCTGCGATGCAAATGCAGGAGCTTGAGCGAGAGCTGCTTGCCATGCGTGGTCAGTACGAGCGCGATCAGCTTATGCTCGAGCAGTACGACCGGGTATGTATGCGTCGTTGAGCTCCGTTTCGCGCGACTGACGGAAGAATCGCAGAGAGTGAAAGCTCTGGAGGGCGAGCTGGGAAGCGTTACGGCGAACATCAACGCCCAGATGCAGTCGAAGGATGAGCTGATCAGGCAACTGCAAGACCAGGTCACATTGTGGCGCAACAAGTATGAGGCTCTTGCGAAGCTGTACAGCCAGCTGCGGACAGAACACCTTGACATGCTCGCCAAGTTTAAGCAGATGCAGCTGAAGGCCAACTCTGCGCAGGAGGCGATCGACCGCATGGAGCGCATGGAGCGCGACCTCAAAGCGAAGAACCTGGAGCTTGCCGACATGCTTCGCGAGCGCGACCGTGCACGATTCGACCTTGACCGCCAGAAGTCCAGTCACAAGGATGAGCTGGATCGCCTCAGGCGGGAGCTAAACTACGCAAATGAACTCGCGGAAGATGCATCGCGTTCGAAGAACTCAGAAGTGTCGTCGGTCCTGTCAAAGTATAACAGGCAGTTGACCGAGCTTGAGGACTCATTGAGGGTAGGCGTCTCTTGGTTCCTTTATTTTGACTGACACCTTACCACTTGGATGTCAGGCCAAGCAACTCCAGATCGACGATCTCCTCTCCAAGCTCGACAACGCTCAGGCTGATG
Organism: Wolfiporia cocos; assembly: GCA_029448655.1. Classification (NCBI taxonomy): domain Eukaryota; kingdom Fungi; phylum Basidiomycota; class Agaricomycetes; order Polyporales; family Phaeolaceae; genus Wolfiporia; species Wolfiporia cocos. Next base: position 1,809,637 of record JACCLO010000002.1, read on the forward strand.
TTGAACGCCTCAGAGAAGAGAAAGACCAGGAGATTGCGATCCTGCAAGAGGGCATGGACAGCACCATTCAGCAACTGCACGAGGCTCAACAGGTTGGTCATACACAAAATTATATTGTAGCGGATATTGATTTGAGGATGCATATTAGACACAAGGCATTTCTGAGGAAGCTACCAACGCGCAGATTGACACCCTCATTCTGGACAACAGGAAGAAGCTCAACCAGATTATCGGTCAGTTAAATCTTGTACAGAGTCAACGCGGTGATCCTGACATCAAATCTCAGACTCGATCCTGCAAGCATGCGTGCACAAGGTTGACGAGGCTATCTATGAGCTCGAGTCTCCAGCGCAGGCTGGCAATCTAAACTCCACTCCAGAGTATACCTTGTCCATGATTGAGAAAGCGACAAATAATGCTACCGAGTTCGCGACAATCTTCAACCTGTACCTGGGAGGGGATATTGGCGGTGATCATGTCGAAGTGATCAAAGGGGCGAACGAGCTCGCGCAATCCCTTGCAGATGTTCTCATCAATACGAAGGGGATTACCCGTCTCGTCAGTGACGAGGCTTCCGACAAGCTCATCAACGTCGCCAAGGGTGCTGGTGATGTCGGCCTCCGGGTCTTCCTCAACCTCCAGTCGTACAAGCTGGACCTGCTTGCGACCCCCACCCAGCGGAAGGATGTTGCGATGCGCAACAACGGGGAGGTGCGCAATGCACTCACGAGGCTATCAGAGGTGGTGGATGGGCTCGTGCCAAAGGGTGGCAAGGCGGGCGCGTTGGCCAAGGCCAACGGCGACATTGGAGACATTGTCGAGCAGGAGATGTTGGGTGCCGCAAGGGCCATCGAGCAGGCCACCGAGCGTCTGCAACAGCTCATGTCTCGGCCGCGCGACTCTGGGCGATACAGCGCGGTGGATCTCCAGGTCCACGACTCCATCCTCGCCGCGGCGCTGGCCATCACGAACGCGATCGCCCGACTCATCCAGGCGGCCACCGAGTCGCAGCAGGAGATCGTTGCGCAGGGCAAGGGCTCCAGCACCACCCAACAGTTCTACAAGCGGAACAACCGCTGGACAGAGGGTCTCATCTCGGCTGCACGCTCGGTCGCCTTCGCCACGAACATGCTCATCGAGTGTGCGGACGGCGTGCTGTCCGGCACACACTCGCTGGAGCAGCTGATCGTTGCCTCGAACGAGGTCGCCGCCGCCACTGCCCAGCTTGTCGCTGCGTCGCGTGTCAAGGCCAACCTGATGTCGAAGACGCAGGAGCGGCTGGAGCTGGCTGCCAAGGCCGTGACCGAGGCGTGCAAAGCGTTGGTCAAGCAGGTCAAGGCCATCTCTGCCAAGCAGACGCAGGAAGAGGATGTCGACTACTCAAAGATGGCGGCGCTGGAATTCAAGAAGCGCGAGATGGAGCAGCAGGTGGAGATCCTCCGGCTGGAGAAGGATCTTGGTGCCGCCCGCCACCGGCTGGGTGCGATGCGGCGTGCAGGTTATCATACGGACGAGACGGACTAGGAGGTTTCCTCGAGAGGTGCAGTCTAATATATCGAATTCATCTGTTACGTATATTATAATCACGGCCATTAGTACTCCTGCTTTGGATACACGACGATTGGTCATTAGTATGTCCGTCTGTATGCTACTTCAGTCTCTGGATCGTTCCCGCAGCACTGAAAGCGGGGGTACATGAGTGACAATAGGGTGCATACATACACAAGTATAACTCACCACTCTGTCGGTGAGACCTCCGGGAAAGTACCTATGGGCTGTACGAGGGACGATTGGGCAGCAGAACACGAGAGCATCATGATCGCGATTACCGTACAGGTAGCGTGCATACGTAGTACTGGAAACAAAGATGGAGCAGAGATAGCAGGAGTACTTCCAAAACGTACTCTCTAGTACGGGATCTGAAGTAGCAGTAGGCGGTGACGGTGCGGTATAGTAAGTGATCAATAATAAAGAATACATAGAGATTCCCCAACGTAAGCCCGTGGCTAGACATAGAGCATACTATCTGAGCTCCGGATGGTGTCGAACGAGCCGCGTTCCATATCCAGGAAGCTGTCCTCCACCGGCGGCGAGAGCGGCCGCTCGTTGCGCTGCTCCGCGCCCTCGTCCTCGTCCTCGTCCTCGTCCTCCGCCGTGTCCTCGAGCTCGTCGCCAATCTCGAGGAACGACGGCTTCCGCATGATCGACCTCCGCTTGAGCGCCTTCGCGTCGAAGGCGCTCGGCGGGCGCGAGGCGTGCGACGGCTGCTGGCTGCGCGCCGTCGCGGTGCTCGCCACGGACGGGCGCCGGGCCGCGCGCGGCGGCGGGGACAGCGGCTGGATCGGCACCACGCTGGCGCGCCTGTCGCGGTCCGCTTGCTGCGCTTGCTGCTGCTCGCGCGCGGGACGCGCGCGGGGCGGCGGGGGGAGGCTGACGGGCGCGCGCTCCGGCGAGTACGTATGCGTGAACGTCGACATGGCCGGAGACGGGAGACTCGGCTGGGCGGTCGACGGGCGCACGGACAGCGCGGGCTTGGCGAGGTTCTTGCCCAGCACCGAGTGGCTGCGCGCGGGCTGCCGCACGCCCTCGGTGACGATGTCGAGTCTCGTCGGCGAGGTGACCGTGGAGTTTTGCCGCGACCTCGTGGAAGCTGACGAGGAGAGAGGCTGGTTCAGCATCGAGGAGTTTTCCGACGCATTCTGCTCGTCGCTGAGCCCAAACGCAAGGGTCCCCGCGGACATCGTCGACAACCTAGACTTGTTCGACCTCGCGTCGGACTTTTGCCGCCCGTTGATGAGGCCCATGTGCAGCTCGAGCCGCGGCCGCCTGTCCTCGTTGTCCTTTGCAGCCGCCTCGTCCGCGAGCTGCTGCTCCAGCTTGAGCATATCCGCGGGCGACATGATGCGCTGCGGCACGTAGTCCGTCTGCGACACGCGCTTGCTCGGCAGCACGCCCTCGCCCGTCGGGCTCGGGCACGCGCCCTGCCCGTCCAGGTACGCCTGCGGCGCGACGCACGCGTTGCTCGTCAGCAGCGCGAGCGGGTTCCCGCGCGCGCCAAACGACACCACGACCTTCTCCCTCTCCCTCTCGCGCTCCTTCTCGCGCCCGCCGCGCCGCTCGTCGACGCTGCTCACCGAGCGCACGTCGTCGTCCTGCGCCGGCTGCGACGCGCTCCCGCGGCGCATGCTCGGCCCGGAGAACAGGCGCTTGCGCGTCGCGCCGCTGCTCCCGCGGCGCGCCTGGCTCTCCGTGGGCGCCGGCGAGAGCGGCGGCGGGGGCGAGGGCACTGGGTCCTGCGCGCCCGAAGAGGTCGCGTGCCGCAGCGTCGGCATCGGCGGGAGCGGCAAGCGCGAGTGGTGGAACGAGCGCTGCTTGCGCGGCGCCTTGCCCGCCGCGGGGGCTGCGGCGGCGGACCTGGCTTGCGCGCCGTCGTCGGCGTACGCGGCGGAGGACGCGACGCTCGCGGCGGGGTAGTGCTTGCTGAGCAGGCTCTGCTGCGACGCGGCCTTCTTGAGGAGGCGCGGCGGCGGGCCGTCCGCGCCGTCTGGGTGCGCGCGCGTGCGGACGGCGGATATGGGCGGGGAGTGCGGCGGGGGGAACGCGCCGCCCGAGGACGCGGACGGGAGCGCGACCATGTCGAGCGCGATGCTGCGGAGCGTGGCGGTCTGGCCATGGTCGGTGTTCGCGCGGTGCATGCGGCGCTTGGACTGCGCGGGCGCTGCGGGCGCGTGGCGCACGCGGTGGTCGAGCGGGCCGCCCGGGGACCCGTCGAGGTCGTCGATGCTCGGCGCGAAGGACATGCTCGACGAGCTCGACGAGGGCGGCCGCGGGAACGCGGAGAACGAGATGTCGTCGCGCGAGCTGGCGGCGTCGGGCGAGTGCCAGGGGGAGCCCGGCGGCGGCGGCAGCTCGTCCGCGGGCGGGCGGGCGCTGGGCGGCGGGAGGTGCACGCGCGAGGAGGACGCCTTGCGCACGACGACGAGCGGGCGCGTTGCGAGCGAGACGGGCGAGTCCGTGCCGTCCGTCGTGGAGGAGCGCGAGCGGGAGAAGGAGAGCGGGGAGGGGGAGGACGCGGAGGAGGACGAGTTGAAGTACGACAGATCAGATGCTTTGTGCCGCAGATAGAGGGACGCGGCGGACGGCGGCATCGCATTGCAGCGGCTTCCCTCCCCCGCGGTCGCTATTGTCATCCCCCGGGCTCGAAGGCCTTGGACGTGGCGCGGGTGCAGGAACTCGCTGCCCGAGGGGGGTTCGCTGAGTCGGCTGTGCCCGTCGCCTGATGTTACGGTGGACGTCGAGGATTGAGATCCGTACGGCACGCTCCGTGGTGACTCTGCCTCGGGGATGTCCAGCGGGACGTCTCTCCTCAGCAGGGAGTTTTGCCGGACGCGAGATCCGTCGGGCAGTGGCCTGTGTGCCAAGCGGCATGAGCAAATTTTGCGATTAACAGGCGCTGCGCGACCCACCTTCCAGTCTGGAAGGACTGCGCCGAGCGCGGGGACGCGAGCCTCGCTGAGTGGCTGTCGGAAGATTGGCTGTGCGAATTTGACGAGGTGGACCCGTACGAGATGCGGTTGTACAGCATCGGGATCTCGCCGCTCTTGCGGTGCGGGTCAAGGAGTGATGAATCGGAGTACACGGACAGCCTGTTCGCGTCGTGGGGCGCGTGCTGCACGATCACCCCGCCCGCGGCGAACGGGTCCATCTCCGAAAAGGTGAGCACGGACGGCTGGTACGACGTCCTGTCGCGCGTGTAGTCCGAGGGCGTGCGCGGCTCCGACACGGTCCTCGCAGACGTTGCATCTCCGTCAAACTCTATGGAGCGCACGGTCGACACGGACTTGGCGGGCGGGCGGTTGGTATAGAAGCTGGAGGGAGCGTGTGCGGCGTCGTGCTGGGCGCTGAAGGGCGAGCGCGGTGGAGGAGGCGATGGCGGGTCCTGGATGGCGAGCGAGGGCAGCTTCTTTGACTTGAGGCCTATCGCGGAGCCAAGCGTCTTGAAGCGAAGGCCCGCGGACGAGTCCTTCTGTTTGGCGGAGCCACGGGTGGACGTGGACATTTTCTCGCCGTCGTCGGAGAAAGAGCGCGGCGGGGAGAGATTGGAGGGCTCCTTCGGGCTCTTTGAGCGGGACCACCATGGCTTGGATTGGCTGGGCGGGAGGAGGGGGGACGACATGGATATCGGAGGAAGGAGCGTGGCTTCCAGGTGAGATGATGGGAAACACAGCTACTGGCGCGTAAGCGGGAACAGGGGAAAAACGGAAAGGAGCGTGATGCGGCGAACCTGGGCGCGCAGGATGCTACGGCATGGGATGGGAGCCGGGAAGAGGAGGAGGAGGAGGAGTGGAGGCCAGGACAGCGAGGCGGGCGTACCGTGGTTACGTGGGCGCCTATCAGGGCCTATCGACTGTTCGCAGCTATTAAGGGGCTGTTCTCGCGATATTAAACGCTTCTGTTCTCGCGCACTGTGCGTTGCTCTCCAGCGTGTCCGACGAGTCCCTGCGGGCAGACGCTGCGGGACAGCGACGGGGAGGTGGGATCGACCCTGCGCGTGATCAGGGCGGTCGCGTATGAGCATCGATCTAGATCTGGCGGTTATCGCGTTCCTGCGCGCTGTGGCACCCTGAATGTGGTCCACCTCCAGGCGCACGGGCCAGCTGAGTCCGAGGCGGCGTTCGTCAGCACTCGCCGATGTCCATACAACTGCCGCCGACACTAGAAGTCCCGGATCTGGCGTCAGCCTAACCGCAGGATCAGCGGTGTGGCATGACGCCACCGCACAGGCCGACTGTATTTTGAATGCCAAGCCGACGCGTACGCCTCAGCTTCAATTTCGCTCAGCTCTCTGAATTTCATTTCATTTCATCGCCTTCACTCAGCCCTTCGAATTTCATTTCATTCGCTTGCTACTGCTGGGCGTCATCCTTCCGCGAGGACGATGCCGGCGTAACGCAAGGCGCAGAAGCCGACAGGGCTCTTACCGGTAGATAACCGCTAGAACCCAGCATTCATCTTTGACGTGCACGTTCCAGGGTACGTTGATCCGCCGGTGCCGGGAGATCCAGCTGCACAAAGCGTCCACCTAATCTATCGAACGCCAGCACAACATGGAAAGCAAAGTGCGCCTACGCACGCTTGTTGTTCCTGATATGGTCGTGCGCTCGCACTAGTGCGTTAGCTAAGCACCACTAGCAGTCGGACGCACCGTGCCGGCGCCGGCTCCGCATCAATGACCCGCCTTCTGCGGAGGCCGGCAAGCATCGCTCACAGTGCACTCAAAGATCCACTCTCACGAGTCCGTCTGCATTCCCACCGCATCGCGGCTGCAGGGGTTACGAAATCAAGAAGCGAGCCTTCGGTCGCGTGCGGCTGTCGATTCAATACGTGATAAAAACAGGCAGAAGCACAACAGGCTCCGCGGACGGTCCTTAAAACCCAGCAGGCGGGCGCGCCGCGCGGGATGACGTAGCCCGGCGCGCACTGACGGCCTCTGCCAACAGAACGCGAGCAGCATCGCACCGACGCCCGGATCTGCAGAGGGAGCCAGTACTCACAGACACGGCTCCACGCACGCACGCGCTAGACGCGTCGATTAATAGTACGATACCTATGCAAGCAGGCACATTCAGCAATCGCGCGCACGGCTCAATCCATCCCGGCCCACATGTCGTCGTCGCGTTCTTGTGCGTCCTGCGCCGCCCTCGGCGCCGCGCCGCGCGGCGCCTCTTCTGGATCGTCGGCGATCTCAAACACGACGTGGTTCCGGATGAGCGGCCGCCCGAGCTCGTCTTCGCGCTCGTCCTCGAGGTCAATGTCGAGCGCGTGGCTCCGGCGGCGCGCCGCGGACAGGTCGATCGGCTTTGGGCGGGAGAAGATGGACTGGCCGGATCTGTCCCATTCAGCATGGCGCGTTCACAGAGTATATGCACGGGAGGCGGGGAATGGGCGTACTGTCGCATCACCGCAACGAGCCGCCCGACCTGGACGACGTTCCGCGCGACGAGGAGGAGGGTGTCCAGCAGCTCCTCTTCCTTGCTCGTGCTGCCGCACCCCGCGAAGAAGATGACGAGCAGCGTGACGACGCAGAACACCGTGAGGACGAGGTCCATGACGTTGAACCACGACGTCCAGAATTGCTGCGCGTGTTAGTCAGCGCCGCACGCCGGTGCACGAAATGAGCCTGCTGCGCACCCGTCCGAAGGCGACGAAACGGATCGCGACCTCGAGTATCATCGCGCCGTTGATGATCAGCTCCAGGATGTAGAACGGCAGCGTCGGGCAGCCGCTGACGAGGCTGAGCACGACGGTCGTGACGGAGAGCGCCGCCATGGCGAGGTAGAGCACGATGTACGCGCGCGAGTGCACGAACCGGTTCGCGAGCCCCTTCGCGATCTCCTCGCGCGTCATGGAGTATATCGAGCGCATGGGCCTGGGCACAACACAGCACGTCAACGCCCGTCGCGGAGGGGCGCACGGGGTATTAAGGGAGCGCACGGGGTGGACGACGAGACCTGCGGGGCATCGTCGCTTAGCGAGTCGAGGTCGCCTGCCTCGAGGTCGTCGTCGTGATGGGAAGACATGTCGGTTGCTGCTTAGCTGCGCTTGGCTTCGCGGGCTGGCGGTGGCGGAGAGCGTCGGGTGTAAATAGACGCAAACACACCGCCTCTGAATCTACGGCGCTTCGACCGTGAGGTTGTTCGCAACTCTGGTCAGCGACTTGGTGTGCACGCGCCGGTCGTCGTTCTTGTTTCTCTGCGCACCGACAACACTTCTGTAAACCATTAGCCGCGATAATTAGCCAAGATGGGTGGAGGCGACTTGAATATGAAAAAGTCCTGGCACCCGCTCCTGTTGAAGAATCAGGAGCGGGTCTGGCTCGAGGAGAAGAAAGCGGTACGTGTTACCTTGTTCTGTTGCATTTGACAACTCTTGCTCATAGCAGTCCGTGCTCAGCTAGAGGAGAAGAAGAAGCTCGACCAGCTCCGAAAGGAGAAGGAAGAAGAGCGACAGCTGCAGGAGCTGCAACGTCTACAAGAGGAGCAGACGGGCAAGAAGAGACAGGAGAAGCTAGAATGGATGTATTCGACGCCAGCGACGGGGAGCAGCGCCAATGCGAACGACCTCGAGGACTACCTGCTCGGAAAGAAGAGGGTGGACAAGATCCTCACCGCGGGTGAGAACGAGAAGGTGCGTCTCACCACCTGGTGCCCCATGCGCATCTGCTCACGCCGCACACCGTAGATCGGCGCCGCCCACAAGAACTTCATCGCCACGCAGTATGCCAACACCATGCGCGACACGGCCGCCAAGATCCGCGAGGACCCGCTGCTCGCCATCAAGCAGCAGGAGCAGGCCGCATACCAAGCGCTCATGTCCAACCCCCTTCGTCTGCGTGAGATGCAGGAGCGCAACGGCATGAAGCCGAAGAAGGAGAAGAAAGACAAGAAAGACAAGAAGGAGAAGCACAGGAAGGACGAGCACCGTGAGCAGTCGCCGTCCCCGTATGACGAGCGCCGCCGCTTTGGCTCTCGGGAGCACTATTCGCGGTCGAGGCGATCACCGAGTCCATACGATCGCCGATCGCGCTCTCCGCCACCGTCACGCTCGCGCTACGACGACGACTATCGTCGTAGACGCGACGACGATCACTACTACAGCAGGCGCGGACGCAGTCCCAGCCGCTCACCGGACGCTTATCGCCGCCGAGACCGGAGTGTGAGCCTTGACAGGAAGAGGGATGGCAGGAGAGATGATGAGAGGGTCGGGACGTGGCCACGGTCTGACGAGTCCGACGACAATGGGCACGACAGGAAACGGCAACGGAGCCGCAGCCGCAGTCCGCCCCGCCACGATCCATACCCGCCGAAACGCTCCCGCATGAGCCCACCGCCACCACCACGGGCCTCCTCGTCCAGCCAAGCGCCACAGCGACCGGCGAACAGCACGGACGACCGAGCCGCCCGGCTGGCTGCGATGACGTCTGATGCCAGTGCGATGTCGGTGGAGCGCCGTGAACGCCTGGCTCTCCTTCTGGAGCAGGAGAAGAAGGAGGCGGAGGCGGAGGAGCGGATCAGGGCGAAGTCGAGGGGCATGGGCGGGTTCCTGAGCCATGAGCAGAAGAAGGTGTTTGGAGGAGAGGGCGGCTTGGAGGAGCGCATTCGGCGTGGGCGGGGGCAGATGCGCGTGGATGCGGACTAGATCTTGTGCCTATGGTATGGTTGTTCTTTGTATTCGTACCGTATACCTCTGCTATCGCTCATGTTGTGACGCTCAGTACGCCAAGAGCGACGTTCGAACTTTGATACGAGGTTCCACTGCATAACTCCAAGTGAGTTTCAACCTCGTCTTTACAATTCGTTGTATTGTATCGAATGCATATGCATGAAGTTCAACGAGACATCGTTCCGTGGCACTTCGTTGGAAATACATTTCATCCGCGAGCATTACATTTTCATCGGAAACAATCCTATGGGTATTGCTCAGCGTCCGCAGCTGCGCAACGGCCCGTTTGTCCGTTTGTCATGTTTCAAAGTTGCCACGTTGCTTGCGAAAACAGACAGCTGTCAGGAGAGGGATGGTACGACTGAAACGTCGGCCGTCGAGTTGTGGTGTTGAACCAGTTTGAGATCATGGATGCTTGTGGACGCCAGTATACCGCTATTTTGTAGCAAAGAAAAGCAGTATCGGACACCAGTCCGACGTTCGGGGTCGCAACCCGATGTTGTGGAGGTCTTGCCGTCCCAAATATGGGAATTCTAAATCACGGTTTGGCAGAAATCCCAAGGAGCCTACGAGAAGCAGGCCCACAGCGAACCTCTCGTTTGCCTCGGTGTCTGCAGGTACGCGCGATTGCATCGACTCAGGTCCCAGGCAGATACGGCCGGTATGTCTCGTCCTGCATTAGCTGCGGAGCAATCCCCAGAACCCGCCAACCGGGAGACAGCGACAGCCGGTGAGTATATCGTATGGATCTCTTCTAACCCCGCACATTAATCTCGATACAGAACAAACCAATCAGAACGATACTCATGACTCTAATGAGCAGCCTTCGGAGGCAAAAGAGAAAGAAGAAGTCTATAGTATATACACACCAAGCGAGAAATGGTTTATTGTCACTGTGGCGGGCTTCGCTGCATTATTCAGGTACGTCGAGATTCGGGCTCATCAGGAATGTGGATTGGTCGAACAGCTACTGCCGTTGCGTGCAGTCCCCTCACCGCCAACATCTATTTCCCCGCAATCCCTACAATAGCTTCAGCGTTTCATAAGTCAACAGAAGAAATCAATCTGACAGTCACGGTCTACATGATCGTGCAGGGCATCTGTAGGTCATGAATTACGAGCTCATAAGCAATATTGATATACGACTTGTTCCAGCGCCCATGTTCTGGGGTACATTAGCGGACAGATGGGGAAGACGGCCCATGTTCCTGGGGTGCATGCTGGTCCTATCGCTCACATGCATTGGTCTCGCGCTAACGCCAACGAATGCGTACTGGTTGCTTATGCTGTTGCGATGCTTCCAAGCAGCTGGGTCTGCGAGTACAGTAGCTCTCGGTATGTCTCCTTGGTCTGCAACTCAAGCTTCCCTCATGCGCTCCTGCAGGTGCTGGTGTTGTTGCTGATATAGCTGCCCCCTCCGAGCGCGGTACCTACTACGGGTTGTGGAACATAGGCCCGATGGTGAGTATCATCAGCGTTGCGGTCACGACTAGTGACGAAAGTCTGCTAGGTCGGCCCATGCTTAGGCCCTGTCCTAGGAGGTGTTCTAGCGGAGGAGTTGGGATGGCGGTACGTCGTTGATTCATGCTGATATTGTGATCGACTCCTGATATCAAAGTAAGCTCGATTTTCTGGTTCCTTGTGATCTCATCGGGCTGCTGTTTCATGATGATGTTGGCGTAAGTCCATGAGCTTTCGCCAGCGTGACTCTATACCGATCAACTGTCCAGTCTCATGCCAGAGACTCTGCGTGCGTTTGTGGGCAACGGAAGCATCCCTCCTCCGCGAGGTTACACACCTCTAATCCCGGTCATCGGTCGGCATCGCTCAAACAACGCGCTGCAAGATCCCTCGACGAGGCCCACTCGGCGACGCTTCAACAACCCACTCGTTCTGTTCTTGTATCCAGACATCACTCTCCTCCTTGTGTTTAACGCCGTTGTCTATGCTGTATTTTACGGGGTCACGACCAGCATCTCCGTGTTGTTCCAGAGCACGTACCCTTACCTTACCGAAACGGAGGTCGGTCTGTGTTTCCTGGCAATCGGTGGCGGTATGCTAGTCGGCGGCATCATCACGGGGAGGGTAATCGATTACGAGTACCGCAGGACGAAGAGGCAAGTGATCACAGCGTTGGAGAAGACAGATCCTGAGAAGCGCATAAAGCCGGAAGACATCACCAAAGATGAGAGCTTTCCCATCGAAAAAGCGAGGCTTCGGTTCATGCCGTTCTACTTTGGTCTGTTCGTGGCGACATGTGTTGCGTATGGTTGGACGCTCGACGCCAAGGTTAATATTGCGGGTCCCTTAATTCTGCAGATATTCCGTAAGTACAACGACTAGATGACTGGCTTGTCTCGATACTGACTTCGGATTCCAGTGGGCTATGCAGTAGTGGCTACGATGAACGTCACGCAGACGTTGATCGTAGACCTGGTGCCAGACCAGAGTGCATCAGTCACCGCTTGCGTATGTACTTGCAATCTAAAACTCGTTCATCAATTGACATGGCGTGACTAGAATAATCTTGTTCGATGCTCTTTCGGAGCGGCACTGGTCTCCGTGATCGACCTGATACTGAACGCCCTCGGCACCGGCTGGACATATGTTCTCCTGCCTGGAATCTGCGTCGTCTGTACGCCGATCATTATCTATGCGTACTTTAGTGGCCCCAAATGGCGTGCCAAACGCAGGGCTCAGCGTGCAGCTCGTGAAGCGGCGGCCAGCGCATCATCCTGATTGTTAATCGATCTCTGCGTGCTTCTTCATGCTCTGTTATATATTCTACGTCATCTCTCAGTTAGACATGCCTTCTACACGTTCGGATTAACGACTCCCGAGGCCTAATCGATTTGCTCTACTATCTTCTCGGGGTATTTAGTGAACAGCTTGATCTATCGCACGTAGTGTCAAGCTAGTAGATTCGGACAATGACTTCCCTCGTTGTATACACTCACAGTTCAATGCATGCACCGTTTGGTCCCAGGCTCAAGCCACATAACTCCGTCCCCCACATATAATTCCGTGCGTAGCCACTCGGAAACGTTCTAGAATCTCACAGAGCGCCTGGGGCAGTTCAACACATGCGATTGGCTGCGGCACCCTCGGCAATCTTGATCCGACGATCGAGTCTGGCCAGGACCTACCAAGAAAGGCAGGTTTGGTAATCCCTATGTAATGCACATAATATGGGTCAGTATATAAATCCAGCTGGATGCGGCATGGGGCCACGTAACCTTGCACCAAACCATCATGTCGCTCTCTAATGAAACTACTGAACATCCCCCACCCTCAAAACTCCAACAGGATCTCACAGTCATTAGTTAGTCGACCGTGGACACGGACTATGGACACGAGCTCATACACCACCTTTTGCGTATGCTATAGATATTCGCAACGAAAACAATAACGACACTAACGAGCTAGTTCCTTTCAAGTCCCGTGCATCAGAGAAACCGTATAGCATCTATACATCTAATGAAAAATGGTTTATTGTCGCTGTCGCCTCATTCGCCGCCGTCTTCAGGTAGCCATCATGTCTCACAAAGCATGAGCAGAACGTTGACAATTTCAATAGCCCGCTCACTGCAAACATCTATTTCCCTGCTATTCCAACAATAGCATCTGCGTTCCACAGATCAGTAGAAGACATTAATTTGACCGTCACTCTGTGTATGGTTGCACAAGGCATCTGTAAGCATTGAGATAGATTATTTTTGTGCGCGACTCGCTGATTTAAGAAAATCAGCTCCTATGTTCTGGGGTACGCTAGCAGATCGGTATGGGAGAAGACCCATGTTCCTCGGTTGTATGCTTGTTCTGGGTCTCACTTGCGTCGGCCTTGCCCTCACGCCCACTGATGCCTATTGGCTGCTCATGCTTCTACGATGCATTCAAGCCGCTGGATCTGCAAGTACTATAGCACTTGGTTCGCGATAATTATTTGATGCACAATTCGGTATATTAACTCTGTCATCCCTAGGTGCCGGGGTGGTTGCTGATATTGCTGCCCCGCATGAACGGGGAATGTTCTTTGGCGTCTGGAATGCTGGACCCATGGTGAGCCCATATATTCTACCGATCTATTTTATCACCCATAACGTGATTCTTACTTAGGTCGGTCCTTGTATCGGTCCGGTTCTCGGAGGAATTCTGGCAGAAGGTCTGGGATGGAGGTAAGACCAGGCTACATTGTTTCACGAATGGTAATATACCAATGTCTGCTCAGGTCAATATTCTGGTTCCTAGTGATCGCCTCTGGGGCGTGTTTCCTTTTTATGCTCGCGTAAGTTATATCTCAATGCCCTATTAGTCTTTATGTGCTTACGCAATTGATGCAGTTTGATGCCGGAAACACTACGTGCAATGGTCGGCGATGGAAGTATCCCCCCGCCCCGCATTTACTACCCCTTGATTCCAGTCATTGGTCGCTCCCGCCAAAAGAGTGATTCAGAAGAACCGGTAGAACGACCACCTCGGCGTCCATTCAGAAACCCCCTCGTCCTCCTTCTTTACCCTGATATCACCTTACTCCTGTTCTTCAACGGCTCTGTATCCGCGGTCTTCTATGCAGTCACTGCAAGCATCTCCACGCTCTTCCAGACAACCTATCCATACCTCACAGAGATCGAAATCGGGCTATGTTTCCTGGCCATCGGCGGTGGCATGCTTATTGGCGGTCTCGTCACTGGCCGTGTTCTCGACCACGAATATAGAAGGGTCAAGATGCAGATGATTGCGGCGCAGGAAGAACAGGTCGATCCTGAAAAGCGACTCAAGCCTGATGAGGTCACGAAGGAGGAACATTTCCCGATTGAAAGGGCGAGACTCAGACTAATGCCCTACTATTTCGGGGTTTTCGTGGTCACTTGTGTAGCGTACGGCTGGGTTCTGCATGCGAAGGTTAGCCTTGCAGGTCCCCTGATTCTGTCATTCGTTAGTAAGTGATTTTTACATTGCATGCGACGCAGCACTCAAGTAGTCACGTCATTTACATAGTTGGCTACGCCACAATCGCGGTCTTGAACGTGACGCAAACCTTTATCGTCGACCTGGTCCCGGATCAGAGCTCGTCTGTGACAGCATGCGTACGTAGTCATTGAGCTGCGGCTGATGACAATTGTGCTAACCGGACGTTGTAGAACAATCTCATCAGATGTACTTTTGGAGCATTATTCGTCTCCATCGTCGATCTCGTTCTAAATGCGATCGGAACCGGGTGGACCTACGTGCTTCTTCCAGGAGTTTGCGTCATCCTTTCGCCCATTATCCTGTTGGCATACGTTATGGGCCCTAAATGGCGCGCAAAGCGACGGGCTAAACGTCAGGCTCGCGAGGCCGCCGCCGCCGCATCGTGACTTTAATCCATCTGCATCAAGGCTTGTTTGACCGTGCTTTACTCAAGGACAATCTGCCCAGGGTCTTGTGGCCATTTAGTTCATGCATATCTACCCCAGGGACATTCGCACTTGCAGTCATTTTAACCCCCATACAATTAGGCAAGTCATATACAGTAGTCTCTACCCGAGTTTTAGGGTACATAGTAATATGGAGTCCTTCGTTCAACACGTGGTGACAGGGTCCTTCGTTCAACATGGAGTACTCATTATCCTATCAATACATTGCTATATCTATAGCGGCCAGATGCGGGACGTATACAGTCGACATTAAGGGCGAGGATCACTCAACTAGCTAACAGGCATGTGATCGGAACATCGACGGGAAACCACTCCAGGCAGATCAATTAGTGACGTTGGTCAGGAGGGGGAGGAGGGAATAGATTATTGGGGTCGAGTATGGGATAATGCACCCCCTGTACAAAATCCAGAGAGAGGTGCTGCTGATTGAACGAAAATGTGGCCTCAGGTATCCCCGCACCGGCCGAGTGCATCACCTCGCTTGAAGGACTAATGGCAGGCACGCCCATAAGATCGCTGTGTAGGAGGCCCTCGTCAACATTCGTGCGTGGCCACCATTGGTATCCAGGGTAGTACGATGACGACGGATCCATCCCTGGAGTTCCGAGTCCCAATGGATGCAACATCATACGCGTGGTGGGGTCATTGTTCAAAGCCTGTCCTGGAGGAGCCATCTCTGCGCCTGGATACGAGGGCCTATTCAGGGTTTCTCGATTAAGAATATCGGAGTTCCTCTCCGCGCCTAGAGCTTCCTCAACTGACCGTTTCTGACGTAGTTCTTGTTGGTTTTGCATAGTCAATGACAGTTGGTCCTTTCTGACATTTGCCCCATCCAGTAGCGTCCGGACGCGGGTCGCACTAGGCCAGATGTGCTGTGCAGCGATAATAAATCCTCGTTTCATACAGTAATCCAAGTATAACGTACCGCCATGTGCTCCAGGGCTGTGATGCACTGTTCGAGTCCTATGGAAGCCTGAGGATTCTGAGGCCGCCTTGCCACTGCGTGCGTTTTATAAACAATGAGGCAACACAGAAAAAGTGCTAGACCTAACGTGTTATAACATGCATTATTCTGTGAAAAGGTGCTGTCAGTACATTTCCCGACATTCGCACGAAAACCACATGCCCTGCGCTTTGGAGATAAATTGACAGAAATGGCGGGCAGCGACTAAGGCCATATTTCTCATCGAATACCGTCACTAACCAGACGACGTAAGTCATGGGTTATACGCAATAAAGTTAATTGTGTCACCAATGGAACTGATATGTGCGGCGGCGCTCTGGCATATATCGAATGACTTCAGCGGAAGAGGATCGGCTTGCAAATTCGTTTCTCCATGCTCCTCAGTACGCCTACATACTGTCAGCATGGTGATGTATACGGGGAGCAGCGTCCTTACCCGCTAGCATGAGGGATGCTAGCATGAAGCGCGTCAGAACTGTGACTCTTCTGATGAGAAATCACCTACAATGCCCTATGTAACAATAGCACCGCAGCACAATATTCGATGTGCAGCACCAAAATGTGCGGTAGAGGAGTAACTATTGAACTTGTCGTGGAGTAGCGCAGTTGATCGGGAAGGTTGATGAGCCAGCTGTGGAGCCGCTGCTCTAGCTGTTGTAGAAGGGTCCGCCGGGGCGTCCCAGAATGCGACTGTACAGGATAGATTTGGTCCATAATATCAGTAATAATGACCGCTGCCCTCAAAAGACATGTCAGCTCTGCGGGGCTATAGATTGTAGAACAGATTTACATAGTTCGCACTGCGCGCGATAGCAGGTCATAATCAATGAAGGCATCGGGGTAAAATCTGGACCGAGAGCGTTAGGTGGGAATGGCTGCCAGTTTTCATATTCGTCCTGTCAATAG
The DNA here is from genome assembly GCA_029448655.1 of Wolfiporia cocos. Classification (NCBI taxonomy): domain Eukaryota; kingdom Fungi; phylum Basidiomycota; class Agaricomycetes; order Polyporales; family Phaeolaceae; genus Wolfiporia; species Wolfiporia cocos. The sequence goes on from JACCLO010000002.1 coordinate 1,826,146, forward strand.
TCGTAAAATTGCATAATAATCTCAACTAAACCCCACACCTCAATGATTTCTGGCTTGAGAGTAGTGTAGTCGTTGGCCCGGAATGTGATAGGCCTGCCTGAAAGGGCAGACTTTTGAGATAGCGATCGAAGTCATATACACACATGGTCATACCCATCCACATCGCTGATAGTCTATAGTGACAATTAGCAGGTGTCTTCGCTTTTATGGAAATCACGCACTTGTCTGTGATGCAACATGACCACCATATCTGCTTTCTGATTTGTTTCTCAACGGAACTGAAGAGCTCCTGTCCGCCGGTCGTCCAATTGTCGGCGTTACGATTTAGTCCCAGATCTATTGCCTATTAGATATAGAATTAGGATAATGATCACAACAGATTACTATCTGCCTTGTACCATTCGCAAGGCCATACCTAGCCATCCAATATCAGTATTTAACATCGCAGCTATGAATTTGCTCAGTACCCACCACTATACAACCAACCTTGCTCCATTGAACCTGGGAAGCTTACATGAGTCCCCGTGATGACTGTGCAACATTTGGCTCGGCTCACCGATACCAAACTCGCGGATGCCAAGCAGTAGTATTGCTTGCACTGTTGATGGTCGACTAAACTGATAGATCTTGTCTGATTAACGATGCGAATTAGTATTGAGTCGAAATATGCGCACATGGCTAGGTTTCCGACAGGATAAGCGTGTACTCACTCAAGATTGTCCGTGCGCCTACGGCATATTGCACCCCCTCATCAAACATCTGTCTGGCTCCTTGACTCTCGCCGTCCCAGTATCGAGCCGCAAGGGCGAACATGGATAGTAGAAGAAGATCGTTGACTGTCTGGAGGGGCATACGCTCTGGCGCCGACTGCGAGCCAGAATAAATGCGCGGATCCATTCTGTGTACACATAATCAGTGTCGCCTTGTGATAGCTTAGTGGTGTCGATTATTATACCTGTGTCGTCTATGGATATGTTCGTCAGTACACTCGGGTCAAGATTAACGTTCAAGCTTACAAAGGAAAGTTCTCTAGGAAATGTTGCTTGTGTATAACTGGGAAGAAGGGGTGAACGTAGGTGAAATAGAGTGATACGAGGTGATTCTGAACGTCTATAGGAGGGAGGGGCATGTCCGCTTGGTCTTCTGCGGCCAGATTCAAGTCATCAGATTGCGCCTCTTGCTTCAATCGTGGAAATTTCCTATTTGCTCACAATGTCAGTTATGCAGGAACCGCCAACTATGAAAGAAACCGAACCAGATGCCGTCGGTATTAGCGACACCCTCCTCACACTCACTGCGTGCCAGAAGGGGTAGTCCAGACGCATGTCCGTGATAGCGAATCTAGGATATCGATAGTTGAGGGGTATCCACATCTATACGTGGAATTGACTGTACCTCCTTGTGATCGTCGAGTGCCAGGTGACCAAAAGAATCCACTGCATCGTCCACCTCATCCATGTTGGAATCTGAGCAACCTCCTCAATTTCATGCGGTGTTGACTACAGAGTATCACCTACACGAACCATCTGATGCCGCGTGATGACCGCTCCAATGTCCCTGCATCATAGCATTCCCAGGTACGAAGGTGCCTTCGAGACGTCGTCGCCGTCTCGCTGGCTCTGGTTGCTGTTGTCCCGGGAATGACGAGGACGAATGCGATCCAGGGCTGACGGTCGCAGCAGCAGTAGGAGGTGATACGGGATAATCATGGGCTGGTTGTCCAGAGAGGCGACTGATCAGCTGCTCTTGCCACTCTCTCGTTGGTGTAGCGAGTATGTTTGAGTCTGTGTATGCTCTGAGATAAGAACAATATCAAGACTTCGGTATGCCTAATGTCACCTTCTATTGACACAATCTCCCGCGTCATCCTAGACTGCCTTCTTACGCGTCGGTCGTCTCGAGACGCGCCGGGCGAGCCCATGATAGTTGCGTAAAAACTCTCGCTTGTCGAGGCTTGTGGCTGACGCAACCGGCCGCTTGGGCCATACGGGCCCGAGTCCACTCTATCAAGTATGGCACGAGCAAAGGCGTCACCACGTAGCTCTTGAACAATGCCTTGTGCTTGCGAGGCAGCTATAATTGACGCGAGGATACACTCGACTTGATGCCATCGTTGCTCAATAGCGTGAATGTAGCCTTTGGGTGGCCCACGCTTGAAGCTCGGACCTCAATGAGCATTAATACGTGCGCGGTACGGCAACAACGCTTGATGCCGCTTACCTTGGAATGTACAGGGCGCACCAGCCGCAGCACAGTTTTTACATCTATCACTCGAGGTCGGCTCACATTTGCTCTTCAATTTTCGACATCTGTCACAAGCTTATCGAGCATGGATGAGTAAGAATTGTTGTGTATTTCTCCGCCATTGTAGCATACCTCTTGAGCCACGCTTGATGCCTTTCAGAGTGGATGGACCAGGATCAGGGTCGTCGTCGCTGGTGTTCATCGGGAACTGTGCAGGATTGTACGAGTAGCCGCTAAGAGACATATGGACCCTGGAGTGTGAACGGCAGGAAGGAAGGAGAGTAAACATGAGCAGCAGGAGATGGCTCAGCTGCTATATGACATCAGTGGAGACCCAGTGCTACCATTCCCAGGCTCTCCTTCCTAGCTCTCCACCTGCCACCATGGGCAGACTCTCAGATATCCCTAGAAGGGCCTCGGTGTCCTGCTTTGTATATAGCGGTTGGCTAGCCTGGGCCTGGTGCGAGATGTACTTCCTCGGCAACGCGTCTACCCGACGCGCAGCTTGACGTATGGTCACGTGACGGCGTTTTGTTTTGTGGCGCGGGCCACTGCGACGCGACGCGTTTCAACTTCTCGGTGTCCGTCTAGACCGCGAAGGGGGGATGCAGGAATCATGACGCAAAATGAACCTTTGACATTCAACCGCAAGTAGCACCAACGAACTCCTCGTATATATGCTGACTTTTGAACAACTGTAGAGACCGTACAAGGCATCGCTGAATTTAGTGAGCACCTTCAAACCAAACCTTGTTACTCAGACCCCTGACTTCTGACAGTCGAAGTGGCCATTCACACCATCCTATATGTACGACAGATATACCCTGTGGATTTGTTTGTGCGCCGCAAGAAGTACAATACCCCTGTCTTCCAGTCCCGACATCCTGCTCTTAATGAGTACATCTCTGGAGCTGTCGGTGCGCTAGCGGAGGAATTGGCTACGGTGAGTGTTCATCGAAACAAAACTTCAGAACGTTTACCGAGTGTGTAGGGAAGTGTCGATAAGATTGCCGTAGTTGTGAAGAATCAAGACGATGTGGCATTGGAACGCTTCATATTCGCTGTGCAGAATATGATAAACGTTGACCCCTACAATAAGGATATCAGGTAGGCAGGTATTTCGTATATATACCTACTTGTCCGCCTATGACGACTGCTGTCTCTATAGTGTGGAAGGCGCTATAGCGCCATCCTCTTTGGGCCAATATCTCCGCTCGTTCCTTGTCAAGCTGAACATGATAGAGGCGCAGCTAGGCCAGTTAGACTCTTGTGGTGCGTTTCCTCGACTCTCTCACGCCCACAGGTACCATTCGAATTCAATCCACTTTCCCCAGGCGAGCTTTCCTTTGCAATCGTGCTTGAATTACATGACAACAAGGCGCCGGTCACCTCTTACGGCGAGGTCATCTATAAATTGCTTCGCGCGTCGTCATCAGCCTTCTGACTAACCTCCTGCTTGGTAACAGGATCGGGACCCCCCACCTTGGGTCCCAGCTCTGACGCCACATACCACCGCAGGGGCAGCCGACACCGCAGAGTTGCATATGGTGCGCGCAGTGGACACAGGTATCATCAACGTAAGCTCTCTTCGCTGTATTGGACAGCCTGGGGAAGGCGCTGACGGCAAACCATACCATTGTTGCAGTTGTCTTTGGCAGTGCAAGAGTCGGCAGATAAGTTGAAACTAGGCAGAGAGGATCCGAAGGGCAAAGGGCGCGTGTCATCGTAGACCTTTTCCGACTATCTGGCTCGCAGAGCTACAATCTGTTAACCCCTTCAGCAATTTCATAGTCCAGCCCCGCGCCGGCCACAGCGTATGTGGCAAGGCTCATGACAAGTGGCTTCTCTCTAGCGTTCCTGTGGCAGACAATGTCGCCTTATGAATTACATCAGATATTCTCCGGGATCAGCCTAGCGGCGCGGGGACACGTCTGACACACCACAAAATTCCAATCAAAGCGCGTTTGTCCGGTACAGAGCTGCAGATTAATGTACACAAGAAAGCAAAATTCATTTCAGATCAAACGTCCACCCGTATACGTTGGATGATTGGTATAATCCGCTCCCATTCCTCCATGGCCTGAGCGATTGCTAGCATCGTCGTCACTTCCGATTATAGTTTTACAATACTCACCGACTTGTAGAACTCAATCTGCCCGTCCGCTAGATTCCCGAACATCTCCTTCATCTCGGCCTCCTTTGCGTATTGGAAGATGGTCTGCTCCCGGAGCACTTCTTCGCTGAATGCGTCAGATGTCTCGTGGGCTGTTTGCACAGCGTCTTGGAGCTACGCCACCGATATGTCCCTGTCAGCTGCGCAGTGACGATGAGGGCACACCCACCTCCTTGATCTTGACGTCCAATTTGCGCATCTTCTCGACCCGGCTTCGATCATCGTCCGTGCCACGCAGAGCATCTACCCGATCCCTAATGTAGGCGCCCAACCCTAGGCCGGTGCTTCCTGCGTGTCCGCTGATGACGGCAGCGAGTCTATCCCGCTCAGCCGTTACACCTGAGAGGTAGTCCGAGAGCTCCTCGAAGTCCATCTGTTTCTGGTCGCGAAGCTTGAGTACTGCCCGGTTTGCGTGAGAGTATGCGAGTAGTGAATGGAGATGGATTAGGAAGGGATCTGTTGTGGTATGGGTCTAGAAATGTAGTATATATATCAGTACGCTAGGCCGTTATTGCGAATTAATATACACGAACCACATGCCGCAGATGGGCGGAAAACTCAAGGAGGGTGTTTGAGAAATGGTTCAGCGGATCTGTAATGCCCGACTCGAGGAAACCAAGTCCTTGTACGGCGACAGCGAGGTCGTGATAGTCTCCAGTGAGATCTTCTCCCGGTTCAGACCCGCCGTCTCTTTCAGCCTCAGACATTCGCACACAGTAGACCCAGGTGGGTACAGGGTGAACAAGTGGACTTACCGTTGGTTCTGTTGCGCACGCGGTTCCAAATACGCTCAGAGTGCGCGATGCCTTCTTCAGACTTGTCGACAGACTCGCGCATCACCAGAAAACGCTCATCAGGCTTGCGGACGCGCGAGAAGGCGTTGAGAAGCGTGTCGGAGATGCTGTCAATTACCCCCGTTGAGGACTCCGGACCAGGAGGATGCGCGACGTGTTGGTGCATTATGACATGCTGCAGATACGTCAGCGAGGTGCGAAAAGTGTGAGTATGCACGCACCCATTCTGTCGACTCAAAGAATGCGCGGAGCAGCGTACTCCTCTGAAGAGTGGGATGGCGTGCTAAACGCTGCAAGAACCGGTGTAGGCTATGAACCAAGCTCAGGTTATCCGACAAGAGTCGAAAATTATGGCTTACTCTAGACGACGACGCTCCATGAATTCGAGACTAAACCTGTCACCCGTTACATACTCTGCGACCACGATTGAGACATAGTTTGGGTTTATTGAGATATCACCTACCAAGCCTATGCTTGTCGGGCAGTGGTGGGACTACGCATGCCGGGAAGTCCCTTGCTAAATGATCATGCAGGAACACGAAGTCCTGGAATCGCCTGCGCGACGAGGGGTTTGGAGTAGAGAATATAGATAGATTGGTCTAAATTATCTGCTAAGGGGCCGATTAGAGACACGCCGAGGCACTACGCACCTTTGCAGAGACCAAGTAAGAGACGTATGCATCCTTGGTCTCGGCCAGTTCCTTGACAGGGTCCTTCACACTTGTTATGAGGTATCCCTCCCATTTCGGATCATGTGGGCCCCGACCTTCGTCGCTCTCGGAGGTGTTCTGGCGGTATCCCGGACCTGAATGCCCTGAGGTGACGCCGGCGTCGTGGGACGGAGCCGACGGAGACTCCCAAGTCACACTGTCGAAGACATCCTCGTCATCTCCGAGCATGAGGACAATGTTCTTGAGAGTGCTGGTTGCTAGAATGTAGTTAAGAATCACAGGCGCGACGCGATGGCCTGGTGAATTGCGCAGTCAAGGGCAGGGCTGTTGGAGTTCAAGAGAGAGACGGAGCCGGACAACAGCCGTCAACACATCCTTGTAATCACGCTCCCTCCGAACATGCTGCACGGTCACTGGCTATGGCTATCTCTCTCTTCGTTATTCCTTCTCCTTTTATCTGTGACTGCCTACGAGGTCCCAGTGACCGACGAGGAATATGACAGGCAAATTTGCTCAGGAATGTGGGCGGACCAGAAGACATACATCAATGGTATGCAGCCATGCGGGCTCGACACCGCATTCGCGCTGAGAGGCTCCCAGTAACATTCGATAGTACATCGAGAGGTCAGGTAGCAATGGTAATATATGAGTGGGGAGACATGGAGTATCTTGGGAAGGCCACCGTCACCGCAGATGATCTGCCTGTGAGTGCAGAGCATTCATGTACCCGCATTCGTTGAAGCAGGCATAGCAGAAGACATACGTCTGCACCTCTGACGCAGTCAAGAATGGTTACTGCGAGAACTCGGAACTCGGCCGGTTCATCGTCGACTTGCCCTCGGGAAAGTCAATAAACGAAACGAGCTTCTGGTCTGCGAGAGTGAGCTTGTCGCCGAGCGAAACGACCTCTGCCCTGGCACCCGCGTCGGACGTCGAATCCAGTGGATTCTGGGACAATCCTGAAGGCAACCCTACACCACCGGACAGTGAACACACGACTCCTTGGCGACGAGACAGTGCATGGCTGGATAGACGTCAGGCACTGAACCCCAGCCCTTCCGGCATCTTGACATACTCGCAGCCAATTCAGTATAAAGTGCGCAAGACGGGATACTACTGTGTTGGTGGGTGCATGTTATGCCACGCCACGCAAACGAATGTTCATAGTGCCACAGCCATCGTGCCTGTCACTGTTTTGCAGAATTCTGCCCGACAAGCTAACGCTGACGTTCCCTACCACCCGACCTACAAGGGCACCGTTTTCTTCCGTAACACCTTTGATGGCAAACTGCCTGCTACTGACTATCCTAAAGTCAACGTAAGCATGTTCAGCAGTCTCAATTAGCCTCTGCCCCTCATACGTTGCGGTGAAGTTCTACTTCGCAATGTTCTTAGTTTACACTGCAGTAGCTTGTGGCTGGGCATGGCTCTGCTACCGAAACTTGCAGGATCTTCTTCCAATACAGGTACGTGAGAAGGCCCGCGTGGTTGTTGATTGCTTATCGCTGGATTCCAGTACTATCTGTCCAGTCTACTGGGCTTCCTCATTATAGAGATGGTCGCAAATTGGGGCAAGTCCGCTCTAGAATACAAGTTCTTGCAGCTCACTAAAACATTATCCCACAGCATATTATCGATACTTGAACGCGCATGGTCGTGGCACTCCATCGACTGTGTTCCTTATTGTTGGTAAGCATCGCAGTTTGATGTATGGTCTCTCCAGGCGTCTCATGCGCGCTCCAGTCGCCATCCTTGATGCTGGCCGCAATGCTTTGTCGTTCTTCCTGCTGCTAGTCGTATCTCTTGGTCTCAGCGTGGTTCGCGAAACGCTCGGCAAGACGATGATCAAGTGTCAAGCGCTTGCCGTTGCTCATTTCATTTTCGGAGGTATGGTTCAGTTTCAATCTGCTGCGCAGGTACTCAAAGGACCGTTCATTTGATAGTCCTATATGCGGTCGGGATTGTGGAACTGGAACTTGAATCTACCTCTGCTCTCGTTTTACTTCTCTTTGTAATCCCATTGGCGTTCACCTTGAGTGCCTTCCTGCTGTGGATTCTCTACGCCCTCAATGGTACGTTATGTAGTAGTACCGCCTTCATCCTCTTGCTGAAGTCCTATCAGCTACTATCACCCAACTCGCTGTGCGCAAGCAGAATTATAAGCTCTCCATGTTCAGATGGCTTCACCGCATCCTGCTGATGACTATCGTCGTCATTGCATTATTCTTCGTCGTCTCGTCTCTCACATTCTCAGGACGCTTAGCAGAAGGTAACAAACAGTTAACTCGGAGTCGTCAAAGGCTGACGAAAGGTTACAGACTATGGCGCTAAGTCCTGGAGAGTGCAGTGGTGGCTCCTTGACGGCTGGCTTGCGCTACTCTATCTCGTTGACTTCGTGGCTATTGCTTACTTGTGGCGGCCGTCGCCAAACAACAGAAGATACGTTTCTCTTATCAATTGTTTTGAACATTAAGAGCTGACCTCAGATGATATCTACGCTCGCAATGTTCGACGAGCTTGCACAGGATCCAGCAGATGCCGAGGATTACGATCTAGAGGCATTCGAGCGACATGAGAACGGACGAGACGCCGACGATGATGCAGCGACGCTTGTCGGCAATCGTGGGCCTGGGTCGATCGCCGAGGACGCTGTGGTCTTTGACATCGGCGATGAAGATGGCGATGATGACGAACCCAGCAGTGCCAAAAAGCGCCTTTCAAACCGGGATCGCGAAGACGGTGAAGCACATGAGCGGGAAGGACTCATGAAGGACGATTAGGTACAAGCTTGAAAGTTCATTACATTACTTCACAGCATCTGTAGTAGTATACATGCAAGATATCTCTAGCTTCGCCGATTGAGCGTCCGTGAAACCTAGTCCCTAATACGACCTGTGGAGACAGTGTAAAGACGTGCCGCGATGTTCATACTTTGCAGTTCCTGAGAGTAGATAGTGAGCAAAGACATTAGTATGTAGAATTCAGCGAGATGTACCTGGAACAGTAGTTTCGCGGCATAAGGAATGTATAGTTGTGAACACGCCGTCTTGTTTTTGCATGATCGACACTCGAACGTCTGCTTTTTCTGCGGAGACATAGTATGAGCTAATGTCAACAAATTCATCTGCGCAAATATACTCACGAGGTTGGCGATCGCTGTCAAACCACAGCTGTATAATGCCCGTCAGTGCATACGACCATATGGCAAGAGAGAATGACTGACATGTCGCAGACATGTAACCGGTACGCATCACTAGCTTCGAACAGACGCTCCTTCAAGAACGCAGCAACACCATGAGATATCATACAATCACGCTCCATCTCTCCGAAACGGAGACCACCGTCACGACTACGACCCTCGACCGGCTGTCTGGTGAGAATCTGCACAGGACCTCTTGCACGCGAGTGGATCTTGTCATCCACCATGTGCTTTAGTCGCTGGTAGTACGTTGGGCCGAAGTAGATCTGCGCCTGGAGCTTACGGCCTGTGTGGCCATGGTACATCACCTCCAACCCACGAGATTGATAACCTTTGCTTCGAAGAACCGCGGACACTCCCTCGACGGTTAGGTCAGTGAATGGCGTGGCATCACCTTCGTTTCCGTTGAGCGTTGCAACCTTGGACAAGAGACATTCGACCAAGTGCCCAATTGTCATACGAGAGGGAATGGCATGAGGGTTGATTATAATGTCGGGAGTGATACCCTCCGCTGTGAAGGGCATGTCCTCTTGTCGATACGTGATACCAATTGTACCCTTCTGACCATGACGAGAAGCGAACTTGTCGCCGATCTGAGGGATACGAGTAGACCGTACACGGATCTTGACGAACTTCTGGCCCTCCGCGTTCGTGGTAATGAGAACTTGATCGATGATACCACTCTCGGTACTCTTCAGCGGCGTGGATACATCCCGTCGGGTATGCGCCCGTGTCCGCTGGCCAAGCTCCTCACTATCTTGCGGTATTGGCGCTGTCTTCCCAATTATAATATCCTCGCCGTTGACGCCGGTGCCAGGAGCAATGAGACCATCGTCTTCCAGCTTGTCATACGTACCGTGCTTCATGCGGAGAGTGGTATCGCGTGTAGGCTTCTCAAACTCCTCGAGCTGCTGGACGCCACTCTTCTTCTCCAGATCCATGTAGCTCCGGTAGTACATACTCCGGAACAAGCCACGGTCGATGGAGCTCTGATTCATGATGACGGAATCTTCCTGATTGTATCCGCTGTAACAGAGAATGGCCACAATCGCATTCTGGCCTGCAGGAAGTTCTCTGAATCGCAGGTACTCCATGGAGCGAGTGGTGGCAAGAGGCTTCTGCGGGTAATAGAGGATGTTCGCCATGGTATCCATTCTGACGAGGAAGTTGGTTAGGTAGATCCCCATGGCTTGCTTACCCATGGCAGACTGGTACGTGTTACGAGGCGACTGCCAACGGCTTGAATATGACAACTATGCAAATGGACAAGGGTAACACACCTGGTTGTGGTCTGGGAACGGAATGATACTAGCACACACACCCAAGATCATACTCGGATGGATTTCACAGTGCGTCCAAGTGTGCACGTTAGAAGTTGCCTTGATGCGCGCCGCAGGATCGAAGTCGCCATCATTGGCATGTGGATCGATGCCACTCGACTGCAGCCGCGAGTTCTCCAGATCCTCTGGCGTCATGCAGATCATCACCGTCTCCTCTTCCTCGGCATCTAGCAACTCGACAACGCCGCCCTTGATGAGCTGGTCCCACTTGTAATCTTGACCTGCATCATCCTTCCCTCGGACGAGGTTATCGATGTGCTTCTTCGTCACAAGCAGGCGCTGGTTCTCGACAATGAAGAGTGGCCGGCATACTCGTCCTGCGTCAGTGTAGAGACGCAGCTCCCGCTCTCGGATATCTCGCACAATGGACACCTCGGGACTGATATCGTCTTTCCGGCGCAGCTTTTTGATCGTATTGACAAGGTTCGCTGGGTCGCGGTGGACACCCATCCAGACACCATTGACGAACACCTTCGTGCACGGCACATTCGAGCGTGCGTTGTCCTCGAGCGCCTCGAGACCCCACTCTTCCAAAAACTCGATCACTGGCGCGGAAAGAGAGCCGACAGAAATACAGGACATGAGCGAAAGGTTCTTGACGAGACCACAAGCCTGTCCTTCGGGTGTCTCGGCAGGGCACACCATGCCCCAGTGGGTGTTGTGAAGCTGACGCGGTTTGGCAATCTTGCCCTCGCGTCCAAGAGGGGTGTTACACCGACGCAGATGCGAGAGTGTCGATGCGTATGTATACCGGTTAAGCACCTGAGAGACACCGGCCTTCGAGGCCATCGACTTCTTCTGGTCACCCCAATTACCCGTAGCAAGGGAGTACTTGAGACCATTGGTGATAGTGTTGTGCTTCACTGCTAGGTTCAAGTTGAACTCCTTGTGTGTCTCCACACACTGCGAGCGTAGTGAGTATTACGCTGTGTATGCCGAGTGCGGCAGCACTGGCGCCTACCTTCTGCAAGTACCGGTAGACATCCTTGGTCAGTTTGCGGAACAACATCCGGAACAGGTTCGCCAGGAGGGGTCCTGCCAAATCCAGCCGCTTCTTACCGAAGTGGTCACGGTCGTCCAGGTCTCTCCGCTCCATCGCTGCGAGCAGCAATCGGTGAATCATGTAGCCAAAGAAGTATGCCTTCTTCGACTCAGACCCCTCCGCCATCGAGACATGCGGCAGCATCTCCTTCTGCAGAATCTCCTGCGCGTACCGCAGACGTCGCTCACGGTTGAGACCGGTCGTTGTGCCACGGTTTCCGATGAAATCCAAGGCAACCTGCGCATAATGTAAGTTAGGATACTTGAGCGATGCTTTAATATACGGACCTCGCGATCCTGGATGACGAAACCGTCATCAATACAGGGCTTGAGCATTTCAAGCATTTGCGCGTCTTGCATGTCATAACAGATGTGCTCGAGGATATCGCGGTCAGAGATGACACCGAGCGCGCGGAAGACAACCCAAATGGGAATGTCGACCTTGATGTACGGAATCGTCGCTTTCATGACATTTCCTAACTAAAGCCAGGAGCCCTGCTTAGAACAAGCTCTGCCTGGTGCTGTTCTGCAGTCTTACCGAGCGCTCTTGATTTCGGTGGTAGAGCTTGACCTGGAATTGACTGATCGTCTTGCCACCCCTTTCCACTGCACTACGAATCTCGGCAAGGAAGCTGATCGGTGATGGCTGCGCCTTTGCGAAGACGTAAACGTGGTTTGTGGCCATGCGCTCCTGTGCGATCAGCACTTTCTCCGAGCCGTTGATAATGAAGTATCCTCCGGAGTCGAACGGACATTCATTCAGGTCGTACAACTCTTCTTCTTGCAGCTCGTAGAGGATGCAGAACGACGACCGAAGCATGATGGGAACCTACAATGTGCGCCATGGTTCCTAGATGCTGCCCGCATGGATGAAAAGAGTGACGCACCTTCCCAATCCACACCTTTCTTGAGTCCTCATACGTCTCCTCCTGCTCCGCGTCCCACTTTAGATCCCCAGTCGCACTGTCCGGATCCTCCCTTCCAATCAACACTCGCTTTTTCATCTCGATATACAGCGGCGCCGAGTATGTTAGGTTCCGCAACCGCGCCTCCTGCGGGAAGACGGGGACCACCGAGCCGTCCGCCTCGGTGACGGTCGGGCGTGACAGGTAGATCTGTCCAAACTTGATCTCGTAGCGGCGGTTCACGTCGCCCTCGTGGCCAGTGTGCTGGTCGCTCTGGTCGAGAATGAGGTCCGCATTTTCGTCAACGAGCTCCTGCATCGTGTTTTGCACGAACTCGTCGAACGAATCGAGCTGCTGCCGCACAAGACCCTTCTGCTCGAAGAAACTTGAGATCACCGTCCAGCAGTCCTCCTGGCTGATCTCGTCGTAGTCCTCCTCTTCCTCGTCGTCATATCCGTATCCGGTCTCATCGTAAAAGGACGTCTGTGTGGAGTCGAAGTCTGCGGCTGCGAGGCAATGTTAGATGAGGAGTATTTTCCCCTACCAATGTCGACGGTACCTTGACTCATTTTGAAGATGGAGATGGTACAGAGCCTAATTGACGGTGATAGAGCGTGCAAGAGAAGGCAGAACCAAGATGTACTGGACCAGGGAGTGGCGGCAGGAGGAGGCTACGAGTCGGACGCCTCCAAGCGAGGCCGCGTTGTTTGTGCTGACCAATGTTAGCGGGCGCTTATCCCTTCCCGATCAGACTTTTGACTTCACCGGTCTCTGTGCATTGGTTCTCGTCTCCGTGCCCAGACTGGGACAACAGCTAAGCACTTGGTAATCTCTCTTGAAGTATACGCTCTGCCTGGAGGGACCCTCTCGCCGCCGGTCGATGCTTGCATACTGAGAATCATGCTACAGGTTGGCCTGGACTCTATACAAGTTATCCGGCATACCCGGCACTGTGTGCATTTACTCCGCAGGGAGTCCGAACACTGGCATAATCTCGTCGCATTAAAAGCTTCAGCCTCACGCTGGAATAACCTTCAGCAGCCTATCCATCTTCTTCCTTGCGCTGCTCGCATACGAACCCTATCGTACGGAGCTACTGTCAACAGCCTTGTCGTCAAAGACCACCCGTATACATACCCCAAAGAGGACTGTGTGATTGAGGTAATGGTACAATTCGTACAGATCGCTCCGCAGCTCGTACTGGTCCTCTGGCTCGGATTTCGGTAGATGTTCGTGGTATGTCTTGAAGAATGACGGGGGAATCCCGCCAAAAATACGCGCAATTGCTAGGCTGGGGTTGCTTGATCAGCACGAGTCCTACATACTACATTATGACACACTAACTCTGCCTCATTGTGACCAAAGTATGAAGATGGATCAAAGATTATAGGCTGGCCAGTCTTCCTGTCCGTGCCGGTGTTACCGCTCTAGATTAAAATGTTTCATTCCATACATCGCCGACCATCAAAGTTATACTCACCCATAGGTCACCATGGAGAAGCACTGGCTGGATCACAAGAGGTCTGAGGAGAGCAGGAATTACACTGAAGGGAGATAGTCAACACCATGCACATCAATCGCGAGCAGGTCCGCTCACCGCTCTCGGATCTCCTGCCCTTGCTTGCATAAACTCTCGTAGCCACCTTGCGCGTTCAACTTATCGAGAAGACCCTCTATCAGTGCATCATAGCACTGCTCCCACGTTTCATACCAGCCATTATCCTGCCTCGTTGCGCCACAAAAGGTCGGCACCTCGAAGCCGAACCCTTTTGTGCTCTTGTAGGTGTGCACCTCCGCCGCGAGCCTCTTCCCCAGTACCTTGGCGGTGCCATCTGTCAACGACCCCATATCAACGTATTCCGAGAGGAAGTAAGGCTTTCCGACATCGCTAGGCGACTCGGCTGTCTCCTCATCAATCACTCCATATGCAATGAGACGCGGTGCAAGTCCTGGTGCAGCGATGTTGAGTGCCTTGAGAGACTCTGCCTCGCCGACATACTGCTCCTTCTCGCTCGCGGAGCCTATCTTGCCGATGTAGCCTGCTCCGGACGACGACTTGATTGGCGGTGACGAGGACGCTGTGAGCGTGGCACCAGGCTCTTCCTTCTGAATACTCTGTACGAATACACAATGTATGTTTGAGGGCATGGTGGCTTGCCGAACGAGACGATGGATGCTTGCGAAAGGATGGACCATCGAGACGCGGCGAGTGTACTGCCTGCGACTATGACGCAACTGTGAATCGCCGATTAGTGGACTATACTCTAGATCAGATCATGTGTCCGATTTAAATCGAGTCCAATGCAATTAGCCGGCCCCATTACAATTTCAAGGCACCGATGTGTTCGTCGACCGCGCTATACATTATCTCATTCGTAAGCAAGCTTGCTCGTCCCTCATCCGTCTGCATCACCACACTTGTCTGCACACTACCATGCCCTCCTACAATTTAGTACGCGGAGCGGACCAGTTCTACGCGGCGAACGAGCCACCAATCGGAACACCTTACCCCGAAGCGAGTATCCCGACAACTAACATCGAGTCAGATCTTCGCGTTCTAACTTCGGGCTCGTGCAGGGTGTCTACCCGCAGAATGCGCAGCTGCCGGTGCTGTTCCAGCCGCTGACGCTACGGGGAACGACGTTCAAGAACAGAATCATCGTCGTACGTGCCGACGAGCGCGGTGTGGGCAGGGTGGCAGACTGACTGGTTCGCAGTCCCCCATGTGCCAGTACAGCTCGGACCATGGCAGTGCTACGGACTGGCACCTGGTACACATTGGGGTATGTACGCGTGCACATTGTAGCCCCATAGAGCCATTTACCGAATCCTCGAAAGGGATTTGCGACTCGGGGAGCTGGTGCGATCTGCATGGAAGCCACGGCCGTTGTGCCCGAGGGCCGGATCTCGCCACAGGACGCGGTAAGTCCACTTTCACATATATTAAGCGTCAATACTTACCAAGCGTCGCGTATGCTATGTAGGGACTATGGCTAGACAAGCAAATAGCGCCTCTCCAGCGAATCGTCAAGTTCGTACACGCCCACGACACTCTCATCGGCGTACAACTCTCGCACGCCGGCCGGAAATCGTCCACGATTGCGCCATGGATGCACTCTGACTCTGCGAAGACGAGAAAAGCGGCTTCATGGATTCACCCCAAAGAAGAGGGCGGCTGGCCTGACGGAGGTACGCGCGGCTCGAGATGACTGGCGCGCGAAGACTTACTCGTGCCGCAGTGTACGGCCCCAGTGACATTGCCTTCTCGCCCGAGTACCCCACTCCCAAACCCATGGACGAAGACCGCATGCTCTACGTCGAGGACGAATGGATACAGGCCGTAGAGCGCTGCAAGACGGTGGGCTGTGCGTCCGCATCATTCCTCATACCACTTCTGCTCAACGGGATCTCTCACAGACGACTTCATCGAGATCCATGCCGCGCATGGCTACCTGCTGCACCAGTACCTCTCCCCGCTGAGCAACACGCGTACGGACGAGTTCGGCGGCGCGCTGCTCGAGAACCGCATGCGCTGGCCGCTCCGCCTCCTCGCGCGTATCCGCGCAGCATGGGACAAACCGCTCTTCGTGCGCGTCAGCGCGACGGACTGGGCAGAGGGCCCCGAGCGCGACGCGGACGGCACATGGAGGCAATGGGGGCCAGAGCAGACGAAAGTGTTCGTCGGCGAGCTGCAGAACATTGGCATCGATCTGATTGATGTGTCGACTGGTGGGGTTTGGGTGCATCAGAAAATTCCGGTCGAGCCTGGCTATCAGGTACATCCATGAGCTCTGACACGACCGCACATCCTCACTGACATGAATAGGTATCGTTCGCGGAGAAGATCAAGAAAGCGTATCCTAACTTGTCGATTGGGACTGTTGGCCTCATCACTGACCCTCTCCAAGCCGAATCATACTTACGCGACGGTAAAGCGGATGTCGTCTTCCTTGCACGAGAGCTGATTCGCACGCCGGAATGGCCGTTGTTGGCGGCGCAGAAACTTGGCATTGCAATCAAGCCTGCAAATCAGTACGAGCGTGGCTGGGCAGAGATGCTGACTCCTAGATTAAATTAGACTTTGTAGTTTCTCAGGAAACAGGAGAATATGCGACAGAAAATTAGCTTAAGCCACAGAGGTATTTTCTCGTGTCCATATGTTGGGAAAGCTCTACTTCCACTATTGGGGCATTGCGTGCCCGAAAGACTTCAGGTAGGTCTGCATCCGCGAAGGCCAGTCAGACATATTTGTATCAGAGCTTATACTTCATTCTCTGTGTCTAAGAATAGAGATATTGCGGTGCGTTCCAAGATTGCGTCTACTAATGTCACAAGTCTATTCTCTAGCAAGATAGGTTCCGTGTCTGGATTACTTGCTCATATGCTAGGTGTAAGCCTATCAGCAACAAGTCAGTACTATGAACGTCACGTCAGGCTAGAAAGCGTACAAATCGTATTTTATGAGCTGATCTGCGTCTACAAATGCGGCGGAAGCCAGCTCGCGGGCCTCCATATAAGCCCACACCTGGATCCCAGGTCAGTATATATCCTCCCGCTGTGCACAAGAACATACCTTCAAGAAGGCGCCAACGTTGCCGGAAGGCAACTGCGTCATCGTCTCCTGCGTCGACATCTGCCTGCCTAATTGCCTCAAGATCGGCAATGCGCTCTTGAACAAGTCCAATCCCGGATCTAACTGCCGTCCAATCCCTTCAAGCAACAATATCGAAATTACCGTGTTGACGAAGTCGCCCTCCATCTTGACGTGGTGCTGTCTGACCGCCTTCAGCACGGCAGTGAGGATGTCAGAGATTTTGATCTGCCCGAGCGAGAACGTCTTGCGCTTCACGTTGAGCACAATGTGCTGCATGCGGAGCGCGAACGTCTCGGGGTCGAGCGCGAGCTCCGGCGTGCGGCAGCGCTCGACCATGAGCGTGCCTGCGCGATACCCGTCGAACTCGGCGACGGCCCTGAAGAGGTCCAGGAAGTTCGTCCGGTTCTTCTCGTTCAGCGTCGTCACAAGCCCCGCGTCGACGAAGACAATCTCAGGCAAGTATCCCGCTGAGTGCAAGGAGGCGAGCTCGGCGCGCCAGGCGGACGGGTCGCCGACGAGTGTGCGGAGGTGGTTCACGATGTTGTCGGAGAGCTCGGCTTCTGGCGTGGCGGGGGGTGCTTTGTGCATGAGCGAGGAAGCAGTGTTCCGGATGGAGATGTTGTGAGGCTTAGTGAACTTGATCATGATATTACCAGGGTGTAAATCTGAGTGCACAAAGTTGTCCAGCAGCAGCATGTTCTAAGCAAATTTTGAGGAATGTATCTGAACAGATACCGATGCATTCACTTACCAGGAAAGTGTCAAGGCCAACCTCCGCCAACAAATCATTGTATGGCCCGCCACCATTCTTCATGAACAATTCGAGCGGCAGGGCATTCTGATACTCCTCCACCAGTACATCCTTGGTGCTCCACATCCTTAGCGGCCTCGGGAACGTCACAGGCAGCTTCCGTCCCGCGAAGTTCTTCTCAAATACCTCCAGATTTGCTGCCTCGACGCGCAAATCGAGCTGCTCGTGCATCATTCGCCCAAACACGGCGACCTCCTCGGGGAGCGAGATCCACTGCATGCCCGGGAGGAGGGTGATCACCCGCGCAAAGAACGCCATGATCGCAAGGTCGCGCGCAATGAGCTTCGAGACGTGCGGGTGCAGGATCTTGATGGCAACAGCGGCGGTGGGGACGGAGGGTGGGGGTTCTTGTCTAAGTGCTGACGGGAGAACCTTCTTGCGATGCCGCTTTGGCGTTAGGTGCGAAGGCGGGATGAGATCCTGCTTGAGGGTGCCTTTGTAGACCTGAGGATGTACATGCATTAGAGCGCGCAGAACGCATAGTCATAATCGCCCACCTGTGCAATAGCACCAGTACCAATGGGAGTTTCGTCAAACTCTTCAAACACCTCGTCGAAAGGGCGCTGGAACACATGTTCAATCACGCGTTTTGTGTGCGCAAATACATGCGCCTTCCCGCGAGAATGCAGAGCACCTAGGCGTTCACAGAGCAGGGATGGGAAGAGGTCGGCACGAGATGCTGCCCACTGGGCTAGCTGGGTACTATCCGATCAGCACTGAGTACGCGGCGTGGCGCGACCGTGATGGCTCGGTCTCCGCATACCTTGGTGAACGTCGGTCCAGCTCTCTGCATCTGGCTCGTCAAGTATCCGTACCACCAGACCGCACCCCATCGGTCTCCATGAAGCCGCTCTTCAGGGTGCCCAATCAGTAGCATAGGTGATGTCAGCAGTACCGGCATAAAGAGGCACATGAGGTAGACAAAGCGCTTTGCAGTGAGGAGCGGTTCCCAGATGTGATCGCGGAGGAATACAATAACGCGTGCGACGATGCGCGTGTCGGCCGCCTCCGCGGGAGAGAGGATTGTCGGCTCGATGACGACGGGAGCCGCTTCATGGCATGGGATGAGCGTCGGCGATGCGAAGAGAGCAGGGAGGTGTGAACGCGGCTCCGGGGCGAGGTAGAGTGCGAGGCCGCCGCCGACCGGGATGGCCCAGAGCAAGCGTCTCCGGAGGAGGTGCCATGGCCGAGGAGTGACGCTTCGGGTGAAAAACTGCGAGGAGAACGCGCGGCGCGGCGGGCTCGGAGCATGATGCAGTCTAAGCGAAAGAGAGACAGTGCGGGGCGGGGCTAGGGCGGCGTGTCTGAGGCCAGACCGCAGACATGAGAAACGGAGAGCCAGCATGTAGCAAGTAGCTCAGCGGGTGCGCATGGCGCCGTGGAGAACGAAAGAGACAACGAGCTCGAGGACTGCCACGATGGACTCGAGTATAGTCGACGGAATCGTCGGTTTGTCGGAGAGCTTGACGGTGCGTCATTTGCCGGCACGTGCGCGCGAAGTCGGGGCGAGTCTGTTATGTCGCGGCCAAGCAGCGCAACAATGGTCAACCTCAGACTCATAAGCGTCTTTACGATTGCACTGATTTCTGCGGTGACTATATCCATGACCGCAGATTAACGCAGACAATGCTCAACGGTACATACACTTTCCTTCAGGCGAGTTACCCGAATACTTCTCACCATATATCATCATGATGCAGATCTTCTACAGTAGGCAGGATGTCGCAGAGCCGCTGTCAATCAGATATTGTATGAATAATCTTTACTCGATGCCAATATGGTCAGCAGTTCCAAACCATTTTTTCTCAGAGGCCCCGCGCATTTCCCGCTTATAGTTTGGGGACATAGTGTATTGGCATTTCTATTAGCTGCTCTGGTACTGTCAGACGCGCCCAATACAACTTCCCTTCTTCCAGCGGCATCTCGGCGGGTGCGCACATCTCGAAGGTAGTTTCGTTTCCAGCTCGGCATCGTCGCTGGCAAAGGTGAAGAGTGTCGCCTGAATCTCACTCCTCTTAATTTTGCCGCAGGTCTGGGAAGCGCGCAGGCCGATCAGGGGGATTATCCCTCCCCCCTCCCCCAACGGCGAGCGACGATCTCCACTAATGCCTCGTGTTGTGTTATCATAAAGACTGGCCATGACTGTGATCCCTTCACTTTGATCTACTACTGTGGCTTCCTCAAAAGAATCTTCGTATATGCCTGCCTCTGACCAGGAGGCGCACGGGTACGCATCGGATGGTCCAGCTTCACTGTCATCATCTGATGTATCTTACTCATATTTTCGCGGTAGAGGTGATGGGTGACAATGCGTGCCAAGTATAACATCTCTGATAACCTCTTAATCTCGGCCGTTTTGGATGCAAACCCCTCGCACTTCTCATGCTGCATCACATCAACGAGCGCAACTTGGCCAGCAGAAATTTGTGGAGTAGCCAGGTCTCGACCAGGTTCCATCGCCTCTACGACCTTTGGTTCCGCGCCTACGTTTCGCACAGGTACGACAAGGGACCTCAGGAAACGATATACAGTCATCGATCACTCAATGAGACACGATCACTCAATGAGACAAACGACCTTGTTATTTGATTTCTGCTTCCCACTTCCGCATTTGCACCTCGGACTTCTTGTACATTCATTTGCATGTATTGTGAAAAGCTACTGCTAGAGTTCCAAGCAAGTATTGCGAATATTGCATCTCTGACAGACCGACCATTGTTGGCTGTCCCTCAAAAACAAAATCCATTTCGAAAGATCAGTTCCACAGAAATTATGCAATACAGTGACAGTTGCAGCTATCAGGTTGCTATTTTGAATAACTTTCATCCGACCACGTCACCATAGCGGGACCCATTATATTCACCGAGATTGTCGAAAAAAGAGTATTGGAGGTGTTGCAGAGGCTAGTCTGATCAGGCGCCGGATGTCACATCACACCTTCCATATGGAACTAGCAATGCAGTTGCTGTAGCCTGTGTCGATTATACATGTCGACTATACATGTTGCCATTACATAAAACTCCCAAAACCAGCTGCTGAGCATCATGGTTGGATGAGCTAGACCAACATGGAGAATTTCAGAAGTAGCAGCTCCAAATGGGCACTTGAAGCTTATAAGGCAGAAAGTGAACAAACCGGGGTCGAGGGAAGAGCCAAATGATGGCCAAAGCTGAAATGCACAGCTCTGCAGAAGCTAATACTACGGCCGAGGTTGGATTTGGAGGATCTAGATGAGAGCGAGCAAGGGGGCGGTGAGGAGGAAGGCGACAATGGGATAGTACCAGCTGATGAGATATACCTAATTGGGCCTAATCAGGCGTGATGTGACGCTGTCTCATTGAGTGGTCGTTCGTTGATAAGGACATTCAACCATTGTTCAAATTCCACTGCCTGTAGAGGGGCTTCGATAAGGGAACTCTCAATGCCAGATTGTGGAGGAGGTTGGGTCTGATACTCTGGTGTAGTCTGATTGGCACACGAGGAAGTCTACATGAAGTCCGAGGCAGTACAATATTTGGTTGTCTCATTGAGTGGTTGATGACTGTACATCTAGATTCTAGTGTTTCGGATGGAATTTGTAGTCATTCAAGTTTAATTTGACATTAGTAGACGTGGGTATAACGTTCGTTAAATATTCAGGATCAACGCGATGCCACGTAAAGTAATGTTCCTAGGTCGATATACTCGATACGGCAGCAAAGTAAGATCAATGATATGCATAGTAATAATTACAGAGAGGATCATACACCGGTATGCATACACCATGTCATATATAATGCCCAACTTGTTCTTTCGTTGTGACTGCTGAATCACTCCAAGCATTCGTCTACATCCTCTGATCTTACGACCGAGTGAAACTGCAGTGTTTGTGTAGCATTGGTCTGCATCACGGGTGCGTTTGGGTCTTGCTGACCTAATGTAGATAGCACCCCGGGATCGTAGATTGGATCTGCGGTTGCCTGGATGTTTAGCTGGCGTACGTCAATTTTTCAGCTGTAGAAGGCGAGTATGTGCAATGATTTACAAACCAGCAATCGACACCCTAGTATGGAGAATGACATAATCGCTAGTCTGGATATCCCATCAAATACATCAGCATGTTACGGTACTCAAAATAGTAAGAACATACGGAATGAACGCGGTAAATAGAAAGTTCTATCTCATCCACAGAAATCGGTCAGAGTCACGAATGTCTGGAGAATGCGCAAGTAGTACTTACTCCGCCCAGTCGCCAGCCGAGAACGTTGGATAAAATGGCGAGAAAGACCCCCCCGAAGTAAATGAATGCATCACGGAGGAGCACGAACATGATGCGGGAAATCGTCGCGCCTCTCCGCACCCTCATGATAATAGGTCGGATAATAGATAGCAGTAATAGAATACTCTCGAACGTGAGCATCGGGAGCCAGAACGTCCAAGAATATGTTTTAATATTTGTCGGAAGGCAGCCCGTAATTGTAGGCAGAGGCGGAGGATCGACTACGACCACGGACATGAGAAGTTCAGGAAGTGTATGATGGAATCTCGATGTGCGCTTACAGATCATGTTGCGCACTGCAAAGACAATAATTGTGTTCTCAGATACGATGACACAGACGTAGATTGCGGATATTATGGCAAGCAGTTTCTTGTTGCATCCATACAGCGCGTAGATCCTCAGAATATAAATTGCTACCAATGTTTCAATGCCGGTTAGAGGTCCAATCACAAGTGAACGTCATAGATTGCCTTACCACAAATAGATGCCTCATACGGTGTCTGCGAATATACCATAAAGTTCACCCAGGCTTTGCAACTGGTTCGAGAGGTGAAAGTCAAGTTGCATGAGTCACAGATCTATGGCATTTCGACAAGTCGATACACACAACTACACTCCGCCATCTTTGTTAGAGGATTGTGAGAGAAGACTCTCAGTGACGAACCTTAACATCGGTATTGTGAGCCACAGCGAGCACTGTGAACTTGGTTCAACTGGAAACCACTATTCTTCCCATGTCAATCAGATATATACCTGTATTGTCAAAGCTACGCAAATAAATGACCACGACGGATCAGATAACCAGGAATATCGAGCTTACATTAAGACGCATATGCTATTGCATTGTGCATATACATTAGCGCCTGCTCCGACCGATACCGAATATGCACTAACGGCCAATACCGATTCTGTACGATGGCAACAGCGGGTCAACCAAGGAAACCCAGTTTAGAAGAATGAGGAAATACAGACAAAGCCGAACAGTAAGCTCGTCCACTTGAAGCGGCCACCCCATATGTACTTAACCTACAAGCATTGGCGTGTAGCAAACGGCTCGCAACATTGAAAAATGGCCAGCTTGCCTCGTCCCCGAATGTCAGACCTAGATTAAATTATCAGCTGAGGTATAGCAAGAGAGCTTAACTCTCACACCAGTCATAGAGGAGCAAGGCTAGAGATATGACTGGGATTGTGACACCAAGGTTAGTTCGCTAAGTAGGTTCACCGTGAGTAAAAGGGCAGGCACGCACTCCACATCGTGCGGCTGATGCGGTAGTCATGCATGAATGTCTCGAGAAGGACCTCTAGTTCGTGCTCGAAACTCAGCAAGGGAGAAGGGTCAGAAGGCAGCGCAGTCATCGCGTCGAATCCCTGCTTGTTGCAGAGGTTGTCGAGGATTAAAGGGGCTTGGTATCCTGGACCTTACTGATGCGCTTATACTAATATGAATCTCGCCCCATAGAATTTGGATATGGATATCTGAAATGGATATATGGCGCAGACCTCACAGACGAAAAAGACCAAAGCAGACGTGCAGCCGCATGGATTTGACTTCTTGATTGATGTATCTACTAGGAACAGTGTCAGGAGAAGATATCGCTCACATGTGCGGTCTCGAGCTATAGCTTGCCGGCACCAGGAACCTTAATGACAGGCGGAGCGTTTCATTCTCATTGCGATAACAGCACACCATGATAGATGAGATGACGGTGTCATGCAACTGCTGAGCGCTGAGTGCTGAGTTGCGGGTGAGGCACCACAGATTATTGAATTCTGTGGGGAAGAACCGAGCATTCAGACGTATCACAGCCATTTGTGATGAAACTGACAGACATGGCGGATCTTTCTCGACCACGTCAACGAAAAAGGAAATATCCCGTTTCGGTCAATGTATGTGGTGCGGGCGGTACTGCCTGGCATGTAAGCAGCTGTCACCGTCCTGGGCTGGGAGGTCTGGAAAATGAGATAGTGGACGCCTTCCGGAGCCGCGAATCTTGCCCGCAGCGATCCTGTACATAGATTATGGAATTCCCTGTTCGTTGTAGCAGTCTAGAAAACATGCAGCGTCGTTTTCATCGGAAATGAAGTGACGGGACAAGAAAACATGTATATCTGATATGTCGAAGACTGAGTGTACCTATGCTATGAAAAGCTGCATTACAAGGAATGCCGTATATAGGCGGACCTTGTGATATCAGGCGTCAGTGCAGCATGACAGTTTGACGCACGTATATCATTGAACTAAAAGAATAGACGTTGTGATGACCATTCATTTACAAGAGCAATGATTATCCATCAGCATCACGATATGTAACATCAGTCTCGGGACTTGGCCACAGACGAAGGACATGTTTTCGCTAAGAGTTTGCCGAGTGAAGGTACTCAGGGCTGAGGGAACGGCCTGATAGTGATATTAGACGCACAGATAAGATTCATGGTATGTGCGGCTGCCATCTGATTATTCCCGTACTCCTGCGAAGTAAGCCGGGAGTTGATCCAACCCAAGTGTTCTGTGCAGGGAATTGGCGATCGCTTTCAAACACAAACACTTGCATTGCGACCACTCTACGTCAATGGTGGTTCGCGTACCACCAGGTATTCAACAGGCCTTGATGCTCTTACGGCTTATGGAACCACCACTTCTATTGCTAGTGTGATTCTTAGACTTGTGAGTAAGTGATAAACGATAATGTAACGATGCGAAAGATCACAATTAGGATATTGGAAAATTGATTTCGTGATCCAAGTCACATGTAATAGTAAAGCATCATTGTGGCGCCCCTCAATGTCGAACACAAATGCGGTGCCCTAAATCATTCAAAGTCTTAATCTCGGAGCATGAAGCATCGCCAATGTTTCCGATGCAAAAATGTCAGCCAAAGAAACCTGGTAGCAATACGGGCAGTGGAGGGCTTTGATCGGAGGAAGCGGCCGATTAAGCACAACGGAAGATATTCTGCGCTAAAATCATTGGCGTTCATCCTTGCCTATTGAATTGATGGCGGATATCATGAGACAGATGAAAACAGCTAAGCTGGGCCATCTGAAACGTGGCCAGCGGCAGAGGCGCGGGGGGCGCTAACAGAATGTAAATGGCAGGAAAATGCGATGCTGATAATGATGTTGGCAAGGGAGGGAGGGGAGGTGGTGCATCATAGCGAAGGGATGATAGCTGTAAACTGAAGCCAGTCTTGTGAGGAGACAGGGCAGACCAAGAATGAGATCATTACTAACCGCTTGTGGCATCATTTTCTGATCGGCTTGCGCGCTTCCCAGACCGCGACAACACCGATCAATCTTAGGTTGACGTCCTCGAAATTTGACCGAAGTGCTTGTTCGAGGCTCTCCAAACTGTCCTCCTTGTTTCCAAAAATCCCTTTCCGATTGTACAGCCATAGAAGGAACTTGCCCGCCAAATTATGCTGCACCCCGCGTCCCAGTATCGTCGTGCCATAGTAGACACCACCTGGCGCAAGCGCAGCCGCAAGGCGAGCGAAGACCTTCTCTCCTTTCTCAGGAAACGAGCCCGGAAGACAATGTAGCAGGTAGAAAGAGGAGATGGAGTCAAACCTCCCGTGTACTTCCTCGGGCAGGGCTTCGAATATGTTCTGTTGCATCTTCTCTATGTTCCCGGTATAACCTGCTGTACGGAGTCGAGCTTCGGCAAAGTCAAGAGCGGTGGGATTCAGGTCGAGGAGGGTGATGCTCTTTGTCTTTGCCAGCGCAGGCACCGAGTTGGCAGGGTAATAGCCCGTACCAACACCAATGTCGAGATGCGCACTCTCGCCAAGATGCTGTTGGAATAGGGAAAGTTGGACAGCGCGTGTCGGACAGCGCCAGATCCAATTGTTGCTGACTGTCAAAACGACGAAGTCGTAGGCTCGTAAATTGAAGGGGGTGTAGACACGAGCGGAGGCATCCATCACGGGCACAGCTCGATGGTTGAGACGGCGGCGGGTAGGTGCAACTGGCTGCTGCGTTTGAAGCGGGGCCGGATGGCTAGTTAAGGCATGGCCTCCTTGATCCGACGACAGAACTCCGATGGAAAGAGAGTTTGATACCGCAGGGTAGATCTGTCTAACAGCGGTTCCGTGGAACCCCATCCTGCATCAAGATGATAGAAATATCAAAGCGATTTGCTGAGAATGGCATGTGCGTACCTGAGGAAGAGCGATATATCCCTAATCTGTGGCCCGCATGGAAGTTGGTCTTTGCATATTCAGACGATATGGTCCCCGAAATAGGTATAGACTACCATGTTCTCGACTTACAGCGGATTTTAGAACGATAGACGTTTCTACAACTCTGAACTGTTGTTTCCGGCCGAAAAGCCGCTGATCCGAGATGCTTGTCGCTGATCCGAGTGAGACCAGTCTACACCAGAACCGGGCATGGCGGGACCGCAGGTGTGAGTAGCCACAGTTGCTTATAAGGCTGGTCTCACTCGGATCAGCGGCAAGCATCTTGGATCAGTGGCTTTTCGGCCGGAAACAACAGTTCAGAGTTGTAGAAACGTCTATCGTTCTAAAATCCGCTGTAAGTCGGTTAACAAATTCACTTGGCGGTTTCACTTGGCTCATACAAAATTCACTTGAAGTTGACTTGGTTTCACTTTTGGCTGAGCAAGTGAAATTGTTACCTCGATCACTTGGCGATCACTTGCAATCACTTGGGCTTCACTTGCGCTCACTGAGGCCCAAGCACGGCAAGTGAATTTTTTCTCTCCTCAACTGAGCGGAGCAAGTGAGCACTACGGGCCTCGAACCTTATCACCTGGCTATCCCCGTGAGACCGCCAGGTCCAAGGGTGACATCGGTGCCATAACGAGAAGGACAAGTAGTCTCTAAGGTTTTTTTCTCAACCTGTGACCACACTTTCTTATCTCTCAGCTCCCGCCGCCCTGCTGTACTCCGTTGGGCCACCAGTGAACTCGCTACAGCATTAGACAGCACCGACATCTGCACAAGCACTCTGCTTGGGGCTGGAAACACAATAGCAACAACAGTCCTGCAAACTTGATACAAGAGTGATTGCATGTTGACCGTCGCTTGCCCATTGTATGTGTTGTATTTTGGGTCTGCCGCCGTTGCGATGGAAAGCAGCGGCTGCGCGGAGGCCCGAGCAGGCAAGCTAGCGGAGGGACTTCAGTCAATTATCTTAATCTGCCAACTGCCCTTCGCTTAAGAAATCGCAGTTGCGAGCTAGGTTTGCACGCAGATTAATCTGCTAACTGCGGCAGATTAATCTACTGTGACAATAAAATGGCACATCCCGGATTCGAACCAAGGACTTTAGCACAGATGAGAATAACAGCATCGCAGTGTAATTAGCCAACTAAGCCATTGTGGCAACAGGTACCATTGACCAATTAAAATATATATAACGCAAATTTTACAAACAATTTTTGCAAATCATCAAGGCAACTAACTGCTCCAACAAGCATACAGAAATCAATGATAGTGGCAGCTTGATTTACCATGCTTGACCTGGAGCAACTCACCATGGGAAAGCTGAATACACTGGAATCACAGGTCTTTAGAGGTAGATTCATTTGTATTTGTGTTATGGAAGATGTTAAACTGCGAAAATGAAGTTTACAAAATACTCTATATATTGCTTGAAATGGGGGCAATACCAGTTGCACTGTAGCTTAGTTGGCTAATTATGCTGTGATGTTGTTATTCTCATCTGTGCTAAGGTCCTTGGTTCGAATCCGGGATGTGCCATTTTATTGTCACAGTAGATTAATCTGCCGCAGTTAGCAGATTAATCTGCGTGCAAACCTAGCTCGCAACTGCGATTTCTTAAGCGAAGGGCAGTTGGCAGATTAAGATAATTGACTGAAACTCTACGCTAGCGAGTAGTTGGTTTTGCCAAAAGTGTATATAAGCAGGGCGTGAACAGAGCAGCTCATCGCCAGTTTGTAATCTACTTACTCTCGACTATCCTATATCAGAGATTCGCCCTGTGGCCACGGAATTTCCACATTATGCTAAGGCGAAGAAAGTGAGCTCAAGTGAATTGGTGGTATTTAAGTGAAATCAAGTGAGCCACAAGTGGATCTGACCAGAGCCAAATGAGATTAAGTGGTCGTGGAGTAAATCTGTCAGGTGACAAGTGAAGCCAAGTGAACGACAAGTGAAATTAGTACGATACGTAGTGACTGAAAGTGAGGCACAAGTGAGTGCAAGTGAGCAACATGCACCAACTACAGGCAAGGCTAGTGACTGTTCAGTAATTAGCAAGGTGAGCGAACATCACATGAAGATAAACGTACATATATGTGCCGTCACCATGTCGAAGTTACGGCTCGGCACCGTTACAGCCACACAAATGCGACCTTATTACCTCGACATAACACGGCTGTATGGTGGATCGAGGTATTCACACTTGTTAAGGTTATAGATACTGTCTTTCTCATTCTAGGCATGTGTGTCACTTACGCACCTAATATAACTGAGGGTACAGATGGTTGCTCTGCTCACGCAATATATCTACCATTTCTTCGGCTGGAGCATTGGCAAGCAATAGTACATACCATATTTATCGTTGAGCCATGACCACGGAGATAAGGATAGCAGAGATGCCACCAGTCACTAGTCACTAGTCACGAACGCCGCGGATAGACGTCTAAACCGTCGTCAGACAGTGGGAAGCGTTTCAGTGGAGAGCAAATAAGCGCCGATCAAGTGAAAGTGAAATTGAGCGCCGGTGCCACCCGCTGCGGTTTGGCGGGACAAAGTGAGCCAAAAAAGTAACTTGATTTAACCTCTTCTGGTGTATTAGCTCCCTTTTCGTCCAGGGCCACTACTGTCCGAGTCCCATGCCATTATTGCAATGAGACTGCACCCGATGTGCACACACTTCCAACAAGTCAATCTGCACAAGGAGTGTTGTGCACTGGCTTCTCGGTGCCAACATATATGCTAACTGCATTATCTAAAGGAGATACTGAACAATCTGTATGAAACAGAAAGCATTTAGCTGTCCGATATGTGCCACTCTCATTTTTCGCTATCGTAGTACCCTTCCCCATACACACACATTAACGTCGTTGCTGTACATTATCTCGCTAATAGAGGAGGATGATTCCACTTCATCTTCCTCGATTAACCCTATCTACTCAAAATTAAATTCAACAGTACCAATTTTTTTGCGTCAGATATACTCTTGCCTCTGCACACCCTTGCTTATGTCCTCATCATAGATGCGATGTCCTCAACATCTATTCATCTGACTCTGGCTAAGTATTCTCATCACCTGCTGTGTTTGATGCTGCCTACACCATCCAGGGCGGGTGGTATATGGGGAGGCACCAGCGGACAAAACTATTTGCACTATGCAGTGCTTCTGATTGCTCACTAAGCATTTGATCACTCACTGTTTCGATGCCCTGTGCTTGTTGTGATTAATTTGACAGACAATTAAACTAGGACAACATCTCATAAGATTGTGTGCAACAAATCAATATTCAATTGTCACGATGCGTGTAATCAAGTGTTTCTCTCTCAATAATTGTCACGGTGGCTCAAGCGCTCGTTCCGGATACGGTACTCACATCAAAGCGCCGGAACCTAGTGAGCACATTGCATACACCGCCATTCCCACGCCATTGGTGTCACGGACCAGCTGGTGGCTATGTGGATGCTCCATATGGCTGCCAGCTGGAATCCACCTGGACACCAGCTGGCTTTGGCCATGTGGATGCTATCACACCTCCAGCTGGTACCCAGCTGGATTCCAGTGGCATCTGCATGGAGATTTAGTGCTCACATGCAATGTCTATGGTTTGATTCCCCACAGATGCAAACAGATTATTCTCCTAATCCTGCACTGTAGACTGTTTATAGAGAAATGTCATAGTGTCCATATGTTACCTGAGCATATACTCAAGCTTGTCTATGGCTCATTCCTTCTTGATGGCAGAGACATAATCATGTAGTGTGTGACGCACAAGCACCCATGAACTGGTGCCTGTGGATGTGGGCAGAACTGTCTAAGTCCAATGCAGCATCACATGATCCAAAGACTCTAACTGCCACTCACCTTTTTTTTGCTCTCTGTGTTACTTCTTCATTGTGAATGCTGTCTCATTGATGCTTGCTTGCTGTTACGGTCCATACGAATATCCTCAATGCTCTATTTCTTGATGCTCCACTGGGAGAGAGGACTTAGCATTCAACCGCTCTATTGCGTGTCTTATTTCTAGGGGTCTCCGCTCAACCGGTGAACCTCATTTCATGTACAACAGCCCTATGCCCTTAGCTCAGTTGCGTATCAGGTTCTAGTTGATGTCCGGTGTCCAACCACCGAGTTCTTGCATTTCACCTCTTGTTGCGCTCAACCACAATGCTTCGTATTTGTTATCTTAACACACTAGCCTTATGGACTTAATGGTAGTAGTACCAAGGACACTATGACCCCAATTATAGGATTGCAGTATATAACCTGATGTAAATACTGGTTGAGTTCCTCAGCTCGACCTTGTTGAATTACAAGGATCTTATACTCATTCTCAAAGACTTAAGCAATTAAGTCTACAGCTTGTATATCGACGCTCTGACTCTGCTGAGTCCGACAAGTAGTGTACTACTTGATATGCTGAGTAACTTGACTTAGTTATTCACACTGAATGGATATTCAATCTGTAACACTTGCCTGTGCTTTGGTTATTCTAAAAGTACTGTTAATACTATTGTCAGGATTCCAAGAATCAGTCATAATAAATTCAAAACTAACTCACATCTCAGACGGTTCAATCCAAAGACAATCCAGTTCCATCTAAACATAAAACCCATAAAGCAATAACACCGATAAATCCCATTATCACAGGAGCCCCAAGAAGACGAACCAATAAATTCCATACCACTATCACAACACACCAGAAGCCCTAGGAAACATTCTAATAATCCCAGCACCACAAGGCTACCACAAGGCGACATTCGAACATAAGGTTTAACAAGTTCCTGATCTTCCAGAGATATATTTAGTCAAAAGCCACACAAGAACTAAGTTCACTTCTTTCATTAAAGTTTATACTTCACAGAAGCATTCCTGAGAATATCAGAACCACCTATACATTCCCGGAAGCATTCATATAATTCTAACTCAATTACAATTCAGGGATCAGTAGATACACATGGTTACCACACATCGCAGATCCCCAGTCATATCACACCTGTTACAATTCTCAGAAACCCTTGACAAAGGTCTAACAAAGTCTATTAGCTCTAGTTCACTACCCAGACACCGCTAAACCATTACAGGTATACGAGATACATAGGGACACACACAAACTCATGTATATATAGTAGAAATCCACCAAGTCTGATTCCCAGCTTGGATTTAATCAAGTAACATCCCACTCAGTCCTCTAGTGTCTGGGCTCAGTCTGACAACTATATGTTCTGAGCTGTTGCTCCATGCACATTTCAGTGTGTGTCCATGTGCAGAGAACATTATGATGTACTGTATATTATGTGCCTGAGCTGTCTGCTCCATGTTGGGGGATCAATAGCTTTTATTTCATTGAATGCTCACCATGTGCTTGCTAACCTATATATTAAAAAAACACCATGATTGTACTATGTGGTGGGCTCTCAGTTGTGACAGACAAAATGAAAGCTGACAGCACCTCAATGATGCAGGCTTTGAGAGAGAGAGCAACAGAGCTCACAGACAATTACACATCATGTCACGAGAGAGATTGCAAAGTTGAGAAACTGGATGGCTGAAACATGGGAGAAATACCTACAAGGTGCATGCTGATGGCACCCAGCATCTGCGACATTGCTTACATAACTATCTATTTGTACACAATGCACACTTTCTCTGAACCAGAGATGCAATATGCCAGAGATGGCAGGTTGTAAGTGTTAATGGAGGGAACCAACGTACGATCACAATAGTTGCTGAGGAGCACAGATCTCATGGTATGTGCTCATCATACTATTGTGATGATCAGTGACTATCATACATAATGGACTATTTTATGCAACAAATTGTGAGCTTCAGCCACCCGGAGAGCCTGGGGCTGTGGAAATTGATGGGATAGCCCATTGTAAGCTACATGGTGACATCATGGGGGCCAGCTGGCAATCCACCTGGGTGCCAGCTGGCAATCCACCTGGGTGCCAGCTGGACTGGAGCCAGGATGGCCACAGTCCCTTCCACACCTGGCACCTGCCTGGACCCATGTGTACCCCAGCTGGGTACCCACTGGCACCTGGATGGCTGACTCAGCTGGTAGACACCTGGTGCTGAACTGGTGGTGTAGGGAGCAAAAGACATATTACATAGTGAGTGAGAGAAGCATTGCTGAGTGAGTGTGAGAATTGCATAGTGAGCCATAAGTGTTACAGTTATTTTATTTTTCGAACACTTGCAGAACTCATCATTGGGTGAATATGATACAGGGACTTGTTGCACAACCAACCTCCCTGGCTACTCGTGACTCTACTGGGCCTAACCCCAGTTGTACTAGCATATAGGGGCTCATTTCAGACTGGCAGATCCAACTCTGTTTTTGTTTCACATTTATCATTCTACAGTTGACAGATGGCGTTCAACCACCATATCATTGCTATCTATTGTTTCAGATATATCACTGCATACCTTTCAGGCTACAATGTAGATGTATTGGTGACATCTGGGACTAGTAGGACTACTAAAACCCAGTGTAGTATATAAACTCCTGTAACTAGTGTCAAGGCTCTTCAGCTCAACCTTGTTGTACAAACAAGAAAGTGCACACTGACTTCTCGGACTTAGGCAAGTCTTCTATTTTTGACTTGCACTCTTGAACCAGATATATTCTTTAATGTGTACTCAATATTGAATGATCCTTGACTTAGGGCTTGAATGCTTAATACAAATAGGGTATTCACCTTGCACACATACATGGGACTCAGTTTAAAAAAATTATATTTGCAATTCAAATATAACAAATGGGTATATGATCCATAACAATAAAAAGCACTGTGTAGTGAGCAATAAATTGCATAGTGAACAATCACACTGCATACTGAGCAATCAAGCAGCATATCGAGCAATCAAACTGCAATCAAAGCTCATTGTGAGTGGTTACAGCTGTTCCTTAAAAATGATGACACAAAGCACTTTTGAGAATGCATCACCAATTTAGGCATTGCCATTTTGGGAGGTTGGTTGTAGAGCTCAATAAAACTGTCTTTGACCTCTAAGGCATTGCCAACATCATACTCATCCTCTATCTGTCAGATTGTCGACTAGACAGTGATTGTGTAGAAGAGTTGTTGGAATTGATTAAAACCGAGCTGAGGAACAGTTGGTAGGTATGGTACAGTATATATACATGGTTGTGTGATATGCGGGATGCAAATCAAGTGGTTAGAGGGGTTGATTGTATGATGTAGGGTGTAGGGGAATTACTAAGTATTGATTGTGGGTTTAGGGGGATGTGTAAGGTATGTGTTCCATGGTATAGGGCTGGTAGGGCATAGGAAGGAATACAGACTTACACATGGTGTCCTCAAGGTGGTCTCGATGGTTACACACACATACAGTGTTGATACAGGGCTTAGGGTGAACGGTTCAAGAGTGAAAATAGATAATCCTGACACTACCCAGGTCCTGGGTCCCATTTTGAGGTCCATATTGATGTGTCAACTGACCATATTGAGAGGGGGAGGTGAGCGGAGCAGTCACCCCAGCATGACCGCTGTGCTAAAAATGGCAATGCCTAATTGGTCATTGTGTTTTCAAAAGTGCATAGTGTCATTGTTTTCAGGAACAACTGTAAACTACATAGTGGGTGATTCAAGCATGCTATTGAAGATGTGAGGTAAAATACAAAGAACACTAATCTTTTGCAGAGCCCTTGCAAGGTCAGGATGTGAACAAATATATTTTGTCTGCAGGGGTGCATCAAAATCAAACTGTAATCAAAGCTCACCATGAGCAATGAAAGCACATACAGTTGACTCACTCATAATGCATAATGTTGGTTCCCACCTCACACTATGCATTATGACTAGGTATGCATTATAATGTGCATCACATGCATGTGACTCCACTGACATCCTGTGACATCCTGCAACGACGGTGTCACGTTCTGCCTTTGCTTACCTTGGTCGACATGTTCTGAGGATGTAGCTATGACAAATGGAATACAAGTGACATTGAGTTACATGACAGTATCATTCCTCTTCAACACTAAGTCCCAAAGCATGACCTGTTTGTGAGATGCAAGGGCAGTACTATTCGAGTGTTTAGCAGCTTACATAATTCCAGGTCACAGCATGAATGAATGCACTTGTCAAAGCGCATTGGGTGATGCATTGAGATGGCTGTTGCAGTCAGATTTTGCAGTGCTCAGTGTTTAGATGTCATGACATTGAACAACAGAGCAATGCAGGTTGATTAGCAAAATGCTTCGACCACTTCCCCTTGTAATATTGACTGGTGAGCGCTTGGCTTGAACTCCAAGTCATGTGATTGGCTCGCAGCCAATCATGGAGGGTCCAAATCGATCAGAGATGGTTCACAGCACCTTAGATTTGTCACGGTTTTATTATCGTGACCCGGGCAAATGCCCCCTCTCAGTGTCGATTTAAGTATTCAGATCACGTGATGTATAGATAGTTGCGCACTTGGTTGAGTAGCAGATAAGATAACCCGTATGTAACGTGACTAGGGTACAGGGTTTCTATGTAGCGGTCTAGTCCCCTGACATTTAGGCGCATGCGCACAGGCCATGTCGCTTTAGGGCCAGCTTAGGACTTGGTAGATACAGCGCTACTCCTGTACTTAAAAGCTAGAAGGTCTGAGGCGTACTCCTCAGACTTCTCAATCTTACTCTGGGGCTTAGGCCCCCTTACTTGCAAATCCCCCTCTGCGTGCTCTACCCTCTTGACGACTAGCCTGGGAGAACCTTGACCACACTGTAGTGCCTTAGGACTACCCCTCGACAAGCCTTCAGCATCCTGGGGCCCTCTGGTATCTGAAAGGTGGCATGTAGGGGAGTCAGGGCTGGGAGGCTATAGGGCGTGGGTGGTTGTGAGATGACACAGGTCTGTGTCAAGATTTACTTGGCTAAATCACAAATGTAATGTTGCTATGCAGAGGAAGTTACTTTTATGCCATATCTGGTATGACATACTAATGCATAACCCCTGATTAGGCTATGCATTATCCAGTATGACATTTTATGCATAACTCCCTGCTCCCCATGGTGGTTCCCGGCTCCAGCTATGCATTATGACTAGATATGCATTATGAGTGTATGCATTATGAGTGAGTCAACTGTAGTGGGTGATTCAAACACATAATTGGAGGCTAAAGTTAAAATACTAACCCTTTGCAGCACATTCCCAATGCTGGTATGTGAACAAATATATCTTGTCTGTGGAGACATGTCAAAGTGGCACACATATGTGATCTCAGCATCACATATGAGCCATATCCAGGCAGATGAGACACCGAGTACCATACAAAGAAAGGGCTCAACTGGGATTTGCACTGGGCCTTGCATATGCACAGCCATGTGCCCTATAGCACACCATTGAGCCAATGGAAAAATTGTAAATGTGATGTCTGTTGAGCAGCATGTTCCCTATCGATTTTATGTTGGCTCTCAAAATTACCACTCCTGCAGCTTCAGTATCGGTCCACATCACATTGTAACTATCGTCTCCACTTGCTTGTCTCCCCTCACTATTTCTGAGCACAAGCCTGTATTCTGCATCTTAGTGACATGCTATTGACTGTAGTAATGTTTTGTCAACTATTGTACAAAAGAATCAAGAGATGCAATCATGAAGCCTCAGTGAGGCAGTTTGGTAGCTTTGCAAAGCTGATGTGCCCATGATGACTGGGCATCAAAGGGACAGGGGGTGTCACAGTATGACATACTGTGCACAGGCTCTGCAGGAGCCTACAACTCTTGCCTTACCCTCTGTGAAGAGGTCCCTAGATAGAGTGAATACACAAGGTAGTTGTGGTCACAGGCACATGCAGTAGAGGTTGTACTGAGGGGACTAGCCCCAATGACGTAGAAGAACAAGTCTGAGCTGTAAGGCCCAGATGTCTAAGGTATATGTACATGTCATTGCATCATTGCCAGTAGCTACTACCCTAAAGTAGTGGGTCTGTGTGCACCACCAATGCTAGCCCTGTCTACAGTAACTAAGGTGACATAACATGTAACTACCATGACTGTGAGTTTATGTATCATGTGATGTACTGTACCTATCTTATCTAACAGAGATCTGATAGTGACTATCTAATCAGCCTGCTGGTCTATCTGCTGGCATAGATCACAAGCCCTAGTGTGCTGCGGTGCATGTTAAAACCATGTGTACACACTATAGGTGGGCTTGGGTAATGCCACAGAATGATCTGTGACAGGGGGTGTGTCACGGACTATGTACGTGTGACCCGCCTAGCGGGGAAGGCCTCTAGTACCGCCAAAATGGTTGTCACAATTTATTGTGGCATGCTAATATTCCGCTAGGGGCTGGGGTCGAACTCTTGACCTCAGGTTTTAGTTAGCATGTGATGTCTAGCAATAGTGTCACAGGACCCACTAGATAACATGCGTCTAGATTAGATAAAGACTGTATTATGTAAGCGTTCTGGCGGGTTGCTTAGGTAATGCACTTGGACCCCAAGCACAGTACTTTAGGGTATGAATATGGCCATTGGTGACAGCGCTTGCAATGTACATATATACCAGAGATGTCTGAGGCTTACTCCTCAGACTTCTCATTCTGACTATGAGGGTGTTGCCCTCCTTATACTCCTCTCCCTGTGTGCTTAACTATAAGGACCGCTACCTTGCCTGATAGTGCCTTGACCCTCTAGTGGCTTTGTAACCCACTCGATGTCTTGGACGGCAGCTTGTTAGTAGGGTGATTGGGTGTTGAGGGATATCTGTGTCAATGGTGTTGTTGGCATTCTGGTCCCCAGACTAGCCAGCATAAAAGAGAAGTGTCAACTAGGGATGCATCATATGAGAGAACTGGGGGGCAAGCCCCTATCGACGAGAATCTCAAAGATGGGGACTAAGCCCCATCTGCAAGCATACTATATACATCCAGAGGAGTCACAATGCATACCCTAAAGTGCCAGTCCATGCACAAGGGTCATGACTACTGTGTAACTAGTGCTACATGTGAGATAGAGAACATGACTTGAAGAGGGAATGTGACTGAAAACCCTTATCTAATCTATGATAATAGATCATGGAGGCGCACAGATGTAAACCCAGGGAAATAAATGAAACTGTGACAGCTATGCACTTGCACACCCCTTTATTGGGAATCTTCTGCTGATGTTTTAGCTTTTCAATAACCACCTATTCACTCATATGGCTGCCATCTATTGAAAGGTGTGCTTATGTGGACATTGGCCTGATCACTTTCTCTCTCAAACCATAAGACCAGGATTCCAAGTTAGCCATGAGGGAATGGACAAGCTTATTTATGGGCCAAGGGCACTTATGGACAACCCCAATCTATAGTAATCTCCACAACAACAGCAATATGATTGTGTCTGCACTAGCACTCAACCCCTCCCCATTACAGATTCCTGAACTTAAGCTAGAAGCTGCTCTGGAGCCACTCATGAGAGATTATTGCATCACCCGTGCAATGTGGAGTAAGTTGCTTCACATTTCCTACAGCCCACAAACAAACCTGAATGCCAAATTTACAGTGGTGTCCCTTGCCTTACTTCTCTACGACTGGGGTGTGAATGTTCATTATCATTTCCACACTAATTTAATTACATTGTTTAAGGTCTGACATTTGGAGACGAGGCATGTTGCCCATGTTGATAGGCTGACAGACCCTTTTATGAAGACTACATCCTGCAGATCAAATACATATGGGATGGTCATTTCAAGTGGACCAGCCTGCTTTTTGCCTTTGTTAGTACAGCTCTGGCAATTATTTAATACTTCACTAATGCTGGCACTTTCATCCAGAATTGTTGCTGGCTGTGAGTCTTACTGACCACTACTTCAAGCCGACATTGATCAATATGTCATCATACAGCATAGCAAATTTGATGGGAGTTGATCACTTCTGTCAACACCCTCTGTCTGAATTACTCATCTTCATAGCTTTAATAACATAGGTATAAATCCGCTCTATGTTTCAGATGAAAGCTCTATCTCACAATCCCCTTGTGCTAAACTGAGCAATACACAGTTGTATGTTCCACATTGCTAATTCATTATGCATCAGTCATTTATGGCACTTGATTTAAATCAGTTGCAAATTCTGGGTAAACTTCCTGGTGTTCTTGCAAACACTATATGAGGCATCTATCTGTGGTGAGGCAATTATGTGTGGGTCACTGTGAAGTCTACTCAATGGACTCCTATAGCAATTTACATTTTGTGTATCTATGCACTGTATGGATGCAGCAAGAAAGTTTTAATAACATTGACCACAATCTACATCTGTGTCATCACATCTGAGATGACCATTGTGGCAATATTTGTTCACAGCATGAGATGTAAGCGCACCAAATCCGAGTCCAGAGTACATGCTGACATGGTTTCTTTGTGCTTTGAAGTTGATCCTCTGCCTTTGCCTACAATCACAGGCTGTCTCCCGTCAAATGTCAGCCCATATGCATGGACTTTCTGGCTCCCAATGCTGATGTTCAAGAGTCTTTTGCTGATTCTCTCAATAATTTGACCCATAATGATGGTGAGAGGGATGAGGGATAAGATTCCATTTATCATGCAGGTTATATTCCGTGATGCTTTTGTTTATTTCGGTGGTGTGATCTTTGCCAATGTCATTGGCTGGCATCTTAGCAGGGTAAGTGCTGTTCAGGCACTCACAAGAAATCATTGATCTCATAGGATTTGTTGGATCATGCAGGGGATCTTATTTGCTGTGTTTATCCCATGCATTCTTGAGACAATATTTTGATTATCACTCACTAGTGTCACACAATGCTCATATATGTCTTGCCTAGTCTGGCAATCATGTCATTCTTCATTTTGGCCTGCTGAATGCTGGTATGTACTTCATATTAATGCTATTTTGGCTCAATTTGATGGCTTCCAGCTGAATATCCAGGGGGCTGTGCATCCAACCCATGTTCCTACCCACACTCAGTACACCAGCTCAGTGTAACACCTCAGGGTAAGAGGGGTGATGGGAGATGTCCATGTGATGCAATGATGATGCGAGGCCAGCGTACAATGTAGGAATACCTGTGAATGCTCACCATGGTCCCTCTTTGCTCAAGTGAGCCTGTAATGCTCTCAGCATTGCTCGTGTGAGGTAGGTGATTATTCCTTGGAATGGCAAGAAAAGTATGGGCAGATTGTAGTGAGAGATAACAAGCACAGACCAAAGATGAGAAAGAAAACTACTAATAGAAACCACTTCAGTGCTACATTGCCTTTCAGGGCTTGAGCGCTAACACTGTTCCTTCCAGCAGCACCCACTGTGCTTCCTTGTCACCTCCTTGTGATGCAGGAACTCACTACATCACTAGTCTAGCTGCAAGCTGCAGTCCCTAAGTCTTGAGCACTAGACAAAGGCATTGGAGAACCTCTCAGACTAGCAAGTTGAAGAGAGAGAGAGGGTGGTGGGCGAGTGCAGATGACCAGCATGACACAGAACGCTCTGTGGGACTCACCAAGCCTGTATCCTATAGTACAAGGCGACTTGGGGAGGTAGAACACTCAG
The DNA here is from genome assembly GCA_029448655.1 of Wolfiporia cocos. Taxonomy (NCBI): domain Eukaryota; kingdom Fungi; phylum Basidiomycota; class Agaricomycetes; order Polyporales; family Phaeolaceae; genus Wolfiporia; species Wolfiporia cocos. The sequence goes on from JACCLO010000002.1 coordinate 1,865,869, forward strand.
GTGCAGCAGGGATAGTGGAGGTATCTTCTACGGCGGACGCCAAGAAGAATAGAACTAAAGTTAAAGAGCGCTTGGCTCCTACTTATATACATGTGTGCGGGAAGGTCACATGCTACTAGCTAGCTATGTCCTTACCGGGTTATGTGGCTTTGCCAAGTGGCGAAGCTTATCTTATCTAATGTTTAGGACTCTCTATCTACAATGGCCGTGGTAGGCCCTAAGGGCCGAACCAATCGTAAGAGAGGGATTATGTCTTATTGTTGTGATAACGCGGGCGCAGCCCGGGTATAGGAGAAGCCGGTTGCCGGATACCGTGAGGTATAATGGCGATTGGCCGTGCTTCGTTGGATGACCAAGGCGAGACACCGAGGTGGTTATGCCATTGGACGGGAAGTACCGTGGCATGTGTTACAGCCCGGTCCGGATGGTTACCGGGGCATGTGTTGGACTTAGCCGTGAGGCGAGGTCCGGTGTTTGGGCAACGCCGTGATGGCAGAAGCCCGGGACTTGGAGAACTCCGAGTCCGTGGGAGGCCGAGAAGGCCGTGACCTATAGCGATATTGCCGTGGTGCTAATATTATGCTGTATGGTCGTGTTGACATTATTATGCGAGCGTGCCGCGCTCGGCCTGTCATTGTGATCTAGGATCTTATGACGTGGCAGGTCTAGCTCGTAAGGGCGAGACCGGGTGACGTAGCTATGACGATTGCTATTGTCTAGACGTATATGACGTATTGCGGATATCGGACCGTAAGGTTACCGATGATAGTGCGATGATATCATTAGTCTTGTGACGTAGCGGTGTTGTTACGGGTCGAATACCCGTTCGTATATTCGAGTCGCGAATATAGATCGTTCTTCTGCACGTAGGCACGTCGCCGTATGCAAGGCAAATACTCGTTAGATGCCTTCGGGTCCTAAGTGAAGTCCTTAGGAGATCGGTTAATATCCAATACGCGTTAGAGGATATAATCTGTTCAAGTGCGAGTCAAATAGAATATAAGACTCGCCTAAGTCCGAGAAGTCAGTGTGCACTTCGAGGACTTAGTCGTTCGATTGCTCGAGTGAGAAATACTGAGCGTAGTTTCCTACGTTTGAGAACGAGTATAAGACTTCTTGTTTATACAACAAGGTCGAGCTGAAGAGCCTCGACGGTAAGTACATGAGTTTTTATACTACGCTAGGTTTCAGGGGTCGAGTCTGTCCCAGATGCCACCGATACTATCTACGCTATAGTCCCAAACATTTGATAAGTATGGAGTGATATATCTGAGACGATAGATAGGAATGATGGCGGTTGAACGCCATCTGTCAGCTAATAAACGATGAACATGAAACGGTGGCAGGGTTGGATCTGCCAAAGATGAAACGAGCCCTATAGACTAGTACAACTGGGGATGCGCCCAGTAAGATCACGAGTAGCCAGGGGGCTGGTTGCACAACAAGTCCCTGTATCGTATTCGCCCGGTGGTGAGTTCTGGCGATATTCGAAAAATCAAAATAACCGTAACAGGTGTATAAGCTGGTCATGTGGTTGATAAGCCCAGTTAAGAGCTTGTCGTATGGCAATGGGAGTTAACCCGTAGATAACTTGTAGTTAGACGTATAAATCCCGGATAAATTGCTATAATCATAGGAAAAATGCTGTAAGCCCCAGATAAATCTGTGACACAGCATAGAGTAATGGAGTAGTCCCCAGGGCAGAGCACCCCAAGGTCTAGATTGAGTGTGTTAGGGGTGTAAGACCTCTAACATTGATGTTATATACATGCAGTGCACTATGTACCAAGTGTCTACCCTAAATGACTAGGTCCTAGCACAGCCTTTGTAAGCATGTATGTAATATGTATGTGTAAGCCAGGCCATATTACAGATTGAATATCCATTCAGCTGAAATAACCAAGTTGAGTTACTCAGTGTATCAAGTAGTGCACTGATTGCCGGACTCCTCAGAGTCAGAGTGTCGATATACAAGTTGAGGGCTTAATTGCTTGAGCCTTTGAGAATGAGTATAAGATCCTTGTAATTGCAACAAGGTCGAGCTGAGGGACTCAACCAGTATTTACATCAGGTTATCCTATAGTTGAGGTCATAGTGTCTTTGGTACTGCTACTATTAAGTCCGTCAAGCTAACATTCTAAGTAGAAGTGTTGTGGTTGAATGCAACAAGGGATGAAACATGGAACACCTGTGGTTAGACACAGCATATCAGCTAGAATGCAAGTGAGCAGAGAGCTATGGGCATAGGGCTATTGTACATGAAACAGGGATCCTCAGTTGAGCAGGGGTCCTTAGAATAAAGTGCATGATGGGGTGGTTGAACACTAAGTCCCTCTTTACAGTGAGGCATCAAAAGAAATATATGAGTGTACCAGCACAGACCATAACAGGCTGGGGCATACTGCTATACTTATCTAATCTAATCTACTGGAAGGTGCCTGGCAAATGGCAGAGTAGTGAGACATACAAGGGAGGTCACGTGATGGGGTGATGAGTACACCAGTTTGAATCCTCTTGGTTAGGAATCCTAAAAATATGGCATGTCACCTAAATTTCTGTGACACCTTGTCCTCAATACCATGTCACATGCCAATTTCAAGCCTTTAGGCACAGTACCTTTTCCGATCATTGAGAGCACCCCTGATGCTGGAACCCGATGCTGCACCTAGTAGAAGCCCTATGCATGAACCACTCCAGGCACTAGCTAACAGCATCACCAGCCACACCTAGAACCCCCTGTCCAGTCCAACTGCACGGTCCATGAACACAGAGCCACAAAGTCACATAATCCTGAACAAAGTACAGTGAGCCCAGTAGCACCTAACCCAACCAAACCCCCGCTACCTGGACTACACCTCATATACGTACCACACGTACAGACTCACAGCTAGGACCACCAAGTACACGTCCACCCAACCAACCAACTCCAACACCTCCTGTCTCTACAAACCACAGCCAGTACAGGCTACACAGTCATTACTGACCACGGACTACATGCCATTACTGGCACGGACTATGTACAGACCACAGGGCAGTGACCCATAGCCTATGGAGGCTCTAAACCCAGTGGACAACACCCTGTATGACTGAGAACCCTACCAGTCACAGGAAGCACTGCCACTGATTGCAGCCGATCATGCTCGATCACCCAAGGCCATTACCAGCCAGTCCACGATCACTAGCTACGTCACTGATCACGGACCACTAACCCTGCCATTACCAGCATTGGTCCCGATCACGCTAGGAACCCCAATCAATGGACTTTACGAACCACCATTACCGGCAGAACCCCGATCAACGAGAACCACCAATCATACAAACCAACCGATTGGTAGAACAACCCATTTGGTCACGACCCGCTACATCACCATGGCCATCTCACATAGCCTGCACTCTAATGCCATCACTGGCCCCGTAGCATGAACCAACCATATACCAGTGCCAACGGCCTTACAGCCTGTGCCTAGCATAATATGTACAAACAGTGTAGAGTCTATATATTCGGCTGACAGTCTTGAGCGAACCTCAGACTTGTCTTGGCCTCTTCAGCCTTAGATGCCCCAGACCAGGAATGCGCCTTTGTGCGAGTAACATTCCCTCAGGTGTGTGTCTTAGGTTGTAACGTGTGTCATACCACCCCACCTATGCTATACAGGTGTTCTCCAAGACAATCCTCTTGTGTAACTCTATGGCCCGTTACACTCAGATGCATGTGCAACAGAGATTTATCCGATATGGTCAACACAATTCAATGCAGCTGCACAATCAAACCTCATGGACATCAGCCCAGAGATATCTGGTGCTAGCCTTGGGTAGTTTGTGTGGCAGTGTCACAGATTTTACTGTCTGTGACATATGCCTGGGTGGAGGGTCACATTACTTGTAGATAAGGGATATCTTGCTATTACTTACATGTTTATCAGGTCTATTGATTGTGGTATTACATAATCATACATGTGACGTGGCCGTAGTAGCTACGCACGGGCCCTTACTTTAGGGCATCCCCAATGGACTCCGTAGCATAGTGTCCATGTATATATACTGCAACGTCTGAGGCTTACACCTCAGACTCTCCAATCTCAACGTTGGGACTCGTCCCCTTACTCTGTATTACTCTATGTGCTAGTCTGTGTATCCGGCGCCCCTAGCAACACCTCTCAGACCACCTCCTGAACTAGGAGACTTAGTACGTTGGTATAAGTTTGTGTCAGGCAGTTGACCATATGAATTTGAGAAATAACTGTGCTTCAATGCATATCACCCAACCTCCTTTGCTCTTCTTCTATCCACACACAAGACTGATCGCTAAATCACATTAGCACATTGTGTGATGAGATTAGTCCAATATACAGTGTTCTTGGCACACTAGTAATCCTTGGGACAAACCCATCCTTTGTCCTCAGTTCTGTAGCTATGACCTTCATGTTGTACATACATCACATATGATGATTATATATGATCCTGAGAAATCCTTGAGCATGTAGGGTCCCTCCAGCGTGAGTGACTGCAATAAAACTGCCAATTTAGCTGTGTCTGACCCGGTTTCAAGTTGTGTGGCCATGATCCCACGTAAATAAGGCCAAATAAAACTATAGAAAAACTCGCCAGTGCTCACGCATATGAAATATATTAGACATTTGCTCTCTGTACTGCTGCTGAATATGGGATGCGTACCATGGATTCGAAAGTCGCAGAAGCGTGACATTGCCGCGGGCGCTCGTCGAACGTCCGCGCGATCACAACGGAAGCGCTCGTTACGTGACACAAATAGCTGGGAGATATGTTCGGTAGATACCTCATTATCAGCAACACAGTAGCTAGGATCGATTAAAATGTGAGTATACGAGCCATACTCACGAGAGACGAGTCTCGTCAAGAGCTGACTGTGTGGCTCATTGTGACGTAGTGATCATTAGACTGTCACGGGTTGTCACGCTGTGCCAAGAACTACTAGACGGCACAAATGCACGCTCTGGTCAAGTATCTCAAATCTATACCACTTCCCTCGATCTCCCTCATATTTGTGTGTGTATTCTACTGAATGTAAATGAAACGTCTATGCACTGTAGACTGCAGTCTGCTCAGATCTGCGCTCACAAATAGTCAACCTCAAACTGCTGTGCCAAGGACTACTAGTACACTGTATTTACGCAGAGTGACGGCCTAGAACTTGAATGACTCTCAAGGCCTTAAGGAGCCAGCACTAATCTCCTCGGCCTGAATCTCACTCCTAATTTTGCCGCAGGTCTGGGAAGCATGCAGGCCGATCATGGGATCATGGCTACCCGCCCCCCAACGGCAGGCGACGATCTCAACTGGTGCCTCATGTTGCGTTATCATATAGACTGGCCATGGCTGTGATCCCTTCACATTAATCTACTACTTTGGCTTCCTTGAAAGAATCTTCGTATATGCCTGCCTCTAACCAGGAGGCGCACGGGTACGCATTGGACGGTCCAGCTTCACTGTGATCATCTGATATATCATACTAATATTTTGCGGTAGGGATTATGAGTGTCAATGCGTGCCAAGTAGAACATCCTCTTGCTGTGCTTAATCTCGGCCGTTTTGGATGCGAACCCCTCACACTTCTCATGCTGCAAACATGTTGCATCACATTTGGGGCAGCATCATCGCATTAGTGGTGTGTAATGTGGAAAGTGAGCGCACACCATCTTAGCTATGATATGCTTCCTAGACTTCACACCTCTGTCTCTGTCGTTGTGTTTGATCCTCTGCCTCTGCTTATGTAACAAATACTGCAGCTATTCAGAATAACATGGTGTAACGTACTCTAGGATTAATGTCAATGACAAACTTTTCTGGGCAGCACTGTACGCGGTAACCATGCCCCGGCCCGGCACCGTGCCGCTCGCAGCCAAGACACGATCTAGAAACCTACGTCATTGGTTCACATCACATGTGCCGCACAATTGCAATTGATCGCGTCGAGGTCAAGTTCGAGTGTCGGCTCAAAAACTCCGAGGTTGAGCCTGGCCTCGTCGTGTCGTGATGGGAGGAGGCTGGTCTACAGTCGTTGGTACCGGGATTTCAGTGGTGGGAGCGCATCCATTCGGGCCGCAGGCCGGTCTCAACAGGAGTCGGCGAGCAAGCGGCGCCTCAGGCCAGATGTGTCGGACCCACTTCGGAGTTTGTGCGTCGCTGCTTCGAGATTTCTGTGCTGCTTGATATTCTGTCCGTGTCGGCCATTGTACTTGGCCGCATTCAGTCTGCGCGTCACTGCTTACGCGTCGCTGAATTGGACATGCCGACGATGCCTGCAAGATCGCCAAATCATACCCTCGCCCAGGGCTAGTGGTGGTACGCCGCGACGATCTACTGCGCCTGCCTTCGATCTGATTGATCGCCACCTTTTGCTTTTGTCCAGCGATTGTCGGCCACCGAGTCTGGCTCGCCCACAGTGGACGCAATCTGCAATATAGTATTCGATCACCCTTACGTCTTCAGCCGTCGTAACGGCACTTTTGCTCACACGGTCACCGACCAGAATTTTCTGCCCGTAGTTCAGCCAGTAGTGGGTGTGCAGCAGCGACGAGACAGACACGGTAGCCACAGATGCGGAGTGCGGGGAAAGACTGCGGGGAGTGGGGAGGGCGCATACGTAAGCAGAGAGAGATCATATCATTGGCGGCAGCGCAGCGCGGGAGCAGTCTGATCTACGGTCCACTATGCCGGACCATCTTCCCTCAAATCCGGAGGCGCCCGCCCCTTCCAACCTCGACCCCGACCTGTTCATCTACCAACGGACGACGCGTCTCCGCCGCCCTCCTCCTGCGACGAGTCGCACAATGCCCCCTCCATATGCTTTTGTCTCTCTCGTAACCTCGGATCATTATTTGCCTGGCGCACTCGCTGTTGCCGCAGCACTCAAGGACGTGCATCCCTCGCCGCCAATACTCCCCGAGGTCGAATTCCAGACGGTATGCCTCGTCACCCCGGAGACAGTCGACGTTTCAACCGTCAAGTTTCTGCGCCGTGCGTATGACATCGTCATTGGTGTGGAGCTCATCGAGCAAAGGGACGACAAGGGCCTGCAGCTTCTAGGTTAGTGCCCGCTGTTCAATTTTCTGCAGAAATTGCACGAGGCGCTCGCGTGTCGACCTCGTTCGGTGTACGCGTGTACCTCCTATCGATCACTATTACAATCAATTTCCGCTCAGACTTTGTCAACGAGTCTAGCCGCGAGCCGTAGCCCAGATACTCACCTGCGAGATCGCGAAATCTGACGGATCAACTCCTGTCATATTCGCTGCTCTGTTTACGCGCTCCCAGTGACCCATGACCTCGCTAACGACTTAATCACCGTTTCCAACAGGCCGCCCGGATCTTAGCCATGTCCTCACAAAATTACATGCGTTCCGACTTACTCAATATTCGAAACTGATCTTCTTGGACGCCGATGTCCTGCCCATTCGGCCACTTTCGCACCTGTTCACTCTCCCACACGAGTTTGCTGCGGTCCCGGACGTCGGATGGCCCGACATATTCAACTCCGGCGTGCTCGTCTTCACGCCTGGTCAAGACAAGTTCACCGCGCTCACGGAACTGCTCCAGACCAAGGGCAGCTGGGATGGCGGAGACCAGGGCTTGCTGAATGAGTGGCGCGGGAACGACTGGCATCGCCTCAGCTTCACCTACAACACCACCCCCACCGCCGCGTACACGTGAGCCGACCGGTTATCGCTCGCGCTCACCTGACCACCTGCTGACCTCGTCGCGCAGGTATGCCCCCGCATATGAGCGGTACGGTTCGCAGATCACGGCTATACATTTCATTGGGCCCAACAAGCCGTGGTCCTCCATTTCATACCGCGCCCCCGGCATAAAGAGCGCCCAGTACGCGCCCGGCGCCCCGACCACCCAATCAGCATACCATTACGACGCGCTTGTCGACCGCTGGTTCGACGTGTACGACAGGCACTACCGGTCAGATGCTCCCTCGGCACGCGCAGACTTTGAGGTGCAAAGGTACGCGGCGGCATGGGACGCGGGCCTGAACGAGTTTGGCGCGGATCACACTCTAGTGGGCAATGCTCCGCCCGGGGGCGCGTTGGGCCTGGAGGAGCTCCGCAAGATTGCTACGGAAGGCATGAGTAACTTTGGCGGCTCTCCCGCGGGCGCGGAGGCGCGGCCGAGGGAGGGCGAGTACCACTCCATGCCGCTCGAGGGGCGCGTAGACCTGATGAGACCGAGGCACGAGCCGGAACCGCAGACCCAGAGCGGGGATCGAGACTTGACACCGAAACAGGAGGAGTACAAGCAGCTCCACTCGGGTGGAGGGGATGCTCCGGGGATGCACACCTCACCGACGCCTGGTCCAAACGAGGTGTCATCTCATCATGCCGGATCATCGCCACCCTCTCATCACAACCACCAGCATCACCAGCATCACCAGCATCACCACCATGATGGCCAGCAGCGACACCACCATCACCATAGCGAACATCACCAACAACAGCCTATGCCAGAATGGCCGCATTCACCTGCTAACAACGCGCACCACCGCCAAGAAAGCCACAATCGCTCCTCACACCATCATTCACCTCCGGCTCACTCTCCGCACCATGACTCTCCACCACGCCCCGCTTCTCCGCCCAAGCTCTCCTGGAATCCTGCGGTCGAGCCTCCGCCAAACAACCCGCCTGCCTTGAACGCTTTCCCCGTCGACACTTACTTTCCGAACATCTGGGATCAGACCCCGTCAAAGCGGCATGATGCGACGCACCAGTCCTTCGCGCCGCCACTCCCGCACGCGCCCGCGCCACAATCCGCTGCGTTCTTCCACCCGCCGCCGCAGACGAGCATCCCCTCGCAGCTCGTGCACCGCGGGGAGTACGCGAACGTGACCGGGCCGGCGACGCCTGGCGGGTCGGACGCGCCCACGCCGGACAGGACGAAGGTGCACGCGGTGTTCCCCTGGGAGGCGCGCCCGCGCCACGTGCCGCGTCGGGTCTTCCCCGCGTCGGACGAGCCGCCGCCGGGCGCGGAGTACATCAAAGAGGACGTGCCTCCGCCCGCGCCCGAGGAGGCCCCGTCCCCGCAGTCGACGCCGTCCGTGCAGACGCCGCCCGTGCAGACGCCGTTGCCGCACGTCGGCCTCCCGGCCAACCTGGCGTATGCGAACGCGTGGGACAGCGTGCCGAGTATTCAGAAATATGCGTCGCGCCTGGTGCGCCCGCATCAGCTGCAGCACCCGCTATACCAGAGCCTCAGCGTGAACTCTCCTGGGACGCGCCGCGGCTCGCAGTGGGGGGCGGACGACGAGGGGTGGAAGCGCTTGGAGAAGGAGCGCGAGCGCGCTGCGCAGGCGAAGCAAGATGCGAGTAGCATGGATGGAGATGACGAGGATGACGGGAACGATGAAGACGAGTCGGAGGAAGACTCGAAGACTCGACGCGGCGGACGGGACAGGAGTGGCAGCGGGTCGTCGCACCGCTCGCGCTCCGGCAGTGCTGCGTCGCCGGCGTCCGCGAAGGGGAAGCAGTATCGCATGCGCGGGGTGCAGACGATCCCGGTAGAGACACGCACCCAGGGCGTGCAGACCGTGATCGTCACGCCCGAGGAACTGCCGTACCGCCGGCCGCGTTCTGCGAGGAGCAGCATCTCTAGCGGCAGCTCGAGGCGCGAGATGATAGCGAACCTCGCATTGCCTGCTACGCTTCTCGCGCCCGCTACGCTACGTGAATACAGGACGGACCCGGACCAAATGGGTGCTGCAACCCCTCTGATGAACCAATCGCTCAAGCAGATTGTTCCATTCCCATCTACCGGCACGCCTACTGGACTACGCTCGCCGCAGACCCTGGGCTCGCCGCGGACGTACTCTCCACCCCGGGTGAGGACCCCGCCGAAGGCTCCCTCGTCGCCCAAACTGAGCACTCAGAAACGCACGACTGCCTACGATGTTTCCACCTCGCCCCAGTCTCCCTCTCCAAAAGGAACCACCCCTCGCAGGCTGTCTAATACCCAGCAGCAGCAGCTCGGCTCGCCCCGTAAGGTCGGCACTCCCCAGGGAACGCCCCCGCACAAGCCAGCTTCTCCTGTGACTGGCACGCCGCCTCGCGATATGGACTCGCCGAAGCTCTCAAAGCTGTTCTCGCCGGCCCTTGCACGCTCGTCGTCGAACGAGACAGCACTGACTTCGTCGCCGTCCACCCAGGGCCCCACTACCTCGCCCGAGACCACGCCGATTGTGGGTGTTGTGCGGAAGGGAGGAAGGGTGTGGGACCCTGCGCGTGGGGTGGACGTGTTCAAGCGCAGCTCGGAGGAGGTTCTCCAGCGCTTCTTGCGCATGGGCTCATTCGAGGAGGATGAGCGCCGGCAGTCTCAGGTAATACAGCCTGAGTGATAATTTGGAGGTTTGATACATCTTGCTTCAACGTTGCTCCCTGAGTCCTGACCACTATCCATCTCTTCAACTTCGAGTCGCATTTCACTTGACTGACGTTCGCCGCATTTCTCCAAAATGTTTCTTGTTTGCAAATTGCAATCGTCCCGTGTATAATCCAAGATGTTGTACCGCAATGCCGATACCTGATGTCTGCAACCTACATGTCTTCATACCCTCGCGACTTTTTGTATACTCATTTTTCCCAGATTCAAGTGATAGTGGTACTGCAGTTGTATCGATACTGTACCACGGACTGTTGTTAGAGTTGGGAAGTTACCGGATGGGGAATGTGATTACATAACAACATGACGCGTGACGTCATCTGTTTCTGGGAGGCGCTATGACGTGCACGCGAGTGTCCACTGCGTCCATACTCCATCGGCCAGATGCCGATATATAAACATGGGCGACGACAATCCGTCACTGCATTCCTTGACTTACTACCATATCTCTGACGACTTATCTGAATACCACAACAACTTCAGCGATAATGGCCTCCATCACTGGTAACCAAACCCCGACGTCTTTCGCCCAAGCTCCCGCTGGACAGTAGGTGTACTCGAACAATGTTTCGACCGCTTTTACTGAGATTTTTGTAGAAGCGACGCACGCTTTGGCACCTCCGCCGCATGGGCACAAGCAGAAGCATCTACCAACAAGCTCTCAAACGAGGTCGCCCAGAATGCAGCGATGCTCCAGTCCGCCGCCGCCCAAGCAGCATCTGAGGCCCAAGTTTGTAGCTTTGACATTCGTGCGTGCGACCTCATATATTGACCGCTTTTCCACGCAGGAACATGAACCTCAGGTCGTCTCTGCAGTGAATCATCTTGAAGCAGGTCGTGCGCTTGAGCAGAAGACGAATGATGCCGCTGCACAGGGCATGTTCGACGTACAGTCCGCAAAGAATGCAGCAGCCTCTACAGCAGCTAGTGTCGTGCAGCAGGCAAAGAATATGGCGAACAGCGCTTATCAGACTGCACAAGTATGTAATTTTGTCATATGCTATCCCTGCAATAAATTAACGTACCTCACCTAGTCTTTGTTTAACGGTTCTGCAGCCCAGTCTACTGATGCGTCGTCCACGAACGACCCATTTGCTAACGACTTCACTTCGAAAGTGCAATCCACTGCATCGTCTGCATATCAAACAGGCAAAGAGTACCTCGCGTCCGCTCAAACCGCCGTCCAGCCCCAAGTCGACAAGGCAAAGGACTTCATTGGCGGTTCGAACATACCATCGCAGCCCGATGCGACACCAGCTAGCACCGCTCCGCTCGAGTCGGGCCAGCACACCGTGAGCAGCCCATACCCTGCGATGACGACTGGCCAATCCGTCCGGGTCGGTAAAGTCTAGGTGGAGAGTTGATTTAAGGTTTTGCGCATTTAGGATGTACTATAGTCATAGCTGTACCATAATTCAACCGTACTGCACCGCATAATGGATCGAGTTATGGTATGATACCTCGGTGTTACGTTTTTTCGATGGTCTGGAAATCACTTGTCAGGAGTTGAAGTACTAGTTCCCGTCAAATCGAATGGTGTGTCGGCCAGCGATATTCCAATTTCATCGCACGCAAAGTGACTGGTGGGTCTCCTGAGCACGCTCGACCGATCCTGGAGAATGACCGCAGGAAATTGTGTAGGCGCACCGCTATGCGGTCGTCGTACTCCTCAAAATCTTGCTGGCTGCGAACTAAAGCGCTAGCTCGGTCACAGCGTAGCTGGGGCGAGGCTTCGCGGAGCCGAGGAAGCTGCTCCACTCGGTAGCCTCGGAGCTAAGGGGTACACGCGCGAATTCTGTGAATTAGGTGAGGGTTATAAAGACATCCCCAGCTCTCTTTGGGGAGCAGTTCACAGACATGTCCCATGTGCCTGTTTCTTTAATGAACTTAATTAGACCTTCGAAGCTAAGGCGAGTGCTATGCAGGTCTTGAGATCTTGAGAAGTTGATGTCAGTAGAATACTGGTGCCACCTCCCAAACCGATGATTGACAATCATGAGCGTCGTCAGTGAGTAGTATGTTTGCGGTCCCAGCGCGTAGTGCATGCAAGCAGAACCATACGCCCTGAGACGTAATGTGTGCAGCTCAGGCCAGAATATGAGATCTCGAGATCTGAACCAGTCTCGCCGTACTAAGATATATGGGCGCCAGTTTTATTCAGAACAGCTTAGCGACATACCGAGAGTAGCCAGTATAGGTGTTTACTTCTCTAGATCGTACTCAATAGACTGTATGAGCCTGTAGGTATGGCGCATAGCAAACTCTTGTGCGAGAAAAGGTAGCACAAACATTTCGCGTAAGCAGCGGTTAATCGGAACCTGCGATAGAATCCAGTTAGGCGCTGTACCTCTTCGGCACGCGCTTTTGATGCTTGTGAAGTAGGCCAAGATCTCCAACAACAGATCGTCTGGGAGTGCGTCGAGCGAGAGCTTTCTGGATGGGTACGATAAAAGCTTCATCGCAGCGTAGGTTAGGACCCGCTGGCCCTGTGGTAAGATCCAGAGTCACAGTGCGCAACTTGATCCGTCACTGTGACCGATCGCGTTATCCAATCCAATTGTTCCGTATCCGAAACACCGCCACCGGGAGCAAAGAGGCAATGTCGGCTGTTAGCACAGCAAATTGAATTAATCAACTACACTAATACACTAATCTATGTAGAGAGGGTATGAGCGAATAACTGGAGGGATTACAGTCGTCTGAAGCGTATTGTATAGCGTGAAAGCTCGTGAAAGGAGATCCACCATGTCATCAGTAGCCTGTAATCCGGAAGACGTAATGTTTGCCATTGTTCGTAATGTAGTAGATGAGCCGTCGATAATGCTGGTAGAGAGAGGAAAGCAATATGTGCGGATTGTGTTGAAACGTCGCAATAAATACTATCATCGCATTCCTCGACCATTACGCTTTCTGAGCGGGCTGTGCGCCGGCAAGGATTTGGCGTGCATGTCTGCTCATGCCGCGGATTTTTTCCCCATATGTCCAAAACGCGAACACCCTGTGAACAGGCCGGTCAGTACTGGAGCTAGAAATCTACGGGGACCAATGGCATACGCAGGAGGGCCAATCGCGAAGGCACAGGCGGCGAGAATCGTGTTTCCTTTTCCATATCCGAGTGCATCATACATCGCGGGCGCGAACAATGGGAACCCAAAGCCCGCTAATGAACGGAAACATGATACTGCTGCCAAGGCTGTACGCCGCAGAAAAAGGTGAGTAAAATCGAGCAGAGGGTCAGAGCTGCTAAATACCAACCTGATGCCGCATACATCGTGAATGCGTCGATGACATACGTCTGCATTCCTTGGAACGTCAAGATCATTCCTGATCCAATGAATGCGAGTCCCTATAATATCTGTAAGCGCAGGCCAACCATTTGCAGGTAGCGCAACGTACGATGTCAACGACGATCCAGTGTACATGCTTCTCAGCCGCCCACCCGGACATAAGCAACCCAATGGGTAGCAAGAGCGTTCCCGGGAACACGGTAGCTGTTCAAGATTCGTGTTAAGCATAGATTCGCGAGATGCTAAACCTTACAACTCACGTAGACGGAATTCTGGGCGCCCAACACCACCATTACGGTTCTTGAAATGAATGTAGACGCGATCCAGTAGATGGGCATTAACTTGACTGGTAATGAATAACCCTGGGTCAAGACATATTAATGGCCGTGAGACTTTGACAATGAGAGTATTGATACGTACCAAGGCCCAAACCGATGTAGTTCAGACCGCCGATGCCGACGTTTTCGTGATATACGTAAGTGAAAATACCGGGAATGGTTGTAAGCACCACTACATGGAGCACCAAATCAGCGAGGCGTGGGCCGGGTTAACAAGGGGACGCACGATAAATTACGCCGTAAATGAATGCGAGGTACAAGCCAATCAATTGAATGATCGGCTCTTGAGCAAATAGTACGAAGGGCCGGACGAGGGCCTTGCGCATAAACTCCGCCAGACTAGGCCAATTCAGTCAGAAACATTAGTCATGCCTCAGTACGAATTGTTCACCTGACGTCTCCATTCTGATACGCCGTCCGGACCTGTCGGTTCTCGCCTTTCTCTGCGTCCATCTGCTTACGGATGCGTTTGGCTCTCTGTTGAAGCAAGATGGGCGCATACGCTGTGAAGAAAGTCAGCGCAGTGCGCATTGGGACAAGAAAATACTACCAACTCTCTTTCAACATGAGTAACCCGAATATCTGAATGACAATGGCGGCTATTGTCGTCGACCAAAACACCCAGCGCCACGTCGAGCGCTCTGCAATCCAGCCGCCCGCTACAGGCCCAATGACTGGACCCAGTAGCGGTGCCAATGAGTAAATGGCGATGGCCTGTCCACGCTGTTCAGGGGTCCACATATCACTCAGGACAGCGCCTCCGGTCTATACAAATTATTCAGCAAGGGGTAAGAGGTCATTCCCATGATGCGGACTTACAGCGAGGGGAGCACTGCCGCCCAATCCAGCCAAAAATCTGAATGCAATGAGTTGAGATTTGCTCTGTGCGAAACCACATCCCAAATTCCATGCTGCGCCAAGTGGGTTAGCAGAGCGCATAGATAGATTGGCTTGAATTTGCAGCTCACCTGCGAACCAGAGGTTTCCGCCTCGCAGAATATGCACTCTGCCGAATATTTCACTCAATGGACCGAGGAATAGTGGTCCAACAGCTATGGCGGTCGACTCAGGATCGGTGAAAATGTTCGATACAAAACAACTTACCGTAGGCAAGTACGAATACAGATATTGTCATGGCTGCTTCCACGGAGCTGGTGATACCAAACCGTTCTGCTACTTGTGCTGCTGCTGGAGCAACCATGGACGAAGATATCGGAGAAATGAAAGTAAAAGCGGAGACGGTCGCTGCTGCCGCCCATTTTTTCTTGGTCGACCAGCTATGTTCGAGATAAATCTCAGCGTTTTATTTCAACGATTGAAGCGTACATTGACTGACTTTCTTGGATTTTCTGGGTCGTCTGGTCCGTCCCAGTTAACGATTAGGACATCGGGCTCAGGTGTGCTGGGCACTTTCTGCCCTGATAGTGTCTGGGGCGATGCCACGCTGCCCACATTTTGCGGATTGTTCACTTGCGGTAGGCTATCTGGATCTGGTGGCAACGTGAAGGGGACTTGCTCGTGCA
The DNA here is from genome assembly GCA_029448655.1 of Wolfiporia cocos. Taxonomy (NCBI): domain Eukaryota; kingdom Fungi; phylum Basidiomycota; class Agaricomycetes; order Polyporales; family Phaeolaceae; genus Wolfiporia; species Wolfiporia cocos. The sequence continues at coordinate 1,881,430 of JACCLO010000002.1, forward strand.
GTGTCGAAACGTCCGACGAGGACTGTCTAGCTATAGATGCCATGATGGGGTATGTACAACGAGCGTGCGTGTAAGTCGGACGTCCATTGCTCCCTTATATATTCTGGCGGATCCGGGTGTGTCACTTTGGAGCAGTCAGAAAGATGGCCGGTCAGAGGGAGCCAGTTGCTGGTATCCGCTGCTGCCGCATGCGCCGGGCATCCGAACAGTCATCGAAATTGACATCCTCTCATACCCGATATGGCAAGCAATAACATCCTTGAATTTCGGACACGCGTAGGCGCCCAGGTCCAATCAATGCCAAGCGCCCATATGCACTGCCGGACGCGCACAGCCTGTGATCTCGACCGCACCCTGTTCCCAACCGCCGTGTCGACGCGCATACATCTACCATGGTGAGTGCTGTCGTCGGCACATTGTCTTCGGGCCCTTTTCAGGCTCATCGGCCCCCGCGCATAGGACTTTGTCGAGAGCTTCATTCGTCCTCAATGTAAGTCTCGTTCCATGCTTCAGATCCTTCGCGAATGCGATCTTCTCAATAATCGGTCATCGATCCTTGCTTTACGTCCTTCTTACCTTCTGCCGCCTGAACTGAAGCCGAAGGCGAGGGCCGCCCTGAGGAGTACGGCGCTCCTCACCATCATCACCACCATCATGAGGGTCAACAACCTCATGAGGGCGGTCGGCCCCCATACGAGGGCGCACGTCCGGAATACGACAGTGGATCCCAGTACGGTGCAGGTGGCGCCCGCCCGCCACAGCCGTCATACGGGGACGAGCGCCCCGAGTATGGGGCTCCTCATCACGTAGGGGAAAGTGGCAGCCCCCCTTACGAGGGCGACCGCTCGGAGTACGGCGCACCCCACTACGGAGGCATAAGTGCTAGACCGCCATATGAGGGCGGTCGCCAAGAGTACGCTGCCCCCCACCATGCGGGGGGCGAAAGACCGCCGTACGAGGCTGGTCGTCAAGAGTACTCTGACAGCGCTTCCTATGGCGCCCGCCCTCAGTATGAGGGTGGCGGCGAATATCGCGCGCCTCCCCAGGCAGAGGGCCGTCCGCAGTATGAGAGCGGCGGTCAGCATTACGGCGCCCCTGCTCATCACGTAGGGGCAGCCCAAGAGTACTACGCAGGCGGTAGCCAAGGGCCTAGCGCTGTCCCGCACTCTAGCGTCAGTGGTGGGCAGCCGCACTATGGCCAGGGACATCCTCAATATGCGCAGGGCCAGCCGCAATACGGCCAGAGCCAGCCACAGCATGTGCCGAGCCAGGCGCCGTACGGCCACGCTCCGCCTGGGGCTCAGCAGCACAGCCAGGCTCCTGGCACCCAGCATTACAGTCAGACCGGTGGGCAACAGTACAACTCTCCTTATCACTCTGGCGCAGGAGGTCAGCCGCAAGGCCAGGGCCGCCCGCCGCGTACGTTATGAAGCCAAGCGCGCCGGGCGAATGCTGATCGCAATACACAGTTGACCACGAGCAGGTTGTGCAGAGCGCGAGCGCTCAGAGCAGTGGGGAGTCGTCTTACTTCTCCAACGCTCTGCAGCATGTCCAGCAAAACACTGTCAGTGAAGTCACAAGGTCTGCAAACTTGGAGCTGATTGGTCATGCCACAGAGCGAGCACACCCAGCAGATTGATGAGGAACATATCCAGAACGCCCACCAGGCGGCGTACCAGCAGGGCAACGCGAGCAGCCTTAGTGCAGGCTCCATGGGCAGTGCTGCAGCTCTCCAGGCAAGCGCTGTGTCACTCGATGACTCTCATTACTAACGTGTCTGAAATCACAGGCAATGAAAATGTTCACGGGAGGTAGTGGTGGAGGCTCGGGGTCTTCCTCCGACCTGATCAGCATCGCCATGGCTGAAGCCTCAAAGCTGTTTGACTCTGCCGGCGGCGCTTCGTCTGGCGGCAAGCAGGATGCTATCAACGGCGCCGCGATGACCGTCATGAAGATGCTCGTGCAGTCGCAGCTCAGCGGGACGACCGGCGGCAGCAACAGCGGGGGCATCGGCGGTCTTCTCAGCATGGTATGTGTCGGCACTCCCACGACTGCTACCGAACGCCCAATTGACGTCGTTGTGCAGGCGTCCAAGTTCATATGATTGTATACCGCTTATGGATTGTGGACGGATCTGATATAAACAGTGACTTTGATAACAAAGGAATCTTTCAATGTACTAGTTGACTCGTGTTTGACTGCGAAATGATATTGAGTGATTTATGTGTAGTTCGCATCCGCAGTGTGCGCTCATGTGCCGTGATTGGCGTTGTAGCCGGATAATGAATCGGCAGAGTGGATCGGCGGGATTGTGGTGAACAAATCGAGACACATCGACGCCCTACGATCCAAGCCGGAGCTGGTTTGACATATTGCCGTATTCGGTATTCAATGGAATGAGGTCCTGTAAAGAGTTGACTTTGTGTGTAGGAGCAGCTTGCCATCAGTGCGCAGCCGGCGTCATGAACGATTTGGAGACCTGGAATGGTCTATGACGGCTGCAGAAGGGAACTCCGCGTGTCAATGAATGACCGGGCATCATCTTGCGTTCTGATGCTCTGTCCCTGCACAACGCTCGCTTAGCAGAACATTGAAGTTGTCAACAACCAGGACGCGTCTCGTAAGGCTGAATAGGCCGTAGATCGGACTGGGTACACGGCTCCAAATCGCGTGGCATGCCCGTCAAGTCGTGAGCGACACTTCGCAAAACATGCGACGTTGAGCAACGGCGATGGATTCTGGGGGCGCTATCGTGACGTAAAACCTGCCGTATTCACCGGAGACGGTGACTTACAGTTATAACGCTGCTCATCGGGCTCTCGTAAATTTGGGCGTCAGCGTTGTCCGTTGTCGGGGGTTCCTTATGCATTCAGGTTAAAATGGAGATCACCGCAGAACGTAAGACCCTAAATTCGCGACCGCACGCAACCCCGCGGTATTGATGCTCACCTCTGGACGACCTCTACTTGGATTGGTACTGGGGTACCATCGGCGGTGTCCTCCGGGAGCTCCTCAAAAGATGTTTGATAACTTCAAGACCAGCGATTGCAACGGTGGAAGCGCTGATATAATGTCGCGCTAACGAGGGACAGGATGCCTGCTAGAGGGACTCGCTCGTCGCAGCGATGTGTGTCGTCGAACAGTGCAGATCTGAGGTGCTTACTGGTAGCCTCATGCTGGCACCGTGCAACGTGTTCGCCTTCAGGCCAATATGATTACGATCTGCGAGTCTCGCGTACTGCAAGGCACGCAAGGCAGCTGTTCATCGAGTCCAGATTGACCGATAGCCTTCGTTGCGCGTACTTCATTGGCTTGTCGGGGCTCGAGAGAGGTTCGCGGGCATGTGGCTGAAAGCGTCGTGTTCAGAGTAGCGGTGCCTGCAGTGCACTATGCGAAAGGTAGGCTGCCACGCTGTCATTTGAGTAATAATATGCTACTATAGGCACTAGCGGCGGATAGAGGTTCCGTCCCTAAACCCATGACTCGCGCGATTGCAGTGGAAGCATAGCAGTAGAGTCGAGTGCATCAACGGAGGCGTAGTTGGGTGCTCCAGCAACGGCCGGTAAAAACTATTACCTGAACGACGGACGGCCAATATTGCTAGGGGATTGCCGGAGAAGGGAAGGGAGATCTAGTAAGCCACAAATATGGGTTGCCGGGCTCACAGAGAACTGATCGATGATCGGGTGCGATTTGTACTGATTGGAATTCACATAATCAGGAGCCATCGGGACAGCGGTCTACAGCGAACGGCCTACTTCTGTTTCCGACTGCCACCTCCACTCGCAGGTGCCTATGCGCTGGCAATTGCTGGGACAGAGGGCCTGGTATGAATATTCTCCTGCCCTTGATATTATAATCTCAACCCCGACCACTTACCGTCAAATCTCGCGAGAATAGACCGGCCATGCGCACAGTAATCGTCGCCACATTTACTGCTCTTGCACATTGTGTAGGTAACGGTCACCTCGTCATTGGCACGAGGTCTAGCGCTCGCGATATTGCACCGCAGAAGATCTCGTGAACGCTATCAGTTGACTGTTCACCAGAATAGGTTTATCGCCTCGCAAAACGCGAGATGGCATCATTCCCATATATTCGCGCATATATCAAGGCAGAGGCCTTGATAAAGTACACAGGCTCTGCACGCAAGGCTAGATGGAATGGCGCGGACAAAATTACCGTCGTCCGTCAGTCGGTGCCAATATATGCAGTAAATAGCACGAGGTTCGGCGAAATTGGTGAGTGCTCCTATCAATAGAAGAACATCCTGTGCCCTCCCTTTCCAGCACTGTTCAGACCAGACGGGCTAACACGCGTATGCTGCTTCAACTCAACATGCCCTCGCCAACGCACGTGATCAACACTGTGACCGACTGTCACGGGATAGTCTGTCACAGTGGTGACCGCGTTCGGCAGGTGATCGCAACGACTTACCTGGCCAGCTGTATGTCCCATAATTTGGTCTGGACAGTTCACAGAGAGCGAAGAAGTTCCCCGCCATCTCGCTCTTCCTTTTGGAAGCTATACCGAATACCATGTTCGCTCCGCCTCATCTGACAGTGCGAGCTTGAGGGCTGCTTGCGTGGATTAAGTGGCGAAGCGTGGTCCTGGCATCTCTCTCCTCCAAGGTAGATGCCAGGGCTAAGCAGAAACAACCACTTTTTCCTGTCTTGCACAATATGGTGAACGTATGATGATGCTCAAAAACTGAGAGGGAGGCTCCATGACTGGGGCTTACCAGGAGCAGCCGGCTGGGTGTACATCCTACCGGCGGAACGCCCTTCGTACGCGTGTAATAGACTCGGGTTTGAGTCGGCATCGAGATGCCAACCTGCCAAATTCAATTCATCTCGGCCAGTTCGGAAGATCAGAAAATTATTTGAGATCTTCAATCAAAAGTCTTACTGTCCGATCATGTTGTTATGGACGGACAATAGCCCCCGCTCGACAGAGCTCGCCCATTATAGGGACGTGTGTTCCGCAGGTCCTGACGACTCATATTACCTTATCTCTCCGGCAGACTCGGCGGTGCCAGATAATATGTCAATAGACGCGGAAGTTGATCGTTCGAAGGACCACCGTGGACAATGTCGGTCACATTGACTGTAAATTTTCTCTTGATTCAGACTCAGTTGCCAGCAGCCGACGCGCCTTCCCTGATGGTCACCATAGTGCGTCTGATTCTGGCAGATTATTGCGAGTTTTAGACTGTTCGGATGCATTGTCGGGACTGTCCCTATGCATCTGGGAATACTTAAAGATTCGTCTGCCAGCTTGTCGAATATCGCTAACAGCTATGCGATTGCGATTCACCGGCAATATATGTCAAGATGCGCCGTGAAGAGAACCCCGGCGACGACTCATGGCAGGTGACTATATGTTACGAACTGCTTCTCTACTGGACAAGCTGAAATGTTCCGTGCAATGACAAGTTGTGATCAAGACGTAATGCAGCTTCGTCAGCCCCGCACGATGCCCTATAACAGCGAAGACGTTCTGTTATCCAGCGCCCAAACTACGGCAATATCTGCAAAGGGTACAATGTCTAATCACGGCCCTGTTTTCGCCTGTTGCTCGTCTTCGCCTCGCATAGAGTTCAAGTCCAGCGAGGTCTGGGGCAAAGCATATATATGGTAAACGGCAGGCTTCCATCCGCTCTGTTTACCCAACTATCCTGCCAGCTGATTGCGTGTCCTCTCATCCTCAATCTGCATCATCATTGTTCCTCTGCCACAAATATCGACATTGCAATGTCTGGACCGCTCTCGAGCTCTGCTGACCCTGCCTCGACAAGCACACCATTGTCAGGCGCTATTCCCGCGAATGCTGCTCAGGACGCAAGCGCAAGTCCTGTAATATGCGAATCCATTCTCCGCCTACCCAACTACAGGAGCTCGCAACTGTACAAGTACCATCCATACAGCATGCAGAAACGCCCGACGAGATTTCATCCGACAGTGAGGCGTGTTCACGTTCGTCGTCTCACTGCCACGTTGATTGATTTTTCTGAAGCAAACGTCGTACTGTCTGGATGAATATATTCAGGCATCGCACATCATTGCGAGCTTGTCTGATGTACCTCTGGTATATAGCACTCTCGCTCTGTTACGCCTTTTGATGTTTGATAATTGACGCCACAGCTTCCCACCGTTGAGATAACTCGCGAGGATCTACTGAGCCTCGCGCAAGCTCTCTCAAGCACGGATAGTGACACGGTTTCGACTGTGGGGACATTGAGCGTTGCTGACCTGGTTATCGTACGCCTCTACTTGCATAAGGCCCATCAGTGTAGCATGCTGACTCACCTGCCGTCGTGCTGCTCTTGCAGGACCTGGCTTTGCGAGTCCAACATAGGGAAGACGGCGTCAGGGCTCGCGGAGATTTAGATTCTCGTACATCCGATCATTGACTCGGTTTAACGTTGATTAACGTTGATTGCTCGCTACCAAGCCAATCTCACTGCCCGTGCCTCATCGCATGGAGATCCCATAGTCAATCAACGTCGGTTCATATTGTATGTACTCCATATACATGGACAGAGCCCCACTCTTCGCACGTTCTGCCAGCCCGGATGTCTCGCTTTGGTATATCATACCGACGGTCCAATACCACTGTGACATATTTGTAACGCCAGTCTCACACCTCTCCATTCCCCTGCAAATAGTACACACATCATTGTATATACTGTACCATATAGCAGCGCTCTCCCTCAGATTTGCAGTAGCAGCTCGTTTGTTAACCACCACGTCCTGTGCCGTGAGTGAATGACCAGTAGATAGCTTGTTACTATAAGCGCGCGTCTCTTGCAACTCCCACGTACGTACGGTGTACATCTTCTTCGAACATCAAAAAACAATGTAGTATCATGGCATATCTGGCGTGGACAACTGAAGGTCCAAGAATTGACGTACATATGGCATGCGCTTCGGATCGCTTTGGAATTCTCTTCTTTTGCTTCCCGTCAATGGGCGTCTATCGAAGCCAACTTGGTTGCTGGAGGCATCAGCCATACATATAACTATCGAGGCAGAATGCGAAAAGATTTGAGCAGCTCTATTACTGTGCTGTGGTACCATGAAGCATAACAGACGTCACAGGATCATTGGAACGTGAGCTAGTTAGCATGAAAACAGGCTATCGTCACAAACGGTGCCACAAGAAGAATGATAAACAATTTCCTCACGGCCATAGGTACGCCCAAGCAGCGCAATGAGAACCCTGGATTATGCATTACTGAGTTCGGAAAATATCGTTGTAACAACTGCTCGTGGAAGATGATCGATCGATGGAGGTTCAAACGTTCATTAAATTGACTGGGCAATGGTGTCTTTACAAACTCACTTAGAGCTTGTTCCATCATAGAAAGTCTGTATTGTCCGGTCAGTCCGGCGTCAGGAATGCGTCGGAAGCCAGCGCCAGCAGTAGGCGTCCTCACGCGTGAAGCAAGGGCGGCGGGCGGCCCGCCCCCGCCACTCAACAGCATCAATGACGTTACATCATCATGATGAACGTTCATGAACACCCATACTCCACATTGCGCGAAAGATAAGTGGTTATGTGCATGACAGTCTTGTAGTAGTGAGCATTGCTGACATCCCAATAGCAGCGAGAGAGCACGGAAGCTATCTCGCATGCGCTTGGGCGCCAGATGAACTTCACCTGGTCCTTTTGACGACAAGTGTCACAAGCCGATTTTCTCCAACTAGCTTGCGACTAGGAACAACCCTTATCTTATCTAAGCGCCTGCCTATGCATCACGTGCAAGGACCCCGAACACCCCACACGTGCCTACATAGACCCCGGACACCCTTGTTGTGGCTCTACACCTACGATAGGGTTTACCATACTCTAAACGGTCTATCAGCTTACATAATACTGTATAGTAGCCAAACATGTACAAACAGCCTACGAGCATATATACCAGCCAGACGAGCAGGGAGCACCCCAGACTCGTCTTGGCCTTTGTTGCCTTGAGTAGCCTCAGACTAGGAATACGCTTCCACGTGAGTAATATTCCCCTGAGTAGTTGCTTGAGATAGCGCTTGTGTCAACAAGAGGATTGAACAAGCTAACATACGAGTCATCTTCCCGCGAGCGACGGCATTCTTGGATATACATCAATGAAACATCTCCAAGATAGCATGTACACTCTCGATGCTCTTCCGAGTCTCCTCAGTGAATCGCAGGTATTTGTGTGCTCCCTCATTGGCAAAACGCGAGCTCTCATATCTGAGGGACTTCAGTCAATTATCTTAATCTGCCAACTGCCCTTCGCTTAAGAAATCGCAGTTACGAGCTAGGTTTGCACGCAGATTAATCTACTGTGACAATAAAATGGCACATCCCGGATTCGAACCAAGGACCTCAGCGCAGATGAGAATAACAGCATCGCAGCATAATTAGCCGACTGAGCCATTGTGGCAACAGGTACCATTGACCAATTAAAATATATATAACGCAAATTTTACACACAATTTTCGCAAATCATCAAGGCAACTAACTGCTCCAACAAGCATACAGAAATCAATGATAGTGGTAGCTTGATTTACCATGCTTGACCTGGAGCAACTCACCATGGGAAAGCTGAATACACTGGAATCACAGGTCTTTAGAGGCAGATTCATTTGTATTTGTGTTATGGAAGATGTTAAAACTGCGAAAATGAAGTTTACAAAATACTCTATATATTGCTTAAAATGGGGGGTAACACCAGTTCCACCGTAGCTCAGTTGGCTAATTACGCTGCGATGCTGTTATTCTCATCTGCGCTGAGGTCCTTGGTTCGAATCCGGGATGTGCCATTTTATTGTCACAGTAGATTAATCTGCGTGCAAACCTAGCTCGCAACTGCGATTTCTTAAGCGAAGGGCAGTTGGCAGATTAAGATAATTGACTGAAACTCTACCATATCTAGTCCGCTAACTATTGTAAATAGCAGCTCGGTAGATATACGTAGATACGAGCAGATACTATGCGCGGGGTACTTGCAGGATCAACGAGGATCGAAATATATTTTGTAGGATCAGCGAGGACCGCAATATATTTTGTAGGATCAACGAGGACCGAAATACTAATTGAAGGATCTAAGAGGACCGACATGCTATTTGCAGGATAAATGAGGACCGCCATGTATGTTGCAGGATCAAAGAGGACCGAAATAATATTTGCAGGACCCAAGAGGACGGGAATGTGGATTGCAGGACCAAAGAGGACGGATCTATTATTTGCAGGATTAAAGAGGATGGACATAGTCATGGAAGGACTAATGAGCACAGCAGTACCAGTGGCAGTAACAGGAGGCACAGTCTAGACACAGATCCTCAGAGAGCACGCGAAACAGAAACTTATGGATACATGTACTACAGGTTACAACCACAGTAATGATACAACGAGTTCAAGGGGAAAAAAACGGTGGCGGCACCCCGTCGAGTACAGTGCTGGTACAGGATTAGCTACTCTCCGCTAAAGCGCACGATCTTGTGCACGCATTATGTGGGAGGCGTCTGGGCACGAAAAATTAGGAAAATTGCGAAGGAAAGTGACACAAATACATACGAAGGGAGTTGAAGTGGATCATAAGGGTGAGAATCCGTAGTCGTCGTAGGACAGCCCCGCATCGATTTCGTGCCCCTCTTCTGGACCCAAATCGCCGTCTTCCTCCTCCTCGAGGTCTGCTCCGCTTTCGTGTGGATCGCGATCGGCCCCGGTGTCGTCCTGTTCGGCCACATACCCGTAGTCGACTTCTTCATTGTCGAGGTCACCGCCGATGGGCTGTTGACGGTTGTACCCCCCGTCGTCCACGTCTTTGGGACTTGCATCTTCCATATTATCGAGCATTCCCGCTAGCGTACTTGTCATATTGCCCTTGTGGCCTATGCCACCGCCAAGGTACTGCATGAACATGTCCCTGTCAACATGGCTAACCAAAAATCAGTTTATTTGACAGACAAAAATAAACAAAAAACTACTCACATATTCACATAATAATTGACGTAGTCCAGATCATCTTCGCCATGGATCTGCCGGGTGTCTGAGCGCCCCAGGAGACTGTCGGTGCGCCCGTATGCAAACGCCGGAATCAGATGAGCCGCGCGGAGTACATCGCCCGGGTCGAGGAAACTGAACAGGTCCTCCTCGTCCCACGGAACAAATCCGACACGAGGGAGACGGCACCTATCAAACCCGCCTGGTTCTTCCGGATCCATCCCAAACCATTGCACCCACAAAAAATCCATGCGCTGCGGCTTCGGTGAAACCGAAAAGGTTCCTGTGTGTACAACGTTGACGTGAAATATTCCGATGACACGTGCATACCAATAAGGGTGGGTATCTACATCAGGGCCATAGTCCTCATGTGAAATGACCATGACATCGGGATGAGTGTGCAGATTGATTGAATCCTGGGCGCGATGCATGTCGTAAGTTGTGTAGTTGACGTGCACAATTTTGTGGAAATAGATTTTGTTTTCGAGGATCTTGACTGTATCTTGATCTTCCCTGGTGAAATTGTGTTCATCACCCTCCCAAGATCGCCCTAACAATCGCACTAAAAGGTGATCTTTCAAGGATGGGAGGAAATTCTGATTGCAAAATCATTATACTATATGATTTTTTAAAAAAGAGTGTGTACATCGAAAGCGCGATCGTCCTTGTGCGCTTTTAGCCACAAGCGGAGGTCTTTCCATACTGGTGTATAGTCGGACATGTGGTAATGCTCGTAAGGCGATGTGCGTGATGCAATCAGTACGTCTGTTGTGATCTTGACAGCCGCAGCGCCACTGATTGGAGAGGCAGAAGCCTCTCCCTGTGTGTCGCCGCTCACCGTGTCACCATGCAACCGCTGCCGCTGGAGCACGAGCCTGCGTGTTTCCTCCTCATTTGCAATACGCTGCAACAACCGCGCTCGCCGCTCGTGTTTCGCAATTTGGCCGACAAATTTATTTTTGTTAGTGCGGGCATACCAACGCTTGCTCCTGCGGTGCTCGAGCTCTCCCTGCCAATAGTTAGCAGTATGCAATAATATTATTATGGGAACAATGCACAATCTGTGTAGTGTAGTTGTCAGTAGTGCCGAATTGACGAATTGCTTGAACATAGTCCCCAAGAGCATGGAATTTGTAGGTCGACAAATTCAGTTTTTTAATTTTCCGCTCAAGTTTTTCCACATCCACCGTGTCTTCCTCTCGACTGACGGCAACGGCCTTCCCCTTTCCTTTACCTTTTGCTTTTTTCTTACCCGTTCCGACAGTAGTGGCCCCTTGGCGCAGAGCTGCAGCTCGCCTCCCACGAGCCGCGTGCTCCTTTGGGAGCTCCTGAGTGAGATATGCCTCACAAGTGGTCGCAACGAACCCTCTGATGGAGTCGCCGAGTGCTTCAGTAGCTTGCGTGAAAATTACCAGCGTCTCCTCCGTGTGCAGTCGTAGCTTCGCCAAGGCATGCCACGAACAGAGGTTCCAAAGCATATCGAGTACGACCTCATTATGTTCTTGTGGCAGCAGCAAGTCAATTACTGGCGTAATACACTAGCGACATTGATCAGCGAATGGACAGAACGTATGTCAATTTAAGCAAGAACATACCTGCAATATGTCTTCAAAATCACGGGCCGCCAACTGCTTCATGGCCGAGACGTTACTGCTGAAACGCCTTATGGTGTCACACCCAAACGTAGGTACTCGTCGGAAACTGTTCTATTCAGTGAAAAATCATTTCAAATAATAGATATAGGCTTACCGTTGATTGAATGTTTGGATGCTATCATTTCCCTCCGCGTACAGGATCCGCATGAGGTGGGTTAATATTGCCTTCCACACACCAAGCTCGAACTCATGCATTAAATCGGGCACGAACATCGAGTAATGGTTGAAGCCGAATTTGAAAGCTTCGTGGAAAATGCACTCTAATCTTTGTGAGTGAAAAAATAAATCATTCCTAAGGAAGACACTTACCCTAGTTGTTACCAGAGATTTTGTATCGAGAATATTTGCCAGGCGCTTGCTATTGAGTGAAGTCCCTTTCTTGAAAATCAGACCGCGTGCACGCCGGATTATGTCTTGGATAGCGGGAGAGTTGACCCGGACATTTTCACGTCGCCTAGAGTCAGTCGGGGTTCCCATCTCAGAGATGTCAGATTTTCGGATTAAACAGCGAGGACAGGGGCATTGTGCAAGATAGCGAATGCAAGCTAAGAGGATTCTAAAAAAACCATCAGGTCCTTGCAACAGCATGGGCCTCAGGTGAGGTCCTTGCAGGAACCCATCCCCTGGGTGCTTGCTATTGCGAGGACCTGCTACTATAAGGGGGTTATATATGAGTATACCGGTCCGGCTACAGTTACAGGACCTGCTTGGTATATCTACGTAAATACTAGTAGATCTACGGTCTCGCACTCTGCTGATGCTCTAGGAAGCTTGATTGGCAACACAGGTGTTTATTCCAACATTTTTATGTAATTTATATACTGCCACAGTACAAAGGCTGCCGTGTAGGGTATGATAAGTACGTAGGTGAAATGTGAAGGTGGGCGGGGCGCTTGACAACATGATAGGTAGTGGGAGCTGCAACACACATGGATTGTGACTGTCAGATCGAGATAGCTCAGCAGAAAAGTCTATTTCCACAGCAGGCTCACTCATGTCGTTGTCAGTGCATGTGTGGCTTCTTCGAAGTAACTCGATACTAGCTTTGGAAGACTGGCCCATGGCCAAAAACACAATGATACAGCAGGGGAGAGTACAGTCAAAGAGCACAGCATGTTGAGCCTAAGTTTCGACTGGGAAAAACGCGGGTGAGGGGCCAGGTTGCACCCGCCGTCTACCCCAGATCGGGGATGTCTTTGACGTGGGTGAAGGGCCGGTTCCATCCACATTTTGCTAGGCGCAACCTAGGGGTAGGCGCAACCTAGGGGTGAGCGCAACCTGGGGAGAACGCGGGTGACTACGTGGGGATGACCCAGGATGAGCAGACCCTCTGGCCCTGCGATTCCACCCTTTTTGGCTACATTGCATCCCAATCCGGTAAATGGAAATAGATTTTATATGCTGCTCTTTCTGGAATATATACACAAAAACAATACTACAGCACTACCGATATTTAGAGCTGCAGAGACGTCCCCACTGCCTGTATGCTCGTTGTTACACACTTATTGTCTCGCATACAACACCTGAAGATCACAATTAGTGAGCTGGCGCGTATATGGTTGTCGAATACGATGATAACTCGCACCTTCATACATGCGCGCCTTTGTAGATAGTAAATTCACGCATATATCAGTAGATGACTGCACCGAAATGCACGACATACCTAGACCCGGGAACCAGCCCTATTGTCAACGCGTTCAGCTGACACTATCAGCGTACTAAAGGTCAATATAAAATCAGTCACAGCAGGGGGATAGTGTCTTGCACATGTGTGGCGGAGCAAAGGCAGGGGAGAAGATGGTGTTCAAGAGCAAGAAGTGATTCAAAGTCCGACAGAAGCTTTGCGCTGTAATGTCCACACGTCACAGACAATATCGAAGATGTCAGTCAGATGTCATGGTCCCCGTGTTGCAGCCCGTTGAGACACAGGTGTGGACCTGGCCCTACGTTTCGCCCAGAAAAAAGCGTATAAGCTCACGTTGTACCCGGGCAAAATGTAGGCGCAGGACCGAAGGTTGCAGCGGCGATGGAACCTGGGCGAAACCTGGCAGCTCCACAGAGTTTCGCCCAAGTTGCGCTAGCTGAAATTTAGGCCCAACACGCTGTGGAGAAAGATAGATGGTAGTAGAGTTTCAGTCAACTATCTTAATCTGCCAACTGCCCTTCGCTTAAGAAATCGCAGTTGCGAGCTAGGTTTGCACGCAGATTAATCTGCTAGCTGTGGCAGATTAATCTACTGTGACAATAAAATGGTACCTCAAGGATTCGAACCAAGGACCTCAGCACAGATCAGAATAAGAGCATCGCAACATAATTAGCCAACTGAGCCATAGTGACAACAGTTACCCTTGACCAATCAAATTATATATAACGCAAATTTTACACACAATTTCCGCAAATCATCAAGGCAACTAACTGCTACAACAAGCATAAAGAAATCAATGATAGTGGTAGCTTGTTTTACCATGCCTGACCTGGAGCAATCCACAATGGGAAAGTTGAATACACTGGAATCACAGGTCTTTAGAGGCAAATTCATTTGTATTTGTGTTATGGAAGATGTTAAACTGTGAAAATGAAGTTCACAAAATACTCTATATATTTCTTAAAAGTGCGAAGATACTAGTTGCACTGTAGCTCAGTTGGCTAATTATGTTGCGATGCTCTTATTCTCATCCGTGCTAAGGTCCTTGGGTCGAATCCTGATGCACCATTTCATTGTCACAGTAGATTAATCTGCCGCAGCTAGCAGATTAATCTGCATGCAAACCTAGCTCGCAACTGCGATTTCTTAAGTGAAGGGCAGTTGGCAGATTAAGATAATTGACTGAAGTCCCTCGATGGTACAGCGTCCACAATTTCTGCTCAGAGTGACATGTGGTGTCGGAACACCATGTTTTGATGAATATGAGGATACACAGCTAGTAGCTATGAGTCAAGCACATCAGACAGATTATGTCCCTTGTTAGTCTGCTGTGGCTGTGCTGGCCACATTTCCTCACATGACCGTGTGAGAGAGAGAGAGAGAGAGAGACAACCATTCATACCCTGCAGTCAGTATCCTAAGTACATGTGCGGCAGCTAATGAGAGCCCAAGGTCGAAGGTGATAGTTCACGATAGTTAAGAGTAGGGTGGTGTGAGGGGTTGTACTTTGGTTAGGTATTGTGGGAGAAGTCAAGCAGATGGTAGAAGCCCCGAGTTTAGGCGACTCCAACCACTCTAGTGATGTGTATATAGAAAAGAAACAAAAAGGGTAAAAAGGGTAAAACGATAAGAAATAGTTATGTAGCAAAAGAACCTGGACTTCTTGTGAGGTGATGTGTAGGTAGGTGGTTAGGTACGAGAATGGATAGTCATGTTTATACAACTGTGGAAGTGGGAGGAGATGGTGGCGTAGTTGAATTTGTAGATGGCGCGTTCAAGCGCTTTGAGGATATGACCATCTCGGCATTGGTGAAAGATAGTAGAACTGATGAGTGTGTCTTGTGGTTGGGGATGTTGGGGTTCATCCAATGGATGAAGTGAGGTTCAAAGGGGAAAGGGCATGGAGTGATGGTATAGAAGGAAGTGGTAGTGAGTGCATATCGGAATTTGTCAGTGATGTCTTGATCTGTGATGCAAGTGTCGTCATCATAATGGCAAGTGACGCCGTTGATTTGGACAGTGTAAGTGTTAGGAATGGGGGTGGGAGGTTTGGCATCGCAAATTATGTTGAGGGAAGGTGTAGGTCCAGTGGGGTGGTCGTACATCATCAGGAAAAATCTGAGTAAGCTACCACTGCTACCATGCTACTGCCTGATATGTGGTGCTACAGAGCTTCACAGATCAGGGGGTAAGCAATGTATCACTGGTACCTGACCGATATTTTCCTAATGATGGGAGGTTCCTGAAGGGCTTGAAAAGCTTGTTCAACCCAAAGCGGTCTTGCTAATTGGAGAGGAGAGTCGTCGGTGGTGTCTGCAGGTGCAGTTGTGGAGGGAGAAGTGGTAGCGGGTGATGGGAGTGGGGGTGCAGATGGGGTGGGTGACTGAGAAATGGGTGAGAGAGTTGGGGGAGTGATGCGTTGGCCATCAAGGCCAAAGTATTGAGGGAACATGGCATGTTCAGCAGGGGGGCCGTAATTGATGGAGTAATCTTCAGCAGACAGTTCCGAAGGAGTGGGTGCAGGTGAGTCATGGGTGATTTGAGGGTGAGCGGTGTCATCTGAATCAGCTGTATGAACAGATGGTGTGGGGGAGTGGTTGTGTGCGTGAGGGGGTGGTGGGGTAGTGGACTGTGTAGGTGATTCAATGGTGACAGTTGGGGGTGGGGTAATAATTGGTGAAGGAACGAGAGGGATAGGGGTAGGAGTAGGTGGCTTGTTGGGTACCCAATGGAGTCTGGGTAGGGGTGTGGTGTGTCTGGAAATACGGGATTTGATGACTAAGTGTTTGATGTAAGGCGCCTGATGGGTCTGGATAGTGGTGTGTGCAGCAGGTGGTGAGAGTGGAGGTGTGGGCATAGGGTTGGGTATAGGGTTGGGCAAAGTAGGTGCCAGTATGGCGTCTAAGTGTTTGGTGAGTTGGCGGATGTTGTCGTGCACGGTGAGTAAGGTAAGGGCTTCGGTGTGAGTGATTCCGTCAGCTCCATGTTGGATGGCAGTAAAGAGGTATGATACGTCTTCCAAAGTGGAAGAGCGTAGTTGGAGGAGTTGGTTTTGTGTGCCTGGTGGATACTCTGGGCAGCATTGAAAAGTAGATCAAATGCGAAGGTGGCTGGTGTTGTGTCGGTATGGGCCCTCTGGGTTCTGGTGATGGTGTGTTGGGTGTTCATGATGGGAGATATGGTGTGTGGGGGTCAGCGTATGGGTGGATGGTTCGTGAGCATCTAAGGCAATGGTGGTGGTAAGAGAGAAAGGAGGGCTGCATCACATGACCACGTGAGAGAGAGAGAGAGAGAGAGACAACCATTTATACCCCACAGTCAGTATCCTAAGTACATGTGCGGCAGCTAACGGGAGCCCAAGGTCGAAGGTGATAGTTCACAATAGTTAAGAGTAGGGTGGTGTGAGGGGTTGTACTTTGCTTAGGTACCATGGGAGAAGTCGAGCAGATGGTAGAAGCCCCGAGTTTAGGTGACTCCAACCGCTCTAGTGATACGTAGATAGAACAGAAATAAAAACGGTAAAAACGGTAAGAAATAGTTACGTAGCAAAAGAACCCAGACTGCTTGCGAGGTGATGCGTAGGTAGGCGGTTAGGTACAAGAATGGATAGTCATGGATACATGGCCATGGAAGTGGGAGGTGATGACACTGTGGTTGAAGTCGTGGATAGCGCGTTCGAGCGCTTTGAGGATATGGCCATCATCAGCGTCGGTGAAAGATAATAGAACTGAGGAGTGTGTCTTGTGGTCAGGGATGTTGGGGTTCATCCAACATATGAAGTGAGGTTCGAAGGGGAATGGGCATGGAGCAATGGTGTAGAAGGAAGTGGTAGTGAGTGTGTAGAAGAATTCGTCAGCGAGGTCTTGATTAGTGACGCGAGTGTCATCGTCATAGCAGCAAGCGATGCCGTTGATTTGTACGGTGTAAGTGTTAGGGATTGGGGTGGGAGGTTTGGCATTGCGAATCATGTCAAGGGAAGGTATAGGTCCTATGGGATGGTCGTACATGGGAGGTTCTTGGATGAGTTGTAATCGTTGGTCAACCCAAAGCGGTTGGCACGATTAGAGAGGAGAATCGTCGGTAGTGTTCACAGGTGTAGTTGTGGAGGTAGGAGTTGTGATGGGTGATGGGAGTGGGGGTGCAGATGGGGTGGGCGACTGAGAAATGGGTGGGAGAGTTGGTGTTACGGTTATTTTAATCTTTTGAATATCGACAGAACTCACCACCGGGCGAATACGATACAGGGACTTGTTGCGCAACCAACCCCCTGGCTACTCGTGACTCTACTGGGCGTATCCCCAGTTGTATTAGCATGTAGGGCGTGTTTCACTTTTGACAGATCCAACTCTGTCCCCGTTTCATGTTTATCATTCGTGAGCTGACAGATGGCGTTCAACCGCCATCATCATTTCTACCTATCGTTTCAGACATATCACTACATACTTATCAAACGTTTGGTACTATAGCGTAGATAGTAGCGGTGACATCTGGGACGAACTTGACCCCTGAAACTTAGCGTAGTATAAAAGCTCATGTACTTATTGTCGAAGCTCTTCAGCTCGACCTTGTTGTATAAACAAGAAGTCTTATACTCGTTCTCAAACGTAGGAAACTACGCTCAGTATTTCTCACTCGAGCAATCGAACGACTAAGTCCTCGAAGTGCACACTGACTTCTCGGACTTAGGCGAGTCTTATATTCTATTCGACTCGCACTTGAACAGATTATATCCTCTAATGCGTATTGGATATTAACCGATCTCCTAAGGACTTCACTTAGGACCCGAAGGCATCTAACGAGTATTTGCGTTGCATACGGCGACGTGCCTACGTGCAGAAGAACGATCTATATTCGCGACTCGAATATACGAACGGGTATTCGACCCGTAACAAACAAGGGGAAAACGGGCCAATGGAAACAGAACTATCATCGGGTTTATACGAACCCCCAGACAAAACGATTCTTCCCGCCTAGTCTTGCACAGTTTGACGCAGACTTCCAAAAAGCCTTCGGAGCCATCGAAGAAGTACAGAAGGCGCGGAAGAAAATCCTGGACGTAACCCAGGACAGAAAAGACATCGATGACTACATCACCGAATTCAATAACTAGGCCGGGAAGGCCCAGTACGATCGATACAGCGCGGACGGAAACGCGCTGCTTATAACCCTATTCGAAAAAGGGTTACCCGAACATACGACCCGATATATCATCGGTGTTCGGCCGCTACCTGCGACCATCGACGAATGGCAATCTGCTGCCTCGTACTACGAAAACACGTACAAGATATTCTTGAAATGCGATAAACCGTTTGTCAAGAAAAAGGCTTGGCAAGCCCCGAACCAGAATAACGGACGCACTAGTGCGCCGCAACCCACGGCATCGAAAGATCCGAACACCATGGATATAGATCGAATGACCACCCAGGAAAGGGACGATCATATCAAGAAGGGCAAGTGTTTCACTTGCCATCAGCCAGGGCATATGTCACGAGACTGCCTAAAGAAACCAAGAAAGACAGCCCGCCCTAGGCGGACCACTCGAAAGACCGAAGAAGAAGAAGCCGAGCAGGAAGCTCGCATCGAAGAAGTCTCAGAAGAAGAGGCAGAATACATCACCGCTAACAGAGCGGTCACAGCAATTAGGGCCCTGAAAGCCAAGAACCCCAAGCTCCTAGCACAGCTCGTAGAAGAACAGGATTTTGCCTAGGAGGGAAGCCCACGGTCTTACCCTCCGAGAAAGCAGCGCATGTAATTACCTCGTTCGAGAAGAATCGATCCCTCTTCATCCCGGTAATCATGACGCTGGCAAAACCCGTGAAGTGCAATGCACTAATCGACTCAGGAGCAATGTTGAACCTGATCCACAGCAGAGTGGTAGAAAAATACAAGGTGCCCACGCAACCCTTGAAGAACCCGATCATCGTCAAAAATGTTGACGGAACAGAAAACAAAGATGGGCGAATAGACCGAGAAGCCACCATACTACTACGATATCCGAAGACCCAGAAAACGCGAAAAGTCCGATTCCTAGTAGGATCAATCGGAACAGAGAATATGATTCTAGGGTATAGATGGCTAAAAGACAAAAACCCCACAATCGACTGGAAGGACCAAACAGTCGATGTACGATCAATACTAGGGGCAGAAGAAAAGAAACAGGAAACCACGATCCGAATGGATACGGTAGAAATGGTAGTTGCCCCAGAAGGGAAAATTCCAACAAGGGGGACCCAAGAAGCTGCAGGGTACGACCTTTACGCCGCAGAAGAAACCGAGATTCCCGCCGGAGGATGGAAACTCGTCTCCACAGGAGTAAAAATGAAGATCCCAAAGGGATCGTACGGAAGGTTGGCCGGACGATCAGGCAACACCCTCAGGCACGGATTGGTAGTACAAGCCGGAGTCATAGACTCGGACTACCGAGGAGACGTCGGAGCCATCGTCTTCAACTACTCAGACAAAGCACATAGAATTATCCCGGGCATGTGAATAGCCCAGATAATCTTCGAACGGCACCTCACCCCCGACATTATAGAGGTCAAAGACCTAGATGAAACAGAACGAGGGGAGAAAGGGTTTGGATCCACAGACCAGCCAGAAGAAACAGCACAGCGGCTCTATACTCCCGAGGAGTACGAAGCGATCCGACGCTTTGCAAAAGATAACCCTAAGATCGTAGGAAAGAAAGGGGAGACGCAAAAGAAGTTCCGAACAAAGATACAAATCATCAACGCTGTCAGGAAGGCGCTGACGAAATCCCAGGAATTCGCGCAGAAAACCCCCGAACCAGAACGGACAATTGAGGAGATGGTCCCGAAACACCTATTGGACTTCGCCAAGGTGTTCAGCAAGGAGTCCGCAGCAGCGTTCCCCCCGTCGAGACCATGGGACCACGCGATCGAATTAAAACCCGACTTCATGCCAAGAGACTGCAAAGTCTATGCACTGTCACCGAAAGAACAACAGGCACTGGACGAATTCTTAAAAAGAAAACCTGGCCAAGGGATTCATAGTTCCTTCAAAATCTCCGATGGCGTCACCTTTCTTTTTCGTCCCAAAGAAGGATAACGGCCTACGGCCCTGTCAGGATTATCGGTATCTGAACGAAGGAACGATAAAGAACGTTTACCCCTTGCCACTTATCTCAGAGCTCCTGGAGAAGCTAAAGGGAGCAAAGATCTTTACAAAAATGGACCTTCGAGCGGGGTACAACAACGTCCGAATCAAAGCAGGAGACGAATGGAAGGCAGCCTTCAAAACAAATCGAGGGTTATATGAACCCACGATTATGTTTTTCGGATTATGCAACGCGCCAGGAACTTTTCAAGCAATGATGAATGAAATCTTGAAAGAGGAAATCCTCGAAGGATGGGTGCTCGTCTACATGGACGACATCCTCATTTTCTCCGCGAATGAGAAAACACACAAAGAACGAGAACGGCGAATCTTCCAGAGACTGGTGGATAATCACCTCTTTGTGAAACCCGAAAAATGCGCCTTCGGTGTCGACAGAGTCGAATTTCTGGGACTAGTCATCACCCCAGGAAATATCCAGATGGACCCAGCGAAACTCAAAGGGATTAAGGAGTGGCCGACTCCCCGAAATCTCAAAGAAGTCAGATCCTTCCTAGGATTTGCGAACTTCTATCGGAAATTTATCGATCACTACTCTACGCACGCCTGACCCTTGGTAGACCTCACAAAAACGGTCACAGGGACAGGGTTCCAATGGATGGAGAAAGCATTCGAATTCATGAAGAAAGCATTCACGATGGCGCCCGCACTAGGAACACCAGACAAGGAGAAACCGTTCATCCTCGAAACAGACGCATCTCAGTTCGCCACAGGAGCAGTACTGAAACAGATAGATGAAACAGGGCGCGAACGGCCGGTGGGATATCTCTCACAATCCCTGACATCTACAGAACGGAACTATGAAATCTACGATCGCGAACTACTCGGAATAGTCCGAGCCTTAGAAAAATGGCGGCACCTGTTAGAAGGAGCACCGCATCGGATCTTGATCCGAAGTGATCACCAGAACCTGACGTACTGGAGAAGCACGCAGCGCCTAAATCGGCGACAAGCGAGATGGCATCTATTCCTCTCGCAATTCAACCTAAAGTTACAACACGTCCCCGGAAGGAAACTAGTCATGGCCGACACACTCTCCAGGTTGTACCACCTTGACGAAAGCGACGAAGACAACAAGGGAATAACCATGATTCCAGACGAGCTCGTAGTCCATGCAATCCAGATCCCGATCATCGATTGAATCAAAAGCGCCAACGATTGAGATGAATCTGCGGAACAGGCGACCCGCGCTCTAAACGGCACAGACGAATTCCCCACAAAAACCGCCGCAGATGATTGGCAGCTGACGGATGGGATATTGCTCTACAAGGGCAGGATGTACGTGCCAAAAGATGAGGGCCTTCGACGGGACGTCATATCAAAATACCATGACTCGATCCCAGCCGGACACCCTGGAATCTGGGGGACGACGGTACAGGTCACGACTCACTTCTGGTGGCCTGACATGAGAACAATGATAGCGGAATATGTCCGGGGCTGTGCGATCTGTCAACAGATGAAACCTGATCGAAATCCGATCAAACCCCCACTACAACCGATACCGACACGGGAGGATGCCCTCCCCTTCTCACAATGTTCGGTCGACTTTGTCACCGACCTGCCAAGAGTGGGAAAATATGACTCAATGATGGTGATCATCGACCATGGCCTATCCAAGGCAATCTCTCTCACCCCGTGCGACAAAACGATCACTAACAAAGGGGCGGCAGAGATATTTCACCGAAAAATCTACTCGCTATATGGCATTCCCCGAAAGATCATTTCAGACAGAGGACCACAGTTTGCATCAAAGCTTTTCAAGGAATTATGCAAGCTGCAGGGAACGGAATCAACGATGAGTACGGCGTATCATCCACAGACCGACGGACAGACAGAAAGAATGAATCAACAGATCGAAGTATACCTTCGCATCTATTGCATGAACGACCCTTTCCAGTGGGTACAACGACTACCTGACGTCGAATTTGCACATAACACAAGGCGAACTGAAAATCGACCTGCGCCACTTGAAATAATCTTGGGATACACCCCAAGAGGATTTCCAGACTACGACAGGGTAGGAAACGTCCCGGCAGCAGTTGACAGGATCAAGAAAATCAAGGAGGCGCGAAAGATGGCATTCATCGCGCATGAATTAGCCCAGAAAAGAATGGCAGGGCGGTTCCTTAGGGAACTGCCAAGGCTTGAGAAAGGGGACAAGGTCTGGCTCGACGCCAAGAACCTAACGATTCCCTATGAATCAAACAAACTGGCACCAAAAAGAGAAGGACCCTTCACCATCACAGAAAAGATGGGACCCACGACGTACCGGCTGCAGTTACCGACGAACTGGAAAATTCATCCGGTATTCCACGCCGCCTTACTAAAACCATTCAAAGAAACAAGGGTGCACGGACCCAATTACCTACGGCCGCCACCTGACATCATCAAGGGACAAGAGGAATACGAAGTCGAAGCTATCTTGGCTGACAGATGGCGAGGAAAGAAGCATCAATACTTCGTCAAGTGGAAAGGCTATGCCACAGCCGACAATTCATGGGAAGATGAAGCGAACTTGGAGCATTCCAAGGAGCTGATAAAAAGCTACCACCGAATGCGAGTCAGAACAACCCCAACACTTGAAAGCTGAACAGTAATAGTATGTCGACGACTCTCCACCAGCTTCCCCGTCGCACCACGACTCCCGGTAACGCAGACCGTCGAGAAGGTCGGCCAAGAGGTACGCCACCGAGGAGGTATTCCCCCCAACACCTGCAGATCAGACACGCCCTCCTCTGGTATAGGGCCGAGGGACCCTTTGCTGGCCGAGCCGATGGCTGGACGGCCCTCTTCGACATCGCGCAGGATCTCACCCACATCTACAGCTCGTACCAGAACATCACCGAGGACCTCGTCCGAATGGAGGGGCAGATCAGAGCGCAGAGAGAGGGACTCGAGCTACTCACCGACCGACTTATCGACAGACTGGCCACCACGACGACGGCACGACTACGACATGCGCTCAACGACTTCGAGGATCGCGAGCACACTACTCCCAACCGACCCGAATACGTACCACGACCCGCCCGCTTTTTCACCACCGACGAACGACGCCAAGTTGCAAGGCCGTTTGATTTTATGGAACGCGATCGAGTATTATTTCCTCTGCCTACCGAGACTCAGAGAGCCCGCCGAACAGGAGTTAGAGACCCGACGACACGTATTTCTGGTATGGGAGGCGACGGGAGACGTGAACCACCTGCACGCCCGACGAGCCCTAGGGCTACCCCAGCGCGACAGCAAAGAGCGAATAGCACGCCGCCTATTCGACGATCTCCTTCGGTGCAGAGCATTACCCGTGAGGAGTTTGAGCGAGGTGCGAGGGAGCACGAACGAGACACCGCCTCCCTACCAACATGGGCCGCACGAAACCTCCACCGAGCCGCACACCACTGGAGGTACCAACATAACGAATACCTCCGCGATATCCCTTCCCTACGGGTACCAGTGAGGCCCTCACCCGAGCAGCCGTGTCGGCAATGTGGTTCCGCTAACCACTGGATCCTCGACTGCCCCGATTATATTTGCAGAGCTTGTGGGCTCAATCAACCAGGTCATCGACAGAATGAATGCCGCCAACACTTTGTATGGCGAACTCCTACGACCCCGTCTGTTACGGGTCGAATACCCGTTCGTATATTCGAGTCGCGAATATAGATCGTTCTTCTGCACGTAGGCACGTCGCCGTATGCAACGCAAATACTCGTTAGATGCCTTCGGGTCCTAAGTGAAGTCCTTAGGAGATCGGTTAATATCCAATACGCGTTAGAGGATATAATCTGTTCAAGTGCGAGTCGAATAGAATATAAGACTCGCCTAAGTCCGAGAAGTCAGTGTGCACTTCGAGGACTTAGTCGTTCGGTTGCTCGAGTGAAAAATACTGAGCGTAGTTTTCCTACGTTTGAGAACGAGTATAAGACTTCTTGTTTATACAACAAGGTCGAGCTGAAGAGCCTCGACGGTAAGTACATGAGTTTTTATACTACGCTAGGTTTCAGGGGTCAAGTCTGTCCCAGATGCCACCGATACTATCTACGCTGTAGTCCCAAACGTTTGATAAGTACGGAGTGATATATTTGAGACGATAGATAGGAATGATGGCGGTTGAATGCCATCTATCAGCTAATAAACAATGAACATGAAACGGTGGCAGGGTTGGATCTGCCAAAGATGAAACGAGCCCTACAGACTAGTACAACTGGAGATGCGCCCAGTAAGATCACGAGTAGCCAGGGGGTTGGTTGCGCAACAAGTCCCTGTATCGTATTCGTTCGGTGGTGAGTTCTGTCGATATTCGAAAAATTAAAATAACCGTAACATCAGCTCCCCCCTAGGCATTCGTCGGCCTCGACGAATTTTCCAAGTTCCCCTCTTCAGAGTGCCTCGGCGTCCTGTTCGTTGTAGATGTCGCCGTTCCCGCTGAGGGACGGGGTCGTAGGAGTTCGCCATACGAAGTGTTGGCGGCATTCATTCTGTCGATGACCTGGTTGATTGAGCCCTGCAAATATAATCGGGGCAGTCGAGGATCCAGTGGTTAGCGGAACCACATTGCCGACACGGCTGCTCGGGTGAGGGCCTCACTGGTACCCGTAGGGAAGGGATATCGCGGAGGTATTCGTTATGTTGGTACCTCCAGTGGTGTGCGGCTCGGTGGAGGTTTCGTGCGGCCCATGTTGGTAGGGAGGCGGTGTCTCGTTCGTGCTCCCTCGCACCTCGCTCAAACTCCTCGCGGGTAATACTCTGCACTGAAGGAGATCGTCGAATAGGCGGCGTGCTATTCGCTCTTCGCTGTCGCGCTGGGATAGCCCTAGGGCTCGTCGGGCGTGCAGGTGGTTCACGTCTCCTGTCGCTTCCCATACCAGAAATACGTGGCGTCGGGTTTCTAACTTCTGTTCGGCGGGCCCTCTGAGTCTCGGTAGGCAACGGAAATAATACTCTATCGCCCTCCATAAAATCAAACGGCCTTGCAACTCGGCGTCGTTCGTCGGGGGTGAAAAAGCGGGCGAGTCGTGGTGTGTATTCGGGTCGACTGGGAGTAACGTGCTCGCGACCCTCGAAGTCGTTGAGCGCGTGTCGTAGTCGGGCCGTCGTGGTGGCGGCCAATCTGTCGATAAGTCTGTCGGTGAGTAACTCGAGTCCCTCTCTCTGCGCTCGGATCTGCCCCTCCATTCTGACGAGGTCCTCGGTGATATTCTGGTACGAGCTGTAGATGTGGGTGAGGTCCTGCGCGATGTCGAAGAGGGCCGACCAGCCATCGGCTCAGCCAGCAAAAGGTCCCTCAGCCCTGTACCAGAGGAGGGCGTGTCTAATCTGCAGATGCTGGGGGGAGTACCTTCTTGGTGGCGTACCTCGCGGCCGGCCTTCTCGACGATCTGCATCGCCAGGGGTCGTGGTACGGCGGGGGAGCTGGTGGCGAGTCGTCGACATACTATCACTGTTCGGCTTTCGAGTGTTGGGGTTGTTCTGACTCGCGTTCGGTGGTAGCTTTTTATCAGCTCCTTGGAATGCTCCAAGTTTGCCTCGTCTTCCCATGAGTTGTCGGCCGTGGCATAGCCTTTCCACTTGACGAAGTATTGATGCTTCTTTCTTTGCCATCTGTCAGCCAAGATGGCTTCGACTTCGTATTCTTCTTGTCCCTTGATGATATCAGGTGGTGGCCGTAGGTAATTAGGTCCGTGTACCCCTGTTTCTTTGAATGGTTTTAGTAAGGCAGCGTGGAAGACCGGATGAATTTTCCAATTCGCCGATAACTGCAGCCGGTATGTCGTGGGTCCCATCTTTTCTGTGATGGTGAAGGGTCCTTCTCTTTTTGGTGCCAGTTTGTTCGACTCATAGGGGATCGTTAGGTTCTTGGCGTCGAGCCAGACCTTATCCCCTTTCTCAAGCTTCGGTAGTTCTCTGAGGAACCGCCCTGCCATTCGTTTTTGGGCTAATTCATGCGCGATGAATGCCATTTTTCGCACCTCTTTGATCTTCTTGATCCTGTCGACAGCTGCCGGGACGTTCCCTACTCTGTCATAGTCTGGGAATCCTCTCGGGACGTATCCTAGGATTATTTCAAGTGGCGCTGGCCGGTTTTCGGTCGGTCTGGTGTTGTGCGCAAATTCGACGTCAGGCAGTCGTTGTACCCATTGGAAAGGGTCGTTCATGCAATAGATACGAAGGTATACTTCGATCTGTTGGTTCATCCTTTCCGTTTGTCCGTCTGTCTGGGGATGGTATGCTGTACTCATCGCTGACTCCGTTCCCTGCAGCTTGCATAATTCCCTGAATAGTTTTGATGCGAATTGTGGTCCCCTGTCCGAGATGATTTTTCGGGGGATGCCGTACTGACACAGAACTAACTTGTTATGCCTAAGGGTCTTGCTAGAAGCTGGTAGGCTGGTAATAGGCAAGAAGGCGGCTCAGTGATAGGGTCAATGGTCTGTTATAAGGACCAAAGACTAGAGAGTCTAAGCAAGTATAGTTGAGGTACTGAGTTGGGCCTTGCTAGGGCTTAAGTATAGCAGTGGAAACCTAAGTAGACCTTTGCAGGTACTACAAAGGGGGTTATAGACAGTGGACGTCGAAATTAACTAGTCTGAGTCCTAAGCGACTCAGAGTACGGTATATATACATGTAAGGGCTAGGACCCTTGGTACTACGGCAGGACTAATGATACTGGCATAGATACATGTGATAGATAATAGCGACCAATAGGGTCGCTTGGCATAGAGCCGGGGATATGCATGTGATTAACGACCAGTAATGGTCGCTGCATGATTGGTTGGTCTTAGACATGTGATGAGTGACTCATACACCGACCGGGGTATGTCTTGTGTGATGACTATGTGCTTGATAAGGTACTGGACTAGATCATGTGATCTAAGTAGACAAAAGGGTCCGTCCTTTAGTCATGAGTACATGACCAGCTTACTAAGCGGTCTGGGCTACTCTATCAAGAGAAATACTGTTTGGGAGCACGTGACTTATGAATGCACGTACTTTAGATAAGATGTGTGTGTTACTACGAGATAAGATGAGATGTAACTACAGAGATAAGATACTATCCTAGATAAGATAAGGTCACGTGCTAGATGAGGCCGTAGGGCATCAACTAGCGTAAAGCATTGATATTGAGCTAACAAATGGGATAAATTGCTAGAAATAGCAAGGAAATTGTAGGAAACAGATATAATCTGTGACACGTACTGTGAATATATCTTTCGATGGAATATTTCTGTGGCCCCTTCGCTTGTAATTGTTTTATCGCATGGGGTGAGAGAGATGGCCTTGGATAGGCCATGGTCGACGATCACCATCATGGAGTCATACTTTCCGACTCTTGGCAGGTCGGTGACAAAATCTACCGAGCACTGTGAGAAGGGGAGGGCGTCTCCCCGTGTCGGTATTGGTTGCAAAGGGGGTTTTAGCGGATTCCTATCAGGTTTCATCTGTTGACAGATTGCACAGCCCCGGACGTATTCCGCTATCATTGCTCTCATGTCAGGCCACCAAAAGTGGGTCGTAACCTGTACTGTTGTACCCCAGATCCCAGGGTGTCCGGCCGGGATCGTGTCGTGGTATTTTGAGATGACGTCCCGTCGAAGGCCCTCGTCCCTTGGCACGTACATCCTGCCCCTGTAGAGCAGTATTCCATCCGTTTGTTGCCATTCATCTGCGGTGGTTCTCGCGGGGAATTTGCCTGTGCCCCCTAGAGCACGGATCGCTTTTTCTGCAGATTCATCTCGATTGTTGGCGTTCTTGATTCGATCAATGATCGGGATCTGGATTGCATGGACAACAAGTTCGTCTGGAATCATGGTGATTCCCTCGTTGTCTTCGTTGCTTTCGTCCAGGTGGTACAACCTGGAAAGTGTGTCGGCCATGACCAGTTTCTTTCCGGGGACGTGCTGTAATTTCAGGTCGAATTGCGAAAGGAATAGATGCCATCTCGCTTGTCGCCGATTTAGGCGCTGTGCGCTTCTCCAGTACGTCAGGTTCTGATGATCACTTCGGATCAAGATCCGATGCGGTGCTCCTTCCAATAGGTGCCGCCATTCTTCTAGTGCTCGGACTATTCCGAGTAGTTCACGATCGTAGATTTCGTAGTTCCATTCTGTTGATGTCAGGGATTGTGAGAGATATCCCACCAGCCGTTCGCGCCCTGCTTCATCGATCTGTTTCAGTACTGCTCCTGTGGCGAACTGAGATGCGTCTGTTTCGAGGATGAACGGTTTCTCCTTGTCTGGTGTTCCTAGTGTGGGCGCCATCGTGAATGCTTGTTTCATGAAGTCGAACGCCTTCTGTTCTTTGTCCGTCCACTGGAACCCTGTTCCCGTGACCGTTTTTGTGAGGTCTACTAGGGGTCGGGCGTGCGTCGAGTAATGATCGATGAATTTTCGATAGAAGTTCGCGAATCCTAAGAAGGATCTAACTTCTTTGAGGTTTCGGGGGGTTGGCCATCCTTTAATCCCATTGAGTTTCGCTGGGTCCATCTGAATGTTTCCTGGGGTGATGACTAGCCCCAGAAATTCGACTCTGTCGACGCCGAAAGCGCATTTCTCGGGTTTCACAAAGAGGTGGTTGTCCACTAATTTCTGAAGGATCCGTCGTTCCCGTTCTTTGTGTGTTTTCTCATCTTCTGAGAAGACGAGGATGTCGTCCATATAAACAAGCACCCATCCTTCGAGGATTTCTTCTTTCAGAATTTCATTCATCATTGCCTGAAAGGTCCCGGGTGCGTTGCACAATCCGAAAAACATAACTGTGGGCTCGTACAACCCTCGGTTTGTTTTGAAGGCCGCTTTCCATTCGTCTCCCTTCTTGATCCGCACGTTGTTGTATCCCGCTCTAAGGTCCATTTTTGTGAAGATCTTTGCTCCTTTTAGCTTTTCCAGGAGCTCTGAGATTAGTGGCAAGGGATAGACGTTCTTTATCGTCCCTTCGTTCAGATATCGATAATCTTGACAGGGTCGTAGGCCGCTGTCTTTCTTTGGGACGAAAAAGAATGGTGACGCCATCGGGGATTTTGAAGGGACTATGAATCCCTTGGCCAAGTTTTCTTTTAGGAATTCGTCCATCGCCTGTTGCTCTTTAGGCGAGAGTGCATAGACTTTGCAGTCTTTCGGCACGAAATCGGGTTTTAATTCGATTGCATGGTCCCATGGTCTCGACGGGGGGAACGCTGTTGCGGACTCCTTGCTGAACACCTTGGCGAAGTCCAATAGGTGTTTCGGGACCATCTCTTCAATCGTTCGTTCTGGTTCGGGGGTTTTCTGTGCGAATTCCTGGGATTTCGTCAGCGCTTTCCTGACAGCGTTGATGATCTGTATCTTTGTTCGGAACTTCTTTCGCATCTCCCCTTTCTTTCCTACGATCCTAGGGTTATCTTTTGCGAAGCGTCGGATCGCTTCGTACTCCTCGGGAGTATAGAGCCGCTGCGCTGTTTCTTCTGGTTGGTCCGTGGATCCAAACCCTTTCTCCCCTCGTTCTGTTTCATCTAGGTCTTCGACCTCTATAATGTCGGGGGTTAGGTGCCGTTCGAAAATTATCTGGGCTATTCGCATGCCCGGGATAATTCTATGTGCTTTGTCTGAGTAGTTGAAGACGATGGCTCCGACGTCTCCTCGGTAGTCCGAGTCTATGACTCCGGCTTGTACTACCAATCCGTGTCTGAGGGTGTTGCCTGATCGTCCGGCCAGCCTTCCATACGATCCCTTTGGGATCTTCATTTTTACTCCTGTGGAGACGAGTTTCCATCCTCTGGCGGGAATCTCGGTTTCTTCTGCAGCGTAAAGGTCATACCCTGCAGCTTCTTGGGTCCCCCTTGTTGGAATTTTCCCTTCTGGGGCAACGACCATCTCCACCGTATCCATTCGGATTGTGGCTTCCTGTTTCTTTTCTTCTGCCCCTAGTATTGATCGTACATCGCCTGTTTGGTCCTTCCAGTCGATTGTGGGGTTTTCGTCTTTTAGCCATCCATACCCTAGAATCATATTTTCTGTTCCGATTGATCCCACCAGGAATCGGACTTTTCGTGTTTTCTGGGTTTTCGGATATCGGAGTAGTATGGTGGCTTCTCGGTCTATTCGCCCATCTTTGTTTTCTGTTCCGTCAACATTTTTGATGATGATCGGGTTCTTCAAGGGTTGCGTGGGCACCTTGTATTTTTCTACCACTCTGCTGTGGATCAGGTTCGACATTGCTCCTGAGTCGATTAGTGCATTGCACTTTACGGGTTTTGCCAGCGTCATGATTACCGGGATGAAGAGGGATCGATTCTTCTCGAACGAGGTAATTACATGCGCTGCTTTCTCGGAGGGTAAGACCGTGGGCTTCCCTCCTAGGCAAAATCCTGTTCTTCTACGAGCCGTGCTAGGAGTTCGGGGTTCTTGGCTTTCAGGGCCCTAATCGCTGTGACCGCTCTGTTAGCGGTGACGTATTCAGTCTCTTCCTCAGAGACTTCTTCAATGCGAGCTTCTTGCTCGGCTTCTTCTTCTTCGGTCTTTCGAGTAGTCCGCCTAGGGCGGGCTGGCTTCCTTGGCCTCTTCGGGCAGTCTCGCGACATGTGCCCTGGCTGATGACAGGTGAAACATTTTCCCTTCTTGATGTGATCGTCCCTTTCCTGGGTGGTCATTCGATCTACATCCATCGCATTCGGATCTTTCGGTGCGGTTGTCTGTGGAGCACTAGTGCGTCCGTTATTCTGGTTCGAGGCTTGCCAAGCCTTTTTCTTGACAAACGGTTTGTCCCGTTTCAAGAATATCTTGTACGTATTTTCATAGTACGAGGCAGCGGACTGCCATTCATCAATGGTCGCTGGTAGCGGCCGAACGCCGATGATGTATCGGGTCGTATGTTCGGGTAACCCTTTCTCAAAGAGGGTTATGAGCAACGCGTTTCCGTCCGTGCTGTATCGATCGTACTGGGCCTTTCCGGCCAAGTTGTTGAACTCGGTGATGTAATCATCGATGTCCTTCCTGTCCTGGGTTATGTCCAGGATTTTCTTCCGCGCCTTCTGTACCTCTTTGATGGCTCCGAAGGCTTTCTGGAAGTCTGCATCAAACTGTGCAAGACTAGGCGGGAAGAATCGTTTCGTCTGGGGGTTCGTATAAACCCGGTGATAATTCTGTTTCCATTGGCCCGTTTTCCCCTTGTTCGAAATATAAGAGAGGATAAAGATCACTCTCTGAACGTCGTTCTGGAATGACGTTTCGTACATCGTAAACCAGGAATTGCACTGGTTTATTAAGTTCTGCATGTCGGATCGTTCCCCGTCGAATACGTCTGGGGGATTGATCTTTATCATTGGGGGTCGGTAGTACGGGTTCGGCGCCGGAGGTTGAGGCTGCGGCGCATTCGGTGGTGGAGGCCCTCCTGGGGGTCCTCCTCCTCCCGGGTATCCTCCACCCGGGTTTCCTGGGTTTCCTCCGGGGTTCCCTGGGTTCCCTCCAGGGTTTCCTCCTCCGGGGTTCGCGGGGGTTCCTCCTCCGAGTTCTCCAGGAGGGGGGGCATTCCCTCCTCCGAGTCCGAAGTTTCCTCCCAGTCCTCCTCCGCTTGTACCTGCGGAGGTTCGTCCAAATAGGCCTGAAGGCCATGTTCCTGGGTTTGTCGTTCCCATTCCTCCGCTTGGGCTAGTCCAAGACGGATTTCCTCCGCTACCCATTCCGGGTGCGTTCTGTGGGGGATTTCCAAAGAGGTCTGTTCCTCCAGCCATAGGCCCAATCCCACTCTGCGCAAAAGCAGATACAAATCCTGGAGGGTCCTGTCCTCCGGTCTGGCTGTTATCTGTTCCTGTAAAGTTTCCAGGATTTCTCCCATCATCTCCGATGCGCTCAATTCCTGCCATTCCTGTGGCGCCCGAAGGCTGATTCGTATTTCCATCGGCATCGAAGGTTCTGTTGATGGTTTCGGTTTCGTTTTCGGTCAACGTCGCAGTTGACATCGGAGGGATTTCTCCGAATCGTTCGAACGCTTCACGCGTTATTTCCCAAGCGGTCGTTCCTGCGGAGGGGTATACTTGTACCCACTTCGATGCCCTGTCTTCTCTGGGGATGACAACAATTCCTCCGCGGTTACGGAAGGCTCCAATGGTGTCAGTCCACTCGTATTGGTTGAGTCTGTAGACTCCCTGAATGTCCTCGGGCAAGAGTTCAATCAGTCGTGCTGGGAATTCTGGTCCGAATATCATGTGCCCTTACACCGTGATAGGTGAGGGTGTGATTAGCTTGACCTTCTGTTACGGGTCGAATACCCGTTCGTATATTCGAGTCGCGAATATAGATCGTTCTTCTGCACGTAGGCACGTCGCCGTATGCAACGCAAATACTCGTTAGATGCCTTCGGGTCCTAAGTGAAGTCCTTAGGAGATCAGTTAATATCCAATACGCGTTAGAGGATATAATCTGTTTAAGTGCGAGTCGAATAGAATATAAGACTCGCCTAAGTCCGAGAAGTCAGTGTGCACTTCGAGGACTTAGTCGTTCGGTTGCTCGAGTGAAAAATACTGAGCGTAGTTTTCCTACGTTTGAGAACGAGTATAAGACTTCTTGTTTATACAACAAAGTCGAGCTGAAGAGCCTCGACGGTAAGTACATGAGTTTTTATACTACGCTAGGTTTCAGGGGTCAAGTCTGTCCCAGATGCCACCGATACTATCTACGCTGTAGTCCCAAACGTTTGATAAGTACGGAGTGATATATCTGAGATGATAGATAGGAATGATGGCGGTTGAATGCCATCTATCAGCTAATAAATGATGAACATGAAACGGTGGCAGGGTTGGATCTGCCAAAGATGAAACGAGCCCTACAGACTAGTACAACTGGAGATGCGCCCAGTAAGATCACGAGTAGCCAGGGGGTTGGTTGCGCAACAAGTCCCTGTACCGTATTCGTTCGGTGGTGAGTTCTGTCGATATTCGAAAAATTAAAATAACCGTAACACCGTCCCTCAGCGGGAACGGCAACATCTACAACGAGCAGGATGCCAAGGCACTCTGAGGAGGGGAACTTGGAGGATCCGTCGAGGCCGACGAATGCCTAGGGAGGGGCTGATGTTACGGTTATTTTAATCTTTTGAATATCGACAGAACTCACCACCGGGCGAATACGATACAGGGACTTGTTGCGCAACCAACCCCCTGGCTACTCGTGACTCTACTGGGCGTATCCCCAGTTGTATTAGCATGTAGGGCGTGTTTCACTTTTGACAGATCCAACTCTGTCCCCGTTTCATGTTTATCATTCGTGAGCTGACAGATGGCGTTCAACCGCCATCATCATTTCTACCTATCGTTTCAGACATATCACTACATACTTATCAAACGTTTGGTACTATAGCGTAGATAGTAGCGGTGACATCTGGGACGAACTTGACCCCTGAAACTTAGCGTAGTATAAAAGCTCATGTACTTATTGTCGAAGCTCTTCAGCTCGACCTTGTTGTATAAACAAGAAGTCTTATACTCGTTCTCAAACGTAGGAAACTACGCTCAGTATTTCTCACTCGAGCAATCGAACGACTAAGTCCTCGAAGTGCACACTGACTTCTCGGACTTAGGCGAGTCTTATATTCTATTCGACTCGCACTTGAACAGATTATATCCTCTAATGCGTATTGGATATTAACCGATCTCCTAAGGACTTCACTTAGGACCCGAAGGCATCTAACGAGTATTTGCGTTGCATACGGCGACGTGCCTACGTGCAGAAGAACGATCTATATTCGCGACTCGAATATACGAACGGGTATTCGACCCGTAACAGTTGGGAGAGTGATACGTTGGCCATCATGGCCGAAGTATTTGGGAAACATGGCATGTTCAGCTAGGGTGCCATAAGTGATGGAGTAGTCTTCAGCTGACAGTTCTGAAGGAGTGGGCGTGGGTGAGTTGTGGGTGAGTTGAGGGTGAGCAGTGTCGTCTGAATCCGCTGTACGAGTGGATGGTGTGGGGGAGTGGTTGCGTGTGGGAGGAGGTGGTGGGGTAGTGGACTGTGTGGGTGATTCTACGGCAACAGTTGGAGGTGGGGTAGTGATCGGTGGAGACGGAGGAGGGGTAGGGGTAGGAGTAGGTGGCTTATTGGGTACCCAATGGAGTTTGGGTAAGGGCGCTTTACAGCGTGGGATGCGGGATGTGGTGACTAAGGGTTTGATGTAAGGCGCCTGATGGGTCTGGATAGTGGTGCGTGCGGCAGGTGGTAAGGGTGGAGGTGTGGGCATAGGGTAGGGCATAGGGTTGGGCAAAGTAGGCGCCAGAATGGCGTCTAAGTGGTTGGCGAGTTGGCGGACGTTGTCTCGCACTGTGAGTAAGGTAAGGGCTTCGGTGTGAGCGATTTCATCAGCTCCATGTTGGATGGCGGTAAAGAGGTATGATACGTGAGTCTTCCAAGTGGAAGAGCGTAGCTGGAGGAGTTGGTTTCATGTGCCCGGTGGATACTCTGGGCAGCATTGAAAAGTAGATCAAATGCGAAGGTGGCTGGTGTGGTTTCAGTAGGGGCCCTCTGGGTGTTGGGGACGGTGCGTTGGGTGTTCATGGTGGGAGAGACGGTGCGTGGGGATCGGTGTATGGGTGGACGGTACGTGAGCGCCTAAGGCGATGGTGGTGGTAAGAGAGAAAGGAGGGCTGCAATGTGACCGCGTGAGTCGACGACGCTGTCTTGTCTCTTGCCTCTTCGTCAACTCCCCCCCTTCTCACTGCATGTCACAAGCCGATTTTCTTACTCAAGATATCTACTAGTGACGGGAGCCTAAACCCTTATCTTATCTAAGTGTGCGCCTAAGCAGTCACGTGCCATGACCCCGAACATCCTATCACGTGTTACCAGACCCCCGGACACCCTGTGCCGTGTACCTACACCCATTATAGGGTTACTACAATATCTCGGACTATCAGCTTACGTAATAACTGTACAGTAGCCAAACAATGTACAAACAGTAGAATAGCATATATACTGGCCGACGAGCAGGGTAGCACCCCAGACTCGTCTTGGCCTTATACACCTTGAGTAGCCTCAGATCAGGAATACGCTTTCACACGAGTCATATTCCCCTGAGTAGTTGCTTGAAGTGTTGCTTGTGTCACTGCAGATCCTACGATTATACTTCTTGGTACAACAAAATATTCTGCTGCTCCTACATCATAGTGCCACTTGTTTTGGTCTAATTGACGGCCTCGGCGATGCAATGATGCACCGAGAGCAGGTAGGTCCACCTTCAGTGGCGCAAGGCCCAAAGAGAAGAGCCTTTGGGACCATAAAACATCACACACTGCTAAATACACGAATATCTCTGCTCTCCAACATGCCCCACCCACTAACGTGTCGGCACCGCGCTGTCGTTGTGTTCTACGCCGTGTCTCGGTCTTGTACTCGCCGAATTGCGCCTCTCTTCAACATACGCGCTAAAATACGCTCTTAAACTCTTTTTCTTACACTCTGACAGAAATGTGGCGCGCATGCGTGCAATTTCGCGCAACTGAAACGCATGCTGCCAGTCTCGAGCTTTCCTCCTTTCTGTGGCTACCTGGTCTCATATGCCGCCTATTACCCGCTCCTGCTACTGTACCAACAGGCTGTACTATCAGGCTGAGAAGCATCTCTCTGCAACAAAGTAACCTCGATTGGCGACATCGACCCTTGGGTGGCGCTCACACCGGCGCTTATGGACCGTGTTGGAGAAGGTGCAAGACCACAGCAAGGGCGCAGCGTAATCGCGTGTCTAATGTACATCCTTCTATTAGTAGCATTTATGTCTCTATATGACTAAGGGGGACATAATGACGGCGCGGTCTAGAACATTACGGGTGAGTCTACTGACGTCTGTTGCACCGAGAGCGTAGATCGCGCTACACATCGAAATAAGTAAGACATCAGCAATGACGTCGCATATTATGTGACATGCGGCACGTTTGTATTATTTTCTGCGAAGACAAGCCTTACGCAGCTGCATGATTGCGATCCAGCGAACAAAACACAGGCTCGTCAAAGGGTCGGCTGGCTTCAGCCCCCAAGCCTCCATCTCCAATCCTACTCACTTAAAGTAGTCAGACACGTTTTAAATAGCAAAATAAGAACACGACCCATACTACTGACGAGGTGAATGACATTGTGGACGAGAAACCTAGTACAAGGAATATTGAGTGAGTACCTTTTTTGTCTAGGTGATGGATTCCTGTGATTAGTGATGTGCCAGGCCCGGCTTTGGGCCATAGGCCGGGCCGGGCCAAGCCCTACTTGGGCCGGGCCAGGCCGGGCCCTACACCACGGCTTGAGACGGCCCAGGGCCCGGCTTGTGTCTCAAGCCGGGCCGGGCCAAGCCGTGAGCCCCGGGCCTGAAAGCTCTAACGGATAAAATGTCTAGTAACTATGATATAATAGTAGCAGTATGCCATACTCCAATGAAGTATGTCTATATTGTTAAATTCAGGCAAGAGGATAGTCCCATGGATTGAATTCTTGGTGCTGAAGCCTGTCGCTCACTAGCACTTTTGGGCGCCTATACGATGCCCCATTTGGAAGGCGCGCCACAGAGCACCGTGCCGGTGAAATGATGATTTCACACTTTAATTCACTAATTATTGAAGATACTGGAGCTTGGCTTTGTCAGAAGATAGTTGGAGAAGGTACGTTATGAGTTTGTGTGGCTACAGTGATGATCATCCTCACAGTGCCAGGCCCCGGGCAAGCCCCAGGCCAGGCCGGGCCAAGCCCTGGGCCGTCAATGGGGGCCCAGCCTGAGGTTTTGAAAAGCCAAGGCCGTCCAAAGCCGGGCCAAAGCCGGGGCTTTTGAGCCGGGCCGGGCCTGGCACATCACTACCTGTGATACCTGGGCAAAGGTATGTCGGAGGGAATAGGGGGGGTAATTCACTAATTGCTCAGCTCACCTTGGCTGTTCTGAAAGGCGCTAACAGCTGGCAGCGACATACCACAGCGACATACTAATAGCCTGCCTTCTTTCCTACCGCATCTACCTCACAAGGCCTCTCGCGTTGCGAATTGCTGATTATCGAGCGCCTCACCACAACAGCGATGCACAATTACCGTGCTGAATGGCGGAGGTAAGGCTCCAACCATATAATATACATGTACAGAAAATTGGTAAATATATGGTATATGGTATATACATAGTATATACATAGTATATACATGGTTTACATGGTTTTTGGATGGTAGATTTTTTAGACATCTTGGCATAGCCATTGCTTTGCCCATATAGCTATGGAGATTGTCTCTTCCTTTAATGACATGCTGCAGGTATCAGCACTTGGCTGATGTGAGGAAAAAATCGGCGTTCAACATTTAACAGCCACACTAGTAGCAGGAATGGCTTAGGAATTGTGCACAATGTGTGAGGTGGTGGGAAACTTGTATGCGTGAGTCTAATGCATGATGCAATCATTATGTGGGATGATATATAGCATAAACATAAATCTGATCTTGCCTTCTGCCAAATGAGAGGGTAAGCCAAGTATGTGAATTATGTCCTGACATCTTTGCATTTGTGCAGCAGCCACCAGATTGTCTAAATCTCATATCACCATTGCACTGTACATTCTGTAAGACACATAACTAGTTCAGATACACTATTCAAATTGTCAATTGAGGGTCTAATATGAATGCATTCACAACAACCATATACCATATAATATACCATGTATATACCATGTACCCGGCCACATGTAAATATATGTATATAGTATATATATAAAACCATGTATACATGGTATATACATTATATGGTTGGAGCCTTAGGCGGAGGAGTCCTTCTAGTCTCTGAACAATCTCATGGTCGTCCACGATCACCCTCTTGGACAAGGCAGGTATGTCTTTGCTTCACGCCGTGCTTATTAAAACTCAATTGTTGACCCTATTGTTGGCGCTGTGCCAAAATATTCAGCGAGTTGTCTTGTGTGTCTTCGGCTTTATGTCTCGCTTCTTTGCTGCTAGGGTTTTGTTCACATGCTACCTGCTCCCTCTGTTAGTTGGTGATGATGCCGGGGTATCCATATGATCACAAAAATCTCACATGTAGCGCGCAAATGTTTGACCGTGATGCACAGGTCCCCCCGGCGCAAGCCCTGTCACGATGCCGTAAATCCTGTCTTATGGGGGGACCCTCCTCCAACCATTCGCATCTGATGACTATTGTGCTCTACATGGATACTGCTTAGGCTGAGATCATAGGGTCGTCATGCTTTCCATGTGAAATGAATTATCCTCGAGTCGCAGCTATCGAAGTTAACTTTTTTAAAGCTGCGGATGTACGACAACTACGCC
Source organism: Wolfiporia cocos (assembly GCA_029448655.1). NCBI lineage: Eukaryota > Fungi > Basidiomycota > Agaricomycetes > Polyporales > Phaeolaceae > Wolfiporia > Wolfiporia cocos. The sequence continues at coordinate 1,920,108 of JACCLO010000002.1, forward strand.
AACCCAAGGCGCTATATCCTAATGCAGGTCTACTGAAATATCTCTTCAAGCGGACGCGGTATGCCACGTTGGAGATCCATACTAAGCACGGATATCACAGTTGTGAGTTAGTCGAGCATGTGGGGTATTAAATTCCCTCACTCTTAATCTCGCAGAGGTAGAAACGACACTCATGACTGATGCATGATGTTGAATCTATAGGCTATATTAGTTCGGCAATGCTTCAGAAGTTGATGATTGTCCAGGATGTGCATGTGAGTACCTGTTCATATGCAATGCTCCTCTCATTCTTTCGTCCATCGCATCGCTACGCAACCTTGGCTTGCTGACTGCTACCTTATTGTGGAACATTACGAGCATCTCGCTTGAGGTCACTTGAGATAGCCAACGATATGGGTCCGGCGCAATCAATAACAATGGTATGGTCTGTAGACCCCGGATCCCGGTTTTGTCAAACCCGGTCTCCCGAGTGCAATAGAGTGATAGTATCAAGTACAACAGCAACAGAGCGAATAGGACAGCAACATGCCACCGGGACAGCAACAAAGCGGATGCACAAACAACAAATCAAAAATGATGCGGCGCAATTGCCACGAGCACAACACAGTGACATAACCGTGGTATCCAAATGCAGGGTATTAGACAACGCGGAGCTGCTGAAGGGTATCTATCTGGTGAACAATAGCAGTTGCTGTGCAGAGGTGTCGGGAGCAATAGTCCTCGGTATGCAATGATGAGGTGAGTGGGAATAAATACCTAACATCGTGTGGATGCAAGATTGGTACAAGTACAATGCGACAGGGGAAAGGGGTATGCGTAGCAAGAGCGAGAATGCTGCAACGTACAGTGTGCTGGAGATACGATATGGTACAGTGCAGGGAACGTCCGAGCCGAAGCGTCCGGGAGCATCCACTATAAATGAGGTTTAAATATGCAGACAGGACGAAATTAGTAAGGCAATTAGCTGGCGTGTATCGCCTGTGGGGCTATCCTGAAGTCAGTTCGCAGTCCGGGAGAACCAGTTAGACACGCACTATATCGATAATGTGTGCATAGAGAAGAAGTGATTGGGCATCCAGAGCAAAACCTGGCGCAAGGAGAGAGGCGGAAGACATGGCTAGCATGCCCAAGTCTGCACACAGTGCTTTGAAGGACATTCACCGTCGCCCTCCAAAGTTGTCGGAAATTCCAGCCATCAAGATTATAGGGTGATTAACGTCTACCGGTTTATCGTGTGACGTCGACGGTAGACTTATAAACCCTTGCTCGCGGTATCGAGCATACAGAGCATCCCGAGTGAGGTCCCACTGCTCCGGAGGAACATTATTGTCATCCTTGACACTGGGAGGATGCAGCACGAGAGCCTCGAGGATGCTATTCCGGGGCGATGACAGAACAGAAAACGAGTCGTATGACGCGGCACTCGCTGGAGATCGGCACAGAGAAGGAATGTCTGGTTCGGGCGATAGCGAGGCAGATGTGCGCAAAGAGGCCATGACCGAAGCATTGTCCAACCGGGCAGAGGAGACGGAGGTGGCATCATTTGAGGACAACGTCCGTGGAGTGCTGGAGTCTGGTATGGAGGTGGGAGTCCTTGTGGACTGCAGGTCCGAGAATGCAGTCGCCGATGAAGCGCAGGGAGGTTGGTCGGAGTCATCAGCTGGCGATGTAACGCTGTTTTGAAGCACTTGCACGTCGAGTTGAAAACCCATTTCTGCCCATTGAGCTGATTTTTGATGAAACAGTCAACACATATCATCATCAGGCTGGACTACGCGCACATACCAAATGCTAGTAAGGATAGATCGGTCTGAGATACACCGATTTCGACAATATCAACAGGGATCAAAGGATCCGGTCCCTCGATGGCAGCCTCAGTAATAGTATCTAGCCGGCTGCTGTTGTCGGAGGATCGAACTTGAGATGCCACCTTGGGGGATCGAGCGGAAACAGCACGTGGTTCCTCGATGGCCTCAACTCCCATACAGGAGCGCTTGGGACGTGGCGTATCATCTAAGTCAACTGTCTTTCGCTTACGCTTGCCCGGTATCGAACAGTCGATAAAGCGGTATCCCCTGCTAGACGGAACTGCGGTACCATGCTTCGCACCCTGAGTCGACAACGGTGCGGTTCTCGAGATGGGCATCGGTGGCTCATTCAACGACGGTGAAACGTTCAATATCCTGACGGACCACATATCAACGACATTGCTGCCTTGGAAATGCAGGTGGAAGCGAGGACATACCGACTGCGCTTCGCCTTTCTGCTATCGTCGTCCGCCAGATCTGGCTCAGCGGCTCGTTTACCTCCACGAGCTGACGGTGAAAGCGAAGTTTCATTGGACGAAGACAGGATTTGAGAGGGCATAGGTGACACACGCTGTGTGGATTCACAAGACGACAAAGCTACGTTCACCTGTTTTGCCTGCGAGTTCCGTTGTTGCGGAGCTGTGCAATCCTTTGGCAATTCATCCGAAAGCGTAAGCCTCGACATTACGACTTCCAGATCGTCCATCATAAGACTTTGCATGGCGTCGGCGTCGGCGAAACAATCGTAGAACGATTCCGATAACACTGTCATCCTCGCAGCAACCTCATGGGACAGCGAGAGAGTGCGTTCGTCAATTGCAGATCGCGCAACAGCAGCGGCAAATTCTTTCGCCAAGGCAGCCCAAGAAATGTCGAAACGCTCGATGGCAGCTGGACCTTCGATGATGGCAGCCAGAAAGTCAGTCTCAACGCGCAATAAGCGTTGATAGAAAGAGTGCGAGGCCATAGACAGGCTAGCAGATAGCCCCGGGCATTGGTGAATAAATGTACGACAGCCAGTGCTTATATAGTCGGTGGTTGCCGGCAGACAATGCTTTGGTCGAAAGCTACGCGAGAAAATCTCACGGAGGATAGCACGAGTGGCACCCTAAAGACGCCACTCATCAAACGTCCCGGCATCCGCGCCAGCAGCCTCACTTACCGATGTTGCCTCGCTCTGCTGTGGACATCCTCCGACACATTGCCGCAGACGCTCACAGTTTCATACGAAAACTACCTGCATCCCGTTCTCAGTCGGGACACATTACCACCGCGTCGGCGTACTCAGAGCCGGTAGATGATTGCGAGTTCCCGATGCCTCTCCCTTTAACGAACGACTTGATTGCCGTCGGCATAAATGCGACAATCGCATTGCGTATATCGGAAGCCTACATGAGGAGTGCCATGAAGTCAAAAGCAATCTTCGAGCAGCAATATCAGCAAATTAGCGTTGTTCGCCGGCGCATTGGCCCATTCCCTATGGAAGCCGAGTCGTTGCAAAAAAAGCGGACTGCATTCTTGAAGCTGTACAAACAGTCGCTGCAGGGGTGGGCTGATGAGATCATACGCATTTCTATCTCGCGCCTTCCTAAACAAATCCAGACGACAGTACGATTCCAAGAAGGTACGCCTCGACGACCGTTCAATCAGGTTAGTGCTCTATACATCTCATCCTCTCATCCATTCATCATCGAACCAGGATGCGGTGCCGTCGCTTATTGCTTTCTTTGAGGACAATGTTTTTCCTTCTCGAGTTGAAAGAGAGGACCTTGCCAAGAAGTTTGGTATGGATCGAAGACAGATCGAAGTTTGGGTACCCTATCGAATCTATTGATCTTAAATGCCGCACCCTGACAATCGTCATTGCAGTTCCAAAATCGCCGGCGCCGTTTCAAGACCAATGGGACAGAGTTGAAGAGAGGGAAGGTTTTCAATAATTTGCCGGCCGATATTGGAGATGCTTTCGCGGAGATATTATCGGAAGATGAAGAGGAATCCTACTTTCTTCCCGCGGAGAGCCCAGTAAGGATACACACAAGCCACTCAACTGCAGCGTGCTCATCTAGGCTGCACGCAGTGCTTGATTGGGCCATCAACATCTTCGAAACCAGAGCTGAGTGATGCTTTTAGTTTAAAACGTCCGGCCCATGCCTATCCTTCTGCATACCCGCCTTCCTGCACATATGAGCCCTTTCCGAAGGGAGGAGAACTCTTCGCACTGCCCACACCCTGGCCGCGAAAAACGTCGGAATCGCTATCGCGTGATATAGATGTCATGAGCGTCACACAGCTAACCGAGCTGTTCGCGAGATTGAGTATCAAGGTTCAACCTGACGGGATCCGGGCACCCAAGTTAAGCGAGAGCGCGCACAAGCCTCGTGCATCAAAGGCGCAACAACCAGTGGCAGCTCACATTGGGTTCACTACCGTTTCGCCACGTGCTCCAATGCCATCAGTGCTCCGTGCCACTCCGGTGCACGACCGAGTGGCTCTCTCTCAAGCGCCTCTTACACGTTCCCACCGGCGGAAAATAGTGAATCCCATGCACGACGACGCGTCGCATGCACTATATCCGAAGACCGGTGCATTATCGAACACCGAAAGGGCCCAATTATCCGCAAGCGACAGGGCATTGTTCACCCCAATCGATTCGTCTAAATTGCCTCGCCACACACTTACACATCGTTCATCTGCATTTGCTTTCCATCCCTATCCCTCTGTGCGGCCTACCCGTCCTCATTCCTCGAAGTGGAGCACATCTGCATTTACCAAATATGCTCCTACGCCGATGACGCTGTTGAGTCATTTTCCCTCGTCGGCTATGGCGGGATCCAGTGCATTTACTGAAGCCGTTAGGCCCGACGAGTCTGTGCCAGCGCCCAACGCAGCAAACAAGAAAGTTGACCAGTATCAGCCTAAGCTGCATGCTTACGTGCCGTATCCGTTGTCAACGGGTTCTTCGCCAAATGTTCGGTTCTCGAGGCCATCAGTGTCCCCATCCAGCTCGCCTCCGCCGTCGATGTCACCTTTACCGTCCCCGGCGCTTGTCAGTTCTCGGCTGTCATACACAGGTCCAATACGCGCGTCTTCCGCCACACCATCCATCGCTTCAACCGATTCCGATGCTCCTTTGACGCCTGTCTTGCTTCCTATGCTCATTGCCGGCCCGTCAATGCATAACCCCGCGATGACCTTGTCTCCGAAGGAGTCCTTCGACATCATGGATGCCTGGCTATCTTTCCCCGACGATGACCCTGCATGCGAGACTGTTCCGATGTTAGACTTCACGGAGCCCCTGTTGGATCCTAAAGTATTATCTGAGCCATCGATTGCGGATCTCAAACAAATTCTACTGGACGGTGGACTCTCTTCTGAGCCAGTCATAGTGGACCCCGCTGACACCGAAGGCTCGACGCACAATCTCGCTTTGTCGATTCATTAATTTATCTTACTCGTTGCTGTCGGTTTCTCACATCCGCTGTATCGCCTAGCTGCCTTCTTGCTCTGTATTACTCTCGTGCGCTGTCTGTGGTTTTCTAAAGCATAGCCTGCTTCCCGTGCTCATCTATTTTCCTTACGTCTTATCTGCTATCTGCATCCACACCCTGTTATTCCTCGCCAACGCCTCCTTGCATCATTGTCCTTCTAGTATCACAATTACCGCATACCTCATCGCTGCATATCATTATTTCTACTTATCGATACCACCGTCACCGCATACCCCGTCGTCGTATATTATTATTATTATTATTATTTACCGCTTGATGCTGACTTGATTGTAGTAATAGACCTCCCAGTCCAGGCTTCACCGCCCTCGTCTTCTCTACAGCCTCGGTGTGCACGTCTGGTCAAGCGTCCACAAGATGTTACGATCATGATATGTGCAGGCATTTGCTAACTTTTCTCGGCACGGCCCGTGGTCAAAAGCCAGTCCACAAAAGCCAGTCCACAACACCCGACCGTACGAGGCCCTGAACAGATACGTCCCCACACGTCATAACAAGATACGAGTCTGATCCCGAACACTTGTCGTCTCAGAACGGAAGTGGTGCGTTCTGTGTAGCTATCACTAACCTCGCTCTATGTCTCTGATCGCTGTGCGATGCATGAGCTGTAAATCTATACAGCATATGTACCATGTACCCTTAGGATCACAGTCGACCTTCTATTTGGTGGTTGCTGTGCGAAATAGTAATACCGCGAGAGATCAATCGATAACAACCGTGCAGAACCTGTCGTCACTGACGGTTTCTCATCGTCATCGTATGTCAGAATGCCAATGTCGAAGTCGCGTGTTGTAGTGTTCATATAGTTTCGTCTCGCGCCGCCCCCATCTTTCCTCAGATGTTGTACCACCCCCACGACTAAGGTATGTCTACGCTCTACGGACTTACATGCAGTACTATGTAGAGTCGTTGTACCACCCCCACAACTGAGATAAGCTCACCGTTCTACAGAACCTTGCAAGGCTCCAACTAAATACAATATGTATACAAAAATTTTGTATTTACACAGTATACTAGCTATATAACCCGTGCTCTCGCATGGAATGTCGTGACATAGCCGAGGTGCGACAAACTCCAGGGCCTCAAGCTTTAGTGAAGCTAGTTATTGTCATTGTGGCAATCTTCCTCAAGCAGTATGCTGAATTGGCAATTGTCCTCAAATGACATTTCTCAGGACATCAAATAGCATGTCCTGCTCGGTACCCCAGGGACACTGTCAAGAAGCAGTTTCCTTAGCCTTGCACTGTTTTAAACCAGGCCATTGTTGTCCATCAGGGCCACAGTCATCCAGAAACATTGCCAGACTAGGAGCAGGCCATGTATTGAGTATAGTAGAATATAGTGTGTGTTGAACCTCAAATGAGGCACCATGGATGTCATAATATTAATAAGGTGAGTGACCCTTGTGCTGACATCACCACACATGACTGATGCCACCCAATCTCAAGTGCTGTGCACACTGCTACCATCATGGGCACAAACCATATACTGGATAGTGTACTGAGTATATACTGTATACTACCCATTGTGTGTTTATGAGTTTATATACCACTGTTTAGTAAATAGTTCTATGTCGCTTATGTCAGGGAGTTATACAAGTATCCTATTTCGTAGCCGAGTGCAGGTGCAAGTACACAAGACCTCAATGTGATTCTTCATGAAGTCAACGGCGCAGGGGCAGACCCTAGGTTGAGAACGTTTGCGACTCACACCGTCGAGCTCGGACGTTGAGAACATATCGCATCTGGGCATTGCCAAACAATGCCAAGCAGGCATTAAGTGCAACGCCGCTATCGATAGCTTGTCTCCAAAATCTAACGAAACCCTTCTATTTGATGTCTAGAGTCCAGATGACCATACCAGCAGCTGCCAACAACGCCTGGATGTTGGCGGAATAGCCGGAGGCGCGCGGTTAAGCGAGCTGCGCCGCCTGCCCTGATGTTAGCGACGGAATAAGAGGGGAATGTACTGGTGTAGCGTATCTTCGCTCGTTTGTACCTAAATCCCGAGTGGTAGTCAATTACTTTGACGTGGCTGGCCGGACCTTGGCCGCCGTTTGTCAACACTGGATTCATGACCGCAGCAAGGATACAGTCAATGCAGACCTTTTGCAGATCGACGCCTTACTCAATCGTATGTCCATCATATGCACGCATCCCGGTCCAGACGCCATGTTGTGCTCCACAAAAAGCAACAAGCCGTCGAACAATCCTGAATTCATTATTCCAGCATTCCAATGGCTACAGGGCAACTTACACAACCCTTATCCGACCAAAGAGACGAAAGCTATGCTTGCGCAGAACTCGAGTGTCTCCCCCCAGTCAGGGGAGACTTGGTTTGTGAACATGCGGCAACGTATAGGCTGGGTGGCCGCGTCCCGTCAGGTCTGTAAAGGGCGCCACATTGATACAATCAACACTGCCTACCGTATATTTGTTCGTGACGACCCTACCGTGTGCCTCCTCAGCGCAGATGCTCTGGACGCGTCAAAGAATCTGTTGAGAGGTTATATACGGAGAAGCTGCGAGCTTGGGGGATACCTGTTGCAAACAAGATAATGACGGTCCGGGCAGCTCAGAGCTCGGTGCATGTATCCCGTGCTACATCGGAAAGAGCTGGTACGATCGCCCTATCTACGTCTTGATTCTGACAGTCATGATAGGTACCTGCAGATGGACCGCATTAAGCACAAGATGGGGTAACACAGCGCTCTCTGAGCCACAACAATAGCCCTCTCATGCCCACTACAAGCACACCTGGCTCTTACAAAATACATCACGATGCGACAGGAGGTAACATAATGTAACTGTGAGATCCGTGAGTTGAACCGCCAATAAGGACGCATAGATTTTCACAAGGCTGTTGATCCTAGTCATTATACTGACTTGACCTGCATCCCCGACTACGAAAAAGGGCGTGAAACTGTGGGCTTTCATCGCAAACGACGAATGTCAGATGCTGATACACAAGGGAGAACCAAACGTGTGAAATTCATGAATCCTTAGAACATGTCATGGAGTGGAAATTTTAGACATTTATACCTCGGCACATTGGCTTTGAATCTGTATCCAGATGTGGAAATTGTCATTTGCTAGGCGATAAGACTTCTCCACGTCAATGAAACGTTGATGTTAGTGCATTGTGCAGATCGTTTGGGCTTTGCGGTGTATTCGTGGCTTACAAACTTGTGCGACGAACAAAGCTTGAAATATCGCTATTACTTTACAAACATTTGCCACGGCCGCATCCTAATTGTAGTGAGCGTATGCAGTCGCTCGACCCTCGTACTTTAGTGCCTTCCCGGAACCGACACCTCGTCCTCAATCCTCCACCTCCCCACTTCCGCCATCGCCTCTGCATCTCCAGTTTCCAGCTCCGGCGCATCAAGCAGCTTCCCGACCATCGTCCAAGGGTCCTTCCCGCCACCGTGGCGCAGAATCTCGCGCTTGAACTTCTCGCCCGTCTCACGGCGCAGCGGGTCGTGCGCAAACAGCTTGCTCCAGACGCGTGACGCGATCGCGCGGTCGAACAGGTAAGAGTAGTACGTCGCGCCATACCCAAAGAGGTGCCCGAACTGCGTCTGCCACGACGTGCCCGGGACGTACGGGATCAGCCCTCGTGTCTCGTACAGCCGCGCGAGCGTGGCGGTAGAGTCAAAGCCCGGGTCGCACGCCTCGCGGGAGTGGTAGATCTGATCGAGCGCGGCCAGGAGGATTTGGGTGTGCGTGTCTATTGACTTGCACGGGTCCTCATGATGGTTGCCGTTCTGCCGGATGGCAAAGGAACCGTTCGGGTTGAAGAGGGAGAGAACAGCGGTGGAGTTGAGGAAATGCTCCATCAGGATAGACGGGAGCTCGACGAAGTCGGTTGCGCAACGTGTGCCGGAGACGTTCTGGTACTCCGTCCGGCCAATCATTGCTGATCGTTTACTTTTGTAGATCACGATTTGCAATGGTATGAGACATTACTTACAGTGCATAGCATGCCCCATCTCGTGGAACAACGTCATGACTTCATGCCATTCCAGCACAGTTGGACCCCTACCTATCGTCGGTCGCGCGAACTCGCACAATAAGACAACTAGCGGCAATTGGAATGTGCCCTCTTGACCTGGGAATTGTCGGCGGTGGGAAGAGCCAAACTCTCGTGACAGCTGCACTACAGCCAGGTCGTGCTCGTCGGCATGGCGCAGGTCTCCCCCGGCATCGTCGTCATCTGTCCGTCGGGAACAGCGTACGGTGTAGTGAGCAGCGCCACCCGGCTTTCCCCTACGCGCGAACAGATCTGCATAGATGTAGCCGAGCACGCCAGACTCTTCGTCCACAACCTCGAGCTTGCGGACGTCGTTGTGCCATACCTCGCCTGGCGTGACTTCCGCTAATCGTAGAGAGACGCCATAGAGGTTCTGGAACAGCCGGGACAGGCCCATGAAGACAGTTCCGAGTGTGAGTGGGGGGAGAGTGACAGGAGGGGCTGGTGGTTCGGGCGGGCAGTAGAAATCTCTATCCCATGCCTGGATGATTGGATAAGGTGCGGTATTCAAGTGGACTTGTTTGCGCATACTGAGTGTTCGAAGAGCATTTCTTGCATAAGGACGGGTGTGATCTAGGAGTGCGCCGAGGAAATGTTGGACGTTTTCTAAAGTATAATTCGCACAGTGAACAAGTCAATCCTGCTTGGAAATACATTTCGATCAAATTACGCACCTGGAGATTTGGCCATCTTGTCGGCGAGGGTCATATGAGCATAGCTGTCTTTACCAACGAGACGCGCAAGCTGCCCTCGGGCCTGAAGGAGCTTCTCCAACACCTCTATTTGTTCGGACGTGCTGGAATTGGCTGCCATGTATACCTTTTGGCGAGGCTCCTCCGCGGGCGCCGCGCGCATTATCATCTGCGCCTGCAGCGACCCCGGGTAAACGAGCAGGTCACGCTGAGTGACCTGAGCCTGAAGACGTAAACGTGCCCCCATGCCCATGTCCTTGAGCCCCTGCAACTCGGCAGGTTTGATGTGAGCAGGAGGGCGAGCACCCATAGTCTCGTTAAGGAACTGCCGCCCCAAAAGGAGGATTTCCGTGGAGAGGGACACAAAACGCTTGCGTTGCTTTGGAGGGAGATCAATGCCAGATTTTTCGAAGTCCCGCCAGAATATCAGAGCAGTCTGATGAGCTTCTGGACTGAGGGACTTGACTATCTCTGGGTCAGACAGCACGCGATACAGGATCTGTACAGCCCAATCCTCAGCTTAATATTCGGATCCTCACCTAATATAAATCGCGCACTTCGTATAGGCCCACATGGGTGTTGAGAACATTCATAAATTCGCACAGCTTCTCGTACACCTCATCGGCACTCTGCACCCAAGCTTTATCGGGATGAGCATTTCGTACAAGCTCCGCGAGGTCAATGACACCGCACAATAGATCGCTGAGTCTATCCAGGTTCTTTACGACCTTGAACAGCTCTTCTCGAGACTCGCGTGCCCTCAAAACGCGATCGGTGAGGAGTTGGGCACTGCGAAGGGTAGAATCGGCCAGGGCATTGAATGCGGATGGTGTGGTAAGTATTGAGTGTCCGAAAAGTCCGGTAGACGAGGATGTGCTCGCCCACTGGGAGAGCGTGGGCTGGTCGAAGAGTGCTATGAGGTCCGCGTCGTCGCGCGAAGCAGGGAGGGGGAGTGTCGCGGGTGCGGTGGCGGGGCGCGAGATGACATGGGGGGCGTCGCGCTTGGAATATAAGCAACCTCTGAATCTGGAGGCTGATTTGCTCTGCTTTGCGAGCGCATTCCTCGCGGCTTTGGCGAGCATATATCTAGGGAGTGAACGTCAGTGACAAGTCCGCCAGCTGAGTTACGCCCGATCCGATTGGCGACTTGCTCTCGGCCGTCGCCGAGAATCTTGCGCGCCAATCTCGATCCCATCGCCTCACTTCAGGGCGCCAATTACACCGTCAGCTTTACTTGATCAGGCTCTGTGTCCGCACCACAAGGTCTGCGGCGCTGAATCATGATCACATCTACAAGTCGACGTATGAACATTGTATGATACAACAACACATTAGGTAGGCACCGACGCGTACGCTGCATATATATGAGATGGATAATATGGATACTCAGAATCAAGACGTGATATTTACTAACAATATACAGTTGTGAATGCGGGATGACCAGAAGCGTCGTGAAACCAACTGTTCATAAATGAAACAAACTTCACGATGTATCCATCTTTGCCGATGGCGACATACTCCCTTCTATGCCGTTTTGATGCATTTCTACGTCTCCATTCGTTCCAGGTGAATCTCGCTGAGATCCCTCCGAGTGATCGCCGTTCTGGAAGCCATTCGTCGTCACGGACTCCGATGGACCTATGGATGATGCGTCGTCACTTGGAGGAGGAAGGGAGTTCACACTATCATCTGGCGCCGGAGCAATTGGCTCTACCGCGTAATACCAGAATCTACTTTTCTTCTTCCCGGCGACCGCCTCTACCACGGTTTCGTTAGGCCTGAGCGCTGCGGCACCAGCTACCCTGGCCTTGGCGCCACGGCCATTTTGAGAATGCGATTTAGCCATTTGGCTCTCTCCAGAAATATTGCTGACCGTGCTGTCAGCTCGTGCCCTCTTTTGAGGAGGTTCATCGAGCTGCGTTTCTGCTGGTGCCCCAAGCCTGCTAGAGCGACGCTCCCCGCGCCACTCGCTCCAGATGTCGTTAGTTGCGTCGGGGTGTTTTCCGTTTGTAGCAGCCGCTCTCGTCTGTCGAGTCGATCTCCGCGTGGCTGGCGCAGCTACTGCGCGGCGACCAGGCGCGGAAGAGTCGCCCATACGAAAGAGCGCCACGTTGTCTTCTTCTGCAGGGTCTTCGTACTCTTCGTCATCTTGATCCTGAGGTTTATACTCGTCCTGATCGTCCTGTTACCAGAGCCGACAATATTGGCAGCGATTGCACGTGTGATTGGTAATGACTTGCCTCACTAGTCGGATCATTCATGTAGGCGTAATCGGGACGGGTTGTCCGTCGTCGTGTGCGAGTCTCCCGCACTTCTGCCTGTGCAATCAATAGATTCCGTTGTTCGATTTTCTTGCGAGCGCGTTGGATTCGCTAAACAAGCAAGGGAGAGATCACGTGAGTAAATGACGTTCCATGTATTATGAAAATAATGACGAGTTGATATTCCACGATGCAGCAGTGTGACACGCGCGTTGATTTCCTGCAACACGAGAGTGGATGTAGAAAGAAAACTCACCGCTAGTTCAGCATCAATGATTTCTATCCTCCCTTCAAGGACTTTGAGAAGGAGCAGATGGGCCTGTTCCAGTTTAGGCCTTCGTTCCCCCGGTTTAGCCTCTCGTGGTGCGGTTTGCTTGAGATGTTCCACGACCGCCAAGTACTCCTCCCGTGTGGACGAGACAGTGTGGAAAGTTGCGGTGATCTTCCACGGGTTTGTTGACACATATAATCGCGGCGAAGCTGTGGAAAAACATCATTTAGTCAAGTCATCATCGCGAACCATGTCGGAAACCGCAAGATGCCGAATACATTCAACGCCCCGTATCTTGAGACGCAAATACACGCAAATACGCATATCCGAACGGTTGAGAGAAGGAATCGTGCACGGACCATCAACAGCCCAGTAGCGTTTCCGCTCCTTGTCCTGTCCGAGAGGAACGAGCTGCAGGTTCTCCTGGCTCTGAGGGTCGCTTGCCGGCGGTGGTGCAGATGTCGTCTCTGTCTTCTTGTGTTTGTTGTGAATGACACCCCAGGCGCGGTCAATCGTCGCCTTGACCTCTGCGCAGTGACAGAGCTGCAACTCCACGAGTTGCCGCAAGATCTTGAGCTGTTTGACACGCGTTTTGAGCAAATAAGCGGAACTGGCGCCTGGAAAACGAATCAAACGAACCTTCAGGTCCCAGCTGGCCGCGAAGAAGCCGTCGTTCATCTCTGCAAATGGGTCCACATTCGCCTTCTTCTCTTCGTCCCAGAAAACCGTCCTCTCTGACGACTTGAGGTACTCCTGCATGACCCCGGCTAGGGTCAAAGTTATCATGTCCGAGCTACGACGAAAGTCGCGTCGGATTGACGTTCCTACAGTTCCGAAGCCCATGAGGATGCCGGCTCACCTGAGATTACGCGTCTGCGGTCGCAAATTCAGTACAAATCGCGCGAGGATTTGGGTGATAATGGGGTTTGGCTCCCGCAACAGCAGTGCGTCCTCGAAGCTGAGGCCATGCACCCATCACTGTTCAGCCGGACAGTTTCAAGCTGCAAGGACTACAGCGTACTCACTCCACTGGTGAGTCCAGCCCCTCCACCTTCGCCCGCAGCTGCGTAAACTTGCACATAAATGAGTACACGAAGGCGGACTCCCATCGGTCCCGAGGATGCGTCGCATTCGACGGCGGGCATATGTGGCCCTTTTTCTCAGCGGGCGGGCCAGCAGCGGCTTTCATGGCGGTGGATCACTAGAGACGATGCAGAGCAGGCGCATGCGACGGTGTGGCAGGCAAGAGAGTGGCGGTCACGTTCACACCCCGACATATTATAATTCCGTCGTCACGAGTAAATAAAGCATCTCGATAAACAGTGATATTGTAAAATGGTCACGTAAAGTGCACGGCGTGTAGATCCCTCACAAACGTTCGAGCACCAACCGGAATGACACTAAAACCGCCGGTCCAGGCCACCGGAGCTATTGGTAGAACAAGCGTATATTACACAGGTTGCAGCGAGCAGAAATACAGGGAAAAGGAGACCACATGAAGGTATTAGCCAGGCCCAACCTATGGTACCGAATTAGAACCAACGTTATATATCATGGAGCTGAGAACACATACCTTGGGGATATCATGGTGCTCGCTAAGAGCTTCCAGCTTCGTGTTGAATTCATGCACGCGGTCTTTGTGAGTCTTGGTGGCAAGCTTGGCGACCTTCGCTGCAAGCTACGCGAAGTTTAATGACGACTTCCACAGCAGACGAAAGGACACACGTACCCGCTTCCGCTGCACCTCCTCAAACCTCTTCTCAGCCGCTGTCTTCCTATCACTGCTCCCTGCAACTGGAACAGCTGAGCTGCTCCCTGACGCTGATGGAGATCCACTCCTTCGTCCCTCTTCCTCCAGCAACTTCTCCAGCTCCTTCACCATTTCTGGTTCGGGTGCTCTGTCCTTCTCCTTCTCCTCCTTCTTGGGCTTGGATTTGGACTTCTTCCTGCGGCTGTTTAGCTATCATTGTAAGTAGAAGCAACATGTGTACTCACTTCTTGACAATGCCTCCATCGGCGACGCCACCTCTCAACTTGAGGGTGCCGCCGGGGCGGAAGTCATAGTCGGACATGGACGTCAGTGAAGAGCATTGAGCGTCACAGGCGTCACAGGCCGCCTTCGGTTGTCTACGGGTCACGCGGCACCGCGTCCTGCAAGACGCCTGCAACACAAGCTGCCAGGCAGCTGAGCTGCACCAACCACCGTCTGACTGCAAGGTACTATCCCCTGTGCTGTGAGCCTCTAAAGTAGCTCGTGGCGCGACGACCTGAGCCATGGCTGTCCTGTCCTTCTCGCCTGCACAGCTGGTCGCCACCATTCCGCTCGCGACGCGGATTTACACCGCGGCTACCGTCGGGTTCTCACTGCTGTACTATGTCTTGTACTGGACAGGCGGCGATAACTTTGCGGCGCCATATCTTGTGCTTATTCCTGGCTCAAGTGTCTTCTATCCATGGACGTTCCTTACGTCCGCACTCGTGGAGACAACCATAATAGAGGTATGTGTCTTGTGCTGCCTCTATCATGGGTCATGACTGACTGACCTATAGCTCATATTCACTCTCCTAGTCATTCCCGCGTCCTTGCGGTATCTTGAGCGGCTATGGGGCGCAGTCGAGCTGCTCAAATTCATCGCAGTATCGATTACTGTCTCGAATATCATTGCGTTCGGTTTGAACTGGCTAGAGTATATGGTCTTGAAGAATCCATTATTCCTGTACGTGCTCGCTTTAGTCGAGGTAGTCATATGACATGATTGAGCGATGGTTCAGCTATGGTCAACAATACCACGGTCAAATGGCATTACAGATTGCAGTTCTGGTTGCGTTCAGGCAAATCATACCTGAGCACCAAGTACAATTGTTTGGAGTGCTGAAGGCACGGGTGAAGGTACGTGATTATTCCTATGACACGCTATCGCCAGCGCGAGACTAAATCTTTCATCGTTTTAGACGTTGCCTATGGCCTACGTAACCTTCTCGACGGTGATGTGCATCCTCGGGTTCCAGTGTCCTTTCATCGTCATTCAATTCGGCTGGCTCGTCTCATACATTTGGCTCCGATTCTACAAGAAGAATGCCGTGGACCTCAGCGGAGGACCGCTATACGGCGACCGCAGCGAAACATTTGCATTCGTGACATGGTTCCCACCTTTCATCCAGTAAGTTATGTTCTATGCTGTTCAGAGCCGAGTCAAACAACGCTGTCCGACCACCAGCGGGCCGATTACCCTCCTCGGAAACACGGCGCATTCACTCGCATCGCGGTTCCATCTCATACCTTCTAGCGGCGACATTGAGGCAGCATACGCCCCATTACCTGGAGGCGCGCGTGCTGAGGCTGAGCGAAGACGGTGGGGCGGTTGCAACCGTATCCATTGTTTCTGGTCTGACACAATGCACTGTAGGGCCATGGCACTGAAAGCTTTGGACCAGAGGCTCGCAGGAGGGGTAGCGTCGCCTTCACAGCCCCAGCGATCCGCAAGCAGTTCGTCTGGTGCGTCGCGCCCCGCGGCGACGAGTGTCAGCAACGGAGAGGCCAACACGTCGAAGAATGCGAGCGAAGTCGAGGTAGCCGAGCCTGAAGAGGTTGCGGCTGTAGAGAAAAGTGACGGTGGCAAGCCGTGACATCCCTTGTTTTCGGTTTGAGCGGTGCTTATTACGACTTCTCAATATCTCGCTTTCTGATCAGTGTCAAGCCATTATATGGCAGGTGAAGTAGACTACAGCTCATTGTAATTGTACGCGCTCGGGTATGTACCGCGTTGTACCACCCAGCTTGCTGTACGCCAGATTGCAGGAGGTTAATTGCCCGCCGTAAGCCTGGCAGCGCGCGGCGCTACATGTACCATGTACAGCTGCAACGGCCAGGGCCTGCCTAGTTTAGCAAGTGTAGTAGATGCCGATTTGTCAGCATCTCATGGCAATGATCGCCCATTGCGGTAGCGCGCCAATGCATTGGCACCGCGCGCAGTGTGTCAGTATTCATTTGCCGTCTAACCTCATCGCCTGCTTCACAACGTATACATTCGCGAGTCTGGGTATCATAGACTGGGTGATCTAACATGTCACGACGACCTTCAGCTACATCTGTCGCGTCTCCGGCTTCATCATCTGGACCGCACTCTCGCATAGTGCCTTCAAGTATTCAATGGATAGGCAATGAACAATCCAGGCTAAATGTAACAAAGTCGTTGTCTATGTTGTCGACTGGAAAACCTACAAAGGATGTCACCGGCATCCTGGATGGGATTGATCCGGATAGCCTGTTCGCCAAACATACAGTTTCTGAAGTCAAAGTTGTCCAACAACGCTTGAGGTAATCTCAGCCTACACGAACCCATTGAAGTAATCTCAACATCCAGATGTATGCGTGTGTAGGTCAAATGCGGAGGCAAAACAGGAAGAGCTCCGACTTATGGTTGGGTGCGTCATATCCGTACATTACTGTAGTCCCCGACAACGTTCAGCTGGACATGAAAGCGTAGGGAACGCTACCGTGACCTATTGCAAGCCTCGACATCTATAATATCCATGGCACAAACCTCAAAGCGCGTCGTGGATGCGTTCAATGAGATGCGCAACATCGCAGGGTCTGCGGACCCGTCGTATACGACCAAGCGCTCTTCAGTAGGAGAAGGTATACATTGCTGACATTGTGATATCATTGCCAATGTTCATGACTTTGTGTATCTAGACAAGCAACTCCAAGCTCTACAGTCGCTCTCTGCCCACCTCAAATTACTCCTGGACGCACCCGAACATCTGTGGCGCTTCATGGAGAAGAAGATGTATTTCCATGCTGCGTGGCTATTTCTGACCGCGAGGCTTGTGCACCGGACACTTCTACGGGAAGACGAAGGGGAGAATCAAAGCTGGCACATGTACGGGATTGATGTCTCGGTAAGCGGAAACACGATCATCTGCTTTTTCGATCCTGAGATGTTAGCAGGAACAAATTCCCCTGGCTCAGCGACAATGGGACGCGATCTCCCAGTTCCGTTCCCAGATAGCTAACAAGGCAACCTTGTTTCTGCGAGAAGGCACCACCAGCCCCGGGGTACGGCGCACACTTTGTGCAGCGTTCAACCGATAGCTGACAGACGCTCCAGGAGGTTTGCGCTGCTCTGCTGACCCTTCATTTACTCGAGTCCCGACCGCTACCCGAGACCCTGACGATATTTCTCGCCCAGCGAACGAAGATGCTGACAACACTGCTGTCTCGCGCACAGAATGCAGCAGCCAATGGACATGTCGCGGAAGCATCCGGCAGCTCTGATAATGCTATCAAGAAGCCTCGCAGGGCTGTCGTATGGGAGATCAAGCAGAAGCTGGAGGCTGTCCTAGATTTAATATCTCACACCCTTGGTGCGGTGCGCACGGTGTTCGTGGATGATCGTGACGCTAGTCAGGTATCCATGATGACTGAGGCTCTGCAACACATCCAAGGGGCGCAGATTACACCTGCATCGTTGCCGAACGAGTTACAGTTAACCACGGATTCCTTGCTCACCAGCCTCCCATCATCCGCTCACTTCGCCTTGCTGCCTTCAAGCATCAGAGGATACAAACCGTATGTTCAGGGCGGTTCCTCGTCATTCTCGGTCACGCAAGCACAGGTCCACGAGAAGCTGCAAAGATGGTTCTCGAAATCGGTAACGGCCATTGAGCCGGTGATGAGCTCATGGCTCTCCAAGCTTGAGAGCATCCGAGAAGCATGGGATGTCCGCAAGGCGTCGTGTTCATATGTCATGGCGCATGATAGACTGGAGACCGAAGAGAAAGCGCACCTCATGTCTACCTTGGACATTGCGTTCAAGCGACAGGTCACGTCCATATGGAAAGCAACCCTGGATCAGATAGAGGCTGCGTTCAGAGACCGCCTGATATCTGTTATTGATACTCTCCAACAAAACCCAAGTGCGACTGTTTCTGGTAGGCTCAGCCACTGATATTCATGAAACGCAGAGCGCTCATTTCAAACAGATTCCCAGCCCGTCCATTATCTATTCCACGCTCCCGCATTGCCATCCTCTTCCCAACCGAGTAACAGCTCGTCGAAGGCAGCCTCTCCGTTCCAGAAATACAAGAGCTCTCTACAGCTACAATTGAAGGGAAGGACACCACTACTAGACGATGTCTTGAGTGTCATCGAGCGCCAGTCGAGCCGGTTGCAACAAGAGATTGAATACATACAGTCAAGTGATCAGGATACCAGGTATGAATCTTCTAACAGCTGTTCCGTGTGTACGGTGCTAACTATTGTCACAGCAATGCAGCGTCACAATTCCTGGAGGGATATCGTACCGAGGCTCAGGCACTCTGCTGGAGAATCGTTGATGCTCTGACGCTACATGCAGACAGCTCCCACGATACGGGTAAGGCACCTTGAGTATTTCATTTATCCGTCTCTCATGAGTCATGCTTCTATCTCAGAGACGACAAAGCAGACATGGATCCTCATCAGCAGGATCACGTATGAGCTTGCCTCTTCCTCGACATTTATCACGACGCTAGGATGCGCTGATGACGTCGTCGACGGTATGTATGCAAGTAGCATGATAATTCACGGTCTGATGGGCTCGCAGAGTTTAGACGCAAGTTGCGCGTTCTGCACGGGAGCACGGCGCTCAAATGGCAAGAGGATGCAGTGCGACGTATTATTCAAACACATTGGCCGGTTCGGACCTCTTACGCCGCAAAATCGCGGAGAACTAGCAGTGAGCATAAAACATCAATCGCAAGCACTGATCGTTGATCACAAAAGTTCTAGCAACTCCTCGGCCATCTCCAGTGATGCTGCAAGCAGTGCTTTCCCTCTCTTCGATGATGGCAGAGATGAGAACCTATCAGGAGCATTCTTCGCCGTCTCAATCTTATGACAGCTTGCGCTCCTTTGCCATACAATTGAAGGACAACTTCTCGCAAAAACCGGCCGCGGATTTGCAAGACTATTGGGACCTCAAGTTTCTCCGCAAGTTCATGGGCCTTTGGCGCCATACTGCATCTGATGAACTTCACACTTTGGATGAGTATATCTCCCAGCTTAGGGAACAGGTGAGTTGATTTAAGCGTCGTTGTCTGCAGTTGGTCATTCGTTTTTACTCGGTTCCCTCCAGCTCGTCAGCGATGATATAACGGAACCACACTTAGACGACGACAGCAAACTAGCGGAACAATTGTTGCGAATGCAGATCCTCTTTGCACCCATCCTACCATCGTCCGTTAACCCACCCACGTCACCAAAAATCAACGGGAAGATGACGAAACAATCTGCCTTGTTGTGCCATGGTGACCCAATGGTAGATCAACACTTCCAGCCTGCATTGGATACTGTCAAACCTTCTTCACGATTTGGACTTCTGCTGTTGTCCAGTTCACTATCGCGTTGATTGTATTCACCTCACATATACCCAACAATTATATGTAGTCTCATCTACGCTCTCACGGGCTATTACTACCGCTCAATCAACGCATCATAGACGCCATGAGATGTTAGGGCGACGATCAAGTTGATCATCCGTGTAGTGGTACTCCGCTGCTCACACCCTGGTAATTATGTCATGAGAGTGTGTCGATCACCAGACCCTACATCAAATTGCCATTCGGAATGAGGCCGTGTTTTCCACTGCGGCCGATGATACGCGATGCTGACATCCCGCCATCCCCTCCTCCCTTGCTCTTTCATGGGAGTGCACGGCCATCAACTGGTACGTGCAATACGGCTTCAATACTTCAGACTACATATGAGACTGCTCATGATAACCCCGGCTGAATAGGCTGGACGTCTACATCCTCGGCCCTCCTAGTCGCAAGCGACGAAGAGATTTCATCTTCGACAAGCGGGGTGGCTGGATCGCCTCACAGCACGTTCGTTTTCGACGCTCTGGAAGCATTTTCATGGTGACGAGTCCTGCGGGCCTAGAAGGGTGTTACCACAGTTACAAGTATGCTCGACCCATTGGCAATGGCTGGTGAGTCTGCAATGGATCTACAGAGGTCCGCAAGATAGCAGCGAAGTCGATTGACATATGGGGCGGCATTGCTTGATCCTGTAGATAATCAGTTCAAAGAGCCCAACCTACGAGATCTGGCCCCACTGTTCTTCGGCTTGCACATAGCTGGTGGACACGTAGGCCTACCGTTGCTTGTCCTTACATGCTTGTTGAGCAAGAAGGTTAAACGCCACCCAACTATCATTAACTTCTGCCTCACGTGGATCATTTACTCCGTCTCCTACTCTCTCCTGTAAGTCTGATCGAAGGCACTCCTGTGAAAGCTGAGGCCCACAACATAACCCGCAGATTATACGGAAGGAATTATAGAGATTCGCATCCTCCCCAGGTGCTCTGCTTTGTTCAGTCTGCAGTAATCTATGCTACTCCTTCAATGTCAGGTTTGGTAGTGCTCGTTCGTCGACCAAGGACTGATTCTTCATTAGGGCGGCCGTGGCTGCGTTTGCGGTAGTGTTACAGGTGAGGACAAGCTCCCTTACACTAAGCGCAGAGTCCCTCACAACTAAATAAAGGTCTATGGCACATTCTACGCAATTTGGGATTCGGAATCAATCACGAAGCTCCCTCACGCCGCCAAGATGTTCCTGGTATGCAAAACGATCATGCTCTCTGTGTTTCGGACAACTAAGATTTTCATTTTGCAGATGCTCGCGCCTCCATACATAACCCTAGCTACGATCAGTGCAGGAGCTGGAATTGTCGGTGATCATTCGATTACATAGGTTTGATGACATTCATAGGTTCTTGCAGATTGTGTGGCAGCACCCTGACGCCGTCAACGCAAAGAACGGGATATACTGTGCCATCCATGTCGAAGCATTGTGCGTACTCCTACGTTGTCATCGATTCCCGCTTGGCAATGTGATAATTGTGAAAAAGTGAACGCTATACCGTCCCTCTTTTCTGCGGCCTGGTTCTAGTGTTTGTGTCAGTCCTCGAAGGTGGGGGTATCATCTGCTATTGATGCTGGCAACCTGCTTATCCAAAATTGTAGCTGCGGTTCTAGTCAAGATTTACCGACGTCGGCGCTACATGAAGAGGGTCTTTCCTGATGCAGAAGTAAGAAGGCCATCGCTCGGGCCCTGGTTGCGGGTATGCCTCATCACTGACGCGCGGGCTGAGTGTCATAATCCGCACATCTGACCTTCTGACAGCTCGCTGTCTTCGTTGCATACTCTTGGGTGGCGATAGGGTAAGATGAGATCATACAGTCGCACCGCAAGGTCCCATGCCTGATGACAATTGTCACAGAGCATGCATATCGTTCTTGACTGCTCCAGAATTTATCAACCCGTTTCCTTACATGGCACAAGCAGCTCGTGAGTATGCACCATTAGAGTCATTAACCAAGGTTAATTTGGGCATGGGGTAGTGCCGCTGGCCGCAATGATCGTCTTCGGAACACAGGAAGTAAGTGCCGAATATCACTACTCACTATTACGTGCCCCGCCATTCACAAGTTGAACCATAGGATGTAGCCCGTGTATGGCTCCCTTGGCCCTGGAAGAGCAGAGACGACATGCAGATCTTAGAGTCGTGACCACCCTCGATATCCCCGAGAACAAGCAGAACAAGCGGAGCACATAATCTGTCGAATGCTAGCGACTGCGACATATGCCGGGTGCCGTTAGGAGAGAACGAAGAAGGCGAAGCCGAGACGCAAATCGCTGCGGTAGTGTGAAACAGCGCATAGCGGGACTTGCTGTGGCATACAAATGCATCGCAAGCAGAAGCGCAGGGCCTTACGAGTAGTCTGTCCGATTCTGGAGCCTATGGTCGAACACAGTCAACGAAGGGTGTCCGATGGACCCCCTCTGTCATGATGGTCGTGGCAGAGACACGCAAACAGTGTGATGGTATCATCCAAATATGCATAGGACCAGCCTCTACCAACATGTCGTGCAAGGTGCTTATGCACCGCCGCTATGATGGAAGTCAGATTATGAATCTGAGCTGAGCATATGAATACGCACACAAGGATATTGTTGCTACGAGTAGACGGTTAGCATGTAGCTCAGGGACAAGATATCTGCACGCACATAGGAATATGAATGAGTTTAACGAAGTAGCCGATGAACCCCATAACCGCGAATCCAATTGCAACCGCCTTGCAGATCTGTAGAAACTCTATCCGAGTAAAGTGAGTCAGTGCGAAGTGTTTGAGTGGCGGCAGAGGTACCCTGCTCTGAGGGCTTCGTACAGCGCGTGAGGAACTGTCCAGGGTCAGGCAAACAGTCACTGGAGTGCTGGAATGGTGCGCACCTGCTTCCCGTCCTTCACAAACTCCTGCGGAATCTCGACGAACTCCTTGAGCTTTTCAGACATGGTGGAAAATGGAAGGGGCTTTGAGTAGAGGTGGTCGTGGACGGAGCGAACGTACGTGTAGTGTGTTCACGTGATCCAGAACTCGTCGCGTCTATGGGATTCCCTGGCGTTCGTTCACTTGTAAGCTGCATAACAGCCGTCGCTGCGCTCTTGCCGTATTCTCGAGGTACGTTCTACTTCCATGCAGCTGTTTGCAAGCCTACGAACTATCAACGCTCCTTTGCAGTGAGCTGCTCGTATGAATGTTCCCCGGAGGTCATGTAGCAAGACAACTTGGTGCCCCTGCCATCTTGCGCCGAGTGCATTACACGATTCTTGATGTCCACACCAAACACGCACGACGTTTGCTATCGACTCGACAACCCTCTCAAGTACTCCCAGAACAATCACCAGTTCCTGATGCACTGTCTCTTGCCAGCGACTTTCGTAGCTCAATCGCCAAAAGACGTGTGAAAGAAGCCCGTTTATCCTACATGGCACTGAAGCGGTCTCTAGGCACCAGTCTCTCCTTTGATCTTGGGAAGGATACATATATCGCCGCATTTGATGTCATGGCTCTCTCCAGCAAGGAAAAGGACGCGAAACTCATGAAAGTGATGTTTTCCGATATGCTGCTACGGTTTAAACCAAGTAAAGATGAGATCCTTGATCTCTATCAGTCCATCTTTGCCAAACTGTTGCGCAGCGGATATCGTCATGCCGCTTATATCTGGCTGACAGAAGAACCGGTTCGCGTTGTGCCGACTCGCGAGCAGTGGCATGCGTTCATCAGGGAATGCGCCCTCAAGAACAGCTTGCTTGAAATACACAATAGTCTAAGCAAGATGACCCAGTCCGGATGCCCTCCCGATGTCACCACATTCGAGGTCCTTTTCACAGCACTCTTCAGTAATGAGCGATACGACCCGCAATTCTCTACGCTTAGCGGCTTGCTCAAAGCCATGCGAAAGCTGGGCATGGGTCATGAACCTGGTATCCTCCAGATCATTAACGATCAGCTGACAAGGCGCGGGCAGTGGCATCTCTTGGGACAAGTGATGCGAGAGTTTCCACACGTTCTAGGCCCTACTCCGAGCTCTGCAGAGGAGCCGGAAACCAGCGACAAAGCTGGAGGATCCGAGAGCAACGAAGCTGAAGGATCCAAGAGCGACGAAGCTGGAGGATTCGAGAGCGACGCAACCCTGCAGAAAGAGCGAGACGAAAGGCTGTGCGCGGTAGCGTTGGAGAGGGGGAAGTGGCCGGCGGTCCACTTGTTCGAGCAGTACAAAGCACTGGGATACCAACCTACTCAGAGTGTTCTGCGCACGATCCTGGGGAGGACCGCGAAACTACAAGTCCTAGAGTTTTGGGAGAGGACCTTCGGCTTGTCTGCAGATGCCACTGTATGGACCAGGTTGATATCCAATGCAACGGCGACAAACGACACTCGACACGCGGTTTTCCTGTATGAGACGGCTATCTCCCGCGGTGTTCGTCCGATCAATGCCATGTTACACTCCGTCCTGCGCGCTCTCCTCTCGAGAGATCTTCGCCGTCCATCGGAAGCAGCCATTGATCGCGCTTTGGGATTGTATGCGGAATTTGTTCGCTTTGATACGGGAGGCGATGCGAACGCCTCGTACATGACCAAGAAGGACACAACACCGGATGCGCCAATCTACAACACCCTTTTACGGGCGCTCTTATCAACCAAGGACGCAGACAAATACATCCCAAAAGCGATGTCCTTGGTAGAGGAGATGAAGGCCTTCAACGTCGCAATGGATAGCATGACAAATACCTCCCTGGTAGTGCTCCTTCTGCGTTGTTCCATTGATTTCAACGACGCCCTGAGGATCTATAAATCCATCTTCCAGCCCAAACATGGTGGTCAGTTGATCCTCAATGAAGATGGGTATGCAGCGGTTCTTAACACGCTGTGCAATATATGCGCCGAGCAGGGAAGTACCCCTCCCTCAGGGATTTACTTCCGTGTCGTCAAGGATATGCGTGCTGCAGGCCACAATGTGTCGCCCAAAATCTACACAATATACCTGCGACGCCTTGCCGACCGAGCGACTCAGCTAGCCCCCTCTAATAGCGAGGAGGCCGGTCGGGCACTATTGAACGTCGTCAAATCAATTCAGCAAACCCATCACCATCTGTCCGTGGACGCATCTATCACGCCAGACGTAGCCCTGTGGAACCAGCTGATGGACGCCTATCAGCGAGCGCAGTGCTTCGACGAGGCATTCCAGGTATGGCAGTCGCTTTACCGTACGGGCAGACACGACAACACCAGCGTGTCTATCATCTTGGACGCATGCAGTTATGCACGGGCCTATGGGACTGCTATGAAGATTTGGTACAACTTGACGGATGACAATTTCAAACTCAATCGTCAAAACTGGAACGCATGGTTGGAGTGCCTGTGTAGGCTGGGGCGACTTGACGACGCCCTAAAATCGATGTGTTTGGAGATGGGCAAGGCAGATCCTTCCGTCCAGCCAGATGTTACCAGTGCACAAACCCTGATATCCTTTGCGTCCGCTGCCAGCCGAGAAGACGAAGTGCGATCTCGTATCAAGGTATACCTACCCAATCTGTGGAGGAAATTGCCAGCGTCGTTGACATCGAGCTAATAATGTTGCATACATGCTGAGGATCTAATGGAATTATTACTAAAATACACAGTTGCGATAAATGCTTGCAGATGACAATGCGTGCGGTTGAACTACACGCCAACATGTGGCCCTCTAGGAAAGTTGAGATCCCAAAATAGTCAATTAGAAATGAATGAACGCGCCATCTACGCAGAGCCATGGGCCAATTCCTCCACCGAAGGACAATCGCACTGTTTATTGGGTTAGTCAGAGCTGACAGCATCATAGGGCAAGACATACAATCAGGTTCATATCGCCGTACGCTGCGATGACCTCACATTAGTTACATGAGCTCCGAGGGTAGTGGTGAATACGTACCATCATCTACTCTGGAGACGGTAGGCCAGAATTTCCGTTCCTGCAGCCATGGCGCAGGGAAGGCAGCCGCTTGTCGAGAATACGAGCTGAAATACATAGGTGGTCAGCTAACTGTCAGTATTGACAAACTATTGCTCACCGATTCCACTCCTGCTCGGAAAGCGTGATGACGGAAATGGGGTGTGGTGCATTCTTCAGCACATTGTTGTCTTTCGGTTGTTTGCCGGTGATGATATCCTCAGCTTCTTGACGAATCTGAATCATGGCATCACAGAACCTGTGTAGATAGAATTCGTATGGTGTTTACAGATGTGGCCTAGTATTACTGACCTGTCGATCTCTTCGAGAGATTCTGACTCGGTAGGCTCGATCAACATGCACGTCGAGATTGGCCAGGAACAAGTCGGAGGGTGGAAGCCATAATCCTAATGATACTCATCAAGACTCAATGTTCAAAATGCGCGGTATAACGACCGTTACCTGCAGGCGTTTGGCGAAGTCTGTGACCTTGAGCCCTGCGGCTTTGTCAAAGTCGGCGAGGTCGATCAGCAACTCGTGAGCAACGCGGCCGTTGCGGTTCTTAAATCGCAGGTTGTAGTGACCAGAAAGTCGATGTGCCATGTAGTTCGCGTTCAGGAGCGCAACCTTCGATGCTGCAGACAGCCCGTTTCCGCCAAGCATCTTGATGTATGCCCAGGAGATGAGCAGGATCGACGCGCTGCCGAACTGTGCGGCAGATACAGCGTTGATTGACTCTTCGCCACCGAGAGCGACAACAGGGTGAGATGGGAGGAAGGGTTCGAGGTGCTCAGCGACGCAGATAGGACTAGAATGCCGTGTTTAGAGGATTCACCACGGAGCTCACCAGAATACGTACCCAACGCCAGGGCCACCTCCGCCGTGTGGACTGCGTATGACGAGTGTGTTAAAAACTGTGCATGGGCGATATGACCGTGACTTACATGGCAAAGGTCTTGTGCAAGTTCATATGACACACGTCCCCGCCACAGGTCGCAGGATTCGTGAGACCAATTTGAGCGTTCAAGTTTGCACCTATGCACATGTCAAAATGGGTTCGAATGCGAGATTCTTGGGACGATTACCATCTAAGTACACTTGGCCGCCGTTGTCATGGATAATCTTGCACGCCTATAATGACGTTGAATAACCCTACAATCAGCTATGTTCAACGGACTTACGTCCTGTACTCCTTCTTCGAAAACGCCGAATGTTGAAGGATATGTGATCTAGACATGTGTAAGACGATGTAAAGTCAATAGCTGGTTGCAATTCACCATGAACGCAGCGAGGTTGTCCTTGTGCTTCTCCGCTTTCGCCTTGAGGTCCTCCAGGTCAAGGCTGCCGTCTGCGAGGCTCTTGACAGGCACGACCTTGAGACCGGCCATCACAGCAGACTGCATGGGTTGTAGCACTGTCAGTCACGCCTAAATGATCGTCATTGAAGAATCTCACAGCAGGGTTGGTTCCATGTGCGCTGACTGGGATCAAGCAAATATCCCGGTGCCCCTCACCACGCGACTCGTGGTACGCTCTGATGACCGAAAGACCCGCGTACTCGCCGGCTGCCCCAGAGTTGGGCTGAACCGAGCAGGCGTGGAATCCGGTGATCTTGCAGAGATCGTCCTCGAGTTCCTACAACCAGAGACGCTCAGCTTGAGCAGTTCATTCTACACGAAGGAATGCACCTTGATCATAGCCAAGTATCCTTGGACTTGGTCTATGGGAGCGAATGGATGTACGTTACCGAACTCGGGCCACGTGAGCGGGATCATGCTGCTCGTGCTGTTAAGCTTCATGGTGCAACTTCCCAGGGGAATCATCGCGTGCACAAGGCCAAGGTCCTTCGACTGCAGGTGGTAGATGTAGCGGAGCATCTCGGTCTCGGAGTGGTGCGTGTTGAAGACCGGATGAGGGAGGAACTTCGACGTTCGCTGCAGCGCAGGAGAGATAGAGAGGGAATCCGTAGACGAGACATCAGCGAGGTCTGCAGAGGAGTTGGCGGCGGCAGCGAAGACGTTCACGATCTCCACAACGTCCTCCGCCGAGACGCTCTCGTCGAGGGTCACGCCGACGTGCTTGGCGTCAATCTCCCGAAGATTGATCCGTGCTGCGCGAGCCTGCGAGTGCACAGCCTCTGCGTCCTTAATCGCGCCGCTGACGTCGAACGTAACCGTGTCAAAGAACTCCTTGTTGACAGCCTTGTACCCGTAAATCTCGACCGAGGACCTGAGGAATTGCGTGAGCGCGTGGACCTTCTGTGCGATGCGCTTCAGGCCCGTCGGTCCGTGGTAGACGGCATACATAGCGGCCATGTTCGCGAGGAGTGCCTGACTGGTACAGATGTTGCTGGTGGCCTTCTCACGACGGATGTGCTGCTCACGGGCTGTAACACAAACGTTCAGACGCACACAATGATGGTAGCGGAGAGATACGAACTCTGGAGGGCCAAACGGTATGCGGGCTTGCCCTGCGCATCCTTGCTCCTGCCAATCAGCCGACCGGGCATCTTCCGCTTGAGCTTGTCCGTGCACGCGAAGAACGCGCCGTGGGGACCTCCATAGCCTGCGGGAACGCCAAAACGTGCCGAGTTGCCCAGAACGATGTCCGCACCCCATTCACCCGGCGGCTTCAACATCGTCAACGCCAGAAGATCAGTCGCGACTATCAGAAGACCTCCCGCGTTGTTGTGGATGATATGTGCCAGGTTGCTGTAGTCCTTGATGCTGCCATTGACGTCCGGATATTGCACGAGGACACCGCATAGATCCGAGAGGAGGGATTCGAAGACATCGCCGACTACCAGTTGGATACCAAACCCCTTTGCCCGTGTCTGCAAAACCGATAATGTCTGAGGAAGTACACTTGAGTCCACCAGGAAGGTGCGCTTCTTCTGGTTCGACGAGACGAATGCCATGACCATGCCTTCCGCCGCCGCGGTAGCTTCATCCAAGAGCGAGGCATTTGCAATATCCATTGACGTGAGAGACATGACCATTGTCTGGAAGTTCACCAGCGACTCAAGACGACCTAGATGGAACAGAAACCATTGAAATCTTCAGATAGAGCCGCAACAAACAGTGGGCACACCTTGAGCAATCTCAGGCTGATATGGAGTGTACGGAGTATACCAAGCCGGGCTTTCCATGACCTAGCAGACCTCTGCTGAGTTTGGACTGATGAGCACCGGAGTAAGGGCTTACGTTGCGCAGAACAACCGGGGGTACTACAGCATTGTGGTACCCCATACCGATGTAGCTTTTGAACGGCTTGTTCGCATTGGCCAGGTCGCGTGCCCTCCGGTGGAGCTCGGACTCGCTGAGAGGAGGTATAGACTCGTTGCTCACTGCTTCGGAGGCGACACGGATTTTAGGAGGAACCGTCGCTGCGACGAACGCGTCCATGGAGTTGTACCCCAGCTCCTTGAGCATGTGGGAGACTTCATGACTCTCCGGTCCAATGTGGCGGTCGGCGAACGTGTCTAACGCAGGAAATGCAGACGGGAGCGTGTTCGCAGTTGCCAATCCCCGCCATGATGATCTATACTCGGATGCGCTGTGAGCGAAGGAGGGGAGTCGGGTTTGAGAGAGCAATGCCCGTGAGGCATAGCGAAGAGCCGCCATTGCGGACGGCGGCCTCAAGACCTACCAGCGAATATGGAGGGTGAGGTGGAGAGCCTGCTCACGCCAGTGGGAATAATATGAAAATCGTGTATTCACCGAGCCATTCACCGAGTAATGGCTTGCTATCGTTGTGAACGACGCCCAGCCATAGTCTATTACCGCTAACGGGCGCTCCGTTCGCTACGCGTGCCCCGAGTTCAACTCTTGATCCCGACTCAATATCCCGCTCCCCGGGAAAGTCAGCCTCTCTTTACATCCACACTACGTTGCTACACGTGCTATCTGGCTGAAGAGTAGGCTCCGGCACTTGCAGCTCAGCCAAGGGTCGAGAAACAGAGAAATCGTGCATCATTACGTAAACTCTACGGATGCGGCTATTAACCTCGGCGCCGGCGTCTGGGTCACGAAAAAACTTTTTCTTTGCGCTTGACTCGGTTCCGTCGCCCTTCCGCGATAGATCCCGCCTTGGTTGCCTGTTTAGGGCAGTATGGATCCTTATTTGTCCGCTTAGCTTGCTGGTATGGTGGCCGTCGCTGGTCGGGGCCATGGTCGGAGCCGTGATGACCATTTCGTTACTGCCAGCGCTACGTATACCTTGCCGTCAGAAAATCGCCAGGCTCCAGTACAGTGCTCCCATGTATACAGCTCGAAATAGCAGCTGGGATAGCTTTGTGACCTGGGAGATATGTGGACCCAGACGATTGCATTCGCTCAGCATAATAATTCTGTGAGAGCTGGTAACGGCCTGATAACTGAAGGTGAAATAAATAACCGGCCCAACCCCGAGAGCTCTCATAGCATCACGAGTTGTGAACGTGTGGCATACCGTGTCCCGACAGAGTCAAAGCAACAAGCAGCATACTACACCTAATCATGTCGTCCAGTAATCCCAGCATCCACCATCTCCGTGATCCACCCCATCAAGGCCTCGTCCCGGATTCTCACCTCATCCAGCATGTGTCTCACACCAATGAACGCCTTCCTCCCTCTCCTCTCCCCCTCCTTCTCACGATCTGTCCCTGCGCTCCTCTGTGCGTTGCTCTCTTGCTCATCAATCTCCTCGATAATCCCGGGGAACCCGAAGTGATCTTCGTCTACGCGAGGAGCGGCGTCCGAGGACGCGAACGACGCACGGAAGAGCACCCGGATGCACAGCAGCGCGGTAAGTGCGACCGAGGGTGGGTCGGCGACTGGACGCGTGTACTTGATGGCGGAGTTGCGCGGCGGGGGCGGCGGTCGCGTGGTCGGGTTCGGTGTTGGATGCGGGAAGTTCGGGCTCGGCAGCGTGATAGTCGTCGCTTGCGAGGGATCGCGGGGCACGGGCTGCGAGTCGGGCAAATGGGTGAGAACGTGCCCGCGCATATGCGCTTTTGGGATGGGTTGGTGCTCGCACGACGCCCATGAACACAGCATTTTGTCTTCTTCATGTGTGCTAATGTGCTCATGCAGGATGTGCTCGTACAGCTCGCTCGTGGACCCGTACGGACCGGCGGGGCATTCTTGCCGGTTCCAGAGGCATTTGAACATCTCGGGTGCTGAACGGTCTTTTCGTCTGTCGACGCCGCGGACGATGAAGCGTTGCGGAGGGCCCGGTAGCACCATTGCCTGCGCAAGAGGGAATACCAATGTGACGTTTTTGATCACATCCGAGGCCACAAGCAGAACATGTCGCTCTTGATACGGCGAGAAGGTATCCTTGTAAAGATTCCAGAAGTCCACTTGGGTCACCTCGCTATTGGGCTTTGCCACAAACATTGCCCTCATCCTGGCAGGTCGTCAAAAAGCATCTCTGAAAGAGGCTGGTGGCGACTCACCAGTCGAAACACCGCTGAGGTTCTGGTGTCGGAACGAGTCGGTCCAGTTCTTCCTTCGTCAGCTCGTGGTCCTTGACAGACACGCTGTACGCTGGAGCAGTTTGCACGGCTCCGCTAAGATCCACTGACACTGTTTCCTCTATTTGTTCATGGAGGAGGAGAGACACCAGTAGCCTGAGTGTGGCCGGCATGCGGGGATGCAAGAGGAAAGCCTTGGTCATAGGCGGGTGCGATAAATGCGTGTACAGATAGTTCACAGCGGCATCCGCTAGTGTCTTGTCCTCCTTGAATAGCGGCAGATACCTGACGGCTGCATCCAGCGCAAGCGAGTCTTCCCTGAGGTGAGCCGCATTCGCGGGGTTGGTCAGCAACGTAGTGAGAGCATTCAGAGAGGCGACAATCAAGGCACGATTTGAGGTGGTGCCCGCGATATTGATGATGGGGATGGTTGGGATTGTCTGCGGCGGCGCGTCCACGGGTGGCAGAGTCTGGCTTCCCATGGCTTGAAGGAGCTCGATGATGTACAGTAGGAACTCCATGTTGTAGTCCGAAGTAGGGTGGATGTAGAGCAGGGCCCACAGAATGAGTGCGTGCGTTTTGCGACGCTGGAAGAGCTCGACTGCATTGGGCTCGTTCATCGCGGCGTTGCGCAGGATGAAGAGCGAGTCCAAGGCGTGCCTCCGCCGCTTGTCCCACTCCGGGTTGAGAGAGAACAGTGCCGCCGTTCTCTCGCATGGGCCGACGCCATGCTCGAGGTAGAACACCGGGAAGTCGAACAGCGCGTCAGTGAGCCCGGGAATAGCCTTCAGAAGAAACTGCTCGTTGTTGCATAGTCTACAGAGGCGGTCGAGGGCCCAGGAGACCTCGGAGTTGATACATGAGCGCAGGGCGAGAAGCATGCGATTGTTCGGGGCAGCTTCCGTGTACCATCCTGCAGCGATTGTTTCTAGCGATGGGTATCCTGAGGCGAACGTAAAAGCACGTACGTTCGTAGTCGTCCGTGACGTTCGAACGAGGCTGTTGGGTAGTGTACGCGACGCCGCGGTAAGGAGTTGTTGACGCCGCTCTTGCGATCGAAGATGGCGCCGCATACGCGCTAGTCATGTGGGCTGACGGTCGGGCGTTGAACACAAGGCAGGTCTGTTATATCAAGAGTCCACAGGCCACGAGGAGCTGGTCAGATACGAGAAGCCTCCAAGCTCACGGAAACACTGTTGAAAAGCCGAAAGTGGTTTGCACACAGTTCCGAAGGCAGCTGCGTTAACGTTGGGTTTGGGCGCCAAGTTACATGCACCAACACGATGGTACGAGCGCCTATCAGAGAAATACGCACACAAGGGCATACACTAGTTCGCAGCCAATTGCAATGAGCTGAGCCACAAGAAAAAGCAATTGACAAGAATGGGATTCGAACCCATGCCAGGAAACCCTGATGAGAAGACCCGCATTGAGCAGGCAAGCTTTCGCTTGAGTCACACGCCTTGGACCGCTCGGCCATCTTGCCATTCTCTTAAAGGGCATTCAAATAGTCAGTACCTCCTGGGAAATGAACCTATTTCATAATGCGTGCCTTGCTGCTCTCAATTCAACGGCTGCTCTCAATTCAACGTTGCAAATCCTACCGCGTCTCCCCAGAATGCTCAAGAGTTGCGAGGATTAGCGTGGATCAGTCCAAACGCAGTCTTACATATTCGGAAGTACTACGTACAGACAGGCCTATAGCCCCTGGCACCAACGACTCGCAGCTAATAGAATCCGCTAAGGAGAGTGCTTAGAAAGGTTCGTGAAAATGCGTATGTTCGCGGCCAGCTAATACAAGACAGATGTCCTCGTCATGGAGATCCTTGCACTGTGCAGCTTGTCCTGGGATGCCTGTCGATGGCCCTCACTGGAGCTTCATCCAAGATATTCCTCTACACAGTTCCCCACCTCCTTCCAGAATCTCTCCACGACTCCCTCCTCGAATCCATTCTCATCGTATCCGAGGCTCACCCACAGGCGCCCCTTGAACGTGTAGCCGAACAGCAGCATTGCGCCGTGTCGCTGACGCGACCCCGTCGTCAGCGTATGCAGCTTCAAAGCGGGGAACGACGCATGGGAGTACATCCCGTCAAGGTTGCCCAGGAGTGATAGCCCAAGGAGCGCAGACGATGGCCCAGGAGTGCGAGCAGGTAGGATGTCCTTGATAGATGGAGGAGCCGGAGAGGCGGATGGCTTGGGTGGAACCCAAGTCCCACGTTCCTTTTCGTCGTCCTCCCGCGCCCATATACGTGCCCGCTCACCCCGCTCTCGCGCCATCTCGTGCGTCCGCGATACCACCATCTTGCTCTTCGCTGCCCGCGCACTTTGCGCCTTCGCCACCCGGGCACGGTGCCAGAATGTCTTCGCCTGTCCTTCCTTAGGGAGGAAGCTCGGCAGAATCACATTGAAGTATCCGATAGCAAGGAACCAGTACGATTCCTGGAGGGCACGCTCCTGCGCCTGCTCCTTTGCCTTCGAGAAATATGGCCGAAGGTTCAGGGCGGAGTACATCATGGTGGGCAAGTCTCCACGAGCAGAGCTTCCGGCGCGCGCCCATGCTACATTGCAGACGGCAAAGAGCGCAGCGCTGATGCTCACCCCATGTTCCTTGCATTTCCTCAGCATGGCCTTCGTGCGGTCCTCGGGGAAAGA
The DNA here is from genome assembly GCA_029448655.1 of Wolfiporia cocos. Classification (NCBI taxonomy): domain Eukaryota; kingdom Fungi; phylum Basidiomycota; class Agaricomycetes; order Polyporales; family Phaeolaceae; genus Wolfiporia; species Wolfiporia cocos. The sequence goes on from JACCLO010000002.1 coordinate 1,954,106, forward strand.
GACGGTTGGGACAATGGTGTGTCGATCTGGGTGCTTTCGGCGGGGGAAGTTCTGGCCGCCAGTCTGGCTGGCTTGCGATAGTTGGAAGTCTATCGAAGCAGCTACACGCCTGAATCTGGAGGATGAGACGGGAAGGTGATCTTCCAGGCATGAAGGAAGCACGCTCGTCTAGGGGAATTACCAGCGGTCAGCGTAAGTGTTGGTGGTAGAATACGGCACAAACCTCCGGAGCATCATTCTCCCACCTTGATCTCCACTCTGCCTCGAGGACAGCTTCCAACTCAGCATCATCCCTCTCGCTGCCCAGCAGCCCGAAGAAGTCGTTCGCGAATTGATGCAGCGCCATGCCGTCGCCCAAAAAGTGCATCGCACATATGAGGAGCTCATAGCTGTGTTCGCCAGGCACGACGTCTTCCGCGTCATGGAGCTGCTGGACGTCTGATCCACTATTCGAAGGTGATGGTGTTCGTGGAGGAGTCGGCAGAAGGGAATCCGCTGGTTGCGAAAGAATGAGGTATGACAGCCGTGTGTTGGAAAGCGTCCGTGGCCCATTCAGGTAGGTGTCGATCAACTCTGGTACGTCAAGGTAAGCTCATGGGTCTACGGATAGAGATGACATTTCCATGTACCGTCTTTAGATTGATGTCGATATTCCAAGTTAGCTTCTGCACCATCCAGGACGTCCTCTACGCTTGATGGGACATCATATCTGCAGCAGAGCATCAATCGGACGGGATAATGAAAGCTCGGCGCTCAAGTCGAGAACGTACACGAATCGCACATCATCGTAGTCATGCATCTCAACCCTCGCAGACAACATAGGGTGGCGCAATCGAAGGATCGCATATACTGTCCGGACACGCGGACGGCGCACGAGGCGTTCTGGTGCATGGAACCCAAGATGCAAGTACCTGTGCAAAGCAAACAGCTCAGCACGCTAGCATAGGCAGTGTGCACTCTTACTCACATGTCGTTCACACCCGTTTGGCGCGAGGGGAGGAAATACGATAGCTCTGTATCTCCCATGCGACGCTCATACGGAACTTTCGTCGGGCACTTCATTTCATCGAGCACAGCAGCTGCATTCGTCGACGGTTCTGGCAAGCTGCTCTCCACATAATGTTTATATTCTGCGTCGTCGAGCGGTGGGGGTGTTGGCAAGCCAGACATAGTATGTGAGGTCGAATCGCAGGACAGCAAACGGTGTCCTGCAACCACGCAGCAGTCGGGCTGTTATAGTTCGCTCTACTAACAATCAGGAGATTCCGGGCGATAGGCCGGAGGCCGTCACGAAGCCATTCATTTTGCGCGGAGACCCACAGGTGATTGGAGCGTCACCGTGTTCGGGTAGTCTGATCATGATGTTCGTAACGCCCGACAAACTTTAGAAGCTTCAGGCCCTATACGTCGGCTTGACGTCGGCGCGCTAGGTGGCAAAGCTTAGCTCGACAGTGAGGAGCTTCTGCTGCACATGAAATGTATTCCCGTGCTTGCTCCAATCCCTAGTCCATTTTGTCACAACGCCTAATTTAGGGTTAGGCTTTGCTCGCCTCTAACCCCTTGCCGGCCACATGTGCCCGTTACGCTCCTCGCCACAGATCGTCTCCGGTCATGAGCGCGCTAGCGTTCGACCCGTACCTGAGATGACTGAAAATAAACCCGTCTTGGTTCCCCTATCCGCGCACTTGACCCGCGCCTGGCCCAGGGCCGATGAAGTTAAGCAGGGGTTGCAGAATTCTGAAGGGCCAAGATGGCCGCCACAGGCCGTCTGGGAGGTAAAATGATCCCCAATATTCCTCGAATGATTTGACATAAACGGATTGCGGGTTACCAAAGACTAGCAGAGGACTTGTCTAGACGATCTCGAGATGGTGACTTCGCGAGCCAACGAACAAGATGTGGCGCATGCCGAGCGATCCGGATGGGACCCTGCATGTTCAGCTGGCGATTGCGGGTACCTCGCCCTCGGTTACAAGTGCAGATGAGAGGCTTGCACATAAAGCCAGAAGCTGAGGCGCACCGCTTGTCCAAGTCCGGCGATGAATCATTCACTGACTTAAACCTAGTGCAGCAAGTACAAGTACAGCTTCTCTACTGCCCTACGGTTCCATCTCGATCCGGAGAACTTGCCGTCGCCAGATGCGTTGACATTACGCCCATGCATATGCTGAATTACCATTTTAACACGCCTTGTACAAAGAACTGTCGCAGCGTGTTCGCTCTCACGATGGCTGCATATGCAAGGGGAGATATCGTAATGCGAAGATCAAAGGTGAACATCTTGCTGCGCTTTGCACATTGCCGCCTACCACCGTTCTGGGCTCCGAGGCAACCATCGGAACCCGCCCGGGATGCTTCTGGCTGGGATCTGTCAAGGCCACTACAAGCGAACGCTATATTTCATATACTTATGCTGGACGGGCGCGATAATACGCGGTAGGATGATAGTACACGTCAACCTGCCATGCAACATTTCAGGTCAATCAACCCTACAGATTGCAAATTGCGAGTGGACTGTACGAGTAAGCTGAGCTTGAGCTTGGCTCCTATGATGCTCTGGCCATACTATCCGTTTCCGAGACATGAGCGTCCATCGATGCCTACTAATAGTACTATAACTGTCCCATACATCACGAAGCAAGCCGTCCGCGGACGCACGTAATGATAGTTGCTGTCATATAAACCCCTTCGTAGTCCCCGCCTGTCATGCGACGCCACGAAGTGTTTTCTATTCATTTCCGGTTTTCGTCGTTTCTCATGAACAAGCGACCGCCCCTGAGGTGCTTCATTCCCGGGCTTTGTGCGCCTTCTCGTCCGGAATATCAAGCACAATCTCCTCCATTCTGTCTCCGCTGCTGTCCTCGTCCTTCAACAGATGGGTATTTGCTTCAAGATCAGCTTCGTTCCGCGCGGGCGGAGGCCGGCTTTGCGGCCCCGGCGATTCCACGGCCTTCACCCAGGTGTAATACACGGTTCCGAGCGTTATGACCATGATAGATGCAGTTCGGTTCCTGTGGCGATAGAAGCACCGACCAGGTCAGCATGGAGTTTCAGCGGTAAAGAGACGGTAGTGCGCACGTTGTCAAGATATCGCCAAATAGCAAGACGCCCAGAAGGGTCTGAACGACCGAGCGCGCGGCCTGTTGATATTGACGCGATATTCAGCCGTCGAAGGAGAATAGGGGATAGGACGGTTGTCAGTAATTGAAATCGTTGGTCAGGTACCAGCATTCAATCGAGGCCAGGCCCGAATCGGAACGGACGACCGGAGCCGAAAGGGACGATGTGACGTATGACACTTACACTAGAGAACATGTGGGTGACGGGGCTTGTAACCTTGATACTCAACAAGCCTGCGACGCAAAGGAGGAAACCAAATACTCCGGTGACGATGCTGCCCCATACGAAGATGCTGCCGCGCCAGGCAGGCGTCTGCGTCAAGTTCGCTAGCTTGCCAAGCTCGCCCTGTAGTAGGATCACGGGCGCGAGGAGGAGCGCGGACCCTAGATTTTGCCAGTAGGCAAGTTGAATGGTGCTATTAGCCGCATACGGGAGCGAGCGTTTAATCAGCACGGAGTGCACTGCGATGAACACGGATGAGAGGACGCCGTAGAAAATTGACAAGCCGCTCGCGCTCGTCAGGGTTTCACGGTAGGACGCAAGCGCAGAAGGGGAAATCGTGGAGAGCGAGGGGAGTGATGCGGGCGCAACTCCGAGGAAGAAGCCAATCGTGACCACGAGTGCAGCGAGGAGCACGCGCTTGGATGGGAAAACACTGGTGCTGAGCGAGGAGACCGCGATAGTTAGGGGAAGCACCAGACCGCGAGCGATCTGAAAGAACGACGCGTCGACGCCCCGCAAGCACAGGATGTTGAAGACGAGGCCGATCACGTTCACGAGAGTGACCGGTGTGAGCTTTTTGGCCGCTTGCAGGGAAAGCTTCGGGATTTCGACGCGTGGTGTGCACAAGGCAGCGATGTGGAGTAGCACGACCGCCAATATCAGCTGAATCAGTAGAAACAGCAGTGGCAGCTCAGGCGAGGATATTAGTACCGCCTTGTTGCTACGAGCAAGACAAGTTTATGTTGAGCAATGGTATGTACTTGAGCGAATGTGGCTTACACGAAAACCATCTGCACGATGGCGAGCACGAAGTTGGCAAGGCCGATAGCGATGACCGTTAGTTTGCGAGGACGACGTCATGATTTGCAGATCTGCTTACCACCAAGGCGGCGCACATATAGAATGACACGACCGCAGCGACCTTCCATGGTTCGGGAGCATCACTCTTGTTTGTAGAGTCCATGGCAGGCGGAGGCGTTGTTCAGTATTCGACAGAAAGCGGGCGATTCACACGAGGGTTTATATACCTCAGCTAGTCAGCTTGCATCATGAGGCCTTGAGGGGTAGTCTATTGGGATGTTCCGAGAATAGCGAATCATTCTTGAAGTGCACCCCAAGCCGAAGACCGACGGGAATTGTCACAACTCGATGAGGACTCCACCCGTTGGGCGAATCGAGATAAGGCGGTCTCCATCGACGCCTGCGAAGCTCAATCTGCCGGCCCCCAAGCGTCGGCGCAATCAGACCGAGGCCCATAGATGGCTTCGAGAGAGCGTCTCGGCGGACACGAGGGCTTTACGTCGGGGTCCCTAACTGATAGATAGGGCCTTCCATCTGTTCGTTCACTCTGAGGCGGTAATTCATCAGCTGAGAGCAGGATATGCATCGGATATGCAGTCCGTCGGACGAGCGAGGTTAAAATTAAGGCAATGGCAAGGGCAATGACTGATGCACATGACAGTGCGTTTGTACTTGTACATAGACGCTGTAGGCCGGCGCGTTCAATGGATCAGGCCGCTCCATTCCGATATTGTTACTACTGAACTACATACGCAGGTCTTCCCAGGAGGCTTGGTCTTTCCCTTACTGCTCTCTCAAGCTATATGTAGAGTGATCTAGCTGTTCATAGTCAGTGCCATATAATGCGCATGGTCTCCCTTAGACTATGTCACGGTATCAACCGATAAGTGTTGCTGCTTCTTCAACTGTACCGTCTACACGGTCGAGCATCTCGCTTTCGTCTCGGGGCCTAAGGCCTAATCTGTGGTCTCCGACCTTACAGCGCGGCATATCTGTTCGCACAGAATGCTCCCTCACATGACTCTCAGCTTCTGCTTTGTTCGGGAATCCTTCAACCGTAAGGCTGATTAGGGTACAATTACTGAGTGGTGAGTACTTGAGTGCTGGAAGTCCATTCATGACGGCCTTTGGCATACTTTTTAAGTAAGTAGACTGGAAGCTGGAAGACCTGCACTTGACGTCATATCATACTCCCTTGGGGCTGGGGCAGAGCGTTACTATGAACACAGGATATAGGACGCTGCCACCAGCGATTGCTATGACTGGTCTCATTGCACAGTGCCTGGTAGCATATTCGGATCTCGAGTACCAGGATGCTTCTTTCCAGGCGGCTCTCTGCCTGTCTCGTGCAACATCTTCTTGGCCCTGCCCATACCTGTAATGCTGGCCAACATGTGAAGATATCGTAATGCCTCTCGACAGCACGGCGTTGAACCACACCGATGATGACCCTGAATAACAGAAGACTTTGACAACGAAGACAACGAATCAGGCGCCAGCATTGTCTCTGGTTATGTGGTCAGATCCTGCAGAAAACAGCGAGGCGGTATCTACATGTGCATGGTCAGAATGAGGTGATGTCGATCGGTCGAATTGTTCCCATAGATGACGCTACTGCGCCTACTGCAACTGAGTACTGGTCTTCGGAGGCTATATCCTGCTATTCAGTTCGCCCTCTCACCGCTTTGCAAAAATGCTTGGTGGACACTTGACAGACCGCCAATCAACACTTTGCCAATACCCAGACGCCCGCGCGTATGCACGATGCCCCGGACCGCTTCTCAGCATGTTTTGTCCACTAGGCGCTTGGAGCTGCGGGTGGTCCGTGGCTGCACGATGGCAGGATGTTGGGTACCCATAGCTGCCGCCGACGAAGCTCATGTTGCGACGCAGATATAAAATCTCCGCGCCGGAAAGGCCGAAAACAATCCGAACATTGACCATGCCTTCACTTCACGACGATTCTTGGGAGGGACGCCTTACGGCCGCAGATTTGGAGAACTATCTTGCTCCAAACGCGTCCATCATCGACTCTCCAGGCGGCCACAAAGTTATCACTCCCCTTGCCGCGGCCTGTTGGCGCGGGCATCTTGCCATCGTCAAACTTCTCCTAAACAACCCGATCCGTCGTGCTGATGTCAATGCACTGTCCTCGCATGACCGCACTGCGCTGTTCTGTGCCACCAAATTTTCTCCTTCCAAGAACAGAGCCGCCATCGTCCGCGCCTTGCTCGAAGCTGGCGCCGACGTAAACGCGACTTCTGAGTATGATGCCCATAACACACCCCTCATGAACGCAATCGTCGAACTGCGGGACATAAAAGTGATTCGCGAGCTCGTGGATCATGGGGCGTCTCTCAGCCTGAGAAACGCGCAACACAAAACCGCAGAGATGCTGGCGGAGGAGGTCGGCTTGGGCCGAGAACTGCGCCCACGTAGCGAGATAATATCGACTCTATCGGTTGTTGTCGATTTCCTCATCTCACTGGTGATGCATACATTTGGTTTCATCAACCAATTCATCAATGGCTCCGTGAAAAAGCTCTTCGGAATGAGCGGGTCCCAGGATCAAGAGATTATGCAGGTAAGACCTAACGGAGTCTCAAATGCCGTAGCGATGACTCATACCTGAATCAGGACTTCGCCGAGCGTAGCTCTCGTGAGCGCAAAGATGGTCATGATGATGTCAATCCTGGAGTAATCCCGCAGGTAATATCTCTACGTGCCACTAAAATGTTTGTTACTGATGCGTGCGTTCACAAGAATCCTGCTGTCCCGAAGACTGCCGAGGAGTTTCAGGCCAGTCTCGATGCCTATGTCACGGAGTCCGGATTGGAGAAGTTCTTCGCTCCTGGCGATCCTTTTCTACACAATCTTGCTGAAAAGGCCGCGGCTCTCCGAGATGACCCCTCCTCGAATCTCGGATCACCAGAGAACATCAGTCGCCTCACCTGCCTCTCCCTTTACCAACCCGTCATCTACTGTGATGACAGTGGGTCGATGGACCAACATGACCGCTATGAGCATCAGCGTGAACTCGTATCGCGGATCGCGCGGATCGCTACCAAGATTGTTCCCGATGACATGGGCGTCGAGTTGCGGTTTATTAACGCCCCGAATCCTGCCCCGAATCTGTCTGCTGCGCACATCGACGCAGCCGTACGGACGGTGAGACCTAGCGGTGGTACCAAGATTGGCACGGTTTTGAAGGACAAGATACTGCAGCCTCTCGTCTATGACATCCTCTCTGATCCTCATCAGAAACTTCACCGCCCATTGCTTGTATGCACCATCACTGACGGATGCCCCTCTGCAGAGGCGATGGATCTCTTCCAGCAGACCATCTACCAGTGCAAGCGGTCCCTTGTCGATGCCGGATACGAGCCGAACGCTGTCATGTTCTGCATCAGCCAAATCGGGAACGATGAGAGTGCATCAGCGTTCTTAGAAAAGCTGCGCGGGGATCAAGCGATTCAGGATGTGCTGTATTGCACAACCGATAAGCTCGATGATGCCTTCAAGGAGCTGAAAGAGAACGAGAGAGGATTAGAAGAGTGGCTACTCAAGTTGCTGACAAGGCCCATCATGGAGAGGGATCTCGACTGAGTGAAGGTATGAGTTCGGCTGTTGCGGATTGCTAGATTTGCTAATTCCAATCAAAGTTAGGCATTTCGTAACGGCACATTATGTTCGTATCGACCGCGATATCTTGCACTGAGATCCTGCTTTCCAAATATATACGCGCTTCATGTAAGCGAAATGTTGCTGCTTATGCTTGTCCTCCGCGACGACGATCTATTTGATATGTTAGCAACATTTTGAATACACCATGGTTACAGATTCCTTCCTCCAATAAGTTATTGTACTCAACAGTCCACTCAGCCTGTCATGCGTCTCATACGCGGGAACTCCACCTTTGAGCTCGAAGTCGCACGAGCAGAATTGTTCCGTTTGGTAGGCCTGAAATCTAGCTGGGGTAGCTCACGACAGCACATTGGACCGTCCCCTGCCCACAACACACCCATTCCGTCCACCTTCCCGAGCACGTGGCTTTGCCCATTATCCAATATCAGCAGCAGCATGTCGTCCGCGGTGAGTGCAAACGTCTCGAACGAACCGCTTCCACGCCTGCCGACGGTGAGTCGCTTCGGCATCTTCTCGAAGATGTAGCTGTTGGTTCGCCTGTCCCTCCAGCCCACTTTGCGACATCGTGTGACATCATGCATGCAGTTGTCTGCTGCCGATATATAGAACACACGGACGTTGTCCCCATCCTGCAATGTTGCTATGGGGCTTCCAATGACGGCATCGACAGGCAGAACCGACGGGGTCCAGGTGTCGTCGAGGTGAACGAGCTTCTCCGACTCGTTTTGGAAGAAAACGCTGCGCCGTCCGCCTCTGTCGATGGTCGCGGCAAGAGAACCCATAGAATGTACGTCGAAGGGTGGGATCTCGTGGTCGACCCACCCCTCTTCTTCCTCGCCAAGGCGCAGAGCACGAATGGTGGATGAGAGCGATATGCAAAATATGAGGTGCGTGCCATCAGATTGAAGAACATATGATCCCGTGGAATCTGCTCGGACGGGTTTGGTGATCAGCTCTTGGTCCCCAACGACTGTGCCGGTCCAGTGTTTGATTGTCAAGATAGCGTGATTAGTATATAGCAGATACATTCCTTTGTCTTGTGGATGCGCTGCGCCGCCAGCTGCAAGCAGAAAGCGGGTTACATCTTGTAGGTGGGACATGATGGAACTGAATGCGAATACAGTCTGATACAGGCCATCTTATGGGTGGCTGCAAGCGCCATGTCGCGAATCGCTTGTACGACGCCCTTTCAAACAGTAAGCATCATCCTGGAGCATAATTTTGCCGACATCAGCTTGCTGGACACGTTGGATGGCGATGCGAGATGTGACTGCGTTCCAGATGTATGCAACGTGCTTTTCGCCGACTCTAAATGTGTCAATGATCTCGATTGGGTAGATGTGTAACCAATTTCGCATGAGTTCATCTAACCCATATGTTCATAAAGCGGGACATGGTGGTGCTGATTGCAGTGACAAGTCTCAGTAGAATCTTTCTCACCAGAAATAGTAGCTATAAGGGCAGTAAATATATCAAGAGTTGCAGTTTAGCGTGTAACGTTTAGTGACAGGCGAGAAGTGACTTGGAATGACATGCTACTGCTTATAGCGCTGGTTAATGCAACATGCCTCGATCCTCGATGCAAGTTGACGTGAGCCACAGCATAGCTGCTCGTGTCCTCACCTGCGCTCTGCGGTGGCTAGGCGACTAATTATAATTCACTGACAGCGCATGATGAATCGCTTCTAGGTAAGATCAAGGCTCAACGTCAACCTTCAACTTTCAGCTGGGCGGCTTGAAGTAAACTTGCGTGTCTGTTTCGCCTTGAGCTCGCTCCCAATATAACTGCATCAAAAAGCTATGCAATGTCATGGTACGTGTAGGTGCTTCATTGGCATTTGCTGAACAGCAAAGGACATCTGGACCACATTCGAGAGGTGCGCAAGCCTCCAGGGCGACTGATCAGCGTTCGCGATTTCAGAACTGATTCTTCAAGCTCTCGAGTTTCAGCTGAAATTATGAGAGCGCGTGCGTGTTACGGCGAATACCTGTAGGTAGACGACGTATGTCCTCAGTACGGTGCGCTCGGGCAAGAGTGCAAGACTAATATATCTGTACCTGTAGGTAGACGACGTATGTCTAAATACAGGAGTGCAATCAATGTAACGAACATAGTGCGACGTAATGGTATTGTGCTTACCCTCAGTACGGTGCGCTCGGGCAAGAGTGCAAGACTGAGGGTCAGCGGATGCAGGCAGCGGTATAAGTACTCTACGGTGCCAGCGAAACGTGCGGGACGAAACGGAAAGGCGGTAAAACAGTAGTGGGCAGCTAAGTAACCAGATAAGGACTACGGTAGCTAAGGGACGCCACAAAAGACGTATCGATCCGGAATGTGAAAGGCACAGACACTATAAACGTACTAAGTCGGTCCTTGATGCGGGTGGGGCCGCGCAGTGTCGGCGCGACAGATTGTGCGCTCCAACAGAAATTGACTTCGACAATCGGTCTTAGCTGGAGCTCTTGTAACGTACAATTACAGAAATTCATGCAACAGACAAGCTGAACTGCAACAGTCCTACCAGCTACTGATCCAGGTTCCTCCGGATACAGATATCCAAATACACTGATTAATGAAGGCGCATGATCTCTCCGGTCCAGAGGACACAAAGATCCTCAGTCAATCCGATGACTCCATTCTTCTGTGACTGGCTCTTGTAACGGCCAGGCACTCACTCGAACGAAAATTGTGTATACTGTCGTCGTTTTGTACTGTTAGAATACGGCCAGAGTAGATTCCTTTGTGTACTCACCATTTCTTTGTTTCCAGTCGGATAGCCCACCATTGAGACTTCAGAGCTCTCCGCTTCGTCGTCATCGTAATCCCTAATTCTTGTTCCTTGCACCCTCAGCTGGTAAGTTATAGAGCTGTCATTGACAATCCTTTCTATCACAATCCTCATCGTATTATCCTTCACATTTCCCTTGGTGAATAGACAACCATCGGTCAATGTCTGCGACAAAACAGCCTCTTTTTTGGCCGTGTTGAACGCAACCCACTTCCCGTCCACCTCGAGTGCATACATCACCCTCTCACGGCTGATGTGCGCGAGATGCACGTTGAATGCGGTACCGGAACCCAAACGCACACGTGCGAATGGAAAACCGTCCGAAAAATTCAAAAACAGGCCGCGCGGTGGTAACATGGCTGCCATCTTCTTTGCTGTCGCCCGAGCACGTAGTCTCACACCGTATTGACCCACCCCTGCCCACCGGAAGATCTCGCGTAGGACCTTTAGCGTTAAACGGGATCCGCGACTACCACCCTTGAAGCGACCCTTCTCCGGACGATGGTTACTAAATCAACTTTTAGCATTGAGTATATACTGTATAAGAATTTAGTACTTACTGGATAGCTATGACTGTAGGATGCCCCTGGTATCCTATCCATACGGGAGAACCACTGATCCCTTGTTCAGTCTTTGCGCGATACTCAAGCTGCTCAGAATAACAGCCCACACACGGACCCGACGATGTCACAGGCTGGCCCACGGCGGTAACGACCTGGTAGCCGCTAACGGAAACATCCCCCTCGATGCGGTCTTCATATGCAAGTCTCAAACTGAAGCCAAATCCGCCGCCGTCGCCTCCGCCGACCCGGCTTCGTGGCACACGGATTGCGCCATAATCCACCTGCGGATTCTTCGTTTGTATATACGCATCCGGCACGTAAACGTCGCGAGCGGGGACAATGTAATCTGGTAAAACAGTGAGTTGGTCGGTACGCTGTCCCGAAGGTGCGATGAGGTTGTGAGCGGCTGTGAGTATGATTCTATGGGAGATGATTTCCTCCGGGATGTTGATGAAAAACCCACTGCCGAAACTGGCGGCATCTTCTGCAAGGAAGGAGAGTTTCACAACCCATCCATTTATGACATCCATGTTTTGTTTGTCAAGGCCCAGCGAAGCCGCATGGCTTGGCATATCCTTCGTCCATCCAGGATGCTGTAAGTCCTCGTCGATGAGTAGCGTTTTCACCATAGTGAGTTCTCCGCTGTGAATGTTCGCTTGGTGTGAGAGAGTGGGAACGATCTTACGGTTTACACGACGCAAGCAGCTGAACATTATAGTCCCCAATAAGAGCAGGAGGTGGGAAAACACGAGGACAGCGGAGACTCCCCGCATATGCATGTTCTGCTACATCTTATTCAGCGGCCCTGTACATTCTGACACGCGGAGAAGCTGAACATCTGGCTACGACGGTTCTTCATCGGGTTTGACCGGCTACGCGTCTCGTAAAGCCAACCAACCCACGGTCTCGTTATGCGCTGATTATGCAGTTACATAGGGACATTGTACAAGTAATTATCTAGATGAGTTACCAGCAACAGCAATGTCGATTGATCCGCATCGACACTCTAACAGTGACCCACACACATACAAAAAGACAACATTCTGCACTCGACCCCGGAACGAAGTTTCCGTAGTCATCCACCTTCCCCAGCTCCCGCGTCCGGCCCTCACCATTAGCGATATATTGAAGCACTTTTTTGCCCTCGGAGAGCGCGAAGATCTCGAAGTGGCCGGCCTCGTTCTGTCCCACCATGAAGCGTCGAAGCTTTGTATCCACCTCAAGTTCTGCCAAGGACTGATCGGCCCAATCGCCTCCTTTCTGAGCCACGTAGTGGAAGCGGTTGTCCTGCGCAGAAATGTAGAACACGAGATGCTGGTCATCTATGGGAAAGATCGCGATGGGGCTGCCTGCGATGGGACTCGCCGGAAGAACAATGGGTGCTCCGGCCGTGTTTAGATAGATCAGGTGCCCCGACGCATCCTGGAAGAACACCAAGGCATGGCCATCGTCATCGAGAGTGGCAGCAAGCCTGCCGTCGGGATGGACCGCAAGATCCGGGAATTTTTCATCATCGACCCACTCCTCGTCGTCCTCGTCGTAGTGGAGAGCGCGGAGAGTTGATGACGAAGAGATGCAGATGATACGTCGCACATCGGGGGAAAGGAGGTATGTCGCGGTGGAATCCGGACGAATGGAATCGGTGATGAGCTCTCCGTCACCAAACGCGCTTCCAGTCCAGTGCTTAGATATGAGAGTGCTACGATCTGCATAGAGGAAGTAGGTGCCTTTGCCTTCCGGGTGCGTGGCACCACCGGCAGCGAGCAGGCAACGAGTGAGGTCTTGAAGTTGGGACATCGTTTGATTGGAGCGCCTGGAACTGGTTCGATGCAGTATGATGCAACATCCCTTTTATACGTGTCGAACAGATGTGAGTGAATCTGTCCACGACAGATATCTCTCACAGGCGATCAGACTAGTGGACATCGGTCTGCTGGTATGGCCGACATTCTCGCTTAATTCAGGGACTCTAGCTGCCAGAGGACCGTGTACGCTAGCGCTGTCCCGCTGACTTCATTTCCCAATCCACAGCATCAAGCTTAGATATTAGATATATGGCGATTAGAAGGATCAAGTCGTAATGAGCAAGGATCCGGAAGTTCAGTCGGGTGATAGTGGAATACCACCGCTGCGTACTGCTTGCGCGGACCCGGGAGGCCTCAGGGAAAGGGTGTTTAGCGAAGTCCACATTGACAGGTTCCGTGCTAGAAGACAGCTCTACTGCGCGGCATCACGGACGCGTGAGTTCAGGAAGAGCGTGGTGTGCGCATGTTGGTGTAGTTTGGGATGTAGTGGGCAAGCGGACATGCAGCCCGATCGCGCAATATGATCGTGGGGATCTATCAGTTGATGGAGCTCGATAAGTGTTGAATCACTTGCGGTGGCAGGCACCGCACCGGAAGCGCATGCTGCTGGCCACCAACCTGTATCTCACGAGGTTGACGGCATTCAGCTCGAATCAGATGGGCACATATGTATGAGTGGTTCAGAACTCAATTGCACAGGCGCTGCGGAGTTACTGTGTCCACCACTATACGACGTCCCTTGTCCCCGAGGCTGTCCTCAGGCCTAGGGACACAGGATCAATGTGACCGCCTATAATCACGTGGTAGGTCTGTCGCCGTCGTCTATCTTGGAGTAGCCTGCAACGGCGGGAACCACAACCGCACAGTAGCCAGGGACGTCGCATCGACGATCGTTACGTCAATGTAAGCGTCTCCAAAGTTATGTAGGCGTTCGCGGTTTAATGTTGCATATGTACTTACATAACTTCCATTGTACTAGTTTAGACACGGGTGATGGAAATGTCCGGCGTTGCGGCTGAGGGGAAGCGGCTGCGCGTTGACTGAACTAAACATGGGGAGCGGCAAATTCCGGGTGTCCGGCGTCTATCACACACCACAGTACATGCCGGACAGCTCTCACTGCGGCACGAGCTTGGCGCGCAGAGCGCGACGGTATCAATGTAAAGGCTCCTCAGATAAGAACATTCATGCCTTGTGTCAATGGGATGTATTGCTCAGAACATTGAATACATCGGAACAGAATTTTGAGATAAAATCTGTACTGTACAATTTCGTACATCGCGCATGGCACACCGCAACTACGAGACAATTTAACGGAAATGTGTTCCCAACGATTTCTGCGGAAAAGCAAACAAGATCGATCTGTGTACTAGGTTTTTGCTGTAGATCACTGTTGAAGGAGGAGATACCAATCCATCAATGTATGGGAGTATGATTTAGAATGCTTGTCAATCATGATGTGAAAAGCGATAGGACCCTAAGATCGCTCAGGTCGAAACTACACTATCAATAAAGCACTCTGAGATCATTACCTACCTACAGAATGAATGTACTTGTGAAGTGCAGAATATTTACGTGCCAGTGGTATGAATGCATCTGCCTTCCTAACTGGGATGCGAGCGCCGCCACGTCGCGTTCGATGGCTCGATATCGTCGAGGAGTCGCTGAAAAGAACTGACAAAGGTATCAAGGGTGTTTCATTATATCTTGAGCATCTACGTAGCTTACATCTCGAATGAATGCTGCAGTACATAGCCATGTCTACAGTGGTACAGGCTCAGGTCCCGATAGTACCAGCGTCGATAGCGGCACATTCGCAGTCTCGGCATCTAAATACCACATTGGGTAAGTAGTTCAGACTCCGACGTGATAAGCTCAGGACACATTTCTAGGCGGGGTTGCCCATCCCCATAAACATGTGTTCGCCACCTGTACCATAAACATGTGTTCGCCACCTGTACAGATAGGTCCGCTGCTAAGTCGAACTATGTCCACAGGAGTGGGCCACAAGCTGAACTGATGCCCATGTATGCAGCTTAGTTCCTTGCTGCACGTCCTGCGGGGACAACGAGAAGTCAGAGTGCGATGTAGTAGATAGCTGTTTGTGTCCTGTACTCCATCCCATGCATGACTTCTACAGATTGGATGCGGCTCTGTCTCGTGACATTGCTGCGGACGGCCTGTCAATATTATGTTATGGTGGTCGCGGGCAAAATACCCATCAGAGGTGGAGCTCTCCCGTCATCGTTGGACTAGTAGATGATGCTGGAGTAGCGTTGCAGTTCTGAGCACCCACTATAGCAATGACTGAAAACGACTGCGTGTCGTCATGTCAGCGAGATCCGGGAGTTTAGGCCAGCCACTTTGAAGCGGAACAAGTCATACGCGTGGCGATATGGATGGAACTTGGGCAAAAGCAGGAATAGCGCTGATGGAAGCTAGTGCCGCTTGCCACTAGAGGTTTGCGCTGTAGAAGAGAGCAGCCGGGTCGCCGGGGTCGTGTGGAATGTCGACGTTCAGTGTATGAACGTCACGCTATGTCGAGGGAAAGCCATCAGGATTCCGTAAACCCGTATGAAATTTAATCGGGAAACCGTCTTTCAGCGGTCTGCGATGAAAATACAATCTCCCCAAAGCGCAATGGCAGGCCATATTCGTGAAAGTGTTGTAGCATGCCATATTGTGCAATCGCAGTCAAGCAGCTCACTATTGACGCGATGCGTTCTGCTGCTAACAGTAGAGAGAGAACAACCATCTAACAGTAGAGACATACAAGATTATGCGTAGATCAGAGCATTTTGAAGCAAGCCAGAAGTCTGCGCTTACCAGCAGCAAGTTACCGTAATGAAGCAAAGCCGCGATATATGTCAAAGTACATAATATGATTTGCTTCGAAGTTACGCCCCAAGAAAGCTGCAGGCCTTATGTTCTTGATGAACTGATGATCGACATTAGCGCGTGAATATTCCCGCTACGAAGTAGAGGGTTCTCTATAGCGTGAATATTCCCGCTACGTTAGTAGTGGGTTCTTGTACCTCTGATCAAAACTGATCGTCCGCGAAAAATGCTGATCGGGGGCAAAACTCCTGCCCTAAATCTCCATTCACGTGCCTTCGCTCTCTGTCCACCCAGTTTAGATGCGACTCAGTCAGTCATGGATATCTGGATCCTGTCCCATCCTTTAGGTACGTTTCTTCTTTTTCCACCTATTGCTACACCCTCCTGTCTCTCGTGGTAGCGTTCCATATACCACTGCCGTTGTCCCCCTGGAAAATTCTGTCCGCGAACCAGGAGTTCGTCAGGCAGAATGCTCCACCTTACGTACCATGAGATATGCAACAGACGCGCAACGTGCTTGCCAATATAGGAGTTTCTGATCTCTTCCGTCACTTGTTGACTGGAAAGTGTACCCCCTCTTTACCTCAGCGGAGAGCTCCTTATTCCATGCCCGTGGCACTAGAGGTGCATACAAATGATGTTGCGAAAGTCTTCAAAAACCTTCGTGTGTCGCCTTCCAAATGCCAAAAGATGCTGTAGAAGCATCTTCTTTCGTTGCATTGAAGTCTACCTCTCCAGAATAGCTTCATATAGTACATCTGAAACACACTTACATTTAAATGCAAATGTGTCTGCTCAACATAAGTGCCGTGTCACCCAAAACATGTACTCTGATTCTGTATGCTCCTTCACCCGACATAAATAACGAGTTGCAAACGTTGTACTCTAAGTCATCCATAACGCATTCGACGCATGTGCCTGACTTTACAGTCCAGCCTTTAAAATTCAGAACTCAGTACACTGTGTAACGTAGCGGGCCATGCCGGGACCGGCGCTACTCCATTATGCCCGCTACGTCAGTACTGTCAGTAGTGGGTTCTTGTGGTTTGGTTTTTGTCAAATGAACATAAGATAGACCCAAGTCATACTCAACCAGGGGGTGTCACACCGTGACATCCACGTGCCGCAGACTAATCCAGCGTGATCAGGACTTGTCTATTACATGATATGTAAATTACAAAAACAGAGTACACGTGCTGTCCTGGGCATGAAAGGATTCAATCTATGTTACATTGTCTAGCTTGGCCGAGACACCTTCTGGGGTCACTCTACGACCATGGTCGCCGCCCAAGCTGCTTGGGAGCTAGAGAGTCCCTTGCGGTATGCATCCATAAACATCTGCGAACGCATATAGAATTTATGTAAACGTCAACAATTAACTCACAATATAACGAGGCAGTATATCATACCTTTGAATGTTCGCTTTGTGGATTGTATGCTCTTAGCAATGGTCTCTCGAGACTACATGTTGGAAGACACAATCTGTATGTCTGGGCATATATTCGATGGATAATGTCATCCTCCTAAATTGTGCGATGCTGACTAATTCGACGGGCCGGCCACATAAATAGCCACATAAGAAGGGACTGATGCACTTTATCAAAAATCGAAAACCTGAGAATCCTCAACCTTTGTGTTTGCAAGAGATCTCAGGTTTTAGATTTTACTCAAATGGTCTTTGACCATTGTTATGTCAAATGCAAGTTGCCCACTCTGTCAAACTTGCCTCGGCGTGACAGATTTTGGTCATGTGACGTGATTGAGTATGACTTGGGTCTATCTTACACTTTTTGCGTGCGCCTAAATTTCGTTTCAAGAGCATTGCAATCTCTCAGCAAAGTGTGCGAGAGCGTTCCCTTATCCGTTTATGCATTTCACGTCACATGGGATCCACAGCGCTTAAGACTTCGTGCATCATGCCTCGACTCTCCGTACACTAATATTCCCGCTGACCTTTTGGTCGACTCTTGCACCATGTTTTCTTGCATTTTCTCTCAATTTGCGGAGCAGTACAACATCCCAAGAACAATCTCTGTCCACGCAGAATTGGCTGCTTCTCGAGCATCTGGACCCATTTCTGTGCCCCCATTCATGGTCAATATGTCTCAACCTTTCCTCTGCCTATCTCGTATTTGCCTTGCTTTGATGTGGTCCTCAGCTTGGATTGGATCTTCACCTGTCAGCCTTTGCTGGAAGTCTCTGCTCTGGTAGAGCCACCATCTACTGTGTTGCGAAATTTACCCCAGGGCCATGTAGTGATGTGCAAAGCACGGCTCAAAGCCATGAGCCGGGCCTGGCTGAGCTGACTTAAGCCGGGCCGAGCTGAGCCTGGGGGGGCGGTTCAAGATGGCTCAGGGCCTGGCTTGGATCATGAGCCGGCCATAGCCGAGCCCTGAGCCGGCAGCTTTAGGCGCGCAGCTGTGGTGTTGTTAGAATTAGCGAAAATGGGCCCTTTGGTTTAAGATTTTGCATCATTTCACCTTATATGATCTCAATGACCATTACAATGACTTGTGATCTGCTAACACGGTGCGGAATGTTGTGACTACTGTTGTGATCGGGGTTGTGATTGAGATCTGGATTTTCGGTCAACATCATAAGCAGCTGTAAAAACACTTGTAGATCAGAATAACAACAAATATAAGCATTTTGAATATGTTGTGCTGCCATTTGAGCTGCACAAGCCAATAATTTCGAGGTCCTACATGATTACCCATAAGCCCCGGCCTGAGCCTGAGCCAGGCCCAAGCCGGCCTGAGCCGTCAAGGAGGGCCCAGCTTGACATTCCACTGAGCCCAAGCCCTTCAAAGCCAGGCCCAAGCCCTTCAAAGCCAGGCCCAAGCCCCGGGCTTTGAGCCGAGCCGTGCTTTGCACATCACTAGGGCCATGTCTGGGAACCTTCGCACAGCACCGGTACACTGTTTGTTCAATCCGTGGTCACACTGTGCTGACACTTTCATGCCACCAATCTGCCTGGCACATGCTGGAAACTCTTCATTTCTATGCAATCTTAACCTATGCCTCCTTCTTCTCGATTGCCTTCCTTGTGGCCTCCTGCTTCCTGACTTCTGTTACGGGTCGAATACCCGTTCGTATATTCGAGTCGCGAATATAGATCGTTCTTCTGCATGTATGCATGTAGCCGTATGCAAGGCAAATACTCGTTAGATGCCTTCAAGTCCTAGATGAAGTTTCTAGGAGATCGTTTAATATCCAATGCACGTTAGAGGATATAATCTTGTTCAGGTGCGAGTCTAATAGAATATAAGACTCGCCTAAGTCCGAGAAGTCAGTGTGCACTTCGAGGACTTAGTCGTTTGGTTGCTCGAGTGGGAAATACTGAGCGTAGTTTCCTACGTTTGAGAATGAGTATAAGACTTCTTGTTTGTACAACAAGGTCGAGCTGAAGAGCTTCGACAGTAAGTACATGAGTTTATATACTACGTTAGGTTTTTGGGGTCGAGTCCGTCCCAGATGTCACCGATACTATCTACGCTATGGTACCAAACGTTTGATAGGTATGTAGTGATAAATCCGAAACGATAGATAGGAATGATGATGGCGGTTGAACGCCATCTGTCAGATAATGGATGATAGATATGAAACGGTTAGCAGAGTTGGATCTGCTAAAGGTGAAACACGCCCTATACACTAGTACAACTGGGGATGCGCCCAGTAGAGTCACAAGTAGCCAGGGGGTTGGTTGCGCAACAAGTCCCTGTATCGTATTCGCCCAGTGGTGAGTTCTGCCGATAGTTAAAAATTCAAAATAACCGTAACAACTTCATCGTGATCGTCATATTGTGTTTGTAAAGTGGCACCATCTGCTGATACGATTGCATCTTACCTTGTGGATTCTTCACACCCCTCCTCTTCTCATGTTACATTGGGAGATGACACTGCTACATCCTTGGTTATCACACCCGCTTTGTCTGTCGATCTTGTGACTAGACCTGATGTCTTACATGAAGGAGCTTCATCTATCAAACTTGGGCATGTTAGTACTACATTTGATGGCTTTGAGAGGCTCTTGAAACCTCGGTTGGTCGAATTGGCCAAGTTGCATGCTATCCCTTGTGCCTCTTCAATGTCTCCCAAACAGCTGCGGGTATCTATCACCAAACACCTTTCCCGTGGTGTGCTTGCTTATATGCCAGATGCCGCAGCCTGTTCCCATGTCATTGTAGAATGTGGCTTATCACTCACTGCACCCCATGTTGAAGAGCTGCACATTCGAATTTCGAGCGCTGTGGTCTTGAACATCAAAGGACGAGGGACTTCAGTCAATTATCTTAATCTGCCAACTGCCCTTCGCTTAAGAAATCGCAGTTGCGAGCTAGGTTTGCACACAGATTAATCTGCTAGCTGCGGCAGATTAATCTACTGTGACAATAAAATGGTACATCCTGGATTCAAACCAAGGACCTTACATAGATCAGAATAAGAGCATCGCAGCATAATTAGCCAGCTGAGCTATAGTAGCAACAGTTACCCTTTACCAATCAAAATATAAATTTCACACACAATTTCCGCAAATCATCAAGGCAACTAACTGCTACAACAAGCATAAAGAAATCAATGATAGTGGTAGCTTGATTTACCGTGCTTGACCTGGAGCAACTCACCATGGGAAAGCTGAATACACTGGAATCACAGGTCTTTAGAGGCAGATTCATTTGTATTGGTGTTATGGAAGATGTTAAACTGTGAAAATGAAGTTTACAAAATATTGCTTAAAATGGGGCAGATGCTAGTTGCACTGTAGCTCAGTTGGCTAATGTATGCTGTGATGCTCTTATTCTGATCTGCACTAAGGTCCTTGGTTTGAATCTGGGATGTACCATTTTATTGTCACAGTAGATTAATCTGCCGCAGCTAGCAGATTAATCTGTGTGCAAACCTAGCTCGCAACTGTGATTTCTTAAGCGAAGGGCAGTTG
Organism: Wolfiporia cocos; assembly: GCA_029448655.1. Taxonomy (NCBI): domain Eukaryota; kingdom Fungi; phylum Basidiomycota; class Agaricomycetes; order Polyporales; family Phaeolaceae; genus Wolfiporia; species Wolfiporia cocos. The sequence continues at coordinate 1,974,828 of JACCLO010000002.1, forward strand.
GCAGATTAAGATAATTGACTGAAACTCTACAAAGGACACCCTTTGCATCGTTTGCTGCAGTTAAACAATGTCTCTCATGAAAATGCTTCATCTACCGCCGTTTTGCGACGCTGCCTTAGAAAATTCATCTCATTTTGAAGGCTGAAGTACGTGCAGACACGCGTTCTCAACAATATCACACCCGTATTGACGACGGACGCCTCAGTTTACTACATCAGCTTGAACATATTAAACAAGAGTGGCCGCAACTAGTCTGTCACGGATTTTCCTGGCATTTACGTTCCATCCTTGTCACGGTTAATTCACGTGACTTCTTAATTGCCATACGCCGGGGTCGAACTCACGTATCTACGTCCTACTATCACATGATCTCCCCTATGGTCACCTGACTTATAGATTAGTACATGGACACTTAGCTATCTTATCTACCAGCGTTATTCTGGGGCGCTCAGCGGTAGGGCCTCCTTTAGGGTAGGCTTAGCACAAGTGTTGTCAATCATGTATATAGTCTGTTGCGTTCTGAGGATTAGCCTCAGAACAGTTATTGTAACGTTGGGGCGTGTCCCTCATACTCAACCCCTCCTCTGCGTGCCTCCTAGGCCGACCAACGGTCGAGAGCCTCTGCCCTATATCCTCGTGCTAGTCTGTGGTCCCCCTCTGGCAGTATCGTACGCGACGTCAGCAGGACTGTACCCCGTATTAGCCAACGGTGCTGGTATCGCCTCAATAGGCCGTAGACCCAGAGGTTAGTCTGTGTCAATCCTCCTAGTCACAATTAAAGTCGTGCAGCCCTTTCCCTAGGGCCTTACACTTCCCAACTCGTGCATTAGGCATAGAATCATAGGCGCTACTGCCTCTCAAAAGTTATCGGATCATGTGACCTCATTTCAGTAAGTCACGTGATCTACTAAACTCTCAGATTAGATAGCGGCATTGGGTACCATCACAGGCACCTGGTCAGGTGACGTTATCTCCTACTTACAAGCCTAGACGTTGTTAGGCACCTAAGTTACATCATTAGTGACATCATTCATCTAGCCCTGCCTGGGCTTGGTCATTACTGACATCATTATGACCTCATGGACTTATCTTTAGATATGTGAGGTCATCTCTATAGTTACAAGCTATCTTTAGGGTAGCACACCATTATGTCGCCATTACTGGTGTTATGACACAATCTGGCTTACAGAGCCAACTATGCACAGACCACCCTAGTTTAGGGCGGTCTTACCTACAAGTAGTTTATGCGCTACCAACATGTATATATACAAGGGTCTGGGCCTTGCGCCGCCAGACTTAGAATGTTCATGCTTAGGCTCAACTTGATTATGGCCTGACTATGGGAGCGTGTTCCCTCTTTCCTACCTCTTTGCTGCATGAGATTATGCGCTGCAGAACCAACCTCTTGGTGTGGTTATCTCTTGGCTTCCTAGGCTTGGTTTCTAGGTCGTCACCAGAACTTGCACCCTGTCAGCATTAGGGTCACAAGGATTGTGACATAGTCCCTCCTTCACGTAAGGACTACCTCATCAAGCTTTTTCAGGACATGACTCCCAAAATGGCCCTCACAACCTTCACTTGCATGTCTTGCATGGAAGAACTCACAAATAGGGATAATTGTGACATCCTTAATATAATGCGCATCCTATAGCCGGGCCGTCCCTTGTACTTGTCCATAACTGTCAATTAGCATATGAAAATTATAACCACCTATATCGGCCTCAGCATTGGCAGCGGCAGATGTCTGCCCGCTGCCAGAATCAGCATATGCATTACATGGCAGAATGTCTTCACCTTCGCAGGAGAATCATCGTCACTACACTTGTGAGGATCTCCACGCCATAACAGAGCGCCATAGCAGAGACATTGGATGGCAGAATGTGTTAGTATGTTGTAGAATTAGGTAGACTTATCATGACTCCCGGCAGACGATATTTTTATAGATCCTTCAATACATGTATCGAGACTGTATTGCACTACGAGAGAACATTGCGTAGCGGGCCTTGCCGGAACCGGCGCTACCCTTATTCCCGCTACAAAGTAGAGGTTCTCTAGCGTGAACTTGCCTAGTCCACATAAGATAGACCCAAGTCATACTCAATCATGTCACATGACCAAAATCTGTCACGCCGAGGCAAGTGGGACAGAGTGGGCAACTTGCATTTGACAAAACAATGGTCAAAGACCATTTGAGTAAAATCTAAAACCTGAGATCTCTTGCAAACACAAAGGTTGAGGATTCTCAGGTTTTCGATTTTTGATAAAGTGCATCAGTCCCTTCTTATGTGGCTATTTATGTGGCCGACCCGTCGAATTAGTCAGCATCGCACAATTTAGGAGGATGACATTATCCATTGAATATATGCCCAGACATACAGATTGTGTCTTCCAACATGTAGTCTCTCGAGACCATTGCTAAGAGCATACAATCCACAAAGTGAACATTCAAAGGTATGATATACTGCCTCGTTATATTGTGAGTTAATTGTTGACGTTTACATAAATTCTATATGCGTTCGCAGATGTTTATGGATGCATACCGCAAGGGACTCTCTGGCTCCTAAGCAGCTTGGGTGGCAACCATGGTCGTAGAGTGACCCCAGAAGGTGTCTCAGCCAAGCTAGACAATGTAACATAGATTGAATCCTTTCATGCCCAGTACAGCACGTGTACTCTGTTTTTGTAATTTACATATCATGTAATAGACAAGTCCTGATCATGCCGGATTAGTCTGCGGCATGTAGATGTCACGGTGTGACACCCCCTGGTTGAGTATGACTTGGGTCTATCTTACACTTTTTGCAAGGCGCTAATGAAATGCCCGCTACACCCATTACACTTACTTGCATATGCATGGGGTACCTTTGCCCTCTTCGTCTCGGGCATCTTCCTTGGACTGTCAATTCACGTGACCGTACCTGGTATTGGCTTCTATTATAGTATATCTCCAGTTCAAGCTGTAATAAAGATTACTTGTGCATGTACATTCGGATGTCCGCGCTGTAGTGGTTTTTATAACCTAGCCTCTGTCTCTAAGTGTGTGGCGATTGTATGTGTGTACCTGCTGTACAGGCAAATATCTTTACTCCGAATTGCAACGTAAGCTGGGAGTAACTGGGAAAAAAAATCATGACTGCGAGCATGACATTCGCAAGAGTGCAAGTACATGTTATCTGTGTACATTGTACTTTTGTCCGCTTTGCTTACCGCTACCCAGATGTGTTGGCCTTTCGTATCCCAGCTGTTGGAATCGGGTTGATTCACTAAATGGCCCACCTCCAAGACCATCTCCCAGGGTAAATCGTCCTGTTCGCTCTACAGATCAGCCCTAGTCTGTGGGAATCACATGCACTAATATGCCACACCTTCCACCAACTTCTTACGGCGGCTTCATCGAGTTTCTGTTGCTTGGTAACCTTGCAGTGTGTGCCAATCGCATCGGATGCACGAGTCTGCCCACCTGGTAGCTCCTGCATCTCCTGCGTCTATTTCCTAATGATGCCGGTCCTTTCAGCACACACAGCGCGCTGCAACCCCGCTTCCTATTGACCGTCGCCGCGACGACAAGCTCAGAAGACCTACCGTAAAAGGTCTCAGGCGCTAGGGGGTAATGCCAGGTGCTTGAATATCATGCACGGACTGATTAAGTCTCCGCTGTGGGTAAAAACTATGCCTTATACAAGGTTGGACTTAGTATCCAGTCACTTATGGGCACACTAGCATTTCTACGAAAAGTTGTGATAGTAGAAAAAATGTTTGTGTTCTCAGGCAATCGAGCTATCATCAATTGGTACATCACGTACATGGTGCTGGTGTCCAGGGTCCTGTGCTGACAAACCAATGCGCCGACGTGCGGGGTGGCACTGGGCTTTTACGATTCCATACCTAATCCCCTAATCCATTCCATAGTTCTATGCAGGGTTGGGCAGGTCAAGGCTTGACCCCTTGACCCTTGACCCGGGTTTGACCTGGGTCAATGACCCAGGTCAAACCGGTTGACCCAGGTCAAGGTGTGATTCTCACGTGATGACAGGCCAACTATTATAGTAGCGACAATGCTATTCTTCCTGTGTGCGAGCAATTAGGGACCGAACACAATGTGTAATTGAATGGAGCCCCGGACTTATGGTGTCCACTTTGTACAAAAAATAAGATAAATCACGCGAGGTGTCTAAAATCGTGAGAGATGTCCAGCACTTAGTGGGCAAACAAGCGCGCGTCTCTCTTTGTTTTGGCACAATACATACCCTTTATGATGCTGCATTAGTGTGGCAATATGGGTCAACGGTAATTTTGTATGCGGTGCTGTCGCTTTGGCTTTTGGCTGGAGTCATAGGTTCGATTCCTAGCCTAGCTGCCATCATAATTTCAGTTACAGAACACCTGCAGCGCTTCAGGCTTCAACGTTTTAACAACGGTGCCAATGTAGGCTACAAGCCGCGCTTATATAAAGCAAGCACAACTAGACACCGCCCTCCAGAATTTAAATGGCCCCACCATAGCTTGACCGTACAGCCATATTTTGAGGAGAGTGTGCATGCTAGCTAGCTCTAGCCAACGTCTGATTGGGTAAAATGCGTCAAAACTATCTGCCCCTCTACATAAGGTTCAATGTCCGAAAAGACCAAATAAACAATGTGTCAGCCCATCGCCGGCGCCACCTGTACATTACCCAATCGATAGCTAATTAGCTTGGCCTACACGTGAGGCGCGCATAGCCAGTTAGCTTACAATTCGCGTTCAAGGCGTGCTGCCAGTTTCCTCCTGAGGTAGCCTGAGAAATTACCTTTTATAACAACATGTACTGTGAGCGCTGCCGACGGGGCGCTGCCGGCTCGGCACAGGATTCCCGCGCCCAACGACGCGCGCGCGCCCTTCGGCGCCTCGCCGCCGCCGTCGCGCACGATGAGCGCGGCTCCTACCTCAATACTCGGCCTTTTCGCACGGTTCTTTCTACGTTACTAGGTTAATAGATAGTCTGAATACGATTATGACAACGATTTGCGTAATATATGAGGTCTTTGGGGTGGATTGACGGGCGAATCCTTGGATGACGCGGGACGGGCGGCCCGAGGCACGTGCAGCCTGGCGCGCGCCTCTCCTAGCGGCTGTCAGCGCCTAATGAGCCGCGCGCCGCGCGCCCGGGGAAGCGCCCTATCGCGCCTGGGGAAGCGCCCTGCCGCCGCCGCAGCGCACGATGAGCACGGGTCCCACGTCGACGGCAATCATTTCACGCGAATTTTTTTGCTTTCTATAGTTCTCAAACGTTATAGATTCAATTGTAGAAATTAAATTCGAATAGAACTGATATTTGGGATGGATGGGTGGCCGGTTTGTGGATGACGCGCGCCCTGGAGCACGTGCACCGCTCGGCGCCTGCGCCCTCCAGTGGCTGTTGGCGCCTAGTGATCGGCGCAGATGGCGCGCGTCTATCTTATCGGCTCAAGATGGCTCAGCAAACCTTCGTATGCCGAGTGTTCTCTTGCTCACCTTAGCTTTCCGATGGCTCTAATGATAAAATCCAAGCTGTCATCGAATCTGGTGTCCTCTGACACCAGCTATCTCTTCAGGTGCGTTTTCTAACTCAGCTTACCATATCTTATCTAACGGGCGCTCCGTCCGATCTCCCATCCATCCCTCGACCTCAGTACAAACACCAGCACTCCTAGTACGCCCAACTGGCGTGCTCTCTACGCGTCTTCGAAGACAGCGATTATTACCTACCACAGTCCTACGTCGACCGCAAGTTCAAGTTCAAGTGCGTATTTTAATTCAGCTTACCATATCTTATCTAACGGGCGCTCTGCTCGATCTCCGATGCATCCCTCGACCTCAGTACAAACACCAGCACTCCTAGCGAATCTAGGCTACCTCTCCGATGGCTCTAATGATAAAATCCAAGCTGTCATCGAATCTGGTGTCCTCTGACACCAGCTATCTCTTCAGGTGCGTTTTCTAACTCAGCTTACCATATCTTATCTAACGGGCGCTCTGCTCGATCTCCGATGCATCCCTCGACCTCAGTACAAACACCAGCACTCCTAGCGAATCTAGGCTACCTCTCCGATGGCTCTAATGATAAAATCCAAGCTGTCATCGAATCTGGTGTCCTCTGACACCAGCTATCTCTTCAGGTGCGTTTTCTAACTCAGCTTACCATATCTTATCTAACGGGCGCTCCGTCTGATCTCTCATTCAACGCTAAGTCGACATCGCCTCATAGTTATGAATATTCGACCTATGCGATGTTTATACGTGCAACGTCCCAATGATTTGTATTGAATTCCAGGTGCTACATTATATACAAGCCTCAGAGCATGGATGCGCGGGCGACTAAGTCCGCGCTGGAGGCGTATTCTCCTCACCATTCACAACCCTCTTAGATCGAGTCTTCCGCGTTTTCTTAGACGATTTAATACCATCCGATGTAGTAGTTGTGTGAATGAAATTCGTGAATGGAGGGTTATTGCTCTGCCGTTTACGCCCTCGGACTTGTTTGACGGCCGGGATAGAATGCTGAGTCACCGGAGATGATACCACGCTATCCAGAACTGGGGGAGGTGAGTACTGAACTTGGGAGAACGTGGACGAAGGGTGCTCCTGCACCATGGACACGGGTGGCGGCACGGCAGCTGGCATGAGCGCAGGCGGAGTGCTTGCGAGCTGCACTGGACCCGATTGATGTTGTCCGGGTGAAGATAGCGCAAGCAGGACGGGATCGATCGGGATAGGTTCGGATGGCACGATGGAAGTCGGATTCTCCAGAGGCATGTGCTGCGAGGGTCCCTGGGGCGGTATGAGCTGCGGCGGCGGCGGCGTTGCGGAATCGTGCGTCGGCGGCGTTGTGGAGGCATGGGTCGGCGGCGGTAAGCAGGAATTAGTGGGATCACCACTACTTGAAGCTGCATTCTGATTTTCTGGCGACGATACCTGGTACCGGGCACCCTCCCAGCGCTTGAACTCGTCAGGGTCCATCAATCGAAAATAAGTAGTACCGCTCTCGAATGCGCGATATAAAACCTGTAGCTCGTTCCTGGAGCCAACGTCGCTAGGGCTGCAGAACTTCTGCAATGGCCAGTTAACGTATATCACGCCATATTTTGCGGTTATCATCTCGTCGAAGTTGGGATAGAACATGCGCTTGATCTTTGTCTTTGCAACTTCATCTATAACCACATTAATAAAGGCCTTGTTCTACCATATTGTACTCACTGAGCTTTCGTAAGATAATCTCTGCAGTCTTCTTCTTAAGTTCACTGACTCCTTGGACATGGCTATCGACAGCTCCTGTCCCACATAATAATGAGATTACAGTTAGACTCTGAAGGCATCGGGCTGCTTACCTTGCACACCAGATATGAGATACGCTTCCATGCGCAGGCCAATATCGGCCACCGGCAACTTGAGTGTATTCTCGAAAAATTCCTTGACCCGGTTGCTTGTGACGTACTGAAACGGCTGATTGTACATATCCAAATTCTCGCGCGTGGCAATGAGGACGCATTCGATGCCCGTGCGCTGATGTAGCGTTTCGAGCTATTGATATCAGTCCCTAGACGAGACCCCGGGGAGATATAATGCACGTACCTCGCCCTTAAGCTTGCTCAACGTGTTGCGGCCGTCGTTGAATACGTGAACGGGAAGGTGGTGCTTTGCGACTGCCTTCGCCTCACGTATCTCCTCCAGTTGACCTGCGGCGCTTTCCGTGGCGGCCGCACGCTCATCGGCACTCATTTGCTTCCACCGAGCAGAAATCTCCCCGGTAAGTTCGGACGATTTTTTGCGAGGTACGTCATCCGGGAGTTCTAAACAGTATGAATATTTAACTTAGCATGACACCAAAAAATGAACGCACACATACCTGCGTTGATGCGACGGATCTCCTGACTAAGGAACGCGTTCCATCGGCTCACCTTCCTTTTGTTGGAGCGTAGGCGTGAGGACTGCATTAAAAGCTGATAGTAATACTCGCTAGAATGGGACCCGAAGTCTTCCCGAAGGGACTGAGCCAGTGCCCACACCTTCTGGCGCGCGTGTTCTAGCGCCGTCTTGAAGGCCTGGTTTCTTAGCGCTCGAGCAGCCTTCTGTCTCGCTAAGTCTTCCGCCGTTTTCCCGATAATCTTGCGTCGAGCTCGATATCTATGGGAGACCCGATCTTTGTCAGACTTCCGACTAAATCTTTGAAGAGTGGCGTCCTGGAGACCGACAAGGTCGGGGGCATAGCGAGCCATAGCGGCCTACGAGGCCCGAGAACGTGAGAGCGCGAGATTTGATTTTGAATGATGAGGAAGCAGAACGTGGGCGAGAAGTCAAGAAGTCGAGAAGTCGAGAAGTCAAGAAGCGAAGACGAGAAGAATTTTCTTCGCGCACACGTGATGGTCCCAGTGTTCAGCCACACTCTTAGCCACAGTCTGTACAGACTGTGGCATTCATTCGATGGAGGAACAAGGGAAGCAGATGCTCTATTGTGGAGTCCTTTCCGAGCAGTGGCGCACGGTTACTAATCTGGTTTGCGAGTGCAGCGCGGACGTGCTGGGAGTTGTCTTGGCAGAGGTTGCGGACGCATGGGACAATGCGTGCCAGGATAACTTCCTTCTCTAGCAGCTTAGCGGACCCAACGATTACGGTGTTCTATTGCGACTGGGTTGCAAGACTAACTATAGATTTCCGAGCTCGTAAATGTAGTAAAGGAAGTCCATCTCAGAGATGTTGGCACCGTATGGTGCCAACGTCGACGTGAACTCCTCGCGAGAATTGGAGTAGGTGATAGCCTGAACGATTCTCAGGCGTGTCTCCGTATCGTACCCGTGAGTCTCTATGTAATAGTCAGTAAGCAGTCCGAGCGACGCAATAGGAATATCGCGCAGAGCTGGGCGCTGCCCTGTGTGAACACGGGTGACTTCGCGAAACCCTCGTTCGACGTAGTGCACCCACTCTGCGGGCTGTAGAAGTTGCTCGGCCCCCCTATCTGTACTGCGCGGCGGCGGGGGAAGGAAGTGCTGGGTGTAGGGTCGTATCATGTCCTGCTCGCACGTACGAATGGGGAGATGAGGGGCCGCGGGCGCATGGACGACCGCGGGACGAGACGTTGCGTGCGCGTGTGTGTTGACAGTCGTGTTGCGAGGCATTGCGTGAACAGGAAGATGGCGAACATATGCTGCTTGCGATTCGGCACGACCTTGGGGACGCTGGCGAGCCGTCCCGGAGCTCTGGGACACGCTTTCCCCGAGAGATAATCCTGTGATTGTTAACAATGTAATCATGTGGCTTGGAACACACATACATCAAGGTATACACACCTGACATCTGGGACATCACGTTGTCTAACCCTTCTGTTGCAGCTTCTAGACATGTCATAAATTCATAAGTCTGCAACACAACCTGCTAACGACGCACCGTCCACGTTCTCCGAAATATCGGTAACGTTTCCTCCTACGTTAAGCGACTCTGCACCTTTGTAGCAGTAATATTTGATCGCGTCGGCAAGCGTTTTGAAAGATTTGTGTTGCTGGCCAGAGAAGCCATGGGTAAGGGGGTAGACTTGATCCCTGATGGTCGATAGGTTCAAGAATATATTGCATGCAATATAATGTCTTACCACTTGAAGAATATACCAGTTTTGCGTCCATATAAAACTACATGAAAACTCTTGACGTCGAGAAGACCTTCGATGATGCCGAGTGCCCGGGAGTCATGCAAATTCTCGACGATCTGCGTAACGATATGCGCCGGAGGATCATCGGTCATCGCGGATTTGAAGTGCTTCTCTTGAATATGGTAGAGCTTCTCCGCTTCTGTTTGATTGTTGCAATGAATGACGATCGGAAACGGATAGGGCCAGTGCTTCTCAGCAAGTCCTCGTGGGCTGTCGAGCAAACGTCAACCTTCACGCCATTTGCCATAATAATATGCACTTACCGGACGTCGTAAATTCCAGGTTGGGAGCCTCCAAGAACTACACAAGGGCCAGACATGTTGAGTAACAGCAATAGTGAGTGTGACTGAAATGAGACGTGAGGCGAGCGAGATGGTAGTGGGGAGTGGACGCTGATCGAGCTGAGACGCGACTCGCGACTCGCGACTCATGCTCAGTGGAGAGCATGAGTCGCGAGTCGCGAGTCGCGTCTCAGCTCGATCAGCGTCCACTGCCCACTACCATCTCGCTCGCCTGCTGCGTCCCTTTTGGCCACATGCAAAATTGGATGCTATTTGAGCTTGTTCTATGTCTGAACACATAAGATGACAATTTATTAGCTTAGAAAATGAATAACCCAAGTTCTCGTGAGTTGATTGAATGCAGCAATGCAATATGTGAGAAGCAGCCGCCTCACCACTAATTCAAGGATTGTTTGAGTGCAACTACATGGCAAGGTTACATACAAAATCCACTAGTGCATCCACTTCCGCTTCTCCCTCGTCGTCTTCGTCTCCCTCGTCATCTGAAATTCTTGTCTCTACACTAACCTCGCCCTCTGCCCTGCTTCCGCCTGTCTCTACTCGAGTAGCGATCCTGCCCACTCGCGCTGCACTCTCTGCTGCTTTATCTGTCTGCGCGAGCAATACACCACCAATTGCCGCATCCCCTTTACGAGCACCAGGGCTCGGCGTGCCGGTGAAGCCCTTTAATGCGTATAACTGTTGAAGTCGCTTGAGATGGCGTGCGTTGATATTGCGACGGCGTTCGCAGTATTCAGCAACCGCGCCATAAATTTGAGAGCCTTCGGACTTCAAGTGGTTCAATATCCTCGTAAAATGCGCGTCTTCGTCGCAAATAGACGTATGTAATCGACGCGCCTCAATATTGCAACGCGTTAATTCCTCGCGAGCGCGATCGAGCCTACGAGCCTGTCTCATTGTTTCTCGGATAGCGGGTCTTGTCCAGGGCTTGTCACGAACGTCATTTCGAGTGTCCTGTAGTAAATGGAATTCATCAAGGAAGCTATAGTGAGATACCTGCTCCCAATCCACTGTAGGCATCGGTGGATCCAAGCTGAGGGCCGCTCTATTGTATACTTTGACAGCATTCCGAATTGCCTTAGAACGAGCTTGTAAAGACTTGGCGATATGAGTGCGGACGCGATATCCTGCACAACCGCGTCAGATAAGTGGCGATGTTGAACAGCTAAATACTCACCCGATCGCGCGATATTCATCTTGTGCAACTCGAACAGACGTTGTATGACAAGGCGGTGAAGGTTTTCTAATGCGCGGTGATACTGTCGTGTTGCCATATACTTCAATGTTTCCGTATACTCATAATCTGTGACCTCCCATCGCTTGGCAATACCCAACTGCGCCTCCATCTCTGTGACCTCACGCGTGAGCGTCGCTTGGCGTTCGCGTAGATATTTGCGCCTGGTCTCGAGTTTCCGGGTACGCGATGTATCAGCATTGTAATCGACCGCACTTGTTGTAGGCGGGGCAAAACGAATTTCTGCGGGCGCGGTACGATAGAATTGGGTCGATACGCCCTCAAGCTCCGCGGTTGTCGCACGTAACTCTTGTAACGCCTCGACGTACGCTATCGCGTGAACATGTTCGGCGGACTCGCTCCCGAGCTGCTGAAAGTATGCGCATTCTTCTTCGTGCCAGGCATCAATTTCATTTCGAGTGATTTTGAGTGACCTCATGGCTTCATCCAGTGCAAGGGATTCGGATTCTATCATGTCCAAGGCCTGCTTATAGTTATTGAGGATCATTGTAGACAGGTTTGTGTACTTCTCATCATCCCATTGTCGGAAATAAGTGTCGATAAGGAGGCGGCGCCGATATGCTGACGCATGACGCGTAATCGACGCGAGACTGTTGGAAGAGCTGAATATACGTTCGAGGGTCTCCGAATCCTCTATTCCGGCGCCCTCAATTACATTGGGGTGGTTTCGCGTCTGGCATGGATAACAGTGAGTATATCCATGGAATGCATTTACACAGCATCGGCATCCGTTGGATTGCCATCGCGACCCCAGTGAGCTGCGCCTGATCGTGCCCTCAAATTCGCATCCTATGTCGTATCCGACAAGAACGCGGTCTCCGAATACTTCAAGTACCTTGGAGATTGTAGAGAGGGGATACTTGGCACTGATAAAATGTCAGAAAGTAGACAGAAAATAAAATAGTACTTACAGTTCGCCACTTTGTATCATATCAGTAATCCACAGTATAAAACCGTGCCGACAGGCACTGGCAAAAATTCCACACTCATCAAAAATGCCCCACATTCTCTTTTTTTCATCGGACGCTGCCGCCTTCCAATTCTTGGTACAAGGTTCATATGCTGACCCATCCGCCGCGCCGTCGGTCGGATCACCCTCGCCGCCCTGAGCGACGTCATCCTCGTCTTCGCTATCATTTTCTGATGGGTTGTTTCGCGGCTGCCTACGGGATTGGACCTCGTCCGCGAAGCGGTCGACGTAGGACTGTGGTAGGTAATAATTGCTGTCTTCGAAGACGCGTACATCGCCCCGCATACGTCCGTTGATGGTAGCCAGACGTTTCAAAGAATTGTTGCCGTCCATACAGATGAGCCGCTTCCATTTCATGGGTGGCTCGCCATCAAGCTAAAGTTAATTAGTATGCGAATAGACAGATCGGCAACAACGTACCTCATATCCGCAAGCCGGACACGCGTAGAGAGCACGCCAGTTGGGCGTATCGCGTCCTAATGCAGCTAGAACCTGCTTGTCTACTATACGCCGCATGCGCAGATATATGTCAAACGCGTCTGAAATGGCGGTCCTCAATTCTTGTCTGTATGGAGTCTGAACATAGAGTGAGTAACCGACAGTTCTGAACTGATTCTCTCCTACCTTGTACAAATAGCAGATCACTTTACAGACAGATTCAATACTAAGAGAGGCTTTGAAAAGTCTCAGAGAAAACATAAGCTCCAGAGTCCTTAATGATATCGCCAGCGAGGGATTAATCGGGGTCGTGCCGAGGTACCCATACATGACGATTGCCTCCGCAACAGAGCGCGCCTCAGGAGGGCGCCGGATATGGACGGACGTTTCTAAAGAGTATATATCGAAAACGTTGATCTCGAAGTCATAACGCGAAGGTAGCAGATCGGCATTCGGTCTGCAATCGGAATACCGCCAGTCGACGTATGCCTCCGTGATCTCCGGGAGTACAAGCCGCCAATTTTCGTCCATGTTTTGCGTGCGCTGACGCCAAGTACGCCCATCGTTCCTCTTCCTCAGCTTGTACAGCCTGCTAAGATTAGTTGAAGGACGAGTCAAGCACTTTGCTACGCACCGCGATCCTGCAATGTCCCGTAGCGCATACATGAAGTCCGCATTATTTCTAACCTCGCCTGGAAGGGTCTCCCACTCCTCATCATCCTGCAAAGCGTCGCCCATCCAATCATGAATTGATGTCGTGTCGTCGATATCCATTGGCTGATTGTCGCCACACATTTCAGCGAGCGCCTTGCGCGATTGGGGACCAAGTGCTGATGCAGACGTAAAATCGCGAAATACAGAAGAAATATGTATTACGCACCGGAAAGACACATCTCGTAACGCTCTCTAACTCTTTTCCTCTCCTTGAATAGTTCGCGCTGGTTCATGACCTTACTTACTGAGGACTTGCCTATGCCTTGCCCACAAGACACCGTAGCCTTACGAGAGAGCCCCCTGCGATTGCTCATGGAGATATATACAGCAAGTAGTATTTAGAAGGAAAGCAGGAACAGAGAAAGCCCTCAGAAGCAGCGCGCACGCTCAGGCTTAGGGAAGACGAGCACTTCGCACAATGTATTATTACAGCACGTGATGGATAACGGAGATCAAAGACCTGGCGCTCCGAAAAGAAACGAAGCGCAAGAGATCAATCGATCACGATCGGCGAGAAGTCAGGAACGTAGAGAACAATCAGTACAGCGAAAGAGACAAACTCGTCTTAGACAGATAGCGAATTCGATAGCAGCTTGGATTTTATCATTAGAGCCATCGGAGAGGTAGCCTAGATTCGCTAGGAGTGCTGGTGTTTGTACTGAGGTCGAGGGATGCATCGGAGATCGAGCAGAGCGCCCGTTATATAAGATATGGTAAGCTGAGTTAGAAAACGCACCTGAAGAGATAGCTGGTGTCAGAGGACACCAGATTCGATGACAGCTTGGATTTTATCATTAGAGCCATCGGAGAGGTAGCCTAGATTCGCTAGGAGTGCTGGTGTTTGTACTGAGGTCGAGGGATGCATCGGAGATCGAGCAGAGCGCCCGTTAGATAAGATATGGTAAGCTGAATTAAAATACGCACTTGAACTTGAACTTGCGGTCGACGTAGGACTGTGGTAGGTAATAATCGCTGTCTTCGAAGACGCGTAGAGAGCACGCCAGTTGGGCGTACTAGGAGTGCTGGTGTTTGTACTGAGGTCGAGGGATGGATGGGAGATCGGACGGAGCGCCCGTTAGATAAGATATGGTAAGCTGAGTTAGAAAACGCACCTGAAGAGATAGCTGGTGTCAGAGGACACCAGATTCGATGACAGCTTGGATTTTATCATTAGAGCCATCGGAAAGCTAAGGTGAGCAAGAGAACACTCGGCATACGAAGGTTTGCTGAGCCATCTTGAGCCGATAAGATAGACGCGCGCCATCTGCGCCGATCACTAGGCGCCAACAGCCACTGGAGGGCGCAGGCGCCGAGCGGTGCACGTGCTCCAGGGCGCGCGTCATCCACAAACCGGCCACCCATCCATCCCAAATATCAGTTCTATTCGAATTTAATTTCTACAATTGAATCTATAACGTTTGAGAACTATAGAAAGCAAAAAAATTCGCGTGAAATGATTGCCGTCGACGTGGGACCCGTGCTCATCGTGCGCTGCGGCGGCGGCAGGGCGCTTCCCCAGGCGCGATAGGGCGCTTCCCCGGGCGCGCGGCGCGCGGCTCATTAGGCGCTGACAGCCGCTAGGAGAGGCGCACGCCAGGCTGCACGTGCCTCGGGCCGCCCGTCCCGCGTCATCCAAGGATTCGCCCGTCAATCCACCCCAAAGACCTCATATATTACGCAAATCGTTGTCATAATCGTATTCAGACTATCTATTAACCTAGTAACGTAGAAAGAACCGTGCGAAAAGGCCGAGTATTGAGGTAGGAGCCGCGCTCATCGTGCGCGACGGCGGCGGCGAGGCGCCGAAGGGCGCGCGCGCGTCGTTGGGCGCGGGAATCCTGTGCCGAGCCGGCAGCGCCCCGTCGGCAGCGCTCACAGTACATGTTGTTATAAAAGGTAATTTCTCAGGCTACCTCAGGAGGAAACTGGCAGCACGCCTTGAACGCGAATTGTAAGCTAACTGGCTATGCGCGCCTCACGTGTAGGCCAAGCTAAT
Organism: Wolfiporia cocos; assembly: GCA_029448655.1. Classification (NCBI taxonomy): domain Eukaryota; kingdom Fungi; phylum Basidiomycota; class Agaricomycetes; order Polyporales; family Phaeolaceae; genus Wolfiporia; species Wolfiporia cocos. The sequence continues at coordinate 1,990,158 of JACCLO010000002.1, forward strand.
TAGCTATCGATTGGGTAATGTACAGGTGGCCGGCGCGGCGTTCAGTAGCGCGCCTGCCAAATCAGGCAATGCCTACGTCCAAAGGGCGCATGGGGCGGGATTGCAATGCTTGTGTTCCAACACCCCAGTCCCGTGTATATGCTTCTTGATTGCATATCTGGCATCTAGACTGGTGCTGGAAGCACCAGCTGCACTCATAGCTTGTAGAGGAAGTGGCTGCTTCATGCATTTGCGATTTTTGAGTTGCCAGATGTAGCGATTTATCACTACACGTGATTTTAGGAAAGATGTCGAGCGATTTTATGATCTGACTTCCCGAAGGCAATTCTTTACTCGCGCGATTTAACTTAATTTTGGTACAAAGTGGACACCATACGGACTTGTCCAACATCCTCGAATTATGTTATGGCAGAGGCTGATGAGCATGAAGAAGTCTATGCTCAGCTGTCTGCTCCAAATCTGCCAGAGCACTCACTTACTACACCAATTCCGATGCACGAGGGACTACTACTGCGAAATCTATTTCAATATCCTTCAGATACACAGATCTTTCTGCATTTTGGACGAGAGGAAATCAATATTTAGACAGAGAAATGGATTACTCGACTTGCTGAATCTGAACCCTTGATCATCTTGTATCAATCGCATATTAATTACACATATGCCAACTCACACCTCTATACGGACACGACACATATCGTCTACACCCCGCGCGACTTAGCGCTCAAGCCACTCGATTGACCAATCACAATCATCTGTTGAGGTCATGCACAAGTCACGCCTTGACCCCATTGCCATTGACCCCATTGACCTTTGACCCGGGTCAACGCTTGACCCAGGTCAAACCGGGGTCAAACTGGTCAAGCCCAACCCTGGTTCTACGAATGAACGTAGCGGGCGTTGCCGGAACCGGCGCTACCCTTATTCCCACCGGTCAGCGAGCCGCATCTGATCGCAAAAAGGCCGACCATCTTCTTCTCTTCTTCTCGGAGATCACTGCTACAGCTTTACTTTTTATCGCACAATATACTCTGGTAGAGAGTATATCATAATACATGATAAATACCAATTTACATGCTATGGATAGAGTTTCTATGAACAAGTCCTGAGTAGAATATTCTATGGCAAGTGATTCAAAAGATAGAATAAACTTATGTAATATAAAGATGGCGAACCAAGATCTATCAGTTATATATCCTCTTAGGTGTCTCCGTCCGTTAAACGTAGCATGCAGCAGCATTCGTACCGTTCATCGTAAACCGTCTTTTTATCGAGAAGGTAGGAAGCGATATAAGTTTTGCACGTTTCGGTTTTTGAGTGCAATTTTGACGTTCCGGTTTGCCCATGGGCAGAGGCACCTCTCGGCAACAAACAGCGGTGTCCCTAGCCCAGAGGTCTCCGTTACAATCTACCTTTCCCAGGTCGTACATCTTGCCATCCTGCAGGGCCAGCCGCATCGTGTTGTCTTCTGTCAGCATGTACACTTCGAGCGTCGACCGGTCGTATGTGCGCTGTCCCGCAACAATTCGTTTCGGGATGTCAGGGAATACACACTTCGAGACACGCTCGTCGCTCCAGCGGCCATCGGAGTGTCGCGACACCTGGTGCAAATGACGGTCCTCAGAAATGTAGAATACGCGAACCGCACTCCCAGTGCGGAGTACCGAGATGGGACTGCCTGGAGCGGCATGGGAAGGAAGAGGCGTTGTCCGCCATGCGTGATCGAGATGTATGAGCCGGCAGGATGGGTCCTGGAAGAATACGCTGAATTGTCCATTCGTGCCAGCAGTCGCAGCCAGATGGCCACGCGGATGAACCTGCAGAGAAGGGATCTCGCGATCGACCCACTCTTCCTCGTCTTCGTCAAATGACAAGGCGCGGATGTATGACGAGGCGGATATGCAGAATATGAGGCGTAAAACGCTGGTAATCAAATAGGACGCCGTGGAATCTGTACGAATGGATGCCGTGATGAGCTCTTGGTCACCGAATACGACGCCAGTCCAATATTTCAGAGTGAGAATGGAGCGCTGGGTGTATAAAAGGTGCATCCCTTTGCCCTCGGGGTGCATCGCACCGCCAGCAGCGAACAAAAAGCGAGCGACTTCCTGCAGTTGACCCATGTCTAAGTGAGAATTTTGATCGTGAAGTCTGCTAGGATACATTCCCCTTACTTATACGACGGACGAGGCAGTGCAGTCGTCTCCCGACATGCGAGTTGAGAAACCTAGATGTCAGCAACGATCTCGACTAGGCCCCGTTGTCCGCTACACCACACGTCTCCTGCCATTAGATACATGTCGACCGCAGTCCGGACCTTGCTAACGCAAGAAACGTGTAACGACTGAGTTTCGAAAGCATAGCGAGGGCGCATTGTTTCGTTGACGTGGCCAGATGGCTCTAAAATGAAAGTGAAAACGGTGCGCTCTCCGGCCTCCTATGGCGGCTATTCGTACCGACGTGGCGATGCACCTCACTCAGATAGGGCAAGACGAATACATGAAAGCTAAGACAGAGCGGAGAACATGTGAGTGGAGAAAGGGGTATGCGAAGGCAGTCTCGCCCGCGCCGCACGAGGACAACGTCGCCCGGCAATGTAGTGAACCGTTAGGCTGTACATTAGTTGCACCCACCATCATAAGCAATCTCGACCCCATTCAGCGATAATACATTAAATTCCAATCCGAGCTCGCCTTGTCACTTAGCAAAGAGCGAATTCACTGCCGACGCAGTAGTCGATGGTCAGCATTAAAGATGTATGTCGGCAGCGAGGACACTTCTGGCCACAACAAGTCATGAACCACTCCGGGACTGGGACATAAACAATGGTTCACGAAAGAGAGCGAAGCCGTATATGCGATTCTCAGTGTCAGCGACGTACCGAGGGAAATGTCCATGCCGATGGATTAGTGGAGGGCGGTCCATGCTGTTGCGGTCGGATTAGGGACGAGGCCGTTCATTACGGCGGAGCGGAGACTCATGACCATGGACAAAGAAGCGATCACTTCGCCGCCGTCATGGCCCTGAGCTTCCTGCGGGAATACGTCAACGGTGAGCAAGGGCGTGGGATGTCAAGGATGCAGGCAGTGAGCAGGATGCAAGATGCATGGACAGATATGCATACTACGTGGTCTTCGCGTCGGCAGACGGTGCCGTCGGTTAGACAGGGGGCTCTATATATGCGCACATACACACGAAAGCAAGATGCAACAACAGGAATGGAGAAATAAAGTAGAACGTAGTCCGCTGGAGTTCGAGTCCGTGAGGCGTGAGACGGGCAAAGGGAACCAGCATAGACAGGTAGATATTCGTCGATAAATGTCATTGCACTGGATCAGAATTTGCGGAGATGGAAAATTTTCAAGCAGAAGTCGCTAGCAATGAGACACCACGCACAACAGTAGCCAAGGGGACCCCTCGCTAGTGCGCATCAGCATCCTTGAACCCCCACTTAGCGATCCTCGTCGCGCCGTCGTGCCAGCTCTCGACGCGTCGTCGCGAAAGCGTCGAGTATGTCGAGCGGTCCGTCCCGACGAAGCCAATCGCAGTGGACTGGATGGCAGCATCCAGAATGACGGGATACCTGATGGACATAGTGGCAGAGGTCAATACGAGTTCCAACCGGGCGCACGGAGAGCACGGGCATGACGCACCACCGCCCGTATGTCTGTGCAGTCTGCCACGCGTCGTGGTCGATCTTAACCCAGCCATGCGCGGCGATCTCGTCCCACCACGAGGGATCCGCCTCGTCGCTTGTGACTACCACGCGCGCGTCCGGGATGCTGATGCCCTTACGCTCAAGGAGCTCTTCCTGCACCTCACTGCGGTTGGTATTCGTCAATACAGGTGAGAGGAGGTAGAAGAGATTACGCACCGGACGCGCCGCGCAATAGCGGAAATGGGCGCGAAGCAATCGTTCATGACATCCTCAATGCCCCAGCACCACGCGCCAAAGTCTCCGTGGCGGACATGCACGGCGATGTACTACATTATGTATAAGTATAGCATAGCACGACGCAAGTGCGATGGACAAACTGGAGGAACATCGTCCTCTGGCTCGAGCGAGAAGGCGCGGCGGATATAGAGAGCAGTGAGATCCTGGATGTCCTGAGTCCATCGCAGGTGCTGCCCGACGAATCTCCACGCAGGAGAATAATCGAACTCGAACTCGAACGGCTAATGATGAGTCCGTGAGCGGTGGATAGTAACATTCAGAGACCCAGAATGCGCACCTGCTGGGCGCATACATAGTACAGATAGTCGTAACACAGCACATGCTCATCGGGAGGGAGGACTGCTTGATGCTGAGGTGACGGAAGCGGATCAACGAGGTTCTTTGCGCGCTCCTCCGGGAAGCCCAGCCGCGCGAGCGTCCAGAACGTGCTATGCCTATCATGTTCGTAGTTGGGCACCAGCTTCACCCATTCCGGCGCGCGTGTGTAAGATATGTCTATGATAGCAAACATCATGCATATGCAGCATTAGTGTCAATTAGCGCTAGAAGTCAATCTGACGTCTGTCTGCGCACGTACCGAGTTTGAGCCAGTCGAGCACGGTGCTCCGTCGCGGGAAGTGCTCATCGTATTGGACGCTCTCCCAGATGTTCCAGCAGCCGATGTCGTCGACGTCGGTGCTCGCGGGATCCTTCACCTCGCGCCATTCGACGATGTCGATACCTGAGTCCCGGATGAAGCGCGGGACGTCGAACACATCGCCGAACGCGATCGTCGCGGCGTCGCCCCCAATGTGCGATGGCGTGAACATCGCGACGATGGGTACGCGCGAGGTGATCACACCGAGGTAGATGAGGTTTGCATAGGTCATGACGTCGTTCGCTATGTTAAGGTGGGAAATGATGATCTTAAAAAGCTGTATGGATGCAGTGAGGGCGACGTACTCCAGCCTGCTGAGATCCAGGACGTGATGTACTGCGTGTCATTGCGCAGGTTGTCGCGGAATCGCTGGGTAGGCGGGCCTAGTACATAGGGCGAGTACTTGTGGCTTGTATCGTCCGCAACATTATCGTGGACTTCGTGATCGGGCGCAGGAGTGTCTAGCCAAGTACCAACATCCGCAGCTGGCACGCCGTGCTCAGTCACAGACTGCGCAGCGTGCGGAGACGCAGTCAACAGCGAGATAGACGCGAATATGATGAGCGTGGCAGCAGAAAGCGAAGCAAATGCGACGACTAGGACACGCTTGAGTCGGGCGTTGAGCAACAGCGACCGCGGTCTCGACGCCAGCAGCGGTGGTGACTGCGGGGACATGGGGTAGTCTTTGAGGAGAGGCTCAGCGAGCGAGATCGAGCGCAGATGGCCATAGCCATCGCGAAACCCCTCTTCGTCCAGCTGCGGCCTCGTCATCGGTTGCGATGGTCGCGAGGGGGAGATGAGGAAAGAACAGCCGTCGAGCGGCTCGAAGAAAGGGCGTTCACATGTTTGGAGCGTATGAGGCCGTTCTGCAGCCATCGCCCGACGCCTCTTCCCCACTAGCCCCGATCCGATCTGCCGCTCGCTTTCTCGCCGCTTCAGCCACATCGCTGCCTACGACGACCTTGGACTCCTTCCACGCTCCCCGCAGGCTACACCACCCGTTTCTTGTGGGCGAAGATAACCTGCGCTTCTGCTGAGCACGCTCGTTTGAATATCATTTTGAAGGCGTGACGCTCATAGCAGCCGATATCTGACGGCTGCCGTCTGTCAAACAAAACACGAGAGCAGCCAAAATCCTACCAAAACCCCCTATCCGATATCAGGCGGTCGTAGGGCGCAACGGTCCATACGTTGTCTCTTGGCTAAGCCCCGAGACGGCACTGCGCAGCCAAGATTCTCTTGAGTTTGCCCTATTGTATTCTAGACCCATCTCGTTCTAACTTGTCTAGAATGACCATCAATTTTGGCAGAGAATTTATAGCAGCGTCAGCTACGAGATCCAGCCTAGGGATAGGCTGTTTGGTGAGCGCTGATTCTTGTCTTGTAGCACCACTTATGAGGCGCAAGCGATTGACGTCGGGGAGTATCGCGAGCTTATCTGACCAATGAAGCGAAATAGCGTATATGAAAAGCTGCTCTTGTTACAATGATATGATGAGGGGTGGAATGGTAAGCCTGAAAGACTAACATGTGCAGAACAGACAGCAGTGAAGAAGGATCGAAGAAAGAGGAAAGGGCCAAAACTAGAGACTCTCAATACTCCACTCCTTCCATGATCGGCATCGTTAGCGTCTTCAGCAGCCATTCCTCCAGCCTACTTTCATTTCCTCTCATCTCCTGGAACTTGCTGTCGAGCCTATCTGTAGTGACATACAGCGCATCCCTGATATCTGGGTCCCTGGCCAGCATATCGAGGAACTCGGCCGCTGTCTTGTCGTTGCCAATCTGGCTGATACAGAACGTTACTGCGTTCGGCTCGTAGCCATGGTCCACGAGGCGCCTCCTGCAGTCGATGATCACGCGCTTGAACGCGTCTGTGGGCTCGCCCATCGGACACCCGTCCGTAATCGCGCACACGAGCAGCGGGCGCTGCAGCTTCTGCCCCCGCTCGATTACGTCGTACACGAGCGGCTGCAGGATTTTTTGGCGCAGTGTCATCCCGATGCGCGTGCCCCCGCCCGGGCTCACCGCTGCGACGGCGGCGTCCACCTCTTCGGCGGTCAAGTTCGAAGATGACGCAGAATTGATGAAGCGCAGCTCGATGCCTGTCCCATCCGGTACGATCTTCGTTGCGATGCGTGCAATGCGTGTCACGAGCTCGCGCTGGCTGTCGTAACGACTGTCGAACGACATTGAGCCGCTGTCGTCGCAGTATACAACTGACTGGTAGAGCGAAAGTCGGGTAAGGCGCTCTATGTTGCCCGGCTGGCCGAGCGTCGTGGTGCGGTCGTTGCGTAGAATAGTGGCCCTCTCCGCCAGTGTTTGGAGAAAGGTATCGCCCGGAGCGAAGAATTTTTCCAGGCCAGATATTTTTACATAGTTGTCGAGTTCGGTTGTTAGCTGTTGATCGGTTTGTGGATGGTGCAGATCCTGCAAGCCAGTTCCGTCAGAAAGTCTTCGACTCAAGCAAAGATGGACCGTACCTCATCGAGGTCGGTATCTATCTTTCCGCTAATGCCGTAACGTTTCTCCAGTACCTTGTCCAGCACTTCATTTATGACGGGGTTGTTAACATATGCGATGATGGCAAGCACCACCGTCACAATGAGATCAATGATCTGTGCAAGATTCAATGTCGTCGCATCTTTCCCGCGCAGGACATGCTCCATGTCCATATCCTTCGCCAGCGACTTTGCAGTCTCGCCCCTCACGTTCGCCTTCGTCTGCGAGGCACCGCGGTTCACGAGCTCGCGAATGACATCCCTGTCGCGCGTCTCCACAATCGCGTTCATGAGCGGCGTGCTCCGATCGTCCTCGTCGCACTCGCCGTCAATGTCCGCACCCTCATTGAGCAGCTCGCGCACAATCGCGGCGCGGTCAGCTGTCGGTGCGCGCACCGTCGCGAAGTAAAGCGGAGTGCGCCCATGCGATGAAAGCGCGTTGGGATCTGCATTCGCATTGAGCAGGAGCCGGACGGTCTCGAGCTTCCCACGAGAGACCGCAGCTGCGAGCGGCGTGACGGATTTGGGTCCGCCGATAGCGTCGATCGCGGAGGGGTCCTGCGCAAGGTACTGCTTGAGACTCGCGGCTGTCAGCGTGCCTTGCAATGCCTCTTCGTGCAGGCCTGCCATCTTGTCAATATGAGTTATGGGAGGGCGTGGTGCGTGGAGTGTGAGCCTGCCAGGGCGAAGAGACCTTGCGCGACGTCGATCGTATAAAGGGGACGATGGGGCGTAGTGATCCCGCTCGGTGTCCGCCGTTCGCTCACCAATGTCCGATGCGGACCCGCGAGCATGCTGGTGGCCTATCGTGGCTGTAAAACAGCGCTGCTGGGTGCAAGCGCGGCGGTCGTTGTGGAAGAGCGCAGATTAACTCGTCGAGCCACTGTACGGCATCGTTCGTATGACGCTCATTTCCATCCGGCGTCCTAAAATCAAGCTAATACATTCTAGTGCGAGCCGTTTCGCGAGTGCAGTGGCAAGAAGGGTGTCCAGGATGGGCGGAATTACTTCACTGTATCGCCACAGGCCGTGGCTCAAGCTGACCGCACAGGCCTTAGTGTCCTGCTGATGGCGTGGCTGATGCATTGCATGCATTTTCTATACCGCTGACATCAGATAGCGCTATCACTTCGGGCCCTTGCCATACTCTGAGTGCTACTGAATACGATATCAGGCAAACGCCATGCATTCAGCGGCATTAATCGCCACAGTGCCGGGGGCAGTATGAGTCCGACAAGGGCTGACCCTGCTCCAATGCATCTAACGCGGCGCAGATGGTCCAACATCAGTCGCATGCAGGCAGGTGCAGTCGTGTTTTGCCTGCCGTTGCAGGCGCTGTGGACTAGGTGCCGATGGTGATCGGAGACTCTCGCCCGATTGATCTTGATCATGCTTCATCTCGCAGCCGGTACCATACTACCAACTACCAACCATCACGAACCACGAACCTCGCGGCCCTCGGGCTGGGACCTCATGCTCTTGGCCACCTTCTGCAACTTCGGACCCTATCATTGATGTAAACGCGGAACAATGAGAAGGGGGCTCTCTCGCTCAACGCCTGCCCGGCAAGCTGCAAACTCTAATGCCTTTCGTTACGCCGTGACCGAGAGTAGCGATGCCATAGCCATCGTGAATAGCGGTAGCTGAGTAGCTCAGTTAGTAATGGCTCATAGAACATGAAGAGAAAGCTCACTTCACACCATTGATGAGCATAATGAACGGCCCGCCTCGCTTCCTTCCGCCAAGACCTCACATTTTCTGCATGCCCACAAACACTGTAAGGACGGTTCTGAACCTCCTCCGTGCTACGACCATAGTATGTCAAGCAACAATGAAATTCTTTCCAGGAGATTGCACGAGCTCCGATAACAGAACATAGACGGGGGCACTAGAGTCACGTACGTGGTGAGGACGATAGCTGAGACTGCAAGCCTGTCGGTCACGCGAAGCTGGCTAGAAGTCGGATGGTCGGATGGTAAAGTAGATGTCAGGTATCTGATAAATTCTTCGCGTTATACTTGCTTACGGTAATTCCGTACGCTGATTGATGAAACCATGTGCTTTTTGCGGCCCTGCAGTATCTCAACGCAGACAAGGTACGCAACCTTTCTTGTATCTCTACAAACCAGACTCACCACTGACGAAGTAGTCACGGTGGAAGCCGTCTATCATGAACGTGCGTCGTACTTTGCATCTCTCCGTGCTGCTACCACAACACTCTCATCACGACACTTTAAGTTTCATTTCTCTGACTTCGTACAATAGGTCGTCTAGGACAACACCAGCAGCGAGAGTGCTGCGCCTCACTGGTTATGTCTCGGGAGGTTCTTGACCACAGATACTGTTCCGGCCGCAGAGCGTGCCACTGGCATTGCTGCGGTGCGTGCAATTCAGGCAGCACACTCCATGCAAAGCCAATGTATACCGAATATGATAGCGAAAGCCAAGGTATAACTGTAGGACGTCAGCCAATTTGGCAAGTTTCGTGACACTTCTTGATTAAGACTCGCCGATGTGGATGTGCTGCATGCACTATCAATACGATATCGACCGCTCAGTCTTGTCTGCTCCCGTTGAATGGAAGATCTGCTTTGTCCAAGAGTATCCCCGCTTGTTCCAGTGTTGCATACTAAACCCCGTTGTCCCTGAAGCAGATATAAAAGAGCAGGCTCAGAATCTGGGAAGGCAGTATTCGTTGTGCATCCCACGAGCTCGCAATGTCTCAGCTGCAAGATCTCACCCGCTCCCTACTCGCCGCAGGGGGTGCTGCCCATCCTGAGGGCAAAGGAGCATACTTCCTCTATTCTGAACGCGCATCCCTCGTCTCCAAGCACTGGACCGGTAGTGCATTCGGAGACGGCGAGCTCATCACGGATAACGTCCGATCGGACTCCACCGCGGCATACCTCATCTCCCCTTCTTCCCGACTTGTCGTCTGCATCTCTTCCTCCTCGACTCTGCGCCTATTGCGCTACGATGAAGACGACGAGGAGTGGGTCGACGACGACAAATTTCCACAGCTCTCCGTGCATCGCGATGGAAATCTCTCAGCCGATATCGATGAGGACGGGCAGATCTCTGTGTTCTTCCAGGATGCCTCGGGGCACCTCGTGTATGTGGACACGGCGGGAGCTCCTACTATTCTTCCTGCGGACCCTATTGCAGGCAGTCCCATCTCGGCTCTCCGAGCTGACGGACAGCCTATCGTTTTCTATGTCAGTGCAGGGGACAGTCGCCTCCATTGTGTCATGCAGGCTGCCAATGGAGAGTGGTCGGACCAGTCCTTCATGAACTTGACGATCGAGGACAAGCTGAAACAAATCGCAGTCGGGGGCAGTGAGAAGAGCGGACCAGAAATCTTCGCGCTCACGGAGGATCGCAAGCTGTTGCAATATGTAGTGGGCGGTGAAGGACAAAGGCGGGAGTTGGGAAAGGTCGATCAAGCGGGCAAATATGTTCCGGGAACCACCGCAGAGTGCTGCGTTGGTCTCAATGTCACAATCTTCCGCCACACTTTCAAGTTGCGCATTTGCAACGAACACGGTCATAACGGTCATTACCCTTGCTGTGTCCGTTGTACGAAGGGACCGTGATATGAAATGGCGACCAGATCACAGTATATACTCAGATCACAGTATATAATGAGACGAAGATGCTAGGACAGGGCGATGGAGGGGCTCTGGGGCACAGACTATCTAACGCAGATACAGGGCGCATCTCATTACTGATTTCTACTGACGGTTGATTACAAATGGGCAATCATACCTGTTCGTTCATGATTTCGAGTCCTCGACTTACATAATGCATACGGTAACTGTTGCGTTCAGATAGAAGATCTAGTCAGTCCCACATAACATAAGCCGTAACCTACACTGTTCGCCATGCGGATGCCGATTCAATCGCAAGACGCATCGCGGCATCGCCATGCTGGATAGATTTCAGGCCTTAGGGTTGATTCGCAATCGTTCATGCACACAGGACTCAGCGAGCAAAAGCAAAACCGCTTGCAGTATCAGCAAAATAGGTTCAAACCTTAGACTCCAGTGAGTGTACTCGCTCTAGCTTCAACACTCGCCGGAAGTAGCGAATATCAGCGTTCGATTCGTCGCTGAATTACTTACGACACATAGTCATAGTTGCAATGATCTCGATCGCTACGTCTGGTTACTGTACATTTGACTCTCTCTAAAGTTCGAGTTCTCTTGCCGTCACGCTACAGGCTTGGGCCAGCGCTGGCTATGGGACGGCACCATACGTGTTCTCAGGTGCACTCTTTGATGATAACTGATCTTGATCCTGACATTTGTGAAGACCTCGAGATTACTGCTGTGTCATGCTGCGATCTAATCATAATCATTCGACTGATACAACTCGTGGTCCACCCTCTGTGTTAACACTGATGGTATCGAGGGTGTCCGATCGAGGGTGTCCGATCAGATCTTGATCGCGCGTCTTCGCGGTATCGTCACTCGTCACAAACCACAAACCTCGAGGGTTACTTGAGGCTCGAAGCTTCAGGCACCATGCAGCAGCTGGCAGCCACCTTCGGTCCTTTTTTGTTGACGCATAAACAAATGACCCGCTGGAGCCACTTCCAACTCGATATGGTATTTGAATGACCCCACATTGCTTTAATTTGCAACTTGGAATAATCATGAATACACAGCTGGATGGTCTTGCGGTGGGTCAACTACTTGTTTAAGCGTCTATTCGATGAAAGTATCCGAGGCGTGCTTCATTTCTAGTTGTCAAACCTCACGGACTCCGCATGTCAGGATAGAAGGAATGGCCTGTCAGTTGGAACGCTTCGGCGCTCCGGGACTATGCATCAGCATGTTGCCGCTTCCGCTTTCCAGAATCCGTTCTCAGAAATACTGTACAAAGAAGCCAGCTTCTACGAATGAGAACTTGTCGCTTCGACGACCATGTCCAGGGCGGTTTCTCGCCAGAATACGTACTTCAGAGCTAGCCATGGACGAAGGTCGTACGCAAATAGATAGTATAATATATTTCGACATAGCAATGTGCCTCGATGTCAAAGGGCATAGTATTGAAGGTCGAGACACAAGCAAAGAACCGCTGGCTGACGTAGTTCCTCTCACAGGCCTTTTTGATAGAAGCTCGGACACAAGGATGCAATGCACACGCTGGTTGTGCAACTCTGATCCGTGTGTTTTGGCGCGCCCCAAATTCAAGTTCAGCATCCTCCAAGAATATGCCCATCCCTTGCTACTCCCATGTGGTGTCCCTTCGTCGACCAAAATCTTGTCAGTATATAAGTCAATCAAGCCAAAAGCAGCATCCGTTACAACTCCCAATCTTCACAATGTCTCAGATCCAAGACCTCACTCGCTCCCTACTCGCCGCAGGGGGTGCTGCCCATCCTGAGGGCAAAGGAGCATACTTCCTCTATTCTGAACGCGCATCCCTCGTCTCCAAGCACTGGACCGGTAGTGCATTCGGAGACGGCGAGCTCATCACGGATAACGTCCGATCGGACTCCACTGCAGCATACCTCATCTCCCCTTCTTCCCGACTCGTTGTCTGCATCTCTTCCTCCTCGACTCTGCGCCTCCTGCGCTACGATGAAGACGACGAGGAGTGGGTCGATGACGACAAGTTTCCTCGGCTTTCCGTGCATCGCGATGGAAATCTGTCAGCCGATATCGATGAGGACGGGCAGATCTCTGTGTTCTTCCAGGATGCCTCGGGGCACCTCGTGTATATGGACACGGCGGGAGCTCCCATTGTTCTTCCTGCGAATCCTGTCGCAGGCAGTCCCATCTCGGCTCTCCGAGCTGACGGACAGCCTGTCGTTTTCTATGTCAGTGCAGGGGACAGTCGCCTCCATTGTGTCACGCAGGCTGCCAATGGAGAGTGGTCGGACCAGTCCTTCATGAACTTGACGATCGAGGACAAGCTGAAACGAATCGCAGTTGGGGGCAGTGAGAAGAGCGGACCAGAGATTTTCGCACTCACGGGAGACCGCAGACTATTACAGTATGTGGTTGGAGGCGAGGGCCAAAGGCGGGAGTTGGGAAAGGTGAATGAGGCCGGAACCTATGTGCCGGGTACCACTGCAGAGTTCTGCATTGGTCTCGATATCAAGCTCTTCGGTCACAGGTTCTCCTGGCGCGTTTGCAACGAACATGATCGATGTCGGTGCAAGGAACCGCAGGAGCGCAAACCCGAATGGGTTCCAAAACCACATCACGGTGTGTTTCCGGAGTCACAATACGGTATGACACCGGGACCATGGCCCATTCCGCCTTCGGCATTGCGACCCGACTGGTCTTATGGACCAGCACATGGGTGGGAGCCGCGATGCGAAGGGGCTCCAGGTGAAACAATTCTGGGACAGAGTCTCCCGTTTGCGGACGAAGGGCAGTTCGCGCCGTACCGTAACTCCAGTATGTACCACAGTCCCCCGCCTTATAGGTGATTCCATACAAGAACGGTTATGGCTATTCTTTGCGAAGGATTTCACTGTGGCGTCGTCCTTGAGAGTAGAATAGTTTGAGTTTTCCTTCACTCTTGTATAATATCCATCAGGGGTGAGCATTCACAGAGCGTGAAAGTTTAGTGTCTCCATGAACCGGCAAAGTAGGCTTCGCCGAGCAAGTTGTTGTGGAAATATCAATAGAATCGAAGTGGGTGCGCGACCATGCGGTACAGGCCCTGTCATTGCTGAGTCAGTATTTTTTCACATGCAAATCCATAGTCACCTAGTATTGATGAACTCTTCACGTTGCTGTCGACTTGCAGCAGCAATATGGCGTCATTCGAATCTGACTGAATATCTGAGAGTCTCGGAAGGAGTTTCAGAGGAAGGAGAAGAACCCGGAAAACGCAATCTGGCTAGAATTTTCAGGTGCGCAGCGACACCTGTTCTCGATGACTGCAGCGCCATGTTGCGATCGCATCGGAATGTCTCTGACGTTGTTTCCTTGGCCTCATTAGTAGAATTAATCAACGCAGTCCAACGAGGAAATTCACGTCTGTCTAATATCGGCTGTAACCTACACCATCCTCCATGCGGATACCAATTCAGTCGGCAAGGGTCGACAAGCCGGACGAGGTTCGCGACTCGCCACCCAAGTACCCAGAATTTATATTTGGCGGGTGACGATGCCTGTACAAAGTCCTTCATTGTGGCGGCCGCGGATACGATATGTCCCGAACACCACCGTATGTCTTGGCGCTGAAGGAGCTGCCCCTGATCTGGACGGCCGGGCCGCGGCTGTCGCGGCTTGACCATCCCAATACAATATGTTTGAGTGTGCTTCTCTACACTTGTCGTGATTCACTGGGCTTGCCTCGATTGCTGTGTCTCTTAGGCTTTTGTTCTGCATACCATTAATATCTGCGCCGATTAGGCGACGGAAAGGCGGCTTTGTTTGCTTGACCCACTAATCCGAATCGTTGGATACGAAACGCGAAACGGCGACTTTGTCAGTGAGGAATGGTGTAAGATGTCCCTCGCCGTTACGTCAAGAGGCAATGTACCCAAGACTCGACCTGTCGACCACCGAAGCGGACCCTTTGCTCTTTTCAGCATAAGCATACATGACCGAAGTCTCCGCTGTCTCTGAGCGCGTGGTGCGCATATCACCAGACCTTCTTCAACCCGGACCCCGTCGTCGCCCAAATCTACGCTAATCCCCGAACCGCAACACCACGATGAGTTTCTACTGGCCATGGCTGCCCACTGAGCTTATTGTATACATCCTGAGCCTCTTGCCGGCTAAACGGGACCACGTAGACTCCAGTGTAAAGACTCTCCTTAGTTGCCTTGCTGCAAACTCGCATTTGCGAGCGGCAGCAAGTACGCCGAAGTTATGGGAGGCTCACTATGTCACGCGGTACACGGAGTGCGTCGAGGAGCGCGAGGCGGCGCGGAGGGCACGGGCTCGTGGCGACTGGTGCGTTCTGTATCGGGAGCGGCGCATATTGGACAAGAAGGCACTTGAACTTGTAGACGAGATCCGTCTGCGGCTCGGTGGGCGGCATCAGAGTGCACGTCGACTCGTGAGTAGCTACTCATTCGACGTGTGGGATGCGCTGGAGCTGGAATCGGAGCTCCCTCTTCCTATGAGCCTCTGCCCGCAAGTTGATGCACATAACGTACTCGGGGAGATCCACTGTGTTGACGTCGGCAACGTACCTCACGCACTGCCGAGGCGATACTGGGCTCGCGCAATAATGGGTGTCATTGCACGGCACCATGTGCTCAAGATGTGGCAAACCGTGTATGCTCCCCACGACACGGCATCGCCGGAAGACCCCAGCCAGCCAATATCGTTTGAGCAAGCACTAGCTGGACTATCAGCTTTCTTCGACAAATCCCCTAAGCAGGTGGGTCAAATCGCTACATTCTCAATCTGAACCGCAAGACGATATCGTGTGCAGATCTACGCATGGTTAGATCAGCTTGCTCAACGTTGCAGACACATGTTGATAGACGATGGGGTGGAGCTTGACCTGCAAAGTCATAATTACGACCTTCGAACTTTGTGTATTCGTCTCAGAGCCGTCTTACGTAGCATGGGGTTCCGTAACGTTGAAGGTGAATATATACGCAAAACTCCAAGTTCTCACATTGATTCCCAAACTTTAAGTAGGCGACGATTTCTACAAGATACTCAATCAGTTCCCTCATGCTCTAATGCACGAAGAGCATCGCAGGACGATCCCGATGTCTCTCGTTTACATCTTTTCGGCGGTCGCACGTCGGCTAGGCGTGCGAGCGTCCCCGACGAACTACCCTGGCAAAGTAATGTGTCACATAGCACCCATTGAGCCTACATCGCACGAGATGCTGTTCGACATCGTGGGCGACTCCCCTCCTTTCATGTTTAGAAGTCGCGATCTGCCTTCGATGTTGCGCGAACTAGATCTGCCCGAGGATGCGTCACCGGACATCATCCGTCCATGTAGTGTCGGGACGATTCTCCAGCGCGCTGCAAGCAACATCATAGTTTGCGTGCGGTGGTCCCAGCGGTATTCACAGGGCTATTTCACGGAGAAGCATGCATGGTGCACGTACGCCGCCTCGTGTATCCTGCTGCTATGTTTGCAGAACGCACAGATACTTCCGCAAATCATGGACTCTAAGCCGCTCGACGCGCTTGCGGTGCTCCGGGACGCATTATGTCCTGCAGTAGGACCCTTGACGCGTACGGTAATGGAGGCGCACTCCATGAACCTGGTCCAGACCGACGAGGAGTTTGCACAGACGGTATGGAATAGGAAGACACACCCGAATATCTGCTATTTCGTTGGTCTTGTTGTGCAACATAAATCTACCGAATACAAGGGTTGTATTATTGGATGGCATGTACGTGTTTCATCGCTAGAGGTCGATGTCTGATATGTAAGCGCATCTTGAATTAGCCGTTCAGCTACGCTAGGGAAGGTCTAATGGCGACGATGGAGAGGCAAAGGCTGGAGCGCGGGTGGGAGCAGCCATTCTATTGGATTATCACAGAAGACGGTCTCAAGAAATGTGAGCACTCTTCGACTACATACATTATGCAGGGATAATCGATCTGTGTTTGCTAGATGTGGCGGAGGAAGATTTGGTGCCAATACCTCTAGCCATAGACATACCTCGGCGCACTTTTGAGAGCCGCACAATCTTCGGACGGTTTTTCGAAGGTTTTCACACGGACGAAAAACGTCAGCGCGGACGCTGCCTACCCAGTCAAGAGCTGCAAGCATTGTTCCCCGATGACAATGCGGTCGGTGCAGACTGGATAGCGAATGGGCTATTCGGAGGCGCTTCTCAAGGGTGACATATTGACGCCGGTGCGGGTTACGTTCATCTTGATGCATGATGGGCGGGTGCGGATACATCGTGTGTATCCTGATTGGAATGGTTAGCTCCTTTCATTGAACCATATCCCCATGTGTGAATTGCTACTAGGACTTTCCCGTCTGGTGGTGTCGCGCCGCCTTTGCGACACCCGGATCTCATGATGCCAAGAGGTTCGTTGCATGAGTGGTCGACAGCGGGCGCAATCTTGTTTCCTCACCTGTATCGAGGTGCAGCTGAACGGTGGTAAAGGGTTTTTGTTCACAGCTGGCCTCCTGTGAACTAATGGTAAAATGAGTTATATCGTCATTGCCACGATTGATATCCAGGACGGCGTTCGTTTCACTACCTTCAAAGGAAACCGCCCGTCCGATTCCAGGCCTCAGCTTAGCTTGTTATATGCGTACCCGCGCTGCTCCCAACTGCGATATCATCGAGTCTGAGTCACAGATGCTAGCTATGGGAGGTTTATGGCTGGCCTGGAATTGCCCTTCGGATGCAACGAGTCTTCCGCACTCGACAAGTGTGTTGAGAACCACCGCTCGCATCATATCAAAGAGATCATTGACCCTCATATATGCAAGCATAAATGTCCCTTCGCCCTCCATTCTGCCATCGACATGGCTATCAAGATGGTATCTTCTTTTGATGCTGTCTCCCTGCGCCGACATCTCCTTGCAACCTTGTCGATCGTCCTCGATAGCGTCGTTCTTGCCATTCTATTCTCCATGTATCGTTATGAATTCTTGCTCCCGACACCAAAGAACGACGTGGACGAGTTGTTTCAAAAGAGCTTGCCTACTATTGGCGCAGTCATTGGCGCGCTGGTTGTGGCAGTCAATGCTATGGCCATTACTGAACTTGTCACTGCATACGCCAGAAGTATGATAGTGCGAGAAGGCCTTACGTTCGCTATGATGGACCACTTACACAGCCTTGGTGAGACACTTAGGCTACATCTCTGAATTGTGTGTCAATCTCATTATCGCCGTCTTGACAGCGAATGCGGGCATACCATTTGCGCTGACATCTCTTCTTCTACTCGGTGGCCTGATCGTCCTCGCACAAGGCTTGTTGCCATCGGTATGCTTTCTGTTGAGAGATGTCCAACAATACTCACTCAAGATGGTAGGCTGTTGTTTCGAGCTTGACACCCAGTAATGCAGCCTGGAGTGTCCAACGATACATGCCAATTGAAGACTTCTCTACACAGTCTGGCGTGCGCACTGATATAATGTGGGTCAACCATTTCATACTGCACACTTACTCAGGTGATTTAGCTCTGCATCTACAGTTGCGAATATTATGACGTGTTATATAATACAACAGTTCCAGGTAATTCCCATGAAATCAGCCGTGAATAAGAGAAAAGGAGTGGTTTATACGCTCCCTGTTAGGCCATGGATACGGTATCAACTGTCCTCTCGACGTAAGCTATGGTGCATTGCGTTTTGAGAGGCATTACTCACTCACTTTCTCAGGACCACTTCGGAGATTTGTACAATGTAGGTAATGGTTCACTCCGCCTACTAACATTAATAACTGTTAGTAGTCCGCACTTGCGTCCCTCCGCGACGACTTCCCGGTAAACAGTTCCAGAAATGGGGTAGGCTGCTTCATACCAATGTTCTCTTCATCTAATAATTCCCGATAGGTTACATATCCCTCTTCGCTTATGGGTATCTCGGGCGCAATTTCTTCCCTCACGCAGGACTATGTAGGCAAGATCACAGATGATCCGTCTAGGGCGATCATTGCCTCGGACACCTTCGACGCCTGTGTCCCGCGAATGGTCATTGATGTTACTTGCAATACCTCGCTGAAGGAAGGACAATGGTTCAACATGTCGGTAAGTGTACCGCGATACGTGAATTAGGATGTGCTCACTGTGTGCCTATGAGTCAGTATTATACTGTGCGAGGCCCCGCCCCGCAGGGTGGGTACCGCCTAAGATCCGGTAATATACACTAATTCAACACCACTACTTGTCAGGTATCGTTGGCGTGTCCTTATGTAACGGCACCGTTTGTGGGGGCGCGCGGTACGCACCTCACTTTGCAGGAGGCGTCACCATTGTGTTCTGGGACATGGATGAAACAACTGGAAATACTACTGTCAGCATATATAAGTAGGTTGACTTAATTTATCGCTGCCTGCATAAATCTGACAATACTATTACAGTTTTGGCACATACGTGAACGACTGGGGCGCTCAAAACATTTCATGTGTCGTCGGCGCACACGAGAAGATGGTTCCCATACGTATCACAGGCGGGACGGCCGTCTCACAGCTGCCAGAGATGACCTGCCCCCAACGTTCTCAGCCCTCGTCACACTTCCTCCTAAATGTCACTCGTCAGGCCGATATGACTGTGATCAAGATGCAAGGACCTGATGGAGATCTAGAGCCGATGTTAATGGTTCCGGATGGACAAAATCGACATTCGAGCTGGCGCTCGAACGGCTGGTTGCCACGGGTGCCACCGAGATGTACGCCACAATGTACGCAAACTCGAGTGTGGCGTCGCAGTGGACGGGATCTGTCCCGTTCACATACACGACGATCGGACGCGACTTGGCTTACGTTCCCGAAGCTCTCTGTTCTTTGCCGTCAGTCCCATCATCCTCGTTTGCGTCCTCATAGCCGGATGGATCCTCGTCACATACAGAAAGAACCCTGCTGTTGTATTCGACCCACTACACCCTTCGTGCGCAATGGCTGCGGGACTGAACAGAGAGAAACTGCCCCCAGAGCTTGCTGCTCGTGCTAATGTTGACAGGAGTGAGCTGGACAAGCTCCCTCTCCTATTGCACTTCGGACAAGTCGCAGATGCGCGGATGGGAATCACGGCCACCACCATAGTGAATGTCCCACATTCTGGCCTATACTCACTCAGAAGCAGGAGCCACCCGGAAGGTGCGAAGTATGCCAGCGTCAGAAATCTCGATGCGAGTGAGGAGGGTTGGAATGCTGAAGAGTACGGTAGTCTTAATTATCGTACTTAGCTTAGTGTCATGCGACTCAAAGGTGTATTATGTCTAGAGTTTCAGTGCCACAGATGCATCTTTATAGACACCGCAGATGCATCTGGGGCACTCTAAGTCATCGAAAGTAGGCGCCCGTTAGTACCAAAATAAAGCGTCGCAACCAAGGAATCGAACCAGGAACCATGATACCTCAGCGAAGCAGCGACTGAAACCACTCAGCTAAAGCAGTTGGTGAGAGGAAGATCTTGTGCAAATATATAGTCAGTAGTCGATATAATAACAGTCGTAATAAAATTTAACATTCTGCTCATTTGTCAGTAAGCTCAAGTGTTCCTTGAACTCAGAATGCATCTCTTTATTGATGTATCCCATAACCCATATGTATCTGCAATGAGGTAAGGATGCTGTCATAAAAGCAATACACTAAGGTATGACTTGACAATCAACAGCTACGGCGATGAAAGGACATTAAATGGATTATATTAACGGGTATGTGACTTGGGTACTGAGACCATTTGGCGAAGTGGTACAAGTTGCGAGTTCGCTGATCCCAGGTCAAGTGTTCGAGCCCTGCAAAGGTATTTCTTGCGCAGATGCATCTTATTTTATTCAGATGCATCTATGCAGCACGCTTGGGCGTTAATATTGCTTAGAGTGCCCCAGATGCATCTGCGGTGTCTCTTAAGATGTATCTCCGGCACTGAAGTCCCTCCTTATGTAACCTGATGTAGACTGAGCGAGAGTTCGTAATGCAGCGCATCGCACAGAACGATAGGTCTTGCATATTGACGGCATATACTAATAACTTTGTTCCTACCTGCGGGTCGGCCGGAATCACTCCACAACTTACTGGCATTTGCCTACAGAAGTATCCCCCAGTGTATACAAATTGTGAGAAGGGGGAGGGGGTTCTTTGCCATTGGTCAATGTGCAGATAATATACGTGAGATTGTAACAGCCGCAAAGGAAACATAATGGTACCGTCTTTAATCAAGTAGGTAGGTGAGTTGATAGCATGAAGGTAATATTTTAGGGATGTGATGATGCGCGGACAATCTCCTCTCGTTGAAATTCTTCGACCATGTTCACCCATGTATGATCGACTTGGCGCTAGATGAGATTGCAAACGGTAAGCCGTATGAATTAAGGAGACTGAAAGGTCGCTTACATTTGCGGCAGCCTCTTGCCGATTCGAGTGGGTGAGAACACCAGCAGCAACGAGGACGCCGATTGTGAGGCCCTGTGCCCACATACGCGCCTGGATGACCTTCTGCGACGTCGTCTGGTGCCTGTTGGGAGCAGGTTTTAGATTCCATTCAGTGTGGCGCAACAAAGCTTACTTGTTGCGCATAACAATGGCGCCAGCAATGGCCATGCTGGTCGCCCAGCTGCCTAGGATGACCTCGTACTGGTGGCGCATCGCCCACTCCCTGAACTTCTGGCTCGTGTCGAGGGTGCTCCAGCGTTCCTGCTGCCTGCGCTCCTCGCGCTCGAGCTCGCGCTTGCCGGCGCCTGTCCACGTTGACTCGTCGTACTCTACGCCGCGCCGCTCGGCCTGGATGGCGTAAAGGGGCGCGATGAGTAGAACAGTACCGAGGGCCTTGAGTTGAATTGGGAGGGAGCGGAAGGCGGGCCAGCGGCGATTCATATACCAGGTCCCGGGCAGGGAGATGGCTAGTCCTGCGGCGATTCCCTCGATGGCCCCGCGCACGGTGGCGGCATGGTGGCCTGCAAGCTCTTCCTCTGTGGCGATCTGCAATACACATAAGTAAAATAAATGCATGTGTCCTATAAAGGCTCACCTTCATGTTATTGAAATAATAAAAAAGAGTTGTATACGCGTAGACGGTAAAATCCAGACGGGAAGAAGAGAGTGGTGGGATGGCACTATAGGAAGGTGGGAGTCATAAATGAAACGTACGACTTCAAACCTGCATGCTGTGTGCAGGGTAGGCCCTTCACGGACTGTTGAGGGCGGGATCGGTAGAAGGATCGGGATACCTCGGAACGCTGTACAACATCAGCTGAAACCGAGGCGAGCACGCCATTGGCGATGACTGGCCAAGTATGTGACGGTACTATGAGAACACGAGGTTGGGAACCCAGGAACAGCGAATGGGATGGTTTCGTGTCAACCTGAGCAGGCGCTGTAATGTGAAGCGACGATGTGATCGGCACAGGTCTTTGCCTGCCTGGAAGTCGTGCCGCTGGAAATTAGCGCAACCTGCGCGTACAATGATGCATCCTGCATGGGGTTTGGATCCACTGGGGTTCCAAACTTGTCATTGCGCGTTTTGTTAATAGATCGCCACGGACAAAATTCGCGCGGCTTTGGGCATCAGCAACACGGCCACTTCATACTTAGAGCGCTTTGGTGCGATATCTAACTATAATGGCTGGGAGGCCATTTTAGAGACATGGCTGGTGATTCTTTGTCTAGTAGCCTATAAAGATAGAAGTCCTGCTATTGCATGAAGTAACGGTGGAAAACCGAATTAGCTTGTTGTTTTAGCGTTGTTTCAGACAGCGACCATCGAGAACACCGACTCTGAAGGATATCGGTACATTGGCTTGATGACATGGTGGTGTCAGCGTTCGAGCTCAATCGGATGTCCTCGTCTTACTTTAGCTTCGCCCATTCTCGAGTGAGGTTGATTGATCCATTTTGACAAAGGTGTTCATATGCGCTGAACCCAGAATAATGGCTATGTCACACCGCGGTCAGCCCATGTAGTTGTGATGCTGTGGTATATGGCACCATCGACAATAATAGCAGTGACACAAAATCAGAGGCTAAAAGGCGGATGATGATTGGTTACGAAATGTTCTCGCTCCTGGATGCGGCTGCCGAGGCCTGAAAAATTGGAGAAGAGGAGATCCTCGACATAGATCTCGATCTGGTTGATGTGGGGGAAGTTGCCGCAGACAAATTGTATGATCCGCCAATCAAAATGTGTACGTTTTACTAGATCGCCTTTTGATCCCGTCTACTTGACCACAAAGCGCATCCCAACACTGGATCAGGCTGCAGACAACGCGCGAAACATCGCTGTCTTGGTCGGAGAAAACTGGAAGTTCTCCGGACCCGGTCGTTCCAGGTTGATCACGCAATTCGCTCGCACCGCCAGGACGGATCTGGAGCAAGCGCGCAGGCGCCTCCAGCCATTAGCGCCAACTATAATCACGCATCAGGCTAACCAAGGCTTCTGATTGGCCTGCAGCAGGCGCTCATAACAGTGGAGTCGTCAGACGCTCGGGGAACACGGCCAGCGTGCGAGTGCTATTCGCATTGAACACAGCGCACAATTCATTGTCGGAATGCTCAGCAGCTCTTGACGAGGAAGCGAGGAGCGCGCAGGATAGCGGATCAGGATTGCATCTCGGTAATGCGACGGAACGAAGGTCGCCTGCACTCCGTGTACGTATTCCATCATCCCACGATAGCGCCCTCTTTGGTGAGCTCGTCAGCAACTGTCTGGTGACTCGGCTTTGCTCGTTGTCGTTGCTGTCTGCTTGGCCTCGTCTCAATGGCCGTCGACGAAGAGACTCCTCTCCTCCGAGAGTCGCCCCAAGATGTGCCTCCTTATAACGGCCAAGAACTCCGGGGAGAGATAGCACAAAGTGATGACACGAAATCACAGGCCTCCATCGTCGCCGTGGTATGTGCTTGATTCTGTCCACAAATTCTGGCTTGAAGGTCATGTTCGGCAAGATGGTGTTCTCGCTGCCATCCATGCCAGCCATCTAGCAAACCGTAGCGAGATGTTAACCTCACCGTTCTCGCTAGGTCGCTCCCATTATGCTTGGGACCTTCCTCATTGCAATGGACCAGATCATTGTGGCATCTACATATGCTTCGATTGGGAGTGAATTCCAACATTTGGAGAACACTAGTTGGATTACCACCGGATATATGCTCACGCTGACCAGCTTTCAGTAAGCATTTCGGCGTGCTATTGAGTACCATGATATTGAGGATCCCAATTTATCGCGCCAGGCCTCTGTACGGGAAGGTGAGAACTACGTGAGCTCATGACTGCAATGCAGGGTACTGAGTTACGCCTAGCTGAGTGATATCTTCGGTCGGAAGCCATGTATACTGTTCGCCTTGTCCGTGTTCGCACTGGGCTGCTTCCTGTGTGGTTTGGCACAAAGCATGACGTCTCTTATCGTTGCGCGGGCCATTGCGGGTATTGGAGGTGGAGGGATTGGGACGTGAGTTCTAGGTCGTGACATCGTGATCAGTTAGACGGTGTTCTGACAAATACTCAATATTCAGCGTGGGGGTCATTCTGATGTCCGACGTCGTGCCGTTGCGGAACAGAGGGACATGGCAGGGTGTAGCGAACATCGTGTTCGCCTCTGGCCAAGGGACTGGTGCACCCCTTGGCGGCTTGCTCGCAGACACTATCGGGTGGAGATGGTGAGTCCGGCCAACCACCACACACAGACACCATGCAAACGATACCTCCAGGGCATTCCTCATCCAGGTACCCTTGACCATGCTCGCCTTCATCTCTGTCGCATTCGGGCTCAAGCTGCCCAAGCGGGACACGGGCGACTTCAAGTCCAAGCTCAAGCGCGTTGACTTCGCGGGCGCGATCACGCTCGTCGTCGCCGTCTTCGCGCTACTGCTCGGGCTCGACCGCGGCGGGAACATCGCGTGGTCGGACCAGCTCACGCTCGCGTGCTTCGCCGTCTTCGCCGTGCTCTTCGCCGCGTTCGGCGTGATCGAGTGGCGCGTCGCGAGCGAGCCGTTCGCGCCGCGGCACATCGTCGCGAACCGCACGCTCATCGCGAGCTACCTGTGCAACTTCTTCATGAGCGGCGCGAACCTCATCATCATCTTCCACACGTCGCTGTACCTCCAGGCCGTGCGCGGGTTCGACCCCAGCCAGGTCGGGCTCGCGCTTATCCCGAGCGTCGTCGGTGGGGCTATTGGAAGCGTGTCCAGTGGCCTCATCATGCGTGCGACGGGGAGGTACTACGCGCTCACGGTTTTTGTATACTTCTTGTCTATGGTTGGAATGGCTCTGATTGCCGGCGTAACCGGCCCACTGTTGTTCACAATGGTCGGGCTCGGTGCAGGTACGTAGGTGCACGCCAAATGGGACTATGCACTGACATGCTTTCAAAGGCCTTGCGGTGATGAACCTTGGTGGATGTAAGTTCTCCCTTTCATATTCATGAGAACAGCTCTCAAGCCACGCAGGGGCCGGCCTCACCACGACCCTCATCGCTCTCATCGCTAACGCAGGAGCTGAGAATCAGGCGGTAGCTACTGCCGGCAAGTGTCCCAGAATTCTCATCTGTGACCCGGGAGCTGACCCGCGTCGTGGACAGTGTCCTATTTGTTCCGCTCGCTAGGGTCTGTGGTTTTGTTATCTGTTGCCACCACCCTCTTCCAGGAGACGCTGCGCATGCGCCTGCACGAGCGGCTTTCGGGCGATGACGTGCAGAAGGTGAGGCAGACTCGCTGCGCTTCATGCCCGTTGTGTCGCATTGCTAATGTCGATCTCAGATTATCATGCGTGTGAGGGAGTCCCTTAGTTACCTTGAAAAATTGGAGCCTGCTACACGCGAGGCTGTAGTGCGGTCCTACCAAGACGGTCTCCAAGTGGCTCTGTGGTTTGCCGTAATACTGGGTGGAATCACTGTGCTTTCCTCGGTATTCATAAAGGAGAAGCCATTGGCGCGGTGAAAGTCATTGAGCACCTGTCATCCACTCGATCTGCTAGAATATATAGACAACTCTCCATGTAGTATAGCACCGAATTTGTCTCACTTCTACCTATTCGCAAAAGACAGCCGCTGGATCGCCTTCATTGTCAGGATGACAATCGGAGCGGGACGGTTGTGATGTCCATAGAGCTGTGTGCAGACCCACCCCAAAAGGGTCACAGTCGAGTACTTGGGTAACGTACGTTTCAATGCAGCAGCAGGGCAGGTTCTCGCCTCGTGTGGATGTCCGAGTGTGCATAGCATGTGTCCATAGATCACTAGGGACCTTCCTACATGGAGTGGGTGCCGGTCAGGTCGAGACGAGCGTAAGCAAGAAGTGCTGACAATCAGTAAGGTAAATGATGGATCCCCGCTAGCATATCCGGGATGCATCCCCCACTCTCCCTAGTTCTTCCCGGTCATACCGGTCCTTCGCTTCCCCGCACGCTTCTTCCCCGCGTCATGAGAACGACGGCAAAGGTGCTCGGATAAATTAGACTGAGGCACGTTGATATTCTACGTCACCACCGGCGTGCCTATCAGAGCTTCCGCACGGCGAGTTTCGCGTCAAATCACCCGTAGGGGCACGGCGGCCGTCTCGCTTCCTTCTAGATCGCCGCCAATCGCGGAAGACTGCCGGAGTTGCGGGGTCTGCTGCCAGAGGAGAACAGACATGGTAAAGCAAAAGGGGAGTTGCGGAGAGCGGTGTTTAGGCGGCGAACGGCCTAGCACCCGACTCTATGCGAGCGGCCCAATACGGCGCCTTGTTGATCATTAACTCTAGTTCTGCCGATATGAAAGTACTGATCTCGCTCACAGTCTCATCTGACGACTACAGCACCGAATTGAGCGGAACGGGCATGTCCATCGGAATTCGCGTCCGCAATCGTACGAGCTCATAGAGGGAGCGAATGGTAGGGACCTCGACGTCGTGCTTATGAGCGAGCTTGACGAGATAGCCGTTGAGGTACTCGATCTCCGTCTGGCTCCCGCGGCGCACGTCGATGAGCATGGACGAGACGTTGTTCCGCGTCACGGACATGACGCGCTCGCACTCCTGGATGAGCGCCTGCGCCGTGAGCTCCTGCGGGAACAGCTCGCGGGCCTCCCACTCGAGCGTGCGGGCCTCCTCGGCCGCGCCCGTCCCGGAGTCCGCGGCTGCCCCCAGCGACGCGCCCGTCTCGTTGTGCCACTGCGTGCGGAACAACCTCGCGGCCTCGTGGCAGACGCTTTCGCACAGCGCGCGCGCGTCGCGGTGCTCGAGCAGCACGCCGTTCCTGCAGTCGAGCAGCGCGGTGAGCGGGTTGATCACGCAGTTCACGACGAGCTTGCGCCGGAGCGCG
This sequence comes from Wolfiporia cocos, assembly GCA_029448655.1. NCBI lineage: Eukaryota > Fungi > Basidiomycota > Agaricomycetes > Polyporales > Phaeolaceae > Wolfiporia > Wolfiporia cocos. The sequence continues at coordinate 2,017,116 of JACCLO010000002.1, forward strand.
ATCTGCACGTCGTAGACCGGCTGCCAGGACACGTTCAGCGCGGACACGCTCGTGAGAGCGTCGATCGTGTTGCGCAGCGAGCGGTAGCGCGGGAGCGTTGCGTTGCCCTCCCCGTCGAGCGGCGTGATGTCTGCGAGGTCGAGCTGTTGCTGGTCCTCCGGGAGGGACGTGTCGAGGCGCGCCTCGAAGTCGCGCCCGTGCAAGTCGGGCATAATGCCGAGCTTGATGTCGCCGACGCCGCTGTGGACGACGTGCCCCGTCTCCTTGAGCCACGCGCCGTGGTTATTCGTGGAGACGACGATGTTCGGGCGCTCCTCGCGGTTGCGGAACACGCGGCGGAGGAGGTCCTCGTACACGCCCATGCCGTTGTGGAGGAGGACGATCGTGCTGTCGCGCGAGAGCCGCGGGAGGAGGTTCTTGATGCCGCCCACCGCAAAGGGCGCCTTGAGCGCGACGATGAGCGACTCGATCTGCGTTGCTTGCACATCCGTAGGTAGGTTGGCGAGCTGCTGCTCCTGCACCTCTTTGGGGAGGTTCCGCGTGCGCTGCCGCTTGCGCTCGCTCTCGATGTTGCTGTGGACGATGTCGGAGTACGGGTCATGCGACTCGTGCTGGATGTCCCTCTGCGAGAGCGCGACACCCTCGCACTCGTACCTGATCACGCCGCGCTGGTTTGCTCTGTGCGCCTGGACAGAGTTTTTGTGGATGACGGTGACCAGATGCTTGGGGTCGAGCGCGGCGCGGAGATGGTACGAGACGAGCGTGCCGACGGCGCCAAATCCAAGGACGTGGATGTGCATGGCCGCCGCCGCCGTGTGGGTCGTCGTCGCGGTGAGCGATGGGCGTCGCGGCGAGCAGCAAGCATCAGCGCGAAACTTTTGGGCGCGATCACGTGATGCATGCGCGGGGCCCGATATGGTCAAATCGCGCAAAGGACCCGGAGAATATCCGGGGCGCGTTCTGGGGGATAAGGAACACCGGGGACGATAGTTCGTGATGGATGAGGTCAGAGAATCGATGAAGCTATGGTATATGCTCACCCGCGGCCCGGCTCCCGTAGCTCCTCATAAGCCAGGAATTTTCTGAGGAGCCCCGCATCAGCTCCCTCTCTCATCTCCTCTACCATCTCATCCGCTCGCAGTACCCCTCGAACAATGGCCGCTCACGCTTCCGTTGCACTCTCGAGGACCGGGGCCAAGGTGCGTGCACCGATCTACACGCCATGTTCTCACCCAGACGCTCACCGTTACGTCTAGATGCCCCTCGTCGGGTAAGTCGCTCCTCGAGTACATAATGAGACCCGGCGACGTCTTACCGCCCGCGCGACCGCCAGCTTCGGTCTCTGGAAGGTATGTCCGCCCGAGCGCTCAGGAACAACAGTCCGATCTCACCGATTGCGAACATGCAGGTCACCAAGGCGACTTGTGCAGACGTACGCGCCTCGCCGCTTCTCGCGCGTTTCTCCCGCTTACCCGTCTTGGCAGACCGTCTACAACGCCATCAAGGCGGGCTACCGCCTCCTCGACGGTGCCGGCGACTACGGCAACGAGAAGGAGGCCGGTGAGGGCCTCCGTCGCGCCATTGCCGATGGCATCGTCAAGCGCGAGGATGTCTGTGAGTAATGCGGTGATCATCTATCCGGAATTACGGTCTCATGACACTCGTTTCGCGGAACAGGGGTTACCTCCAAGGTGCGTTTGTCAAATAGCGGGTGTCCTACGGAACCAGGCGTCTGATAAGATGGTATGGGACTAGCTGTGGAACACCTTCCACAAGCACGAGCACGTATGTGGGTTTGCGTCATGTATCTCTGCACGGACTTACCGGTTATGCCAGGTGAAAGCGCTCGCGAGGAAGCAGCTCGGGCTCTGGGGCATCGACTACTTCGACCTCTTCCTTGTCCACTTCCCCATTTCCCTCCAGTATGTCGACCCCTCGCACCGCTACCCTCCTGAGTGGTGGGGAGATGACAAGAAGGTCCACCTCGGTATGTTGTGCGTGAGCTCGATATCGAGTTGATGTACTGACGCTCGTACAGCCAACGTTCCTTTCCGGGAGACCTGGACTGCAATGGAGGAGCTCGTCGACGAGGGTCTGGTGAAGAACATTGGTGTCTCGTATGTTCTCTTACCAGAGTAGCATGATCCGGGGCTCATCTACTGTGCAGTAACACCCAGGGAGCCCTCCTGCTCGACATCCTGCGCTACGCCCGCTACCCTCCTCAGGTCAACCAGGTCGAGCTCCACCCCTACCTGACTCAGGAGGCCCTCATCAAGCTCTGCAAGACGCTCGGCATCGCAATCACCGCGTACTCGTCGCTCGGCCCGCAGAGCTACGTGGAGCTCGGCGCGGACAAGGGTGCGCAGAACTTGCTGGAGCACAGCTCGATCTCGAGCATCGCGTCCAAGCACTCGAAGTGTGAGTCACCATGATTGCGACTGCGAGCTCCGGGCATGCAGACGCTGACGGCGTTGGATATCCGCACGCAGCAACTGCGCAGGTGCTGCTCCGCTGGGCTGTGCAGCAGGGCCTCGCTGTCATCCCCAAGTCGAACAACCACGACCGCCTCGTTGCGAACCTGCAGGTCGACCAGTTCACCCTCACGGAGGAGGAGATGAAGGCGATCAGCTCGCTCAACATCAACCTCCGCGTAATTCCATTCTTATGCTCGTTTGACGTGCGCTCTGACCATTGTGATAGCTCAACGACCCTGCGGACCTCGACCCCCGCATGGCGATCTTCGCGTAAGGGGCTTGAGAGGCAAAAGGACCAAACGAATGCAGAAGATGTACTGCTGTATTACAACCTACAATTGTGCTCTAGAGTGTTCCGACAATGATATCCATGCATGTGCCTGACGATGACCGCAGTGATGTGCCGAGTGCTCGCGCAACCGTCGCGGAAGAGATGAGACGGTATGTACGCGCACGCGTGTCCTTCCTAATACGGCAGTGCTATGCGCGATCATATACACCGGCGCAGCTGTCGGAGTTTGAACGCGCCCGCTATATAACCCCGCGTCTGACCTCACCTCTTCCCAGCACCATGACCACCCTCCAGTCCATCCACATCAAGCTTGCAAGGCCCCCCGACCCCCTCATCCGCAAGGTCGTCTTCGACGCACCCCTCACATGGGTCGCGCTCGCGGAGAAGATCGCGGGCCTCTACCAGATCACGCCCGCCGACGTCGCCGTCTCCTATCTCGACGCGGACGGCGACGAAGTCACGCTCAGCTCCGAGCAGGAGCTCCGCGAGTTCCACGATGCCCTGCCCCCGCCGCCGGACGGCGCGCCGACGTCCGTCAAGTTCAGCGTGTGGGACCTCGGCGCGGAGCGCAACAAGACGCTCCCGCCGACGCCGCGCAGCTCGATGTACCGCAACACGTTCGGGCCCGGCCAGCGCATCCCGATGGTGTTTGAGGTCGAGGACGAGTGGCAGCGCGTCGCGCCCGTCGCGCCCGGCCTGGGGTCCATGTTGTTCGGGCACCAGGCGAGCTCTGACGCGAGCGGCCCGCACGCGTTTGTCGAGGTTATCGAGAGCGATGCCGAGTCGCAGGCGCAGCAAGAGGACAGGCAGACCGCTGTCAGCATCTCCGACTCTGCGCTAACGGACTCCACGTCTGCTCCCTCGCTGGACAAGGGCAAAGGCAGGGAGACCGTCTTTGTCGAGCAAGAGCAAGAGCAGGTGCACGAGCAAGTGCACGAGCAAATGCACGAGCAAGTAAGCGAACGGGCGAAGGAGCAGCTGCTAGAGGTAGAAGTTGCGTCAATCTCGTCAGATGAGTCCATCATCGAGTCGCACGAGCCGCGCAAGTACCCCATCCATGTGATCGACATGTCAAATCCTAACGTGGAGACACTGAGAGTCCTGGACTCGCGCACTCCCACTCCTATTTCTCGCGGGGGTTCGACACCACGGCCTGCCGCACCCAGCGCCAAGTCTAGGACTTCTACAGTCCCCGCGCCTGCGCAAGCTCAAGCTCAAGCTCAGGCTCCGGATCCGGATCCGCCGCTTCCCGACTTGGGCACTATGCCCTCTGCGTCTTCCTCCACCGTGTCGCTCACGAACGACGTCGCGAATCTGTTCAGCACCCTATCGACTGTGTTCGCGTCACATCCCGAGCTGTCTGAGGGTGTGCGCACTATTGTGCGCAACGCCACAAACGGTACGTACTGGCATGCGCACAGAGATACTGTCGCGCGCGCAGCAGATGAGATAAGGCGCAGCGCGGTGTCGAGCAGCAGTGATATCAGTCAGATCGCAGTCGATGCCCGCAGGGCCGCAGAAGACGCCGCGGGACGCCGCATCGCAGAGGCGATCGCGAACGTCGTCCACGTCATCGGGGACGTAACCGGCACGATTCCCCCTGGGTCGTCATCCACCCCGCGCTCGCAACGTGGCCGCGGCGGTTCAGAACACCGCCCCTACCCGTCTCATCACGAACGCCGTAACTTGCGCCGCAGCGAAACCCTAGATTCGTGGCGCGGTGGGTCGCGCGGCAGCGACGATCCGTTCGTGTGGATGAACAACTGGCTCGAAAATGCCAGGGTCCGACACGAGAACGCTCGACCGGGTCTTGGAAGATCCAACACGCTGGGAAGCACCTGGACCACTCGCGACCGCGGCGCTGCCGCTCCTTCGCCGCCTTCACGGCCTTCGACCCCGCCAGCACCACTCACGCCTCCTGGACCGCCCCCGCCACCAGTACCTCCGCGCCCGCAAACGCCACAGCCACCGCCACAGGCTCAGCCACCCCCGCCACCACCCCCAGTTCCGCCACCGCCTCCAGAGCACTACCGCACTGACTCGGCAAACTGGTACGGCTGCCATAGAACGCATCGCTGGGACGCGTACCCTAGCCCCTACCCGCCCCCGCCGCACTTCGGTCACGCCCGACAGTACACATGGGACGCGCCTCCGATATCTGCCATGCCCGGCTCGGCGTGGATGACCGTCGCTCCGCCTCCGCCGCCGGCCCTGTCCCCGTGGTGGGAGCCCCCGCTGCCGACTGCTATCGCGACTGAGGCGCCGGTGACAGAGCGCGCGGAGGCCTCGGTGTTTGGCACGATGCAGAGCCCGGCGAGGAGTTCTGCACAGGACGCGAAGGATGCGCTGTTGGCGGCGAAGGAGATATACCAGGCTGAGAAAGAGCGATATCGTCGCGAGCGGGAGGAGCACAAGAGGGAGAGAGAACGCAGGAAGAATATGTCTGGTGGCAGGTTTGTGCTTTCTAGTTGGAAACAAAACCCGATATTGTGACGCTGATGACTCTGCTGTCCACAGCTCCCAGCACATGATAAGCGAGGACGAGAAGAGTCCTCCGAAAGGGAAAGAGAAGAATATCCAGACAGAGGTGGCAGATCTGACACAATCCACCACGCAGATAATTAGTGCCGCGCGTGGGCCTTTCCCACAGCTGGAGATGTATGGCGTCCCTTTACCGCGCTCACGGCACACAATGCATGGTACGGGGACGACCCAGCGCCCCGCTGTCGACACCTCATCCGTGGCGATAGCTGCCATCACTCGACGGCTCGGTGACGTACGTTGTCCTCTGCTTCACGTCTGTGACTTGGTTCTCATACCCGCCCTGAACCGTACTACAGATGGGCTTCACCGAGACGGCGTACCCCAGCATGCCCAAGAAAGTACGTGCACGCGTGCCGCGCAACGCGGAGCTGTCGCCGGATGCAGAGGATGCGGCTGTCATGGATGTGCTTGAGGAACTCTTACAGCTTTCGCCTCAAAAGCCGGTTGCGTCTGGTTCTGATACCAGAGGTGAAGGTTTCTAGGAAGGATGTATAATATGGGTGGGTCTAGATCTTGGTTTGCGTTTGACTACCGTGAATAGTTTACTGAGATATATGGCTAATCGTCTTCGTGGGCCTTTGGCTATCGAGATCGGTGCTGATGTATGATGTATGCTGGATGTATGCTGGATCTTGGGATGTCTTGAAACTGTATCTTCTGTATGGTGAGTAGTGTACCGTCGAAATATGTACATATAGCGCTCGTTGTATGTATCATTTAACCATGTAGCTTTGTGCAGTGCAATCAGATATTATGCGCTTGCAGCATTATGTAAACTACACTCGAGCTTGCGCCACAGATCTGCCGTCCGATCGAGCGTATCACTCGATTATTGATCTGCCCGATCTAAGATATCCGTTTCTGCATCCAGATCTTGGTTTGCACTTGCTATCTTTAGCATGTACATGTAAGGGTGCTGTGATAGTAGCATCATTCCATTATCTGGGTTACAACCTGCGCTGCTCAGTGATGAGATACCTTTCGACTTGCCATCAGGCCGCTGTCCAGTCGCTGGATTTGCACAGCGGTGCATGCCTGGCTCCTTGGGCAGAACTGCATCAAGCCAATCATTACATGAGTCTCCTTGACACCCCAAAGTCCGTGAGTTGAGTGTCACAGGCACTGTTTGGTAGGTAAGACCTATAGCAGTTCGCGACCAAAGCCACTCCGGCCGGAGTACGAAATCGAACAACTGATCGGACGCGCCCGCGTGACGAGACGCGTTGTTTGGAGTTGTGGACGCGTTACGAACGCGGTTCATCCCCACCCCGCGTTTGTTCGACTGCTCGCCTCCACAATCCAAGTAGCTCAAGCAAGGCCGCAAGATGTCCGACTTTCAGCGCACCGCCTCCGTTACCTCGACCATGTCCACCTGTTCTTCCATCGATACGACAGAGACCGACAACGGCACTTCAGACAAGCCGAACAGAGCCCTCGACGAGATTCCTTTCGCCCGCCGACGCCTCATGCATGAGCAAACCGCCGCGCTCCTTGCCAGCTTTGAGCGGCAGACGCACCCATCGAAAGACGAGCGAGTTAACCTTGCCGAACAGCTTGGCATGTGCGCATTCCCTGCTTTACAGGTACACTGCAGTGGGTTCTGACCAACATCGCCACAGGGAGCTGAAGACAGTCAGTGCATGGTTCCAGAATCGACGACGTAGCGTCAAAAGGAAGTCACTCGCCTGGACGCGTGCCTGCGCTGAGAACCACTACGCAGGCAGCGCGTATCCCGCGGTGGGTAAGCGGCAGGTGGTGCGCAATGAGTCAATCATCTCGCTTAACTGCATCGTGTCCGCCCGCGAGCGCCCGCAGGCGCGCAAGCCCTCTGCAGCCGTGTTGGTGGTCTCTCCGACGCGACCTCCGCTGACTCCCCGACGTCTGAATGCACGGAGGGTGCTCACCACCCCTACTAAGCGCGTGACGAATCTCTGGGACCATATACCTTCGTCTCCGACAGAGGCGCCGTCGTCGCCTGCGTCGGAGAGCCTGCGCTTGGCTGCGTTGCCGAGGCGCTCGAAAACCTTACGGTCACTGGAGTGGGCGTGTGCAATTGCGAGGGCGCGACAAGGGTACAAACAAGCGAAGGTGAAAACTGTGGAGGAGGACATGGACTTGCCAGAGCTGATTCCGGATGGTGGGACGAGTCAAGGAGACCTCAGTGCGGAAAACGACACAGAGGCGGAAGATTTTGAGGCAATCACGCCAGATGTTAGTGCGTTGCAGCTCGTCGTACCGCAACTATCGCCCAAGTCCAAGGGCAAGGAAATCAAAGATAGGAATGCACCGTCGCAAGACATGGAGGCCGCTATGGCGCTGTTAGGGTTCATGGGAAGGAACGAACTGCATTATAAGTAGCCTTTGCATGTGGACACATCTGTCAAGTAAAATAGTGTATTTGTCTACTTCTCTCACTCGTTCACTCTCCTCACTCGTTACCTCGATACTACTGGACACTACATCCCCTCTACAGGTTTGCACTGGCTCTCACGAGTAGTCACGTATCTTGTCATTCCATGTCTCAGAAGATCTACCTCGGCTCATGCACAACTTTACGTGGAAGATGTTTTCTCTGTGACGCGTGAAGTTCAATGCTCTGCCGATGACGCGACACGTTCACAAACCAGCACGAGTCACGGGACCGCGACGCGGATCAATTGATCGGCGCCTCGAGAGTAGTTAAGACCATAACGCACTGGGCCCGCGCAACGAGGCTGGCATGGCTGATGGGCTGACAGTGCGCATGCCCGCGGTCAGCCAGTTGCGCTATAAGTAAGTAATTCTTTCTGGCAACAAGATGCACGTCCACCATCGCCACAATGCGCCCGTCCATGCGATCCACCCGCTCCCACACCCTGGCATCTAAGCGGGCGAACGCGGGTGCATCGGCAGAAGCACCGGTGGAATTAACCACGCCATTAGTCGCAACATTCACTGTTGAAGAGCAGAATGAGCCTGCTACGGAAGGCCCAATAGATCGTCCTGACGCTTGCGTGGAGAAGAAGGCTCGACATCGAATGACGGGACTGCAGCTGAAAAGGCTGGAAGCCTTATTCAAAGAAAGTACCCACCCAAATAGGCGTGCTAAGGAGCACCTCGCTAACGAGACGGGAATGTAAGCGCAAATTTGTTCTGTCTGACCAGTCATGCAACCGAGATGCCGCATCGTTACAGGGAATTGAAGACCGTCACTGTTTGGTTCCAGAACAGGCGGCAAAACAGGCGCAAGAAGAGAACGAAGGGGTTTGATGTAGCAGATTCTCCTGACCTTACTCTGATTCTCAGTCCCAATGGACAGTCTCGCGATGAAGAAGTGACAAGTCAGGAACCTCCCACTGATTCTCCCAGCATGCCACATCCTCCTATCCTGGCAGGGCCCGGGACCCACGCGTTCATCGCGAGTACTTATCGCGGGCGATCCCAAGCGGGCTCGGGGACTGATTACCAAAAGAGCAGCTCTGTCTTTGATGCTTTCTCGACAATCCCTCCACGTCTACCATCGCTCCCGTTTGTACTCGAGGGATCTATCCCCTATCCTCCGCACACTCCTTTAGAGAATCGTTTGACGAAGACTCTACGCTCTGAAGCCTTCACGCAGACCGGCTCTCCCGGTGGCTCCTCAGGCTCAGGTGTCAGTCGTGTAGGAGAGAAGAGGAAGAGAAGCTTGGAATGGGCCTGTGCACGTCAGGAACGTGACAAACGTTTGCGCACGGAATCTGGCTGCCCCAACACTCCAGACCTCATAGAAGATTCGGACAGCGAACCTGCTGAGGATGAAGAAACATCGAACACTAGTTTAATCACTCAAGGCGAAGACCAATACGTCCATATAAACTCCGCGCCTGAGGGAAGCTTTGACATCTGCTGTCAGTTCCCAGTTGCAGGTTTCAAGCCGACGGCATCGTACATGATACCATCCCAGTACTGCGCAGGCTACTCGGAAGATGTGGTTCTGGGCGCTTCTCTCCTGCTAGAGTTCAAATACTCGGCGGGCTTCACCTCTCGTCTTGATACGCACATGGCTTGAAATACGGCAAGTCAGATAGCTCCTGCATCATATACATCTAGTAGCATGCATGTAGCAGCAGTACGCGTGCCGATCTTGTGCGCTCAAATTGCAAGTGCAATGTAGATGGCCACAGATCATAGCGTCCGGACAACTTCCAGAACCAACCAACGACATCGAGGGAATAAAGATGATACCCAATCTGTCGAATGGCCATTCCGGATATCTTTGATGCGCGCTGATTACGAAGGCAGTGTAAGCGTTCTGCGAATAATGAGAATTATGTGGCTGGTATGCGTGCAGTGAAGCTAAATAGCTAGAACAATGCAGATGTATGAGATTTGCAACATATTAGGTCGACCTCGACCTCTTGGACCATCCAATCACCCCAAAGACTTCTTCCGCTTCTTGCCAACCACGACAGCGGGTGTAGATTCCTCGGCATGGGACAACTCGCGGGAGACGGATGTCAATGGCGGCTGAGCTTTAGCGCCTTTGACAGGGCCGTTTTCTTTGACGGGAGTATGTGAGACTCCGTTAATGCGCGGAGTACGCACTCCATTCACTTTAGGCACGCCATTCGGCAGTCCATTTGCTTGCACAGGTGACTGTTTCGATGTAGATCCTATCACGCAGTGTTAGTAGAGGAGAGATAGCCGAAGGACCGGTCTGCCCATACCGCTAACTGCATGCTTCTTGAACAGATCGACAAATATGTCCATCTCCCGCTGATCGACAGCACGATCCATAGTGCTGGTCTGAGTGGTGGCTATTGGGACATCGCTGGCATCGGCCATCTCAATGTCATCTTGCTGTTCGTCCTCCTGCTCGTCATCGTCTGGTGCCTCGACCGCAGATCTTGCGGTCAGGAAGCCATCTACCAATGAGTCGAAGAGCGAGCCGAGGGGCGGCATGAGATACGCAGGGGCGTCGAATATTTCCCCGATCTCCTTGCCTCTCCAAGGCTGGGCTAATGATATCGCTGACGACGCTGACGGCTGGTCTAATTCTGCAAACGCAGACTTGCCGAATATATCTTGAAACAACGTCTGCTTTCTCGAATTTTCGACCCCGTCTAGACCCTGCGCCGTAGACCCTTCCTCGTGAGGAAGGCGGACATCATCGCCAAACACGACGACGTTCCATGCATCAGTGACCCCGACGAGGGTAAATGAGGATGTTTCACTCGACAAGGTACCCAATGACGGATGCCCAATGGCGCAGCGTAGACGGAAAGGGAGCGTCCGCGTAGCAGACGGGGTAGGTGATGATGGATTGAATAGGAGCACCTTCGTCGATGAGAGATCCGTACTGAGAGTGGGCGCCCGTTCGAGAAGAGCAAAGATTTCTTCCTTGGGATTGACAATAACTTGGTCCAGAACAGACGAGCTGCGATAGTGCCATTGCACTGGAAAGGATGAGCTACGAGCACCATATCGACATATATGAACGTACTTGATTTTGTCAACAGGTCCCATAGCATCAGGTCTACCGAGCCGGCGACTGTAATATAACGACCGCTAGGACCTACAAAGTGCGCAGACGATACCTGACTACAGTCTGGGGAGGTCAAGACTTGATACAAAGCATTCGACAAGGCTTCGTATAGTACGACGTGAATCCCCACAGAAATAGCAAAGAGTGAGCCATCTGCAGACCACGCAATATGACGAGGGATCCCTGAGCGGAACCGTTGTGTCGAACGAGCAACCCAGAACTCTGCTTACAATAGGTCAGAAACCGACCGAGCTCAGCAGGTCGATGCAATAGCGTACCCTCGCTTTGTCCCAATTTATTTCGCACCGAGCGAAGACGCCACGTCTTGATATTGCCATCTTCTCCAGTGGTGACTACCATGAGTTGGTCGGCAGGGCGCTTACCAGGGCGGAATGCAGCATCGGTTACGTTCTGGTGCCCGTGCGGTCGATCGATACGGGTATTCAATATCCAAAACTCCGCTTTGTGATCCCACCACCAAATCTTCATGTATGTCTCGGCATGTGCTACGTCGTCCTGTTCTCGGTGATCTATAGTGATCATCCAGTCTCCCGAGTCGGCGACAATAACGCGCTCTACGCGCGATGGCTCTAAAGGCTTTTCGTCTTTGCGTGATACGCGATTCGAAGGAGATACTTCCAACTCTGCAATGAGTTTTGATGATGACGGCTGGAAGACTTGCAGAGATGACGGGTGTGATGACGGAAGTATCAACGTCGACGTTGTAGAATGGACAGCAAGCGGAATCGAACTAGACGTCGACGGTCGATCATGGGAGATCGCGGGATCTGCAATGCGATGAGACGAGCCGTGGGCAAGGGGCGCTACAACGCACCTAGCTTAACCCTGGCGATTGATTTCGATATCTTGAGGGTACCAGAGGGAATGAAAACAAAGGTTGCGTCTGCCAAGGCGAGCAAATATTCCTCCTGTCCATCGGACGCCTTTGATAGAGCAACATGGCTAATTGGAGCTCCTACGCGCGGTACGAATTCCTTTTTGCCGGAATGCAGCTGCCAAATCACGAGCACTGCTTCCTCTCCGCCGCTCAGGAGGTACGCCCCATTGCCAGTGAAGGCGATAGAAGAGACGGCATGAGAATGCCAATGCAGAGTCGTTGTTTGTGCCTTGCGTTCTGCACCGTTATTTTGAGGCAAACCAGCGTTCAGGCAGTACCACAACCGGATGCAGCCTACACCGTCGCCAGTAGCAAAGTATTCCTCAGAAGGATGGAACGCCAGGCAAGTCAAAGGCGAGGGAGAGACAAACTTCGTGAAGCCTGCCTTCAGGTCAGACGTCGAGCACACATAGGCTTTGTGACCACCAGTCGCAACAAGCCAGGCTCCGCTAGGTGAGAGGCCCAAACCGGTCGTCGCTCGTGTTTTTCCAACTACACGCACATCAGAGGGCACCTGAACGGGCGAACCAGCCGTTGCGTCCGTCGGCTTCAAGGAGACGCGCAGCACCTCAAAGTTGTTTTCAGCCTTGTCAATCTTGGCTGCTATGTAATTAGAATCTGTTGCACGCGGCGGTATATAGAACGTGCTGACCTTTTTTGGTCTTCTGCTTGGTGGGTCGGGCGACCGCGACGAAGACATGATCTTTGAAGTTCTCGTGAGCGGCGACATGGGAAACCGGCAGCGTAACATCAATAGTCTGCAGCAGCTCCGCGTCTAGGAAGTCCCAGATCCTGATGTGTCCATCCAGAGAGCCGGTAATCAACTGGAATGGATTATGAGGACTCAGGATAACCGAGGTCACAGCATGTGAGCTGCCGCTGCTCCGGCCAAAATCCGGGACATGATCTTCTAACGTCGAGACGACTTGACCCGTACCGGCAGAGTAGATCTTCACTGAGGCACCCACCACCGAGAAGAAGTAGCTGTTCGGATAATGAGGCATCGGATACTCTGCACGCGGACATCACACACCTTCCGTCACTTGTGTATACAGGAGGAGCTTTGTTCGCGGAAGACTCTGTCAAAGACTTCCATGACCACGGTTCACCATTTGCAGCCTTCGATGTCCCCGCCAAGCACTCCTCCCCCACCTCTACACGAGCTCGCACCGTTGGCTTGCGAGTTTTTCCAGCAGATTTTGGGGCATTGGGTGTAGATACATCATGGGTGGCCTGTGCGACCCTTTGCTTCGCTGGTGAAGCAGTCGGAGGACGCGCCTCCGTAACAGGCACAGGCATAGTGGATGGCCAGAGGAAGGAGTGCTCGCAAGAAAAATGCCACGTGCCAAATTAGGCAATCGACGCTTGTATGGGCGCTAAACTGTACTGATCTCAAGTCAAGGCGCTAAAACGCCAACCGAAGCGCTCAAGGCGAGGACTGGGCAAGCAATAACGCGAACGTCGAGAAAGCTATATTCGATACCAATACAACGAAGAGAACATCCAAGTACACATGAACCTCGTAAGCAAACATACCGCAGTACTACAGTACTTACCAATGGTAGATCACAACATGATGACACTGCGTAAATGTGCAAACGAAAACATCGAAAAGCAGAGATACAGCTAACGCTTTACCAAATCTGGGGAGGAGCAGGAAGATAATCGGGGGGTAGTAGTAGAGCGTTCATGCCATCCGACATGAGAGAAGAGCCGCCCAGTGTCTGGTCAGAAAGCCAAACTGGTAACTGCTCATTGGCAGTTGTGTCGAAACCGCGCCATATCTGGTCGACATTTTGAGCATACTGTGCGAGTTGAGGATGTATTCCCATGTTCACATAGTCAGTGGGTTCAGCGGCAGTAGGAGTAAACGCAGCGTCGTATGGGGACACGGGCTGGTTCATCGGCTGAGCCACGGTCTCCGTGAGACTCGCATTACTACGCGAGCGATTTCGCGCTGCCCTGGGTGAACGAGACGCTGAGACGGAACGTTTACGGAAGCGCTTCAACATAAGCTGGAGGGTCAAAGCATATCGCTTGCCAGGAACTTCGACAATATCAATGTGTGCACGAGCTTTTCAGTTCAGAGCGCACTTACCTTCTGCAAGCAAATTAGCTAGACGCTCCACGAGGATCCTGACTTCCCCCATGTTGCACTGATCCGGGCTAGTTTTGCTTTCAGCAGCGGAGTCATTTGTCCTAGGGACGCACTCACAACAGACGCGCTAACCGCAGAAGGAATGAAGCAGAGAATGTCGCCGTTGCATGGGTATAGTGAACGGCTTTGGGTATGTGAGCACCAGAATAGTGGAAAACAAAACAGAGTACGTGCCGTATCTCATTCCCTCCCGGTATGCAGGGGAATTGACCGTAATATCAAGGATCTGTCGTCCAATTTGTATGGACTTTATCGCTAATTCGCGTTGGGGAACTGGCATTTTTTGAACGTCGTCTGGACTTTCAATGAACCTCAAAGCAGTGGCATTATGATACAGCTCGGCGTGTAAATGCTGAAGCTGCAAACTTTGGCGGTAAAACGCTACCGGATATTCAACATAAACCTCAATGCAGGGAGCGCTATACACACCAGCATTCTCATACTTTTGAGAAAAGGCATGGTCCCAGGTAGTATACCAGTTGCGGAACTCCATGTCAGCCTGGCGGAGTACGTGGAACGTATTGTCGTCCACCGGTCGGTCGAAGTGGGGCGATAAGTTGTTATTGACCCGCTCTCGGATCGCCATCAATTCAACCATAGAGACGAGTCGCATGTCATCTTCTATCGCCAACGGATGCTGCAATAGTGCACGACATTGCCAGATACTCTCGTCATCTTTGAGGATTGATGGGCGGCCGGTCCCGTATGACATTCTAGATATTCAATCTCAGAACGTACTCACCAACTCTCATAGCAGGAACGCACTGATGTTCGAACAGGTACAGGCAGAACCAAGTCCGAGCAGAGATAACAAGTTGTCGATCTTTCGCTGAAGTCCCTGCTTTGTTGGCCTTCATTCTGGCCAGCAGCTCTGGCCAGGCCTTGTGCATGGCTGACGTACGGCCACATTGTCAAAGCTGCGATTTATGAACAGCCAATAGCTAACGTCCACTTACATAGCTCCATGGCCATGCGCACGGCATGACCACCGCTTAACCATCCATTGTCAGACCAGCCCGACACCAGAACTACGCAATTTTCCGATGAGATTCAGTATGGGCAGAGGGCTTTGGTGACTCACTCATCGCCTGAACGGCTTCTTGTCGGGTAACTGGGGAGAAGAGAGTAGCGCAAGAAATGTTGAGCACTTCCTCTTGGCACTTCAAGAAAGTTTCGCTAGATTTGCCTGGCAAAGCGAATGAATGGCATAATTGGCGCTGCAACAGGGAAGACTCACCTCCCCCATCCCTGACCCGCGCAGCAACCATACAAATACAATCGACAGCAAAAGGAGAGCGTTCATGGAGAGCATCGTAAGTATCGACGTTGGCATCGAATATGGGCAGGAATGTAGAACAGCCATGGTAGAATCTATGTCGCATTAGAATGCCAATCACAGATTTAACAGGATTTGCGGCCGACTCACATACGGAAAAGTTCACGGGCCTCGGGATCTGGTATGATGTTTTTGGTAACCACTAGCAGATTGACATGTCAGATGTTGAGTCGCAAACAGAAATAAGAATGATCTACCGTCGGGGAAGTTGCGAGGCTGTTTATGGTAAACCTTCCTGCGTTTCGCTGGCCTTGATTGCCTTGGCTCAGGTGAAACGGTCCTAGCGCGGCTAGGAGGTTCACTGACTCCTTCACCATTCTCCTTTACGAGAGTATTAGTAAGACAAACTGGCCCTGGTAAGCTCGAAGGGTACCTTAGCGGCTCGCTGGATTGCAACATCGGCCAAACCACGCAGAACTTCCCATGGTGCCACAAGGCCTGATGAGGGCAGCCCATCTTCGTCTTCGACATCGGATGAATCTGTGCTAGTCGCATTCGAGGACGGAGGAAGGCCTCTCTTAGCGCCCGGAGGGGCATCCTGGCCGTTTGTCGAACGCACGGGCTGACGCGAAGACGACTGTGCGACATCGTTTGGATGATAACGCACCGAAGACACGTTCGGAGGCTGCGTGCGCGGCGGTCCCATAGTCTCGAGGCTGGAGAATGGAGGTAACGTGGTGGCCTGAGATGAGCCGCTGCGGTTGCTCGTGGGAGTAGGAGGGGGATACATCATGTTGGGAGTGGGAGCATTGGGAGCATGCATATCGGTCGAAACGCTGGGACGATGTCCGGATGCGCCCATTGATGGACTTCGGTACACGCCAGGGATTGAGTCTCGGTGCTGTCGGTTAACAGTTGTATTTATGACCGTCTGCATATGTCCGTGGGCTTGTGGGACTGTGCCGTTATTAAGCGCATTGACTTGACCAGAATGGCTCGTGTCAACCATTAGCTGCGGATGAGGCACAGAAGTAGACGGCGTCGACACCGCCGGGGATCCGACTGAGTGGGCTCCAGGCGACTGCTGTACAAATTGTGGATACGCGGAAGGGGAGCGAGAGTGTATGGGTGCCCCTCCACCACGAAGGTGACTAACAATCTCTAAAAGTGTGCTTTGTATGGCGTTTTGTGTCTGGCGGATGTCAGCCACGTGTGCCTCGAGACTTCGGATACGCCTGGTGGTGTGCTTGTCGGTAAGAGACATGGCTTGAGCGGATTTTAACAGAACACTCACTCTAACCCAGCTTCACCCGTGAGACTCGCTTCCCTTGTGGGTTTCTCGAAAAGACACTCAAGGCCTGCGTGCCGGCACCGTCTACAGGGAGGGTTGTCTGCGCCCTCGCATCTCATCTTCTGCTTCCGGCAGGCATTCTAACGCACGATGTTAGCTTCGATCACGTCGGCCTGTTTGCACACTTACGCAGGCTCCTACGCGGGTCCGTGATGGTGATGAGCTTATGAGACCGCGAGGGAGGATGATACACGTACGAGGGACTCGATTCAACGTCCTGACAGGCTTGGGTTCGACCTTGACCTGCCCTTTGGTATCGTTCCCGTCCGTGTCTTCGTGTTTCTTGATCGGCGTACTCGTAGAAGCGTTGTTGTTGGGCTCCATGGCAAACTGACTGAGTCAGAGAGTGAACAAAAGCCCAGGACCGCCGGCGGCAGGTACAGCGAAAGCTCGCAGCTGGGTCGGCGGGAGGGATAGGATGAGAGTAGGCGTAGGCGAAGTGATCAAGTCGGCTATCCTTGCAGCCACATGCAGCAAACAGAGACAAGCGAGCATATTTGTCCTACGAGACGCTTGCATGGGTGCATGATGGCACGTTGCTCACCGCTTGGCTCATTCAAGTCATCTCGCCCACCATCCTTGGCCTATTCTCGGGACAAATGAGTCTCGAAGTGCCCTATCAGTAGGGCGTGTCCGCGGTTCCGATTGTGGGTTCCCTTTTGGTTTGGCGCGGAGACATCACTATTTGTCACATGCTGTGGTTTGAGCCGTCATTGCACACTCGCAATTGGTATGATACTCTGCTGCGATCAGGTTTCAGCCGGACCGCCAGTACCAATCTCTATCTGCTTGGTACTCGCTAATCACCGCCCAAAAGCAAGAGCGCGCGATTACTCTGCCGCCGACGCGGTTGCACGTCCTACCTGTAACTGACGCCCTGTACCGGCCGCACCAGATGCCGAACTGCTCAGCGGTTGCTTTATAATGCATCTGTTGACGTTATTCATTCACATGCGGCACAGTAATAAGTGCTACGACGTTGAATGCTCAATAGATATGCGTATATCGCCCATGCATGCAGGTTAGGAACGTCGCACATCATTCATTCCGGGATACCCGGAATGAACTGCTTACTCCTCCAGTATCTGACCCAGGCGCTTACGTCGCCTCGCTCCAGCGGCCGCAGACCTCGCAACGTTGTACTGGCGCTCTGTGCATTGTCCGTCTTGAATAAGGGCAGTCCGCCCATCTCGGTGCCAGACGGATTGGCCTGAGCCAGGTTGCGGAAGAAGTCGAGTAACTTGAGCGCGGGCTGAAATGGAGCCGGTGAGTATGTAATAATGATCGTCTTCATAACGACATAACTGACCACAGCGTCTAAGTTATCAGGCGACTGAGCCACCTTCTCTAGCTTCTCAACCCATGAGCCGACCGAAACTCGTGCAAGTCCAGGCCCAGTTTCAGCGGAGATAGCGGAGAGAATTTCCTGGGATGTGACAGGATGAGGATGCACAACGTTCGCAGCCGCCAAATGTTGTGTCCCTAGCACCGTATCTACCACTGCGTCCGCAGCGGCATCAATAGGAACCCAGGAAACAACCTGCATACGTGCGGAGATGAACACCAGTATATGACAGCTATGATGGATACGCACGCCGTCAAGGTCTGGTATACACCGTAATGCAATGCTGGATTTGACAAGGATGGGGAACCATTCTGTTGTGTTCCATACTCCAGTCTCTCTTGAGCCACACAGTTGACCGACTCGCAAGATAGTAGCCTTGTAGCCGTTAGCATGTGCACGAGCCAGGACCTATCAGTTGATGCGGAGAATGATAAAAGTTTAAGTCCCGGAGTCCCGGAGTCAAGGAGTCAATGGCATCTACGCACCTCCTCGACAACATACTTTGCCATACCATATCCAGATCCCAATGCCACTTTGGGATCGCCAATCGCAGCTTCCGGCACGGGTCCCTGTTGGGTTACATTCCACCGCTGCACGGCAGCAATCGATGAAGTAAAGAAGAAATAGGCGGAGGGCGCGAGACTGGCAAGCCGTACAGCAGCACTGATGTGCGACTCGAACGATGCAAGTGCCAGGTTGAAGTCGACTCGCCAGGCGATGTGTACGATGTGCGTCACCGAATTGCTGATCTGCCATTACGGACGGATCAAACGAAGATCAAGGACAATTGGACACACCCTACCTTGTCGAGTGTGGCAGAATCAAGCCCGAAATCGGCTTTCTCAAGGTTACCAGAAAGAAGCGTAAGCTTGGACTCGGTCAATAGCTCAAGGGGCAGCCGAGCTGTCTCAAAAGCAGTACGCTGACGGTCGAATAAAGCGGATCCGCGGTTAAGTGCAAACACATGCTGGACCCTGCTGTTGATCAGTAGCTTGGCCAAAATCAAGCTCCCAAGAGCACCGGTGGTCCCTGTTATCAGAACGACTGAACCTTGCTCTCCTGACCATTGAATGGGCGCAGCAGGTGCAGAAGGCAATTGAGCAGTATACTTCTTTATCAAAGCTTCGATGTCCGCAACAGGTGATCCCACTGCGTCGTCGTCGTCTGGCCCAGAAGAGATGTATCGAACAATCGCTGCAGCCATTTCCACGAGTGTGGGATGCGTGAAAATAAAATTTGGCTGGACGCGCAATGCGGCATTCACAGCCCTGGGCTCGGGTGAGCCACGCAGCGCACCGATGATGCGATTTCGTAGGAAGGTCGCACTGAGGCTGGGTGGCGACATTAATGGCTAAGAGATCATTCGCTCAGGAAAGGCGATTGATATACCTGTTGTAACCCTGTGCAAATAGATCGTCGCTTGCCGAGATTGGGGCGCTGCTGTGTATTGCGGTGGCGTGTTCGACAAGCCATTTTTGCACATCGATAGTTGTCCAAGAAGCAGGAGGCGGGATGCCATGTGCATCTCTGCTGTCGGCGATTGTATCGTATCTACGTTTGACGATGAGTACTCCCCCCTGGAACAAATTAAGGATAATATGTGTTCGCACAATGCACTTATATCTGCTTCGTATAATGCGACAGCGTGCTTGCGCATGATGGTACCTTTGGCAGCACGAGGAAACGGTCGGGAAGGATCAGTGACGATGATCATCTCTTTGAAAATGCGAGCAAAGGCAGGTGCTGGTCGATTGGCTTCTTCCACCTGGTGCCTGTAACAGCATAGCATCATTAAGATGGATATACAAGTGATCGATCTCATTACCAGATGGCATTGCGGAACTCTACTAGTGCCTTTTCATCTCCAGGGGTCACAACATGCGCTGGTTGAGGCTCAAGCAGTATCCCAGGCTGCTCGCGTCCACGTCCAAACATGAGTGCTCCTGATATCCAGGGATGCGCGCCGATATGGCCTTCCTGCTGGATGGGGACAATCTTCTCGCCTGGAGCATGTTCATAATGAGACCATTTCAATCCCCCCGGGTTAGAATACACACCGTTGCTCAATACAATCACATCGTCCGTACGACCAATTCTGTTAGTACAACCGACATCAGGATACATAGAAAACTGTCAAAGGAGACAGCCACTCACATGCGCCATAGCCCTTGCTTGGTAGGGTGCGGCTCCCAAAGATCGGACGTAGCATACCCCTTTTCCTCGTCTAGGTTTTCTTTACTCGGTTGATGCGTGGGACATGTCTATTGGTACTCCATCAAAATCGATAATATCGATAAGGGCAGAGGCTAACCAGGAAAACAAGCTCGAACGCCCCATCTCCTTGCGGAACCCAGCGAATATTGACCTGATCGGTGAATTGCATCCACTGCCAATCTTGTCGAGTCTTTCCAGCAGGATTATTTGGAGTGCCTGGCTCGTTGTCGAATGTGGCAGAATGTGCGCCGAATTCCGTGCCACCGTACACAGAGCATAGGTAGACGCCTGCTTCCACAAGTTTTGTCCCGTTCGCTAAAGACAGAGGACCACCAGCGTAGACCTGAGATGAGTAGGTTGGTTCAACGAGCTACATATGAGATTCAAAGGCACACCGATACATACTACGATGTCTGCAGATGCGAGGAATTTTACATCTGCATCGTTATGTGCCCAAGCCTGATACAACGATTATAATAAACCGTTGAGATCGAGTTCGTCCGCAATATCTGTGTACTTCACATACCTCAAGGAATGCAGGTACAGTCGGTATTGCATTGGCATTCGTTCTCTTAGCGGCTTCAAGGGTATTCTCTGGGGTTGGTACTGGGGGATGCAAGCCAAGATGTCCGCGAGGCGCATACAAGGTGACCGGCTGACCTGAAACAAGTGCTGTGTATAGCTGCATTGTGATCCCCATTGTGTGGAATGGTGGTAGTGCCGCAGATGCCCAGCGAAGGCCACGATCGCGCGTCTCGGTAACGACTGAACCTTGACACCAATGGAGGATTGTGATGGTTGTTTGAGCAATAGGCTTCGGAAATCCGGTGGAGCCAGAGGAATGCAAATATAGGACGACATCAGAAGGGGGCACAGTAGGCGCAGGGGGATAGGGTGCTTGAGAAATCGTGCGAACAGGCGCGCTAGGAGGGGCGAAAGAAGGGAATATGTCTGACAGGAGCGGCAAGTCATCGACTTCAAGGACATAGCCCTTCGGGAGCGCGGCGTGTATCTCATCAATTAACGAGGAGAAAGATGGTTGACAGATGAGTCTGTGACAGTCAGTGCGCTCTATCATACTGGCCACAGCTGGAGCAGAGTTGCGCGGGGACATCGGGAACGGCACGAGTCCCGCACGCACAGTACCGACTGTGAGGGCATGGTATAGCAGAATGTCACAACTGACAACAATGGCGACGACCGCACGGTCAGGGCCTGGGCCTTGAGGACGGATGGCATGTGCAATTCGATGTGTAGCATCAGCGAATTCCTTCCAAGTGACAATACCATTTTCCGAAACCGTAGAATCAGCGCTGGGATAGATCCACATAGGCCGATGGGTATTGTGCTCGGCATGAAAATCGAGGAATCCGGGTAGGGCAGGGATGCTGCCGTCCAGAGGTGGATAGGGTAATCTGTCACAAAAAGTCATGGCAAAGTCGAAGGAGCTGCAGTCTATCAACGGGCCCCCCAGCAATTTAAATGGTGCACATCGCCGAACAACCCGGAAGAAGTGACCACCTTTGTGCAAACGTTGATGCCCGGGTGGAACTCCGAGCATACCTCGTTCCCACCAATCAGTTCGGAGGCCGGGATAAGTTCTCGGCTATTGAGCCCAGCTTGCACTTGTCCATGATGTGCAGAGTGCTTAGAAGGGCCATGTCGCATCCCTACTTGATATCTCCGGGTACCTCAACCATGTCCGCCTGCTGTAGTCTCGATCAGACGTTCTGGCTGTACACGTGCCACTCGGGAGCACCCGAGCGGCCACACCATACGCCTCCTGGGTTGCTTCTTTCCTCACAGACCGCACTGTCCGCACTGACAATGTCATCAGCGAACCCTACCCTGTGGCAGGAGTAGGCATCCCACAGGGCTCGCCTGTGTCCCCGGTCCTCTCAGCGATCTACTCGCTGCCAGTGTTAACTGCCCTTGACCATGGGCCCCCCTCGCCAGTGTGCCTTAAGGCCTATGTCGATGATAAGGCCTATGTCGATGACATCGGCCTTTTGGCTGCAGGTCCAACCCTTACTGTCACCACCGAGCACTTGCACCGCGCCGTCCCCATCATTATAAACACGCTCACGCGCATTGGGCTCTCCGTTGACATCATCAAGTCCGACCTCGTCCACTTCACCCGAGGCCGGGACGACCCCAACTACCACCCGCACGTCACCATCACCCTCCCGAACCAACCCCCCCATATTGTCACCCCATCCCCTGTCATACGGTGGTTGGGTTTCTGGCTAGACTCCCGCCTCTCTTTCTGCCACCATGTCGAAGTCATGGCGAGCAGGGCACTCTCCGCCGTCTCGACCTTGCGCATCCTGGCCAACACGGTGCGGGGCCTCTCACTCGCCCCTGCACGCCTCCTCTACACTTCCACTGTCCTGCCGATCCTCACTTTTGGCGCCCCGCTCTACTACCCTGGACGCCGACAAAAATCCCTCCTCCGCCCGCTTGAACGCGCCCAAGCTGCCGGTCTCCGTTGGCTCCTGGGAGCTTTCCGCACCTCACCCATCCCTGAACTCCACCACATCGCTGCTATCCTTCCTATCCCCCTTCTCCTCCAACGCCTATCCACGAATGCCGCCATCCGAATACACACACTCCCCCGGGAAGCTCAGGTCCGAACACGTCTGCCACCCCCCTGGCCTCTCCCGCGACACCAAACGGCCCCCTATCCATTACCGACTACCATGGTTACTCGCAGTCGACACCCCCTTACGATAGTGCATCACCTAGCCTCCCTCGTTCCTGTAGATGCTGAGACCACTGACCCCTACCATACAGCACCCTGGGAAAAACAACACGGTTGGGGAGAGCGGTTGCAGATGAACGTCCCGGACGGCCGCTTGGCCAAGGAACAGCGCAAGGCTTACGTTGACGACCTGCAGGCCACCCTCACCCAGTACCGGACAGAACCCTCCTCGCTCTTATTCTTCACCGACGGTTCCCGACGACGTGATGGACAGCCACGGCGCAGGACAGGAGCAGGATATGTTGCATATATTGCAGGTACGGAGGTCCACACTAGCCGCTTGGGCCTTGGACGCAAGGCGGGCATATACGACGCCGAACTTCTCGCCCTGGCCGCCGCAGCCTTTGCCCTACCCAACCTCCTCGCTCGCCATACAGCGATACGCATCGTCTACTTCCTAGCGGACAACCAGGCTGCCCGAAGGGCAGCCCCAGACACTACCACCCTGGACAGACCCTATCGATCCTCTTCAGGAGACACTTCGACACCGCCCTACGATCGCATCCTGGGCTCTCCGTCCACCTACAGTGGTGCCCCAGCCATAGTGGTATCCCGGGAAACGAACGCGCGGACACCCTGGCCAAGCAGGCGGTGTCGCGCCGGTCCATTGTCCCGCCGTCGCTCTCCTGGCTCCGGGAACACAACTGCGCAAGAGCACTGCGGCGCTGGAAAACGGACTGGGCTGGCCGTCCCCATACCAACGCAGCGGGCGTCGCCCTCGCCGATCCCCCGTCACTCCGCCTCTCGCGTTTCCACTGGACCTACACAGGGCCCCGTCATATACACTCCCGCATTGTCCAGCTTTGCCTTGGCCATGGCCACTTTGGTGACTACTATCGCCGCTTCGTCCCTTCTGAGTCCTCGCGCTGCCCGTGCGATGGGGCCACACTGCAAACGCGAGAACACGTCCTTGTCGACTGCCCCTGACACACTGACGCACGCCACTACCTGCGCGCCGCATCCCGATCGCTGAATGTTCGCACCCTCCTATCTACGCCGAAGGGCCTCAACGCCATTGCGCTGTTCTTGAAGTCCACCACGGCGTTCGCAAAGTCCCCCCCCCTACCGCTGTTGTCGACCCAGGGTGAGTCCTACATATAGCACTACCCAAGCTCCCTAAATACCTTCCCTTTCGCACTACCCTACACATGGTCTGCCGCACATCTACTCCCTCTCCGTCCCACACATAAGCCTCTTTTTTCCGTACACGAACGCCGCAAGTCGTAGTTACTTGACGCGGGATACAAATGTATACAAAAAAAACTCCGAGCATGTGATATCGTTGCTGTCCGAACTGCTCCCGCGACCGAAGGATGTAGGGACCAGTCAGAGAGATCACCTGCAAGAGATGATATTTTCTCAGCGGTTGATATACTGGCGCTATTATCCTAGGTTGCAGCAGCCCTGAGCCTTGTTCTGGGAAGATGGCAGAGAAGCTAGTAGTACGTTCTCGATAATATTAATCGTATGGTATTGAGCAACTAAATAGGGATTACGAGCATCCCGATTCCCATGGCCAGATCAATGTTTGAGATCGATCACATTGATGAAGCGCCGGGTTATAAGATAGTCCTCATACAAACTCATCAAATGTTCCAATACGTGACTGTTACGTGACATAGTCGTTACACTTCCAAATCGGCCCATCACGTAGGAGTTATCGGTCAAGCGCTGTTCTCATTTCGCGCATTAGTCCAAGCGCTTGCCCGTATCGCCACTTCCCATCTGTACGACACCGTCTATTCAGTTAGCAGCATGTATACTTCAATAAAGCTTAATGATGCCTACAATCAACAAAGCCACGATGGAGGGTGTGCGTGGTCGAATTTCGCCAAGACGTTATCCGGCAAAACACGATGTCCATGATACTTTTTGTTGGCCCATGCCGCCTGTCGTCCATCTAGTCCTCGACGGTAAGCATCCATGAAGCGCAGCGAGCGGTTATAGTATCTATATAGCACAACTAAATCACAGTACATCTGCTGCCTTTGACAATTAAACGGGTGGATTGTAGCTTGCCAACATATCCTGAGGCAGCTGGTGTCCCTGTTTAGCTGCCGGAGCAACCTAGGACTACCGTCAATGTCATTGGTCGGTATTAATGGTCCAACTCACATTCTCCTTACCCCAATCATTATCTTCCGGACATTCTCGTTCCAAGCTTGAGTGCGCCCCTAGATTTTTAAGTTGAATAGACGTCGCCTGGGCATGAGTGAGTGCCAGATGGCTCGGGCGGTGCTGAGGGTGATATTGATAAGACAATTTCAAATAGCTTGTTTTGGCGTTGACTGTAGTTCCTCCCGTGTAAATGCTAAGGCAGTTCAGCAAAGGCAAGGATCAGAAATCCACCCGCAAGCGATTGTGCGGAATGCAATTTTCTACAAATCTGTGGTTTTCGATTTCGGAGACTGTACTGCACAGAATTTGCATTAATTTTACAGTGATTCTGTCACGTTGCTTAGTCATCCTTTGATGAGTTTGTATGCACTGCACACTATCTTATGAGCATCGCCATCAACGTCTTGCCTTGTCGTACCACCTTGTCGGTCGCATTCCTCATTCCTTCTAGCTCAGTTTCTAGCCCACAATGTTTGTTACTTCTTTTGCTTCCGACCTCTTAATGTGAGGATCCCGAATCCTGCAGCTTGCTGTCATGCTCAGCGGCACTCGCACTCATTGTTCACACAGCACTTGGTTCATATACTTGCTACCATGTTATAATACGTGGAAATCAATCGCTCATCGACCTCTCTCTGAACCCGAACTAGAAAGATGGGCTATGTACTGGTCGGTCCTGGGAGTCGTCCTCACCTTCGAGAACCTTGCGCAATGGCTGATCAGCTGGTATGGTTCTGAGGCGCTCCTTAGTGACTCATGACTCATAAGATAGACCCAAGTCATACTCAACCAGGGGGTGTCACACCGTGACATCCACGTGCCGCAGACTAATCCGGCATGATCAGGACTTGTCTATTACATGATATGTAAATTACAAAAACAGAGTACACGTGCTGTCCTGGGCATGAAAGGATTCAATCTATGTTACATTGTCTAGCTTGGCCGAGACACCTTCTGGGGTCACTCTACGACCATGGTCGCCGCCCAAGCTGCTTAGGAGCCAGAGAGTCCCTTGCGGTATGCATCCATAAACATCTGCGAACGCATATATAATTTATGTAAACGTCAACAATTAACTCACAATATAACGAGGCAGTATATCATACCTTTGAATGTTCGCTTTGTGGATTGTATGCTCTTAGCAATGGTCTCTCGAGACTACATGTTGGAAGACACAATCTGTATGTCTGGGCATATATTCGATGGATAATGTCATCCTCCTAAATTGTGCGATGCTGACTAATTCGACGGGTCGGCCACATAAATAGCCACATAAGAAGGGACTGATGCACTTTATCAAAAATCGAAAACCTGAGAATCCTCAACCTTTGTGTTTGCAAGAGATCTCAGGTTTTAGATTTTACTCAAATGGTCTTTGACCATTGTTATGTCAAATGCAAGTTGCCCACTCTGTCAAACTTGCCTCGGCGTGACAGATTTTGGTCATGTGACGTGATTGAGTATGACTTGGGTCTATCTTAAGTACCATTCAGGTTCCCATTCTACTGGGAAGTCAAAACGCTCTTTCTTCTCTTCCTGTCTTTGCCTCAAACGCAGGTAGTATTTTTCTGCCGGCATTCGAGCGATTGTGCAATGTTGAAGGCGTGTTGCAGGGGTCGACCTTGGTCTACGCCACGATCCTGCACCCTTACCTAACAGAGAAGGAAGCTGACATTGACGCCGCTATTGTCTCAGCGAAAGCCAACACCTTCCTATTCTTCCAGAACTGCTTCGCCACCGTATACAAGAAAATGGTCGATGCAGCGACTGGTGCAATTTCACAGAACACTACTTCAGATTCTGCATCAGCTGGCAGTTCTTTAGCGCTGATGCAGGGCTTGTGGAATGCCTACGGAACTTCCGCCCTAGGCTCGGTGATCAGCGCTGGTGCACCTGCTCACCAACGTCCAGCACCTTCCCCAGAACCGTCCTCGAGTTCTATTCACTCGGCTACATCGTCTTCCTCGGATGAGTAATTACATCTATATTGCAACACTCATTCCGATACCTTTCTTGCATCGCTCTATCGCCGTGACGGATTTGCTGTGCGTTGTGCTAGGTCGTATCTGACACGCGTGCGAGCTCGGCTAGAGACCGGTGTGATATTTACAATACAGGCACCGTCAGTAATAGCAATGGCTTCGAGATAATTTATTCATCGTTTCCACCTCGCATTCTTTCCTATCGCAAATCTGCAACGGACCATCGAAACTTTGTTCCTCAACCATGGCAGAACGCTGGCATCAATAGCTGGGCATTCGTCGATGATCAATGCCTCGAGGGGAGCTATGGATGGTTTTTCCGTGGACGGGTTTACCTCCCCATTTGTGGATATCGGAAGTATCGCCGAGCGCGCGCGCACTAGCTCCATTATGCTCGTCGACTTGAGATATGGGCAACATGAGAAGTCGATGTGTCTCAACCTTGGACATAAACATGCGGAGTTCGACAGAGCATCGGTGCCGGCAGCATTATGCTTGTCATCATTTATTACGCCAGCCAAGGCTTCTGTTATGTCGTTCACTAAAGTTGACCCAAAATACTTCAGTTCCAGAAGTTGCAATTCAGTTGCCACGCGAAGGACGTCGAGCAGAGACGACGCCTGAAAGGTACATTTTTGGATCCGTAGCTCGACTAGTGAAGCTGCCGCACCAGTGTGTGAGAGGTGTCGCAACAATGGATCGAGAGGGCGCGTCCCTTTGGGTATATGCAAGATGCGGATAGCGGGGATTATGAGCAGGGGCAATATAGTGTTGTCAACGAGATCATGATACTCGACGGTCAGCTCTGTAAGAAGAGGAAGCGATATAGTACTATCATCGCCCTCGCTCGAATCGTGAATGGAGGTGTTCGAAAGGCTGAAAATGAGGGAAAGGCTCCGGAGTTTCTGGTTTTGTCGGAGTAGAGAGAGCACACTAGAATCTGCAGATCTTGTGAGGGTTCCTCGAAAATGGAAATGCTGTAGATGCCGGTAGTGTTGGACAGCAGCAGTCCAGTCAAATGTCGACGAGTCAATGCTCAGGGTACGCAGTCTTGTGTCAGCGACATTCCACAACCAAGGATTAGGAAGTGACCCCTCGCATTCATGGATCTCCAAGATCTCCAAATTGCGTAGCACGTCCGAAGATAAAAATGGTAGTCGCGCATGTATTTCGTGCAGCGGGAATGAGGTCACTCGAAGGACCTTTAACACGTCCAATGGCATGTCCTTCAGCTCATCGAGAGCCCAGGGAGTATTTCGGAGACCAGGCAACAATTTAAGCTCTGTGATTCGCCCATGTGAGCGTTGCCGCCATAATTTTGCTTTTCTGGCTGGTTTCTTGTGCGATAGCACGAGGGTCGACCAAAGTCTGGAGTTATGCAGAACGGCAGTGCGCCAGTTCTTGCAGACCTGAGCGAGCACGACAGCATGCGTGTGATCGTCAGTCAAGGCTAATGTGAAGATGGTGCTGGCGACCTCAAAGGGAAGGTTCCCGAAGTGGTAGGAGATGACGGACTCGCGAGCACGGGCTTGATCAATGCCTTGTACGATCTGCTGCCGAAGCGCGTCGAGTTCGCGTCGTCGTTTAGTATCTTCGCGCCTAACACGTTCAAGGGCAAGGTTTATCATCTGTAGAGCATGATCATACTTGTTCAATTTAAGGAAGAGACGTGACGAGCGGGCATATCCCTGCGCTAATGTCAGGGACAGGAGTCAAGACCCATACAGTTCGTACCTGCCACCGGTTTGGTGCAAGATCAATGACTCTCTTAGAGTCTCTCAGGCTCTCTTTCGTCTTTCCGATCTTCTCGTATACCGCTGCTCTTGAGTCGAAGACAATATACTCCTTCGCGCCATTATCAATAGCCTGTCAAGCCCTTAGTTGCCGTCTGGATAGCGCAAATTGGAAGCTTACTTTGGTGAATAGATCGAGAGACTCATTCAGTTTGTTCTCTTGAAAGGAGGTTATCCCTTTCTCAAAATACTCTCTCCAACTGGCCATATTGCTTTTGCCAGGTCGAACTTCTTGAATGACGGTGGCCGACTGAGCGCGAGGCAAGCGCCGGACATTGACGCGAGCAGTCACGTCGCGTCTTTACGTGACCGTGACGGCCCCCTCCGCTTGCTGCTGTTCGTTCCTCCGGCTTTAACACGATGGCTGAGTCTGTCTCAGATTATGGCACTCTAAGGTCGACTCTCGCATCCGCAAGCATCGCCTGGTACGCTGTACTGTGGTCACTAGGATTGCTTGGCTGCCGCACTGCGTATGGAGCTTGGATTTGCGCCATGTCTGCCTACTGAAACTGTCCGTATATAGCCGGAAGCGGTACAGGTGTCGCCCGCGGTCTCCTTTGGCATCGGCACCCGTATCTTCTGTTCCAGGGGTATCCATACTTCGACCTCTGAAGGGTCTTGACACCAATTTATACGAAAATCTCGAGTCGACTTTTACCCAAGAATACCCGAACTACGAAATCTTCCTCTGCGTGGCAGATGAACACGATCAAGCGTTGTCAGTAGTGAGGGATCTGATTGCCAAGTACCCAAATGTTAATGCGCATGTGACTATAGGCACGTCCCACTCGCAACGTGCCTTGATGTATGCACAGCATGTTCATGAGTGATTAGGAGAGGAGGTGGTGGGTGTCAATCCCAAAATCAACAACCTAATCCGATCCTATCGCCAAGCCACGAACGATATTATATGGGTTCTTGACTCCAATGTCATGGTCGATCCCGGCACCCTAGCTCGCTCCGTCGAAGCGCTTGACGGTCCTGCCGACCTTCCCGCCACATCCTCGTCCCGACGTCGTATTGCTCTAGTTCACCATGTCCCGTTCGCATGGTCTAGCGAAGCGTTTGGTTCGCGCCTCGATGAAGCATTTCTCAACACGAATCACGCCAAAATGTACCTCGCTATCAACACCGTCGCCATCGACTCGTGCGTTGTCGGCAAGTCTAATTTGTACAGACGCTCGGACGTCGAACGAGTGGACGGTTCTCTCAAGCCCATGTCGAATGCAGCGGAGGCCGGCAGTCAACCTGGCCAAAGGGGCCTGGCAGCTTTTGGCCGATTTCTAGCAGAGGATAACATGATCGCTGGCGCGCTGTGGCACGAGTTGGGCTTGCGGCATGAACTATCGTGCGATGTGGCTCGCAATGCCGTCGGGAACATGAGCTTGTCGGATTACATCTGGCGTCGAGTCAGATGGATCCGCGTCCGCAAGCGCATGGTGTTCGCCGCAACAATGATCGAGCCCCTCACGGAATCGGTGGTCCTCGGCATCCTCACCTCCATTGGAGCAAAGTACCTCTTTGGAATACCCCAATGGCTTTTCCTTCCACTCCACTTCTTGCTATGGCTGTGCGTGGACCTAGACGTATTTGCTTCCCTTGCAGGTCATCCAGTCCCTCCTTCATCTCGCTGGGCTTTCGTTGGATCATGGGCAGTGAGGGAATTGCTGGCATTCCCCATATGGCTGCTCGCTATCGTCGGGAGTCAAGTTGAGTGGAGAGGACAGCAATACAAAGTAACGCGGAATGGAGAAGTAAGGAAGGTCTCCAGAGCCAACGTGACTGGCTTGTTCGGTTGGTTCAGCCGGCAATTCAATAAGGAGGCACGTGCTGGGTATGAACAACTAGAGCCCCTGGATTGATTTGAAGACTCGGTTATATGTGCACTTTGACGAGTTCTTACAGTCGTTCCCGAAAATAATGTCAAAGTCACTTTTTTTTGCGCGTCGTCTCGACGCGCCAAAATCCAGAGCCATCTTCCGACTCGTAAGCGCCTGTAAGTGTCAGAGCAATCAAAACATCGGTTTGGCGAGCGCGTTTGTCCACAGGCGTGACGATGCCCGTAGGGCAATCGCGTGAGGTACGGTACATAAAATCGAGCTATCATATACCGGTTTCACCCTCCGGCTACGCGATACCCGGCTCCCGACGTGCGCGCGACGTTCAGGCACGCGCGAGCTCGGCCTCGGCAAATCCATGTTCCAACAGTAAGCGCACCTGTATGCCATCGTTTCGAGCCTTTCTCTTGAGTTCAAACATGTCGCATTTCCCCCAGGGCTTATTGCAGTGCAATTTGGAATGTGATGATAAATAGAGTTCATTACAGCCCGCGTGCTAATATGCTAATATGAACGCGATCACGCCACGGCGATGATGGCTTGACGATGCGGCCGAAGCCCTCGAAGATGTGCTCCCAATGGTAGACTAGCGGAAGATGATTAGATTCTTCTATTACCCATAGCTGCAGAGAACAGTGCAGTACACAAATGCAAGTAGGTGCGCTTACGAGCCGGAAGATGGCTCGGAACTTTGGCGCGTCGAGACGACGCGCAAAAAAACGTGACTTTGACATTATTTTCGGGAACGACTGTAATGTGTATACAATACATTCATTAACCGACCGTGAAGACGCCTTGATGAGAGGAATTAATCAACGCTCGTGAATATGCAGTCGTATACACGTGCTAATCGTATGTAAGCTATATCTTAGTCTACACTTACATACTGATAAGGCATGAGCGAAAGCGCCACCGGATACTAACAATGACAATCGGATTGCGACCGGACACTCTCGACAGTATACTGCTTTTGGTAATCAAGGCAAGGCACCGAACATCGGATCGAGATCTGCATTGGCGATTGATGGTAGTTTAGCGTCAAAGCCTTTGGACAACATGCACAAATAAGACGTGGTTGCCACTGCATCGGCGTCAATGTACCATGCAGCAAGTAATCCTGCTTACTGTGCTCCTGCCCGCCAGCCGTGCTGTTCGTCTCTAAGTCCCTGATTTACGTGTCTCTAGTACCTGGTCTCCTCTTTGGGGTCTCACCTAGGCAGAATGGACGCCTTGGACTATGAAGCGACCCGCCGCGCCATCGTCTCCTCGGTGTTCTCAAAGTTGAACGCGACAGGTCACGCGGAGAGTTACGTCGCGCATATCAAGATCAGGGAAGAGGGCGCGCAAGATGAGAGTGCGAAGAAAGAGAGGTATATACTGCTTTCGCGTATGTAGCGCTACTTGGCTTCATGCTCCAGTGCATAATGTGACATTATGTACAGAGGGCAATTCCGGCGGAGGATTTATTCATAAGTCGAAACGAAATCCAAATGGATCTTTCTCGATCGGAAAGACCTGGCAAGTAACAGAGCTGCGTGGTGTCGAAGTCATCAACGTAGGCATCTTGTACTGGTCGCGCTGAGTAGCTCTGAATGTGCGCGCAGCCGACGACTTTCAACATAACAATGGCTCGGACTTACCGATGGACCTCAGTATCTTCCAAAGATCAGATCAGCTTTATAGCTGCTTTGGTGAAACTATTCCGTATGGTAACAAACGGTTCTGCCCCCCTGCAATTAAGGGGAGTGCAGATTCCCGACGCGCCCTCTAGTACGTAAACCATACCTACCCTACCCTCTTAATACACTAAGTATGTGTGTGTCACGTCATTCAGCTTCCAGACCTCCCCAATTGGAGCTCGGACGCATGGAACGCGCGCCCACGCCCACCAACGGCACACCACTTCCTCCTGCTTCTCCTCGAAGACCTACTAACGAATTCGAGAAGCAGCAGCGTAGCGGACAGCTCTTTGACGATGTTTCTATCCCTGCGCCGCAACCGCGCAGTGCGCAACAGCCACGGAGGCCGCAAACCCCGACTCGCACAGAGACTCCTGCTTCGGGCTCTCGAAGCGCTTTGCCGCCAGGTACGCAAGACCGTTCTGGGGCAGCCCGACCAAGCACTCCCTCTTCCCAACCTGCCATCCCGTCGATTCTACGACCCGGGCACGCGGTTCGCTTGTCCAATGCTACTTCATCTATTCGAACGTCTGCGAACTCGACATCCAGTGGGGCAGCTTCACTTCTTTCTCCCACTAGTCCTACTTCTGTGCGCTCCGGCTTGCAAGCACCAGTGATCAGCACATCTCCGCCGATTCGCTCCGCCATGCAAGCCTCTCCGGTCCCCATCCCATCTGTGACTCGCGCGAATGGGTCGGGATCGTTGCTCTCGCTTGATGCTGTATCGTCGTCGCCATCAACACAACCCTCACCTCTGTCCACATACCATTCTACCCCAGATAGCCACAGTCCCGCTTTACCAGCTGTGTCCGAGTCCCTAGCACCTCCACGTAAAATACCTTCGCGTGCGCCGAGTATGGGTCCAAATGGCCCGAGCGAGCTGCGACGTGACCAAAATGCACGCATATCTTTCTTCGATCCTGCGAACCAGGCAACATTGAATCGTTTGTTGTCTGGCGACGTAGTCATACACGACGATGCGGAAGGCGAAGGCGAGACGGGTACGTTTGAGGACGAAAGCGCACAGGCGACACTGGATAATATGGAGGAGATGCTGGAAGGGTACGAGTGGGCTAGCGACGATATCTTCAGTAGACGTTCCGTGACGGGAGCAGCTGACCGTATTGAGGCGAGGTTGTTGGACGAGCTCATGGCCTTGGACAAGGTCAGTCACCTGGGTTGCGTGCTGATCTACGGACTGACATGCTTTCACTAGGCCAACATCCACTCCTTCATCGAGTCTGATGACAGAGTAAATCTAGTCCTCAAATATCTCGACGACGCGATTGCCGAGCTGGATGGAATGGATAGTGTGCTCTCGTCGTATAAGATCCACCTCAATGTGGGTCACATTTCGTGTTCGCCGTTGAGAGCGAACTTTGGCTCATTGAATTCGTCAGGCTGTCAACGACGACATCGCATATGTCCAGTCGCAGAACCGTGGTCTACAGGTGCAAATACAGAACCAGCGTTCGCTCATGGATGAGCTTGAGGAGCTTCTTGTATGTTCTTCTAAAGTCGCATACATTCGCGCATACTCACTGATATGTGGACTCCTAGCAAACGGTTCACGTGGATAAGGAGGCGATGGTTGCCCTTACACAGGAGTCGCTCGAGAAAGACTCGGGCATTCAGAGGTTGGAAGAAGCTGCAACTGAACTCTACAAAGCTCTGCAAGCCGGTCGAGACCGCGGTACGTACCGTATTAGCATGGGCCCATCACTGGCTTATAGCTGCTGCCAGATATGGCCGCAACAATGGAGAGGCTGGACGAATACAGGAGCCATAACTCTCACTTCTGCAAGCGTCTCTTGGATTACCTGTCAATCATGGTGTCTGCACAATCCAAGATGACGCTGGGCGACAACGACGGCATCGTGAAGTCCTCGAAGGGAAGGCCTTCGCTGAAGGATCACTCGAAGATGGAAGATTACTTGTCACGATACGGTGGTCTCATTCTGTACATGAAAGAGATGGATGAAGGCATATACGCCAAGCTTTGTGCTGTGTGTGCATCGTCATTTCAACAATTTCTGCGTTTTACACACCCTCCATACAGGCATACTTCAGCGCAGCCAGCAGCCTGTATCTCCAGCAGGTAAAGGCGCTGTTGACGATATGCAGCAATCATGTCAAGAAACCTACCGAAGAAGATCCTGATGGTAAGCTACTGTGGTTGTCGCAATGGCCTCGGCTCAAGCCAGAAAGGCTTTGGGATGTTGTCGCCTACCACAGGAACGAAAGCATCCTCGGGCATGCGCCGCGCAGGAACGATTGTTCGGTCTCCCTTGGAAGCTCGCAGGGAGAAGAAAGAGCGATCCGATGGGGACATGAATGCATCTGATGTGGGACAGCACCTCTTTCAAACAGCTGACCAGTCCTGACACCCTCCATCTACTAGGCGTTAAGCCTTGTCCTTGATCAGATAGCTCAGGCAATCTACCGCGAAGAAGCTTTCGTCACTGCATTCCTCCAGATAGATAATTCTGGTATTACGTTCGCTGACTACGTCGGTTTGGAGAACTACTTCCGCCGACAGGCAGCGCGAGCCGCCGGCCTAAGTCCAGCGACCGCAAAGTTAGTTCGCGGAGCGATGGAACTGATCTTTGGGTTCCTCGCCAACGAACTGAAGGCATGGCTTGATGGCGCATTGAGCAAAGACAAATTGTATGCAATCCCCATGTTGTGCGATGATGACGCTCATCTGATTCCACATTGTAGACAAATCGTTGGCCTAATTGCTGCTCTCGAGCGTTTCCTGGGCGATGCAGAGGAGCGAGGGAATACCTTCTTGCTTAACCTGCTTGACAAACAGCATTCACGATCAAAGCAGCTATTTGAACGTCGTGTAGTATGTTGGCACGCTCACGCCATGGAATATTCGCTGATCGCTTCTAGTCTGAGCACATCAAATCTGTTGAAGATACCCGATTGACGAGCAAGAAGCGGAACGGTGTCGCACCTTTCATCAAGGGTTTCCCTGCATACGTCGGACGAGTTGAAAGCCAACTTATCGGCGCAGACACTCTTGAGATTCGGCATACTGTGGACCAGGCTTACGACAAGATTGTGCAATCTATGTTCGATGCTCTCAAACATATGGCCAAGATGGATGGCGAGGGAGAGGACAAAGGACAGCTGAACTATCACGTCATCTTGATCGGTGCGAACATGCCTGCCGACGAGAAATGGGATGCGAATTGATCTCCTTGCAGAAAACATGCATTACTTTGTAGCAGAAATCTCGCAACTACAGATCGGTTCCGTGGCTGTGTTCTTGAAGCGGGCGGAAGCGATCTATGAGGAGAACCTTAATGCCTACGTGAAGATTGTTCTCAGACGGCCATTCTACAAGATCATCGTGAGCCAATTACTGGTATCCGTTCGATTGCTGCTAGCTGACTGATTGATATCTACAGGACTACTTCGAAGGGGTTGAACGGCTCTTGAAGACGACTGCGCCAACCGAGGTGTCATCTAACAGCAGCTATTCGAAGTCGACCCTAAAGAAGGTCATCAAGGAGTACAATGGCAAAGACGTGCGGAAACACATTGACGCGTTGTTCAAACGAGTGGAGAAACACTTTGAGGAAGCAGAAGAAAAGACAACTACGGATGACAGCATCGGCATTGCGTCCGGGACCGTTATGGTAGGCGTCTGGAAGGCGTGTGAGGAGGAGCTGCTGCGAATCACCGAGCTGTTCGCGAAGAGGATCAACCAGTGCTACAAGGAGACGGGCGTTTCGTTGGAATACTCTGCTACAGATGTCGAGGCCGCGTTCAAGCGACACAGAGTGAGCGGCTGAGTTGTTTGGTTAACATTATTCTCTGGAGGACATCTATATGTTATGTAATTGTAATGTGATTGCTGTGGCCGGCGCTGAACGTGTTTGGATGCATGCCACTTGGGCGCGTCGATCACCTCCGCTCAATAAGCTCCTTGTTTCTCAGCTTAGCACCACTATTTCGTCGTCGCGGAGGAATCAGTTGGTGTGATTTCTTCAGACTCGAATATCGAACCCACCTCCGAGATGTCCGAAAACGAAGCTCAGTTCGTCTCACAGGAAAACGACGACGAGACACTCTGGGAGGTCATTGAGGTTCTGGAGGAGCGTGGCAACCGCTATAAGGTGAAATGGGCCGGTAATGATCCTGCCACAGGAAAGCCATGGGCACCGAGCTGGGTGAACAAGGCTGACTGTACAGATGAATTGATCTATCAGTGGAAAGCCAAAAAGGCGAGGAATAGGAATGAGGCAGCGAATCGGAAAAAAGGTATGCGCATTTATGCGGCTATGCCGCATACGGGCTTACTGTGGCACTGGATAGGCAGGCCTCGTACTTCGACAAAACCCTCTGAGACATCTAAACGTTCATTTACTACCGTGTCAGTTTCGGTCGGCAAGCGAGCCACGACCAAAGGCCATACCGCGTCCTCGAGCAGATTGTCAGCATCCACCACCAATGTATTCAAAGCTGGTTCTTCAAGAATACGTCAGGAGACCGCAGCGTCTCCGTCCAGAACGCGCCGGCACCTGACACACGCCTCTGTTGACGATGATACAGAGTCAGATGTACATTCGTCAAAGCCGCCCCCGCAGAAGAAACGAAAGGTAGTGGCCGAGGTTATACCTCCTGTACGTGACACGAAGGGGAAGAAGAAGGCCGTAAACGAGCCCGCCGACTATGATAGCGATCCCCCCACGCCGCCTCGTGAGGTCAAGGTGGGTCCACCTCGTGGAGTGAACAGGAAGGGCAGAGCTGCGGACGAAGTTAAAGAGGGTACATCCAGCCAGGGTGACAAAGCGTTGTCTTCCGATCTGCCGCCTCCCGTTGCACTCACTCGCATCGCACCTCCGAAAGACGTTAAGCGCACAAAGCGTCCCGAAGAGAGCACTTCTGCACTGAAGTCACATTCGTCCGACCCACCTGTGAAGATAGGTCCTCCCCGGGGTGTGAAACGCAAAAGTCGCGCTGTTCAGCCAAATTTGGCGATACCCAATTCGCCTGA
Source organism: Wolfiporia cocos (assembly GCA_029448655.1). Classification (NCBI taxonomy): domain Eukaryota; kingdom Fungi; phylum Basidiomycota; class Agaricomycetes; order Polyporales; family Phaeolaceae; genus Wolfiporia; species Wolfiporia cocos. The sequence goes on from JACCLO010000002.1 coordinate 2,054,353, forward strand.
GGAGCCTCGCATCCCTCCAACCTCCGGACATAACGCTTTGGATAACAATACAGTTGATCGTCATGATCTCAATCCTAGTTCTTCACAAGTCGAACGCAACGAGCCCGGGATTGACCTTACGGCAGTGCCGGTATCAGATTCCCTCAACGTAGACGGAACCAACCCTGAAGCTCTACAATTCAGCGGCTCTAACCATACCCAAGGGCACGCCACTCGAGACACCTCTCCCCTTGTAGACAAGCCAGCAATATCTCCTCATGCACGCTCTATACAGCTCCCCGATCAGCCACCAAGTGGCTCCTCCATCGTCGCAAGGATAAAACACCACACAGAGGATGGGAAGAGCGCTCAGAAGAAGTCCACGCGACGCGGGCTTCCAGCAATTGACGAAGCGCTGCTGAACGCGAGCTCGCATAGTCCATCTAACAAGCCGCGACGCGCCCCTCCTCCTAAGAAGCCTTCGAAGCCCCTACGCACTCTCCCCTACGTGTCTCCATCCGTGTTCCGGCCATACCTCCCTGAGCAGGAGATAGATGCGCCACCAAGCTCCATCGAGCAGTTCAGCTCGCCAGAACGGGGTAGCGCGCGCGCGGCCGGGCTAGCGACGCGCAAAGCAGAGCGGACAGCGGGGGGCAAGGGCAAAAGCAAGGGTAAGGCGACGGAGGTCATCTCGAGGAGGGATGACGAGATACTGCGCCTACGTGAGCAACAGCTTGCCGGGGAGGCAGCAAGCCGGCGCAGAGCGAGCAGCCGGGCCAGCACGAGCGAGGACAACGACTGGCTGTTCCGTGAGAGCCCCAGTCCTCCTCCGGATCAGCGCGAGTCGAGGCAGTCGTCGGGGCCGCGGACCCCGCCGGCGGTGGATGAATACCATATGACAGATGATTACCCTATGACAATCAACTCGGACGATATAGCGAGGGAGATCGAGGATGCGTTCCTAAATCTTGATGGGGAATTGCGGGCGGGAGATGAGCAAGATTGGGCTGCTATGTCAGAGCCCGGAGCTGAATCAGGACAGATGTTTTCCCTCAATCCCGGGCTTTTTGGATCCACACAGAATGGAAAGAACTCCTCTTCGAAGGTGCAAAATGTTACACTCATCACGGGTCTCTGCGAGCTAATATATATATCACGCATCCGTGCAGCAAACAGGCGGGAGTGGACCGTCTGCAGACCCTCACTCCTTGTCTGATGACGTGCCGACAGTATCTACACGACAACCTGATATAATCAGTCAAATACTGGTAAGGTAGCTGCATGAGCGATTGATCATCGACCTCACGACCCCTGTTTCTAGGACCATCCTGTTTCTCAGACAGAAGTCAATGACCTCAAGTTTGCCCTTGAAGAAAAAAGTGCCAGAATCCTGGAGTTGGAGCACAAGCTAGCTGCGCTACAGGCTCAGGCATCAAAAGCACAAGTTGACCATGCTGAGGTTTCTGCTGCAAAGGAAGCGCTGGCCTTCAAGCATGAGGAACAAGTCCAATTGGTATACGAGGTCACTGCTTCTAATGTGCGTCTTGCGGGAGAACTAGATGCTTTGCGCCTTGAGCATGCTCGTGAGAAGGTTGAGCTTGAGAAGACGTTGCAAGAAACCAGCAATAAAGTCGCCGCGCTTGACAGGCGAGTACGCGACGCGGAGGATGACAGGGAATTCGTTCGTGACTTGTACGATAAGGCCTCCTCGTATGCATCGGAGATGAAGGCGCAGAAGCTCGAAACGGAGGAACAACTGAGGATCGCTAAGGGTCAGCTCAGCGACGGCCTTCCCATGCTGAAAAGCATGTACGAGGAACGGATTAGGCGCCTGCAAGGGGAGTTCGAGAAATCGAAGCGACTCTGCAAGATCCTCACTGACAAGGACGAGCGGACGAACGACGAGATACGGAGGCGGGCTGCCCTGGAACCGCAGCTTAGGGAAGAGAACAAGAGGCTTAGGCAGGAGCTTCAGGCCGCTAACAAGTTACTGACGGCGTCGGGACGATCAATTTCCCCCGACTCGGATGACGATGCAGAGCCATTGAAACAAACAGAGACCAGGGACAACAGGAATTCATTTGTTCCTGAACTCTCTCCTTTGGTCCGCTCGCCAGACCCGGGTGAAAGCAGGGACGTGTACGTGTGTCAGTACGTGTCCAACGCGATTATGTGCAATACTACATTCCCAACGCCCGGGGTGCGTCCATCATGCGTTCGTCTTTTTCCCGTATTCCGAAAAAGCCTAACACCCACGTTCAGGAGGTTCGCACCCATGCGCTCCATTCGCATTACTCACATATGCGGGAATATCTATAACATCTGGATCTATCCATATCTATTACAACGTTTCCACAGCAAACGAGGACGTAATGCAATGTACACACGATATGAAGAGTCTTTGTAAGTCATGTGCGGTTTGGTTAATGGTGGTATTCTTCATCTGGCAGCTCGACGCTGCATTCTAGTTTGTGCTCTTTCCAGTGTCGCTTTTGGCAATCCGAATCACAATATCTGAATCGCAACGTTAACCGTTTGACATGCATCAACAGCAGCTCCATACCTAGCAATGCCACACTGGCCGCACTTTTTGAGAACTGCGCTGGGACGACACACCAGGTGCATTGTAACAGTGCTAGCCTGTTGTCTGAAATCGTTTCCCATACATTCTGAGCGCTATGATGGATTTCCTCATCCTCATCTTCTGGATCACTGTCATCGTCCGGTTTAGACTCAAACCTCTTGAGCCATTTGACCAAACCTCAGACTCCCCGTCGACTGGAGCTTCAGGGAGCGTCAAAGCGCTTTCGGGGTAGAACATCGCCATGACGCGTGCCATCACGGGGTCCCATTCCTTTAAATGATCTGGGTTCCCCAACATGGACATGATCTGTTTTCTGGTTTGGGTGAGGGCAGGGGACGTCTGACTCTTGTGGCCGATGAAGTCCATGAAGCGGGCGCTGATCTAAATTTCGGCGAGGGCATGCTAGTGTCGATCCCAATGTGAGCTGGTGTAGCTCTGTTAGAGAGGATCCGTACCTTTATTTCTGCTGAATGGATAGTCAACCTCGGGCCCTCGACGACGAGCGCAATCATGAGGTACGTGTTCAAGTCGCGCTGCCTGTTCAATGAATCCGGCGGCCCCAGCTTGACCAGCTCCCTCACATCCGCATATGCGCTGAGCAGAAGCCCCAAACGTTCTTCACTGTCCTTCACCTCGTCCCCGCGAACGCTCAGATACAATGCGGCATCAACTGCCTGACGCAGCATTTGAGTACGCAGCCAGTGCGAAAGCCCATGGCACTTGAGTCCCTTCTTCACCATACGCAACATCTCCGGGCGGTCACAATCCATCGCGGCAGCATAATAGAAGTAGCCAAAATCTGGACTGCGCGCGAGTGCGTTCTGGGCATGCTCTAGCGTCTTCATGTAGTCGTGCAGACAGAGGTACTTCCACTCAAGCACGTCCGCGAGGCCCTCGTCGAGCTCCGCCTTATCAGGCGCGACACGAAGAGCTGTGAAGCACTCGAGCAATAGTTTCTGCCGCTCAGGAAAGCCTTTGTCGCGCCGTGGGCGGCCACAACAGTCATATAGTAGCTCGGGGAGGGTATATTGAGACGCAAGCACCTCAGTGGCGAGGATACGCCCCAGGCGGACAGGATCCGGGTCCACAGTATGCAAAGCCAGTTGGGAGAGGTATGTTTCGTGAGAGCGCTTCATTGCGAACAGCTCAGAGTGGTCGCGCCCGAAAGCGTCCATGATTACCGAGAGGTCAGCGGGCAGAGCGCGTCTGTTGAGCGTCGCGACTGTCCCGGTCGTGGACACCTCTATCTTCTCCCGATCTGTGATGCCATTAAATTTCAGGAGATGATCAAGCGCTCCAATGCGCAGCCGGAGGTCGCTACAGCGCATGGGGGAAATGAGTTTCGAAGGAGGGGATGGTCCGGCAACCCGCGAGGTCCCCAACGAGGGCGCTGCTGAGCAGCGAGAGAGCATGGCCGAACATGTAGCTTGAGAAACTTGCCCTGCGGAGGGACTCGAGTACCGCGCGCGCTATCGCGACGGTGTCGACTGCACGCCTAGTGCAACTATCCTCGAGGGAATGTGCGAAAATGGCGATGATGAGCGACCCCACCGCGGGGTCGTCCGGATACTGCCTCAGCAAGCCGATCAACGTTAACGTGTGTTTCAGGATCTGCACGCGGTACCGTTTCCCGATATGCAGGCTGAGCGCATTGAGGGCGCGCAGTGCAATGTGGCGTGCCTCGGGAAGCTCGGTGAGCGCCACCATCCTGTCGAGGAAGCCTGCACCAACGTCAATGAGGTAGCAACGGTATTTCGCGCTGCAGCTGACCGGGCTCGACCAGCTTGTCCTGGAGGATGGCATCGACGATGCACATTTTTGCGAAGATCGCGACTACGCCACCAAGAACGCGAGCATTGCCGTATCTCCGGGCAAGTTTGAACGCCTGGTTCAGATGGCTCTGGATGTCAGGCAGTTCGTTGTGGACCTTCTTCAGCCCGCTTCGCGTAGTCAGATCTGATGATGTACATTTATGAGACGATGCGCAAGAGATACAGACGAGCACGTACCGGGAAGATCAAGGTATACACAGAGCTGGTCTGCGACGCTGACCCAGTCGTCGCTCCATTCATCTGAAAACACTTTGACTAGAGAACTGGGGGGCTGGCGCACTTTGTACTTCTTGGATTGTCTGCGTCCCCTGGGGACATGAACCAAAGCCAAGTTCATAGCTGAGATAGATTTTGGAATATCACGTAATTATATGGGATGTACTACAGCCCAGGCTGGAGGTGTTTATGGCTAGCTTTCGGCCATGTAAAAGAATTCGCCATTGGGAATGTACCACTTTGTGGTTTCACAAGCAATAGCAAAAAGGTGGGGTATACGAGATAGTGTAAAATTATCAGAAGGTATCGCTAGCATCTCTAGAAGAAGGTGATGATGAACGAGGAGCGGATAGCAACAACGAGATACGCGTAAAAGAGATTCGCGGATGAGCAAAGCTGGGACGGCAGGGTCACGTGTCCGCGCAACCCGTTATTAACGGAGTCGCGTCTGATCTCATCACGAGTGCTTTATTTCCGGCAACACTTGCAGATTCTCTGCCTTTGTCTTTACTACGCAGCGCTATTCTCGCAACTCGTGCAACCCGAACAGCTCGACAGTGTTCTTCCACGCCTTCTCCGTCACCTTTTCAAACGGTACGCCCTCATTCAGCCGATGCACCACCCATGCGACCCCGCCGATTGCGCCCGGCTCGTTCCGTCCCTTGACCGGCTTACCGTATACGAATGACTCTGGCTTCGTGGCCTGAGGGAAGTAAAGCGCGTTCAGTGACGCCGGAAGCGAGGACAGGTGGGCCTTTGATGCGTGTGTGGACGTCATCGAACACCATGGAGCATCTACCGCAGCAATTGATACATTGGAGGGGCGGTAGAGAGCAGCAACCCACCTGTCTCGAACATTATTCGGTCGGGGCGCACGGATTTCGCGGCTGCGAGGTTTTCTGTCGTTTTAAGCCCGCAACCGTTAATTCTGCGGACAATGTTAGTGGGCCTAATAGTCTGATGCATCAAAAACTAAATTTACGATATATGGAAGCCCATGTCCATCTGTATCACTGATTAGGATCCGGACGGCCTATGACTCTTATGATATCACGCACCAACTCTGCCGCCTCTTCTGGCGTTCCGGTAAAGCTATGGACAACGCCCCCTTTTGCGCCCGATCTCCTCCCTCCATCGTCTCCGAAGCCTTCCTCGCGCAGTATCGTTACAAAGTCGGCATGCGCAGCGCGGGAATGTAGAAAGAGCGGCAGGTGGTACTTCTTCGCGAGCGCAAGTTGTGACCCTATCACCGCGGAATCAGGCTTTAACGCGGAGCTATTTCAACAGTGACGCCTACGAAACTGTCTCTTCTGAACTTCTGGCGCAGCAAAGTGCGTGCGATCATAGTCTATACTCCATGGGATTTAGGGCGGTTCGCACGAAGAAATCAAATAGATGCACCTAGTCCGCATTCTCCCACCGCAACCACTCTTCCTTTCCCCTCCAGATTTTGCGCAATCAGCGCGTCAAGCGCGGCCAGATACGCACCCGGTCCTCCTCTGAACTGATCGAACTGGGCGGACCGCGTGGGGTGGCAGCCCACAGTGGCGTAGAATCCGTGTTGCTTCGCGAGCTCGAGTGCCTCTTTCGACTCGTGTAGACTACCGCCGGTGATAATCATGGATTTGACCCCGGCAGCACGGGAGCGCTCGAGCACTGCCTCGAAGTCGTCTGCGGGTGGTGTGGGTTACTCACGCGGTGCGAAGCATGGGCGCAACGCACCATCGTGCTTTTTCCGCCCGTGATGGTATCCTCTGAAGACTGGGTCGGTGAGGTTAACTAGACAGAGTCAGCCGGCTCGTTCACGACGCGATAGTTCGTATCTTACCGCCGATGTCTGTGAGAGTGCATCTGAATGAGCTTCCGGAACATGTCGCCCCGAAGTAATGCACACACCGATGAATCTGAAATTCCCCTTCACCTCCTCGGCCGGTCTCGCCACAACCGTCACTGGCATATTATGAGAAACGTTGCCTTTGTAGCGGATATAGGCGGGTTTTACGGTGCTTGGTGGAGGCGAGGGACGAGCAACCGAGCGAGTAGGGCGCCAAAGAAGCGGTGCAGATTTAAGCAATCGAATGACTCTCATTGACTACCATACGTGAATCTGAGCGAATCCACAACGGGCGAGTGATCTCGCAATAGTTTCGGTTTATTGCTGAGGCAAATGAACGCCATCGAGGTACCAGTCCGCCATCTGCCATCCGTAGAAACGAGTTGAAGTGAAGTTTCACGTGCTCTCGAGACGCAGCCCTTGGACTCCAATGACATCTGCCATCACAAATCAAATTACAATTAATGTTTGCCAGACACAGGTTTATGATGTGCGCCAGCGGACATAAGTAAATTGGGAGGCTCTACTGTCAGAATTTCGGCCTAGCTGTCAGCATTTCGGCCTAGCTGTCTCTATTTCGGCATATGTAACTGTCATTTCGGCCTCGCGATGCGCCTGTTGTTGTGCGCCTAATGCCTGCTTGGCATTATTTGGCAATGCCCGAATGCGGTATGTTCTCAACACCCGAGCTCGACGCAAGTCGCGAACGTTCTCAAGGGTCCGCTCCTGCGCCGTTGACTTCATGTTGAGGTCTTGTGTACTTTGACCTGTGATTGGCTATGAAGTAGTGTACTTGTATTACTCCCAGGCCTCTGAATGATCTCATTCTTCCCATTCATTTTAATCTTCGTATATGACATATTTTGAGTTCACTTGTATATAATCTCCTGCGCAACGCGCCAAAAAGGCGGAATCCTCTTGCGCTGTATCTCAGCTCTCCGGACAAGAGAACAGAGCAAAATCACACTGTGTGTGCCCGCCCACAGTGCATCCTCAGTGCTGCCGCCTGTGCGCTCTCTGCTCTGCGCGCGCTTGTCGAAATCAAACTGAGCAAGCCGAAATCGCGCCGAAGTCGCCGAATTTGCGCCGGATGCGCCGAACCCCAAATCCCAAACCTCAATTTCAACGTAAGCGTGCCGAATAGTATCGATGAAGCAACAATACCAAGCTGTCAACTTCAAGCCGAACTACGGGATCCCAAATAATTTGTCCGCTGGCGCCCCTCATACAGGTTCTTCACTTACGACTTCCACCTCTACAATTGCTAAGCAGGACTCACTGCTTATTAGGGTTTACTGATGAATTCACTGCTTAAATTTCACCGCTTATAAGAATTGAAACACTGCGAGTATACTAGCTCGCTGGTAACCTCTTTGCAATCAGCGTCTTTGCAATTAGCAGCGGCGCTCGTGGGTATGAAAGCATCATCTGCAAGTATGTCCGATGAATTCATGGCACAAAGCTGGAGAGAACGGCGATGACACCATGGTAAGTCAAGATGCGCTGACAGCCACTGTGGATCTGGGGAGGCTACTGCATACGATTGGGCGCCCACTGGGTATTGAAAAGAAAACAGATAGCGACATTTACAATGTACATACGTGCAAGATAGACGTGCACTTGCCACAAGCCACAACTTCCATGAGCGCTCCAGATCGATCTTATCATGAGCGTCTACACAAGCCACAACTTCCATGAGCGCTCCAGATCCATCTTATCATGAGCGTCTAACACGATTCGAAGTTATACTCCGCCCGACTTGTACCTTGTACCTATAACCCTGTGTCGTGCTGCGGGTATGACGATCTCCACGCGGAGAGTCAGAGCTACCTCTGTTGCTTTACACTACATTCCTTGCTGCGTCAAAGCAAGTACCCGATCGCATCGCATGACTCTATCACATGAGATCCTCGGGGGTCGGTGGCACTGCACACCCGCGCCCGACTTTCCCATTCGTAACATCTCCCACTCCTCTTGCTTGTCCGGCAGCTGCTTCCTGCGTTCTCACAGCGTGCAGTGCATAAGTATCTTGTCTACCTTCCGCAATTCCGCACACTGCACTCCCGAGCTTGGACACTGTTGAGAGGTGTAAAGAGCGATGGCGATGGAGCGTGTGAAGCAGCTTGTCTCGCACATGTCCCCCGGCTCGTCTAAAGGCGTCGCTGCACTCGAGCGGAAGAGCCCGGACGATGTGGTCATTACGATGGCTATCCGCTCGCCGCTGTGCAAGTCGAAAGGAGGGGGGCTCATGCATACAAGGTGCGTCACCGGGCGATTAAGCCGTGCGGCTGATGCTCAAGCGTGTGTAGGAGTGACGAGCTCCTCACAGAGATGTTCAAGGTGCGCTTAGACTGCGGTTGTCGAACATATCAGCAACTGAAACCATATCTGCGCTGTAGCAAGCCATTGCGCGGTCTGGGATCGACCCCGCGATTGTAGGCGACATCACCGTGGGCACCGTCCTCCCTCCAGGCGCCATGTACGAGGCCCGGGCCTCGGCTCTCGCGGCAGGTTTCCCCGCGTCTGTTCCTGTGCAGACCGTCAACCGGTTCTGTTCGTCGGGCCTGATGGCCGTCACGGACATTTCAAACAAAGTACGCGCTGGGCAGATTGAGATCGGCTTGGCGGTGGGGGTGGAGAGTATGTCACAGAAGTGCGCGCCCAACGTTCGTTTGCAACGCCATCTCACACTTGCAATCATACCGTAGTCCGGACAAGGGTGCACCTCCATCCAGCGACGCCATCAAGGCAAACCCCGCTGCGTGCGACTGCTCGATGCCGATGGGCTGGACGTCGGAGAACGTCGCGGGCGACTTCAACATCACCCGCGAGGACATGGACGCTTGGGCCGCACTCTCGTTCCAGCGCGCCGAGCACGCGGACAAGTCCGGCTACTTCGCAAGCGAGATCGTCCCGTTCACCGCGTTCGAGAAGCCGGACGCGTCGGGCACGCGCGCCACAAAGGTACTCACGAAGGACGACGGGATCCGGTACGGAACGACGAAGGACGGCCTGCTGCAGATCCGCCCCGCGTTCCCGCAGTGGCAGCCGGCGCAGACAACCGGGGGTAATGCGAGCCAGATCACGGACGGGGCGGCGGCGGTGCTGCTCATGACGCGGCGCAAGGCGGAGGAGCTGCGCCTGACGGTTCTGGCGAAGCATGTCATGACGGCCGTCGCTGGTGTTCCGCCGCGCATTATGGGCATCGGGCCGACCCATGCGATACCCCGCGTGCTCGAGCTCGCCGGAATAACCAAGGAGGACGTCGATCTCTTCGAGGCGAGTGCCGGGCTGCTGCGTGCTCGAGGCTCGGCTGACGTGCTGCATTCATTCAGATCAACGAGGCGTTTGCGTCGATGATGGTGTACTGCGTGCGGAAGCTCGAGCTCGACCCTGAGAAGGTGAATGTGAACGGAGGCGCGATCGCGCTGGGGCACCCGCTAGATGAGTGGCTTTGGCGCTGAGTGGCGGCGATTTGACTGATGGGCGGCCGATCTTCACGCGCGACAGGGGCGCGACAGGTCGCCACCGGACTGAACGAGCTCGCGCGCAGGAATGGCAAGGTGAGTTGGGACCCTCGAACTGTCAAACAAACGATGAAAAACTGACGCCCCTATCCCCGCATTAGATCCTCGTGACGTCTATGTGCATCGGGACAGGCATGGGTGCGGCTGGCGTGTTCGTGCGGGACTGAAGCGGGCGTGCAGCAGAGCTATTCCTGGCGAGGGTGTGTTCTCACATGGAGTGTATTCCAATCAATGAAGTCATTTCTTGCCCGTGCGTGTTCGGCCTAGGCGAGCGGGACGAGTTGGCCAGCCATACTCCACCCCGGGACCTGGCCAGAGCGTGGCAAAGCGCAGAGGAAAACCTTGGCGTAGAGACAGGCAGAATTTAGCGACTGCATGACTTGCCGGTGTTGTGCCGTGACCACCTGAAATTGCCGCCCGCCTCGTCTTATACTCCAACCACTAACACATCCGGCGCGACCACCGCCGCCCCAGCCTCCCATACCAGCAGTTTTGCTGCTTGTCCTTCCTTTGTCCTTCCTTCCCCGCCGGGGCCCACGCTATGGCGTATCAGTATTCGAGCACAGATAATGCAAACCTCCATTCCGGCAGCACTACCCCCTACGGCTCGGGTGACCCGTACTACAACGAGTCCTCCGGGTTCGTTGCCCCGCACCAGAGCAAGCCCAAGCGGGGCATGAGCAACTGGATCAAGATCGGCGTCCCTGTCCTTATTGCCATTATTATTGCCGCCGTCCTCGGTGGTGTTTTGGGCAGCCGCGCCCACCACAACTCCTCCGCGTCGTCGAATGCAGTCGCCAACCAGGCTTCCCCAACCGGCGCTGCCGCAGCCAGTTCCGCCGCGAGTGTGAAGGAAGCAATCGGCCTGTTTGCTACCGCTACGAACAGCTTGTACATGCTTCCCATTTACCCCTCGACCGTACGTGCCTGCTTCTCAATTCCAAAACTTTTGAATACTCACCCCGCCTTCTCGTTCACGTGCACAGACAAACACCGCCGCCTTTACCAAGCCCACTTTTGAGCCACAGGCTTCCGGTCTCAGCTGGCCCTCCGACCCCTTCCAGCCCGCGAATCCCGCCCCGACCAGCGTACGCCCCGACCACCCTCGTCTCATTGCCCCCTCGTACAAGTGGGAAGCCTTGCCGGAGTTGATCCAAAAAGATCCATACCTCAAGTACTGGAACGACACCATCTTCGGCAACGCTACCGTCTATTACAATGAGCCGGTCGTCGCGTACTACATGGATAGCGGCAATGGTATCCTTGACATCGCTCGGCAAATCAAGATGCGGATCAAGGCCTTCTCGTACGTATACCGCATGACGAACAACACCAAATGGGTCGATAGGGCGTGGAAAGAGCTGCAGGTGAGCGTCTGCAGATCGACTTCGCAGGCGCCAGCCACTGACGTCTGGTCGCTAGAACGCTGCCGGAAACGGCACCAACTCCTTCGGTCCGGATACCTCGGAGCGATGGAACCCTGTTCATTTCCTCGATACCGCTGAGTTAACCGCCGCCTACGCCATTGCGTACGATTGGATGTACGATGCGTGGATGCCCGACCAGAAGAGCATGATCGTGTGGACCATGTCCTACTATGGTCTGCAGAACGGTGTCATCGGCTACAGCAACAGCAATGGCCTGTACTACGGCTGGTGGACGAGCAACACTCAGGGTAACTGGAACTGTGTCTGCAACGGCGGCCTCACCATGGGCGCGCTTGCCATCATGGGCGACGATGACACTGGTCTTGCCGAGCAGGTTCTCCAGCTCACGATCCCCAACGCCATGTTGAACTGTGCCCAGGCTGTCTCGTCCGACGGTACATGGCAGGAGACGCCCAACTATTGGTACTTTGGTGTCACTGGTAACGCTGAGATGGTCTCGTCGCTGATGACCGCGGCGGGCTCCGACTTTGGCATGCTCACGACGAACCCTGGCTTTGCAAACACCGGTCTCTTCCACATGCACGTCACCGGCCCCGGCACGATGTTCGAGTGGGGCGACAACGGAGTCAACCTGTATTCGTCCACTGCGAACCCGATGATGTTCTACGGCGAGCAGTACAACCACCCCGAGTACATGCTCTTCCAGCGCGACCAGCACGATGCGCCGTCGGACCCGTGGAGCATGTTCTGGTACAACCCGGCGGTGTCCGGCGCGTTCTGGGACAATATGGCGCTCGACGGGTACTTCGACAACCACACGGACTCGTGGGCGTCTATGCGGAGCAGCTGGACGGACGAGGATGCGCTGTTCCTTGCGATCAAGGCGGGCACGCTGCAGGGCCACCAGACACACAACGACCTCGACTGCGGTGACTTTGTGCTCGACGCGCTCGGCACGCGGTGGGCGGGTGAGCTCGGCGATGAGAACTACCTCGTCACGGGCTACTTCAGCAACGACACGCAGACGAGTGACCGCTGGCTGTACTACCGCAAGCGTACCGAGGGGCAGAACACGATCCTCGTGGATGCGCAGAACCAGCTCGTCACGGCGCAGCCTACGACGAACTTCGGCTCGAGCAACACGACGCAGGGATCGAGCACAGTGTTTACCGTGCCGAGCGACTCGACGGCGTTCTTCACGGCGGACCTGACAAGCGCTTACGAGAGCGTGTAAGTGCGCTCTCACGTCCCATCGTGCATATGTTGATGTTCGCGCGTGGCAGAACCTCGTTCGAGCGTGGTATCCGCATGCTCAACGGGCGGAAACAGGTCCTCCTGCAGGACGATATCACGGCGTCCGCGTCGATCATGTGGCGCATGCACACGAATGCGTCTCTGGAGATTGACACGGCCGGAACAACCGCGACGCTGCAGATTGGCAATGAGCGGATGGAGGTCAAGATCCTCAGCCCGACGTCGGGCGCTACGTTCACGACGATGAACGCGACGCGCCTGCCGACGGACCCGCCGCTGCCCGCGGGCCAGGCGGACCTGCCGAATACGGGCGTGACGGTGCTCGCGATCGAGCTGGAGGCAGGCACGCACAGTCTGCAGGTGCTGTTCAACCCGCAGTGGTCGGACATGAGCGCGAGCGACTTTGTGACGCCGCCGTCTGTCGCCGTCAAGGACTGGACCTTGACGAGCCACAACAACTGAGCGACGGGGTGGCGTGCGACATGGACCGCATGGATTTTTATGACAGTGATGGACGTGAGACCGTTGATTCGAGCTCATTTTATAGCCGTAGCGGATTCTCTTCTTTCTGGTTTTAGCTGCACACACGTAGTACTCCACTATACCGACGCTTGCAGATAATGCGTGCAACACGAGCTGCGTGATTGAAGATTGATATTGAACTGAGCCCGAAGCGAGTGCGGCGGTGGCTGGCATGCCGATGAGGCTGAGGTCGGCTAGCAGCATGGACGGGCGCTTCGGAGGTATATGTTGGGCGGCTGGTCGCCAAGGTTTCGCAGCAACGTCCTCCTGCGCGAACTGCTCGTCGCCGCCGACCTTCCTTATCTCCTTCCTTTTCCTCCCACTCCTTCATCACTCAAGGCCCCCAGGCAACGCCGCCAGGTGTCCAGTAAGTCTCTCTTACACCACCACTTTCTTCTCCCCGGCTGGTCCTTGTCTCTGCCCGCATATAATATTGTATCGTCGCGTTGGCCGCCCATACTCGTCTGCACCGAGGCTAACGGCTCTTTCAGCCTCTCGTAACCGCGTACGCGTCACCCGGCCAGGCTTCGTAACAACATGTTCGCCTCAAAACCCCGGAAGGTCACCCTCACGCTCCTTTGCCTCGTAATTGCCCTCGCGCTGGCCTCTGTCTCGGAGGCCAATGATTTCTCCCCCCAACGTCGCGACCATGTCGACCTCTCGAAGCGCATGGTCAGGAAGCGCGCGCCTGACTTGCTCGGTCTAGCAGGACTCGGCAGCGACCCGCCCACTGACGGTGGAAGCGGCAGCGGTGGGGGCGGCAGCAGCAGCAGCAGCACCGACGCGGCCTCAAGCACCAGTGCTGCAGCTGCCTCTGCGACATCTGCAACCTCTGCGAGCACCAGTGCAAAGGCGGCCACGTCCTCCTCGGCTGCTGCGACGTCGTCTTCGTCTGCTGCCGCCGCCAAGTCGACGGAAGCGAGCTCCTCCGCCTCGTCCACTACTGCGAAATCTTCGGTCAGTCTTTGTACCCATATCTGGAAGTGTTTGCGCTAACGCGGTGAGGGTTCGCCGTTTAGTCGCCCGCCGCCACAAGCTCCTCGGCTGCCTCGAGCAGCGCTGTGACCACGTCTGCGACCACCTCTAGCACGAGCAGCTCGTCCGCAGCAACGTCCTCATCGTCCTCGGCGGCTGCTACGTCCTCGGCTACTTCTGCAGCAGCCACCACATCCGCGCCTCAGTCCACTGATGCCGCTACTACTACCCCTGCAGCGACCGATGATACCCCGGGCACTTCGTACAACTCCAATGGCAGCCAGGTCACCATCACCTCCACATCCTCATCCTCTGCCACCCCGTCCGCCGCGGCTGACGAGGCCTCTGCCGCAAGCACGTCCAAGATCACGCGCACGACCCTCATCGTGATCGTCGCCATCGCCTCGACCGTCGGTGCCATCTCCGTCGCCTGGACCCTCTTCCGCAAGTGGAAGCTCAAGCCCTCCTCCCACTTTGACGAGCGCATGCAGCCCATCGACTGGCAGCCCACCACGGAGCAGGACGACGGGCTCCCCCGCCACCGTCGCGAGGGCTCGGGCGCGTCGCATGGTTCATTCCACTCGGGCAACGGTCACCAGGACGCGTCGGCCTACGGCCAGAACTCCGATCACGGCCACGGTGCTCCGGCCCCGCTCAACCCGATCCCGGACCACGACTTCACCGCAGGCACGGCACTCGCGCCTGTTGGCGGCTACGCGGACCTGCAGCGCGGCCCCAGCCCGCAGCCGCCGATGGGCGAGCTCCATCGTGGCGCGAGCATGGCGCGTGGTCACCCGCAGATGCCGTACGACCCGTACGCGGCGATGCCGATGCATTATCAGGGCGGGTACGAGGCGTACGACAACAGCGGTGCGTACGGCGCGCGGTACTGAGTAAGGGGAGGCGGTGGCACCTGGCCGGCCTGACGACGCCCATCGCTGCTGCTGGAGCTGTGTATGGACACGACACGAAGAAATCCCTATTATCAAGATACCATACAGATTACGGTCCGCTATTCGGCTGGATGCGCCAGCCCGCTTTCCCTAGTTTGCTGTTCAGGTTCTATGTGCCCGCACGTGTGCGTATATGCGTTTGATCCGGGTCTTTGTGGGCAATACACTTCTTGCATTGCTCAATGCCGCTGGACGCTTCACCCTTCTCACCCGCCGTCCGCCTTCGCTTTCGTCCGTCGCCTGGATCATACATGCAGCGTCCGCGCTCCTCCTATGAACGCTGGTGAGACGTTGACAGTGTATGTTGCGCTTGACCTCTGCGATGTGTTAATCTTGCTGCTCAATTATTCCTTTGGATTTATGTCTATCTTATGTTCGTCGCCCATCATTCTCTGTCCATATTGCACCTGCCTCCCCCTCGCGTAGATCCTCTGATGAATGTGATCTTGTCAACCGTACTGTGTACGTACTCTGCAGACATTGCCAGGGATACGCTACGAGACGACAGCTGCTGCGTAGATCAGTGTTGTGAAGTAGTCAGTCCTATGCGTGACCTGTATCGCTACCCGAAGTATAATCGTCGTCCGAAGAAAGCTCGTCGTCTTCGTCTAGCATCAGTGCGCCGAAGCGACCAGTGGCGTCACCCAGCTTGGCATCATCGTCTTCGTCCCCTCCAACCTCGGTAGCCTCGTCGTCCTCGGCTGATGATAGGCTGTCGTCGTCACTAGCGGTCTCATCTGTCATCGTATCTTCCTGGTCGGAAGCGACATTCTCAAAAACGATGTCTTCCGCATCACCGGGCATCCAGATGCCAACGTCCTGTTCGCCATGGCTGTGTGCTTCGATCGTACTCGCATCCGTGCCGGGCGGCCAGAACGCCCAGCGGATCCGGCCCTCTGCCAGGGCTCTCAATACTGGAAACACCAGCCGTCATCACATACGCGCGTGTGCGGACTGCGGATCGGGACTTACTAGCGTTTCCCGCGCGGTTCACGTCCGGGCGGCCCGCCTGCGCGGTGATCCACCCCTTGCTGAGCGCAAACGCGGTAAGGACGTCCATAGCGGTCCACGGCGTTTCCTTGCGTGTGGGCGCGTGCACGGGCCCGCCCGCGCGCCAGGTGCGCTTGTCCGCGGACGCGTCGGGCGCGGGGGTGGGATGCGACAGCGCCAGGACGCGCTCGAGCGGGAGGAGCTGCGCGGCGTAGTAGATACAGAGGGGGACGGCGGAGACACGGGAGATGGGGAAGATGCCGGTGAGGACCTTGACAGGCGTTGACAAATGATGAATATGCTACAGAAGACGAGAGGCATACCTGCACTTCCATGGGCACGAAGTTGGGGATGACAAGGCCAGGACAGTCGACGAGCCGTACTTCGGGCGTCCAGTACAATGTCTGGAAGTGTTTAGTCTGTCATGTCGATGAGTTGGACTCGTATCCGACATGTGGAACTGATAGCGAGCCTACCTTCCCCGGTGTCTTCGAGGCCTTCACCTTGCGAACCCCGAATAGCGCATTGAGCAGCGAAGATTTGCCCACATTTGGCTGTCCTGACCTGATCTGAGTACTGTTATTCTACGATATGCACGGTGTTCTCACCTATCAGACCAATTGTGAGGAATTGCGGCTCAACAAAACCTTCTTCATCACCCTGAGTCGTATCTGCGTGCGGGTGGGGTGCAGTTGCCCCTCCTATAACACTCCCGACTTTGTCACCCTCGGCTCTCATGACCGCACCCCAGTCCACCTCTTTCTTCACCTTGGGCACCCACCTCTTGGCCTTCTCTGGATCACTGCTTACGTGCTCAGGCGGAACCAACAACTCCGCATGCGTCTCACGCAGAGCATCCACGAGCGTCTCGCGGAACGGCAGGGGAAGATGCGATTGCCTGCCCGACGCGCGCTCCCCCCGAGCCGTGTCATGCTCGGCGTATGCCTCAACCTGCACGACACGCGTGCCGGGGAAGCGCGCGCGAAGGTATGCCTGCCAGGCAGCGGCGCACACAGGGCCGGTGATGTCGACCTTGGTGAGGACGAGGACGGTCCGCGTTTGCGGCGCGGCGGTGGATAGGAAGGCGGTGAGCGCAGGAGGGAGGTGGATGAGCGGGCAACGCGTGTCGAGGAGGATGAGGATGATGTCAGAGATTTCTGTGACGCGCCAGCTGGATATCTAGTGTGAGAGGAAGGATGGGAGCGATGAGGGTAAGTACGCACAGCTGTCGCCAGACCTCAAGATTGCGCTCGAAGGATGTCGGCGCGTGCGGCATTTCGGTAGGCTCGGCCTGAGAGTCACTGGTTACTTCAACGTCCGGTGAACACCATTCACTGAGTATAGAATCGGTCTGCGCGAGCCACTTGCGAAAAAGGCCCTCTTCGTTGGCCTCGACCTCCTTCTTGGTCATGTCGTAACGCCACTGCGGCCTCTTTGGGCACGTCAGGTTATCTGATGCGCTGCTACTACCAGCGTCGCTGCTTGAGCTCGGCGCCGGTTGATCCGTCCCAGGAAAGATGGCCGCATCGAGGGGAATGGGCCGCACAAGCGGAAGCTGGGCGGCGAGCACGCGGGTATCCTCAAGAAATCGTGAGGGAAGCTTGATGAAGGAAGACTGAAGACGTTTGGAGGAGTCGGCCCTTCGCGTCTCGGGTGCGTGCGCGGCTTTTACTCCCTTGCGTTTCCTGTTGCGCTTGGGATCACGATCACCCCTTGCGGGTGGAGAGGTGTCGCCGCGCTTCACAGCCCGTTTGAGCAGCAGTTTCTCCCTTCTCTTTTTGTGTGAATTGGGAATGCGGCGGGGCATCGCAGGGTCTTTCGGTTCTGTACTGCTAGTTAGGGCGGGGATACAGCAATGGCTGCTTGATTGATAAGGGTTACTCACAGAGTGTGTTGGGCGTAGGTTTCGGCAAGCGCAACTTGCAGGGTGACAGTTAATATACAGGTTCCACCGCCGAAGCAACCTTCGGTCCCGCGGCCAGTATGACATGGGGTTGTGCGCTTTCTTACGAGACGTGAAGTCGCTGTCCGCGCCTGGGTTTCAATTTGCACACGAGCGAGCCCGACGTGACGCCTGAACGACATCTTCTATATTGTCTGCAGAGCATGTTGGGCCTAAGTCTCGGCGAGCGCAACTTGCAATGAACGAAACTTTGTAGAGCCAGCCGTTCATGTGGCCAACTCATGTGATCCCCAAAAGGGGAATGGCCAAAGATATCATATCCTGGACTAGGAGCTAGGCTACTGATCGATATCCCTCGATTGCTCGGTACCACTCGCTCCTAGTCACCGTGACACAACGGTGTCCACGATTCAGACGAATCATGCAGATGTGCCGTGCACAACACTATACTGTGACTCGAAGAATCCGACACAGCGCCAGCGGCCCCGGTGGCGGAGGAACAGTTGCAGCGATCACATTGCATATTGTACAGTGTGCAGCAACTTACTATGTAGCGGTGATAATGGCAGCTCGGAAATTGGCGCTTGTTTCCTACCTGAGATGCGGGCGCCTATTTCGTCCATGCAAGTGCTTGGGCGAAAATCTGTCGCCGGTCCGTCTACTCAGTGTTGTGTACATTGTAAACCGTTCGCTGGCATGCGCCAGGTCTTTCGCTAGAAACCCACACGCGACAATCACTAAATATTCAGTGTAACAGTGCCACAGCGAAACGACCAGTTACGTTCACTGTCGCAATGCAGGGTGGCAGCACGGTGCTACCCTTGTGCCTCATGCGTCTCCACGAGTACAAGGAATCAAGAGTCACTACTAGGCAATATGGCCCTGATTTCTCAGGGGATCTGAGGGCGTAGCGTCGGCACAAAGTTCTCCCGCGCTGTGGCATAACATGTGGCGCGACTGTGGCAAACCTGCTATTTAGAAGAAGGCCTGGATGTCAGCTCTGTCCGGCTATAGTAGTCTTAGTGACTTGAGCGCAATGCAACAGTAAGACAGTGCCAGATCGAACTAAGGACCCGGGTAGGCCGGGCGTAAAGTGCTTTTAAAGTGGCACTAGTGCCGCACCACATATATGGGTGTAAAGTGCTTTCAGAGTTCAAGGCTACTGATTGTTTATGTGTAACACTAGACTCTCAACGTTCAACAGCCATTGATTGACTGCGTCGTGTTTGCACGGCCTTACCGCTCCTCCTAAAAGACGAATATGAAATGCCACATCCGCCAATTGTGCCACTTTCTTAGTCCTCAGTCCTCAGTGAGGGACACACTATCATCCAATTACGATCATTTCGCGCTGGAGAGCCATGGCACATTATCTAGTATTGCACGACATTGTCCAGTGCAGACGCAGAGCAAAAGTCGAGCTACCACAAGTCAACCCAGAGATTCAAGAGTATCGAGTATGGCGGGGCTGCCGCATGGTATCATCGTGCTAGTACGCCTAGCTGCAAGAATCAATAAGGATATATAACGTCCACCAGTCCGCATCCGCTCCAGATCCCCCAGTCCCCCAACCGAGATCCCACTTCGACCG
The DNA here is from genome assembly GCA_029448655.1 of Wolfiporia cocos. Lineage (NCBI taxonomy): Eukaryota > Fungi > Basidiomycota > Agaricomycetes > Polyporales > Phaeolaceae > Wolfiporia > Wolfiporia cocos. Next base: position 2,073,901 of record JACCLO010000002.1, read on the forward strand.
CCGCAGATCCCGACTTGCGCTACGAGAGGTGCTCGATGCGCACCTTCACGCCGATCATCAGCCGCGCGGAGCGGCAGAATCCCTGGAGGTCCTCGTCCTTCGCGGCGCGGCGCGCGGCGATGATGTCCTGCCGCAGCCGCTCCTCCTCGACCATCTCCGCGCGCGACATCGGGTCGCGCCGCGGGAGGTCCCACCCGTTGAGCACCATCGAGTGCCACAGCGACACGCGCGCGCGTACGTCCCTATCAGCACGCTCAGCCCACGCACAAAAAAGCCCCAAACCAAAAAAGGACCACACGCACTTCTCGTACCGCTCCACGAGCGCATCAAACTTGGCGCGCGCCGCCGCCTCCGCCGAGAAGTGCTCCTCCGCGAACCCGTGCTGGCACAGGCGCTCGTCGCCCGCGCGCATGCGCGCGAGCAGCTCGTCCCACATCGCCTCGCGCACGCTCAGCACGAGCAGCAGCGCGCGCAGGAGGTGCATGTTGAGCGCGCGCTCCTCGAGCGCGAGCAGGTTGTGAATCGAGAAGAACTCCCGCGTCGTCGTGTCGTCCCCGATCGCGGACGAGTCCTTCCGCCGCAGCTCCGCGCTCGGCACCGGTGCCCGCGCCCCCGGCGATCGGCTCGGCTCCGGCACCCGCACGTCGCTCCCCGCCGTCGACACCGTCGACGAGATCGACGCCGTGCGCTGCGGCCGCTGCGGCTGCGCGCCGTCGTACGACGCCGAGGAGCGCTGCGAGCTCCCGTCTGCGCTAGAGCGCGTCGAGCCGCTCGAGTCGGTCGGGACCGAGAGGTTCATGAAGCCGTTCACGTTGACCAGTGGCAGGAAGGGGATCTCCTCGCTCTTTTCCCTCCCTTCGAGGTCGGCGGGGAACAGCAGCGGGGGCGGCGCGTTCAGCTCGGACGGAGGGGGCTGGAGCGGCGCGAGCGGCGGCATGGGTATACTCAGCACCGGCGGCGCGAACACGTGTCCGAAGTGCGCGGAGAAGTAGGACGGAAGGGTCGCTGGGAACGGCACCGTTCACGGACGCGCGATAGGACGTCAGAAGCGCGCACTTACCGCTGGGCAGCGGGTTGATAAACCGGTTCTCGAACACGGCATGGAAGAGCGACTCGAGAAGCGCGTGCTCGTGCTCGCCCTCGAACACGGGCGAGCGCGGCGCGGGCGACATCGGCGGGCCGTCGGGGAAGTGCATGTAGGGGCCCTGCGTGTGCGCGTGCAGCGGCTCCGTGAACCAGCGCGGCAGCACCGGGAATATTGCATCTGCCGCGGACCACCTGCGTCAGGGGAGCTCAAGGGAGACCGCCGGAGTGTTCGGACGTACCTTCTTCGATCTCCTCAATGGTGGCGCCCGTCTTCATCACCCGGCGTATCTCCTGGGAGAGTATGAGCCTTGTGGGTGCGCGAAGAGCGCTCTGGCCGCACCTCGTATACGGATGGCCACTGTCGCCGATACGCGTGGTGAATAATCGTTCTTCCCATGCCAGGGCAGTCGCGGACAGACCTTGTTCTCGGGCACTCCCAGCGCGAGTCCGCAGATGTGGACGCAGTCGAACTCTTCGTCCTCGAACGGGAGCTGTTGCCTGAGGCTTCGGTGCGCGCGATGTTAGCAGGCTGGTAGCACGACCTGCGCATCACGTACATGTTGCCGTGCACCCACTGGATGCGGCTCGCGATGTCGGACGGCAGCATGTGGAGGGGGATTTGGACGTTCATGAGGTCGAAGCCGACCTTGAGGATATATTGGCAGCGAGCCCGGAGAAGGGGCGGACGAGACTCACAAAAGTGCTGTCCGGCCATTCTTTCGCCGCGTCGACGATCCAGACCCCGAGCTGACGGCGTCTCAGCTGCCTTCAGCGACGCAGCCATCAGCACCACTCACCCCGCACCCGACGTCGAGGACGCGTTTCGGGGGGTTTCCGTGCCAGTCGATGGTCGTGCACATGCCCTGTTTGATATAGCGGATGACATACTGGTCCAGCGGGCCTCTGAGCGCGATGAGACGGCGAGGGATGCGGACGAGGGCGCGTGCTTACAGCTCGAGATCCTGCTTGTTGTACGAGATGGGGTAGGGCGCCTTGTCCCTGCCGTAGCTGTGGAGCCTGCTCCCGTACTGGACGATCCACTTGTCCTCGCGCGCGGGCGGCTTCCCGTTGGGACTGCGCTCGTCGGGCGCGGTGGGGACCGGTGGGGGCGCATAGCTGGGGCGGGGCGAGTGGTGGGCGGAGGCGGACATGAGATGCGGTGGGGGAGAGAGAGGACAGGCGCGCGCATCTGGGGAGAGGGAGATGACGAGTGATTTTGAGTTCGATCAGAGTGCACGGAGGGCGACCCTGTTCGTCCTCTACTATCACGCGCCGCTTAGCGGCTTGGGTCGTCAGCGCTCGCGGTAAGCTGCAATGTCCCGCGTGGCCGCGCGGCGTGGTCAGCGTGGCCAGCGGCGAGCAGGTGCCAGCACAACAGCTGGCCAGAGGATGGGGACGAGCGCCAATCGAGATACCGACCCTGAGATCGATCGACTTTGTTCGTCGACGACATCGGCACGCGCAGTTCTTTGTCCGACACCCTCAGCTTGCGCGCTGAACCCCTCCGACCGAGGAGTAAAGTTGACCTTTATATAACATCGCCGGCCTCTGCGGATCGGACTCGTGCACTGAGGGAAAGCCCACGCTAGATTCTGGGTGCTGTCGCCCGTGATGGGCGCCAAGTGTTGCCAAATCGGGGGAAACAGCCACATCGGCGCAAACAAAGGATAATCACAGTCCCTGCCCAGGCAAAGCCAGGCTCGCACTCTCCTCTGCGTCATCTTATGGTCCGCCCAGGGCCATATATTCCTTCCTCGCCGCGCACGCCTGCATTCACATCACACTCACCCATGCCCCCGCTCCTCGCCCTCCTCGCCCTCGCCCCGCTCCTCCACCCCGCACACGCCCACCCCGCCGACTGGCTGCACAAGTTCTCCGCCTCCGCGCGCGAGGACGGCTCCTGGTTCTGGGGCTGGGCGTGGGCCGCCGACGGCGCCGTCTCCATCGTCGACCGCTCCCCGCCCGTCACCTTCCCCGCCCGCCCCGCCTCCTTCGGCCTCGAGCTCGCCGAGCCCCTCCTCGGCTACGTGATCCCCCTCGTCGCCTTCACCGCCCCGTGCGCCGGCAACGACTCGCACGAGGACACGACCATGCGCTACTACAACGCCGACCCCGTCCAGGGCTGCCCGCACCTTTGCGTCGGCGACGGCGGGCACTCGCCCGACCCGAACGAGTCGTGGATCGCCCTCGTGCAGCGCGGAGGCTGCCCCTTCGTCGAGAAGGCGCGGCAGGCGCAGCGCCTCGGCGCAAAGGCCGTCGTCGTGGGCGGCGACAGCGTCAACCCGGACGCGCTGCTCAACATGTACAGCGAGAGTGCGTCCTCCCCAGCCGCCCTGCGTACCCCGCCTGATCCTCTGCAGGAGACTCGTCCGACCTGACGATCGCGGCGACGTTCATCAAGTACTGGGACTATGTCGAGCTGCTCTCGCTCATCGCGGCGTCCAACACGACGCACTCCGGGCTCAAGACGCTCTCGCTCCTGCTCAGCACCGAGTACTCTGCGTGGGAATGGTACTCGTGCGTCCCTCCCGTATTCTTTACTCGTGCTGATCCCGAGCCGCCGCGCAGGCCGATCATCACATTCATCGTCATCCTGCTTCTCCCGTCCCTGCTCACATTCATCACGCTCGTCATCCACCGCGTGCGCGCCGCCCGCGCAGCGCAGCGCGACCGCGCGCCCGAGGACGTTGTGCACGGCCTGCCGTGGCGCGTATGGACGGGCACGGGCTGGGAGAAGCACGAGGCGCCGTACGTGCCGGGTGAGCGCGACGTCGAAGCGGGCCTCGCGGCGGGCACGCCGTCGACCTCGCACGACGTCGAGCTGCCGGCGTGGGTCGAGCAGCAGGTCGAGTGCGCGATCTGCCTGGAGGAGTTCGCGAAGAACGATCGCGTGCGCGTGCTGCCGTGCTACCACATGTTCCACATGGACGAGGTCGACGAGTGGCTCATCCACAAGAAGAAACTGGTGCGTCGCGCGGACGCTTTTTTTCTTGTCGCCGACTGTGTGCTGATTGCTGGGTCGTGCGGCAGTGCCCGGTGTGCAAGCTTGACGTGACGCGCCCGTACCCACCGAGTACGCACGCGAGCCCGCACTCGCCGCCAGACGATCACGAGCAGGAACATGTGCTCACGGACCTGCCCTCGCCTACGTCACCCCCTGCCCAGGAAACCACGCCATTACTACAGGACAATGCCGAGCACCGCTATCACGCTGTCTCATGACCCGCGCAAAGGACCCGCCCGGTGCATCTCATGACATCGCCCTTGTCCATCGCTCACGACATGCCGATCTCCCCTCCCTTCACTTTCACAACCACCCCATTGCACTGTGCCTGCGCCTGCACGACATGACATTGTAAAAATCAGCTGGATGTGTTGCTATAATTTGCCGGTGGCAGTACCGGACGACGCGCAAAGTGTACTTTAGTGTACAGAAGATAGAATACGACCTGCTTAATGTGCACACTGACGTCGCCGCTCGCGAGGCCCAGGTGCTCTTCGTTTTCGTTACGACATCCCCTGTTCGCATTCCCGCCACGCAGATCTGCGACCCTAGCGGCGCAGAATGAGAGCCTGCCCGAAGCGTATGTGCGACCATGCTGCAGGTCTCTCAAGAGTGTAAGGTCCCCGCCACTGGCGTTATCGCCGCGTCGCGAGCGTCCTGGCCTCAAGGGACAAGCGCACCTGCTAGGCGCGCCGTAATAGAGGCTCCCGCAAGCGCGCTCCGAGCCGAGTGCTAGCGTACACCGCGGAGCGCTCTCGCGCGCAGCAGGGATTCGCAACATCGGACGGCGTGCGCGCTCGACTGTCGTCATGATCCACTTGCGGTGCTATTTGAATCGTGCCCCGATCGCGGAAGGAGCTCTGGCTCTGGCTCTGTGCTAGATTGGGCGGCTGTGTGAGTGGCGCTTCAGAGATGCCGTTGCGAGAGCTGGGGGACGTGCGGATGGGCAAGTGCGCTCTGTGCTCAGATTTGGCATCAGCTCTGTGGTAGCAGTCGGGCGAATGTTTTACATAACATTTAAGATGTCGTCGATGATGGCTGCGGGAACTCTTCACAGCCTCTTGCGTGTTGAAATAGTGGCTAGAGACTTCAGCTCACTTCACCGTAAACTCACCAGTTCCTCGTTGCACCTAGCAGCATCGGGGCCGTCATGATCTGTTACGACCGCGTCAGGGTCGAGCTGAGCACCCACATTGCCCAGGAAAGAGAATGCGGCCGGCAAGTTCGTTCCATTGCGAGATTGTTGCTGCGTGATGCCGTCGCGTAGGGTTTACACCATGCAAGCAGCCTAGAAGAGACCTCAGTCTGACGAAGATTACAATGCTGCGCTCTCTCAAGAGGGAGCGTATATTTGAGTGCTGCTAAGGCTGGCTTCATTATCTTCTGCGATTCGATGGTGCGTTCAGTTCGGAATACCATTGAATGCCCAGTACGTACGGGTCCACGATGTATAGTTCTTCAACACCAGATTACCACAAACTTGAGCGCTCGAGCCTTGACCCTGTTCCCCCGTCAGCCATTCAAGAAGCTGAAACTGGAAGACCTGATCACTAGTGCCGGTGAGAACTGGGTCAGGGTTGCTTGCAGTGGATCGCCAACGCGGGAAGCCTGTCGTTACAAGCCCAGCTTAAGCGTGATGGCACCCATGTGCTGCTATCCAGCACTCAGTACCACGAACAGGACCATTCCATGTTTCAGACGAGCTACCATCTGCGTGGTCCGAGATCTGAACCACATTTGGTCACGGTGTGGTGACGAGCGATCACGTGATATATGCGATGTTGGTTCCACGCGCGTTCGCGTTTGCGCCGCGTACAATCTTCGGTCCTCAGACCGCAAAAGCAAATGAGCGCTCTGCCTGTTTGTTGCAAAGAAACCTATTCCGGTGCTGTAGTCTATACTCGAACTTTGTTACATCTCAGCCATGATCAAGGGCTTGTGATACAACTTAAGGCTTGAAGGCTCTCTCCGAGTCGAACAGGTCCTATTGCGGCGCCGTGGGCAACATGCGTGCTGTGTGGTGCTTTATTCTCCCCTCATAAAAACTATAAAACCTACCACTATTGTACAGGTGAAGTAACACAATGGACAATGGCTAATACCAAAATGGTCCGCTGGTCTGCACTCTGACAGGTTAGCTAGAAATCGTCGCAATACGATCTCTTCTATCTGTCAGCCTCCATCTAAAGCGTTTCCTGTTGCGTCACCTGGCGTGCTCGCTGCTCTCCCCCATCTGAATCTCGTGTCTCTAGCCGCATCGCATCTCTCCAATGTCGCGCTCATCATCGTCTCCCAACGACAGAGGAGATGCTAGGGATGTTCGGTTGCAGATTCCTTCTGACGCAGCGCGTACAACAGACCACGCAGCCCGCGGGCGGGCATACGACGAGTACCCCACCCCGCATCCAGCCAAATTCAGCGATGCGGGCGGGTACTTCAACGGTTACGAGCTCGGGATACCAGACAACCGCCGTGCCTCGAACAGTGTTGCGCCCAACGAACCTGCTGGCGCTCGTGATGACTATCCTGCCGTTGACCTACACCAAGTACGCCCACCTCTCCTGCCATGGGGATCCGCCGCATTCAGCCCGGTCGTCGAGCGGCCCTTGCCGCCGAGCAGCGGGGCTAGTTTTTCAGCGGATCTCGCAGACACGGGCAAGAATCAAGAGAAACGTGACAAAGGGGTAGTTTCATCGCTGCTCGAACTGGGCTTTGCGCGTGCGGGACGGGGCCGTCCTGCGTCACGCGCGTCGTCTGAAGGCGACCTGTTCCTGGACAACACAGGCGGATTGAGCCGTAGCCGGTCTATCGCATCTGGGGACGAGGACCTCGAGAAAGGGAAACGCCCGTCCAGTGCCTCGAGACATAGCTATCGGGATAAGGTCATGTTAAGACGAGGTCGAAAGAAACGCGAAATCGTCCGGCACGTCGAGGGTATGTACATGTGATGTCCTATTCTATCACAAAGGTGAACTGACAATCAACCCAAGTCTACGCACGCAGGCAGAAGTTCGTCCTCAAGCTCGCCAAAGCCCTTCTTAGCTTCGGTGCGCCCTCCCATCGCATCGAGTCCCAGCTCGACGGTGCCTCGCGCATACTCAAGCTCGATGCGCGCTTCGTGCACTTCCCGAACCTAATTATCGTGACCTTCCTCGACTCTGACACGCGTACATCTGAGGTGCACTTCGTGCGCGCGAGCGGGCGCGTCGCACTGACGTCGCTCCACAAGGTACACCTCGTATATCGGGAGGTCCTTCACGACAAACTCAGCGCAAGTGAAGGGACCGAGGAGCTGAACACGATCCTCCGCTCGAAGCCTCTATATAACATCTACTTTCGGTGCTTCCTAGCGTTCATATGCGCGTCGATCATCTGCGTCCTGGCTTTTGGTGGATCGCTGTTGGACATGTTCATCAGCGGCGCCAGTGCTTCTGTGCTGCAATATCTCGGACTAAGAGCGGCAGCTAAAAGCTCGATCTATGCCAACGTTTATGAGTAAGTGCGAACAGTACAAAATGCGAGTCGCCAGTTCTAATACATTCTCAGAATATCTGTATCAATCATTGTGTCATTCCTTGCTCGAGTACTGGGCTCTGTACCCGGTCAAATCTTCTGTTACAGCTCCATCTCCTCCGCTGGAGTTGTATTGATTCTTCCAGGATTCACCGTCCGTGAGTATCCATTTCATGCCAGAGCGTCAGGCCCGCTGACAACGATGCAGTCATCAGCGCTCTCGAGCTGACAGCTCGGAACATCATGTGTGGTTCCGTCCGAATGGTGTACGCAGTCATTTACACGCTGTTCCTGGTGTGTGTCTCCATTCTTCATCATCAGCGGCGCCACATCTGATTTTTACACAGGGTTTCGGGCTGACAATAGGGTCCGACTTCTACCTTGTCATCAACCCGGAAGCACGACACGTTCTGGCTGCTACAGACAGGCTAGAAGCTCACACATACCACGGACATATCATCGCGAACAACGCGTCGATATCATTGGCAGAGCTTGGTGGAACCTTCTCTTTCACGGATGTCAGTCAAGCGGCGAGCCGGGTGATTAAAGGTGCGGCATCTCATCATTTGCAGGCCAGCGCAAATATATCTGTGACTTTTCAGGATGCTATCGCGACCCTGACTGGCCCTGGTGGCGTCAGCCCTTCCCGTGGTGGACGGCACTCTTCCTCGTCCCGCTCTACTCGCTATGCTCATCTCTAGCGAACCTGCAGAGCGTCCGGAGCATTCAGCTTCCAATCATGGTGCTATTTTCGTGTGCCGCCTACGCCGCGAACAAGGGTGCAAACGTTCTCATCTCGGATCGGCCTGACATAGTGTCTGCGTTTGGTGCAGTCGTCATCGGTCTATGCGGCAATATCTACTCCAGGTTGGTCGGCGGAACCGCATTTACCTCAATGGTCACGGGCGTGCTCTTTTTGGTGCCAGTAAGTTTTATTCTGCAGCTTCAGAGAGCGTCGGCTCATGAGGCGCCAGTCTGCTATCGGTAACGGAGGCGGTCTGATCCAAAGCTACAATACCTCCTCCGCGCAGTATTCCAACAGCTTCGATCTGGGTATTCGAATGATCGAGGTCGCAATTGGCGTTACCATTGGCTTGTTTGTGGCACAGATGACAGTGTACGCCTGGGGTCGTCGCAAGAATGCTGGGCATTTCGCGTTCTAGTAGTAATACAGCTATCGCTGCTACTGTACAGTGTGATATAATAACCCATCATATATTCGATACTATACTACTATATCATTCGGTTCCATCTCAGATACACGGAGAGCAAGAAAACATGTCGTGACGATTACAGTCATTATTACGAGACGTACAGTACAGCATAGGGTTGCAAAGCAAGTTTGGCCGTCTAAGCGATAGCATAATACATACGACAATAATTATCATGATCCGAACAATTGGTTCAATTCCTCCATGCGGCGTTGTAACATATCCGCTTTGCTGATGTTTGCGCCCAGGGTCATATTCGCCAGCTCGGTCTTCTTCCTCTGAACTTCGAGCAGGCGAGCCTCTATGGAATTCTCGATAATGAGTTTCACCGTCGTTACCGGGCGAGTTTGTCCCAAGCGATGCTAGAAACGTGGTTAGTATGCGGAAAATAGGGTTGAACGCAAGCATACAATACGGTCTACGGCCTGGTTCTCCACGGCAGGATTCCTGATATCTCGTTAGCCTAAGGAGTGGACGCAGCTTCAGATACTTACCAGTAAGGATCCATCAGGTAGACACGTTGAGCCGCGGTGAGGTTCAGGCCGACGCCTCCAGCCTTCAGACTGACAAGTAAAACCTCGCAGCCTGGGTCGTGCTTCAAGGCCTCCATAGCTCGGGTCCTATCATCACGCTTCATCGTCCCGTCTAGTCGATCGTAACGAATCTTAGCAAGTTCGAGAGCGTCTTCAATTCTGCGCGGAGTGTCAAACTCGATAAAATCTGCGATACAGTGGAACCTACTTGTCGAGCATTGTCGTCCATTGGGAGCTATCGCAAGGATGAGCAAGGACGGCAGCTGCATTGGGGAGCAATACTCACAAGACGACTGTCTTGACGATGTTGTCGGCCAATGAGTTGCCACTGCCATCGACCATCTGGATCTCCGGGTCATAATTTGATGAGTAGGGATTGGACTTGGAGAACTGTTCCAAGTCGCAGAGCAGAGCCCTGATCTTGGTCGAGGGGTGGAAATCCTCCATAGAGATGCACTTCTGCCTCTTCTCGCGTTTACCTGTCTTCTTCTTTGGGAGCAAATCGGCCAAGACAATCTCAGGATTGACATCCACCGCGTCATGTGCAGCCAACAGGGTTTGGCAGATCGAGCAAGTCCGCTTCCGGTCATCAGAGGAAGGATTTGGCCATTCTAGGTCGATGGAATTGCGGAAACAACTGATGCAGAACAGGTGTTGGCAGCGAGTGAGGACAGGCTGCGGGACCATAGGACTGTTTTGACGCGTCGAAGCCCGGGAAGGGGCCACCTTTGGTTTCCTGCCACGCTTTGACGTGCCTGTGGCACCATCCCCTTCCAGAGCGCCTTCCCCAGGAAGACCATCCATCGGGCCTGCGAGTTCGCCCCCGCACTCAACGCATTGCGTAACACCTGCCTCTTTCAGCAAAGCAAAAATCGTGGCTGCCCTTTGCGCATTGATGCCCTCTCTGGCGACAGTAGCAACGACGTCGTCGTATGACAGTGACTGAGATTGTCCGTCTCCAACAAGGCCCAGCCCCTTGTTCCGGACTAATTCGAAGTGGTCGCAGATCTGGCGCAGCCGGAGAATCTTCTGCAGAATACCAACGTAGTTCTTCATGACCTCGTTCTTGTCGGACAGTTCGTTGAACTCCGCTTTGGACTCTGTGAAAAACTGGTCGTAGATCGCCTGCTCGTTTTCGTCGAAGCGGAGATAACGCAGTTCGTCCCTGCGGGGTGGGAGGGACAGGATCCTGCTGCCATCTTCTGACTTTGACTCCTTGGTTCGCCGCAAGGTTATGCACTTCATAATCGCCTGCAATCGCGCTACGCCAAGAGGTTGCCCATACTTGACCGGGGTACCAATGAATTCGGTCCAAATGCTCTTGTCATCAATGGGATCCAGTCGGAGGAACTTGATAAGGGCATAGACGTCGTCCAACTTGTTCTGAACGGGAGTGCCGGTCAAACAGAGCCGACGGTCGGCGACGAGATCGCACGAAGCCCGACAACCGACGGTGGAAGTCTCCTTGATGGAGCTGTGGCACACACATTAGCACAAGACACGCAATATTTCGGTTGGCGGTTGGAACGTACTGAGCCTCGTCTAAGACAACCCGGAACCAATAAATGCATTGCAACGGACTAGACGCCTCCGTACACCCGTTGAGGATTCCGTTCCGCTTCTTTCTCTTCTTGGCACCTGCTTTCTTCGGTTTCGCCGGCTTCAGAATGTTGTCGCCTTTTTCATCGACGTCGAGATTACCGTCACTGCTGTTGTCCTCGTCATCATCGTCCTCAGCAGGAGCAACGCTTCTTATCTGCTTTGAGAACTCGGATGCAAGCGTGGAGTACGTGGTTATCACCGCATCGAAGTCAGCGAGGAACGTAGGATCCGGGCGGCGCGCATTCCCATGGTACACATAGATGCGCAGCGGCGTGCCCTCTCGCTTGCGCCCCAATACCGGCTTCTCAGGTTCGCTAGGTGTGGCCTGGCCAGAGGGTGTAGCCTGCGAAGACGGCGGAGTCGATGAAAATGTAAATAAAACGGAAGCTCCCAGCTGCGGCGTAGATGCCTGAGATGTTGCTGCTTGTGGCGTAGAAGTCGTCGAACAGTTCGCTCCCCCTGCGCCCCCTACAACCGTCACCTCGCCTCGCCAGTGCTCGCGGAATTGATCCTCCCAGTTGACAACAGTGGACAACGGGCAAATGATGAGAGTGGCCCGGCTCTTGGTCTTGAGTCTCGACATCCTCGAGAACTCAGCCTGATGCTTCTCGGTTTCCCGCGAGCCTTTGGCTTTGCTCTTCGACGAGCTCGCCTCTGCACTCGCCGGCATCCCCCACACGGAACCAGCAAAGTGAGCCGCAGCCAACGCGGGTTCTTGAGATTCGGTGGGAGTTACAGCCGGTGTTAGCGGAACCGCAGCAAATTGCCGCGCAGATGACAGCGTTGCAGCAATGAGAGACACACAAGTGATCGTCTTCCCAAGACCCATCTAAATACAAGCAATCAGTCTCAAAGTATTGTGATGTTTACCCAACAGCGTACATCGTCAGCGAGAATCGCACCCTTCGCTTCTTGTGGTCTGCTGAAACTCTCCCTTTGGGTGATCGTGTGATACCATGATTGTTCCCCTGAAATGGGATTGTACCTCTCCTGCCACAGCGAAGAGGACTGTCCGTTAGGGCCTACAAGCTCTCGCTCTCTTTCGAGCAAGAATGTAAGGGCCTTTTTCTGATGTGAGTACAGCTTCGTGGCGATGTCAGGCGCTGCGGTGGACGATTATATAATCAGTGATCAAAGACGCATGCGACCTAGAGTGCAAATTTCATTCAAGATAATTGGACGACAATACGTACAAGGCTCTGTCTCCTGAAGCTCATCTCCGTCCTTCAAACTCTTGAATAGTTCATCGACTTGACTTCGCTGAACTTCGACGCTCTTGGAGGATACTCCTGAGCTTCCCCACCTTCCCAGATTACTGCCGCCAGGACCGGCGTATCCTATGCGACTATTAGGACTAGAAAGATTCCGCGCGAAGCCGCCCGGAGGCGGATTGTGGGGATTAAAATAATATTGTTGCGTGAGCCTATGGAGATCGGACTGGAGTATTGGATGATCAAGGAGAAGACCGGACTGATGCAGATAGTTGGCGACAACTGGTATGTTTCCCTTGGGCGTATACACCAGAAGTTGCAACGGCAAAATTGGGAGCTTCACATCCCCTGTGAGATGAGCCGAAAATATTTATTCTGAACACTCACATTCACTGCGCCTTTGCGTATCTTGCCATCTAACCTGATCAAACCCCTACCCAACATTGGCCCGAGTATACCGGCGGCTCTCTGCTCGAGGACCGCGAAATTCTCGACTGGTATCGCCGTGCTCGTAGAGACTGTGTAAGGTCTTATATGAACCGTGTCTGACGATGACCTGTGTGGCGTATGTTCATAACTCAGGCGAACGGGCGCCCACTCAGACTCCGCCCCAGATCCCTCTTGAAGGTACAAAACCGGATAGAGTATGAGGGCGGTCACAGTCAACATGCCTATACATACAGCTGTTTTCTGAGGAAGCTCAGGGGGCACATTTCCTTGCTGCAACTGGAGAGGTTGCGAAACAGGCGGGGGAGATGGGGAATTCGTCAGGTCGATGACCTGACGGATGGAGGCATTTGCGACGCCTCCGGAGTTCGTGCGCGATCGACCAGATCGCTCCTGGAATGGCGGCGGCGGCGGAGGAATATACGCAGGCTGGCGAGGCGGGAAAAATGCCGAGGAGCTAGATGGACCAGTGAAGGGTGGTGGACGAATTGAATTTGGGATGGGTGGGACAGGCGCCGTAGAGTAGCCCCATTGCGACTGAGACGCTGTGGAAGAAGGAATGGGAGGGGGGAGGAGAGTTGATGCAGACATACGAGGCGAAAGACCCGAGGACTGGAGCGGCTGCGATCGTCCATCACCTGCGGCGTTATGGGCGGCGTCGAAAGAACGGGTATCCGTACATGGTCTTTTCGGCTTTCTGTCATAGGACCCATAATCGCTATCCTCCTCGTCGTCGTCAAGGGTCAAGTCAATCGGGTTGGACTGCGAGTAAGAGTGCATAGCGGGCGCCGGTCTACTCGCTGAAGGTCCCGGAGTGGATGGTGAGCTCGCAGCAGAGTATGCAGACATAGTTGTCGCAGAACGGACTTGAAGGTAACGTTGTGGCCCTGTTCGCAGCTGAACAAGGGAGGAGGGACTTCCCGCCGTGAGGAAGTCGCGGAGCAACAGTGGGTTGAGTGAGAGTAGGCGCGCAAGCGCTCATAAGAGCGAGTTGCTCGGCTTAGCAGCCACACGTGACTAAGCATGCAACGGCGAAGTGACCCTGATTTGGCAAATAGAAATTTGCACGGATTGCTGCTTGCCTCAAACGGAAGTCCCGGAGCAAAGCGCGCTGCTGATTGGACAGAATCGACGTAATCACCGCCCGCTCACAAAGATTAATTCCTGACCGAGCTTGCTCCGGAGCAGCGCTCTGCAGCGCCGTGTGCTGCTGCTGTGTGCTCGCTGCTGTGTCCGGGCTCGCTGTCTCAAGTGGCCCAGAATTCGCAACAGCGGAGTGCGCGTGTCTTAGTCATTGCCCCGAGCCCGGTGGTTCGGGCTCAATCGTCACTGGCCGCTAATCTGCGAGCTCGGAGAAGGTGCCTTAGCCCGCCCTGGCTTCCCAGCCCCATCAGTGCAACCGGAGAATTTGTCATGCACTCACCGTTGTTTGTCATCCTGCTTGTCTAACGGAGTTCAATGAAGTCAAAACCCTCGACACAGTGAATTGCGCAATTTCTGGTGGGGTCCCTGCCAAAGATCACACCGCCTTGCGTGTGGTCAATTGTACGTATTCGACTGCATCGCTCTTCATTTCACTCTGGTTCAGTGATTCTCTGTGGAGCCCACATGAACACGTGGATGCGATATGCGGTACATGTTCACGCCTTCTCGGAATCTCGACGGCTGCAGCTTTGCCTCAATGACTCACCGTGAGTACACAGAGCCTGAAGAGTGGAAGATCATGTGAGCTTTTTCGACAGACACAGACGCTGCACCATGCCCGTGTATTGCGCAGCTGCCAAACAAGCCTCGAGTCAGAGTTTGCTGACAGTACGATAACCACGTAAAGCCATATAGGATTAAACTAGTATGCACTTTCGCGATCGCACCGTTGATTGCGCTGGAGGAATTCGGTGGGTCCATCGCCTGTGACGCTATCAGGCAACCATTGCGCTTCCTGCTCTCGATTGCCCTCTCCACCATCATGCGCGCGCTTCGATTGGGCGCACCTCTGGCGCAGATCTGGCTCTCGGCACCGACTGTAAAGAGCTGCTACAGGAGTGATGGACAGTACTCATCTGCAATCTTCGGGCTTGACGTTCAATCTTCGATCGAATTGTTATATACTCGAGTCCCGGGTTAGCTACAGCTCTCCCCGAGTGTATCGGTGCCACAAAAATGGGACCTCACGCTGTACTTCTGTCGCAGACATTAGCGAAGCATGTTATCGTATTTGCATACAAGATACGAAAGCGAGTGACAGCTCCTGCAAGAGCGTATAAAACGCAACCCCGCAGTTGGAAGAAGTTCAAAAGCGAAATGTGCAGATATAGCAAGCAAAAACGAGATGCGCAGATAGCAACTTGGCAAAAGCGATACAACAACAAACAAGATGCGGGGCTCCCCCGGTTGACCTAATGCTACACACTTGAAAAATGCTGGCAAGCGACTACATGCGCTCATCGTTCAAGACGTTGTTGTCCTGCCCAGAGAGGACAGAACCGAATTTTGCTGAAGCGCTCTTCTCTTGCTTAAGCGCTCGTTTCTCACGTCGTCACCTTCGTCTTCGTCTTGACCCGGCCTCATGGGAATTACTGAGATTTGGACCGTTCCAAACTAGCAGCGATGATGAATATGGCTGTTGATCAACAGCAATATCTATAATCCGGAGCCCGACCACTGTCATCTCACTAGCAAGTAGCGAGTGAAATGACAATGGGGGTCATGCTAGTGTGTAACGGTACAAACTACAGAAGAAAGGAAACTTGTCGAGGCATTTACGGTGTTAAGCGTCTGGAAATGCTGTTAACGGGCGGCGTATTTTGATCAGCCAGAAATACTCACGCGGCGCCCAGCCCATGGCATAGAAAGCTTGTCTGGCGGCATCCTCCTTGGCAAGTTGCTTGCTGGCACCAGAACCTTCACCCTTAGGAATACCATTGACTAGGAGAATGAGAACTCATAAGCAATCTGGTGATAATGGGAGATAAAACAACGTACCAACACACTGGACAGTCCAACGGCCCGCGTGAGGAGGACCTGTAAATTGCGCTGGGTACTCAACCGCCAACCTACGTTGATTAGCCGTCTGATTAAACAGAGGCAAGAATGCAGCCTGAGGCTGCGCAGGCGCGAGAGGGTTGTGGGGGAGAGGCGGCGGGGCCTGAGAAGGGGGCGGCGGCACCGACGCCATGAACGGCGGCGGTGTCTCCGTCTTAATCCTCTTGTATGAACCGTATTCGTAGTCAGTGCCGAAAATACCGGTTGGAGCGGGCGGCGCATAGTCCGGATCAATGAGCCGCCCGATCCAATCCTGAACAACCTCCATGCCCTTCTGAGAGTACACAGCTCCCACGTAGGAGCAGAAAAGCGCACGAGTTTCCTGCGGATGATGAGGCTGTGGTCAGCGCACGAAACGACCTGCTCACCTTGGGAGTCTTGAGATCGTCGAACTTATCGGGAGCACAGCGGACTTTCTCTCTCATCTTGTAACTAACAACCCATTTGTCAATCTGTTCATCAGCCAGGATATCATCCCTCCTCGACTATACCAGATCGCGACAGATCAGCGAGTGGGGTATCACTAGACGGCATAGGCTTACCTCGATATCATGAGCCTTCAGCAAGGGTCGCTTATTGAATAGGGCAAACGTGATGGCAACCTCTAGCACTTTCTCCCCCAATAGAGAGAGCCTCTCGCTGTCACCGTATTCGGAGTCCTCATTGGTGGGCGCTCCAGGGAAGCGAAGAGACTTGTGCGTGAAGACCTCAAGGATTATATCGCCATGCAGCTGCGGGACGGGTGTAAGAGGAGGAGTATCCATAGCGTTGACGATAGAAGGAGAGCGTGGGCGCTTTACGCCGGTCGTCTGAGTGGAATCTGTTATTGCTGGGCCAGCTGAGGGCCACGTGCCGTCTGAGAAGGAGAAGGATAGGAGTCAATAGCTGTAGTTGGCCGCAGACACCGCAGCAGACATCGAGAGGAGCCGAGACGTACCGGCGGCGGGCGAAGACCACTGAGCCGTGTCGACCTCCATGTTATAACCTTTCACTTGTGCGTTGACCATCAAGGCGGGTGGCGTCCGAGGTGCTGGTCCGACTAAGCAGTTTGGGCCAGGTAAGAGTTAGAGCTCTTTAAGGTGGCTTTTGTGTGGGCCTTCTGTGTCGTGGCCACGTTGGCCAAAGCGGAGTCGCTTAGATGACGGCCGCTCGTCCCGATCACACAAATCTCAGCCACATGATGGAGCCGGCTCTGCCGAGGCAGCCATATATAGTGGGTCTCACCTCGCTGAAGACAATCTAGCCGTATTATACAGTGAATATCAGCACATCGCTACAAGATACAGTACAGTGTTCAGTCAGAGACTTCTATCGAGGGCCCAGAACCCGCCCCGGAGCGCCGCTGCTGCTTGTGCAGGATGCCTCGCAGGGCATTCACGGTCAAAATCTGCGTAGGGTCAAGCTCGAGTTTCCTTATCGCCGCATCCACACTGGACATACAGATGTCAATATCCGCGCATTCATGACCAGAGCATATACTCACCTCGCGGGTCCTTCCGCAACGACCGCGCAGTCCTTGACGAGGTGGTGGGGCGACCGGCCGCAGATCGGACACGAGGCAGTCGTGTCCCTACTCCTTCTTTTGTACGAATCCGATGCATGAACAAACGGCAATGAACCACTGGAAGGTCCTACGTTGACTGTCCAATGCCGCTGCGAGGCGTCTGGAAGCTTCGACGGTCCAGGCTGTGACTTCATATTATTGTTGAATTGACCATTAGAAGGAAACTGTCTGGATTTAGAACTTCCAGCAGAGACTCCATTTCTCACAGGGACGGCATCGTTGCGCGGTAGAGCTGGCGAAGCTGCGATCTTCTGTTTCTTGCGAGGAGGAGGGGCGACTGGTTTCGCGGGCCGTTCGACCAGGTGTAGTGGCTGGCCTTGAATCAGATGGATCATCCCTCGCTTATGTAGGGTTTCGTCAATAACATCGATTGCGGCCCGCTACCAAAAGGGTGACATTAGCTGCGTGCAACTGCGGAGCCGTAGACTTCACGTACGCGTGCTTCCAGTGACTCATCGCCTGCATGGCAGATAAGCATAAGCCGGTATTGAGCGAGGTTCTCGGAGCTGGCCGCCGCAGGACAATGCGCATCAGGATGTTGCTCTCCACAGAGACTGCACAATGACAACGGTTGTGCCGCCATATTGTTTTGCTGTGCGAATTGTCCAGGACGAGAGCTGCTAGGCAGAGCATTTGTTTCGGGGACAAAGCGGATTCCATTGGCGTAGCCAGCATTACGAGGTTTTGCAGATGTAGACGATTCAGGAACGGAAGGCGGTGGGTTACTGCCCAAAGGTGAAGACGGCAGAGGAGGGTATCCGAGATCGTCAGCCTCAAAAGCAGGGTGCATTTCGACGTCAGAATCGGACCCGGACTCTGAAGGAGCGGCGGGCTCTGCATACGCGTCGGAGTCGTCCGAAACCGTCGACTTAGACCTATGTTTGCCCTTTCGCTTCTTATTTTTTTGTTCATCTTCGGGTCCTTCATCAAGTTCCAACTTTTGCTGATACGAACGTCGAGAGCAGCAATTATAGTTAATCTAAACAACACTTACCTGCGGGAAAACGGCCGCAGCACGACGGCGTACACCTCGCCCAGTCGCTTCCTTTGCCTCAACATTTGCTCGCGAGGTGGCTATACGCTCCAGGGTTTGAGCCCATGAATCAACTTGATCCGCATCGTCTTGCGCATCGTCTGGCATCTCCTCCAATGAATCCTTGTCCGCAGACCATACTTTCGCGAACGAAAACAACCCGCTTGTGGTCGCTTCAGTATCCACCTGTTCACCTTCTTTCTCTGTCTTCTCAATCAAGCTATCTACGTCGTGCTCGGAATCTATGTGAAGCCACGTTAGAACGATATAATTCAGAAAATGCGGGTTGTGGACGTACAATGTATCTGTCGATCCTCATCATCCTCACCCTCCTCGAAGAGGGCTTTTGCTCCGAACATCAGAATAGATTGTATGTCCTCTTTCGAGCCCTCCTGGTCGTCCATCTTCTGCACAATCAGGTGATCAAGCACAAGCTTCTTCTTGCCGGTCTGCATGATTTTGTCTTGACTGTCGTCAGACATTATCCCAACCCTACATCTTGAACATACCTTCCGCCGATCCCTTGACCATGAGTTTGAAGACAAGACATGTCTTCGTCTGGCCAAAACGATGGGCACGAGCGATGGCCTTGAAGTTGACTGTTCGTGAACAATATATATCAAAGAATTATCTAAACATACTTGAAGATCCTGCAACACGGTTAACCAATGGCAATGGTTGACCGTGGGACTATGTGACGTACCTGATGTGGATTGAAATCTGGATCAAAAATAATGACTGTATCAGCGGTCCATAGATTGATGCCTACGCCGCCCGCCCGAGTGGTGAGGAGATATATGAAGATGTCAGATCCGGGTTCATTGAATGCGTCCATATCCTTTTGACGGTCTGCTTGTTTGGTGGTGCCATCCTGCAGAGTATGCGATGTCAATCTTAACGCGAGAGTCATGATCGGACCAGTGATTACCAAACGAAGGTACTTAATGCCTTCGCCGTTTAGGAAATCCTCGATTATGTCGAGAGCAATAGAGAACTGGATGGATACTCAAGATAAGCTTGGCCAACGCGCACATATACTAGCGCTGACCTGGCTGAACAACAACACACGGTGACCTCGTTCTCGAAGCTTGGTCAGGAGCATTCTGAGCAGTCCGAGCTTGGCACTTGCATCGATCAGCTTAGCATGTGTCTCAGTTGGAGACAACCCCTTCGGTTCGATCTTGTCAGATACTAGGTATGGGTGTTGGAGACATCTGCAGCAATGGTTAGGCCTTTTTCAACGGCTCTCAAACGGTACACTCGCTTGCGCAATTGCATCAGTATGTTGTTCATATTAGACTTGCTAATTGCAGCATTGACCGTCGCGCCAATCGAGCCAGCGACAAGATTTCGAAGGATATTCAGGTTTTGACCTATGGAGACAGTCAGAAAGAGTGAGAACAGATGCGAAGAAGTCTTACTGAGAATGGACCTGTAGACCTCTTTCTGAAGGGGTGCCATGCTGACTGGCACTATGACTTCATTCTGGTGTCTACGTTTAACAATATGCGACACTTTGAACAACACATCAAAGACAGACCTTTGGCGGTAATTGCAAGACCTCTGATTTGATACGTCGCAAGAAGTATGGCTTCAGTTTCTGATGCAGCTCCTTGACACTTTCTTCGGAGAGTTCTTCGTATTGCTTTGACAGCGCATCCAAATCTTGCCATTCGCCAGGATCAAGGAAATTCATGAGTGCGAAAAGCTCACGAATGTTGTTGTTCAGCGGTGTCTGGACGAAGGTTAGCATATATTTGCTGATGCTCACGAGGACCTACGCCAGTCATGATGACACGAAGATCAGTATTGAGTTCCTTAAGCTTCTTGAAGATTATGCTCTCGTCGCTCTTCACTATGACAAAGTGATTGAGAAATCGGTGGCGAAGCTTATAAAACAAGAACGCACGCCTTTGCCCTTCGTCAACCACCAATATCTCCCACCGAGATGTCTTTTTGAAGACGGGAGTGAACTCTTTAGGGTTGGTGATCATCTCGTACGTTGTCACCACGACATCATACTTAGCACCAGTTTTGCCTGGTTTGACTTCTTCGTGAAACATTTCATAACGCTTTATGATCTCCCGTGCTTTGGCCTCGCCGTAGAAGGGTACTACCCGTAGATTTGGTGCCCACCTTTCGAACTCCCTCACCCAATTGGAGATTGTCGAGTTCGGTACAACAATCAATGTAGGGTGGACATTGTATGCCTTCGCAACATAGCCAACAAAGCAGGCAATTTGTACGGTCTTTCCCTGTTTGGATATTCAGCGGCCGCCTCAGTAAGTTGGATTAAACAACATACCAGACCCATCTCGTCCGCAAGAATGCAATGCTGGTTATTCCACCAATTGTTGCACAGCCAATTCACGCCTTCTACCTGGAAGGGCATAAGTTTCAGGTTGCTAGCCTGACCGAGAGCGGGCTGTTGGGTGTTCGTGAATGCGTGCTTCTTTCTCCAGGCGTCTATTGGCCGTTTGTTGTATTGTATGATGTCGGCCTTTGTGCGTACGGGTACCTGTACCTTTCGAGCTGCTATAAACCGCTTGAAAGCAACTGCGAACGCTTCGTAACCTGCCTCTCCTTTACGAGGAGGGGAATCCCAAGACGCTTTCATTCGCGTTAATGAGCAAACGTCGAGAACATATTTCCGAGGAGGGTTCCTACCGTCTTCGTAGCCCAAATCATCCCACTTAAAGAATGCCCAGACAACCCGATCGATGTCTGCTTCAGTCAGCTTGGTCTTGGTCCTTGCGACGTACTCTTGCACTGTCTCAGTTAGATCGTCGCTAGGCTGTTCTCCGCTCTCGTATGAAGCCGCAAGCTCAGCTGCATACTCTTCATCGTCATTGTCGCCGTCATCGTCACTGCCGACCACGTTCCCCCTTTTTCGTCCTTTCTTCTTGTTCTTCTTGCGGTAACCGGAGCGCTTCTCGGGACAGAATAATAAAACGTCGAGTACACGGTCGACTGTAGTCCACGCAGGAAGGATCCTCTGTTGTGCATCAGGGATTGGCCGAAGTGCGGGGTCGTGAACCCACTCTGCCTCCTCGGGTGGTTCGATCTCGTTGACCTGATCTATGCTAAATGTTGGGGCATCTTTCTGCTCGGCACCACCGGCTCCCGCTTCAGACGGAAGCTGCGGCAGTAACTTGATTTTACTCCCGCCTTGAAGGAAATTCTTCAGCTTTGCGGCATGAGTCGCCAGTAGCCATCCATGGGGTACCCACGACGTCCTCCTGTAACTTCTGTCTATCCACTTGACGAGGTACTCGCGTGGGAGCATCGACTTGTAGTTGACTGGTGCAGATTGCGCGGGCTCCACGGCATTCTCTGGATAAGGCCGCCACGCAATGATGTGTTCGACTGCGTATGCGTAGGAGGCACAGTCGGCACATTGCCACTGATTAGTCTCTTGGTAATACTCCGCGAGTTCTACGGCCGTGACGTCTTCTGGTTGAACGTCGCTGTCGGGCGGTATAGGAAGATGCTCGTAGTGAGCAAGACGCCTACAAGTCACACAACGGAAAAGGAGCTGATCAGAGATACTCTGGGCGTTGTTATTGCCAATAACGGCGACCGCGGGCTCGGTTCCGTCAGCCATTTCCACGTCCTGGTCATTGCTAACAGGCGGGGGGGTGGGATCTGGCTCAGGCTTAGTCGCGTTGTGGGTGTCGGGTTCAATGACAACGGCTCTGCAGACCATGCAGACGCCTCCTTTCATACATGATCCACATATGAATTCAGTTGTCTGATGCGCCTCCAGGCCTGCGCGTTTCAAGGGTTCGGGAAGGGCTTTGCGAGGCTGTCCGGAGGACTGCGACTCTGCAAGGGCCATTGCGCCTCGCCAGTCTGCTCTGTCACGCTCCAGGGCAGCCTTGAGAATCTCATCACGTTGCGTCTTTGCAAGACAGCCCCAGTGCGCCGACACTGGGCATTTCAAACTGAAGGAAGTGAACAATTTAGTGTGATGTAGCCTGCCTCTTTTTTGCGCCACCCACCAGCGTACCCAGCCCCCAAGACTGCCTACCTTCTCTTCCTCGTCCTCCTCATCTTCATCGCTGTGCTTCAGGGGTTTCCTGCCCCTCTTCGCTCTTCTGGCACCCTCTAATAGCTGATGCGCTGGCTTTCTGTGGCACTTCTCACAAATCTTCCTATGCGCCCTGAGCGGCGCAAGCTCTCCGTCTTCTTCCTCGTCCAACTCTAGGTCCGCAACGACCCGGAAATGACCATATGCGGGACGGGATACCTTGCCCCGCACAACTTTCTTTTTTCCTTGAACCTTTGACTTGACGGGCGTCTCATCCTCGTCAGTGTCTAGTTCATCGCTGCTAGACTCGTCCAACTCTCCATGCTCTCCGTCTGCGAGGTTCGATCTAGCTGCCTTCTTGTTGCGTGTTGAGCGTCTCGAGGGTTGTTGAAGCTCTTGCTCCTCCTCGTCACTGTCAAGATCTGAGTCCAACACGATGACTTTTCGGGACCGCGTCTTCTTCGGGCTGAAAGGGAGGGTCCGTGAAATCTTCTTATTCGCGCCAGCTGCCGCTGCGCGAGTATTTCGGCGTGCTCGGCTCTTGGTCACTGCAGAGTCAGACTCAGAGTCCGGAGGCATAGCCAATTCATCAGAATTAGAGCTGTCCATGCTGACACGACGCTTCCTTGCGACCTTCTTGCTCAGTCTCAGGGTTAGGTTCATCCGAGATGTGTGATGGACATATGAAGCAGAGGGGTCGAAGGGAGGAAGTGTGCCTGCCTCTTTCTTTCGTTCTAAGAGAATGACCGTGAACAAAGGAATGTCATTTTAAGGCGTATCGTGCATACCATAATCATCCACGAGGTCGGGGTGTTCTACGGCGAATTTATTGGCCGGAAACTGGAGAAATTATCAGCTCCATTTTGGCCACGAAAACTTTCGACTGCCACGGGCGCAAAGAGGTTGTTCGGTCAGACTATGCTATATGCTGTGATGAGATGTCACGCTGACGTCTCTCGACTCTTAGCGAATATACCTGATACAGACCGAGGTTCATATGAATGTAGCAGATATCCGGTGCAGGCGCCGTCGGCCGCACCGAGATTCCGACCCGATTCTGGCCTGTTCTCTTTGATCATGAATGAAGAATCTACATACCTTATGAGCGATTCCATCATATAACTTCACATAGTAGAACGCATCATCGTCCTCGCCATACTCTCCAATAATGGAATCGAAGTCGACGTCTTCAAATTCTTCTCCGGGTGCCATTGGTCGTTGGGCAAAATCCGGCTCGTACAGCGCTTTCTGTTTGGCCGATAGAGACGGAAGGCTGATATAAAAAGGCTGTCTTGAGGCTCCTTGTTCACGCGTGTTAGCGTCTTCTGAGGCCGGTAGTAATGTGCGCGGGTCAAGTCCGGGTGAGTCGAGAGTGGTCAGTGGGGATTCCGATTCCGCAGGACCTGGGGCATCAGAAAGAGGGCCTGAGTCTTCGGGAGGGATGAGATTCTGAGGTTTTGATGAGGGATCAGACATTGGATTGCCTTCCGAGCCTGACTACGACGAGTCTATCACAGTCCGAGTTGAGAACGCGCTGGAACGCGTCGACGCGTCGGGACAAGTAAGCGGTTGCAGAAATAGTGCCGTCGCGCTGCACTGAATACTGAATATTGATTTGAATATTGATGGACGGACTGTAGTAGCTTCATATGCTCAAGATTCACACGGTCTTGATACATCAACTGTCAAAGCCATACTATGTACGTATAAGGTCATGCTAGCTATCTACGACTGCACTCGGATTTCAGTAACGTAGTCTCGTGGAATCATATAAAGCCGCCCTGCTGGAGCCACTCCGAACATTGCTCGGCTAAGTGTTCACCGTGATCTGAAAGCGAATTCAGCCACAACGCCGACCAAGGTCGATGACCCTTTGTACTCACTAATACAGAAAGCATGAGGGATGTCCTGTTGGCCATAGACAATCTTTACTGAGTCGGGGTCTGCATGAAAAGCCCTCAAAATTGTTTCCCTGTTCTTGCCTACCCAATCATCGGTCTGTGCGAAATAGAGGTGTATGCGGTGCCAATATTTCTGTAGCAGTGTAATATCTAGGTCCTTGATTGTGTTCATCTCGTCATTCGCCAGACTGAGACATGCTTGTATCGCAGAAGGAGAATTTAGCAGTCTACGTAGAACCCTCAGTTGCGGTAGCGGCCAGTCAGGAAACAACGCAGATAGAAGACGGTCAGGCAGGACACGAGTGACGATAGACATGGCAGAGATGGCTTGGGATAGTGGTGGACGGAAGAGCCACTTTCGTACGCAGACCGTCAGGTTACATCCACGCATCCGCGACTTCAATACATACCCAAAGTGAACGCCCATTCGGAGTGTCCACAATGTTGGTAATGGTTGGGAACAGCCAAAACACGGTAGCGACGGCATCAGGTCTAGCTTTCAGTACCTACATGGTGTCAAGGACTCAGGAATAAAATGTTAAAGCAAATGGGGCCGACCTGACAGGTAACCCAACATCCCATGCTATGAGCAGCGATCGCGATCTTCGACCGCGGAAAAGAAGAAGAGACGGTGTCGACTGCCTCTATTGCGCTTTGCACCTGCGTTGTCAAGCCGATTGTCGATGTGTCTTTGAATACATCCCCGTCAGGAATTGTAGGCGAGTGGCCCAGGTGAGCGTGGGCGAGCACGGCCAGTCTTCCCTGGCTTTTCTCGTGCACAGACGTGAGGAAGGGCACATAGAACTCGATCAAACCAGGGTTTCCTGACTCGCATATGCTTTGTTAGCAGCTTTTTAAACGTCTGCAGTAGCAAGACGGGTAGGAACGCGTCAAGTCGATCTTGACTCGCCTGGAATAAAGAGCAGAATAGTAGAAGGATCATCGCCGCTTGAAGGCCACCACAGAGCGTGCGCAGCCGCATCAAGTGACTTGTGGTAGAAAGTAGCGTTGATACATGGTTCACGGATACCAGAATCTTGTGGAGAGTCTACAGGCCGCAGGAAAGACGGAAGAGTAGTCATTATGTGTATGCTCGATTGCAGAGTACGCGTGCTGGGTGTGATCGCGTTTGGCCCCCGTGCGTCTCTCGGACTAGCCCTATTTGGCATCACCAGCTTGGATTCGGAGTGCAGCACAGCGCTGTCGGGCTGCACGCTACCAAGTAATGTCGCAGAGACCTTCCAACTATTCCTTTGACGTCAACCGTCCTCGAGCTGCATCCAACTTGCAAAATGGTGCGCCGTCTCCCATGCCGGCAGTCAGGCCTCTGCAGATCAACCGGACGCCTACTCGCCCGACCACGCCTACCAGCAGTAGTAACGTCTCCGTCGCATCAGTCTCGCCGCCGACACCCAGGGGCCCCATACGTCCCGCGAGGTCGGGACTGAGGAATCGAGCAGGTTCATCCGCATCCGAGCGAGCCTCCATCGACTCGCGTTTCACGCGTGAACCTAGCAGAGCTTCGGGAGACAACGACCCGACACGCCCTGAATTGCCCACGCCCTACCGAACACGTAATAACACAGCCAGCTCGTCTAGCTTGTCTAACGGAACGGCAAGACCTGGTCTGCCCTCACCGACATCCCCTGCCTCTCCGAACCTGACACCTACATCTCTGGCCGCTATAGCAGCCTTTCAGGCCATTGGCCGCAAGCGAGGCATGTCCAATGACAACATGATGGATGCGGAGTATGAAAGGGAGAAAAGAAATGAGAGAGAGGCGGAGAAATTACGTCAGCAACATATTCGTGATAGGATACCAGGCAGGAGAACTACAGGGAAGGCAAAAACAGGAGATATTGACGGTGAGCTTGAGATCTCATGGTAAGTAGATAGTGACAGTGTCTGTCTCTAACACGATACTTGCTCTCTAGCTGTCCTTGACGAAATAAGGGACGAGTGGGCGAGCGTCATCGACCCTGATGTGAGCTGCTCAATCCCCACCGCCCTGCGATTAATCCCTGACATGGGATAGTTCAACCCAGTCGAGCTTGCATTGCAACTCTTGGACGAGTCGTCCGAAGGCAAGGATGTTGAATCATTCCGGCGCACGAAGGACTTGCTCTCCAATGCCCTGAAAGGGTCTGTCGATAGTGCGTTAGTCTGTTTGCTTGATAGACTCCTGTCAATTGACTCTGCCATGCTTTGTACCCACAGAACACTACCAGGCATTTGCTAGTGCCCTCCCCCATCATGCGGCACTGCTCAACCACCTCGGCGCGACTCAAGATCAAGTGCGAGAGGCGAGGACAGCACTACAGGAAGCCAAGGATACACTGGGTAGCAAGCGTGCTGACTTGGTTCAGCTGTGGTCAAGAAGTCAGACGGTGGATGAGATGATGCGTATCCTGGACCAGATGTACGCATATACCTATTTAGTCGCGGTCAACCACTCATGCATAGAGAACATATCAGCGAGCGGCTCAGGGCAGTTCCTGACGCTTTAGAGAGCCTGATATCAGAGAAGCGTCTGCTACAAGCAGCAGTCCTGCTCGTACGTAGCCTTAAGCTCATAAATAAGCAAGACATGCTCGATATCGGAGCTGTGTCCGATCTTCGTAGTTACCTCAATACTCAAGAGACCGTGAGTGTCGGAACCATTGCTGGGATGTCGATTGACAATCCATCCATCAGGCACTGAGGGAGATTTTGATTGACGAATTGCACAACCACCTCTATCTCAGGTCATTCTGGTGCGAATCCCGTTGGGTAGTATATACCCCTGGACAACAAACCTGTAAGCTGCTTACATTTTAATTTGTTGTGAATGCTGAGCGAACTTTGCGCAGTCCCCAACCTTGATTCGGAGGAGGAACAGCTCAACTCAGACACACGGGCACCATTCCCTTCACCAATATCACCCACTTCGCGCACTTCAAGATTGAGCAGATTTCTCGATGATCTATCGATCCGCCCTAATGACGCTCCCTTCGACATCGACGAGCGCGAAAGTGCAAGCGGCTCAGGATTGTCAGCATCGACAAGTACGTCGGCGCTTGGCATGTCTACGGTTCCTTCGACTACCTCATTATCAAATGGGATTGTTCCCAACGCAGCGGCTCCCTTCTTGTCTTCCACGCTGCAAACACCTGCGCGCAACCCAGAGGCTGACTCATTCTCGTACATTGAGACTCTTCTCGAGTCGCTTGCAGTTCTCGGCAAACTTGGCAACGCCCTTGACGTCGTAGCGCAAAAGCTACCCAGCGAGATTTCCTCCCTGGTTGAAAACACTCTGGACGAGGTCGAAGAACGCGCCGAATTTGGGCGTAGAAACTCGATGTTTGCTTCTGTGAGCCCGAGCTCAGGAGGGCGGCGCCTCGACAACATACTGCTTCTCTCTGGTTCTTCTGCTTCAGGAAGTGGCATGGTCGGGACTGGCATCCTAGGCGTATCGGTCGTACCTGGCGTAGTAAACTCAGTCCCTAGCACTACTGGCAGGGGTCCGACACTGAAGGCCGCATCTTTGCGGCTGGCGGCACTAGAGTCGTCAACAAAGTACGCGGATCAGGAAACCTTAAGGGATTTCTTCTGGACATTGTACTCTAAACTTGACGCTGTCACGCAAGGTCTCCGAGTAGTCTACGAAGTCGCGAATAGGATTGGCTCGGTAAGTCGGCTACATGTGTTTACGGACTGCGTCCTCAATGCAGTTTCTCGTTCGCACCGGCACATCATTGCCATACGTCGATAGCGTCGAGACTTCAAGGACTCTTCAGGAGCGAAACCTGGCTCTTTATTTCCTCTGGCGGAAGTGTGGACGCCAGTGCAAGCTGAGGTTAGGACGTTGATTGGCGACTATGTGACCGATGAAGAGCAGGGTGCCGTTTCTGGGCGTAACCCCATATCTTCGATTAACGAGGTCTTACGGGAAGGTAAGTTCAGCCGAGACAAGACGAAGGTTCGCACAGTATCCCCAAACTAGCTTGATCTTACTCACCGCTATTGAATCAGCTTGTTTTCCGCTTCGCGGACACCGATACTAAAGTCACCGCAAAAACCCTCAAACAACATGAGGAAGGATTGATTCAGGTTCTAAAGGATACTGTACCAGGACTTGTACAGGGATCTGCTGAAAATGCAGTACAAGCGACCTTGTCTGCAGTTGGTACTGATGACCGGCTATCGGGGAGTAGTCAACATCACAGGGTGTTGGTGCACCCGGATGCTTTCCATGTCAGTGTTCTATTCCAGCCAACATTGGCGTGGTTAGACCGCATAGCAGAAGTGTTGCCATCTGGTCTGGAGGCAGCGAGAGCGTCGAGTGTGGTGCTCGAGGAGTTCGTCCTCAATGTATACTTACCTCAGCTTGAGGACAAGATTTCATTACTGTTCCATCAAGCGGTGACAAGTATGTGCTGGCTTCTACATACAAGAGTTCCCACTAAGCGCTAATACAGGTCCTGATGCTTTCGAACCGGATCCGGCGTCCACCAAATTGTCGCCTGAGCCTCTAGTGAAGGTAGGCGTTGTGCCGACCAATTTGCCGATCCTGCTGGTATTGACTCCTGGGATCAAGGCCAGTGTCCAGGTGATGGCGCTGATCAATTCACTATGTGCGATGCTGCGGGCAACCCCATTCCACCGCGAGAATTACTCACGACTTATCCTGACTGTCATCGGGCAATTCTATCAACGCTGTAGTGACAGATTCTATGACCTGGTAGCTATCAGGGATGACTCAGCATCAGAGGATTCCACGCAGGTGGTTTTAGCTGCGCAGTGGGCACAGAGAGCCGAGCTTGCAGCGTGCCTTTCTGAGCTCCTCAATGTGATCAAGAGCAGCGACGACAAAGCGATGAAAACACAGCTATGCAGACAAGAGGCACATCTCGAACAAAGCCTGCTTGGCGAGCAACCGGTCAGCAAGACAGATCTGATTGCGTCAGCACGTAATCTGTCAGCATTGGCTAGTTTATATCGCAGCGTGGTAAGTACTAATTAGTAACTTGGGCTTACTTGTATGATGAATCTTCTGCGTCAAACAGACATGGTTCGCCGCAGAACTAGACGCTTTAAAAACCGCGCCGGAGACAAATCTTTCTCCTACGACTCCTTTGAAGCTAGAGCCAGTGAGCACGGCCACACCATACACACCTTATTTCCCTGCCATCGCTCCCGCGCAAGTCAATGAACCGCTCACTCTCCCACTGTCCTCAGCCATGGCGATGTACGTTGACCACCTTGAAAGCCACACGATGTCTGATTCAGCTATTCAGGCGATTCCAAGCGTTGCACATGACATATGCTCAGCTGGCTGAGTTGATCATCTACAGCCTCAGAATTGACATTAGATGTCGTGCGATCCACCATTTGGATCTGGCGCTCAAACATGTAAGTTGTGTACATTTTGCGTCTGAGTTGACTTCACTCATAGTCGCTCGTCAAGGGTGTCTACCGAGTCGAACGCGAAGTGCACGAACCTGACCCCAACGTTATCGATCTCAACATCGAGCTTGGTAGATGTGATGACTTTTCCTCGGCAACATTACCGGAACACGAACGGCGGTATGTGCCAAAATGCGGTAATTCCCATGCGTGACCTGATGAACCTTCGACAGGTTCATTTTCGAGGGGCTTGGTCGCATGTTGGAGCGTCTTCTCATTTCCAATGCACGCTTCATCCGTGCTATCAATGCCTATGGAATTAAGAAGATGATGCGCAATATGCTTGCGCTGCAACACAATATCAAGACTATTACCCAGGGCAGTCATAATGCAGAGTTTGAGCGGGCAAAACGATATTACTCGTTATTCTCCATGTCTCCTCAGGTGCGCGTCATCCAAAGTCGGATCATTCTTCGATAGCTAACGCACCAGATCTACAGGACATGCTCGACAGCATCCGGCAAAAGCAAGAATTCACCTTCGACGAATACAAGGCAATGCTCGATCTGCAATGTGGCGTTGATCCCAGTCAAAGCGAGAATACTGCTTCGCAGGCCACTGACCGAAATTATAGCATGTACGTTATTGATCTTCACGGGTTGGAAATGGAGAAGTCCGCAGAAGATGGCCCACAATGATTCTTTGGACACGGAGGACATCATAAATTATATATGCTAGTTAGTCTTTGCAGTAGCTGTTGTACTCTCCGATACCACCTTCTTCTACCTTTCTGCGCGTGGTCGTTTCTGCTGCTTCGCTGCTTCCTGCCGCAGGCGGTCGGCCTGCTGTGCGGACTCGAACCAGGCGATATCAATCGCATCTGCGTCCTCCATACGGGCAGGCGAGTTTTTGAGATCCGCATGGTGAGCAAGAGGTGCGAGAGAAACGCTGTATTTTCCTTCACGAGGATCTGGCCGAACTGCCTCATTGCCTTCTGAACGAGGAGGGGAGTACGTCAGAAGAGGCAGGCGGCCGAGGAGATGTGCGAATCGTCGCTGCAAAAAACGGGGAGACAGGCTACTTTTGGAGCCTTCCAATAAGGACTCTCGAACTCGGCACGCTACCCGCTCTGTGAGAGGGCGAGCAAGAGCAAGTACCTCTTCGTAGATCCCAATGTCTTGCATACCCAATTCACGAATGCCGGCACGATTGACGGCGTCCATATCAGTCCGGGGCTGTAGCTCTCCAGAAGCAGTCTTCTCCAGGATGTTGACCTGAAGCGGTGGGTATATTCTTTTTTTCTGGTTGCTGAAGAAACGCCAGCGGATATTCACTTGTCGGCGTTTGCTCAGAGGACCAAGCAGTCTGGCATCTTCAGAGTAAGGGTCGGCGCGCGCAGGCATAGTCGGTGGTGTCTCTAGTGCCTGAGGCGTTAGATGGCTGCTCCTGTGAGCTCGAGGTGAAGTGAGGAGCGCTGCTAGCTCGGGAGAGTAAACGGGTGGGCGGGAGCTTGGTACCGCGGGGATGATTGCGTCTGGCTGTGGCGCGCCAGGGTCTTTCAGAAAGTACTTGATGAGCAGTTCTGTCAGCAACCGTGGCTATTTGGATGCGGAGGATCCTCGCACATTCATGAGCTCCCATCTGAGTTTACCCTTCCTGCCATACGCGAGGTCAAGAACATGATCGAATTTCTCCGTGTTGCCTTGGTTGGCCAGAGTCATCTTTTGCAATTCCTTTCGGTAAATCGAGACTTTCAAGAGCAAGGTCGTGCAAGGATCGCGTGACAGCGTACTTTTCTGACCCTCTTGGTTTTCCTCGACTGCAGCTTGCGATCAGAGGTCTGCAATAGGGCACGGACATCATCACCGAGCTTAATCTTGAAGAATTGTCTGGCTTCAATGAGAACATGTGCATACTTCAGCAAGGTGTAGACCTGCCTCAGGTACTCAGTTGGAAGGACGCGGATTTGCCGATGAAACGCTCTGTAAAGGGAAAAGATCGCGCTCTGATTGCTCGGCATAGCGCAAGAGTTTAATAGTTCAGGCGTGCAAGTCGGACCAGCTCGAGCGACAGAGAAAGTATAGACGCGGAGGAGAGGGACAAATCAGACTCGCAGCGATCAATGGCTGAACTTTTGAACGACCGAGGATGCTCCGCGGCACCAATAAGATCGGCGATCGTGTCTATATTGGTATCGATATTTGAGCGCCCGTTCAGTAACTTGTCACAAATATCACACTTGTAAATATGTCTACCCCATGCAATTATTTATTTGCATCTATCATGGAATCCCTCGTATACCCTCAATGAAGAGACGGATCTGATGATATAATAACATCGAAGCACGCGCAGGCTGTAAACAGTGAGTTGCATGTTGATGCCGAACCTGGAGGCGCCATCTAGAGACTACTGGAACGGTTCACGAAAGGAACAACTTCAGGTCAGGTGCATTGCGGGAGAACTTGCCTCTTCCGAATATTACTACTCGTGAGCACAGTAACTGTCATCAGTCGCGCAAGCGACAGGGATATTTACCCACCTGAACCTGTAAATCCCCGCGGTTTGTCCGTATGATGATGCCTAAGTTATCCGCTTCTGTCACTCAGCATGCGGTATTTTTACATCACGCGGCATATAAAATGTCCAGCAATGCTCAGCAGCGATGGCATCTCTCACAGGGATTCGCTGCGAGACGATGTACACCACAGCCCTCCTTGCAGTGCTATCCACCGCCTTTGCCTCCCAGGGAGCAAACGGTCAAATTCCTCGTCTGGGTGGTGTTAATACCGCTGGGTACGACTTTACTGTGGTTAGTTGTGTCCTCGTATAACGTCTTCGTTGCTCTCACGAACTTCCCGCTTACAGTATACCAACGGTAGTTTCACTGACAGCGGTGAGACTTCTCCACCCTCTGTTTCCATCATGCACGCTCACTTGATGGTCAGCTGCCCCTCCTCCTACTTGGCAGTATGCACACTTCTCGGCTGAAGGTGCCAATCTCTACCGTGTTCGTGAGTAATTGCGTCATACTTGGATTATATGCACTGAGCTGATTCGTACTTTTCAGCCTTTGGTGAGCGGATTTGAGAAGCCATGACTGATGTCTCAGTCTTACCCCTACTTGCTTATCAGCCTGGCAAGAGATGACTCCCACCTTGGGAGGACCGATCAACACGTCGTTCTTCGAGCAATATGATTCGACCGTGCAGGCTGCATTGGCGTCCAGCCCGTATGCGTACGCGATCGTCGATCTGGTATGACTACTTCTTGGATTTGCATTCCTTTGTCTAACCCCGCATGCAGCACAACTACGCCAGGTGGAACGGTGGTATCATCGCGCAGGGCGGTCCCACCAATGAGCAGTATGCTTCCATCTGGTCCCAAATTGCGGCGCTATACGGCCAGAACGACCGGCTGCTGTTGTACGTAGTCTCAGTGGCATTCATGGCATTCAAGGCCAACTTACTTCCTTAGCGGGGTCATGAACGAGCCTCATGATCTGGATATCCCGACCTGGGCAGAGTCCGTGCAATATGTTGTAAACGCCATCCGTGCCGCCGGTGCTACAAACTACCTTCTGCTTCCAGGCTCCAACTACACGTCCGCGCAGACCTTCCCTACTGGCGCTGGTCCATACCTACTCGACGTCACCGATCCGCTCGGTGGTACTGAGAGGCTCATCTTCGACGGTGAGAGATGTCGCCTTCCTTGGCATCGCAGAGTCTTATACAGCTTAGTGCACAAGTACCTCGATTACGACAACAGCGGAACTCACGCAGAATGTGTCACGGTAAGTGTGTCAGCTCGTGTTATGATCCCGTGGAATTGATGACATTGCAATTACTCAGAATAACACAGTGGTTCTGGAGACTCTTGTTAGCTGGCTCCGGGAGAATGGGAACCGCCAAGCTATCTTAAGTGAGACAGGCGGTGGCAACACCGCTAGCTGTGAGCTTTAGTACGTGCATGTCTTACACCTGCCAGGAAATCTCTATCTGACATCCTCAACTAACAGCCTCGGTCAAGAGTTGGCCTACGTCAAGTCGGCATACCCCAACTTGGTCGGGTTTTCCGTCTGGGCTGCCGGCTCCTTCGCCACGGACTACATCCTGTCCGAGACCCCATACCCCAACGGCACGGACCAGCCCCTCTGGATTGATGCTGGTGAGTGAAAGGATATATTGCTCGTCATGATTTTACTCAAAGAGGGTTTTTAGTCAGGCCCAACCTGCCTTGAAAAAGGTAAGAATGCTCATGTTCTCTGCATGCGGCCAAATAGCTCTGGACACATGAAGTTGCATCTGCTGTATGGTACAATCTGTACTGCGCCGTCTAAATGACGTGGGAATTCCTGCGAATACTCTTTCATGAGTGCGACTTGCACGAGTGTTGCGCAATCTGGAAATGAACTTGGCATAAGCTCAAGGAGACTGCTCAGGCGTCATTGCGCTGCATACTATGCTAGGTCAATATATTCAGAACATAGGCCCGTCTAATAACTTAGCTGCTCAGCTGACTTAGCTTGAATTTCCGTTTTAGAATGATCCACTCCGACGCTGCGGCAAACTTGGGCCACATTCTACACTCCTATGCAATCTTTGTTGTATGGGAATAAGAAGGAGCGGTGCTACTCGATCGAGGCACATGTATCTGTTGACCTGTATCGACGCCCTGCCAAATGAAAGTATTCCTGCCATAGAAATATTGTATGATGTGATTTCTGACAAGGCCAGCACAAAAAGCCATAAACTTTAGGAGAATGTATCTCAAAGACTTGTCTTGTATGCCAACGCAGTTACCGGATACTCATATGATAGCTTGATCCACCATGCTTTATGACATAAATGCGAAACGAAACGCCGTTATGCATTGATCATTTCCGATACCCCTCAGTTGTTACGCGCGATTATAAAGGCCAGAAATCCGACATTCAGATGTTATCACCATTTGATCTCGCATTGGAGCTGTTGTATAACATGACAAGACAACCGAAGCCCATTTCAGAGAGGAAACCATACAACGACCCTCCAAAAAGCAGTTTCCACAACACGACAGAGCAACCGTGTTAGGAGTGAAATGGCATAATGTCAAAGCGATTTTCACGGCAGGTAGGGGAGAACTGAAGTTGAAATCATTAGTGAGGCAATCACCGAACAGAATCGAGTGAATACTAACCAGCCTCGGTCCAGAGAGTCTGGTCGGTGCCGTTGGAGTATGGTGTCACCGTCAGGACGTAGGTAGTGTCGAAGGCACCGGCGGCCCAGACGGAGAAACCGACGAGAGTGGGGTAAGCAGACTGGACGTACGCGAGCTCCTGGCCAAGGCTAAGCAGAAATATTAGCACGTGTCTTCTCAACACCTTCTCCAAAGTATACGAACTCGGTGTAGCAGCTAGTGGTCTCGC
Source organism: Wolfiporia cocos (assembly GCA_029448655.1). Taxonomy (NCBI): domain Eukaryota; kingdom Fungi; phylum Basidiomycota; class Agaricomycetes; order Polyporales; family Phaeolaceae; genus Wolfiporia; species Wolfiporia cocos. The sequence continues at coordinate 2,108,867 of JACCLO010000002.1, forward strand.
CTCCACCGGTCTCGCTGAGGATAGCCTGGCGGTTGCCGTTCTCCTGAAGGAACGAGACGAGCGTCTCCAGAACATCGACGTTGTTCTACATGGTCCATGTTAGTATCGTAAATATCCATACGCATCGTAGGCATACCGTCACGCAAGTGGCGTGAGTACCGCTGTTGTCAGAGTCCAGGTACTTGTGCACTAAAGGGAGATCAGTAAGTTGCATATTTTCAGTAGTGCGATGCTAACCATCAAAGAGTAGTTTGCTGGTGCCACCGAGCGAGTCAGTGACGTTGACGAGATAGGGACCGGCCTCAGTGGGGAACGTCTGAGCCGACGAGTAGCTGGATCCCGGGAGGAGGAGGTAGTTCGTAGCGCCAGCCTCACGAACGGCGTTGACCACGTATTGGACGGACTCGACCCACTCCTCAACATCCAAGTCGTGCGGCTCGTTCATGATACCGCTGTAAAGTTATCAGCAACGGGAGCTTTATGAGAATGGTTTGCACAGACAAGATGATGCGGTCGTTGGAGCCGTACTCTTGAGCGAGCTGAGTCCAAATCGAGGCGAACTCTGCGTTGGTAGGGCCACCTTGTCCAATGATGTCGCCATTCCACCTAGCGTAGTTGTGCTAGGCAAAATGAGCTGGCCGTATGAATAACAGGGAGTTTGTGAGGACATACCAAGTCAACGATGACGTAGGCACTGGAGCTGGACGACAACGCAGCCTGGACAGTTGTGTCGTACTCCTCGAAGAAGCTGGAGTTGATGGTACCACCCAGCGTGGGCGTCATCAACTGCCAGGCTAAGAGTTGGGTTAGGATGTGTTGCGCGAAATTTATGTCTCCCTTAGCACCCACCAAATGCTGTATTGTTACGTGATGTCAGAAAAAAGTGGCACCTCAGTAGCTGGGGTTATACTTACGAATGCGGTATAGGTTCGCTCCTTCGCCAGAGAAGTGTGTGTATTGGCTAGCGGGAGGCGTGGACGCTATCCAACCAAGTAAGCACGGCTCGCACACAAAATACGATGTACCCACGAGTGCCCGAGTAGTCGCCGCTAGTGTCCTACCCAGACGCGAGGATCAGAGACAACATTCAGACCGGTGAGTGTTTGATTAAGACTTACAACACTGAAGTCATAGCCTGCAGTGTTGACACCCCCAAGTCGAGTAGGGAACTGAGCGTTCACCTGCTTGGGGGAAAGGGCAGCGGACAACACTGCAAGGATAACGGTAGCGAGCTTCATCATGCTGGGCAATCCGTATATCGCTGTGATATCCCGACAGAGGATGAGGACCATGCCAAAGCTCAGGCCTTTTTATATGCGGTCGCCATCGGTACTGATGCCTACATGGCAGCAATCCGAGCCGGCGGAATTGCATGCTTCAATGCACCGGACAAACTACGGAGATGATCATCTGCACAGATCTCGACAAACCAGAGTGAAAACCGTCACATGCGAAAGTCTATATTCCCGGACTCACACATGTTCATGCGGTTTCTGTGGAATGCTGGGGTAGAGGTATACAGTCTTGTCTCTCGACTGTTCCTGAAGCACGTCACTGCATACCGTCCCGTTCGGCTGGGAACACGGGATCAATCAGTCGTGGCGAAGCGGTCCAACGCCGAACGTTACGGATAGTCGACGCGATTCGAGGCCATATACTTGGCGTTCGCAGCGGAGGCAGTCGTCAGAGCAGCTCTATAGAAGGAAGGCACGCAGGGCTGCTACGAATGCAACCAAATGGGGGGATTGTAGATCGATGGACAGTGGAGACGATGGGTGTGCTTTTCAAATAGATCAGGTGCTGACGCCGCATTGTAGCAGGCCATGTCAGCACGTACCCAAGGCGAGACAGTTGCCTTCCTGTTAGGACAATCCGTTGAGCGCACATGCCGCAACCAACCCAAGCCAATCTAGCTCCCTTTCGCATTATTCATGTGAACGCGTCAACGATGGAAATAGGTGTAATATTAAGCTTTCGTTTGCTTATGGGTGAATGTTCAACCATACGACAAACCTACGGGCCAGAATCCGCCTGCCGGCGTTCTACTCGTCATAATATAGCGTCAGCTCGCATTGTGTAATCTCCGCACCAACGCGACCTTGCGCCCTCCCGTGGTTTAAAACAGCCGTATTTGTGGATCCGAGCATTAATCGATTGATAACCCTGCATGGTATTCTGATATTCTGATGTCGCATCTAGGTCACAATCCCCCAGAATTCCAGCCGGTAACGCGTCCGATACTCATATAACCCGGCTTCACAGCACGAGGTTAGAGCTGTTCTCACATTATTCATCGAGCGGTACAAGAGTGGTCGTGTAGGAAACTTCGCACTCACATACAGACGATATCGTCCATATTTCCGCCACAGAGTCCCACCGTAGTCAGATTGAGAGCAAGTTGCCAAAGAAACAGGGTCAGTGGGCTGAAAGGAAGATCTCCAAGAATGATAGCAACCGATCGGCAGTTGCGCAGAGCAACCTCAAAGGTGAATATGCCGTATACATCACCGTAACGGTGAAGGAACAAAACATGAGGTCGCCGAACCAAACCCAGAACGGTCGGCGGATTACTGCGGATTTAAGAACTCAGCCTCAGGCAGTCCAGGCACACGAGGTAATGCCACAGCTAGCAGTAACGGCAGTTTTAGAGTTACCACAAAGTTCGCGAGAGTCGTCTCATTCGCTATGCGGAGAGATGATTGCGCTGTTAGCCGACGTACTTGCTTACATACCATATGCGGCCGGCGGCGACGCAGAACCACGTGATTAGGATCCTAAATCTCGATCGCGCGAATCTCACTCAGCATCCTTGGGCGCTGGGACCAAACCCGCATCTGTCAGCTTCGAGCATCCGGGCGAGCCGGTCGAGCATTATGGCAAGGCCTGTATACTATTTACATGGTCTTTTACTTAAAGAAACATCATACAGGCACCCTCAAAGAGTAAAAACCCCAATCCGAGCGGGCTAGGACGTGCGATCATTAATCAGAGAGTCAAAGACACACACAGAGCGCGGGACTCAGGCCTCGTAAGTAAATCCCAGTCTTGCAATTCCAATCTGAGATACTAACTTTACTGCTCAGTATACCACCGACATTGACCCAACTGCCCGCCTGCAATCGATCACCCAGGAACGAGATCTGGACGAATTTCTGAACACAGCACAGTTAGCAGGCACCCAATTCACAGCTGGTACGCATGAGTGTGTACTCTTCTACTGCCTCTGATATGGATTCCAGAGCGTCGTAATGTCAAGATTGTCAATTCGTCGGCTGCTTCACAGCATAACCCGTATCTGTTGTCTGAGGAGGAAGAACAGAACGCAATTCAGAAGCACCGAGAGAATCGTCAGCGCTTACGCGTTCCAAGAAGACCTCCATGGACGAAAAAAATGACAGCTGCTCAGTTAGATCGTCAGGAGAAGGATGCCTTCTTGGAGTGGAGGAGAGGACTAGCAGAGTGCGTAACATTGCGTCGAGTTCTATGACGATGGTACTAACCCAGTCTTAGATTGCAAGAACGTGATAGATTCCTTCTCACACCTTTTGAACGCAACATTGAAGTCTGGCGCCAACTTTGGCGAGTGCTTGAGCGGTCGCATCTAGTCGTACAGATTGTTGACGCCCGCAATCCGCTACGCTTCCGATGCGAAGATCTCGAGTCTTACGTCCAGGACGTTGAGGGTGCAGAGGGGGAACAAGGAACTGGGAAGGGGATGCGAAGAAGCCTGCTGCTGATTAACAAGGCTGACTTATTAACGGCAAAGCAAAGGTACGTGAAACGTATTAGTTCCTCGTATCGTCTGACTGGGGCATATCGTAGACGGCTTTGGGCAGATTACTTTGACAAGGAAGGTGTGCGGTATGCATTCTTTTCCGCCGCAAATGCCGCGGCTCTGCAACAGGCTCGTCGAGATGCTCTGGCTACCGCACAACAGGTGAATGAAACTAAAGAGGTTGCACAAGAGGACGACGGTGACCAAGCACAGCAGGCAGAAGATTCCGAGGTGTCTCCGGAAAGCGATGATGAACCTTCTGGTACCGTTGACGACAGACTGGATACTTCGTTGTCCGATGACGAATCTTCGGACGATGGTCTGAACCTCTCAATTGACGAAGATCCGACAGATATCCAGGATCCCAGAGTGAGGGTATTGTCGGTATTAGAGCTAGAAGATCTCTTTGTCAAAGCGGCGCCTGACTTGAATGGTATGCGGCCCCGTGGTTGTTTCGTCAATTGGTGCTCACGTCTCGGTAGCTTTCACTGATTCCGCCGGGAATCGCCCTTCAAAACTGGTCGTTGGTCTGGTCGGATATCCTAACGTTGGGAAATCCAGTACCATAAACGCTCTTCTCGGAGAGAAAAAGGTTAGCGTATCGTCGACTCCAGGGAAGACTAAACATTTCCAAACAATCAACCTCTCACCATCCCTGATGCTATGCGACTGTCCTGGTCTTGTCTTTCCCCAATTCACCACTACAAAGGCCGATCTTGTTTGCGATGGCGTGTTACCCATAGACCAGTTAAGAGAACATACCGGTCCCGTTGCGCTCGTTGTCAAACGAATTCCGAAGGAGGTTTTGGACGCGATCTATGGGTTTAATATCAAATCGAAAAGCGTGGAAGAGGGCGGAGATGGAAAGATCACTCCGGAGGATCTCCTGGTTGCATATGCTAGTAAGAATCATCTAGCGTTTGCTTCTTAAATGTCCAGCTGACAACCACCTCTAGTTGCCAGAGGATTTACGCGATCGGGTCAGGGCAATCCCGACGAGGCTCGTGCTGCAAGATATGTCCTGAAAGACTACGTGAATGCAAAACTGCTGTATTGTCATCCACCACCCGGCACAGCAGAGGATGAGTTCAATGAACAGACACGGCAGCTGGCTCTCAAGCGCGCGCTGGGCAAGAAACGTGCACCTACCACTCGCGTCGTCAAAGGCGCCGACACGTTTGTTGCCGAGGTCGACTCAGCAGCCGGGTCGGGCGAGACAACTCTTCAGATCCAGGGTGCCCCCGGAACGGGAGTGAAGTCCCGCAAAATTGACCAAGAGTTCTTCGCAAGCAATTCCGTCTTGTCGTCGCGGCCGCGTGTGCAGGGCTCGGCGAAGCATGGCCAGGAAGTGTCGCGCATGCGATTGTATCCGCACCAGAATTCTGTTGCGGATGATGGTACTGTTCTGACCGGAAGGAGGGCCAGAATCGCGGCGGTTCTGGCCAATGCAGGTGGCGACATAGGCACCGACAAGAAACATCACAAAAAACCGAAACGAGTCAAACAGCGCAGCGGGCGAGGATATGACTGATTCAGGCTTCTAATTCCACTTGCGAGCTGACCGAGATGAGATGTAGCGTTAGACGTGTACCCATAGTACTTCGAACACAGATTTTATTCTGCGCTTCAGCTCAGCTTCAGCTTGTGCTTTCACGTGATAGGCGCGTCAATCGCGTCAATCTCAGCCACAATCCCCGACGTGCCGCCACAGGTGAATGAGTTCTCTTCCTGCTACTACGTCCTTTCTATCGTCGCAGCCCTCGCTCAGCTATCTGACAACATTATATGTTATGCCTTCATTATCAAGTATACAAAATGCCGATTGGTCTGCAGACCTTAAAACCTCGGATTGGGTTGAATCATCGAGTGTATGCGCCAAGTTGCTCACCGTAAACAAAGAGGGCCAGAGGGATGGTATCGTTTGATTCAATAGGCAAAATTCTACTGTGGAACTGAGGATGAGTTTATCAGCGTTAATTCTCAGCATTGATCGACCAGTTACAATTGGGAGACATCCATCTTGGTAATTTTGTTCAATGTGTCCGCCTTTCTAGGGCTGAGCAACTCTACAGTTCGTATGTTGTGCCGGATATAGTAGTCTCTGGCATTCACTGCAAGCTATATGCGTGAGTTCTTAGCCATTACACCTATGGCGGAATGCCCGATCGAGCTTCTACAGAGTCCGCCCGAGCAATGGTGGAGTTCTAGTGTCGTGCGAGGTAGCCACTTCCCTCTATAGAAGGTCTTGTATTGACCGCTGTCTGATGTCTAGGACTTCTCCACGAACGGTCTCATACTCAATGGCCACAAAATCCGAAGAACCTCCGTGCTGCTGATGGATGGCGATATTATCCAAATTCCGCATTCGCAAAGTTGGTTTATACCAGATTCGCACTAGACTGCTGATAGATTGTTCCTTCAGAGTTTGAATGCGTCCACGTTTTGAAAGCGCCAGGGCACAAGGCAAACATATTTGATCCGACACCACCAAGGGAGGCCTCGCTGAAAACCAAGGTCCGTCATATTACCGTTCTTTGGTCACATGTGCCGAGAAGTTTCTGCAGCGTATTGGCCGCTACCTCGTGACATCTCACTGTCTCGGTAGTGGCAGTTTTGCCACCGTTCATCTAGCAATGGATACGACCGCATATAGGCAGGTTGCATGCAAGACCATCAAGCGCAAGAACCATGACAAAATCGAAAAGGTGATGAAGGAGGTCGACATCCTCCTCTCTCTTGACCATGTGGGTTGCTACCGCCGAGTATGTGTGCATGCAAATGACTTAAGCTCTCATGATCGCAGCCTAACATCAATAGAGTATGGGCAGCTCGGCACGATAGTAGCTTCCTGTACGTCTGGTTCATATTTGTCATCTCCGGTTCTAGACTGAATGGACCTCATAGTAACATCTTCCTGGAATTGTGTACGGGTGGCGATTTATTCTCCTACATCGTCGGCCACAAGAACTCTCGACTTTGCGAAGGCGAAACCAAATACATAATGTTTCAACTTCTCAAGGGCCTAAAGTATCTGCACGATAGGCTGATCTCCCATCGTGGTGTGTCTTTTCGTGACCGGAACATTCGTTCGCGCTCTTTGACATATTCCGTACATCTTTCCTCACATAGACTTGAAGGTGAGAGGCCACAGAAGCTAAGACTATCTTTCTGTTATCAACAACTAATCACTTTGGAAGCCCGAAAATATCCTGCTCCATACCCCAGGGCCATATCCTCGGATACAGATCGGCGACTTCGGACTTGCGCGTCCAAAAGCCTACCAAGAGACGTTCAATGTGTGTGGGACCGTCTCATACCTTCCTCCTGAGGGAATCCTCGCACTGGACCACAAGCACCTCGGCTATGTTGGTATGCCTGCTGACTGCTGGAGCGCGGGAGTCATCATGTACATCATGCTCGCGTCAGTCATCACCGCACTGCCCCTGTGAATCAGCGTCAGCAACTGACTATCGCGTACGGTAGTGGCGGCCATCCGTTCGACTATGAGAAAATGGAGGGCGAATCGGCTTTCTACTCGTACAGCCCCTCGGAGTTGCTGGGTGACACTTCTCAGGCTGCGTCGTGCTCACAGTCTTCCGCACACAGCGATCGCATTGTGAAGAAGAGGATCGTCCATGGTGAACTAGAGTTCCCACCTCATATCTGGGGGAACATCACCTACGGTACGCTCATCGCTAAATATGATACATGGCTGTAGCTATACTGGATAGCCGACTACTGTTGCACATATGCCCTGGATCTCGCTCACATTTGTGTCAACAGCTCAAGACCTTTGCAGCCAGCTGCTCGTGTACGATCCCTTCGAGCGCGCCACAGTCTATGCAGCCCTCCGAAGCGACTGGTTCGACTGCGAAATGACCGAGCTCCTCAATGCTTACCGCGAGAGGATCGGGTCCGAACGATGAAGACGATCGCTGTAAAGTCCGACGAACTCCTTGACCATCATCATGGGACGAAGCTCGATAAAGATCCGCTGCACAACACAATTGTCCGCCGGTACCTTCGGTTCCTATCTGATGACCGACCTTCTGTGCGCTTTTCTGCTGTGTTCTGCTACCTGCTCTTCATGATTTCCTGTAATGGCTGCTCCGCTTTGTTTCTGCACCGCTCCCTGCCTTCTGTATCGCCGCACCCTTCGATGTGTATAGATCCCGATCATGTCGCGATCCTTGCTCTGGATGTATGTAATCTTCATAGCGTGTGACTGTCGGCGGACTTTCACTTCCATCCATGAACGCCGTCTTTTCGACATCGGACTCCGCGGCTGCATGGTTTGATCTCGTCACCCGTCCATCTCACCGCGTACAGCGTGCAAATTGAGCATTCGCCACAAGCCCCCGACTCCCCGAAAAACGAGCCGGATGTAGTACAACGACACTTAAGGTGGTGATACATATGTATTCCTCATGAATGTTTCCTTTGTACAGCGATGCGACTTCTGCCCATGGACTACCTCCCGCGGCAACATCCTCTCACTGGCTTACGCCCTTACCATGCGCTACTGAGCGATAGCAAGGATAACCTTCGCCCGCCTACAAACCAGATTTCGACCTATAAACAAGCACAGCCGGTCGCAGATCACACCATAGCCCGACTCGGGTCCCGCTTACGCCTTCAGGAAGTTCGCATGGACTGCAGTGCACGTAATCGTCAGTATCAGCAAGCTCGGCCGAGCAGGCGCAAGGACGCGCGACTCACAGTGGATGTGGTCCGCGCCGAACGTCGAGATCTGGGGAGGCGGGGTCAGTGCAGTGCTCGGGTACCGAGGATTCGCCGGGGGCACGCACGAAATAGTAACTGTGGTCGTAGCCCTCTTGGCTCCGCACGCGGACCTGTACCTCATCGTATCCAACATCCCGCGCTGCCTTGAGGAAGTTCTCCGGCAGGAGCTGGCCCTGCTTGTAGAAGTTGTCCCCCGTGCCCTGTCGTGTTTATGTCGTCAGCTCCTTCCATCATCCACCATAAGCCAGCCAGCCAGCCAACGGCGGAGCTGAGGAGGAGGTGAGGGGACGCACGTAGTCAATGAGGATGTGCAGCGGCTCCTTGCCCATCTTGGCGATGAGCTCTGTCGCGTCGTACCTGTCGCGCGCCTCGTCGACACCGCCCTGGAGGTACCCGCCGAACGCCTTCTTCCCCCACGGGCACTGTGTCGGGTTCGAGATGGGCGAGAACGCGGACACAGAGCGGTACTGCTTCACGCCTTTGAGCACGGAGGAGAGGTACAGCGTCAGTGCGCCGTGCCCGCCCATCGAGTGCCCGAAGATAGACTGGCGCGTCAGGTCCTACGCGTCGCGCACTGGTGAGCTAGATACACACAACAAGATAATTATGGATACCGACGATCGGGAGGCCCGCCGAGGCGATGATCTCGGGGAGCTCAAGGGTGACATGAGTGAGCATGTTGTAGTGCTTCGCGTACTTGGGGTTCGTCGCATTCAGGTAGAAGCCCGCGCCTGCGCCGTACCGTCAAACGCGCACGCGCACAGCAGGAGCTGTATGCGCACCGGTGCCAAAGTCCCAGTCGTCGTCCTCGCCCTCGATGCCCGCGCCGCGCGGGGAGGTGTCCGGGAAGAGGAGCGCGATGCCCTCCTGTGCGGCAGGGCCGAGGAAGCTGCCCTTCTGCGCCCTGTGTGATTGAGAACACCTTGAGCACCGCTGGTCACGGCTGGATGTGGGAGCGGCACGGACCCGTTGTCTTCGGTGCAGGTCAGCCCGGAGAGGTAGAACAGGATGGGGACCTTTCCGCTCGCGGCGTTCGCGGGCAGGAAGAGGTTGAAGTTCGCGTCGAGACCACCGAGGGCCGCAGACTGTGCGTGCGTTCCGCCCACCGCGATAAGTGCTTTAGGCCGCTGGGGTGTGAGAACAAAGGCGCACCTTGAACTTGTATTTGACGAGCTCGCCGCCGAAAGCCTTGTTAGAGGAGAGTTTCTGGAGACTCATGGTCGCGGACCGTCCGAATCGAGCGAGAATGGTGGTGGTCAGTCGAGGGGGGAGGGAGAATGCTCAAGGGGGACGGAGGAGCGGCGCGAACTTGGAGGCGGGACATGCGATTTGCCCACAGCTGAACGCCATCGATGGTGACCTCATCTTCTCGCGCGTCCTATGATCATCTCGTTCACCACCCGCCGAGCTCATATGATCAATGGCGCTTCGCAACATTTTCTGTCTCTCGCCGAGTCTCGACTCTGCACATAGTAGATTGCCAGACCGTACCAAGCGTTCATCGCACCACGTAATCAGGGGGAGGGGGACATCCTCAGCCAGTGGCCTTGGGATTTGTCAGTTGTCCTAAGCACGAGCCACGAAGGCTTCCTTGTGATGCCGGGAAGACAGTACCTAAGGCCGATACACCAGAATTGAGAAGAATGATTGTCTAGATGCACCAGCGAACGTGCGTATCGCTACGCAGATCAGGAACTTTCTTTTCACGTTGCATATTGAAATATAATGCAAACGTAGCCGACGTCGCGAAGCCCCGAACATTGCAAATACATTGTTATCGCAGAACAGCATAAGACAGCATGGTTGCAGATCTGAATCATCTGCGTTCATTCTACGGATGGCAATGGCGCCGACATATATCTCGGTGGCTGTGCATAGGCAATACGGGTAGCCAAGAGCAGAATCTTTAGCAAAGGTCTAACCATGGCTTGCACCAGCGGCTGGCGAACCTTGCATACACAGCACGTAGATAATGAGCTGTGTGGTCTCCCAAGAATCGCATCCATGATGAAGAACGAGTGTCGATCAGATTTTGATGGTAGCCGCACCTAACTAGCGAGATACGCCCAGTGCGTCCACCTGCGTCCACGACCACCGCGCACTCGGACGATACGGACGTCTCGCTTCACGAAGCCGCTCCATGTTGTACGCCATTAAGTGCATGGCAACATCTGAAGCTAGTGTCATGTGCCGGTGGCTCAGTGAAGCGGCCACCCACCTGTGTCGAACGTTGGTCCCTGCGAAGCCAAGCGGTATGCATAGGTTTGCCCGAATGATGTGCGAGGAGGCGGGTCGGGAGCGAAGTGAGATGCGTACTGCACGCACATGCGTCTGTCAGCGATTCCGCGTGCACTTGCTATGCACATGAAAACCGTAGGCATTGCTATGCAGATAAAAGGGAGGTAAGGAGCAGGAGGTAAAGCCAGATATTCGCTCGCACTCTCCTCACCCTGCTCATTATGAAGTTCTCTGCTGTCTGTGTCGTTCTCTCTGCTTTCTTGCTTGGCCAAGCCGCGGCAGCGGCCACAAGACGCCAGTCGAGCGGATGCACCTGTGGCAGTAAGATAATGCGCATTTCCTGAATGAGCGGATGAACGAACTCTCGTTTTGCAGACAACTATTACTCGTATAGCGACATCACAAATGCCATCAACGAAGCTGAAGACGGAGGAGCCAGGTGAGTAGCACTCGCATCAATGACATATTTAGAGATTGACAAGACCTGTAGCGATTACCCACACCAGTACCACGATTACGAGGTGAGACTCGATACTCGGGTCGTGAGATGAGAGACATGCTGACAAGGAACGTAGGGATTTGACTTCTCATCGTGCAGCGGGGAATACTATGAGTATCCTCTCGAGTCAGGAGAGGTTTACGAAGGTGGCAGCCCCGGAGCAGATCGTGTCATCTACGACTCATATGGCGACTTCTGCGGTGAGTGTATATCACAAAACATGGACTACCGTTTACCTGACTGCGATGACTTCAGCATGCATTACACACACGGGGGCATCGAGCTACGATGGGTTTGTCGAGTGCGACTTCTGAACATAGACACTGCGATGCATCTTGTCACTACGGGTCAATTGGCAGCTCATGAGATTATACATAACCTGTACAAGAGAAAGCGGCAATGGTATTGCGACAACTCAGCAACGTGCGGTAAAAGTACAAAGTGCAATCAGTAGTGGAGACGGAACATGAACTGGAAACTGTACTGCTTGGTGTCAGGGTCCCAATGCGACCAATTCCAGTACCCTGCATCATCCGACTCGTCCTCAATTTCGCGAGCAGGGATGCGGAATGCGATGGTCTCGTAGGGTTCAGCAGCGACCTGCGAGACGGTGTTAATGAAGCTGAGCCATAGGTCAAGAGAATATAGAACAACTCACAATGAGGTACTGATACGCCTTGTTTGGCGGCTCCCTCTTCTGCTCCCAAGCGCTCATGAACCGTCTTCGCGGAATTACCCCGGGCTTGATCTGCGGCAGGTGGACCTGCACCATCATGCCCTCCTTCCCAGTGTCACGGTCCCGGACCTTCGTCACACGGTATCCAGGCCTGCCAATTTTGAGGAAGACCTTGCGCTGGACGCTGTTCTGCGTGGGCGCGATCATCAACTGCGTCTCCTTCAGGTCCCGCGCTGCGCGGCGGGCGAGGTTCGTCTGGTGCTTCTTCCCCTGCGTATGTGCGAGGTAGGAGCCTTCATTCGTGTGCAGAGTAAGACAGAGTCGACATTCTAGCGACCCGAGGTGGTTGCGGAGGATGTATGGGTCCTGGGTGCAGCGTCGGTCGATCATGCAAACAACGGAGGATGAGTGAGACGCACCTTAGCGAGATCAATCGTCTCGAGAGCGAGCTTCCTGAGACGTTCACGTCTGTCCACATTCGTCTCGGATGCGCCAGCAACACCTCCGCCTCCGAACTTCGAACCAACTCGATTCTGGCGAACGCATCAGCGACTGGCGTTGTATACGGACAAGCCTTGAGCATACCTGATAATCTGAAAGCAAGGTGTCAATCGTCAGTTCAAACATATGTGCGCAAGCACTCACCCATTCTGGTAAGCGATGGGCGAGGATGTCAGCAGAACGTTTTGTACACAGGAAGTGGTGGTAGTCGCCGAGAGCGGGCGTCTACGTATGCCCGCATCCCAAATCTGTTTCCACGTGCCAGATCGAGATCTCCGATCTGCTATGAGTGCGAGTGGCTGAAATTTTGGAATTGCTCGACTGATTCGCTCGGCTAGGAGCGTTATTGCTTGCGCTCTGAACCGCTGTTTCATCGCTTCGTACAGTCTGTTGCTATTGCGCAGTATTTCTGCAGGACTGGACGGTCTGTTAAATTCTTATTTGTCCTCAAGAAGCTCCAAAACTAGGCAGTGATGGCTGCAGGCAAGAAGCGCGTCCTGGACGATGCGTCTAGCAATCCCAAAACAAAGAAAAGCAAGACGAGTGACTCTGAGAAGAAAGGCAAGGCCCGTGCAGAAAAGCCTGCTGCACCGGCATCCACCCTGACTGCGGACGAGGTTGATTTCCCTCGAGGAGGCGGAACGAGCTTCACGCCTTTGGAAGTAAAGACTATCCGGGCCGAGGCGGTAAAGGAGGCAAATGATGAGTTGTTCAAAGTGAAGGTAAGCTTGAGAGCTGAATGGACCATGGGCGTAGCTTAACAGCCGCAGGACAAGCAACATAATCGCCCGAGGCGCAAGTCGGATGCGAAGAGTTCGGGGAAGAAGACGTCCAGGCGCGAGAAAAGCGATACCTTACGCGTAGAACACTTGAACTACAAGGTATGTTTGCCCAGACTCCTCTGACATTCCCGCTTATAACATCCGGCGTCGTGGATAGCGAATCGTAGCGGGAATGAAGATCCTTGGCCAGATCGTCTCCGTACAACCTCTCGCTCTCATCGTATCCCTACCAAATCAACTATATGCACATGTTCCTATCACCGAGATCTCGACGCAATTCACTTCGCTACTCGAAGCAATGGACGAGGACGAAGATGCTCCGAACCCCAACGATGAAGAGGGCACATCCAAGCCTCGCGTACCTGACCTCTTCCAGATCTTCCACACCGGACAATACGTGCGAGCAGTTGTCTCAGCTGTGCATCCGCCTGGAGCTACCGATCCTTCGGGTTTGGGTCGCGCGAGAGACGAGGTGCAGAAAGCGAGCCGGAGAGTAGAGCTCAGCCTCAGACCCGAGAAAGTAAATGATGGGGTCGCGAAAGCTGATTTCCGTTCGGGCTTCGTGCGTATCCCTATATCCCTTTCCCTTAAGCTTACTCACTACTAGAACGTGTTGCTAGACCCTGTCTGCGGCAGTGAAGAGCATTGAAGATCATGGATATATCTTAGACCTTGGTATCGCGGACGTATCTGGTTTCTTGTCGTTCAAGGACGCGAAGAAGAGTCTTTTTGGCGACGCACTATTTGTAGGCCAGCTTCTGGACGTCTGCGTGACCAAGTTGTCGGCAAACGGCCGGACATGCACTGTATCAGTCGACGCGGCTTCAGTCAGCACTGCGTCAGTATGTGAAGCCTTTATGATGATGTCCATGACACACACTCAATGGCCTGTTCGTCCTATAGCTTTCCGAAGTGACTGGCGTGACCTCAGTTCTTCCTGGGACACTCGTACAATCCCTGATCACCGCTGTGCTTCCTGATGGCCTTAACCTCCAAATCCTGGGCTACTTCGGCGGCACCGTCGATCTATTCCATCTTCCTCCCGGAAGCCCCGGAGACAATTACAAGGCAGGGCAAAAGGTGAAGGCACGCGTGCTGTACGATATCAGTTTTTCCTCGCCGCCTAGATTTGCTCTGTCTCTGGATAGCCATGTCGTGAAGCTCTCTGTGAAAGGCGCCTCGGGAGACGATGATCAAGACCTTCCGCAAGCGTATCCTATTGGAGCCACTTTGGACGCCGTGAAGGTCATCAGGGTTGAGGCAGAGCGAGGTTTAATAGTCCAGGTTGCCTCCGGTGTTGAAGGCTTCGTACACGTACGCACTTCGTCCACTTTCCTTAGTAGGTATATACTGATGTCCACCAGATCTCGCAAACGTCGGACGACCATATTCCGGCTCTGTCAGCGTCCTCCGGCGCATGGAAGATCGGAACTGTACACAGGGCGCGGGTGACCGGCTATTTCGCTTTTGATGGCCTCCTGCAGCTTTCTCTGCGACCTTCAGTGTTGGAACAGAAATTCATTCAAGTCGGCGAAGTACATGTCGGCGAGATCGTCAGGGGAACCGTGAAGAAGCTGACGGACTCTGCGCTGTTTGTGTCAATCTCAGGAAGCGTAGACGGAGTTATCTGGCCGAACCACTACGCGGATATCCAGCTGAAGCATCCTCAGAAGAGGTTCAAGCCAGGTGCCAGCATCAAATGTCGTGTGCGTTTCAGACCTTGAAGGATGCTGTAGTTGCCATTAATATCATCTGCAGGTACTCGTTGTGGATCCCGAGCGCAAACGCATTGTGCTCACTGCCAAGAAGACTTTGCTTGAGTCATCTTTGCCAATCATCTCCAAGATCGAGGATGCAACGGAAGGGATGGTTACCCATGCTGTTGTCTTCAAGGTATCCGACAAAAGCTTGCGGGTTGAATTATATAACAATCTGAAGGCAACTGTTCCCGCGCGAGAAGCAAGGTAATATATCTCAGATCTCATTTTCCTCGACGCTGACGCACGGGTCTACAAGTGAGACTGTACTTGGCTCGCTTGCGGAGGCTTTCCCTATCGGCAAGCCTGTGCAGGTACGAATAATGTCCGTTGATCCCGGGACATTCCGTATTACTGCAAGTATCCGGCAAGCGTCGCCCAACTATAAGGCAGCGATTACAGATGTTAGCGGCGTAGAAATCGGGGATATTGTCGAGGGAGTGGTTTCGGAAATACAGCAGGATAAGGCAGTCGTAACGCTCCAGCCGACACAAGTTCGCGCTCTGCTTTCATTGAACAACCTGGCGAATCGGAGAGAACAGCCTGTCGCACAAATTCGTGCGTCCCTCAAAGTTGGTGAGAAGCTGCACAAGCTGGTCGTCGTGTCCCGAAACCCCGAAAAGGGCTTTGTTCTGGTCGCATCAAAGCCGAAGGAAAAGTCAACGCTCTTGAAGGGAAGCTCATTGAAGCTGGAGACCATCGAGGTTGGCCAGCTGGTCGGTGGGCATGTTCTCAAGCACGTTCGACAAGGCACTCTGGTTAGGTTCAACAGGAGCATCTCCGGTACTATCCATCCTACAGACACCTCTGACAACTACGACTCTGCTTCTGCGTTCCCTCCTGTTGACGCTGTCGTGAAAGCTGTGGTCCTTGCAATTGACCAGGATAAGAAACAGCTCACACTGTCGACGCGTCCATCGCGTCTACAGCCCGATCAGCACCCGCCGGTAGTCGACAGGGAGATCACAAGCTTCGAAGACCTGAAAGCTGGAGAAACTGTCAGGGGTTTCGTCAAACATGTCGCGGAGCATGGCCTTTTCGTGATGCTTGGCCGTGACATTGAAGCAAGAGTGCAGATTAAAGAGCTCTTCGACGCCGTGAGTCAGGTCTTTTGAAGGCAGCGCACCTATCTGAACTGATGGCATTATTAGTACGTTAAGGACTGGAAGAGCCACTTCACGACATCCCAACTTGTGAAGGGCCGTATTCTCAGGTATGCACGATATAGTTTCATACATTACCATCGCACTCATGATGTCATAGTGTCGACGTTGCCAAGAAGCAAGTTGAGGTGACGTTCCGCTCAGAGGAATCCAGGAAGGCCGCTCCTCGCCCGGGACTGACTCTTGCAAAACTTTCCGAAGGCCAAAAGGTCGGCTGCCATGTCAAGAAAATGGAAGATTACGGGTTATTCCTCGAGATTGAAGGGTCGAAGATCAGTGGGTTGTGCCACAAGTCAGAGGTACTAATAAGCGCACCTTCGTCTTCTGAATTGCTCACAATCGATTACACAGTTGTCTGACAACAAAGACGCCGACGTGACATTAGCCCTACGTAGCTTCCGTGAAGGTGATCGGGTCAAAGCGGTGATATTGTCTATTGACATGGACAAGCGACGCATTTCTTTCGGCCTCAAGCCGTCATATTTCGCAGAGGACGACTTTAAGGTCGACGATGAAGACGATAATGATCAGGACAGCCCAGCCAACACACAGGTTGATGGTGATCAACCTGACGAGCAAGAGAACGGTCACCATTCTCAAGAGGATAGTGCGGGTGAAGATTCGGATGCGGAGCTTGATAACAATGCCATGGACGTTGACATGGATATGAACACTGTCCAGCCGCAAGAAACGACTTCGAAACGGCAGGAAGGAAGTAGCTCCAGACCATCAGCTCTTTCACTCAGTCTCACAGAGGGATTTCAATGGTCTGCGGATCAAAATGTCACCGAGCCTGTGGAGGAATCGTCATCGGACGAGGAAGACGATGAAGAGGATGGGCGAAAAAAGAAGAAACGTAAGCGCAAGGAGATCGAGCAGGACCTCACTGCAGAGATGCACAGCAAGGTTCCCGAGTCGAATGCTGATTTCGAGCGTGTGCTACTTGGCTCTCCCAACTCATCCTATCTATGGATCCAGTACATGTCCTTCCAGCTGCAGATTTCTGAGGTCGACAAGGCTCGGGAAATCGCACGGCGTGCTCTGAAGACCATCAGTTTCCGCGAGGAGCAAGAGAAGTTGAACGTTTGGACGGCTCTTCTCAACCTCGAAAATGTCTATGGTACCGAGGAATCGCTGGAGACTACATTTAAGGACGCCGCCCGACATAACGATTCCAAGACCATTCACCTCCGTTTAGCCGCTATCCTTGATCAGAGCGGCAAGCCTGACGTGAGTTACCAGTAGACATTGTGCTCCGCACTCTAACCTTCCTTTCAGAGAGCCGAAGAACAGTATAAGCGGACATGTAAGAAGTTTGGCCGAAGTTCCAAAGTGTGGACGCTCTTTAGCGAGCATTATCTGAAGCGGGGCAACCTTGAGGAGGCGCGCAAACTACTGCCAAGAAGCCTACAAAGTCTGGAGAAACGGAAACGTGTGTGCCAGTAGTGTTCAAGCAAAACCTGAAGGAAGCTGACGATGAGATCATAGACCTGAAAACCATCTCGGGATTCGCTCAGCTAGAATACAAATTTGGCGATCCGGAGCGAGGGAAGATGGTGTTCGAGGGCATTGTCGATTCACATCCAAAGCGATGGGATCTCTGGTCCGTTTATATTGACATGGAAGCGGGTCAAGGGGATATGATGAGTTTGCGGTATGTGCTTCTCGAGTTGATCTGTAGTCTTTACTAACTTGCCCAAAGAAATATTTTCGATCGCTTACTTGCACTCAAAATGACCAGCCACAAAGCGAAGTGCGTAGTTACGTCGCACTTCTTCTTCAATAACTAACGTGAGAGCTGTGCAGGGCGTTCTTCAAGAAGTGGTTGGACCTCGAGCGTCGCATCGGTGACGAGGAAGGTGCATCGACCGTCAAAGCGAAAGCCATCGAATGGACACAACGGGCAACAGCCTCATCATCATGATATGATTAGTACAAGCATCATACGCGAAGCTCTGGGTCTACTAAACTACTGCGAAATATACCACACAAGACAGCAGGTGACAAAGTAGCTTATAGTAAGATGTGCGAAAACAGGGGGGACGACAAATGAGTGATCTGGGTATATGCCAATAAATACCAGAAGAACATCACGAACGTGAGAGTGTCCGTTCATGCCCCGATGAGTTGGGTTCATAGTCCATCAGCGGCCGTCGATTGCTCATGGAGCTAGCCAGCTGTCGCTGCCAGTCATCCAGTTGCGTTGAGAGATGCTCGAATGCCATGGCGTTCTCAGAACTGGATGTACTCGCACGTCGTTCTGAGATACCAGAAAGAGGTCGCTGGCCGAACCCTGGTTGGTCCACTTCCAGGAGGATCCCAATTTTGCGTGACAATTCCTCGTTTTCGCGTTTGAGGCTGGTGTTTTCGTTGCTGAGCTGCTCCAAGACAGTCTCATCATGGCCTCCTCTTGCGATGACCAAGGTGTTTTGCAGACGCTCGACTTCTTGTTCGAGCTCCTCGATACGTGAGAGACGTTCGTCAGATTCCCTTTGAGAGGCGATGACGTTATCCCTCATGTTCTCGAGCTCTCGCTCCAGGGTGTCGATCCGCTGGCGCAGATCGCGGTTGTCACTATTGAGGCGTTGCACTTGCCGCTGTGCATCCGAGAGCTGGTTGCGCAGAAGCTCGTGGCTGTCGTCCGACAAGGGCGTGTTGCGACCATTAACTCCCCGTGTCCGTGAAGGTCCGGCTTCGCCGTTGAGCTCCGCCTGCATGCTTTGATTCAGCGCTTTTTGCTTGGTCAGCTCTTCCTTCATTTTACGCATCATCTTCTCAGTGCCCCTAAAGCCATAGTCAGAAACGTAAAATTAAATCAACATGAGCACAAGCTCACTTCACATAATGAACTGCAAGCTGATAGTCCTCCTCCAGCTGCTGCAGGCGCGCCTTGTAGCTCGCCTCAGTCTCCTCAAGCTTACGCTCGGCTTCGACCGCCCGTGCTTCTGCGGCAGCATCAATCCCGTTATGTCTGGGACTCTGAAGACGCATTTTGTCTAACTGGGCAGCAAGCTCGTCAAGCCGGTTCTCTGCGTCCTCCTTCTGCTGCAAAGCAGACTGCAGATTATGTTCTGCTATCTCGTTGAGCCTGGTCTGCTCCGCCAGCTTGCTCTCCAGTTCGACGATGCGTGACGAGGATGCGCCACCCATTCTGGGCGACGGCAGATCGTCGCCCTCAGCAAGGATGCCATTCTCCGCCAAGTACTTCCGGAGGGTGTCAAGGCGCATTGTCGTGGACGAGGCCTCCCGGCTCTTGGCATTGAGCTCGGCCTCCCTCGCGAGCAACTCCTTCCGTAGGCGGCCGCTGTCCGCGAGCGCGCTCGAAAGTTGCATGCGCATTCCAGCGACTTGCGAGTGAAGCATTGAGTTGTCTGCGCTGACATCCTGCACCTTCCGGCGCTCCTGAGTAAGCTCCTTACTAGCCTCGTCGGCGCGTCGTGTCACATCCTGAAGTGCATCACGCAACGAGTTAATCTCGCGCTGCAACGCTTCGATCTTCTCGGAGTGTCCCCTGGTGAGCCGGTCCTCATCGTTCTTGAGCTCACGATGGGTGTCTAGCAGTTCGCCTAGGCTGCCGGTGGTAAGAGCACGGAACGCGTCGACCTCCTCGCGCGACTTGGCCCATTGGTTCTCCAGTTCGAGAATTCGGCTACGAGCGGTCTCTACCTCCGTCGTCCGGGTCTCAAGCTCTCCCCGCAGGTCAGCAAGGTCTGATTCGAGCTGCGCCACCTGCTCACGAGTCCGAATATATTGTGAGTCGACGTCGTCCGCCCTCGTAGTAGCTGTCTGCAGTGCGACACGCGTCTGCTCGAGTGCTCGGACGTGCTGTTCATGCGAGAGCAAGAGCTCCTCCAGACGAGACTGCGCATTCAGGTAGTCCGCCTCGCGCTGCTCCAAAAGGGACGACTGCGCGAGGTGGTTGTTCGTCTGATCTCTGTACGCCGACTCGAGCGACGAATGCTGTTCCTGCAGCGCGCAGTATGCCTCGGAACTTCGGTCGTGCGACTGCGCGAGAACGTCCACACGCTTCGCCACGTCCTCGGCACGCGCCTCTGCCTGCTCCGCCAGGACCGTCTGCAGCGCGAGCGCATCCCCGAGCTCCTTGATCCGGCGGTCGCGCGCAGCCTGCTCCTCCATTGTATTCGACAGCTGCCGCTCGAGCTCTGCGACGCGCTCGCGCTCGAGCCTTGCGGCATCCATCTCCGAATTGGCTTCCAGCGCAGCGAGCTTGGCCCGATAGAACGCCGCCTCCTGTAGGGCGCTTGCTCGGATGCGCTCAGCCTCGAGCACGCGCTCGGACGCCGCCCTCGCCTGCTCGGCCACGTTCGTCTGCACGCGGCACAGTCAGCCACTTCTCCCGCAGGGCGCATGCTATCAAGTGACTTGCCTGTATCCGTGCTCTCAGTTGCTTGAAGTTGATCACCATCTCGGTCACCTTCTGCCCATCGATGTCGTCGTCCTCGGCCCTGCTCAGCAGCTCCTCCTCTGACTCCGCATAGATAAAGCCCGAGCGCGACGCCTTGGTCAGCGCCGCGCGCATCCACTGCTCCCGCCGCTTCATCACCTCCATCTCTGCCTGACTCTCCTTCAGATCACGAATCAAGTCTGCGGTGAGGTTCCCTGTTGAACCCGGCTTGCCGTACGCTGAGCCATTCGGTAAAGGCGATCCAGGCTTTGGATAGAGCGCTTCTAGTGGCGCCTTCCCGCGCTCAACGTTCGGCGATGGGCTACGCGCATTGATGCCATTACGGCCCATGGCGACGCTTGCCATGCTAAGCGGCTCCTGACCCTCGCCCGGCCCAACCGGCGACGTCGCACGGCTCGCACCGCCGCCATACGGGCTCTTCGCGCGACCCTGCTCCGGCGACAGCGCGCGCTCGCGCCCCCCCACCGCAGTCGCCGCCTCCGGACTGCTGTCTCCATCCGTGTATTCCTCATCGATGCGCCCGCGGACTGCGGCCTTGCCCTTGTTCACGAGCGTCTGCGGCGCGGAGCCGTTGAGCATGGAGCCGTTGGGCGTCTTGGAGCGAACGCTCGCGGGCGATATTGCGCGGCGCATCTCGTCAATCTCGGGGCCATTCTGCTCTGGCGACAATGGGCGCCCGTTCACGAGCGGACCCGCTGTTGAAGCAGGCGAAGAAGACGACTGGACGGCGCCGATCGAAGACTTGCGCGCGGGTGTCCCGCCGGCCGGCGGCGCCTTGCTCGAATCGGGGTATTTGATGTGTTCTGCGGAATGCGATCAGCTGCTTGTCGCATGCGGAGATTGAGCGAGGCGTCACGTACTCGTGTCCAGGACGTGGATGAGAGTCGGGTCCTCTGGCTTCGTGGTGTTGGCGAGCGACTCGCCGCCGAGTCCACCGAGGACGAACACCTTCGAGCCGTTCGACGCCATTGCGTGACCCGAGCGCGGAGTCGGGGCGGGACCCATCTTCTGGAACATGTACCACCGCTGATCTGCACACCACTGTCAGCAGTGCATCTAAATGTAGCATCAAAGACTGCGCTCACTGGAGATCTTGAACGCGCTAAGGTCACCGAGGTCCTTGCCGTCGACGCCACGCCCACCGAATATATAAATAACGTCGTCGACGAGCGAGGCGGCATGACCCTCACGCGGCGAGGGGATGAAGCCAATGCACGTCAGCTCGGACCACATGTTCGTCGTGGTGTCGAACACCCATGTATCATTGTAGTGGTACTGGCAGTCGGTGCCGCCAAAGCTGTGACGCAGATATGAGCGGCGTGAGCGCAGCATCAGTCGTGATGAGCGTACAGGATGATCTTGTTTTCATATGTGACACAGATATGGCCGGTTCGCTGCGCAGGCCGAGGAGAGCTTGGTGCGGGTTCAATCGGCTCCCATTGTGCCCTTTGTCGTACTAGGCGCAAAGGTGATGAACATGCAAGCAGCTGCGAAAGCTTTTCCAGCACTCACATGAATTGAGGTCGAAGGCCCACAGGTCATTCATAAACTCTCCATCGACCTGGCCTCCGAAGATATAGAATTTCGAGCCGACCATTGTGACAGCGTGCCCATATCGGCCGACAGGAGCAGGGCCATACACTGCCACTCGTGTCCACTCTCGCGAGACTGCACGGATACTCATCACTACAACCCTGCTCTCCATAACTGGGGACACCTACACTCACCGAGGTTGAGCAGATACAGCCCATCATCCTGCTTGTCCCCCGGCCGCGCCTTGTTATTCGTCTTCGTGTCACCTCCCCACACAATCAACACACTCCCCACAATCGCACTTGCATGGCCCACACGTGGGCTCGGAATTTCACCGCTCGTTTGTAGGAGCGTCGCGGACAGATCACGGGTGGACAAGAGATACAGGTCATTGCGCACGGTCTCGCGGACAAGACCGCCGAAGAGAAAGAGCTCGCCGGAGCTCGTTGCGGAGGCGGGGAGCGCATGGCCATATCGGGGGAACGGCGACGGCGACGGCGCGGTCGGCGGTGCGAGCCCCGACTTTGGGATCGTCACCGGCGGCGGGAGCTGCAGCCGCCGCTGGGACCACGGGTATGCGGGCCGCTGCTGCTGCGCCGCCTGCTGTTGCTGGGCCGACTGTGCCGGCGAGGAGGACGGGCCCTGTGGCGGGCCCTGTGCGGGGGGCTGCGCGGACGCCTGCGGTTGGGCCTGGGGCGACGGCTGGCCCTGCATCTGGGACGGGCTGCCCGCGGGGGGGTCGACGCCGACGCTGCCGTTGCGGGCGAGGCGCTGCACCTGCACCTGCGCGGGCACGCCGTTCGGCACGACGCTCGGGCTGCCGCGGCCGTTCAGCGCGCTGTATCAGTGGGTCAGCGTGCGTCCGTTCGTGCGTCCGCCCGCCGTGCGCGGCGGGCGCTGGGACGCACCTCTCGTGGCTGGTCTCCTTGGCGACCTGCCTGGGTTGTGCGGGCGGCGCGGGGGCGGCGAGGGCGGCGCTGGGGGAGGGGACGATGGCGACGGTCGCCGCGGGGGGCGGGGCGTGCTTCTTCCGTGAGAAGAAGGACATGCGTCTGGCGCGAGTGCCGAGGAGAGACTGTATGGCTGTACAGTGTGCGCTAGGCGCAGGAGTTGGCTAGTGGCAAAGAGGGAAGAGGCGGCGGGCGGGTGGGAGGAGGATAGCGGAATGGCAAGCAGGCCCGCCTGTGATGAGCATGCAGCACGCGGGGAGTCTGCAAGCGCCCACCGAATGGCAACGCCCTGTTTGCCCCTGTTTGCGCACATCCCATCACGCGCTTGTTCCCCCCGCGCGGTGTGCGCGACATTGGACGCGACTTGATCTCTGCTATGCTGCGACTGATCCCGCCGGGGCCAGCGGACTGCGACTCAGCAGGGCGTGCAGCTATCAGCACACCGCCATACTCCAGCAGTCGGGATCTTGCCACCATCACGCGTCCCCCTGGCAGTGGCAATGCGCGCGCGTCTGATGGCAACTGCCATCTCTGATTTCTTGCGCGAGCTGCCTGACACACGCGCTTTATATATTGCTCCAGGAATGTCCGACTGTATTGCGAGCACTTGTGTCACGATTCTTCCCGCTGCCGGACGACGATCAGACCATGAACGCGTGCCTTAGGCAGTGCGCCGAATGACATCTCAGCGTAACGGTTGTCATCACTCAATGTATGAGATCACTGGAGACCATCGCACAGCCCGAGCATAATGCGGATTTGCGCCCATTTAATGCCGACAAGGTCCCAGCGCTCCTACGGTGTTCTCCGATTGAAGTTTAGCCACACCGCTCAACAGAGGGTTATGCGGACGTAGAATCGCTTGCATTCAACGGCAAGTTGTCGAGTATTGGAAATCAAGCCATCCGGGACTTTTAGTTAGTCTAAAGCTAGCTGTGACGCATTGGGAACAACAGCAATTGTACGCCGTCGAGCGGTCCCGACTCAGAGCTCAGGGAAACGTTATCTCTATCCGAGGCAAAGCACCTAAGGGGGCTCCCCTACTCATAACCGACATACGGGTACGCGAGTCAAAGCAGTGCAGTACACCGCGTATTGTCCAAGAGCGAGGCGCGGACTTGGGCGCCATACCTGTGCCCGAACAGACGTCGTAGGAGAGTTTGCAATGCCAATCCGGAAGGTGTCAAAGTGCGGGGAACAGACACCAGGGCTGATCCTCGCATATTACAAGAGTGATATAGCTGCACCTCGCGGCATGGCTACCATCGCGCGAACGCTAGGGGATCATCAAGGTGGCGCGGCCTTGAGAGGCATCGTGTAGCCATGAGTCGTGATAACCCATATTTGATTTTGATTCGTATCACCAGAAGGCGGGTCATGAGGAAATTTCTTCGCGTGAGACAGCAAGAGAAGCTCGATAGAACCAGACGTTGTTGTCTAACGTTCGAGGTGCAGATAGCATCAAATAACAATCCGAGGAGAGAGATAAAAGACAGCGTGGAAACTCGGACAGCTGCAGACCAATCACCAGGAATAGCCAATATGTCCGGCATGACAGAAGATCTTTATTGCACAGGATTTTTTGCCTTGTGTATGAGCTTGATGCACAATGATGTCGCCCAGCGAGATGAACAGCAAGCACATGCAAAGTCCTATGAGCGCGGCAGCAGCTGATAGCAGATTGAAATGCGCGTCCAAGTCATCCACACTGTGTCACCTGGCAGGCGATGAAGAGGAAAGATCAAGCTATTTCATGCACAGCCATAGAAGAAAAGGTAGATCAGCCTCATCCGAGTGCACTGACGTACAAACAGATATCTGAGCTGACAGTTAGGCAGGCACATCCTCATTCCAGGTAATGACATCGCCCTGATCCTCCGAGTCGTGGTCGCGCTTGCGGTGGAACATGAGCCGGTCTCGCGACGGAAAGAGACGGTTACATCGCTCAAACACGCATATGAAGATAGGCGTCCTACGACATCTGTCAGAGCAGCGCATCGAAAAGGAACGGTGCGGGCGCACTCTGCTGGAGTCGTTACGCGAGCCAGCGTGGACTCGAGCTGCTCAGGGGTCGCCGTCGCTTGTCGCGCATCAGCAGAGGTTCCGGTTCTAAGGAGTTTCACATACCATCCTGTACAGCGGGAGAGGAAGGCAGCACAGAAGGCAGGGACGGTTGCTGCATGGCAAGTGCACCTTGCTGACCCGCCGCGCCACAGCCTATAGGATTGCTGACTAAGCGACGCGCTAATTAATGACGCGTTATGTCACAATCACAGGCTAGTGCTTGTCGGCGACTCGAAGACTGCCTGACGTTTGGTGTTGAGTATAGCAAGAATACTGAGTTCATCATAATATATCTCGGGTTTATCCCCAACGTTTCTGCCTGGTTGGCGCCCAGCATGCGGTTTCGAGTGGGCGCTGATCTGCCTCCTCGCATCCATCGACCGTTCACCTTACACAATTGATATCCATGTACCTGTATCTCAGTAGTACCTCATATCTCGGGACTTCTTCCCGTTCGCCGACTAGTGGATGCTATAGCGATCTCATGTAAGAACAGCACGCGTATACGTACTGTGGCTGACATGCCACAACCGTGACGCCAAAGCGTCATGATCTGGAGTCTGCGACATGAAGAGTCCGACAAATGGTGCTTGGGTGCCATCCTCAATCTCCCGCCATTGTTGCTTCAGGCTGCTCTAGTCCTATTCCTAATCGGCCTGGTCGCACTTTTATGGACACTCGACAGGACTACAGCGTACCCCATCATGGCTCTCGTGGTGACTCTCCTCTTCCTCCTGGGGTCATCCATTATTCTACCAGCCATTTTTCCATTTAAGTCACCATACGCATGGGGTATCTTTCTGGTACTTCAGTGGGTGCATCATCTGGGCGTGCTCCTAATGGATCGCCTGGAGTCTCGCGAATCATGGGGAATCGCCTCAAAGTATTTGGGTCCAATTTAAACAATGGATCAGATACCTCACGAAAGACCAACTTTATATTACTAATCATGCCCCTGATCATTGGAGAGCTCGCGAACTGTCGGTTCTACGCGACCCCTCGCACAACACTCGAGATGTTCAGAGCTTAGTCATGGCCAATATGGAGATCACCGATGACACATTTCTTGGGGAGGTTATACGTCCGTGCCTTAAATCGTCAAGACTGGACATTGCACTCCCTGCATTCCACAAGATTATGCAGCATGAAGCACACAAAATAATGCACTATGAATCAGACAAACAGATGCACCATGATTGCAAGGGGACCAATCTCATATGGGACAAAGTCGAGCAGGATGCAGAATCAATAGTTGCCATCGGAAACATGTCTGTGGATACTATGTTCACCAAAATCTGCGACGCACAGAAGGGTGTCATGACGCCTGAAGAAGACAAGGAACTTCTCCGGATATCTGAATACCTAAATTCCCTTCTTGATGCTACACCGCGTACCCAGCCCGAGGTGTATCGCCGCGTAATCGGGTTACTGAGCCATCAAAAACTGCGCAATGTAGATGTGCAGCATAAATTGTCTCTCATTATATTCTGGTCATGCAGGAAGTTCAGTGTGAAATATAATGGTATGCCCTTTACCCACAGCAAGAGTTCAAACTGACTCTATCTTAAGAGATCAGAATTCTTAAAACATGCCTCAGTTCTACATTATATAAGCCGGAAATACAAGGATCGATATGCGAATCTCTGCTAGGCATCCTTTCCAGGCCGTCAAGTACCGAATTCCGAAAGAACAGTGAAGAGCTGCAAGTACTCATCGCAAGCACGATTGAACGTCTCGCGACCCTTGGGATGTGGACAGATGTGCTGAGCGTCCTACAAGAATGCACTAGGTTTGCGGGAACTCGAAACGCTCGTGATTTCTTCCTTGAGTGCATACTTGCACGATTTGTTGAGGCAATCAAAAGCTGCAATGACAAGGACGAGAACTTGTGGATGTCAAAAGAAATAGCGAAGATACGTACAGCTGCTGATTGCAACCGAGCTCGGTGAGTAGTTCGTGTCTAATACAATGACGACACGCTGATATCTCGCGCCCAATGTCTGTATCAGTTCATTGCATCACGAAAATGCCGCATGAATAGTCAAGTCGTTTTACCAAATAATAGCATTCGATTCAAATCCGCTCGGCTGATCATTGATTTGTCTACATTTTCCTTCTGTCGGATGCGAGTAATTCAACAGTAGATTTGTTCCCCTGGTTGTTGTCTCTTGTCAGTTCGTGTATGCCGGTATACATAGTGTCACAGTTTGTGTAAAGAATCGAGGTTTTGCAACTCCCCTCATCTAGTAGTAAGTACGTGCGCTTGCGGTGGAACATGAGCCGGTCCCGCGACGGAAAGAGACGGTTACATCGCTCAAGCGAGCATATAAAGGTAGGTGTCCTACGACATCTGTCAGAGCAGCGCATCGAACAGGAACGGTGCGAGCGCACTCTGCTGGGTTCGTTACGCGAGCCAGCGTAGACTCGAGCTGCTCAGGGGTCGTCATCGCTTGTCGCGCAATGGCAAGTGCACCTCGCTGACGCGCCGCACCACAGACGGTTGGGATCGCTGACTGAACAACGCGCTAATTAATGACGTGTCGCGACGCGTGATGTCACTGTCACAGGGCGACGACGACGGGGTCTGCGGCTGTCGTGATCAGCGGCGCGTGGAGGTCCGAGCGGGTAACTAGTTCTGCCGGTAGTGTACATAAGCGGCGCGCGAGCAGAGTGGGTCGTCGCTAACCCACTTACGCTCGACTATCCTACAAAGGAGATTCGCCCCTGCAGCCACGGAATTTCCACATCTGATACTTATGTTGTGTTGAGTATGGGAGTTCATTTCATATTTGACCCCACGGCCATAAGGCCGATTCGTGCCCGATTAGCGCCCATCATGCGTTTCCGCTAAGCTGCCTCACTCTCGCATCCATCGGTCGTGCACAATCACTGTATTAGATATGCATGCACCTATCATTTGCACCTTTATTTCAGTAGTACTTTATATCTCGGATCTTCTTCCGCTCGCTAGCTCCTGAATGCTATAGCGATCTCATGTAAATAGAGCATGCGTATATATTGTGGCTGACATGCCACAACGTACGATCATTTGCCGATCACCTCGAGAGGGCTTGTTGTAGGCTCACCTGCCTGCCGACGGGCGCGCACTTGATCAAAATTATGAGAGCGCGTGCGTGTTACGGCGAATACCTGTAGGTAGACGACGTGTATCCTCAGTACGGTGCGCTCGGGCAAGAGTGCAAGACTGAGGGTCAGCGGACGCAGGCAGCGGTATAAGTAATCTACGGTGCCAGCGAAACGTGCGGGGCGAAACGGAAAGACGGTAAAACAGTAGCGAGCAGCTATGTAACCAGATAAGGACTACGGTAGCTAAGGGACGCCACAAAAAACGTATCGATTCGGAATGTGAAAGGCACAGACACTATAAACGTACTTAGTCGGTCCTTGGCGCGGGCGGCGCCGCGCAGCGTCGGCGCGACAGATTGTGCGCTCCAACAAAAATCTCATTCTGTCCGCTATCTAACTGCTTACAACCCATACCTGTAATGCCCGCCCAGAGATCAAGACCTGAACAAACAGCCAAGCAGCAACGTACCAAAAATTCAAAAGCCGGCGCGCCACCTGCCACCCTTCACGAGCTTCTAAGACTCCGAGACGAAGCAAGGGGCACTTTCCTGCCGGCGCCGAACACAGCCGCTGCGTATGCCTCGTACGTGAGGCAGGGGCAGCGTTTCCTCGCCGATTTCGTCGGCACTAAGCGAGGCGGGACAGGCTGCGGGGGCTGCAGCGCAGGATGGCGGGGGCGAGGATGTGGACTACGACGAGCTCGGCAGGGCGCTCGACGGCGCCCCGAACCGCTATCCCGCCATGGCGCTGGAGCTCTTCCTGGTTGAGAGGTGCATGAACCAGAATCTCGGCAGGAGCATCGGGGATGGGATACATGCGGCATTCAAGACGTACTGGGAGATGATGTGAGACGCTATCGAGATAGAGAACAACTCACAGGCGTCCTCCCGCGAAGGGCAGACGACAGGTACCGAGGGCCATTTGAATATGACGAGGTCGAATACGAGGTCAGGAGGAACCCGGCGGACTCGGCGCAGGTGCAAGATCTCGTGCATGTTATCATTGACACGTCGCGCGCCACGGGAAAGGCACGGAGCCGTGCCGGAGCGATGCTGATCGAGGATATGCGTAAGAAGATGCTCTGGTCTGAGCGCACCTGCCCGGCAGAATGGCTGGATAAGGAGATTGCTGACCTCGGAACCTTGACTTTTCTCATGAGGGTGTTCATGTCCTCAGGCTTCGTGCTTTGGACAAAGTGATTGCTTCATCAGGTACCCGCCGAAAGGTACGAATGCTTACCGTTGTTGCAGAATCAGCGGACCATGTAGGCTGATTGCGAAGGAAGGGCGCCATATTATTTTCCTCATGACACTGTGAGATTTGAGAACCGGAAGGGTTGGACCCAAGTGGGTGTGAGATCCCATATTGGTGAGTATGGCACATGCCGCAGCGCCCGACGGCTGCTAATATGTGTATCGAGGCAATATATACCCGCAGACGAAGACCTCCGGAGGTGGATACAGTGCCTTGAAACGGTGCTGCTCCGCAGGCCCCTGCAGCCGGAAGAATTTATTTTCCCCGTAATATCAGTGAACAGTACGGCGCAGACTCACAGGTGCACAAATCACGAAACCATACAAAAGTATCTGGACGAATTTGCCGCGGCTGCAGGCGCCGGACCGCCGCGAATCGCACGCGGACGAGAACGATTGCAGCGGCGCGCTTTGTCCTATCCAACACGAAGCATCGGCCACTTTCAATGGACTCACGCCACCGGTCACTGTGCGGGCGTCCCACGATGCCCTGTCCCACATTGAGACGTTATTGATGGCCACGGCCGAACGCATCGAAAGCGCTGTTCGCTGGGATTGAATACAGATTTGCACTCCGCACGCAGCGTTGGCTGATAGGGCCAATTGCGGCATGGCAGACGGGCATGAGCTGGACGCACGCCTGCAGTCGCTCTCTGCCTCTCCGTCCGCCTCGCCCGAGCCACACGCCCCCATGCGGAGACCACGCACGCTCGCCACGCACTCGCCCTCGCCCTCCCGCGCTGGCCCCCGCTCGCTCAGCCTCACCATGTCCCGCGCCAAGACGCCCCCGCCAGCGCCGCGCGACAGGCCGCACCCCGTCCTGCGCTGGCTCTCCCAGCGCGCCAGCTCCGCGTCCCCGAGCCGCTCGCCCGCGCCCTCGCCCACCTCCTCCACCCCGCCGACGCCCTCCTCCGCCGCCTCCGCGCTCGCCGACGCCCTCTCCGACGACCCGCGCCTCTCGCCCTCGCACCACCACTCCTCCCACCTCCACCCCGCCGACGCCGCCCGCGTGCCCCTCCCCGCCCGCCCCGCCGCCGCGTGCCTCCCCCCGCACTTCCGCGCCGCCCACCCGCCCCGCTTCCTCTCCCAGCTCACGCGCACCACCCTCCCCACCGCCTGCCTCTCCCCGCGCCCGCCCAGCCTCGGCGCGGACGGCGGCGGCACGGACGCGGACCTCGACGCGGACATGTTCCTCAGCCCGACCCCGACGCCCGTCGCGATCCCGCACTCGCCCGCGCCCGCGCACATCAGCGACGAGCCGCGCGCGGGCACCCGCTCGTCCCTCGACACCCTGCGCACCATCCACGCGCGCGGCCGCACCGTCCACACGAGCGCGCCCGCGCAGGCGCCCCTCCGCCTGCCCGCGCTCCCGGGCTCGCTCCGCAGCTGGTTCGGCGACGGCGGGAGCGCCCAGGGCAGCCGCGAGAGCGTGCACGCGCTCCTCGGCGACGAGGACAAGCAGCCGACGCGCCAGGCGGAGCGCGAGCACATCAAGAAGAAGTGTGCGTCCGCCGCTGCGACCAATCGTAACCACTGACAGGACCGTGCACAGACTGCGCACCGAAGAACCCCGTCGTGTTCTGCCACGGGCTGCTTGGCTTCGACACCGTCACGCTCGGGCCCGCGATCGCGCCGCTCCAGGTGACCCACTGGCGCGGGATCAAGGAGGCGTTCGAGGAGAACGGCTGCGAGGTGCGTCCGCGTGCGCTCGTCCCCTTCGCTGCTCACGCGCCGCGCAGGTGCTGATGACGCGCGTGCCCGCGACGAGCTCGCCCGTCGACCGCGCGCAGGTCCTGCTCGAGAAGATCAGCGCGGTGTACGCGGGGCGCAGCGTGCACCTCATCGGTGAGTCCCCCGCCGCCCCCGCCGCGCGTGCTCATGCGGACCGCAGGCGCGCCGGCACCCGTCCCCCCGCGCCGCAGGACACAGCATGGTGCGCCCCGCGCGTCTCCCCGCCGCCGCACACGCACACGCTGACGCTGACGCCGACCGCAGGGCGGGCTCGACTGCCGGTACCTCACGACGCACCTCCTGCGCGGCGCGCCGGGGCGGCCGCCGCCGTTCCGCGTGCTGTCGGTGACGACGATCTCGACGCCGCACCGCGGGAGCGCGTTTGCGGACCACTTCCTCGCGACGGTCGGGCGCGCGCGGATGCCGCGCGTGCTCGCGCTGCTCGACCTCCTCCCGAACGGCGGCGGCGACGGCGCGGCGTTCGAGTTCCTCACCGTCGAGAACATGCGCCGCTTCAACGCGCGCACGCCGGACGTCGAGGGCGTGAAGTACTTTAGCTGGGGCGCGGTCTACGACCCCGGGCTGATCGATACGTGGAAGTGAGTGCCGCGCGTGTGGGCGTGCGTGGTGGCGGGTGCTGATGCTGCGCGCGCAGGTGGCCGCATTCGGTGATCATGGAGAAGGAGGGCCCGAACGACGGGCTCGTCTCGCGCGCGTCCGCGGAGTGGGTGAGTGGCGCGCGCTCTCCCTCTCTCTCTGACAGCGTCTGACGCGCGCACCGCAGGGCACG
Organism: Wolfiporia cocos; assembly: GCA_029448655.1. Classification (NCBI taxonomy): domain Eukaryota; kingdom Fungi; phylum Basidiomycota; class Agaricomycetes; order Polyporales; family Phaeolaceae; genus Wolfiporia; species Wolfiporia cocos. The sequence continues at coordinate 2,140,835 of JACCLO010000002.1, forward strand.
TACCTCGGCACGCTCGAGGGCGTGAACCACCTCGAGCTGATCGGGTGGGTCAACTCGGCGCGGTACAAGTGGGCGGAGATCATGGGCCGCGAGCTCAAGTTCCGCCCCGTGACGTTCTACCTCGGCATCGCGGACCACCTCGCGCGCGTCGTCGAGGCGCAGGGCGGCGCCGGCGGGGGCCGGGAGGGCGAGGAGAGGGAGGAGAGGGAGGAGATCGGGCGCGAGGGCGAGCGCGCGGAGATGGCGGAGAGCTTGGGGAGGGGTGCGGACGCGGACGTGCCTGCGCGGGAGGAGGGCGAGCGGGGGCGGGGATGACGTGTTTGAACGGGCTGGCGCGGGTGGGCCGCGTTGGCTGCTCGGGAGTTGGGACGTTCGGGATATGACTTGGGAAGAGGTGCGTTTTTGGCTCAGGAGCTCCTCGGTTGTTGGTGACGCGTGGAGCGTAGACATCTCGGGATCGCACAGTATAAACACGGCATTTCTTCGACTGCTGCATCACATCGGCCTCGTCCATATCTTATGCATGAGATTGGCACCAGCTGTATACCATCTACACGTTATAATCGCATCTGGATTCTAATATTGGGTTCTGCGCTGCGCTGCCCGGTAATGATCTCACGCGGCATCTCCGTCTCTCGTTCGTAGCACCACACCAACGGTGATTGTTCAATCACCAGACAACATATGCCTTCTATTTCTTCTACTACTGCATCACACTGGCGTCCTCATCCTCATCCGTATCTAACGCATGAGATTGACACCGGCTGTATATTATCCACACGTTATATAGAATGGTAACAGCGGGTTCTGATCCCACGTTGCGTCTCCAGCTCTCGTTCGTCGCACCACACCGGCGAATTGGAACGCTGGGGGTTCGATGGCCAATGCACTCGTCGCAGACAAACATATGCCTTTCAGGCAGCGCTGCAACAAGTACATTCTGTGTATTAGGCGGCGCAGAAATACAACAATCTATAGATGGCATGGCGACGTTACATAAAGTAACAGTGAATCACATTGACGTATACGATAGTACACCGTAAACATATCCACTTCAATGAGGCCAATAATGTAGCAGTATATCATATAAGACGAGTTAACGTCCCGGACGTCGCACGAAACCTGTACGCCAGTATATCCGAGATTCCGCAATAATATACTTGGCGTTATCCGCATGAGGGTATGGATGAAATCTACGGTATTTTGGGGGAAAGCTTCATCAGAGTCATCAGTGATGTGGCGTCAAGTGCATGCAAGAGCTGCTCCTCGACCCAGCGGGAGCAGGGCCGGCAATAATGTCTTCGAGATGTCGACCAGCCGCCGGGAGTTCTAGGGGAAGCTGGCAGCAGCAGAAGGTCACAGAGACAGTTCAGCACACGCGCGGCCTAACGCGCTCGCCTATGTGCTTTCGACCCGCGCTCCTGTCGCCCGCGACAGCGGCATGCTTGCCGCATCCGCAATTAACATTATCTCCACGCATCGAGCCCCTCTGTGTCCGCACATGCTGCATCCGCCCTACGCCCGGTTACGTCCGGCCGTGAACCACAGCGTGTTCCCTGAGCTCAGAAAGCGCGGGAGCCATCTGCGTGTGCCACGCTCGTCCGCCGACAGGACGCGGCTCCTGTCGTCCCCCGAGGGGCGCGCAGCAGACGACGGTGCTGAGTACGCCTGGCTCCTGCTGCGAGCCGGTGCTCGGATCTGGTGCCGCCGCCGATCTATGAACGGCTGGGTTGAGACGCATGCCGGTACCTGTGGATTGGGACGAGAAGCGCTGGGCGGTGGCGATAGGACGTCAAGACGCACAGATCCTGAGCGGGGTGGCCTGGGCTTCGTAGCCGGAACGAAGGGCGCGGATGGATAGACCACATGTGCGGGTTCTGTGCATGGGTATTCCCAGAGCAACTCGTAGGGGGGAGGGGGATGTTGGTCCGGGCAGAATGAAACGCGTGAGGAAGGAGTGCCGGGAGAGGGCGTCGCAGCCCCCGGGCATGCGGGAGACCAGGATAGCGCGAGATCAAGCGGCTCGAGTGTCGCAGGTGGAACGGAAGTCACAGCAACATCGCCTCCGGAATTTTCCTTGCTGACAAACATCCGAAGCGATGCCATCAGCGAAGGGAGAAGGTTTTCTAGGTGCAAGGAAATGCGTGGAGCTGCTTGGACGAGGTCTACACGCGCAGGAGCTGTACTTGGTGCGCTGCCTGATTGCTCGGGACTCATGATCGGAGACGGTGTCGCGGCTAGCTCCTCGGCGCACACAGAACCACCCATCAAAAATTTCTGAAGCGACTCCGTTAGGGAAGGGGGATGGGCCTCCAGGTGCAAGGAAACGTGTGGGGCTGCCTCAGCCGACCGCGATTGCGGCACAGCATGGCGCAAGGACGTCTCCGGACGTGCGGTAAAGGAGCGGTGTACGCAGTTCGTTGGCTCCAGACTCGTGGTAGGCATGGGTGTCACGGCCGCATTGATGGTTTCGTCCAGGTGAGAGGGAACGCGGTATGCTGCTTGAGAAGATCGCGGGCGTTCAGCCCAGGGCTCGCGGCAAGATTGTCGAACACCGATAGGGCGTCCATGGTGCTTCGCGGAAAATCCGTCTTTGAGAGTTCCCTCGTCCCTCGAGTATGGGGGTGGATGGTGGGACAGTGATGTCGCTACGGCGGGTGCAGGAGGCCCGAGTGCGGCCTAGGGACAGCAGCACATGTAGAAAAGTGAGTACATACATGGCGTAGTACTCCGCGGAAACGCACCGGTTTCCGGAGTTTTGCTTTGTCCACTCTGTCCGTCCTGTGAGTGCAATCCGAACGCGCTTTTTTACCGTTTGGGCCGCACGCGAACTGCTCGCGTGGGTTGTTTGTGGCATCGCTAGGATGGCGCAGTACAACTCCACGCGGCTCCGAACTGCTCAGCTTGTCGATGTGGTCGACAGCGAGGCAACTACTTCGCCCTCGCTGGACTTCGCGCAATATATCACGGCCGTCCTGTCGCCTATGTAGGTGCGAACACGGGCGAGGATGTGAATGCCCTTGTAGTTGTTGTGGCCCATGTTGTCCACGACTTGATGTGGTGGCGGATCTCTGCGTAGACCTGCAATGCGCCGAAGGAGCTGGGCGAGCAAGAGATGCTCTAGACGAGGCGGTGACACTGGCGCTCGTACCGGGTGGTAGAACATATTTTTCAAATTTACGAGCATTGTTCCCGTGGGCTTCCCGCGCGCTCTCGTTAGAATGTTGAGAGGGTAAATTGCGGTAATGGTGCGGTACCGGTACCGACATCTTGGGCGAGAGACGGAGGAGTGGGGCCGCGTCCCAATTGTAGGGAGAAAAGAGCAGCAGTGCGGTACCTTATTTGCGTACCGCGGCATGGCACCGGGACGACGGTAATTAAAGCCTATAGCACGTGTTGACGCTACTGTGCGGTCTTCCCAACGACTCGGAACATGCGTGTATCGCGCCAAAGTACCCTGCGTGCTGCCAGGACGTCGGGGAGTGAGCGGGAAGCGTGGCTAGCGTGAGCAGCAACATTGCACCTTGACATTCAGTCTCATGGTGATGAAGCAGGGTACACCCACCACGAGCTATTGCCTCTTTCACAGTGCACCGCTTCGACCGTGGCAGAGATGAAACAGAGACTCAGGGTATGCCTATACCTCAGCATTAATACCGTAGGTCTTCAGTGTAATGGAACCTTACCTTGCATCGTCTCAGGAAGACGGGTGGCACATCTTTCGGCATGCTGACTGAAGTCCTGGCCATTACCAGCTGTTGGTCTATAGCACTGAGACTATATATGCCGCTCTATCTCATGGCTGCCGGTGCTATCTCTTTGTTAGTACTTATGGATACGCCGCGTCACAGAAGGTCTAGGAAGCGCGTTGTTTCCATTTACCCAGTATCTGCGGCTGTGTCCTGCTGTGCAGCTCTTTGTGTATTGTTAGTACCCAAAGACGCATCTGCGCACCATGCGGACCGCGAGAAAACGTCGAGTCTGTCGTCCGTTATTTCAATTTCATCAATACCATTTATAGCCACTTCAAATTTCGACCAATCTTGGACAAGGGGGGAGTTTGTAGCAGAGAGCGAGTATCGTCAGCAGTCGTTTACAAGTAGAAGAGGATGCCATAGTTTTCATGGGACCAAGCAAGTTGTGTATACATGCGTCGGCCTATTATAGAGACATGCCAGGTTGCTGAATGCGGCCATTATACACTTTCACTGCTCCGCCTCCGAGAGACATCGGGTTTGCTCCGAAGCAGAGAGAAGATGTTCTGCTATGAGTGCGGCATTTCCGGTGAAACAGGAAGTACAGCTATCGCGATGGAAGCGTGGACGAAAGCCGGCGTTGTCTTCATTGCGCCCGCATTAGCGCCAAGTCAAAAGCCTAGCGCTGTAGACAATTTCAACCTGTCGCGACGAGCTTGCTGGGCTGGGAACTCGTTAATCATTGAGTGGATGGCGCGAAGGTGCGCTCCGGCGATATTCCGTCGGTAGGAATGCGCAATCGCTGTTCTCGAAGCGGACGGGGGTTAGCACCATACACGCAGAATAGACGGCGACACGCCTGGCTTGCATATGTGATGGAGATCGCAGGCGCACAGCGCTCGAGCGCGTGACGTCACGCGTAGCGACGCGTGTTACATAATCAGTACGTCTGCAAACCGGCTCGGTTCCATAGGCCTTGCGCAAACGAGCCATTTACATCAGAGGATGCCGACACCGTGCTGCCGGCGAAATTCGTTGCTTTACAGATGTAAGACATCTATCTCCATATGCATATGTGCGTTCGCGCAATTGGCTCATGTTCCACCGCAGGCGGGACTATGACTTGGAGCCCGGCCGCTTGATGGGTGGTTAGCTCATGGCACATGTGCATGAGGGCGGAGATCAAGCTCAAGAGTCGCAGACTCAAGTTACTTCGGGTACGTTTCTACTGAGCATCGCGGACCACCCCGCGCGCGTCTCCTGTCAATGCAGGACCAGGGTAAATGGTTGAATAGTTGGATTCCTTGAAAACACTCATCCAGGCTTAAGATGCGCGTCTCTAGCTTGTCAGTGACGCAGTGTTGCCTTTAGGGGTCTTGCAATCATATCGCATACCAGGAATTATCTTCTCTGACTCGAGCATCACATCATCCGCATTATCCCCATCCTCATTGTCTTCACCAGCGCCCTCAGAACCCTCGTCCACATCCTGTGCATGACTGGCAGATATCGGCTGCATGCCGTCTACACGTCATGATCATATCCGAATCGTAATGATGTCAACCGATGATGCGTTGGGGCTGCAAGCGTCCACGCTGCATGTTGCATGCTGCGTATTGTTTGTCTTGTCTTCCGTCAACCGCGTAGCAATGGAAGATTCATCTTCGGTGAATTGAAACACTAAATCTCACGAGGTCGCCGATGACGACGTCAAAAACCTTGATACTAGCCGGTCGTAGATCCACGGATCTGTGTGAAGGGCAAGTATGTCATTATTCCAGGGCTGGGGGAAGCACAGGAGCGGACGTTATACACGGTGAAGCGGGCGGGAGGTGCGAAGCTACAGTGACTAAAGGCGGGCAACCGGGAGGGCGGTGAGCGTATATGGGGAGGGAGGGATTAGACGAGTATCGGTAACATGTACAGTATACAGCGACAACCTAGCACTAGCGATCCACAGAGAACAGAGATGGAGACCAGGATTCCGGGTAGTACCACAGCAGCGTAGAGAGATAGTATGTACAACGGACAGTCAGCGTATGGAAATTCTAACAACATTGCGAGAAGGGTCCGGACGAACGCAGCCTCGATAGAGAGGAGACGTAAGAGGAGATGGGGATGCAGATCAGACGTCGTAGTCATTCAGAAGCTCGCCTGCATGCGAAGCCTCCACTTTTCTTTGTTCCTGGAGATAGTTTGGGCCTTCGAGAGGACCTAGACCGTAAAGGGAACCTGAAAGAAACGCGAAGCGCGGTCTTCGCGGAGTATACAGGACAATAGAGAGAGAAATGGAGAGGAGAGGAAGCTAGGAGCCAACAGTCGAGAGCCGACCCAGCTCCGGTATAACGCGCGCAGTTGCGCAGCAGCCATTGTCCCGGCTGTGGCATATCCCTTGAGCTTCACCATATACGCGCCATCCGGTTGCGTGCACCTTTCTATGTGCGTCAGCGCCTCCTACATGCCACGCCTTACACTTCAGTGCCGCCTCAGCTTGCTCAGCTTCCGCCCAAACGCATTGTGACTGGACATCTCCCGCTGCAGCTCCGCCTCCTTGACGCGGTCGCGCGGCCACACCTGAACATGCTCGACCACCCTGCCCTTGTCGCTGCCCGGGCCTGCACGGTCGACCACGCGCGAAGCGAAGATCGCTGCGCTCGTGCTCGACGACTCTGTCCCGTGCGGGTGTCCGCGCGTGGCCGTCGGCCGCTTCCGCAGGACCTTCGGCGCCACGGCCTCCGAGCGTGTCTGGCTCTGACTCCGGCTCCGTCCATGCCGCTGCACCTGCACCGCGCCAGCCTGGCCTTGCGACTGCCGCGTGAACGACGACGCACGATGGAGGAGGTGCCGCCCGCGCTGGGATGAGGCGGGCGCGTCCCCGCCATGCCCGTCTTCAGAGCGCGAGACGCGGCCGGACAGATTCAGCTGGAGGCCGGAACCTGACTGTGGCGCGGCGCGGACTTGACTCTGCGGTTGAACCTGGGACTGGCCCTGGCGACGCCGCTCATCCTCGAGAGGCTGGAGGGGAGCAGGCATTACAAGGTGCGTCGGGCGGTGACGAGGCGGGAGCGCTTGCATGTGCGCATTGGTAGGGCCGCCGCGAGGGGGCATCGAGATGTCCGAGCGAGGGGTCCGGGTTGCACGCGCGAGCGACTCGGCGCTGCCAGTGGGGGTTGTGTTCATATTAAGGTACGTCGATGCATGCCTACTGTGCTTTTGCGGGGGTGGGGGCGGAGGCGTGTTGGCCTGCGCCTGGATCGGTGCCAGAGGCTGGCGATGGGGTCCAGGCGATGGGGGCGGCGCAGCATTCATCTCGCGCGAGTCGAAAGCCACATCTACAGATCCCTGGCCGAGCGGAGGGCGCACGTCGGGCCGCGAGGGTGACTCGAAGCGAACCTGGCCGGAGCGCTGGGACGGGTTCTGAAGTAGAGGTGGACGCAATGGTGTACTCTGCGACTGGGACTTCGACGAGGCAGACGTGGATGGTACGGGTACGCGCTGGGGTGGAGCGCGAGTCTGCTGTTGAGGCTGATTCTGATTCGGGGGTGCGGTGGAAGGTCGGTTCTGCACCTGCGCCTGAACAGGGTCGCGTGAAGACTGTGGCAGGGCGATTTGAGGCCGACTTTGCGGCTGCGATGACGGCTTAGGGGGCACGGCAGGGGGCAAGGGCGGGGCGCCGGGATACTGCAGCGTGCTGTCCGCGGCGCTATACGGGTCGAACGAGCCCGGCATCGCCTTGTACATTGCGTTAGAGGGGAATATCTCGCCGGGCTGAACGCTGAACGACGACATCGACGGCTTCTTCTGCAGACGCTACAAAGACAGAGGCAAGAATAATCAGCCTACGCCCCGTACCCAAGAAACTCCAACTCACCGGCTTCTCACGTTCAACGCTCTGCGCGCGGCGTGTGTGCGTGCTCGCAGCGCCTACGCCCTCCATGCCGGGAGGCTCCTTCCTGCGTGGCTGGCTGACGCTTCGGATAGCCTCATACGGGCCTCCGTGGTGCCACGCGAGTCCGCGCGGGTCAGACTCGTCTAGCTCATCAATGCGGTCCAAGTCGCGCGGTGCACTCACGCTCGGACGCCGGCTACGCTGCCGAGGCGTGCGGTGCACCGGCTGCTGCTCCCTGCTCCGGCCGCGCGACTGCTCCGGTACTTGCGCTTGCGGCTGGGACTGGCTCCGCGTATGCCCCTGTGTTTGTGATTGAGGAGGTGTGGGCAGGGCACGCGTCGGGGCGGTTGCAGAGCGCGAGAGGGTCTGCGGGGGTGGGGGTCGGACGTGCAGCTCCAGCGCGGACTTGTTTTGACCTGTCGGCATAGGACGCGGGGTGACGGAAGGCACATCTGATGCTGGTGCAGCATTGGCGTTTGGGGCAGGAGCCGGAGCTGGAACAGGCGGCTGCGCGGGAGTCTGAGAACCGGATGATGCGAGGGACGAGCTACGCGGCGGCGCAAGGATCCGTGTGGGGACTGTCTCAGCGGGAGTCTCGGCAGCAACCACGAGGGTCGGGACAGGGGGCGTGGGTTTGTCTCTGTCGGACGAAGAAGACGGCACCGAGGAGACAGTAGAATGCCTGGGCGACGAGTCGACGGACGAGGGCGGCGTCGACTCGCGCGTGTGCTGCACTGGCGACGAGTGCTCGCTGTCGCTGTAATCGGAATCATCGCTGGATGCGGTCGATAGGGCCGGCGGGCGCCACATAGCATAGGGTCCGTGCACCGAAGACGCGGAGATAGCGGGTGGGAAGGGCCTCTGCATAGGGCCAGCATCGCGCGAGGATCCACGGGGCGGAGGCACGTACGGCGTGTTGCGGGCGAGGGGACGCTGTGCGGGCGGGTCGGCATGGCCCTGAGAGATTCCTGGCGGAGGCTGTCGTGAAGAAGAACCATCGCGCGCTATTGCCACGCGGAGATGTCAGTGAGCGGCAGATAGCGAAAATGAGAATAGATGACTTGCGTGGAGGGTGCGCGGCATGGATGTGCTCATGGGAAGTCATGACGAAGTAGGGATTGCTGTGTGGATCATTGGAGAACGCTGGGTCGTGAAGGAGTGCCTGCGGAAGGGGCCTTGTGCGCTGGGCGGAGCTTGGGGCGCGTCCCGCTGCAGCCGAATGGGTCGGAAAGGTGGGGGTCGGCAAGGGAGAAGGCAGGGCAATGGACAAGGGCTCGTATGGTGGTGGCGGATCGCGCGGGAGGGCATGTCGCGGAGGCAGGTGCTCGACATAGACGTAGTCGACCATGTCCGGGTCGGAGAGGAGGTCCGCGTGGTCATGGCGCTGGCCGATGAAGTCGAAGCCGTGCATGGGGGCGCGTCGGGGGCGCGTCGAGGGCGCTGCTGGCGGCGGGGAGGGCTCGTCGAGAGGGCCCTGGACGCGTCTCAAGGGAAAGCGGGAGATGTATTGTTTCCCAGCGTCTCCACTGCCTCTTTCCCTGGCTCTCCCCTTCGAGCAATGGCCACGTGAACAAATAACGCGTCAACAACGGTCAATACCCGTGTCTCTCCTGCCCATCGCGTCCATCCTCTCCTCGCTGCTCATATCAATGGACATTGCCTCTCTTCGCGCTGAAATTAAGGCCTGGGAACGCGACTTCAGGAGCCAGCATGCGCGTGACCCCACCGTCCAGGAGATCAAAGCCCGGCCAGAGATAGGTGCGCCGTGTCTCCCTGCATACCGTCGCGACTCTCACCGCGGACGCGGACGCAGCGGCCAAGTACAAGCTATACAAGTCGCTCACCAAGTCATCCACGTCCGCCCAGACTACACGGCTATCCGATACGCGTCCGTCGACACCACCGCGATCCCAGCCGCGGCAGGCCGCAGCGGCGTCTACTTCATCTCTCCTGACAAAGTCCCGCGCAGTGAAGGTCGACCCACCTTCTCAGACCACGAACCCATTCTCTCCCGTCAAGAAGAACAGATTGATTCATAATGACTCTGATCACACCAATCTCTTACTCAAGCCATCGCAGCGTGCCAGCAATATCAATCCATTTACAACACCCACAAAGCCGAAAGCGCGTTCGAAGCCAAAACCCTCCGCCCCTGCGCGAACCCCATCGCCGGACCTATTTCCTCCGATCAAGCAGACTCTACCCGTCCAGTCGCAGCCCGTCCCTTCCCAATCCAATCAGAATCAGGTCCCTGTGCCCGCTCCGCAGACACCTGCTACAAAGTCAGCTGTGACTCGAGCCCGGAAGCGTCTCCGTGGCGAACCCGTCTCTCCTTCCCCCATCAAAGAGAAGCGCGCACGTGTCTCACTATCTACCCAGCGCTCGCCACATCTTGGCCGCGCATTCCTCATCAATGACGGCGACAGCGAAGAAAAGGATGCTGACACTGTCGATGAGACGCTCCTAGCAGCGACGCCGATGAAGCCGCCTCCAGGCGGGAGGGCATTCCGTCTCCTCTTCGACGAGGTCCTTCCAGACGCGCAGGGCGCCCATGCCTCGAGGCCGCCTCCCACCCGTACGTTCTCACGGGCACAGTCCGGCCTGCCCAAGCAAAGCCAGAGTCAATTGGGCAAGAAGCGGGCCCGGTCACGCGCAGCGTCGCCGCCTGCGTCTTCCTCTGACGAGGAAGAGGCATCCTGGGAGAATGGCACGAAGCTGAAGGATCTGATTACGTCTGCGAATGAACGGGCTAGAGCCGGGGGCTCGTACACGATGCAGAAGAAGTTGATGAATGCATCCAGCAAGCACGCGATTCCGAGGAGTGTCTTACCTGGGAGGGACGATCTCTGGTCTGAGGCTGGTCCCGCGAGCTCGAAGACTTCGTCACTCAAAGGCATAGCTGCACCTGATATGGCGGGTGTGTCAGACACTCTGACCCGCTCCGCGGTGAAACGTCCCTTGCCCGACGAGCAAGCGGACGAATACGAGTCTGCAGCCCGTGATGATGTCGGAGACTCTGCCGCTAGGCTGCACCACCTGCCGCTGCTGCCACCTTCGCCGCCGCCCCCAGACTCGTCCTCATCAAAGCCCCATCTTGGTAGCGCCAAAGATAAGGGCAAGGGTAAGGCTGCCGCGGCGTTCAGCCGGAAGAAGGCGCGCTTGCTTGAACAGACCGGCGAAGATGTGGACGACAGTGCTGACGAAGACGATGCGCGCGTGCGCGTCGTCGAGCATTCGTGGCACTCACGGAAGCCACAACCCAGATATCTTGTGGACGCGGACGAAGATACGGAGTGGGACTGGCCGCCCTACCCCGTTCACCCGCCCGACTCGCCGACCCCGCCGGAAGGGGAATCCGATTCAGGTAAGGTCGAGGTACACCTCCCGGATGACTTGCGGCGTATTTTGTCAATATCCACGCGGAGTGATACCACCAAAGACGAGGAGCGATTAGTCAGAGGTCTACTCTACGGGCGACGAGAATTCAACTATGACGCAAAAGGCGGTGAGATCTGGGACGTGGGCGAGGCCGGCGAGGACACAGGAGGCGCGGGAAATGAGACGGAGCAAGACTGGGAGGGCGAGCCCGTTCCTTGGGAAGTCGGCGAGCTATGACAGGCGTATAATCATTGTGTTATATGACCGCATCCATCCGGGAGATTTGGTGATAGGACATTTGTGTATGTGGTTTTTTCCGCACCATACAGCGTCGATGATGGATTGACGATGTTCCTTCCTGCGGCAGACGTAGATATCTACCTCAGACTATGGGAACATTTGCTTGGCTACAAATGCGCAGTTGATCCAATGGATAAACTCGTAGGTGCGTTTGAGGCGTGTCGCGACTCGCGCGCCGCACGTGCAGCTTGAATATGGGCGGTAATCGCGTTCAATCCTGTTCGAGCTGCAGTTTTACGGACACCGGCCTCGTTGTCCAGGCATGCGCGCAGGGCATCTGCACAGGTGCCACAGCCCTTCACGCCGCGGTATCATTATCGTAAACATAGATGGTGCGAGAAATGTCCGTTGCAATGTGCTGAGGCCATTAGAAGCACCCGTTGCTGGGCGTCGTCCCTGCGTTGCAGCCGCACGCAGCTTGACGCAGGCTACAGCTACAAAACGCTGTCGAGATTATCATACACTCCACCTGGCCCACAGCCGACATCCTCCTGCATTCCGAACCGTCCGCGCACACCGCCCCCTATAAGAACTCCCGGCGGACCACAGAACACCATGTCCACCCCTCCGTCGAGCCTCTCGCGCCACTCTTCTTTCGCTGAACGCATCTCCTCCGCGCTCCCACCGATCCGCCTGCGCTCCCGCAAGTCGAACCTTTCCTCTTCCTCCGCGGAGAATCAGAACACTAATCGCACAAGCTCGTACCGCCCATACTCTGTCTACCAGCAGACGATGTATCCAGCGATCCTTCGCGATCCTGATGCCACAAACAAGCTCCTCGAGGCCATCCTCGAGACATCTGGCGGACGCCGCTCGATTTCGCGCCTGGCCCGCACATGCAAAGCGTTCATGGAGCCCGCGCTTAACATCCTGTGGCGCGACCTCGATTCGTTTTCCCCTCTCATAGCTCTCTTCCCAAACACATTGCTTAAGCGCACCCGCCGCCCAGGTCTGGGTCTGGTATGTCTTTATGTCCGTGATGGCATCGTCGTACAGACTTGATTCGCGCATGTGCAGGCCCAGAACCCTAAGCCCGAGGATTGGGGGCGGCTGCTTGCATACGGTGAGCGCGTGCGCAGCATCTCGTACATCGAGGCCTCCGGGAGCATCTCCCCGTCCATCTTCCCCATCTTCGAGGAGCTCCGCCCGCGCACGTGGATCCTCCCGAACCTCACCTCGATCACATGGAAGTCCGAGACGGCCGCGGGCCTCGAGCGAGTCAGGATGTTCCTGGGTCCCGAGCTGCTGGGCGTCACGTTGGAGATCGGCACAAGGCACCCCAAGCTGAACGACCTGCTCGTCGAGATCTCGTCGCACGCTCAACTGCAGTCGTTCTCTTTCACGCTGCACACGAACCTTCCGGACAACTTTACGGATATCTTCCAACATAACGTCGCACTCGAGAAGGTCGCTATCGCCGCACCCGGCGCGCTCTCGTCCCGCGTCGGGAAGTGGGCTGCGTCTCTTCCAAACCTGCGCCGCTTCCACCTCGACTTGTCCGGCCGTACCTCGACTGCGGTCGAAGGCTTCTTCGACGATATCAGCCCTGGTTCGGGATACTCCACGCCGAGCTCCGTTTCGGACGATGACCTCGACTTCTCTGAGATCCGCAAGTCTGCGGTGCGGCTCACGCGGGATGGTCCGCGCCGCGGCGCGTTCGCGCGGCTCACGCATCTCCAGCTGACTGGGGACGTCGGGAACATCGCAACGTTCCTACGGCACCTCACCAGCCCGCTCGTCGCGCTCGAGCTCTTGATTGACGACCCACCCTCTCCGCTCGCCTGGCAGGACGTGTGCGGCCTCGTGTGCGAGCAATTCGCGAACACGCTGCAGGTGCTCCGCGTTGGTCCTACCCCTGCCGCGCGCTTCTCCGAGCTCGTGCGCTCGACCTCACGCGGAGGAGACGCACCGGCGTACCGCCTCCCTCTTACGCACCTTGGCGCCCTTCCCCGGCTGCACCGTCTCGACATCGATCTCCCCGAGTCTGTGATCTTCCTTAACGAGGATGTCGCACATCTCGCGGCTGTTTGCCCTAATCTCGAGATCCTCCGACTGTGCGGGACAGCTCGGTTCCCTCAGACCGTCGGTGCACCGCAACTGACGCTGGATGGCTTGATGCCACTCACGCGTTACTGCCGTCGACTGCACACGCTGGCCGTTGTAGTCAATGCACTCGAGGGATCGGAGGAGACATTCGAGTGCCGCGAGGCCTCCTCGCGGTCGTTGCTCCGGCTTAACGTCGGGCATTCGTGGGTGAAGGATCCGTTGCACACAGCGATCCTGCTCAGCCACCTGGCGCCGTATCTCGAAAGCCTTAAGTTCTTCCAGGAGAAGAGCCGTGCCGGCGTCGTCGAAGCCAACGCCCTCGCATGGCAGAAAGTCACCGATTTCCTCCCCCACCTCCAAAGCATCCGCTTGCTGGAGCGCCGCCAACAACCACAGCCACAGGTGTACGTACCTCCCATAACCGACGAAAAGGAGGTCGACGCGACGGTCATTACCGTCGATGAGGGAGTGTCGGTTCATCCCGAGGTCGTCGAGAGCGGGATCCAGGCTTCCGTCGAGGTGACAGACTTTGCTGTGCAGATGACACCGGAGACAGAATCAGTAGCCATCGATGCGACTCCTGCGGTCATTGACACAGGTATCATGGTCGTCCCTGTGTTCACTGAACAAGCAGTCGAAACCGATCAAGAGATGGATTCTAGCGCAGAAGACAGCATCGCTCGCGCAAATGGCGACGCCAAGCACGCGGGCGCGAAAGCCCCATCTCTGCTATCATCGTACCTCCAGTCGCCGGCGATGGGTCTGTTGTCGTTTACTTCCAAAATTGTCCACTTCTACTCGTATCCCTTCCGCTATGTGTACTCCTTTATGCCTGCTATTTCTTCTTCACCCGACGCACTATCATCAAAAGAAGTCGAGCCGAGCTCGCCTATTCCCGGAGGAATGGAGGACAGCTTCTCGGAAAAGCCGACGAACGGGCACGCGGTGGTGGACGGCTCTCCTGTCGGTCTATGATTTCTGCTATGGTCTATGCCCTTATGCTTACGACTACGTATGACAATTAATTGACTTAGGACACTTGCGATGTTTATTACTCTGACTATTCGAATGCGACTGGATTGGCTCACCCTCTTTCCGCCGAAAGCCTGACTGCGCCACATGCCGAAAGTAGCGCCACAAACGCGCTCGATCAAAGCCACGTGCCTGAGATCACGGATTCCGGGAAAGGCAAGTCTGGCATAGACGTAAGCTTGAGCGCGACGCGTCAGTCCGACACGACCACTCGCACTGCACGCAAAGTTACTTTCCACGTTGCCTACGACAGGTACGCCATGGCAGAGAACAGAAAACAGGAGAAGGACTACACCAAGGAGGTTGACGAGCTCATCCCGGAGGCACAGTCGTTGGCTCAGGTGCGTGGGTCCCCCGGCAGGCTACAAGCCACTTTACTGACCGAACACGGCCAAGGCAGGCAGGCAAGCTGCAGGAAGCTTTGGACAAGCTGCTTGCACTGGAGAAGCAGAGTCGAAATGTGCGTACCTCGGCGCGTTGCTATCGTGCCGCGTCGCAAACCCCATACCTAGGCATCGGACTCAACATCCACCATCCGGCTCGTCAAGCAAGTGGGTGAACTATGCTACGCGGCGCGGAATTACGAACTACTCAATGTAACCATCAACAACCTCAGCAAGAAGCACGGTCAATTCAAGGTTGCCATACAAGCCATAGTCGAGCAAGCAATGGGCTGGCTGGAGGAGATCCGACAACGGGAGGGCGAAGGAAAGTGGCTGGAGCTAGTTGACACCTTGCGTACCGTCACAGAGGGAAAGGTGCGTGTGGCCGCTTCCCCTCTGAAGTCGATTCTGACCACGAGATCACAGATCTTCCTCGAAACACCCCGTGCACGCGTTACGCTGCAGCTTACGCTCTACCATGAAGCCCTCGCGAATTCACCAAAACCAGGCTCACCCTCACAGAAGGAGTCCCTGCAAACGGCCTCCGATCTTCTATCGGATTTGCAAGTCGAGACGTACTCTTCCATGGAGCGACGGGAAAAGACGGAGTTCATTCTGGAGCAGATGCGACTTCTCATCGCGCTTGCTCGGCTCAAAGATGCGGAAGTGGGTCAGGAGGGGAAGAAAGATTCCATTGGCGGCGGTGAGGCCGAGTGGATCAAAGTCCGCGTTGGTGGCAGGAAGGTCAACGAGAGCTTCTTGAAGGAAAAGGAGAATGAAGTGCGTTTACATATGACCATGATGCTTTCGTAACTGACTATTCTATCCTCCCAGGACTTAAAATTTAAGTACTATGATCTCATGATCCAACATGCTCTCAAGCACAAAGCATATCTCGATGCCGCGAAGTACTACCACACGGTTTGGGAAACTCCCAGCGTGAAAGAAGACGTGAACGGGCGAGGTCGTGAGGTCAGTGTCGCTCCATGTCCTTCTTCATGACGCTCATTTCAGAACCCAGGCTCTCGAGCACATCGTCTATTACGTCGTGTTGGCGCCTCATAACAACGAACAGTCCGACATGCTCCACCGCGTCTTCAGGGAGCCAGACCTTGAGAGATTAGAACTCCACTAGTAAGTCCGTTTCAGGGTATCATTCGAGTGCTTCGTATTGACACAATAATTCAGTGCACTCATCAAGTGCTTCACAACTCCGGAGCTCATGAGATGGCCGGGCATTGAGGGCGTCTACGGACCTCACCTGCGGAAGACTGCGGTTTTCAGTAACGACACGTTGTGGGAAGATCTTCATACGCGTGTTATTGAGCATGTCAGTGATCAACATTATATCCGCTTCCTGTTGCCCACGCTCATGATTCAATTCACAGAATATCCGCATCATTGCCCAGTATTACACCCGTATTACCCTTTCAAGACTCACCTCACTACTCGATCTTACCCAGCAGCAAGCGGAAGAGACACTCTGCAGACTGGTGGTATCCGGCACAGTTTGGGCGCGAATTGATCGGCCAACGGGGATTGTAAACTTCCGAAGCAGCAAGAGCGCAGAAGACGTTATGAACGACTGGAGTTCTGATATGCAGCGGCTGCTGGGTCTCGTCGAGAAGACATGGATGGGAGTGAATGCTGCGCAGGCCGCACAAGCGAGAGCCGCGAAGGCGTGACGTTGGATCGCTTGTAGATTAACTTACGATGGACTGCTTTCACTATACCTTCTCAGCATCTGTAAATTCCCTCTCAACTCGGTCCCTCGTTCTTTGCGGGTGTGATGAGCCATAAGAGCATAACGAAGACGATGAAATGCGATGTGTAGCGGCATAGCCCTGCTCACTGTAATGTTGATCGCACGGTCATCCAGTCTGCTGACCGTACCGCCCTCTCCTGCTCCGGTATCCCAGACTTTGGCGGCGAGGGAACTCCCGTCAGGCCAGACGGCGTGATCTTCCTCTCCGTAAGCAGGGGCGCGTAGGTTGGCCGGATGCCTTCCTGCCACAGGCGCACGTATTCCCGACCCTTCGTCCACGACCCTGGTGGACCCTCCCGCTCTACTATCGCCCTCCATCGCTTCTTGGCAGCATTCTCACCCGCATCCAGCTCTTCGTTCTTCCTCCAAGACTCGAAGGCGCGCTCTTCCTTCGCGAAGGTGATCTCGACCTGGGAGGGCCCGAAGGCGATGCCGTAATGCTCGACCTCGAGGAGCGCGAATTTCTTGGCAACGTCATGCTCAGAGCGCAGCGAGCGGAACTGCGCGACCGCGGCGGAATACGCTTTTGTCAGGGGTACCTCGTGGTGCTCGTGCAGGTTCACGGCGTAGCGGATGGCACTACGGATGTCAGCGCAAGTGCTATCTGCGAGGACTCTACACTCACTCCTCTGGTGTGGGGTTCCGCCCACGCTGTCTGAGTCTCACCCAGTCCTTCCCTCGGATAGGGTGCTCGTCCTCAATGGCTGCGCCTTCGACGAGAGTTACGGCACGGAGGGCCTCGAACGGGTGGTCATTGAAGAATTGCTTTCGGACCGTGTCCTCGAGATACTGCACAGGAGATGGCAGGTTCTTATGTGACTTTGAGTGTTTTGCGGAAGTGGAGGGGCTAGTGGCATCTTCAGTGGGCAGGTCGTACTCGGTTCGAGCCGGGGGAGTCTTAGGTGGCAGAGGGAGTGGTGGGTGGTCGAGGATAGCCTGGTACCATGCCGGCTCTCGTTTTAGGTACCCCTGGCGGAGGAGACGGGAGGCTTGCTTGTGGACCTGCGACGCGACTCGCCTCGACATCGTTCAAGTGCGCTCAGTCCAGCTTGCCAATCATTCACGGATTTAGTTTCTCAGCCACCCGGAACAAACTCGTATCAATACAGACGCGATCGCCGATCGAATGATGGGGGTCGCGCCATGCAGTGAACTGCTCTTATCTGGCCACTTCTTACCGCTACTACTCATATGGTATACTGTCCACAGACTACGGCCATGTAGCTTCCTGCTGCGGGATATCACCGGTCGTGTGCTCGGACTGGCACGCCTCTGGTGGCAAAAGCGTTGGAAGCTCAACTTCAGTGCTAAATGACTTATTGGAGTGATATAAAGCCTAGTCAACTGCGAGGCACAGATTACGACTATAGCGCTTCTGTCATACTGCTAGTGGTACAGTAGGTATACATCCTAGGCGAGTGGATAGATATGAATGGTGCGGCAGCATGATCTAGTTAAGCATGTATCGTTAGTATCAACATTGTCGCTGTCACTCCTCTACCTACCTGCGAGTGGTATACAAGGTACGCTCAATTGCTCTTTGGAGGCTCCGCGCAGTCATATGATGGCCATGAGCAGGTGTTGCCGTTAGCGTCGGTATTCGTGTACGTCCCAGTACGGTCCTGTAGACCAACGGGTAAGCTATCTGCTCAACAAGAAGTCAGACGATGTACTTACAGACATGTCAATAGTTGGAGCAAAGATATTGTGCGGCGAGGGATAGAACGTCGTCTGCGCTGGTGGTCGCGTACTGAAGAACATGGTGATAGTCGACGAGGCCCGATATAGACTTGGTGGTGCTGGTTATGGATTCAGCAGTGCTGAAGAGCCAGGGGGGCAACGTAGGGAGAATGGAAATGCTGGGCCAAGCCTCCATAATGCGCCCTGTTTTATTCGATGTTGTCCGCTTCCAGATTAAGTCGGCTCGGTGGCATGATGTGCTGCTATAGCCCCGGGCGCTGATCTCCCTGGTAGCAACTTCTACTACCTATGTCATAGTCCGCTCACGGTCTTTACTTCAGCGGCCCGCGCAGTTCGATGGCAGCTTTTGGTGCATCGTTTCGGAGAAGAGCCACCGAGACCCATCTTCCATACAGGATTGGATGGGACGCAGAAGGTGGAGTTGCAATTGTCTCCATACAATCGAGACTGACCATGACCATGCCGCGCACAGCTCATTCATATGAATAGCAAACTCGGTTGACATGTGCTCCTAAAACCTTGTCCAGCAGCTAAGCTGTTTCTGGTACATGTGGAATCCGCGCTGGTCTATTGGCACGCGTTCGAGAGCACCGGCACAGTTCCTGAAACATTCGAGATGCGACTTCAATCTGTCAGGCGAAGTGACGCTGTCACCGCAGTATCCAACTTCAGCTGACCCCGAGAATCTCATCACCACCAACTGCGGGTTTATCCAGATAGCCCGCAGCGTGTGCATCGATCCGCATGCAACGTTTCTTGGCCTGAGGTATTAATGCCGAGGAGAACTATCACACTATGAAAACCACCCTTTGGGAGTACATGCCCGACAGGTCATATCCTGTTCCGCTCGCGCTAGCTTTTGATCCACACGCCATCCAATAGCGCGGATTTGAATTCAAACAACCCCAGCGTGATCGAGCGTCAACAAACCATTTTGTAGGTTACGGTGACGTGAGCTAGTCTCGTAGCACAAACATGAAGTATGCCATTGGTCTGAGGGTTCTGCCGGGATGCTCTGCGCGGGATGTGCCATGGGATACTGCGCAAATAACTTTGTGCCTCGACTGGAGCTATCCCTGCAGCGGGACGCTGCCGACGCGGCATACCTCCGATGCTGACTTAACATGCGTTTGTATTTATCCTTGCAGATGATAACCAAGGCGATACGAGTCCTGCGTGACAAAACCAGTCGGAAAGCTTGATTAGCGCGGAGTCAGTTGAACGTGACCAAAGCAGAGGTCGTAACATGGGAAAAGGTAAGGGCTGTGCAGTCATAGTGACTGAGACCTTGGCCTTCTTTCGAAGTAGTAGTGCAGGGCATTCATGTTTCTTTCCATCTTGGCCTGGAGGTGCTGGGTCAAGGGGAATGTTGTGGAGTTTCAGCGTTGTAACTTCTAGCCGCCTTTTACCAAGGTCCGCGGACGTAAAAGAAATCATGACGCCCTGGCGTTCATTATGAACGTGCATGATATCGCCTATATGCGAGATGCGTCAGAGGATGACATTGTTTGCAGATGATAATGATAACTGTGAGCGTGACCAGTCGGGACTGTTCGCGAAGCCAAATTGTGGCTGGGAGAATGCATCGCGAAGAGAAGATCGTGCAATGCATTGAGATAGGAACAATCATGCTTCTCACTCATCCCACAGCAAAACTGTCGAGTTTATTCCCGTACGAATGATTCCGGTCACTGGGAACGTTGCGCTACGTACCTGCTTTCCTACTAGCGCACCGGCGCTTCCTAACCGGGGGTGCCCTCTTCCTCAGAAGATGATAGCGTGTGTTCGCGATATCTGTCAGATGCGCCTGAAGTGTTGTAGACGTTTTTAACGATTCTTGCGTCGTATGGTCGAGGCGGCAGAACAGCTCTAGCTCATGATTTTCAAAACGGAGGCTATGACGACACCCGCGCGTCTCCCATTTCGTGCAACACAAATGCTTCAAGCGGGATTGGCCGGAGAAATGCACTTGACAGATCGGGTTATGATGTTGCAATCGCATTAGTAGGCAGCCGCACATTCGGAGGTCTGAGACTAGGCAAAGAGCGGATCCATTAAGGCACTCCAGCCTGGGCGAACACAGGTATGGCAGCAATGGCCGCTAGTCCAAAAGTGTCCCCAGAAATAACAATGAGCACTACAAGGACAGTTTAGCGCAGGATCACGCCTCGACCTGTGATCATGAAATGGTAGATATTTCGCACCTGGTCGGAACATGACTTTGCACCTCGTGTCAGAAAAAGCGGTCAGATGACGTCGCAGAACCGTAATGTGAGAGAGGAGCAGGAGGCAATGCAACCTGATCCAATGCGAAAGACAGGGTAGGGTCTGCAGAAGTGCAATAGCCGCCGTCAGCTGTATGTGCGGGCATTCATGACTTATCGGTCTCAAGAGGGACATGAAGGCGCTTCATGGGCGCGCGGAAGCCGTGATATACTGAGCAAATATCGATGTTTCTACTGGATGTGATGGGATCGAACCGCATGCAGCCTGCTCTCCGGTTCCGGCTTCATCAGGTTGCAGGGATACAAGAGATCGCCCCGCTCCACGGTACAATGGGCTGTCGAACCGCGAGCTCCGTGCGGAAGATGTCAAGCGAGATAAGAAATAGGCACATACTAGAAGTGGGCGTTTTGTCACTGGTGACAGTCCACAAGTTCGACCGTTGGAGAATGGTCTGACGGTCGGGGAGCGGCATTATCTGATTAGACCAATTAGAGCAATCTGATTAGATACCGCTTTGGGGGGTTGCAATCGCAATCTCCTGATAGGACCGGAGCTCGGCTAACCACCGTGCGAGGAGATGGTGCGGTCATAGATGGACGCGAGGAAGTCTGCAGGCTGTCGCAGCAAACGCCATGTACAGGACCGCCAAATGATATGCCGATATTCTACGAGTTGAGAGAGTATATAAGAGCCATGCTTTCAACCATGAACCTCAGTCTTCGGCTCCTCATTCGAAACAACCTACTCACCTCCCCAACCCCCTCACAACTACCATGTCTGTGAGTACCATGCCCGCAACACTACGAAGATATCCTCTTGACACAGCACTTCTAGGACACAGTCAAGTGCGCTAACGTCGAGGCCAACGGCGGCACCTGCTCCTGGCCCACCTGCGGCTGCGCGGAGCCCCCGAAGAGCAAGTAAATGCTCATACCAGAGTGGTACGCGAGCACTCGTTGCATTGTGTGCATCCAGGAATCTCACATCGCAACGGCAGAGCCACACTCCTGGCTGCTGTGCACGCAGGACATACGGCACTCACCATCATGATACCATATGTAACAAACGGAACGTCCAATCGATGCAGCTATTATACGTTGTACGACCTTTGAGACACATAGAGAGTCAGGCAGCTCGCCAGCATCAACACCAGACTGAGTTCCTAGTCTGCATGTTATAGGAATGTGAGGCTTCGAAGACATTGTCATGTGTCGCATCTAGTGGACGTCTTACATAAGTAAACTAGCGCTGCAACTAGCGCTGCAAACCGCTTCCACATCATACATCATGTGCGGCTATTTCCTAATGTAGCAATGCTGGTGATCTGCCTTCTCCTCGCACCCTGTTGTCAGATGAACTCAAATCTTGACTGTGCAGCTTTGCCTAGACCAAGCTGCGTGGTCTGACCAATACTACCAACAGAGACTCTTCTGCCAACAACGAGCACACGCAACGATTCTTCAGCGTAGCGGACGGGAGCGGCCGTAGACCGCGCCGCAGCCGCGCACTCACCCGTAAGAACCCTCGAGGCTCGAGACTCTGCCCCGTTCTCGCCGTGTCACCTCATCATCCAGCTCGCAGAGTCTCCCAACGACTATCTGTCGTAGTTGCAGCGTAATATGGCTCAAGTCTCTGGGCTGGTGGTACGCCAGCCATCGATATACTTAGTGGTCGCGCCACTTGTGGCGTTAACAGCGCTCTCAACTACCCCATCTTTAGGCGGGGTAGCATTGCTATTGGGCGTTCTGCAACTACACGCACATACATTCCTGCCTCGTGGTAAAGCCCTGTCTCATGGTGTAGGGCAGGTGCTGCTCTTGTCTCTGGCGGCGGCGATTACACACCTCAAGCCCTCATTGAACGCGCTGTCTAGCCCGTCTATTTCGGTGATTGTACTTGCATGCCTATCGGCCCTATCTGCAGCTATATCGCTTATCTCAATCTCTGCTGCTTACTACGCTAACCGAGCAGTCGCGACCCCATGGGCCAAACTGACTTTGTTCCCGGCCGTCTGGACCACCGTCTGGGGCGCTGCGGCGTACATCAGTCCTGTAGGGCGACTTGTTACGTGGAGCCCGATCATTGGCTTGGGACCGTACGGTTGGATACGCCCCGTATTCGGTCAGTGGGGGGTTGACTGGATCACCGCGGCATGGGCAGTCGTGGTGGCAGAGACAGTCGGCGGTTGGTTGGTAGGCGCGGCTGAAGCCGAATTCGAGGACGCGCCAGCAGCCACAGCACACGAGAACCTGGTCTCGTACGGGACTGAGGATCTGACGCAGACCAATGGACCTCCCCCCGAGCGACCACGATCTCGCACTGCGTCCGTTCCACAACCTCGACACGTCTTCTCACTTGCCGGCTTGCTTGTGGCGCTCACTGTGCCGTCCTATTTCTTTACGTCACTTCCTTCTCCGACGCTGTCGTCTCCCGACATCACATCTCTCAATGTAGCATGCGCCTTGCCACAGCCTATGCGTTCGGGCGAGATCGCCCATGCGCCAACGTTGGCCGATTACACCCACGAGACGAGCACATTGAATCCCGTTGCGGACATCATACTATGGCCAGAAGGTGCCGTGCGCTTTGACAGACCGGGTGAGAAGGAAGAGGCTTTTAAGGATATGATGGACAAAATGCCCTCCAAAAAGCTATACGGCATCAGCTTTGAGGAATACACACTCGAAGGTCCGTCAAACAGAAGGAACACGCCCGGTATTAGAAGAAATGGCTTTGCGCTGTTGAGCAAGGAAGGCGTCGTCATGGAATACTACAAGCGGATGCTTGTACCAAGTATGTTCTCGACTGATGTCTGAATTGAACCATAGTTGAGCTCTCCCTATAGTTGCAGAATCGTTCGCCCTGACTGCCTATTCCGACCCTCCAAGTGTTTACACCTGGGAGGTCGGAATGCCAAAGGATTGGGCGAAGACAAAGTGGTCCTCCAACCCGAACCACACCCGGCCTATCCCCATCACGGCCTCCATCTGTCTCGACTTTTCTTCTTCCTTCTCGTTCAGCGCGCTCGACACGCGCCCTGCGCTCATCCTTGCCCCTGCACGGACATGGCATATCAGCGTTGGGTACGCCATGTGGGAGCAGGCGAGGGCGCGCGCAGAGGAGCTCGGGAGCATGGTCCTCTGGTGCGACGGCGGCGACGGCGGCGTGAGCGGCGTCGCCGGCGCGGGCATGCACGACGTCGTGCAGGTCGGCCGCGGGTCGTGGGTAAAGCGCATCGGAGTCGCGTATCCGCCTGACCAGGACCGCACAGTCTACTCCTGGGGAGGCGGCTGGGCGGCCTTGGTGGCGGCGTGGGGACTCGCCGGCGTAGGCGGTGCCGCGGAGGCTGGGCTACTGATACTTGGTCGCAGCGGCGATGTCAGAGTACTGCACGGCATTCGGAGCATCGGAGAGAAGGTCATGAACCGTCTCCGCATCAGAAGAGAAGAGGAGAGACCTCTGTTAGAATGATTGGCTCCGTGATCTTGCGTTTTTCTCCTCCCTTCTTTGCCGAGATGTTTGAATGATGTCGTCCCAGCGCGCGCGCGTCTGTAGCCGTACACGTATTTCAGGATTGAATTGCTTTGCGTAAGTAACTGCACGCTTCTCTTCATACTATGTACATACCGCCAAAAATAAACAGCAGGCGCGCTTTCATCGGTCTCGCATTGTACATTACTGATAGCCATAGGAACGACTGTCTTCCTATGCTCAGGCTGATTTATGAGCCTACGATAGCCTAGTCCTTCGCAACACCATGATTTGCCTATGAGCGCATACGTCCACGCTGCCGCGGCTGCATTGAAATCTCGCCCGCGCACGCCTGTACATAGCATGGCGGCGATGATGGAATCTTGGAAGTTCACCGGAACGTCGTTCCGCCCTTGCTCACAACAGATAGGCAGGGATACAGCCGTGATCGTCGATATCGTTACCCCTGCAAGCATTGGTGCGACTCGCCTTGCAACCTGCATCCGTCACGCGTCAGGCATAGCGGCTGTGCCTCACGGTGTAATATGCACGAGGCTGACCGAGCATGCACGGATTCCTGCCCGAATCAAGGGTCACCGGTTTTGTGAAGGCTCGAAGCACTTGCAGTGACCCTCCGAAGCGATAGGTCAGACTACCAGTACTTGCACGGTAACTCGAGCAGGACCTGAGAATTGAAAAGACGGTGCCGATCTGCATGAGGGTCGTCATTACTTCTGCAGACCTCGTGGTCCCGCGCTCCGGACACTATGATGCATTTAATTACCGTTGGTTGTAGCTTCAAGTCCAGAACTCAGTGTGTACATGACAAAACGTGTTTTTGTGCCACTCGCATTCGCTGTGGCGACTGGCACGCGATCGACAACGATTAGAATGGACCATCAGGCGCCCATAAGAGACCCGCGGAACGGAGGTGCCTCGAGGCTCGCTGCAGGTTTGCGGCCGACTCAATCATACATACCCGAGATCTCTGGCCCTTACACGAGGTTTGCCAGAAGCTATCCTCTGAGGTGCGCGGAGGCATTTGTGGATCCGCAACTTGAAATCCCGTGAGCGCAGGATCCAGGCGGCCTCCACGCCGCACTCGCGCTGACCGTCCCTCATTAGCTCTGAGCTCCCGACGGTTCTCCCTCTCAGGTCCGTCTCGTCAGGACCAGTAAGTCACCACGTATTCATCCGGACACCGCTTCCAGTCGAGACTCGCTCCCAGCCTTTCTGGCTCTCTGCGCGCCTCGGCGAAACTGATTGCAGGTTCATCCAGCAGTTCTGCATCTGCACTTGTAGGGCATATCGCCTCTACTTCCTCCAAAAGAGCGTTAGGCTCTGTCCCGGAGGAGATATCTGGAAACTCTGACCACTTGGCCGACGACTTCGAGCAGATCTCCTACGACGAGTTTCGCAGATCTCTGGTTCTGGACGATCCCTCCTCGTCTACTTCAACTATTGGTGAGCTCCTTTGATGCTCTTTTAGCGCTCCTCTACTGAGCTCATCTTGTAGATTACCAGGCCAAAGGCAGCTCCATCCTGTCCCGGTCCAAGTCGACATTAAACCGTCTCAGGAGGCTGTCTGGTCTCTCACCCAAGAAGTCTCAGCGAGAGTCCAACGAGGCTGAAGCCGATCCGTCACACCTTTTACCTTATTCTCATTCTAGCTCCAACGGATCCACACTCGCACTCGCTTACCCCCAGCCACCTGCTACTCCTGTCCGCCACGCAAGGTCTCCGCCCGACACACCGCTAGTAGACGAGCCCGCATCTCTCTTCTACGACAGCGATCCGTTCCGCAAAGTCGACTCCCCTCGTGCACAGAACTTCTCCGAGCTTCGATCGTCGCTCGACCCGGTCGCACAGCGCCACAGTCCCGATCGGACTCCCTTCGGATCATCACCATACTTGCCTCGTGGCGCTGACCCACAGTCTTCAGCGGCGTCTACCCTTACTCCCGACACCGAGAGCACGCGAACGTTCTCGCACAAGTCTCTGAGACGTCTCCGGAACTTCTCAAAGACGCACCTTAGCATCTCGTCCCGCAAGTCGACGACACAGCTCCGACGCCCGCCTAGTCCTCCCCCGCCGGTGCCTCCATTACCGCCACCGCCACCTCCCGTTAATCGTATAGAATTTCTTGTCTCTGTTGAACAGCCTCGCATCGACGAGAGCGGCACATTTCTTCCTGAATTGACATTTGACCACATTGACTTCTCCTCTCTCCTCGGGAGTGATACGTCTTCAAGCTCTGATCCATCGCCTGTACTTCAAACATCTTTTGAAGCTTCCCAGGGCACTCCACGCGATTTCCCCGACAACTTCCCAAATCTTCAGCTGTTCTGCTACGAGCGTATCGATCCGTACGATCCCGACGCCTCACGCAGAGACTCCGCTGTTACCAATTTCCCACCCATCCCACCGCCATCGCCCCAGTGGCTGCCTCGCAATCCCAGAGATTTCGAGCCAGACGTAGACGAGCCTACCCCACACGCCCGTCAAACCCCGCCGCCACCTCTATCCATTCACCCGCGTCCTGTTTTATCCGTGCGACCAGGACCCGGCGAGACAGACTCTCCGGTAAGTCCTACTACCCGACATAGGCTCCTCGAGTTCCAGTCGGATATTGACTGATCGAACGTACCAGAGAGCCCGTATTCGGCCGCCTCGTCAGCCCTCTTCACTGAATCCCGCCCGCTTTCAGTCTCACTAGTGAAGCAGTCCGGTTTCCCATCCGGCACCTTTTCACGCCAACCGCCTTCCGTCTGCGCGCTACTGCCACTCCGTTTCCGATAATACCAGTGAAAACGTGCGTGGTCCTATTCACTCGTACAATCAATTAATCATGACGTCTGCAGTGTCCATTGCGTTCCTCGAACGCAGCGATCTGCGGTCACTGTTCCTTACTTTCGTTCGAGTCTTCTTTCCTGGGACCCCAGGAACAGCCGTTGACGCCCTTGTCTTATTCGCACCAGGTAAGCGCACTTTCCCTGGTGACAGCGCTCCGTGTGAACCCATCTCCGCTACCAAAGTGAATTTTTCTGCTCCCTCTTTTCTCGAGCCCTTCGGACCAGATCTTGCTGACATCTGGTGTCCTTCCTTCAGAGCGTCTTCAAACGCATTACACTGATCATCCGATATCATGCCATCCCATCTCTTTGGCAAGGTGGTAGATACGGTAGATTGGGGAGATGAGCCGGATTACGAGGGGTACGAGTGGTTCAAAGATCCACCTCCACGTCCAGAGGTGCGCATGTCTCGATCGGATGAATCCAAATGCATCTGTGACCGACTCCTGCGATATAGCCTCCGCCGCCACAACCTCCTCAGGAGGTGTACGTACCCCCTCCAGAAGTCGTCAGCCAAAACGAGATGTTTGAATTTGCGCTCAAGTGCGCCCCCAATGTGTTGTATGCGCGATATAAACAGTATGGACAAGTCAGTCTTGCCGCAGTACCTGCCGGAGCTCCACTCGCTGACATCCACATACTTGCTCAGCTCGGCGTGCTTGCCTGGTGTTCCGAATTTGGTGAGCTCATAGACGCGCTCAAGCAGCTTGGGTTCGATGGGAATATGTTCGTGTCGACACGGACACAAGCTCTCAAGACATGCGAAGATATCCTGAAGCTCAAGCTCAAGATTGACATGCAAATCATTGTAATGTTCTTGTCGTCCCAGGTCATGCGTCTTCGGCGCTTCCTCGACGCAGGAGCCGAATTCCATGACTACCCTGAACTGAATTTCCCTCTGGATTACCGTGCTTACTCGCAGTGATTGTTGTGTCTTCGCTATCGCTGTCCTGCTTCATTTTCTCGTATCACTGTACTGCAGCATGTACCTCATCTCCGCATTTGTAATTCTATACCATAGCAAACGCGTCACAATGAATCAATTCTCTCGCGCTCTTTCGTCATTCGCGTGCATCGTGTCAGTCGAGGTCGAGACAGCATTGCCGTAGACAATCATGTGAATCCAGATACAGCAAAACGTCTAAAACGTTTTAACGTCCCTGGGAGGTAAAGCCAGAAGCCCAAAGTGTCACGTTGCGACAGTCAGTAATGAAGCTTAAAGAACAGAACAACAGACAATCGACTGCATAGCGTATCTAAGAAGCAAGCAACGGACAGGTCCTTGGATGCGTGATACGATGTAGTATCTAATTAGTAACGAGTTGGAACACCGGCGTACCCAACATTGTACTCGGACGTGCCGTTCGCCGGGCCTGCCAGTGTTGGCGGGAGCGGCACAGCCTGGTAGTTCGAGATGCGCGGAGGATCGGGGAGCGGATTGACAATATAGTTACGAGTGAGTGACGGGGGATCGGGGCGGTCAGCATTGGAGTCTTGTATAGGGAACGGAACACGGTCGGAGAACGAGCGGGAGATGCGCCGGCGGCGGGGAGGCGATGAAGGCGTGGGAGGAGAGGGGGATGTCGGGGATTCCTGCTGCGGCTGCGAGGGGGGGAATCGGTGTACAGATTGAGACTGAGGTGAATAAATAATAGGTGGCGGTGGCGCAGGTATTTGCGTGTAGGAGGCGCTGGGGTTGCCGTGCGAGTGCGCCTGGACGACGTAGAATGTGCCAGTGTGGTTCGACCCGTTTGCGGGCGTAGGCAGCGACATCGCTCGATGCACCTCGGTGACACTGGGAATGGAGCCTCCGTCATTCATCTGAGAATTCGTCGTCGAGGGATGGGACGCGTCAGTTATCGTTGGAGGAATTGGTACGATAGGTACACCACTGGGTCCGTACGTCATGCTCTGTGCCTTCCAGAGCCCGTTCATTTGCCATGCTTCCCTTGCCTGCATTGAGCTGATGTCTGCAGTGGGCTGCTGTCCATATGCCGGCGCAGACGCGTGCCTGCTGTGCTGAACGTGCGACGAAGAGTAGCCATAGCCATTCGCAACGGGAACCTCTGCATCAGACTCCTTTCTCTGACGCGAGGTGGAGCGGTCTTCGCGACGAATAGAGCCGGGCGCACGCCTGGCATCGTTATCCACACTAGGCGTACGAGTCGACCGGCTCAGGGAGCCAGAATGCCCCAGAGGTCGCTCTTTCACAGAACGCTGACGTCTATGGTGGCCCTCACCCTCCTCAAGACTGCCGCGGGGCTCGTGCTTACGCACATCTGCGGTACCGTCGGGCTCCTTCGAGCGGTCCCTCCTACGACTCTTCTTGAAGCTTGTCTCTGTGGGAGACTCGACAACCTCCCACTGCTCGCCCATGCCCACAATGACATCACCGCCTGTATGCGACGCGCCCGAGGGGCTACGCACAAGCTTGAACGTCTCTGTCTCCTTGCGTCTGGTAGAGGTAGACGATCGTGCATGACCGACTCCCTTGACTTTCGCAATCTCGCCGTCCCGGAATTTCGGGCTCACCGGCGACTGACTAGGGCTGCTTTGGCTCGACATTCGGGAATGGGAAACCTCCGCCGGAGGCTGTGGTGATGGAGGGTTCGCCAGGATGGACGCGCGTGCGACCGTGGGATCCTCCAATACGGAGAAAACCGCCGACGGCGAATACACAGCTGAGTCGACATTAGAAGAGGCAGATGCATCGTAAGTGCTGTCACGAATGACAGTAGTGGAGGGTCGAGTCGTAGCCGGTGTGGACGGGAGGGAATGGTCCTGCCAAGCTGACACGGCAGGTGAGGGCACATCCGCAGGTGAGGGCACGTCTGCAGATGATGGTACAGGAGCAGAGACGCCTTCTTTCGTGGCCATTACTTCAGCGACAGGTGCAGATACGGGAGGCTCTGCTGCTTCAGACACAGGAATAAGACTTGGGGGTTCAACTGCCGCTTCAGCAGCAGAGGCAGGGGTAGGAGGTTCGACAATGACAGATAAGGGGACGACTACTTGCACGCCCTCGACGCTGTCATGAGTACGGCTCTTGGCCAGAGGCGTATCGGGAACAGACGTATTGGGTGCCGAAGAGTTCCTGTCAGTAGCAAGAGAGCCCTCAGACGCACTGAGCCTGAGCTCATCAGGATTCGTGACTGTTAGTTTTCCCAACGATATGGGCTCTTGGACAGACCCCATGGACAATGGGCGACCGTTCGCATACACATCCGCGACGCCGCCCGCGGCGGGCCTCGCCGCGTCCCCGTCTATTGACGGAGGGGGAATTCGTTTTCCGGAATCCGGGCTTCTAGCACCATTGACAGCCGGCCATCTTGTCTGTGCACCTGTGGAATTTTGTCTATCGTCTGGGTCAGGAGCAGCACCGGGAGCCAAGTCACTGTTGATACCATTTGCGGCCTGACCTTGGTCGGGCTTGCGCAGGACGCTGAAGCGACGCGCGATGCGGCCCATGAAGCTCGTGTGCTTGTCCTCCTTCTGTGACGAATCAGGGTGCAGGATGCTCGAAGATGTTGACGGTGGCGGCCCGATTGACCTTCGCCTCATGATCTTGCGTTGCCGTTCGTCATCCGCGGCAAGCATTGACTGGGCGGGCGCTGACGCCGCCTTGGCATGGCCCTCCTCAGTGCCGTTGCTATGCCCGCCGAACAGCCCACTGAAGGGTTTGCGGCGTTTGCTCAACCGGCGTGGGATGTGTGGAGCTTTAGGCTCGACCTGCAAGTGTATCGCCGAGGTAGACTGGGACAGTGGAGAGGGCGTCACGGTCCTATGACGTCCTGTACCACCGTTGAGGCTCGCCCTACGCGCTCGAGGGTCTGACGAGCTCTGCGCGCCTAATCAGTTGGCAACTTGGTAAATCGCGACTGCGGCTCACCTCCGTGTCAATCCCCCGATCGCTGTTGTTCGTGCCGACATCGTACGGTGACTCGTGGTGCCAGCTCTTGCCCCATGGATCTGACACATCGAGCATGTCAACGTTATCGGTTTGCGAGGTCTTACGCGTCCTGACCCGGGCATTGGGGTCGATGATACGAATTTGAGAGGAGTTTGGCGTCGGTGATGACGATACAGATGGCGTTCTGCTCATTACACGTGTAGACTCCTGAGATCGCTCCGTAGCAGTGGGCATGGGGGGAAAAGACGGAGAGAACTGGGACGGCGGTGAGTTCTCTTGCGGTGGTGCCAGATGGATGTTGCGGTACCAGCGAGGGCCGACGGGGTTGTGCATCGGGTACTTCGACTTGAACGAGCCAGGATTGCTCAGAGCCAGTGCTTCGGCATCCGGGCGGAACCATTGTGGGAGCGCAGCCAACGGGTCGGGGATGAGCGACGTCGGCGAGAAAGCAGAGAAGCTAGGGCCGTAGTACTGGTCCTCCTGCACTACCTCTCTCTCCTTGCCGTTGCTGCGGTAGGACTCGGTGGGGGAGAGGGGCCGCTGTTCCATAGTGGGGGAATCGATGGGTGAGTGCGCAGCCGCCTTCTTGACGGTTTTGCGGGAGAGCAGGCCTTTCCCACCGCCTTCGCGAGACTTGTGGGTCTTTCCGCGGCCAAGCTTCTTTCCTCCCATGTCGGTTGGTAGCTCGGGCTCTGCGGAGGTGGGGCTCGTGGGCGGCGACTGGAAGACAAAGAGTGAGCGCTCCTGCAGGTGAAGGATGCGAAACGTGATGAGGGCGGGGGATACGACTTGCCTGGTCGTGCCAGCGCATGGTGGTGGCTATGGACGGGGTGGACGGCGAGCGATAGGCTATCTGTCGTTCTGGGAGGAAGAGGACATGGAGGCGAAGGAGCGACTGAGAGAAGAGTCTCTGCCGTCACAACAAACACGTTGCGGCATTTGTGGATCGCCGCGTGCGCGGTCCCTGGGGGCGCCCTGTTTTCGCTCATTTTCCTTTTCCTCTCCTCCTCTAGCCACCATGTCCCTCCGTGTCCTCCTCATCGGCAGCGGCGGTCGCGAGCACGCCCTCGCATGGCGCCTCGCCCGCTCCGACCTCGTCGAGCACATCTTCGTCTGCCCCGGCAATGGCGGGACTGCGCGCGAACCCAAGACCAGCAACATTGATGTCTCGGCAACTGACTTTGCTGCGCTTGTAGACTTTGCGCTTAAGAACCAGGTGTGCACTCATCTAACACCCTTTCGGTGTCACTTCATGCACCATTGCGCAATAGATTTCTCTCGTGCTTCCTGGCCCAGAGCAGCCGTTGGTTGACGGCGTAGAGACGCACTTCCGCAAAGGTACTAGTCATTCGCAGTAAATGCAGAAATGCTCTCCAACAATTCTGTGTTCAGTCGGTATCCCCGTCTTCGGCCCGAGCGCACTTGCTGCGCGTATGGAAGGCTCGAAGGCGTTCTCAAAGGCCTTCATGGAACGGCACTCTATTCCCACGGCCAGATTCAAGGTGTTCGCGGCGGCTGAAGTCGACCAGGCAATTGAATACGTCAAGACATGTGGTTTCAACGTCGTGCTCAAGGCCAGCGGGCTTGCTGCAGGCAAGGGTGTGCTGATTCCACAGACGGTGGACGAGGCGGTCGCCGGTCTGAAGGAGATGATGGTCGAGAACGTATTTGGAGCCGCAGGTCTGCGACCCCGCCCATGTGTACATAATGCCATGAGAATAATATTCGTTTCTTACGCCAGGCAGCGAGGTAGTGATTGAGGAGCTCCTGACCGGGCCAGAGATCTCGGTGCTCGCATTCTCGGACGGATATACAACTGTGCCACTGCCTGCCGCGCAGGACCACAAGCGCATTGGTGAGGGTGACACAGGCCTCAACACAGGCGGTATGGGTGCCTATGCGCCCGCGCCGGTAGCGACGCCCGCCATCATGGACCAGATCATGAAGGAGGTGCTCCAGCCCACGATCACTGGTATGCGCAAGGAGGGTACGTAAGGCACAACGAACGCGCTAGGCGATTCCTGAACGCGCCCACAGGATTCCCCTTTGTCGGAATGCTGTTCACTGGTTTCATGCTCACTCCCTCGGGACCGAAAGTCCTTGAATACAACGTCAGATTCGGCGATCCGGAGACGGAGGCGCTGATGCTCTTGCTTAGCGACGACACCGATTTAGCAGCGATCCTTCTCGTGCGTACACTGAGCGCTCTCTCCAGCCCTGCTCACAGAACTCTGTAGGCCTGTGCTGAGCGGCGGCTCGACGCCGTGCAGGTTAAGACGCGCCCCGGGTTTGGCGTCTCCGTCATCCTGGCTTCACAGGGATACCCCGGGAGCTATGCAAAGGGCAAGACGATCACCGTGGGTAATGTACCAGAAGGTGCGCCCGTGTCGCGGCGCCTGCTCCCACTGCTATTGATAGCTAATCACCTCCCGTTCGCGCTAATACTCAATAGGAGTGGTCGTGTTCCATGCCGGAACAGCCCAGAAGGGAGATCAGACTGTTACCTCTGGCGGGCGCGTCATTGCTGTCTCTGCGTACGCGCCGACACTACGCGAGGCGCTTGATCTCGCGTATGCCGGCGTTGATCAGGTATCGTTTGAGGGCAAGGTGTATAGACGAGACATCGCACATCGGTTGGTATGGCTTGCGGTGGCTCAAACAACCTACTAAAATAATATTTTGCACAGCGCGCTTACTCAGGAGAATTCTACGCCTGGTCTCACGTACGCGCAGGCTGGTGTCTCGGTAGATGCTGGTAACTCACTAGTTGAGGCTATCAAGCCGATGGTGCGCGCGACCCGCCGTCCTGGTGCGGATGCAGAAATCGGTGGCTTCGGCAGTACTTTCGACCTCAAGGCTGTTGGCTACCGGGACCCCGTGCTCGTCAGCGGGACCGATGGCGTCGGCACGAAGTTGCGAGTGGCCATGGACGCGGGTGTGCACGACTTCGTTGGTAAGGGATGACCTCTATAATGCCTCCGTCCTATGATCAATTCGTGGTGTCCAGGCATTGACCTGGTTGCAATGTCCGTCAACGATCTGCTGGTTCAGGGAGCTGAGCCGCTCTACTTCCTGGACTATTACGCCTGCAGTAAATTGGACGTTCCAATTGCAGCCCAGGTCATCAAGGGCATCGCACAAGGATGCCTGGATGCCGGATGCGCTCTGATAGGCGGAGAGACGGCGGAGATGCCAGGAATGTACCAAGAAGGTCCGCCACCCGATCCTTGCCCCTATCCAGTCACATAGGCTCACGGAGCAACTCAGGTGACTACGATCTCGCGGGCTTCGCGGTAGGCGCGGTAGAACGCGACCTTATCCTGCCACAGCCGGACATCCGCCCGGGAGACGTCCTGCTCGGGCTGCCGTCGTCCGGCGTGCATTCGAACGGCTTCTCGCTCGTGCGCAAGATCGTCGCGCTGTCCGGATTGTCCTATGCGAGCCCGTGTCCCTGGGACGAGTCGACAACGCTCGGCCGTGCGCTGCTCGAGCCGACGCGGATCTACGTCAAGTCCGTGCTCCCCGTCGCGCAGGCAGGCCTTATCAAGGGCATGTCGCACATCACCGGCGGCGGCTTTATCGAGAACATCCCCCGCGTGCTGCCAAAGGGCACGGGCTGCTATATCGACGCATCATCGTGGGACCTGCCTCCGCTCTTCCGGTTCTTGATGAAGCAGGGCGGCGTCGAGCCGCTCGAGATGTCGCGCACGTTCAACAACGGCCTTGGGATGGTGCTCGTCGTTGATGCGGGCCGGGTTCAGGAGGTCGTGCGTGCGCTGCAGGCTGCGGGCGAGCCACAGGTCTTCCAGATTGGCGAAGTGACAGGTCAAGCGGGAGTTGAGATGCGTAGCCTCAGCGCATGGGCGTAAAACAAAAAAGTCATGAAGATGACCAGAACCAGCTGAGAACATCCAGCTCGGTCTAGATGCATTAAAAGTACGCCGCGGTACTGTAGTAACAGTTAGTAACACCACGACATGGTTTGCTAGGTTGTAACATATGTGGGAGATGCGAATGCGAAAGATGCTACGGTAGTCTCACAGAAACTGATGGCTTTTGGGTGTGTGGCATTGACATCAAGGGGTCGGCTAGAAGGTAACCAAGAGATGAAGCAGTCGAGAATCTAAAGAGACACGGTGCAGTATGAGCGAATGCGTGACGAACGGAGTGGAGGGTCCGATGGATGGCAACAATAGCAGAGCAGCGGCAGAGCTGAGTCCCCACCTAGAACACGAGACGAGTGCGCGAAAAGGATACAGGATACATCAGAGATACGCGGAGCGATGCATGGAATATGAGCGAGAGACAATGACATGCTGGGGGATAAGAATCCGTTTTAGGCCGCAACAGCGACTTCTTTTGCGGCGTCGGGCGCCGCCGTAGCCGCAGCGGCGAAGGAGATAGGTAATTTGCTAATGGGTGGCTCTGGGGTTACACCGTTGGACTTGTGCTCACTGTCCTGAGCGAGCGTGCGTCAGCGACTACGTCAACAAACACACTGATCATCACCTTGCTACTCTGCTCTGGCGAGTTGTCACGAGGAGCTGCCTGGCCCTCTTTGCGCGGAGGTGGTGCCTGCAAGACCTGCGCGGCCGTAGGACCATTGTACCCATTGATCGTTGGCGTGTTCGACCTTGGGCTACGGAGGGGCGGGGTAGTGCTAGAAAGTACAGGGAAGTCGTCGGCACTGGGCAGCCGCTGAGGCTTGGGAGGAGCCACTTTCTTCTCGGGACGAGCGCCGTTCGCAAAGTGACTCGGCTTGAAAGGCGGCCCACGCCTGCTTCCAGGCTCGCTGGATTGCGAGCGGCTGGAATTGGTTGTGGCAGCACCGCCCTTGGCGGCATTGCGCGCATGTTCGCCCTCCTGCTTGGGCAAGCCATTAGAAACGGACGTGGCTAAAACGTCGCAATACTTACGTCTTGTACGGCCATTCCCGCATACTTCTCCTCAAGAAAAGCCATACCGTTCATGTGGGTGGATGGACGAGGGCGGTGGCCCCCTCTAACGGGAAAGTGCGGAGGGTGGTGAGCAGGGTGGTAAGGGAGGGAGTTATCGGGGAGAACATGAGGGAAGCGGCATTCATCACTGCCAAAAACTAAGAACAATCCGACCCGCGTGTTGAATTAGAGACGTACCCGTTTTTGCACCTCCCGAGAGGGAAGAACAAACAAGGAGGCTTCCTACCAGGTCCGCCAAATGCTCCCCGGCCGCGCGCACTCCCACGTCTGTGGTGCGTCATGCCGTCCCGAAATACGGGTCCAGGGCCGTAGCCATCTGCTTGCGGCCCCGTGGGGGACTTTGGTGACCCGATGCCGTCAGCAACGGCACCATTGGGAACCATGCCATGAGGCACGTAGTGTCCCACAGGATCCATGGGGTATGCGGGAACGGCTCCAGCGGCTACAGGGGAAACAGGAGTGTACATCTGCTGCTGAGGAGGGGACTGCGGTCCTTGCTGGAGGGGAGGAAGCGGTGGGATGCCCACTGGGACGGGTCCCTGGCCGGGATGAGCGTATGTTGGCGACATAGGCGGCACTACGCCGTATGGCATGGGAGGGGGCGCCGCTGACGGGCTAAACGGAGTTTGAACAGGAGACATGACCTCCGAGCTTGACCGCGCGTGTCCCATAGGTGGGTGAGGGGGTGCGGGCTGAGGTCCAGGCGGCGGAGAAATGGGGTTCATGGGCACGCCATTGGGAGACGTAGGGAATGCCGACTGGGGCACGCCATAGAACGGTGGCGGGTAAGGAGCGGGAGCCATTGGGTCATACGGAGGGTACTGCGTGGGTGGGGGAAGAGGGCCTGGCATGTAGGCGGCCTGTGGGTGCGCGAATATGCAGGAAGTGCCGTAGCGGCATGCAGGGAAATACCTGCACGGGATCATGCGTGCCACTTCCGGAGGGGGGAGGTTGGGGATGCCGTTGTGGTCGGACGGTACCGGAGGGGGCGGCGGGTAGTATACCGCTCCTTCCGGCAGCATGGGCGCACCCATCGGCATACCGTAGTAGTATGCACCGGGCGGGGGGCCGTAGTAGCCCTTGGCGGGATCCATGTTAGGATCGTGAGGGTAGGGGGCCTCCTGCGGGGGCGCGGCGTTGGCGTTCAGTTTGTTTTTTGCTGCTTCCAGCAACTCGAGGATGGTGGAATCTGTCGTGTATGACTCTGGAATGCCTTGACTGGAAGCATTTGTTGGATCGGCACCTGTCTGCAGCTTAACCATCGTCTATGGCAAAGCGTACGGTGCGGGTCCCCCCAAATTAACACAACGCACCTTTGTCCAGGAGCGCCCTCACAACCTCGACGTGACCATTTTTCACGGCTTCAATGAGAGGCGTGACGCCAGTGTGGTCTGTAGAAGACGGATGGTGTTAACTCATCTATCGATCGAACCGGAGTTGCTGCGCACAAATTGACCCAGCAAACCCAAAAACCAGCTGACGCACCCTTGATCTCGAGATCCACTGACGATGCCTCGTTAAGAATTTCCTGGACGTTGTCGAGGTTACCCTCAGAGCAAGCCTTCCAGAGAGCAGACACCATTTATGCTGAAGGAGATGGGCGGCAAGAGGGGCCTGGGTAAAATCGTACTAAGCTCGCGAGCGCAAGGAAACAAGAAAATAAGCATACCTGAGGCAAATGAAGCGGGGTAAGACGTTCCTCGGGCAAAGGACAGGCGAAGAGACTCGCGCACACTCGATTTACTTCACTCGGCAAGAAAAAAATCGGCACAATTACGTAATTGATCGTGCTGATCTGCACATATATGGCAACTCTAGTGGGTCGAGTCATCAACTGTGTCCTGCCGAGCTACCCCTCCGGGGTCGAATTACTGCAGTCAAATTAGATTCCGCGCTCTGTGTCTACATGACTCTGCGTCTAGACAGCAAGCTCCAGTTTTTGCAGCAAGCGCTGCGCTGGCTTTCCTGCCGCATGCTCTGGCAAATCAAGTTCACGAATTGGCGGCAGCGACATCAGCCACCTGGCCCTTTCCTCTACATCCTGGTCTATGTAGTACGAGTTCCTTAGTCACCTGTTAAGCAACGAGGCAATGCAAAGTTGCCGCACCTTCATAGAGAACTTCATAGACCTGAGATATCGCCTTGATCATTAGGCCGTTGATATGATGCTCACACGACTCACTGCAGTGGCAATAGGTGCGCTCACATCTAGGTCCTTGACGATCTTCTTGAGTGCCTTCGCAGTCGTGACCCCTTCCGCCACACTCCCCAGAGTTTTGATGATATAGTCTATTTTTTCCCGCTTCCCCAGACGGTATCCCACGGTGTAATTGCGACTCGTGGATGAGCTACACGTCAAGAAGAGATCGCCCACACCTGCAAGAGTCAAGAATGTCAAGGGTGATGCACCGTATGCGATACCGATACGGGTCATCTCCGCGAGTCCCCTCGTGATCAAGCCTGAAGGGTTAAGGTAAGTGAAGTACCACCGCGAGCGCGGCAGTGACTGACTGGCTCTGGTATTGTTCTCGAAACCGAGGCCATCGGACATCCCAGCAGCGATAGCATACACATTTTTGAGAGCTCCCGCCAGCTCCAGCCCAATAGGATCATCACCGGTGTAACTACATGACAATATCGCATCGGATATTAATCCCTCGCAATTTCGGCTTATGTATTACGTACCAGCGGAACCAAGGCTGATGGAAGAGCTGCGATGCTTTATCGGCATGCTCTGATGACAACGAGGCCACAGAGACCGATGTCGGCTGTCGCTTCACAACTGATATAGAGTTGGGTTGCAGTGGAGCGTAGGCAATCAATACACGCAATTATACACGCAATTAATACGTACTCTCTTTCGCAAATGAGGGGCCTGACTGGATGCCGTATAATGTATCACGTATCAGGGGACCGCAGGCTAGCGTGAGCTTACAATGAAGGTGGCTTGTTTTGCAATTTCTGGACCACAGGTATCCACGATGATTTCAAGCGTCAAGGCATGAGTAGCAATCTCGATACCCTTGTTGACGAAAATCAACAGAGGTAGGTTGGATATGTCAAGCTTCGGTTTCAATGCCGCAAGGGTCTCCCTGAGAACGTGATTACTGTCCATCACAACATGATCAGACGGCATGGGATTACCTCACACCTTCAGTCGGGATAGCAAAGAGGAGCACATCGACTTCTCGGATGATCTCCTCGGACGGGAACTCAGGGCCTACGGCCTTCACGGACGCAGGGAATGTGTGGTCCCTCAGCACGTCCGGGTTGTGGTGGAACTCGTTGAAATGCTGAACGACTTTTCCATCGCGAGACCAGATATATACGGTGTGGGCAGAGTCTCCGAGATGATCAGCGAGGCAGCTGCCGAAGTTTCCTGCACCGAACACCAAGACCTTAGATCTGTCGACATCCATTGGTTGCATAGAGGGCACGCGCGATCGGAGGTTGTGTATAGACCGGCCTTTGACTTGCTCAAGATGAAGGCTAGATGTGTGCGGTCTGGTGGGTAGAACAGGACAAGGCCGAGTGAGCGTTGAAAAGGAAAGGGATTAGTCTGCAAGAAGGCAATCTCATGTGGCTGCTCCGTTTGTGCAAAAATTCAATAGAAAGATTCTCTTTAAGACTATAATATTGGAAGATGCGTGAAGGCCAGGTCTGAGGGTATGACGAAGAAACAACCTCGGACCTGCAAAGCTCGGAGTAGCCATTCGCGAATTGTGTCATGGGTGGGCCAGGCACGTGAAACGTCGATCTGCGCATCTCAGCTCGCGTCGGTGCGAATGTCCGCGACACGTCTGCTGTGCTCTTTCACTGCTACCCTGCCGACGCTGGCTTAGCGATTCTGCTCACTGGCCGATATACCTAGGAGACATCCTCAGCTCACTCTTGCCTGTGGCGTCCCCTTGACTTTCCCGATACCCTGAGTCTAAGTTAAGCCTATCTTTATTGCGATTCAACAATGCCTGTCCAGGACCGGACAAACGAGTTTCGGGCATGCGTGGAGTCGATACGAAACAGGTCCTCGATCCCTAATAGGGGAGCGGACGTCAAGCAACGACTGTTGCAATCTCAGGGAAAGGGGGCTGGAAGCAAGTCGGAGTTTAGCAGGATGGCGTCCGCTATAGCAAAGGACATTAGCAGTACAACAATCAAGTTGGGCAAATTGGCACAATGTGCGTTTTCAATTCATTGTATTGTATATACGTGCAAATGGCTGTGTGTAGTGGCGAAGCGGAAGACCCTGTTCGACGACAGACCGGTAGAGATTAGCGTGCGTCGTCAGGCCTACCCGCACGACCCTCACAGCTGAGCCCTCTATAGGAACTCACATACATAATCAAGCAAGACATTGCGAATATCAACAAACAGATTGCTTCTCTGCAGTCATCTGTAAAACAATGTAATGCGCAGGGCGCGTCCAAGACGCCTGAAGGGAAGCAGCTAGAGGAGCATAATCACAACGTCGTGATGCTTCTACAAAGCAAGCTGGCTGATACCAGCATGACATTCAAAGATGTTCTCGAAATTCGAACACAAGTGTGTGCCCACCGCATGTCCGACGTTGCTCGACCGCTGAATGCGACATATTCAGAACATGAAGGAGTCGAAGGACCGAACGGAGCAATTCATGCACTCGACTTCCGCAGCAGCGAGCCAGGCGCCTTCGAGTAACCCATCTTATACTGAGTGAGGGCTTTGATTAACTTCTATTCCTTCACCAGATTCTCTGCTGTTCGGAAATACACAAAGACAAGATCCCATGGGTGATGGTACCCTGGTGTCATCACGTTACGATGCGAAGGGTAAAGGGCGTGCAACCCCTCAGCCCAACGGCGACATTCTTGCTTTGGACCTCGGCGCAGCAGAAGAGGGGTCGGGCCAGAATGGAGATGCATTCATGCAGATGCAGCTCGTCGAGCAGCAGGTGCGTGCCATTACGTGTCGTCATATCCCAATGCTGAACCATGCGCAGGATAACTATATCCAATCCCGGTCAACCGCGATCGAATCGATTGAATCTACCATCGCGGAGCTCGGACAAATATTCACTCAACTTGCGCAAATGGTCGCAGAGCAGCGAGAAACAGTACAGCGTATAGACGCTGACACAGTAGACATAGCATCGAACGTCAGCGGAGCCCAACGGGAGCTCCTGAAATATTATGCCAGCATCTCGAGTAACCGGTGGCTCATGCTGAAGGTCTTTGGTGTTCTCATCGTCTTTGTGAGTCCGTTACAATAACGTGTTGATATACCGTTCACTGATGTCCTGCTACAGTTCCTGGTATTCATCCTAGTGTCATAATGGACGCTGAGCGCCCCGAACTTGTATATAGTTAGACACAGGACGATGGATTTCCCATTATACGGACCCTTTCCATATAGATCGCGGCGAGCACAGTCCCTGGCAACAGCACAACTCGAATACTCAACCGACTGGGATAGCATTGACACCTGTGCCGAGCGCTTTTGGAGGACGCTTCTTGCCTTTCTTACCGAGTTTCGACTCCCCATCCGTGGGTTCTGCTATCGACCATGTCCGCTTCTTAGAAGGGGCTTGGCCAATACCAGACGTTGCTGAGTATCGCTGTGGCTTCGCAAACTGGTCGCTGGCACCTGCAACATCCTTCGCGCCCTTCTTCTGCTTCTCTAACCGTTTTTGCTACGAGCAAAGATGTCTAAACTCTGCGGACCGAGAATAGGGAAAGAAACTCACTCGTTGCTCGTACAACTCGCGGTTTCGCTTCTTCAGCTTCTCTAGTCTGCTCTCACTCTTGCCGCCCCCGCCTGCTGTGAGTTCAATGTTGATCATTCGTCCTTCAAGTTCGGATTGGTGCAACTTGAGGGCTTGTTGCAAAGCATTTCTGCTAGTAAACTCCAGGAAAGCGAAGCCTTTTGACTTCGTCGTCGATTTTCCGGGAATGGGTTTGGGGGTCATAAGCCGCACAGAAGGCGGCGGATCTGTGGTTTGGTGAGCGCGCGAGGCTGCACATATACGCTCGAGCACATACCGCACTTAGAGAAGTGCTCCTGAATCGCTTCCTTTGTCGTCGTGTATTTCAAGTTTCCTTGGTGGAATCCTGATTAGTACGTGTCATTCTCAGAGATAGACACGACATACCGACAAATAGAATATACCGCTGCTTCACACTCTGCTTCGTCTCTTTCTCTACCGGCTTCGCTTTTGCATCTCCTTCCTCCTCGGTGGAGACATCATTACCTTCCACCCCCTTCCGTTTCTTCTTCGGTTTCGACTTGTCCTCAGCCACCGGCTTATCCTCTTCCCGCTTCCGCTTCTTTGCAGACTGACCGCCCTCAAACATCTTCGCATCCTTGCCGCCTGGCGCCGTTGCCAGATGCGCACGTCCCGCCGGATCTTCCACATGGCTACCTTCCATTTCAGCCTCCACCATATCTTGGCTCTCAGGGACCGGAACGGCATTGTCTTCGTCGAACGCTTTGGCTTTACCCTTGCCTTTACGCTCTCGGAACGCGAGCGCCTTCTTTTGCTTTTTGGTGAGTCTTTGTCCGTCGGACATAGTAGAATGGTCTGGCGAGATGATTGCTTAAGTAGTTTTTTGATTTACGGGGTGGAGTCCAGTACGTGTTTGATCTCGGCTTTGGTGCAGGGACATGCTCGAGACGAAAACACGTTTAGTGATCGGCTAGTCTCAGTCCCGCACACGTGATCACAACATCGATCGACGGAGGACAGTCTCGGAGTCCCAGCACTTCGGACTCCTCGCTCTCCAAGTTCAGCAGGCTGACATCTCTCACATGTACATGCGGTCTAGTTGCTTCCCACAGGATATGGTACACTGTATTGTGGATACTGCGACCAGACTCGAGGTCAACCGGTGCGTCATGCCTCGCGCAAGCCGCATGTACTGGGGTTCGAATAGTGCGACGTGAACGTGAATCCAGGTTCAAAAAAGATACCATTGTGGGAGGATGATGCAAAGAAAGATACACGCAACTGAATGTGTCACAGGATGAATCTAATTGACCACGCTGCCGCCTCTGACGTGCCCGCGCAGCATCTACTCATGGGGTGTGGCGCTGGACCTCATAGAGTACCGGGGAGGCTTGACTGCTGAGCAATCATTGCACGAGCAACCTGTCGTATTGTACTCCTCGAATGCTCCCTCCGCGCATGGAAAGCTTGACATTGTGTAGGAACTGTTCCCGATTCTTGCGCAGCTCCTCGGCCGCCTCTGCAACCGATGCACATGTGAGCGGCTCCAGTGGCACTAGTCGGGATTTGGGAAAAACACACCCTTATTCAGTGGATCATCAGCGTTTGGCTCTAGGAAGAGATATTGAAGTCCGACAAGGACAGAGTTCAAGTTCAATACCGGCTTCCAATCTTCTCGAAGAATGTTCAAGCAGACGTTCCCTTCAAGATCGACATTGGGATGGTATATCTAGCGACCCGACACATCGACATGACTACAATCGTCACAACCAAAGGCAAGAACTTACTGTCTGCGTGCACTTAACTTTTGGTGGCTCGTGCGGGTAATTCGTGTTGATGTTTACGGAGAAAACGAATGCGCCACCTTTGTACATGCCTACAGCGTGCCTATGGATCATGTTCAATGGGAGATGATTGCCCTCAGCTCATACCTTCGTCCGGAGTAATGGTAAGAGTGAAGTTGAGTAGATCGGCAGGATCTGAGAAATGAGTCTTCATCGTTGAAGATAGCTCAAGTTCCGTAAGATCTGTGCAAATTGGGCGTGTCGGTAATTCATGTCGGGTGTCACTCTGAACCAGCGATTATATGCTGGTGACTGTTGGCCGCGCACCCTTCTGTACTCGAATTTGTGCGGCACTGGTCTTTGGCTTCTTCTTCGCAGCCGCATCCTCGTTCTTCTTCATGCTCCATATCTATGTTATGGACTCAGTTA
The DNA here is from genome assembly GCA_029448655.1 of Wolfiporia cocos. NCBI lineage: Eukaryota > Fungi > Basidiomycota > Agaricomycetes > Polyporales > Phaeolaceae > Wolfiporia > Wolfiporia cocos. The sequence goes on from JACCLO010000002.1 coordinate 2,184,355, forward strand.
TAAGTTAAAGTGAGATTGCATCGGCGGTCACCTTAATCATTGTGAGGACGATGAATGTTACAGCGGCAGTGCGGGGGAGCGTGTAGTGTGTAAGGTCGAAGGCCGATCTAGCGCCCACGATCCAATACACGGACCACGTGATAGGCGCGTCCCTCCTAAGGCAGAACGCCGAAATAGGCAGCTGCTGTGCTTCGTTCTCTCGCCGCGGGACACGCTGATCGTGCAGCTTGATACGGAGTCTGACTGGGGGGTCTACGAGACCACGAAAACTTGCTTCAGAATGTCTATGCCGCTTCTCCCCATCGTTGACCTCGACATTTTCGTGTCGGAGCCTGAGACGTCGCTTTCGGAGCTTGCAGTGCAAGAATGCAAGAAGGTGGCCTCGCCGTTACCCACAACCATTGCTTGACTGCTGCTAATAGACTGAGTGGTCCGATCATAGGCCTCTGATGCCCTGATAACATACGGCGCACTGCTATTACATGATTCACGCGTCTCAGAAGACGATAATAGCACATTCCTTGATCTCTTGGAAGACTACTTCACACAGCCTTTGTCAGTGCTTCAGCAAGATGAACGCCCGGAATTGGGATATCAAGTCAGAGCTGTCTGCCTGGAATGAGCTCATGATACTCACACCGCTGTCCCTAAAGGTAGGCGTAACACTTGAGAACACGGAGAAGCCGAAATGTGCGGTAGACGAGCCCTGTCTCAACGTGATCGCACGCCTGGAACCATCCGAGCGTCCTCTTGATATAACCGCGCACAACCCAGACCCAAAGTGCAGGTTTTTCTGGCGGATGAGCGAGAAACCTCCGTACGAGACCGCGTTTCCCGCACTCAATGCCGCAAATGTTGTCCCCCAAGCGGAAACCATTCGTTCGAGATGGGCCCCGGTAATGGAGAAGTGGGGGAGCTCCATGAAGACCGCGTGAGTTATAGACTTAGCCGTGGCGAATACCGTCATTTAACTTTGTGGATAGTGTGGAAGATCTAGGCGAGATGGCAGCCATTGGCCTTGGTCTGCCCCGAAAGACATTCAAGGACGCAGGCAGATATGGGTATGTCCAATTAACTTCTATTTTCGTGATATCATCAATGATTTCCGTCAGACCCCATTTGCTGGCGCCGACCGCGTCTGATCTCTTCAAATACGGTCAGAAAGATACTATCCTCGCCGGATTTCATACAGACCTCAATTTTTTGACAATTCATGGTCGCTCACGCTACCCTGGGCTGAACATTTGGGCACGTAATACCGGCAAACGTATCCCAGTCAAATTTCCGCCCACCGGCCGGTACTTGCTAGTGCAAGCAGGCAAGCAATTGGAGCATCTGAGTGGCGGATTGATAAAGGCCGGCTATCACGAGGTCGTGGTTAACGAGGCCACATTGGAGGTATAGCAATCTAGGTTTAACCCGCGATCAAAACTCAAACGGATTTGCAGGCAGTCGAGCGGTGTCGTTCAGAGCACCCTGAGCGTCCTCTGATCCGCATCTCATCTACGTTCTTCTGGCACCTCTCTTCCGATCATGACCTTGCTCCTATTCCCTCTCTTCAAGCTCGTGCTCGTGCTATCAGAGCAAATGCGATTAATCTGGGCAAGATAGATACTGAGGACGAGCCCGAGATATATGCACCCATGAAGGTTGGACAGCAAGTCCAGAGGTGAGTAGTTATACCGTTTCCGGATGTTATGTGCTGACATCGATCTGCATTTGCAGTGAGCTAAGGCACATCGCTCTCCTGGCGTGATGATACTGCTACTGTTGCAGACACAGAAATCATGGACGGCCTTGATATTTTTGGATTGGCTTTATGATTCATGCACATCTATCTGAAAGCGAGCAGATCTGACGCGAGGGACGACCGTAGGAGTGAAGTTGAATTCCCGTTAAGAATAGCTGGCATACCCGGGCGATGAAGCCCGTGCAGCGTTGTACAATAGAACCAGAATACAGAGTCATAACCGGTTGACGGCTGACGGGCATTCTCACAAAAATTCAACTTCACCGAAGGCCCTTATGACGCTCTCCACCTTCACGACCATCTCGTCCCACTCAGCTTCAGGGTCCGACAGAGCGGTAATGGCGCCTCCTGCGCCCAGCGTCCACTCTTCCGTACGAGCTTTGTCTCGAGTTGAGTGGTCATCAATATCCTCTCGCGACTGGTCCTCAGAATCCAGCTTGAAGCAGCTGCGGATGGTGACAGACCAGTCTCCACCGCCCCCGACACACCAATAGCCGAACACGCCAGAGTATATGCTGCGATCGCTGTCTTCGAGCGTGTGCAGTATCTCGACGCTGCGCTTCTTTGGAGCACCGGTCATGCTACCTGAAGGCCCGTGGAACCAAGTGAATGAGAAACCTTGGAGCAACACAACAATGTGCATACCTGGTGGTAAGCTCCTGCGGAGGACTTCCCAACCGAGATCCTCCTCCTGACATCTCTCGGCATGCTCAGGAAGCTTTCCCTCGATGACGCTTACAAGCTGCCATACAGTCTTGTACTCCTCGACCTTGCAGAATTGCTTGACTGTCACGTCCTCCCCTACGACCCCATGTAGATCATGGCGAATGAGGTCAACAATCATCAGATTCTCTGCAACCTCCTTTGTGCTGCCAGCAAGGGCTTGCTCCGCTACTGCGCGAGTGATACCAGGCGCCTTGCGCACTGTGCCTTTGATCGGACGCAGCTGGCATGTCGTGTGAGGGGGACGGGAGTATGACAGGAATCGCTCCGGGGATGAGGAAAGGAGCGTGGACGGGTGCAAGCGCAGATATGCAGAGTGCGGGGCAGCATTACGGGTCCGCAGGATCTTGTATAGATCCCAAGAGGAGCTGCTGTTTGACTTGGGGACTAACTTGGGGACAGTTATGCGAGTAGGAGCAGTGAGACAAAGTTCGTATGACTCTCCGGCGAATAGATGTTCCTTTGCCTCGACGATACGAGAAATATACCGGTCACGGTCGGGTAGCGTCACCACAGGCGCCTCTGTAGCCCTACTTTTTCTTCGTCGCTTCGTTGGGGACGGACGCAGATCTTCTGCCGAGCCTCGGGTGCTGCTTTTGACCATAGATGCTATTTCCTCGAGCCAGGTATGGTCGTCCGGTAACAATGACTGAATGTAAGCAAATCCCGTGGTGCAGTCCAGGACAATGCTTCGTTCAACGAAGACGAGGTTGACATCAGAATGACGCCCCTTGGTCTCTGTCGTGTCTCGGGGAGGACAGGATGCCGAGAGAGAATCGACACCGAGTTCGTAGGTGAGGAAACCTACTAGCCCTCCCCAAAAGGGTATGTCTGATACACCACCATGAGCTTTCCTGGAGCGCATGAAGTCTGCAAGCCACGCCCAGATGTCGGATGGTCCAAGACTCTCGCGGCGGGTTGCTGCACCAGTAGCTAAGTGAACGTCATGATCGCCCACGGTATAGGTAACCCTAGGGGACTCTGGAGTGAGACACCCAATGATGGAAAATCGCCCTGGTTGTGCGGTAGATTCTAGGAGTACAAAATCCGAAGAGTCATTGGCTACGCCAAGAGACTCGCATATATCGATGGGCACCAATCCGGGCACTTTCACGACACGAGTGGCGACTGCATGAGGCGCAGAGCGCAAATGTGGTGTAGTTTGCGAATACAGAGCCGGCCATGATGGACCTATTACGGTATCAATGACGGTATCCCAGGGACGTACTGTTCGGGATCTGATGGCAGACCAGCTTCTGGCTAATCGCCAGAAGTTCCGCAAAACTTCTTCTCCTCCCCCAGATGTGCATACAGATTCCGGATGATACTGTACGGCCCAGAAAGGTTTGGATTTGTGCTTAGCGGCCATAACGACCCGCCCATTCTCCTGCCCATCGTCTGCCCATGCTATGGCTTCGACCGCCTCGTTCCCTTGTAAATCCACGTGCAATGAGTGGTACCGGACGGCATTGATTTCCCCCACACCCTTGAAAATCTCGCTGCCATCGTGCAGGATCTGTGAGATTTGGCCGTGCTTGACGACGTTCAGCCTCTTCAACTGGGCACCGAACTCCACAGCCAGACTCTGGAGGCCGAGACAGACCCCAAAGACGGGAAGGAGATGCGCATCAGAGGCTTTCCATATGTCTTTGACGACCCCGATGTCGTTGGGATTACTTGGGGAGCCTGGCCCTGGTCCCACGATCACAGCAGAAAAATAATCGAGATAGTCTTGGAGCTGTAAGGGGGAAATGTGATCATTCTTCACGATATGAATATCGCAATGAGGGATCGTGCGACGGCAAAGCGCTGCTAAGCTAGATTCATCATGCTGTGAGCATAAGAGAGAAGTCATGTTGATCCGGTACTGACTTGTGAGTGAACGAGTCGTAGGAATCTATGAGTAGGATGCGAGGAGATGCAGAGTCCGACATGTCGCCAGTATGGTAACCAGAAGTGAATAAGAGGAAGCCAATAAATTAATTGCAATTCGGAACTTGGTGGACCTTGCCCGGGCACCGCGCCATCAGCGTACTGTATGGGATGGATCGATGAACAGTGAAGAGATCCGTCGTCATGATGCAAAATGTAAAGATTTGAAGCTGACGCGTGACATACGCGTGACGTCACGCGACACAGAGAGAGGGCGGACTCGCCCAGGCTACTCACCATAGATTGGCGCGTTCGACGAAGGACAGAAAGCAGCTTGAGGATCTGTCACCGAATTCTGCTCTTGAAGTTTGCTCCAAGATCCCTCAAATATGCCAATAATTATGCAGTGTGACGAGGACTCCCAAGCGACGTTCCAGAAGGTAAGCCATGGGTAAGCGATACAAGATCCTGTTACGCTCACACGAGATACAGCTGAAGGTTTCGTGTGTACCACTCCTACAAAACTCCCTGTTGATCCCGGCTGCAATACCCACCGTACTCAAGCTCCTCTTGGAGGTATTTGATACTCTCCGCACGGTGCAAGACTCTGGACATGCACTGAGGACGCCACTGATAACTTACGTGTTCTTCCCACTTTCATCGATACTTCGTCGTAATACTCTATCAACTATTCCAGATCAAGTTCTTGAAAGGATCTTGAATATTCTCGGCATCCTGTGCGAGAGCTGGTGGTGGGAACTAGACGAGACGACGTGGGAGCAAGTATTCATGCTATGCAGTGCAATCCTGGGTGGGATAGACAGCAAGGGGAAGGACAAAGTCCGCGACGACGAGACTAAAGAAGCAACGGTGCGCTGCTTGTGGACTCTGCTTCGAGAGCGAACACCGGACCAGGACCCTTTTGGCCCGACACATCCACCACGGGTGGCGAAGATCTTGACGAGGTTTCAGACTCACGCACAGACTAGAACGTTTACACCTGTTCTTGGCCAGACACTCGACACTCTATTGGTCGCTTCTGAATCCCCACATTTGTCATTACAACGGTCATCGCTCCAGGTCCTACACGTTCTAGTGCAGGGATATTTGCCTAACAATTTCACTCCCACTGTTCTGCCTGGTGTTGTAAGCATCATGGGCAGAATTGCTTTGGCCACCGGTTCTTCGAAGACCTGGGCGAACGGAGAAGTCGCGGCTGCTGCATTACAGGTGATGCAAGCTATCATTATCAGATCCATAGGAGACGAGATTTGTGTAAAGGAAGGTGCCGTGAAGGGGTTAGCCAGCCTGGAAGACTTGGCAGACCTTGTTGACGCTGCCGGAACCAACGATACGCCAACGGCTGGTGAAAGAATTCCATATATGACTGCACGTACCACCACTTGGTTACACGGGACGGCATCACAGCTCCACATCGCCATGAATGCGCTGACTTCCTTAGTCAACCATCCAAACCCCTCAGCACTCTTGGCCCTTGTCGACTTCTCGGAAGTTGTCTTATCCGCTACTACACTCACTGTTCCTCAGTCGCAGCCCCTCCTGCTCTGTCTACTACTCTCCCTGTCGGGCTCGAGCTTCACAGACGTCTCAACTAAGGCGAGCGCCGTCCTGAGACATATGCTGTCCCCCGCGTCCAAGATCCGACATACGTTGCTTCCAGTGCTGATGCAAATATCAAAAGACAACTTATCAGCTCTCCCTCGCCTTATCCTCTCGCACTCAGACGCCAAGGTGGAGCACGTAGCAGGGCTAATCGAGAGCGTCTGTCGTCTTTCACTGGCTCTAGAGGGAAATAGTGGCTCCGGAGTATCACAGGTATCGGCGGGGATCAGCATTCTACTTGGCCCCGCTGGCGGTATTGAGAAGTGGGGATGGAGTCTCCTCGCAGTCCTTGAATTCACAGATAGCCCAATAATGGCGGCCAGGCGGCCCCCCGCGCAGCTTATGCTGGAAACCGACTGGTCATCACCAAACGCTATCCAGTTCCCCGAACTTACCCTTGAACACGTCACTTCCCGCTCGGCACACGCAGCCATTGAGCAAATGCTTCGTTCTATGGGTCGTGCAGGCCGAAAACACTGTGACTTCGCAATAGACTGGTTCCTGGCGGTAGGAATGAATAGACGGGGTCGTAGGGCTGTTGCAGCGCTGTGGTGCGCGTGCAGACTTCTGGAAGGGGTTTCTGGAGTATGTCTCGATGCCTCACATCCGCATGAATCGGGCATCTCGAGCAGACCGAGCAGGCGAATCGAGAAGCTTGCACGAGGCGTCGCTAGGAGGATCTCGGATCTCTGGATGAACAGTGATGAAGATGAGGATTCTCATGCCCAAGAGCGAATGTTACCTTCACAGGCGGAAGAGGGTGTCCTTGTTGAGCATGTCAAAGGACTAACAACTGTCCGAGCCACTCCTAATGCGGTTCCCAGGCCAACAGCACGGCCTTCTCTTCCTCAGCCCCTCTTGCATAAGTGCGTCTCTTTACAGATACTTGCTGTGACGGCCGGGATTCTAGAAGCGCGGTTCGCGCCTTTGCTCCTGCACACTCTGTATCCCATCCTTCACTCGATCGTCTCTGACTCGCCACTTGTCTCCTCTACTGCGCTGGCTGCGCTGGATTGCATCACACGTAGTACATCATATGCATCTCCAGCCAATCTGCTGTTGTCAAATTTTGACTACGCTCTCGACGCGGTCTCACGTCGCCTAACGCGCCGCTGGCTCGACATCGACGCGACGAAGGTGCTCGTCGTGCTTGTACGGCTCGTCGGCGCTGATGTAGTGCAGAAGGCCGGAGATGTCGTAGAAGAATGTTTCGACCGTCTGGACGAATTCCATGGATACGAGGTCCTCGTAGATGGCCTTGTAGAGGTTCTCACGGAAGTTGTCAAAGTAGTGGAGGACAGCGAACAGCCAGCAGGGGAAGATGTCCGACCGACCAATAGCAACACGCCCGAAGAGGACGTCAAAGGACCCCGTGCGTTCGTGGAGTGGTATGAGCGTCGACATAACCGCCCAATGGAGATAAATGACAGCATCCGTGACGAAGCGCCCCCTACAGGAGAAAGAGGAGGACCAGTCCCTGACTTGGACCCTAATGCAAAGCCTTCAATGACGCTTTCCCAAGCATTAACGCAACAGATCATCTCGCGCTCCTTTAGTTTCCTGACACACGGTTCGCCCGTAGTACGGATGCGCATGTTGATGCTTCTCACCTCGGCGGTTGCTGTGGTACCCGAATCGGCTCTCCCGACCATCCATCAACTTTGGCCATATATCCTAAACAGGTTCTCCGATCAAGAACCCTTCGTTGTCAGCGCCGCAGCGTCTCTGGTCGAGGCTTTGGCTACTCACAAAGGAGACTTCATGTTTCGGAGAATCTGGGACGATATTTGGCCCCGCTTCCGCGCCGTCTTGGACAAGCTCAGCGTGGCAGACAGCACGAATGCATTAGCCCGTCGCGATCATGGTGGTGTGGGCACGGAATCTGCATATACACATTCGCACCGGCTGTACAGATCCCTTTTGAGAACTATGACGGCAGCGGTCACCAGCGTCCAAGTGCGGGATTCGGCGGTCTGGGAAGTCATACTTGCTTTCAGACGTTTCTTGCACTGCCGGGCGCACGAAGAGCTGCAGGCACGCGCACGGGCCTTGTACTCGGCTATATGTCTTAAAAACGAAGATGCGGTGTGGTTGGCATTGTCTGCAACCCAAGGACAGATTGACGCTTCCATGTCTTTCCTTGCGGAGTCGAGGTGGGACATCAGCCAGAACATGGCCTTGATTTTCTCGCATTGATATACTGCTTGTATGCTACAAATCTGTTATTGACAATCAAATGCTCTCCATCAACAACACAGGGTGCCGGGCCCGTGCCAGTCCGACATGATCGACACTTTGATCATCAAGCTAGTGTAGCATGCCTACGAATGATCACTCCTGCCTCGTGAAAGAGCTCGGCAGATGCATCATCTCTGAAGACACGAGTGTGAGAGCGTGCTGATCATTTACGATCCGAGCAGCCGACATACACTTTATAGCTTAAGTTGTACACGACCTCTTTGATGCCTGTTTGTATGATTTTGATGGTACATTTCAAACAGGGACATCTATTGTGAAGGTCTAATCTGTAATACTATATGCAAGGATAAGAAAGTACTCACGTATTGCAGTAGAGGACTGCGCCGTCCCCAATGCGCTCTCTGCCGGCCTCGAGTAGCGCGTTCTCTTCTGCATGTAGACAGACGCACTCATCAGATGTATCGCTCGCGTTGTTGCATCGAGTGCAGCCGCCTTCGTTACAATTTTTCAACCCACGAGGGGTGCCGTTGTATCTGTACAATTACGACATGAGTTACCGTTCGGCTTATCTCAGTACTTCATCTGTTTACCCAGTAGCCAAAATACGTTTGTTGCGCACAAGGATAGCGCCTACCCGACGTTTCATGCAATTAGACCGCTGAGATGCGAGAGAAGCCAACTGCATGAAATATGCATCCCATCCGGGCCTCAGACGTTCCTGATCGAGTAGGTTCAAGCCCTCAAGATGATTGTGAAACGCGGGTATGTTGTCAAACGAGTTGATTATATTCAGATTATATAACGAGGCGAGGCTGAGCAGAGAGTCTTCCGGGGACCGATCAGGTAATGTCTTTGTGATTGTTCGGGGTGATTTCCAGATGGAGATGTCCTTCCCGTAACAGAGAACGTCATTCTCTCTTACAAAGTCCTCCAAGGAGACTGTTGCGTGCATAGACCTTTGGATAGATGTTGAGTAATGCTTCCGATTTCTGCTACAGTACTCACCACGCTGCTCGTCTATATCGTGTGAGCACGGGTGCATCTACGTGGACGATCATAAAGAAGGGTCGTACCACGAATTTTGCAACAAGTTGCTTCGTGTTGAGATCGCAGGTCACAAAGTTCATACGCCAATTTTTCGTCACATAGTGAAGCAGCTGAGAGGGTGAAGCAAAAGATAACGGCTGCGAAGGCCGCTGCTCGTTGTCGGGGGCCGGCGAAGGAAGAGCTGATGGCGGTGGAGAGACCATTGTTAGGAACGACATCCTAGGATCGAAGACACTGGGTGTTTTATCGTTCAATGAATGGTATTCAGACTCCCCGCTCAATGTTGACTCCAGTTCCGGCTGCCCCGTGTGCTGGCTTTGAACTTCACTTGTTTGCGCCTGAAATAGTTTTGGTCATAGGATGATTCCCCTGCAAATCGAGTGCCGACGATAGCGATAAACATCAGGTTGACTGCTTAGGGGACAGATGTAAGCAATAAAAGTCATTTAAGCAATCAGCCATCCTTAAGCCCATCCACAAGGTCACTCGCCTTTTTCAAACGAAATGTTTTGGCGGTCCTTAGCTTGGGCAAGACGGTCGCTCGGGGCCCGAAGTCACTGAACGGAAGGTTAGGCAATTTCGCTAAACTCCTCTCCGGAAACGACTACTCCACAGCAACCCTGATCGCTGAAGTGGCTACGTTGAACGTTAACGTTGATGTGGGGAGTAGCTTCACTGCGGCGAGTCGATCATGTGCATGATGCATAATGCATGATCGCATGATCGAGGACCCAGAGCGGCTGCTATTAACAAAGCGTTCTTGTATGTGCAGATTGCGCGCAATGATCATGATAGCATCCCAACATCCATACTCATACGAGCAATGGTTCAGAAAGGGTGGTATATTCATCGCACATCTCAAGTTTCGGTCGATCAGCCTCGAATGTAAGGTATAGTGCATCCGACAATCTACGATACTTGGCATAATATACGTGTACCTTTCGGAAGCGGATCGGTCGTATTCGACATTTTCTTCTTTGCCAGTGCCTGCGACTTCTTCCTTTCTTTCGCAGCAGCTCTGCCCTTGGTTCTTGCTTCCTTCGCGGCCTTCATATTCTTTGGTGCGGTGGTAAGGAGTTGTTTGATATGTGTGGATATCAACGGTTGGCTTCGACCCGATGCCGGCAATGTCAGCCAAGATGCTCTGGGTAATGATATCTGGTCTATTAAGGCCAATAGCTCGGAAAAGTCAGGGGCAGTATCCTGGCCAACGTTGTGCATTAGCCAATGTGTCGCGGCATACTCTCAAACATGACTCACTTCGACCGCCAGGGCGGATACTCGCCTGAGACCCGCAGCTTCCGCCAGGGCGTATTCCGCACCTTTGGGAAGTGCGATTAACCATGTTCCCTTGCCGGGCATGCTCGCGGTCTGTGGGTTGCAAGCTGCAACCAGATAAGGAAAGTGTTGTATGAGGGCCGGTGGGTCAACGTCGCCGCGGCAAACCAAGACTACGCGTGAACGGCCAAGAGGCTCCGCCCGAGCGCTCTGAGAACCAGGTGCCATGGTACCATTATAGCGATACGACTGCGTTGCCTTCTCGAGGAGCTTGGTCACTTCGTTGATGCCTAAAGTTATGTGCTGCAAGATTGGAGGCCTTGCAACGGAATCCATGGCTGCGGTGACTTCGGAGTCTCCTGTGGCTGGGAGAACGGCATGTTCTCCAGGCACTATCTCGGTAGTAGATGCCTCGTTTGTTGCTTGCGATTGAGGCGGGTCACGGCGCTGTTTCTTCTGCGATGGATCCGGAATTCCTCTGTGTGACCGTTTTCGCTTGCGACTCAGATTCTCTCGGGAAAGATGGTAATTTGACAGGCCATCGAGCATGCGGATGATACGGGCCAGTATAATGTTCTGCAGATTTGCCGACACAGGTGGCCTACATGGCGAACAGATCAGCATGCGAAAGGCGCGGTGTTGCGTAACATCAGCACCATTGTACCCGGAACGGGTTGTCCAGGACGCCACGATAGACAACCTTCCTGTCAGCCGTGTCCTTAGGTTTCGCTCGGTTGGAAGGATTTGTGTGTATGCGAGCAATCTTGTCGGACATGAGCGCAGTGATGTTACAGCTTGTCTAACAGTCGTGATATTTCGAGACGATACCGGAAGCTGTGTTGGCTGATGTAGTGCACGGGCTGAGTGACATGCATATGGTGGCTGCAGACCCAAAGCGACGGGCCTGGATACCAAATTCGGCAAATGTTCGTACAAAGGCCGATTTTCGGTCCGCGGTCGAACATAACGGAGACTAGCTGGTGACTAGTGATAGTGTCTGCATACTGCCAAATATTCTGTTGTGTCGCCAGATTTGATTGTCAAAAGCTCTGCACAATTGCATACGAGGCATTGACTCTTCGTTGCGGCACCGAAACTGCATTTGGTCTTACTCGCCGACTCGCCGATGCCCTGCGATGAACAAAGTGTTTTGTTTGGTTGTGAGGCCGTAGATGACCATAACCTCTTTCCTGCTCACGACAGAGAACGGATATCTACTGTGCGAGTGTATATCACAGCAGCCATATGCGTATGGTCGGTTGACCGCGACAATGGAAGGCGTTGAGCCCCACCGCTCCGGTCAGTCCACTCGGATCCTCATCCGTTGTTCCTGTCCTGTCACGCTATCCCCGCAGAGTAATCCCAAAGGCTAGTCACAACACCAGGCTTGACCGATCGTTCGGATCATTGATAACTAACAACAACCTCTACAGGGCTGTTGTCGATGGGCTGAGCGTGATTGTGTTGGTGATTGTGCGGCCGCAAATGCCCCTCCTGCACCGTGCGGCATAACCACATGGTGTGCTGCGTGGGGCGATGGACTTGCGCAAGCAGCTCGCAGATCTTACGATTTGACGTGGTAAGTGAAAAAGCTATGCCCAAATTGGTGCCTGTCAGATTCCGCTACACACGGAGCAGGGTGACGACCACCCGCAACGCACAAACCCAGACCACATGCGGCGTTCAGTATTGACAGAAGTGTCTGACGCTCATAATCATACCGTAGGCGCCCATGGAACGCATCTTGGCGCCGTCGAAGCGATTAATTCTGAATTAGCACGGCCTCTTCAACTTATGCGGTGAGTGTAATGCGGTCTTGTGAGTTGCGAAATCGGAACGCTTGTGTCCTATGTTGCCGACGTTAACCAAGGTTCCGTAGCACGAGTTGCGAAGGCAACAGGGACGGCGTGCTTGCAGTCGGCGCTCGCGACTCATTTATTCTGCATGGCTGTCCATGCCCTCGTCTCATTCCTGTGCAATTAACGCCCAAGACAGTGCGGATTATAGATCCGACTGGCATCTCACTTTCTCGGGCGTTTCACCATCTCTAAACTGCTTCTGCCCGTAGCGGCCAATTGACATATTCCCGCATACGATGGAGTCTTACTTCTGTCTGTCTTTAGTCAATTCCACCGTTCGTCGGTAAGGACATGTCGGCCCGTGATGCCATTCCACTGGCGCGGTCTTGGTGGATATGTGGCTATGCCAAGTTTCTCTCATGCCTGTCGACTCCGGACACTAGTTATGAGTCGAATGCGCTTGTTGGCTCACCGAGATGGTAGGCGCACAATAGGTACATCCCCATTTCCTGATATCCGTGCCGCCACCGCAGTATATAACCCCTGTGTCTGTTTTACGACGGTCACTCGCTGTGCTCCTCGCCCATCTCCTAGACAGAGTTGACCCCTTCCCTCACTTTACATTCCGTAACGATGCCTTCTCCCGAACCAGCATTCCTCGTTCGCGCGTATCACAACGCAAACGCTCTTCCGTCTGAAGTGTGGAAAGCGTTCGATGCGCATCCGCGCAGGTCGAATATAATGTTCCCTCTCGCGAAGAAACTGCGACAGATCGAGCAGTCCGGATATCACCATGACGGTTGCAACCTCTGGATCGTCTGCACCACGGTGCAGGCAGGGGGTGTCTTGTCGGAGGTTGATTTCGTGCTGTCCTGCACAGAGGGTCCTATCGGCGCATATCCTATCTTCATCTTCACTCCAATTTCGTCATCACGACTTAATTCACAGTACTACACCCCGCGTCTTCGAGCAATGGCCCGGGCACTGCTAGAGTGTGTCCCGCCGGAGCGTGTGTTTTCGGTATTTTCACTGGACAGCATAACACCGGCCTTCGCAAAATCCTGGACAGAGGAGACAGGAATTTCCCTGGACTCAAGTCCCGAGTACTACGCAGCCACGTTTACACACTGTACTGCGCAGACCCTGACGCGCAACCAGCCGGTGCTGCACGGTTATTCGCATAAGCTCAGACTCGCTGTCGAGTCGGATATCCCAGCAGCAGCCGAATTGTGCCATAGCTTCGCGGCCGTTTCGGTGAGTCGATCATCCCAATATCCATATAGCGTCAACATATCTCATTATCCGAACTCCATCAGGAGCCCTTCGTGCTAAGTAAAGAGGATGCTATCAGAGAGGCGTCTCTACTTGTACGACAAGGGCAGCTGTGGGTACATGAAGTCGCTGTGCCAGGACGAAGCCCAGAGATTGCCTCAATCGTTGCTGTCACCCGCACAAGCCGGACAGTAGCTGGAATCACAAAAGTTTACACCAATCCTGATTGGAGGCATCTTGGATGTGCAGAACGTCTAACGCGATACGTCTGCATGCAGTGCGTAGTTCAGCTCGTCTCGAGAAATATCGCCGTGCCCTGACCTCCGAAACTCCATTCCAGGCTACTGCAGCAGAAGGAAAGCGTTGTGTTGTACGTTGCCCACAATAATCCTGCTGCAGCGAATGTGTACCACAAAGTGGGATTTGTTGGATTGTCGCATGGGTCACCGCGTGTTGAGGGGGTCGATTCGTGGTTGGAACTAGGTTTCGACAGGAAGATAGTGGATCTCGGGCACTGGTAGAGATCCAAGCTAGATCCGTACGCGATAAGGTTCATCAAAGCCGCATTTGTTACATCCTTACACCCAGTTTTGTCACAACCAGAATTCCATATATACCATCAGCTCGTAGTAATAGAGGATTTCGTCTCGTACGATCTAATTGGTAGTCACTAATTCATTTGTTCGTGTCAATGACCCTCTGCCTCCTCGCCTAGCCGGATCTGGGAAATCGTCGATCGATCAGTCCTCTCAGCGCGCCAACGCGGTATCATTTCCTTCACGGTTGGCCAACTTACTCTCCGTGCCTTTTATCCTTCGTCATGATGCGATTATTGGTGGCCATGGTAGTGTGACATTTTCACTGTTATACGGCCAGAGGAGCCCCGGGTAAACCTCACCTAAGTCCGGCTGGGACCTGAGAAGTCCTCGAAATCCAATCATTTGTTTGGAATCAATCCCTGAGACCTAGCACACATGATAGGCCTGATGAGACAAATTTTCAGCCAGTTAGTAATTTACCGCAGTAGTGCTTGCACCCCGCTGATACATTGCGTTTCAGGTTAGCCCATAGATCACGGCCTCCCCATACGTAAGACATGATGGTCAATTGTATAATCCACGGCATGGTCAGCTACACAACCCGGCCTGTTTGCCGCGCGCTTTCCTTCACTACTATCCAACGTTTCACTATTGACAGATCACTGGCATCCCGAGATCTCAATGACAACAATGATGCAGCCCCAATTCCCCACTGGGCTGGGGATTGCTTTGGATACGAGCCCGACTCCCCGGCGCCCTGGCCTACGGGAGTCCACCTTCCAGTCGCTCCATGCGTCCGCTACCTCCGCTCAGCCCCAATCAAACCGACCGACCGGCTCAGGCCATACGGTGCCCGTACCTGCAATTGTCCCCGCCACATGCTCCGCCGATGGGACGCAGAGGTCAACTGCGGCGACTGTGGGCGACGGAGACCTTGGAGAGAGATTTGCGGAGCTCTCCAGCGCAAGCAGCTACGACCTCGTGGGTAGTCAAATACCCCCACCTCCGACAGAGGACGCGGCACATGGGTCAGGCGCGTATGTGCGGTCTGACACGCTTCTCAGCTTTGGAGTCTCGCAGACGAGGAACACTGCGGAGCTGAGGGCGCTGATGGGCAATGCGAACGCGCGCCTCAAGCCTGGCGCGACAGTCGTGCCTCGAAACAGACGTGCGTTGCGGCAGGAAGCGAAGGACGGAGCACAGGGCCCTGTGTCCCTTGAGCAGGCCAAGCCGCGCGCCCGCGTCGAAGTGGACATCGTACTCGAGAATAATGCATGTGTACAGGGTGGTTATCTCCGCGGCCATGTCAAGATCCGCGTGCGGAAGCGTTCTAAGAAGGAAGCCCCCATCCTCCTTGCGGACGGAAAAATTCGCGTGATCGGATTCGAGTGCATCCCTAGCGAGGCCGACCGGCATACGTTTTACCAGTGTGCATCGCCTCTGTCTGCGATTGCAACTGGCCTGGACCGCCTCTACGAGCTGCCATCGGACACCGACGGGTTCGCACAAGCGATCGAGGGTGTTCATATCCTGCCGTTCGCGATGCGCCTACCGGCCGATGGAAAATTCGGTGCCGCCAAGGGGATCACGAGCGTCCACTCCGGCATTGCAGTACAGTATATTGCCATGGTGTATGCGTTGTCATTCACATTGAAGGCGCCTTACTAAGCAGATGATTTTCCTGCAGATCCGTGAAGGTCAAGTGCTCAAAAACAGGCAGGCGGTCTATCGCACACTTCTACCGCCACTGCGAAGTATGGCCACGCATCAACCCGTCGGTCGTGCTGGTACCTGCCCCGCGGCCTCTGCAGGCAGCCACGAGCAAGGGTCTCTCCGTGCTCAGTAGCAACAGCAAAGTCAAGCTGACAGCCCTCGTCCATCGGCTGACTTGGCTTGCGGGTCAGAGATGCTATGTCAACGTCCATGTCGTGAATGAGACCAAGAAGACCGTGAAGAGTCTCACGCTGACACTCGTACGGACAACGACGTTGTTCAGACCGAAGCCGTTCTTGGATGCCGGACAAGCGCGTACGGCTGATCCGGATGCCTGCCAAACCAATACGATGCACAAAGTGGTCGCGGAGTCTATTTTGGAGATGGCGCATCGAGGTACCAAAAGGCACGCTAGCGCCAAAGGCTGGTGGACGGGCGTGGCACCTGGCCAGGAACTCTCTTTCTCGCATTATATTCTTATTCCGGTGAGCACATCAAAGCATGTCTCGTAAAATCTATTCGAGCTGATTCCGATCATAGCCCGACGCCTTGTCGGTGACCCGCGGCCGTCTACTTGAGGTCGAGCATTCCCTGCGTGTCACTCTGAGTGCTGGGTCGCTGTCCTCTGACATTCACGTCACGCTACCCATCCGGATTATCAATTTCATGTCAATTGACCCAATTCCAAGCGACAACTCACACCCCACAATGGGAGCGCATGTTCGTCCCCTGCAGCGTAGGCGATCCATTGATGGCGAGCTTGCGGCGGAAACATATCCCCCGCATACTTGGTCCGCTCTTGCACAAGGCGGTTACACAGGCATTCCCAGCTTCACGAGCTCGCTCTACGATCACGTCAGCAGCCACGAAGACCAGCTGACCCTCCTTCAGCGCGCCAAGAAGACCCGCCGCGCAGTAGAGGCATCTCGTCCCCGGCCGTCCGGTAGCATACTCCGCGTCAGGAACCCAGACCGTGACACCCATGAATCATCCACATCGGACGCTGCGCCGAGCTCTTCCGGCGAAGATGACGACGTCAGCGTATATTCTTCCGATACGAGCGGATGCCTCTCCAGCACGGATGAGTCTATGACGTCCGCGTCCGAGGCCGAGTCACACACGCGGGGGCTGGACAGCCTCGAACTCGATGACCCTGACTCGGACGAGGAGGTCGGGATGGTCATTGGTGCGGCGGCTATGGACGATGACGAACCGACCCTCGCGGGCCAGGAATACGGCTCATGCGCGTCGCGTGTGAGCGTGCCACGCCCTACGGGCCCGCGCGAGGGGCACCGCTTTGACCGGGGGCGCAGCCGCGAGCGTCGGCCGATCCAGCGAAACACTGCCGGCGAGGACGCCGCCGCTCGCGGGCGCGCGGGGCTGGAGAGGATGACGTCCTTTGCACAGCGCGTGGATGCCAAGCTCGCCGCGGCCAAGTCTCATTCAGGCATGGTCTCCGCCTCCGGAGCTGCGGGTGCGAGTGAGGACGCCGACGCCACGCCGAGGCTAGCTCAGGGTCGCCCACCGGCGTCGACACAGCCCCTCCGCCCAGCGCGCCACCCGGGGCGATCAAAGAGCGCCCACCCACCGGCTCACGCAAACACACCCAAATTCCCGTGCCCCACGCACAGGACGGGCCGCGCGCTGCCCCGCCCGCCGGCGACCACCGCCTTCCAGGGCGCGGATGGGGCCTACGTCTGTGGCCGCGCGGGGACTGGGCCAGAGGATGCGTCCGCGGTTCGCGGCACCGGGGCAGGGGGCAGCGTGCCGGCGAGACCGGGCAGGGCGGGCGACGTACAGCCGCCGCTTGCCAGTGTGTCTGCCGGCGCGCCGGCGCTCGATGCCCCGTTTGGCGTAGACTGCTGCTGCGATCGTGATCGTGCGGGGACCTATCAGGACCCCTCGGGTGGTGCTGAGGTTCGCGGGAGGTCCAGCGCGCCCACATCCGCTGGCGACCACCCCCATCAGCGGGAGCGCCCGCCGGTGGGTGGCGTGCAGGCCGGTGTGAGCGCGATGATCAGGGAACTCGAGGAGCGTGTTCAGAGTGCGATTGATGCGGGGAATGCTTATGTGTAGTTTCAGCATGCGCGTGGGTGCGAAGCAGGCGTCCCGAGCAATTATCGTACCCGTGGGTTCTGTCCAAATGTATTACCACCGGAAGTCTAAACGGGTGAGAAGGTGTCGCCTTGTCCCGGCTAAGTCAATTTGCGCCGCATGAGAACACATCCCTGTTGGACAGTTAGATAACAAATGAGCATGAGAACAGACGATGTTGGGGAATGGAGGGTGATTGAACAGGAAATCTCCGTCAGCGTCCTGGGTGGACAAATAACCGACGAAACGCGGGAAGACATGGCAGGTCAGATCTCTGTACGAAACTAGCAATACATTTGTTCCGTGCTGCAATAATGTACACATGCGTTGCACTTCCAAATCTTTACCGTATCGCTCTACTCAATAACAATACCGCCGTTGACGTGCAAGACTTGTCCACTGCATAATGCCGAATTAGATCCTGAAAGAGTGCGCGGGTAACACACGTACCTCATGAAACTTGAGTCGGGAGAAGCGAGCCACACGAACGCTGTCGCAATTTCGACCGGTTGGCCTGCGCGACCCATAGGTGCGGTGACACCAAAATTCTCGATAGAACTCTTTGTCATTGTCGCGGGGCTATATGCGTACATGAATATCTCTCTTAGAGTTCGCAAGAATGACAGGTACTCACATTAGCGGCGTCCACACCGCTCCTGGAGCGACTGCGTTGCACCGAATACCCTTGTCGCCGACGACTTGGTTGCTCAAAGCACGCATGAACGCAATGATCGCGCCCTTTGTCGCGGTGTAGTCAATCAGCTCGGGATGGCCGATGGCCATGTTGATGGAGGCGTTGAAGTTGATCGTCGAGCCCGGCTTCATATGCGGAATAGCAGCCTTGCAAATGTAGAAGAAGGCGTGGATGTTCGTGTCGAATGTATTGTGCCACTGCTCCGAGGGGAGCGTGGTCAGGTCGGTGTTCGCGTATTGCGTGCCGTGGTTGAGAACGCTACCAAGCACGACATCCATAACTCGACACTACTAAGATCTAGGGACGAAACATACAGGGCATCCAGCTGGCCGTTGTGGAATGCGATGTGTTTCTTAATCAACTCAATACAATTCTCCTCTCTCCTGAGGTCGAACTCGAGTATCTGGATCTTGCGCTTGTTGTTCGTCTTCCTCCTAATCTCCTCTTCTGCGGCTTTTGCTTCATCTGCTTCTCTCCTCGTGTACGTCAGGGTGAGGTCAGCGCCCTCGAGCGCTGCACATGAGGTGAGTCTCGCAGCTTCGGAGTACCCGTACGCATATACTTACCGAAGAGGATTGCAGTACTCAAGCCAATGCCACTGTCGGCACCGGTAATGATCGCGGTCTGGCCCTCGAGCTTGTTCGCAGCCTTGTAAGGTTTTCCATCTGCGGTTACATCGTTGAGGGGTTGTGGGTCAAGCTTCTTCTGAAGACCAGGCGCGCCGGGCTGCTCCTGGAACGGAGGCTTGTAGCCCTTTTGGAACTGCTCGGTGAACTTCATTTGATGCAAAGGTAACTCGAAGGAGAAGGACGGAACAGAGGGAGACTTAAAGAGGGCAAACGTATCTCTCCAGCATTATATCTCAGAAAGTGGACGCGACGTGGATCCCAGTGACGTCAGATAACAAGAGCGGCGCCACCGAGGGTGTCGTCTGGATGAGAGTACGTCTGCCGAGTATCGCGTCCCACTTGCAAGTTGCACGCCAGAGTCATGAACAGGTTCTGACGTCGCATACAGTCTCGGAAACTTACCTATTTGGGTTACGGCTTGCCAGGGTTAGGGTTGCCCGACGCGTTCTGCCTCCGCACCATCCTTGGTTCTAGCATCCAACTGCACACCTATATGCTATAGTCGTATATACCATATATCCATAAGATCTGATACCTTGCAAGCACTTTCTTGATTGCGTATACAGCCGCTGACGACGACCATGACATTCATGAACCTTCCGCCTGTCCCGCCGGAGCTCAAGACCGTCTCGCCCTACCTACAGCGTGCCGATGAGCTCTCAACCAAGGAACCCGTCGTATCTTATTGGTGTATGTCTTGCATACCCTTGTATGTACGGTCAAGCACTAAACCACTCCAGGCGCATACTATGCTGCACAAGTGGGGATTGCCCTGAAGCCGAAGGACGCCCCGTCCCGCAAGTTCCTCTTCAGCCTGCTCGAGGCTCTAGAGCACCTCAAGGCCGACTTGGGCTCGAATGATGCAATCGAGGATGAGGCCGCTGCGAGCGCATACGTGGAGAACTTCGCGCTGAAAGTGTTCGCGATGGCCGACAACGAGGACCGTCGCGGGGAGGCTACTCGGTGTGTCCCCCTCGTCCCCTCTGCCCCGCTCAACCATAACTCAAGCCCATAACTTCTCTTTCTCCGCCCTTCTCGATGCCTACCACGGACACGTCTTAGGCAGACCGCAAAGAAGTTCCTCGCCGCAGCCAACTTCTTCGAGATCCTCCGCACGTTTGTGCAGCCCGACCTCGCGCATACGACCGATTACCAGAACGAAGAGAAGATACGATACGCCAAGTGGAAGGCTGCGGACATTGCCAAAGCGTTCCGCGAGGGGCGCAAGCCCACCGCAGGACCCGCAGGGTCCGAACCATCCGCAGCCGACGGCGCTACACCGCCAGCCTCTTCAACGCCCATGCAGGCGTCATCGCCGCACGGATCCTCGTCCGTGCTGCCTGCGCAGGGGCAGACGCCCTTACCGCAACGAGACAGTTTCTTGCACGCAGTGCAGGCTGCGCAGGGCTCAAGCACGTGGAGCACAACGGCGACTCCGGGACATGGAAACTACGCCGCGGCCGGGGCTGCGGATCCCTCGAGTCAGCGCCCGCGGGCGTGGGTCAGTGAGGAGCGGGAAGGTCGCGAAGACGACGGCGGTGCGATATCGCATGAGGGTTATCTTAATCCGTCTGTAGTCGTCGAGCCTGTCGCTCCTCCTGAAGGCCATTTCGAACACGTCCCACCCAATGCGGGCAATTCCGACTCGTTCGCCCTGTCCGCAGATTCATCGTCTCTGGGCTTCGTTCCGCAATCTCCACTCAACCGCGTGTCGCACATCGGTCCGCCCGCGCTTCCCCCTCCGATCACACTATCCCCTCTATCAGCCGCTTTTGCGCTCCCGTCGTCTCCACCTGTAGAGTCGAACGTGCTCCCGTCTGCGCCACCCCCGTCTGCGCCTCCTACTGTCTCCTTCACTGCGCCTCTGATATCGCCTCCAGCCTCGCCACCTGCATCACCTCCCGCTCCGCCGCAATCTGCGCCCCCGCCCGCCTCTCCGCCCGCACCCCTTGAGCCACTGTATACCCCTGCGCCTCCGCCCCCAGCCCCCGCGCGTCCTCCCGCGCCGACGCATCCATCAGCGCCTGTATACCCGCATCCGTCTGTGCCCACGCCGCCTCCGGCGCCGTTCCACCCTCCTGCACCGTCTTATCCCGCCGCACCTGCGCATCCACCCCTGAACCCGCACGCCTACGCCGTTCCTCCGCCGGGGTCGTATGCGCCGCCACAGGCGCCCTCGGTTGCAGCTGCCCCGTCAGTCGACCTTACGCCCGCAACTATCGCGCGCGCGCAGAAGCATTGCAAGTTCGCAATCTCTGCGCTCGACTATGACGATGTGGAGCAGGCGAAGAAGGAGCTGAGGGCGGCGCTGGGCATGCTTGGTGGGTAGGCCATGTAGTGAGGGAGGTAACCTATAGAACGATACTTGTTGTGCACTTAAGTAATTGACGTGCACTCTATTTACTAACCGGCTTCGCTCATTCGATAATATGGTACTGGTTCGTCGATATACCATAAATGTAAAACTTGCCAGCCGTGTCTAATGCTGCGCATCAGAGAATATAGAGTACTTGTGCTGTCTGCATAAATAACTTTGACGCGCAGCGAGGAAAGAGAAGACGCAGATCAAATGCAACATGAGGAGCCAACGCCCATACTGGTGCTTGAGAGCGCTGTTTCCG
The DNA here is from genome assembly GCA_029448655.1 of Wolfiporia cocos. Classification (NCBI taxonomy): domain Eukaryota; kingdom Fungi; phylum Basidiomycota; class Agaricomycetes; order Polyporales; family Phaeolaceae; genus Wolfiporia; species Wolfiporia cocos. Next base: position 2,206,208 of record JACCLO010000002.1, read on the forward strand.
TACTACTCTGTGTACAAATGCATGCCGCACGGATGCAAACGCTCAATCTCCAAGCTACACTGAGACCGCGATTTGCAAGCCACGGGGAAAGCTCGGAGTGGCAGCAGCATCAGATCTCGAGATACAACCGATCGCGGGAAACGCCTCGTGTCGATCAAGAAGCAGGCTGCTGAGTCAGCGAGTCCCAGCATACTGGGCGTCTGCTGGTGTGACGCTTGGAACCTAACCTGCTGTGCCTGCACAGCGCCTCTTCACGGCCCCTCCACTTCCTATCTCTTGTCTGCTTTGACCCAGCGGTCACTACGTTCACTCTTTGAACTGGCGGACTCTCTATGGTGCTTGGCTTGCCACCTTCAGTTGCTTTCCATCCGTGACTGCGGATCTGACTCTAGATGGCACCGAAACGGCTTTCGTTCTCCGTCAACCCTCTCTGGTCACATTATGTAGCGATAGCCTCGGTGGCATTTGCTCTACTGCTTGGCGCTGCTCGATACTTCATTGTTGGTGCGTCATATGTAAACCGCTACCAGGCAGGCTGCTCAAGCAGGCTTGGAGGGCAGATCGTACGGACCCTCTACATTGCGATGCTCTATTGACAGAGGGACGATGGTTGGACGACAAATGGAAGAACTGGCAGCCGGAAGGTGTGTAATATTACACAGGTTCATATATAAGACTGCTCTAACTACCTTCGCATACATAGGTTGCATGATGTACACCTACCAGCCTACAGACATCTCGACCTGCCTGGCTACGCGCCGTGTTGTCTTCATCGGTGACTCTGTTACGCGACAGCTCTTCTTCCAGCTTCTACATATTGCAGACCCTGCTCTTCCCGTCGCGCCCCCCGACGACACGCGGAAGCATGCTGACCACACCTTCACTTCGTCCACCGGGATCCACTTCACCTTTATCTGGGACCCATACCTCAACTCCTCACAAGCTCAGTCATACATAAACCCTCCGGGCGCCCCTAGCTCGCCATCCATTGCATCGCCACCTTCACCCGACCCCGAGTACAACCGTCCTGCGCTGCTGGTGCTCGGGTCCGGCCTCTGGTACCTGCGCTACGCGGAGGCAGGATCTGGCGGGCTCCCTGCGTGGGAAGCACAGATGGAGGCAACGCTTGCGGCGCTCGCGCACGGGCACGCAGCCGACACGGCGGTCGTACTCCCCATCGAGGACGTCATACCCGCGAAGCTCGACCGCGCGCGCGCCGCGTCGATGCACGCATCCGACATCGACGCGATGAACTCCGACCTGCTGCACCGCATCCGCCCGCCCGCACACACAGACCCGTACGCGTTCTTCCCTGGCTGGGGCGCGGAGCCCCGGCTCGACCCCGGGATGGCCAAGGGAGGGCGCCTGCCGGTGTCGCTGCCGCTCGTGTTCAACAAGATGCTGGACGAGTCGCAGACCGCCGACGGGCTGCATTTCTCGGATGCGGTTGTGCGCGCGCAGGCACAAGTGCTGCTCAATGCACGATGCAATGATGCGTTGCCGAAGACATTCCCGTTGGACAAGACGTGCTGTAATGCATACCCGCGCCCAGCTCCGTTGTATGCGCTGGTCCTCGCTGCTGCGATTATGTGGGGCCCAGTAGTCGTATTGTTATTGCGCCGAGTGGGTCAGTGGTTCTCTATGCGTGGTCAGCCACAAAGTCTGAGATTTGGATATTATTGCAGGGTCTCGTGCGCCCGGACAGCCACTCATTGCAGACCACGAGATGCCTGCAGTGGTGTTTAGCGCTGCGGCTGCATTGATCTACCTTGCGGATCGGACGGGGTTCTGGCTAAAAGAGCAGAAACAATTTAGTCCGTGGACATTTTCCTTCCTCAGCCTGCTCAGTCTGGTCGCCGGACTCATCACGGTCCGACGTGCGGACAAGGACCTCGGCTTCCTCAATCGCGAGCAGACGGATGAGTGGAAAGGCTGGATGCAGAGTACGTCGGGCATGGCGATGTTATTGCATTCAGCATATTGACTGGGCTTGCATCAACCAGTTGCCATACTGATATATCACTACACTGGCGCAAGCAAGGTATCTGGCATATACAATCCCATTCGGGTACTTGTCGCCTCGTATCTATTCATGACAGGATACGGCCATACCACGTACTACGTCAAGAAGGCCGACTTCGGGTTCACTCGTATCGCGCAGGTAGGCAGCAGGGTGATTACGATGGGCTTTATTCTGACGTTCTGCTTAGATCCTGATCCGCCTCAATCTGCTTACCATTCTGTTGGCATATCTCATGAACACCGACTACCTGTCTTACTACTTCGCGCCGCTGGTGTCGTGGTGGTTCCTTGTCATATATGCGACGATGGCTCTGGGCTCGCAGTACAACGAGCGCACAGTCTTCCTTGTAGGCAAGATTGTCGTCTCCATGGTCTTTGTGGCATGGTTTATGGGCGAAGCTTGGATCCTGGAGGCTGTCTTCCAATTCCTCGAGCGTGTATGCGGAATTCACTGGTCGGCGCGCGAGTGGTCCTTCCGTGTGAATCTCGACCTATGGATCGTGTACGTCGGCATGCTTACCGCCCTCTCCGTCATCAAGATCCGCGAGCACCGGCTCACAGACCATCCACAATGGCCGCTCGCCACAAAGGTCGCCTCGGGCGCGTCCGCGCTCGCGCTGCTCTGGTTCCTCGCGTTCGAGCTCATGCAGTCGGACAAGTTCGCGTACAACCGCTGGCACCCGTACGTCTCCTTCCTGCCCGTGCTCGCGTTCGTCGTGCTGCGGAACGCGACGGGCATCTTGCGCTCGGCGTCCTCGCGCATGTTCGCGTTCGTCGGGACGTGCTCGCTCGAGACGTTCATCATCCAGTACCACCTCTGGCTCGCCGGCGACACCAAGGGCATCCTCCTCGTCATCCCCGGCACGCGTTGGCGCCCGGCGAACCTCGTGCTCACGACGATCGTGTTCGTCTACGTCTCCCACCGCGTCGCACAAGCCACGGGCGAGGTCACAAACTGGGTGTGCGGCACGGGGAAGCCGCAGACGCTGCCAACGACCGCAGAGCCCGCGCCGTCATCGAGTCGTCGCGCACACGCTGTGACGCCCGCCGGCGAGGGCGAGGTGATTTTCCTCGTCTCGCAGGATGGAGAGCAGCGCAAAGACAACGACGGGAACGACCTCCCGCCGGAGCCGGATACCCCTGCCCGCCCCCCGCGACGGTGGGTGGACAGACTCGCGGAGGAATCGTCTGCTTCACAGTCCTCCTCGCCTGGGTTCAGGGTGTGGTATGGCGAGACGGAGTGGCAGCCGGGCGTCGGGACCAAGCTGGCCATCACGGCGGTTGCGCTTTGGCTGCTCAACATAACGTGGCCATATTCGCCGGCATAGTAGATGGCAATTGGACGTTTCATAGCGCACATATTATTGGGGAACTCCCATTGTATAATACACGATATGAATGTGCTAATGAGCCTGGCCTTACTACATGATACCACCTGAACTACATTGGATCACAGTCCTGCATGTCGCCTAGACCATTTTGGTTCGACCTGTCGAATAGGTGAATCGTTAGCCCAAGCCTTGTGACGTTTGATAGAAGAGAATATCAGAATTAGCATGGAAGATATCGTCACTGCTCGTCCAGAAGACGAGGTCAGTACTTGACTCTAGAGATATTGTTCATCCCTTGGAGGGGCGTGGAGTGGACACTCACTGTAATCGCACCCAGTATTGTAGACGAAGCCAGGATACAGCTAATATCTGAGGAAAACGCGTCAGTATGGTGTGTCCTTGTCGACACCAGAAGCGAGGTGGAAGCTCGGAAATTTGGGCATATTATTAGTTGTACGTTCATCAGCCGATGAGCTTCGAAGTAGCGATTCATTGATTCTCGTCACCGCAGAAGAGCAAACAGAGAAATACTTACATCAAACCCAGTGGTGGGTATGGGACGCGACAACGAAAAAATGGTGGACGCGGTGGCTATTATACGCAACAGGGTATCACGTGCTGTTAAGGTTAGGGCAGGCGAGGCTGCGTGGCGGGGTCTGCCTTTCTTGGCGCCGGGCCTGCTTCTACGCGTACTTCTCCAAAGCGGAGGCCTGGCTCTTGCAGACTTCCCTCCGACCACGATGGCCAACGTAGTCACACACCCCCAGCTTCAGGTTGACTTCCACCGCGGTCCTCTCCACCACTCCCCCTCGCCTTTAGGCTTTGGCTTCGGGCTCTCCAACACGCCTGTGATGGGGGGATGGTCGGCCACACCCTCGCATGCGCTGCAGCCGTCATGGCCTGCCGCGACGTCCTCACAACATTCAGCGTCCCGCCCAGCGAAGCGACGACATGAACCAGATGACGATTCTGACTTGAGGGGCACGAGGGACGAGTCCATGGAGAGTAACAGTCCCCCACCAGAGCGCCCAAAACGCTCCGCGCCGAAACGTGCCCGCACCACGCCCGCGCTAGTGGTTACGGGAAAGGAGGAGAAGAACAGCAAGGAGAACAAGCCGCCGCCCGCGAGCGATGAGAATGACGTGGATGTGGGTGTGCTGCTAGGTAAGGCGTGTTTCTAGTGGCATTCGGGTGTATTAACCACATGCGCTCGCAGCGAGTCTGCCACCACAGTCACTGCTGCCATTACTCACTTCCCTGCTGGCCGCACAGCCATCCCTCAAGTCCACCGTCCTATCGCTTATACCCCGACCAACGCTAGATACCGCGATGCAGGCGTTGGCGGTTTCGGCCAACAAGCTCCGCGATGCATACCCGTATTCTACTTCACCATTCTCGCAACCCGGCCCATCATATTCGCCCGGGTTTGGCATGGGGAGCTTCGCGAGCAATCGCGCAGGCTCTCCGTCTCCTGCTGGTTTTGGTTTTGGTCGCCCGAGCGCAGTATCTGCGTTCAGCTCCACACCAAGCCAGCCGCCGAATAACGGCATGCGCGACGAATACATCATCAACCGTATGCGGCCACATATCACGGAGTTTGTATCCGCGTGTCTGTCATATCTCCCGTACTTCTCCTATGCCGCCCCTCCTTCCTCTTCCCCCTCGCAGAAGTTGCACACGCAGTCACATGCCGCCGCTCTGCAACTACAGCATAAGGACCGATCACATCCGACGGAGACCTACCTCTTCCTCTCTGCTCTCACGACCCATGTTCTTAATCAACCTCCTCTGGCACAGGCCTCGCTCGCACCACTGCTCTTGCCAAGACTCACGGACGAGTGGAGGGCGTGGATCGATCGTGTGGATCAGCTGGTGAACCGAGAAGGAGGGATGTTCGGGTCGGAGACGGTGCGCAGCTGGGAGAGGGGGCTTGACGAGTTAGCCCAAGCGAAGGGGAACGGTTTCGAGGTTTTCCGACAGCTCCGAGATATGTGGGTCTCGAAGGTGGGTTGGCTTCTCGGGAGGCAAGCAATGGAAGAACTTTAGAATCGAAGATGGTACGCATCTATGCTCCACTTCGCACTTACGATCACAGCAGGTTGGCTTTACATACGAGGCTGATAATGATCACTCAGGTATAGTAGTCGTCTGTCCATCTCCTCACGCATCTCGTCCTGTTCACCATCGTGTGAATGCGTCCCCTCGTTCACGGCCGTTAATGTTGTTGTTTGGCTCTGCTCACATCCATCATCTCTGTACACTCCTTGCATCGTTCGCAATACATTTTACACACGCTGATTCGGGAATCGGGAAGTTGGAGCGCGAAGATACGCGTTCCGGCGTCTAGCACGCGCCTCGGCAAGACCGGGGCGCGCGACGCGACGCGTGCGCACGTGGCAAAATTTGTGGTCGACCTGCGTTGGCAGCTGCATCTTGCGCGACCAACTCCGAGTCCTCGACGCAGAACCGCGCCCACTGCCCCGCGCATACACTTGAGTGCCGCTCCTGCCGCACCGCCACCCTGCTGGAATGCCCATGCATGCTTCAACATGCCCCTCGTCTCGCCAATGCCGCCCTGCCCGCGTTCCCCAGCATCTTATTGGCGGCAGCTGGGCGTGCATGGTCCAGGACTCGGCCTGGACGCGCAGCTCACGGAGGGCTGTCGCGCGGGTATCTCAACAAGCCCGGGGGCAGTGGGCAGCGCGGTGCTAACGGCGCAGCGGCGGAAGGTCACCCTGTAGCAGGATCCTCGTAAGTACCTCGAGGCATATGCATATTCCAGTGCTGGAGCTTCACGCGTGGCTTGTGCCCAGGACCTCCCGGCTTGCTCAGCTATTTGTCTACGGGGATCCTCATGGGGAAATTATGGACATCTGGCAGCAAGCGACCGCGCCCTCAAAACTCCGGCAGCGTGGGGGAGATGGTGCTGGTGCTTCGGGTTATGAGCCCTCTATGGGCGATCACTGCGCAAGATTGAGCTATCACACGCGCGATGTAGCCCGCCAGTCTGAACGCTCGCGACCACTGGGCTTCGCACCTATCGAAGAAGTTGACGGCGATTTTCTTTCCAAGGTTAGCGTAGAGGACCCTGGACACGACCCCCAGCCGTCGGGCCAACATGAGCCCCCATGGTCTGACATCATCGCCTCCTTGTCACTACTTCAACGCTCGCGCTTATCTGTGTGGGAGCCATCTCTTACGACGTCGACAGACGCCCCTGCACCGCGGAGTGCCGACGACTTATGCCAGAACCTCTTATTCCTCCGGACACTGGACCCTGTGCCCGACCTTAGCTCCATCGTGCGTTATCACAGAGAGCACCGTGAATATCACTCGACGGAGTCGTACAACCTACTGGTCGCGCTCGCCATTCGGCACGCAAACTTTGGCTTGGCGCGGACGCTGCTTCACGAGATGGCGTACGCGCGTATTCCTGAGGATATCATGACACGACAGCTTCGCACGCGATATAGGGTCCGAGTGGGGCTATGGGACCAAGCATGGGCCCACGAGGTGGAATGGGCTGAGGCAGAGGGCATCGCGATGCCATTGCACGTTTGGCTCGAATTTTTCGATACTGAGAAAAGGGGCGCGATTCGGGAGAAATTGCACGGACACAAAGGCGATAGTGGAGACGAGGAAGGGCCGAAATCCGCATCGGCGGGGACGGAGCGCAGCGTGCAGCTAGAACGACGTCTGCGGACGCTCATGAGGACACTGCCTTCGGTGACCGCAAATGAGAAGAACTCGATCCCGCTTCGAGCTGTTCACCGCATCGTGCGCGCCCTCATTCAGACGAACGCGCGCCAGCATGCGATCTCCCTCACAAAGTTCATCTTTGGACATCTACCAGAGAAGCTCGTCCCTGCCCAGGCTGACGCCTGCCTCAAGATCGTTCACCTCCACCTGATGTCAGATCCGAACGGCAAACACGGGACGCAGGCGCATTTCGAGATGCAAAAGATACTGTACGAGTTATTGGACGCCTGCCCGGAGATCCGCCCCTCGTCGACGACGCTGTTCTTGCTTCTACGGCCGCTGCGGAGGGCGAGGGCGAGCGGCGATTCCGCCGCGATGGCCGTAAGGACCTTCGTGAAGCGCTGGGGTGCAAGCGTTCTGGATGACAAGGTCCGGCGCCGGCTCGCGTCGCTAGCCATCAAGCAGGGCAAGCTCTCTCTCGCCGCTTCCATCATCCGCACGCAGACAGCTGTGGTAGATCTGCGCCGCGAGTTGGCAGTCGAGGAAGCAGTCAAGGCGGGGGCACTGCGTCGACCGCGCAGGCGCCGGCTTCGGCTGTCGTGCGCATTCCTAATTCCGCGGAAGAGCGTGGAGGGGCGCAGATGGCTGTCGTTGCGCAAGCGCCTGGGACGGATGCGCCGCAAGAAGATATCCTCGACCAGCTTGGAGGCGCAATAAGTGGGGCCGCTACCGCCTGGGGTGGCGGTTACGGCAGTGGGTGTTCGCATGCATTTATGTCCCGAGCGTACACACAACGTTGCCGCACGTCTCAAATTCGTTGTGGTCCTCGTGTACGTAGTTGGAGCTAACACGTTCAGGTATCTTCACCCCGATCCGTCCCGGCTAATGAAACCATTTGCATACACTTCGGTCATGTCGGTGACAAGTGCTTGGTATGAGAAATGTCGCTCCGCTAATTGCGCACACGATCGCTGCGCAACAATACGAATGTACCTATGGACCAACCGAACGGTAACAAAGCGCATGCTAATTACCGCTTTCTCAATCTTTGATCCGCCGGCAAACCTGTCCGGAAGCTTCTTGATCTTGTGGTCGAATACAACGTCGTCTGAGCCGAGGTGCTTTGACGGTCATAGATGAGCTCATCAGTTCCCAACAATTACGATCAGTAAGAGATCCTGCGTTGCTGATGCCATATAGCGCTATTGCAGAGCCGTCAATATTGGGGGTAGTGATGCTGAAGAGGATTGTTATCCCAAGTGCACAGCTTAATGACTTGGCTGCCCTGGGTGCTTGCGGACCCCTGGGTGATTGCGGACAGCGCGGCTATCTCTTTGCAAAATCCCGCTTCAGTGGTAAGCTTTATTTGTGATAGTTCGCCACGCGCGGTGACACGATGCAGCGACCAGGTCCAGTACGTATACGAAAGTGCTATGCATGCCAGGCGACCCGGTGGTCTCGGCCCAGAACTCGAGATGAGTCAGTGGCGTCGTCGGCAGCTGGACGATGCCAACACAGACGCATCGCATTTTACGTCGCTCGCGAGATCAAGTGGTCCTTGGTGGATATGGACGAGAGTAAGAGAAGTTTGTCCGAGCGACGTGAGGCCAGCTGGCTCGGAGATCAACTTCCCATTTGAACGGCCGCGTTTTGTGTTGCCGCGGAGATCCGAATATACTGCAGTCGTCTGCAATCGTTACCAGATCGTCGAATAACTCCCCGCGGCGTCCGGGCACTTGCGGACCCAGTACGCGCATACTAAGTGTCCGGATGCTATTTCTTTCGGCTACATACATAGACATACATACCTTCGTTATGAGCACAAGCAGCCTATGGGGAATGCATTACCTCTTCCTCCATAAGCATCCGATTTATTGAACTCCCTGTCAAACCGACCCCGAGATGTCCGAGGGGAGCATGCCGTTCGCCTCCGAGGATGGCGCAGATTTCCTGCAAAATCCTAATCTTCCTGGACGAGATCTGCGCACTGTTGATCTGTAGTCTCATAGATTAATCCTTTGCTGGATCTTGCCCGAGCGCCGATTATGTTCTAGGACAATCGTGTTGGTGGCATTTCACTTTAGCTTGTATGCTCGACGCATCATCGTGTTTAGTGGTTCCTGTACTCGAGGAGTCAGAACGGCAATCAAACGATTACTCATGCTCCAGGCTTCAAGTGCCAATACCTTGTCAGCAAAGGGGGAACATGGCGAAATCTAGATTTCCTGTCGATATGACATCTCTGGAACGGTGCAGATGGGATGGGATGACGCTCTCTTTACCCTTCAAAAGGACTGCCTCAGATGCGGAAGAGTCGCTGTCCCACTGCTGAGCGCAGCGAATTCACCGTACAATGACGCAGAAATATCCTGTACCAACTCCTGAGAAATTCCTGGGAATATCTTGCCTATGTGTTGGATGTGGTCCCGGTGGTAGCACGTCCATGCTAGCGTATGAGCAACTCACCTCGCTGGCCGAACCCTCTCGCTGATCCTTCATTCCAGGCGAGTCGCAATTGTTGACTATCAAGGCCAAACGGTCTTCCACACCAATGTACAGCCTACGATGCCAGTCTCAGATTATCGAACTGGAACAACGGGCATAGAAGCTGCCCACCTTGATCCAGGTATGTCAGGACCTGGGACAATCCCCGTCAATTAATTTCTGATCGACCGCCTCCGCACTTGTGCTGGCTCTACCGCGCTAGGCACGGCGATGCCTTTCACCGAGGTCCAACAGCAGGTTGCCGCGCTCCTGAAAGAGAAGATAATTGTCGGCCACTCCCTCTGGCACGACCTGTCGGGTGAGTTGCAAGCCATTGGGAAAGGATTGGCCACTTAGGTGATTCTTGCGTTAGTCCTGGGAATCCCGCATCCGGCCGTCGCCACGCGCGACGCAGCGCTATATCAGCCTTTCAGGAATGCTCTACACATGCAGAACCAGATTATCCGCCTCCAGACCCTCATGTGGCACCTGATGCGTCGGCGAGTGCAAGAGGGCCACATCGATGCGGTGAGGTCCCCTGCGCTAATCTCCGCGCTCGCAGGCCCGCTGACTCCCTCTTGCATATTGTCATCTGACACCGTAAGCTCGAGAACGCGCGCGCTGCCATGGACCTGTACCGTTCGCACGCCACGGAATGGGAAGGCGCTATTTCGAGGGGGCAGTGGCCCACCGTCCTGCCTCCCAGCACGTTTTCTCGGTGCTATCTGTGACCTTCTGCTCGAGTGGAGGACCCAGGGCATTATTGTGGAGCTGCGTAGATGAGCGGCGACTGCGCATGAAGTCAAAGACTGCTTGCGTTCGCTCTAGGAATCTAGACCTTCTGTTCTCGTCAACGTTCGCTTAGATGGGTGCCACCACCGCTACTGGGGAAGACATTCAGCATAGAAGTAACATACATAATAATCTTCGTACATACCATATCTTGATATTGTTTGTGGCGTACGATATATATTATATTGCACCCTGAATGGGCCGCCACGGGTGCGCAAGCATTCGGGGCTTTTCAATTGAGCATTCGGGGCTTTTCAATTGAAAGGATCTCAAAACTGTCTCAGGGATGGCATGATGTAGGCTCAATGGGTCTATCAATGGCACTTAAATGAAGAGCGCATGCAAGACGGATATGGAGAAACGCTGTTTACCGATGCATGTTCTTGGTAGGATCCACAAAGGTCAATGAGAGACTTTGCTGAATATAGCGTAGTACATTATCCCGGGTGGAGGCGTCGTAAATATAACATGAAATGACCGTGCGCATACCTTACTGCGACGGTGGCATGGCCGCATCTGAACATATAGACAAGGGATTGCCTTCATACTAAGCTGACGGACAACCATGGCCTCGCAACCGCGAAGTTCTTGCACGAACTAGTGCCGCTGGCCTAGCACCAACATCGACGCCACTACAAACGCATCAGTTAACAACATATATTATATACCGCCACAATGCGCGATAGTCGGGGATTTCCCGGGTTTATGATGTTATCATAAGGTCAGAGGAGACGGGCCATTCTGACGAGCGACTCACATAGGACGCACGGAGCCGCATGGATACCAGGCGCACAACACCGGCCGCAGTATAAGCCGATGCTGGTCTCGTGAATCAATTGAACTAGGCGCTGCCGGGGATTCTGCTCCACAGCCGGCATGTCCGTCTGAATCAATTGCAAACATGAATCAGATGCGGACGTGGTCGTGCAATGCGCAGCTGTCTGGTGGCTGTTACCCACGACCATGGGCAGCCCTGCTCGCATTTTCTGAGCGGCACCAGACGGTGCCCGAACAGGGCATGAAGGACACCGTGTTTGGTAACAACTCAGCGAATCTCCGCCGCACCGCATCTGCAGATCGCGCCGACACTCCCAAAATAGCGTACCACGCTGACGAGCGTTCCACCCGCGATGTTCAACTCATGGCGGCACTCTCGGAGGCCCTCCAGCCCATCTTTCGAGCGCACATCTGATGCTATCTCGCCCTCGCCCACGCGACACGACGTCGGCGACGGTTCCAGCGCACGGCCATCGGTCGACCACGCCGTGCCCGGTGCGCTATCTACCCCACACGATGCTATACTCGCAGAGCTTCACGGCCACCCCGCGAGTCCTCTCCATCACCCGCCTGCAGATTCCCAGACCGCCAGCCCAATGAAGCGCACAATCTCGGGCTCGCCAGAGCGCACAGACACTGCGAGCCCGTCGGCGGCGCTCCGTTCAGGCACTGCGAGTCCTGCCTCTGCGCCGGAGCCAGTGTACGACCCGTTCTCTGGGGCTGTGGCAGGCATGATGGTGCCTTCCGCCGAGCCCGAGCCCGAGCAGAAAGGCACGTCGTTCGATCGGACGAAGGACGACCTCTGGGCGCACCTGGCGCGCATCCGCGGGCTGCAGAGCGCAATCGCGACGATGCACCTGCAGATGGAGAACGTCGGAGCTGCAGGCGAGAAGCGCACGGCGGGCGGCATCGGGCGCATGAACACGGGCACCATTCGCCCGACTGAGGAGTGGGAGGACCCCGGCGAGGCGGAGGAGCAGCGCCGTGCCGCGCGCGACGCCGAATTTGCGAACCTAGCGGAAGCGTTTGAAGGAAGACGCGTAGCAATTGATGGCATCATGGACAAGGTGGGCTGCCCCTTGTCTTTGGAGTCACCACGCCGCATGTGTGTGCATGCTCACAATTACTTCCAGTTGGAGGACCTGGCCAGGGCCCTGACGACGTTCCACGCACTCCCCACTCCTGTCATGGATTTTGCGAATTCGCGTAGCAATACAAAGGACTCATTTGAGAATTCCCCGGATCTGTACGGCTCACAGCCTGGGGGCGACACTCCCAGGCCTGAACATCCTCTCTTCCCTGATAGCCCGTCTTCTAGTGCCCCTTCTCACGCCGCATTTCCGTAATGGTGCCCCTCAACTCTACCGCGAATGACAACCGTATGCGATGTGAGCCCCACAGCCGTACAAATCCCTGAGAACGAGATCAACCGGAAGGCACTAGACTCCTGAGCTGGCAATAGGCTTCTCCTTCGTCGGTGTAAGTGGTCTAGAGTCCTATGCCATTGATCCATTCCATTGAGCTTCCGCTGGCGTTCATCGCGCAATAATGTTAGATACAAACGAAATAGCGAAGTAATGGTAGCAGTGGTCCGTGAAACGAGGTCCGAGGTCTTACCGTAGTGGTATATACAGGAAGGACACAAATACGAATTACTGGATTACTTCACAAGCAGGCATCGTCGTACACGCACGATCAGACTGATGAAGATGTTGTAGACAATCCTATGAATGAACGCATCAGTAACTGTGTCGCTACAATATAGTGAGGTGACACAATGACGACATACCCGTCCTAGAACGATCGACGAAGTTAGTACGGGTTTACTCTAACCGGGGGCTCTGAAGACGTACCCTTGACAGTGATCGTTTGCCGAGGTAGGGATGCAGGATAAGTACCTGCACCAAGAACACGCTGAAGGGAGAATGACACATGAGCGGTTCGTTTGCGTATGTTTCCGAGAGCGCATACCAGCGTAGGGGTCAGAAGTATAGAAGTTGCGGATAAGGACCACGAAGAGCACAATCGCCAGGGGTATAGCCGCTAATCTAAAGCCGAGGACAATTGACCTGTGCCTCGTGCTGGGGCTTACGATAGGATAGAACGCCATGCCCACAAGCAGGCCCATCAGCAGACCGCCAAGATGTGCTACATGCAAATTGTATTCAGCGGGTGAAGAGCGGGAGCACCAGCATCCCTACCAAAGTTATCAACATCTGTGGTAACATGTGTGAGGCGACGTCAAATGCGAGATGAAACGGGGGGCTCACATGGAATGAACCCTAGTGCGATACCGATTATTAATTCCACGATCATCCAGCCAAGCTATTGCATCCGCATACGCTTAGCCTTCACAGCTGAACAAAGTCTGTGAACTCTGCTCACCCGACGAGCAGGTCGATATATGTATCTCCAATGAGCGAATAGGTCAATCCATGCAATCTGAGTGGTCCTTCGAGTCAGGAAATATGCCATACAGCTTCGTGAGAATGGGCCTGACCGCTGTGGTTCCAAAGATCGCCCCACTTGCGCCTGTTGAAGGCACCCCGACGAGAGCGAAGTTGCCTCCTAACACATTTCTAGACCGAGAGCATTAAGGGACATGTCAGATAGCTGGGGAGTTTCCACCGACCCGAAGATTCCTGATGCAATGTACAGCACAATGAAAGGTACTGAGCCCATCTCCTTCTCGACCTGGAGATATGAATAAGTATCGGATGATTGGCGATACATCGCGCACATGCTTACCTGCGCAGAGACAGTAAGTTGTGCGAGCATGTTGATGGCATAGTGGATGATCCCGGCGTGCAGGAAGACGGGAATGATGAATCTGTAAATGAGTCGTCTCACCGCCGCGCCCACCCTGATCCGAAGCACTTTACCTGAACCATTGATTTGGCGTCTCTGTATGAATCCCGCCAAACCCGCAGATCTCCTCTAGTGTGCATACCCTGTTGGGTGGATTGGCCGTGTCATTCAGACCTGATCGCGATGCGGAATCAAACATTCATCGACTAGCTCGGAGCTGTAATAAAATAGATCTTACATGCAAGGCGAGTGTCGAGGGGTAGTGCCGAGACATTCTTCATGCATGCAGGAAAGCGGGCGCCTAGGTAGATGAGAGCACTGCCTGACGGGCCCAACATCGGATTGACAGCGGGCTTGAGTGAGATGGGTGTGCCTTGAGCTTTGGCGTTCACTACAAGCTCGTGGATCAGGACCCCGAGCATAGCAATGGTCAAGGCCCACACTAATCACAGTATGTTAAGTTCGACATGCGCATCACAATCAATGTGGCAACATATAACCCCACGGACCTATCCACGGTCGGGACTGAATGCCAACACCCCGCTTCTTATCCGCTATCCGTTGTTCGAGTGAATACAGACCGAAGTATCTTTGGAATGGGTTCGGTTTCTTTTGTGGCACCGGCGGTGGCGGTGCGGTAGCGAGTGGTTCAGCGTATTCTATGGCACAGTCCAGCTTCCATGCATAACGGCAACGAACCAGACAGCGACCACTTACCTAAGTTCTGATATGTTTCCGTTTTCCCATAGGACTCCGCGTTCGCGTCGGGCATGTACCCGTGGTTCTGCTTGCCCTGCAGCGTGTCATTTGAGTAGCTGCTGGGATCATAGCTATAGTCGCGGTCGGTGTATGTCGGCCGGTAGGGCTCGGGTTCAAAGAGAGTGTCAGACGAGGCCGGCATCTGTGAGTTCTCTCCGTCGTCCTGCAGAAGATGAGCCGTGGACATGCTATAGCTATGGCTACGCTGCGCAGGGTTTGTGAAGGTGTCGTCGGAATAGTCCTTGAGTTCGTGATCAGGATATGCAGAGTCGGAGGCCAATTTCGCGGAATAGCCCTCGTCGAGAATCATGTCGGTAGTAGAGAGGGATCAAAAAGTGGCCAAGCTAGTAATTGGGAAGGAGCGAAGGCAGTGCGGCCTCCCAGCAACCGCCCAGAGTGTATATGACCAAGGAGCACGGCGCGTGTCGTCCACTCAAGCTGTACTGCCGCGGAGTCTCAAAGTCAATCTAGAGGCGAGATCACATCTGATTGCGATGGCGTCTAGGGCTCAGGCTCTCTCAAGCAAGCAAATAAATTGTATATGGGTATAAATTTACAAAATACGTGAGATGGCATCCGTGCATGCAATCCAGAGCAATGCAGAGTAAAAGCGCTGAGCGAAAGCCACAGCAAGGCATTTTTCAGCACTCCTCGTCCGGCGGCGTGGGGACCTCCTCAATCGCACTTCCGGCTCTTCCTCTGCCGCGTGCTGAAGGTTTCCGCGTAAGGGGCGTAAAGTGCGTCTGCACCTTGAGCGCGCCCTCGCCTTCACTGTCAGTATCTGCGTCGTCGTCGGTGGAATACGACGGCGGTTGTTCCCAGTCCTCGTCTTCCTCTCCATTGGTCTCTGCCGGCCTTGTCCACCGCGTCACTCCATCGATCCACTGAAGCGTGCCTACGCCCACGTCGCGCAGCTTCTTACTCTTCAGTCGCCATGCCATTGCGCCTCGAGCACCAAAGCTCGCGCGACTTGCGGTGGAATCCTGACTAAGACGAGGGTTGTGTTGCTTCTCATCGTCGGACAGCGAACGGCTGGCAGGCAGGGCGCCAAGCATTCGCGGATCTGAAGGCAGGAGCAGAGGGAGCATATGTCGCGAGTCCAGCAGCTCGCCCAGAGGCTCAGGAGCCCTGGCCGGCTCCCAGGATGACTTTTCCCAAGTCCGGTCAAAGAGCGCGTCGATATTACGCTGCGCATTAGAGCTCTCCTGTGATTGTGTTACCGGTGACGTCCGCCCAGACGGTGTGTGATCCTCATGCAGAGAAGGCGACACGCTAGCAGCGTCTTCTCGGTCACGGTCCCGCTCTCCAATCTGCACTAGAATGAGAAATTTGCCGCAGTCTTGCACCATGGTACGCACCTCTTTGCGCAGCATCTCGACACCCAATTTCACCCGATGCCTCTCCCAATCCTTTTGCAGCTGCGCCAGGTACTGGTTGCACTCCTCCGTCATACGGGGTTCGCTGACCTCATACCTGTAATCGCGCACAGCACGACGCATCTACGCAGCGTCAGTGACTGTCTAGAGCTACTACGAGATCTGCGGTACCTGGAGAGGATTGAGAGTGCGCAGCGTCTGGATGGTCGCGATCAAATTGGGAAACTCGGTGATCGACGAGAGGCTCTGAGCGCAATTCAGTATAGCAGATGTTCATTGTGAGAGGCCATACCTGCAGCCATGTCAAAAGGTCTTTGACAGGAGCGAAATGCGATCCAATGCCGCGGGGCAATTGCATCTCACCAATCCATTCCTCCAAGACACTGAGGTTCATACTGATCTGTACCGCTCGTGACCTGTCCATAGGAGGGTTCATGAATTCCTGGAAATTGTGCAGACTTGTCGGAGATACATACCGACATACGTATTTCTTCCGAGTCAAAATACGGTTAAAGGTCTCGCCTGTCAGAATGTCACAAACCTAGCTTTGGTCGGTATGGAACACCCTTACATGCTGTCCAATACATCACTTGCGACCAAAGCTGGACAATCAGCGCAGGGTTGATGCCTGAAAGCGTGAACAGTGTATGCAGTGCGGTTATAAACGAGGTGATATCCTTCGGTGACGGCGGCGGTGGTCCATCCTTTGCAACAGACTCGGAGAAGAGTGCCTGCAGCGGCACCGTGGTCGATGGCGCACGAGCACGTGTAAATGTTTGCCTCAGTGTGGCGAAGCTGCCGGAGTTGGATGATGATGTCGAATTTGCAGGAGGGGGAGATGGAGGTCGGCTAGCATTGGGTGGAGGAGACGCTGGAGTGTTCGTCCGTGGTGTCGCGTTGCTCGGCGTGACGGCCTTTTTCTTACTCGTGAAGGGACGCAGGAACGACCACTCCGACTCGAATTGTATTGACTCGAACTCCGTGGAGAGCGGCGTATACTCCAGCAATGCTGCATCTAGCAGTTTATCTATCTTCCTCTCGGCGAGGCGTATTATGAATACTAAGGTTGACGCGCAACAGGTTAAACGTGTTAACCTCGTGCAAAGGAAGGTGAATCTCACCGAATACAGAGTTCAATATCTCTTCTACGATCGCGAACAAGTTGAGCATTTCGCACGTCTCATTGATAGCGTTGTCGCAACGCATGAGATGAAGCCAGACTGTGATGTTGTACATCCAGAAGATTAATGCAGTGGCATCGTCCGCGCGGTTCTGCAGATCATGTAAAGTTCATGAACTCGCGTGGTGAAGAAGCCTGAATCTCGGAACTCACGAAGAACGTATCTTCAATGGTATCTGTTGCTCCGAAAATAAGGTCCTCTAGCCAATTGTGGTCGCAGTTGAGACAAGCAAATCGAGCAAGCATGTACAGGGCATTTGCCGGCTCCGCGTTTCGTAACGATGGCGGAAAGTCCGTAATTAGTGACCGGAAGATGTCAGGGAGAGCCAAAGGTGAGAACACGAGCATTGTGCTGAAGTCCGGTGGTGGTGTCTACAGGGTCTGTGAGACATCCTAGCGATCACAGACACCGGAGCGTCACTCACGTAAAGGGCTTCATTCGTATCTTCATCGTCCTTGTCCTCTTCTTCTAGCGTTTCGAAGAGGAAATCATCCTCCGTCTGTCCCCACCATCTAGGACTGATGCCGAGCACTTTCTCTACGTCACTCTGTACACTCCTTCGCTTGCCTAAGCGACGTATACGCCTTTCCGACAGCCGCCGTTGTTCCTCAACCCTTCCACCTTTCCAGCCTTCCTCGCGCATTGCTTCGCCTAAGATCAATGCGACATCTTCTCGTCCAGGCATCGTCGAATGCGCAGTCACGATGTCAAGCGCAGTCAATTTACGACGCGTTAGTGCGAACGGCGTAGCTCCGTGTGTCAGCAGATGGGACACCAGGGTGGGAGGCGACAGCAGTGAGGCATAATGAAGTGGAGTCCAGCCCTCTGTGTGATGTCGCGGTGAATATATCAGACTACGTTAAGATGAACTCTGCAGCACACCTTGGTCTGGAACATTCACGTCGCAGCCCTCAGAGACGAGCAGTCTGACGCACTCCTCTCTCTCGATGTCACGCTCGGACTCTGATCCAAAGCCAAGGATGGTGATGCTGATCAGACCTAGGCCGTCTTCGTCCTGCTTGGCGAGGTCTACATACGTCTGCGCGTTCGAGTCGGTGAGGAGGTGGGTGAGCAACGGCATGTCTCCGAATTGACATGAACGCGTCAGGCAGTGCGCAACAAGCTCCGCCTTCTGCTGCGGCGATAACCCGACATTGGGAGAGAGCAGATGTGCTATCTGCGATGGCGTCGGACACAGCGGTTGCAGGTCAGGCTCCACCGTGAGGTCGGCAGGCGTGACCGAGGTGGACGCCATGACTGTAGATGGGAGCAACGCCTGCAGAGCGGCAGACGCACAGATCGCGTTCTGGACTGGATGGCGTTACCGGTCAGACGTTGTTGCCCTTGAAGGAACGCGTGAGGCCGGGGACCATGCAGCTGCGGGTCGGTTGTCCGTGCGTTCCCCCAGACTATTGTGGCTGCAGAGGTCTGATGCGAGGAGCAAGCACGTAAAGCAACGAGGACCACACAGACAACAGCGTTCACAGCGTTCACAGCGACGAAGCAGATTGCCACCATGCTATGGGCGCCTATCTGGTAGCCTCCCCAGGCCGATCATTCGCTCGATTTGGCATCTCGACTTTGACCGTTTCTTTCACGCATCCGAATTGCTGCACATCCTTTCTTCGGCCGCAACGCCCGCGTTCCAACTCAAAATGCCTCTTACAAAGCGGCGAAAGCTTTCTCCCCCGGGCGACGTTTCGGAGGAGGAAGCGAGCGTTCACTCGGACGCGGAGGCGTCCTCTTCTGGTGCCTCGGGTTCGGATGCTGGTCCAGAGAGCGACGATGCTGGTTCGTCGCCCGACACTGAAGACGAGATCGCCGAGGCCAAGCGAGCGAAGTCAAAGAAAACCCTGAAGCGGAAGCGTCGCGCCACCGATGCTACTCACTTTGGTGCAACTCTGCAATCTTTGCTGAGCACGGACGCGCCGTCGGCGCTCCCTCTTTCCCTCAAGCCGTCTATCGCGAGAAAACGTAACGATGAAAAGCTCGAGAAGAAGGGAAAGAAGATCCTGCAAGTTGAGAAAAAGGATAAAGAAGAGAAGGGAAGAATTAAAGACGTTATCGGCGGATGGGGTGGTGAGAGCGAGCGCGCTTTGAGGAAAGTAGCGCAGAGAGGAGGTGCGTGGGATTGTGCTCGTCTTCTTAGTGTCACTAACGATCGTCGCCCAGTGGTGAAGCTCTTCAATGTTATTCAGCAGGCTCAAGCCGCTTCATCCGCTGCTGCGGAAGAACTCAAAACGCAGAGAGGATCAGGCAAACCCACGTTGCCAGCACCGACATTTGGTGGGAAAGGGAAGGCTGGGAAAAAGGGAAAACAGAAAGAATCGATGCCCGCAAAGGGAACCAGTGGTATGTCGTTAGTCTTAATGATATACGGCAGATCAGGTCTCATAGAGTCTCAGCGTCGCTTGCGCAAGACGACTTCTTGGATATCATTCGTTCTGGCGGTGCTGTTTCAAAGGAGTAAAGCTCAACACATACCGTCCCCCTCTCGCCATGTGCCTCGCCTGCCTGCCACTTCCGTGGAATATCATGTCACGCGCAGGATCCCGCTTTGCGAACGAATTAGCCTTATTACACAGACCGTCTGTCCTACGCTAAACAGGGATCGTTCCAGTTCATACTCACAACGCCTGTATCATCTCCTTTCGTGCATTGTACATGTCCAATATATAATTCTTCGACTACTTGCGGTATTAGCACGAGTTGTTCATAACCATTTCAGTTTGGGGATAACATATGGGCGCTTAACCACGCGTCGCGTAATGCGTTCGCGCAAGCGCTCATATGGTCCAGCCTTGCCCTAAAGACGCCGTCTCCCATAAATTTCTGCCACCACTGCACATCGTGTTTCCTCATGGTCAGTTTTTGTTCTCCTATTCAACGCCGAGTCTCCTGTGCTAACTTGCAGTCTAGCCGGCTCCGAAGATACTACAAGAGGAGTGGGAAAGGCGGCTGCACGATGTAAACGTTACCAAACAGTGAGTGTGCTCTTCTGTTGCAAAGTGATGATGCACGGCGAGGGATATGGGATGAACAAATTAATTGGGAATCTCTCTGACTATATGAGATGAGCCAAAAAATTTACGCATGTATTATCTGACACGCTCTCCCTCGCCGTGCCTTCCTGTCCTTGTGTAACGAGAAGTGTCTGACCGACACATGTCTCCAGGGACCTCAACCGTCTTGTGATGGACTATCTCGTGATTGAGGGGTACAAGACCGCTGCGGAGGAGTTCAGTCGAGAGACCGGTATGGATGCTCCGGTTGACTTCGAGAGCATTGAGAGCAGGATGAACATCCGTGAGGCCCTGCAACGCGGCGACGTAGGTGACGCGATCACGCGCGTCAACGACTTGAATCCTGAGGTGAGCATCGAATGTACTCGGATGATCTCCGTCTGCCCGGACCGAGGCTAAAGGATTAAACTTTTCATGCACCACGCTAAGGCCTATCCGGGTCTATGCTGATACTCTTACACCAAAACTTCAGTCTTCAATATGATTCGTTCACATGCTTTCGGAATCTCCGATGTGAGAATGCATGCTGACGAATCTCGCCTTAGATCCTCGATACGAACCCTGCACTCTATTTCCGGCTGCAGCAACAGAAGCTCATTGAGCACATACGACAAGGGAATACTGACGAGGCGCTCCGCTTTGCGCAGGAGGAATTGGCCCCAAGAGGCGAAGAGAGCCCCGAGTTTCTATCTGAGTTAGAACGGACGATGGCTCTTCTGGCATATGAGTCGTCGCCGCTTGCTCCTCCCGCAATCCGTGAGCTCTTGTCACCTGCACAGCGCATGAAGACTGCAGGGGAGGTGAATTCCGCGATTCTGGAAAGCCTCAGCCAGGGCAAGGAGGCGAAGCTGGTCGGGCTTCTCAGGTTGCTCTCGTGGGGGGAGAGCATGCTGGGCGAGCACGCGGTATTCCCCAAGGTGAGGCGACGGATTCTCTAGAATAGTCCGATTGGAAGACTGATAGAGCGATTGGGCGCAGCTGAATATGAGCGAGGGCACATTCACTTATCCGAGCAAGTAGGAACGCCTTGCTCCGGGGCTTCGCTGCCGACAGGATGTACATTACTGTATCGAACATAACATGGACATTTTGGATGCATTTCATTTGCGCCCGTGGAAGGATGGATACGAACTGTGTATCATATGATCTTGATCCGACGAACTGGATACGCTATGATGGGGCGCCTCGGTTCCTGGCTTCGGCGCATACAACAACATCGTCGTCGACGCCGCTCATGATGCAGACTGGCGGCTGGCGCAAGCGAGGTTACGGCACCAGGCGATGTGGACACCGCGAGGGCGCTGCCGCTGCGGCGTAGTCCGTCCGTCATGGGGGTGGAATGGACGTCCGAGACACGCACGGGCGACAGAAGATCGAGAACATCCGGCGATATGGAGAGGCCACGGGCAAGACTAAGTCATAGAAAGGTGCTTGGGCCGCCTTGAGGCAGATATGAAATCGGCGCGTCGAGTGGGCGGGTTCGAGATAGAACGAACCGCGGGCGATAAGCCGCGCAGGGCGGATGACCGAGAGGCGGTGGATCGACCTCGCAAAGAGGATTGGGACCGAGAGCAGCATGAGCGATGGCTGACGCCGTGGACGAAAGTGGGTTGAAACACGCGAAAGCAGTTGCAGCTGAGACGCACGCGCGGTTGGCTGCTTAGTCAGCAGCGGCAGTCGAGTCCCTGGCAGTACTTGCCGTGGCGCTTCCCCCGGTCGCTCTCGTCGTTCAGCTCGACGACGCTTTCTGTCCCACACACACTCCTGTCCCTCGTCTCTGGCTCGACGGCGCAGCCAGGTGTGCAGGCTGCGTTGATCTGGCTGGTTTCCGTCAACGCCCGCTCCTTCTCTTGCCGCCCTCTCCCAACGCGTACCATCCTCCTCGCCCACATTGATCCTGAATCATGTCAGACGAAACGAAATCGAGTCTAAGTGCGAAGAATCGCAGGCAGAAGCAATACATCCTCGTCGTCAACAACCCCGGCCCCGACGAGGGCTCCAGCAGCGGGGAGGAGAG
Source organism: Wolfiporia cocos (assembly GCA_029448655.1). Lineage (NCBI taxonomy): Eukaryota > Fungi > Basidiomycota > Agaricomycetes > Polyporales > Phaeolaceae > Wolfiporia > Wolfiporia cocos. Next base: position 2,228,477 of record JACCLO010000002.1, read on the forward strand.
GGTAGAGCCTGTGCCTGCACACACCTTCAACTACCATGCGCGGCCACTGCCCAGTCCCACTCCTCCAGCGTCCATCGACAGATCGCAGGCCCCTGCCGCACCGCATATGCCGCCGCCTCTCACTACCAACATCCCCGATCAGAGATTCTGCTATCCGTCGACGCGGTCCAATCCGTCGAATCCCGCTCTTTCCTCTCCTTCTAGCACAGGATCCATGGGCTTTGATACCCCGCCGCCGACCACTCCTGGACAGAGCTTGCCTCCCGTCGATCTGTCTTCGTTGTCCGGGGAGAGCACCATCAGACCAGAAGCAGTAGTGTCACCAACGCCTGATGGGAGTGACCGCGCCACACACGTCTCGCGTCCTGCAAGGGTGCTGGCTAATCTCAAATCACACATACCGCGAGTAGGACATGGTCGGCAGACCTCCAGTAATAGCAGGCCACCGAGTGTAAGCATATTCTTTGAACACCTGCGCTCGAGTTGTTGATGGCACGTACACCAAACCAGTCGCCATCAACCTCGACATCGAATCCAGATCCTTACACTTCCCCACCTGCCCCAGCCCCGATAGTCGCATCGGCTTCATCTGAGCAGATTATCCTCATGGTCACTGACGACTCTGATCACTTCTCAACGGTTGACATCAGCGGAGCCATGACCCCGGCTTTCATCAAAGAGCGTATCTTCTCCAAGGTGTGGCCTATGAACGGAACTATATCTCATCTCGTTGCTCACATGTTTACAGTTGCGGATCTCAGACGAGGATCAGCCACGCTACTCGATCTATCTCACAGAGATTGGGAAGTTTGCGATTGGCGATGCGCTGACTGACGAACATTTGTTCGAACTATCCCGCCGTCATGGAGACGACAAGGGTACGCTCAAGCTATTCGTCACACCGTCCTCTGCCTTGGTCCACGAGCCCTCGCGCGACCTTGGCCCAGATTCGCCTATTGTGAATATGATCCCTCCTCCAGTACTACCGCAGCAGGGGTTCATAGCTCCGCTGCGTCCACACCCAAGGTCGCGTTCAAGACATGGTGGCAGCCAATCATCTACGAGCGAACGGCAACGTCCTGAAGTTGCCAATGGATACGAAGCATCTGGCTCTGATGATGAGCGGGAGACGCGACGAGCGACAATTAGGCCTCCAGCACATCGGACGCAGAATTCGCGAATGGAGTCCCCTGTAGTCCGCCGTACACACTCTCCGATCGCAATGTCGTCGGACCACATTGTGAATGGTGGGGTAGGTATTCCCATTCATCGCCCAGATTTATCCCCCGTTGTACTGGGGGCTTCTCCGTCCATATCTCCCAGCAACAGGATGTATGACAGTTCATACCGGCGCCCTGCGGCTACCGCTACGTCTCCCGACGGTACGCCCAAGGAGCGATACACTCCGCCTTTTGACTCTCATGCGGGTTCTTCTCGCCGCGGGCCTAATCCAGTCGAAGAAGGGGACAGGTATGATCGCGACCGTCCAAAGCGTCCTCTGCGCAAAGATTCGGGTAGTCGTCGAGCCAAGGCGAACGAAAACCTTGATGAATGGGCTATAGTGCCCCCAGCGGCTGATGTGCCCACCAGTGGGTACAGTAGGGACCGCCCATATACGCCTCCAGACTCTCGTCCTGCGCGCCATCCCGTCATGCGCGCCTTCCCGTCTCGTCCGAGTGGGGGTTCGAATGACCGAAAGAAGTCGGGTGGGAAGATTGTTCCGCAAGGCTGGGCGGTTCGTTACGAGGAGGCTGCAGGTCCTGGTAGACAGGCACAGCCAGCTGCGGGTTTTTCCCCTAACCGTTTGAACAAGAGTTCGAAGGTTGCGAAGAGCACAGGTGACCTTAGGGCAATGTACAATCCGCCACCATCGCATCCGCAACCGCAGCCGGCATATCCTGCCACGTTGGTCGCTGGCCCCATGTCGCGGCACCCGCCGTCTTCGCATGCTATGGCCAACAGACCTTCGACTGGGGGCAGTACTACATCAAGTTCTGCAATCCCTCACGGCGCATCCTCTGCAAGCGAGATTCCTTCGTCCGCGCACACTGATGCTAGTCGCGACGCCACGACGCCCCGCTATGATCTCCAGCGAACCGCCATCTCACCGACAAGCTACCAAGCTACTCGGCAGACACCGCTCGCCTACTCTCCTGGTCGTTCCAACGCTCAAGCTCACCTTGGACCTACGTCTCCATCTGCGCAGGAACCAATCCCCCGTCCTCGCTCTGCTCTTGACGATCGTACCCCTTCTCCGTATCGCCCCCAGCCGCCCCGAGCACCTGACTCTGCTCATGAGAGCGGGTTGCCTCGACCTTCTCAGATCTCGCATCATGTTCATGGACATGGCGTATCACCCTCCCAAAGTAGCCTAAACCGTGAAGGTATCCCGCCTCCATCGAGAACCCCGCTTCAACCCCGCGTAGAGCAACTTGTTGACCATGCTGCTGTTCACAGCCCCTCCGTGCCCATGAGACACGGTCCTAGGACGCCTCCACGCAGTCCCAATAGCTCCAACTGTTGTGCCATATGAGAATAAAGCTGCTACGCCGCCTCCCAGCCGATACGAGTTGGCCGCCGCCAGCTCTAGCCCTAATCATAGTACTCCAAGAGATGACTCTAGCACTTTGGCGAGTGCCTGGGCCGGTCTCGTTGACGAGAACGCTATGGAGGGCACGGTGAGAGCCAGGCCTCCCACGACAAGGGTACCTTTACCTGTGCAACCCTCGTCGCTTCCATCACATGATCGCTCGTCATCGAACAGCTATGTTAGTCGTCCAAGAGAGCCGTCCGTGTGTCTACAGGATGACGAGGACTCGGATATCGATGAAAGCGTGTGGGCTGTACCTCCTAGCAAGGATAAGGGTGGACTTCGAAGTCAGTCCTCCAGGCAGCAGTTAAATGCGAATCACTCCAGCCGCCCGCATTTAGCTCACTTGAGCATAGAAGATACGCCAGTCCCTCAACCAGCACCATTGGCTTCCGACTACAACAGCTCCAGGACACCGCCAGCCAACTTCCCCGGTCCATTTGATAGCAATCCTCACCAGCCACGATTAACAAAGCGTCCCCATGCTCCATTGGGTGCGTCCCAGAGAGATGTGCGCACGAGCAGATTTGAGGATGGCACGGATCGTTCCTGGGCGCCGCGCCCGCCACCTGAAGTCATGTACGAGCGACTGGAGGAGTTCTTCCCTGAGCATGATCTCGATCAGCCCGTCATCGAGATGCCCTCCGGCAATTCCTCGCCTACCTCTGCGGATAACCCAGTTCCTGCTCCACAGCGATTCAGACACAAGAAGTCTATTCGTGTCGTTGCCGAGGAGCACAAGAGCCGGATTAGCCGGACGTCCCGTGCGGAGCAGCCGAACGCCGCTGCGAATTTGCGCAAGAGGAATACGAAACTGTGGGGCAGTAAGCTTGAGGAGGTTATCACGGAGCATGCACGAGCAGGCATCCCACCAGTACCGCAGGATCCATCACCAGGAGGAATGGCGAAGCGTATGTTTCAATATCTCTCGCAATGCGTCCGCGCTCACCTTTCACGTCAGCAATCTTCCGGTGGGTCCGCGGTGAACTCATCGGCAAGGGTACATACGGCAAGGTCTATCTGGCGTTGAATGCCACTACAGGAGAGATGATAGCTGTCAAGCAAGTAGAGATGCCACGGACAGCGAGCGACAAGAGCGATTCTCGACAAGTCACCGTCGTTGAGGCTCTCAAACTTGAAAGCGAGACGCTCAAGGACCTCGACCACCCAAATATCGTGCAGTACCTCGGCTTCGAGGAGACGCCCACGTTCTTGAGCATGTCAGTCCAAACTACCAACTTCCGGGCTTTTAGCTAAACTATCATCTACCTCCAGCTTCCTGGAATATGTTCCTGGTGGCTCCATTGCTAGCTGCCTACGTAAGCATGGCAAGTTCGATGAGGAAGTGACCAAGTCTTTTACCGGCCAAATCCTCGACGGTCTGGAATACCTGCACGGCAAAGGTATTCTACATCGGGTATTTCCATCCTCACCTCTCTCGGCGACTCATATTGATATTTATTCTCATGCAGGACTTGAAGGCGGATAATATCCTTGTGGAGACATCCGGGGTTTGCAAAATCTCCGACTTTGGCATCTCGAAGAGAACAGATGACATCAATATGGCTGGGGCGTACACCTCGATGCAAGGCACCGTATTCTGGATGGCCCCTGAGGTGATCAATTCGCAGAAGGGGGGTTACAATTCCAAAATCGACATCTGGAGCGTTGGATGCGTTGTGTACGAGATGTGGACTGGTCAAAGACCGTGGACAGGCCAAGAGGCTGTGGCTGTCTTGCTTCATGTACGTGCGGGATGAGTTGCTGATGCGACGCGTACTCACTAGTTCACAACGCACAGCTATACCAGACAAAGCAAGGCCCACCGGTCCCAGAGGAGGTTCATCTAACCCCACTTGCTGACGACTTCCGGCAAAAGTGTTTTGCGATGTATGCATTCTTTGTGGTTCGTAGGTACAGAGCTGACACGTGTCACGGTAGGGATCCTGACGAACGTCCCACCGCCGCTGAATTGCGGAGGCATCCATACCTGTCCCTCCAGCCGGGCTGGATCTTCAATGGCTTCAAGTAGTCAAATTCTCGGGCCTTCGGGTTTCTTATCTCTACCTGCCAGCGCTGTGTGCTGACTGCCCGATCTCTCACCATTATCCATTTCCAGTTTTTGATTGTCTTGAGCAATGGTTCCAGATCTGTTGGCATCATCATCCACTGTCTTCCGTTCCATCGCAACTGCATGCTCTATATTACATACCTTCATTTGCACATGTCGAAATTATACACCAAATGCACATTGACTACGAGTATTTCTCACAACATCTTCTCTGTAGCAATTTGAGACCTAATATCAACTCGTCGATCGTGTAGAACTGTCCCGTAAGATTCTGTAGGATTCAAGCACTGTTTGTTCAAGATCCTGCGGGCCCGAGAGATTACTTCAATTCCACTTACAACTTCCAGGAGACTTGGACTGGATACCGTAGCCTATATGTACATGAAAAATCCGCGCGCTATCGTGATTGGTAACATGGTCTCTGACATTCACGCTCTGGTCCATTGGCTCTCAATGTTGCAAATCCCAACGGGCAGAGCTGCCTAAAGCCGGTGGTATAAGTTTAGATTGTCGACATTGCTCATCATCAGGAGGCTCACCTTCTCATCGTAATCAACCCACTCTCCTTCTTCGAGATCAACTTCGCTGAAGACGGTTCCAGATTCGGCACCGGCACATTTCCATATTCCCTGGGCCATCAAGTTAACAGAGTCATCTGATCCTTCTGGCCTGGCAGCAACACACCCTTGGGTCAAATCCAACAAATTCTAAACCGCGACAGTCGACGGTTAAGAGAGGTGCAAATTGCCCGTTAGCATCCGCAGAATATGTCTGCGGTGCGGAACGCGGATCGAACTTGGCAGATGATTCACGCTTGCAGAGTCTACAACGCCAAACAAAGTGAGCAGTATTTCCTTTGCCGGAAGATACCTCGGTCTCTTCCTGCAGGTTCGCAGAACCGAAAACTCAGACGAAGCCAAATGAACCAGTACTGCGACCTCTCACCAGACGATTGAGAGAAACGAATTTAGGATGTTCTTCGTTGCAGCTTGTGCATTTAACCTTAGGCAGTGTCGACATAAAATTTGCATGACAGCGCAGCTTATCTCGACCGCCTACCTTGAAAAAGTACTCGAATGATTCTGAAGCGGGGACGAGATCGGTCACATTCTCGAGATCGGCTTTGATAGAAAGCAGTAACCGCTTCGAGATGCCATACGTGACTTTACTGTCGTGTAAGAGCGACGCTACTTACAACCATGCCTACTTGTTGTATATGATATGTCTCTGGCGTCAGGGTTTGGACTTTGGACGAGCGGGCTGGCCAAGGTGGTTGATCAATGTAGTGATCGAGATCCTGATCGGCAAGTAGATCAGAGCGCGTCCATGTTTGTGCACTGTTTGTTCGCTACCAGTCCCATTCTGTGGCTGCTGTGTGTCGGGCTGGTCGCCCGTGTGCTACCAGTCGTTCATCTGTATTCTCTACTACGTCCTGGATTGCCCGTCATGCTGCGCCGAGCATGTAGGAATGCTCCCTTTCCCGCGCTCAAGTCAGAGCAGCTTCATTCGGCCGCCATAATGCAGATGCCGCGAAGAAACTCTCCAGCAGCGGGCGCGGCGAAGACGCCGGCTGGCATCGTAGGATTGGACGAGAGTGTCATCAAGAAAGACATAGGGGATGATACTAGTTCGCTGGGACATCTGCAGCTTCAGCAGCAGCGTCAAACTCTGTACTACCTGCGCCTCATTGAGCACGAGATGCCCAAACTCGTCGGTGAGCACACTACTTCTTCTGTCTCCCGGCCGACGGTTTGTCCGATGCTTTCTATGTACAAGCATACCGCAAACCGTTTGTTTCTCCAAGTCCATCAACACCTCTTGTCGTCCGCTCCATTTCTTATGGTGGTGAGGAGCACCCTGCAATGGTCAAACGCGTAATTGTGGCTCCCGTCTCTCGCCTGCCTCTAAAGAGCAGCGCAGCGATCCACAAATTCAAGCTTCTGGCTGGCCCACGCTGGACGCCCCAACCTCCACCTAACGCGGGAATTGATCACAATGAGGCCGGTGGAGAACACGGCTATATCAAGATATCTTGTGAAGACTTTCCGAAACCTGCCATGAACCTCAAGTGGGCAAGTGATGCACTGGATAGGCTGATCGCAGAAGCGAATGTGAGTAACTCATGACATATCAGTGATTGTGGCCCGTAATGTTTGTTGTTAGGATGCACAAGACACCTTCGCTGATGTCCCCCTTGACACGCGTCATTTGGAGGCCAAGACACGTAAGGCGAGAAAGGGAGATCATGTCTATGGACGCAAAGGGGTTCGACCAACCCTGCGGGACTTTCCAAAAGAGTGGCTTCCGGCTCCGAAGACTACACCTAGCAATTCACCATCCGCCTCGTAATAGACATGATGACGTATTGCTACTTCACACCTTGCTGCGAAAGACAGTCAATTACGAATGCTTGCATTGGTACTTTTCTCAGTCATCATATAGTGAGGGAACAATCCGACATCTGGCTGATAGTACGGACTTCGTCATCGATTTGCGGTGAGAGCGAAGTGTCCGTGAGCGTTCCCCGAGCTCGAGCCTGTGATCTCGCAGGGATCTCTTCCACAGTTCTCGAGCTTTGCCGCTATGAATGCGAATTGTTGACTACCATGATATATTTGTCCAGCCCGGAACGAGAGCATAGCCATGGCTTTTGCCTCTGCTCTCAAAGTACGGTTAAATGGCCATTTGCATTTATCGAAGTCACGAGTGAATGCCTCAATTGCGAATTGCTGCAACTTCAAATTACTTGGACTGATCAACAAGATATCCGTGGCTAGATTGAGGTGAAGTCAGGCCTCATAACGCCGATCAATATGGTGACACGCGAATGTCCTCAGCGAATACGAAGTTCGATTGTTGCCATGGCCTATAAGTGTATGTACGTATCATGGGCTGGGACCTGCTGCCAGTCATGCATGGCTCGCCAGTACACGAATGAGCTGTAAAGGTATTTCGCTAGTTACTGAGCTCCTGGATGGCGTACTGGATGCCACTGGTGCTATATCAAATTGAGTCTCGTTGCCCTACTGAGAGCTGAAGAACGCAAGATCCTTTGTCGCACAGTGTAGCTGATTCGCCGTTGTAGTGGGGCATCCAAGTGTCTGGAACACGACGAGACCTGATAACAGTGGAACTGACCGATCAGTCGCTGCGCAAAGCAGGTTGGAGGCCTCTTGATGCACGATGACATACCAAGCAGAAGAACTTGTTCTGCCACAAACGGTTGGAGTGGTAGCGATGAGAATATCTTCGTATAGATAGGCGTTCTCGGCCCAATGCCATATCGTCGACGATCTTTATGTAACTTGGTCATAGTGTAGCTTGAGAAGGTAGGCATCCGGGTCTTGAGCATGTCCGTGAGAAGGATAGAGCTCGCAGCGAGCTTCCACTTAGTAATATGGAGATTTTTGACTGTGGCAAGACAAGCACAGGACCTCAGCATGTACCTGTTGGATCCAATGTTGATGGACATCCAACTTGCAGCTCATATCGCTCTGTGAGGTTATGTCGAAGCTCACAGCCGCAGCTAAATCATTCAAGCGACTGAATACCACCATGAATGCGCAGGCGAATAGCCTGTCGTATTGTGGGGAAGCCAGCGTCAATTCCAAGAGCTCGCTGTTTGAAACCTCTTCGTGGAGTATCGTTCGCAGTGAGATACCATTCAGTGCACGCGCCGCTAGAATGTACACGTAGTAAACAACTCCTTCACACGCGAAGGAAAGTAGCACGAAACCGGATCTATCGTCATAGAACACGCTGTGTACAGCATGCGGTCATGGGCAAGGAGCGTCTGCAGCCATGCATGAAGGCGTATTCGTGGCTCAAGGAACCGCGAGGGACAACCTCACACCCGCGATGCCACACTACAGAAGCGTGCCATCACGGTTGATATACTAGTGTGGGGGTTGCCAGGTCCGCGTTGCACCTCGCCAGCGATGTCAACTTCCGACCACTCATCGTCGTCGGCCTATACCTTGCAGCCGGTTCAGTGGGTGAGCTCTCCCTGGTTGCAGCCGAGCTGGAATATCGGAACCGAGTTGGATATTGTGTTGAATCGTAGACCTTACTATTGCCCAAACCCCGAATAGAGCTGATAGACGCCCCACGGTCAATCAACAGCAAACAAGAGACACGGTACAGTTCGCAAGCACAGGCACTCCTTCCTCCCCTTCCATTCCTTGGCGCCCTCAAGGTTAGCCACGTCTCCTTGTCTTTTTACTGCTCTGGCTTTATCGACTCTCTTCTTACAAGATGACTGACTCGTACGCTTCCACCGGCAATGGCGACGCCTCCCTGGCCCCTAACGGGTCCAACAATATGAACGGGTCCAGCCCGTCATTGCCCTCCAATGCGGATGACAACGGCACTTCTCCAGTCATTCGCAAAAAGCTCATGGGCTTCGTTGGCTTTGCAAACCTCCCGAACCAGGTGCACCGGAAGAGCGTCCGGAAGGGGTTCCAGTTCACCGCCATGGTCGTCGGTAGGTCGTATGATGTCTCACGTATGACGGCGCTCATGGGACGCGCAGGGGAGTCCGGCCTGGGAAAGTCGACGCTCATTAACACACTCTTCAACACGACGCTCTACCCGCCGAAGGAGACGCTCCCGCCTAGTGCAGAAAGGCCGTCGACCGTCGCCATCGAGAGCATTAGCGCTGGTACGTTCCGCCGTATTCCCATATCATTCACCGTGAATCCTATCTTCTTCTTCGCGTTACCTGCTCAGACATCGAGGAGAGCGGTGTCCGGCTTCGTCTCACGGTCGTTGATACGCCTGGTTTTGGTGATTTCGTCAACAACGATGAGAGGTACGTCGCTGCGAGCGCAGCTATTATCACGTGCTAATATCGGATTCAGCTGGAAGCCCATTGTCGAAAACATTGAATCGCGATTCGACTCTTACCTGGAGCAGGAGAACAGGGTGAACCGCCAGAAGATAGTTGACAACCGCGTTCACGCTTGTCTCTATTTCATCCAGCCGACTGGTCACTCGTGCGTGCATCTGTCTGTTCCACTGTTGCTGCAGTCCTGATGTGCCTTCAGGCTGAAGCCCATTGACGTGGAGTGTATGCGCCAACTGCATACCAAAGTCAACTTGATTCCTATCATTGCAAAGGCGGACACCTTGACTGATGAGGAGGTTGCGGAGTTCAAGGCCAGGGTGAGCAGCGGCAGTCTCGATTCGGATCTTTCAGGCCTACTTACGATCATTGTTAGATCCTCGCTGACATCGCCTACCACAACATCCACATCTTCCAAGCACCAACTTACGAGAACGAGGATGATGAGGCTATTGCCGAGGCTGAGGAGATCGCGAGCAAGATCCCATTTGCTGTGGTCGGCTCCGACAGGGAGGTTGCCACGCCAGATGGTCGCAAGGTCCGCGGGCGTGCATACCCATGGGGTGTTGTGGAGGTGGATAACGAGGACCACTGTGACTTCGTCAAACTGCGCCAAATGCTCGTCCGGACATACATGGAGGAGCTCCGAGAGTACACGAACGATGTGCTTTACGAGAACTGGCGAACAGAGAAGCTTCTCGGCATGGGTGTCATCCAAGACTCGAGTGTCTTCAAGGAGGTCAAGTGAGTCCTTCGCGCATTTCACGAGTTACAAGGACTTACCGCGCATTCGTCTTAGCCCGGCGATCAGGATACAGGAGGAGCGTATCATGCACGAGGCGAAATTGGCCAAGATGGAGGCGGAGATGAAGATGGTGTTCCAACAGAAGGTGCAAGAAAAGGAAGCCAAGCTCAAGCAGTCGGAGGAGGAGCTCTACGCACGGCATCGGGAGATGAAGGAGGCGCTAGAGAAGCAACGGCTAGATCTCGAGGACAAGAAGCGGCGCATCGAGAATGGTCGTCCATTGACTCCAGAGAAGATCAGCGTAAGTCGTACTTGCACTCGAACGCCGTCAAAGCTCACAGATAACGCTTTTAGCAGACTGGCCGGAAGAAGGGCTTCCTGCGTACCTAGGTTTTCCACTTTGGCTCCCCTGTCCCTCCTCTGGATACCATATCCGTCGTTGTCGCTTGACTTACCTGAAGCTGACCCTTGCTGGTTGTGTCGGAGTCGTTATCGTATATTTCGTGTTTCTGTCATACCGTCTTATAATCTCTGTAGTGACACGGACACTCCGTCGCTCCTTCCTCAGATACCAGGTTTCATGTCCGGTCTTTCTCTCCGTAGTAGTCCACTCATATGCGAACCTATGCTGTCGGGATGTAATGCAGGGTGGATTCTGCCGTTAATCATACCCTTTACGCTTGCGAAGAAGGAACTGAATGCAGTCGGAATAGCCCTGTGACGCGTGAGAACCTCGCCACAGCGTCTGTAACGGGACCATGTTACATCTGGGCACGATCATTTTATTCGTCCACCGCGATCGTGAGCACCTTCCTCACTCAGCGACCACAACCATGGCTGCTGTTCATAACGTTCTCTCCGTGCTCGATGTCTTCAGCCGCGCACCAGACAAGGCTGCGCTCGAGCAGGCCAACACCTGGCTCCAGGATTTCCAGCACTCCGTAAATACCTCTCGCCTGCTCGGTCTCCCGGCGCGACATCTGACTGTGCCCTCTCCCGCTGCCTACCCAGCCAGACGCATGGACGACATGTAATGTTCTACTCCTCTCCGCCGATGTGCCACAATCGGCCAAACTGTTCGCCGCGCAGACGTTCCGGACAAAGGTGAGCATATAGCATCTGATCAGTGGTCAGGCGCCGACATCGCAGCAGGTCACCTATGACCTTCACGAAATGAACTCTGCAGACGTGATCCGCGTACGCGACATGCTCGTGGCGGCTCTGCAGAGATATCATATCGGACCTCGCAATGTCATGGTGCAACTTTGTCTCGCGATCGCGGGGGTTGCGCTTCAACTTCCTGCATGGGAGGATCCGGTACAGAATATGATCGATACCTTTGGACGGGACCCACAGACCGTTCCTGCCCTATTACAATTCCTCACACTGCTCCCAGAAGAGCTGTACTCTAACACGAAGATACCGATCACGGTGAGCGCGTCGTGTATTAAGCATGAAATCGACATATGATGTGTTAACATCCCGTAGGACGACGACTATAAGGAACGGGCTGCAGTTCTACTCACCGCCAATGCATCAAAAGTAGTCGACCTGCTTGCTATGTACTTGCAGGCTACAGGTGCGTTACAGATCTGCGATAGCTTAGACGCCATCGAGATCTCACTCTCCTGCATAGGCGTCACATCCTCGATTCAAACCCAGATATTCAACTGTCTCAGCAGCTGGCTCGCCGCAGGAGAGATCGTTGCGGCGTCATTGAGAGATTCCCCGCTTTTGCCTCTCGCATTCGAAGCGCTTGCGTCAGACGAGCTGTTCGATGCAGCCGTCTCCACGATCTGCGATCTCATTCATGAGACACAAGAGATCGGAGACAACATGCCAGTCATCGAATTGATCGTGCCAAGAGTCATTGCCCTGAGGCCCAAGCTGACCGAGTACAGGGAAGATCCCGACAGGATACGAGGATACGCTCGCATTTTCGCTGAGGCCGGGGAAACCTATCGTAGTCTCATTCTCAACCATCCAGAAACGTTCTTCCCCATTGTTGAGGCCATTGGCGAGTGTTCTGCCTATCCCGACCTCGACATTGTGCCGATCACGTTCCCTTTCTGGATGCGGCTTGCACAAAGCCTCGGAAAACGCCCCTCCATACCCCCGCCTTTCCTTGAGGCATACAGGGCTCTCATGGACGTCATCATCGGCCACCTTCGCTTCCCAGAAGAACTCAGCTCACTTATTGGTCAGGAAGCTGAGAACTTCCGCTCGTTCCGACACGTCATGGGCGATACCCTGAAGGACTGCTGTTATGTCTTGGGGGCCGACATTTGCCTGCTAGCGGCATATGACATGATTACGGCTGCCCTCGCGCGAGGTCCGACCGCCGTTTCCTGGCAGGAGATTGAGGCTCCATTGTTTTCTATGCGATCTATGGGGGCCGAAGTGGATCCTACAGACGATAAAGCGGTTCCGAAAATCATGGATCTCATACCCTCTCTTCCGGCGCATCCCCGGGTGCGATATGCGGCGCTGCTAATCATTTCCCGGTATACCGAATGGGTCAACAGGCATCCGCAGTATATCCCTTTCCAATTGCAGTACATCTCTGCCGGATTCGAGGATAGCGACCCGGAGGTCAATGCGGCGGCGGGGCAAGCCCTCAAGTATCTATGCCAGGATTGCCGAAGAGTAAGTCTCAATTCCGATGATCCGACATATATACTCATCGTTTCTCAGCATTTGATAGACGTCTTACCTCAGCTGCATACGTTCCTGTCATCCATGGGATCCAAGCTTGCCCAGGATGACAAGATACAGGTTTACGAAGCCATAGCATATGTCATCTCTGCCATGCCTATGGAGCAGGCCGCTCAATCACTGCGCACGTTTTCGTTGGACATCTTGGCACAAGTGCACGCTATTGCAACCAAGCCCACGGTGGCCACCAAGGAAGAGCTTCATGCAGTCTGCGGTCAGTTGCTGCCTCGTGTAATCACGCACGTCTGCTGATCGGCCCGCAGATGGCTTGGAGAACCTTGAGGTGATGCTGGGTGTCATTGATTCGTTTGGTGAAGAGTTGCCTGCTGCCTGCCAGAATAGCGCTCAGGAAGCATGGGTGTTCTTCGACCCTTTCATTGCCAAGTACGGATCTGACTACCAGATCTGCGAACGTGCAACTCGAGTACTCCGTCTGGGCCTCGCCTTCTTCGGATCTACAGCCCGACCGGTGCTGCCGTCCGTGCTTACACGCATGTCAGCTTCCTTTGAGGCCACAGGCTTCTCCAGCTACCTCTGGATCATCGGCAAGATCGTTGGCCTTTTTGGCAATGAGGAGAACCCCGCGCTGCGCGTCGCATTCAAGGCAGCATTTGAAAGCACATCGAACAATCTGGTCTCGCTCCTTCAACAGAAAGCACCCGCGAACATCCCTGATGGTCAGTCCGGTTTGCCTGTTAAGCGGTCCCCTGCTCACGATCGACCCTCGTACAGTTATGGAAGATTACCTGCAAATGCTACTCAAGATGCTTGATTATGCCCCTGACGTTTTCTTCACCTCTATTGCTTTCCCTGTTGCGTTCAGAGCCGCGATGGCAGCACTCACTGTCGTGCATTCTGACATTATATTCGCGGCTCTGGAACTTCTCCGTAATATTTTGACCCATGACTGTCTAACCCCACCCACTGCCGCTCCGCCTCCGCCGAAGTTCCCGCTGTATGCCGCGGCCATCCGTCCGGTGGTGCAGAAGGAGGGCTTGCAGCTCACCGGCTACTTGCTGGCCGGACTGGTTGGCGACTTCCCAGAAGAGTCTACGTCGATGGTAGTTACCATCCTCCGGGTACTGGCCGGTCTCTGTCAGACCGAGCTGCTCAGCTGGCTGCCTCCAGTCCTGCAGCAGCTCCCCTCTACCTCCGCGCCTGACCTGGTGAAGACACAGTTTTTGACGGACATGTCTAGGTATGTGTCGGGCAAACTTGCGGAGCGCTGGAATTCAACTCAATGATGTTGTACAGTGCCGTTCAGTCGGCAGAGTACGACAAGGTCAAACGTGCGGTTCTAGCCCTGCACCGAGCCTCTCGCAAGGCTAGGGAGCGTCGACGGGCGACCCAGTTGGAGATGTAAAGCCGGAGTACTGTGGAGGACTGTAATTATGTAGCTACACAAATGTCGCTTCCGTGTATTGTTAGTGGCTTCAAGACATGTGTATATTCGATCCCCGACAAACCGAAGTGGTTCCCGGGTATCACAAGCGATTCTGCGAGGGTTCTCGCTGGATAGAAGCAGTATTGAGAAACAGACATTGCGGCGGTTGTGCGGCGGCCGGGTTCAGACGGGAATGTGCCTAGGACACGCGTAAATGCGAAAGGCATAGTCATCGCATGCCATAAACGGTGTCCGACACCTTCATCTAAGGAGCCAGCAGCAGCCAGCGCTCTGCAGCGCCAGCATCTCTCTCCTGCACGTCCTCAGCCATGTTCTCTCGCGCGGGCAACTCCATGGCGTCCCTTGGTGCATCCTGCTCTAACTTTTTGCAGACGGCTTTACTGAACCCTCGATTATATTAATAGCCGGACGCCGCGCGTTCTCCCAGTCTGCGGCGAGACGCAGTTATGACGATACAATCAAGAACCTCCTCATCCACAAGGACACGAAAGTTTTGTGTCAAGGTTTCACCGGAAAGACAGTGCGTTGCCCTCTTGTATGCTGGTGCTCTTTCCTGACCTTGCCCGATGTAGGGTACTTTCCATGTGAAAGAGGCGCTAGCGTACGGGACGAAAATGGTGGGAGGTGTGTCACCAAGTAAGGCGGGTCAGACACATCTTGGCCTCCCTGTATTTGGTACGGTCAAGGAGGTGTGTATTTCTATGCATAGCGCGAATTTCCTGGTCTAAAGTGATCGCAGGCTGTTCGCGAGACGAAGCCAGACGCGACCGTACTCTACGTGCCGCCTCCATTTGCTGCCGATGCAATGATCGAGGCGATTGAAAACGAAATTGGCCTCATTGTCTGTATTACGGAGGGTATCCCGCAGGCGGACGAGATCAGGGTGCGCACAGCTTTTTCAGGTTTACGATGCGTCTCTCGAGCTGCTCCGGGCAGGTCTCCGCCGCGCTGAAGAGCCAGTCAAAATCCCGCCTTGTGGGCCCGAACTGCCCTGGTATCATCAACCCGCTGGGCTGCAAGATGGGCATCCAACCAGGACACATCCACAAACCGGGCAACATCGGTATGTCATTCCGTCGCGGAGGAAACAACGGAGCGCCCTAACGCTGGTTCCGCAGGTATCGTCTCCCGCTCCGGCACGCTGACCTACGAGGCCGTCGCGCAAACTACCGGTGTCGGCCTTGGCCAGTCTCTTTGTATTGGTATTGGTGGCGATCCGTTCCCGGGCACTAAGCACATTGACTGCATCAAGCTCTTCCTGGAAGACGTCAATACAGAAGGTCCGTATGGAGAGTCTGCACGTGTGAGATCCTATTAAACGCGTTTGCAGGTATCGTAATCATCGGTGAGATTGGTGGTTCGATGGAGGAAGACGCTGCGGAGTACTTGGAGAAGTACAACAAGACGCGTAGCAAGCCCAAGCCGGTTGTGGGCTTCATAGCGGGACGCACTGCTCCTCCGGGCAGACGTATGGGCCACGCGGGCGCCATCATCTCTGGCGGAAAGGGTGCGTCATGAGGCAGCTCTGCTGCTATACACTGCTCATACATTTGCCGTTATGATAGGTGCTGCCTCCGACAAGGTTGCTGCCCTCGAGAGGGCCGGCGTGGTTGTGACCAACAGCCCGGCGCAGATAGGAAATGAAATGCTCAAGGTATGTGCGCGCGAGTATACATGGTGCTCTGCTTGACCACGGACGGACCTACAGGCCATGAAAGCAGCTGGTCTGGCATGATTCCCCAATATTGAGGATATCCCAGCGCTTCTGATCGACACCTATTTACCTCACGTTAGTTACGTAATAGAGTGTATAAGATCGCTATCTCGTCACTACATCTTTATTACCGGCACTTCGAACATTCATGTCGTCGCATGTACTCTCTCCTGCGTTCGAGGATGCAGCCTTCTATTTATCCGGTGCCTCATCGCTGTCGGCGGTGTCAAATACGATCAAGCTAGAGGTCCTCGTTCTCCCCTCTTGATCCAGTGCGAGGAAGCTCTGACGCCTCGCATGTATGCCATCTTGTACAACAGTTGTACGGTCTTTACAAATATCTTACTGTTTCGCCAACTCCAGCTACATCTCGGCCATCCATCTTAGATTTCGCCGGAAGAGCCAAATGGGATGCATGGAGCAACGCCGGACAGACATATGGCGATCGTGCTGCCGACGCAGAGAGTCGGTATCTCACCATCGCTCGCAACTTGGGGTGGAATGAAGGCAAAGAGGAAGATGTCCAAACCGTCGATTTTAGCTCAATATCACAACAATCAAAGGAGTACGGCAGTGGCGGCGGTTTGGGCAACTCAGTGAGCACAATGGCCATGTTGGAGGAACAAAGCGGCAGCGCAATCAGCGACCTGGCCATCTCTGGCGATACGCAGCAACTCCTTTCGTTTCTGGGCGCACACCACGAAGTAGACGTCAACGAGACAGACGAAAATGTGAGCTCTGAGATGATGTGGCGTGCCATAGCTTGACTACGCTATAGGGCTATACTCCGCTGCACCTTGCGTGCGATAGAGGGCATGCTAAGGTCGTCGAGCTTTTACTGAGTCGCGGAGCGGATCCTAGCATCAAGGTAAGAGTCCAGTTTGCCGTGCCAAGGACTGACCTGATCACCGCACTCGTAAGGATCCCGACGGCCTCACGGCGTTGGAGCTGGCAGAGATTTCAGGTCATGATACAATTATGTCTATCCTGAAAACAACATGAGGTCGGACTGGTCATTGGGGAGAGATAAGAAGTAAGTCACAGAGGGCAGTAAATTGACCGGGATATGTAGGTGAGCAGAGCCAAACATGTATTGGTTCTCCTGCGCCGATGTGAGTAGATATCCTAGTGTAATTTGACGCGATCGCCGTACATTTCCGCAGCATCACTTGGATTCCGCGTCTGGGGGGTAGTTTCCCACCTGATAGCGGTCTTCTTCCAAAGTGTAGGGAATCTTAGCCTGCGGGGAGTATGAAAGCTTCGTTCAGGAACAGACTCGTACCAACCTACCAGCTGCAACAATCTTGCTACTGCTCTCGATGGCTGCGCCCCGACACTGAGCCAATAGTTTATCCTCCTCTCACTCCATTGCATCGTTTTAGTATTCTCGCCGGGTTTTGTGCGAGGGTCCATGATGCCGAGCGTCTCTATCGGTTTGCCATTACGTCGCACATGCTGGTCAATGGCAACAAGGTGAAGAATGCGGTTGTGGCGAGGGCCGTGCAGAGCTAGGCGAAGACGGACGGCCATTGTGAGCTACGAAGAGTTGGCCGGAGTCTGGAGCGCAATATGCAGGCCCGACTTAGACGCCCGAAGCCAAAGGGTCACATGATCAAGTCGCCAGAACAAGCGCTCGGGAAAACTGTAAAGGTAATATATTACGTAAACAGTTGTAGGGATATCATAAAGGGAGCGTTTATTTTCACATCTAGTACTTGTACATGTATCGCAGAACCTCAGTGCCGTCAATATTAAATCTGGCCAATCCTCAGTACTGAACATTTACGCCTCGGCGGCTGGTCTTCCTCTACCGCTGACTTGGGAGGGCGGCGCACGGCATGACAGCGAAAGTGTCACCCTGGGTTGGGGAGGGACCCTAGCTATAGCCTCTAGCTATGCATCCTCCGGTCCATTGCTACCAGGTATCAACTATGTGAAACATAGTCAGTGGCAGTCCGCATGGTCTGATGAGGCGGAATGGGGTTTCAGACGCACCATGCATATATTGTTGCCGTTCAGCAATGTCTGGGCCAACTTGGTTTTCTTCTTTCCCGTTGGAGTTGTTTCGCTTTTCACCAGAAATGACGGAGTCGGTCAATTCTGTTTATGATCATAGGCTACGCGGCTGCTCACAATTCTGTCACGTCTTCCAGGACCATGTCTGGCGATGAGATGCGTCAGCTGTGAGCATCACAACAATGTGGTAGCCACTCACTCACGAAGTCGTCGAAGCCAAGCAAGATGCCTGTGAACTCGCGGTCGCTCTTCATGACAACCCATATCCGCGACCCAATGCATCTGTCAATGAGCTCTAACTGTTGCATCAGCTTTAGCGATAACTGTCGCATTGTTGTGGACACTGACCCAGTGGTAGTATTTGGGACGCCATGGCGGGGTGGTGCAACACAAATGAGCGCGTCCGGTGGCGGAACGCGTTGGTCACAAGAACGTGATCGAGGCTGCTATCGAGATTCGACGACTGTAAAACGCGCTACTTTGGCTATGTATTCTTCATGCATTGTAAACGCGATATGTAACTAGCTCATAACATAGCTGTGAGAGTAAAAGGGATACAACATCACAATTGGTTTGGTCAACAGCGCAAAAAATGGAGAAAAGCTGAGCGTAGACAGAATGTAATCATTTAACGATTGGTTTCGCGATGAAGGTTCTGAAAAACAACACGGAAGACTACAACACATTGATAACAACGATGCAGGAAGTGGCTGAAAGTATAAGTCTGCGGAAGCGCTCCTCTACGCCGTACACCAGGTCACTGTGGGCCGAAGCTGAAACCGCCTGGGGGCGGGGCAGCACCCTCCGTGTTGAACTGTGTATTTAGATTTGTCAAGATAGGGAATAGGAAAGAATGCTTCCCAAGTGACTCACCGAGAAATTACCCGATGGATCGACATTGGCTGCGCTGATGCCGGCGTCCTCCTCCTCATCGGGGAAGTACTTGTCCATGATGTTGAAGGCCTTCTTGTAGATCTCCAAGTTGTCGTGTTGTTGCAAGTTGTGGATGGTCACCATACCACCAGCTTCCTCGACGTAGATGGCGTATTGATTAATGGCGCCTGGTCCAGCAGCGTGCTTATCCATCTCTCCGATTTTCAAGATATTATCGAGACCGTCGAGGGCGACCTGGATAATCTTGTTGTCCATCATAGTGAGTAGATCGCAAAGCGGTTTGATGCAGCCTTGCGAGACGAGATAACGGATCTGCGAGGGCTCCTGAAGACCACCGGAGGTTGCGTTTGAGATCGCCCAGCAAGCCTCCTTCCGTGTCTTGAAGTCGGCATTCTGGAGAATGTTAATGAGTGGTGGGATAATGTTCGCGTCGATAACTGCCTGGATCTGTGGAGGCGAGCCTGCAGTGATATTCGAAATTGTCCAGCACGCTTCCTTGCGAATGCCTTCTTTCGGCGACGACAATAGTGAAAGGAGAGCCGGAAGCGCGCCAGAGGTGATCACGACTTGCGTCTGCAGGTCGTCACCGGTCACGATATTGCCAACAGAACGGAGTGCTGGTGTTTGTACTGAGGTCGAGGGATGCATCAGGAGGTCAACCAGCCTTCTGCAGACACCAGATTCGATGACAGCTTGTATTTTATCATTAGAGCCATCGGAAAGGTATGATATCGCCCAGCATGCGTCAATGAGGATCTCGTCGTCGAGGGAATAGATCAATTTGGTTAGGACAGTAAGTGCAGGTGAGATCTGGCGATCATATGCGCGTTAGTCTCGCGTCGGCTCAAATATTAGCGGAGTCACATACCAGGTCCCAGTCTGGCTGTGGCGACTTGCCTCTGCAGAAATTGCTGAGAGTCCAAGTGGCGTTTCTGAGCATGCTCAGCTTATGGTTCTCACTCAACAACTGAAGTAGAGGCCTCAAAGCTCCTTGTTGAAGGACGTAGTCTCGGCATTGCGGGCTGTCACCAGCGATGTTGCCTAACGCCCACACAGCTTGCTCTCTCACGTCCGTTACGGGAGAAGACAAAAGCTTGATGAACTCGGGAACAGCGCGCGCACCGATGACGACTTGGGTATGTTCTGCAGTTCCTGATGCGATGTTGGTGAGTGCCCAGGCTGCCTCGAACTAGAGAATCGCGTGAG
Source organism: Wolfiporia cocos (assembly GCA_029448655.1). NCBI lineage: Eukaryota > Fungi > Basidiomycota > Agaricomycetes > Polyporales > Phaeolaceae > Wolfiporia > Wolfiporia cocos. The sequence goes on from JACCLO010000002.1 coordinate 2,248,676, forward strand.
TGGCGCGCATCATTGGTCTCCGTACAAAACGTGCCTGCAGCATCGCATTGTTTCCCTCCAGGAATTGCACGAAACGGGGTACGACACCACACTCAATGACGCGTTCGATTGGAGGATTCTTCTCCTTCGACAACAGTTTGCGGAACTTTGTGGTAGCGTCCAGTTGTCGGGTGGCGTCATCAGAGAATACACCATTTATCATGTCCTCAGCCAACTTCGGAGGCCATCAGTGATGCGGGCCATAGGAACTAAGAGATCAGACATACTGGGCTCTCCCAGGTACTAACGGTGCCCTCATCATCGGAATCAATGTTGTCGGGCAAGAAGTTGCGCCTCTTAGAAATGTTTTCATCCCGCTTCTGCCTACGAATCTCAACCTGCTGCTCTTCACGGCGGCGCCGGAGGTCTTCCTGCTTCAGGCCTCCTTTACTTTTGTACTCTGTACCCATCGTTCAGTGATCTGTGCTCGACGCGCAAGATGACACCAGCCAGAAGTCGAGGAGTACTCACCATTCTTGCGATGGGCTACACGGGTAGTATCCATAATGGTATGTGGTCTGTGATGGAGGTAGTTGTGCTAAGAAAGGTTGGACGCGCGGAGAGGGTCTGAAGTCAATCTTCGACAAATAACACGCGTAGCTCGTCACGGTCACATGTACGGTATAACGGTGTGACCATACCAAACCAGGCCAGACCACAGGCCACAGCCTTGCACTACTCAGCCGTGGTGATCAGTAATTGAGCATGTAAGGGGACATATGCGCGAACATTCACGAGAACTCAGATATTTAAACGCTAGTTTCCGCTGTGAGCAAGATCGTGTACCGGGATCACGCTAAGTTGTGGCGCTTCAAGGCATTCATCATGAAGCGTCACAGTGGGCAGCCACGAGCCTGGAGCTCCAAACAAGGACTACCCTTGGAAGTCTTGCTATGGCTGAGCCATCTGCATCGGTAATAATCAAAACACAGATTGCGCCGGAATCTAGCAACGCAGTCCTATTTTACAATCGTAAAATTGGGGACCCTTGTGCAACTTTCAAATTGATTGGAGCTGCTCTGGAGGAGTTATCAGGCATACAAATTCGGTGACCGAGAGTGCTTAGAGGACGGCGACCAGTGGGCGGTGTTAGTGATTAAATATTAAGGATTCGCACGCCTCTTCCTATGAGTCATTGTCGAAGGGGTACTATGGTGCGGGGGACTATCAGCCTTGTGTCGTCCGATCACAGCTGTATGCTTACCTCGAATGGCTCTGGTGGATCCGCCTCAGGAGCGTTCTCGTCGAGGGCAATATGCCGCCCCTCCGATACGTGCGCAGGACGGTCGTCTGACACAGGAACTGCTTGGTTCGCTGCAATGATAGTCTGTGTCTCGAATTCCACGTAGTCGCGCTCCTCGTCTGGACGCTGATCGGCCAGAATCAAGATTCCCCCACCGCCGGCATACCTTTCCGACGTCAGGCCCGTTACCACCGACGAACGGCTAGCAGAGCCTTTGTGCGACTTTGCAGACGGCGCATTCCTCGTAGATACGGGTCTTACCGGCTGATACCGGCCATCGGCGGGGAAGCTGATGTATGGTATCTGCGCAGGGACTATTCGGGAGAAGTTTGAGAGCTTTTCGAACGATGGCTCTTTGCGTTTTGGAGCGGGCGCCGACGCATCGTCCGACTTCATCTCAACGTCGCCGTCCTTTTTAGCCTCTGGCTTCTCGTCCTACATGTGTCTTAGTAGGCAACGTTTGAATAATGTGAACTTCATACCGTATCCATGGCCTCGCCACCTTCGGCAGCAGCTTTCTTCTTCTCCCGCGCCTTTGCACGGGCAGTGGTAGAGAGGACTGCGGTGGCAACTTTCGCAACTGCTTCCTTCTTCGGCTGCTTGGTCATTGGATGGTATGCGAAGAGACTAGGTCTAGCGTTCGACATAAACTCGAAGTTTGGTGCCTACATAAATTGTCAGCGATCACAACGAACAGCGGGGTGATGTTGGTCCAACCTGAAGAGTCTCATCGAGCCCGATAATAGCTGTCGGGTCAAACGCCAGACAAGCGCAATGCGCTAGAGGATACCAGTACCAGAATTGGCAGAACAGTGCCATACCAACAATGGCGTTGGTGTTGCGGCTGCCAGCTCGACTCTGCAGGCTGATGGTGACATTTCGACCACCAGCATCGATCAGGCCCTGACCAAGCGCCGCGCCGAAACGTGCCATTGGATCCTCACGTTTGTCTGAGATGATCTTGGAGTATAGGGCTCGGGTAGAGGCGAGAGATGGTGAAGAAAGTTCCGATTGCTCGACGAGAATCATTCCGAGAGCAATCAATGCTCCTTGACGGACGAAGTCCACGCTATCCCTGGTCATTGGCTCCAAAATCTCGACTGCGTCCTACAACGCAGAGGTTAGCATCAGGCGGGAAATGAGAAGGTGGCACTACAGACCTGCAGACCGGTGCCCGCACAGGCTATTCCCAATGCTAGCGTCGCACCGCATCGTACATGGGGGTTGTAGCTCTCACTAAGGAGCTGCACGATGCGGGGCACCTGGGCAGGGTTCTTAAACAGCAGGAACGCTAGTGCAGTGACGGCTGCTCTCCGAACGTCGTGTGAAGTATCCGATACTGCAATGTGCAGGAGCTGCCGGATAGCATCGTTGTTCGAGGTGCCAGCGTATGCCAGCGCAAGTGTGTAAACTCCACCATATCGCAGGAGCGGGTCCTACGCGTAGTCGTAAGTGACTGACAAGTACACGAGCACGTACACTCACCTTCTCAGCCATTAGCGTCTTTATCATGTCATCCGCCTGCTCTTGCCTGCCGTAGTAGATGAAAGCAAGGCCGACTGCAACGCCCCGAATGATCTTCTCGTGCTGCGTTTCCCTGGCGTATTGCAACATCTCGTCCGCAGACGTGGCGTCTGCAGTACCCAGCTTGATCAAACCCATCGCATAGCCTGCCGCCTCACCAGCAACCGCCGAGTCGGTGAAGAGGACCTGCTTCAGCTCATCATACGTCTCCGCGTTCTTGCCGCCCATGCCAGCGACGCCCAAACCGAGAGCGCACCCGTGCTGTACAACCTCGTTTTGTACTGCCTTGAGTGTGTTGCGCAAGTATTCTTCTACATGTCGGCCACTCCCGCATCCGGCATTCACGAGACCGAGTGCGTACAGAGCACCTCCTTCCGAGTATACAGCGCCCGGGATGGTGCTCTCTGCGCCTCCCGGCTGAGGGAGGTAGGGCCCAAGAATGTTCATACTCTCCTCGAAGTGACCCTTATGGATCACACCGAGCGCGGCAGTGGCGGAGAATTTCGCCCAGTGTGTGGCTAGACCAAGCCACTCAAGGTTCTCCCGCAAGAAGACGTCTGAGGTGGTACCGGAGTGCATATACGCGTTCTCCAGAGTCAGCGCAACATGGAACATAGACGTCCGAGCTTCCAGAGCGTCCTGATATAGGTCGCTTGTGAGCAGATGGAAAGCCAAGTGAAGCAGCCACGCATACCTTGGTGCTCTTGAGTATCAACATGTCGACCTTGTTGTTGCGCTTCAAGAATTCAAGGTACAACTTGATCGATTCCTGGCCCAGTAGGATGCGTCGCAACTTGTCGTAAATCGCCTTCGAGTCCTGCAAGCCATATCAGCTGCTCCACTCGTCGCGACCCACACGCCACAGTGCTCACCCCCTCGCCTTCTGGCAACTCCTTCCGTACGTTCTCCAAGTAGTCCTGCGCGCCACCCTCGACTAGATCGAAAGCAATTTGGTAGGCGAGAAGCGCATCCTTGGGTACGAGCGAGGTCAGCAGCGGCACGGTCAGCTCCGCGGAGCTCAATGTGACCAGAACGCGGGTGATCGAGTAGACGTGCGACGACTTTGTATCGCTGCTTGGAGTTGGGAAAAGTGGCAGGAGGAACCGCAGGACGTGGTCGCGGTACGCAAGAGGGAAAGCGGTGTCCAGAACCGCGTCCATGGCGTATGAGAGCAAGTTAACATCTCCAGTAGTCTCGTAAATCTGTGTAAGCACGTCCAGTCGACGCGCCTCTAGTGCGATACCGATCGCCTGTTCGTCAACCGTTCAGTGCATGCACCGTAACCGGACGTTGTCGCAGGACGAACCTGTTTGAACTCCCCGTCCGCGATACATGTGCTGAAGATGCCCTCAATAATACCCTGGAGCTTCGGGTCAATCTTCGCCTCGCCAGCCTGATCAGCCGACCGCGTTTGGATGTACCGGTCTATTGCCTTAGCTAACGGCGCAGACGCCGTGATCAGCTTCACAGTAGACATGTAGTCATTTAAAGCTCACAAATGACTGTTTCGACATATTCCTCCGACCCAAGAGCGCGACTCTCTTCGTGAAACGCGCTGCCCGCTCCAAGCGCGAAGGATAGCGCTTCGTCGTATTCTCCCAGGTAGTAGTAGACTTTGCTGGCAAGCAGAGCGGCTGCATTGTGCGCCTCCGCAGGTAGTTCGTCGCTCTCGTACAGCGATTCACTACAAGACACCTAAGTTCTCGAGCTAGACGCGTGCAGGTGGATATAACGTACATTAGAGCGATGTGTTCTGAGATCTCCGCCCAAAACTGTGGAACCAGCGAGCTCAGGGTCTTGAGAGCGTGCTGTCTGAGCAGCGGTTCCGGTTCGGACAGTAGGGCGAGTACGCCTGCAGCAGATGAGTGAGGCCGGACCATAACAGCAGAAGGTGGACGCGTAGTATAACACGCACTGACGCGTCTCCTCGAGAGCTTAATTCGTCCCCCATGGTGCACGTGCCGCTATGCATTACGTAATCGCAGACGCAGTGTTCTGGCCTGAGCCTTGCTCTTCCGTGTTCCTCCTCGTCAAACCCGATAGATATCCACCATCATGTCCATGCTTGCCCGCACCGCTGCTCTGCGCGCCATCCCTCGCGCCCGGGGCTACGCCAACACCACCGGCGAGCTCATGAAGACTAACTGGGCAGAGAAGCAGGCTGCCCTGCAGTCGCATGCTGCCGGTAAGTCGCGTTTGTATCCGCGGGGGCGCATGCATTCATTAACGTGCCGCATGCAGAGACCGCCAACCTTTGGCGCAGGATTAGGTACGCTTGTAGCATTCAGGGGTGATGTTGGTCCTAATACAGAACGACCGCCAGTTACTATGTCTGCCTCCCTGCCAGTAGGTCGTTCCGCTCGATTTCGAGCTTACACTCATAACCTCATTCCTTCTAGTTGCTGTGACTGCTCTCTGGGTTCGCAACCTTGAAAACGAGCACGAAGAGCATATTGAACATGTCAAGGCGGAGCACGGCGGGGAGCTCCCTGAAGTGCCTGCCTACGAGTACCTCAACAGGCGTGGTATGTACTATCTGGTGTCGGTTGAGTAACCTAAGACTGATGGATTTTATTAGTGAGCGGGCCTTTCCCCTGGGGTCCGAACTCTCTGTTCTTCAACCCTAAGGTACGTTCAACCAGGGATTACAGAATGAATATGCTTCGCTGAAGACGTCCACAGGTCAACAAGGACATGTCTAACGAGTAATTGAGTTCATTTCCATCGAATGTTACTCTTGGCAATGCATTATCTTTGTCCGCGAACTTATGGGACTGTCGGTTCAAATTAGCACATACTCGCGGAAATGACACGCCGCAGCAACGATGTAATAGATCAAATGTCGAAACTACAATAGATATAGCAGCCAAGCTCAATTGCAGCCCAAGCATATCAAAAGGTCACCCATGCACCCAAGAAGACTCCGCTAAAAGCAACAGCGAGACTTGTCAATAATGAGCGAGATACCGTGTACGGCGACATCGCGGCATTAGATGACGTCGTTGGGCTTGTCGATGTGCTAAAGACGAAGTGAACACGGATTCCAACGACGGCGAACCTCGCATACCTTGAGCTAATACCTGTGGCGGAGGAGGCGGCACCCGAGAGGTCGCTGGACAAATCGGAGCCGATCTTGCTGGTGGCTTCCGTATACACAGATCCTGCGAACGATGTGACCACGCCGGCAGCGCTGGTCGCCAGAGTGATGGCTTCACCACCCGCGGACGTCACCACCGTGAATGCATGTCCACCCTCCGCTACATGGGAATGAGGATCGGGCGTGACAGCTAGGCGAGACAGTCACTAACAGGTGATATAGGTCGCCACCTCGCCACCGATTGAAGTAGCATCAGTGAAGATGCTGCCGCCAAGAGACGTAGCATCCGTGAAGATCGACCCCGCTATAAATTATCCGTTAATACAATGAGGAAGATCCGCCCCACTGAGCAACGAACCTACGGATGTCGCCTCAGAGGCGAGAGACCCCGCGTCCGAAGTCACCGAGTCGAAAAGGCTATTTACTAAGCAGCGAGACGTGAGCAGGCTGTCGACATTGGTTTCGCCTGACTAACCTTGCCGCTTCTCCTCTGCAAGGCTGGCATTGCTAGCTGCAGCGAATGCGAGCAGTGCGCACACGGTTGCGAAAGGCTTGGCGAGCATTGTGGTAGCAGTGGGGGGCCACGGGGGAAGCGAAGGGAAAAGTGGGCGAGCTCATTCGGATCCGAGGGTATATATATACGCCATGAGCGCGCATTCTGAGCAGCCCGCACCGCTTCCATGCTAGCGGATGCTCCCTATACGCTGGTCGCCAGCGCTACAATGAGCCGGTGCGCAGCGGTTGCTCCATCACTCCTGACAGATCTGCGATCTCCCATCCGACAGGGACCCATAATCACGTGCATGCCACTTACCGTTTCGGGACATCGCGGTCACATCGTCGCGATCGGTCATCTTGCACGCCACCGAAACCATGCCTCGCGCAATCATCTCTCCCTCCGTCCTTGCCTCCGACTTCGGCCAGCTCACTGCGGAATGTAAGCGGATGATCAAGGGCGGCGCGGAATGGCTACATATGGGTATGTGCGTCTGTACCGTCTCGAAGACACCCTGACTGAAACGCGCACTCGGATAGATGTAATGGACGGGTGAACGATCCGTGGCTACTTACAACTTCCAATCATCACTCATGCTATTATTAGTCATTTTGTACCCAACATCACCATGGGTGAGTACGGCGCTCTATCAGTGCAGCCGTCGCGATCATACTCAGTCATCACCGCAGGTGCGCCCATTCTCGGATGCGTGTCCAAAGGTGTCCCAGGCATCTTCATGGATTGCCACATGATGGTCGCACAGCCAGAGAAGGTACGGCCTCACTGGCGTTTTCTCTCACGACGACCTGCGCGCACTGACTGTTTGATATCTGTGGGCAGTGGGTGAACGACATCGCTGATGCAGGTGGAGCCCTGTACTGCTTCCACATCGAGGCTACCTGTACGTCCCATGCAGATGTGCGGATGACATCGGATAGATCTTGCGCCCGCAGCTGACCCGGTCTCGCTCATCCACGCGATCCACGAGCGCAAGATGAAGGCGGGTGTGGCTATCTCGCCGGATACTCCCTCGACTGCCATAACGGACGAGATCGGTGAATATGCAGACATGCTACTCGTCATGACAGTTTATCCTGGTACGTGCTGGCCGTGGCGCCTCGTGCTGCTCGTGACCGCAGCACTCAATGAGATCATGCTGTGCAGGGCGCGGTGGCCAAAAATTCTTGGAGCGCTGCGTACCGAAGGTAACAGAGCTGCGCGCCCGCTTCCCCAACAAGGACATCGAGGTCGACGGCGGTGTTGGCCCGAAGACCATTGACGTGTGTGCCGATGCAGGAAGCAATGTCATCGTTGCTGGTACAGCCATCTTCAATGCGCCGCAGCCAGAGGAGGTCATTGCACTGCTCAAGAGGACTGTTGAGACTGCTCAGGCCAAGATCGCGTCGAAGTAATAATGTATACCGGAATATATCAATGTAGCCTTGCAATGTCGATGTTCGATCAGTAGTTGGTAGCTGTATAAATTGAGGATGTAGGTAGCTCAAACAATGCCGTCCATTGACCGAACGAAGGATGTAGCCTATAGAAGCACGGACAGCCCAGAAACATCCCCAAGTCCAGCCCGCAAGACGTATCCAAGCGAGCGTCATGATTCCATTACATTACAGGGACGTAGCCGTATGGTGATGGTGCGGTATGACATTAAAAATATAGTATCCATGGGATGGGATTAGGGTTGTCTAGATGAACCCGCGAGGAGACTATTGGCGCAGCGAACCGCATTACCTGTGCAGTTCCCTCCTGCGCTGCAGGAATCCGGGCGCGGGGCGGTGCTGCGAGGCAGACGGGCGCGGGGAGTGAGGGTTTCGTGTGGGAGAGGATCACCACCTTAGCCACTCCCCATACATGTTCGGCCTCTCTCCACGAATGTATGCCTCAAATGTCCGTTTCAAAACGGTTGCCCAGTCGAGGTCCTGCTTATCGTAAGCTACCAGATCCTCCTCCACCTCAGCGTTAGGGTTGCTCGCAGCAGCAGCAGCGCGCGCAATGCGCTCGCCGTTGATGAACCGTTCGCCGAGGTCAGGCCAATTCCGTGCAGAGTCAAACGGCTTCCACCTTCACAGAAGAGTAGGGTCAGCGGTGCACACGGATCCTTCACCAGTGACCCACCAGAAGTTGTGAAAGTGATAGGAGTAGGCGCCCTTGAAGAAGCCATCGAAGCCTAACGCTGCAGGAGCCGCACTTGTGTCGCGAGGTGTGTCGAAGAACTGTGCGAACCTGTGACCGAAAGTCGACATGGTCAGAAGCTGGGTAAGCGAGAACCTTGAACTCACTCAGGCAAGTAGGGCTGCGGGGGACGGTCCCTTTGGAAGTTTTCGGTGTTCAGCCATGCGGAGTCGAACAACGCGTCAGGCAGCCGCAACAGAAGACCTTCCAGGTAAGCGTCCTTGGTATATCTCGAGATCGTCATAGGATGGAAGTCCAAGTTGTTCTTGAGCGCTGTCCGGAACAAGAAGGTCCCCAGTGCAGAATTCTTGTTCATACGCAACACGGCTGTGTTGTACTTTTCCAAGCGCGACCACCGGTAAGCAAATGCACCCCTCCAGCCCCACAGCTCCTCCCAATCACGAAGGAAGATCGTGTCCGCGTCAAGGTAAATACCTCCAAACCGGTGACAAAGCACGAATCGCGCCATGTCCGACAGAATGACAGACAACCTATCATACGACGAGGCCGACTTGGAACCGACACGGTTAACCTTGTCATCTTCGTCGTTGGCGTACTTGTTGGCCGTGGTGGTGACGGCCTTCGTGCCACCTTCACCGTCCGCCTCGTTGGTCTCCTCCTCCACGACGTTGACCTGTTCGTTAACCGGGACCTTCTCCACATAACCTCCCGAGTTGAACAAGCTGTCCCGCAATGCTCTCCATTCATCCTTCAATTCCGGCACACCGTCCAGCTGCTCAGTCGTGTTCCACAGCTTGAACTGAATGACATCTTTGAACCGTGGGTGCAGGAATGGCGACGCCCACGGGTTCGACTTCAGGTCGTTGTACATATCCCGTACGGCATTTGGGTTGGGGACAGCAGCAGCCGGTCCGGGGTTGATCCATAACCAGAACTTGGGGCGGCAGATGCTGGGGTCAAGATGGTCATCGCCGAGGTGTAGACCGAGATTCTGAGTGAAAAGGAAGGACAACAGAGCAAGATAGGGTTTGTCTGTGAACGGACCGGTCCAGAACATGTGGAATAGACGAGGGTTCTCGTCATCGCAAGGAACGGGCTGATCCTTGTACGGACGGTACTTGGGAGGCGCAGGCAAGTGCAATGGGGCCTCCCAGTCCACTCCTCGCCGCTTCGAGAAGTCGGTGCTGATGTCTGCCTTGCCCTGGGTTTTCAGCGCGTAATTCGGCTTGTGCATGGCGTCTGGCTCTGTGATGTTGTCCGACGCCCCGTCCTCCACGTAGATGTACTTCCAGTCGTCCATCTTCCCTCTCCTGACTCGTGCCTGGTTGTCCAACCCACCGCCAGTTCGCAGAATCTCAAGGCAATCCCGCACGTACTAATAAAAGGGTCAACAGACGAAGAAAGGCAGAATGTACATATCATATACCTTGCCCGTGGTGAAGTCACAGTGGTCCATAATCACGTCCATGTCCGCGACACTCCCTGGCACCGGTCTGGGCGGGTACGCAGCATTGGGATACTTCGCCTGCAGGTCGAGATACACTCGCTTTGAGCCATTACCCAGCGTGTTCTGAACAGTTGGCGCCCTGTACCGCGAGGGGATGTTAGCCGACTTCTTTGCTGGCAGAGCTGGGTTGGCCGGGGGAGTCGTGAAGCCAATCTGTCTGGGAACTACGAAGATGTCAGCAAGTGTCACTATAGTGTGAACAGAGACGCGCACTTTTACGACTGCTTGGATAGTGTCCCGCGGCAATTTCCCACTCCCATATTCGCTGCAAGTCTTCTGGCCGGTATACCAGCGTAGGAGGGTCGCCCACTGAGGGGAACGTTGGCCATGCCTTTTCTTGTGTCGCGAATCGTTTATGGAGCGCGAACACAGTGAACACGGTGGCGAGAATGCTGAGGCACAAGAGCACTGGACCTCTCCTCCTCCCAAATCGGGTGACACTGAATTGGTGCAGTCGCGCGGGATTCGGGGCCATTATTCTCATGCGACGAGTGCGGACGCCAGGTATAGGTACTGATAAGGGTATGATCCAGGACGATGTGGGATGGTGTCGCTGCCATTTTTCGCGGACAGCAGAGGAATGGGTTGGGAGACCGTAGCCGTTCCCACCGTAGCCATTCCCATTTGGGGGAAAATACACAGAGGACGCCATGGCAGTGGGATGCCAACGCGGACGACGAGGACACCAGCGACCAGGAGAGGAGTGACCGGCGAGTTAGAGGTAGTAGGCTAAGGTAACAGGACAAGCTGCAGAGACCGAACGAAGTCGCGCAGCTTATGATTGCCACGTGAACACCAGAGACGATCACCGCCTTGACTACGGAGAATACTCCACGAGCCCATGTCGCTTAGTACACGGCGTTATAATTGCAAATTCAATACATGCAATGCTTCTATTCATTTCGCTTCTGCATAATCCTTACAGCCCTCGTTCAGTAATCTCAACAATACAGCCCTCCTTTACAACCCCAGAGGCTGGTGATCCAGGTCGGCCAGGTCGGTGGGAACAGACAGAATGCGAACGGTGTTAGTGTGGCCCAAGCCGCCCTTCCAGCCCTGTACAGCGACAACGGTGGTGCCCGTCTTGATGATGTTGAGCTTCAGCGCATTCCGCAGTCCGAAGCGGATGCGGTTGTCGACCTAGCAAGAGACACATCTATCTTAGCTTCGGCACGCATGCCTAAAATGATGAGCGCTCACATCTGTCTGCCATTGGTGGCTCTCAATGCCACGGGGCTCAGAGTACCAGAAGGGGTAGCAGCCGCGGTGCAGGTGGATCTGGCGGGCGGTCTGCTGGTTGCGCGTCACTGCAAAAGGAAGTTAGCGCGTAGAACCGCACACTTCCAATGATCGGAATTACCTGTAATGATGGGCACGGGAGGGCGGTACTTGGAAACAAGACGCGCCGTGTTACCGCTTGTGGATAGCACGATGATGGCGCTCGCGTTCTGCTCGAGCGCAGCACCAACGGCTGCCACTGCGACGGTCTCGGAGGTCTCCGTCGGACGGGGAGTTGCCAGCCTGAGCTCGTCGTACAGCGGAGGATAGCAAATCATGGACTCCGCAAGCAGACAACATTCGGCCATCATGAGGACTGTGTCCAGTCAGTATGGATTGCAGTATGCGGCTGGCCAGTTACGTACCGGACTCAATTGGGTAGGCACCCTTCGCACTCTCTCCGGACAACATGACACAGTCGGAGCCGTCGAGAACAGCATTGGCGACATCGCTGACTTCCGCACGAGTCGGCCTGGGGTTTTGCTACCAACAAGATATTTAGGTTGGATAGTATGGTTAGCTGAATATATACGTACCATCATGGACTATGAGAATTACAGAGACTTAGTCAATTGCGCTGCAAATCTTATAACAATACAACTTACGTCGAGCATCTGCGTGGCAACGATGACGGGCTTGCCAGCAAGGTTGCACTTCGAGATCATCATCTTCTGAGCCATGAAGACCTGGCTAGGAGGAATCTCGATACCGAGGTCACCACGGGCGACCATGACACCATCGGTCTCCCTCAGGATCTCGTCGAAGTTCTCGACTCCCTGCAGGTTTTCAATCTTTACGATGATTTTGATGCTGGCACCATCAGGACCGAGGACCTGGCGAATCTCGCGGACATCATCTCCAGTGCGAATAAACGAAGCGAAGACCATGTCGACTCCATTCTTGACACCGAAGCGCAAGTCGGCCTTGTCCTTCTCGGAAAGAGCAGGGAGGTCGACGGCGGTGTTGGGGAGGTTGACACCCTTGTGGGATGAGAGAGTGCCGTTGTTGATCGCACGAACGTGCACGTTGGTGCCGTCAATTGACAGAACCAGAAGAGACAGGATACCTGGGATCCTCAGCTGAGTAGGCACAGACAGGCAAGGCTGCACTCTCCCGCACCATCATCGACATAGATCAGCTTTCCCGGCGCGGTAACCTTGGGGAGGTTTGCCTTTGACGAACGACTCAGCATAGATGCTTCCTGAGTCAGGGAAATGACATACATAGTCGACGAACATGACCTTGTCGTCGCAGATGTTGTAGTACTTGGTGTCCGTGGAGACGATGAACTCATGGCCGGCAGAGATTTTAATCTGGTGAAACCATCTAGTCAACGTCATCATCAACTGACATTCTCGTACACTCACGTCCTTGTCGTCGCGCATGTTTCCAGTACGGATCTCAGGACCTTTCTGCAGAGCGATGTAATATTAGCCAATTGGTGTTAACCTTTGTCACGTAGGGATTACCGTGTCCAGAGCAATGGCAACGGGACGGGAGTCGGGGGTGGCTGCAAGCTAAGTGAGATTGCGTATCCACTCGAGTAACGAACAATGTGGACATACCGGCAACCATCGCTCTCGTGTTGTCGATGACGCTCTGGTGGTACTCGTACGAACCGTGCGAGAAGTTCATGCGCACTGCAGCGACCATGAGCAACAGAGCCACGACTTGTTTGTGGGAGTGCTCACCGACGTTGACACCAGCGCGTACCAACTTGCCCAGCATCTCAACACTGTTCACCTTTGGACCTGAGCGTTCGTCAGCTTTCAAGACACGCGTCAATTTTACTCTGCTGCACGAACCAATGGTCGCAATGATGCAAGTCTATGCATGCTAGTCAGTGAACTATGGACTATATGCGCGTCGCTGAGGCAGGCATACCTTGCGGTGGAACTTAGTCTCCTCCGTAGGCACGGGGGCCTGGGTGATTTGCTGCTGGCTGAACCATTGGAGACGCGAAGAGACGTTGGTCATGGTTGCTGTAGAAAGAGGTATGTGGCTGGGTTAGATGGGGGCACTCGTCTTATAAGCCAGATCTTTTGGGTCGGAGCGGAGCTAGAGGGGAGACGATGGCACGATGGATATCGTAAAAGTATGGGGTGCGCCGACTGGGCGCGTGCGCCGAAGCAAAGATGTCTGGTACGATTATTAGAAGTTGATGTGCACTCACAAAAATCGATGTGACTGAAACCGAAGAACGTGCCTCCGCGTCCTAATTGGTTGAGGGAAGATTATACGAGGGATGGGAGGGTCAGGGGTCGAGGGGCAGACGAGTGCCCGCAGAGGATATTTATGCTAACTATTAGGGCGCCGGACGCTGATCTGCGGGGAGTGTGCCTCGCACTCGACCGACTCGGGCGTGGACCCTGACGGAGCCTGACGCAGCGGCATCGATTTCGGATCCAGCTTCTGCCGCTATTTACAGATGCATATGGCGGCGACCGCATAGCGAGCGCATGGCTATCTGGCCAAGCGCGTCTCAGCCCGTTCCGTGTCGGCGACCAAAGCATTTCAACCCATGTGCACTGTACAGAACATAACGAAACAGGAAGCTTTCGACGACTAGATTGTACTAGGCGGCCACGCAGAGCATCATGTACACCAAAGTCCGCAGAGCAGAGCTTATTCGCAATACAAATGAGACGGAAATATCCTCACCATTCGACGTCATATCACCCTGTACGTCCAATTGTTTAGGTTGGCCTCCGCCGCTTCGACCGCTTGGGCCGCCATCCAGTCCCCGTTCTCGCCATTCCCAGTTCGTGGGATTGCTTGATCCATATCTTTGAACAGATACTCGCAGGTCATCGCTCTCCCTGAGTGGTATCCGATTCCGTCATATGCTCGAATGAAAAGCAGGGGCAAGCTGCGCCCAGATAATCGATCCGCTTTAGATTGAAGTCGACTTCCATCGGCTACTTCGCTGGCGGCAGGGATCGCATCTTCTTCCAATGCTTTGAGCACTTCACCTTTGGAAGGCAGCTCTACCATGACGATGGTATGCAGAGGACCGAGGACAGTGTGGTTCATGCTCGGATGCGGGAATGTGCCTGTAGTGATCGCAGTGGTCCCTATCCTCAGCTGACCTTCGTTCGGCGCCGTGGCAATGAAAGGAGGGATCATGGGTGACTTGCCGCCTATTGGTGCCGCCTGGAAGACTCTGGTGCGCAAGGGTCCTATCGGGCCTAGATAGACATCCAAAGGCTCGACAGCTCGCGTCGTCGGGTGCTCATAGAAGAAGTTGGACGCCGTGAGTTCCAGAATCTCGAGGTCTTGTTCAACGCGGTGAAGAGGCGCAGTGAAGAGCGTCGGAAATGGAGTGATTGGAATGGCAGGAATCTGATTGTTCTGCCCGAATGCGTCGAAGAAGGTATATTGGAACTTCGCTACGGTGAAGGGTGAATCAGAGAGATTAACAATTGAACGAGCGCGCAACATACATATGCCAACGATCGTCCAGCACAGATAGTCATCCACTTCATCAATGACTACGGTTGCCCCATCTCGGACTTCTTCGCGCTGGCGGGGAGCTTGGAATAAAAGAGGATGCGTCCCAGCTTGGTTAGCCGCTCCAGGTGTGTGGGGCACAACAACACCTGGGGTTCCAGGTACTGGACCTGCCGCAGACAAGTAATGGCGGGTTCCGTCGGTGTTCAACCGTTGCAGGGCGATCTTCTGCATCTGGCTGACGGGCCCATTATCATCAGGTACGATCTTCCCCTTGTCAACTTTGCGGATAACAAGCGGTGGTGTCTCAATGCTGGTGATTGTGTCCCTCAGGATGATCGTGCTGCCATACGAGACAGTCTGCGGTCCGGCTATATACAAGGATCGTGAGTACTTGACAGGGATAAATTCCAGGATCACGTGGTAGCGCACCGATGGGACCGGGATCGTTCGGTGGCGGCGGCGGTCTACGTATGACTTCCACGTTGAAGGCAGACCAGGCGACATTACTCGCGCACATTTGACGCGACTCGACGGCCATATATTTGGTGCGTACAGTCTGCGAATTGATACGATTGAACAATGATACTGGGCCTCCAGCCAAGATGCACGAGGAGATACTCCGCGTCTTGGCTGTCTTCTTGGATGGCTTCGAGATGATGGTGACCGGCGCAGAGTCAAACGATGCCCAAACGCGCGGTATGCCGGTAGGTTCGCTCCCGTCAGGCCCGGAAGGTGGAGGCTCTGCTATGTCAAGAGACAGCTGAAAGCTCTTTGTCTTCGCTGTTCCTGACACATGCAAGAACTTGAAGCTGGCATTCAAATTGTGATCCAAAGGCGCCTTCTGCTCGAATGATCGCTCCCCTGACTCTGTCACCACAGCCATCGACATTTGCTGCTGCCTCATATTCCACATAGGTCCTTCAATGTGTACGACGGGAGGAGGACAAAGAAAACGCTTCTCCGTCCCGTACGATTTCTGCGCCACAGCCGCGTGCAGGCAGAGAACCGTAGTCATGGGCATAGCGCGCGCTGAATCGCTGGACGTATGATCACGAACGACGCGTCTGATTTTGTTATGGGGATCTTCCGCGTCGGTCTCTTCCAGTCTTCGCTTCTGCCCCGTCCGCTGCACGCTCGCTCATCAACCCCATGAACGGTATGCGCGGATATGGATACTCACAGGCTCCGTATTCGAGGAACCTGCGGCCGCGTTAGCGTTATCCGCTTGTACTGCTGGGACTGTGGGAGGCGGCATGCCATTCCAATGCACCGAAGGACCATTGGATGGCCCAGGAACCTGCCTTGCCGCCTCCAGAATAGATTGTACAGCCTGATCATCGGAAGGACCATCATGCAGCTGGCCGTTAATTAAACGACCATCTCCTGAAGGAGGCGGAGGGGGTGCAGGATGGTTGTTTGACACCTAGAGCGTGTTAGGAAACACGGTTCAGGTTGAAGCTAGAGGTGTAACATTACAAGCAAGCTCAAGTCAGAAGGTTGCTGTGGCGTAGTCGACCGTGACGCCTCCTGATTAGGCGGCGCAAGATGGTCCTGGCTACCTGCAATTGTAGCAGGCGCCATGTGCGGCGGCGGGTGGAGGGGATTGGCGAACGGGAGTATCGTTCGCATAGCGAGCCTCAGGACTAAGAGCGAGTCTGTATAGCTGTGGGAATTGTCGAGTGTGGGAGTGGGAACAAAACTGATTTTTACCCACGCGCGTCGATTATATAGCGACCGTGACGACCCCGTGGACTGGACAGCGACCACCCCGCCTCCGGGGTCCTCCGGCGGCTGCTCGGCCGCTACCTTCAGAATGCAACTCACTCTATCTCTGCCAAGTTACCATCTGTTCGCTCGCACGAAGTTCCTTCATAATCCCTACCATTCGCAGGCTGACAGCGCCGACAACCACGCGCTCGCCGTGACTACAAATGCGAGTCGAAGAGCTCCATCATTGTTCGAATGCCGTATGCGAACCCCTCGCCACCTTCAAATTCCAGAACGTCATCTCCGAGGAAGAGGCTTTCATAGTGCGTCGCTGCATCGCAGGCTTTGCGGGTGTCCTCGTATGCTTTCCGAACGCTGCACAGCGACTGGTACAAGCCCTCATCATCAGTCGGTCCCTCTTCAGCGTACGGCGAGAGCAGATGACCCTCCGCCGGCAGCCCAATATTGCTATCACGCTGCGCAAGTGTGGAGGGACCTAGAACAGGTCGTCAGGTCATGCCTTGCTGACAAACGGAGACTTTACTGAAAGTGAAGCTGCTCAATTTGTCCTCTCGTTTGATGAAATCTGCCGCCTCCCCCTTCCCAAGTGCAGCTGCTTGTTGCAATCGATCTGCTCGCTCGGCGTACATTTGATTCTGCGCCCTCTCCTTCGGATTGCGAGCTTCATGAGCTTTACGGGATGAATTGCCAGGGCGATCGGCGCGAGGTAAGGGTATAGCGATGCGAGGGGTGGTACTGCGCCCGCGCGTCACTTCATGTTTGTCTTGTCTCAATAGCGAGGAGACGACGGAAGTGAGGGAGGACCACGGTATGGACATGCTGATAGCTGCGTTGCTTGGCTATGTAGAACGCAGGATGTGCTATTATACATTGCGGAAAGGGATGGCTCCGGGCTGGCCAGCGTGCGGGTCGATTGGCGGACTTGTCGTTCCTCTCAATTGAGCGCGGCGCATTGCGGCAGGATCGAGGCTCGGCCCAGTGGTGGCTGGTACGTACGTAGGTCGTATGGCCTCGGGTCGAGGCAGATGCTCCTCTTTAGGCATGAATTGACATCCATCCAACGCGTTCGAGATATATGTCTAACCGAGCTCTAGACTGTCTAGCGAAGCGTCGATGGTTCAGACTACTAGGACATTACAGACCTATCGTAGACTCTAACCCTACTCGCTGACACCCTCCAGCCGCGGCAGCATTGGGAGCGCGAGGCGTAAATTATGTCCGGATGACTACCGAGTTGAGTGCTATAAGTGCAGACAGACATGGGAAGATGGGTGAAGAACAGAATGTAGAATACTAGTCCAGAAAGATGTAACAGCGTCCAAATGATCCGTAAATACTAGAGAACGACAACATAGTCCGGCGCGGTAGAGCGTGGGAGCCCACCCGCATGCTAATGTACAAGATCGTGGTCGAGGTCAAGAGAGAGCCGATCTCTGGGGTCGTGATGAGTGGCGGTCATGATGGTGGCGGACGGCGTAATCGTCCAGACTGACTGCGCATTCAGCTGGGCGAGTCTCGCGGCATGCCCCGCCTGTCTCTTGCGTTCGCCGGACGATCCTGCGTCTCAGGGAATGGCACGGCGGATTGCCGCTTCGCCCTCGAGCCCTGCTGCCCGTCCGCGAGTCCAGCGTCCTGCTGTTGCTTCTGCCAGTCCTCGACCTTCATCTTCGACATCCGCTTCGAGGACGAAGCACCCGCGCCGGGCACCGCAGCGAGCACGTCCGCGCTCAGCGGCCGGCTCCCGCCCTGCTCGAGCGTGCGTGACTTGCGCTTCGAGTCCCCGTGCTCCGCCTTGTGCTTCGCGGTCTCTTTGCTGCTATACACGGCCGCTTTCTCAGCCTGCCGCTTCGCCACCTCCGCCTTTTCGCGCGCCTTGGCCCGCTCCCACCGTGCCTTTGCTTCTTGCAGCTCGGCCTGCTCCTTCTCGGCGCGCGTTACCGGTTCTTGTAGCTGCTTAATCTTCTCGCGGTGCCGCTCGGCGAGTTCTTCGAACGTCCGCGTTGGGTTCGTCCACGGCGTAGCGACTGCTTCAGGCTGAGGCGTGGGAGATGTAGTCGCCCTCCGAGGAGGGAGTATGGTGACGGGAACCCCGCCCTGAGACTGGGACCGATTATGTTGAAGGCCTGTCCGCACGACTGCGGGTTCGTCGCTTCCAGAGGATGAAGTTTTCTGCGGCGCAGGGAAAGCGAAGTGATCCCTGGGAGCAGGGGCAGCGAAGTAATCCCTGGGAGCAGAAGGCGTCGTAGGAGGCATTTCCGGGGTGAGGTGGCTCATCGACAATGCACTCTCGCGGCGCTGGCGCTGCAGCAGTGCCTCCTCTACAGCAGGTGACACCGGTATACGCGGTGTTGGTGCGATAGGCGTGGTCGGAATAGGAGGCGTAACGCCTGAAGGCGGTTGCAAGAGCTTGCGATCGCGGACGTACGAATCCCAGTCATCGTCACGGAGCGGCGCGCTAGTGGGTCTGCCGATACTCCCCCCGCCTTCGGCATAAGACAGGTTCGACATCTCCATCGATTGAATGCGAGCACGGGGGTCCGCTTGCCTGGGCGGTCGCAGGTGTTGAGGAGCTGCGGGGCTGAGGGTATCGAGATCATAGCTAAGTGTCCGTCTAGACGTGAAGGAAGGATGACGAGAGTTGGAGGAGCTGGACGGGTCCGGTGTATCAGTTTTGAGTACTTCGATAGACTTCCGGAGCGTCTGGATCTCGGCAAGTAGCTCCTGCTTACGCTTGAGATCTTCCAGTTCAGCCGCAGTCGGTGCCTTCTTCTTTCCTTTCGGTACCTTGCT
Source organism: Wolfiporia cocos (assembly GCA_029448655.1). NCBI lineage: Eukaryota > Fungi > Basidiomycota > Agaricomycetes > Polyporales > Phaeolaceae > Wolfiporia > Wolfiporia cocos. The sequence goes on from JACCLO010000002.1 coordinate 2,267,979, forward strand.
ATCGTCAGGGTCAGCAATATAGTCCTGGGGCACATCCTGCTCGATGTCGGTTCCCAAATCGAGCACGGGAAGAACTCCAGGCGACTGCAGCCCTCTACTGACCGAGCGATTAATCTCGTCAGCAGGAGGAGGTGCAGCAAGGAAGTCGGAGACACCAGACTGGTAGCGCTGGCGAGGCGTGTCCACTAGCGTATGTCCAGATGCTCGACGATGCTCAGGCGACGGAGTAGACCTATCGTCGCCATCCTTGAGCAGATAGGCTTGAGACAATCCACTTCCCGAGCGGCCATCTTTCGAAAAGGTGGGATGTTCACGGTCCCATTCCGCCTTTTCCCGATCCAGATCATTGAATCTTAAGGCAGCCCGAGCTTCTGCCTCCTCGTTGCGCCGCTTGGATTCCGCTTTAATATCCTTCAACTTCTCCTGGAGTACCTTCAACACCTGGAACTGAACGGCGATGCCCATCAGCGATACAGCACCAATGAGACCGAGTTCGATTTCCATTGTCTGCGAAATGGGGAATTTGATGTCGTTGTTCGTGAACTTCGGGAACAGGTCCGTGAATCCCAGATTCCACATGTAGAACTGATGGATGCCAACTTTAGCACTGTCACGTAAGTAGGGGGATTGGTAATGAAGCGGACCTCTTTTAGACCGCCAGTCGTGAAGCAATCAATTCCCAGAATTATAGCAGTAGCGCCCACGAACGATGTGGAGAGTAGCAGAATCTGGTAGTGGATCTTGGGAAGGGTACATAGCACAAAGCCCACCGCAGCAAGGCCTAGTGGTATCCCGCGTCAATTGTGAAACATGCTTCAAGAACTACGTTCAGGACATCCACTCACAGATGTAGAGGATCCACCGAAAACCGATCGGGGAAATAAGCCCGCCGGCTCTGAAACATTGCACCCACATGGCAACTACAAAGCCTCCCCAAGCACCGACAAAATACTTGGTAGCTTGCCAGAAGAATATGGCAATTCCACCACCGGCGATACCTGCCACTCCGCACGCGAGTACGAAGAGACCGCGGACGGTCTTGTCCGGCGGGTTCACCGCTTGCAATATCCCAAACTTGACGATGAGGACAAAGCAGACGAGCGCGAACGTGTACACGCCAATGAGGAAGAAGGAGGTCCAACGATTCTTATGCCCGAGGAACGCGCTAGGCAGGCCCGTCAATATGAGCAATGCTCCGAGCACTCCAAACGCGGGGTCGATCTTGGTATCCAATGCAATTGGTGTCACCGAGGCTGAGGCCGTACTGCTGCTCGTGGACGACACACTCGTGGACGCATTTGCGGTCACCGTCACATTATACACGCTAGTGATGACAGTGGATACAGGCACGCTCTGCCCGCCGGATTGGATAGTCGTCGATGTCGTGACATAGCTCGTGGTCAAGGAAAGGGAGGTGGATGCTGCGGTCGTGGACGACGCCGCAGACGAAGACCTGCGAGCCGAGGCGGAGGCTGTAGACGATTGGGCGGAGACAGCGCTAAGGAGATAGACCAGCGCGAGCAGGCACGGCCAGAACATCGAGGACCGGCGAGCGCGTGCCACCATGATGAGGTCGGGCGAAAAGAGGGGAGGGAGGGAGACGGTTAGTGGAGGTACAGAGGGAACATGGTAGGTCGCAGCTGTTGCCAGCCGTGGGCTTTCTCCTCCGTGAGGGCGGCGGCTGGACGCTTCCACGTGCACCACCGCGCTTCTAATCTCTAGACTGCATCACCTTGCAATTGATTTCCTCCGACCGTTGTCGCGCAACACTCCGAACAAACGGAGTAAAGGGCAGATCAACTAGTATCTGTTGTACAATACACCGAAAGTGCCATACATTAGGTAGATTGTCTCCTCGCGCCTAACGCCGCGCCGCGCGGGTGCCACAACCACCCGCGCACACGTTCCGCGAACCGAACCACCTGTTTCCCCGCATTGCGCACCATTCTTGCGAGGTATTTGCGGGACTAAAGCGCCTTCCCACAATCATAGTGCACCACTCCCGCCAGAAGCACCAGCTTCCTTCGATGAAAAACCTATCTGCGGTGCGTCATGGGAAGAGCTTGAGTTTTGATGGCAGGGTTCCAAGTGCGCTGAACAGTTTCTTGATCTTGGTCGAGTCATTTTGATGTACAAGCTTGCCCTTTGCGTTCATGACATGACGCGGTGCTTCAGCGAAGAGCACGACCTTCCCGCTGCGACCAAAGCGACCGACACGCCCTGCCGCGTGCAAATACGTGTCGACTGGCTTGTCATCCAGAATGTTGTACAAGAAAACGTGTGTCAGGTCCGGCAGGTCGAGCCCGCGCATGCCAGCGAGCGTGGCGACAAGCAGAGTGGGATTGTCTACTGCTGTACCATCGGCTTCAGCCTTCAAATGCGAGTCTACCTTGAAAACATCCAGAGTTTGTGCGTTCACCCCAAGACTGCGCAATTCGTGCAAGGCCGCCAATACGGGCGTCTCTGCATGCACTATCAAGAGAGCGAGGCGGGGTACATCTCGAGCAAAGGTTTCCGCAATGGCTTCAAGAATACTTGAGTGAATGGCGGGCGGGTTTACCCTACCCTTCCCTGGCTTGGTGACTGCTGTGAGGGCCGTAAGCACATACCATTGAATCATTTGCAGCAGTAGATGTACCTGGCACGTCTGACGGGTCAACTTGAACGGCTAAAACCTTGGAACCCGTAGAAGCGTCCACGATGTCTTTAGATGCGAAGGTTTCCATGGAAGTTGAGGGGTGAGACGATGTAGGTGTTGCGAGAGATCTGACGTATTCTGGGGGCTGAAGCATTTCCGCTTCTTCGCCATCCTCACTGTTCGGTAGATTGCGGGCATCAGCATAGTTGACGATCTCCCCATCTCGAGATACAATCAAGACATGGTGGCGAATGCTAGTACCCCCAAGCGATAGGGACGCTCGATTTTCCACAGTAGGCTTCATGTCACTGTCCTTAATATCGTGCCCATTGATGCGCACAAGCCTTCCTGGCTCCCATTTGAACCACCCAGAGCCAAAAAGCTGGTTTTTCAGTGCAACACGGAACGTCGCGCTGGCTAAGATTAACTGTGGACGACCAAAGCCGAACTGGCCATTCGTCGGAGTGAAGTGCTTTTCCACCTTGGCCCGTTGCTTCCCGCTGAGGGGAAGATACTTGGGGTTGTAGACAGAATCCAGAATTTGGCGAGCAGGCGATGGGTGCTTGCGTATCATCCGCTCCAATTTCAATTTGTCGTACTTGTCACCGTTCCGCGGGACCGTCTCGATGAGGTAATCGCATTCGTCCACGAATATAGCGGAAAGGCTATGGAGTGGGATAGCGTGGGGGTCTTCGTGCAAAACTTCCAATAGTGCTTGCGGTGTGCCGATGAGAATATGTGGAGGGTGTTCGCGGAGAGAGGAGATCTGATCCGAGAGGGAGGAATCGGCCGCGTTACGGATGACGACTTGTGCGATTGACTCTATGGGCGACCCGTCGGATCCATGTGCATGGATGCTCTTGACCCAATGCATATATTGATACGCCAGATCACGATGCGGGACAATCACAAGCGAGGTTATGCTGCCTGAATGACTTCGCGCAGCACCCCCTGGGCCTCCGCTATGCCCGCGTAGTGATGGCTTCTTCCGCCTCTTATTCCAAAGAGCCAGGAGAACGCCTATGGATCTAACGCGAATGAGATGAGAACCACTAGAAGGTGATCAACTACACATACTTTCCGGTCCCAGTGTGATCCTTCAAATACACATCTTTGCTTTCCCCGATCGCTTCAATCAGCTGCCACTGAACATACGTCGGGAATTCGATGTATGGAAAAGCTTTCTCGAGTGCTTGCGCGAGCGACTTCTCTAGCCCAGCTTGCTCAAATGTGATATTGCCGTCCGCGCCCTTATACCCTTTCGGAGGGTAATATTGTACGGGCCGACCTTGACTATCCAACTGAACTTGGGTGGACAAATACCGACAGCCGTGGCGAAGACATGCCGGCGAGGAGATGGGTCGGTGAGAAGGCGGAAAGCGAAGTGTACCAGGCCAGGCTGATGTCCGCCGGAGAGCCTGCATGAAGGTATGCCACAACTACGCGCGATCGGCAAGCTAAAACTAAAATCGGTACCCCGATCTGGTAGTCCATCAAATCGGCTAGGCCCACTCTTCTGGAAGTCATGATCATTGTCGTGGTAAGACAGCGTTGCGGGTTCAACAATAGTTATGGCTAGTGCTATGGTAGAGAGAAATGTGGGAGGAATGCAGGTAGATGCCGATGATAGAGTGAATTAGTAGACTAGATGAGGATGGAGCAGGAGAGAGCAAGAGACGTTCACTGCTATCTCGACATCGCATACACCTTACGAAGCATTCCCGTCCTCTTCATCAACGTATGACAAAGGGGCAGCAGCGCCATCACGGTGTCCCTCGGCTGCTCCATGGTCCATCCTCGGCAGTTCCTATTCGTCTCCATCGTGAATGGGCTCGTAGCTTCCGCCATCGGTCCGGCCGAGTAGGCGACTGAGTACGCCCGGGCCTTGCGAGCCCCTCTTAGCCCTTGCGATGCCCGACCTACGGCTTTGAGATGATCGTCTGGATACAAGCGACGCTCGTTCTGATTCCTCGTCTTCTAAACGTTCCTCTAGTTCCTCTGCCAAGCGGGTCAGACCTCGCATTCATTACAGCAAGTGCGAGACCTACCTTCACCAAACACAGCGTCCATTTCTTCCAATGGAACATTTCTTGTTTCGGGATAAACTAGCCACACATTAGCCCAAGTCGTATACCATGTTCAGTGAATCCACATACGGAAGTAGACTGAATGTCGGTGAGCATCAGCGTAGCGCAGTTTGAAGAGTAGGCCGGAACGCACCAACTACGAAGCTACACACGCAGAAAAATCCATGCATAGGGTATAGACGCCATTCTATGTGTTCTTGGAGGAATGGTGTAATCTCTCCAACAAGGAAGTTGAACGCCCAGTTTGTGGCAGTTGAGAGGGAAACGCCTTTAGCACGGATGGTGAGAGGCATGATTTCTGGTGGGCTAACATGGTGATCAGTCATAACACAGAGCTCATGACTTTCTCAGCTTACAAAAGCCACGGAATAGGACCCCAGCTGTGGAAGATCTCGCTATTAAGCCCTCCAACATAATCGACAAACAAGATATTACCTATATCCGAATGCAGCATTAAAGACAATGACGCACACAACCACAGCACGTGGTGTCTCAGGGACGTCAATGTACATCCACCAGCCTGTGAGCCCTAGAGCAATTGCCATCTAATCCATGCGTGAGAACGAGTTGAGTCAATCACCGTGGTCTTCACTTACCACCACAGCTCCTGATAGCAGGATTGGCCGTCTACCAAGCCTATCCACCAAATACCATCTATAGAGCTCACATCAATAAAAAGGACCCTATCTTCAACAGGAACTCACGGAGGCAGTGTACTCAAGATATAGATGATTGCGTTAATTCCAGTCATGAGAATTGCATCACGACCGATCCACCCGGCCTCTGCGAAAATCAGCGCCGGTGCTACACAACATCAATATCAACCAACCTTCAAAAACTCGAGCTTCCGATAAAGTTGTAAATCAGTGTGCTAAACATCTAACTCACTCTTGAAGCTTACGAGCATAGTAGGATATCACTAAATGGTCTGGATTAGACTCATTGGACTTGTGAATCCGTGAGATGATTACCATTTATTCCATTCTATTTCAAGTCAAAGCACCGAAATCAGACGTGGAGCACAGATCGGCATGACGCTGGCCTACCAGTTGAGCAAATGCTTGAGAAGACATGGCAAGCAATACTCGACGCTTGTATTTCTTCCACATCACAGCATAGGAGCGTGCTTCTCCACTCTCGCGCTATTTCTAGTCAGCATTGGATTTCAAAGTCACAAACATAGCTCCGAACCTCAGACATTACTCTCTCTTTGATTTCTTGGAATTCGGCATTCGCTATCTCGTCATTTGGATTGCCGCCGTGAAGATCGACAAGTACCTGCAACCCCTCAGCATCTTTATCCGTATCAATCAACCACCTGTTTCCGTCCACCAGTGCGTTCAGTGGGCAGATGGCACATCAAATACATCGATAATTACCTGGGGCTTTCTGGCATGGTAAGTGAGCCGATTCCGAGTATAGCCCCTATAAGGCATTGGATGAACAATGGGATTCTCCACGAGAGATCAGAGTCGAGGAAGGAGCAGAAGTAGTCGATCCACTGTGGCGTTATTGTCAAAACAATCCAGCGTACGAACACGACGTTCATTCTCACCACAGAGGAAGCATAGCCGAAGATGTTCCCGGTGAATTCCATGCACGCTAGCGCACCTCTCTGTCGATGGCGGTTCGTGGTCAGCGAATGCTGCGTAGAGAATACCAAACACGTACATGGTCTGGTGGGGATATTTCACTCTGGTATATAGGAACAATTGTTCTGGGATGTAACATGACGTGTTGGAAGCTCTCATAAACAACAGGGCGACACCAGACGTACGACAATAGTCCGACGCCAAAGCCGGCAATGATACGGCCAACAACCATAAACCAGAATCCCGGTGTGAAGGTCTGCACAGCACCCCCTACCGCAAAGACCACTGCACCGATAAACAGCGTCCCCCGCCGTCCAAGAAGATCTCCTACGCGACCAGCGGCAACGGAGGTTACTGCGAATCATGATTAGACTGGATTTTGGACCTTAGAAGACAATGTATACCGAAGGCCCCAATTTCAAGGACTGCGACCATCGTTCCGACTTCAATTGGGCCAGGATTATTGAAGAACTTCCGGAAGTGGGGTCCGGTGATAACGCCCGACATGACACTGGCAGCACAATTCAACTTTCAGCTTCATCGAATGGCGGAAATACCGACCCCTGATCATATCCAAACTATTGCAGACAGTCAGTCTCCGTATACGTGACCATCAGATAGGACTCACCAAGAACACACCGAGACTAGCGAATACGGAGATGGCATAGAGTAGTGGCTGGCCGACTAGGCGGCGTCGTGAGCGGGAGGGTGCTGCCTCCATGGTGCATCTGGTATACGGAGAGGCAAAGGACTGGGTGATGGCTGGAGGGAGCCAAGTGTCGATAGAGGAGAGGGCTGGGATGAAAGTACAGGTCGGTGAGCGAGCCGGCGCGTGTCGTGGAGAACGCCGGCCGTTGCGGACCAAGAGGTCTTATGACATCGTGATGACCCGCTTGCATCGCTCTCTCTTGCCGTACGCAGTGCACACCGTCCGCTCTCTGTACCACCTGCTGCCGCTCTCATCGATGCCAGGATCTGTCGCCTCTTTGGATACTGCCTCCTTGTCCTCTGACGGCTCATATGACTCCGACGAGGAGGAACGCATTGCCGAGGAGGAGTGGAGAGAGAGCATCCGCCAGCTGCAGCAGTTGTTCACATTCATCCTCATGCCAGTCCTCGGTCGCTGGCTGGGCAGGAGGTGGAGTTATTGGGGTCTGTATGCTCTATATCGACGACACCGCTGTTGCTCACAGACCTGACAGCGTATGCACGCTATTTGAGATTGGGGTTGGGCAAGTCGTTCTTTCTCGGCGAACAGAGACAATTAGTTTCGTCATAAGGACGTCCTACATGTGCTGTGCGTGGCTCTATCGGATGTAACCTGCTGGTCCGGCCTTCATCTTCTCCCTCGTCTGCCTCCTGACCTTTGTTACCAAGTTTGAAAGCGCCTTCGGTGGCACGAAACCGCTCCTTTGCATATCCCCCACAAGCTCATTGGCCAGAGCCCACTCCTTTCTGTCCACCAGAGCGTGCAATAAAATGTACCACGTATCGGTTGCTACGAAGATGCGCTTCTCAACCATGTCTCTGTAGTATCGTATCGCGTCTTGGATTCCTTCGGGCTCGGGGTTTTCGAGGCATGCTTTGATGAGAATATTGTAGGTGACTCGGTTGGGTTTGAGACCCCGAAATCGCATTCTATTCCAGAGGAATTCCTGATATTCCAATGCGATCTTGCGATCAAGCCAATTCCTGCGGTGAATATGGGAGAGAATACTAGTATAGGTGACCGCGTTCGGTTGTGCACCCGCCAGCTCGTTTTGCTCCATCTTCGTCAGCAATTCCAGCGCAGTTCGAAAGCCCTCCTCAGTTTGCGCCTTCATCTGATGGTCAATAATGGAGGTGAGCGTAGCTGCGTTCGGCTTGACGCCCTGCTTCTCCATGAGCTTGAACATGATCTGGGGTGCGTCATCCCGCACTTTGAGTAGTGCAGATAGAACGATGGAGAACGTGAAAACATCTCCAACAAGACCCTCGGACTCGATCGTATGCAGGATATCCGCCAGCGCCTTGAGCTGCCCCTTTCGTCCGTAATACCTGAGAAAGTTGTTGAAGCTAACAATGTCTGGTTTGGGTCCGTTCGCCTTCATTTCTCCAAGAAGCGCGCAGGCTTCTGTTTCGTGGTGGTAGAAGAGGAGGCCGTGGAGCATCGTATTGTAGACGACGAGTACGGAAGAGTCCTCTGGGCGAGGCGACATTGTTTGCAGGTCCTGCTTGAACGCCTGGAATCTTCTAAGTGCCTCTGTGTCATGTCCAGATCCAGAGTGATAAAGGGCATATATTAGGGCACGGTACGTGAATGTATCTGGTCTCAGCCCTGAGGCCAGCATTGCGTCCCAAGCATTGATCGCCTGTTGGACCATCTTCAATTCTGCATAGCCGTTAATCAGGGCGGTCCACATGGCCACCGTTGGCATCAACCCCAAGTTATTCGCATCATCCCACAATTTCTCCGCGAGGTCCAACCGCCGACCTTGCACGAAGCCCGATATGAATGATGCCCACACGAACTCTGGGACCACAACAGTGTCCTTGACTTCGTCCTGCGATGCTTGGACGGTAAGCCAAGGCTCAGGACTAGTAAGTCCCTCGATAATGTTGCGATAGAGCCTTGCCAATGTTGGCACAGCGGTGTCCCTAGTGAGATTGGACAGTTGCCTGGAGAGCGAGCCAGGGCGAGCGACCAGCCGAGCCACGCTAATGCGATCAGCGTACGCAGTCAGCTTCTCCTGCAGCTGTCTATCGTGGTTCAAGGATTGAAGAAACGTCCGGAGGGTGTTTGGCGAGAAGTGTGCAGTAGTCTGGAGGGCGGTCTGCAGTGCACGACGGAATGAGTCTTGCATTGCATGCGCAGTAATTACGCAAAGTAGAATGTTCCCCCGAACGAGATTGAATGTGGCGGTCTTGGAAGCGGGTATTATTTCAGAGCGGTCCTCGCCGTCTTCAGTCTCTTCCTCCTCTTCTTCCGTCTCTCTCCACGCAATCTTCTCTCCCAATAGTTCCTGGTAACGTTCGTATAGACGGATTACGACAGCAGGATCATTTCGTCTGATGTACGAGAGCATGTACTCTCTGAGACCGTCCACGGCACCTCCTGCCGCAGTGACGGTCGCGACTTCTTGCAACAACTCAACCTCCGATTCGGTGAAGGGCGACTCCACGCTCTTGGCCTGGCAAAACGCGGCAACAAATCTGGAGAACATGTTGAGCTGTGGTGGCCCGAGATACCGAAGGACCTCGTGTTTCTTCAGATCTTGCCAAGTTGCCTGTGCTGTCGCGATATCCGCGACTTCGGCGGCGTTCCTAATATCTGAGATGGCCCTATTAAATATGTTCACTGTATGGTCTGGTAGGTCCAGACGGAAGTGATGGTGAAATCTCTGCAGCTGGCCATCGAGCCGGTTCAAGAGCTGCATTGGGGTGACTGTATCTGAATTGGAGGATGCCGACGGTACGGCGGGTACGACCGGCTCCTTTGACGAGCCAGAGATATGTTCGAGCTTCGGGGGTCGTCGAGTAACATGTGTAGTCTTGCCTCTGGCGAAGACGCAAGGTGCGAGGAAGTCGAGCACAATGGGTACGGAAGCTCGGTGGGCTGCACTATGTGCGAGCATGCGCCAACAAACTCTGCGCCGTGAGGTTAGGATGATATAAAATACACAAGACGTATGCAGACGACTTACAATAGTCCTTCTGGCACAGCAATCGGCCGCAGAAGGTCAGCCCGCGAGAGCAGTGCATGCAGTACTTTCGGTCGATCGAGGTTATGTCGTGCGCCGCAAAGCGGGGCGCTTGTGCCTGAAACGACCCAGGGGGGTCGGCGCGCTTCTCTTTCAGTCGTGCCTCCAACGAGTGTATCTCATTCTGCCTTCGCCATCAATTCTTTGTGCTTATACGACTCTGACGGTTCACTACAATGGGACATGGGAACTCAAACAAGCTCTATGTCACCCATGCAGAGCATTCGGGCATGTTTGGACAGCATACCGCGTCCTCGGCGGGCTTCAAAGCGTGAGCACACATCCTGATAATAGTTATAAGCTGCTCACACAGCAATGCAGAAAGAACGAGGGATCACACCCTAGAGCTATCACACCGTTCGACTGCTGTGCGCTGTCGTTCCAACCCTTCACGCATCCTATCTGTGCTCGCAACACCGACGGTACAGGCCATGTGTTCGACTTGGTAAATATAATCCCCTGGCTAAAGTGCGTTTCATAATCCGTGTATGCAAGGCGCGCATCCTCAGATAATCTCCGCAAATCATGCAGGCAGCACAATAATACGAATCCTATCACGCAAGAACCTCTCGCGCCCTCTGACCTCATTACGCTGCACTACTCTCGCAAGCCATCAGGGGAGATTCACGACCCCATCTCCTTCAAGCCATTCAGCGAACACTCGCACATAGTCGCCATTGCTACTACAGGAAATGTATTCCTTGCGGAGAGTGTGAAAGGCGGTAGGGACTTGGTCGCCGACGTGAAGTTCAAGAAGTGCGTCCCGTTTGCAATCCAACTTACACCTCTGTTCACTTACGTCATAGGGAGGACGTGATAACTCTGCAGAACCCCCACGGTCTACCTCCGGCCTCCGTGTCCACCGCGGTTACGAAGAAAGTCGAGCAAACGGAGAAGCCCAAGACGGTTGTTACAAAATCAAGCGCCACCAAGACTACGGCCCAGGTACCATGTATGAACCCTGCCATACTTCATTGCTTCCTCTCCAGTATTCAACATAATCACAGGGAACATCTCGCCCTATTCTACGGGATTACCAGGTGCCTCGCTTACGTCGACATCTATTGACCCTCAAACTAAAACCTCTCAGTTGGTATGGGATGAGGTGTGACAAATTCGTCTCATGATTATGGGAATAGGCCTTATGCGACCGATTGTGTTACAGGAAGAACTAATGTTCGAAGATTTCGCGAATCTGCCCAAAGGGAAGGGCAAGGAGAAAGATGTTGGAAAGCGGAGAGCTTATGTGAGGGTCGTTACGACCCTCGGTGGTGGCAGTCTTAACTTGGAACTATACTGCGAGAAGGTACGTTAAGAGGTATGATCGCAACCCTCCGACTAACGGTCCCTCGTATAAGGCACCAAAGACTTGCTACAACTTCCTACAACTGGCCAAAGCTGGGAAATATAATGATTGTTTATTCCATCGTCTCGTTCCTGGGTTTATGGTGGGTGGAGAATGTACTATATCGACAATGGTGCTCACCGAAAGAGCAGATACAAACAGGAGACCCTACTGGGACTGGCGCAGGCGGCGAGTCATGCTGGGGTACTCCGTTCCGAGATGAACATGACATGCGCAACGCTGCAAAACATGATTCGCGAGGAGTTGTTGCGATGGCTAACAAAGGCCCCGGAACGAATGGGTACGCCTTTTGACACTTCGGTTTTTCACAAAAGAGCTCATGTCATTTCTCAGCTCGCAGTTTTATGTAATCTTTCGAGCCACACCACATTTGGACAAGAAGCATACGGTCTTCGGAAAGCTGGTCGGTGGCGAGGATGTGCTTGACGCCCTAGAAGCACTTCCAGTAAAACCTGGCACTGAGCGACCAGCAAAACCCGTCCGAATTACTGAAGTAGTAATGTAAGTTGCCAGTGTGATTCATTGGCGCAATTCTAGCTCACGATATTTCTCAGCTACCAAGACCCCTTTGACGAGTACAAGAATCGACGGGACAAGCGACTCGCGCGAAAAGCAGAAGCGGAGCAGAGCGCGAAAGGGGGTGGCAAGCTGGCCGACAAGAAGGATGGTGATGACATCAACTGGTTCGGTACCAAAGTCGGCTTGGAAAGCTCGGTTCTTGGTGGGGGCGGTAGCGGGGGCGTGGGCAAGTATCTGAACTCGGGCACAAAGAGACCGGCCCAGGATGCGATTTCTCGCGTGGCAGACGACAGCGTTGGTCTCTCGGACGAGACCAAGAAAAAGCGCAGAATCGGGTTTGGTGATTTCTCAGGATGGTAGGTCATGAAACTGAAATTCCGCCCTATGATACACCATGCGTCTATAGTATGTATAGTATATATTATGGTATATCTGCGTGTGTTCGTACGATATCCTCGACACGGCCAATCAGCCCGCCACAGGTACACGCTCCCTTTGCCTGGATGAGACTGGCTCTTCCTCCTCTGCGTCTGGGCATCCAGTGTCAGCCACGGCAGGCTGATATGAGCAATGATGAGCTCATTACCTTCCCCTTTCTTGATGGCAGGCCGTTCTTGCGGCACTTGAGGCAATTCCAGGGGAGGTTCCCTCTCTGTTTCGGCCTGCATAGCAGATCTTCAGCATCACAACACATGCGGGCAATCGATGAGCTAACCGCTTCGCCTTGAAGGACTTTCAGTTCGGACTGAACAGCCTCCTCGTCTTCAACTGTGAGCACGCTAGCTAGCATCTCGTCAATTTCCTATCCCAATATCAGCCTAATAGTCGTCGAGAAACGCGGCAATGTTTTTACCCTTTGATACTCTCTTGCTTCCTGCGTCTCCTCTAGCAATTTCTCCACGCTCTCCAAGTCCATCTCCTTGTGTATTTGCTTGAGCACTTCATTGCCCTGCTGGAGTCCGTGTAATACGGACATCTCGATTAATGAGAACTCTATCGTGGAGACCTAAGCAACAAGATTTGAAGTTCCCTAAATGCCAAGCAAGAATGACACGCAACACCGGGCGCACCAGCTTCTCGAGGTTCTCAAGCTGCCCATCGGTCTTGACTAGCAGACTCTCTTGGTATTTGCGTCTCCGGAGAGCAGATAAAGCGCGATCTTTATTCCCTGCAGCTAGTTGCTGCTTTGCAATTTCGTGTTCGCGATCGAGGACTGCTTGTATCTGCCGTGAGTCGTCTCATGGTTGAGAATACCAAATGCAGAGCTCAGATGCCAAGTGCACCTTCTTCTGATACTGTTTCACCTTATCTCTCTGCAGCTTAAGACTACAGCGAGATATGAGCCTTTCGGACGTGGAGGAGCTTCGAGGACTTACTGACTCAAGAATAGCGCGATCCTGTGCGGTGATCTTTGGAGTGGACTGGTTGCCACCCATTGCTGTAATCGTGACGGAGAAAGTCAAGTCCTGGTTGCTTCCTATTTGGGTGGAGGCAGCGAAAGCCCTGGGCTTGTTACACAGCTAGACCCTTGCAATTGAGCTGCGGTACATGTAAGAGGGCGTCACAGGCGAAGCCACGGAGATCTAGATCGATTGTCGCTTCTCGGGGGAGATGTGGCCAGACGTATGGTATGGCGTCAATACAATGCTAACATGGATGCCACTCATCCAGTTACAATCACAGACATGTAAACATCCATCAATAAATGCTATACCTGTAAATACTACAACAAACGCCTCGTACACATCCAGCACAGCAACGAGTCAGCTAGATAACGATAACTAAGAAGACCGCCTCGGATACTGTTCTACAAGGCGGCTCAGCCAGGTCTCAAAATCGTATTACATATTCCCGCCGGCGATTGCATGGTATCCTTGCCCTTGCTCCACGGATAGAGTCGTCGTGGTATCATATTGGGCTCCGCAAATCTGTTCCACAAAGTCATGTAACATCTTGCCGTACCGGTCTGAAAGACGGAGTGAGCAGGATCATGACGAGCAATGCGAAGGAAGACGTACGGGCAAGAGGAATCTGTTGTCCCACACGGAAGATGACACTCCTGTAAGAATGCTCTCAGAGACACGTGTTCCTGAGATCGATCTCTTAGGGCAACTCACTGTAGGAAGTTGACTTCCTGACGAAGAGTGTTGCACATCTCTTCACTATTGCAGTCAATGGCAACGCGAAGGAATCGCACGAGGACTCTGCCAGCCATGAACCAGCAGATCTAGCGTGGACTCAGTGGGCGTACAGCTTGAAATATGATCTTCTGCTTACAATTGGGGACAAACCCAGTAACGGCAAGTCATAACTTGTCGACGATATGACGTAGACCATGTCCAGGATTTGACGAGATGCGCTCAATATTTTGCATGAGGAAGTGCAGGTTGATTGTCCAACAACGGCATGTGGTTCATGAAGTAGAATCTCAGCTCTGGAGATCCACGACCGAAGTTAGCTTCTTGAGGGATCAACAAGTTTACAACCCACAGATGAGCAGCCGACCATGCTGAGAACAGGTGAGGATCCACCTGCTCACTGACGGGGTTCCTGAGATGACCAGGGATTGAGGCCTTGAAGAGGGTCACAAGTCGGTCAAGCTCGATAAAGGCTGGCGTTGCCCGAGTGTCATCTTTAGCGTCAGTCCTGATCTTAGACTCCGGTGGAACTGTAGTAGCTGGGTCCCCTGCGTGATGCCTTGAGCGGAAACGAAGGTTGAAGTTCTTCACACGGGACAAAAGCATAGCGGACTTGACGTATAGGATGAACGGGTCAGTTTGATCTTCAGGGTGTGTGAGGAGTACATCGGCGTCGTGTGAGAACTGTCGTTCAATAGGTGTCACGAGGACCTGCAAAATCATTCGGACAGTTCACGGCTGTGGTATTCAAATGGGCGCGAGGACGTACCCCTTGATCAAATTGGTCACGGCGGAGAGGGAGCAGCTGCGCGATATCCTGATCATCGATGGTCATGGCCCACGCATTACCAGTGCCATGCACTCGCTCCAGGGCATACCCTGAAAAACAATCAGGCGATATGTAACGAGTACCTGTCCCTACTGACCAATCCAGAAAACATTACGCCGCACTTCCTCTTCTACGGTATTCCTTGGTGGCGGTAGAAGTGATGAGGGTCGAAGCACTTCCGCAATCGCATGGAAGGGTCGACAGACATTCAAGGCACACGGGAGGGAGTATCGAAGGGCATGAGATGTGGTAAGGAATGCCTTCATAACATTTAGAATATTGACAATGAAGTATGTGAAGGATACTGACTTCCGCCCATCTGCACAAGGCTCGGTCAATAAACATGGAACCTCGAACGTGTGTCGTACATACTTGGCATTATACCATAACCACCAAGAGAGCAAAATCAACGCTGAAAGCGTATGTCTAGCGTTCAGCATGTCGCGAGGCAGCAGATAGTTGACAGATAAGCACCTTGAACATTTTGGAACAGTTCCTTTGACTCATCCATAGCAGCGTCCAGCGACATTTTCGCGAATTTGGCTTGATTCTCTGAGAAGGACTCCTCGATGCCTTCCCTCGCCTTATATTTATCGGGGAATATGTCATCTAAGCGAACCCAGTGAATAAGTGCTCACACTCATAAATCCGCACAAGAGGTCAGACGCACACGGAGAAAACTCAGGCGAGGTAGGATTAAGAGGACGGGGTAACTCGGCCGTATACATGCTACCCACCGCGCAAATGGCGTGCAGCAGTGCTGTGATGGGGAAATTGGGATGAGTAGGAGGTAGTGTTAAAGTGGATAGGAATGTTGGTTGATGAAACATGCGATTGGCATCAGGGTGGTATATGAAGAAAGCATCGACACTATCAGCTATTGGTTAAGTTCGAATTACAGCAAGAAGAAGTGTGATGACTAACAGGTGGCGCAGCAACAAGGGGCCTGGCAGGTTCTTCGGCCAGGCGCTGTACAAGATATCCAGACAATGGTCGGGACTGTGGGTTTCAGAGCTTGCCGACCCACTACTCGTCTCGTTCACTGCGGTTGGTGAGCCTGAAGCGGCCGTCAGTGATTCAAGGCGCGAAGCCGGGGAAGGCATGCCTGCGGTCCCAATTAGGCTCGCCACACCGGCCAGATTGTCCAACGCAGTGCCAGACTGGAACTGCTGAAAGGCGAATGTCGGGTCCACTGGGATGGTCGCACCGCTATTGAACGTATTGATGTTCGGGGTGCCGCTGGTATAAGCGGAAGGCACCTCATTTGTAGCAAGAAGCATATTTGTGCCTTGCTGAGCGCCATGCTGTTGTTGGCTCGAAACGAAGTTATTGGCCTGCTGAGATGCTTGTGCTTTATCCTTTTCATGCAGCAGCGCCTCAAGCTCATCTAGAAGGTATGACGCGAGTTGTAGAGCTATAACGCACATACTGACCGGTGAGACTCACTGATTCTGCTCTCTAGTCGTTCAAATCGTGCCTTTGGGTTTTCAAAGGGATCTGAGCTGTCCGTCTCAGTAACTTACGGATCACAGTGGGTGAGTAATACACCAAAGCAACAGTCCAGTGGCTCACCTTCGTCATATGTGCAGTCAGGATGAGGGGGTAACTCAGATCCCGCCGGAGCGTGCGCAACCTGGTATCGGTGCGAGCGCTCGCATGTTGTGCATGGTCTCTTCGCGTCGCTGCCCAGCGGAGAAGAAGTGAGTAACCTCGGCCATCGGTCATGCGCCGAGGCCAACCAACCATTTCTGCGGGGTATAACATTAGCTTGGATAATTACACGCTGCTAATTTCTGCCTACCAGCTTGCGTTTGCGACACTTATGGCACGCCTGAATTGATGATGATTCGGTAGGTCGCTCAGGAGCAGGGAGTGGGTCGTAGCATACCTGATTCCTCTTGAGCACAGATGCATGCGGGTGAAAGGTCTGTTTTGGAGCCTGTGAAGGTGATGCAGCCTTTGGCATCGTGTTCTGTCAAGCGGGCGCCGAGGAAAGTACAATGATGGACGCTGTTGAGATGGTAATGAGCAGCGCGCAATTGCGGCGATAGTAGCGCGTATAGCGTGAGTGGGACTCGATTCGGTTAGTCCGCCACAGTTGGCGGGATGCTTATGTAACGCGCATTCAGCGCGCTCGCTGTTTCTCGAGCTCAACGAGCTCGCCGTCGCCCGCGCCGCATACGGAGAGTGGCGCCTGCCTCGGCCGCAGCAATATCTTTCTACCATCATCTTACTCCGGTTTTGTGCCTTGAATGGAACTAACTGGGTAACTCGCCTATCGCACTAGCGTTCTCAGCTGGCTGCAGGTTCACTATTCAGAGGTCAATGCAATGGTCATAGAATAATCCAACGGTTATTGCACTATCCCAAGACGCTCAGGTCCCACTGCCGCCGGCATGACCTCGCGCTGCGATATGGTTTGGCGGAAGTCCGTCAGTCCGCCTTGGGTATGGGAATGATAAGCAAGCATGCCGCGTTCCTCGTCAGTCGGTCGAATCAGGGTCATTCAGTGCCGCTCACGAGTACAAATTCTCGTGTCGAGACTCCCAGGAAGTAACCATCTCTGCTCGTTCGTAACTGCTACAAGTCCACGATGAAGATCGATTGGCGTAAGGTCGACCAACCCGAGATCATATTCCAGCGCTTTCCCAGTCGGAGATCTCAGGTTTATGGAACGAAGGGCGTGGTCGCAGCCTCGCAGCCTTTGGCTGTAGAAGCAGGACTGGAGATACTCCGGAAGGGCGGGAACGCGGGTCAGTTTACTGAATTGCTTTATGGTACACAATGAGGCCTAATGATCTCCTTCAGCCGATGCCGCTGTCGCAGTCTCTGCTGCGCTCAACGTGACCGAACCGAGCTGTTGCGGTATTGGAGGGTAAGGACTTGGTCCATATTGTTGCAGATTACAAAGTGATCCCCATTCAAGGGACGCATTCTGCCTATTCTATGACGCGACGACTGAGGTCGTTCATGCTATGAATGGTTCTGGCCGTTCTCCTGCGAAGCTGACAATAGATCTTGTCCGAAAGCAAGGAGTAACAGGCAGCAAGATACCTGCGACGAACTTGAACAGCGTTACAGTCCCAGGTACTGCTGTGACATTGCTGGAATCAAGTCGTTTTCTCAAACTAGCATACAGGTGCTGCTGCTGCATGGGTGGATACGGTCGAGAAGTTCGGTAGCGGCAAACTCAGAGTTGCTGATGTCCTTGAGCCTGCGATCAGGCTTGCAGAGGAGGGGTGAGTCCACGCGTACACGCAGACAGATAAAACTCTGAGGCTCACATATATAGGGTGCCAGTGTCCGAAATACATGCCTTCTCTGTGAGTATTCCGTCTCCGCGGGAAGGAATGAGAAACTCAGGTTCTGGTTAATAGTGGAAGAGATCGGAAGACCTCATCAAGAATGCCTCGCCAAACGGGGACGAGATGCTGCTCAACGGCAAGGCTCCTCTTCCTGGCCAGATCGTGAAGCTGCCCAATCTGGCGAAGACGTTCCGCTCGGTAGCCGAGCATGGCAAGGACGGGTTCTACAAGGGTTGGGTCGCAGAGGCGATCGTGGAGCTCATCCAGAGCAAAGGCGGTGTTATGGAGCTGGACGACCTGGCTAAGCACGAGACGTCATTCGTAGACCCAATTAGCTACACATTCCACGGCGAAATCACTCTATACGAGGTACGTACTACCACCTCGCACTGTGTGACCGGATCTGAGATCCATCAGTGTCCTCCCAATGGGCAAGGAATCACGGCTCTTCTCGCTCTCGGAATCCTTGAGAACATGGAAAAGCAAGGGAAGATCCCTTCGCTGCTGGAGATGGAGCATAACTCGGCGGAATATCTCCATGCACTGGTCGAAGCACTTCGGTATGACATCCATCCATCTAGATGTTTGGTTGCATCAGTAATATCCTGTTTCTAGTCTCGCGTTCGCAGGTTCGTCCCAGCTATATTGATTATGATCGTCCTTGTCGATGTCTTTACAATGCAGATAGTCAATACTACGTCACGGACCCCAACTTCGCATCTATCCCAGTGACCGAACTGTTGAGCCAGGTATGATAAACATTTGTCTCTTCTATGCATCTCATTGAGTTCTCGCAAGGATTACTTGGCTTCTCGAGCAAAGTTGTTTGACTCAACAAAAACGAATCCCAAGATCGTTCATGTTAGTCGCATACCCATTCTGCTTAACGGCTTTTGACTCGCCTTTCAGGGGAATCCTGTCTTCTCTTCTGACACGGTCTATTTCTCAGGTATGATGCTAGATTTTGATATTTTCATGACCTGATGTGTCCTATCGTGATATCCAACAGTGACCGATCAGTGGGGCAATGCATGCAGTTACATCCAGAGCAACTATGCAGGTAAGCTCTGGTTGCGGCGGTCCGGTATGCACGTATTTGAGCACTGACGTCTCTGTAGGCTTTGGTACAGGAGGCAGGTTGACCCACACACATAGCCTCCCTTGATATTGACAGGGAGTCGTGCTAGCTGTCCCGAAAGGCTGTGGATTCACTCTGCAGAATCGAGGCAGTAACTTCAATCTCACACCGGGGCACCCCAATGCACTCACGGTATGGCCGACCAATCACCTTGATCTTCATAATCTGATGCAGTTTGGATCATAGGGTGGTAAACGGCCCTATCATACGATCATACCTGCCATGGCACTGAGAGGCAAAAATCTCTTCCTCTGTTATGGAGTCATGGGCGGGTTCATGCAGGTAGGATAATATTCGATGACATCAGTACGTATTCGAGCTTTGATCACCAACTTGTGTACTTTCAGCCACAAGGCCATGTGCAAGTTCTCTTAAACATTCTCCGCGGCTTCACCGCCCAAGCTGCTCTTGATGCGCCTCGCTTGTGCATCTCTGCTGGAAGTCCCGACTCCCTGGCATCAGGGGAGGCGGGTGATGTGAACAGCGAAGTATACTTCGAGGAGGGCATCTCGCTGGATGTTGTGGAAAAGCTGCGAGGTACAAATTTGCTTCTGCTCGCGGTGTTGAAGGGATGAACTCACGAAGTCTTCACGACAGCGATGGGCCACGATGCACACACTGTCACCAGCCTAGGACGAGGAATGTTCGGCCGCGGGCAGGTCATCCAGAAAATCGTAGATCAGTCCGGAAGCACCGTCTGGGCTGCAGGGTCGGACATGCGGTCTGACGGACACGCTGCAGCTCAGATCTGAAGCGTTCGCCCATCCTAAAGGCAATTAAAGTACTAATCAAAATATATCCATCCTATGCGAGTATGTCTATGGAGTGTGCTGCAATGCGGAGCAAATGATGCAAAGAAGTGAATGTAACCAATACGTCGGTATAACTATGAATGTCGTGTCGGGTCTCGGTCAATGACAGTCACATCCAGCGAGCCTTCTGCCGTTCGGTGCCCTCCACCTGGCGCCTGCGATAATCCCTGAGGTCGCGTGTGCGGTCCTCCCCAGTCATCTCTCCCCATCCTGCGAGCGGCACAACGATCGCAGTCAGATTATCATCGCTACCCATGTCTTCGGCAAATCGGAGAATGCGCTGTGCTGCATAATGTGGAGTAGGTGCACCGCGCGCCAAATCAGATACTTCCTCGTCAGAAACCACAGAAGAGACGCCGTCAGAGAAAAGAGTGATGTGCGAATATGCGGGGCCTGCGTTCAACGATCAGCCGCGGTGAATATGAGCTGTATGAGGAATGGAAGGACTCTCACCATCCAAAAGCATGGTGCGTACGTCCGGCTCCGGAGTTACGCCGAACGGCTTGTACTTCAAATCGCCGAGACTGCGCGGAAGAGTGCAATGTGCATCAGGAAAAAATCAACTGTGTCCCATCTGATGCCGCTAACCTTCGAGTGTTAGCTAGCGCGCCCATCCACCTGCAAATATTAAGCAAGGTGTCTATGTCAGGAGGTGGACTGCGTCAGACCAGGAGGGTGTAATTCACCGTACTTCGCCGAACGAGTCCATTGCCTGTCCCCTGGCCATGGTTTTCCGCAGACGAGCAGCCTCCCCATGTGCGTCGACATGATGGTTTTCGGTCATCGGGATAACCCTGCCGTCCTCTTTCGTACTCAGAATGACTCTAGTGTCACTTCGTTGACAGCGAAATGTCAGCATTGACGCAGCTGTCGGGGGGGAGAAGTGAGCTGACCCCACGTGCGCGACGGTCAGAGCAAGTTGTGTTGCAGCGAAGAACGGGTTAACTGGGTTATCCAAAGATTGCAGCAACACAATAGATGCAGTCGCTCCACAAACTTGGGCTGCTTGTTCGATAGATAATATTCTGTCTATCTGTGATAAGCACCATCAATACCGCTAGATGAACGCCTGAGCACTGCGCAGGGACCTCGAAGAATGATAGTGTAGCTCTTGCCTCCAGATCCATCTTTGCATTGGCTTCCGGCGCCCTTGGCCTGATCCAAGGCTGGAGGACACCACCGTGAAAGCGTCTGAAGTAACCGCCGAGTGACTTTGCCCAAGCGAACACTTCGGGCACCTGCGACTTGTCTACATGCTCGAATAGACCATGTAGTTCCTGCCTACAGAATTGCGATACCGTCGAGCCACCGTGACCATCGTATATCCCGACGAACAGAACCTGGCGAGCGAGCGATGGAGGTAGCGTGGAGTAGTCCCAATCCAAGCCGTGCGCTTTCTTCAAGCTGAGCCGCAGCTCTTCGGGATCCAAGGACAAGGCAACGTAAGCGTAGAAATCTTCCTGTTGACTTTATGAAATGATGTCAGACCGCACTCCGATGCAGCCGGATAGACTAACAACACCTCCTTTCACCGCGAGACGTCGCAAGGCCAATGACTTTCGGGTTGTTCAAGGGAATGCGTGCCGCACCGCCTAAACAGCTTCTCCATGACCGTTATCCTTCCATTTAATGTTATGACCGCTTACTTGGCGTCGCGAAGCGAAGATAATCATGGTAATGGGCACAACCGCCTGTGCGCGGACGAAGGATTCTGGAAGGGGCATGTTGAATGGACGTGCGTAGAAGTGGAAAAGCCATGTGTTCGCAATACGGCCATGGAACTAGGTCATGGAGCACAAAATGTATTGTGCCGGCTCAGACTGCCCCGCAGCACCGATGCCAGGCCAGTTGTAACAGCCAGTTGCAGCAGCCAGTCAAGTAATTGTGTCGGCAACTTTCCGTGTATCTCGCGACCGACCAGTTAATCGGCAATCGGACGTTGCATATCCACGTGGTTTCCAAACCGGGGACGCGTGCGGCTTTCGCAGTGGCTAGTCGCGCGCTCTTTTGCCGCCGTTCATTTTCATTTTGCTCACGAAAGGTGTCTTGCTTTACATTTCTCCGCGTTATTTTTATACCATCAGAAGCGGGGTTCCATCTGCGTCAACGATACGCCCGATGACCACCGCACAGCAACCACTTATGTATCGAAGGTTCGAAACGTTCGTTTGCCGTACAGCGTCCACATGGCTATTGACGGCGAGACACAGGGGCACATAATAAATATGTACGATGTGTAGACATTGACGTCGGTCTCGAGAAAGATGTCGCAAACGACAGTGGGGCGCTATGCCTTCAGGCACGAGGAACGTGCGCACCGACGGCGGGATGGGGGTACAGGTAACGGACCACGAAAGCGAAATCAATCCCGAAATGTGTGAAGGAACCCGCCTTTCCTTTCCTTGATGCCAAAATGATCGTCTCATGATGGCGCTACCCTCTTCTATAAAAATCGCTTGGTCACCCACCTAGCTTGCATCCTCCCCAGAATGTGGCCTCGACTGTGCAATCTCGTGGCACTGAGCTGCATTTTCCCGCGTGTTCTAGGCGCGCCCAGGGAGTCTGCAAGCTCGTTTGCTGGGGCAACCTCTTCTGATGTCTTCCCACCACCCGGCGCCACAGTCACTCAATACGAGACCTATTTCCCAGATGCTGAGCAAGTCGGCTTTCCTGGTCCCACCCCCAGTGAGTTCGTTCAAGGACTATGTTCAGGACAGCTTTAACGTACGTTCAGCTGGTGCCGAACCGCAGGCGATTGCGACTGCGCCAGTTGCTGCTCTGAATCTGGCCCACTATCCTGTGGTAGTGCAAACGTCGCAATATAGTGGCGCGGGATCATCCTTCGATCCGATTTATAGCTGGGGAAACCTAGGGCCTTGGTATTCCGTCGGTGGTGCTTTTGGTCTACCGGAGACATCGCCACAGATTCCAGATGGTTGCGATCTGGAGCAAGTTCACCTCTTGTTCCGACATGGCGCTCGTTATCCTACAGCCGGAGAGGCTCCGAGTGTTTTCGCGGCCGCACTACATGCTGCAGCGGATAGCACCGGTTGGTCTGCATCAGGACCTCTGGAATTTCTGAATACCTGGACATACAAGTTGGGTGAGGAGGTGCTAACTCCGTATGGTCGTTCTCTTCCGTACGTCATGAATTGGTCACCCGAGTAGCGCAGAAACCTCATTTCCGAGTATTGATAGATTCAACCTCGGTGTTGCTTTCAGAGTGAAGTATGGAAGTCTGCTGAACGACTTCACTAGTATTCCCGTCTTCCGTACCACCTCGGAAAGTAAGTGATCAGGTTTTGGATCGCCGTACTCCCAAAGTCTGACCATTATTCCAGATCGGATGGTCACGTCATTGTGAGCGCTACTTGTCTCCCGCTTAAAGCCTATCATGTTGAGCTAGCACAGATCAAATTTCGCAGTGGGATTCTTTGGCGTTCCGGACTACCTGACTTCCTACCACGAGGAGATCATAATCGAGGCAAATGGCTATAACAATACCCTTGCACCCTACGAGACATGCACCAATGCTAACAATGACGTTGGCGGCAATATTGGGGGCTACGCCTCTGGCAACTGGACTCAGATCTACTTGAACAAAACGACAGAGCGATTACAGCCATATCTGTCGGGTTTCAACCTGACCGCCGACTACGTCTATGCGATGCAGGCGTTATGTACGTACGAGACAGTGGCGCTTGGGTACTCTGCTTTCTGCGGACTTTTCACAGAAGAGGAGTGGCGAGGATTTGAGTACTCCATCGGTAAGTCTTTGCCCATCTATCGAAAACTCGGGCGTTTACATCCTTCTACAGATCTTTCCTTCTGGTATGGACAGGGTCCCGGAAGCCCGAACGCAGCAGCGCGGGGCGTTGGGTGGGCCCAGGAGCTCCTTGCACGTCTTACGAAAACCCCAATCACGAAGTTCGACACCAACATCAACGGCACCCTCGATGGTAATAATATTACTTTCCCACTCGACCAACCAATCTTCGCGGATGCCACACACGATGTCGTAATTGCGAATAGTGCGTGCCCACACCGACATCACATTGTGGCCCAGTGGTTCTGATAATTCCGCAGTCGTGACAGCGCTGAACTTTACGACCCTTGCCGCGAATGGCCCTCTGCCCTGGGACCGGATACCCGTTGGTCAGGTAACGCTTACCAATCTCAGCCCTTGCCTTTGTCATTCACTAGCATGACTCGTGCCGCAGACCTATCACGTCCAGCAAATTGCGCCCTATACATCAAACCTCGTCGGTCAGGTGCTCTCCTGCCCTGCATCTGCCACAAACTCGAGGAAGGAAAAGTACATCCGTTTCCTGTTGAACGACGGGGCGGTCCCACTTACAGGACTCGCGCATTGTGAGACGCCGAACAAGGACGGACTGTGCCTCTACGACAAATTCGTGCAGGGCCTGAAGGAGCGCATTGCCGAGATCGACTACGACTACGACTGTTTCGCTAATTACACGATCCCTGTCCCGGATACGATTGTGGACGGTCGTATGCCGCGGGCGTGAAGATCAGCAATCGACGAATGTAACGAACAGAGGCCAAACGCACGTAGTTCTTGATGGCTTGATGTAGCGGTGATTTATGTATGATAGACCCATTGTAAGAACCAGGTCTTTAATTGACTCGGGCGCCGAAGGCTGTATCAGTTTGTGCTTGAGACTCAAAGCAATGCAAGTGCGTCAATTACACATAACCTGGCCGTGCTCCGTATGGAGCGAAGTCAGGACTTGCAAAGCGGTCAGAGCAGCGTATACTAGTGGGACGGTGATAGGTGATAGGTGTGGCACAGCTTGTGGCAAACGAGCGCCGGGGAATGAGGTTCTCACGTGATGCTCAAACCCAGGGCTGGGGTTTCAGTTAGTCATGTCGGGGGTGATTTCGGCTTGAGTTGCGTGTGTCCGGCGGCGGATGCGTCCACCACTACTCTTCCACTCTCTTCCACTTCCACCATTCTCAATGCTCAGTCGCTCTCTTCGTGCATCGGCGCTAGGTCGCGGGCGGATCGCCCCCATTGCCAGAGCGCGGTGGACTCGCACATTCGCGACTCCATCCAGTCACCCTCCACCGGAGCAGAAGCAGAACAACGATCGCAAGCCTGAGCAGGAGGGGAAAGTGGAGGACAAGAAGAAGGATTCGGGCGAGGTTCCGAAGGATGCGGAACGTCAGCAGGAACCATTGAAGGGGCTGGAGGGCTTTTTCCAGCGGTACCACCAGCAGCAACAGCAGAAGCAGTCCACGGAGAAGGAGGGGTCTCGGCAGGAGGAAAAGGAGTCGCCTCGGCAGCCTCCACCGCCTCCACCAGACAACAATGGCTTCAATCCCAATCAGCTAGCGCTGCTCGCAACCACTGCTGCCATTTTCTATGCCCTCTCCAACACCTCTTCCACGGGATCCCGCGAGATTACTTGGCAAGAGTTTCGGACCGCATTCCTTGACAAAGGCTTGGTCGACAAGCTCGTTGTTGTCAACAGGACCAAGGTGCGGGTAAAGTTGCACTCCAATGCAACTGGCACAATGTACCCTTCCGCACCTCTCGGCGGAGGAGACTACTACTTCTCCATAGGCTCCGTCGAAGCTTTCGAACGCAAGCTTGACGAGGCGCAGCGCGAACTGGGTATCCCCTCGCACGAGCGTATCCCTGTCGCGTATCACGAGGAGGTGTCCGCGTTCAGCTACCTGCTCAACTTCGGTCCAACCCTTCTCTTCGCCGGTGTCCTCTTTTACCTGTCTCGAAGGGCTGGCGGCTCTGCCAGCTCCTCTGGGGGCATCTTCAACATCGGCAAGAGTCGTGCTAAGATGTTCAACAAGGATACCGACGTGAAGGTCAGATTCAACGACGTAGCGGGCATGGATGAGGCGAAGCAGGAGATCATGGAATTCGTCTCATTCCTCAAGGAGCCTGCTCGCTATGAGAAACTAGGCGCGAAGATTCCTCGTGGTGCTATCTTGTCGGGTCCTCCGGGAACCGGTAAGACGCTGCTCGCGAAGGCGACCGCTGGTGAAGCAAATGTCCCCTTCCTCTCCGTCTCTGGTTCCGAGTTCGTTGAGATGTTCGTTGGTGTCGGGTCTTCCCGTGTGCGCGACCTCTTCGCATCGGCGAAGAAAAACGCGCCATCTATCATCTTCATCGACGAAATCGATGCCATCGGGAAGGCTCGTGGCAAGCGCGGCGGGTTTGGCGGGAACGACGAACGGGAGAACACCCTCAACCAATTATTGGTCGAGATGGATGGCTTCGGTACACAGGAGCACGTCGTTGTCCTCGCCGGCACGAACCGACCCGACGTGCTCGACCCTGCGCTGATGCGACCGGGTCGATTCGACCGACACATCGCCATCGACCGACCGGACGTCAGCGGACGCAAGGGCATCTACCTTGTCCACTTGCAGCCCCTCAAGCTGTCCGACAAGCTTCCTGAGACGGATGCTTTCGCGCACAAGCTCGCGGTCCTCACACCAGGATTCTCTGGTGCGGACATCGCGAACGTGTGCAACGAGGCGGCTCTGCACGCTGCGCGGAACGGCCACGAATCTATCGAAGAGATGGATTTCGAGAGTGCGATTGAGCGGGTTATTGTCGGGTTGGAGAGGAAGAGTAGGCTGCTGAGCCCCGAGGAGAAGAAAACGGTCGCGTACCACGAAGCTGGACACGCTATCTGTGGTTGGTTCTTGGAACACGCCGACCCTCTCCTCAAGGTCAGCATCATTCCCCGTGGCGTGGGAGCCCTCGGATACGCTCAGGTATGCAGCAGTTAAGTACAGCGAGTTCTGGAGGCTAATCGTAATGTCTTTAGTACCTTCCTCCAGACCGGTATCTGTTATCAACCCCCCAGATGTTGGACCGGATCTGTATGACGCTGGGTGGACGTGTCTCCGAGGAGATCTTCTTTGGTACAGAGAACATCACTACCGGTGCGCAGGACGATCTGCAAAAGATTACTCGCATGGCGTTCGAAGCCGTTGCCAACTACGGCATGAACGAGGTTGTCGGGCCTGTAAGCTATGGTGGTGCGAAGGCTACCGATGAGCGATGGCAGAAGCCGTTCAGCGAGAAGACTGGCGAGATGCTCGATGCGGAAGTGCGGAAGATGATTGTGTATGTTTCCTTATTCTCATTGAGCCAGCCTCGTATTAACAAGAAACTGTAGCAACGCGCATTTGCGGACAAAGGATCTCCTCACAAAGCACCGTGAGGATGTCGAGAAGGTCGCGAAGCTGCTCTTGGAGCGGGAAGTCATTACAAGGTCTGCATTTCTTCTATATAATGTCGAGAGTTGTGTCTGACCTCTTCTCATTCGGGTTTGCAGAGAGGACATGATCAGTCTTCTCGGGCCACGGCCATTCGCCAATCGCAAGGATGACATGGACAAGTGGCTAGATGAAAACAGAAGTGCACAACGCAGCGCGCCACCACCTCTCGAGTCCCCATCTGAACCTACTCCGTCACCTGCCGCCTCACGACTTGATGAACCAAGGCTATAATGTTGTTAGACTGATATTTGTTTTGTTGTCTGTCGTTCAAGTTGGTCGTTATTGCCGGACTGGGCGCAATGCTTTGTACTACCGCATCTGTATCTATCACACGTATACATTAAAGCACCATTCATGATTTAACATTGCAATCCATCCCCGTTCCTGAATGATGAGCGTCTGCTCGTAAGCCTTTTACGTTGGGGGAGAGTAAGCTAGTAGCACTGGCAAGTTGATCCATAACGTCATAATGAATAGCGGAATCCACTCCACTCATCGCCTTTCTCCCTTCGGGCAGCGTTCACGCTCTCAAAATGCCCATTATTCGCGTTGGCGTGCTTGTTGTCGATACCATCGATGACTTCATCTCGTTCTCCTGCGTCGCGCCGCGCGTTTTCGCGTTTCAGCAGGATGTAGAAGCCTAGTGAAGAGAGCCAGCCGATCGCAATGTAGGCCAGCACAATGCCGTGGCCCATCCTATACCAGGGCTCATCGACCGAACGGTACTGTAAACGCATGAACGCGACGATCCGGCAATACTAGAGAACGGTGTAGTGCATACGATGTTTGAGCTGACGGCTCCGTTGATGTTGCCCCAGCCTATAGCCGTAGCCAAAGTCGCGCTACGCTTGTACGATCCTTCGACATTGCTGGAGACCCACGCGCTGTGAGAAAAGACGTAGAATTCAGAATGCCGAAAGAAGGATAGGCAGCCGGAACCTACACAGAATTTGCTAAATGAAGATGTTTGAGAATCTTAAACATTGAGCTTGATCAAAACACTCACGAACTGCAGGATATATCGCACTACCGTTATGCTAGTAAGCAACCATTTGTGGTTGCGTGATGAGGTGAACAGAACTCACGCGACTGCCAGGTACACCGCGAAGTACGACAGCGCAGCATTCGTTGACGCAATCAATATGATGTATCCGACCAATCCTAAGGGAGCTATCAAGAACCATAACCCTGACACGAGGGCTGCACAGCTTGCCTGAGCTAAACAAGATCCTGTAATTATCATCATGTCATCACATGGCAGCAATGCAGCGGGAGATAGCGCGTACAGATTGATGCCGGCCCTCTTGCCCAAGCGATCTCCTGCGAAGCCGACTACCACAGTGACTATACAACCCCACACGTATACGGGAACGGAGAGGAGATTCGCCGCAGTTGCCTGATATCCTGTTGGAGGAACGCATGATGAAATTGACATATACTAGATGTCTGTCCCTTACCTAGCTAAACGAGTCATGAGCTTTATGCAAACCGAAGTACGCAACATGCGGCATACCTGATTAATAATCGTCGGTGTGAACAATGAGAAGGCAAAGATAGGCCCGTCGCTATTTAAGTATACACATGAATATTTCCATCGCTTCTGTTGAAAACACGCACAAGCCCATGTAGATTCCCACTGGCAGCTACATGTCAGCTTTCAGCCACCTCTCTATCACAACAAACTTACTGGCGAGCCACGTCTTCCAGTCTGTCAAGCTTTGCTTGACGTACTTGAGGTCAAAATTCTCGCCACCTGCGCTGAACTTCATATCTGCTTGTAATCGCCTAATAATCCAAACACCTATGGCAGAGCAATCAGCATCATGCGCGAGTGGTAATGTTGCGCGCATACGTTCCGGCTCGTTCAAGAATCTTGCCGTGTCGGGAAAGTCATCGAGAACCCATAGGGAGATGACTGAACAGACAACTGTAAACAATCCTTCTAAGATGAAGATCCATGCCCAGCCGGGCTTTCCGCCGATGCCATTCATTTTCTCGATTGCGACAGCCAGGAAGCCACCTAGTACATATTGTCAATGCGCAGACTCTTGCGAGACTGGATTGCGTACTGAAGGCCCCGGCGATTGTAGCAGACGTGAAAAACACAGCCACTCTTGTTCCTAACTCTGAGCGCTTGTACCAGCTGACAGCAGCATCAGCGTTCACCGTAAAGCAATGTTTGTTATGAACTCACCAGGAGAGGTAATAAACAATGCCAGGATACAAACCGGCCTCCGCAAGTCCCAGAACCACACGGAGAGCTAAGCATGGGTGATAGCTCACTATTACACCATACTGGAAGAAATGTGTCACACGTACCGACCAGTCCACCGTAATTGCGGACAACGCCGTGTAAAGTCTGTAAGCTGTTAGTCCCTCGACGCCGCACTGTGTGAGTGCACGCGTACCATGGCTATTCCCCAAACAAACATGATGAACGCCAGCCAGCGAGAGGGACGCAGGCTTTTCAGAGCCACATTACTAGGGAGCTTGTAGGATATTCATATGTCAATGCTCGGTACCCTGCGGCTGTCCTGGCTCCCCTCACCTCGAACAACGCATAAGGAAAGAAGAAAACCTGCAATCTCATTAGGCCACGGTGGCTATATCTCCGTGACACTCGTACCGTCAATGCTACTAGGTACTGCGAATCAGTGATGTGCAGGTCCGTGGTCATGCCATATAGCTGAATCGCGGTATGTCAACAACGAGCCATGCTGTCTGCACTCTGCGCAACCACCTTTGCATTGCCAATGTTCCCTCGATCTAGGAAGTTGAGCAGGTAGAGAAGCGCCAACCAAGGTACCGTATGCCAATCTATCCTCCGCATGAGCTTGCGCTCATCCACACCAGACGTATCCACATCGGGACGGTAATTCGTGTCCGGCGGCACGGAGATGATCTCAGGATCTATGAGATCCTTCTCAGTAGACGCAGCTTTTACAGACATAGCGGCAGTGGCGGCGAGAAGATGGTGGGCCGGGCAGGTTCTTATACATTCGAGCCCGCGATAACGGAGGTTGAGTCGCAGTGGAGGTGCGCGATAGAAGCCACCGTCATGAGATCAATCGAGGGACAGAGTTCGCTTGGCGCAAATCAGAAGATCCAGGCGGCGGAGCGCTTTATGGCATCTTGGTGCCCTGCACCGCGCACGAGCCCGGCTGGAGCCTCGTCGTCAGCTGCGAACTTCCAAGTACAGAAGGTGATGCACACTTGCAGCTCCTGCGTAAGACACTGTATTAAAGATCATGTCGGTAACTCACCATCCTGCCACATGCTTGGGGTGGAAGACCGGCAGGGACTCCGGAGGCAAATGTCTTTGCAGGTCGCCCGGCAGGCACAGTTTGGCAACTACTCCTCTTTGCCAAGTTGTCGGCGTCCACGAGCGGCAGGACCCATCTGTTCAGACGAATGCTTTCCGATAGATATCGATGCCCACTACAGATTCAAGCGGTTTGAGCATCTCGCTGAACCACATCTTGACATCCTCAGACCCCTTCGCAGCAACTCTGACAATGCATCCATTCCCGTCACGTATCGGACTGAACGACCACAACAGATTTGGTGGTGACGAATGCTTGAACACGGTGATACGCGCATACTCTCCGGAGAGAAAGCGGATGGTGTCCTGGACAAGGGGGCCGTACATTATCAGAGTGGCGTAGCACGAATAAGGAGCCAGCGTGTCGGCTAAAGTCCGCGCCGGCAAGCCAGGAACCTGCAGTTGTTCCTCCAGCAGCATTACGTCCCTGGCGACACATTCCTCGTCAACCCATACTTCGTTCAGGCTGTAGTACCTTGAGAAGACCCATTCCTCGCCGATCGAGCGTCTGCCAGACGTGACCCAATCCAGTATCACGGCGGAAGCATTCCCTATCAGGCGGAATGTTTGGAGCTGATTATACCGTGCAGATCGGAAGCACGTCACTGGGTCGGGTAGAAGAAAGAGTGCGCCAGATTCCTCGACTACAACGTTCATGATCTGAGTCGTCACGGCGTCCGAAGACGTTCCTTGTGAGCGAGCGGAAAGTCGTTGGCCCGGTCGTGTCTTGAAAACTTTGGTAGACCCCTGGAGCTCTTAGTATCAGCGAACGGATCTGCAGCAGACACTTCGACCCCGTACTTGCGATAGCATAACCAAAGCCACCTTCGCTTGGATTTCTACAGATAGATCGATACGATCTCCCCCAACCAGCCCTCCGCCATACGTGAGGATATACACAAGAGAGACGCAATCCTGATGTATGCGTGGTGACAGCAGCTTGAGGGGATAAGCAGAGGATAGTTCAGAGAAGACAGCTTCCGTGCCATGAGCACGCAGGACAATACGCCCAATTCCTGCTAGCGCGTTCATGTCCACCGAGTCCTCGAGTTGTGTCTTGCGAGAGTAGACTTTAATTCCGATGTGAGGCACTGCTGGCAAGATGAATCCGACGCACGCGTCGATCGGACACGCGATCTAACCGCGTCGTCATCACGCTTTCGTGTGCGCGTATGCACGTGTCCCTGCACGGAATGGCGTCCCCTTCGACCACCACCTCTCCGGAGGACCTTTGCGCACAATGGACTGCCCTGTCAGACGAGGACCTCACCGCTGAGAAGGTTAACCAGCTGCTGAAACCTGTTCCTGACGACCTCTGGGTAGCCGCTGCATGCCTTGACCGCGTTCTGGACGACGCGCCCGTGCAGCGGTCGCTGCTTGACCTTGGGCTTGAGAGATCGCAGCCCGCTTTGACTCGAAGCCAGGCTGCGTATGACAGTTCTGCTGAAGTAGTCGGAGATGAAGACGACGAAGACGAAGGAGGCGAGATTAGAGAGGGTCAGGACCGGCGGCACGCTGCTCTCGTCTCTCACTTCCGTGCAGAACCCCGCGACGCGCAGCTCTGTCGCATTCGCTCAGTACTCCTGGACCGTCTTGACAAGCTCAGCACGTTTGTAGAGATCTGCAAAGAGGCACCGTTCAAGGAAGATGTCGACCCGGTGGACGCCGAGTGGGAGGACGACCCCTGGGCAGACGAGGCGAACGACCCTCCCGCGGAATCTGCGCCTTCCGCATCCTTGCCTGGCGCGCCCCCGATTCCATTACCTGCCTTTCTCCAGAGCGACCTGTTGCAGCTAGCATGTCTCCTTGCATCGTTGGAACATATCGCGGCCCTCCGCATACTCATGGAGCGGCATGGGGCGCAACTCTGGCCGTACCGCTTTCAAATCCTGGATAGCATACCAGAACACGCGCTCTCAGAACAACTACGAGACGTCCTACCAGGCTACGACCCGTCCGAAGACAGGGAAGTAAAGACGGAGCCAAAACCATGGAGGTCAGAAGTGGACTTCTCCGAAAGCTCTGAGCTTCACAAGGCCCTCGTTGACTCGGAGGTCGCTCTCAACGTTGAACCCCCTCCAAGAATAGACAGTTCAGAAATATGCCCAGAGCCACTGTCCCCTTCCAACATAGCAGCCTGGTACCAAAAACGAATCGACCTCGTCATCTCCAACACTGGTCTCATCGACGCCGCTCTCTCGCTCGTACAACACGCTGCCTCTCAAGGTCTCCCGGGGTTAGACGAACTCGGCGAGGAGCTGAGCCTCCTCTCTCGCCTCGTCTATGACGCGCCATCCTCCGCCCAGTACGCCGACGACGACTGGACGCTCGCACGCTGGAAAAGCATGGACCCACCCGCGATCGTACGTGCCTACCTCGCGCGCACCACGCCGGAAACGGTGGCGAGGGACATCCGCAGGCTCGTCATGCCGTATTTGTTCGTGCTTGAGTCCCGCGCGGAGCGTGCAGGCGCGCCGGACCCGACACTTCCAACCAGGCTGCTGTATGAGTACATCCTGAGTGCCCCGCTGGGGATTGTCGCGGCTGTGTTTGAGGCGTCAAAGCCAACCCTGGCCCCCGCACAGCGACTGATCAGGGACGACGAGGACATGGCGCGGCTTGCGCTCGCTTGCCTCTATGGTAGCGACAGCTTGAATGAGTGGCCGACGATGAGCCACATCTTCGAGTGCCTCCCTGCGTGGGACACAACACAGGATGAGGACGAGGCGGACGAGGCGGACACCACGATTGCGTCCCTCGGAGCATTCGTTACACCGTCTACCACGCGTCCGCGATGTACGCCCGCAGACCTCATGCTGTTCTTCAAGCCCCTCCCTTCGTCGGCTCTCTCGCGCGCCCTTGACGTCCTCGATGTCCATCTAGAGTCCGGAGAGATCCTCGCGCGGTGGAGTGTCCCGGCACCATTGCGCTGGTTCCTTCAGAGCAATGGCAACATTGCAGAACAGCGCTCGTGGGCAAACAGGATGGCGCGTCGAGCAGGTGAGTCGCAAGACAAGCTCGAGACGCGGGAGGACTGGGAGTGGCTCCTGGAAGATATGGCCAAGTTGTCTGACTCGGGAGAGAGCGGTTCGTGGAGCGCGTTCTGCCTGTTGTCCAAGGACGACATCGTGCGCATATTCTTTAGTGGACTATTGAGCACCGGAAGTAAGTATTCGATGAGACGCCATTATCCGCACAGAAACTGAAGGCTCATAATTTACAGAATTCGACATTGCGAGGGCGCTGCTGCGTTCCTCAAGCATCAACCTTTCGCTGGATTCCGCGGCGATTGAGGACATATGCCTCACTTGCTCACAAGAATTCTACGACAATGCAAGTTCTGGCAACTACCACTTTGGTGATATGAAGCTTGCCTATGACTGGTACGTTGCATCATTCATTCCGACACGACGACACTCATTCGTTTGCGGAAAGTCTGGACATCCCTCCCGCGTCACCTCGCATAGTCAAGGAGAAAGAGTTCATCGAGGCAACCACCCGGCTCTGCTCGTTCAACCTGATGTCCCGCCCGGGCATCCCCATCACGCCTCTGGAGATCCGGCTAACCAAGGACCGCCTCTCCCTCGTCTCCCGCGTGCTCTCGAGCAACAACGACGCATACAAGCACACGCAGGTCATCCTCGACCTCGTGCACAAGCTCGGCTTCCGCGGGGACGTCGTCGCGGAGGCCAAGGCGCTCGCCATGCTCGCCGAGACCGCGCTGCAGGCGGAGGACTTCCCGCGCGCGTACGAGGCGAGCACGCGCATGGTCGACGCGGTGCTCGCGCTGCGCACCGCCGCGCCCGCAGGCCTGCGCGACCCGCGCGCGGACGAGGCGAGCGAGGTCTGCTGGGTCGCGTGCTTCTCCATCGGGCGGCACCCCGAGTTCGCCGACGTGCAGAAGCGCCTCGCGCTCCTCGGCCGCGCGCTCGAGCTCTGCCCGCCGGACAGGCTCGCGGACGTCCTCGCGGCGTGGCGCGGCGTGGAGGAGGAGGACATCGCGCAGCGGCGCGCGCGGCTCGGGTCGGAGCGCGGGGCGGGGCGGGGCGTGCACGCGCGTAAGCGGGCGGCGGCGAGCCACGACCCCGTCGCGTCGGTCGCGGCGCGTCTGCAGCAGCTGCGCATGCCCGAGCTCCACATGCCGCACTCGCCGCTGGCGAGCGCGCCGGATGCGGCCGCGCTGGCGAACAAGGCGTTCAGCCGGGTCGCGGCCAACTTTCCGTTCTCGGTGGGGCACCGCGGGCGGCAGCTCATGTCGGAGGAGGAGAACCCGTGGGAGAGGGGCAGGTCGGGCAGCAGGTCGCGGGCCGACGGGGCGGACGTCTCGGCGCAGGCGTCGCGTGTGCTGCAGGCAGGCATCGGCTGGCTGCTGGGCGCAGACGACGACAGTTGATGTCACTCGTATGTTATTTGGCATATATCTTCTTCGGACGGACACACGGTAGTCTAGATGACTAGAGCGGGACGCTTTTCATTCACAAAACGGTGCGAACGTACAGAGCGAGCGTGCTAGGGTAGGAGGCGAGACCTGTGGATAGAGGGGGCAGATATGAATGAGAGTGCTGTGCGGGGGATCATTGTCGAGAGACTCGCGGGACTCGCGGAGGTAGAGTGGAGGAGAGAGAGAGGCGGAACGAGAGGCGGAGAGATTGGGGACGAGGCGGGGGGCTACTGTATGGCGGACAGATTACTACACGTGTGCGGTACAAATCGTGACAATAGGAATGGCGGCCGAACAGAACAAGATGCGTGCGTGCGGCCAGCGAATAATGAGCGAATAAAGAAAAGATAAAGGCGCGGGCGCGGCGAAACCAGGTCCGAGAGGCGCGAGCTTCTACAGCCATATAGCGGGTACTGGTACAATATGGACAGCGGGCGCTGCGGCGCTGGCGAGGACGTGACAAAAGACGAGAGTCGGATATGAAGCAGCTGCACGCCCGCGGACTCGGGATCACGACGACGAGTCGAGCGACGGGGCTCAGGTCCCGCTCGCAAAGCGCGACCCGACGCCGGTGCGCGCGCGCGGGCGGTTCACGACGCCGACCCTGACGCCGGCCCTGCGAAGCTCGTCCACGCCCAGGCTCGCGCTCGCGCTCGCGTCGCCCGCGGCGCCGCGCCCGCACGCCGCGCAGTACGGCCCGGCACCCTCCGCGGCGCGCAGCTCGTCGACCTCCGCCTTGAGGTCGCGCACCTGGCCCTCGAGCTCCCATATCTGGCGCTGCCACGCGCGGCGCGCGACGAGGATCTGGTCCTGCAGCGCCTGCAGCGCCGCGCGCGCGCCCGCCTCGTCGTCCTCGCCGCCGCCGCCGCCGCCTCCACCACCGGGCTTGCCGCCGTCCTCGGGCGCGCCCGGCGCGGGGTACGCGCGCAGCGGAAAGTCCGCGCTCAGCGGCGAGATCGCTGTCGCGGCCGTCGTCGGCGTGCCCGTGTCCGCGTCGAGCGCGGGGCGCGCCAGCCCGGGGCTCGTCAGCTGCGGCGCGAACGCGGGCCCGAACAGCGTCGACACGGGCCGCAGGCTCAGCGCCACAAAGTCCGTCGCGCCCGGCGGCGCGCTGCTCGGCGGCTGCGGCGGGCTCCCGCGGCCCCCCGCCGCCGGCGTCACGACGACGGCGTGCCCGTGCCCGTGCGCTGCGCCAAAATGCTCCGGCAGCGCCGAGTGCGGGCCCGCGTGCGCCCGCCCCGCGTACACCGCGCTCGGCGAGGTCACGATCGACAGCCCGGGCGTGTTCCTGCGCGCGGACAGCTGGCGCTCGCGCGTGTGCGCGCTCCCCGCGGCGGCGGCGGACGCCGAGTCCTCGCGCGCGTCGGACGAGCTCCCCGACTCCGCGAGCGACGGCACGGGCACGCGGTGCGGCGCCGACTGCTTGCGCGCGCGGGCCGCCGCGGCGACGGTCGGC
This sequence comes from Wolfiporia cocos, assembly GCA_029448655.1. Lineage (NCBI taxonomy): Eukaryota > Fungi > Basidiomycota > Agaricomycetes > Polyporales > Phaeolaceae > Wolfiporia > Wolfiporia cocos. The sequence goes on from JACCLO010000002.1 coordinate 2,304,637, forward strand.
CCCGACGCCGCCGACGTGACCGACGCCGCGGAGAGCGTGTCCGTCGAGAGCGACGGCACGGGCGGCGGCGCCTCGTACGGCGTGCGCTCGCGCTCGCGCGCGTTGAACAGGCGCATGAACCCGCTCTTCTTGCGCACGACGACCCGCGGCGCGGCGCCCGGGTCCTGCGCGGGCGCGCCCGGCAGCGGGGGCCGCGGGGCGCCGGCGTCGGGGCGGGCCTTCGCGGCGCCCGCGCTCGCGCTCGTCGACCGCGCGCGGGGCGTCGTGTCTGCGCCCTGCGCGTCGTCCGTGGCCTGCAGGGAGCGCGGCGGGCCGGTCGTGTACGGGCTGGAGATGGCCGGGTTCGCGGTGGCGCTGCGGGAGCGCTCGCGCGCCTGCGCCTGCGCCTCCGCGAGCGAGATGAGCTTGAGGGACGCGCCCGCGGCGCTGTCGCTCCACCCGGGGATCGGGTTCCCGCCCGCCAGCTTGTTATCTCTGCCGCGCAGGGTCGGGCTCGACGTTTCCTGCGGTTCGGGGACAATACGCGTTAGCGGGTGGCCGCGCGGCGAAACAAGGGAGAGACTCACCGATATGGGCCCCGAGATGCCCTTGCCGTGCACGCGCGCGAGCGGGCCAAAGTCGTCCGCGGTCGCGAGCGAGGTCATGGTGGTGATCGAGCGGGACTGGAACATGCTGCTCGACGCGGTGGTGTCGGTGAGCGTCGTGCTCGAGTCGCTCTTGTTGACGCTCGGCAGCGCGGGCGCGGGCGGCAGGCGCGGGGACGGGAGGGGCAGCGGGGGGTCGTGCGCGGGGCGGCGGACGAGGTCCGGGTTCGCGTACGGGTGGGTGTACTCGTGGTGCGGCGTGCTGGGCGTCGACGCGCGCGAGGAGCCCGCGGAGTGCGTCTGCTCGAGGGGCGACAGGGGCACGGGGGAGACGGCGCGGACGAGGCGCGACATCGGGGACGCGCCCTGGGGCGGCTGCGGGGCGCAGCGCGGGTCGGGCGCGGCGGCGGGCGCGGCGGGGTTGGACGGGGTGCGCGAGCGGAGGCGGGAGAGCGAGAGCTTGTCGCGCAGGGTCGGCTGCGGGGCGGGGGCGAGCGCGAGCGAGGTGGAGGACATGGACGCCTGGGCGAGCGCGCTGCGGCGGGCTGTCAGCGCGGGGCGGTCAGAGGGCGCGGGGCGGACGTACAGGAGGGCGCCGCCGTTGGCGTTGAAGGACTCGAGGGACTGCTTCGCCTTTTGCTGGGAGCGGCTCGACTCTGTGCTGGGCCGCTTCTCGGCCTTTGCGAGCCCCCAGACGCGCTTGGCGGCGTCGGCCTTTTTGTGCGGGGCGCGGCGGGGGACGGGGTCGTGCTCGTCCCCGGCGTCGTCCTCGCCGAGCTCCCACGGGGCGGGGGAGTGGATGGTCATCTTGGGGCCGCAGAGGCGGGGGAGGTCGGGGGAGGGCTCGTCGTCGTCGCCGGGCGGGGAGGCGTCGTCGTCGTCGCTGTAGGCGTAGCTGCCGGCGCACGAGGAGGCGGGGTCGTCGTCGAGGTCGAGGCTGCTCGCGTTGGGAAAGTTGAGGCGCTCGCGGTCGGACATGGGCTCGCGGGGCTCGCGGGGCAGGCGGGCAGACGCGGGGACGACGAGGTCGAAGGAGGCGTCGAGCTCGGCGCGGTCGAGCGGGCGGGGGGAGAAGTGGGCGCGGCTGTAGACGGAGGGCGAGTCGGAAAACTCGGAGAGGGAGGGGAAGCGGGCGTGGAGGCCGGCGCGGGCGGTGCGCTGGTCGAGGAGGGCGCGGAGGTGGTCCTCGCGGGGCTCGGGGGAGCTGAGCACGCTCATTGCGGGGAGGAGGCTGGACAGGAATGTCGCCGCTGTGGACGCGGCGTCGCGCAGCCAGCACACGGGGCGTCTGCTGTGGGAGCTCTGCAGATCAGCCACAGTGTTGATGTTCGCACGCAGTCGCTGTGGGGACGCCAGGCAGATACGCGCCCCGATCCGATCCCATCTCATTCAGCCGTATCGGGCCCGCTGCTCTTTTTCGCTGCACCACCGCCCTACAATGCAGCCCCCGCTCGCCCTCGCCCCCTCCGCCGCAGGCCGCGTCTCGCGCAAGCCCTGGAAGCCCCGCAGGGCTGCCGCCGTGTACGTACTCCCCGCCCTCGTCTCTGCCCCGTCTCACCCGGTCTCACCCAGCCGCTCCCACATGCCCGACGGCGTCAAGACACGGAGCTGGGCCGACCGCATGCAAAAGACCGAGAAGGAAAAGGCGATCAGGAAGCTCCAGGCCGAGCTCAAGGAGGAGAAGGTTGCCGAACGCAACAGGTCCGTGTCTGCCTCCGTCTGGGCTCGCCCGCTCACCCCCGCCGTCAGACGGCGCGAAATCACGCTCGAGCGCAAAAAGGCCGCAGAGGAGCGCCGCCGGCTGGAGGAGGACAAGGCAAAGGTACGCCGCGCCGCCCGTGCGCGAGCTATCGTGCTCACCCGCGAGCCACAGATGGGCGCACGCAAGGCCGCGCGCCTGCGCCGCAAGGCCGGGCGCACGAAGAAGATCAACCACTAGCGGCGCGCTTTCTCATTAGCCCCTGGATTTGGATGTGACTGGACTGCATGTGTCAAGGCTGAATCAATGTCGCGCTGCATGACTCGACATTGATCGTCGACGGATCGCAGGCGTGGGAGAGACCGCGGGACGGCATTCCTAGATTGCGAATGATGGTGCTCGTCGACTGAAGGAGACGCGAGCCGCTCTCGCCATGGCCCCCGTCGCGGCGGGCCTGGACACACCCCGCGGTGGCATCTCCGCGCGCATCTCATCGAGCATCGAGCCGCGCATCATGTACGCTACACCTGCCAATTTCACGCATTACGCCCGCCGCGCCCGCGCGCCGTCGCGAATCTCGCCCCTTGAGACACGATCGAGCGAGGCACGAGACGATCGCATTTGATCTCACTCCAGCCCCGGTGTGCGCTTGTGTGCGCACGGTTGCGCCCTGATGGATCTCGGTGCGCACGGCGCCTGCGGTCGCGACGCCACGGTTGCCAGCGATCACCACGACCGGCCCTGTGGCACGCGGGGGGCCATCGCAGCAACGGCGACGCCACACACGCACCGGAAGTGAGACAAAGCCGCAGCATAAATACACCAACACCACAAAAAAGTAAACACCGCCCGGCACGCTCACAGCGCCCAGCTCGCGTCCAGCTCGCCCTCCGCGACGAACGGCCGGTCGAGGCCCGCCACGACGCCCTCGCACAGCGGGCAGCTCGCCGCGAGCACGTCCTCGAGCTCGCGCCGCGCCCGCCCCGCCCTCTCCGCGCCCCCCGCGCCCGCCCCGCGCCGCCCCGTGCCCGCGCCCGCGCCCGCGCCGAGGCCCGGGAGCCACCCCGCGGGCGCAGCGACCGCGGCGGCGAGCGTCTCGGGCGAGACGAGGTCGCGCAGGCGGTCGCCCGCCGAGAGCAGGTTCCGCCCGAGGCGCGCGCCGTTCGCGCCCATGCCCATCCCAAAGTTCGCGGAGAGCAGCGTGCGCGACGCGGACGGCGCGTGCCGCGTGCCCGGCGCGGGCGCGGCGTGTGCGGGCGCGGGCGCGCTCTTGAGGAGCTCGTTCTGGAGCGCGATGATCCGCCGGAGGGCGTGCGCGGGGAGGTACTCCTTCGTCTGGCGGCAGCGGCGTGAGCGTGTGCGCAGGAGGAGAGAGATGGGGGCGCGCGCACCAGCCCGATGAGACAGTCCGCGTGGAACGTGTGCTGGCACGGGAAGACGTAGAACTGGCGCGAGAAGAGCGCCTGGCTGCACGCCGCGCAGCGCTCCGCCGAGTCGATGGTGACGAAGCGCTGCTGGAGCGCGCCGATGTCCTGCTTGATCGCCGCCGCGTTGCGCGTCGCCTCGTCCATCTCGCCCTTGAGCGCGTCGATGTGCGCCGCGTACCCCTCGAGCGCGGTGCAGATCTCCTCCTTGAAGTCGTCGATCACGACAAAGTCCGGGAAGAACGGCAGGATGTCTTCGATCTTGAGCAGGTCCGTGTTCTCCAGGAAGCGCATCGCCCTGCCGCGCCCGCTCAGCACAGCGCCACACCACACACGAAACGAAAAACGACGCACATCTTGATGTCCTGCTTGTCCTGCACGACGTACCGCGCGATCTTGAGCCACAGCTTCTTCCGCAGCCGCTCGTCGTCCTCGGGCATGTCCGCGTTGATCTTCGCGAGCTCGAGGTCGCCCTTCTCGAGCGCGAGGTCCACGCTCGACTCGTACAGCCCCATCTTCGAGTAGATGTGCACGCACGCCTGCGTCCGCCCCGCCTGCTTGCACAGCCGCAGCGCGTAGTCCAGGTCGTAGTACGGCCGCCCCGTGAGCGCGTCCGCCGGCGCCGCCGCGAGGAAGCGCAGCAGCGGCCCGTCGTCCTCCGCGTGCGCGCCCGCCGCCGCCGCGTGGAAGGTGATCATCAGGTTGTGGACCGTCGGCGCGGCGCAGCCCTGCTCGAAGATCGCGTGCGCGAGGTACCGGATCGCGTGGTTCGGCGAGAGCGCGTCGCGCGGCGCGTGCTGCAGGCGCAGCAGCGCCGGCACGAGGCGCAGCGGGTCCAGCGCGGGCTGGCGCAGCCACGAGTCGACCGTCTCCTTTGGCGCCTGCCGGACGAGCACGGGCCCGAAGCGGTAGTACAGCTCGAGGTCGGTCTGTCCCCTGCGCGTGAGAGCGGGCTCGGGCGAGATGCGGGGGCCGTACCTGGCGGTTGATGGCGTCCAGCGCCTTGGTCCACTCTTCCTCCATCACCCAGTGCTCGACGACCCGCTCGTGGTCGCCGACTACCGTTGCGTAGTGCAGGTACATGTCCGTCCGGCCGTGTCCCTGTATCAGCTCGTATACGACGTGTGGGTCCAAGTTGGCCTGGAGATCGCTGTTCAGGATTGGTAGGGCACCGGTCTGGGGTGCAGATTACCTTGTATGTCTGGAAGAATTGCCGGAGGTCGTCCTCCAGGATCGTGCGCTCTGCTTGCAGGTTGTCCACGTCGTGCGACACGGACTCGGACGCGATCAGGTCGTCCAGCTCGTCGCATTTGCTGAGATAGAACTCGACCAGCCACGTCGCGAGCATCATCCGCTGGGAGAGGTCCTACACAACAGTCATTCATGTGAACCGCAAAGTCACGGCCAGAGTTACCGTCTTCCGCGTTCGCTCTAGTCGTGATGTGATGTACGACCTCAGCGCATCCCGCTCGCCTGCGTCAAGGAACTTCAGAGTGACCTCCTCAAAGCTCACAGAACATTGCGAGTAGCACTGCGCCGCTGGGAAGTACCTGCCCTCGTCAAAGAACGCGCGTGCTTGTGCGCACATGACATGATCTCTTTGCGTCGCCGTCTAGCTGGGTGATCAGTGCCTACTACTCTAAGAGTATACTTGAATTGCACCTTTGCATACTGCAGAGCGAGATCATACTTGCCCTTCTCGAGGTATATCTTCCAGACGTCGCGATGTTCGTTGCTCACCACAAGCTCGAACAGCGACTGGTCGGTGTACACCCAGTACGTCTTGCGCACGGGGTCTGCTGTAATCCCGCGGACCTCCTCATTTGGTTTCTGGCAGGACGTCAGCCCCAGTCAATCATTCAAGCTTGTCGGGAAATACCAGAGGCAGCATCTCTTCGTACGTCGTCTGCTCATTCAAACTCGACACGCCCACGACGCGGTCACGGTATAGGAGCACAAAGTGGAACTCTGTCAAGGCCATAGAGGAAGGGATGCCAAGAGCGGCTGGTGCGTTCGGCGATGTGGATGGCGCCGTCATGACGGTGGGATATGGCAGCAGCTGGGCGCCGTCGATCAGGTCGTCCGTACTCGATTCGAAATTCAGTGTTCCGTGGTATATTCCAGGTGCTATCGCAACTTCAGTATCAGTGCACGCGCTGGAACGCAAGCCTTACTGACAGGTCATCCAAGCGAGATATTTCGGCAACGAGTGCGCCTGATCAGCATTCGGGCCAAAGGTATGCAGCTCAGAGTAGTCGACATTGCCGGGGAGCTCCAAGATCTCTTCGGACCATCAGTATAAACCACTACATGCATGTAAGGCACTGACTGGGTGCGGTGTCCCTGTATGTTGCGAACAGACTGGAGAACACACGCCCACCCTCGTCTGTGCGTCTGTCGGGGAAACCGACGAACTGGTATATTCGGGTGGGGGTGGTCGCCACAACCAACGCCCTGCCTGGATTCGAGGGAGGGTAAAAGTCGAACTTGAGGCCAGTGACAGGCTGCCGCTCCGGGAGAGTGAAGAGGGGCTGGAGGTAGCGCTCTTGGGATTTGAAGAAGTCATCCTCCGCATCGAGGACCGCCTCGTATATTGTTCCGTTTCGTGTTCCGATGAGGAATTCTCGTGTAGAGGTTGAATGTGAAGAGGATAGCAGAGAGGCCTTGTTCCAAGCGATACTCTCGATCACCATCTTGAAGCCTTTGAGCTGCTTGGGCTTCTTCCAGCCACGGTACAGATACCAGTTCTCTCCTTGCAGAGACGTCACGATGAGATGCCTGCCGGAGGGATCCAGAAATAGCTTGTGGATGGTCATCTCGTTCGGCTTGCGGGGTATCTGGATCTTCACGACTTGCTCGGATCGTGATAGCTCGATTTGCACAATGACATTGTTGGAAAGCCCCATGGAGAGCACATCGGAGGAGACGACTAGTGACGCGAGAGGAGCGGGAAGTGTATATTGCACACGGCCCAGCTCGAACAGAGGCGCAGCAGGAACGGATGTTTCCACCTGGACATTCTCAGCAGTCAACAGTGCACTCGGCAGCATATCACACCATCAGCTGAGCTCACAGGTGTATCCACGCCATCTACGATTGCCTCGTCCTGCTCATATGGCGCCGGCTCGAATCCTTCATACTGGACTTGAGGTAGAGTACCGCGCGAGAGACCGGGAGCAGAAGCGTGCTCGACGTCTAATGCATTGCGCACCATTCAGCCATACACAGCGAGTATGCTTGCAACAAGCACATACAGTCGTCGAACATTGCGACCAGCCTTGTTGCACAGAGCGTGTGTGCTTTGACTGGGACGAGTAACAGCTTGGCTCCGCCACGAACGCGTCGTCCCACGTGATACGCGCTGGGCGCGTACGATGTACGAATTCATTCGTAGAGCACTCAACATATGCATGGAGCAGTACATAGACTCCGGGTAATATACAGCATTATACAGACCATATCCCAACAGACAGCAGCACGGTGTACTTTTGATGCCCCTTTAACTCGGCCGAGCACTTCATCACCGGGTCGGAGGTCCACACGAGTTCCCTGAGCGAAGAGACATCACCGAGCAGCACTCGGCTTAGAAAAGCGTTTCCTGGAATGCATATTGTCAGACATGATTGATGACATTTTCCGTCACTAGAACTGACCTCGTCACGCAGATACTCTCCCACGTCGCTGCAAGATAGAGCGTGTCAGGCGGCGTACAGGAGTCACATAATGAAACGACATACGCTTGATGGAAGACAATGATTGCTGTAGGGTCAAGCTTCCGGGTATCAACGGTAGAACGTGCGGTCACACCGAAGCCCTGACTTAAAGTTAGGATTGTACTGACACCACACCGTGAGTACGCACTAATGGGGTGTCGTTCATGCTAAAGACGACTACGCCCTGATGCTCTGGCGTGTCCTCCGTGATGCGCCCAAGATGCGCCTTCAGAACATGGTTGCCATACAGGAAGGGCATCTCGCCATTTGGCTTGATCCAAACCTACAACATATGAGCCCCATCACTCGCCGTATACGGGCTGCCATCTTAAGACAGAGCGTACCTTGTACTTAGCATACTGAGCAAGGTAGTCCAGCGCGGTGATGTGAAGCTTGAACTTCCCAGACTTCGAAAATTTGCCAAAGCACGTTCCAAGAGTGACGAGATTCGTCCGCGCGACAGAGATGCCTAGCCGCATAGAAGACTCAGAGACATAGAAGACTCTGTCCTTGTGCAACCGAAAGCAGTATGGCTCGTCTGGTCGGTCGATGAGGTGAACCAAGTTCTTGCCCTGTGCGCCCGCCTTTCATTAGGATTGTCCTACCCGGTAGAGTTCAACAACGTACAATGTAGTTAGCAAGCTTCGTGAAGACTGCTTTGCTTTCTTCTTCCGTGAGTGGCCGCATGGTTAATCAAAGCGGTAAACGCGGTGTCTGAGCTGTGGACCCCCGAGGAACGAGGAGCGTGATCGGCTGAAGGAAAAGTAGTGATCGTGATTTCGGGGCATTGCCTTTCATGGACTCCACGTGCGATGCGCTCATCGCGGCGAGGGCGCCTGTGGTCGCAGAGCCCGACTGCACACACTCGGCGACCTTGCACAAGACAAGCCACTTATCTTCTCGCCTGTTCTCGCCTGCCGGCTTCACTAAATAGCTGGATCAACACTCAATGTCTGCTCCTTCTTTCTCCTCGTTCCCTCCGACGTTCAGTTCGTTCCCTGATCTCGACCCTGGGCCCAGCAGGTCGAAGGACGAGACGCATCAATCGAAGAAGCGAAGCAAAAAGGAAGAGAGAGGCGAAGATGAACGCAAGCAGCGGAAGCGGAGACGCGAGAAAGGAGAGCGCGAAAGATCCGGGGAGCACAGCAGGGGCAAGGAGCATTCTGGCCATTCGCGGAGACGCGATGAAGACCGCGAGCGCGCCAGGCATTATGGCGGCGTAGATGACGAGCGGGCAAAGGCAGAGGAGGACGGCAGGATGCGGAATGAATATGAACCTCTGTCGCGGGGGCCGGACGCGCTACCGCTTTACATTACTGACCGTAAGGGCGACCCGCTCAATGTACGTTATGGTGGGCTGCATGCCGGAAGCGTGCCGCGGTACCACCTCGTCGGTGGTGAGTGCATCAGTGCCGGTGTCGGCGACGTCTAACCAAGCATAAGGTGGAAGGACGGTGCTGGGCTTGGGCCGTGGCTGGACTGTCGTGTATCGCGGTGGGAAGGGCGTCGAGATCGCTTTGGGTGGCAAGCGAAGGGTATGTGCATTGACAATACATTCGGTATATTCGGCTGAGATGGGTTACAGATGCATGCTTTGACGGACTCGAGCACGCGACATCTTCTCAATGCGCCACCAAAGCGTAGGCTACTCACAGGCTCCGGGGACCAGTACAAATACGAGGAGCAGGAAGGTTTCCTCCGCCTTCCTTCCGGTCGCAGTCGCAAGGACGACCAGTCCTATCGCGCCATCACTGCACCCAAAGGCGACGCTGACTCTGACAGCTCGGCATCCTCGTCTGACAATGATGGTGAGAGCTCAGACGACGATTCCGACACGTCGCCACACACGTCGCTTCAAGAGACCCTCAAGACGCTCGAAGAGCAGCTCACCGCCGACCCCTCCTCGATATCGACATGGCTCTCGCTCCTCTCTCATACTCTCTCCACCATCCCAATTACGTCCAAGAACGCGCCAAAGGCCCGCTCGGAAATAACGCTCTCCATCCTCTCTCGTGCACTCTCTGCGCACCCGAACAACGTGTCATCTAAGACACTAAGGCTAAAATACCTCAAAGCTGGGGAGGAGGTCTGGCAGGAGAGCAAGCTGCGGACAGAGTGGGAGGATGCGGTCAAGACTGGCGGGACTGAGATATGGATAGAGTGGTTGGACTGGAGAATACGTCGGGGCGAGAAGGGTATGGATGGGATAGTAGAGGATGGTACGCGGGTGCTCGCTGCTATAGATGAGGCGGAGGAAGTAGCAAGGTTGAGAATAGTGTGGAGGGTAGCTGTGGCATTCCGCGATGCAGGTATGTACAGATAATCCTCTGGCTTTGTCTCATTAACCGAATACTACAGGCTATGTGGAACGTGCAAACGCGTTGTTCCAAGCTCAGGCAGAATTGTACGTAGACTGGGCACAATTGCGTGCATTCTATGACTCATGGCAATACAAGTGCGTATCAAATCCCTCCTGGGTTGATACAGCAGCCTTTCCAGAGCCAGGTCGATGCACTGGAGGAGTATTGGGAATCAGAAGGGCCACGCATTGGCGAACCAGCTGCGCGCAGCAGGAAAGGCTGGCCCTCGGCCGACTCCAATCCTCCCGTCCCAGCACGCAAGCCCATTCCCACTCCAGCAGATTCCGACCCATTCCGCCGCTGGTCAGCATCCGAGTCGCTCGCAGATCGCACCTACCAGCTGCCCACGCGCTCCTTCGACGCCGCCGCAGACGCAGACCCGTATGCAACCATCCTCTTCTCCGACATCCGGCCCCTGCTCGTGCCGCTGCGTACCGCGCAGGGAAGGGACGCCCTGCGTCGGATGTGGCTCGCCTTCCTCGGGCTGCACGTCCCCGGATTCCTCGCGACGCTCGCTGCGAATGTAGACGAGGGCACAGACGACCGCTGGGCGAGCACGCACCTCGCCTCCCCCGCCTACCTCCAAGCGATCTTCCCGCACGACGAGAACGCCGCGGCGCGGCGGATCACGGCGGACGCACAGGCGGGTGTGTTGATCGGGCGCGAGCGCGAGTACAGCAGCGGGTTCGGGCCCGTGAAGAGCTGGGGATACGGCGTACGGCGTCCGCTGGAGGGCGCGATGCGGATGTGGGCGCGCGAGGACGTCGCGAGCGTGGACGCGGCGCTCGTGCGTGAGGTGTTCGCGCAGTGCCGCTTCCGCGAGCGAGCGGACGCAGAGTGGGACGTGCTCGCGCTCGCGTTCGAGGCTGCGCTGGACGCGAAGGCGTACGTGCATCATTTACCTCATTGAGGCTTGCTCAGTCGCTGACGCGGCTGCTGTGATGCGAATAGGGCGGTGAAGGTGTCAAAGACGATGCTCGCGTCCGCACAGGAATCGCTCGTACATTGGGCCGCACATGCGCGGTTGGAGCGCCTCCGCGGCCGCCTCGACGACGCACGGAAGATATATCGGACTGTCCTGATCGGAACGCGCGCTACGCGTTTCGGGCAGAGCCTTCCCTGGTGGGACTGGGCGGAGATGGAGTGGCTGGCCGGGCAGCCCGATGCTGCGCTCGAGGTCATCACCCGAGCCGCGGGCGCGGAGGGAACTAGCGGGATTGCCATCCTCAAAGCTCGGCGCTTCCTGGCGGAGGCGACAACCTCTAGCTTGTTGACTGCTTGGGAGGAGCGCGAGGCGTGGTACAAGCTGTCGGTGCTGCTCGAGCTCATCACGTCGTCGCCCCAGTCTGCACTGACGGTCGCGGACGCATACCTCGCTCAGCTCACGCCAGGCGAGGCGCCGCACGAGAGCATGACTGTCGCCTTGCTCGCGATATTGCATGCTCATGGACGTGTACTTCGCAACCCGATGCCCCCTGCGCTGCTGCAAGAGCGAGCGTCGGATGCAATCAAAGCATATCCGAGCAACACATTCATCCTGGGTATATTCTTGGAAGCAGAGAAGGGACATGGAATCTGGGGACGTGTGCGATCTATTCTAGGAGAGAGCGCTGTGATAGGAAAGGAGAAGGACCTCGCCCGAAGAGTAGCGGAGGTGTGGATGGCGGGGTGGGAGAAGGGAAGATGGGAAGCGGAACAGGAGCGGACGAGAGGCGGGCTCTCCGCCGCTGTACAGAGCGACCGGTGCGTCCGAGTTACCTCTGCTCTGGCTGCGCCGACCCTCTGTTGCAACTGCTTATCGCGCACGGATTCCACAGGACACGCGGCAGCGCAGCCCTGTGGCGGGTGTATCTGGAGTTCGAGATTAGGGCTGGGCAGCTAGAGCGCGCCAAGAAGCTGCTGTTCCGAGCCGTGGGCGAGTGCCCGCTGGCCAAGGGTGCGTGGGACGGGTCCATGCGCGTGCATGCGCTGACTTGAATCTATCGGGCGGCGCACAGAACTCTATTTGCTGGCATTCGGCGCGCTGCGCTCGCGATTCAGCAGCCGGGAGCTGCGCGAGTGGGGGGAGACGATGGCAGAGCGCGGGATCCGGATGCGGACGGGGCTGGACGAGGTGCTGGAGGGGCAGGAGGAGCAGCGGGAGGAGGGGCAGGAGGGGGAGGAATACGGGGAGGAGGACATCGAGGAGAATGCGCGCGAGCTGAGGAGGCTGATGCCGTACTAGCGCCCACGCGGTGCGGGCGCTTGTGGCGCGGGCTGTTTGGGGCATTGTTTGGTGAGATCATTGCCGCGATGCTCTCGCCCCCGGGTCCAGTTCAACGCCGTGCAGTATCCTACCAAGTCCCTCGCACAGCCGGCCCCTCAATTCGCTCCTCGCTCGCGACCGCAGGCCGTAATTCTGTACTCTCGCCGCACTATTCTCTATCCATGTCCGCGCTCTAAATCTCGCTCTCTATCGTATCGGTGTATATTCGCGCACCACCGCTCTAATACTCGCCCTCTACTCTCGGGCATAATTCTCTGTCGCTTGCCGAGCCATGACCGTCCCTGCTCCCTCAGATGTACTTAGCGCCGAGGAGTGGCCCGATGCCGACTTTGACTTTGCAGATGGCGACCCCATCCAGGCCTCAGACGCCGAGGATGGCAAGGACGACGACGCCGATGAGGACTGGGACCTGGAGATGGACCTGGGGAAGACCGGGGGAGCGAATGTGCAGCTTCCCCTCGACAGCTTGAACGCAGGTTCCTCCTCGCCCGCGAAGCCGCCTCAGGTGTTCACCATCCGTCCACCGCTTCCCACACCGCCAGACGACAACGTTGATGAAGGCATGTCTACCATCAGGGTTGCCGCGTTGCCCAAGGTCTTCACAAAGCAGCCTCCCACGCCCATTGATGAGGATTTTGAGGACGGCTTCGCACTGCCGAAGGACCTCACCCAGCTATCACTCCGCCCGGTAGTGCACCGTTCATCCAAGGCGTCCTTGGAGTGGGGGGACAAGGATCAGACCGTGTCCTCGCAGTCCTCGGTCTCGTCCTTTGGTTTCGCTGACAATGGATCCGCATCTTCGTACACCTCGGCATCATTCCCTGAGACTGAGACGGAGGAAGAAGACGAGGAGGATGACCTAGATGGTCTCGTCATTCCCACCGAGCTCTTTGAGTCTGGATCAGGCGGGAACCAGCTTTCTAAGATCCTGGAGACGAAGAAGAAAACTGCTTTCGCCGATGACCGTGTCAAGATCGCTAGCCCGGATCCTGAGGACGACTTCGAACTCGGGCTCGTCATCGACACAGATGTCGAGCTGAGCCCAAGTCGGCTCCTTCAAAACGCACAGACGACAAACCGGCCCGCCAGTGCTAGCATCCGCTGCGAAAGCGCACCGCCGCGCCCACCGACCCGCACCCGACCCGCACGCGCGAAATCCGACCGCGTCAGGTCGCCCCCTGTTTCGAATGTCCTCCAGCTCCGTCGACTCACGTCTCCTCCCCCTTCTGCTCGCCCCAGCCAGCATGGGCGTACGCAGACATACAGCCAGGCTGTCGGATCTCCTGGACCTTCATCGCCTACTGTATTCCTCGCGCCGAAGGCGAACAACCTTCGCGTGCAGAAGTCGCACACAGGGCTCAAGCCCTCACCTCCGTCCTCCACCCGTCAGCTCACACGCAAGGCGTCGCTCCCGTCACTCACAGAAAACCAGGCATCCGGGTCCGGGTCCGGTTCGGGTTCGGGTTCAGGGTCGGGTTCAGGGTCGAACACGGCCAACCAGGCAGGCTACGTTGCACCTACTGCTTCCTCGCGCGCGAAGATGCACACAAACTCGGCCAGCCGGATCTCCGCGCTCGAGTACGCAGTACCTCCTGCGCGCCCATCGACACCGTCGTCCAACCCCGTTGCGCTGCGGCTGACATTGCCCACATCGACATCTCGGCTCAAGACACGCACCCCCGTCACGGCCGTCTTCCCCGCTCCCTCGCCCACCGCTGCCGCTCCTTCTCCAACCGCTGGGCCAAGTGCTCAGCCGCCCTCACGGCCACCATCAGCAGGGTCTACGAGGTCGCGACTCAGCCATGTGCACACGCAAAGCCTGCCGATTGCCGCGCCCAGATTACTCAAACGCCCGAAGCGTCAGCGCACATATGGTGATGGGACCGAGCTGGACGCGTTCGAGGACCTGCCTCTGGACAGAGATAAGGAGGGGAAGTACCGCGTGCAGCCAAAGGGGTATGGCAACCGCGGATCGGGTGCGACGTTCGCTGCGAAGGCTGCTGCCGCCGCGGGAATGAGTGCAGATGCGGGCAAGGGGTTGGTGAGGAAGACGAAGCGGGAGGTGCCGGGAAGTACTACCGGTGAGTCTAACTTCTCTTGATGTAAACTTATTGTTGATGGTTGATCGTGATGCGAACAGACGAAGATAGAGGAGCTGCACCACCTACAGCAGGCCTAAAGCGTGCAAGTCGGATAGACTTGGCTGCCAAACCGGAGGCGGCACGCCCGTCGCGGCCAATTGATGTGGGCCTTAGTGTGAAGAGGAAGAAGCCGACAACGTCGCCCTCGCAAGCACGAAGAAAGCCGACTCTTATCCGCGACCTCAATGGTGCGAGAGCGCCCAAAGGTATGCCAGCCCACCTTACACGTGGATCACAGCTCACTCGTGTCCCGCCGCAGTCGTCGGGGAGATGAAGTGGAATCCTCATACGCTACGATGGGAAGGCAACGACCAGGCGCTGCGCGACTTCGACGCTGCCGTCGGCTCGTCGATGCGCCCCGCGCTCATCACACACTTGTCTGGCTCGTCCGGCAGCTCCCCGGTGGGCTCGTTCGCCTCCGGCGCACGCATCGTGGGCAACATGGTCTTCGACCCCGCCCGCATGTGCTGGATGACGCTGCACCCAGACGAGGAGGAGCCCGACGTCTTCGCAGACCTTGCAGACGACGAGGACGACGAGGACTGGGACGCCAAGGGAGGCACGATCCGCGCACAGCCACAGCACGCGGGTGCCAGCGGAAGCGCACTCGTTCTCCCAGGTGATCCGGGGGACCGCGCGGCGCCCTCGAGCCCCGCACGAAGCAGCTCACGAGCGCGCTCCGGCAGCGAGAGCGATCGTGGCTCACAGGGGTCGATGGCGCGCGAGGTGGACGAGGCGTTCGTCGAGGCGTGTCGCGCCGCACAAGAGCGCCATCGTGCAGAGATGAAGGGCTGGCTCTCGGCGACGCGCGGGGAGGCGAGTGCAGAGCCGGATCGGTCGTACCTCTGCGAGATCCGCGCGCTCGCGACGCGTCAGTACTAGCATCTTGGACTTGGGACTGCTCGGTTTCTGTTTTGACTATGTTGATCTTGCTTCATGACCGTCACGATTTCCCGTCTCTCTTCTCGGCTAGCGATTATCGTATCGTATTCGCGTCTTGGCAAAATATTCGTGGGCCGTCGCATATTGTTCGCGACGCCACGCCATCCGATTCTACCCTCCCCAACGTCCCCCCTCTTCACCTTCGTCATGCCCCCGTTCTTGCCCTGTAAACTTGCATCGTATATCTATCACCCTCACTACTGGCTCCTCGAGTCGCTGTGTATGACAATATGCAGAATATATGGTACTGCACCTTCCACCGGAATTGTTGCGACGCGCAGTAGGACGCACATGGAACGTAAGGAGTCCGAAAGATTACATTTGTACAATTACAACCGCGCTACAAGAACAAACAATACACACATTGCGATGACAACCAGCGCTAGGGTACGTACGCTACTAGCTGTGTCAAAAGTCCATGGCTAAGCGTCAGACGAAGACAATCAAGAGGCACCTATCTTCCCCACCGCAAGATGAGATGCAGGAATCAACGGCGACCAGTCGAATGCGTATCGTACTAACCAATGTCAGGCATTATAGGCCATCAAGAGAAGCCGAGACTACAAGAGAGAAGAGTCTAAGATAGGCTAGTGTACACGGGCGCGAGTAGGAGAGGTATGCATAGAATGGGCGACGACGGGAACCGAGCAGAAAGCGGGAGACAGTCGACCAGTCGATGGGGTGTGACGTGTCGGGGCCACTGCTACAGTGTGCAAGAGCGAGAATAAAAAAACACAGCAAGACAATCAACCGAGAGCGAACAGACAAAGCTAGATAGGACGAGACTGTAGTCGAGAACAGAAGATAGGTGGGCGTGTCATCAGGTCACGCCAGGAGGGTTGCACAAGATAGTGTGGGGTGTCGCATGTCAGAGGTAGTGTTCATTGGCGGCCATCGAGGGTGATCCTGCGCTTCTTGAGGTGGAACTCACCCGAGTCGGCGTCGCCACTGGTTTCGCGCTCGCGATGCCAGCCGCTGTGGTGGCGCTTGCGGGCCTTCTTCAGACCTCTGAAAGGGGAGCTCTCGAGGAGGGAGTTCCCAGAATCCGAGTCGTCGTCCGCCGGACGGACACGGCGGCTCTTTTCCCTACTCGTAAGGACCGCATCCATGAGGCCCGTGCCAGAGAGACGGCGGCCGATCCTGCTGGGCCCTGCACTATGTGATGCGCTGCGCATCAAGGGACTCACGAAATGGCGGCGATGCGAGGTGCCAGGGTGCTCTGTGTGCTGCAACGCACATCTCACCACTGGACTCTCGTCAACGATAGCTGCAGGATGAGCAGGGCTCGTCGCCCCGCTCTTCGGCCGCGGAGGAGAGGACTTCCCGCTGGCCCAGGTTCCGTAGAGATCATCTGTAATGATGTCCTCGGTGCGCAGCTCGATAGCAGGGCCGAGCGATCCGGCCGGACCCTCTCCAAGGTTCAAAGGAGAATGGGGCAACTCCGGTTGCCAGCCTTTCAGGACTTCGCTCAGGGTACTCTTCGACTTTTTTGCACTGCCTTTCGGAGTTTGCTTCGGGCTGCTGAACGGTAGACCCAGCGGTGACGGTGGCATTTTAAACGGAGTATGCGACTGGAAGATGCTCTCCTCAAACAGGCGGCGAGGTGACGGCACGGGGAAGCCGGGTGAGTCCCTGCGGGTATCAGCAGTGAAGGTGAAGGGACTGCTCAGCAGGCTAGTCCTGCGCCGCTCGCTCCCCGGCGCAGGGATCATGGGGCTGCTGTCGAAGCCGTGCACAGCGGGACTTGCCTGGGCCATCAGAGCTGAGAGTGAGAGGTCTTTGTTAGAAGCCAGAGGGTGGCTAGGGCTCGGGAATCTCCAGGGCTGCTTAGCCGGAAGCGGGTCTGGCGAGTGACGGAACTGCGGCGTTTGAAGGGGGTCGTATGGAGACTCAAACGAGGTATCTCCAAGGCCGCCGTTTGATTGACCCAGCTTGAGCGGCGAGTTTGACGGTGTGAGAGGCGGAGTGCCTGTATACGGTCGCAGTACGCTAGTAGTGCTGTCGAAGCTAGAGTCTCCATCATGCACGAGAGTTGGCGCAGGGTATCCGGTGGCCTCATCGTCAGAGTCCACCTCTACGGCTTTCTTCTTTGAAGCGAGAGTATCACTCTTCGAGCTCGAGGGCGCGCACTTGACTCCCTGCGTGGCATAAATTTTGGATGAGTCCTGCTCGGCATCGCGAGGACTCTTGCGACGAGTTCCTCGGCCGCGCTTCTCGCCCTTGTTTTCCTCTATTCGGACAGTCAGCACGGGGCGTGACGACCAGACAACTAAGCAAGTCTTACTATTGGCATTCCGGCCGCCTTTGCGGTCCTGCGGGTCGCGACGGTTCCACATCCCAATCTTGTGCTTCTCAAAGACATGTCGCCGCCACATACTCTTCGCGTTCACACCGGCGTAGGACCGGCGGCAGAAGGTACACCGGTACCGCGGCTCTTCTGCAGACGCTTGGCCAGTGCTTTTCTTCTTACGACCTGGTTCGAGCTGCTGCGGATAATCAATAGCATTTGGGTTCGTGTTGCCCTCATGCCTGAAGTCTACAGGGTCAAGGAACCAGTCGGGATTCTCGTTCATCAGATCGTACGTAAGACCGTCAAGATAGCGGTCGGCGCCAGGGAAGTCGCGGAACGGCGGATGGAGAAAGACTGCGCCAATATCGCCTGGGGAGGGGTCCATGGATGACGGTTGGGGGTTGGCGATAGTGTGAGCGCGTGTAATGAGGTGTCCACGGGGGTAGATGGGAGTGAGCGCTGCCACGGTCTCCTCGGACCTCTGTGGCCGGAGGAGCTGCCCAAGAGAGTGATGCTGGAAGGGGCGCAGTTGCGGGCGGAAGGTTGAGGCCGACGACTGGAAGTACGTCGATTCGCCCATCGCGCCGGGTGTGAAGTAGGCCGAGGCCGTCGTCATGCGCGGTCTATTGGAGGTGGAAGAGGTGTCGCGAGTCGTCTCCAGTTGCGAGGACGACAAAGGGAGGGAGGAGGAGTGCTGCAGGTCGGCCATGGCTGCTGTTGCTACGCGTGGTAAGTCTTTTTTTGTTGATCGTTGACATCATCATCAAAATCATAGAGCTTGAACTCACCGAGGGATTAACAAGAAACTAATCGGTAACAAGAAGTGTATGCGGAGGGCGGGCACGGCTGGAAGGCAGCCGAGCCGGGCGATGATGGTGGCAGGCAAGGCAAGATACGAGGACAACAGGATACGGTGGGCTGTGTCCGGGGGTCTCCGAATTTCAAGCGGAGATTACACGCTCCAACGCGTCTTTCACGTGATCGTGATTAAACATGCATTCAACGCGTGCCACAGCGCGTCTTCTCCTCATCGATTACGGCCAAAACAGGCTCACTTGGCTTGCGATTCTCTCACAGACACAACGGCGAACTTGTAACGTAGAAGGATAGAATGTGTACATTGTGATCGTACAACCAGACTATTTTCATGTGAGCATAACAGTGACGCCATAGTACAGTCTCGACCAGCCCCCATCAAGGAAAGATTGTCTCAGAACGCAAGGGCGAGGAAGCTGCAACAAGTCGCTCAGACATTCCCGCATTATCGCTGGTAGGGCTACACTCACCCAGCAATCATCAGCGACCCGCCGAGGGGCGTGATGGGGCCCATCCACCTGAAGCTGTACAAATGCCTCAGGATCAGTGGCGCGGACATATTGCGGACAACCGCTTACGTGTCCCGAGCTAGAACGAGCGCCATGATGCTACCAGAGAACACAACGCCGCCCACGGCGATAGCAGGTCCAGCAAATTTGTGCTTAGCAAATCGCGGGTGCAGCGAGATGAGGAGGAGCGCGAGACCATTGTAAACCTGTGAGCGTTTCAGCGGCGCGATTAGATAGCGTTCTGATGAAGCTAAGATGACAGTAGCCATCTCGGGTAGCGAAGAAGTCAGGGGAAACACGCCGGCGCATGACTTTGAAGATGACAATTCAATTGCTCTAGTGATACTGAGTGGCGGGCCGATATTTCATGCAGTAGAACGATGGGAACAAGGGGGCATTTAGTGTACGTACCAAGTAGTGAGAAGCAGTGCCCCACGAGCGGATGCTCTCCGGCGTGATGCCGCTCATCTTCTGCAGGCCGTGTGCCCCAAACGCACCGGTGAGCATGCCGAAGGCAGCTATTCCACAAATGTGGTTTGGTTATGTAAAATGAGACAAGCTCGTCAGCGGCCATATTTTGCTAGGAGCACAACCCCCGAGATGAGCAGAGCGAATGCCCCTTCATCTCGGTGGCTGAGACGAGGACAATGTATTGACCTAGGACGGCACCGGTCTTCCAGAGCCGGCTGGCGTTCGGGCGCAGGTCAGATGCACTTCTCGGCAGGAGAGGGGTACGGGAGTTGGGCATTGCGGGCGCGGGCAACGACGGGGCGGTGGTGCAGGTGAGAGTGGGCAGGCAAGTGGACTCGGCGTGCTCAACCTGCGCGACGGATTATTGAGCCCAGGGCCCAGGCGATCA
Source organism: Wolfiporia cocos (assembly GCA_029448655.1). Taxonomy (NCBI): domain Eukaryota; kingdom Fungi; phylum Basidiomycota; class Agaricomycetes; order Polyporales; family Phaeolaceae; genus Wolfiporia; species Wolfiporia cocos. The sequence continues at coordinate 2,324,240 of JACCLO010000002.1, forward strand.
TACCCATAGCCGACACGATCAATCAGCCATTAGCCGCTCGCAAAAGTTCTCGCTTGTTTTGGTAATATGCCTGTACCTCCTACTTCACCGTCCCCGGGTTCACAATGGGTAAGGCGCAGAAGAAGACAGGAAAGGGCCGTCTCGATAAGTACTACAAGCTCGCAAAGTTAGTGTTTTGCCCCCTTTCTCTGGAGACGCAGGTGCTGACCGTTACTAACCCCACAGAGAGCAAGGGTACCGAGCCCGTTCGGCCTTCAAGCTCATTCAACTCAACAAAAAATACTCGTTCCTGGAGTCGGCAAGATGTTGCATCGATCTTTGTGCTGCCCCTGGTGGTTGGCTGCAGGTGGCGAGTAAATACATGCCCGTGAACAGCGTGATAGTCGGTGCGCATAGCGGCCATTGTTCCCTGAGCAGTAGAACTCACCTGAGCCCCCCTTCCCTCTACATCATGCAGGCGTCGACCTCGTCCCGATTAAGCCTATTCCGCGCGTCGTCACATTTGCGGCAGACATCACAACACCTCAGTGCCGCAACCTCATCCGCGGCGAGCTCAAAGACTGGAAAGCGGACGTCGTGCTGCACGATGGTGCGCCAAACGTCGGTTCCGCTTGGGTGCAAGATGCGTACAGTCAGGCTGAGCTTGTGCTCATGAGTATGAAACTGGCGGCGGATTTCCTTGTCAAGGGCGGGACGTTCGTAACGAAGGTCTTCCGGAGTACGGACTACAACAACCTCATGTGGGTGTTCAACCAGCTGTTCGGGAAGGTGGAGGCGACGAAGCCGCCCTCGTCAAGGTATGTCTCTGTGCTGTCTATACTTCACACGTGGAGATCGAGCGACTCCTAGAAATGTGTCTGCGGAAATCTTCGTCGTCTGTCGGAACTTTCTCGCGCCTAAAGTCATCGACCCCAAGTTCTTTGACCCCAAGCATGTCTTCAAGGAACTGGGTTCCTCCCCTGGTGAAGGCGACAAGGGCTCGGATTCGAAGAATTTCCAAGCTAACGTCTTCCAGCCCGAGAAGAAACGCCGCAACCGTGACGGTTACGATGAGGGCGACTACATCTTGTTCAAAAAAGCCGATGCAGCAGAGTTCATCCGCTCCCAAGATCCGATTGCGTTCCTGGGCAGTGTACACCAGATCACATTCACTACTGACGAGGAGAAGGAGTAAGACCGAATTTGGTATAGAATTATACAACGTGCTGATTGCTGTCGGACACAGGTGGTTACAACTCGACATCACGAAGCCAGACATCGTTGCAAACTGCGAGGACCTCAAAGTCCTGGGTAAGAGTGACTTCAAAACGCTTCTTAAATGGCGTACAGCCCTTCGCGAGGAGGTTGGTCATGCACGCTACTCCTCAATGTGGCTTCGCTAACTGTGCAAATGTAGCTCGGGTTGGAGGTCAAGATCAAGCCTACGGAAGAACTGACGGAAGCGGTCGAGGTCACGGAAGTGCTGGACGACGAGACCGAAATTCAAAATGAGGTGCGCGCTCCCCTCAGAGTGCCATTTTGTTTGTGTGCTCACGAGCAGCCTGCAGCTCGAAAGGCTCAATGCGGAGGCGGCAGCCCGTACCAAGCGCGAGCGTCGGCGCGCAAACGAGATCAAGACACGGACGATCCAGCGCATGCAATTGCAGATGACTACGCCGATGGATATCGGTATGGAAGTCACGGACGCAACGCTGCGCTACGGCCAGGATGACGTCTTCGACTTGGACAACGCGCACCGGGCGATGCGAAGCAAGCGCGGCACGGCACGGCTCGCGGAGGAGGACGACGCGGAGAGCGAGGACGACGCGGACGCGCCTCCAAGCGACTCGGAGGAGGACGATGCGACAGACGAGGAGGAGCTGCGCGAGCGGAAGGTCGCGGGGCTGGAGGCGGAGTTGGACGGCCTGTACGACGCGTATCGCGATCGTCTCCGCGAGCGCGATGCCAAATTCAGGGTAAAGGAGTCGCGTAAGAAGAACAAGCATCGCGAGGAGTGGCATGGCATTCAGGAGAATGGTAGCGATGACGAGGACGATGACGGGGAGGAAAGCGAAGAGGGAGGATGGGAGAAGGTGCAGGAGGCGAAGGAGCGGGCAGGCGAGGACTCGGGCTCCGATGATGACTCAGATGAGGAAGACGAGGAGCAAGTAACTTCGGCTGTGGCGAGTCGGAAGCGTCATGCGGACGAGGATGCTGACAATGACACACGGAGTCGCAAGAGACCTCGCGTGGCCGTGCTGGAGGAAGCACTGCCGAACCCGCAGCTTAGTCGCGCGGCGCAGGTGTGGTTCAGCCAGGACTGCTTCGCGGGAGCCGATCTTGATGTTGACGATGAAGAACACGAAGAGGAGATAGACGAAGAGGTTGTTGAGGACGAGCCTGCCGTACCATCGCAGGAACCATCGCAGGAGAACGCAGGGCATGAGGTCAGTTTCGCTCCACTTTCATTGTTCGCGTGCATGCATCGACCCCCTATACAGGCACCCCTCAGCGAAGACGAAGACGACTTCGAGGTTGTTCCGCAACAGCCCGACGATGTTGAAATGTGGGACGTCGAAGATGAGAACGAAGACGAGCTCAAGCAGGCTCATATCCGAAGTACGTGCAATCTCATCATATTAACTCAGCACGGTTCCTTACAGCATCCGCAGAACATGGACTCATTACCCCCGAGGCTGTCACGATCGCACAACAGCTCGTGAACAAAGAAAAGACGCGAACACAACTCATCAACGAGGGCTTCAACCGCTACTCCCTCAACGCAAAGGACGGCTTGCCATCGTGGTTCCTGGACGATGAAGAGAAGCACTACAAGGCCAACGTCCCTGTGACGAAGGAGGCCATCGCGGCACTGCGAGCTAAGATGCGGGCGCTCGACGCTCGCCCAATCAAGAAGGTCGCAGAGGCGAAGGCTCGGAAGAAGCTGAGGGCTGCGCAGCAGCTTGAGAAGGCCATGAAGAAGGCGGAAGGCGTAAACGAGACTTCTGACATGACTGAGCGCGAGAAAGCTAAGCAGATCGAGAAGCTAATGCAAAGGGGGATGGCCAAGAAGCAGAAGAAGGAAGTGAAGGTCGTTGTAGCAAAGGGTGCGCACAAAGGACTCAAGGGTCGGCCTAAGGGCGTGAAGGGCCGGTACATGATGGTGGACGCGAGGATGAAGAAAGAGGTTAGCCTCAGATGTTATGGAAAACGCTCATCTGACTAACATGCGGTCTTTCTAGGTCCGGGCACGGAAACGACAGGAACGCGCGAACAAAAAGCGGAAACGGACCTAATCACCTCCTTTGTTTCTTGCCTGTATTTTGTGTTAATGCGCGCAACTTGACCTGCTTCCCCTGTATTATATACCCCATGGTACATGACTATCGTCACGCCTCTAGCGGAAGGCTTTCGACCTCCGGCTTCCTCTGGTAAGCTATGGAAGTGATAACGTCGCACTGTCTGAGGAACCGCCGCCAGGCTTCCTCCGATGTATAATCATCGCAAGTTATCTACGAAATCAATCAGGCTTATCGATGCCAGATAGTTGAATGCCTGACGGCGTACCTCGCAGTGAATCGATTTCTGATTGCTCTCCAGATCTAAGACGCTCTCGCTGACGACTGTCATGTCTAGAGCAGGCCCGGCCGAGTCATCCGGGATGCTGATGTGCTCGACACTCCGCCTGACGCTGGAGCTCGAGTGCAGAATGTATGTTCTTCCGTAACCGTGCAAGATCAGAGGTGGATCCGGTTGTGATGCACTGTCGCCCTCTCCCTTAATGCTAAGCGCGACATCAGCAACGTGCAAGAAGTAGTAAATGAGTTTAATGACTTACAACGCCCGCAGGCTAGTCATGTATGCGCGGAGCTCTCGGGGTTCTTCGCCTGCAGAGACAACGCTTGAACTTATTGCAGACAGCTGCATGTCCATGGGCCTAGGTGCCGATTATTCACAGCAATTGAGTTGGTTTGTACGAAGAGTACGTACCGATCAGGCATCATGAGGTCGAGCTGGGACTCGACTCCTACCCAGCACAGCGGTTCTTTGATGGAAGGCTCGGCGTCCTGTTCCGCTTCGTTGGGATCCGCCACTGGTGCAGACAGGTCCTCCGCAGTGAACTCGGGCGAGGCGGACTGGGGCTCGGCCAGATCGACCTCAAAGTGCAGCACTTTCTTGATCCGTGCAGCGGTCTGGTCAGAACGCGGTTGCGTGCCGGTCTCTTCTGCCGACGACGGCGCGATATGATGGTAGACCAGACGGTGCAAGATCCTCTCTCGAGCAGGCGATGTCTCAATTATCCGTGCTGGCAGACTTAGTAGGACGATACTTAGCACGACTGCTCCACCTCAAAAAAAAAGTACATCACGATACTGACTGTGAAACAAATGAAGGTTGAGTGCGTTGCTCGCGCATCCATTTGAGGATGTGTGCAAAGGAGTAATCGCCCCTAAGTGGTGGAACGAGGTTGGCGCGCTGTCCCGGGGAGTTTGTTGTAACAAGTACATGGCCCATTCTAGAGGTTATCATCAAACTATGTAGAAAAACTAATAATAACAGTAGCTTACGAAGCTTTCACGCGAAGATGTCCGCTTTCATTTGGCAGATCGCGCAATAATACGTTCTTGAAGTCGGCATTTTCCCTAATTAACATTAGCCTGCTTAACATTGGACCCGCACTTGAGTAACTCACTCAGTCGTTGTAAGGACGCGCCCTTTTCCACCAGCCAGACCTTCAGAGAATTCAGGAGTCTTACTTTTGTCCGCGAGCCATTCATGAACGCGTCTAACGCGGAAAGCACCACCAGTGTTCATGATCCATGGCAACGAGCGTGGAGATAAGAATGGAAAAAACGAATATGTCTTCGGAAATAGGGCGACAAACTCGTCTCGGTCCGGGGGGAGAAACACTAATAGCGAGGTTTGTGTTCGTTGATCCAGCTAATTGACATACAATATCAGAGTTTGTACAGTCTATGTCAAAAGTCCAGGTCACCTCATGGCTAGCGCGACTCGCCAATCGTTTGGCAATCTCTAAGTCGCGTGTAGATTTTGCGCAGATCCTGACCTGGTAGCCTGTTCACGTCAACTCATGCGGCAGAATGGATGTAGTACGAACGGTGCCCTTGTCATCTGAATTTTGTAGAAAGGCTCCGGCTAATCGGGATATTCGCTGGACCATATCGGGTCGTATAGGTGCCTCTGTCGGCAATTGAACAGATTCCTCAATTATTGACTAAGGGAAGACGGTATGAGCTGGTACATATATAGTCAATTGGTTACCACATACCTTCTTCACATCACCTATATGCTCAGAAATCTGTTTCAAGGCGGCCTTGATACCCTCCACCCGTAGACCAAGCGGCTTTGAAACCAGGGAGATGTGCACATTAAACGCGACGGACATATCCAGCAAGTCAGCACCATCTGCATTGAATCAGCCACCTAGCCTTGACCTGAGCTGAACGTCCAGACATACCTTTCCCAAGGAGGAGGAACAGTTCGCTTGGTGTCACGGAAAATGCTATCAGTATGTGAGCAGATATGAAGCAACAGATGTCTCATTAGCATACTTCTTACGGACACCTCCGTGCGGTCTTGCTTCGCGCGTTCAACCTCCTTCAGTTTAGGCCATTCCCACATCTCCTCAATGATGGACTCAGCGTATTGCCTCTTCCTGCGGTTTTTCTGACCGAAAGGACTATTTTTTGCCCATTGCTGCAAAAACCTGCGCAATTGGTCCTTGCTGAAAGCACGGCAAAGTGTGTCAGCTAGAGCATTGTATTCTGCCGAATACCGAGGCGAGGATGAGAGAGGAGGTCCGTTAGGTGGACGAAATCTATGTAAGTCTTCGAAAGTAGGTTCGTAACCCGCGGCATGCAGTGAAGCCAGGTACAATTCCGCATTGCTCGGTTTCCGCGGTGCATCGGGAGGACTAGGAGGGGTAATAGATGGCTTTTTCCCCTTCTGACCATCTGAGTGCAGTGGTCCATTTTGGTCAGAGTGTGATTTGTCCTCAGAGGCTGAGATGTGGATAGCGGAACCGTGAACATCTGCGACAGTCTGGCTGGGACCCGCCATGGGCTCATTGTCATTATCGGCGCCGGATGCAACGGCAGACCTCGCAGTAGCGAGCGCGGAGTAGCATCGGCGGCGGGAGGTGGTGTACCCAGCGAAGGACAGATGGTGAGGGAGTCTGACCTGACGGACGAAGCGACCAGACATTCTCGAGCAAAGTTGCTTGCCACAACTTGAACTTACATCGCGATCGAGGGAAATTGTACATCACGTGCCCTGTGGGCCCGACCAGTCAGGGTTAGGGTTACATCACCGGATCTAGAGTCACCGAATATTGCCTATAGCTGGTTCCCAAGAACCCTCGCGTGCTATGCATCTCCTTATCATGACCTCTGTACCCCACAGTTTGGCATCGCGTCAGGTAGCCATTCATTGCAAACTCGCGACTCACTGCCCGCAGGAGTCACGTCCATATCAACGAAATGTCGGAGGTGGGAAGCATGTCTTGGAAGGACAATATTATCGGTCCAAATCGTTAGCTCTAATCAAGCCTTGCCGTACAAGTCCCCCCCCCTCCGAACCGAACGAACCGTCGTTGCCAAGGGGCGTCGACACCAATATCAGAAAATGTCTACAAGGTGCCCGGCAGACCATGCGACCATTACCTGAGGCTGCCACAAGTAAATGAACAATATGTACATTGAAAGAGAAACGTCATACCGGCGGTACGTACAAATACACACAATGGAACAATTTACGTGATTTTGTCGCTGGTGATGCAAAACTTGAACCCTGTGAAAGTGACAGGTCATGATGGAAGTGCACCGCCATTCAGCGGTTCAATTATCGTTAACCGTTGAGGCTATGCGCCACTTGTGCTCCCAAAAATTCCTAGCTTGTAGTATTCATTCATGCATGGCCCTGGTCTTACGTACCCAGCGAGCCGGCTTGGCTGCATCATACGAATAGACTTGAGAATGCCACCTTGGAGTGGCCATCCCACCAGATTTTCCGTGAGGAAGTCGGCAAGTGCGGCAAGATATGTTTGAAATGAGGAGAGCCTCCCCGCCAGTTGCGAAATTGGTTATTCCATTCTTGGTATCGCTTGCGGTAAATGTGCCAGTGGTGATGTCGGCCATCGCCAGACCAGTCATGTAGCGCATATTACAGTGGCACTACAAAGTCTAGCAGGAACCCAGGAATTGGTAAACAGCTGATATGTTTATCAACGGTAGATGGACGCTCACCAGGGTCCGAACGGGCTTCCCGCAACTTCTGGAGATTGACCAATGTCCTGCTTTCAGTGAGTAATAGGGCAGAGATTCGGACGTTAGATAGAACGGATCGACCGATCATGAAATGCCGATGGTTGAGCATCGATATCCAAGAGCAGAATCTCGGGGTCCTCGTCCCGGTACAGATGCCGCCCACTTCGCCTCGTTGTCCCTCGTGGGCATGCAAATGGGGAAGTAACACACAGCTAACGGGCAGGGATCTTCGGTTTCGAAGTTACGTGCCAGACAGTTGAAGGAGGGATCTTCTCCCGGAGATGGCAAGATGATTGGAAACCCTCAGATCCCCAGCGACACGCTAACTGAATCTCGGTAAGAATCACACCGGGCACTTGAAGGGGCAAGCGCGCACCAAACGATATACCAGAATGATGGCCAAAGAATTGGTAAATGCTGACAATACAGCAACGTTTGGCAATGATACACACCACAGGAACCTACCAGGACCCTCTGCTCTGGACCGCCTATTTGTTGACACCGCCGTGCAAACCTCTTGACGGTGCAGAATACCTTCTGCCAACACATTCGGATAAGCGGCCCTATTGAAGCGAAATTAGAATGTTCCGAGACGTAAACCGCCCCTTTGTCGTGATTGTTCTGGTCAATTTCGCAAAAGTGCACAGCTGCTATATGATACAACGCGACCTGTGTGCGGCAATAGCAAGCGCAACGCAATTTGTGACGAACCGGCTTGCGGGTCCGATAGCAACTCTATGGCCGCTCACCATCTGTAGCGCTACAATGAATTGGTCTGTGATACACGAATGAACATATTCATTGATCATCGACGAGCTCAACCACGCATCTAGCTTGCTAGCTAGCAGCACATTGGATGCGCGGGTGGTAAACTACTGATGCATGGGACGGCCTATCCTTGCTCAGCAGCACAAAGCGTCCGAAAAGGAAGGACAATCTGACGTACATCTCCCATTGTCATACTGCTCCCTTAGTCTTGGTAAGTTTTTGAGAATGTGAACGAATGTACAGAAGTGGCAGGACTCACTACCATCTGAGATTACTCCAATTGAACATCGGTGATCGTCATGCACCAAGTTCAGCTGCGCAAGAGCTGCGCCACAAGCAGATCCTGAGATCTTGGCTGATGTAAATATGCGACTTCGTCTTACGCATCCACTCAATGGCACCACAGGCGAGCTCTGCGAAAGCAGACCATGCGCATGAGACACGCAAACATACGCAGACAGACGATCCGGCTAGCATGCACTCGGCTCGGCCTGTATTCACTTTGAACGTCGCGAGATACTTTGATAATATCAGTATGATTATACGGAGGCCGAGATCCGAGGAACGGCACAGTCGTTGCGAGCTACTACCGCTAGCGGGCCGACGTCCAACACGTTTGCGCATCGTCCAACCCCTTCAAACATCCGCGACGACAATGACACGCGCCGTACACCTGCCCAGCCCAACGATCAACGTGAGTTCCATGAGAACCACTACAGCAGCAAGTGGGTCAGAGAATGCGGGGGGTTACATGCGTTGCATTGCTGGGCAAATCCCATGGTTCATCGTTCAATTGAGTCCGACCTAGCGTCCTCTGCATCCGATAATGTCGCGGCTCGGAGGGTCACCGACCCTGGCCATCGCGTCAACAAGGAGGCTGAACGCCATACCAAGAGTGAATGGAGGCCTCATGCTGGCGGGGCTGTCGAAGCGACGCTTGAAACGGATCCCCGTTCGCTTCTGCAGTCGAGCGTATGCCAGCTTCGAGCGCTAGGCCGGGAATAACAAGAATTAAAACCGGGCGTTCATCCACATCAGTCAGGTGGGCGGCATTCCGAAAGAACTATATTGTAGGCATCTTGACATTGAGCGCGCGCGCCGGGGTTCCTGCCTTCTGAAGGTCGAGCTCGTGGTAGGCCCGGCACCTGTGACCAAGGCCGCAGCGCAGGTTCTATCGAGAAGACCCATTCAAGATAGTGTTCGTTTCATGCACGTCGGAGAACGCTGCAAGATAATCATATAAACCACATCTCAAGACTTCAGGAACCGGCGATATATCAGGCTACATGCCGGTCACTTGACGCAGTAACTCGTTTGGAGGAGGAAGAGTTGCCATGGCCATTGGGGGGCACAGGACACATGGTCGGAAATAGCGCGAATTCGAAGCAGGACAAGCATGGTAAGAACACAAGCTAAGATTGCATTCAGGTCAGCCCCACCGTCCCGCTAATTCAAGCACGACCACAAATTCGCACCACGTTTGATGATCAACTTCTGAGCTCGCTTAGCGCGACTGTGCGTAGGTACTATCGTCCCGGACAGGCCAGGGACAGCGTTCCTTCTCAAAAGTGCCGCAGCGCCCATATAAGCATCCAGACAAAATACCGCAGGCATGGTATACAACAAGTGTATGCGAGGCAGGAGATAGCACCAATGATTGGCATAACTTCTCGTCGCACGATGTCTGCCGCACGCTGAGACCGAGACCAGTGAATTGAAATTGGAACATGGTTCGATTGCACGCGGACAGACAGGTCGACAGTGGAGCTGAACTTGAATAGATAAGCGGAGGGTAAGCCTGCAAGCTAATGGCTATGCAACATGACAGAATGTGGGTGACCTGGGATGGCCGTTGGACAAGAAGGGGATGTGGCGCGCATTTGAATTCGGAAGGAGGTCGGCACCCCGAATTCTGTGAATGCCTACCGGGGTGCCGGGACGTGCATGGACTTCGGTGCAGCGAAGCCGCGGGCGATCCCAGGGGCTCGAGACGTAATTTCCTACAAGGACTAGGCGTGCAGTCCAAGGGGCTCGAGCAAGCCCGATCCGGTTCCGAGCTATGTATTGCCACCAGTGGGGCCAGTAGTGCAGGCCGTCGGCGAGAGCGATCTCCTGCTTGATTGTATTAGCACCCCAAAAGCGCACTGGCGATGATGGCGAAGCCGCAAGTGCAGGAAGAGGGCCTGTGGCTTGCCGCCCGGTGCTCGTTTTCCGAGTATAAGGAATGGCGGTCGGACTCGAGGGAGAGATTGGGGTGCGAGCCCTCTGTCGGTCGGTCACGCGATCCCAGCGACGCCAAGATCGCTAGCCGGTGGCCTCCGACCCCGGCCAGATAAAAGCAGATGCTGCGGTTATCTTATCTGACTTCGCCCGCTCCCATCGAGCAGTCCTTCCCGCTCTCAGGCCCGCCTGTTCCTATTCACAGCTTCCCTCTTCCGAGCGGACTGAAGCCGTCCCCGCACGTTTGAGCAGTGTCCGTCAGTGCGTGCCATACAACGTCGACCGCGTTTCCAATGAGCGCCACCACCGTCGCACCCAGTACCACCGCCCTTTGGGCTACAGGTGACTGACGCTCCTTCCGGAGTCAATAGTCAAACACTAACATCATCCAGCCTCCAAAGAGTGGGTCATCCCGGCGAAACCCAAGCCTGGCCGCAAGCCCAAGAAGGACACGGCACCCGCTGTCCAGGATGAGGTCCGTATGGCTCTTTCTGATTGGCATCTTACGCTGAGGCCTTATTTGGACCATGCAGGTGGACGCTAAGGGACGGCGCGTACAGAACAGGCAAGTCACTCGTGCATCTTCTGCGTTGCCATCGGCTAACCGCAACCCATCACAGGGCCGCTCAGCGTGCATTCCGCGAGCGCAAGCAGTCGCAGCTTGCAGAATTGCAGGCGCGCGTGCAGCAGTTTGAGCAGGGCGAGGTCGAACGTAATGTTGCGCTCCAAAATATTGCGAAGCGCCTTAAGGAGGAAAATGAGAAGCTCAAGATCGAAAACGCTGCTTTGAAGGAGAAGCTCGGGCAGCTGGAAGAATCGTTCGACTCGCGAAAGCGGACCAGGGGGGAATCTGTGCAACGATCTTCGAGTGCCGCTTCGTCGCAATTTGCGAGGAAGAGGTCCAAGACGACCTCAGATTCGCCCGGCACGATCTCTTTCCCCCCCGCCCCACCGCTATACGACGCATCATCCCCATCTTCCTCCGGCTCCTCTCCGCGGTCCTTCGGGTCATCGCACAGTAGCATCTCCCCCTCCCCCACCATTGTAACTCATAATGACTCGTCGATGGGCAACCATCTCTCCAGTATCTTCGAGCTTTCCGGCGAAACAAAGAGCGCATTCTTCGAGGGTGGACCACTATCCTGCGGATTCTGCAATACGACATCAAGTTGTGTCTGCAAGGATGTCGCCATGCAAGTCTCGGATCAGCTTTCGCTGACCGACCCTCTTCCTCAGAGTATGGAGAACGTCAAGCAGAATCCCCCTATGCCACAGCTCAACCTACAGCACTCGAGCTCCAACGTCCAACGTTCCATCCTCGACAACCTGCCTGAGTACCAGGCGCCCGTCCCTCTTCGTCGGCGGTCTCCTTTTAGCTCTGCGCGCCCCGTGTTCCCGGTAAACCCTCCGAAGGGGATCACTGCTACCTGTACTGGCGATCCATCAAACTGCCTAGCATGTGCAGACGATGCATTCGGAAAAGCATTCTGCGATGCGATTGGCAAGTCTGTCGCGTCCACATCGGGATGCGGTTACTGTCCCGACTCTTCGCAGCTGACAGCCGACTCCGCACCTGCCGGTAGTTGCTGCGGAAACCCGGTATCATGCGGCGGAGGCTGCGCGCCGCCTCCTGCAAGTCTCTCCTCGGGGAACGCACCCTCGATGATGATGCAGCAGGACGTTGCGTCGACATCTGAAACGGTCACCTGCGACGACGCCTGGCGCCAGCTCAAGTCTCATCCCAACGTCGCGTTCGCCGACCTTACCTTACTCGCTGAAGTTGTCGCCCGCAGATCCAAATGCACCGGTCCACGTGTGGAAATATATCCCGCGCCGGGAGCGGTGACGCCCGAACGAGGGCTGTCTCCATCGATGAGCGGCAGCGCGCCACGGTCTGAAACGAATGAGCAGTCTGCTTCAGCACCAGATCCTCGGACACAGTACGACGGACGGCAGGGTTTGGGGATGACACCACCCTCACCGCCTCCTCAAATGGTACCACAGGAGGTGCTCATCAGCTGCGGGCGGCAGAGAGTACGAGAGGTTATGGCAGACGGAGTGCAGGATGCGCTGCGGCTATTGGATGCTAAATTTCCTCTCTCCGGGCGGCTGCAGAATTACTGTAGCTGAAGCATGAGTCGGGCGCGAATCGTGATAGTAGCCAATTCAGTCGAACTTCCCCGCTCATCCTGTTGACTTGATATATGCGCTAATGAGTAAAAATGTATGTATGATGTACAGCAGTGTACAGCCGACGAAAGTCATGTTCATGAACTCATACACGGGGTGATGATCCGCGATTTTTCCGCGTCCAACCCTTGACCAACCTTCTCAGCTTCCATCGTAGCATGCGCCGCTTCTGTTTCGACAGACGTTCCAAAGATCTAGCGAGCGATCCCATTGCCTTCATGAGTCGTCGCAGGGGGGCGTCCCGCAAATTTTCCGGGATGACTGTAATGCAGGACCACAGTTGCATCAGTAAACGTCGCGCCACTTTGTACGCTCCAATAGCGCAGAATGCCGAAGTTAGCGCGTGGATGATCGCCATGTCCGGGCTGATGTCCGCGGCAACCATCTCGCGGAATACCCGCAACGCCTCGTCGGGATTCTTCTGTCTCGCGTAGCCCACGACGAGCAAATTGTACATGGTAACGTTGGGCCGAATTCCCGCCCTAGCAGCCTTTCGCATGACTTCTTCTGCGCTGTCCATGTCCTCGGCTTCGATGTGACCCTCCATCAGCGCCGAATAGTGGTACTCGTTCGGGTGGAGGCCGCGATCAAGCATGGCCTGGAAAGACTGCGTAGCCATCTGAGTGTCGCGTTTGATCACGGCATCGTGCCTGATCCTAAGCGCGAATGTCGCCCTATCACTCTTGATGCGACGCCTGTAGAGATCGTCCAGCAGACGCCTGACCAGAGCACGATGGGACAGCCTTAGACGATGCTTCAACGCCGTTGGAGGCATGACCGCGTTGAGGAACCCGGGTCCAGGGTCCCAGTCATCACGGGGGTTGTGAGTGCCTCGGGTGTCAGCAACAAGAGCAGGGCCGCCTTCAAGCTCATACACTCGACGGGTGATGATCTCTTGGCGCATCACTGTCCGCAGGATGATATGCAAATATCGGAGTGATGGCCTAAGAGACGGGGAATGCAACCGCCTCGTCAACCTTGCAAGCCCGGAGGGGGTAACGCGCTCAACTCGTTCGAGATGCGATAAAAATATCTCTAGAGTGTGTTCGTCCGGATTTACTCGGCTAATGTGCATGAGCCGCTGCACGACCCGCATCCCTTTGAGGCCGCGTGTGCCGAGCGCGCCTTGTAGCAGAGCATTGAGAACTTCGGCAGTGACAGGAAGGCCGTCCGGAAGAATGCGAGGTTTCCTAGACGTCGCGTCACCCGAGCCCAGATTACGAAGCAGCCTTTGGGCACGATGTTGCTCTGGATACATATCCGCAATAATTTGTATGGCAGTGTCAGGCTGTTTCGCGACGAAGAACGATTTCACCAGGGCTGCTGCCGTACTGCTGTCTGGCCGCACTCCCGAAGCTTGCATTTGTTCGAGAACCTGCTGGATGCGGGAAAGATCGCCGTCCTTGCCCAAATGGTGGATCAGGATGGTGAAAGTGGCCGCATCCTGTTTGGGAACAAGAGAAGGGCGCGGAGGTTCAGATTCCGGACGGACCTGATCAGGAGAGGATAATAGTTCTCCGTCTCGCCGGGTGATATCTTCCGCATGGTCTGGGCGGACGGCATCGTCTTTGCTGTGGCTGTCGAACATGGAAAGGGATTGCATGGCCTGCGGCATGTCGTGTGCATCTAATGACAGCTGGAGCAATGTGTTCAGTACGGTGGTCGAGTGCGCACCGCTCCCGTTTTTTAACACCTCCATCGCTTTGGCTGTGATCGTAGGATTGGAGCCAAGCGCCCGATACGAGGAGATGATGATAGCGTGCGTAGACTCGTCCATTGCGAAGCCTGCTGTTTCCATGTCGACGACGCACCGCCTCGCACGAAACAAATCGTGGTTGCGAAGATGACCAGAGATGAGCAGATGGTAGGTTCTGCGATTGGGTTTTACTTCCTCCGATTTGAATCGATCTACGATGCTGTCCAGCGCAGCAAACTCTCGTAGTTCGATGAAAGCTCGTGCGAGCCAGTTGAGGAGCCTGACCGAGGTCCTGCCAGTGTGCTTCTTGCCTAGGTCGACTAAGGGCGGAATGAGATGCCAATGGCGATCGCTTGCCAATTCGTGAGCGACGGTCTCGTACGCATTTTGCCTGAAGCTGTACTTTGATTCGTGAGCTAGAATCAGAACGCGAAGTGCCTGCTGCGGATTGGAATCCTTCGCCATGCTGACTGCCAGTTTGGTCGCTTTGTCGCGATCGTTGAGAGCGTCGAACACTTCGGGCATGGACCCGTCCTTCTTCGACTTTCGCAGTATGTCCTTTCGGACATTCAAAGTCGAAGACTCGAATAATGCTTCCAACATTGCTCCGACTGACGGGTACTTGCGGGGAGAGCGCTCGCGAGACTTCCGAGGTCTCTTGCCTTGGTCCGCATCGTCTGGGAGAGACGGAGCTGGAGACGGAGCTGGAGACGGAGTTGGTATCACGAGGTCTAGCTTCGGAGGTGTGCGTGTCGAGCGACGGGTCAACTCTTGAACGGCTGCAGCTGAAAGCCATCGTAGACCGAAGGCGTGCGGAGGATCGCGGACAGCCGGAGGTGTAGTGTGAAGCGTGGTTCCGCGCACGCGTGAAAGGGAAGCTGTGACCGGTCTGAGATGCCTGAGTCCCTGGCCGACTCCCCAGAGCATCGACAGCCAGCTTGAAGCGCAGGCAGACGTCCCGAATCGCCGCGAGCTATGCGGATCAGTCACGGCTGAGCACGCGAACCACGATGCGTAAAGCTGGATGATCTCACCTGTGCACGGGCGAATGGTGCTATGAGCCTGGTGCAGTTATGCCTCGGACAAGCATGAAGCGACGAAAGCGTGTCGACACGGTCGAATTGAGCTGGCGCACACACCGAGTCGCGTTCTCGACTCGCAGTTTTCGCTGCCTTGGACACTCTCCCTCGCGCCTCCGCGCGCCGGCAAAGCCCGGTGTAACTCACTGGCGTCTACTTATGGCAATTCTAGTGGTTGCGCCTGCTCACTGACAAGCACTGCTGTGCGTCATCATAGCAGGGGCTGTACCTCGTACTCGGGGGCGCAGTACGGTACCGCTACGACCTATTATCTATCCACGTGCATTTGACTCCTTGAGATGATGAATTTGCCACCGCTGACTAGGTATGTCAAACACCTCCGGAACTCGTGTACATTTTGAGAATCCATTCTTCATCATCATATGGACGTAACGCCTAAAGTATGATCACGGTAACGAAACATGAGTGCTATTGTTGGGGATGCCACGGCCGACGAGCATCTTTGGCCTGGGGTCGCGTTACCACACCCACCGCGGTGTCCGATGCCTGAAAGAAAAATTCTAGGAAACATTCATGCGCCTCTATTTGTTCCGAAATGTTTCTCCAAGGCAAGAAAATACCTCTTTCAAGCTCATTTCCGTCATTCTGCCTGTACCGTTACCATAGCCGCAGGGCGACACGGTCCAATGTCCCTGAGAAGCAGCTTCGGGAGGTTGAAGTTTTGACAATAAGAACACTGTCCTTGGCAGATCAATTGCTCTGGGCGACCGCCGTACCTTTGCCGATGATACCTATGGTAGACTGACCGAATCTCTCAAGCATGAGTATGGATCACCGCAGCAGCCAATTTGACAATTTCATGCGAACAGGGGTATCATCATGCCAGCTGTGTCTTTTGCTGTGTCAAGATCACAGGCCTGCCAGAGTCACAGACTGTGTCCACATCATGCTTCATACTGTCAAAACGGAGATGAGCTAGGCGTACGTGTATGTTGACGAGAATGACGCATCATGCGCATTGTGCGGCATGGGAAGTCCCATTTGCGCCATGTCGTATGACGGGCTCGGGCTGTCGCAGATAGTCTGATCGGGGTGCAATCAACGGCACTAAAGGTCACCACGGGTAAACAGAGGCTACGCGTGTGATCGGTCGCTGCACCGCTCCTGTCAGGCTCGCGCGATGGCCGCGTATATGTATCACGATGTTGCAGGAGATCGTGCTTGTATTTTCCGTGACTCGACTTGCGACAATCCTCAGGCTAATGCGGTGCTGATGGCGGGCCTTGCGCAGTGGCAATATTGCTGATGAGTGAGGAGACGCAGCGATCCACAGGGCTGTCCCACGCTGATAGCCAGCGTATGCGCGTTGCCGGCCGCCCGAGGGTTACGTGTTGTGAAGATTGAAGGTAGTCAAGCAAATGGCAGCACAGGACCTGATCGCGTTTTGAATCTTGATCACAAGCACGTGGCGTGCGCCCTCAGAGCGCCTCTGACATGGCGGGGAAGCCCAACCCACTGCTAAGGCCGCTCACTCTCGGCTGTCCAGTATGACACATCCCCTCAACTAGTGGCACCGCCTCGCTGACTGTGTTTGGTGCGCTCTTCGCTCATTCCTGATGACCGCGCCCAAAAACGGAAGGGCCAAGATCTCCGTAAGGCGCGGCCGCTGCTCCGCCCTCAAACACATACCTGATCATTGACTGAAATTGACTCGCCGTCGGTTACGCATGCAATTCCCAATTGTTATGTCCTAAATGTCTCAACAAGCTATCTGTCTATCACGTATAGTATGGATCTAGTTCGACAAGTTTCAGGCGGTGTTCTGTTTCCGAACCTGATCAACAGGCTCGCTATGTGCTTCTCGCGGTGCCGCAGTGTCCATCCCGCCATTAGTGCAAGTGCGCGAATGTCGGACGCCCGGCCAATTTACTGGCGGAAGCACTTGGCAACGACACTACTTCCGTTTCATGTCACAGATTCATCATCGGTGTCCGTGCTCCATATAAGATGCACGACCATGTTCGCACCGATCTGCAGATACTCCCTTTCCTCTGAAGATGCTCTCGTTCCGCACACACCTCACTGTCCTCGACGAGGCTGCCGCTCTTTATCCCAATGCCATCGCTTTCCGCATTCCTCAACTGCACCCACATAGCAGTGGCATCGAAGAGTGGCGCTCCATAACTTATAAAGAATTCCATCATGATGTCGAGCACTTCGCGAGATACTGGTCCCAAAAATTCTCTGCGGACAACATTCATCCTCGGTCTGTCATTGGCGTATGGTGAGCTCTATCAGCACATCCCGCTGCAGACTCGTGCTAAAGGCGATCACAGGCTGAGTGGCTTGACATATGTTGATGCTCTCCATATATACGGTATAGCCAGGGCTGGCTACATTCCCCAGCTTATTTCCCTCCGCCTCCCAAGTCCTGAAGTAATCTTTGAGCTCCTCGGTCTATCCAAGGGGAAGGCCGTCATTTTTGATGCATCATACGACTCGGAGGCGTTGCGTCGAGCTCCTCTGCCCATGCATATCGCTGTCGATGCCCGCGAACTCGATGTTGCGGATTCGCCATTACCCCCTACACTCAGGGAGGCAGACCCGAGCGAACCCATCATGATTTTCCACACTTCCGGCTCCACATCCGGTCGCCCGAAGTTGGTTCCTTGTAGTTATGCTTGGTGGGCAGCTACGATTGCAAAAGCGCAGCAGATTATGCGACCAAAATTCCCACATCGGGAGCGTCATGACGCTACCGTGATGATGTGAGTTCACTCACATCGGGCCCGTTCCAACATTCGCTCACCAGCTCATGCAGGGGGAGCTTGTGCCACATGGGACAATCTTTCATGCTTGTTGGTGCATTACAGCACGGCTCTTGCATGGTCCAGTTCACAAAACAGGCGTTCTCGTCAGACGAGCTGCTTGACATGATTGACCGCTGCGGTCTTACTCGCATGAATATCTTCCCCACTTTTCTCGCCACTCACCTTCGGAATTCGCGTCGCGATCCTCATCTTCTTGCGCGACTGCAAGGGCTTGATGAGATCTTGGTTTCTGGGCTGTCGATGTCTCCGGAGGACCAAGCGTGGGTCATCAGCAACGGCATCAAGGTGCTCGACTGCTACGCCAGCACCGAGGTCGCAGTCATGATGCTTTCTGTCGATGGCGAAGGGAACGGTCGTCTGCCACCTCTTCGTCCCATCGATGGTGTCTCATATTCGCTTGAGCCCATTGCTCCGTCTTCTCCTCAGCCACAATCTGAGAGCGGATACAGCAATATCCACGCGCGTCTTCTCGAACTTGTCGTTCGTGGGGATTCACCGGACTGTCCCGATATATCTCTGCGCTCCGCTGACGGACACTTCCACACTGGTGACCTGTTCCTCGAGGTTACGCCGGGACGGTACATCTTCTGTGGACGTGACGATGACTGGGTCAAGAGCGAAAATTCGCTGAGGTGCAACACCAAGGCGATCGAGGACAACGTTAACGCAACGTGCGGCGGCCTCGTCAGCAACTGCGTCGTCGTCGGGAACGGCCGACCCTGTCCCGCGCTGTTCGTCGAATCTTCGGTGCAGATGGACGAGCGGAAGCTGCGGAACGAGATCATGCGGAAGATTCGTCCATTCCACGCGCGTCGCTACATGCACGAGCGGATCGCGTCCATCGCGAATATATGCGTGGTTCCCAAGGACACCCTCCCGCGCACGGCGACGAAGGGCAACATCAGACGGCGTGCGGTCGAGCAGCAGTTCAAGGCCGAGCTCGATCGCATGTACGCGGACTCACATTAACTTTGCTTCATCATCTAAAGTTATTACAGTACTCATCACTTCTTGGATGCTGACTCTTGCTATTTTTTGTGTCATGGTATACAACCAGCAGTATAATTGCGTAATCTTCGACTCCACCGTACTGTACCGATCTCCCAGTATTATAGTGCCACAATTTTAGATCCTCAATAGTGTAGCATACATCTCTCAGTCTTACTATGTTATCGTTATATATTCAACGGCCAAATGGCTACACCCATCTCATCAGACGGTGCATTTCCAGTTACCCCGCAGCAATCGACCTGCCAACGGCGTTCCCGGCATTGCGCTAATTTACGCGGACAGCATCTACGATACGGGCGCTTTGTCGCTCGTGCGCTTAGCTTCATGTTTCATACAGAATCCGCGATCAGACGATGCGGTGATGTGGATGCGCCGCGGCGCATCGCGGTCGCGCTCACCACCACCGCCCGATCAAATATTGATCGTTCCACGATTGCGATCGCGAGCGCCTGATGCTGCTGTGCATTCGACTGCTCAAACGACTGAGGCGGCCGGGACAGGCTATAGCGGCTACGTACACAGAAGCGCCTATTACGAAATGCCCGATGTCTGAAGGAACATTCTCACAGTTCACGCCGGCCATGGATTCGACGGACGCTCTGGCGACCTCACAGTCCGAGCCCGGGAAACGGTCGCGATCGCGAGCCAGGCTGGAGAGCAGGAGAGACTATCTCATAGGAATTGCCCTCCTACTCGTTGTGGTAGTACTCTGGACCTCTTCCAACTTCCTGACGCAGGTGAGAGGCATTCAACGTGTAATATACACGTACTGACATGCCTTCACCGCAGGGTCTGTTTGAGGATGGATACGAGAAGCCCTTTTTGTGCGACTGCATGCTCCTCTACATTATACACATTGCTGAACTGAAAACAGTGTCACATACCTGAACACCAGCTCCTTCGCGCTGTATCTGCTACCGTTTGTGATACGGCGCTCGTTCAAGCGCTATCAAAGTCCCAGCTATCAGAACCATAGGTATGTTGTTGCAACTCGATACAGCCGCGAGTACACTCTGATGCTCAGGTTGGTTGGCAAGTGATTACGAGCCGCTTGTAACGGATGAACGTGCGGCGGAAGCACTGGACGCAGCGGTGAGCGCTGTGCATTTTTGCTCCAGTTATCTTCTCTGACGACTACGCTATAGGGTGTTGACGGAGAACCCAGTACTTCTGATACTACGGAGCTACCTCCCTTGACAACGAGAGAAACGGCACGGCTTGCCGCGTACTTTTGTCTACTTTGGTTCATTGCTAATTGGACGCTGAACGCATCGCTGGACTACACTAGTGTCGCTAGCGCTACCATTTTATCCAGCATGAGCGGTATGCCTTACCAATGAACCGTGGGGAGTAACTCATTCTTCAATCTGTACAGGATTCTTCACTCTGGGGATTGGGCGAATATTCCGAGTCGAGAAATTGACTGTCGTCAAGCTTGCCGCTGTCTTTGCGAGGTCAGTGGAGTTGCAGACATAGGCATGGATCATGACCTGACTTCCTATGCCTGCAGTTTCGGAGGCGTCGTCCTCGTCTCTCTGTCCGATTCATCACAATCTCAGAGCTCTAGCCCTCCTTCGTTATCGCCATCGCCCAGCTCACCATACCACAATTCCCTGATTATGTTCTCCTTCGTCCATATTATAGGCGATGCCCTGGCTCTGCTGTCCGCCCTTTTCTATGCGCTCTATGTCATCCTCTTGAAGGTCCGCATTCGTTCAGAATCACGCATCGACATGCAGTTATTCTTCGGTTTTGTCGGTCTGTTAAACATCACCGCGTGCTGGCCCCTCGGGGTCGTTCTTCACTTTGCTGGCGTGGAGCGATTTGAGCTGCCATACAGCAGCAAAGCAGTGACCGCTCTGTTGGTGAATGTGAGTTCTTTGGCGCAACCAGACTATCAAGGGTATTGACAGCTCGCTTTACAGATGGCGATAACGCTATCGAGCGATTACATATATGTGCTCGCTATGCTGAAGACTACGCCACTTGTGGTGACTATCGGCCTTAGTCTCACGATGCCTCTTGCGGTGCTAGGAGACTTCATGCTGGCAAAGCCGGCCAAAGCCCAAGTAATCGTGGGCGCTGCAGTTGTGTTGTGCAGCTTCATCCTCGTTGGTCTAGAAGATGCGCGGCAAGATGAGAGCCAGAGCTTATTCCCTGGTCAGGAGGAGGTCGCAGTTCGTTTAGGAGAAGAGGTGGTGGTGGATCCTTGATATAGAATTACTGTCATGATTTGGGCCACATCGCATGTCAATGTACATATATTCTACCACGGAAGCCATGATCTGCCCCGAGATCCTACAACGATTTGGCCATGTTGCGCATCGTCCTCCGGTTGCGCATCGTCCTCCGATTCGCGGCAAACGAAAGACGGATCAAATTGGTCACGTGGTTGGCACGATCTCCGAGTGGCGAATCCGAAGTCGTTGTTACATCTTCGCGCATTGCGAGATAACACCCGCCTGCGTATCTTTCGTCAAACGATCGCCACATCACCTCGTTCACCTCATTGACAGCTTACTATGGTGATTGTATCTTGCGTACCTCCTAATCCATTAATCACCAAAGCTCCTGTAAGGTAGCCCAAGGCCAGGCGCAGGCACATTGGGGACCATGTGCATGCACCGTCTGCCAAACCGATAAAACGCCAGTTCGCTGTACAGGACAATGCAGTAGAGCATATCGACGTGGGCACGATGGCTGATGCCTCAGTATGTCAGATCAGCTGATAGCCCATAGCAAGATGTCGCTGACGTCGTGCAGGGTGCAGAAATCCTACAACAGATGAATGAACCAGATGAATCTCGGGCTATCATGAAAAAGAAGGAGAAACAAGCATTAAAGCATGAGCTATTCATGAAACGTCCGTGTCAGTTCCCCCTTGCAAGTGCTCACTATTCAAACTGTCCCCACAGGTCTGGAGTCGACTCGTTCACCATATTCCAAGTCGCAAAAGCGGAAACTCGAGCGAGAAGCTAAGGAGAAAATAGGGGGAGGAATGGATGATATGAAGGCCGCTATTCTAGCAATGGAGGATGATACTCCACAGGCAGAACCTGATGGCACGACAACGCAACCAAAGCCACGCACCAAACCTGGGCAGATTGGCGAGGGCAAAGCAGCCCCGCTCAACAAAAAGCAACGTAAACGCGCTTTGTGAGTGATTGCAGATTCCCAGCAAATTGCCACTAAATCTTGATTGGACTTGCAGGCAAATTGAACGGATGCGCATGCCCATGATCCTGTCAACACCGGAGTTCTCCTCAAATCCGTTCCAGACAATTCGTACACATGCACAAAACACGCTTGTGAAGCATGTGCCTCCGCAGTGATTCCCGCTCCTTTTCTTGCCTGATCTCCCGCTTGGCCATTGTATTGTAGACATTCAGGTTTCCCCATGGCCGTAGCCACCTCAATATGCTCTTAAGGTTCCGTGCTACGATATTCGTGTCTATTGCTGTACCAGCTCAGACCAACGTGCACACTTAGTGGGTATCGCATGATTCATGCGCCATTAATCCTACGTGATCGTACAGTGAGAGGTGTTTACATTATTGGTATATCACCGAGAATGTATGCATGAAGTGAGATCCGCAGAGCCAAATTCAATTGCGTTACGCAATGAAACAACTTATCATAATGTAAGTCCTACCGAATCCTGCGTTGCCGTGGTTCCTATAGAATGTTGAGATGCCGCACAAAAGGTCGAAATGCGCGAGAGCATTCAGGGAGGTGTCTTCAATCGTCACCATGGCCCATACCTGCGCTCCAAACAGTGCTGGCACTTTCAGAGCCACTCTTCCGGCTGCTGCGACGATCAGCGCGCCGAGCGATCTCCGTGAAGCCGCCGCCGCCTCCTTTCGCGATCTCTGCGCTGAGTTGACGCTCATGGGCATCCAGCGCAGCGATAGTATTCTCTGCCTCTGCTTGTTCTAGCGCCTCCTGCGTGAGATTTGGCGTCGCCGCTGCGGGCTGCGGGCTGCCAGACTTCGAGGAAGTGTCAGAAAAAGTCATCGAGGAGTTACGACGGAAGAAGGAGAACCGGGAAGGCGTCGGGGGGACGACAGGAGAAACACCACCACCAGGAGTGATGCTGCCAGCGAGGGGCAACTGTCTGCCGTTGACGTCCATAGCGCCGAGCCCTGTAGGGTTGGTCGGGGTAGAGTAGCTTTTCTGCATCGCCGCTGGAGGCTTCTCAATGCCCATGAGCTTCATTGTCGCATTCAAGCGCTCGCGTTCCCGCCGATCCTCCTCATCCTCGTACGTCTCCAATTTACGAGCAGCCGGGACCGCTATGTTGCTGTCAACCTTGAGAGTCAGAGGTCGCAGGCTTGGAGTTGGCTCGGTCTTCTTTTCGCTGCTACCACCGAACATAGTGAAGCCTCTCCAGTCGAATGAGAGCGAACGACGAGAGATCTTGGCAGGAGCCGGAGGCCCGAGGGAGTTCGCAGAGCTTGGCGTAGGGGGAGAGTTGAACGTCGTGAGACGTTCTGGCTGAGGCGATTTGACTGCATTTGTGCTCGCGGAAGACGAAGAGAATGAGAAGACAGACTGTGGGCGGGTCTTCTTGGGAGGCGGTGCGGGGTTGGGTGACTTGGGAAGGTTGCTGAACGTGGTGAACGACCCAGGGGTGTTAGGGGTGTTCGTCTTCTCGTAATCCGCAGCAAGGACGTGCTCAAAGCCTTCCTGGGAGATGATACGGTCGATGATCTTAGACGCATACAACGACAGCGCCTTGTTTGCGTCCTTGAGGCTCTTCACCTCGCTCCTCAGAGCGTCCAGGTCATTGGGAATGGCATCGCCTCCTGCCTCAGACACAGAAGAGGTCTTACGGCCAGTGTCAGAGGTGGAGTTCTTCCTACCCTTCTTCGCCTTGACGTTGGAGGAGCCGACACGGTCGTTGTCAATTGTAGCACGGCCTTCCAGAATATCCTTGTTCTCTGCGCGTCCGAGCTCAGCGGCCAAATCGAGGCCAGGCCCAGTAATAGGCAGATTCGCAAGCGACTCCCCGCGGGGAGCAGACGGGGAGTGCTTACGACCGTGCCGGCGTGCACTGCGAGGGGGCTCATCCACGTCACGAGGTTCGGTCTCTGCCTCCGCTTGCTCGAATGCTGGATCGAGCTCATACTGCTGGTCGCGTTCCTCCTCTTCGAGCTCGGGCTCGTGTTCCTCGTCCACAGGGTCGAGCACGCTCCTGCTTCTGCTTCGCAAGCTGTCGCCACTGCTCTCCTCTCCCATGTCATCGTCCTCGCCTGTCTCGCTAGCACTTGCTTCACCTCCGCCCATGCGCATGACATCAAACTGACCATTAAGTGTCTTCTCTCTGAGCAGAATGTTGTAAGATTCGTTCTCCTCCTGTAGCTCGTTGTTGACGCGTTTCAGGTCAACCAACTGGCTCTGCAGAAGACTAAGAGTCGATTGAAGAGAGGTATATGATGTCGAGAGGGTAGAGAGCTCCAGCCTGAGTGCAGTCATCTCGGCTGGTTCCTGCTCCGGGTCGTTGACATCTTGCTTCGGCGCTGGTACGGGAGGCTCCGGCGGCTCATCCTCCACCTCTGTCTCCGACTCGGAGATGGAGGCTACTGATGGTGATGTGAGGGGCTGCGCAGGCTGTCTGCGAGCCTGAGTGAGCGATTGTATACGCGATTTCAAATGTTGCTCGTTGTCGTAGAACGCCTGACGTTCTGCTTCGAACGTCCTGGTCTACGCGCATATGAGCTACGCGCTCTCAGCTCTGTGAGAAGGCCGTACCTGCTCGTTGTAGCGTCGCTGAACATCACGCTTCTCTTTCTCAAGGTCACGCACTTGCGTCCTGAGCTTCTCGATGACCTCTATGCGCGCAGCCATCTCCTCCTCCATGCGACCTTGATCAGCATAGAGCTCGGCAAGACGCGATTCTGCCGAGTTGAGTGCCGATGTGAGCTGGCCATTTTCCTTATTCAATGCAGCAATTGCCTGTTCCTTGTCCTGCAACTGAACTAGCAGCTACCAGCAGTGGGTTCAGCGGGTCAAAATGCGGCGAGAACACTCAAACATACTTGTTCCTTCTTTCCCATCTCCTGCTTCAATGAGGCGGACAAAGATTCGCGTGAATCACGCGCCTCTGGGTTGGTAGCGAGCGGGGGTGAGGCTTTCCCCTTCACGATGGATGCCCGCCGTGCAGCTACAGGGGCATTGATAGAGGACGCGCGCGAGGACACCGCTGAGCGGGCAGTCGCACCCCTAGCAATGGACGGAGATGATGTCGTCGCTGTGTTCGTTCCAGCGAGTGATGCACGCCGCGACACGGGGGGCGGTGCTCGAGCAGTGGTCGTCATGCCGGTGCGCGCGTGAGGTCGTCAGTAAATAGGTCGTAAATATTGGTCCCGGCCCAGTAGATGTTCAGAGACTGTCCGCGACAGTGAATGGCGAGGAAAAGGAGCTCGACGGTGGTCGCTATGGCATGGCACGTCTGGCTGCAGTGCTGAAGCACATCACGCCTAAGCCCAGCGCTTGCCCAATTCGGTCTCCCACGTGTTGATCTGCTATTCCCCTCGATCATCCTTGGACCTAGGACGGTACGGCCTATCCTCGCTGGCCACCAGACGACCAGCGCACGCCGCCGCCGCCGCCGTGCTGCTCGTAAGATTCTGTTGTCTGTCTCGGTACTTGGGAGTAGCCGCTACAGTGAGCTGCTTCTTGAGCATGATCCCGGTCGTGCCTGACGGAGTTACGGCTATGCGCTTCTGGAAATATAGCGCGGCCTTGGACTAAGATGGACACAGCTCTCCCGGGAATGACTGTGGATGCTCTGCTAAACGAAGTCCACACGGAGTCGCTGCAGAATGTACGTGTCTCTACCGCAACATCCTTTGATGCTGAATGTGAACTGTCATAGGTCAGGTGCTTGTGGCCGTGCGTCGTCACAGTGAGTTTTATGTACGAAAGTGTATGCGGACATTCTCAACCTGCGTCGTAGCCTCGGGCATAGGGGACGTCAACATTCCCGCTTTGGATGAGCACTTGTCCTCCCATTTGTCAGCTTCATTTCCTGCGAAGTCGTCTATGAACAGGGGAGACGTCATAGAAATCCAAGGACCTCCAGCCAGCGGCAAAAGTCAACTGCTTCATCATCTACTGATAGGCTGTATTACCCCTACACACTATGGCTCAACTGCGATTTATGGTTGGGACAAAGCTGCCGTGCTATTCGATACCGACGGTACATTTGATGCTGAGAGATTCAACCGTCTTCTTGTCTCCCGATTGTCCAGGATGATTGGTATTCAAAATCAATCCGACGTCCCCGGAGCGTTTGTGCAACCTGCTTCCTTTCCGATAGAGAAATTAGCTTCGCGCTGCCTAGCCAGATTACACGTGTTCCGCCCAGACTCGTCTTACCAGCTCGCAGCAACCCTTATGCATCTGCCTCGCTATCATGCGACGCACTCTTCCCTTCGGTCCGCGGAGATCGGTCTTGTCGCAATCGACTCCATGAGCGCATTCCACTGGACTGACCGCTTCACCATGGAGCAATTGCGGGGCGCCCACGAAGCCACAGGCGCAGCTAAAAACTCAGCTGCCGAGTCCCTTGCGCCCTTACAGTGTGTTATGACGGCACTACAAGCCCTTCGCGCTTCGCATGGCCCTGTGATCGCGTTTACGAATTGGGGCCTCCATCCTATGACAAACTCCGCGCCCACCGGAGAACCAGCGTCTCAGTTTTATAGACAACACCTGCATCCGTACCCAGCTGCCTTCGAAAGACCCCTCGCCACGTCTGCGTCCCCCGCTCTCCGATCTGTCGCTGTACCTCCGGCTACGTCTCTGCATTCGCCCGAAGCCGAGTTCCAGCAGCTGCAGTCTGCTGCAGTTGATAGGCTGCTGCTCACTCATCACATAACCCTTCATCCACTGCATGTGGAGGCCTTTCCTGCTCATTTCAGCTTAGACGACGTCAAGAGAGAAGATACCCTGAGATGCCACTTGGTGCAAAGAGGCGAAATCCACGGATTCATCAGAACGCCTGGTACTGCAGATATTGGGAAGTTTTCTTTCTTTATCAACGATGAGGATATTCTGGCAGAAACCCCATATGTGATATGAAGACGAAGACATGGCATGCAGTGGTATTCCACGTTGTGCTTTCTGGGCCTTGAATGTCCCTTTGGGCTAATCCTACTGTGGCAAGTAGTATGCTGTACGATGAGCTGTTCATAGTTGCGGTATCTAACTACCTTCTGCACCTCATAAGCAGATGCAAAAAGACGGTGGTCTGTGTGCGTTGCACTCTTTTCTTCGATACATGCTTGCATTATGCATACCAATTGCTCACTTCGCCTATCGCGTTTGTCCACTGCGGACAAAACGGTATTAGCTCAACCAGAAGAGATGTCCCTGACAACGGCATAGCAATGCGCGGCCATAGGGTTGGAAACTTGAGTTTGTTTGCGACATTAAAGCTCCACGTCTGCGAACGCCCGGCATGCCCATTCAAATGCGTATCCTGTGCTCCTGAGTTTTGAACTCACCGCGCATGATGCCGGTAGACTGATGCCTTGTGCAGAGTAATGTTTCAGAGGTGATGGGCTCCAGGCTGAGCTGTGCGCGTCCGCCTCTCCCGCGCAGTCCAGGGTGTGTGAATCGATCATTCACTTCCACGATCATGCTAACCGCGCATGGCATGCTCCTTGCAGCCCAGATCAGATGAGATCTCATCAGAGGCACAAACGCTGCTGTGTTGATGAACACTGAATTCTGCGAACACCGCGAACATTGACTAGCAACGGCACCGACCGTGGTATGTAATTAGAATACAACGGGACTGTAAAAAGTAGCTCACTGATAATTTATGTACCGTACAGGACGATGAGACATGGCAAAACAATAGTAATATGAGGCAGAAGGCTACAGATCCGTGAGCAAGTCCGCAATCTAATACAAATGCGCATGGGAGGAATTCAACATCTATTTCTAGCTAATTGAGGATATCATGAAGACGAGGTGACGCAGTACACGCGGTCTAGTTCCGCCTTGAAGGCCTCCTCCACCGCGCGTCGGCGAATATTTCCCTTCGTTGCCGTCCTGGGAAGGCTGTTCTTCGGGACAACCACGACGAAGTTGGGGGACACGATTCGCTCGTGGACATACCGCCTGGAATGGAAGTGTCGCGTGCGTCTGATGATGTCCTTTTTGAGCTTCTCCGGGTCGACGTTACCCTTCGGTTCGACGAAGAGCGTGGGGGATGGTCGACCATTCCCGACGACAACGCACTCGGCAATGAGGTCGCTACACGAGGCGCGTGCATTGTCCTCAATGGCCTTGGTATCGCATCGGAGGGAGGTCTCGCTCTTGATCCAGTCGTCGTCTCGCCCGCGCGACGCGTACTTACCCGGGGCGACCTCTACAAACAGGTCGCCGGTGTGAAAATGACCGTCCGCGCTGCGCAACGAAGGGTCGGGGCAGTCGCCCGACTCGGAGAGGATGACGAGTTCAAGCAGACGGGTGTGTATATTCTGGTAGGGAGTCTCGGACTGCGAGGCATCGGGGGCGGGGGTTACCGGGAAGAAGCCATACTTTGTTCCCGGTATCGGCTGTAAGAATGCGGAGTCTTGTCCCCGCCCACCAATCGAGATCAGCATCGCCCCGCATTCGGTGTTTCCGAAGAGGTTTTTCAACAGAAGTTCGTTCTGGCGTGCCCAATTCTCTTCGTCTAATGGCAACGGGAGACCAGCGTAGAGAACTTCATCCAGGCCCTGCAACATGGCAAGCAGGCGCGCGTCCTCGCGGGAATTGCGTAGGTGAATGGCGAGAAAACTAGCGAATTGTGTCAGCCGGTTCAGGCCGCAGAAGTTGATCATGGCAACGAGCTCGTCGGACGAGAATGCGATCGCAGTGGGCTGAATGATGCAGGTTCCGTGCTGCAGAGCTCCGATCAACGTAAGTGTTTGACCGATGTGACACATGCTTCCCCTGAAAGATTTTCTCAGGACGAATCATCGGCAGAAATGCGATCTTTTCACTCACATCCAGACTATGACATCCTGCCGGCTCGGGCGGCATGGTATGCTGATATGGCCGGCCTTGGCAATGATCGTGTCAAGCCACTTGTAGCTGCATCGAACCAGCTTGGGAGACCCTGATGTCGACCCCGATGTATGGAAGATCATAACGGTATCCTCCTCGGACGTTGGCGTGACAATAGTCGGTAAGGGTGTGTCCTCTACGCTGACCTTACGCAGGTCAACAGCTACCTGAGACCATGTGGGGCAGTTGGTCACGACGGACTCGAAAGAGGCGTCGTAAATTAGTGCTTGTGCATTCGCCCGATGCATGAGCTCGTAGATCACGTCGGGGTTGGGTAAGCGGAGGGAAAATAACTGCGGGATGTACCCTGCCCTTGCAACGCCAAATATGTGCAGAGTATCCATGTAGGTCAGTCCTCCGAGCCTGTGGCGCAATAGGATCAGCGCTAGTCGACCAGGAGGTGAAGGTGGGCTCACCACAAGCCGACCACTGCGCGCTGTGCAATGCCGCTTGCACGTAGTGTCCGGGCCCAATATCTCGCCGCGAGTTCCACATCGTCAAGAAATTCACGGTAGGTCACTTTAGTCCAGCGCTGCTGGCTTCCCCCATCGCTCGATGAATCGGGTAAATAGAATACTGGCTGAGATGGATATAAAGACGCGCTCCACTGAAGCACACTGAGGTGGGTCTTGTATGGCATGAGGTTCTGGGTGTGGTTGAGAAGACTGAAATGGTGAGTACATGGTGATTCTACACAACGACTATATATATGAAACGGGACATACAAGCTTTTTGCGTCACAGTGTACGAGTCAACAGAACACCATCGCTGTCACGGTTCCGCGAGTCAGTTTGAGCGGCGACGAATGCTATGACTTCTTGTCAAGACAACACTGACATCCACTAGATGTGGCAATCCAGCACACCTAGTTGACGGTATGTTACCGAGTCACAGACTTTGATTGGGTCTGCCGGCGGGTACCATAGCGGACTGGCGAAACTTGATCCGCTTTACAGCCAGTACAGCCCAGACGGATGAATTCCGCAAGATATACACTGCAAAGGCCGTCTCATCTCAATTCAGGCTCATTGCATTCTCAAGTTATCAAAGTTACGCGCTTGATTTCGCCTGTGGTAGCAGACCGACGTGTCGTAGGTAAAAGTACCAGGGGGGTGTCGAGCCTGTTAGAACAATGCTCAAACCGTCGCCCGATTCACGGAGCGGATGCGATCAAGCAGTGCTTTCTGATCGTGATACGAGTTAGATCACCATCATAGAATTGAGCTGAGATACACTGAAAGCAGATCCAGATCATAGATCCGACCGCCTTACCATTGATGGGGTATTTGCATTTTACCGACAACCACAATGCAGACATACATTCATACCAACAATCCTTGCATTAGTTGTGCTCCCTCTAGAAGGAGTGCCCACTGTTTGCTCCAGCGTAAGGTCAACACAAATGTATCACAACTGTCCTGTAAGCCTGTCGTTGTCTCCTGTCAAGCACAAAATCTGTGCTGAAACATTGACAACTCGCTCCCATGCTCCCTTCACTGCATTGGCGGGTGCCACGATTGCTCAGTCGCTGCGACGTGATCATGTCGGTAGTAGTAACGTAGACACTCAAAGAATGCTCCCCACTCCTTGCGCATTGGTTCCTAACACTGTATGAAGAACGGGTATCATGACCGCTCGTAGAACTCTGCATGGGCAAGCCGCATAAACAGCTCTGGCATCTGCGAAGACGCTGAGGCTTATCACTCACCAGAGAATCCCGCCAACCGTCGGCGCATGTGATTCGTCCCTGAGGAAGCATGCCGCAAAGTTGCCCATCCAATGTACCGGTGTACACCACATCAGTAGAGCTCGAGCATCTGGAGTGCAGGTCAACCACCTTGTATATCCCATACCACAGATGTCTATGATGGCAATAGAAACTTGAAGGCGGTAATTTTTGACAAGGAAGGACCGCTACTCGGTGCACTGTCATTCCCGTGATCGCGCCGACCAGTGAGATCAACGTGCAAAACAGGACAGTGCACTGCATCGCGGGTCGGTAGTAGCTCCGGATACCGCGAGCCGCGATTGTGGTCAAATGCTATTAAGAGCAGGATCGCGATCGCTCCTTGCAATTCTCTATGCTGCAGCAAAGGCCTAGTAGATCCTACAGAACGGAGTGCAATTGATGACTTTACGACTATATAATCTGGTGGACCGCATACAGTATCGTATAAATAGTCGGTGTAGGACTCGAGAGGTACCCCAATTCTCACAACGCTAGAATCTTGCGAAAGTTGGTCAATCTCCGTCATGACTACCTAGCTTAGTTATTCTCAGGAGTGGTGGCACATCTTACACCTATGTGAAGACCTCCGCGCATAGCCGTTCTAATGTCTGACTATGACATGGTGCATACGGTGAGAGTCGATTCCTTAAATTCTCAATCGTGCTTATATTCCAAAGCATCTTTCAACCGTATTGATGATTTCAGCACGCATGACCTGGCTTGAACGCTGTTGACGAGGACCTTGAAACATACTGGGGCTCATACAGATATCTCGTAAGCGGACCAGAAGAGTGAGGCTCTTGCATAGCACATGTATGAGTCACGGAATAGGACCTATGAGGCGTAGGTTCAAGTAGAAGGCAAGCGTAAGTTGGTATGCGATGAGTTGCGGTATCGGCGCAGACGAGGTTTTGCTCGTGTTAGCATCAATTGCATTGGCGAAATAATGCTGTAATCCAGCTATATATGTATGTGCGTCAGCTGCGCATAGCATGACACTGCCACATCTTTACGCATCACCTCTATACCAGGTAGCATCAGTTGCTTTCCTTGACTCGAGGTTGCAGCCGAGATAACATGACGTTAATTGCCGGCTAATTATGTAAATGGCCACGCCAGTTGGGCGGGGGATCCGGACGCGTTACTCTGCTGGTAACATTAACGCGCTGCAGGATAGATCACGTGATCGCGTTTTAACTTTGGTTACAGTACCGTCACGCGCCATCACTTTGGTTATTGACTTTGACTGTTACTCTAGACACGGCGATCTCATTGTAACTATAAGACACCTGCGACCGTGGCCGGCTTTCGCTTCACAAAGTCTTCACGTACTGCATTTAGATTCTGTAGGGCGAATGCTAGCTCTTTGATAACACAATGCTATTATTGTGAGCTTATGATATATTCGAGAAATGCTTTCTGGTGCGTTGCGTAATGTGACTTGCCAAACCGAGTTCATATCTCATATCGGACGAGAGATCGCCGAACTCCAAATTCGCACCTGCCTCCAATCGCCCAGCAGGGAATCGTACTACCACTCATGATATCCATTTTGCCCACATTGAAATATCTTCTGGCAATAGTCATTAGCGCACACTGGTACGGTGGGCTCTGGACTAACTTCAATGATAGCAGTATTCACGATCCTACGCAATCACCGCGGTTCAACTGCTACCCATTTCTCCCAGACCTGTTCAAGCAGACACCGCCTACTAGCTCGCATCATTTGATCCAAACTGCCACAGCTCGTGTCGATGATTATTTGCGGAATCGTTTTGAGACAGGTGCAGGAGATATCGAAAGTCTTTCCATCGCCATTGTCACAGGCTCTGGGCCTCTATACGAAGGTAATTTTGGACGGGTGAGAAGCAATGGATCCGAGCAAGATCGGATGTCTTCTCCGCCAACAACTAGGCATGCAATGTACCGATTGGCTAGCGTATCCAAACTGTTCGAAGTCGTGGAAGGTCATGTCTTGAAACAGCGGGGTGCCCTCTCATGGTGAGTACCAGCATTCAGAAGTGAAGCTGCACTACATTTGCAATTTCCAGGGATGATCCTGTGTCTAAATATTTGCCACAATTTACGTACCGTCCGGAGGGTTATGGTCCATCTTCGCTGTATGATTCCCTAGCCACAGAACCCATTACCCTCTATCACCTTGCTACCCACCTCTCCGGCTTAGGGCATGACTGGCCTTCGGGAAATGTTGCGAAGTGGCCTCTCACCATAGACGGCGCGGGTGCACCACCTATGAATGGGCTGCCGTTCCCGAGTGTCTCAGATGTGCTCGAGTCAATCTCACATACCCGCCTCGTCTCCCCGCCTGGACTGTATCCGTCATATTCAAATACCGCAACAGGCATTCTGGGAATAGCTCTGGTGGCCGCTAATCAGCTCGCCACGGGTGATGGTGCTGATAAGGAACCAGGGACATACACTGAACTCGTCAGGAGGGACGTATTCGACCCAATGGGTCTGAATGCTAGTCATTTTTTGGCTACGGAACAAAACAAAGACCTATTAGTGGTCCCTTCTTTGCAGCCTGATATTGCAGTGAGTGGCAATGACCCAATACACCCCAGCTTGTTCTCACTGATACCGCCATCTATCATCCCCGACAGGATTTCGATTTCCTCGATGCTATGAACGCGGCCGGTGGACAATGGTCCTCATTGTCCGATTTAGTTATATTTACGTCAACACTCCTGAATCCCAATAGCCCGAACAGCGTACTGACACCATACACTATGGCTAATTGGCTTCATGCCGCGCATGCATTCGAAGAAGACGATTGGACAGAGTCGGGTTTAATCTGGGAGATTGTTAAGGCGAAGGACTCCAATGGCAGATTGAGACGAATCTATTGGAAGCGTATGTGTCGCAATCACGTTGGGCTGTACATGTACAGGGTCCTTGACTGACACGACGCGACTGATCCAGTTGGCGAGCTGTACAGCTACCACAGTGCCGTTGCCCTACATCCCGGTACCTCATACGGGGTGGTAGTTCTCATGGCGGGCTCATACCCCGATGCAGCGGCGATTGCGTACAATATTTTTGACATCGTGCAGCCGTACATGGACACAGCCCTCGCAGAGCTCGCGACATTGATGTACGCGGGCAGATGGGCCAGTGCCGACGGTAATAGCACGGCCACCATCTTGGTAGAGCGAGGAACATTATTCGTTGAGGACTTCGTCCTGAACGGGACCGATGCTCTCGCGACGCTCGGACATCCCCCGATTGAGGCAACAGCCACTGCACGGAAGCGAAGGGTTGCTCTGCGTTCCACGGGACGGCGAGATGAGCTGCGGTGAGTCAGGGATCACACAGACGCGATGCATCAGTTGACGAAAATATTCTGACAGGTTGGACGTCGGTACAGCTGGTTTCAATGGACTGAAACACATGGGCTGTTACTCGTACTGGATCGGATCGGACGATTGGGGAATGAGCAGAGGCGCACCCACGAACCTCGTATACTTCACCGGAAGCGCTGAGGGCTGGGAGAAAGGGCATATCGAGGAGAGAGTATTGCATGTCCCTGCAATGGGTGATTTAGATATGCGCAGGCAGGATATTGGGTGAACACAGTAGATGGGCTGACATAGATAGGATATCGGGTGCGCGACGCGGGTAGGATATTGGGTAACCGGCGCAGGATATCGGGCTAGCTTGTATATGGCCAACATAGTAGTGGAAGACCGGAACTAACAAGCACGACTCGTGTTACACAATACAGAGAACAAGACAACATAAATTACTACAGAGCTTCGGTAGAGGGGGCACCAATAATGATACTTGCAGCCATCTGAGCAAGGTCGTACACATACACGGATTCAGATGTACACTGTGCTATTCTACGGGTATCGAGCAACGATGGTACATTCTGCCTATCCCCAACACGCAGCAGCCCAAGTCCCTTTTAGCCAAGAAATTGCGGGAATCATTCGTGATTTTGTCGTCTCTCTTCATGTGGTTGTCTCGACCGCGCTGGCAGCTATTTCCGGAGATGGCTTCTCCACAGAGGCATCTGAGCTGACGCCGCTGGGAAGACGGGAGGCCGCCGACGAGGTCGAATCATTAGAAGCAGCGCGGAGATCGCGGAGGTAGTCCTGCAAGCGGTGAACGGCGTCTGCGTGCTCGGCAAGCAGCTCGCCCACGGCGGCCGCCTTGGTGTCAATACCAAATGGCCCAAACAGGCCGTCTGCCAGGTCGCTGACAGTCCTGACCGTGATCTCGGTCAAATGCTGGTAAAGCGCCTGCTCGCCCCGCTCTGCGCGGAGGTTGAGGAAGTCCTCGAGCGCAGAGCACATGTCAAGGACATCATCCTCATGGCACTGGACCGCAAGCTCCTCGATCGGGGAGCCGGAGAGCGTCGTCAGCGTGTCGACGACGTTCTCAACGGGGAAGAGGGGGGTGAGGTGAACCTTGCGGAGGCGCTTGAGCGGCGCCTCCTTGTGCTTGGCGTACTCGAAGGTTTGCGGGGTAAGAGCGGTGTTCAGGGCGAACTCGTCTACGGTGTGCCCGACATTAGCCATAATGCGCTCGGTGCAGTCGCGGTTGTAGTCGGTGGACTCGTAGTAGCAACTGCCGAGGTCGAGGACCTCGAGGGAACAGTGGACGGGGGTGCATGCCCACTGTGGGTCTCCGAGATGCGTGTCCCTGATACGGAGCCTTTTCAAGGCGGACAAACGGAGCAGGGATGGAAGTCGCAGCTCGCATCCGAGGAGAGGGTGCTCGGGGATATCGTCATCATTGTCCACGATGGGGACAGATGGGTAGGCTCCGAGGAGTTCCGGAGCATGGAGGCGCGAGCGTGCGACGCGGTCGAGAGACAGAGCGGTCAAGTTGGGTATAGAGGCGGCAATGGAGACCACCAGGCGCTCGCTCCTGCGCGGAATGACGGTGAGGCGCTGATATAATCACTAGCAGAGGAGCGTACTCACAATGGGTTCAGTGTCTCATCTCCGCAGTGATTGATAGTGAGGCTGGTCAGAGCGCATAGCTTCGTGAAACAGGGGATCAAGCTCTTGTTCGGAGAACTTTCGACTTCGAGCGTCAGGCGCTCGACCTGGGAGCAGTGCTCGAGAAGGTCCGACAAGGCATCTGTCACCGGGTGATGGCCCGGTGATGGAGCCACCTGGTGAGTCCGTTTCGTGGATACGTGCAGTTGCCGTATGTACTGGTTGTACGATCCGGGCACTGTGGCGAGATAGGATTGCATTGCCTCGAAGTTGGGGATCTTCACACACTAGGTGATCATCAATGCCTGTCAAGGAGAGCGGCTGAACTCAAACCTACTCTGAAAATAGACGGGACGCAGAGGGAGTAGGTCTCCTTATTGACGGTGGCGAGAGACTTGACGTCGTGAAAATCAAGAAGATCAGCCACGGCCAGCTTCATTTCGGCGGGCAGGCTGTTCCATGCTGAGGTGGCTGCCATTGCGGTAAGAATGGGAGGAAGTCGCGGTGAGGATACGAGAGCTGTGGAGGCGAGTGCTGGTCTGAGGGATGTAGATGCGCGGTGCTTTATAGAGAGGAAATATCCGACATGTTCGGCGGAGAGAAGACAGGATGTGATCTTCTTGCAGTCCGTGTTGGCGGAGCGCTTGCAGTGCGCTCTGTCCGGCGGTCCGGTCATGTCTTCAGCCACGCGCCACCGTCCAATATACTTCCAGCCAGCTCTCCGATCTCGCTTGCACTCAAACAGATCACTGATTCAACTAATGAGAACCGCGCCGATTGCTAGCGTCGCAGATCAACCGCGCCTGCATCGTCCGGTGTGCAGATCACTCGGCGAGCCACATTTCAGATGTGGCACTTTGTCCTTTTTTGCGAAATTTAATGATGAGCTATATCCGCTAATTCGTCCCTTGATCCAGCAGCTGCAGAACGTCACAGGGCTCGGGTAGCGCGGAGATGATGCCATTGTCGCTGTCGGTCCCGTCCAGCCAGAGTATATCCCGACGGCGCACACCTGACACAAGTTGTGCCACTACCGGTCACTAGGCCCGTGCGACGGATGGCGGCGCACTTAAGGTGAGTCTAATGTGTTTGCCGGCACTTATCCCGACATGATCCTTCCGAGCCGGGGTGCTGACCACGTAGCAACTGTGTCAGTCGGCTCGAGATTCATATTCGTGACATCAAAGCCGCAAACTGCAGCTTGGATGACCCAGACATCCTTAGGTATCTGCGCAGTCTCCGTGCAGAGTGGAGCGCCAGGGTAGACGCGTCAACTCGCTCGAGCCTCACCGGATAACTGCCTGCATCTCTCATAGATGGAACAGCCTTCAGGCCAACACATCAATGTTGACGGCACTAATGGGACACTAGTACTGAGATGTAGCAACCATCTGCGGTCAGGCAGCGGCGGAGAAGTCAGCAAGATGCGTGAGCAACGTAGTATCCCGCAAAGAGCTGTTCCCGACTACGTCCTAGCGCGCTCGGTGATCGCGGCAAGCGAAGCATGCCTCGGATCGCTCCTTTGACAGCGTCGTGGTGCGCCGTAGTGCTAGCTGACGTTACCGGTGGTACCGCGACGTGCCGCCTGCCCGACACAACACTAGTGCGCGTCGGTGACACACAACGTGTTCTCCGCCAGTCGCGCCTAGTGCTTGTGCAACACGAAAAGATCTCTGTCCCGCGCGTGTAAAACAACAGCATCTTTGACTCACAACAGTTTCTTAGCTGTTACCGTCGGTATTTTGAGAACACAAGAAGATCAAACTAGCACTGCCGCCGAGATGTCGATGACTATCACGATCGGATAGCCACCTCGCGGGACTCTGGTCGCCCATCCTGCACGGATCCATCAAACACGATGCGAACAATTGACTGATTCGGCCAATTTGCTGCTCGCTGTCATCTTCGTACGACGTGACATCCCGACGGTGGGTGATCTCATCCATGATTTCACATGCGAGCAACACAGCGAGCGCCCTCTTAGCGCAGGCTCTCAAACATTTGATGGGAAACGACCGCCGTTTCCTACGTGCGATCGGAGTCGGAGTCGTCCCGTATGCCATACAAACAGTTTGGGATCGGGTCCTTGGGTCCAAACTATGTCCCCATTGTACCTCGCTTTCGTTTTCTGCTGAACGCGGCCCCGTTGACAGGTCTTTCTGACCAACAGTCAATATTGGCAGGATCCTGATTACGAATGCACGCCGGGAGCTGATGCAAGCGTAACGGTAGGCACTACTCTTGCTTAGTATGACGGTCTACCACGGTAGGATTGCCCTGTTAGGAACTGTTGATCTTGCACAGGCCTTCCGGTGAGTTCTTCCAGCGATAAGATCGACGAAGTCCGGTACGCATGGAACTCCAGGATTTGGAGACGGCGCACAATCACGACCAGATAAAGTGTCCTTGGGATCCTTTCTGCTGATAGATTCTTCACTTGTTACAATGTTTGTGCGACGTGCAAGCCTCGGGCATGGGCCGACAGTCTCACCTCCCACGGCCTCAGAGCGGTGCTTGTGACCGCAGAGGGAGCTATTCCTTTACTGCTTAACATGACACGTCGGCGCGTCCTTGGACTTATTGCGCCTGTCAGCGACGTCCGTGGACATTTTACAAGCCCTGGCAACTCGGTGACTTGCTTTGACTTGGAAGTCGCGCCACCCGCGTTGTATGGTATCATTACAATGAACCTGTTTGCGATCGCATCTATCCTCGTACTTGTCATACTCAGGGCCCTGGCCACGAACAATGCTCTGCAGTCATGTTCAGCCGCCGACCTCACAAAGACGTATGACATCAGCCCTCCCGCACGCCGCGGTCCCCGCCATTAGGATGAGGCTCAAACGAGACCTGGTCTCTCTCCGACTACGTCGCTATGTCTCAAACAATGTCGTGATTATGCGCTTTGAATCAATTGATGGGCGGTGATGTTACATGTATGTTGATACATACGAGGAGAATTCTGCGGTGACAACTGTTGCACCCGACCTGACAGACACACATGCATATGTAGGTATGTAAGCGGCGTCCTCAGCGTCCATGCGTCAGCTCAACATAATGCAGGATATATGCGAGGAAAGCTGCGGGGGCTAGCGTAACCGGTGTCATTGTATGCAAATAGCCAGTAGAGCGAATAAGTAGAATAATTGAAGGATGTCGCGGTCACGACGGTAAGGTAGACGTTGGGTGGTATTTGACGCGTTCAAATATCCGGAACAAGCTGATAACCAGGTTGAAGCAGTACATCAGAAGGCCGATGCCGACAAGGCAGATCAGCGCGAGCTGGTCGTCACATAAGGTGTCGCCGACAGTGCCCTCGCTACCGGTCAGGCCGGGGATACTTGGACGCGGCAGGTCGTTATACCACGAGATGCTAGATGCGGCGGCGCAGGGTATCAAGGAGGTGAAGAAATTATCGAAGGAAAGTGCGAATGCCGCGGACCAGGCACAGATGAAGACAACCTCGATCAGGGTGTAGGCGAGTTTGCCGGACGTGCGCCAGAGACCAACAGGACGACCAAAATATTCCACCTGCATGGCGATCAGTAGGACGCAGGCACCTGATTATGGAGTGAGCGATCATCGCACGTACGTAGATGGCGATCATTACGTGTACGAGGGTCAGGGAAGCAAAAATGATAACCAAGGTTCTACCATCAATCGCGGAGTGAGTACGAATGCAGAAAAAGGTTTCTGGACATACGGAGATGAGCCAACAGCACCCGTTACGCTGTTCTTGCGCTCCACAATGCGTATCCGTATCGCAATCGCGAGCGCAGTGGTTGTAAACGCAATGTTGATGAATCGGAACAGCTTGCGGTCAGATGTTCAAAAAGTGGTTGCGTCGAAAGAGCTAGAAACCTACCAAGGGAACATATGGATTGTATATCATGTACGTACGGATACGCTTCTTCCGTCTGGCCCATGTGCTCGGTTTCTCGTTGTCTGCCTCATTGTCTGCCTGCTGACTGCCAACGGGGGCTAGTTCGGAGATATCATCTCTTGCAAGATGTGCCCGGGAGACGAGATCTGGTGGTCTCACAGACCATGGGGTGTCCCAACCGGGCGTGGCATTCTGCGCGGTTGTGTGCGGGCTACTCTCCCGAAAGGGTACATGGGCATTAAGCGGATCGGCAGGAATGGGCTCTTCCAGGGGGCGCGACCGGTCAGGGTCGTGAGCACGCGCGGTTGAAGGACTGCCCTCCGGCGAGCGCTGATGATGAGACGCGCTGAGCCAGGGTATGGACAGCGAGCGGTCCCATTCACGCAGTCCGCGTCGCGACGGGGACGGATTCCCGGTTAGAGGAACGGACTGCGACGGTGTGGCTCGGTGTCGAGTGAACGCCCACCAGCGCGATGGGCCAGGATCATCCGGAACAGACGATTGGTATGAAGCAACGTCAGACAGGCGGTACTCGGTGGGTTGTCGGACGCTTTCGCTGGACCTGGCATGGTTAGGGTCACGTTCGGTGGGCGAGGGGGGTTCGTCTCGAGCCCATGCTGGAAATATCGTTTGCCAAGCTCAGCCGGATGATCAGGATCATCCTGAATGGAGAACCATACGTACGAGGAGCTGTAACGACAGTCTTTATAGTCGAGGGCGCTGCACGCGAACTACGGATGCTCTGAGACTTCGCAAAGCTAGTGACGGAGGGCGAGGTAGGGATACGGGGGCCATCGGAGGACATTTGAGAGGACAAGCTAGCAGAGACAAGGGTTGGGTATAAGGAGTGAATGGAGTCTACTGCAGCTGTCAAATCGGATGTCCTGTCCGGTCCAACGTGAGCGTTATGAGCAGGCTCTCTCACATTTCCGCCGCGCTTCTCAGCCACACAAATATCACTACTCGACTCGTCTCCGGCACTCCCTCCTCTTTCCCCATGGACGACGTCGACAACATCCCCTCAATCTCCTCTGGCGCAGTTGGCTCGCGCTTTGTGTCCCAGTCCGACATCGATATTGCCAAGGCTCGACGCGAGGAGCAGTGGAGGGCCGCCTATGCGAGGTCCGCATACCCCCTGACTTGCGCAGCAGTACCTGTGCTCATGACATTCAATTCTATAGACTAGGACAGGAG
The DNA here is from genome assembly GCA_029448655.1 of Wolfiporia cocos. NCBI lineage: Eukaryota > Fungi > Basidiomycota > Agaricomycetes > Polyporales > Phaeolaceae > Wolfiporia > Wolfiporia cocos. Next base: position 2,365,102 of record JACCLO010000002.1, read on the forward strand.
CCACCACCGCCTCCCACAGAAGATGTCTTTGATGGCCGCAGCTTAGCAGAGGTATGCAGCGCATTACGTAGCATATGCTGCGGGTCACCCATTTCCAGATGTTCGTCTCCTCCCGCAGAAACTCGCTGCGAATAGAGTAAGCAGCAGCTCTGGCTAGCCGGGACGTGAAACTTATGCGCTTCAGGCAGCCAAACAAGAAGAGTGGGAGGAAAGGAATAAACTAGGTATGTACCACACCGTGATCCGTATCCTGCTTATGTTGACGAGGTATGATATAGGCAACCAATTCCGGGCACTAGAAGAAGATGAGGTCCTCTTCCTGGACTCTGTGCTGGAAAAGCAGAGAGAAGAGGAGAGACTTCGAAAAGAACAAGACGGAGAGGAACTGAAGCAATTCCGAGCGTACGTTCTTCTACCATTTACCCCCATCCTCCCACCCATTGCCGTATTCAGAGCGGTTGCTGCGCGAGAAAACGCAGCCAACAAGCCACCAGTCGGAGTTGCCACAGAGAGTCCTGTCTCACCAAATGCATCAACGAGCAAAAACAAACCAGCGCCGCCTCTAGCCAAGAAGGATGTCAAGAAGTCACTCAAGGGCGTCCTGGTGAAGAAGAAGCCTAGAGCAGCAGCATCACCAGCGACCGCTCCGGTATCAAACGCGGAAACATCGAAGGCAACAGCCTTGCCCGAGGCCGATCCGAAATTTGCAGCTAAGAGGAAAGACGGCGGTGCATCAAAAGTGGACGATGATGCAGAGCCACAAGTAAAACGTCGGAGAGTTTCGGAGTCAGACTCATGATACAACCTGGATAGGGCTTTGGGCTGCGATGCTGCTTCTGCTCTAAAATCCGCCGGTTTGTGTTTTCTTGGGGTCTCAGGGTATGTCCGCCACAGGTCGTCATTAGGTAGGAGATACTGTGAATATACAAATACAGGGATACACACAGAGAAGAATCATAACGATAGCACGCATACTATCACCCTCGTCTTGTAACAGGGCTTGGTGTTGGCGTCCACCGCACCTTGTTGAGGTCCTTCTCCCGCGCTCTACCCGCGGAACTGCTCTCCCAGCCGGACATACGCCCCATCGCCTCGGCTCTCCGCGCTGCAGCAGTGCCCATCGTGGTTCTGTCAAGCAACCGTTTCGCAGCAGGAGTGAGTCCGCCACCAGCCTCCGCCCTGCGCGGTGTCCATGACGGCGGGGGCATCATTCCCTTCGCGCTACTACTCGCAGGGGTCCGTGAGATGCCTGGGACGCCGCTGAGCATATTTGCCTTGTTGCGCAAGCTCTTGGCGGCGTTGGTGGAGAGCTTGTGTGAGATGCGCTCTCGTGCGGAGGGTGCGGCGATATGGAAAGGCGTGCTTGGCGGCGGCAATGACGATGATGACTCTGTGGGACCGTCCGACTGGGATAGGATACGCGGTGTGGCGGTCAGTGTGCCCCAGGTGACAAGTTGTTTGACAGCTGCTGGACCCAGCTCGGAGGGTGTTGGCGATGGAACTGAGGGCACAAGGGAGAAGTTGTTGTTCGTTGGGGACTTCGGTCTGTCTGTGCGGGCGAGCTGTAAGCACAAATGACACGAACAGGGCTTGTACGAGACCTACATGGTGTACCTGCTATAGCGGCGTCGATTCGACTGCGAGTCGGACTCGGGGGAGCAGAGAGCGTATCACGCGGGGTATCGTCTTGCTCTGGCAATTTGGTATTGGCGTGCTTGATCGTTTTCGGCGCGCCTTTAACTTCCATGGCCTTCTTTATCGTTGAGGGGTTGTACGGCGATTCATCCGCGTCGGGCGGGAACATAAGACCATTTCGCGTCTATATGAACGTAAGGGATGTCGAATCAGAATGAACGGGAGCGGACATACCTTGAATTTCCAGCCGTCAACTCCAGCAGAGCGGGTATCCTTCTTGCGAGCCATAACGTCCACTGGCTTATCATTTTCCTTCTTCACCACCTCCTTTCCTTTCCCCTCCTTCTCCTTCGGCACACCTTCCAGCTCCAATTCCACCTCGTCCTCCGATCCCTCTGCCGCCGACCAATCCCATCCCAGAAGCCCTGCCGGAGAGGGCATCTCAATTCTGAACTTCTCTCGTACCCCGGTAGCTGACGGCGCCTCAAGAAGCAGCCGTTCGCGTCCCTCAATCATCTTGTTCCTCTGCTCTTCCACCCGCTTCTGCGCATCCCATGCCCAACCATACTTCTCCCGTCGGCGCCGGTTCTCGTCGTCCAGTATCTGCGTGAAGCTCGAGTTGTCTTCCGACGTGTACTTGGCCTGAAAGCCGTCGAGGCTCATGTCCGTGTCGTAGCGCGGCCGCTTTGCCGGTGCCTCGCCCCGCGGCGTGCGTAGTGGCGTCTCTGAAGCACCGGCAGCATACGGTGTCTGCGAAGGTGTCTGCCATGGCCCGTCTCGTCGCGAGATGGGCGTATTAAGCTCTTCCATACGGCGCACAGAGGCCTCAATGAGAGTTGGATCCTTTGTCCGCAGTGCATCAAGGTATTCGTTTGTCGCATCAAGATGAACAAGGGATGGGAAGAAGTCTCGAGCTATGATATGAGAGAGGGCTTCGGTGTACTCATCTTCCTCGAGAACAACCTGACGGTTGAGCGAGCGGGCAGGCTGCGAAGTGGATGGCCCAGGAGTGGACATTGTACTGCACAAAATAACTGCTATAGAGAGGAAGGGGCCATGATCGACAACTGTGCTGTGGCGGGACGACACGTGCTCGCGCGCTACTAAGTAATACACAGAAGCGCCCCATCGTTGAAAAGTCAGTCTGAACGACTCCCATGTGCGATCAAAAGTACTGCCTTACGAGTAAGATGCATGACGAAGATGTAAAAGTGAGTAAAATAGTTATATTTCTGAAGGTTCCTACGTTTACGACTACGCGAATAAAATAGCAATAGTCCCTTTGGGTACATCTCATCCGAAGATGAACGCGATATGCTGCCAAGAAGAACGATACCACTCAGAGTCGAGTAATAGAGGGACAACATACGAGAAGCAGCCGTGCTGCAGAGCGCCAGGCGGAAAGACTGGTGATGAAAACAGACTGAATGAGAGACGGGATATCATCATATTGTCGTCATGTAGAGAGCGCAGGAGTAGGCACTGGGGCCGTGTCGGTACAACGCGCACGACCGCATTTACTGTTCGTCAGTTCATTATACTTGTGCTGTACTGGATATAGCGAAGAAAGGAGGGAATTGGGGAGGACGATCAGAGCTCGTGTAGCAAGCGAATGAGGGCATAGCGGGAGGATAGCAGAAGCTCGTCTGCGACCCGCGACCATCACTGTCTCCCAAACTGAGGCGGAGTCCCAACAGACCTTGTTCGGGTCATCGTCGACATCCTGCGGGTGCTTATGTGGGCGGTTATCGGATCGTAGAACGGGTCGCTGGGATCCATGATGGACTTCCGTCCGACAGAAGCGCTTGCCGGTCGCGCGATTCGACTCGAATATCCCGAGCCGAGCACCGAGGCCTTGAGATTGGGCCGTGATGCTGGGTCGATTAATGTGCGCGGGCTCGAAGGAGTTGTCGGCTTCTGCAGCGATGGACGCTTCGTCTGAGTGCGGTTTGGCGAACCCGTCACTGGGGATGACTTCAAACCAAATGACGGTCTATACGTCGACGAGATTGGCAGGGGCAGGGATGTCGGGGTCGATGGCCGTGAGGATGGGGTAGGGATTGAACTTGCCGTATCGGTTGTGGCCATCGTGCTGACGCTGGTGCGGCCACCGGTGTTGATTGATAGTCCTGATGGTGGCCGGGTCCTCCCAGAGTATGCAGAGTTCTGCGACGCAGCGCTCGGTGCTCTTGAGTGCGTACCTGTCTGCTCGTTCGGAGAGTGCACATGGCGGAAGGCCGACGGTGCGGTAGGGCTGGAAGCCGAGGTCCGTCTTCGGGCTGATATTGAGTCCCTGCTGCACGGTGACGGAGAATTGCTCACATACACCCATCCTCTGTTAGGCGTGCTTTCTGCACTATCAAAGCCATGGAAACCATCAGCACCCAAACTTTGCCGCTTGCTTGAGGACTGGCCGTTCCGGCTTTCGTGGAGGGAAGAGCGTGAAGAAGACGTGGACGGGGCAGGCGATGGTGCGAGCGGGTTGGACCTTGACTTCGCTGGAATGTGAGACGTTGCTGCCGCAGTACTTGTTCCGGCCCGATTCGCAACATTCTCCTTGTTGGCAGTGCGCCCGATCAGCTTCTGTTCCAGCACCTTGACTCGAGCCCGCATCTCCGAAACCATCTGCACACCCCTGCTCTTTGGTGCAGTGCCTGTCGAACTCGTGGCCGAAGCCTCGCGTTTAATCGAGCGCGACCCGGAGATACGTGCAGGCATACTACGCGACGAGGTGATGGGGGTGAGTGATGGGGCAGTGGTGGAGCGAGGCAGCATTGTCGCCGAAGTGCTGCTGTAATTTGATCGCTGTGCTATACGAGACTGCACAGGGCTCGAGCTCTGAGGAGACTTGATAGATTGAGGGGTTGTGAATATCGAAGAATGCTTCGCGTGTCTCGAAGGAGTCTCGAAATTGGGCGACAGGTCGGAAGGAGTCTCGGCTTCATCGGAAAGAGATGAGGTGGTATGTGAGAGAACGGATGAGGGGGCAGTATCTGTATCAGTTAAGTCTGAAGGGCGTGACTGCGCAGCAGCAAGTTGGTCCTTCAAGATATTAATCTCCTCATTTGCATCTGCATATAACGTGAGAACATATCCAGATATTCGTTTTGAGTGGCATACCTCGAAGCTCATCTTTGAACCGCTGAGACTCCTCTTCAACGTTAGCCTTATCCAAGAGCTCATGCTCCAGAAGGATTTTCTCCTCTAAAACACGCGCATACTTGCTCTCGATGTCTGCGAGACTGGACGAGATAGCCCGCTCATTCCTCTCGAGATCGTCATTCCCCATTTCGAGCTCACGAAACTGAATCTTGATCTTCTGATGCTCCGCTCGCAGGGTGTCAAGTTCACGCTGAAGTGATGTTGTGGTCGTATTATGGGTCGTTTGTAGAGACATAAATTTGGACTACCAGTGCGAGTTCAACCAGTATGCTGATGAGCTGGTATATGCTACATACCTTCCATTCGTCCCTCTCTTGCTCGGTCCTGGCTACCTTGACCATGAGGTCCTGCTGTGCCTTCTCTGTGCGTTCCAGCTCTCTCTCCAGTTCAACCTCCAACTCGCCACTCGACTTTTGGAAGTCGTCGAGTTCCTGCCGGGTGATTTCCAGCATCTCGGCGGCCTCATCGTACTTTGCCTTCCAGTCGATCGAGTCATTGGAGTAGCTAGTGGCGGGGTTAGTCACTCTGGAGTGGCTCGTCGAGCATGAGAGCATTACTTGATTGTAGGGTTATCATGCGCAGCCATGCTGCTGACCTTTCCGAATATATCGGACCCTTGCAGGACAGCGGTCATGGCAGTGACTACAATTAGGAGAAAGAGCCAGCAGGAGAGCGGTAGCTTGAGCCAGAGACCGAGAAACGAGAGAGCGTGAGGTCAGCCGGGTTCGGTTGTTGCGACAGTCAAGTCACCACGCGCGCGGAACTTGCCACTCTCGGTTCCCTCGCTTCTTCTGGGCTGCGCGCTTATGACGACCCCTTGGGTGTACTTCCTACAATGACAAACTGCAATTGCCAGCGACCACGAATCAGATCCATGCAGCAGCGCCGTGCTCCTGCGATTGATCACTATCTCGGCAATAATCTCATCGTCTTGATCGCCTCCACATGCAACATGCAGATAAAACAGATATGTAGACCTGCACAGCGGTCGATCCGCCCTGGCTCACCAGCTGTGATCCATGTCTCTGCACGACTCTGACAAGGCTTCTCCTATGGCTTCTGAGCAGCAACCACAGCTTGAGTTAACCCAGGAGCTCCAGTCCATCAAAGATGGGGTCGAGATCCAGACCCGTGTTACCAACTCCAGCAGAGAGAAACTCAGCTCGTACATGACGATTGCAGCTGCTGCATTTGGTTTAATCTCGGATGGCTGTGAGTACCGTGGGCAACAGAGGACAATGAAAACTCATTGTCTACACCTAGACCAAAACAATCTGATGACGATGGCGAATGTCGGGTCTCGATGTCTAATCAGCCTATGGTTTCTCTGATTGAAGTATAGGTGGTATTCAGGAAGTTGTACCCGGAAGTGTACACGTCTCGCATTTCTACGCGCGTCTCTAACGCATTGCTGATTGGTGAGAAGCGTACCGCTCACGCTCGGGCTACATCAGCGGTTGAATATTTGAATAGGCGAGATTCTTGGCCAAGTATTTGTTGGCTTGCTATGTGACAGAGTAGGGCGTAAGGCCGGCCTTGTCGCCACCACTCTGCTCATTATCATTGGCGGGGTATTAGCTACTGCGGCGCATGGGGTGCATGGCAGTCTAGTTGGATTGTTTTGGTTTTTGACAATCGCGCGAGGTATTACCGGTGTGGTAAGGCGACATGTCGTGTTAGTTGAGTATTCGGAGCCCTGATCTTCTCAGGGTACCGGCGGTGAATACCCCGCGGCTTCAGCAAGCGCGAGCGAAGCTACGAATGAACGAACAATCTCGAAAAGAGGTCCAAGTACGTGGGAGATGTGTTCCTAGCCCCATTATGACTCAAGACCTACCTGACCAGTCTTCCTCCTTGCCACAAATGGTGTTTTGAGTGTATGCAGAGATTCAGTCCCGCAATTACTAATCTGAGCTTGACGAACTGGTGCTCAGGTCGGTGGGCCGCTTGCGGTTTCGGTATTCCTGGTCGTATTGGCAGCTGCTGGAGAAGACCATCTCAGCACTGTTTGGCGTGTATGCTTCGGCATTGGCATCCTTCCGCCTTTGACAGTCTTCTTCTTCAGGCTTCGCATGCTCAATTCCCAGCTGTAAGTTTGACACTTATTCACCATCGTAACGACTAGCACTGTGAACGCGTCAAATAGGTATCGAAAGGGGGCCATCAACCGTATGGCACGTCGCGACAGCTACCACACCGCTCTAATTTGCGCTTATAGGTCGAGTACCGTATTGGCTTGCTCTCAGGAGGTACTGGAAAACGCTTCTTGGCACTGGAGGAACATGGTCTGTCTTTGCCTTAAAACTAAACAAAACGTCCTCACCGTGATACTTTGGTAGGTTTCTCTATGACTTCGTATGTTAAATTGCTACTGGCATTGCGCCGTGATCATAACTGAGCAGCCCCGTTAGGTGATATTCCCCAACAATGTTTTCTCTGCCACAATAATCTCGAGTGTTATCAAAAACGGAGACGTTAAGCAGACAGCTGAATGGCAGCTGCTCCTTTCTAGCCTCGTTCTCCCTGGTGCGTTCATAACAATGCCTACGGCGATTGTCCAAAGTCACGACGTTCGTTCAAGGCGTGTTCGTCGGCGTCCTGCTGTGCGAGCCGCTTGGCAGACGGAAGACGGTGAGTAGCTGTAGCGCTTGCAATGGAACCACAGTGGTCGACATCTTCTATAGATGATCCTGGGATTCTTGGGATATATGATGATCGGTGCGCTATGTGGTTGTTTCAAGGGATACCCGCGGTTGATGATGCTTGCTATAGCATTGATTATCGGCTGCGCGTTCGATAGGATAACTGCCATCGTGCCGCTCTTTGTTGTATTGTGCGTATCTGCAAAATGCCTTTGACATCTTTGGCCTTATACGATCCAGCTATGGTTTGATGCATTCTATGGGCAGTGTGGTGAGTACATGTGAGCATCCGATTTAACAGACCTGCACAGTTATGACAGGGCCCAGGTAACTTGATGGGCCTTGTAAGCGCAGAGTATGTATTGAATGCATCCGATCGACCCACATGCGCTGATGTGTCAGTGCCGTGATAGGTCTTATGCCACGCCTGTAAGGTGAGGCTTGACAGACCCCGGTAGTGGCGGATCGATGACCGATTCACAGAGGTACATTCTATGGGATCTCTGCCGCACTCGGCAAGACTGGGGCCGCAATTGGGACTCGAGCATTCACGCCTATTCAGCATCATTTGGGCAAGAAGTACGAACGTTTGGCTCTAGAGTACGCCCTAAAACTAACAGACTCTGCAGGTGGACTTTCATAATCGCCTCGATTTGCGGTTTCGTTGGGATTGCTCTGACATATTTCTTCATCCCTGATTTGACTGGAGTCGACCTCGCCAAGGAGGATGAACAGTTCATGCAGTACCTCTACGACAACGGTTGGCGCGGCGATATTGGGGAGGGAAAGGTAGTAACATCCAAGGACAGTGTCAGCGATTTGCAGCTAGAGGCATGAACTTGTTCCGAGAATAGCGTAATGTATGCATGTGTCTGTCAAGAACTACCACTGAAACGGTTTGTGCAGCATCAGCAGAGGTGGTCCGAGCGGCTACGATGGTTTTTCGTCAGCTGCGAAGATCTCCAGCATTTGTCTGGCGGCCACGATTCGTTATGATACAATCACTGCGAGCTTATCAGCAGGACAAACGCTGCTACAAGTTACAGCAAGTCCTGTGATGTCTTCACACACGGAGTCTGGTTCTACAAACCAGCGAAATGACAGAGGTGGCGTTTGTCGGAGGTGTACAGGCGCGGGCCTATAAATATCTTCCAGTCAGGTCTAAATATGCAATTTGTCCATCGCGAGTTTCAGGAGACCGGAGCTCTAAGAAAAGCTCACTGCGACGGTCCTCTTCCTGATGCATTCTCCGTTTAAGTAGAGAGTATAATGCAGCATGCACTCGAGCAAGCTGTACCCATGACGGACTTCACTAACGAGGGTGCAGTAGCTTATGCACAATCAGATTCACCCCTGGATGCATCCTTCAAGAAGGACGAGATTGAAGTACAGGTTCAGCCTCGTCATGAACGCGTTTCGAGCAAGAAAGAGAGGCGCAGTGATTATATGACCGTCGCTGCTGCCGCCTTTGGTTTGATCTCCGATGGCTGTAAGTGAAGTGGGTATCCATTCATTATTGTATACTGAAACTCGTCTCAAACAATATATAGATCAAAACAACATCATGACGATGATCAACGTTGCGTCTCTCTGCCTACCCTCCAGTAATATTGCTCTGAATGCGAATCAGGTCGTTTTCAAGAAGTTATATCCTGGCGTATACACTTCGCATATTTCGACTCGCGTTTCGAATGCGCTCTTAGTGGGTGGGCATGAAACCAGTATATCCTAAGACCAGCTCTTGAATCCTTCGACAGGAGAAGTTTTGGGCCAACTGTTCGTGGGCTTGCTATGCGACAGGATGGGACGAAAGGCTGGCATTGTTATTACCACTCTATTAATAGTCCTCGGCGCAGTCTTAGCGACCGCTGCCCATGGCATGCACGGCAGCCCTATGGGTCTGTTTTGGTTTCTGACCATTGCGCGGGGAATCACCGGTGTCGTACGAAATCCCTACATCTCTCTGAATGATTCTCATAGCCCCCAGGGTACCGGGGGCGAATATCCTGCCTCATCGACTAGCGCTGGCGAGGCCACGAACGAGATAACGGTAGCACAAAGAGGTCCCAGTGAGCTTGACCTTGCACTGCCATTCGCGGCGATCTCTAACCTGATCTGCTCAGTTTTCTTGCTAGCTACAAATGGCGTACTGATTGTACGAGCTGGTGATTTTCGGAGTCTCCTTTGACATTCTGAGATTTTGGTATGTCAGCTCGGTGGACCACTGGCAAATATAGTATTCTTGATCGTATTATCGGCCGCTGGGAAGACACACCTTCACACTGTCTGGCGCGTTTGCTTCGGTATTGGTATTATCCCCCCGCTACTAGTGATCTACTTTCGGATGCAGATGCTGAGCCCGAAACTGTGAGTGTTTGGCTACGTGACGAAACGTTTCGCTAATCGCTTTAATCGAAGGTACCGTAAGGGAGCCATTAAGCGTAAATTTCAACTTAGCCTTTGTTACAACATTATCTGACGTATGGTAGATCGGGTGCCATATAAACTTGCGCTGAAGAGATACTGGAAGACCCTCATTGGCACTGCTGGAACATGGTCAGTGCTGACATTATTGCCTAAGCTGTTGCCTTAAAACTAAATATCATCAGGTTCTTGTGGGACTTCGTATGTTGATAACATCTTCAGTGATGTCTTCATACTCAGGTTGTTCCTTGTCGTCATAGGTGATCTTCCCGAACATCGTTTTCTCTGCCACGATAATCTCGAGCGTTATCAAAGACGGAGATGTTAAGAAGACTGGAGAGTGGCAATTATTACTTTCAACCTTCGTCATACCTGGTATGCCCGTGCTTCAATAATCACTGTTGATGCTTATTTTCTTGCAGGCATCATTGTGGGCGTACTACTCTGCAATCCGCTTGGCAGACGTAAAACAGTAAGCCCTACAGTCGAATACCGTGGCGATTCAATTTTAGCTGTTCGTAGCTGTATATAGGCTTTGCCGGGTATCTTGTATTCGGTATGTGATCTGCTATCTCGACAAGTAGCTGCGCTGACCATAGTTGCTGGCTGCTGGTTACAGCACTCGCCATTGGATGTGCGTACGAGAAGCTCACGAAGATTGTGCCGCTGTTTGTTGTACTGTATGTTCATTGAGTAGTCCTCTGCTTGATGCTCCCCCCACTGATTGAATCCCTCAGTTACGGAATGATGCATTCCGCAGGCGCTGTGGTCGGTTGAATTCTCAATGGACACAGTCTATCGACTGAATTTGTGTAGGGACCAGGCAATCTAATGGGACTAGTTAGTGCAGAGTAAGCACCGTCGTTACCTTAAACTCTTCCCTAGTATCTGATCCCATAGCGAATTTTACAGGCCCTATGCCACTCCTGTGAGGTAAGACCAGACTTGTCCGATGGCACCCCTCACACAGTACTGACATGATCACGAAGGGGTACATTCTACGGCATTTCCGCCGCGTTTGGGAAGACAGGAGCAGCGGTCGGCACGCAGGTCTTCACTCCGATTCAAGAGCATCTAGGCAAGAGGTACTGGTGCATGCATTCTCAGGACATGACGTTCATTCACTAAGATATTGTGCAGATGGACATTCATAGTATCATCCATCTGCAGCATCCTCGGAATCATTCTCACCTACTTCTTCATCCCAGACATGACTGGAGTGGATTTTGCCGACGAAGACCAGAAGTTCTTGCAATATCTAGCTGACAATGGTTGGACTGGAGACATCGGCGAGGAGGACGAGACAACTTTGACAGATAGCTCGAGTGTACAAAAGGAGGGATAAACCTCCTGCTTGTGATTTCCATCTCTCTCATACGCGACGTCGGCGTATGGTTTCTCTGCTGCCGGCGCAAAAGCTTGCACGGTCGCAAGACACATAGTGGTAATGTTGTGTACGATAAATCCTGTACATATAGCCTGTGACAGGAAGACTTACGCTGCTGGTGGTCTAGAACAATCCATGTCGTGGAATTTCACGGCTGGAACGTAGAACGAATGACCTGGAGCTACTCACAGCATGTGTACCAAAGTCGAGACAGCAGGATGCGTTCTCGTGTATAAATACAGAGTAGGTAGTACGAAGGTATGGGGTTATACACTGCCACCGAGGGAATCGACGGCAAGGCTCAGCTTACAAGTTCTCTGGCTTTGCACACTTGCGCTTTTCTATGCGTCCTGTCCTTGGGCAACGCATCTCTTGCCAGGATACTGGTTCCATGGTTGCGCCTGCGAAGATGATAAGATCCCCGACAATGAGGAGTTCCGGCGGAATCTCACCCGCTTCGCTAGTGGCAAATATCACGCCCAGATCGTTGCGTGCAGTGGTCACATAGTAGCTACGGGCATCACCTAAGGAAATCTAAGGGGAGGCCTCATGATATCCCGCTCTATCCCCGGACAGATAAATACGCACCACCAGGCCCTTCACCACGTCCCCGCCGCGGAAACAGTCTGCGATTTTGACCTTGTCCTTCTCCGTTGCTCTAACATCTTGCACTCGGATTACTCCAGTAAATTCTTCGCCTGCTGGGAGTGGCACGCCATCTACAACAGTGATCGATAGTACAGCTTGCAAGGGTGAAAGGCGGGTAATTGAGCCTAGCACGAGTGAGTTTGGTGCAGGCGGACGTGGACGCGTCCGAGAGATTGCTAAGCTCTGTGCATTCGAGGCGAAGACGCGTTCACGGAGAGAGACCAGGACACATTATTGACGAGGCGAGCGGACATAGAAGAAAGACCAACAGATCCTTCGTATCGCGGCGCGCCAAGGAGACTTGCCCTCACGTGGCCGTCGCGAGCGTAAATGCCTGTGCCGAGGTTGGGAGTGGGCCCACGGGGAAGCGGGATCGGCTGGCCAGGGAGAACCAAGTCGGACGACATGCGAATGGGTCGAAGTGAGAAATAATGGAATGGTGAGCGTAAAGACGCGTGGCCGAGATCTGCCGAAGGACCTCCGTCCCCAGCGGATTTGTGCCTGTTTGCTTACCCTTCTCCTCATCTCTCATCCATTCTCAGCAGCTCCGTCGTCGCGGACTCTCTCCACAATGGCCTCTGTCATTGCACGCAGCATCCTCACCAGGCGTATGTCGCATCTCGTGCATGCCGGCGCGTAGAAATCTTACGAATCGCAGGTTTACACGTCTCCGCGCGCAGAAATGCACTCTCCAAGTTCGCTATGCCTGCAATGAGTCCGACGATGACGGAGGGTGGTATTGCGTCTTGGAAAAAGAAAGAGGGCGAGACATTCTCTGCTGGAGACGTCCTACTCGAGATCGTACGTGTAACGCGCCTATTCCGCTTTGCTCGCTCACACCACGCACGCGTCGCAGGAAACCGACAAGGCGACGATTGATGTCGAGGCTCAGGACGACGGTATTGTTGCTAAGATCATTGTATGTAAACGTCTCGGTTTCCCTAGTCAGCACTCACGTAATGTTTGATAGGCCCAAGACGGAGCCAAGAATATCAACATTGGGACACCCATTGCTATTCTGGCCGAGGAGGGTGATGATCTCTCCGGCGCAGAGAAATTGGCTTCCGAGGCCGCGTCAGAAAAGCCCTCTTCAACGCCGAAGGAGGAGAAGGCGCCAGAGACTCCCAAGCCCGAGCCTACACCTAAGCCCTCGGAGGCACCAGCGAAGACGGAGGCAAAGCCCGAAATTCCCAAGGGCGACCGTATCTTTGCCACGCCGATTGCTAAGAAGATTGCCCTTGAGCGCGGGATCCCCCTTTCTAAAGTAAAGGGCTCGGGCCCCGAGGGCCGCATCCTTCGTGAGGACGTGGAGAAGTACCAACCTTCGGCCCCGAGCTCAGCTGCGAGCGCGACCGCCTCATTCCCCCCGCCAACCGCGTCTCTACCCGACTATGTTGACATCCCTGTCACGAACATGCGCCGAACGATTGGCAACCGCCTGACGCAGTCCAAGCAGGAGCTCCCCCACTACTATGTCACAGTTGACATCACCATGGACAAGGTATTCAAGCTTCGGGAGGTGTTCAACAAGACACTTGGTGAGAAGGACAAGGCTGCGAAGCTTAGCGTGAACGACTTCGTCTTGAAGGCCGTCGCGTGCGCTCTGGCGGATGTCCCTGAGGCAAACTCTGCGTGGTTGGGCGAGACAATCCGGCAGTAAGTGCCATCCCCTGTTTAATTGTGGACTACATTCGTTGACTCCGGGATTGCCAGGTACAAGAAGGCGGATATCTCAGTTGCTGTCGCGACACCGACTGGCCTGATTACACCCATCATCAAGGATGTCGGCTCGAAGGGTCTTGCCACGATCTCGTCGGAGGGTAAGGCACTTGCGAAGAAGGCGCGGGATGGCAAGTTGCAGCCGCAAGAATACCAGGTGCGTCATTTCATAATACGTTCTGATTGCTCGCTCATGCGACATGAGTAGGGTGGTACATTCACCGTGTCCAACCTGGGCATGTTCGGCGTCTCGCACTTCACAGCTATCATCAACCCTCCCCAGTCATGTATTCTCGCTGTCGGTGCGACTCAGCCCACACTCGTTCCCGCACCAGAAGAGGAGCGTGGCTTCAAGGTCTCGCAAGTCATGAAGGTGACGCTCAGCGCGGATCACCGGACAGTAGATGGTGCCGTTGGTGCGAGGTGGCTGGCGGCATTCAAGGGCTACCTTGAGAACCCCTTGACGTTCATGCTGTGAGCTGCGCGAGCTGGAAAAGTTGTCGATTTCGACGCCCTTAGATCGTTGCCGCTATAGTAGTTAGTGTTTACATATTAGCTTACTTATCATGTCGCTGGATAACGGAGGTATACAGGAACTGTTGTATTCCGTTTTCCTAAGGTGCGGAACAATCACGTTGGGCGCTAACGCGTCTGTGGCTGAGCGCTTCTGAGCTATGTATATGAGACGCGGGTGCGTGACATACGATGCGTGCCGCATCCGATAGCCGAGAGGTGCGCTCGATTTCCTATAATGATTCAGCCTTAGCGACACGTGTTGACGCGACCTTCTACATTCTTTGTGAACTGTGCTTGATATCTGCAATGTCCTTGGAGGAAGAGCTGCGCAGACATACAGACATCAGGCTCAAACAGGCAGAGCTCATTCTCAAGCTAAACCAGGAGAATGTGGTTCTTGGTGAGGAGAAGGAAGAGCTACGACGGGAGGTGAGCAGAGCTTACTACTGCCAGAGAAGCACTGATGGTGAGACGCGGTGCCGAACAACAGAAAACGCGTCTTGAGGATCGCGCCGCGGACCTGGAGCGAGGTTATCAGGACGCCAGGAACGCGAACTCCGAACAAGACGAGGCATATCATGAGCTAGGAGAGACGAAAGAGCAGGTATCTGCTCTATGCACGATCTCTTGGCTTTCTGGAGACTGAGCGGATATTTAGCTTCAGAAATCTACCCTCGAAATACAGGAGCTGCAAGCTGTAGTCAATACGTTGCGATGTGAGGTAGGCGTGGCACCAACTATATGCTCTACCTGTGATCGCATCGGCCTTCCGCGATAGATCGAGGCATTGAAACAAGACGGCAACGTGCAAACCCAAAGCGGAGATGCACAAGCATCAGCGCCGCAGGTCCAGAAGATGTACCACACTATCTCCATGCAAACTGATGGAGAGCCATTGATTCAAAGTGCAGCTTCTGTATCATCGGCTATAAGGTTAGTGCCGTGTAGAGTGTATATACGGCCGAAATGACCGCATATATGCAGTGTCCAGACGGAGCTGCTGGCATATGCATCGCGGCTTCCCCAAGCCAGACGTTTGCACCTAGAATGCTTCCCAGAACTCGATGTTCACCTGCCCGCCAGTGACCATAACGTGTCGTTCACAAAGTCTATGCTTTCCCAGGTCCTCCTCGGTGGTAGCATGCAAGGACTAATCGTCAAGTGAGTAGCATCGGTCGCGCTAAAGGTGTTAAGACAATGAGCTTCACTACTCATACTCCAGAGTGACCAAAAGCGCGAAGCATTTAGCGGTCAAGTGGGATATAGAGGAGTATCTATGCCCCAGTATGGACCACAACCCATGGGCGCCCACTAAGCCGGGGAACCATGGCTTCTTGCAGGTCGGGCTTGGACAGGATAGGGCTAGGTTCAATACTCCCGAAGTCCAACACGTCTTTGTCGGTGCAGGTGGTCACTTCAAATACCACGGAAAGTATGAGATTACTCGCGTCGATCCACTGTCTGTGGCGGAGTGGAGTACGCTCCCCGAGAAGGTCGATTGTAGTCTGTAATCATTCCCGCGTTGCTCTAATATTGCTACAGGTCAAAAGAAGCTATTCTGTGACGACATCCATCAAGGAGAAGCACAAGAAACATGGAAACCCTGAGCAGGTTCGCGAGAAGTACGACAAGGGGACGCTGTTCACTCCGTGCGTCTTCCTGAAGTGCATCGAGTTCGACATGGAGTTCTACAACGATCTCGTCATTGCCGCCACGGCCTTCGTGCAGTTCAAGTCCACCCTTGTACCTGCATCTCCAACGGAGTCATCCCCGCAGAAGAGAAAAAGACCTGCATCACGAGAGGTAAACGGCGATGCTGCTGGTGAGAAAAGTAGCGCTGCTCGCAATAAAAAGGCGCGACCTTCCGTTCCTGAACTTGACTCCAGCCCCGAAGAGATTGAGGTCACAAAGACCAGGCGGAAGTCCTCCCGTATCTCGCAAATGGCTCGCAATTCCCCTGCTCCTACTGGCTATGACAGTGATGGTGGTGTCTCATCTGCTCTTACTTATCTTCCCGCAAGGGAAGATGATTGATACCGATGCTTTGAGACTCAGATGGGAATATTCTCTATGCTGCGTTGATTCATCAATGCATTGTCCCCAAGATAGCTTCCTCGCGCTCACAAACCGTTGCTGACATACTTAAGCTGATCTCTGAGGCCGTATGGTCGTTGCATGTGGATGATATGTACTGATACTGTACTCTCCTGCTGCCCATGTACATATACTGATGGAACTGCAAGTCAACGAGAACCGACATGTAAATCTGTAGTCCCTTGATGGCAATGCCATCTGTGCTACTGTACATCAGACGTTACAGTATGTCTCGAGAATTCGTCAAACAGTTCAGTAATATTTCCGCTGGTACACGAACGGTTTTCACCTTCTTTAATACAACACCTGTGCATCATGGCATTGTTTTTACTTGCCAAAATGCTTCGTAATACGCTCGTAACCTTCCACAGCTCTCTCCGGCTTGCCTTTTTCGAAGCTGTTCCATTGCTCCGCTGACACGCCCACGGGAATCTGGAGATCTCCGCGCTGGAGACCCTCCATGGCGAGCTTGGTGAACTCATCGAGCGGCATCCAGAACTTCGTCAACGTGGGAGTAGTTCCTTGGTCTGTCATGGGATAGTCAGTGCGTAGCTGGAAGCGTGCTCAGCGAGGACAGCTTACGGTCGTGCAGTTCGGACTCCACAAGCCTGCGGGGATGGTGAGTGTGAGTTCAACGTGGACCATTTGGTTGACTGCTTACGGAGGGAAGATCTCCATGACGCGAACGTTGGTATCCTTCAGCTGCGTGTTGAGTGATAGGGAGAAGCTATGCAGAGCAGCCTTGGTGGCACAGTAATTGGGAACCCAGGGCCCCGGGACGATTGCCAGGCCGGAAGTGATGGGAACGATGAACGACGGCCGCCCTTGTTCCTGTCAAGTAGCAGATATTAGGATCATGGCCTGCAGCATCGTTGACGGCTACTACTTACGCTCAGCTTGAGGAGGTGAGGCAGGAAGAAGGTGGTCATCCTCGTGATAGACGTGTAGTTGGTGTTTAATTCGGTCTCAAGCTCTACCATCATAACGACGGTAAGACCCCGACACAGCAGACTCGTCATTCATACGCACTGTCAAGATCAATCGACTCCGGATTCTTGAAGTCGAATTGATGCTGGATTCCTGAGGAGAATATGACTGCATCGAGCTGTAGCGCGCTTGGTAAGTAGATCCTTTCCAGAATTGCGCGAACAGAACATACGTCGGGATACTTAGCTACGACATCCTGCACGGAGCTCTTCAGCGCGTCACGACTACTGTTGACATCGAACTTGAGTGTCTCGAGCCTTTCCCCCTTCATTGTAAGTTCGTCTAGCCTCTCCTGGCGCCGCCCGGCAACAATCACGGTGGGCTTAGACGCAAGAGCATGAATTGCGAGAGCGAGAGCGCGACCAAGACCCGCGGTCGCGCCGATGACGAGGACACACTTACAATCAGCAATGCCAGGCATGTTTGGGGGGTGTAGTGACGGTGGAAGCGTTATGACGCTACATCCCAGCTTATTTTATACCTGTAGGCCTGTCTGCGAATGCTGACGGAAAGAACGATGACGCACGCGCCGATCGCGACCTGCGGCCATCTAGTAATCTCATACTTACGCGTGACGCACGCCTAGCCACCGGGCGCCAGTCGCTTCGCCTCCAACATCATACCCGGGACAGCAGCATGAACATCATCGTCAGTCCGTCCGTCCGCCCGCGCCTCTCTCTCTGATGTCAAGTCGAACGATTTGTACAGGAGACTCTCTTTGGGCGCACCGTCACTCCCGCGGAGCGGCTGCGCCAGCACCAGCGCGCGCTCGCCAAGGCGCAGCGCGAGCTCGACCGTGAGCGGACGAAGCTGGAGCAGCAGGAGAAGAAGCTCATCGCGGACATCAAGAAGAGCGCGAAGGCGGGACAGCTGGTGCGCGCGCGTGTCGCTCTCCGCTGCTTTCCGCTAATCCTGCGCGATGCGCTAGAATGCGTGCAAGGTGATGGCGAAGGACCTCGTCCGGACGCGGCGCTACGTCCAGAAGTTCTACCAGATGCGCACGCAGCTGCAGGCGGTCGGTCTGCGCATACAGACTCTGCGGAGTAACCAGCAGATGGCGGAGGCGATGCGCGGCGCGACACGGGTGCGTGCTTCCCCATATCATGAGCCACTACGGTCGAGTGCTGAGCTCGCGATGTGCTAGGCAATGGGCGCAATGAACCGCGGGCTCAACCTGCCGCAGATCCAGCGGATCATGAACGAGTTTGAGAAGGAGAGTGCCACGATGGATATGAAGGAGGAGATGATGTCCGATGCGGTCGACGACGTCATGGAGGACGATCTCGAAGACGAGGAGATGGAGGGGGACAAGATCCTGAAGCAGGTCCTGGACGAGATTGGAGTGGATCTGTCACAGCAGGTGCGAAAGCAATATGATCCCGGTACCTATGCTATTGACGGCCTTCCTTCTAGCTCGCTGACGCGCCAAGTGGCCTTGCGATTTCGTCGTCCCTCACCGAGCCGCGGCAGGCGGTGGCACTCGGCGCCGATTCGGGCCCATCACACCCTTCCGGGGGAGACGTCGGCTCAGGTGGTGGTGGAGGCGGTGCTTTGTCCGATGAGGATGCTCTGCAAGCAAGACTCGACGCTCTCCGACGAGGGTAATTGGCATTCCGCGTCGTTCTTAGATGCTTTCATGATTGTACCAGTACACGTTGATGCTCTGTCTCCCCTCGCTTACGATGATATCTATATTATTATCCATGCATTCCGGATACGAAAGACGCCTCGACTTCCATTTCCATCTGCCTTCCTCCGTACGGCTTTCATAAGATGTGAAATATGTTGTCGGGGTGATGGTGGCGGCAACTGATCGGCCATCTTATCTAATCTCGGGCACTGGATCTGGGGAAGTATGAAGTATGTGATCGAACACTCCAGCACCGTGCACTGCAGCTCTTGCTACGTGAACACATACTTTGTATAGACCAACATGACTGACAACTCTAAAGCTACGCAATCCAAACAAACTGAGCAGGACACTATTGAAGTGCAGGAAGATATTCCAGAGGAAGAGGCAGACTCGGAGGCACACATCAAGGTATGCATCTAGACCGACTGACGCACCCGCACTGAACTGGCCCGGCTGCAAGAAATGCCTAGAGGATGCAGAGGAGCTCAAGCTCGAAGGGAACGACCACTTCCGCAGCAAGCGGTGGGACGCGGCCCTCGCGTCCTACCGCGCGGGCCTGGGGCGGCTGCCGAAGCGGAGGGTCCCCGCGCCCCGGAGTACGGGCGGCGCGGACGCGAAGGGGAAAGGGCGTGCGGATGACACGCAGGAGGATGATGAGCTCGACGGAGTGCCCGTGAGCGGAGGGGCGGAGGAGGCTGAGAAGGCGGTGGAGGATGCGCTGCCGCCTCCAACAGAGCTGGAGCTGGAGTGCGCGAGGGCAAGGGCGGTGATGAACGCGAATATCGGCGCGTGCTATGTGAAGCTTGTAAGTAGTCTCGCAATTTCAGTGGTAGCGATCTCATACGGTGCGTGCGCAGGGAGAGCACAAGGAGGCGGTCGCAGCATGCACAGAAGGTCGGTCGATCGCTACTCGAGTGCTTCCTGCGTGAGCTCATGTCTCTCCAGCACTGGCGAACGATCCGAAATATGTGAAGGCACTGCAGCGGCGCGCATCGTCTAACGAGCAGCTCAACACCTGGTCGTCCCTGAGCAGTGCACAAGAAGGTTCGCACTACCGCTTTGGTACCGATGATCGTGTAGCTGAACCTGCGGAACGCAGACTACGACGCCCTGCTCACTATCCTGCCACCATCATCACCACAACTTTCTGAGACCCGACGCGCAATCGCATCGCTCAAACCTCGCTTAGAGGCGGCGCAGAAGAGAGAGACGGACGAAATGATGGACAAGCTGAAGGGACTGGGGAACAACATTCTTGGTACGCTCACGCGCATTGCTGACCTTGTACTCTAACAAACGATATCCCTTATGCAGGCAAGTTCGGCCTGTCGACAGACAACTTCAAGTTCGTACCGAATGGGCAGGGCGGTTATTCGATGAACTTTGTCAGGTAGCCTCTGTGACCCACATCAGCCCCGAAGGACATCTGTCATCATCATCCCACCGCTTTCACCCTGGGTGGCATCGGCGCATGTTGCGAGCTGCCACACCCGTTCATGGTTGCATTGTACCAGCTGGGGTGTAAATATGCATATAGCATCACCGATGCTGGTGTCTAGTCGATGAAGTTGAAGTTATTCCGGAAGACAGTCGCTTCAGTCGGCGGCCAGATCTACCTCCTCATGAATGGCGTCGCAAAAGACACTGTTGTGACTACACACCTTTGCCACCAGCCTTCCCCGTATGAGAGCCATCGACACGGGGCCGTACATCCGCGAGTCTCTTGAGAACGCGGCGTTGTCGCCGCTCACCCAGATGTGATTCCGCGGGACCACGACGTGCTCAGTAGATGGAGCGAGCTGCCCGGTTGGGTCCACGCAGATGACGTCTCCAGGCAGACCAATGAGTCGTTTGCAGACGATCCGGGATGGGTCCAGGGGCGATGTGAAGGTGACCAGGTCCCCGCGGGAGAGATGCTCCGGGGAGATCATCTTGTTCTCGATGACTAGCTCTCCAGACACGCTCATGGTAGGGAGCATGGACGGGCCGTCCACCTGTGACGCGTGAGGCGGATGTAAGACTGCCTCGCGTGCTGAGGACGTACGAAGCATATCCAGCCGACGTTGTCGGCGAAGAGATGGGCAGCACAGACGAAGTTGACGAGCTATGTGCTGGGTGAGTGCGTTTCGGCGCGCGGAGAGGAGCGACGAACGTGGAGAGCCTGGAGGGTGGTCCTCTTCGCGATGCGGTCCCAGGGCTTGTCGCGCAGCCGGCGGGGGAGGTCGCGGGCTAGCTTTGTGAGGCGTGCTGCGAGCATCTGCGCGGGTGCATCGACAGTCGGCGCGTGTTCAGTCGCAGGAGAGCATGTCCATATTCCAGTACACGGATCGCGATCGAGTGATCCGGACGCGAACCTGATCGCGTGGAATAAACTCGTCCACTCACCATGTCCTCGTTCGTACGGCGCACGACATCCAAGCGGGCCCCTCCGCAGCCGGGTACGCGCATCTCCCCGGGATATCCATCCACCATCATCACCTCCACCGGAATCCCTTCCCTTGATGACATTCTCGGCGGAGGACTGCCCCTTTCGTGCTCGATGCTCGTCCTTGCTCCAGACTCCCATTCCGCATATGGAGAGCTGGTACAAAAGTACTTCGTAGCTCAGGGCCTGGCGTGTGGTCAAAACGTATGCGTTGTGGACGACAGCGCGGACGACTTCCTTGCAGGCTGCATGTGGATGCCTGGCAGCGCTCCTACCGCCACAGATGTTGCGGACGAGGAAGACGATAAGGCGCAGGACAGCGACGCGAAGATCAAGATTGCGTGGAGGTATGAGCAGATGAAGCAGTTCCAGACGACCGTGCCCGCGTCCAGCCAGTATGCCATGCGTCTGCCTGCTCCGTTCACCGTAAACCGACGTTCTCAACCAAAGATCTGCCGAGGATTATTGTCGTGTATTTGACCTGACGTGTCGCATACCGGACTCCGTTATTCAAGCTGCAACCGCATCTGGCCAGCTTGTTCGCGTCTCGATACCCAGCGAACAGGGGCAGTCTCTCCCAAGCCTCCTCCTGAGTCGAATCTCAGAAGCCCTCAGAAAGCAGTCGAAAGGAACTACGCCGGGCGTGCCCGTTCGTATATGCGTTCCCTCTCTCGGATCCTCCCAGTGGGGAGATACGACCACAGAGGTGCGACCCACCGGCTGCTATCGCGGATGAAGAGGACTGAGGCCTCCGCAGGAAATCTGCTACTTCCTCTATTTACTCCGCGGTCTGCTCCGCAACCAGTCACACGTGTGCGCGTCGATATCGCTCCCGCCACACATGTGCACGGACACCTGGGGCGGCCCCGGCTGGGTGCACAAGCTCAGCTGGCTCACCGACGCGTCGATCACGCTCGGCGCTTTCACCGGTGAGCCGCGCCCCTCCCCTCCCTCCCTCGCATTCTGACACCCTATCTTATACCCCAGCGAACCCCGCCCTCAGCGCGCTCTTCCCCGCGTACCACGGCCTCGTGCACATCCACAAGCTCCCCGCGCCGCACACGCTCCGCCCGCTGAGCGACGCGTTCTCCGCGCTGCTCGGGCTTTCCGCATCGGGCGAGAACAACCTCGCGTTCAAGTGCATGCGGAAGCGTCTCGTGTTCGAGACGCTCCACCTCGACCTCGAGGGCGGCGTCGGCGAGCGCCGCACGACGCCCGCTGCGAACGCAGTGGCGCGTGACGAGGCCGCCGGCCCGGCTCATGCCCATGCGGGTGCGGCGCCAGGCGTGGGTGAGGGCACGAAGGGCGGCGGGGCAGCTGCGGTTGAGGTTGAGATGGAGGGGGTGAGAGCGGCGACTGCGACTGTTAGTATCACGGAAAGCAAGGTGGAAAGTATGGCGGAAGAGAAGCCGTCGAGCTTCAAGAAAGCGAAGCCGAAGAAAAAAGTGGGGTTCACTTCAGACCGGCCGGACTTGTATGATTTTTGATATGTAGCGTTGGTGCGGCCAAACTTTCTAGTTTTTGGCGTGTAGCGTTAGTACGAGCAACATCGGTTGTACAATCCGTTACGGTGTACAGATACTAAGAGCACTGGTCCTTCGAGATACGGATGGGACAATACAAGCGAGGCGACATAATCGAGACGATACAAGAGGGCAATACAAGCTGGGGAAGGAGCGCTCTAACCGATATACAGGAACGAATCCGGTACTAAACCAACCATATTTTGGTACAGTGGGGCAGCGATCGATAGCATTGACATCCAAATAGCATTGTACAATCATAACAAGCGAAGAAGGACAGCCGACGCTATAGCGGGGTATCAGTCGGAAGCGGTGACAAGTGATCGTTCATTCAAACTTCCCGGGAGATCCAGCGGTTATCCTGTCAGGGGTTGCCTGTACGGCGGTGGCAAGGCGAACAAGGGCTCCTCCCTCGTGAGCGACATCTGTTTGCATTCCTCGAGCAGGTCGCGCAATGGCTGGAGCTTCTTCTGCTCCTCAGCATCCTCGTCCACCTCGCTCTCTACTTCCTCATCTTCCGGGTCATCCATGGGCAGCGTCCCCAGCGGCGCCCCCGTGCAATCCTCCAGCCGCACGCCCTGCGCCGCACACTGGTCCCACCAGCGCTCCCACCGCTCGTAGCAGTCGCGCGCGGGGCCATCCGCGCGCTCGAGGTCGCGCAGCAGCGTGCGGTTGAGCACGCGCACGCGCGCGAGCCTCGGGAACGCCGCGCGGGTGATCGCGGCGAAGTTCGCGTCGTTCCGCCGGCGGACGACGTGCGTCGTGAACGGGTCCGCGGCCGCGTACTTGGCCGCGTCGCCGACGCCGAACGCGTGCAGCAGCTGGTGGCAGCCGACCGTCGTGATGTTGGCGTGCGGCCGGTGCACGAGCGTGCCCGCGCCCCAGATGTCCGCGTGCGCGCTCTCGATGCGCCAGTCGAGGTTGAACGCGAACGTCGTCAGGAGCGGGCAGAGGTCCAGGATCGTCGGGACGTCGAGATCGGGTATGCAGTTGATGTCGAGGAAAGTGAGGTGCGCGCCGTGGTGCGCAAGGAAGTCGACGATGTCCGGGAGGTCGTTGCGGTAAGATAGGAAGTCGAGGGACAGACTTTGCAACGACGGCATCTTCCAACCTATCGCCTGCTCGACGAAGTCTCCACAAGGGCCACGAAGGGATAGCTGCTGAAGGTCGTTCAGGGCAATTTCCAGATCAGACGATGCTCCCAGCTCGATATCCTCTGGACATGATCCTTCGAATTCAAGGTGAAGAGATTTCAGCGATGGAAGTGTCTGCAGCATAACGATAGCTTTGCCCAGAGATGCCGTGGGCACATTGAGAGATAGCGTGTGCAGAGTCTTGGAGCGATGGCGAAGTGCATAAGCTACAACGGAGAAAGAGTGAGACAGTGGCCAGTTGACAACGAATATCTCGAGATTGGGACAGTGTCGGATGATGGAGCCCAGTGACTTCTGCATCTCATTCATGGTTACACCGAGGCCGGCATAGTAGCGGGTGATATGTATCCGTTTGACCCACCGTCCGTAGTCGGGGCTATTATTGAGAATTGGACCAAATTGCTGTAGATAGCTTGGATCGTTGAAATACAGGAATCTAAACAGGAACTCGGCGCCCAGTGTCCGCCAAGCTCGGCAAGTGGCAGAGATGGCCTATACCCCAGGTCCAGTACGATAGAACTCAAGGATACTATTTACATACCTTCTTGGTAAAGTAGCTTTGCCTTTGCTTCGTGTTCAGAACTTCATCAGGCGACCGAAGGTACCAGAGATTCCTATAGAGCATCCTAGTCCAAGCGGAATCCCAGAGAGATGTTGGCAGCGCATGATCAAAGAGTGAGTCGTCATCGGCTGCATAACTGAAGATCTGAAGCCAAATCTCTGGAGGCAGCAACTGAGCCATTATCGCATAGTTTAGCGAAGATAATGGTGAAGGACGCGCTTGTGGCGCCAATTGCCACCCAGCGTTCTCGATTAAACTTCGATCAGCACGATCGTGCTTTCCGATAGGCTATAGCCGCAGATTTCTTCAATCTCCGAGTTGTCTATACGCAACACAAAGAACCGGTCTCATTAGTCCAACACGCACTGCGCTGGGCATTGTCACTCAATTCTGTATTCTTTCTCACGTTTCTAACGTATCACAGTTTGAAAGTTTCTGATTCTCTTGACGCCGGTTGCATACCTCGTTTTGCGGCCTTTCTATACAAATACAGACTTGTAGCGACTATCTGCCATTCCAATCCTTATGAATGCGACACATCGTGGCCGCTCAATCCCTCCTTGGTCAAGCGACTGCCCTGTGCTGCAATCCTGCGTAGTTCGTGCCGATAGCGCTGCATAAGGCGCAGTCTGTCTCTCCCAGCTGCGGGTTATGCTCAAACTCCTGCTCTCATTACAGCAGACGTCCTCTTCGTTCCTGAATCATCAAGCGATCCCATTTTCTCGTGAGATGCGTGATTATCATAGCACATACTCTCCGATGTGCATGCAGCTCTGCAGCTTTCCACGCCTCTCAAAATTTGGAAATCGAGGTAATACCTACAGTTTCCGATCTTTTCTGAGTGCAAAATTTCAAGGTATAATTATAGCTCAAGATGATTCCCAGCTGATCTATGGAGTAGCACATATTCCTCCGAGTTATCTGTGTATTCCTCAAAGCTTTCAGCGCCCATTACCTGTCGTGATTTTTTTTCCTTGAGCCGGTCCATCCCGAGAACATGATTATGCTCAAGAACTAGATGAAGTTGGAGTATCGCGCGCTCGTTCTGAAGACATGCGTAGCGCGCGCGTGTCTCCGGTGGATCATAAACAAGGTTTATGCCTTCTTGATCATTTAATTTTTGACCACGAGTGGCTAAATCAGCTCCTTGTCAGCGATTGCACCCCTTGTCCCGAATCAGGCTTCTCGGGTACGTCTATGACAGTCTAAGGGACTGACACGGCATGGACTGCTTAGGTTCGAATGCCTCCAGTGGACTGCTACGGCTCTTGTATCGCACTAGAAGCCGTCGTTTGAACAGATGACGACGTCTCTGTTGACCGTGGAATGTCGTACGTGTTCACTTTGTAATGACTCGCCTACGCCGTCATGAACGTCTCCCCGCTCCTTGTTCAACGACTCATGACGAGTGCGTCTCCACAGAACGTAAGCACACCTCTGTATAGGGGCTCAATTCTCTTGTGCCTCAGTACCCGCCGCACTGGTCGATCGCGCCACTGCTATGTGAAATTCATCGGCTACGTTGACACAACTTTCGTGAACTGACACGTCTGCCATACTCTAACCATTTCCCTGCATCGGTCTAATACACGGAAGCTTCAGGAAGCCATATGATGAATAATCGATCGATGCCCACGAAGCCTACAGCCTTTTACTAGTATTCAACGCAGGTCGGTGCAGCAATTTCACGGACGCAAAATCCTTCTGCCAGCGGCAGACAACTTGGTCTTTAGTGGCTTGGTGGTTAGCTGTCAATCGTGTCATACAGCATCTTTCCGTTCCCTCATAATTAGGTGTTGGTGTCCGATACGCGAGAGCTGCTAGAAAGCTGTGAAAGAGTTGGGCTATAATAGCCAAAGTATGCCGCTCGCTTGCCGACTTGGCGTTCCTGTTACCCGCTTAAGCGTTTTCTGATCAGAAACTTCATGTAGGTAACGTCGCGCAATCCGCAAATCATCATCCACATGAGGAACGGGAAATGTCAAAACCATTAATGTCAATCGATCCTCATCGATACATCGTGCGCTCCCTTGTCGCCACAATTTGAGAACCTCTCTCCACGGTCAAAATCATACAGATCACAGAGTGCGCCGTTCGCTTTCATCATAAGTGCAAGGCCTCCTGGAATGCAGCTCGCGCCACACACGAAATGGGGGGAGGGGAGGGGGGCAGAATATTCGATCCACAGTTCGATCCACAACTTGACGACTTGCTACAGAGAACGACATCGGCCGCTTGCACCATCTGTCACCCATTGACGCCTTCCCGGAATTGCTACATTCGATATCGGTATAATCATGACTTTCCGGAATGGGCACTCAAAATGGCCGGGATATTTACATCCAGCTGCAGTGTATAGCGGTTCTAGGCCGTCTACTTCGCTCATCAAATCTTTGAGTATCATTCCACCACCACCTGAATTTTCGAACAGCATTGACCCACGTTCTGCTGTCATACAGCCATGATAGGATCCTCTGGTGTGGCTTACGCCACAAATAAGATGAGAGCCACGGGTGGCTACTCTGCTTCCTCCCCAGTGGTCACTCTCTGCTTCCTAGCAGGTAGCCTACGCCGCAGACGCAAAGTGGAAGCCACGCCCATCTGCATGAGCGCACGATGACGTTTCCGAGCGGTCATGGGCATACGAACGGGCAAACTGAGCAGCCCACTTACCCCTCTCCGACCCACTGGCAGGCACATACATGTGCATATATCCCGTGCCTCTTCGACGCATGGCATCGACACTAGACTCTCACCCGCGCGAGGGTCTGGACGCCACCGGCACCACCGGGTGACACGGGCCCACTTCTGTGGACGGCTCGGCCAGAAGCCGCAACACTGGTACATCACATCTGCGCCGAGATATCGGCACGTCCCAGATTGCACGTAGAAAGCTGTCTCCACCCCAATCTGCCGAACTCCGGAGCAGCGCTGTTCCTGCGCGCGCGCAGGGGCCTACCCACGAGCACTGTCCCTTCAAGAACCGTCGCGACATCCAGCGTCACCGATCCTACGACCAGCGTGTCTTGACGAGGCCGCGCACGGCCGCGCGCGGGTGGCCACCGTACGTCGCCGCGACTACAGTCTTCCGGACAGAGTCGACGCGCCGTGCCCGAGCCAGCGGAACGCTCCCACTCCCACGTCACGCGGTCTTGACACGTCTCCATGCCACATCCGCTGTTTGCTGCAGCGAGATTGCCGCATGCGCGCGCGCATCTGAATCTGCGGGCCAACAGCCCCCGTCGGCCAATCTAATGAGATGCGCCCGTCCAAGAACTCCGTCCACATTTTCGAATCTACGCATCTGGAATTCGAGAACCGAATCTGATCACGGTCTTGGTGGCTCGCGAGAACCGTAGCAACCTCATATAGAGGGCTGTTAGCCGACAATCGTTATATTGGCCGGGTCTTCTGACCGCTGAATTTCACCTCTGCGCTTCCGTGAGCATGACGACGAATTTCATGTAGTATACAAGGAGATGCACATACTAGAGAGAACTACCCATAGTGCACTGTCGGCAACCACGCGCAGATATTTGATCCCCCGATGATCGTCAGAGCTCGATCATTGCCCGAGGTCTTCTGATCACGGATACATGCTCTGGACTTCCTAACTTCTATGTACTGGCCATCCATCGATAACGTCTGCATATACTGCGAATTTTTCGCGAAGCTGGGAATTCGAACGAGGTGAAATGAAGTTGATTTCATCGCTATGCCCGTTACTGCAACGGATGCGTATGTATGTAACAAAACGTGAGGCGCTACAGAGTCCCATTATGAGGCGCGCTCAGCCTACTATACCCATGCTACCAAGATTATACCCCTACTATACGTCGATTCGGAGCTATGCCGGACGTGAAGACATTATACCGAGATCACAGGCTGATACAGGTGCACGGATGTGCCGGTGAAATATTTTAACGGATGGCAACGAAGAAGTCCGCACCGACTGGCGGCGATGGGCCGTACCGTGGATGAGGAAGCGGCTTATGTCAGAACCTCGCCTTCGCTGGCCGCGCAGAGGGCGGTATACCGAGCTGATTTCGAAGCTCTTCCGTCTGTAATTGCGCAATGTCAGTGGTGGACTTTCATGTTGCGTTCACTGGATACTTACCGCACGCTGAAGTTCCCGACGTTTTAGGCGCAGCTCAGACGCATCACGGTGTAACCCGGCCACCATACTCTGCTCATAGTCTAAATAATAGTTCAAACTTCTTTCGACTGAGACTGACCTTCGCTGTCTTGATGTTCAATCCGCGGTAGCGTTCCAGACGGTCAAACGTGACCGGGAACAGGCCGTACTCGAGCAGCTGAGCGTGCAGCTGGTCTATATGCGCCTCCAGGCATGCCGTATATATGGTGCGGCGATGCGGCGCGCGCATCGTTGAACTGGTTACATATCAGCCTCGGTTATCCGTAGGAAGGAACCGAGGATGACTTACATCTCCTTCGCCGTGAAGAGCTGCTTCTCAAGCGCGTGATTCCACATCTTGCGGCGCTTGGTGCCCTCCTGGCGCGTGTACAGCCGCGCATACGGATGAGCCATCTCCGCGCTGTGCGAGCGCGCCAGCGCGACGCCACGGCCCGCCCTGGAGGGGCCTGCGTGAGACGCGGGCGCGTCCGCCGGGAAGTCGCAGTGCGGCGCTTCCGCGACGTGCGGGTGCGCGCCCGGGGCCCACGCGCCGAGCGCGACGTGCGCCTCGACCGGGGACGGCGTATATGCGAAGTACTCGCCGTCGGCGCCCGTCGGCGTCAGCGGTGCTGGCGCGTCGTGCGCGACGAGGCGCAGGCTGTGGACCGCGGCGGCAAGCGGCAGCGGCACGCTGTCGGCCGGCGTCGTGGGCGGGGACGGGGAGCGCGAGTCGGCGCTGGTGTCGGCCGGCGGGTACTGCAACTGCAGCTCGGGGGAGCATGGGAGGGTGCGGGAGGGGTTAGGCGAAGAGAGAGTTTGCGATTCGGCGGGGGACATGATACAAACAACGAGTGGGGATGGCTGAGAGGCGGGCGGGTGCGGACACGGGATTGGCGGTGATCGACATGGGGAAGCGGCAGGAGGAGTACTTATACGATAGGATGTATGAGGCAGGACTAAGGAATGGGATGCCTTCTGGGAGTGGCGGCGGCTGCGATATGTGCAAGATGGCAAGCGCTCTAACTGAGGACCGCACGAGGATCTTCCCTGTCGCGCGCGCCGATGGCTGCGTCTTCATGCGTGGAAGCCGCCATCTCCGACGCGTCGATTTTGGTTAGATGGGATTGTTGTATCCACTCGATTGGGTCCCACTGCAATCACATCCCAGCCATCACCATCGCGATCATGCAATTTGTGGAGAAGACGTACCTCCACCGCGTCCTCGTGATGTGCCCAGGAACATGCTTTGCAGCACTGTGTCTACGCGTGCCGTGATGCACGCACGCTCTGTTGCTGGAGAGCAGCCACAGAGCAGGACACCCCGCCACAGCGCCGCGGACGTGTTGCTGGGCTGAGTTCGGTTGCCGCGGCGTGCTTTGATCGGACGCCGGCTCCGTCATGCTTTCCGCTTCCAAGTCTTCGAACGGGGTCCAGAATCCGCCTGCATTTGGCGGTCGACTGCCCCGCTCGAGCGCATCGAGAGGATCATCGCGCCCTCCTTCGGTCTCTCACGCTGCAATCGGTCCCCGTGCTTGCCTTGGTATTCGCGGTGACCCATTGCGCGCATTGGCCTCACCCGATTAACCCGAGCGCATTGGCGCGTCCGTCAACTCGGGCGAGTCCCTGCCCCAGCTGGCCGCGGACGCTCTCGCGTATGTCCGTACTGTCATGGCTCTGCTGATCGTACGCGTGCATGCAGGTCACACGGTCGGCGGCGGTCTGGACGACACAGCCCTGGTGTCCCTGCGCGCACCGTGCGCACGGAGCCAAACTTTGATGGCGGGTGCACCCGTGCCAGGTGGTTGGCCATCGCGAGGGGAGCGGCCCTGTGCCGTAACGCGAAGCGCGTCCCCGCGCCCCGTCACCCGGCCGCAGTTGTACGTGCCCCACCGCGCCATCGCGTCGTACGGCTGGCGCACCGCCAAAGCAGGGCCTGCCCAGAGCGGCACGTTCGATCGGGTGGGGCCGCCGTGGCCAGCGCCGCATCTTCGATGCCAGGATCTTCTGCGGGAAGCACCCCAGTCGTGTCACCGCGCTGCATCAGGCGATCGGCTTCCCCGCCACCACCCCGGGCCCAGTCTGCCGCGGCGCATAGATCACGCTCGCCGCGCTCTTCTCCGCCGTGCCGCCATACGCTGTGGCTTGTCTGCTCCTTCGTGAGCCCGTCATGGCCCGTGCGTCGTGTTATATAAGATGCCTCGAAGGCTCATCGCTCTCCCCCGATCTTCGACGCGCACTTGACCAGTATGGAATTCACCACCGTGTCCGCCAACTCCTACGACCAGCCTGGTCATTACACACATATGGGCGAGGCCGTAAGTATTCCGCATGTGTTCCGCACTCGGCGATGCTAACGTCTCATAGGCGGACGCTTACCCTCCACAGGACATCGGCCATGTCGCGCACCAGATGTACCCTTTTCACTACGATTACTTTTCCGCGAATTTCTCTCAGTATGCATATTCCCATCCCGCATACATCCACCCAGAAGCCATACAGCAATACTCATTTCCGCCCGCGCCTCAGTCGGTGTCTCCGCCCACTGCGGGCGCGTCCGCACCGGAAATCCCTCTCCATGCTCCCGTCCCGCTTTCGGGATTCTCTTCGTTAATTACTCCCATCGTTCCGATAGCAACTGCCGTCCAACCACCCTCCGCACCCGAACAGTCGCACGCGCAAATTCAGCCGGAGACCACGGCTTCTCCATCCCACTCTGATGCCGTACCACCCCTCCCTCTCCTGACCGCACCGGCGCCCGTAAGCGCAGAGCAGAACCCCCTGGAGTACTATGGAAGCGCTCCGCATGGGTTCTTCCCGACACCGAGCGAGCTCCTTACGGAGCTAAACGAGCGCCAGCAGGTCACGGGCGCAGTCCCACAGTGTAGGCGCAACGTGACCAGCACTTTCAGCTCTGACACACACACTGCGGCCACGCGTGCGCCCAAGAAATCGAAGACTCTGCCTGAGAATCTCGTGCCACCCAAGCAGCCGGAGACACAGCGCAAGGCGTACTTCCGTGCGGTTGCTGAGGGAGTAGGCTTCACGCCGACAGATCCGTACGTCGCCCGATATTGTCGATGCATTTGCGGTCGTTCATAAACGCAACACCAGCGATACAATCACGTCGCATGACAAAAAACGGAGTTATCTCGAGTGCCTCGAGGAGTATGTGCAATACATTCACGATCAGATTCGGCTCGCCTGCCACGAACCGATCCCGCTCGAGCGCATAACGACATATCCCGGGCTAAACAGCCGATCAGTCCGCGTACGTCCTACGTACAGCAGCATCAGTGTAAGTACAATGACTAACATGAACTTGTAGACGATGCTTGTCCACATGCAAGACGTCGTTCGCGAACTTCATATGCAGGCCTCCGAAGAGGAGAGCGAGGTATGTGCCTTGCGTCGCGCCGTCCGCGTGCCACTAATGTCAACTTCTTCTGACAGTACGTGAATCTGCATATGCAAGCCTCTCTTCAGCGCGCAGCAGCCGACGCACAACAGCTCCGACGGCACTCCATCGCTTCGTGTGGCGTGTCCGACACGACAAGTGCGATGTCCATGCAGCCCTTCTTGCAGCCCGTGCCGCCTCCGTCGAATCAGGCGCAATTGCCGGTTCAGTCAATTCATTAAACATCCCCCTTTGGCCGTGATATCTCCGCGGTGCCTGACCTCCACGTATCGCCGGTAAACTCTATCTCACGAGCAGAGGGCCCACTGTTCTCTTCGCTTTCTGGTCGGAGGAAGTTAAGGCACACGGTGGCCAGGCTCGTGTAGATCTGCTGTTGGCTGTTTAATTTCTGGTCGGTGCATTTTCGCTTCGATGAGGGAGACGAGCGCGCACTGTTTCCGCTAGTCCGGGCTATGGATTCGGGTGTCACGCGCGATCTGGGATCTAGCGTATGGGCAGGTGGGGTCACCTCGGATGGAGCTCGGTATGTTCTTACCTTACAAGGTATTCAACCACACCAGAACGTCGGCATTAGTACTTATACGGAAGGTTGTTAATATGATACACGTCGTCGATGTGACATGATCAAGTCTCGTGCGCGAGCGTGGATGAGGCACTGTGGTCATGCATGATGGCATGCGGGAGCGCGTGGATTTTGGGGTGGAGCCCTCATGTACTCGGACCGAGCGCTGGGGCCGTCACCTGTAGTACAACCTAGTGCGCACGAACCCAATCAATTCCTCGGAGTGGCGTTACCGTGAGCGAGCCTTGGAGGAACGCCTACGCCAAGTTCGCAGCGCAAATTCGCCTGGGATTTGAGAGCGGTGAGCAACCGGAGATGTCATCGTGCCGCGTTGGCAGCGTGGTTCCTTGAGTATTTACGGTCCTGGATTTGCCGCATCCAGGAATAAGGGTTTCGCTAAGCAACGCGGTGCTACCACCACGCCGACCGGGAGCATATAATCGGCGTTTCAAAATGATAACTTCACGGTCTTTGTACAATGTAAAAAAAACCCCCCGATTACGTTCTACCTAGCGACGTAGCACTTCGAGCTTCACAACACAAGCGTCAGCTTAGAGCAGAGTTGTTCGCGCAGTGCTGGCATTTACTGACATCTGGTGCATTTTTGCCGCTATCTTGTGAGATCTGGAGACGCGGACCCGCGGCGCAATTCGACATGGATCTTAATGAATCAATTTCGTGTTCTGAGCGCGGTGTCGAAAAATCGTGATGACTTATGTCGGAGCCCGGCGAAATGATGCCCGATGCGTTCGAACAGGGCTCATGCATATGCTGGAGCCAGAAGCACTTCATCAAAGCCGTGGCCTGTTGGCGAAAGCGCCAGCTCGGCATGTGCATGCCTGTCCAGCAGCATTGAGGTCTCCAAGTGTATGTGACTGAGTCGGATTCTGAGGAATAGTCAACGAGGAAAATTCATCTCGCACTTCACAGCCGGTGTCCACATCCCAGAGCGAGTGACGTTAGCTCCACATTTACTGAGATACCTAAAATGTGAATCATGGAGCACGCACCCCGCTGGTCATGGAGCCGCACCAATAGAATCACGTCCATGGTCCATAGTCCACGATGACAGAATCGGTGCGGGTTCGTGCGGTGTGGGGTAGCAGATGTGGCACCCGTGGAGACCGATCGACGTAGCGCAGGCGGGTAACTGGGAAGTCGTTACATACACCTGCGCACGCACGTAGGTGTGATATAGCGTCGCATGGAATACCGGGCAATCTAGTGCGAGAAGGACATGGGCCGGTGCAACGCGGGGACTGAGAAACAGAATCGGCTCGCCATGCTGTGCCATCACAAGTATGACACGCACCAGGCGGCGGTCGAGAGCGAGCTAAGCGCACGAGTTAGCCGTGCGATAACGAGGGCCCGAGCGCGGGCCGAGTGCACGGCATCGCAGGGTTACAAATCGCACGGCGCCCTTGGAACTGGATGCGCCAAGTACGGGTAGCAGGTAGACATGTTGCGGACAGTACTTCTACTTCAACGCGACAGGTGTTAGACAAAAGGTTGTGCCGTGGACGTCTCGCGTAGCGGGCGCGTGACATATGGGGGGAAGGCCGTGGGCTGACGAGATGCAGGGTTCGCTGTCCATGTATGGATGGGAGACTGCTACTTTGAATTCGACCGGGTTTGAAACGTGGATCGCGCGACGGGTCTGCGCCGCAACACGTTGACTGCAGACACACCAGCCGTGACGCGTGAAGGTCCAATTGGGAGGAAGAATAGCTCGCATACAAGCAGCTGCGATGCATACAGCCACATGGAAGCCGGGTTTCCGCGGAACAGAGAAAATTGCGCCGCAACGTCTGCCACCGCATACCATCGAATGGTGGGGGTGGGCCGACTGCGTCGCCTTTAGACTGAGAAACCGTGGGTCGGTCAGAAATTACTTACATGTTTTCGGAGGCAACCGAGTTGTGACAACGATATAGCAGCCTTTGACTTGGGCCGTGCTTCCTGAAATTTTATCTCGGAGGCAGAGTACTCGGAGCATGTGCATGTCTGGCATCACTGCGGCATATGATCATTACGAAACGGTGTTCATCATTCATCAAAGAGCAGGGATACTCAGGACGGTAACCTGTACCACACTGCAAGAAACAACAAATTCAGCACCCCGAACTTAACCGCATATATACATACCATTGTATGTTAAGCTAACATATAATTCAAGACTACAGATCTTGAATTCAAGTCTATGGATTGGCAAGTCGTAGTCACTGCAATATCTTGGAAGGCGAAGGCGAGATGCAACAGCTCCGCAGATGATTGACAGACCCTTTGTTGGGTCGATAGGGCTTCTCAGTGGAAACAGTTTTCATGCTGAACTGTGTCCGGTCTCTCGACATTGCGTGTATATAGACGTTAGTGAGCCTCAGTCCACAGATGAGTGGGGTTATAGACGTGATAGGACAGGGTGCCCAAGATCCGAGAAGTTAAATTGATGTCGTCACTTGTCGATTATCAGTAGCAATTCTCAAGCGGGTCAGCAGATGAGGTGTCTGTTCTTGATTGATCCTCTGCGAACCAGTTCCGTGACGAGGCGCGCCTGTTGCGATGTCAATGCAATATTGAGGATAATGCTTCATAAGTGTTGTCATGAGCTGACAGAGATATATGGCGCTGGGAAGACAGAACACACACTCATGACATCCAGGAATAAGATTTGCTTGCGGGATTGTGGTGGCTCCGAGTTCGAATACACCTCAAAGACTAGATTGGAAAGTATACCTAACTCAGAAAATGAACACGATGGCGACACGGAAGACAATCCTTCTCTGACCCATTACACCACAAATTACTAGTCCAAGTCGCTTAAGCGCATCTTGAGGCAGGCTGCGGGGAAATGTATACAATATATCAGCTCAACGTACTCCAGTATATACCGTGAATGCGGAGAGTTGGGGGCTAACTCATCTTCATGTCTTGTTCGTGAGCGCGAGTTATTCCGAGTCGATCTGGAGTCATTCAGCACGGATATGCACGTTGCAGTAGCGGTCAAAGATTGATGAACAATATCTGCCCGTTGCATGGGATGTGGAACCTCAGGACTTTACCCCAGACTTTTCGTCACCTGGCGTGAATGGTACAGCTTCGGGATGGTTGAAGCGTCAAATCGTCTGTTCACTTTGTCAGCAAGATATCAGGGTTATTGAAGCAGCCAATGTGATGGCTAAGGTTTTTCAATTCGTAGTTCTCGCGGCAGATTCTAAAGGTACGACGACAGTCCTGGTGTTCGAGTTGGATTACCCTATTTGTATTAACCCATTGCTCCCGATCGTGAAGTCTCCCACAGTCTTTGGACCAACGCACGCCCATCACTAGCACTCTCGTCGTTAATCTTTGGTCAAGTCCGGTCTTGTTCAATACCGCCGTTCGCTCGCATCATAATTCATAGAGTATGGACAACACGGATTTAGAGACGTATCAGGTCCAGCTCTCTCAAGTAGAATTGGCCCTCTCTACAGATCCAGACAATGCCGGGCTGTCCTCGCTCCGTTCGGAGCTGCAGGAGCTTATAGAACTCACAGAGGCGGCAATTGCTCAGCAAGAGGCTGCCGCGACCTCATCCAAGGCGGAGTCCTCTCGCAAGGCAGCGACAGCTGCCGCTACGACGCGTGCGTGGGCCGCAGGTGATGAATGTCTGGCCAAGTACTCCGGCGATAACGCATGGTACCCCGCACGAATCACGTCTGTGGGCGGATCGACCGAGAACCGCGCGTATAGCGTCATGTTCAAGAGCTATAACACAACCGAGCTTTTGAATGCGTCTCAGCTCAAGCCTCTGTCGCCGAACTACCAGTCCGCGGGGCCCTCCGCATTAGGCAAGCGCAAGCTCAGCAAGGCGGAGGAGGAGGAACGCGAGAGAAAGAAGAAGAAGAACGAAAAGAAGGTTGAGGCGAGGGCAGCGAAGGCGAAGGAGCAGACGGAGAAACAAGCGAGCTGGCAGAAGTTTGCGAAGAAGTCGGAGAAGAAGGGGATCCACATTGCTGGCGTCTCGGGTACGAGTATCTTCAAGACACCTGACAACCCACTAGGCAAAGGTCTGTAGGCTCTCCGTTGTCATAAGTGCTGTTTGTCTGACTGGGACAACCTATAGTGGGCGTCACGGGCAGTGGTAAAGGGATGACGGAAGTTGCACCCCGTCACAAACACAAGTTCGAGGCAAAGGACGAGGCAAACGCTTGAGCTATGGTACGTCTCCAGCCTTCAGTATTGGAAGCCGCTGAACACACTATACTAAAATGTCTCCTAGACCGCGCTGCATACGTCGCTCCATTTGTACCAAAAGTTTCTGTATAGTAACATTAGTCTTCATGACGTGGCAGGTCCATGGACGCAGGATAGACCTACCAAGACCGGAGTGACCTGGCTGTCGTAAAGAAGCAGGCAATGTGTGGTGCTGTCCCCCTTCTCTGGATAGTATGACTTTGAACCTGTCTCTGAGGCGTTCTCCTCCATAGTTAGGACATGCGATTCACGATGTCAGGGGCCTCTCATCGCATCAACCTGTAATGCGACCGTGCTCGATGCTGCCGTACGTGCATCATTCGTTAGCCCTTCGGTGACTGATGTTGCCGTGGTCCTAACTGTATCTGTTTATCTGAGTAATCTCCAAATTAATGAGGCAGTTTGGTAATTGATACGATGACAATCGTGAAATGGCATATACATGGTGTTAACTGCTTTCTGCTTTGCATCTATTTCCCTAGGGCGAGTCCAATGCAGCGCCACAATCTGAAGGTTCCTCTGTTGGGATTCACGAACGATCCGTTTAGTAAACGCATACAATTCAGGATCTGGCACCGCAGTGACGGATGTATCAGAACATCCTACTGATTCCGTTACATCACTCAAAATAGGCTATCTGTTACCCATATCCAATCACGTAGGCACGCCGCTGTTCGGAACACATGTTCTCAAGAATCAAGACTGCCGTTAAGGAGAACCGACAGACCAGTCTCCGAATCTCGATTCACTTCAATGCCCCGTGTATCTCGATGTGCTCATGTGTATGCTGTAAGCATACAAGACAAGGCTAGGGCAAAATGTGCG
The DNA here is from genome assembly GCA_029448655.1 of Wolfiporia cocos. NCBI lineage: Eukaryota > Fungi > Basidiomycota > Agaricomycetes > Polyporales > Phaeolaceae > Wolfiporia > Wolfiporia cocos. The sequence continues at coordinate 2,402,783 of JACCLO010000002.1, forward strand.
GTAGCATGGAAACCACTGCTACGTGAGTGCCCTTCCGTCCCTTCATCAAGGCTAATGACTGCGATCATGGTGAGATATGACACGCCGAGGTATGTCTTACAACAACTCCCCCGATCACATGTCACTCATGAAATTGAAGACAGCAGTCAGTCCCGGACATGATCCTGGCGCCGCAGCTATGAGATCCCAGAGCGTAGATAAGCCTCTCCGCCGACGGTCCAGAATCTGTACGAATGAGCCATGTAGGTATCACTGGGGTCCTTCAGTTGACCGGTGGCGTCACCACATTCTGGAGAGTAGCAATCAATCTCGTGATCTTGGCGATCTCAGCTGGACTCGAGGCGTCCCTGGCTGCAATACAAATGCACTGCGGCTTACGAAAGGAGTCGCGATATGTTCATGAGCTGCGTCATTTTGCCAAATACCAGCGGTGAGAGAGCGGAACCTGAGTGTTCCGAGGTCGATCTGTACGGTGAGTCTATCCACAATCTGGGTAGTTCGCCTTGGCTATAGTCGCACATGCCTACAATCGATGACATTGTTGCAGCACCGTGATGGTTCGTAGGTCGGGTCGTGTTGTCTAAGCTTGCAAACAGCTTTAGGCATAATCAGTTGCTGCACGCTGATTTTCCGGATGGTTATCACTATGCCCACGATTGAGCCGGATTGAATCTGAATCTTCTCGCAAGATTGGAAAGAGGGCGTCAGACATAGCGAGTTCTGCTGCGTTCATGAAGAGTATTGTGGTTCGAACTATCCGTAGCGCCCCTGGTCGATTTTGCATCGTCAGCGATGCACCTGCCGTTCTGACGTGAACGATGAAGGACTACAGCGTGCAACGTGCATAACCTGCGAACCAATGGCGGCCTGGAAATTCCTATGATTGTCCCTCGATAAACTGTCTCAACGGCAGTTCATCGAGAACTGTCGAATAACCTACCGGTGTAACCTGTGCCGTTTTTCGGGCATCGCGGTCGACAATAACAATTGTAGCAGGCAAATAACGTGGCCATAAATTGCCCTCGACAGTGACAGATTGCATACAGGGTACATTGGCAGGTGAAAGCGACAAGGAAGAATTTATAAGCGGTCCGAAAAGACATCAGTCCCACCCACTCGTGTCGAGTTTGAGCCTCACGTCGGACTTCGCCTTACTTCCCTTCGGCCGGCCCGACCGCTGCGCACCCTTTTTCGAATGATACTTCTGCTGCTGTCGCGCACGCCGCTTTGCCACCTCAAAGTGTACCTTCTCTGAGATGTCCCTTGCCTGGTCTGCGGATTTGCGAGAGGGATGGGAGAGCGACATTGCGTCTGTGCATTCGACGAGGGAGGAGGGAGACTTCGATCGAGAACGTTCCGATGAATGGTGTGAGCCGGACGGGGACGGTGACCGCGCTGGATATACGTCTGCTGCGGGTATCGATGGAGACTTTGACCGTGTTTGACTATGCAGCGGCAACTTGGGTTGGACATTAGGGTCCTGCTCTCCAACTTCTGGAGCGTCTCCTCCCTTCTCCTCTTCATCTGCCTCTTCATGCACCTCGTCAGCTTCCTTCTCCTCTCCCTCCTCCTTCTCCTCTCCCTCCTCCTCCTCTCCCTCCTCTCCCTCCTCCTCTTCCTCCTCATCTTCTGAAGATTCATTTTGAACGGCATTCATATACTAGATGAAGCATAATGAATCGGAGAACATTCAAATTGAACAGATCAGTGTAGCGTACCTCTTCTAGAACTTGTTGATCCCGTTGCTTGAAACCGCTCGCCATAACAACTACGTCCAGGCGGAAATCTTCACCATCTTCGCCTTGACTAGAAGACCGCGTGCTTGAGAAGCGAGGGTAGATTCTGCTCTCGTATCTGAACCTCTTGCGGAAGAATTTTCTGATACATTGTACATCGCGGTTGAAATACCTGACATCACAAATGTGAGCATAGACGGACAGAATGTGCCGCGGAGGAATGAAGCAGAGCTACGCACATCTCAGCATTCAAATGTGACGTGCTGACCATCTGCGGGAAATCAATGACAACGGGTTCGCCTGATTCTCGTCGGATGAGGATATTGAACTCGTTGAAGTCACCATGAATCAAGCCTGCACGTGCGAAGCGCACGATCAGGTCCATAAGGTCTGAGTACAGCTTTCCGGGCGATGGAATGTCGGCAACCTGGCGACTACAGCTGGGTTTAGAGAAGCGCCTGGGGCAGTACTAATTGAGACGTACAGAGGGTAGGCGTCGATGAACTCCATGAGGATGGTGTGTCGAGCGTGGTCAACAGGCCTAGGAACGGGGAATCCGTGTTCGTGCAGCACCTAAAGCTATTTAACGCTGAGTGGTAATGCGGAAGGTCGAACATACCTTCATGAAAGCCCACTCTTTCTCGGCAGCAAGTCGGGACATGTACATCCACGATGCGGATTTACGCTTGCCCATATAGTCTCGCTTCTCTTTGATTGCGCGGAACGAGATGCGACCAAGACTATTCCACCATGTAGATTAGTATTTCTCCTTGGGCGTGAGGCAATCCGGGAGTACCGGTGAAGCTTGAGAACCATCTCGTGCCCCTCAGCATCAGCCACAATATAGATATCTGCGTGGTTCATTCGTGAGATGTCCAACAGAATCACAGCATTCAGCCCATACCAGACTCCTTGCCCACTCCTATCTGATTGCCCACAGAGAACATGGAATCTCTCTTGGACAGGGCACGCATTGCAAGGTAATCATATCCGCCATATGTCAATCTATACCCATCGTCTTCTATATGGTTGATATGTTTGAATAACGTACGCAACCTAAGACTTACATTTGGAATTCTGTACCCGAGCAACGAGATTCCTCTTGGCCAGAGAGCCGAGGTTCTTGTTTACCCCACCGTTACGCAGGCCGGATATTTGTGCTACGAGAATGGTTGGAACAACCTCGTGATTTTTGGAGCCCATTTCTACCTGAAGAAAAATTGTCGTAAGCTCTCCAGATTGAACCTGACGCCAGGTGAGGAGGCCCACAGCAGTTAACACTCGGAATTCATCCGAGGTGATGTAGCGCAAATCCGTAGCATCTAGCTTCATCTCGCCAAAGGTAGTCCGTGAAGGAGAGGTCTATGTAGATTGTTATGCGGTATGCCTTTGAAACTGAACACTCTTGATGGCGGGGATGAGAACTAGTAGTAGGAGCGCGCAAAACATATCGTCAAACACGTGCACGTGCACGAGTACGATCGATCGAGCTCGATCGCGCGTCTGTGGCACTCTTGCTCATGTTCCGTGTTTGATTCCTCGGAGAGAATATCACAATGAGCAAGAGAATCAAAATTGCTAATAAGGTGATTCAGTTATATGCTGATACGCAAGGTTCTTTTGCCTGACGTTACTGAAACTCATGCTGAAAGTAGGCAACAGCTACAGAATTGGCCGCGTCACTGGCCATAATAGATGACGCAGAGTCTGCGAGGTGAGATACATTTCGTTACTTCCTGATGATCTGTATTTGATATTCCAGCTAGTTTCTCTTTTGAGCTACATGTAGCAACAGAGCTGGATACCTCCGCTCGCGCTGCGCTATGGTCCATCTTCGAGGAGAACATGTATGACCTGTACGTGACTAGCGATTCGGTCTCTGCATGGGAGCATCATTTTCTCACGGCGTGAAGTTACGTCGGATCATCAATGGGCTGGGACCCAGACACCAAGCGAGCGGAAATGTTTGATCCGCTATCCCGCTTCATCATTGTGCGCCACAACCAGGAGGATCACTTGGATCAATCAAAGTCGAAATCTGCTTCCATTATAGCATACTCAATGTTCAGGTTCGAACGCGAAGAAAGGCAGAATGTTCTATATTGGTGTGTAGCTTCTTCGATGATTCTTTTTCCAACTTGAAATCTTTTGTAGCTATGAACTGCAAGTCCAACGAGAATTCAGACGTGCCGGTCTAGGTAGACGTTTGATGCAGCAACTGGTTTCCATTGGAAAGCGGTGGTATATGGAAAATATCATGTTGACGGTGTTGAAGTGTAAGCTACTGAGTAAATCGTCTTGGGCAAGCACTAATCACTGTAATAGCGAATACACCCGCACGTGAATTTTACAACAAGCTAGGGTACGATACAGTGTCAAACTGGCGCACGTGCTTACCTGAGATACATATAGTTTCGGGGTCGACCCGACATCGCCAGAATACGAAAAATGGGAAGATGAAGAGGAGCACGAAGAGTACGATTACGAAATTTTATCGAAATCGTTGTGAAAGTACTTTTCTGTTGATGTCGATAACACTTGCTCCCCTGGCTGGTGGGGCAGACAGAATCTCGTTGACGGCGAGAATCTCGTTGACGGCGATAACGCGGGCTGATAACATTAGAGGAAAGCAAGACAATGTACAAGGGCTCAGTCTTACGCATTTGATCTGGAGGTGTGCAAACAGGACTTGATGCCGTGATATTCTCAGGCTGTCATACAGGCGACAACCATAAGCTCAAGCATTATACATTGAACATGTGCATGAGTCTGGGCGAGTTCCATATTCCCCGCTTTGTAACACATCTGCTGGTCCGCATTCTCGGTATCAGGACTTATCCGATGTTAGTCACGTTTCTCGCTATGGGAACAGACATGGGATGGAAAGGCTGTGGCGTCGGCAACGTCGACCTTTCCGGGATGAAGCGCAAGACTCATGCTTAACTCTACACCGAGTCTTTGTCTGTGCGAGTATGATGTAGAACACGGTAGACTTAGTCGATAGTGAGAGACGCGCGAATGAGGTCACGATCACGTGTACTGCCGACGGCTTCGATCGCACGCCTTGAAAAGGTCAATTAACTTTAAGGAACCCATCAGCCCAACTGAAAAGACCATAACTTGCTTATTACCAACGACCACGACGTCGACGTCTCCTCTTACACATCGTCTTTTGCTGTGCTTACCCTCGCTAATCCGTCCTAGTTGGCATTCCGTTCCTTGAGCAGGCTTCCTCGAACTCGAGCTTCCTCGTAATCATACCACATCGGCTGCATTTGAGCGCCATCATCATCCGCACGAACAGTACTCGTTACGGTAGCCCCAGCATCATGACTTCCACGGCGTCGAGCCTCCCCGTGTCTGCCTTACAGGCATCGCAGGCTGCTGTGAACGCGGCTTTGGCTGAGAACGAGATTAAGGAAAAGGAGAATGGCAAGGCTAACGGCGACGAGTCGCTGGAGCCCGGTGAGATCCAGGAGGTAGATATGCAGGCGCAGGCGGATGCCATACGCACTGTGTTCAGCGATCCGACGAACTTCAATGTCAAGGTAAGTCGTGTCATACACTGTCACTGATTTACATATCTGTGCGTGCATAACGGGCGACATTCTGACTCGCCACACCTAGCATCCCCTGTACTCACCTTGGACCCTCTGGTTCGACTCACCCGCTACCAAGGGCAGGAACCTTCCTCAAACACCGATGTCGTCATTCCCTCAAACGCCACTCCCGCAGACACCTGGCGCAGCGGCCGCACAGGGCTGGATGGAAGATATCAAGCGTGTGATCAGCTTCGACAGCGTCGAGGAGTTCTGGGGGTACGTCCGGGCTCGCTTGGAAAGCGGCTTGTGTGCTGATATTGCCGGTAGAATGTATAACAACATCGTTCCGCCATCACAACTCCCACAAAAGGCCAATTACTATCTGTTCAAGGTACGTCCGGTCTTGACTGTAGCTCGAGACAGCTTGCTCACATCAAGCACAGGAGGGTATCATTCCTGCGTGGGAGGATGAGGCGAACAAAAACGGTGGCAAATGGAGCATCCAGCTTCCCAAAGACAAGAATCGTGGCAATGTGGACAAAATGTGGCTTTACACGGTACGCACCAATTACCGCTATGCGTACGTCGTATCTGATCCATTCATCTTGTTGCAGATGTTAGCTGCTATTGGCGAGACGTTCGACCCTCAGCTGTCAGAGTCGTCGCCCCAGTCGTTGATCACGGGTGTGATCGTGTCGACTCGGCCACAGTTCTACCGGCTGTCGATCTGGACTCGCGCGGCCCCGACGGGTGCAGGAGAGGATGAGAAGCTCCGAGAGCGCATCGAGGCGATCGGACGGCATTTCAAGATCAGTGTGTTGGGATACTCGGAGTCGCAGAAGCTGGCTGGTCCGCTCGCGACTGAGGTCGAGTTCCTCTCGCACAAGGACTCGGAGAAGAAGGGGAAGGCTGCCAAGAAGCCGTGGGTTGTGTGATTTTTTTGCGAGGCAGCGTGCCGCTGTATATGTTGGATGCAGACTCGTCATTTATAACATGTCTATTTACGCGTGAACACTCGGTACAGCTGTCAATAATATCGCTCGTCGCTCGGGTATAAGATGTTGATATTGGATTTCCCGGCCGGCGGGGGCTGCGCGCGCAGCTGAGGCTATGGCACTTGCATGGTGCTCTTCCCTGTGCGAGGGTATGACGTAGCGAGCCACAGCCTGCACCTGATTGCGACCAGCTACAAAAGCGCAGGCCCTATCATGATACCATCAACTTCCCCCCTGCTCTCACCATGTCCGACTTTCTGTCTCAAATTACAGGGAGAGCGCAGAACGCACTTAAGCAAGCCGGCCTGACTGGCCAGTCCGGCGACTCTGAGAATGCCCGCGGCGGCATCCTCAAGTCTCATGCAGTCGAGTCAATCCACCATCAACTGCGAAGTTTCCAGCAGCAATACTCGTATGTCGTTGGCACGACTCCTACATGATGTATTCACGCTCGCGTCTGTAGAAACTCGGTAACCCCAGTACAGAAGATCATCACCACAGAGAAAGGCGTTGCACTCGACTTCGACAGCCTCGCCAGTGACTCTCATGCGCATAGCAAGGAGTTATATATGTGGGGACAGCGCGAGGAACCAGACATCAAAGATGGTACGTCAAAGGCTCCTGGCAATGGCATGTCGGTCCTGATGCTGTTTTTATCAGTGACCGATCGCCTCGCATGGATTAATTACATCGAAGGCTCCCTTGCACAAACCCTCGCACAGAAACTTGACGCATCTCGTGCTCCGTTCAAAGCGCTGCGTGATGCTGAGAACAATTTGAGCGGTCGGCGGAACATCCGTGCCTCGCTACACAATCAGATCGCACGCGTGGAACATGACCAACAGCGGGGCTCCCAGCAGAGGCTTGCAGAACTGCGCCAGCAATTGCATCAGGCTGAAGTCAACGATGAGCCGCAAGAGAAGGAGATAGAGCTGCTCAAGCGGAAGGCTATCAGAGATAGCGAGAATCTGAAATGGCAGGCTCATAGAGAGGTTCGTTGCACGTCGTCCATACGGCACATATGGCTGACGGCTCCATTTCAGTATGCTGAAAAGTTACTACTGCTATCGCAAGCTTCATCGGCTGTACTTACAGCTCTGCCGACCATTCCTCCTGGCGATCATCAGTACCACGGCGCGGAAACTACTGCATCAGTGCGGGCAGCCCTTCAACAAGCCCTGGACAACTACAAGCTTGGCGATATTGTGCTTCCTCTCCAAACACCCGTAGAACTTGCACGCTCCGATACCCGCAGTTTCGGTGAAACCCACGCACAGGAACTATCGCGCATCAATACCGCAGGCACATCAGTCCAGCCGAACATCCCTCTTACGCCACCGCCTACCGTTGGAGGGAGTGCGCTACCGCCCGCGCAGTCTCAAGGTTCGAACTCCTCGTATGCGTCTCCCCCGCCATCGAACCCTCCTCTTTTGCCCACCCGTGGATCGCCGACGCAGATGGCCTTTTCTCCACCTGTTGGCACGCAATCTCCTCCACTCAACCCAATGGCATTAAACCAAGCACCCGCCCCTATCCCAGTGACGACATCGTCGTCATCTCCAGTCGTTGCACCGAACCCTACTGATCCCGCTGTGAAGATTCCCTCTATAACGCCGACTGTTGCGGAGACGGGCGTGCCCAAGTCGGCTGGCTTGGATGGCCCAGGACCAGCGAGTGGCTCTATTCATGATCTCAAGCAGCCATCCCCTGTGGCGACTAAGGATACAGTCGCCGGCCAAGACACAGAAGGTCCCTATGGCACAGGTTCGTTGCCCAGATATGTAGGACCTTCAGGAGAGTCGTCCAGTGGTGCAGAGAAGCCGGAGAAATATGAGAGCGCTGAGGAAGAGAAGAAAAGACTCGAGAGGGAGGAGCGAGAGAGGCTGCTTGCATCTGGTGCTACTACAGACAATCAGCAAGCCCCAGGAGATGACAGCGAGCTGCCGCCCTACCAAGAGTTCACCGAGTGAGACACTTCATTTTCGTTCCCCGGGATACCCAACGAGCTCCGAGGACTGCTTGTACTGAGTACGAAGTGGACGCTACGTTGCTACTTATCGCGTGCGATGTTGTTTGTAGTTGTACATTTATGGTACCATGTTTCTTAAACGCTACTCACTTCAATGTGCATCGATAAGCTCTTGGTTTAAGGCTTAGACCTGTGTCTAACCACGCATGCCACAGAAGGCCGATCGCCATTTGTGATTTATCGTTCTCAGGACCCACAGCGATCCATAACTCGTTGCGGAGACTCCCTTGAAACGACAGGAGATTGCGAACATAACGGCGCCCAAACTTCCCGATTAGCGTATCCAAAGCCTCGTCCCCACAGTTTTGTCTCAAGCTCGCTGAAATCAACTTGAATTTCAGATTGCGGTATTTGTCTGATCAATCGTTCAGGCCCTGATTAGACATGGATGCCAAGCTCGAGAAACAGAAACAGCTATCTCGCCCGAGGTTCATTCCTGTAAGTTATGCGTCTGCGGCCCCCGAGGCCCGCACCTCATCTCTTACTGGCGACGATGGAGATCAAGCCCTTGCCTGGCTACCTCTAATATACTGTTCCGCTGGCTTTCCTCTGGAACTGGTGAGTGCAAGAAACAATTCCACGCGGTCCAGTGTTTATTAACCGTAGCAGTTCGAGACAGCGATCTCACAGCTAATACACCACCCAGAGTACAATTCCACCCTCATCCTACGCTCGGAAACCGTCTCGGAAACAACGACAGATTTCCCCGAATGTATACCACGACTTCAAGGGCTGCGTGCGGTCAAAAATGTCCATCGCAGGCTGCTTCCGCGCCGACCAGGACGTGACTCCGGGTTAGAACAAAACTGCACGCTCTATGCTTCCACCGCTGAAGACGACGCCTCTCCGTCGACCCTCGTCCTGTCACCGATTGTCACGGACGAACAGCCTCTTCCTTACTACCACCCTGCAGTCTCACACTTTGCATTCCGCTACGTTCTGACCGACAGCCCGGTGCTACAGATCGAAGCGGTCCCGCTTCCAGGGACACAGACGGACATCAGCTCAAGACTGTATCGTACTTGCCTGGCGTTGCTGGACACGCTACATCGATATGGCTGGGGCGCTCTCACACATTATCAGAAAAGGGTTAAGCATGACTGCATCATCCCTAGAGAAACATATCAAGATCTATATCTGATCATGCGGGAACGGCACAAGCACTTAGTGGATACGTGGCAAGAGGTTACGGATCCGCGTAAACATGTCTTTGAGGTCAGTACACCGCTCAGCGTATGCGTTCTATCCAGCTGACAATAGCGCAGGATATCGGGATTGCCACCTTCTTGATGTTGCTATGGAAGGATATGTACGGGTCAGATCCAATCTCGAGTTCTGCGGTCTCTAGTGATTCTAAATCCAAGCCATGGAAAAATTGGCCCCGACCTCCTGCTGGATTTCTTGACCTTGGGTAGAGTTATCCCTGTCTATACCTTTCCATCGCTGAACTATGCGGCAAGATGCGGGAACGGTCTCCTTACTCACATTCTCAGCGCTGAAGGATATCAAGGACTTGGAATTGACTTGCGTGCACGGACGTCCTGGTCTCACTACCCCGAAACCACTCAGGCCCAGCTGCGTGTGGAAGCACTGGACCCGACAACCCTAGTTGGACCTTCCACGCCGGATGGTTTCCCATCATACCTCAAGCCTGGGGTATTCGTCATCGGGAATCATGCCGATGAACTGACACCCTGGGTGCCCGTCCTCTCAACGCTTTGCTCAGGGTCGGGTTACCTTTCTATCCCGTGTTGTGCGTGGACCTTCGACATGCGCTATGAGCGTTCAAGCACACAGAACTACCCGTTCCCTAAAGAAGACTTCATTCAGCGACTAAATCTTGGTGGGGAGGGCAGCAATACGAGCTCGTATTCCATGTACCGCATCTGGCTCGCGTCTTTGAGTGCATATTGCGGTTGGAAGGTCGAATGCGAGACGTTGAGAATCCCTAGTACGCGAAATTGGGCAATTATCGGTATGTCCTTCGGTAACACCTCACAAACGTTTCCGGAGGCTTCATCTGAACTTAGGACGCGCGAGAACATATGATCCAAACGAAGACACGGAGATTCGCCGCCGCGTAGAAGAGATAGTGGAGAATGTTCAAGAGAGGGGATTATTCAGAACAAGGATACCTGAAGGAAAAGCAGGAGAACACTGATAATATAGGATTTGCTGTGTGTAAGTTTCGTGAGCTGCTGCTAGCCCCCGTCCACTGCAGCGGCGCTCAGATTTCAATATGCCAGCACTAGTGGCTTGAGCTAGAACGGTCACCTGGTTTTGAGGCTGCTTATAGCAAAGTCTCGCATACACCCCTCTGGACGTTCTACCTTTGTATGTACATGCGACCCTGCAGTGTTTCCCCGACTGGAGCCGATACGCAAGCAGGAGGACGATGGCAACTGGCAAACAGTGGCCTGGAGCGCCCGTAGTCCAACCCTAACCTCAGTACATCGGGCGCGCCGGGTCTCTTGAACGTCCTGCTCGCCATCACTGCAGCCACATTCCCGTCTATGTTGCCACCGATCTCTTTCCTGCGCGCTGCGCAGCGAACACAACTTACAGCCTTGAAGGGCCTGCCAGCATGCAGACGCTACGCCTCGCACGGCCACGGCCCGCACTACAACGAGCCTTCTGGTTACCTGTTTGGTGAGAAGGTGCGCCATCGCTTCATGAGGATACTGCTCCTGCCTACTGATCACTCTCGTCTAACCTCCTTTGCTATGATGTAAAAATGTAGCCACTTCCCCCGGGCCTGAAGCGGAAAAGAGAGGACTGGGAGATCGCATGGTGGATTGGAATGTATGGAACGATGGCGCTGGCGTGCGTGCTACTCTACTACAAACCCGACGACAGGTAAGTCAAACGCAAGCTGATAATACATACGCGAGTTCATTATATGCTCTCGTAGTCCATCCGCGTGGGCATACAAGGAGGCCAAAGCCCGGATGGAAGCTCGCGGGGAGAAGACAGATTACCCTTAGACCGTTCGCTCGTCCAAATCTTGGCTCACTATTTTGTGGATTACCAGTTGCCTCTATTTGACAATTGCAACTGGGAGCATGGTACACCATTGTACAATACAAGCGAGGGGCCTGCCAACCCTACTCATCGCGGAGAACTCGGTCCTCCCTTCGATGTCTACCTCAACTCCATCCAAACAACGCGGCAGTTGAGGCCGCGTCGTGAATCTACTCGCGACAAACTTTGGATGCGTCTCACTGAGACGGACTGCGGCAGGTGCCTCAGTGTTCACAGTGTGCCTTGTATGCCTCTTCCGTCAAGAGCGCCTCAATCTGCACACCTTGTAAGCAACGGCAGAGCTATGAATACACGCTCAGCATACCTCTGCCGGATTCTCAACCTTGATCTTGCACAACCAGCCTGGGAAGCAAAATGGGTGCATGTATATGCCTTCAATTTTAACGGATACTCACCCTGATCCTCGGGTGACTTGTTGAGCAGACCAGGCTGATCAGCCAGTCCCGCGTTGACCTCCGTGACCGTGCCGGAGACGGGGGCGTACTGCGATAATGACGTGCTGGTTGAGCGAGCGTCGCGGGTCAAAAGTTTTACAACTCAACAATGTCCGAGGCGGCCTTCACGCTCTCTACCGCACCAATCTGGTCTGCACGCGAGATCCATTATCAATCTCGTCAATGACTGAATCCATGCTGAGATATACTCACCGCCCTTTGCGACCTTGTTTCCCTCCGCCGGCAATTCAACGAACACGACGTCGCCCAGACTTGACTGAGCGTAGTTCGTAATGTACACGGTCCCCGTCATGGTGCTGTCATCGAACACGACAGCCTCATGGTCCTCCGTGAACCGCTTTGCTGCAACCCCACCAGTCGATTTCTACTCGAGGATTTCCCACAGCAAGGTCACTTACTGACAAGAGTCCGTACGAAAGGGGCAGTCCGGAAGACGCCCACAGAAGGTGTTGGCCTACGAGCAGCACGCACAGCGTAGGTCGCAGGACGAGAGACTTGTCGCAGAGCAGAGAACATTTTCTGTCGAGCTGAATGGTCTATGCCAACCAACGGTGCGTGTACGAGCAGCCCCGACGGCCGTCCGCACTGCTGCCTCTTATAGTACCAACTTCATGTTCCGTGCGCACTAGCGCCGACGTGAAAAATCTCGACTGCTAGCGCACTACCCTTCACGATGGACGCGATGCATTTTTCTCGGCCTGTGAACAAGTATACAATATGCTGGTGATATGTGGCTGTGATGCATAGTAGTACGGAAGAAGTCGGGTGTGCTAGCCGAACGTCTACTTTTGCGAGAGTGGGGAGAGTGAGAATACAAGCACGGGCATTAACGAAATATATAGCAACGATAGCAGTAACTCCTCCACCTATGCATGCGTAAGGATCTTCGTGATAATACCGGTGCCGACTACAATACGGTAGGTCAGAACATGTCTTTTAGATCTTACAGTGATACATACCGGTCTTGCCACCCTCACGAAGAGTGAAGCTACGGAACGATTGTGTCAACGTGATGTTGAACGACGCGACGCGGATCACGATTGCTTACCGAGTACCAATTTCCGCTGCTACATCATGCACCAAATCGCACACCATCTCGACATTGTCACCAGGCATGACCTTGAGACAAGGAGCATGTTAGCATCGTTCTACGTCAACCATGAAGTCACTTGCCATCTTCTCAGAGGCATCAGCGGTGTTTTCGGGCCAGTGGAGAGCGCAGGTAACATCAGCCGTGCGCAAGAAGAGCTGTGGGCGGTAGTTGTCCATGAATGGCGTGTAGCGTCCACCCTCGTCCTTGGTCAACACCTGAGATTGCAAGCAGTTGAGTGAATGATCAGGCTGTATCAAGAATTTGCTCACGTAGATTTGAGCCTGGAACTTCTTCACAGCCTTTATGCTACCAGGCGCAACGATGACCTGGCCGCGGCGGACCTGCTCACGCTTGACACCACGGAGCAGGACACCCATGTTGTCACCTGCCTCACCCTAGAATGCATCTGCATCAGCTACTGACGTCTCACTACCGACGCAGAGCACACATACCCTGTCAAGTTCCTTGTGGAACATCTCTGCATGATGTCAGACATGACTAAACAGACAATGTCATAGGTGATACTCACCAATACCCGTGAGGGTCGTCTTGAAGCTGTCACCTAACCCAATAACCTCGACTTCGTCACCCTTGAGGCAGACACCACGCTCTACACGACCGGTGGCAACCGTACCACGGCCGGAGATGGAGAAGACATCTGAAGCAGTGGATCAGGACGGGTTCTGGGAGGCGATAAGAGCACACACCTTCCACGGGGAGAAGGAAAGGCTTTTCGAGATCACCTACAGACATATGTCAGAGGACCATTGCGAACGCGCAGATATGATGACCTACGAGGAGGAATCTCAAGCCAAGCATCGCAGGCCGCCACGAGCTCCGCGATCCTGTCAGCACCAATTTCGGGGCTACGTCCCTCGAGTGCAGCAAGAGCAGAGCCCATGATGATAGGGGTGTTCTCGCCGTCGAAGTTGTAGGTCGCCAACAGGTCACGCATCTCCATGTCTACGAGCTCAAGCATCTCCTTGTCCTGGATCTGGTCGATCTTATTGATAAAGACAACAAGCTTCTTCACGCCGACTTGACGGGCCAAGAGCAAGTGTTCCCTGGTCTGAGGCATCTGACCGTCCGTAGCAGACACGACGATGATGGCACCATCCATTTGCGCCGCACCAGTGATCATGTTCTTGATGTCTGCAGTACTATGAGAGTTTGACGCTGACATACGAAGCGAACAACTCACAATCGGCGTGTCCGGGACAGTCAATGTGACCATAGTGACGGTTTTCGCTCTCGTACTCGACGTGGGACGAGTTGATTGTGATACCACGCGCTTTCTCTTCCGGGGCCTTGTCGATCTCGGCGTAGTCAGTGAACTTTGCACCACCACGCTCGGCAAGGACCTTGGTGATCGCTGCGGTCAGAGTGGTCTTGCCGTGGTCGACGTGACCTGCAACATATTCGCGTGAAAGTCTGTCCAGCGGAGGAATGTTGCTTGTGCGCACCAATGGTTCCGATGTTCAAGTGGGGCTTCGCCCGAGAGAACTTCGTAGAGGAAGCGTCAGCGTACCCGCGACGCGCAACTGAAAACGCAGTCGATACGCTACTCAGAGAGAGATAAGGCTTGCATAACGTACCCCAGAGCCCGTCATTGAACCTGAAGAGAGGCGAGGGCACAGTCCGCCCAGGGTTCCTGACCAGGCTGCGCGCACAAGTCGAGTACGATGATTGCGCCGCTATACGGCGTGATCAATGCCTCTGCAACAAGAGAGAAAGATACTCCTCCACAAACCTCTCGTCGCGCAGAGACGGCGGGAAAGTACCCGTGTAGATGCGAGCTGCGTCCTGAACATGGCGGTCGACCAGAGTGTTGGCAGGTGAGTGACCTTCGAAGTACTGTGACCGGTCGAAAATATTCACACTCTCCCCGGCAGGCGCCTAACTGCGATCGGAACAGTAAGTTATGGGCGCTTGTGAACTCGAATGTAGACTGCACGTCCCAAAGCACCCTCACATAACACACGTCTCTATGGCCTCTCCAGACCGTCAGGAGCTCATCAGAAATGCAGTCATATTTCTCAACGATCCTAAGGCTTGTGCATGCTGAGCTGATGCTGTAAATAACGCGCTGATTGGAGGTTAGGCTCAAGCTTCCCCGCTCGTGCAGCGTATGCAGTTTCTGGAGGCCAAGGGTCTGACCAGTGCTGAGATCGACGAGGCGATGAGACAATCTGCTATGAACAGAGTACAGCTTGCTGCAGGCCCTGCTGCGCCTTACGCGTCTGCGTACCCTCCTGGATATGGGCCATCTCCCTACGCCGCACAACCTCCGGTGCAGCCCTGGGACTGGAGGGATTACTTCGTGAGCATCGACGGCAGGAAACACTGCAGCCCACTTAAATCTTATAACCGCTAGATTACCGCGGTAATTTCTGGTAGCATCGCATACGGAGCTGTCTCGCTATTCAAGGTGCGTCTCGGCGTTTATTCAGTATGGGTCCTCTATAGTCATGTCAGAAATACATTACGCCACACCTCCAACCGCCATCATCTAGCGCGTATGAAGCAGATCGAGATGCTATGACAGCCCAATTTGATGCGGCGGAGGCGCTGCTCAAAGAGATTCAGGCCGAGTCAGCCGCTGTCCGACTTGCGGTTGAGCAGCAGAATGAGAAGGTAGAAGCGGCAGCTCGAGATGTCGAAGAGATGGTCAAAGAGGCTAGAGAAAGCGAGCTCAAGACGTCCAACGAGATACGCGAAATCCGAGAAGAAGTCAAGAACGTGCGGGAAATGCTTCCAAAGGTGACTGTGACTATGGCTATGGCGTCTCCCTCAGCTAATGCTGCACTTTCAGATGATGGAAAAGAATAAGGAGACACAAGTACAATCCATAACGGAGTTGCAACAGGAGCTAAAGTCGCTTAAGGCGTTACTGTTGAGCCGTGGTCCGAGTACCCCGAGCGGCTTCAGTTCCCCAGTCATCCCTAGCAAACCGACTATACCTGCTTGGCAATTAGCCGGTGTTACCCCTCCACCGCCTGCATCCAGCGCATCCTCGCTGGTAACTCCAAATGGAAAGGGGAAAGAGGTCGATATACAGTCGGATACTTCCGAGACCTGATAGCAATACCACATTATTACGGCTTCACCTGTTTTCTAGATATTTAGTCTGATAATATACGTTGGAATCTCCGCAAACGCTCAGCGCTAGGCGGGACTTTCAGAATCAGTGGAACCGTTTTGAGATTGGCAGATCGAACAACCCCATGGCGCATCATGTCATGCAGATGCTGCTGGTTACGCAAGTGCCTTACCTGAGTGTGGACAGCAGGATACTTCCGGCGTAGATGGATTCTGAATATTGAACGTCGACCTGCGATGCGTACTATTAAGCGGTCTAAGGAAGCAGGCCGCGAAAGCAGTTGTATGTTACATAGGGCACTATCGACGAAGGAGCAGCACCAGAAGCGCGGGTATGCTAGCTATGCAACACGATCAAGCTCAAGAGACATTGGTGTTACGTGCGTGCTGTATTGCCTTGAAGGTAGCTGGGGCGACCAGCGCGACCGCCAGCCACGTGCTGGGCCGGCGTAGGGTTTAGTGATCTAAGTGGCGGGGCCTCCGCAGTGCCAGCCCTTTTGCCAACCCTAGAGACGGGCCTGGTTGGCTGCACCTCGCTCCTGTCACTCCATTCGCTGGCCCTAGAGGATGGCCTTGGGATGTCTATCTCGTAATCCTCCACAGGATGAATGCCGGGCGAGACAAGCGGACTAATTGGGCTCTGTGCAGCGGACCTGACCGTTGTTTGGACAACGCCATCGCCGTTCATGACGTTGGGGAAGTAGCTGGCGGAGCCGCTGTAGTAGCTCGGCGGACCCCCCACTCGAGGACCCGCTAAAATCACGGTTACGTGAGCATATGCAAGACAAGAAGTTGCACGACGACGAACGGGTATAACGGCTCCCATATGCACGTCCGCCGGGTCTTCCGCCGATAGACCGTTTCATGGCCGTTCGAGTGGGGACCTGCCCTTTAGCCTGGTTCTCTGTCCGTAACTCAAAGAGCAGGTCGCCGCGAGCGTTGAATGTTGGGTTGGACAGGCAATACGCTTGGCTGTTCAAATAGCATGCCTGCCATGTACCTTCGAATTGTCTGAGGTTCTGGAGCACCTCTTCAAAATTGTTGGACTTCGGCAGCTGAGCCTCCAACAGTTGTTGGATCTGAACAGCGACATTGCGGGACAAGTCGCCGTCGAACTCTGGCTTCGCGAGCTGAGGGTTCACGTTATGCACGACATTAACCTTGATCCCGCCTGTGTTTGACTGAAGTACGATAGAAGCATTCCACTTCGCGGTCGTCTTCGCCCTAAAACGTGAGAGATCAGCATATTACACCTGGAAAAAGGTCAAATATCGGGTAGGACGCGAACCTGCCTGCTCTCTGGTTCGCGGTGTATATTACCTCAAGCAATATTTCGCCACTCAGCTGCAACTCCATTGCTCCCCCTCCAACCACCGCGGAGAGTGAGGCAAGGTTGCGCGTCGTACCTAAAATCATATGTAAAATGGTATTACGCAGAGGTTTCTGGATGACCTACATGCGACCGAACATGCTCCTTTCGCAGCGAAGGTCCCCTCGTTTTCGTAGCTGAAGAAAGCGCGATGTTCCCACTCATATTGCCTAGCACCATCCCTTTGAGGAGGTCCTGCGCTCCATCGGCATTCCTGTGCGGCTTTCTCACGATCTTGCGCCCATGTCAATAGTCGTAGGTTTGACAATCCATTGTCTTCTACGGTGACCGAGGCGAACTGAGGAATAATAGTTGTGTGCGCATTGATGCGAGCGAGGCGAACCAAGAGATCCTGCTCGAGCGCAACATCGCGCGATAAGCTAAGCGTGCCATGCGAGAGCATTCTGCCTCCCTGGATAGTCCAATTGGAGGAGAGTTGGAAGTGCGTGGATGGCATTTGACGGGAATTGGTCATCCCGTAGAGAATGATAGCAGATTCGGTAGTGTCTGAAGACTGCTGCCATAGTTGAATCGGGCTCGTGGAGGTCGCGTTAGAAGAAACACGATAGGCGACATCGGTCCAGGCATGTATGGGGAGCGATTCACCGACATTAGGTGTCCAGACCGGAATGGACAAAATCACATCCAAGCGCTTGTCAATGAGAGCCGGGAGGTACTCGGTCTTGATATACCAGAGCATCGCTCGTATCTTCTCAATCGGATTAGCATCTTGGGACTGTAGGAGATTGTCGAAACGGGAATGTTCATGTGAGAATTCAACATCTGTAGAATAGTTTAGGACAAGTGGTACCAGAATTGGGTTGGTGAGAGTTTGGACATACTGGATAAATCCAAGCGGATGTGTTGCAGATTGCGGTCTATTTGGTTAATGTGCTGGTTGTATGCGGGCGAGTCATTCGCGCCATCAACACCTCCTAAATCGTCATGATTGACCATCTTCAAGTCTGCGATGTAGGCGATTTGCCAATCCTCGAATGGATGTTGTTCGCTCCTGGATATTCGCTATGAGTGATGTAGGAGGATTTGCAAATGCAGTAGCCACTTACTCGTCCCATGGTTGCCGGTTCCTCATTGTTTTCAAAAAGCCCTTCTTCAGGCGTATCAGAACGACGGCGCGTTCATCGCTCAACAGGCGTATCCGCATCGGCGCGAATTCCACTGAACAGTAGTCCCCGAAGGACCATTTGGCCAACAGGGATGCGTGTCCTTCGACACCGGACACTATCGCAGAATCCCACAGCGATTTTAGGTCAGTATTGATAGAGGCTTGGGAAATCGCGATGACTTGGTCGAAGCCATACATCTCCGACTTGTTGATGATTTGTCTCCATGATGCCATCCGTCCGTGGACCGAGTCACCGGTAACATCCGTATCCCAAGACAATGAATCCTCGTCACCAGCAAACCTGAAGGAGGACCGGCGGGAGTCGTAGATGGTTAGCTGGCCTGTCCCTTCAAGTATATGAAGGTATTGCCCTCCCAGGAACTCGAGTAGATTGTCAAAGTATTGGAGCGTAATATCGTCGGCGTCTTCGTATCCAGGTGTCTGGCATAGCTCATAGCAGAAGCGGACATCTTGCAAGAAGTGCGAATATTAGTGCATAGAATCGAGACGACAGTGAAACGCCATACTGTTGGCATCTATCTTGCACCAAGATAGTGTACCATCAATATCTTCCTCGCACACTATGTCGGTCATGATCGCAATTTCCCAGCCTGTGTATGGCTTATTGCTGTGTGATATATCTCAGTACAGGTACGAAAGCATCATTTGCATAAACAAGCACGTACTCGGGCGACTCTTCATCTTGATAGAATGTTATCTCATTTAGACTAATGTATAGTATCACCTCCTTAGAGCAGACAGCGTTGATGCGAGGGGCGCCGAATTTGATATTGAACTGTACAGTTGCGTCGTGGGAGGCCCATGGACCTCTATATTCCGCTAGCGCAGTGGCCTTCCAGTCTATGTTCTGTCCTAAAATCCCTCCCGCTAGCATAGCGGCCTTAATCCAAGACGAAGAAAGCTGCTCATTGATAGTTGCCATAGACACTCCATAAATTTGATCCGTAAAGCGGAAGGGGTGCTCCAACAGCTCCGAATAGTCGATTTTCAGCTGTGTGCGCGAGATATCAAAGTCAGGGAGGGAGAAAAGAATATTGTTGCCCGCATCCTGAAGGAATTCAAGATACTTCTTCATGTAGAAAGCCAAAGCAGGTTTTCCGGCCACGATCGCATCCTCACTAATGAGTTTGGCCTCTATGCCATGGGTCAGCTGATGATTGCGCGAAGGTTATAGCAACTCACTGGGCAGGTCAAAGACGACAACATTTATGACATTCTTGCCGTTGCCAAGTCTCTCTTGGGTATTGACGGAGCGTATGTCGAAGCCGACACGGAAGAGAAGCTGTATTTGTGACAGCTCCTGGACGGGTGAACTGCACATATCGTCTCAGACAGTAATTAACTGTTCTGTAGCGATGACATACCCGTCTGGGACCGACCCGGTAAATGTCTTGTTGTGGTCAAGGTAGAAGTGGCCTTCTCGTATGTTGATATGTAGAATAGCGTCATGATTGCATACGAACTCCAACGAGGGCTTGTCAAATTTGACATGAAACATTGCATCATATTGTGCTGGCTGCCGGAGCCGAAGTTTCTGGTAGTAGAAGTCAGCTAACGCGTGTGCATATCCTGCAGGACTTCGTCAAAGGACAGACATTCGTGAAGGAAGAAAAGACTGACTGAAGTGATCATCGGATCTTTGTGCATTTTCGTGCTGTTGCATGCATTCGACGGCATTCTCGTGCAAAGTAGCGAGCTGTGAATTGATGAATCGCCAGGCCTGTGGGGCGCAGTTCTCTCCAATGCACATGGTGGGGAATTTCGCCGAGCGTGTAGATGTTCGATGAGGCTAGTATTCAGCTAGCAGTCAGAGAGCGAATCCAGGAGCTACTCTGGACCATATGTCGTGAACAGAAGTGAGTTATATACTGGGCCAGTCGCCAAAATTCTCAAAGACCACTTCACAACAATCGGCTCTTCACAATCAAAGCATCTCAACAAAGCACTAGATACGTCACCTCAACTACTGCGGCACTCGTGAATTGGCCGCCTGCAAGAAAACATGCTCACCTCGAGCTTACTATTCTTCATTTGTTGGGCGTATCTCGTCATCCTCAGCATGAGGCTGACCACACATATAAAATAGGAACGCGCACAGCCCGGGACATACCACTATCGCGGTGGGCAACATTGATGATGAGGTCCTGCGCCAGTGATTTAGCCCATCGGAAATGTCACTTGACAGACGGAAACGGAGGCGCTCATTGATGCCATTGCCACAACATCATGGAAGAAACCCATTTTAGATCAGGGTCGTTTCGGGACTATCAGAGCAGCGAACTGTGGCTGTAATATGCTGGGCTATCCGTGAGGCCGTTCATACATTGAATGAGTAGAATCGCCAGATGCTAAGCGTCGAGCGCTCAAGCAAGCTGGACTTTAAGACTGCAATGGAAACATCGTCAGCGATTATCGAGAGAGTAAGTCGGAATGTCGAGCTTCCGCGCCATTAAACATCCCTGATTGACCGTAGCCGACAGAACACTGTCAACACATGTTCATCAAAATCCAGCAACAATTCAATTCAGCCATCAGCGGACTTTCTCGGTGACAATCAGCCTACACATTGCGTACTGACGGTCAATGTCCACCAGCATGAGACAGCGTGCTGGACGCGATAAGACAATCTAACAACGATCTGCCTCGCTTATGGCTCGAGGCTGCTATGGTGCGAGCCAACTAGCTGCCGCTACTTTTGTACAGTGGCCAATTTGGCCGGCCAAAAAAAAAGTGCACAGGATGCACAGGCAACGGTTAAGCAGTTCAGTTCCCATTAATACAAGTCGCATAGACGGGTCCCAGAGGCACGGCAACTTGATGACCAAGATGTAGATCAGATAGAATAATCCAAACGTGTTTAGTTGGGCGTTTATATCAACCTAAGCGCGCTTAGATAAAGTTGGCCAATTTTATAAATCCCCAAGAAAATAACTCCGTCAATTTTGAGGATAAAAGAATTCTGTCTGGCAGAAATGATCCTACAGCCAATCCGAACACTTCCACCAGAGCGGATTTTCTCTACGATTTTTCTATAAGGAGTAGTTTTGCTTGTACAAAAGTAGCGGCAGCTAGTTGGCTCGCACCATAGAAGCCTGCTTGATACGAGTGCATCCTCAATCTAAGTTATAGCCGGCGGACTTGCGACAGTTTTGGCTATGTTGCATACGATCCATATACGCCAGATGACATGATGCCCCGCTCATCAGAGCAAGGCAACATAGGCGATTTGGACGTCTAGCAGAGCCTCAGGCCTTCAGGTCCGAGTCGTCGTCTTGTGCACTTCGTCAAATAAAACGCACCTCGGCACGTTATGATATGCGTAAATGGCATTTCGCCGGGATGATAGTCCTGGTTGTGACTGGACATGGAAAGTGATCATTGCATTATTATACCGATATGAATCGGAAATGCACGAGGGCGCTATGGTTCATGAAACGAGGGATCTTAAGATCCTACTAATCATCAGGTCACGTGTTGTGTTGGACGTAAGAAAGTTACAGTAGCAATGGCCACATTACTCAGGGACAAAACAATGGAACAAACCATGCAGTATGTACCGTAACTATTACCTCCTCAAGTTTTACTTTATCTAAATTTTTCAGAAATTCTGGTCAGATTTGGCGGCTTAGTAAGCATCACGTGATGCTTACATAAAGGTGCTGGTTCCTGATGTCGCCTTCCTTACGGTCTGCAGCCACAAGCAGCCTGGACCTACCGCTGCGCTCTGTCGCGACGTCGTGCACTGGACTGTAACCCACGCTACTCTCCCAGTCGGATTCATCGGTTCTTCTTGCTGCTGTGCACACGTGAACAGATATGTTCTCTCAATGGCGTCAAGCAGTGGAGAATCTGGCTCAACACTCCCCCAAACAATCCCAGGATCTGTCGGCGGAGGAGCAGTCGCGGCCTTCCCTTGACATCGGTCTACCTGCAGGGTTGTCTTCATCACAACTTGCAGAGTCTGCTCTTGCAAACCTGAAGAAAACACTAGCTGCTCAACGTTCAGGCAGTCCAGGTCCCAGCAAGATTTCTCCTTCTAATTCGGAGTCCGCAACAAAGCCGTCTGCTCCACGCTCTACTCTAGAGGACAGAATCCGAGCTAAGCTTGCAGCTAGCGAAGCATCCGGCTCATCTAACTCGAGCGTGTCCTCCAGGGCAACCACAGTCTCTCCCCCTCCGCGTCCATTGTCCCCGGCTTCGACGCCCTTGCCCGAAACACCGCTTTCGCATACTGCTACAATGAGCGACCCTCTTTCAGCGGCCTCATCATCGCCGATACAGGGCTCGGCTTTTGAAACGGAGAAGCTCAATGGTCCAGAGGACGCACCCTGCGAGGAGGCGGTCCATGTTCCCGCCCAAACACGCCCGCTTTCCCCAGCATCAATTCCGTTGCCAGATTCTCCCGCTCTTCAGCCCAATGTTGACGCCTCCATTGAGCCGGTCCCAGAGGTTGTAGCGGCCGTATCCGCTGCTGATTCCACCCAGTCATCTTCTCCAGCTGACACCCACCCTCTCGAGAGCGATGATATTACAACCACGTCAACAAAGTCTGAGCTACAGAATTCAGAGACTGGCTTGCAGAAGGAACTAAAAGACGGCGCGGAGCACTCAGAGGCAGAAGTCACCGCCCCAGACGGTGAGAAGGGTCACGAGAGTGAGGACGTCCCATATACTGCAGAAGACATAGCCTCGCCGTCCCCAGGTACTCAACAGAACCCCACTTGCGGCAACGCTACGGACGCAGAACTCTCTGTCTCTGGTCCGGAACCAGAAGAGGGTTTAGAAGTCTTGCATGAGAAGTCCTCTGTTCAGGACAGTTCGTCGTCTGAGACGCACACTGCGGAAGCACTGTCCTTGGAAGCTTCTGCACCTGCGCCTGCTTCAGGCTCGGCAGACGATTACCTGAGCCAAGTGTCTGGAGGTGCTCAAGAGGGTAGGCAGGAGGATACGCCAGCTAGCCGTATAGATTCCGAGCATACAGATGTCGAAGCCCTGCAGAAACGTTTAAAACTGGTTGAGCAACGATTTGCTGGTATGCCGCACCGCTGTGGGCCAGTACTTGCTTTGCTTAATTACCGATAGATGTGTCTACGTCCTTCAAGCGACTGCAAGCTGAAAAGAGGGCCATTGACCAGGCTCTCCGGGAGCTGACGCCTCTAGAGTCCATTCAGGAAGTGGACGCGTTCCGTGATTACATACTGAACATGAACATGAAGACTGAGGTATACTCATCGCCTTGGCAGTAAGCAGGCTATCTGATTTTCGCATAGATGACCCAAGATGAGATCAAACGTCTCACTGGAAAGCTCACCCGTGCGTCCCGCCGAAGTTGTGCGCTCGCAAATTCCAGCTGATCTACTGCTATCAGGCCAAGAAGAGCGTATTGAAGAGCTCAGAGACATTCACCGCCTGGAGTCGAAGTCACAATCCGAACAGATCGAGAAGCTCAAGGGACAAGTGGGCGAGGCCGAAGCGTTGCTCAAGGCAACGCAAGACTCCACCTCGCGACTCGAGGAGGAGTCGGCCAAACAGAGGGCCGAAAATGAGCGCCTCCAGGGCGAGGTCGACCGCGCCAGAGGCGTTGCCAGAGAGGAGGAAGAAAAACGAGTGAAGGCAGTCGCGCTTTTGAAGACGGTCAGGTCAAAGCTGGTGAAGGCGGAGAAAGAAAGAGATGAAGCACTAAAAGAAATTAACAGCATGAAGGAGAAGGAGAAGGGGGAGCGCGAGAAGGAGCAAGCAGAGAAGGCAGAACTTCGGCGCGAGATTGAGAAGGCGAATGCGGAGAAGGAGACAGCAATAAGCGGCCTCAAGGCTCACTTCGACAAAGAGGTCGCCGTGCTTCAGGACCGATACGAGAGGGAGCTGTCAGCGTTGAGAGGACAATACGAACTGGAAGCTATTTCCACTAAGGTTTGTGATCCTAGACATCATTACCAATACCCTCATTCTCATTGCACTCTAGTCCGCGCATTCACGCGAGATGGAGAGCAGAAATTCGCGTATCTCGGACCTCGAGAACTCAGTACGCACTCTCGAAGGAGAGAAAGACGAGTTTTTCGACCAACTTCAGCTACGACAAGCCGAACTTGAGTCTTCGAGATCTCGCTTGGAGTCGCTCGAGGGCCAAACCACAGAGTTCCAGTATCAATTACGAGAGTCAAACGATCGTATCGCTCTTCTAACGGAAGAGCTTGCCGACGCCAGACGGGAGCAGGAGACGAGGACCCAGGTGGCCGGCCCGTCTGCGGAAGAGGTGACGCGTCTTCTATCAGCAGCAGAGGTCAAGTACGAGTCGCGAATCAGCGACCTTCGGAAGCAGTTGGCTGCTGTGGAACGAGAGCGGGACGAAGGCGAAGCTGACTGGAGTCGGAAGCTGACTGAAAAGGTCCGGGAACTCGAATCCCTGCGAGGCATCTTGAGTTCGTCGGCGAAGGTTCGCGAAGAGGAGTCTGAAAGTGCGAATGCTCTAAGGGCAGAGACAGAGACTTTGAAAGGGGAAGTCGAATTATATCAGAAGCAAATACTCAATTTGCGAGCACAAGCTGAACGTGTCACAGAGATCGAGGTACGTAACAACAGTTGTCTCTAGCAGCAGTCAATTAGACAGATTACTGTCAGAACACGGCGAAGTCACAGATTGCAGAGTACAATTCTAAGATTGCAGCTCTCCAACAGTTGATCGAGAAAGGCAAGAGTCATGAGATCCAACTTCGTGCTAGTAACAAAGTGAGCAACCTCCTTCGTGCTATTACGGAATCTACCGTACTCATATCAATACATACAGACATTGCGAGAGGAGTTGCGCAAGGTGCAATCCTCTGCGGCCCTCTTGGAACGGCAACGCAATCCCGGCGTCGGGTATTGGGCGTCTCGCCAAGACTCGCCATCCGATGCCCTCTCGCCGCGATCCTCTGTGTCCGACGTCACAACGCGGGAGTCCATATCCCGCCCTGGCTCTCCCACAGTAGCTAAAGCGGACGAGGATATAAACGTAGAATATCTACGAAATGTAATCCTACAATTCCTGGAGCATAAGGAGATGAGGGTGCGTCTGCTCCATTGCACAAACTCGTACACAGACTCATCACTAGATGCAGCCACATTTGGTTCGAATACTCTCAACGATTTTACGATTCACGCCACAGGAGACGCGAAGGCTAGTCTCGAAAGTATAATAATTTGCACAGGCACCGACCGAAACAACCCACTGTACACTTGCTGATTCCGGATACCACTTGCTTCACTGTATATACTAGCGTTGCCCACTCAGGACTCATGGAATGGAGTGTAACTATACTTATGTACTGCGTGACGCGGATGTTTACTACCACTTCCACAACTTAGTCGTGACTCCTTGAGCGATGTTCTTGAATTGAGGCGTCTCATGAATCACCAGAAGCAGTAAGTACTCTACTGTGTCGCATCACTGCCAAATCTTCAGTCTGTGAAGGCGTGGTGAGAGAGCTCAAGCTGAGAATGTATTCTGTAGCGTCTACTACAGTTTCCTTTCCCATCTCCAGTGTGGTTACGATCAGCTGGATCGAGATCGAGATCACTGTCTTGTGGCGGGCGAGTACACGTTGTGCGTGACTTACCACTGCCACTGTAGGCGGCAAGTCTGCGTTCTCGCTACGCACAACGAAGAACATTAGTCTTGAGCTGTTAGAATGTCTCTAAGCGAGCTGACTCGGAATTCGTTTCAAAGCGGGATCACTGCGAAAAAGGTTTGCTGAAGCCGTATTTGCCATGTGTGTTAGAAAACAGTAAGCGTAGATTGTAACGTCTTCTCCGACAGTGGGCCAACCTTTGCAAACTCTTTCTTGCCAAGAATGGAGTTCACGACGCTACAGATGAGGTTCAGACTGATATAAGCAGTTGAGTGGAGTACTGTATGACTAGGATGATCCTCTCACGTCTCTTCTAGACTCTGTACTAGTCCTGTTCCGCAACTATCCCGGCGACCCCGCACTGCAGGGGTACCTGAAACGCGCTATACAGGACGGCCTATTGTCGCTTCCCAGATTTATTGCGACTTTCCTATCTGCTGCTAGGTCGCCTGACTTGCATACACCAGCTACTTTGGACATGCTATGCAGAGTGGCGCTCGACGCACACTATGCAACAGGACTGACAAATCCGATTGGGTCAATTGTTGCATATACAGCATCAACAACGGAGTTGCTTGCGACCGTTCAAGACTCGATGGCTTTACTTCGAGTGGCATACTCATTGCCAATGTCACATTTTCATCAGCTCACAACGTCTACATCAGAGCTCTTAGCCTTACTCCTGTCTTGCATCACGGATGTTACGCAAATACCAACAAATGAAGCCGTAGTGTTCCTCGCCGAAGCCAACGACCTGATGCATGTGTTGCATCTTTCCCCCTTTGTCAAGCAGGAGCTTGAAACTTTTGTCCTGTCCCTAGGCTTGCTCCTCGGAGATGATGGTAAAGCGGCGCAGGCGCAAATGATGCGTAGCCTTCAGGTGGCCAACGATCTGTTGGGTCCTGGTTCGGATACGGACATCATCTCTTGCAGTCTGTTATTACAGAGTCTGGTGAGCATCTATACTGCATATGCTTTGCCTTCTCACTATCGCTAGGTTCTCGGGAGAGCCCATGAGTTTGGCGCTGGAGACGGCAATCGTGCTACTGCCGTTTTACTGGCAATGCTTCGGTGGTCTTCTTGGACCCCAGTCGTGCACCATACCCAACTCATACAATCAGCCTTAACGTGCTTGTTCCAAAATATTTCAATGAATGCACAGACAAAGCCTGGGATTATCTGGCGAGCATTTGTCATAGGGCGGGTATGTCGACACACGTTACACCCACTATCTCAGTCTAAACCGTAATCTCAGCTGCCTACCCTGCTCAAAGCCCTACACAAAGCTGCAGACCAAGAAGGTGGTGTAGAATCCGACTGGGTAATGGATCAATTATGTCGACGGGCATATACTAACGTCTTGGTCCTGTAGCATTCAGTTGTACAAGCAGCGGTTTCCAATGTGATGCATCGATCTGACATCCTCGATAGATGTGAGATCGTTTTACAATCGGGAGGTACCGAGATCAATGCGGATAGATTAACACAGTCAGTATCTCACAGCTCTCGGGGGATAGAAGTCTGACATTTTGAATAGTGCACGAGTGCTGCAGTCTGAATTCTTGTACCAGCTAATGAAGGCAGGGCTTTTAGATCAAGCGTTCGCTGCGACTCTTCAGCCCTCGCTAGTCAATGACTTCCACCCGCGACTTCCTACTGAGGCTCAGGAGCTCGGGTTAGATCTTGCCGTGAGTCCGCAAGTACGCAACATCTCACTTAAAGCTCTCATCCCTTGTATAGGCATACATTGAGTCAAAACTTGCAACGGAGGTCAGCGTCGAAGATGCTATCGCCTTCGTTGACAAAGTATGTCGTGATGCTTGTAGCCACGCGGCATTCGCGGATGCAGTACACAAGGTAGTTCATCCAGTGTTTCCCGTTCGTGACGTTCGATCTTGACTGCGCAGTCCAGAAATTCGTGTCGCTTCATCATCCAGATCTTGATTCACTGAGCCACATCTGCAAAATCCTCTCCCGCCATGAGCTTGCCGTCGACATTGTGTCTTTACATCACCCGCTCACTGACATGGTCACACATGCTTTGAAGCTTGTGGAGGATTACGACTGCGAGACAGTAGGTACGTGCTGAGACAAATCGCTGTTAATGCACTACTTATTATCTAAAGGCGATCCGCAAACCGCGGTCAGCCACCTTGGTGATGTCGTTCTCTTCCTGCAGGAGACAGTAGTTCGATACAATGTCTGTCAGCTCTGTTTCATATCTTGGACAACATCTGATCTGATACTTAGTTCAATCACTCCACCCTGAATCTGGGTGATCAGAGGCTCAACTTGAGCTTAATATGCTCGGTTTCCACTGTTCATACAACAAGAGAATTGAGCAGCGAAGACACTTCGGCAGTCCAAGCGTGGGCTAAAGCCCTCTTTGACAAACATAGCGAAGGAATCGAGGACACAATCTTGCGGTAGTCAACTCAGAATCTTGTGCTGCAGTGAGTTGCTGACAACTGGGCGCACAGGAATACACGCCCGAGGACTCTGTTGCACATTGCTGCTACACTATTCTCGCATGCCATAATGATGTGCGATGAAGGCAAGATGGAAAAGGATGTATTAAGCGATGGCATTTCATATTTCATGGGTCCACTTCTCAACTGGACACTCGTCGGGGTGGTCAAATCGTTGCTGTCAGAGATTCAGCGAAGAGGGTTTGTTTTGTTAGTGTCATTCACGATGCACGCCGCTTAACAGTCTTCAGACTCAACGCCCCACTTCATCTTGAGGTCCTGCAAACTCTACTGCTCTCCCAGTCATGCCCGCAGACCGTTATTCGACTCTCAGCGGCAAGCGTATTACGGCTTTCCACTAGCAAACTTCAACAGCACGTAGTCAGATTTGACTGGACGGCGCTCCAAGGCGTGGCAGCAAAAGCAATAGGTTTGCCCGAGAAAAGTGCGTAGCATTCGGTCCTATTACTGTGTCGCTAACGTGGTCCGCTTGTCTAGGTGATAGCTCGCCACCACTAGACCTTCAGGGCACGTCATCACACGCTATAAACGGGGCACTTGCAGCCGCTCGAGCGGGGCGGGCTCCTGCTCTCGACGTCGACCGCTGCCTTCTATTCACGCCCCCTGCCAAGTTCTTACACGCGTTGTGGAAAGAGCTGATGGGTGTTGCGACGCTCGGGGAGATAGAGGCACCCAGAAGGCTAACAACATTTGTTTTGTCAATGCCCCGTCGCTTCCACTCTCCGCCACTGCTGCCCATATTCCTGCACATCGTCGTCCCAGGACTCGTCGCAGCAGCCGATCACCTCCCACCTACGGACCAAGCGATTGCGGTAGAACTCCTAGTGTCGGTCATCTCGTCGGCTCTCACTATGTCCTTGCACCTCGAACGAGCGTTGCTTAACACCTGCGGGGAAGAACGGCCTGCACTCGGACAGTCGGCTGCCGCTATGGCTCGCAGAATGGGTAGTGATCTCCGGCGAAAAGGCCACGGGCAAACAAGCGGAGTGATTGCACAGAGGCTGGCTGCGCTACCTCCCTTCGTGGCAAATTTCCCTACGTTCATAGCTGACATATAGATTACGGTATCGTGGACTATGATTACAGGGAGACTCAAGAGTATGGTGGTTGAGAAACGTCGGGCATGAGGCTCAAGAAATCTAAATATCACACCTCCACTGCGGGTGGGGCTGGCGACTGGTTGTCAGGGAGGACAAAATGATACAACCGTATGTCACTTACGACAACAGGCATTTTCAGAGGGATTGCACTCCTCATCAGGAGGGCAAACAATCAGACAAGCAGTCTCTTCTGTCGTCTGCAACTCCAGCGTCAGCTTCCACAAGCGCGCAAGGATAAGGGGATCGACATACCCATTGATACTCTCCAGATGGCGAACGGGGGTATTCAGGCTGAATTGTGCTTGAGTGGATACCATGGTGGTGAAGAGCTGCGCGAATATCTGCGGCCACAGTCATGAAGTCGTGGTCGCCCTTGGGCTTGACATGTACAGATGCGACAATTTTCGTTTCTGATAGTTGCCATACATGGAGTTCGTGGAGGGAAATGACGCCTTTGCAGTCCAAAATGGCTTTCTTGACATCTTCGATCGAAACAGTAGAAGGAGCTCCTTGCAATAGGATGGTAGACGTGCTTTTCACTACAAACATCGCGGCTTAATCTGTTTGTCGCAACCATTGATGGGATTTGGCGTACCTAGTGGTAGTGCAGATGAGAAGATGATGACTGTGATGACCAAACTGATTATGGGATCGAAATAATATTTCCAGGACCACGTTGAGCGCCAGATAACCAGACCGGTCGCGATAACGCCTACGTTGCCGAGAGCATCGCCCAGAACGTGGAGGAGCAGAGCACGCATGTTCATCGATCCATGTGAGTGCCCGTGAGCGCCACCACCTGTTTTATGATCGTGCTTGCTGTGCTGTGAATGTGAGTCGGAATTATCGGGAGCTACATTGGAGGACAAGAGCGGTGTCCGTTCGTCCGATGGAGCGTCAAATGATGATGGCGCGACAACAGTCTCGTTGTCTAATTCAGAGGCCTCGTAATGTCTAGCCCGTGATATGGATCGGTGGGAAGGAGACCTGCCTCTGATGCCTGCAGGAGAAGGCGAGCGTGCAAGCACGATTTCCTGGGCGACTTGCTGGATGGAAGCGCGAGTAGCGGCAGGATGGCCGTACAATTCAGAATGTGAGCGAGAGCGGGACCGAGTGCGGCTTGTGGGGATTTGCAGGGTGGTGATGGCTTTGGGTACAGCATCAGTCTCACTGTTGGAGTGCAAGCTCGAGGGCCGCGAAGGGGTGCGGCTCTCTTTGCCGTGTGAGTGGCCATGATCATGACCGTGTTCTAAGTGTAGGAAGTGGCTGATCAGCAAATTTTTCTGGTTCGCTCACAAAGTAACAAGTACAGACCATGGAATAGGAACAAGCCCACGATGTTTGAGGCAAGTCCCAGAGATCCCACCAGAACAACAAGGCGAGGATTGGAGATCTCTGACATCAAGGCCAGCGGGATGAGGTAGGGTAGTCTTAGCGACAAAGGGACCTACCCGGAGTGCTAAAGAATCGCTCGATCGCCTCTAAAGAGATGGAGAAGCACAGAGCAAGGAGGAACACGCCATTAATCAGAGCAGCAAGGATCTCTGCCCTGTGCCAGCCATATGTGTAGCGGACGTCAGTGTGGGTCTGTTTCGTGAGCTATAGGAGATATGTTAAGCGAGGGCCACGATTCGAAGAAGGATTGTGTATGGAACCTTTATCGCGTAAAGCGCCACAACAAGACTCATAACATCACTAAACCATATCTCAGCATCCGCACTTCAAAGCTACATCTCAACGAAACTTACTTCAGCATATGGAAGCTGTCCGCAACGAGTGCCAGTGATCCTACGGCATAGCCTGGAGAAGATAAGTCTATCAATTCCCATGCCGCACGGCGAGACGCGGAAGTAACGCACCAGCAATAAGCTCAACGAAAAAGAAGATCAAGTCTATCACCAGCAGGAGGATAATGCGGGTTGAGCGGCTCATGGTGGTATGTGACCGAGGATCATGAAGAGGCAAGCTTTTCCGGCTGATTGGCAGCTTACAGAGGTTTATGAGAACGGGCGGCTAATTCAACGTTCCATGACGCTCGTCACACGTGGCGATGGAGTTAACCTGTATTCCGCCCCTCCGCCTTCCCGACACTCGTGCTCATCAACGACGATGCAGCCCGAGAAAGTAGTCGTATTGTATACTCGTTGTCATGAGTAGCGTGCAGGACAGTTCGTTAGTTGAATCCCGCAGTCATGTGATACTCTGGAGAATGGCAACATATTCAGTCAGAAAGACCAAGAATTGCCTGGATCCCGCGGTCTGGATGTTCGCTATTGGGAGAATAACGCCATCCGACAGTACATCCATCGTCCAAGTGATCAAGTTCATTCCGGCATAAATTACAGGACGAAGATCATACATGAGAGAAAGAATAATACCTCAGCCAATACTACGCCATTTGTATGGCAGGACGGTGCAAATGATCGATGCGCGCTCACGTTATGGAGAGTATTCTCACAGCCGGCGTCCGCTCAGCTGAAGGAACCAGCTGTGGGGAAACTACTGCACCTAGGTTAACGGCAAGTATCGACATATAAATCAGGAACATGAACAGCTAGTTCGGTCGAGGCAAGGTCACATTGCCCACTCTCCGTCCATTGACATTTTGCATACAGTCGGTACATCACGGCTTCTAACACGAGGTGTTCGGAGTTATTCCTAGCCTCCTACAGTGTCGGCCCCGGGTAGCGTATCACAGGAGCCACAGCAGACGAGGGAAACAAATAAACTAAACGCGTAGTGGAACGCGTAGGGAGGCGGTGGGGACCGATTGACACGGGCATGATGTTAGGTAGCGATAGCAGCCGTGAGCACGACCTCGAGTCTGAGCACCTGAGCTAGACCGAACGCAGATATCGTAAGCTGACGCTACACTGCCAGAGAAATAGACAGATCTTTCAGCGCGCGTCCCGGCGACCGGACGCATGTACCATGATCAGATGCAGGAGCGAGCAGCGCAAACACGAATGCATAGAGCCTGAGTAACGCAATTACCGTTTAGGCTAACTGACAGGTGGATGCCGTAGAATTCGCAGGATGTTGCATGTCTGGAACCTCCTACGCGCTGTATACAAGCGCCGATAAGTGGCACGTTGCAGGGCGAGTACCCGTGGCAGGCATCATGCGTGCCTCACTCGGTATCCTAAAGCCTGAGGCCTGAGCTATTGGGAGCGGTACAAGCAGCGAATATCTGGAACCAGGGTCTTGAAAGGAAAACACGAGGAAACATTGCTAGTGCCGTGGTCCACGAAATGTGCAGGTTTCAATGATCGTCACAGGCGCCAAAGAACTGTGAGGTCTAGAAGAGTGCAAGCCCTTCCCGCATTCGCCAGACTTTCTGCGTTTGAGGCTATGAACATGCAAGCAGAATAGAATCATCGTGACGGCGGAGTCGTCGTTATGCATGCGGAGGTAGTGTCAACCAGTGTTTCTGAGTTGCGGGCTCAGCCAAGGCAAGGAGCATAGTAGTTCAAGTTGTGACGTGTTCCAAGTATGAGTCAATGTCGCGCATGTCAGATACCCGGGAGACGAGAAGCTTGCATGCAAAGCAACCATACAGTGCTGTTTCTCTATCATACCCCACTGATGAGAATAAGCGACGTGATGTGGGTGTTGATGTGGTTGCCACATGTTCGTGCGCTTAAGGCTGCGGCAGCCAGTAACATTGTTACGCTGTAAATACGTAGTAGTTTCTGATTAGAGACCAGCAACACGTGAATCAAGAACCGCAGCAGCATAGCACAGGGAGGTAGTGTCTGTTCATAAGCTATGCAGCTGACGATATGGCGACCAGTGTCTCTGAGGTCGACAGTTTCATATGCGCCTCGGGCCTGAGCTGGTATGAAATGAACAGGTTTTGAGAGCTAAGCGAGTGTGCAAGCTGCAAAGCTAGCTTGCTGTGGATCAGACTTGTCAATTGTGGACGCTTGGGAGGAGTCGCCGACAAAGCCGGGTGATAGCAGTAGACCATTCTATGTAGCCAGCCAGTACTGAGGGTTGTCAGCAGAGTAGACCTGCCCCAGTCAAGTAGCAGTTGCCCCGATGAGAATGTTGCAGTATCCTCATGATCAAAGTATCGATCGATACATGTAAATAGAATTGCGATGATCCCAGCGGAAAAAGCAGCGGTCTGATAAACACAGTATCTACGGCATGCTGCTTTATGGGCTCAGGCCAATCTTGCACAGTCCATTCCACATCCAGAATGACGAGCAGCGCGTGAGTAAGTTCTAGCGAGGAGGTGATTAATGTCGAGACGGAGAATGGCTGCACCGATCGGCTCGATCAATTATATGATCCACGTGATATGAACGAGTTGTTCTGT
Source organism: Wolfiporia cocos (assembly GCA_029448655.1). Taxonomy (NCBI): domain Eukaryota; kingdom Fungi; phylum Basidiomycota; class Agaricomycetes; order Polyporales; family Phaeolaceae; genus Wolfiporia; species Wolfiporia cocos. The sequence goes on from JACCLO010000002.1 coordinate 2,436,810, forward strand.
GTTTGGCAAGAGCCTCTATCTACTTTTCATCCTCTCGTAGCCGTCGGTCTATACGGTCCTCAGACCCTTTTGGCTTTATTTCTTCGCAGTGACTCTCTACAGACTGCTTTTCCTCTGTCTGTCTTGACATCGATCTAACAAATGGCCACAACCTCGATGGCAGCAGCTGTGGCTGCATCCCTCCCCGTACCTCAAGCAGCCCCCACACCTGCTGCGCCCACATATGAAGCCATTCCCCCGTCTATGTCGAAGGTGATCGACATTGAGGCTGAAATACCCTTGACCTGCGTGCAGCTGGACGGACTGGTGAGTGCCTCATGAGAATACAGAGCGCTGCACATGCAAATCCTCCGCACGAACGCCCCGCGTCCCTGGGGAGAATTACTCACCCATGCCGTGAATGCCCTGATTTTTGCTCTGCATTCGGACGCGCAGTACCATTTGCGCGACTATATTACACGTTGCTGACTGCTTCCTTGAAATTTCTGCTGGGGCGCGGACTCTATGTGTGCGTGCGTGCATAATATGGCACGGGCGCATTAGGTAGTCACGAAGATCATCAAGCACTGTCGCGAAGCACGCGGCTCCACTGCGCACGGACTCGTGCTCGGTCTCGACCTCGACGGGACGCTCGAGGTGTCCAACTCATTCCCCCTTCCGAACCACTCTTCCGACGATGATGACAAGTCGGTGAAGAGCGTCGGTGAGTGCACCCGTCATCCATTCATTTGTTATTTCAATATGCGGAATGTGAGTGCTGATTTGGGGTGAAGCGCGGTACCAGGGAACGATGCTGCGCTCGCTGAAGGAGGTGCAGGCGGACGACAGCATCGTGGGATTCTACCAGGCCATGACCCTGGGCTCGTTTTTCAATCAAACCTTGGTGGACACGCAGGCTATCCATCAGGAAAGGCTACGACACGGCGGCGTAGTCATTGTGCACGGTATGCCTACTCGCGGCGCGCTTCCATGCATTGCGTGACTCATGTCCGAGCCAGACCTGTCGCAAACCGCGCGAGGAAACGCGTCTTTCCGGGCGTTCCGTCTCACGAAGGCGTTCTTGGACGCGTACAAAAAGAACAACTTTAGTACCGCAAGGTAGGATCTGATGGACTGCGGCGAAGATGGGGCTCATAAAGGGGTGATTACGTTTAGCCTCATTGGCCACCGGCTCACGTTCTCCTCTATTCTGGAGGAACTGCCGCTCAAAATTCGGACAAATGCGCTGCTGAGTTCGTTCATCGGGGCGCTGGCGGAGACGACACCGGCGGCGGCGGCAGATGCCAGCCCGTCATTGGCGACGTCATCCGCGGCGCTGGCACCCTCGTTTTCGACGCTGAACATGGGCACGTCAAGCGTCTCGCGGAATCTGGAGCACATCATCGAGGCGCTGGACAGCTACAAGACGGAGGAGGGGAACCTTGCATACCTGCAGCGACAGATCACGAGGGAGAAGGCGCGCGCCGACACCTATGTCGCGAAGCGGAAGGAGGAGAATGCCGTGCGCGCGACGCAGGGCCTCGCGCCGCTGCCCGAGGAGGACGTGAGCAGGCTGTTCAAGATCCCGCCGGAGCCGAGTCGGCTGGAGAGCCTGTTGCTGTTGGGCAAGATTGATGCCTATGCGAAGAGCCTCGCGGAGACGTCGAGCACCGGGCTCGTCAAGATGTACGCGGCAAAGGCGAACTGTGGGGCATGATGTGTATGAGTAGCAGGCTGTTCGGAATGAATCTGGCGTGATACTGCGAACATCACGCAGCCACATGTTAGTTGCGTGGTTGCGGCACCAAGACACCGCGGGTCACGGACGAGGCCGAGAAATATCTATATGATATCTTCCGTCGGCATGGGAATTGCGGGAGAATAAACTGGCGGCACGGTGGCGTGGGAAGGGCAGGGGAAATAAATGCTCGGGCGCGTGTTGCCATCGACCTTGTCCTGCACACTCAGTCGGTGGTTTCGACCAGTCAAGGCGTCCTCCACTTTCCGTCCCCAGGGTTCGCTCGAGCGACCTAGTCCCTCCTTATAAGCCTCCTGCTGCCTGTCCTTAGCCGAGGTCACTCGCCCGCTCAACCCTCTACACCACCTTCTCTTCTACATTCCATTCTCTAACGCCATGTTCGTGCCAAAGGCTGTCGTCGCCCTCGCTTTCGCCCTCTACGCATCTGCACTGAGTGTACCACACTCGGCACGCAACGCCGCCCACCACCGCTCCATCGCTGTCCGCCACGCGGAGCCCGAGGCTGCGCCTGTCCCCGCGCAGCCCGAGTCGGTCATCGTCAAGCCCAAGCGCAAGCGGAGCCTCAACAAGCGTTGCCTGCCGCGCTCCAGCAGTGCTGCCCTCTCGGCCACGTCTGCGGCTTCGTCCGCCGTCCCGAGCAGCAGTGCTGTGGTGTCTTCGGTTCTCAGTTCCGTTGCACCGTCAGTATCTGTCTTACCCTCTAGCTCCGCGTACAGCAGTTCAGCTGTCTCATCGATACCCGTTTCTTCCTCGTCTTCCGTATACAGCAGCAGCAGTGAAGTCGCCACCTCGTCTGCGGCCCCGATAAACATCGGTGGTCTGCCCCCGATTTTCTCGTCTTCGTCTGTGGAGACCCCGTCTTCGACCTACGTTGCGCCCACGTCGACGTACGTCGCACCCACGTCTACTTATGTCGCGCCTACCTCGACGTATGTTGCGCCTACCACCAGCGAGACGCCCACGTACACCCCGACGTCCACGTACACCCCGACTACCTCGTATGCTGCCACCACAGCCTCATCGGCGGATATAAGCGGGCCGACCTGGATGTACGAGACCAACACCGGCGATGGTAAGTCTTTGTTCAATTGTGTCTTGAAGCGAAAGCCCCTGTACCTGCTGCGCTTTTCCCTCGCAACTTTTGATTGTCCCTAACTCGAACAAGGCTAACTCCGGCCTTACACAGCTACCTACTACGCGGCCGGTCTCGGTGCATGCGGTATCACCAACACCGACAGTGACTACATTGTTGCGGTCTCATGGGAGCTGTTCGACAACTACCCGTACGTGCGTCAGTCTGATCGATCGCATGTCATCTAACCCTGCAATCCTAGTGGCTACGACGGGACTAACCCCAACACTAACCCCGTTTGCAACAAGCAGATCACCGCGAACTGTTCGTCCTGTCTCACCCGTCCATTCCACTTTGCTGATTGTTCCTTTAGACGAGGGCAAGTCGGTCACTGTGACCGTCACCGACCGCTGCACTGGCTGTGATACTACCAGTCTCGACTTCACTCCTACCGCGTTCCAGCAGATGGCGGACCTCTCCATTGGTCGTCTCTACGGCATGACCTGGCAATTCACGTAAGGTGGCCCTCAAGCACCGGTGTTGGCGCACGCAGTCGCCCAGTTCCTCTTCTCTGCTATCTAGTCTTAGTTTATTGCGCTTTTTATAAACCCAGTTCCCTCAGCGCCTGGGTGTTCCTCTTCCCTTCGCGTGCGGGGGGATAGAGGCTAGGAGGGAGCTGCTCGTGTCTCTCATGTAACGCATCGAGCATGCCTGGTATTGTTGGTCGCTAGCTCTGGTCATGCTGCGCCTGTCTATTGTCACCGCCATGTACATCCTGGCAGATGTCACACAAATGAAATCACTTGCATAGAGTTTCCTGCGCTGCAGCTCGAGGCGGTATTCTCGGGCACCATGGCGAGAAGATGGACTGTGTCCGGCCTGCAAGACTCCTCGTGTATTCGAAGGTGCGTACAGCGAAGACGACTGAAGCTACACATTGCTATGGCTGCAGACAATCTATACCGCACTCCTGATAGAAGCCCAATATCCTTCGTCCTCTGTCCCACGAAGTGCCTCGTCCACAGCAACAGCAAGCTCGTCTCTGACTCCGGACCTGTCCAACACGGTCGCGGCGACGTCAAGCGCGAGCCTCCGCAATCCAGACGCTGGTGGGATCTTCGCAAAGGGCCCGAGGACCCGTCCGCGCGTCGGATGCGTGATGGTGAAGTACGGCGCCAGCCTTGCGCGGAGGGACACAAGGACCTGCAGTCGCGCACCCACCACCATCAGCTAGGGTATATATACACGAGAGACGCGGTAAAAACAGACCTCGTCGCGTAGGAGACGTGATCGGCGTTGGAACAGCCGGAGCAGCAGGCGGAGGATTGTCTGCGCACGCGGGACGGGATGAGCAAGACATACACACGCATGCGCACGCGGACGCAGACGGCGGGCACGCACCTCCGTCGTGGGCAGGCTGCCCGCGCCGAGTTCCCAGACGGTCTTCGGAAGGTGCAGCAGCCACTCTTCGAGCTTCCTCGCTTCCCCCGAATTCCGCCCGGCGCTGAACGCGCCCCGATACTCTGCCTCGCCGTCGAGCTGTCGGTGCCGCGCTACGCGGTCAGCGTATATGCGTCGGGAAGCAACAGGGACGCACCAGAACCAGCCGTCCTATGAACTCGATCGTCGCGCGTTTCACGGCGGCCGTGGACGACGCTTTGATGGCGTGCTCGACGACGACCCGCAGAACCGCCGAGGAATCCTCCTCCGCTTCCGAGCAGTTCAGCAGCGACCATATTGTCGGCAGAAGGGCTGAGTACGCGGCGGGCGTGATTGGCCGCGGCAAGGACGCCTGAGAGTTCCCGCCGGGTGTTTCGCCGCGAAGAAGCTGTACGACGTAAGCACTGACGCGGGAGACCTGAAGCGGCGGGAATTTAGCAGCCGAGGATGGTGCACGCTGTTGAGCGGCGGTAGATCGCGGAGTTCTGCCCCGCCGGGTGCGGGCTTGTGTTGATATTGACTCGCTAGGCGAGGCGAGGACGAGGAAAGACGTGAGCTCGCAGAAAATGAGGTTGAGGTCCTGGAACGCTTGCTCAATCTGTTCGATGCCGCATCGTGTTAGGAACCTTGTCATTGAAACTGAGAGGCGATTGGCTCAATGCACCTTGATGTCGCGCTTGGCGACGATGCTTCCTCCTACGGCGAATGGGAAGTACGGAGCAAAGTATCCGAGCATCGCTCTTAGATCGTCTATTGACTTGTTTTGCTGAGACGTGATCTGCATCGGCGCACTATTAGCGAGAATCCTCAGGATCAATCCATATTCCGATATTTCACCTCCGAGGTCTCGCGCAGAATAGTACCGTAAAGGCTGCGGCAAATCTCGCCAACGGCCAGAACCATCTGCATTTCTGTCTCTGCGGGCGAAGCGCCGGGTGCGAAAACAACGGGAGCGCAGTCCAGGAAAGTTGACACTAGAGTGGGCTGCAATGTCCGGGCTAGATGCTAATGAACAAGAAGCAGTTGAGTAAAGCTTGCTGAGTTTACGTATTGACGGACGAACTGCTGCAAACGAGGACTCGGTGCTTGCTCCCCCGGTGGCTCGACCGGTGTTCTGCAGGTTGATACCAATCACATCGTGTAGCGAATATCCAGATCCTATGAAAGCAGTGGCAAAATCAAAATGTCCAGCAAAGTCTTCAGAGGAGTCATCTGGGTCAATCTCTGGTCGCCACTTCTGAGATAGGTTCATGCTCGGTGACGCCGCAGAATGGTAAACTGGCCAAAGGATCTTGTCAAAACATTCAAATGAATCAGGGGATGCGAAAGATGTAGACAAGAACCACGATGGAATCGATGGGTTTGGGTCCGAGGAGGTGCTGGCATGATTTGAGGAATCCGAGAATGATAGCGCATGGCGGAGGAATGATGATAGTGACTTCAATACAACAAGTTTCGACTGCGAGGATGAATGTCAGCAAGGATTGTCAGTGAGCAGCAAAAAAGAATTCATACTCCAGTTGATAGCACAACGCTTGCGGTCGACGTTGCTTGCACTGGACCTGTATCTGTGCCAATGGTTAGCTACCTGAATCGTTCATATCAGCCGTGCATACACCTGCCCCCTCCTTCTCCAAACGTGATGCCCGCATTCAAGATGCCAAGATAGCCTTCAAGAACCCTCCTGCCGTGGGCACCACCACCTTGCGCCCAACCTTCAGAAACAATGTCCGGGATGACATCGAGAAATAGATCCAGGAAGCGTATGGCATCTATACGGATCTCTGGGAAGATGTGCGTTTGTGCTGAGGTCGTGAACAGCAAGAGCACAGGAGAGTGTGGCAGTAGATCGTCCTACTGTATACTCAGTACACATTGTGTCGCTCTACAAATGAGGCGGCATACGTACCGGCGAGACCTGATGAAGTAGCCAGCCAAAGAAGGCCAGCAATGTCTTACGCACGCTCGCATCCTGGATAGAAGGCGTCATCATAGGATCACAGGTGCTGCATGTGCTGGATCAAACCATACCTCGTCTGCTATGACTCTCACGCAACTATTGATCAATGCCGTCAAATTTGGAATGATCAATTGTGGATGGTTTTCCAGGAGCTCTCGGAATCCGAGGATCGCGTCTGTACTCGCTCGTTATAAGGACCGTCTAAGATGTAAGATTGAATGATATACCTCTTCGCATGCTTGCATTGTAATGTTTTAGGTGTGCCGTTAGGTCCTCGAAGGTGAGTTTCCGCTTGGTACTGGGCGCCTCTGTGTCCTTGTCAAGTGCAATGCTTTGCGTAGGCAGGGCGATGGCTATCTTAATCTCGTCTCAGCGCAACTTGGACAATTACGCATGTAAATACGTACAGCGAGCCTTGAACGATGTGTCAACGACGTTGGAAGGTGTTTGTTTTCCCTTGCCCAGCTTCAACTTCGCTTTCTACATCGAGTCGTCAGAAGACCAATCTGTTGTTTGGCAACGCGCATACCGAGAAGTCTGCTGCTTTTTCTTTCTTCTTCTTCGTGCTTTTTGGCATGGCGACTGCTTGAGCGGGTCTTCCTACCTGATACGATACACAGTGAATGCAAAGGACAATGATTTTCTCCGCTTTCGTTCTTACTGAGATCAGGTACGCCCCGATCGATCTTGTACACACGTGATTGAGGATACTGATGTACCGATCATTCGCCGAGGGCGCTTGTGGGACACTGCATGCCTTACGACCCCCGCTGCAAGCACCAGTCGTAACATCGAGTTTGCTCATTGGCCTGCAGCCATCCTCCTTGTTGGTTTGTTTCTCCAGCGACTGCCGTGTATTTGCCGATACCTACCGGTCGTGTCAGATCTTGCGCCCTCGACTGTGGAACGATTTCTATGCCAGAAATACTACATCTGATGGCACTTCTGCACTAATTTGAAACGATTTCACCGCCGTGCTAAAGACACTTGCGCTTCGTGGGGGAATGACCATTCACCTGATCGACACCCGATATTCTGCCGGTCAGAGACCATGGGTAATCTACGGTGGAAGGCAAGACGTGGAGAAATGTTCCTGATATATAAATGGACGTCGCTGCCGCTCGATGTAACTCGACCGACGTCGGTAATCGCTGGCGATGCGTCTTTATGCAGTGTTTTCGCTTGTAGCAACCCTCCTCTCTTCCGTGGCGTCCGCGTCACAGCCGGAGGAGATACAACCGACTACCACTACACTCGCCAAGCGAGCGGTGCCATCTGGCTTTGTTACCACCAATGGAACACACTTCCAGCTTGATGGAGAGCCATTTGTGCGTCATTGTTTGTATCCGTCCTGAATGATTATCTGATCGAGTGTAACGAGGACCATAGTACTTTGTCGGAACCAACTCATTTGTGCGTCTAAACCCTGCATACTACAATAATGTTGCCATGCTCATTGGATATCCTTTGGCAGTGGCTGCCGCTGCTGATCACTGAGTCTGATGTGGATACGACCTTTCAAACAATGGCTGGCATGGGGGTGAAGGTGTTACGTACATGGGTATGCTCCAAAGGGTGTAGAGATTTGACAATTACTGACTGAGAAGACTTCAGGGATTTAATGCCATCAATGCTTCGGAGATTCCCTACGCCCTCGAATCAGGACTAACGTATTACCAAGTCTGGAACAATAGCGAGTGGACACTGAATGAAGGGCCGCAAGGCCTGCAGCGTCTTGACTACGTCATTGAGACTGCCGCCAAATACGACATCAGGATCATTCTCACGTTCACAAACAACTGGTATGATTGTAGCAAGTCTTGTCAGAGGAGCTGATGATCATATACCATACAGGTATGGATACGGTGTAGGTGTCGGAAGCATTTGCTTCTTGTTTACATTGAGCAAGCTTTTTAGGGAATGGAACTCTACATTTATCATCTTCTCGGGAACGAAAACGTGACTCACGACGACTTCTACACCAATCCGACAGTGATTGCTTCATACCGTGCGCTATTCATCCGTTTCTGACATCCCACAAAGCAATAAGGCTGATGCGTTGCAGAGTCATATGTGGAAACGATCGTGAACCGTTACAAGAATTCGTCCGCCATATTCGCGTGGGAACTTATGAACGAGGCCCGCTGCGCAGGAGACAGCCTTCCCGCTGGCCCGACTTGCGTTCCTGGCTCCGAGACGCTGACGAAATGGTATCGGGCACAATCAGACTACGTGCGTAGCTTGTGAGTATCCCAAGTACCCTTCGTAATCTACGGCACGAGGTGTTCATGCTACCTCAGGGACCCGTACCATATGATTACGACAGGCGGTGAAGGCCAGTTTTACTGGGCAGACCCTCCGGAATAGTAAGTGGCTTGCAGTGCTGGATTAAGCAATCTAAGAAAGCTTATCCTGGATAGTTGGTACAACGGTACACTTGTCAGCGACTTCAATTTCAACGGAGAAGGTATGCAACGAATTGTTAGCGACACATGCGACGTGGCTGATAGATACCATCTCAGCCGGCGAGGACTTCGAAGCAAGTCTTGCTCTGCCGAACATCGACTTTGGCACATATGTAGGCTACTAATACGACTATCGTGCTGCATGCTGATATGTTCCGAAAAGCACCTATATCCGCAAACTTGGTGAGCACATATAAACAAAGTTCGGTAAACACTTCTAACATGCGCGGAACCGCTCTCAGGTATCCTGAACTCGTGAGATCAGTATCCACTTAAGCATCCGCTTGTCGCTGACGATTTCCAGGACTACCCTGGATCCAACTTCTCTGTCGAACTCTGGGGATTGGGCTGGATTGGTGCTCATGCAAACAGTGCGGCTCTCGCAGTTTTAGATATTACAAGTTTATTCTTAAAAGGTCTTCGATACCCATAGCTGCCGCATACGTTGGAAAGCCTCTCCTGATCGAGGAGTTTGGAGTCCTTGGGCTGGGTGCGTTCAATTGCATTATTTCCTTACTCCAGCACTCAAGTAAAGCAGCAAACAAGACGGAAATCTACCCTGCATGGGTTGGTTACGCTCTTGCTACTGGGCATGCGTAAGTTGCGGACTAAAATAAACGTCATGCGTACCACTCACCGAGAACGCCTCCTCCATACGCAGCGGGTACGCATGTCTCTACTCATATGTCGCGTCCTATTCATCGAATCTGCTGTAGCATTCAACCGTGGCAATTTGGTGAATTAAACTTGACTGAGGACGGAGGAAACCGCGTAATTCAATACACTGATCAAATCTACATGGGAGTGAGTATACGGAATGCATGTCTGCGGACTACGCTGAATCGCACTATGGCTAGGCCTCTCCGAATGATGGTACTGAGGCTCACACTCTGAGTCCCTCTCGCTGACGTATTTCGCAGGATTCACTTTCTACATCAACCAAACGGCCGTATGGGATGTCTTTACGTTAGTATATCTTCCGGGCTACTCCATGAGTCTTTCTGATGCCGGAGTTCCGTCAGGTCGGCCGCAGTTGTTCAAGACTATCTCTCCGGTTAATCGGAGGCGAAACGCTAGTGAGATTGAGGAATGCGATATAGATACAACAATAATCCTATGTCCGAAACGAGCCTCGGATCCACAGCCTCGGTCAAGTCTCTCTCACCACCTGTTGAGTTCCTGGCCTTCAGAAGATCGAATGATACAGCTCTGAGGAGGATCTGGTTTAGCGGGAGATATAAGTTTTGAGATGTGATCTCGACGGTCTGGTGCTTACGTTCGCTCAACTGGATTCCCCGCGATCACAGAGTCAACAAGGATGTGACAAGCACCCCTTCAATGATCGTGCTCAAGCTCTCCCTGCATTTGCCCGCAGATGTCGAGGCAAATATTGCTGACACATCACATTGCGTATCATGCCAGATCTTGACACTGCCGAGATATCGTGAGCGTGTGCTCCTGAGTCAGATAGTGCCTGTACAAGAGTACTTACGAGAGAGTGGCCTGGTATTTTCCTTGCTTGACTGTATATTTGTAGGGTGATCCAGCCGTGAGGACCAGTGAAATATTTTCTCCGCTATGCAAGAGGATTGTTGCGCCCGGTCGATTGCCATTGTCCTGCCGCAGTACTTGGACGGTTATGGGTTGAATGGAGCTGTTCACAAACTCGAACAGGACTTCGTATGGTAATGTTGACGTTGGCATGTCCGCTGCGAGGCGTCGCAACGATTGGGGGCACGACGTGCACACTGCCTCTGTGCGTATCCCCAAGCCCGACTATATGCGAATGCAAATATTACATCGTGCCTTCGGATCTTCGTCGAAGACGCGCAGTGGGCGGAGAAGCTGCTCGTGCTCAACCTTCATTATTGTATTCTGAAATAGGGACTCTGAAGGAGGCACTTCCGATCCCTGGGATTCGTTGCAACATTCCTTATTCAGGTTGCCGGTGGCGACATACCGCCCTGTCTCTTGACATCAGGATCTATAAAGAACCGGAATGGCTCTGGCCACTTGATATCGTGCGAGCAGCGCGACAATTGTTATTGTCTTCAAACGATCACGTTCTATGGCTGTACGTACAGGCGCGCGGCAAGAAGGGGGAGTATGATATGCTTGCGTAGAGCGTCCGGACGAATCCATATATGAACCTTCATCATATGAAACCCCAAACCTACATGAGCAAGTGAGCAAGCGGCGAACCAATAGGGCAGGACGACTTCACCTTTTACAAACTGCTCGGCACATCCTGACTTGGCTTCCATCCGTCCGCGCGCATGCGCTGCACGATGCGCAAGATGTTCTTGCAGTCGTCAATCCCTGAATGATGCCGGCCCTCAAATGCCCATTTGTAGACACCCAGCATGCCCTGCAGCCCTTGTTGATGGCGAAGACGGTGGTGCTTTCTGAAAGAATCCTTGAGGTTGATGAAGCGGCTATAGGGCGGAGCTAGTTCACCCGACGCGTCAAGGCCATGCTCGCTGTCGCTCAAGGCCAGCTGGCGAGGGAGCATGCTCTTCAGATCCCAATTTCCGCAAGTCAAGAAGGCAAAAGACGTTGGATCGGCGAGCAGCTCATTGCTCTGAAGGAAGCTCCGATACTTGTCCCATACCACAGGGAACGTGTCGGCGGCATCAACCATATCCTACGTATCCACGGCATTCAGCACCTGACGAGCAAAGGTCTCCAGCGATATGCCAGACGTACCTGCCTGATCCCCGTGAGTTCGGTACAGAATGGCGTCAATTCTGGGTTTACAAGAGGGCGAACATATTCGTGGAAGGTCGCCTGTACCTCGTCTCGTTCTATGTTGTAGACGAGGGTGGGGAACTCGATGATCTCATTTTGTCCTCTGATCGCGTCGCCACAAGTGGCCTCAAAGTCGAGTATGAGGAGGTATCGCAGTGACGGTGTCTGAGCCATGGGCGGTTGTGTCAAGAGCCTCGTCCTGTTCGGTCAGGGGCCACGACCATTGTGCAGCCATCAGAAATCGGGTAAAAGATCGAGCATGTATATCATCTGTGCTGAATACTTACAATATGTGACTGTTGTTGAGTCGTCGAAGTTGGACACGATTTACGAACGTATACATGAGGTTGGCATTGGATATTCACATGCACACTTTGATGTTGGTCGAGGTCATTACAAAACATCCGATCCAAAATAATAACAAGGGTTGCAGAAGTAACATGGACAAAGCGAGCAGAAAGGGGAAATCATGACACGATCGTGAAGTTGCATAACAATCCACCGAACGTCACCGTGTGCAAACGCTGTGCACTTGCCTACCACCAGAAAGAGCCGGGACGTCTGGGCCTGAAGTCGATTCCGATGTCGACGCATGCCAAGTCCTCGTCTTCGACGGTGTATGCGCGAATGTTGACATTAAAGATAGCTAGTGGGAGATCAGTGAGAGCCGAGAGAACTTTGACAAAGGGCTTACCAGGCGGAATCTCTTTCGGTAGCGCGACGGTATGGGTAACCTTGTGATGGCCTTCAGCAACCGGACATTGTATACTCGCATTGGCATTCCGACTGAGTCATTAGTTAGAAATGGGTGGTCAACGCTTGCGTCAATCGCGTAAACGTACGCTTCCTCGCAGACATCAAACTCCTTCTGCAGAAGCTTGATAGCCCCCACCTTCACGACGACATCCGCATAAGCACCGTCCTGGGAGTGAGTAACTCGACATTAGAAATCTACCAGTATGTTTGATCAAACAAGAATGGCACCTCAATCTCACTATCGGCGGTCCCAACCACGGTCACAGTCATGTCCTTTCCCTTCTGCGGCGGGTCCGGAGTGATTTGGATGTCTTGGATGTGTACAAGGTGGGACGGCGTGCCTGTATTCGTAGAGGTCTTCAATGAAAATCAAATCGACATCATCCGTCTTAGAAACGAACCACAGTCCTTCCACGACCAGCGGTCGGCCAGCGCAGTGTGATCCAGCAGAGTATTCTGCTGTTCCGCAGGAACCGCAGAACAGACCACACTGAAGGTCGTTGCCAGCAAAGCAAAGAAAGCGAACCGCGCCATAACGATGTAGTGGTTGGTCGGAGAGTGCAGTCACTGGCACTGCCGTAGCTCGCAATACGGTCGAACCCCCTGAGGGGGTCCGAATTAGCCGCGGCGTGGGAATGTACTTCTGAGAATGGGAATGTGGGGTAAATGCGGTGCGCGCAGTCTGTGCGCGCACTTCTGCTACACAGGGCGGTGGGAGGCGCTGCGCTTCTTGTCTCCTGCGACCTCCTGCGACCACTCCTGCGATTCTGATCCTCGGCTAGGCGAATTTACACTCCCGATATTTTGGCTTGACGCATACGCTGCTTTACACCCTCTACTTGAAAGTTACTCAATCCACATAGACGAACTCACTATGAAGCCCAGAGAATATTGCTGCTGCGCTATCCCAGTGATTTATACTGGCATTTACGCGACATTGACGGAGCAGTTCGTCCTTGGTATCCTGGCAGGGACGCTCTCCATCGGCACGCCATCCAGTTAGTGCACCTCCTATGCAGCTAGATCTTTACATTGACTTGCGATTCAGTCGTGGGCGCAGCCACACCGTCCTTCGCCAAGTGGCTCTTTGCCATCATATGCTATGTTGGAGCAGCAATCCAGCTCATGGGCTTTGCTAGTGTCCGACAGGTTTGTGGTGCAACGAGTCCATGACCATACTATTGGGTTGACATCGTCATGCAGGAAAAACCCATCTTGTTTCGCCGCTACCTTACTCTCCATATCTTGATAACTCTTGCCGCATTCTCCATTGCAGGGGTCTGGATTGTGATCTCGGCTGCCAGGCATTCCACGGCTCAGTCCTCGTGCACAACCACATTCTTCCCTGGCAGTAGCACGGACACCATCACCAGGGACGAGTCGAACGTGTTGTGCAAAATCATCCCATGGGTTGATGTCGGCGTAATGGTCGCCCTTTGGGTTCTTCTTGCGGTTGCTCAGGTGGGTGCACACTTGTCTCCCCAACAGAAAAGCACTTTGGGGTTGACATCATACACAATTCGATAAGCTATATTTCTACGTCGTTCTTTCGTCATACTCCGCTGGTCAAGAACGCGATCAACGAGCGTATGACTCGGTGTACGATCCATCTAAGCCTCTTGCAAGCGACATCCCGCTCGCGACCCGTGCCGACACTTGGGGATTGCAGCAATCTTCAGACGTATTTGCGAACTCGCGCGGCTATCACGACAGGTCAGACAGCATTAACAGTGTTTCAACTATAATGGGTGATAAAGCGCAGCAATCTCGGGACTATGACGGCTATGCACAGACCCCCTATCGACCAACTGAACCAGCAAACGCTTTGACACAAGACCCTGGACCCACTCCAGGTGTGACGGAAGGTTATACTACGGGAGGGTACACAGAAGGAGTTGAATACCCGGAGCGTACTCAACCTCATCCTGGTATGTACGATGCCTAATATTGTGTATAATCGACAGTTGGGTTGGTGCATTGTCTACCTAATCACCCATCATCACTCAATCATCCGCACACAGCCATCGGCTCGTTCCGTCGCAAGACACCCCGGTTCCAGAGGCCACAATCGGAGGACTTCATTGTGGACAATAGCTATCGCATTTAGGACACTCTTTCTTATCTTCACCTACTAGCCTCTTCGCTTGTATATTGCGTGAATTACCGAATTACCCTACACAGCGGACTACCTCGTGTATTTCGGACGTCGCGTAGGACTGGGCAGAATATAGTAGCTTAGCCTCCATGGCCGCAAATTCGTTTGTATCAAGCGTCTCCGCGACATCTCGTAAGTAGGGAGATCATAGCATTATCAAGTACATCAAAGTCAACAGTTCCTAACTAATGTCCGTAGCCTACGAGGCCAATCGACTAGAATCCGCCGTGTGACGGTAGAGTAGAAATCGGAGATCATATTCCACATCAAACTCTACAAGTCCTCTTGATCACCCGTATTCCAAGGGCCAACGGCTAGCATGAACTGCCGGCAATAAGCGATCTCTCTCCATCTCGACCGTCGGTCCTCCTCGATCATCAGCCGATCTCTGAAGTTGACCCAGATCTGCCGCGGAGGAATCTTGCGATTTAAGATCGTAGTTTCCAGCGCGTCGCAGAGTCCTCGTTCTTCTGCGACGAGAGGAATGGCGTACCAGGCATTTATGATATGTAATTTGACGACGGAGATGGTGGGGGACAGTGAAAGGACAAAATTCGTCCGCAGCTCGTCCACCGTGATTAAGCTCAGCGCAAAGTAGTCCAATTGCGGCAGGCCGTCCAAACACGTTGCAATGGCGGTGCTTGTAAGACGACTACAGCCTAGAAGCACCAGCTTGCGCAGCTGACCACAGGATAGGGGGATGAGAGACTCGAGATGTCGGTTGCGAAATTCGAAGCCCAGCCTATCGCCGTGACCATAGCAGAACGATTCGAGGCGGGCACCGGGGAAGCACTGAACCACGGTATGCAGGTCAAAGTGATTGCCAGTAATTGCGTGGAGAGTCAAATGACAGAGTGCCGGCATATGTGGAGAGGCAGGTAGGTGACAGTCCCCTGTCAGCCGTAACAGCTCGATACTTTCCGGTGATATAACCGCAAAGGGTGTGACTTTAGTCTCCGGCTCTAGATAAAGTTCGTATCCTCTCAGCTGATGATGACTACCTGATGGATACATGGCCGTCTCGAAATCCAGCGCCAGACCCGCAGGGACTCCTTGTACAATTCGCGTTGCCTTAGCGAACGTACTGCACGGCGCTACAGAAGTCGTCGTACCCACTTTGCAATGAGAACGGCAGCCCCTGACGACAGGGAAACACGCGCAGACGCTTCAAAGATGGCATGCGCCGCAATGCAATGTGCAGGTTTGACAGAGGGCTCGCACTGTCGGCTTCCTTGGGGTGTTTAGCAGTCAGGAATTACATAATTTTCAACATTTAGTGAATTCCCGTTACCTTACGCGCGTCTTTGGCAAGGATGACACGCCCGTCGTTTGCGACATCAGCCCAAGTGACCTGTGTACAGATGGATCGATCTGCGTGCAGGATGAATGCATTGATCTGACGTTCGTGTCTTAACGATATGTAACGGTAGAATAAGGGAGAGGCTTCGTCATAGATCTGCTTGCAAATACGAAGGAATCTAAGGTGCTGACTAGACGGCTGCCGGTTCAGTCGAATCTGGCGGTGCTGCGTGAGGAACGACTCGTAGATGGGCAGACGAAGCTCGAACGGGATCGTCAGAAAGGTTGGAGAGTTGTCCATAGCCCACAAAACGTTCAGGCGTCAACGTGGGATGCTATAGCATCGATATCGAATGCCTGTAACGCTGAGATTGATGAAATCGCTTGCCTTTGAGAAGAAAGCGACCTGGGAGTGCCGACGTAAGATTCTCGGCGACTCTGGCGGTCATGTGAGTTGTGTAGAAACCATATATGGATTGACCGTGGTTACGCTCCTCGAGAAGCTGATTAGATGCATCCTGTTGTGTTGCTTCGTTCTTCGCCTTGCAGCTCATGCATGTCCTGTCACAATCAGACTCCTTCCACTCGTTTTAGTAGGTTCAAAGCAGCAGCGGTGTTGTTCTGCTGCTCCATTCGTGACTGAACACAGCCGCCCGGCTGCAAGGACCAAACAATAGAGGAATCCAACGTGGCAACACAGGTCCGGCGTTGCTGACAGGATTTTTGCGTATAAAGCCAAATCTTATCATCAACAGCAGCCATCAGGCGTGTTCGAGTACAGGTAACCCCGACGTGCATCTGCCACATCTTGCATTACATCCCGCAACGTGCCGTGAGGTCGAGACAGGCTGCAATTGTCCGCGAAGCTCGAAGCGACTGTAATCGCCAAGCAGACATTGCCCTTCTTGTGCCTCTTTGGCGTTACACTCTCTTCCTTTCGCGCTCATATCGTACATATCACGTTCCTTCCTCGTCCCCACGATCGCTTCCATTTCTCTTCCGACATCCTCTAACTGCCCCAAGCATGCCCGCGAGCACTCAGTATGAGGTCTTGCTCGACTTTACCAACGACACACACGACTGTGCGTCAGTGCAGCTTTTGCGGACATATGGTCGGAATACGGATGCGATCGTCTTACTACATCCGGGCGAAAGCGTCACTCTCGTGTTGGACGCAGGTCAGTGGGGCATACACTTTTCTTCCTGACTTTTCCCAACACAGTTCTTTAGGGTCCGTTTACCAGTACGCTCTGAAGACGCGCTCGAAAGTAGCAAATGTGACGTGAGTGCAGATTCTGCAAGCATCGTTGTCATGGACTTCACGCATTCTTGACTTCGGCTGCGACGGATTGTAGAGCGCGTACATGGAGAGACGTGAATTGCGCGGTGTCGCAGCTCTTCCCAACTGGTTCGCATTCTCTGTCGCAAGCGTCGTTAGAACCATGGCGACCGGTACAGGGTATTACCGTTGACCGCCTGTGGCGCGATATGCGATTTTGCATATGGAACGACTCATAGTGTCGGCTGAGGTGCGCTACTGGGAACGTCTGATGCGACGGGTTGCTGACATTAGGTCGTTCATAGTCAGCAGTCGACGAGGTGAGAATATTTACAGATCCGACTTTACCATCTATGCTACCCGTCGAGTCGTCTGGACGTCTTGGGCGTGCGTCAGTTCCGTGGGCAGAAGACAGGAAGAGATCGTAGCACAATCGCCGCAATCCATCGGACACTCGACATGTGCTAGACAGCTATTGTATACCCATATACCCTGTAATTACTGCGATATAGCTATACTGCTGGTTCTAGCTTATATTATGTATCTCTCTAGCGCATCTAGCCGGGCATGAGCACTCGGAAAACGAGGGAAGCGCATGTGGTGGTAGCAGTGCGTCACTTAGGATGCATATCAAGCATGGATCACCGACCGGCACGCAATGCCTACAGCTCGTGTTTGCAGCGAGGCAGCGAAAACGCCGCATGCCACTGTAAAGTCCCGATGAGACGTAGAGCCTCCGCTTCTCGTGGGTAAGCGCTCCGTGGTGAAGGGCTTCGTTCATAAAGAGCCGGTACCAATGGTTGGAGGGCTCCGAGATCTGTGCGACACATCGAGGAGTCCCGATGATTTTAGATCGTCTCTTCGATGCTGGCATCATATTCAAGCGCTGTTTCGCGGCTCAATAATACGTCATCAAACAGTCAAGAACAAGCGTCTAGAGTGCGGCAGGTTGACATCAGTCCGTGAGCCAGAAAGGTAGATTGTAGCCAAGGTACAAGAGGTCAGGAGTTCTTCTCAGGAGCACCTCAGGGTCTTTCTGGCCAGACCTCAGGGGTATGGACGTGAGTAAGCTGAACAGCGTGAGATTGTCGGAGATGCACCACGACTGCTGACTCTTGCTGGTGGATATGAGACTGAATCTTAAATATGGGTGTCTGGACAACTTGGTGGTATTTAGCTTCACTGTCACAGCGTGCGTAGAAGTAGTCCTGAAACTCGCACCTGCAACCACGGTCAGCGTAACGTGCTAAGGTCTTTTCGGATCACAACTGAGGTCACCAGTATGTTCTGCCAGTGTCTGCGCTTCAGTAAAGGCAACAGTTGAAACAAGGATATTGGCACTGCCAGCAAGGTTCATAGATAGAACACAATGTGAAACGCGTACAAGTGTGTTGGTCATTATACCCAACGCAGATTTCGCTCGAATCGATCCGCCAGAACAATACTTTCAGGCGATGGGCTTAACATGGCCACCTCAGACCTGAGAACGGCGAACGCGACGGAGCTGGCGCCAGGAGAGGCGCGGTCACGAGAGCGCGTTTATCACGTGGACTTGACTTGACGCTCGACGCGACGCAACGCGTGACATCATCGGAGGACTGGAGGAGGATGCAGCTAAACTGGAACGTCATACGCCACTCTCAGAGGACGTGTCAGCAAAATGGAGCCGGAGAAGACGCATACATAACCCCTCAACGATATTCCCATTCACCCAAACGACTGTGTCACGAACCACCATGCAGGCAGCATCAAACATCGTACAGAATGTAAGTCGTGCGACGAGTTTGGGCCGACATTTGACTTACGACTGATAAAATATAGGCTATGGGTGCTTTCCCCACCGTAGTGCACCCGGAATACAAAGGGCGCGAGGATGGCAGCACAATGAAAGCGCTAGCTTGGTTTGGTCCCAGAGACGTCCGGCTCATCGACGCGCCTATTCCCGACATCACCGAACCCGACGATGTCATTGTTAAGGTCACTGGAACGACCATCTGTGGCTCAGACTTGCACTTGTATAACGGCGAGATTGTCAACCTTGAGAAGGGCGATATCTTGGGCCATGAGGTGAGAATGAGTGCTGCTCGGGATGTTTATGCACAGTGACGTTCGGTGGTTAGTTTATGGGTGTCGTTGACCGCATTGGTCCGAATGTAAAGAACCTGCAGATCGGCCAGCGTGTCGTCGCATCGTTCCAGATTGCATGTGGTGAATGCAGCTACTGCAAGCAGAAACTGTCATCCTTCTGTGACCGCACCAACCCATCCAGGTAAGTTCATGAAAACTGATACAAAGCATACCAACTGAGCACATAGCATTTAGTCTGCAGAATGCGATGTACGGACACCGCGACGCTGGCTTCTTTGGCTACGCGCACTTTACAGGCGGCTTCCCAGGAGGCCAGGCGGAATACGTCCGAGTACCTAAGGGCAACGTAAACTTGCTGCCGATACCCGAGGGGTTGTACGACGAGCAGGTTATTTATCTCTCTGACGTACTTTCTACGGCATATCACAACGTCGTCGATACCGGTGTCCAAGAAGGCGACACTGTTGGAATTTGGGTATGTAGTCGCTATGCTTTGGTGATGAGGAGACTCAACGAAGATATTTCAGGGTCTTGGTCCCATAGGACAATGCGTCGCCAAATGGGCACAGATAAAGGGAGCCTCGCGGATCATTGGCATCGATAGGATCCCGGAGCGTCTGGCATTTGCTCGCGGAAAGCTAGGTATCGAGACAATCGACTTCTCAGAACACAAGGACATTGTGAAGCGATTGCAGGAGATAGCGCCAGGCGGCCTTGATGTCGCCATGGATTGTGGTATGTCCTGAAAAAGACTGAAATAAGCTTCAATCACCGACGTCACCATTAGGCACCTTCCACCAGCCCAAGTCTATCATTCACAAAGTGGAGAAAGCCCTCATGCTCGAGACAGATGTATCGGAGATTGTGAACGAGATGATCATGTCGGTAAAGAAAGGCGGCCGATGTGGCATCATCGCCGCCTATGCAGGCTACACCAACCACTTCAACATTGGCGCATTAATGGAGAAAGGTGTCCGTCTCATCGGCAATGGTCAGGCTCCCGTGCACAAATGGTGGAAGGAGATTCTGTACGATTACATTATCCCGGGCAAGTTCGACCCCACATTGTGAGTGATCTCCGTTTGCATGCAAGATGTGACTCACGATGTAATAGCATAATCACGCACCGTGTTCCACTTGAAGACTTCCCGAAGCTGTACGAGGCCTTCGATAAGCGCGAAGGTGGGGTGGAAAAGGTGTTCGTCGAGACTAGATTCTCGAACCCGCCCGCGCCAGGCTGCCCAACAACGACAAGGGTCAGCGATTGGGCTACGTCGGTGTAAGTCGGAGACGTCAGAAGATTGTACGATAGTAGGGATGGCCACATCATACTGTAATATCGATATTTGAATGGCACCAGACTGTAATCCACGATACAGAAGCCTACTTTGTAACTTACTTGGAATTTGGACATGTGCAGCAACGTATGAGAAGACGTCGTTTGCAGTCTTGCTCCATATCGTACATGACTGTAGCAAGCGCCCCCAATAAGGATCTTGAGCCCAGAGCCGAGCGAGTGAGCGAGACATCCTAACATTGACCAGACGCGATCCCAGATTGAACGCAGTTCCCAGAACAACTGCAGCGTCTACGGCGTGCAGTTTACTGCAGGAGTCAGACTGTGGCACTCACCTATTATCGACTTGACTCAGACATGGCCAGTTTACAATCATAGCGTGTTCAGACGTGGGAGAGCAAGATAACTAGAATATGTGAGGGAGAATTGGGCCCGACCCTAGATCTGCTTAGTGTCTATACCCAGCTTTCTCCGCTCAAACCATCTCAGGCGGCCGGTATACTCTTTTCCGAGTGCACCTTGTGCCAAATGGAGTGTGCTCCTCGTCCCTCCCGGCAACGTCTGGCCAGCTTTCAGTCGCAGCGCTTTCACTCCGGCATAAGGCGTCTCGTCGGCAGCTTCTGCATCTTTAGCAGCCTTCTTCGCCGCAAGTGATTGTGCAAGGAGAGTATCCTGGGTATTATCAGTACGAGTGGGCGTGCAGCAGGAATCAACGGGCACATACGACATGATCCTCCGCCTTAGTCGCCAGTCCAACGGCTGCATCCTCCTCACGATATCGCAAAACCTTCTGCAGGTTCATCCGCGTCCAGTTCCGCAAGTCTCCTCGCTCATTGTTCCCTAGTCTCCGTTCCTCCGCGAGGACGTCCTCAACGCCCGAGATTCCCTTCAGTGAGGAAGCTCCGGGCCCAGCGTTCCTGACACGCTTGCTGAGGAGGTCCCAGCCTACCGCACGGGCTGTCATCTCAAATCGGAGATCTCGCGGATTGTCTACGAGTTCCAGGATGGCATGCGGAGCATTGTCACCCGGCCGGTTGCCGAACTTGTGGATCCTCGTGTAGCCTCCTGGCCGAGTTGCGTAACGCTTCGCAAATGTCTGAAAGACTTTCGGAACGATCGATGGCTTGAGAAGGAATGCGTTGGCGCGTCGGAACGTCGGGAGGGTGCCCTTCTTGCCCATCGTAATGATCTACGGTGCCGGTCAATACGGTATTTGGAGGGGGAATGTCATAGCTTTACTTTCTCTGCCAGCCTGGCAGTATCCTTAGCCTTTGGCAGGGTCGTCTTGATTTGCTCATGCTCGAAAAGGGAAGTCACTAGGTTCCTGTTTAACAGGATTCATGAGCGTAGGCCCAGCGCAATACCGGTGCCCCACCATACCTCAACATGAGCATCCTGTGTGAAGACGTCCTGGAGAACTTGCGAAATGCAATTCCATGCTTCATGGTAGTGCCGTTGTACGAGATCCAGCTGGTGGACCGGCAGACTAAAGAGTTCAAGAGCTGTCCGAGCGCTTAGGATGTTTGCGTTCCTTGGTCGGCGTCTATGGGCGCGCGCGCCATATTCGGCAAATCCCGACGCGCGGAACTTCCCGTCATCACATCAGGACTTCTCGATGGGCAATCTCGGTTGCTGTGGCGGACCTGTACAGGTATACCTTGTGGCGCATTTCCCGCAGGCACTGTCCGTTGCAAATATAATGCCACCGCCCTAAACGTCTGCTTTTACAGTGATTGGATGGAGCTCTGAACGCCTCGCCGAACTCGGCAGTTCTCGGGCAGTGTAGCCGACCAGCCAATCTGCATTCAGGCAAATCCTAGTATTCCAGCGTTGGCCGTGGCAGATCAAATTTAAAAAGCATCGTGAGTGAGGTATCCGAATTGGCTTGATCATCGACAAGCTATTGACGACTTCTCTGCAGGGATGGTTAAATGAGATGAACCGTGCATGTTCGCCGGCATCGTGATCAGTACTGCTACCTTTGACTGCCCGGCTGCAAAACGTTGATCAAACGACAGATGGTCTTTGAAACACCCTCAGGCACGGAGTCAACTGTATTGCGACCCTTCGGGCCGTCTTGTGTCCGATGAGACCTGGCTTATCTGACAAGCGACAGCAAAGACATGTGGACATGTACATTCTCTCCCTGGGATTCATTTGCTCGTCGGAGCAGACCAGCAAAGTACTAGCTTACCTCAAGCGAAGAAATCCGGGATCTCAGCCTCGGAAATTTGCGCTTATGACTTCCTGGCACCACACTGCTAGGTAATCGCGTTTAAATCGCCGTTACTGGGAACCTCCGGCATTATGACATGCCGTGAAGTATCCTCTCCTGTGGTAAAGTAGCTATCGATAGCAAGAGACCACCACCCACAGCAGTCACTACTAAGGTTCTTGTGAGATATCTTGCTATCCCATGACTTCGCAGCACCCCCGTCGCAGGCTCAAGGGCGAGTTATTTCGCTTCGGAGAACGTAAGACGTTGACACCAATATGCATCGGACCAATACACTATGGGACTTCATCCGTGATTACCGCGGTAGGTACAGCTTTCCTTGGCCTATACATCTCGC
Organism: Wolfiporia cocos; assembly: GCA_029448655.1. NCBI lineage: Eukaryota > Fungi > Basidiomycota > Agaricomycetes > Polyporales > Phaeolaceae > Wolfiporia > Wolfiporia cocos. Next base: position 2,459,680 of record JACCLO010000002.1, read on the forward strand.
GGGGATCATACTCCAACCTATGTACAGAAGGGTGAATCGTACGCACGTTTGTCACTGTATACATGCTCGTACAGTCCCGAATATTTCCACTATCGCAGTCAGCATCCACGTCGCCGCTCGACTTTTCTGCTTTTCTGCAGTTGTGGAACGTACAGTTACCGCATCCGTGCCTCAGTTTGGCCACGCCAACTATCTTCGCGCGTGATCGCTCACTTCATCTTGTCATCAGCCCTCAGGAGTTCATACTCATTTCGATCGTGTTGTTTGTACCAGCGATATCCGGGATCATTTAAGCGGCGGCGGAACTGCCAACCGCGTGAATCTTCCAGTAACCAGAACGTGCCAAGCATGCAGGAAGGCTTCACTTTAAGATTATGGTGCTTGTTCGGATTCACACTCTATTTCCTATTGTTTATAGATAGCATTCCAAAATCAAGCATCCCTTTGACATCTATCGCAATCATGCCGCAAAATGATAACGCCATCTTCCACCAGTGAACTGTCCGGTAAGGTCCACGACGAAGAGGTTCCCGGAATCTGGATAGCGAACTTGTCTGCTGGCATCTCCCCCGCACGCTCCACAATGCGCAGTGGTCACGAAGAGGCGATCCTCGTTCGGCCCTGTCAGGGCCGAGACTCAGAGACTGCCCGACCGAGCGGCAACCAATCTGTATGCTTACCTCCGAAACAACAGGCGGTGATGTTGAGGGCGGTAGGGAAGATCACCTCGAGATCCATCTCCCCGTCGGGGGTATACCTGATGATTCTAGAGCCACCCCACCTATCTCATCGGAGATTATCAGTGTCGACTAATCCTAGGGTACTAGTGCAAGCTGCTGACCTTGCCGACCATATGCCTCCAGCGTTATCGATGCAGAGACCATCAGGGAAGGTACCCTCGGGCAGACCGTGAGCAATAGGGTTGACAAAGACTCGTCGCCCAGACAGCTTGCCGTCATCGTAATCGTAAGCGTAGATCTTGTTCACCAATGAATCCGTGAAATACCTGGTCCGCCGCATCAGTTGCTTCTTCACGGTCTGTTTACAAGATTGCTTACATAGTTTTCTCGTCGGCGCTCCAGCCAAGCCCATTCGAGTCCTGACGTTACCAGGTGATGGATTTGTCACCGACTAGCTCAGCTTCAATCGGACACTGGAAACGCACCGTGAAGGGGCCTTTATCAACGACCTTACAGCTCTGATCTGCAGGATCATACATATACAGCTGGCCTGGTACGTCGCGTCGCTTATCACAGAGAGTTCCTGCAATGTAACGGCCACGGCGGTCGCAGGCTCCGTCATTGAACCGTGTATAAGGCGCATGTTCAGATGGGATTGGCTGTGCTAAATATTTCAGAGTCGAATCCGCTTCGATGATAGCGAAGCCCTTAGAAGTCGTGCATGCCAGCTTCAGAACAAAGTCATCTAGTGCAGAAGCGACGGAGTGACGCAGCATAACTCACACCTCCGTTCTTCCGAAGAGCTAGGGATGTCACTGGCTCCTCGAATTGTTCACACGTAAGTTTTAGTGTGTTGATGTCTAAATGGTACACCTGCCCAACGACGTAGAATTATGGCGCAGCCCAGAACGGCAAGAACGCGATTACCTTGCACTGTTCAATGTCAACAAAATGTAGAGTGGATCTCTCTCTATCATATAATGGTCCTGATATATGGGAAATACCGTTAATGTAGACCATCCAAATCACCTCATGGGTACTAGTACCTTCGCCCAGAGCGCAGTTTGTGGGCAGGAAAGGACGCCCAACCGTGATTGTCCGCAGCGGAGGAGACATGTGAACAGGCAGTCAACGTACCAGCAAAACGGCCCGCGACCTGAACCACTGTCCTGTCTCCTCTTATAACGGCGGGGCTGGACCTCGATTGCGCATTCTAAACTCGGTAAATCAAGATTTCAGGAGTCGATGCTAAAGCATTCATCCTTCGATCGCCCCGCACAGTACACGCCGACGAAGCTCTCAGTTATCTGGGAATCACCCATGGGATGGCGCAACTTGGCTATATTACAAGCTCGGCAATCTAAGTGCATCGGAAGAGAATCCATCCTGCAGGCACTGGACCCGTGCGCGTCATATCGATCGAATGGGCAGAAGGAGTATCCGCGCGGCGAAGTCGCTCTCAGGAGAACATATAGAGGACAGATTATTGAAATTCCATGATATGACTACAGGCCGTCATGTGGACGCCGCTAATGAGCTGAAGAGGAATATCAGATACTGTCCGGGCCTGAGATTGCAGGTATGCCCACCTTCGGGAGTTTTGGCGATGTACTCGATAGCTGTAGCGGTGTGAGACTAGAGTAGTACAAGATCCTAGAGTGAAAAGAATTCTTACCCTGCTGCACCGTCTTAATCTCGTCCGCTTCTTCATCAGGGATCTCAATGGCAAATTCCTGCAGGCAGCGCGATAGGTCAGCGAAGTGAGCGCGTGAGTAAGGCATAGCACGTACCTCCTCCACTGCCATAACCACCTCGACGGCATCCAGACTATCGAGGCCAAGGTCCTCCGAGAATCTCGAGGTCTCCGTGAGCTGGGGAGACAGCGATGCGTGAACATTGCTGACCCTAGCGCGCACCGTCCAGCTCACCTTAGATGGGTCCACTTTCTCAAAGCCCTTCAGGACATCCAGCACTCGCGCGGTGATATCACTTTTTGACAGTCCAGCAGCTGCAGAGTACGCAGCATATTGGAGCACGCGCCCTCGTGACTGGGGAAGAGCAGCCGCGGCGCGAGGAAGCACCACACGGGGAGCAGACGCTACCTGAGGGCGAGCAACGCTACGAGCAGCAAGACGAAGGAAAGACATGTTTTGCAGACTAAACAGACGAACGCGGTTGGCGGTGACGAAGTTCGTCTGCATTTCGCGGAAGATCCCGATCTCTTAGTCACGTGTCCGCGAGCCTTGTAGTTTGCATTTGCCAGTGCCACATGCTTGTGGTCTCGGAGCACGAACACTCGGGGTGTTCAATTCAATCAGAACATGGTTAGAACGTTCATGCTGCGCTGAAACAGCATATTGCGCGCCGTCGGGCCGATGGTGTATCGTAGATATGGTCATATGAGAATTCAACGCAGTCGTTATTCAAATGGTCTACGGCTATAATCGCCGCGCAGCGACCTCAAAGACATATGTTGTAACGACAGGAGAGCGTTCGATATAGGGAAGGAAGTAGAATGAGGGATATCGATGTGAATCAGACTCCGTTTGACTAGAAGCTGCGAGACAACGGCAGCAAGTCGAACACGCCGATTGCAGACAGTGCGTGCCCACAAAGCGGTCGTCTCCCGGAGAGATCGAGATGTAGACATCGGAGGCAGAAACTCATCAAAAATAGCAAGTAATCTCGAGGCTGCTGTACAGATGAAGATGGCTGAACGAGGCCTGGAATGACTAGTATCCCAAGACAACGGTCTGCTACTATAGGACTAAAAAACCATCGAGGTAGACCGATATATCGAGTCACCAGGAACAGTTGGAGTTACGTTGCGGGGTTCGGGAGATGCCGGTCAGAACTGTGCAGCTGAAGTCACGGTGGCTGTCACTCTCCCCGTTCTCAGCCACAACTACTAACGCGACAGCAAGGTGAGGTCCAACATATCGGCTGTGAACGCTTTCTGAAGTCAGCCTACGCTTGCTTCGGTCTCGCTCGCTGTCTCTAGGTCAGTCCGCTTGGTAGCGTTCAAACGCGCCCATTATTCATCAGTCTACTGTCTTGCTCGTATCAGACTCGCCATGGCCACTTTCTCCTCGACCCCCATCGTCATTGACGGCAAGGGCCATCTCCTTGGTCGCCTTGCTTCGATTATCTCGAAGCAAATCCTCAGCGGCCAGAAGATTGTCGTCGTCCGGTGCGAGGAGATCAACATCTCGGGCAGCTTCTTCCGCAACAAGGTCCTTTCGAGTTAACGCGTTCGCCTGCTTCGCGCTTATACATTGCTGGGTTGCTTGCAGCTGCGGTACCACAACTTCCTGCACAAGCGCCACATTGTGAACCCCAAGAAGTCTGGTCCGTTCCACTTCCGCGCTCCCTCGAAGATCCTGTACCGGGCCATCCGCGGCATGGTCCCGCACAAGACTGCCCGCGGTGCGGCAGCTCTTGAGCGTCTCAAGCTCTTCGAGGGTGTCCCCCCTCCCTATGACCGCAAGAAGCGGATGGTTGTGCCCGAGGCCCTACGGGTTTTGCGGTTGAAGCCTGGCCGGAAGTATTGTACCGTGAAGGTCAGTTGAATCAAGCTATTGGGCGGGTTGGGGCTCATATAGCGCTGCAATGCGCTTCTGCAGCGTCTGTCCCACGAGGTCGGCTGGGGCTACAAGGACGTTGTTGACCGCTTGGAGGAGAAGCGGAAGATCAAGGCTCAGGCCTTCCACGAGCGCAAGGTAAGCACTCTCATTCATCGTTAACAAGGCGCTCCCCCTTGACCCCATATTCAAGCTCGCAGCGATCAAGCTGCGCCAAAAAGCCATCGCAGACAACGCACAATCTTTCGAGCAGCTCACGCAGCTCGGCTACTAGACGGTTTAGTTACATGGCCTCTTGCGCACGCTTTTTGCGCTCCACTATGACCCGATGCCACGAGATTCTCCATGTAACCTCATACTGTCCCTTATGTCCGACCTGTAAGGGTGCTATGCGGGGGCATCGCCTAAATATGATACTACCCTTGCCGAGATGGACGATGGGGATCCTTTCGGTTCTGTATAATAGGTGTTTGAGCACGACTGTAATGGTGCGACCAAGGATCACAGGTTTGGACTGTCTGAAGCTCGAATATCGCTTAGATTTCTTCATTCCCCGGGGGTCTGCAGCACGCGTCCTCACCAGACTCCCGTTTAGTCATGCCGGCGGGCGGAGACTGTCGGAGATGAAAACGCGAATTAGACTTGGTCATATCTCGTGCGCGGGCGCTGTAGGTTCTCGGCCCTTAGGTCTACCGACACGACCATTTCTCTCTCCCCAGACTCCCCTCTCTCCTCCTTCCCTCCTCCCTTCCCGCTTATTCCTCCCCTTAAACTTGACAATGCCGTCCGACTCCCCTGCCCCTCGTGAGAGCAATCCGCCATTCTTGATCTGAGTATATGCTGATTTATAATTTTTTAGAATCTCCCCCTCAGTCGCGCTCCCCCTCACCTTCAGGAACCGAAGTGTTGACCCTCCGTGCCCTTGTTAGCACAAAGGATGCCGGTGTTATCATTGGCAAGGGTGGCAAGAACGTCGCCGACCTGAGGGATCACACTGGTGTCAAAGCCGGCGTCAGTAAAGTGGTCGCGGGCGTGCACGAGCGCGTCCTGACCGTCAGCGGATCCGTGGAGGGAGTAGCGAGGGTGCGCTTCTTTGCTTTACGATGATATGGTCTGGCGTACTGATCTATGATCAGGCATACGCTCTTATCGTTGCGCAGCTCGTCGCTGCGAATCCCTCGTCCCCGATCACCAACTCCCCGTCGCCTAACACTTCCATCCGTCTACTTATCTCACATAACCTCATGGGTAGTGTCATTGGCCGTAACGGGCTGAAGATCAAGGCGATCCAGGACTCTTCGGGGGCACGGATGGTGGCTTCGAAGGATATGTTGCCTCAATCCACGGAGCGGATTGTTGAGGTGCAGGGCTCCTCCGAGTCCATCGGTCGTGCTATCGAAGAGATTGGTCGCTGTCTGCTAGAGGACTGGGAACGAGGCCAGGGCACCGTGCTCTTCTATCCCGGGAACGGGGACGACAGGTCAGGACGACGGTCCTCCAATGCCGGGCGGCGATACAACGGTGATTCTGCGAGCGTCCGGAAAACATCGCCTTCACCAAACTCGCCGACACAGCAGCCAACAAACCTCCGCACCCAGAACATTTCCATTCCATCGGATATGGTGGGTTGCATAATCGGTCGGAATGGCACGAAAATTACGGAGATTCGGCGCCTTTCCGGATCCAAGATCTCCATTGCTAAAGAACCCCATGACGAGACGGGCGAGCGCATGTTTACCATTGTAGGCACACCCGAGGCGAATGAGAAGGCTCTCTTCCTGCTATACAACCAACTCGAAAGCGAGAAGGAGAGGCGCGTAGGGAGGGACCAGCAACAGCAGGACGAGATGCAAGACTGACGTGCATGAAACCCGAAGGCGCCCGTGTCCCTGGACGCCGGCGGCAAACGCCCTGCACGGGGTAAGACTGCGACTTCGCACACGTAAAGCCAGATGGACTCCTTGCCCGCATGCTGGATCGTCCTCACTTAATACGACCTCGCGCAGCCCATCGGCTTCAGACCGCCGCATTTGCCATACATACCGAACTTCCCGAACCGCTCTCAAATCCAACAACCCCCGAAAAAGTCTCAAGATCATCCCTCCTCTGTCGTCCTCTCTCCTCCTCGAATTCGCCTCCCAGCCCTTGTGTCCTGTCCCCCGTTCTCGCGATGTTGTCGATCTGTGGTGTGGAGGACATGCCGCCCTCTGTTGTAACTGACGCGACTTGACTGACCCAGGTGTTGCTTTGCTGTGATATTCTGTTATATTACTCGCTTGCATAGGTGCATGGCAGGGACACTAAAAGTATGCATAAATAATCATTAGCGCAGTCTGTAGTGCAAGAAAATGTTGCCACAATGTACAATCCTCGTTCGCTGTGTTCGAATATCTCCCCGCTGCTCGCTGTTCTCCGCTCGCTTGTCCGATCAGATCTGAGATCTGACGCGTTGCGTCACTGTTACAGAGCGTTGTGTCACGGTCACGCTCGCGGTGCTCCTGAAAATATGAGGAAGCGCCGGCTGCCCGACAAAGACCATGCAGCCCTACAACGCCGCCTCTGCTGCAGGTCCATCTCAGCCCTATCCTTCGTCCGCAGGAGCCCTAGCAGCCCATGCAGCGGCAGCGGCATTGTCAAATCCGTACTATGCCCAGAACCACTTCTTGTACCCGCAAGCCGCACATTACGCACAGGCATACGCCCAATACCCTCCAGGAGTAACAGCAGACGGCTATACCCTATCATCCACCTACGTCCCTGGAAGAAACTACGGCCCCAATGATGGTACGCTCGCTGGGCAGCAGCAGCCGCTGCCAACACGCAGGCCGCATCAGCATGGCCAGGCGCAAGCGCATTGGTACAGCCCGGGAACGTCGAGGTGCAGTCGTGTCGGATGCTCCTTCACAGGCTCGCAGAAGGCAGTCGAGATCCACATGATGGACCGTCATTTGATTTATCCTCCTGGCTGGGAGCATAGAAAGCGGAAGCCAGACTGGGACGCGGACCCCAGCCTCAAGGGGTGAGTGCAGTATATTCAGCGTCGTCCGTCCGTGCACTAAGTTCCTTGTCACTCTCTTCAGCAAGCCCATCCCAATCCATGGCACCAGCGCCAAACTTGACACCCCGGAGGCGATTGCAGAGTGGATCGCCGAGCGCAAGAAGAGGTTCCCGACCGCGTCGCGTGTTGAGGACAACGCCAAGAAGCTCGAAGAGGCGATTTCTCGCGGGCAGTTGCCCGTATCCGGTTCGCGTTTCCCGCAAAAACGGCGGCGGTTGGACAACGATGCGTTTGGAACGAACGTGCCATATGACCCCAGCCGACAGGAACAGGGAAGAGGGCGAGGTCGCGGCCACGGCAGGGGCCGAGGTGTGGACCGGGGCTGGCAGGGTCGAGGCGAGCGTCCCACGCAGGAACACAAACGCCCGGCTCAGTCATGGCCTTTGCCTGAAAAACCGCAGCCATCGCCATCGCATAACCTTGCTGCGGCGACCTCGACCCCGGTCCCATCTCTGACAAATCTGACACAAGGCCACGACTCCCCCGGGAAAGTATCTAATTCGGACTTGGATTCGGACTCGGATTCGGACTCAGATGGCGCACCTGAAGTAGTCTCCTCCAAAGCAGCTCCGCCAGGAATTGGCAATGCCGTCTCATTGCCTGAATCTGAGTCCGCGAATGAAGATACTGCGGATATCAGTCACGAAGTCGGACTTGCAAGCCAGGAAGTGCAACGTCGCATACAACCCGTCAGAAAGCCGCCACCGAAGCAACCCCGTAGGCTGCCACGGAACCCTTTTGCCTCTCGTCCATCCCTCCTCCGTAATGTATGTGATTTTGTTCATAAAGAGGCTGAAGCATTGCTGACATTTGCATAGCTTCTGAGTCCTGAAATACGTATGACTGTCTCCAATCTCTCGCAGGCGATACGGTTTCTGGTAGACAACAACTTTCTCGAAAACGTTGAACTCAAACCTGGGCAAGCATCCGAGAAATTGATTGAGGTTGTCGGGTCGTCAACGTCGCCGGAAGCAGAATCTACGATGCAAGAAACCAGCGAGCGCACATCGTAGTCTGTAAAACCTTTCTTTGCTCGCCTTGCCTTATACGGCGTAACGAGCGACCGGGGACACACAACAGGGGAGCTACATGTATATATAAATATGTTTATCTACTGCCATCGGACACGCTCGAGTCGCTTCCACCCTCACTATCGCTGTCGCTGTCAGAGTCGCTCTCCTCGTCTTCAGGACCGGCCTCCAATGTCCGTTGGCTTACCTCGAAGCCGATCTTCTTGAGGTCCTTCCCGATCTCTTCTGTCTTCGAGGGCGCAGTAACAACAACGGCAACCGACGAGGCGGGGTTGAATAGGGGCAGGAAGTATGTACGCAGGGCAGCCAGGACATCCTCCTTCGTGACAGCTTGGAATTTCTCAAGGAGGTCGACATTGTGGTTTTGGGAGACTCCTTTGAACGCCTGGTTCAGGAAGGACGAGAGCGCCTACACATGTACGTGATAAATGAGGCAGAAGACGGTGAATGTCCAACAGAACTCACAGCACGACCGGGCGTTGACACGCTTTTGGTAACACCGTAGACTATACTGCTCTTGGCAGCATCCAGCGTGGTGTCCTCCAGTGCGATCTGTCAAATCGTTAGACTGAATGTGGCTTAGAGGTGAGTATTGGCTTACAGAGCCGTCCACGAGCCCCTCGATTACCGTCTTCGCCTGCTCAAATGCCTTTATGCTGTTCGAACTCTGGAGCGAAGTCAATCGCTTTGTCGAACCGAAGTCGAGAGTCGACATACTCTGTATAGTCCGAAGCTGACGAACCCTGCTTCGAGGTCCGCACTGACGTGCGCTCCGTAGGCTAAGCCAGAACCACGGATGTACCTCTAGATAAGCTCAGTGAGTGGCCATGATGCACTTATATCTAGTTCCTAGACGTACCCAGAGATAGCTCTCAGTGGCATTGAGAACCTCAAGCGCAACCCGCAGCGCCGGGTACTTCGGGTTTGCGAAACCCTGAATACCTTTTGCCGTATGCGACACGTAAGAGCTTTCGATTGTCGGTAGGCTGACGACCAGGGCCTGTGGTTAATCAGTACGAGGGCTTAGAATATGGTCATATAATTCTCCTACCTTCTTCCGCGGGGTCTTGCCCAATGAGCTGAGCGTGTCAGCTGCAAGAGTGACTGGAAGCAACTCTGATGCCTAAAATAACCAAGCCATGCGTAAGTACCGCGAGGGTACATGGACATTATGATGACGGACAGGCAATGCTTCGCTGAAGTACTTCCGGAAAGTGCTGCGGGGTTGTTTGATGGCCAGGATATTGCCAGCCACTGCAAAGCGCACGCCGGAAGGTCCAGTGACTTTTGGATTTATTGGTCAAGATCTCGCTCAGTTGGCAACAGAAGATGTGTCTCACTATACTGTCGTATCTCTTCAAATTCCTTGATCACCTCTTCTGGTGATTGCTGAAGTCGTTGAGCGAGCTGGGGAATGAAATCAATCTGCGGCAAGACGCCGCCCGAGCGCGATGTCGAGCTCTCGTCGTAGAGCAGATCAGCGGAGACAGAGGATAGGACATTGTCACCATCACGCTTCATCTCGGGTAGCGCTTGTTGGATTTTGGCAATCGTAACCTGCAACCTACATGTAATGGTTATCGACACGATCAACCCTTGCTGGCCAAGTCTGGGACATACCGTTCCTTGTCGAACTCGCTGCTATAGACCAAATCCTTCAACCACGAGATTGCAGTCTCGTACTGTCCAACGTCCACTTTGATTGAAATACGCATCGTTTCGGTGAACGCATTACCGACGCCCAATGCGACCTCGTACGATACAGTGTCGCTATCGAGCTTGTTCACGACTTCTTCATGTGTCAGCCTTTCTCCAGAGCTCCTCTTTACTGGTAGCGAGAAGAACGAAGAGAGGTATGTTGACATGTGCCTATGGCAAACAATCAGCAAACGGTGTAATTTTGAATGCCACGGCCATACGCACGGTCGAAGTTTGTGCGGAAGGCTTGCCAAGGAGAGATAAGCATTGATCGTCACGAAATCGGACTATTCCATAGGCATCAGTTGTATGTTTGAGTGTATGCGCAGTAATATGCGTACCTGAACATGATCGTATTGTATGAAGAATGGCAAAGGCTCGCCGTCACTCTCAATATGCTTCGCGAGTCCAGCATTGCCGGTCTGCTCGACGGCCCGCTTGCGATTGTGACCCTTGCCAACTTCTTGCAAACTTTGCAGGGGGATCCAAGAAATGCTCTTGACATCAGGAACCGGGAAAGAGGTTAAAACCTCCTTGGGGATCTCCTTCTCATGTTCCTTCTTTGCCTCTTCAAGCTCCTTCTCGGCTTTCGCAAGGCCATCTGATCCCAAGCGTTTCTTCTGAGCTGCAATGCGCTCCTTCTCCGCTTCCTCCAATTTGGTGGCCATGGCTCCGGAAGGCTTGCCTCGTACGACAACGCGATCGGGGGTGACATAGTATCTATGTAAAGCCTCGGTCAATTACAGTGACACAGCGTCTAAATGTTCAATATATACGCACTTGCTGAGAATGTCGGTCCACTGTTTGCTGGTCCACTTGCGGAGTTCTGCATATTGGTTGATCTCGTCCATAGATGGCCCGAGCTCAGAGCCATCCTCAGCACCATACAGGAAGTCCGTGATGACTGTTCCGGAGAAAGTGTCACCCTTTGACGTCTCGAGCTTACTACGAAGCTACATGGTATTTATGGTGTGAGCTAGTGCCCGTCAAGCAATATATTAATCATGATCTCACCTGACGCTCGTCCCGGTCTATGAGCATTGCCATGCGCTTCATGTCGATCCCCTCATCGACAATCCGTTGCAGACTTGCCTTGAACTTCTCATCGAAAGTGTCGAGGTGTTCCGTCGGCACCGAGCCAATATAGACAGGCAATTCGACGTACGTCGCACGAGTATCTTCACCAAAATAGATGTACGTGCTAAGGGGATCTCGTATCAATCATTCAGGTCTTTGAGACTATACGACGTACCACAGTGGCGATTCGATCTCGACAAACTCCTTGTTGAGTGGAGCAACCGGCGAAGAAGTCAAGTAAGTGCCGAGGATATCAAGCGCCTAGATATTAGGAGCCTACATGAAACAGATTGCTTACGTAGCACGGAGGATTCGTACCTTCCGCTCCAGGAACGCATTGGGAGGTGGCCCCATGAACCCGATTTGTACCTCACCCATTGTTTCGTCTTTCTCCGGGAATTCGACGGTTTCTTTCACCGTCCGCTTGATCGGCCCTCGCTTGGCACTATCGGTTTCAAGGAACGGTCGCTTCCACCCTTGCGGTCGTGGTCCATGTTTTTGACCGTGTTCTATGAGCGACGGCTCCACTTGTGTCTGTACAACATTCAGCAGAGAAGGCGTTCCAGAGGCCAGCTTTCCGGTGACAATAAGGGAGAGGTTGTGGGGGACGTAGTATTTATGGTGGTATTCTCTGACTGTATGCGTGTGTTTGAGTCAGACAGTATCGACGAAGTTCACAAAACCCGTACTTTGTTCAACAGTCAACACTCGGAGTGCCTCCATGAGACCTCCTGTCTCGCTCCGGTACGCACTGCCGGGAGGGTTGAGAAGGCGTTGCATACTAAATATAGCCCAATGAGTGGGATGCTTTCTAATGGCAATCTGTGATCATATACCGGAGTGCCATCAAGTCCTGCGAGGTGTTTTCCCGGCCCTGCATTTCACTATACACAACACCTGAATCGCGGCCTTTGCCATCGATGTGGTGAACCTAAAAGTTAAATGAGGAATTATAATTGGAGTCAGGGGGAAGTTGTCTTTACCTCTGTTATAAACCCGGCCTTAGTGAGCGTCGGGTATAGGATATGATCAACGTAGATCGGTAACAGCTGCAAGAAACCCTGTTCCCCAGCAGTGGATACGGTGTAAGCGGTGTGATCAGTGTCCGTCCACGCATTTGTGCCATTCGAGAATCCCCGATTGGCGAGATGATCAATGATGCCCTTGTACGGATACTTTTCTGATCCCATGAACACCAAGCTGTCAAACAGGTTAATCGAGCATGTCATTCGTAATTCGAAGTACTGACTGTTCCAGAGTATGCGGACAGCCGCTATCGTCGAATACTGTTCAAACAAGTTAATATATATGCGCACACAGCCAAGTGGCGAGGTGGTCCTGGTATTGAAAGCGAAAGCTATACACAGCACCATTCTAGTAGATCGGTCGCACATGAGAAATACTGCCTGTGCCACAATGCCACACTGTGGCATCCCAGCCTCTCAAGATATGCACAAAGTGCGCATGCCAATGGCGTATCCTATCCAAGCCCAAAGCTGACAGGTGCAAGCGATCGTATTGCTGAGGACAGACAAACCCCAGGACCACCTTTAAATTCCATGAACACGTACTTTCAGTGGCGATTACGAAATACCCGTTTACGAGCGGGGCTATTCCTCTACGGTCAATTGACCTTCCTCAACATGTGGTAATGTTAAGCTGTATCATACCGTCGTAATCCAGGTGTACAACAGACAGGCCAGAGATTCGGCTCTTCCATTTCGACACCGTAATGTCGGCAAAGCCCAGTTTAATCCGCTTCACGAGATCGAAATTGCCAAAGCTCTCAGTAGTGCCATTCACGTGGACGCCATTGGTGTGCGAAGTCATTCTACTGCAGGACAAGTGAAACGCACGACGCAGAGGTAAAGGTTTCGGTGCGGTCAGAGGATGGGTGTAGAGAGTACGAGAGACGCCGCGGTGAAGCCTGACAGTGTGAGCGGTATTAGGCGAGCGTGTGGTGGCGATGAGACGGTACATCCAGCAGCAGCAATCAGTGCCAGATGGCGATGTTATCCAGCCTAGCGAGACCGTAGAAACCCAAGTTTGGCAAACCTACAGGTATGCACCCGGGTGTCCAGGAAAAACGCGTACACCGCAGTGTAAGATGGATCATACATTTCACGTGACCCATGGAATGCCGATGTTCTTTCAATCTTGATCTCGCAGTTAACTCAAGTCCTCGGGATTGTTCTCGCTTTCTGGGTCGATACACCGGTCCTCGTACGCGGCGTTGCTCTCGTCACCAAAGCCGGCAACAGCGATGCTGACAAACATGCTGTGTAAAATGCCTGTAACAAAGCCGATCACTGTGGGCGCGGGCGCTTTACAGCGCGTTGTAGCACAGGTCGGGCAATAGCGACATCTGCTTCACGTCGGTATAAGATTTGTTTAGGTGAACTCCTAGCACCGACTAAGCGTAGTGTGATGACGCTTCAAAGAACACCCCTGTTACGCTAGGATGACATACAGATCATTGGGCTCGGTAAATTCGTATATGAAGGGGTACAGGTTGACTCGGACTCGGAGTAGCCACCTACCCTTGATCAGCTTGCCTTACTCCTGGGCACCTCTCCGACGATTTGCGCGACATACGGCACAATTCACGCGTACTTCTTGTTATTATCGTATGCTTTGTGATCTCGCTGAACCAAGTCTGCCAAAGTTGGCGTTCCTGGGACCCCTGGGTTCACATTCATATCAGGTATGCCTCTACAGGGACAGGACGTCTGCTTTACAGTGCTTATGGTCTGTTTAGTGTGCTCGTAGCGGGTTTAAGGACAGCGTGGAGTACGTTGAGAAGCCGACAATTGCAGGTAAGTTCTTCAGCTCCGAATACAACGTAAAGTTCTGAGTGCGCCTTGAGATGTCTTCGACGCTATATCTTCCGAGATTCCATTCGGATTACTGCCACAAGAAAACAGTGTATACGGCACTGTGACAGAAACATATAATCTCCTCCGGAAGCCCGAAGTCGGCAAGGACAAGTTCATCAGGGGGGAGTTGATGCTCAAGATCCGCCACTCACTTGTCGTGCGTCGCGGAGTGAAGCTCGAGGATGTGACAAGAGTACTTAGTCATGAACAGGCAAGTGATGGGCGCGTAACGTGTACCGCATCCGTCTGATATATGCATACAGGCATTAGGCCAGTGTGCCCGCTTCCTCTCAAAAACGCTCCCGAGTGCAACACGAGTGAGGACACCATCGACGTCTGCTGCCGCACAAATGCTGCTATCCGACGACGAAGAGTCAGGGAGGAGCGCAGCCATATGCTCGGCCCTCTGCGTGACGACGTTCGACGGTCTTGAGATCCTGCAGGAGGATGTTCAGGACAGCCTCAGTAAGTCATCCTCACTCTCCAGTTGGCAGAGGGCCGACGTTGCACCCACCAGCGAATCAGACGCGCTTCTATGTCCTCGCCAACTCTCTCCATACACCTTTGCCTTCAGGATTTCAGATCCCGCCGCCTCAGCACGCCCTCGTTCGAATTGCCCTCAAACCCAAGTCTGCCGACACCGATGCAGACTTGCCCCCGCGCAACCGTCTCGTCCATCTCGTCACGAGTACGCTCCTCACTACCTTCGGGCTTCCGACGACGCGCATAGACCGGCGGCCATCTCTGTCTGACGAACCCTTCGAGGACGTCTATATAATTGAACTCGAAGACTGCATCGGCGCGGCGAGCTATGAATCGCCACAATCATATGCGGTCCTCGATACGAAGATATGGAAGCGGATGGCTGCGGGTGTGGAGCGCGTCGAAGCGACAGGCGGTGAGGCTTGTGTGCTCGGTGTCTGGTAGCGCAAGGCGGTATATATACGCGCATTGAAATTCTCCTGTCTACTGAGAGCAACACCTTACTGCGACTTTTTGTGGTCCTCGCAGCAGATGGTCCTCTCAGTTTCTGATATCTTACAGTCAGTCGCGGCACATGTACTAGCAATATCGGTAGGTTTCAGGTCTACTGGGACGAGTTGCTTATGGTCTGCTCGATGAGCATAGCTGCGGCTTGCGATCTCGATGTAATTCGGGATTTGAACGGGTTCGGACGGCTATGGTCGAGACAGTGAGTGACACTCTGCACAGCTCATTGGTACCCGCACACCTCAGCAAGGTCGACGTGAACTGAACCTCAGGCTCAACGGGCAGTCCCTTCTCGTCCGTTGCCTTACTGACGTCAAATGCTGCCGCGACGGTCGCAACAGCAATCCATACGGCGTCAATAGCTAGCCACCTTCCAGGACATATGCTATGACCGAATGCATCAGATACGGTGACGTGATGGAATAGAACCAGGAGTACCGTCTGCCAAACCCAAATGCAGCCGTGGGCGGCTCATTGATACCCATATCAGCGTTCTGTTTTGCATTTGCATATCGGTCAGGGTTGAATGTTAGTGGGTCTGGATATGTCGCTGGATCGTGCAAGATCCCCCTATGACAGAAGTGGTGAGTTAATCCGGGACAAGAGAGTCGTGGGGAAGTGTGTACCAGACATTCGGCAAGACTGTCGTCCCTGCTGGTATCCGATAGCTCTCGTAGACGTCATCTTCAGTCGTACTGTGCGCAATGCCCAGTGGCGTCACTATCCCGTCACCAGTCAATGCCTTGTGCGGTGAGGGAAAATTTAAACCCTACCGGGATTCCACCGCAAGCATTCCCAGACCACCCAGTCGATATACGGAAGCGCATGCCTGTCGTTGAAACTAGGCAATCGGTCGGTACCAACGACGCGGTCAACTTCTGCCTGTGCCTTCTTCAGGACCTCCGGATACACGGTGATGGCGAGGAAAAACGACAGGATTGCAGAAACAGTCTGTGACACTGTTTTAACATTACATCCTCGGTCACCACAAACAACCTTGCAGCTTACCGTGTCTACTCACGCTAGTTGGAATTGAATTGGTGGGTCAGTTTTGTTTCAACTTAGAAACCGGAGCAAATGACCTGCGTATGCAGTGGCAGCAACATCCTTGATTAGGGCCTCGTGTTCAGGATCTTGTCCAGACTGGAGCCACTTTTCTAGCTCTGCCGCTGTGAAACATGGAACAGCCGTCCCGCGGCTCTGGGGATATAATGGGTCCATGAATTGATCTGCATAGTCTGCACGCAGGGACACTCACCACGCGCTCCTTGACCATCTCGAACGGCTTGTTCAGCATGCCCAGACTGAGCTTGCGCCATTCGAGCGCCTTGCGCTTGAACTCCGCACCAGGCAACCAGGCAGGTACGTGTCTAACTGCGCAAACTCTTCCCTTGAGTCTCATCCAATCACAAATGCGATGCGGACGCACGTAGCGGTATATAGTCGACCAAATAAGTGCCGAAGATGCCGCAGCGGGCCAAAGTGCCTAGTGCATTATCTGCAAGTGTGACAAACACATCACCTTCAGGCGCCACCTATTCAATGCGTCAGCCACAGACTGGATGCCAATGATAAGCAACCCAACTCGGTGGCCATATATATTCATCATCACAATGGCAGCAGCAGTTCTGCGGATAACGTGTTGGTGAGAAAGGCAACCAAATATAGACATGTATAGAAACACCTGCGAACGTGGTGAAATAGGTCATCTGGAGTGCTAACGAGGTTCTGCAGCAGAACGTGTGTTTCCTGGAGCAATACATGGTGATATCTGGGTGTGGTATTGATGCTGAAATATTCATGAAACAATGTTCTATGCCTCTTCCACCACGAGCTGTACGGTAGGGTGGAGAATAGCCACTTCCACCCCATACTAACATTACTCTTCATGACCAGCTACGAGCGAAAGTATGACGCACATGTATATCATTGTCCTCTGCGGTCTGGACGAATAAGTGGCGCTGCGTTTGTCAAGCAAATCATGGACCACCCTGGCCGAATTCAGTACCAGAATAGGATTGCCAAATTTACGGATGTAGATCAGGTCGCCTGTGCGTGAATACATGAATACCTGGAAGCATTCACAAAAATAGGCAGACCATAGAGTCTTCGCCAGTCCGCGTAGACCTTCCAAGGATACGCGCGGGGCAGCTCGACGGAGCCGAATATAGAGGTCTTCGGACCAGGCGGTAAGGGGAGATGCCGACGTAGCCATCTGACATGGAAGCCGTAGAGAAGACAGGCAGCGACGGACAGGATCAAAGCAACATGTTAGGAGCAGCGCACAACGCCGTCAGAGAGAGGAGGGTGCATGGCGACGGGGGGCGGACTGGGAGGCCTCGCGGGGTTGATAACTCATGTTGTCTGTGAACGCGAGGCAATACCTGCTTGGACGCGAGCGCGCACGGGCGCTCCCTTGCCTGGGCTGTCGATCACCGAATGGCCGTCCGGGAAATTGCCCGTGCCGAGATGCCGTTGCCCATACCAGGCAGGCTCGGTGTCGACGCCACAAAGGCGGCCTTGGCGCGCACAATGAGTTTAACCACGACCGCAACAAACCCGCTCGCGGGTCCGTCTGCGCTCCGGGACCTCGTCCGTCCCCAGTTCCATCAAAACAACTTTGCTGAGGAGCTCTACGTCAAGAGCGAGCTCGGCATCAAGCTCGACAAAGGTCGGCCCGGCCGGTATGCCTGCAAACTTGTGTGCGCTCATCCGCCTGCACAGATGACCAGATCTGCCGTCTCTCTCTGACCGCCGCGGGGTGCCCTCTCGGGCCCATGCACTGTCCGCTGCGGCACACGACGCCCTCGACCGCAAACTTCCAGCCGCCCAAGCAGCTGCCGACCCATCCCCGCGAGCGCGAGCGTCTGGCCACCGTGTGCAAGCACTGGCTGCGCGGGCTCTGCAAGAAGGGCGACGCCTGCGAGTTCCTGCACGAGTACAACCTCCGGCGCATGCCCGAGTGCTGGTGGTACGCCAAGTACGGCTACTGCTCCGCCGGCGACGAGTGCCTCTACGCCCACCCCAAGGAGCGCCGCATCGAGTGCCCGGACTACACCCGCGGCTTCTGCAAGCTCGGTGCGTCTCGCCCGCCTTCCTCCCCCACCTCTGAAGCTTAACCCTGCTGCCGCGCGCGACGCAGGCCCAGCCTGCCCGCGCAAACACATCCGCCGCGTGGCGTGTCAGCTGTACTTGACCGGGTTTTGTCCGCTGGGGCCAGACTGCCCGCGGGGCCAGTACGTGCGCTTCCCTGCCGTCGCGCGACCGCTCATCAGCCCCACCCCTTCCCAGCCCCAAGCCGAGCATCCCCCCGCCAGAAGCGTACGAGCCGCCGCCGCAGCCGTCGATACGGGACCTGGGCCCGCCCCCGCCGGGCTACGGCAGGTATGCGGACTTCGACCGCAATTTCCCCGGGCCCCACCCCCCGGGCGCGGGTGGCTCGGGCGGCCCGCCAGGGCCCCGCAGGAACCTCGAGGACGTGGTCTGCTTCAAGGTGCGTGCGCGCGCTGGCTGGCCTGGCGCGGCGGGGGCTGATCGCGTTGCCACTAGTGCGGCGAGAAGGGCCATTACGCCAACCACTGCCGGAACCAGATGCGCAAGCGGTGACCTCAGAGATTCGGCCGCGTTCGGCGCGCGTTCTATCTGTGTGTGCGGAGAAGCGCTGCGGCGTCCGTGCCTTCTTTGTCCATGCACTTACGCGGGTATGTGTGCCCCCCCAGCCGGCTGGAGTTACAGCCGCAGCCGTGTGTACATACCAGCACCTTGTACGTACACAATGCAATCGAGTCCTTCCAGACGTCTCTGCCCGCATGGTGTGGTATCGTCAATTTCATACACTCCTTCGTAGCATATAGATACAGATCGGGTCTACAAACGCACGAGAGCATCCAAGACAAAGCTTACACCGAGTACGCGTACATATCCCTTAGTATACCAGTCCACGCAGCGGGCACGCGCGGCGCGGCCGCGGGCAGCAGCAGCAGTCAAAGCCTGTCCGTCGCGGCCCCCGGGCGGTCCAGCACCATGCACCCCAGCACCAGCAGCGTCCCCGTGTCCCCGTGTCCCCGTCTCCGCCCGTCAGAACCGCGCGTCGTACGCGCCGACGGACATCGGCGCGCCGCGGGGGAGCATCTGCGGCGGCGCGAGGTGGTGCGCGCGCAGCGGCCACGCGGGCGCGGGCGGGGAGACGGCTGCGGGGGGCGCGTGCCCCTCGAACGACTGCGCGCTGCCGGGGAGCGGCGCCGCGACGGGCTCCGTCTCGGCGGCCGCGGCG
Organism: Wolfiporia cocos; assembly: GCA_029448655.1. Taxonomy (NCBI): domain Eukaryota; kingdom Fungi; phylum Basidiomycota; class Agaricomycetes; order Polyporales; family Phaeolaceae; genus Wolfiporia; species Wolfiporia cocos. Next base: position 2,478,944 of record JACCLO010000002.1, read on the forward strand.
GTCTTGGAGAAGAGGCCCGCGTGCGAGAACGGGTAGAGCGGCACGCCGACCTCGAACGGCTGCATCTGCGACGTCATCCGCACGATCTCGGTCATCAGGCCCTGCAGCAGCTTCTCCTGCCGGACTGGGGCGCGTCAGCGGGGCCGCGGGCGGGCGCGCGGGCGGGAGGGGACTTACTGCCGATGGGCGAGCGCGCGCCGTACGTGAGCATCGCGAACCTGCGCGGGTCGGGCTGGTCAGCGCGGCTGCGCGGGGGTTAGGGACGACGTACCGGAGCGCGTTGATCTCGCCCCAGGTGGTGTGCTCCTGCGCGTGATCGCCCTTTTCGATAAAGTATTTGCACAGCTGGATCTGCACCACGGCCGCTAGGTACCAGCATATCTGGGGGATGAACGGTCGACGTCAGCACTGTGTGCACGGCAACAAAGACGCGCGCCGCACGGTGATGAAGGGGTGCAGCCGCGACGTGTCGAGCGACGTCTCGGAGAGCCTGTGCAGCGCCTTGAGGATGCTCCGCGTGGCGTTGATGCAGCGCACCGTCGACCCGCTCTGCGGGTCGTGGAAGTTGAGGTAGGGATTGTGCAGGGTGATGGCCGCGCTGCGGGTCGGTCAGAGTGGACACTGTCACCGGCTAGAAAGCGGCCACGTACGCGTGGGGCACGATATGCGCCATGTAGAGGTCCGTCTCGAGCGAGCCGTCCTCCTTGATCCAGACCTGCTTGCGGAACTGGTGCGGGAAGCTCTCCAGGAACTGCTCGCAGACGAGGAGGTCGAGCTCGCGGAAGGCGGGGATGGTGAACGGGTTCTCCGTGCGCAGGGGCGGGGCGGGCGCGCGCAGGCTGGTGCGCGTGTTGTAGTCGGTGACGCGCCCGAAGAGCATGACCGCCTTGAGGAAGAGCATGAACGGGTCCGTGTACGGCGCGTCGTGGCGCGTGAACACGTCCTTGGCCGCGAGGTCCTGCGGGTTGCTCGCGACGCCGGTCTGCGGCGCACGGAGGCACACTCAGCGCGGGCGGCAGCGAGAAAGGCGGGCACTCACATCCCCCTCAAAGTCGAGCATCGTCACGGGGAACTCGGTGCCGATGTCGCGCTCGTCGATGCTGTGCAGCCACCCGCCGACGGACACGATGCGGTCGAACATGACGGTCATCCACCACGTGCGGCGGCGGCTCTCGAGCTCGCGAAAGTCGCGCGGCGGGGGGAGGTACGCGCCGGGCGCGGTCTCGTGCGCGAGGAACGTGCCGGGGTAGTTGAGGCGGAGCGGGACGGCGACGCGGGACTGGAAGCCGGCGAAGATCCAGACCTCGACCCAGCGGCCCTCCTGGTAGAAGTACCAGGAGAGGAGGATGCACGCCTGCATCACGGGGAAGATGTCGTCCCCGGAGGACATGGTGCGGTCGATGTACTCGCGCGTCTTGCTCACGTGCCGCTCCGCGAAGCGGTCGCGGCGGGTCCCGTCCGCGAGGATGACGACGTCCGTCGACGCCCAGCGCGACGCGGACGCGCACTGTGGGGCGTGAGTGGGCGCGGGGGGAGACGGGGGGGCACTCACGATCGCATGGAGCACGGCGCGGTGCGGGAAGCCGGGGTCGCGCGGGTGCAGCTGCAGGGCGTTGAGGATGGCGCTGCGGTTGAGCATGCGCGAGCCGCAGGGGTCGCAGCGGAAGAAGATGTCCACGCTGCGCGGGATCAGCGGGGGTGGAGACGGCAGCACGCTGGCAACGCACTAGTGGGTGAGCACGTCAGGCGGGGGCAGGTCTGGGTCCCAGCCCGAGTAGAGCAGATCGGCCATCGGATCACGGTGGCCGCCCGATTGCCGCATCTCGGGGCTGCCGCTGGAGGTGCGGGTCTGGGAGCTGGGGCTGCTGGAGGAGAGGCCGCTGCTGTAGTCGAGCACGCGGTGTGCCGGGGAGATTCGCGACTCGCTCGGACTTGGGCCTGGAGAGAGTGCGTTCGAGACCGAGAGCGCGCGCGACGGCCGGAGGTTCGTGGAGCGGTTGCCAGCGGGCGAGGACGAGTCGGAGGCGGGGCGGAAGGATCGCGACTGGATGAGCTGGCTCTTGAGCTGGGCTGCGCGGGGGTGAGGGCGGGCGGCGGGGCGGGGGAGGACACGTACAGATCTGCTCCTCGAGCACGCGGATGCGCTCGGCGGGGTCGACCTCGGGGGAGATGGAGAGGCCCTCGACGGGGTCGTAGGAGCACTGGGGCTCGGTGGGGTGCCTGGGGACGCGTCTGACGGGGCTCAGGGGACGCAGGGGGGGACGTACGCGTAGCCGACGGGGGGCGGGACGCTGATGGTGGCCTGCCACTGCCTTGCGGGGGCGGTGAGCGTGGGGCGGGGGCGAGGGGGCAGGGACTCACTTGACGCAGGTGCCGCAGTGGGGGCGGGCGGCGTCGCATTTCTGGGGAGGGTCAGGCGGGGCGCGGGCGGGGAGGAGCGGGCTCACGAGTTTGCGCTTGCGGCAGGAGAGGCAGGCCTGGGGCTGTGAGCGGGGGCAGCAAGGGCGAGGAGGTCGCCTACCTGGTTCCTGCGGAGGGCGGGTCGGGCCGAGGAAGAGGCAGCCTTTGGCATCGCGCTGGATCTCGGGCGATCAGACGGAGGCGTGGGCTGAGGCGGGTGGGAGCGGGGAGCCCGGGGACGACGAGACTGGGCGGGGAGGCTGCGTGGTAGATATACGGGCGCAGCTGGAGTGACAGAGCGCTCTCCTATTTTTGTAGGCGGAGCATCCAGCTGCTCGAAAACGAGCAGAGTGCGCTCGCATCACTGATCCTCTCCTATTGATCCCGTCAAATTCGCACAGGCGTCTCGTGCGTTCGACTCCCTGCCACTGGCGCCCGCACACCGCATCCCGTCGCGATGTTCTCTCGCTATCCAGCCTCTCGCGCACGGCCACCCCGAATGCTCCGCACAGGCACTCCCAGCGAGCGCCCGCAGACGCCCGCGATAGCACGCCTTCGATTCTTCCTCTCCTGCGTCCCATCGGCTGCACAGGGCTCCCTGTGGCGCATCCCGGACAGCCACCAGCCGCACATCCCCCCCCGCGCAGCCTCCAGCCTGCGAGCGCTCCCCACCAGCCCGCCGCGGGCTTGAATCTGCGCTGCCTCTGGCGGATCTCCGGATCACCGCTGACACCCTCGCGTGCTGGAGCGCGAGACAAGTCCGCCGGGGCGCCCTCCCAACACCCTGGTACATCGCCTGGAACGCCAATCCGCGTACGTGACAATTTTCCCTCGCCCGCACAGCGCCCGGCTCGAAAATAGGTGGGAGGCCGAGCCACAGACGCCTCGTCTCGCGTGGCTCCACCGCGTCGTCCGCGACTACTGTTGCTGCGTCCCGTCGGAATGCCACACATGAGGCACGCGGACCCCGACCATCGCTGCGACAATTGAAATGACGTCCCACCCCTGCCGATCTGCTCCTGCCGATAAATCTGCAGAACGCTATTTTGCCTTCTGCGGTTCGCGAAGTGTGCCCCGGGGATGCAGCGCGGCATAATCGTCACTTTGACGGAGTGCTTCGATGTGCGGTGAGATCGCTGTCCTGGCTCGTCGCGGCGCAGAGGCCGACGTGATCAACACAGATGATTGGGTGCACGCATTCTGACAAGGCAGCCACAGCATCGGAAAGCCCGGTTTGCCAAGAGGAAGCGCGCCTCATTGCACCGCAGTCGCAGACTCTCACTACGGTGCGTGCCTGGCTGATAGCCGGATCTCAGCTGCGGGAACAGAAGGGTCAGTCGTCGAACAGGACCTTGGCTTGGGCCGCTTCATTCTCGAATTTGACTCCAGGATTGTCGGTGTCTCCAGGAAGCGGTGATGCCTCGTGTACGGTCGTCATTCCTCACCGAACCCATGTCACAGAGAACGTGCTTTCTAAACAACAGCGTGCGCTCTTCACCCGTGGGGCGCCCTCGTACCCATTGCCGAGGCATATCGCTCACTTGATGCACGCCAGCTGTGTTTCGCGAAGGATGCTTAGCGAGCAGCTTCACAGACGATGGGAATTGATCATTATTTGTCGTCAGAGCTTCCGTGTCAGACGGAGAGCCACAGGTTTTCGCACAGGATCCACCCTAGCGGTCAGGAAGTGCTATGCCATGTATTGTGCTCGCCGTAATAGAAGGTGATAAATGCTGAACCCTTGTTGAATGCAATCACCATATGGCCATCCCGGTGGAAGCAGAACTGTGTGTTTGATCGATCGCCGGGATCTCAGTTACGTGCACGGGAAGATATTAGTGAGCGATAGAGTGTTTCGCGTAAGCGCCGTACCCGCGAAGACGTCTATCAGGCACAAGATGCATGATGCAGCTCGGCATTTTCGTCCCAAAATATCGACAGTGTCTCTAGGACGCGTAGCTAGATGCCTCGTGTGGGGTCGTCCGTATAATGCTTACAACTCAAAATCTATGCGCATAATCCTCCATGGAGAGTCTTTTCATCACCGGTGTGCCTGTAATGCGCAGTACCTGCATTGCTTCGTAGACATCTCCTGATCCGGTGCTTAGAGAGCGGCATTCAGAGGGTGAATAACATACTCACAGAGGTCAGGGACGACCGTTGGTTTTGTGGAGTGGCACAGCTTCTGGCTTAGAAACTCTAGCGACATAGCAGTCCCCTCAAGACATTCTATCAGGCCTTTGCGTGGACTCCCTGAATTTTTCCTCTTCGCACCTTCGAGGTGAACTGCATGGGATAGCCCGGTCAACGTGCCGAAATACGTACGCTTAACTGCTGCGGTCTGGAGAGAAAGACGCGCCGGCGGTTCGCGACCCGGGTATCGCCATGAACATATCACAGACACGATTTCACTAAGACGCCAGCCCTTATTCTATCGCACATGTCAGTATACAGCGCGACAGCCATGTCGACTGAGACACCCGAGGAGACAAATTACATTACAATGATGGAGTGTTCGAGGTCTCAAGGCAACCAGCCTCCGTTCATTATTTGATGCGTCCACGAGATGCATCATCGATCTCAGTTACCCAAAGGGCTCTCATATCGGCGTGCAAAACTAGCTGCATACGGATTGCGCGCACCGCGAAGTACTGTACAATGTATCACCGGCGCCGGGGTGCTCTCTGATGCGCCGGAATTTATTCGTGACTGAGACCCGGGCGGTGAGGTGACGGCTCACCGGTCACCCGCTAGCGGGCCCCGCCTGGATAGCACGGGCCCAGTGATCGACAATGTTCACGATCTGCAAGGCGATCAGCACTAGCAGCTCCAAGTCTGATCGCGCCGCCCACACGAGTGGCGCGCACGGGCGCAGATGATACAAGGACGTACAGGATCGTGGCGACCACGCGGCGGGTGTGCGCGGCGTGCCGAAACTCGGTGAGGTAGATGCCTGCAGGTGAGACACGCGCGGGCGCGGGCATTCAATGTGCAGCGGTCAGCGTACGGCCGGCGGCGGGCTCAGCCGAAACTGGGCCGGCGCGCGGCGGAGTTGGGAGGCGTACCTTGCCAGGTGCCCAGGTTCAGCCGGCCGTCCGTGATGGGCACGCAGATGGACGAGCCGATGAGGGACGCCTTCGTGTGTGAGACGCTGTGTGGCGTGTCACTCGCTGCTCTTGTTCTTAGACGGACCAAACGGGGACTTACGAGTCGCTGGAGCGGCGGGGTACTCGGTGAGCGTGGCTAAGCGTGGACGACACCGTGCACTCACTCCGGGCCTTCGTCGGTGTGCACCCACTCCAAGTCCTCGGGCACGATCTTGTCCAGCGCCATGTCCATGTCTGCCCGCGCAGCGATCGCCGCGCATCAGCACATCAGCGCGCCGCGCCCCAGCCCTCGGCCCGGGCGCTCGAGCTCTGAGCACGCACCTCGCCGCACATCTGCGGGCGCGCGTCGACGTCAGCGCATCCGCGGGGCATGTCAATGTGCCGCACGCCACCCACCGGGGTCGTAGTTCTCGTTGACCGTCAGCGCCGCGGACGTGTGCTGGCTGCCGCGGCGTCAGCGGCGGCGCGCGCCACGCGGTGTGGGACGTACATGAAGAGATAGAGGACCCCGACCTGTGCGCGGGTCAGGGCCGCAAGGGTCAGAATGCCTTGGCGATCGCACAATCGGGCGCACGCACCTGCACGTCCTTGAGCCCGGGCTGGATCTGCGCGAGGACCTCGTCGGTGACGAGGTGGCAGCCCTTTGTGCGCCGTCCGAGCGTGAATGTCTTTTGCCAACCCATGTTTCGTCTGCTTTGCGTCTAGCTCGGCGTGGTAGTGCAGTTGTGGTCGTCGAGGACGATCAATCAAAGGAAAATGCGCAGCCTGCGTGATCGTGATTATGATGTCGTTAACGCGGGAATTGATCCGCGAATGTTCAGAGCGTTCGATATGAGCGCGGGAGAGTCAGGCGCAGGTGCGAGCGATTCAGACAAAGTGGACTCCTCGATCGCGCGTGCGGACCAGACTGCTTCGTGTTGTGCGCGATCGATCTCCGCGCGGGCGGGTTATGCGATCACTTTAGTCGTCATCCAGCCTCAGACGCGCATCACAGCTACCATACGCCTGCCGTTATATGTCGCGTGTATTGCTCAATGATATACAAGCTAAGGTTCTGTACAGTGCGCATGGCAGAGTTCGCAATGTCCAGAGGGATGCAGCAGCCTCACAGCCGCCAAGTATCACCGACTAGCAATCCTCCGTTCCGCCTCCAGAAGCGCGTCAAACTGCGCCTGCGCTTCTGCGCGGTCCATCTCTGCAGAAGAAGGCTCGCCAGGCTGCACGTTGACCGTGCCGCCCTCTTGCATCCGCCCGCGCTCGTGGGTCTGACGCAGCGCGTCCCAGGAGGACGACTGCCCCGCGTTGCGCGCATTTGCGGCGCGAATTGCCTCCCACCGACTCGCCGGCTTCTGAGGTTGTGTTTCTGTTTCTGCTCGGCCGGTTTCAGCAGCAACCGCTAGCCAATTTGGGAACGCGTACCTGAAGAGGCGGACACAGGCACAGGCACAGGCGCAGGATCAGCACCGACAACCTGCTCCGCGTCCTGTGCCCACGCCTCCGGGGGACGCGGCACATTTCCATGAAGGTCCTCGCGAGGGCCTGCCTCCCTCGCGCGCTGGATCGTCCACCCGAGTGGCTGCACACCGCCCGTGCGCTGGTTCACGTTCTCGAGCGCCTGGCTGAACGCGACGGGGTCGTCGAGTGCTTGCGTGAACGCCCAGTGCGCCTTCGCGCGGCGAAACTGCCCGTACACCGACCCGCCGAAGCCGCCGGCGGTCGCGACGAGCGCCGTGCGGTGCAGCGGGGCGGGCGGGCGGCGGAAGAATCGCACGTACCCCGCGCTGAACGTGCTGCCCATCAGCGCGTAGATGTACTGTGTATGCGGCGGACGGGACGGTCAGCGGAGATATGGTGAGGGAAACGATACGGACTGGCCAGTAGCGGTGCGAGGCGGGGAGAAATGAGGCGGCGAGCTGGGCGTCGTGTGAGGTGATGAGGCCGGACTCGACGTCCGGCCGGAGCAGCTCTTGTGCCTTGCTGCGCGAGCTGAATGTTGCGTCGAGCCACTGAATGGGGTACGCCATCGTTGTGCGGGTGCAAATGTTCGGCTGAATTTGTCGGCGGTCGATTACATCGTCGAGAGCTTGCACTTCCGCGGCATTGCCGCCGACCTGGGACGCGACGGTCACGTGTGCCCATCCGCGATGCATGCGCGACGAGTAGGCGCCCGGGCAAGTTGGTGCAAGTTGGTCACTTATTATTCGCCTGGAACGTAATCTTGGCTGTCTCGTCTATGAGTATCTCTCCTCACACTCCTTTGTGACTTTGCCTGGAGCTCTAAATTATATTGGCTTTGGCTAATGAACAACAACGTTTCTGCGAACTTGGTTGATAAACCCCTTTCAAGCCCCGGTCGGCACGACAAGCTGTCCTCGCTAGAGGGCGCGTCGCTAGAGGCTCTTCCGAACCCTCCTAGTAAATATCATGACTGTAATTCGCCCACTATATGCGCCATTAACCCTTCCACCTCCAAAACGGAGAACACGGCGTCTGCGAATATATCACACTGGGCGCAGACCACATGTCTCACATATACTCATGAACTGGACTACGCAGCTCCCAACTCCGTCAGCACTCATAGAAATGACCTAGACAAGCCCCCCTCTACTTCACAGTCTTCGGCTACCAAGAAGTCGAACCCGCTCAGGGATCTTATCGAAACGGAGAAGGCATATCTGGACCTGCTCGCCGGTGTCATTCGTGTACGTCACATATATTTGATTTTGAATAACAGCTCGAGATGTGAGCTTCTCTGGTCACGTGATTGTTCTCGAGGATATTCGGCGGACTCCGCCGCTGCATCGCGGATTGCAACGAAATATTCGAGCATCGACATCCAGGCTATACTTACGCTGCTCAAGGGTGGTATCCTGACTCACAAAGGAAAATGGAATGCGTTGAGAACATTCAATACCTAGAGGATGCACAGCTGCATCCGAGCAGCTGTTCTACGAGGACAACTGTATATCTAACCACCTCGACAGAAAGTCGCCGCTGCGTGGTCGCGTTCCAACCTCCCTCCTCCAGAGTTGGACACAATGTTTCGAAGCATAGAGAAGATATACAGGGCAAACCGCTCCATGCTCGCAGTGAGTCATTACACACTCAATTCATGTTCCTCAGAGATGTGATTATCGTCCACAGAAGTTGAAGGAGATCGGGACAAATCCGTCCTCACCTAAAGCACTAGGAGACCTTCTTATCCGCTGGGCTAGTCTGATCTTTTATAAATTTTGTGTGATGCGCACTCACAGGGCTGTAGATCAACGACCTTGAAGAACCCTACGCCGCATACTGCGCCAATTTCCTTGTCGGCTTCGATACCTGGACACCCGTAGAAGCCAACGACGGCGTTCGTACAAAACTTGCGATCTTCTCCGCGTCCAACCCGCCACCGCTCCCTCCCTCGTCCCCCGCACATCCCTCCGCGCCGCTTCTCTGGACGCTCGACAGTCTATTCCTGCTCCCGAAGGACCGGCTGAAGTATTACCGCAAACTATACACGCGCCTCTTGAAGAGCTCTGTGCCCGGGCGAAGCGACCATAAGCTACTGTCTGGCGCGTTAGAGAAGCTGGAGACGCTTATCACGACTCTGGAGAGGCGGATGGACGAGCGTGTGGGCGCAAATGACCCGCCGCCGCCGTCACCGTCACCTGCATCGCCAGAATCCCCAGAATATCCAGAGGATGAGATCGTTATTGATATGCGTATGAGGGATAGTGCAGCCTCCGTAAAGCAGAAACATGCAAGTAACGATGTGCCTCCGCACTCTACGACAGGCAGCTCTGCTGTGCAGCCAAGCGTCAATATGTCGAGCAGGTAAGTGGGGAATGAGCACATAGGATATCTATCTGAGTTCAGAATGCTGGCGTAGCGATAGGAGCCCAGCGGATTCAACTACCCCCGGAGACCGCGCGTCGACCGCGACAATGTCAAATCCGATTGCTGACCTAGAGCGGCGCTTGTCCACGACTAGAACGCTCGATATCTTTACAATGCGGCTGAAGGTTGTCAATCTTTGATCTTCTCAAGAAGTGGAGCACTCACATTTCTATCGATCGCCCCACAGCAAGTGCGCCTGCGAATGGCGCCGTCTACCCTTCTCTATACGCGCGAAGTGCGCTTCTCGGCGGACGTCGTGATAAAGCTGACGCCGACATCAACTGGGGTTGAGGTTGTCCAGGACCGCGGCCATGTGTACATTCTCACTGATCTTCTATTGATCTGCGAGAAGATGACCCCGCAAGAACGCGGTCCGCAGCGCGCGGGCGGCCCAGACATGTGGCTATTGTATCCCCCTCTTGCAGGCAAGCACTTACGTGTGGCTCCTCTCGAAAGCACAAGTGATCTTCGCCAGTATTCAGCAGATTGAACATATTGCTTACGAGACGCCTATATAGAGACCGCGCTTGTTGTTACCGTATTACGAAAGGAGAGCGTTGTCTTACACGCGGACTCGCCTGAGACACGGAACAAATTGCTAGCAGAGCTCGGATCCTGCATCGCTGCCGCCACAGAACGTGAGTAACATCCCCTAGCTTGTGGAGCGGCCAATTGTTTATGATGTACGAATTCGCAGTACATTCGAAGGCTGCTTCTGCTTCTCAACCAGCTATTGAGAATACCACTCAGCCATCCACAAATCCCAACAATCATGATCAGCGAAGTCACATTGCGTCGACGTCATCAGATAGGTTTAACGGTAACACGAGTCCGCCTCAGCGTACCCTCTCGCCTCCAAATAACGTTTCATCTTACCCATCAAGCGGCTCGCAGTACAATTCTGCTCGCTCCATTGAAGTTTCGGGGAATGCCCTAGTCGCTGAGAACATGTCAAGACCTAAGGCGGAGAGCCATACACAACGCCCGGCACCTGCAGCGTACCCTCCGCGATCTTCATCTGCATCTACACAGGGACATGGATATGTTCAAGTTAGCCGAGGGCCATCTTTTCGAGTGGGCCAGGTCGTCGATCAAGTTAGCCGAGGGCCATCTTTTCGAGTGGGCCAGGTCGTCCCGATGCAAGCATTTGTCCCGGGCGCCCGTCCTTTCCAGTCTTATGGATCTAGTCAGGGTCCACCGCTGCAGGGTCCACCGCTGCAGCAGCCCCACTACGAGCGAGGACAAGCGCTGCAACCACATGGCGCGGGGCCAGTCCCTCTTCAACATCAAGGACAGGGGAGATATCCACAGCAATATGGACAGGGGCAGGCCCCGCCGGCACACACCGATAATGATCAGCGCGATCTGCCACAAGCAACTGATACGACACGGGCTCCACCTGAGACCATTTGCTGTGAACAGGCACGGCTTCAGCGCCAGGTTGTACCTCCAAATGCATCGAGCTCCGAGCTCCGAGTACCTCCACCGCATGTCGACGCTGGTAATGTCGTGCCGCCCGAGCCAGGAGTTGGTCCACAATCTACGCCACCTGATATTCGCAACATGAGACAGATTCCTCCGGTATCTCACCAACTCCTTCTCAGCCGCGCGCCCTCTGGTAGCTCCCAAGTGCGGCCGCCGGCTCCCCCAGCTCAACAGATGGCTGCATATCCTGCACCGTTTACTCCGCGGTCGTATCGCGCACCTCCTGATTCATCATCTCAGGGAGGCCTCCGCAAATCCGCATCCGTGCATTCGCTGCGATCACAATCACATCATGACGACGTGTCAGTTGCGTCTACGCCCCCGATGCCAGCATACCCCGCCGACTTACCTCCACCGCGACGCAATTTTGCACCACGAATAGGCTCGTCTGGCTCGCTAGGATCGAATTCCAGTCAACGCTTGCCGCAACAACCGTTGCTACCTTCTGCACAGATGAGCTTGCGATCAGTATCGACCGCCGCCTCGTTCCAAGAGCCGAGTCCACCGGGGTCGCCAGTTGAAGAGACGCCGCGGCCGCCTGCAGGGCCAACCTCTACAACCATCACCGCGCAGATGAAATGCAAAGTCTTCCTGAAGCAACAGCATGGCCAATGGAAGTCGCTGGGCACATCAAATCTGAAGCTCTATCGCCAATCTCCGACAAATGTGAAGCAGCTGGTAGTCGAGGCTGACAACAAGGACAAAACGTTGCTCGTCTCGACAATCGTGCTAGTCGATGGCGTCGAGCGGGTCGGCAAGACGGGCGTGGCCGTGGAGATTAGCGATAAAGGCAAGCGCTCTGGTATAATCTACATGATTCAGCTTCGCAATGAGCAATCTGCTGCAAGCTTGTTTGACAGCTTGCTCGCAGGATCAGATAGATCTGCAGGTATCAGGAGCTAGAGCAGTTCATACCTACCATTAACGTGGGCTGCTGGAACTTCTGCTGTTACTGTTCATGACATTGCCTGCATATTGTAACATACATGTAATCACATTTATCGACCAATCACGGTCCGCATCATTACGTTAATGTCAACTATTTCGCTTTATTTGGGTGTTATCGTGGTGGCCAATATAATTCGGCACCGAGGGAGATGTGATCACTGCCACAAACACTTTTGCGCGGGATTCCCGGGGATAGAGCTTCTGCGGCATATGGCTTAGCATATGTCGTAATGATGGCGGTACGCCCCGGAGGAGAGAGGATAAATACGTAATCTGGTCGGAGGAGCGTTACTTTGAGACAATGTACAGGATCCCAGAGGGACTCGATACCTAGGACGGATTTCCAATACTAAAAATACAAGCAATGTGAGTATGGTCTCAGTTCCAATAGCAATGAAGGCACGATGCACTTACGTGTGTATAGCTAGTCCAAATAGGTTCGAAGGCCCCGCGTCTGGGAGGAACAATTGAGACCCTGCTACCAAAGGTGAGCCCTGTTTCCGACGTTGCGGTCGAAACAAGTCGCTGTGCTTCATCATAGACACTAGTCGGTGTTCCAGATTGGCGGAATATCTTCGCTAATTCGGAATTTGTGAGCAGACCATCCGACGGCACTGCTGTGCGGGCGTTGGTGATGACTCTGTCGGGATCGGCTGCTCCAACTTCTGCGCCGTCCTCTTCCTCCGCCGACGGTTTTTTGTCCGATGTTGCAGGAACATCGGGATCGATTGTTACGTGCACGACACGCGACGTCTCCATCATCTGTTCCTGGATTGGGAGTAACGGGTCGCCCACCATTAACGAGTACGCGGGGTCATCGGGCTGAAAATTGAAATCTGGGATGAAGCCACGGTCGGACCTGGTCAGTTTCTGTCGTGATTCAGCTTACGCACCGCCAGCGATTATGCATGGCCATGCTCGATGTTCGTCTGGACCTTCATTGCGGAATCTAACAACTTCTCGCAGAAGGATCGCTGCTTGTCTAAGCGGACTCAGTCGAGTCTCTGAGGCAACGATGAGAAACAAAGATATACCTCGCACGCTCGTATGTATATCTGGATGTTACGCAGGGTCAACTGACAGCCTCGCTGTACAAGATGCTCACCCTACTTTGGGTGCCAGAACAGATGCGTGGTGGCAACAATCACACCTTCAGACGCAGCGTGGATTCGCTTCAAGCGGGCCATGGACGCGATGTTCTTCGTCCTAAAACTACTTCCACGGCGCGCGGCCTCGGTGCCATTCTCCCGGACGTCCTGTAAATCGTACTCCATCATCTTGTGTTCAACAAGTGTATATGCGCTTGTCCGATAGGCTATTAGGCAGCCATGCTTCTTTCGAGGTCCAGCTGCATACACGTGTGCATACCCGGCCTGCTCGAGAGCGGGCAAGAGCTTCCCGAGCCGGTCGACTTCCTGTGGGTATATCTGTCAGTCTGCCGGCGCAGTCGTGAAGAACAGGGCCGTTCCTGCAGGCAGCATATATCCGCGTCGTGGGAGAAAACTTCGCGATACATCATATGTTCTCGCTGGCTGGCCTTCAGGCAATCGCTGGTTGGGAAGAGCTCGCGTCCTACACAATTTCAAATCTCAGTCGTGGATAAGCTGCACTGGACTCACGGACAAGACATTGGGCAAGTAGCTAAGTAACCTGGTCCATGAGTGACAGTTCTGGAGTATCCTTGAACATTCCAAACCTACATTCCAGGTCATCAGCCTGACTTTCTGACCGGCGTTCTCTGGCCCAGAAGCGCCCTGGACAGACGTCCATTCCCTGGGCAGAATTCGACCCTTTTCTTCCTCTTCTTTCGCGGCGGCCTGCTTGCGCTGCTCTTTCTTAAGTCTGCGATCTTCCGCCAAGGCGAGCTGCTCTGCCGTGGGCTGGAACTTTTTGGACATTGTGCGTATATGAGCGCTACGAGCGCTCCGAGCGCTCCCTACGCAGAAAGCTCGCTGACGTACTGGTCTGAGCAAGCGACTGGCGAGCACAGAGGCTCCGCAGGAAAACGCGGATAATGACAGTTTAGTGTGCGGAATAGCCGTGGCAAGAACAACTCCAAGGTGAATGCTCGGCGGCAAATAGATGGAGGAAAGCTCGGACGTCGCGTCGGACGCGCGGGCGCCCGAGGAGCGAGACGCGTCTCACATGACCGCATCCCGCAGCAGACGCCCATTTGAGGGAGGACTTCCTTCCACAACGACACGCTGGATGCACGTTCAGGGAGACGGGGGTGCTGATGGCACTCACGCGCAATGTAGTAGGTGCGATATGATATTTCCGGGAGACACTACAGAAAACATTGCTAGGAAACGAAATGGAGGGGAGCCACCAATGGATATATCCTCGTCGCGCGACGATTCCAAATCTCCAATCAAGACTCAACGGCAACCCAACTGACATGTTACCCTGTACTCGTGCGAACGAAGGCGGGCGACGGTGGATGTGGACTAGGACGATACATAGCAGTCGTAAATGGTTGCAAATTCGTAAATGGGTGCTGGAGTTCGTACTGCAGTGCGGGCCTAGAGTCCTCTATACCGCCTGAAGACTGATGCGTGCATTAGGCGATGATGCATCCTCTGCCACTCTTGGCCTTCTTTGGCGCTGGCGGGGGGTTGACTGCGCAAACAACTAAGCACTGGCTTGACGGACAGCGTGCAAGGGGGCCACTTACGGACGGCCCGGATAGCCTCGTCAAACACCGTCTTCAAGCCCTTCTGTGTCAGCGCAGAACATTCGAGGTACTTCACTGCACCAATGTCCTTTGCCATCGCGACACCCTGTGAGTACTGGATGGGCTGCATGCGCCTGCACAGCAGATGAATCAGAGCCCAGCCGAGCATCAGGGACACTATGTGGCAACGCACCGTTCGTTCAGTTTGTTTATGGTCCCCGGGTCTTCACGCAGGTCGAGCTTGGTGCCTACCAGCACGATTGAGGTTGACGGTGCGTGATGCGAAATCTCGGGATACCACTGCGTGGCACGTCGCGTCACGTCATGGCGCGCTGCGTAGTCGGGAGACGCACCTTCGTCCGCACGTTCTCAAAACTGGGAGGGCTAACGAGCGAGAAGCAGATGAGGAAGACGTCCGTTTGAGGGTATGATAGTGGGCGGAGACGGTCGTAATCCTCCTGACCGGCGGTATCCCAGAGCCCGAGGGAGATGGTCTTGCCGTCGACCATGACATTGGCCGAGTAGTTGTCGAACACTGCGAAGAGCCTCAGTTGGCAAATGTAGTATGAAAGCTCCGGTACACGCACCAGTAGGAATATATTCTCCCTACGTGACCGCGGTCAGTCAGCACCGGAGAGACATCGCCGCATCAGAGGATTACGCACCGGGAACGCGTTCGTGGTGTATGAGATGAGAAGACATGTCTGTGTTGAGACAGTGATGAGCTTCGCAAACTCCGCTGGTCAGGCCCATGCTCGCCTTTCCGACTGCTCCATCTCCTACAACAACACCTGTGTCCAGGTCAGCAACGGAGCGCGGGGTGCTCCTAGCAACTCGGAAGCCTACTTACATTTAATGGCCTGCATCCTGTATCCGCCGATGTATGTATGGACAACTGAGGCGAAGTAGCGACTAAGTGGTCTGTCTTCTAGATACGCAATGCGGGGCAGGATGGGGTCGACACGATGGGCGGTGACGAGGGAATTAGACACGATAAGTGATCAGAATTCGCCTAGTCCCGATGCGAATGCGGTTTGCTGTACCTCAACGGGTTTAAACAAAGCACAAAACCAAAGGCTCGCGTGGTATCAAGGCAAAGACCAAAAGCGATATAGAGAACGAAGAGCGTCGAGCAGGACGACTGAGTTGATTGAGATGGAGATGGCTCTATCAGGCTCGGCTCGGTGACAGCGTGACGGAATTCGTTCGACTTCTAACGATCGCGACCGCGCCTTAGACTTCCTCCGCGCTCCTTTCAATTGCCCTCCTTCCGCCCATTTCTATTGTCTGCAGCCGCACACGTAAACATCTTGGCAGAGAAGTTTGCGGGCTCTGCTCAGAAACACCCTCTTGACCACCGCGGAGGCTGGATCAGCTGCACAACCCACCCTGCGTCAGTGATTTTGATTTCTTGCATGTACGGCGGGCCATCCTCAGCGTGTCCAATGTATGTATCGCTACGATGAGTTGCTGACCCATCGTGGTGCTGGCGGTATGTCGCGAAACCTCTGGTGTCTGACGACAGAAATAGAACATGTTTTACCTTCATCATTCCGGGATGTGTCCGTGAAGCTTAGATTATGCTTAGATGTTCTGCGTTTGCAGGACGGATGGCTGTCCTCGCCGCTGTCGGGATCACCGTCGAGGCCACATCCGAACACCGTAATGGCAGAATCAGCAAGGCTATCTGCGTGAAATGTTTTGGCCGCTCGCCGGCAGACGATCGGACACGGTGCCGATGATATCATTCTCGGGTTCTTCATAGCTCGACCAATGGCGTCGCGCATACACTCCGTTACAGAATGCGTGAGCCCGAGTCGCCTGCGGAAACGCCGCTCCCTACTTGTCTTCTACCACCATGTCGCGTCCTATGCCACGTCTGATTCTCGTCCGCCACGGTGAGCAGAGTCGTTGTTGCTGCGCGCCGATGCTAAGTGCGTGCAGGCGAAACCGAGTGGTCATTGAACGGGTTAGTGCTATCATCGACGTACTGGTTTTAATCTCAGCTGGCATTCTTTACGAATCGATTTGACAGTCGCCATGTAAGCCGTGCGGTGAAGATTGGTCCGGCTGCTGACAGATGGTTGCACGTCAGACCGGTCGCACCGATATCCCCCTTACGCCGCGAGGGGAGGAACAGGCTGCGGCGAGAGCGAAGGTGCTCGTGGGCGAAGGCAGTATGTCATACGCGTTTGCAAAATCGCAATGCTCAGCACCAACCCGATCGTACTCTTCACAGGGGTCATTGATCCAAAGGACATTTGCACCGTCTTTGTCTCGCCGAGGACCCGCGCACACCGCACCTTCCATTTGACGTTCGATCACCTCGAAACTCCGCCGCATCATGTCATTACTGAGGAAGTGCGGGAGTGGGACTACGGCGAGTACGAGGGACTGAAGCCTGCAGAGATCCAGGCGATCAATCCCAACTGGGAGATCTGGAAAGACGGGTAATGCATGCCGGCGGTATGAAAGCGCAAGGCTGAATGTCTCGTAGATGTCCTGGAGGCGAAAGCACTGCCGAAATGTGCCACCGCGTGGACACTGTCATTGACAAGGTGCGTAAAGCTGGGCTGTTCCCTGATGCCAGACCTCATTTATTTGACAGGTTCGCGAGCACCACCGGAAATGGCATGAAGAGGGTGTGGGCTGCCGTGACGTGGTAATCATAGCCCATGGTCACTTCAACCGCGTCCTCATTGCTCGGTGGATCAACTTCCCCCTCCGCCTAGGTATCTACGATGCACCTTTGTATGCGCGCCAACATTGATTGTCTTGTCAGGCACTCACTTCACCGTCGAGCCTGCGGGGGTACGTGTTGCGTTCATACGCGGTGAACAGTGCTGATATGGTCACAGGTCGCGATTCTGAGCTACAACCACCGCAACCTGGCAGAGCCTGCTTTGAATGCGCTCAACCTGTACGCGCCACCTCACTAGTGCAGCATAGAATGTAGCATTAGAGCATAGAATGAATTTGTAGTATCATAATGCGAGATCATTGACCCTGCACTGCGATCAGCGAAGACCGATCGTGCGATCGTGGGACGCGTCGAAATACGCGTCCGATTGCTGTTGTTTGCACAATCGCCCTCTGCACCCGGAGTGCAGCTATCCGTACACTTATCCATCTCTTACTACCCTCTAATTCCCGATACCCGGCTCAGTCCCGCGCTGCAGCCCCCGCCTCACCAACGTCATGTCTGACGCCGAACCGCAGAGCCCGACGGCCAGCGTGTCCCACGATGAGGTGGATGTCGTGGCAGAAGTAGCTGCAACAGAGCCCGAGCAGCTGGAGCTGGAGACGCACCAGGAAGGAGATGAACAGCACGAGGCGACGAATGTGGCTAATGCAGATGAAGAGCCTGCGGACGGCGTGGCAGACGCGCAGGTCCCAGATGGCCAGGCCAGCGAGTCAGACGCCGCCTCGCCCACCGAGCCTGCTGCACCCGCAAACGCTGAAGACGTGCCAATGGAGAGCGTGAAGGAGGAGGCTGCAGAACAAGCGAAACCTAAGGCCACGGCAAGGCCCTCCATATCCGTCAAGCCCGCGAAGGGTGCGACCAGCGCGCCCCCTACCCCGTTAGTGAAGAAGGTGCGTCATCCTCTCATCAACAGGCTGCTTGTGGCGGCGTGCTCAGCGCACAGGCATACCACGCACACAGATCATCAGCTCGGGCACGTTCGGGTCTGGCGCCGTCAAACATGCGCCTCCTGCAGTCTCGAGGTCGACCGGGACGGGCACGAATGCGTCTGCTAGACCTGTCTCCGCAACCTCTGCCATTAGGCGAGCAACCAGCAGCGGACCCACTGTCTCGTCCTCCAAACCAGCAATGACGACGCGTACGACCTCCTCAGGCGTCACACCCTCTACCACGACCGCTGCGCGGCGTCAGTCCGTTGCGCCAAAAGCACCCACCCCGACTGGTGCGAAGGCCTCCACTCCTACCAGCGGGAAGGTACCCACCCCAAGCTCCGGACGGGCATCCATGGCGGCCCCTTCCACTACTCGGCCTGCTTCCACAACTACTCGCTCTGCTGCAGCGACTCCAGACTCTACTGCCGCGGCAGCTCGCCCCCGCGCAGCGGTGAGCGGCGAAGCGAAGAGGACCTCATTGGTCTCATCACGTTCGAGTACCAAGCCCCCGAGCGCGGCCGCTACGCGGCCCATCAGAACCACCGGCGGGGCATCGATCTCGTCCATCAAGGATGTCAAGAGCGACAACAAGGCTGTTGAGGAGCTTCAGTCGAAGGCACGTCTGCAAATGTGCAATCAGCAGACCCCACTAACTTGTCTCACAGCTCAACGAAGCGAATGCGTTACTTGCTTCTAAGTCTGGAAGTGTAACCGAGCTTGAGGCCCGTGCGAGCACCCTGCAAACTTCTCTGGCTGCAGCCCTAGCAGACGTTGAGGCTAAGCAGTCTGCCATCCAAGCTCTTGAGGAGGCAAAGGCCCAGACTGAGAAGGAGCTCACGGCGGCGCAGGGAAGTCTCGAACAAATCCGTGCTAACGGTCCAGAGAACGACTCAGTTCTCGAGTCGGTTCGCTCAGAGGTGTGTACACACGCGCACACGTCAGGTAACTCACACTAAGGATCAACCTCACAGCTCGAGGATGCAAAGGCCAACGCGGCCGCACAGACCGAGTTGGTCGCAACTCTCCAGACCCAAATCGCAACCCTGGAATCTGAGGTCGCTGCCGCCAAGGAGAACTTGGATGCCCTTCGTTCATCCAGCGAGTCGTCCGCGGCCGCAGCAGAAGCCGCCGAGGTCGAGCACGCCGCGCTCCTGCAGGCGAAGGCGGATCTCGAGACGATCCAGTCGGAGATCGAATCCGTGCGAGCCGAGCACGCGCAGGCCCTCGCGGAGGCCGAGGCAAAGGTCGTTGGTCTGGAGGAGCGCGCGGCGCGCGTGGAGGCGCTCGAGAGCCAGCTTGCCGAGCTCAGGGCGGAGAACGAGGAGAAGGCGACAAAGGTCTCGGAGCTCGAGATTGAGGTCCTGGAGATGCGCGAGGAGCATGAGAAGCATGAGGACGAGCACAACGAGAGCGTGGCGCGCATCCAGGCACTTCAAGCTGAGCTCGTCGAGGCGAGCGAGACGCTGCAGCAAGCGGTGGACCAGGCCAAGTCGAGGGAGGAGGAGAATCTCCGGGTGGCGGAGGCGGCGGCAAATGCGCTCAAAGAGGAACTGGACGCGGCTCGTGCAGAGCATGCCAAGGTCTCCGGGCAGCTGCAGGCTGTGCAGGAAGGACTTGCTAAGGCTCTGGAGTCCCATGAGCAGGCCAAGGCGGAGATCGTTGCCCTCACGAAAGCTCACAAGGCAGAGCTCGAGTCTGCTCAAGAGTCGTTCCGGGCACAGGAGCAGCAGCTGACCGAAGAGATGCAGCGGATCACTGTCGAGCTCGAGGTTAGTAATAGCATATTCTGTGACGGTGTGAATGATACTAATGATGGCGTAGAGCCAAGAGGCGAAGTATAACGCCAAAGTTGATGCTGTCAAGGCAGAGCACGACGAGCTGTTGCAGCAGGCGTTTGAGCGTGCCAAGGTAAATGACGTGCTTGAATGCAACTCAGTCACTTTGCTGATCATCTTTTTCATCTTTCAGAACGAGGCAGGAGCTGTTCACAGCCAGGACCTCCAAGTTCTCCGTGCTGAGTCGCAGGCTACTATCGAGCAGCTGCGCGCCGCCCACCAGACCACTGTCGAGGGACTCAAATCAGAGCATCAGGCTGCGGTCGAGAGCCAAGTCAAATCTCTGGAAAAGCAGATTTCCAGGCAGGACATTGAGCTCAAAGCTACGCAGGACGATCTCGCCAAGGCGAAGTCGGCGCTGGCCGCATCAACGCAGGAGCTGCAGTTGCTCAAGACCCAGCTCGAAGAGGCTAAGCAGATTGCCGATGCGGTCGACAAGACCGACAAGGACGAAGTCATCGTGCAGCTCTCCAAGGAGCTTTCCAACGCTCGCGACGAGCATGCCTCTCTCAACGACATGTTTGTGGCGACGAGGGAATCTTTCTTGGAAGTCTCAAAGAACCACTTGAAGGAACTCGAGGAAGCTGCGAAGGCTCGTGCCGATGAAGTCATGAAGCTTCGTGCTCAGCACACAGACGAATTGACCGTTCTCGTGCACGAGAAGACCAGTCTGCAGACGCAGCTGTCTGATCTTCAGGGCGAATTGGCCACTCTGAAGGCTTCGCTCGGAGCAGGGCAGATTATGCCGTCGAAGAGCAACGGCTCCGTTCACGCACGTTCGTCTAGCGTGACCCGTGAGGAGCTGCAGCGCATGCACGAGGCGCACAACCTCAGGTTGAACGATCTTCATGCAGAGCACGAGCGATCGATCAAAGTTTTGAGAGAGCAGCTCGAGATGGCGGCTTTGAAGAACCAGGAACTGCAGAACGATCTCTCACAGAAGACGTTGGAGATCAAGTTTATGGAGCAAGACCAAGAAGAAAACCAGGATCAGATAACACGGTATGTTAAAGCATTCGGATTGAAGAGCTTCCTCGGAGCAATGTGCACGCTGGCCGTGATCTGGTTATTTTGAACGCAATCACTCTATGCCACGCAAATCCCATTTGACACTCGTTTTGCTGACATTCGTTCCATTTTGTTATCGCTCATTATTGTCATCGCCGGACTTTTAACTTACATTGTATTTCATGGACTTCACGGATCTCTTATTCATGTCGCTGTTCGTTTACAGACTTAAGGAAGAGGTCGGCCAACTCTCGGAACAACGTCAAGCCCAGGCTGTCGCGCAGTAGGCGTTTGTGGCGGCGCGTTTACCTCGTGGAAGCTGTCCTCGACCGTTTTCTCCACACCAGGCCCACCGCTCAACATCGTTACCCCGCCTCCTGGAATGTGTCCGGAATCCTCGTTTTCAAAATGAGATCGTCGCTCCTCTTCGGTACGGATCTCCTTTGCTACAGAAATCAGAATAATCCCTCGTTGTTTGTGCTTGCTCTCACTCCGGTGTCGCGTTGCTAGCAGTATGTTACCTCACTCTCGTCATACCCATTGTAGCGCATCGTGTCCCCACGGATATCCTGCTACAGTAGTGTCTTGTCTAATGCAATCATCATCAGTTCACTTCTCGATCGGAGACAGTCAAACATCAACGATCCAAATTACTACCAGGGTTATACATTGTTATAATTATATCCAGCACCGTGTAGCTACTTTGCGGCGAGTGCATCATGCAAGGTGAAGTATCCCCCTTGCCTCCAAATTCAGCAACTTCTTGCGGAGGATGTCGTTGACCTCTTGCTTGTCCAACGGAACGCCCGACCAGAGGTTGACCTTGACCAGTACCTTTTCCAGGCCGCCAAATCTCGCCTCGGAGAGCATTTTCTGGAATTCTTCCCAATTCAGGGCGTCAAGATCACCGAGTAGCCTGATCTCGACCGCGATCTGCTTGATACGGGCCGATTCGAGATCTAAAAGGAAGGCGTTGACCCAGGGGATAGAACAGTCCTGTGGAATGACGCAGCGGAGCGACACCGACTCGAGAGCCGAGCGCGGCCGCGGAGACAGGGCCCGCGGCAGGAATATCGCTGCAGAGCCAGATCAGCGCTACTTGCGCGGCTACACGCGGCGAGATGGACGCACCGTCTACGTCGAGCCGGCTGGGACACCACTCGAGCTCGAGGTGCTGCAGCGATGGCCCGATGTTCTCGATGAGGGCCCCCACGGCGGCCGCGCCGTCCTCCGAGGTGCAGCACGCCGCGAGCTCTGTGATGCTGCGGTGGTGCGACCCGCAGAGCACGAAGTCGAGGAGGGTGCTGACGTCGACGTCGCGCCCCAGACGCAGCTTGCGCAGTTTCGGGAAGGACGACGCGCGCGGCGCGTGGTGCCCGAGGGAAGCGTCCCCCCACGAGACTCCGCGCAGGGCAAGGCTCTCTAGCTCCGGGAAAGCGGACAGCAGGTCGATGACATCCCCGAACGTCGCGAATTCGCAGAATTGCAGGTGGAGCTCCGTGACAGACGGATTGTGAGTCAGGCTGGACTGCATGATGGCGATGCTCTGTGCGTTTAGCAGCGAGACGCTGAGCGTGTGCGTCTGTTCGAGGCGAGAAAGGATCGTGCGCAGCGTCCGCTCGACGAGCAGTGAGTCGCTTTCGGCATGCTTGCTGAGCTTCGAGACGTTGAGCTCGCGAACATAGGGCGCTATGAGCGGCGAGCGCTGTACCAGGTTCGCGAAGGCGGCGCATAACCGTGCGCTGTGAAGGGTGACACTGGCGAACAAGTGGTAGCGAGCAGTAGGCACCCAGTCGCGACAGGTCAGGCTACAAGCGGCAAGCGACCGTGTGTCGTCGTAAAGATAGTCTACGATATAATCACTTATTTCTGGAGGGAGGAAAGGCATGGTACAGCAGGCTGGTGACACTGGAGTGAGTCTCCCTCTTTCGGTCTGTATATGCGGAGCACTCACAGAATTTCTTAACTATTTAGGATATACAGGGGAGCAGCGGTGAGCGTTGTCGAGCAGTATGCGAACGCATAAAACGAGGCGCTCTTATATCGAGTAGAAGGGATCCAGCAAGAAAACAAATATTGGGTTTGCATCCGCCCGGGCCAATATATAGGCCCGCAGTTACGTCTTGTGAGAGCATAGATGGCAATGGAGACTAACACGGCCATGACATGCCTGGGCGACAGCTGGATGAAGGATGGGCGGTTCGCCGAGGAGTGATTGCCTGGAGGTTGCATTGCCTGGAGATGATCAAATACGTCGGTAAAATCACGTAAAATAGGAGCGTGTCTGGCCTATATAATAATAGCTGGGCCGCTCGCAGCCACACGAGGTGCGAGCAGAGACCGGCGGTGACGAAACGAGACGGGTCGACGGTCCCTGGAGGCTCGGACGAGCCAATGAGTGTGCGACTTTCCGATGTGAGCGGGAGTAGGTCGGGCGCATCAATGAGCGGTAACATTCACTTCCTTATCTGGCGCCATTGTCAGTGCTATCATCCCTGAGTGCGCATCAGCAACGTTGCGCGGGGGATGTGGGTGATAGTGACAGCAGCAGCGTACGCGCTGTTTAAGCGGGCCAGCCAGTGCCACTCGCCACCAGCCACATGTCGAAAGTACGGCTTGCCTTGTTGGGACGTGCAGATTAGCCAGTCTGAATGCCATGCACTATAGACGCATGGACTGCCCGCTGTGCATGCGAGTGGTCAGTGCAATTTATAAGGCCTTTTTGGCGATAAATGGGGATAGACTCGTGTGCGGTCGTACCATTGGCGAGTGGGGCGACGCGTCTCCGCAATGGATGGGACGGAGGGCCAGGGGTATTTGCGGAGGCCAAATAGGTCGGCTGTCACACTTCCCTCCCCAACATCTTCGCCGCCAGCACGGGCTCTTCCCTTCTCTCTTCCCCCTCTGCCTGCTCTATCCACCGCCCTTGTTCACGCCATGGCCATCGAGAAGGAACCCGGCCAGAAGGGTGTCAACTGGTCCAACATCGCCGTCGGTGAGCATACGCGTCTGTGGCTGCCCGTGCCGCGTCAATTCTCATGCGGTGCATTACCATTCAGGCGGCATCATGAACATGGTACTTGCTTTCAGACACTCTTGGGGATGCAGCATTGTTATTGACGCGTCATGGACGGCGACTCGCATTGGTAGTTCGTGAGTAGCACATGCCTTGTGCCAATCGACGCGTTGCTGATGAATGCCATTCACAGGAGGCAAGTCGGTACTGCTCCAGTAATGCACGCGTGCTTATGAGCCCCTGCGTAGGTTACGACCCTAGGACAACCATTAGAAGTCCTCAAGACACAAATGGCCGCCGTCCGATCACAGTCTATGTTACAGGCGGTACAGACAATATGGAGCAGAGGAGGACCCCTTGGTTTCTACCAGGGTCTCATTCCATGGGTGTGTTGGGCATGGTTCATCGCATGCCTACGTCGTCCAACTCATCCGCCGCGAACAGGCATGGATCGAGGCGTCAACGAAAGGCGCCGTCCTGCTCTTCACAGCGTCGGAGGTTGAGACCGCGACGGTGGGCAGTCTCGGCCCGGGTGTTGCGGGTCTGCTTGGTGGCATGACTGGTGGCATCACGCAGGCGTATGCCACAATGGGTGCGTCCCCGCGCATACTAAAGCTCAGGAGCCTGACCCCACGCGCGTCCCAGGTGTATCAACATGTATGAAGACAGCAGAAATCACACGGCACAAGCAGGCGGCGGCCGGTATAAAGCCCCCATCGACGTGGGCCGTCTTCGCGGATATCTATCGTCGGGAAGGTATCAGGGGAATCAACAAGGGTGTGAACGCGGTTGCTGTGCGCCAGATGACCAACTGGGGTTCGCGGTGAGCACCGACACTCGATCGTGTTGGCGCAATGGACTGACGCGCGCAGGATGGGCTTTGCGCGGCTGGCGGAGGACACGATCCGGAAGATGAAGGGTAAGGGCGAGAGTGAGAAGCTGTCGCCGCTCGAGAAGATCGCGTCCTCGACGGTCGGCGGTGCGCTCGCGACGTGGAACCAGCCGATTGAGGTCGTCCGGGTAGAGGTCAGTCCGTGTGCGACTCGATGGGGAATGCGCTCATTGCGTTGGCGTGCCAATTAGATGCAATCGATGGTGAAGTCGAACAACCCCAACCGGCCGCAAAAGGTCACTATTGTCAACACCCTGCAGTACATCTACAAGGAGAACGGCATCAAAGGGCTGTATCGGGGCGTCATGCCACGCATTGGCTTGGGGATTTGGCAGACGATTTGTATGGTCTCCTTTGCGGATTATGTAAAGGCATGGTACGTGCTTTTTCTCACGTGTCCTGAAACCTATTCGAACCACCTCCTGCAGGGTCAAAGCAAAGTAAACCGATACCCCGCGGCTTCCCCACTGTACGGACGGAATTGGATTAGAGACGTAATGCTTCTGGGCGCGAAGTCTCCGGCTATCTATTACTATCTTACGCACACGTGTCTTCTCACGACTGAGCATACGATATTGTCTGATCCAACGCCCGTCGGCCATGGTCTGCGCAGTGGTTGTGTGTTGGCCGTTTGTCGGCGTATAGACCCCGAGTAGTTGGGGTCTCGTAGAGGCGCGCCGCAAGCCATCACGATCATATCCGTGCGCCGTGAGCTTGATTTACATGTTGCCCCGGTCCCCGTGATATCCTAGTGTGGGGATGCGGCTGTGTTTCACGACACCCACCCGACCCACCAGCCTGAGTGCTTAAGACGGCAGTGCGCAGTCCAGTGCAAAGAAGCAATCAGCATGAGCACCGTCTCCGCTCCGAAGAAGATCAACCCGCTGCTCGCAGCGTATCTGGCGTCCCTTGCCGCCCACCCGCTCCGGACGAAGGCCATCACGACCAGTTGAGTTGCATCTCGCCGCGACCGAGCTAGTGACTTATCGCAGGCGGACGCTGCACCGCCGGACCGCAGGCGTGCTGCAGTTCGTCCAGGAGGTGCTCGCCACCCATCTCGCCGGCGTGCCTGCGCAGCGAGTGCCCAAAGATGCGCCGCTGTACGCGCACGCCCTCGCCCGGGCGAAGATCAACACCAAGGCCCCCAAGATGGCGCTGTACGGCCTCTGCGTGTCGGCGCCGCTGAGCCACACGCTGGTGGGCCTCATGCAGAAGCTGTTCGCCGGCAAGACGGGCCTCGGTGCGAAGATCGGCCAGCTCCTGGTCAGCAACCTGGTCATCGCGCCGATGCAGGTGGCAGGTGCGTGCGCTGGCCGTTGAGCTAGCGGTCTCGACCCTGGCTGCTGCGCGGGGCACGCGGGCAGGGCCGAGACTGGGGATTTCGGGCACTGATCACGTCCTTCCCGCTAGTCT
Source organism: Wolfiporia cocos (assembly GCA_029448655.1). Lineage (NCBI taxonomy): Eukaryota > Fungi > Basidiomycota > Agaricomycetes > Polyporales > Phaeolaceae > Wolfiporia > Wolfiporia cocos. The sequence goes on from JACCLO010000002.1 coordinate 2,505,240, forward strand.
ATCTGAGCTGCACAGCGATCATCAACGGCGCCAGGACGTTCGATGACGTCGCCAAGACAGTCAAGGCGGGTTTCATGAGCGCATTGCGGGTACGCGTCTTGTTTCTATTTCAGGGACGGTTTGACCGGAGCGGGCTGGCCTGACAGGTTACATGGATGACCCTCCCTCTAACCATCGTGATTGCGCAGCGGTACCTCGCGCCCGAGCTGTGGGTGCCGTTCATCAATTTGGTGCAATTCATCACCGGGGTGAGAACCCCTGTCGTGCCTGCGCACATTCCCGCACTCATGTTTTATACGCCTCAGACATACTTCAACACGAAGCTGAAGAAGATACGCATGCACATGGAGGCAAGGGCGAAGAAGGATGAGGAGCGCAAACGAGATTAGCCTGCCTATTCAGTACGGTACCGTCGCCCTGCGTTGTATTTTCGTATCTATGCTATCTCGCGGCCTTGCGCCGCTCGGAACACTGCAGCTTTGTCACGCGGGACCACAGACGTCAGACGAATCGTCCATCACGTATTACCTGCGCACGCACTCCCAGGTGTTCACGCCGACGTCAGGCAGCGGTCAGCCTGCACACTGCAGCCGACGCCGCCCGCCGCATTTCTCCCGCGTCTAGGTCGATCTTGTCGTCGGGTAGCCCCTGGCCCGTGCCGCACAAGACATATTCGACTTTGGCCGCATGCATTTCAGGATGGAAGCGCTTAGCTGCCGTACTTCGCGGTCTAAGCTCCTCGGGCTCCGAGGGGACCGTGTATAATCTCATCTACCGGAAATCATGGCCCTTGGCTTCCGCACGAACGTCGGGGCCTATGGCTCGCTAAGAATGCCTCCTTTCGCGAGGACCCTGCTGACACAGGCCGATGAAGACGTTGCCGAAAAGAAATGGCCCAAAGAAGAGTTGTTGCGGGCAACGATATAGGATTTCGAGTCGGTTGGTGCGGTCCCACGTCTCCCCCTCCAACAATTTCACCTCGTCCACCTGACGAATGCAAGACCGAAACCGAAAGGGAGATGGTGCGTAGCTAGTCCAGAGACTCATTAACTGCGACAACACTCAGACCGGCCTTCAGCTCGCATGGCTCCCTGGGCTCTCCTGGAATCTCCGAAGTCTCGAGGACGCATATGCTCTCTGGCCAGGACACTACAAACGGTTCATATTCCCTCTCAACTTGGTGCTTTCAATTGTCTGGAGCCTCGAGATGTAAGTTGGCCGCGCTTCCTGTCCCAGCTCTCTGATCTCACATCAGTTAAAGGGTCACACACCTCGAACCTATTTTCGACCTCTGAGCCTCAGCGAAAGCGGATATTATTGGGACACTCAGTTTCGCGGTACTACAGATTTAATATGGCACTATATAGCGGAGACTCAGGAAGACTCGCTCTTCCATCCTGACAACATCGTGCGGACGTGGGTGGCGTTGAAACAACAACACCCGCTTATGGGCGTGCGAATTCAACATCGGAACAGTTGCGATGCTCCACAATTCGTCGTCAACGAGCGGAACCTAGCCAAACCCCTCCCAGGAGAGCTCATTCACAAGACGATCACATCCGCCGACGAGGTGTATGCCCTCATCGACGATATCATCCATGGCGACCAGAGATCGTTCTCAGACCTGCCCGCCCGTCTATTTGTTTTCGACCGAACAGATCGGCCCCAGACCCACCACGTTATCTTCAACACAGCTCATTTTCTGTCGGACGGGGTCTCGCACACCATTATCTGCCGCACGTTCTTTGACTTCCTGACATCTCCCCCGACCTCGGTGCCCGCTCTAGAAAATCGGTTGGCCATGGTCGTCGCATATGAGGACCTCTTCCCCGCGAGACGGTGGAGCATCTCGCGGCAGAGGTGGCGGCGAGCGATTGCATCCGTTATCCTCTCCATCAGATGGAGGAGTTTGCGCGTACGCCTACATCTGCCCATTCAGATCCGGTGATATTGAATAGCTTTCAGGGAGGCCATACGATCCCGCGCAAGATCACGTCCGCGACGTATAGGACGCCAGCGGCGGGTCGGAGCTTACGCAAGACTCTGCCCAGCGCGCTGACGGTGCGGATACTCGATAACTGCCGACGATTCAACATCACCTTGGCTACGGCGCTCCCGGTGATTACTCAGCTGGCCACCGCGCGGACCCTGCACAGACACTATTTGCGGGGCAGGATCCCGCAAGACGAGTGGGAGCATCGAAAGCGGGAACCCATGCATTTTTTCTTGCCAGTCAATCTCAGGCCATATTTAAATGAAGATTGGCGAAATCGAGACGGTGCATCGGAAGTATTCCTATCCGTGAATATCTTCTACTGCACCCTGCCATTCATGCCTGCATACACAACGCCGACCGATCCATCGGGTCCTACCGCTGAAAATGCTGCTCCGGCGCTCCCATCTTTGGTGTCCCAGGAACGCTTTTTACTGCGGTGCGGGATGATCAAGAAGCAGATGTCCGATTATATGAAGCATCCGCTATTCCCGGAGATCGTAGAGGCCGGTGTACACAGTTCTGTTGCGAAGAGGAAACTAACAGCCTCAAGATGGAAAGATGCCCTGGGGGGCCGTCACGTCGAAGATGGAGATTTCTCCTCAAGCGTCTTCGGCGATGATGTTACTTATACGGTAGGAGTATCAAGTGGCGGTAACGTAAGAGCGAGCCCCGGTTTACGGTTAACCATGTTAACTCAATCGCCATTCCAGTACGACCTGGTCCAGCCATATCAATACCCTCTTCCTCGGAGACAATGTTACACCCAAATATACCCGGCGCTAAATCAACAGGTCTCACAAGGACAGAACGATCAATCGCCAGTGCTGACGACGGCCAATCAGGATGCTCTTCTGCGCATCTCCTCGTGGGAGACTCACTTGCACGTCCGACCAGCGTACTTCTACCTTGGAGCGGTGACTACTCGAGGGCAACTCCAACTACTTCTCAGCTGGGACGGTAACGTTTACGATGACGATGTGGTTAGCGAATGGTTTACGGATGTCTTGGATGTACTGATGCAATATCTTGGTACGAGCGAAGATGCTGACCGTTCTGGAGGCTGAATAGAGCGACGGGACGATCCGAGTCGAGCGAAGGGTTTTTAGCATCTACACGACAATAAATATCTACATACATACTCATCGTGACGGTGTATTGTCAATCACAGTGATGCAAGTCCTGGCCTGGTCTGGTGGGCCTTGCACATAGCGCAATTGTCGTGATTTCCATGTCGATCCAGCCGGATCTTGGTCTATCAGAGGTGCCTCGCCTACCTCGGTCTCTACGGACCAGCCATCAAGAGCGAAGGTGCCCGGGCGCGGTATCCAGACTTTGACATGGAAAATGGTAGACTCGAGCGGATTTAGAACGCCACGATGAACCAGTCGCCCCGCGTATTGCGGTGATTGAAGGTCGCTGGTGAATATAAATGAGTACAGATGCTCCCTGTAAATGTAAAAGGTGACTGAATTACTCACGAGGTCGATGGTTTTCTCGGATTGGAGGGCAGCTTCAACAAGACTCGACAAGGGTTTGTGAGAGAGAGATTTCTCAGTGTGAATGCAACAGAAGTATTGCAGGGGCTGCAACATTTTCAATCATAATGAGCTCGATTACAAGAGACATTGTAGGTACATACCCGCTGGAGAAATCGTGCCCAACCGAACATTCAGTACACACCGTCACAACAACGGGATCCATCTCTTCGTTCCACTCGCTGTCCCTCACCGCACGGAGGATTTCTGAACGTTCCCGCTGGGTCTCAGCATACATCGATCGCTTAACCTTCGCATTCTCGGCTTCCTCTGCGATTCCCTTCAAAAAGGCATGACATGCGCCGAATTTGAGCCCTGGAATGAGAATATGCCCCAACCGTCCCTCCAAAGGAAGTTGCCAGAAGAGGAGCACATCGAGAGAGTATGGATTGTACAAAGGAAATATGAAGTGATGGCTGTCAGCCGGAATATACGGGTGTGAAGAAGCTGCCAGTCTGGAGCTAAAAGCCCGTCTGTCGCAGTGGACAGAATAACGGATCGCCGGCGTAGAAATGGCGTACACAATGCCGCTCTGATGACACGTCAGGCACATTCTACGATATGACAAGTGACAAACCTCTGAAGTATGTTCACAGATAATGTCTGCTGAAGGTGGACCGGATTGGACCGGCTTGCGTCCCTGCAAGACGTCTTTAAGTTTTGCGGAGACATATCGCATCGATTCTTCAGGGTTTGGGCCCTCTTTCCACGGGCTTACACCGAATGTGAAGCGTGCGCTCTGATATGGCGGCACCTCACCACTGAAGCATATATCAGCCACAGAAGGATAATATTAGATGGCAGCACTGACATCCGTCCTCGTGCTAATGGGATGCAAGACCAGGTTTGACTCATGGTCGTAACCTGAGCAATGCGCAGTGTGCTTGTATCCGTTATATTGTCGACCTCGACGTTCAACAAGAAGGAATGCTTCAACGACCCGCTCGGCACCGAAGTGACAAGCGTTTTGACAATGGGCTTCACTTCAAATTGTCGAGTGGCGCGCGTACAATGGAATGGCAGCCCTTCTCCCTGATGAGTTGTTCAGTGTTTTCTCGATGCACAGCTTCCGTTAGACCGACCTCGCGAAAGACAATAAGCAGAGCCAACGTCTGTTCACCGACGCTGGATGCATGAACCATCGCATTGAATTGCAAGCTATCTCCCGGAGCGATTTCTGATGATCCTTGCAGGGTATCCAACGGGATGCGATATGGTGTCCTTGGTGCGAGGGAATTATTGGTATGGAGCACTTCCCTGGATGATGACGGTTCCAACATTGACTCTATCGACAACATCAACACACTTCTCAATCACGCATATGTCCACTGCACTGTCACCTGATGTGGCGCTCTCTGGCACCTCGACCCAAACGTTGTCATCATGTCCTGTTACCATCCAGATCTCACCAATTTTCCTGGTTCCCGAATTGGTCATCCATAGACGCAGACGCCTGCTCTCGCCATGAGCTAACACGAGTTGGGTGTCATCCACGAAGCTAGCATGTAATCGCTGGCCAGCTTCCTCCACGTCGACTTTCGGATATGTGTCAGGCGCATACACCTTGTTCTGTCGCTGTTCCGCCGTGTCATGCAATCGCCGACCACGCACTGCCAAAGACTCCGTAGTTGGAAGCAACGACAGGAAGTCGTACGTGATCTCGGTGATTATTAACGATGCTGGCCGCCTACACCTGACGGCAACAGGAATCTAAATTTCATCGTATTAGATATCGTGCGGTGCGAAGGGGTGACGAACGAACTGTACGAGTTTCCCGGGCTCCTAGGATTATATCGTCTACTATTTCTGTCTCGATTGAATCACTTGGGAGCTCTATAGGCTCTTGCCCGGGAGAAGCCTCCCTGATATTGACGGTAAGACCAGACAGGGTTACCTCCACATCTAATGGGTTTTGCATAACAACGTCAACCCAAAAGTTCTCTGCAGGATATGTCAGATTCTACACAGCATGAACAGATCAGGATCTGACCGTCGACTGCAGCACTGATACTGCGTTCCAGCCTTTCCTTGCCCCTGTGAGCCCAGAACGTAGTCCAGTCATTCTCTCGCTGTGCCCAGTCTGTCCGATCCTCCCCGCTGTTCTCGCCAGGATATCGTATCCTGGTTTGCTTGGCCTGGCAGAATGTAACAGGTAGCTTCAGCGCAGCCGCTGCCCACTTCTCTCGTTCGGTAGCTTTGAAATGCTGTGGCGAGACTTAGCCTCTATAAACACGGAAGGAGTTCAAGAGCAGAGAAAATTACCTTCAGCGCTACCCGGAAGTCCTCCAGGTATACCTTATCCGTGGAAATCTGTCCTTCTGGTATCGTATCAGCCCCAGTCTGTGAAAGTGTGAAAGCTGTGCCCCGCAAAAGTCCCAGGAAGTATCGGACAGCACCCTCCGTATCGCCCGTCGTGTACAGGAGCCGGCCTATATGTGAGATCGCGTCAAGTCCTCTTCTCATCTGCGAATCTCTGCACTAACCCAGCTCGTGCTCGATGCCAGGCAGGACAGCTTCGAAGCCCCGCCAATCAGAGGGATCCACACCTTCGCTCTCCCAGAATGACGATGAAACCTCTTTCTCCGACCGAGTTCTGTATAGCTCATGTGCTTTCCTGAAGAGATGCATGGCCAAGGGTTTCTGTTTCGTACGCCACGCCATTCATCAGGATATATGTAAGTTGGGTACAAGCGGAAGTGACCTACATTGCCAGCTTTCTCGAGCCTGTCAGCTGATAACAGGTACCATAATGCAGATCGTCTTCGACAGCCTTTCTTCTCACTCAGGAATGCAGCATGGGCGAGCAGCAAAGTTGTAGGGGGATCATCTGCCTTGAAAAGCCTTAGTTCATTCAGCATGTCCGATACGCAGGATCAGGCCGGTTCCCCCGCCCCGAGATAGGTGAATATCCAGAGCAGAGGGAGACCATGGCCAGAGAGAACAAGACATACACTACCAGCAGCCTGTACAAGCCATCGTTCTCCTTCGAGGATGGGACCCAGAAAGTCCTTCAAATCGATCCCAATCGCCCACCGCACAGCATATGACAGCGCGCGAAGTTGTGTGTGAGCAGTGATATGGGAATGCGCTTGATTCTGCGCGCGTGCACGTAGTGTTGAGAGCGCGTGCTGCGCATGCAGTGCCAGCGCAGGCGTTGGGCTCAACAGCAAGGGGAGAATATCCTATAAATGATGAGCAGGAATAACGATTTCGCAAAGTAGGACACGAACAGATCCTCCCCGCCCTTCCTTCCTAAGACTCTCCCATACCATCGTCGCGAGCTTATAGTCACCCAGCATTGTAGCAAACTCGGCGAGTCGCCGCTGCTGTGTCACGATGCTACCGCCTGTCGTTCCTGTGGAGGATACGGAGGCAAGCGAGCCGACAGAGGTGTTTGGTGCATGCGAAGTGAAGCGAGAGGATATAGAAGAGACAGAGGCGTTCGAGCCGTGTGCTGGGGATGCTGCCGATGACGCAGATGAAGTCGTAGCAGAAGACCCAAAGAGCCGACGTGTGGAAGAGAACAGACGTGATGGCAATCGACGGGAAGAAGAGAACTATGGAAATATGCGCACATTAGAAATTAGGTATAACTTTAGACATTGGGTAAACGCACATTTTCGTTCCAATCCATCACACACTTCTCCATCCAGGGTATGAGGCTCATCACAACATACTCGCGCACAAATTTGCTGATATGGTGGATGTCTCCTTCAGAAAGCGCAATTGTATGTCCTGTCTGAAACCCTTGGGACAGAGGTCTCTGATTCTGGTTGAGCGCAAGTCTAGATGGGCCAGGCGAGCGAGGAACAGGCGACATGACGGGCCTGGGGGTGTCAAGTACACCAAGGCCAGCAGGGGCAGGTCGTGGTGCCAACGGCGGGGTGTCGAAGCTCGCAACAGGAGGTGGCGGGAGACGAGGAGCAATTGAGGGGATAGGCACTGGAGTTGGAGGCGGATTGGTAGGTAGTGTGAGGCGAAGCATGTATGTTTGCAGGCCATACTGCTTCCTGACGGCATTGAATAATGCCTCGGCTCTGAAACGTTGCGCAGTGCGGCATTCAGCCAGTCTCTCAGTAACATAAGATGTACACGTACATTGGTTCCGTGAGAGGTGAGTCCGCAGGGTGAATGATCAAATAGTAGCGAAGATGAGTAGGTTCCACCCATGGCGGTAAGTCAAGAGGACGTGTATTCAGGTCCTGGAGGGCCTGAAGGGGGTTCACCGCTCTTGTGGACACTGTCATAATTACTGTTGTGGCAATGGAAACTATATTAGCGAGGGTATGTACACTATTATGATGCATAAACGCACTAGACACCGGATGGTTCCATCCTTCATCGCTATGCGGAACATGATCTCCCTCTATACATCGCTTTAGCTCCTCCCACCACGGTGTCTTATCCCTCCATACGCCCTCTTTTGCCGGGGCATTCTGTCCACCTGCAGCGTGTGCCTGAAGCATTTGAACCCATCCTCCGGTGCGCTGCAGAGTGCGCTGCCCGATCCAGTCCATCGTTCTACCTGCCCGCGATTCTTCATCTTCGTGTGCCGCTGTTTCTATCTCAGCTAGATCCGAGAAGCGTAAGGGGAACGAGCTGTGTGGGATTGAAGCTAGAGAAGTAGTCCGAGTAGTCACTTTGTTGGAGCGTGTGTCAGCAGTGTTAACGGACGCAGCAGCGGCTGGGGTACCTTGTGGAAGCGGTACAAAGGACTGGAGAGTTTGCGGAAGGGGTGGAAGCCCGGAAGCCTCGAACAATTCGTCGACATCCGGAGTAGTCAGTAAACATATGTGCGGACTGAGAGAGGAAGGAAGCGTCGGTGCCATGTCTTCAGACTCGGTCTACAAGAGATAGCAAGGCACAAGAATGGAACTTTACGACAAAGCAGGAGGTACACAGCGAGACTTCAAGCGTTCAAACGTTCATCCCTTGAGCTCGCGACTCAGCGCGCGCGGCCCTCTGTGGACCGTGGATCGTACGGAACGCGTTACGCGTGAACCAGGGAGCACACTAGACGCCCATAGTCAAGTGCATCAGTCACACACTCGTTGCGTTACACTGCATTATTACTCTCGATGTCCTCGTGCATTGCATAACTGCTCGCATCCCCTCCTTGCGACGGGAAGCAAGCTGTGGGTATGGCTACAGATATTGTACAAATAAAAGTCCACAATCTATGCTACAATCAAGATGCAGAAAATTAGGAGCAAGACGTCTTTATCGCTTCAGAAGAATCCGCCGCCGCCGAATCCGTTGTCAAAGCCTCCTCCACCAAATCCTCCATCAAAAGGCCCGCCGAATCCTCCATCAAAAGGCCCACCAAAGCCGCCAAAGCCGCCACCAAAGTCGTCCAAAGCCTCTCCAAGTATGAGTCCGCCCGCTAGCCCACCAAGTAACGGTAGCCCAACTCCACCAAATCCGTGTCTATTGCCCCCATACGAGTTGCCGTACGAGTTGCCGCCAAACCCGCCAAGCCCGCCAAGCCCGCCAAGCCCACCGAACCTGCCAGATCCTGGCCGGTTGTAGCTGTAAGGATCTCCCATGGGCGGACGGAATGCAGGCTGGTATCCTGGGGTGCTATATGGACGCTGCTGTTGTGGCTGCTGCGAGATTCTAAATATACTGGTGCGTTAAGTGGCAAGTGGTTTGCTTACCAGTCGATTTTGCAGCCTCCCCATGAATCCTCCTTCGTGATGCCTGTGGTGACCGAACAATCCCCGACTGGACGTGGCATCGGGCGGTGGCGTTCTTGGCTGTGAAGTCGCAGTTCGTGCGCTAGCATTAGGAACTGTCAAGTTAGGCCTCGTAGAGCCTGAGAACGAATGCCGGCGCGGTGTATATGGCGGCGGCGGATCGTTTGAGTTCTGGCTCATACTGGCAATGCGGTCTCGGATGTCTGGGTGCTCGCGAAGGAAGTGCTCGTCCTCGAACGGGTGCACCCATATCGACCGTGGGGGCTTCGCATTGGTGTCCACCTGCAAGCGAAGAGAGTATGTTCGAACCCCTGTCCACATGACGCTGCGAGTGAGACGTACCCAAAAGGGGTGTTTTGTACGCTCATCGTACTCCTGAATCCATCCGTCAGGTAGAGCAGTGGGGTTGAACGACATCGTGAAGGGGAATGATGGTAATTAGAGGTGAGTGAAGATTATTCGAATCCGATCCGGGTTGTCCTTTATATGCTGACTGTAGTGGTGGTGTGGTGCGCCACTACTGCGCGCTCTGATGTCATTTGAAACTCAGCCAACCTGTGCAGGAACATTCAGGGGCCGTGCCCAGAGTTAGCAGCGATGACAGACCAGCGATGACAGACCGGTGACAGAACCGGTGCTGCGCCCTCTAGCTGCCGCCTGCATTCCCAGGGCGTCTAAGTGTACTGGAATGCACTTTAGCACAGGGTTAACCCGATGATCCTTATAGGTTCTCCGGCCCGCAAGTATGAGTACTGGCCTTGCTTTCTCCGGAGTCAGCTCACTGCTACTCCAGTGCTCGTTTTAATTCTCCCTGCCGTTACGCACCGCCACACAGGAATATCCAACGTTCGGCAGTGCATATCGTGACTCAACTACTGTTACAAGCCATGGACCGAGAGAAGCGGCTGTGGAAGGTATGTTTGCGTGTTTGAGTTTTCGAATTTGATCAAGATAGAGAAATGATGCAACGACGTGAGATAAATCATAAATGAGACGGTATAAATGGCAGATGGGGTGCCGACGAGATTGGTAGTTAACCTAAGCCTGCAGTTGTAGAGAACGGATGATCTCCTCGATCTTCTGTATCTTCTTTTGGGTAGGCATCTGCACGAGCATGAGCTTGAGCTCAGCGAATGGCGATGCAGGGAGCTCACCTGAATGAACTGGTGCATTCTCCGTTTGCGTTCAGCACTGGCCTCCTGCTTACGTGCAACGCGCTCGACGAACTTCCAGATAGCTCGATCAGGGATATCGTCGTTGCCTTCCTCCCGATGTCCACCTTGTCGCCCCCGTCTTGACGTCTTATCTTTGTATCTTCGCGAATCTCCATTCCAGCCGTGCACTCGGTCTGATGCCGTGGGCGTGGATATGCCCCAGCCTGCTTTGCCTGCGCCCCACCGATCGGGCTTGTCGGCGACGCCATCCCACCCCCAGCCCGCCGTATCCCATGCAGGAGCATCCCCCCAGCCGTCCCCTCCCCATATCTCCACACCAAGATCACCGCCCCATCCTCCAGCTTCCTGCTCTGCGCGTCTCTTGTTCCACTGCTCGTCGACCCTCGCAAAGTAATCCTCCATCCTACCCGCTTCCTCGCCCCTCTCCGCCGCCATGACGCCCTCCCTCCAGAACGGCACAAAGTCCTTCAGGCTGTCCACGCGTCCCTGCTTCTCCCATTCTTTCAGGTCAAACAATGGGGAGGGTGCAGCCTCAGCCTTCCAGCCCGAGTCGTTGGGCTGGGGATCGATGTGGTTGTATTCCTGGACATGCGTGGCGTGGGCGCGGCTACGCTCGTGCTGTACGGCTGTGGCGGTACTCATCGGCTCGCGACTGACGCCAGCGCACACATTGCAATACCACTGCCCATCTTTATGAGTGAAATCTGAGACGAGTAGCGTGCATACCAGTTAGCGACTGGACGCACATCAACCCAGTGAACAGGACTGACGGTGTCTGTTGTTGAACTCCAGAGTCACACAGCTAGAGGACGAGGCTTGAGCGCACGAGCGTCCGTCGTAAGACATGATGGATGTTCATGAGAGAGATGGGAGAGATGGGAGAGAGATATCCAACAAGAGCCGTGAAGAAGTCCTTGCCACGATCACAGTAGTGGGCCACTTAAGTTAAGGACGATCGGACTCGGAGCATTCTTGTGCCCAGCCCACGTGATAGGCCACATCTAGTACGCCTGGCTAGAAAGTGGCGACCTGTGCTTTCCTAGCCTTACTATTCACTGCCGATGGCCTAGCTTGGGTACCAATAGTAGACTCAGCCCACCAGATCGCTATGGAACATTGAAGATGCCCACACCAAGCAAAGGCTCGTACGATTTACTACGAGTGCCACTTATGTAAACAGGACCAGATAAATCGACTGCTACTAACAAAGCTAATGAAACAGTATCAATATCAACGATCTTCCGTAAAAACGCCTCCGGGCTCATGCGTGGTAAGCTTGTACATACATGTACGGTGTCCATGAGCAAATATAAAAAATAAGATAGTGCCGAGCGTTGCCTCATGCCCTTCGGGTCATGTCGAGGTCCCCGGAAGAGGATCGACCCAGGTCCCGTTCGGCCAAAGAGTCGCCGGCATGGTATAGTCGCCCGTCGTACCTGTGTCGGATGCTATGTACTGTCCGCAACCCGATGTCAGACTATCATATCTGCTGCAGCAGGCTATGTATGGGGGTACTTACAGCAAGGCGGAAGAAGTGTGGCAGGCCTATTTGCAGAGAAGCCAGAGAGAAGTTGAGTGCTGACCCGACATAGCGTTCGACGTCGTCGATAATCAGCGAGAAACTAGTCCAGCCTTCACTTGCATCCGGCAGGGCGTTCCAGGTTATCAATTGCTCATGGAGAGAGATCGATGCATTCCAGGTCGTCGAGTTCGTCACGAACGAAGGCATCGCTGAACCGGACGCCCCGTCGCCTTGCAACTGAGAAGGAGGTGAGTGACACTCATGCCTCAGCAAGATGAGCGGTGTCAAGCACTCACATCGGCTGCAGTCTGCAGAATGGAAGCGAAGCCCCACGCAGCGACACCATTCAGGAACATACCGAGCAAGAAGCCTTGGTAGATAGCTGACAGCCGCGTCGGCCACGCAGTTCCGGGGATGAGCACCATGGCAATGATATAGTGGTGCAACCTGAACTCTAAGCCAGGCAGCAGCGCCAATACCATTGCGACTAGCCCTCCTGCGACATACCACCCAGCATAGTAGGGGAGCCAGCCGGTCTTGCGAATGACCCGGACCTGGTTGATCACGATGACAAGCAAGATGACCAGGATGATAATGAGCGCGGTGATTGCGCCCGGCTGCGTGCGAAGGTCCGACGCCACGAGCCGGTCAATGGGGATCTTGTCCATGGTGATATTCGTAAGCACGCCCGCCCAGAATGTCGGCAGATACCAGACGGAGGCCTCGATCGGCGCATCCCTGAACGCGGGGAGCGTGAACCGGATCGCAAGCCGCCAGAACGCATAGGCCACGAAGAGTGCGGGGAGGAATGCCGCGAACGCGTCGTCGAGGGGCGGCGGCGTTGCCATGGGCTCCGAAAACAGCGCAACATGCCAGAAGCCGATGCAGACCAGGCACCAGTATGCCACGATAGGTTTGGGCCGCAGCACAAGAAAGATCAGCGCAGTGATAATAACATTGAACGCAAGAGCAGGCGTGCGCAAGTCGTCGCAGTGGTGCAGAGAAGTACTCGAGAGGAAACGGAAGGAGAGCGGGAAGACAGTGGGGAAGCCGATAGACGTTAGTCCATAGCCAGTGAAAGGCAGATAATCCGTGTAGTTGCCCACGAGTGCTAGAGAAGCACAACCTCCCCTAGAATTAGTGATGAGGCCCCTATGCCGCAGCGCAGGCAACGTTGGTACACGATCACAAGAGTGTGATACATGAGCACTCACGACTGGATTGCGGCTGCGCAGATGAACGTGTCTCCGCGATACGTCCTGTTCTCATCGCCTCCCCCAACAATGAGCGGAACCCACTCCACCTGCTGATCGCCGACAGTGCGTGGGTTCTGCAGCACTACGCCGCTGCACTGCGCCGGGCATCGAAAGTCGAACGTGGAACCGTTGAATGGCGCGCAGTCCTCGCCATTAAGCCCGCAGCCATTGTTCGCAGCCCAGTACGTTGCCGTGCAGCTGATGAACGAGTCGGCGGGCGTCAAGAAGGACTGTGCGCGGGAGAAGAAGGCGAAGGCGATGATGTAGCCGGCGGCTAGGATGACGAACAAACGTGCATCGGTGAAGGGGCGTGTTACGCGGATCAGGGCTGGCTCAAGAGCGAGACTGTGCGTTCGTCGGCCGGTGTACAATGTCAAGTTCAAAAAGGGTGTCGGCGCTGCGGCGGCGACGGATCGTTGAGAGACGGCGCGTGCGGGTAGTGCGAAACATCACACACCTGGCAGGTCGACCTTGGGCCTCGGGCCCCTCAGGTAACGTATGAACCGAGCGAGGCGAGGATATTTCGGACCCAGGGTCCTGCCAAACCTGCTGTACCAGGGATCAGGTGGACCCGGTATTGAAAGAAGGTCCTGTACTTCGAATGCCTCCGCAGGCGACTTGCAGGGCAGTCTTTCCTTCGCTGACTCTGGGTCCGTGCCGCTGTCTACGGTACGCGAGGAGCTCGTGATGGAACCAGACTCCATTGCGCGCCCGTTCGAAGTGTGTCAGAACAAGCGAACTGGTGCTATGCAACGGATTCGGACATGTGCAGGTCGTGAGGCGGTGCCCGGCGACCCAGTCACGATGAAGAAGTCAAAGCGTGTGGCTCCGGGGCTGTGTGCATCTGCTTCCGCACATCCGACAGGTTGTAGCGCATTCGAGCTGCGCACGCAGATTCTCCAAAATCAAGATTCAAGATCTCAAAAACATATTTTCCGAATGGAAATAGCGCACGCGAAAATCCCTCCGACGCCCGTGAATGCGAAGATTCATCATGTATCATGGTCGACAGAAGCGCGACAGATGTATTTAGATGATGCCGATGTAATGCAGTGTCTGAAGCAACTCACCCCATCAGACTGGAGCTGTGCATATAGATATCCCCGCAGGGATCATACTCGTTATAAGACCCTTCGAGCGAGTGTGCCTCCTCACCAATCATCTGAATCACTCACACTCCATCGCATCTCATCTCACAATGGCTGTTCCACCCAACATGACCGTCCTCAACACTAGTGGGAAGTATTTCATGGTAAGTGCAGCTCGCATCCGGTGTGGAAGGCTGATCTCAGCTCGGATGCACAGAACACGTCGCTGAGCGACGACACCGACGAGATCCTGCGGCTGCAAGGCGTAGGCTGGGTGAAGCGCAAGATCATCCGCGTAGGCACACTCTACCTCAATATAAATCACTACACGGACGACGCGTCCATCGAGCATATCGATATCGTGCAGAGCTTATCTGGACTGTCGACTTCGTCAGAGGACCGCATTCTGGACTGGGTCGAACGGCCACACGAGGACGACGTCTTCGGCGACGTGCTCAACATTAACAAGCGTGTCGCCGCGGGAGAGGTCGAGGGCGATTGGCTCAAGATGGGATGGACGGAGGACACGCTCGAGAAGGGCTTGGTGTATACCCGTGCCAGGAGCGATACAGCAAAGAGCGGAACAACCTGGCTTGCGGTACAGGTGAGTGGCCCGGAAGATTTGTGTACAGATTCTCGGCGATCGGCTGACTGGCGACAAGACGTGGGGATTCGAAGTTATGAATGGTGAGAGAAGATACGTGCGGCACGTCGACTTCACCGGTCCGAAGGGGGAGAAAGTCCACGCTCGCCTGGTTTATGACTACCGTGAGTGGATTGTACGACGTCGCGTCAGCAGTGCACAAAGTGACCTATTGATGCACCCAGAGGGACCACGATGAATCACACACTATTGTGTGCACAGAGAAAGCACAGCGGCTGTGAGAAGGGAATGGACGCGCTGCGTCACGTACATGTAACATAGACCACACACTCACCTATATCCACATTCACCATAATGATCAGTCATCTTTGAGCGGAAAGATAGTGATAATCTTCCACTTTGCGTCCTTTCCTCGCTCCCAAGCCTGAGGCCCCCTACTCTCCTCTCCACCGAATTCAACCATCACTCCGTCTCTCGACCATTCGCACCAAATGCCAATCGACCCCGACGATGGTCCTGCGCCTCCGCCTTTGCGGGCAGGCTCTCCCATGCACTCCACGAACTCCTTCCCGGTTGTCTCCGGCTTGACCTCGAACTGTGCCGGACGAGGGTTTTTGCCCTCCTCTACTGGCAGAGGTACCAGCGACAGAACAAGCGGTGAGATCGGGAATGTGGAGTAAGTTACTTTGGATTTGCTGCCAGAAACAGAGTTTGCGCTCGTGTTATAAATATCAATCCCGTCAACTACGAGATCAGACGTGTTCAGATCGTCTAGCTTGAGGCCTGTCTTTGGCTTGTAGCCATTGATTGGCTTGAAGAGCAAGCTGAGCCCGAGCGCATAGTAATTGAAATAGACCGCGTCAGGATACGATTTGACCTCGGGAACAGTTTTCGAGGTAGACGCTGCCAATGCCGTGATAAGTTCTGTGAGCTTTGTCGAAGATGGTTTGAGACCCAAGAAAGTCTTGATATTGAGCGAGTCGCTCATCGTCGACGTCGTCAGCGAAAAGGCGGAGAAAATCACGTGGGAACGCGTCGCGCGAAGACGTCACGCGTCTAGGAACCGACTCCCTCGTTCAACCGCCCGCCATGGCCGGCGCACCCTCAGACGACAAGGCGCAGCTGAAGCAGCGCATCGT
Organism: Wolfiporia cocos; assembly: GCA_029448655.1. Taxonomy (NCBI): domain Eukaryota; kingdom Fungi; phylum Basidiomycota; class Agaricomycetes; order Polyporales; family Phaeolaceae; genus Wolfiporia; species Wolfiporia cocos. The sequence goes on from JACCLO010000002.1 coordinate 2,521,251, forward strand.
CAACGATGTTGACGGAATCACCGCGTATATATTCCCTATTCACTACCCCGTCAAGCTCCTCGGCGACATAATGGCGGCGATATTCCGGTTCGCGATCCCGTATACCCCCAACCTCATCCCGCTGGCCGTTTTCCTCTTGTCCTTGCCAGTTATTGCGTTCATGTCGATCTCTGCGGGATGGCTCGTGTGGAGGAGCGTTGCGGTAGCTTGGGAGACGGAGCTGTACCTGCAGTATGGGTACGCCTCTCGTCAAAGCATGAACAAATGCAAGTAATGCTGAAGCATCATATAGCGACGGTGTACCACCATATGCAGAATTTTATCTCCCATACATTGCGACGAAACAACCTTATGATATCTCGTTGCATCTCACTGTACCCGCAACCGAACCGAACATTGCCCTAGGCAATTTCATGACAACCCTCACGCTCATTACTCCTTTGAACAGAACGCTTGCATACGTTCGAAAGCCGGTAAAAGCTACATCCAATCTTCGTATTTTAAGTAGGCTGATTGGCCTCAAGGCCATAGTTCTACCGCGGTCGTCCGCCCCTTGGTCGTTCCTATACAACTGGCCTGGCACAGTCGACTTGCGCATCATAATGCTAAAGTCGTTCGCTATCGAGGCGAGCAGAGCAATTGCTCGAGTAGAGATCGGCAGGAAAGATCAATGGAGAAGCCTATGGAATGGCGAGGGACGCGAAATCAGTGTTCTAACCGCAGTCCTTCGCGGGTCCGTTGTGCACAAGGGCATCCGGTATGCTCCAATATCGTCTGCCTAACGCTAGTTCCGGGCACCGCCATCTGATACGCTCGAATCACTTTCACAGCGGCCTTATAGCGCGCTTCCCTCTTATATCCGCGCTCATTGCTACCCTCACGTTCATGTTCATCTCCTTCGTCGTCCTCGCGTCGTGTTTGCTCCCCGGACTCGAGATGCGCTTCGATAGCGACCCACATGCCAACGATCCTCCCCCGCCACGGCGGCGCAGACCAACCCGGCCGCGGCCCAGCTCGAGTGTAGTGGACACTCCCGACGAGAGGAGCACTCGCAAGCCGAAGACGCGGAGGAGGAGTAGCGAGCAGGGCGTGCCGGAGCCACCTCGCTACTCTGGGATGGTAGGCCCCCTCTACCTTTTCTTTGTGGATGACAGTTCTGACTCTCGTGTCTATGTACTGCAGTCTTCCCCCACGCAGCAAGCAGAACAGGTAAAGACAGAAGAACCACATTCCTCGATAGAGCTCGACCCGCTCGATCCCGAGCTCAGTATGCTGCGGCAGCACTCGGAGCCTATCATCAACTTCGACGGCAGCCTGGAACAGTTGAATCAATTCCGTTTCTCGGGCAGCCCGCCCATGACGGGCACCCCTGCCATGTTTCAATCTGAACCGCAACTTCGTCGACGGCGTTCACGATCTTCTCTGCCAAGCTATGATGCCGATGCCGATGCCTGAACGAAATTCATATGCCATTGCGCTGAATTGGCCATCACCTTCCTCGGGCTATGCGTATTCTTCCTCTTCCCAATCTCGCACGATGGACGCGCGCCACGATCGGTGCTTCTGTATAGACTGTATAACTCAATAAGCCAGCGACCTATATTGTCTTCATCGTGTATACAAGCGTGTCATATCACCCACGTTTTGTCCGCTATACGTACTGGGTTCCACTGACTAATCACCGAAATAACCTGCCCGTCTGATACAATGAGCAGTATGTGCACTGAGAGTGAAGTTGTATCTTCATCCTGTAAATATCCAAATGTCGCCGAGCTTTTAGTACATTCTATTAATACTATTGAGTTTCGTCCATCAGTGAGATGGCAGGGATCCGGACGCCGTGTTCCAGAATTTGTGCCCCGGGATCGATGTCCTCACGGTTACAGTGCCTAAGCAAATATGATTGTCGCAATGGCATTCGACGCTCCGGCTGACTATCAGAGGATATGTTGCCCGCAAAAAAGAATGATCTCAGGCGCGAGAAACTCTCCACAGGTTCCTGAGATGGATGTTACTAGCATGATAATTCTGGGTGGAGCAGGTCAAGTTCAACCTCCAGAAGTAGTCCCGATATCTTCTCTGCTCACTACATTGCGGTGTTTGCGGTGTTCATATATATCTATATTTGTAGGAACGTAAAACGCGGAGACACAGTATGTATGGGACAGCACCAGATACTACCGGCGTATCTCAACGGTGAAAGATACACGGAAACGCCTAGCTAGACCTCCCTTGCATATTGGGATTGACCCCTCCATATACATTATGATCAACATACATATTATATTACTTGGCCAATGGCTGTCAGAACACCGGACGGTCCTCATAGCAATCTATTGTCACAGAGACCCACAGATACTCACTTTCTTTGCGCAAGTGTCCCGCATGTCATGATTCATCTCCATCATCTTGCCCGAAGCCGCCTATGGGTTCGTATGTCGCCTCGGTCGTGTCCCTTCGCCACAGGTACCGTACGAAATAGAAGAAGGCGCCGATCACCAAAATACCAAACACACCCCCCGCGATGGGCGCGCCATTTGCAATGAGCCACGAGGGTTCATACGGCATGAGCAGCCGGTCGATTTGGACGACGCCGCCGGTGCCCCCACCAGTCGTCGAGCGGCCCCACAGGAGTACGCGCGCCCAGTCACTGCGCCCGTTCTGCCCCCGCGCGTTGCGCACGCCCACCATGATCACGCTCGCCTCTCCGGCGTCTTCAAGAAACACGACGTCTCCATAGGTGGATTGCGCAGATACAGTTTGCAGCGTCCTGTATGCCGCGCCGTCATTCATCGCGAGCGGACGGTTGTTGTACAACACGTCCTCAATCACATCGTTTCGTGGCGTCTGTGCGGGAATGAGGTGCTGCGCGACAATCGCCTGCAGCTTATCTGTGTCTGCATACAGCGTCGTCAAGTTAATTTCCTTGAACGCGTCGTCGGTCGGACAGAGGAGCGTCCAGCCAGCGCCGCTGAAGCCTTGCTCCGCCCACGGCGATTCTGGCGGCGGCGCGGTACCATTCAGGATCCAGTCAAACCCGGCCTTTGTCATCATCGTCGCCATCGTCGTGGCCTTTGCGGCCTTGACGAGCTTGCCAATCGTAAGATCGACGCTGCGCGGTATCATAATGTCTGAGACCTCGTGAATGACGCCAGTCTGCGTGAGCATGTCGCGCGGCGCGAGGAGCGCGTGCATGCCCGCCCAGCCACCGCTCGCGCTGATGAGCACACTCCCGTTTGCGCGCCGATCGGCATGCACGTCCGAGCCCTCGAGCGTCCCGAACGTGCGCTGAGACCCGTTCACGAGCGCGCCCGCGTACTCGACGTCGACCAGCGCATGGTGCTCGATGACCCGCTCGAGATCCGCCTTCGAGGACGCGGCGAGCAGATGCGCGGAGACTAGCATGCCGAGCCGCTTGAACGCGCTATTGGGAGGTATCAGCAGCGTCGTACGAGGCGTTGTCTTCAGCAAATCAGCGAGGTTCGTGGAGAACACTGCGGCAAGATACGTCGACAGCTCCAGCTCCGGCAGCGCAGTTTGCAAGGCATCAGCAGGCGGAGTAAGTGGCCGAGAGATAAAGTAGATCAGCGTATTGTTAATTTCGACTGCCAAAATCGTGAGCGCGGTCTACGGAGAGACGCCCGGAACCAAACACACCATGATCGCCGATCGTGCCAGCGCCCGCGAAGCGCACGGACTTGCTCTTTCCGTCATCTCCCTTGAGGCTGTCCTCCCCGTTCACCTCCACGCTCATGACCTGCCGGCCGCCGCCCAGGCCAGGCTCCTCCAGCGCAGTTTCCAGCAGCATCCCATTACTGAGTTTCTTGGGTGCCCACTTGCCCGGGATGAAGTGATACCTCAGCAGCCTCCGCATCTCGTCGCTCCCGCGCTCCGGCAGCTCACTGTCATCGCCGAAAAGCGTGATCACGTCATCGCGGGGCGCAAGGATCGTCCACTCGGTATGCGTGTCGTTGACGAGCGAGGCCAGGTCGACCGAGTGCAGCAGGTCGACGAACGTCGTACAGTCCAGCGTGAGGAGGTACTTCTCAGGCGTGAGCCGCAGCGCTCCAGGCGGAATGAGCATGTCAGAGACGGTGTGGACGACACCATTGGACGCGTAGATGTCCGCCTCGGCTAGCTCTGCAGTAGACACTTTCACTCGCCCGGAGTCGTCCGCCGTAATCTCCAGCCGCGAGCCGTCGAGCGTCGTCACTACAGAGAGTGAGTGCGGGACGGAAACGTCGGTTGGGGGAGACGCACGGTTGAGTGGGGCCGCAAACGCATCGGAGTACTTGACATGCTTCTGCGAGACGGCGTGCATGTGCACAATGCGCGTGAGGTCGTCTGTTGCGAACTTGCTTTGGAGGTACAGCCGCTCGTAATATGGAAGCGCTTCCCATGCCTTGTCTACAGGCAGGAATAGCGTGAGCGCAGACGAGGTGTTAAGGAACTGGATCATCTCCGGTGTGAGTACATTGGAGAGGTAAGACAGGGACGGGTGTCGGGACACAACGGTCGCTACAGCTGCAATTAGTTGAGATCAACCAACATCTGGCATACATACCAAGGTCTGGGGGCATGTCTAGCACGCTGCCGATGCCGAGCAGCACGCCATTCACGGTATCGACCTTCTCTTTGACGACCTCGACGCCCTGCTTGCCGAACGCATCCACACCTGCCCAGACACTGTCGTCGCGATATGCAGCGCGCAGCCGCTGCGGTGCTCCACCCAGCGTTCCCCCAGGCACGGGCACCCATGGCGGGCCCGGCGGAGGCTCGTGGGTCGGCGGTTCTACCGGCGTACGAGGGTACAGTAGCGTCTCATGCTCCTGAGGTGCTACTTCGGTCGGCAATGGAAGTAGTGTGTAGTTCAGCAAGTGGTAGAAGAGTTGCTGGCGCAGTTCCTCCTGTATGTTGTCGCGCAGGTCGTCGGTCAGCGCCGCGTGCCAGAAGGCGTGCTTGGCGATAGCATCGTTCGTTGGTGCAAAGAGCGTGCTGCCGTTGAGTCGGTTTAGGGTAGGAATGAGCTTAGCCTTCTGGAGTAGTTTGATTAGAGAGACATAGTCGGGGTCAGCGGAGAGCGCGTCGAGCAGGGTCGTCGACTGAGTGTGTGGGCGGCGCTGCAGAGGGATCTGAGCTGGAGCTGCGAGCGGCAGCAGGGCCAGCAAGGCAGCCGACGTCCAGAGTCGCATAGTGCCTGAGCTCCCAGGCCGGGGAGAAGGGGGATTATGGAGGGTCCAGGACGAGGGGGAGCGCTAGCGGCAGTGCGCAGATGTGCGCGCGCACAAGTAGGCAATCCCGCAGTTAGACGCCTCGCTTAATGACGTCCCCATAACACGTGCAGATAGACGCCCTAGACGCGTCGCGCGACCGCCCAGACGCCCATGTCCAATGGTCACACCGCCGTCTGCTCAACGGCATCGCTCTCATTTGCTATGGCTCCGTGATTGATTGACCCGAGAGACTCAAGATATAACACTGAAACTAGAGCATAGACTGGCTTGATACTCTACGCTGCAGTAGACATAATGCTCGACCTCGTACAGGCGTACACCGGGTACCCGGCTGCCGGCCTGCAGTTCCTCCTGCTGCCCCGAGAGATCCTTCTTGTGAGTTTCTCGCGGCACGCAACACTGACTTCAATTGACTCTGGAAAACCCAGCTGTACTCATCCGACGACTGTGTCATCATCCATAACACCCGTAGCTTGGCCTTTCTACGTGCGCTCGCGTTCTGGGAGGCCTTCCCTGGAACGCGGCATTCGAATGATTCTATACGATGCCTTACGGTTGATCCCGGAATGAAACTGGTATGTTCAATACTTCTTGCTTTCCTAACACAAATGCGACGTAGTGAGAAAGGTGGTCGCAGCCATGAGCTCGCGAGTTGCTGTGTGGACTATGTCCGGAACGCAGAGCAGCCAGGCATCATGGCGGCTGCACTCAACACTGGTTCTTCCTCCGGGCCAGGATATCACTGCTATTGACTGCAAATCAGGTGCGCATATATCTCTGTCTGAAACGCAACTGGTGCCAACGCGGCGCGACCTCTCGGAAGGGCTGCTCGCTGTCGGCACGCAATCAACTCTTTCCGTTTATACCCTCATACTGGAAGATAATTTGCCGACATGGTCTCAGAAATGGTCCGGCCCGTAGGTCTGCCACGAGTCGCGGTCATCCGACGAACACTGATTGACTTCTCAGAGTGAAGGCGTTAACGCGTATACGCTTCTCGCCTTCCTTAATGTACATCGCCACCACTTCCGCCGTAAGTCTCTCCTATTCTCATCGTTAATCTCTGATCGAGAACGATACTCGTTTAGCATGACAATACCGTCCGTCTGCACTCGACTACCTCCGGCCGCCAGACGCAGGCCATCCCCCACCCGCGCCCCGTTACCGACATCGCCTGGCGGCATCCCCAGTCGCAGATGCACAAGCACATCCATGGTAACACGGACGAGCTCATCCTGTATACGACTACCGCGGATGGCACCCTCCGTGTGTTCCTCCCCGTACTCGACGCCCCGCAGCGCGTGCAGTTGCATGTCGCGCTTGATACTGCGAGTGTCACGCCGTTTTCATCTATGCGTAAGAGTGTCGCAGAGGAGGGACTGACGGGGAAGAGTAGTGTATTCTCGCTGGACAGGGACGCGGTGCTCACCGCGCTGCAAGCGATCGTGGACGCGAGTGAAGGAAGTAAGGCAGAAGACGCGAGGAGCAGGAGGGTGATGGAGATCGTGGAGGAGGGATGGGACCTGTTCTTGCGTGTTCTCTCGGACGGGTCATTTGTAATACAGGCTGTCGCGGTATGTATCACTCTCCCGGACTTCTGCCGCGATCCCAGATCGTCCACTGTGCGCATATACTGACCGTTCATAGAATATCGACCGCCGGCCGCCCACGCTACTCAGGCACTTTAACCTCCTTCAGTCCGCTCCAGGGCTACTCCCTTCTCCACTGCCTTCGCACCTCTATGTCCTCCCATCCCTCACCCCCGACACGCTCGACTCTCTAATCCTCGTCACATCTGCGCCTCTCGCCTCCTACTCACTCGTGCCTCTCCCGTTCTTCGACGCGCATGCGGACGGTCTTGTGCAGCTCGCCCGCGCTCGCGATGGCGAACGTGGCGAGTCACAGAAGAAGAGGGATGTCATTCGGTTCGTTCGCACACCCGAGGGAGACGGCGTTGCGGCGATGTATGCGGACGGGAGTGGCGCAACATGGCGCGCATCCCGCGGCGGGCATCAGCTAGTCAGAAAGGGTGGCTGGGATGCTAATGTTGAGGTGGAGGGCGGTGCGGAGCGGGATGGTAGCGGAAGGGGGAGGGGTAGGGTGGACAAGGTGGTGGTACTCGATCAGGGTGTGTGCTATGTCCTTAATACCGGGTACGCCCGCGAGAGCATAGTGTCTAAATGGATTATATGCTGCAGGAAAGTGTTTTGTGACGTACTCACCCGCGGATGGATGCCTCACCATGCACGCCACACCACCAGCTACGCTTGCTGTTCCCCCTCTCCTCTCGCTCTTCTCTCTGCCATCTTCCACTAACACTAACGTTGATGAACCCCTCACACTTGTCGGCGTTACTGAGGATCACACTATCCTCCTCATCTCTGCTTCCCTCCCACCTTCACCCGCACTCGACTTACAAAGCGAGAGCTCTCTGCCTCTACCAAAGCCGCCGAAGCTGATACTTCCAGTCGACCCTATGGCATGGAGCGGCTCATATGCAGAGACACGTGGCGCCGAGTCGCATGATGTCCTCCTGAGCGTCTCAGAAGAGGGCGACTTGGCCTTCTGGGTGCCTAGTACAAGCACTAGCAAGCAGGTGAAGGTCAACGGTGCGATCACAAACGGCAATGAATCACAAGGGAGGGGTTGGAGTTGTACGGGGAGAGTGAGGACAGGCAGGCGAGGCTTCAGCCGCGCGGCATGTAGCTCAGCAAAGAAGTCTGTCCTGGGCAAGTACTATTCTGGCCAACCGTGCGCAGTCTACAATTGACATACGCCCGTAGTGGTGCCCGCTCCGGACGGCGAGGAGCTGACAATCTGGGACTCCAAAACATCGGAGTTCTCCTTGGGGCTTGAATTCCTGGAGGTACTCAGGTTAGCGCCTGCATCCGAGTCTTGATTTCGATGTGGGTTGTCTGACGCGAAGTTAGTCCATCTGACCCGATCAACGACCTCGACTGGACAGCGACCCCGGATGCACAGTCGATACTCGCAATTGGCTTCGCGCACCGTGTCGAGCTGCTGTGTCAACAGCGCAAGACCTACTTCGATGACACACCTGGATGGGGGCGATGTTGGGTGATCGACCTTGGGCGGTACGTATTTAATGTCTTCTCGGCTCCAACTTCACTTAGCTCCTCGCGTGATCGTCTAGGATGTTTCCACATCCAATCAGCGACTCAATCTGGCTCGCACGGGGATCGCTCCTTGTCGGCTCAGGACACCTCATGTGTCTTTTTGGCCAGCCGCAGGTCGCATCTGGAGGCGCACATGCAGAGGAGAGTCTATTTGAACAAGTCGCACGCCTCAATGGCCCCTTGGATGACTACCATCCGCAAATGCTTCTACAATGCCTTCTTTGGGGTTGGTCAATCCCTCCTCGAGAAACAAAGTTGCTGCAGGTTGACGTCTGATTTGGTAATCTACAGAGAAAGTGGAACTTGTCAAGAGGGTGATTGTCAATCTCGCAAGACAATGCCGAAACGGGAAGGAAATGTCAGAGTGGACTAACCTCCCGCTGGAAGATTACTTCCAAAGGGATGAGGTGGCGAAAATAGTACGCAGGGTCTTCCGAGTACGTGAAGCAGTTCTGACACTCTGGCTTCTCAGGCGCACTTACCTCGCAAACCTCAATACTCTCTATTGTACAGTGTGCCAGAGGCAATTGACGAGTAATGTTACTGCGGTACTCGTCCGCTATCTCGCGCTGACATCCTCCAATGACAGGTCTGAGGACGACCAGTTTTCTCGGACATTGGTACACAGACTGTTAGAACATCTCGAAGAGTCCCCGCTTCCACATTTGACTCCTAACGAACATGCCTCCCTTCTGGTCCTCATTCAAACAACACTTGAGGTATTGTCGGTTGTTACATGAGCGTCTTCCGTGCTGACTTGCATAGATCGAAGAGCAACGCCGTGCGCTGGACTCGAACGGCCTTCGATACCTCATTTCAATGCGCTCATTCTACATTACCAATCACCGCCTGTCCGCGCCAAATACGCCTAGTTCTGCGCGCAGCGGCGCACAGCCCAGGACCGTGCGGCCGCGGCAGCGACTTCGATACCGGGACATTATATGGGCATTCCACAGTGAGAGCCAGGAGCTCCTTCTCTCTGCATCTGTGACCGCATGTGGTGGGAAGATGACATGGCCTGATGCTCGGGCTTTGGGCGTTTTCCTGTGGATGCGCTCCGCGGAGTCTATGGTATGCGTGGGCGCCATACACTCTATGTGGAGAATGATGGACCCAATTTACAGAAAACCCATATGGAAGTGCTTGCCCGTAACCAGTACATGGCTGGAGACAATCGCGATCCCGTCGCGTGTAGTCTGTTCTACTTCGCGCTGGGGAAGACAAAACTCGTGCACGGCTTGTGGCGGCAAGCAGCGTGGCATAAGGAGCAGTCGCAGATGCTGAAGTTTCTCGGCAATGACTTCTCCCAGCCGCGATGGCGAACGGCCGCGCTGAAAAATGCTTTTGCTCTGTTGAGTAAACGTCGTTTTGGTAAGTCATACAAAATGACTTGAGGGCCTTTGCTGATCTGCAGGACAGAATATGCAGCTGCATTTTTCCTGCTGGGAGGAAGCCTCAAGGACGCGGTGAATGTATGCATTAGGAATCTGTCTGACTTTCAACTTGCGGTTGCGCTAGCTCGCGTAGTAGAGCAAGGGGACGATGGTCCAGTGCTACAGGACATCCTCCAAAATGCGGTGTTGCCGTTGGCGTTCCAGCATGGTAACCGATGGCTGGCTAGCTGGGCATTCTGGCTATTGCGCAGACGTGACCTCGCTGTGCGCATCCTTGTGGTAAGACACGTATATACTCCCGTGGAACCGCAGTTCAATGAGCTAAGCAGACACCACTACAAGACATCGCGGCCGTGCTGGACGTACAGATCACCGACATCGGCGACCCACACTATGACGATCCAAGCCTGGCTCTGCTATTCTCTCAGCTTAGGGCTCGGACGCTGCAGGCTGTCAAAGGCACGAGCGAAATCTCTGGACACACCGAGTTCAACTTCGTTCTCCAGATGGCCCGGGTGTTTTGTGGGATGGGTATGATTTACGTCGTGTTGAATCGTCAGCGAGGCTAACAGCGGGCAGGTTGCCACGTCTTGGCTATTGACTTGGTCCGAACGTGGTCGTTCCAGCGGCCTTCAATCGTTCCTCAAGATACTAAGCAACCCTTCCGACCGCCGAGTCCGATCTCTACAAGATTCGCGCTCGAGCCCTCGATGCGTCGGAGGTCGTCTATCTTCATTGATATGGAGCCAGCTACGGGGCCACCTACACGAGCGGTGTCGCCCGCTCCACAACCTACAAATGGCGTATATTCTGCCGATCCTGACAAGAAGCCCGACGACGGAGACCTGGCTGCGCGCAAGGTAGGACTGGGGACCTTGATGAAAACCGCCAAGCAGGACGTACATGTGCCTGAGTTTGACATGAGTGCTTTCTTCTAGTGCCTCGCGGATGTATCATACCTGGACTTCTACATCGTGACCGTTCATATGTATTCATGAGCGACAGTCTGTTCGATGCCGTCATCAAAGGCCGTGGAGATTTGAAGTGATATGTTGTTGTCAATGCATGGGTCATTACGTACATGAAGTTGTTTAACTAATCTGAGAAGCGTACACAATGAACCTCCGGTGTCATGAAGCGAAAGCAGCCTAACAAAGCAATTGTGCGAACGTCAGCGGGGGCCCTACGCCTCCACCTCCACCTCGCGCTTCTTCAGCACGAGTTCCTTGCCAATCATCTGCTTCCAGACGTTGTGCACGTCCTCGACAACGGTCTCGAAGTGAGAGGTGGCGTCGTAAGAGCGGGTGACGAAGATCTGGTCGTCCTGGCCGGAGGTTGTGGGGGTGTAGAGCGTTGATACCGAGACGAACCTATGAAAGCTCAGACACAATGTCTGCATCGAAGTACAATAATACGTACTTGTCGTAGATCGGACCGAGGAGTTGAAGACCAGGAACGATCTCCTGCTCTGGGTTGTCGGTCTCGACGATCGTGCTGACGATCGCGACATAGACATCCTTGGCGCAGACATTGTGCGTCGAGGAGACCATGGCGATGTAGATATCTACACAATCACACATCAGAACCCACTGCACAAATAATGAATACAAGTTTACTAACCATTCCGCCTGTTAACCTGGTTCTGGGGAATGATGATCTGCACGCTGTCCGCATCTTCCGTACCAGGGATTGGGTGCTTGAGGAAGCAGATCGCCCGAATAACCTTGCCCTCCTCCTTGACGCGGGCCTTGCCCTCCGCCGGCTTGCCCGCGCCGAAATAGCTTGGGTCACCGACAACCTGCTTCGCCTTCACCGTCTCGTTGCCGCTCCGCACGCCGACGAACTTGCCGTCCGCGTCGGTGACGATCTCGTCGATCGACTTGTCGAGCATGTATGTACCGCCGTAAATGGCGCTCAGCCGCGCGAACGCCTGCGGCAGCTCGCCAAGGCCGTAAAGCGGGTAGATGTAGGGCGACTTGCCGTAGCGCGCCATGGACGAGGTGTAGAGGACGATGCGCTCGTACGTGGTCCGTGCGGGCTTCGTCTTGTAGCTATGATTCGAAGTCAGGCATTGGGCGATCGTGACTGATGGAGGGGGACTTACTCATCGTCGAGGTAGAGCGCCATGGCGTGACCGATGAAATCCTGAGTGCCTGGCTCAAGACCGAACTTCTCGTACACGCTCTTCATCGAGTCCTTGTCCAGGTCAACGCCTGAGATGCAGAGTGAGCTTTGTGTATGCGATCACAGATCTGCTGGCACTCGCCACGTACCCTGGTGCGTGGCGGGGTCGTCGTCCTTCCATCCCTGCAGGAACTCGAAGAACTTCTTCGCCCTCCGCTTCTCAAACAGACCCATGAGCGGGCTCTTGACGGCCTCCATCTCCGTGCTGGGCACCTTCGAGATCTTGCCATCCCGGTACACAAAGCTGCCCGCGATCTGCTTGAACTCGAGATAGCGCGTCACGTCGGTGTGCACGAGGATGCGCGTCAGCTCGCCCGACGCAATGATGAACTTGGGGATGAGGTCGACCGCGTAGTCGCGGTCGCGGCCGAGCTCCGCGGGCGCGCTCTGGTCGGGGCGGAACTTGCGGTACAGCTGCCGTTGCCAGGCTGTCAGCGGCGGCGTGCGTTCGTCAATGACGGGCACCGACCTGCGTGAGGTTCAGACTGGCGCTGTCACCGCCGTAGTAGTCGTTCCTGTCCATGTGCAGGACCTTCTTGCCCTCGACGGACAGCAGGCCTGACAGGATGCACTCGGTGAGGCCGGTACCGAGGACAATGACCTGGCAGAACGAGCGTGACTACACGAATCGCGCGGGCAGAGAGAAGGGCTGTACATCGTACTCTTCATCCATGGTGGTTGATAGCAAACAGCGGACAGGATGAGTATGCGGACAGCGAGGAAGTGGTAGCGATGGCTGCTGTACAGGGCCTCATATACCATCGATCCGGCACGTGCATACCGCACGACCAACTAGCGGGACCCTCCGCCCCCAGTTCGATTACCGTTGACCCGTCTCGGTGGCAAAATAATCAGGACGCGGCCTCTTGACTACAGTCTCCGTTGTATACTCCTAATCCGAGCAAGACATCCATCCGTACATACGAGTGACATCGGGCATACCAGCGCCACGAACAGCGAATATCCAAATCCATCGTAGATCCTGATTACGTTAAGGCCAACTCAAAAGACCCGTGTGTTCGTCCTGCACGTTGTCCTCGCGCGGACGCTTTTCAGGTCGCGTCGTGGTCGCGTCCTCGTCGTCCGCTGGCCGCTTGCTCGAGCTGGGCCCCAGCGAGGGGTCAGGTGTCCCGGACTCCTCCTTGATTTCCACAAACTTCCCTTTCCGATCCCGATTGCGGCGTTTAATCTTGCGCACCATGCGATCGACCTCTGAGTTTGGCAATCAGATTTATGAACGAGATCATTCCGTAAAGGAAGCGCACCTCTTTTCTTGACATCGGTGTACCACTGCGCATATGCTTCAACGGATCTCTGGGGATACTGTACACTCGTGTCAGCGCGCGCTGCAGCCGTTCACAGGTCGACACCGACCTTCTCCGCGTATGGCCCAAACTTCTTACCGCGCGGCAGGTCGTACCAGTCTGGCGTCGCCGCGATGTATTTTGCCAAGATACGCACGTCCGCGTCGGTATACGGCTGACGTGACTGCCCCATGTTGCGTTCGTCCTCCTCCGTGGGCGGGTCCGACTCGTCGTCCGACACGTCCCAGTCCGACAATTCGTCCGACCCCGGCGTGGTATCGTCCACGCCCAGTCGTTCCACAGTGCCCTCGTCCCCCTCAGATTGTTCCTCGGCAAGCTTGATCGCTTCGGAGTACAGCCTTTCCGCGATCCCATTGCTCCGTGCCCACTGATTGTCCCAAGAATGAGCCGAGTGGTGCGGAACCTATTGCAAGACGTTAACTTAGCCGTCTCTTGGCGCTCAGGGTAAGCACGTCGGATGCGCACCTTCTCCGCCAGCATGCGGTTCAGTTCCGATCTTGTGAGGCGGGGGTTCCTGCCTAGCTCCCACTGCAGGAACTTGACGAAGAACACCTTGTCTTCGTCCGTGAACTTTGTGCCTCTCGCGGCGGGCTCTACACGCGTGGGCGGTGTAGGGGACCTAGTCGGTGGCGTGGGGATCCGTATCTCATTCCTCGACGGGCGCCGAACTCTGTCTGAGGTGGACAGTGGCATTCGAGGTGCCTTTACCGCCAACTGTTTCCGTATTGGAGCCGGACGCGCCTCTTTCGAGTTCTCAAAGGAATCATCTTCAGAAACCGAGGGCGGTGAATGGCGTGGAACATGTGGTCTCTGCGTCGTCACTATCTGCTGGGATGTTGTGGACCTCGGTAACGGCACTATATTCCGGCGTTGAGGCTGCGCGGATGTCGACTGCTCTCCTCGGTAACGGGCCGTTGACGAGGCGGACGCCTCACCATGCTGATCTCGTTGGTTTCGAGAACGTGGGAGTTCAGGGCGTGTTCTGGAGACTTGCACAGGGCCAACGGGAGGAGTGTGGCCTCCGGATTGCTCCGGACGGCTTATTGTTTCCTCGGAGCGGACGGGCCTTCCGTTGAGAGATACGGGGGTAGTATTGCGTCTGCCCGCAACTAGCTTGTTGATTCGTTTCGAGTGCTCGAGATAGTAATTCTTCCACATCATGGAGGAGTGGTTATTGATCTGTCATCTGAGTCAGCTGCATCCGCCCGCGATTATGATGAGGGCTTACAGCATGGAGAGAGTCCAGTGCCTGACAGTACGTCTGACCCTTCATCTCGCTCTCGTACAGAGCTTGGACAAGGCGCTGCTCGTCATCAACTGATGTCCCCACGGGGGAACTCAGTCTGATCGCCTCCGTGAGCACATTCTGTAGCGTGATACTGAACTCGTTCGCCTGTTGGGATGCCAAACGATTCAATTGAGTCATCATGGAGCTCATCTTGTTGAGGATCTCTGAGAATTCATTGCCTCCTTGCGCGTTTATGGGGGTATTGGTGGCGTGATATGACATCGCCGGCGCTGCCGGCGCTGGAGAGACGAAGGTGTTACTTTGTGACATTCCAGATGCCAGAGGGGTGGGAGTAGCGGGTATCGCTTGAGACATCAGGCCGAACATGTTGTAGAGATTGGCAAGGTTCGCCTGGCTAGCATCCGCCTGAGCAGCCGCAGAGGCAGAGCTCGGGCCTGGGACCAAGGTGCTGAAGATACTGCCAGCATTCATCTTTGTTCGTGATGAGATTTCCGCGAGAGTCCTTTCAGTATAAGCAGAGGTTAAGCCATGTGCACTCAGACTGCCTAGATAAGAGCAGACAATTGTGGCACCTGGCAGGCGTTGTGGCGCCTTGCCTTGTTATTACTGCGCGATCGATCGTGGACGCCTGGAGGTCTCGTGATCACGACGCGTCAATCTGATCCGATCTCGCACTGAAGCTTGAAGCTTCTCCCTGCTGGCTTCCACCGTCATGGCTCCCTCTGTCCTCGTCGTCTGTCTGGGCAACATTTGTCGCTCTCCGATGGGCGAGGCCGTCCTCACGCACGTCGCCAAAGAGCGCGGGCTTGACCTCACCGTCGACTCTGCAGGAACGTCGCGCTACCACATCGGCGAGGATCCGGACGACCGGTGAGCACCGTCCATGCACCGTCCTCGAACATACTGCCCATCGCACGCTCAGGACAATCGCAGCGTGTCGCAAAGTGAGGCGCACAGTCCCATAGTCAGAACCGCTGTCGTTCAAACGACCATCGCAGCACAACGTCCCAATCCAACACGCCGCACGCCAAGTGACCGAGGAGGACTTCCGCAGATTCACGCATATACTCGCCGCGGACGAGGCTAACCTGCGCAGCCTTGAGCAGAAGAAGCCGCGGAACGCGACAGCGGAGATACGGCTGTGGGGCTCGTACCTAGACAACAAGCCCATCGCGGACCCATACTATGGTGGCACGGTGAGAATACACTGGTTTGTACCTTGTTTACACTGCGGATTTATTAGCTCGCCCTCGACAGAGAGACTTCGAGGAATGCTATCAGCAATGCGTGAAGCTGTCCAATGCATTCCTCGACGAAGTCGTGGGGAAATAGCCACTCTCACTCGCTGTACCCAGGTGCGGCGACCATCACTCTCATGCTTTTTCTACATACAGGGATTCCGGCTAGATAGATGATCAGACCTACTGGTGTACATACGGTATCATACATTGTGAAACTGGTGTCGTCAGATCCTACACTGTCCCATGCTCGAAGGCCCTCCATCTGTACTTACCACTCAGTGGTGCGTCGGCATGTCCACCGACGCCTTGTTGCCGATGGCGTCCTCGGCTTTCCAAAGTGCGGTGGTCGTCTGAACAAAATAACTCTCAACTTTCGATCACTCGCGAACAATGATCACACTGACCTTGTTCTGGGTGTAGAAGTCGATACCGCTGAAAGATCATTTCAGCAAACAGCGCCACGAAACCGAGAGCACCACGCTCACCCTCGCCCATAGAACGGGATATCTCCCAAGAAGCTCGCCTAGTCACATATTTCCCGCCTCAGCTTCAAGACCCTGCACCCGTACGCGTAGCCACGCACCTTGTTCCCACTCCACGAGAACATCGGGAGGGGCACAGGGATCGGCACGTTGATGCCGACCTGCCCTACCTCGACCTCACGCTCGAACTTGCGCGCGGTCGCGCCGCTCTGCGTGAAGATCGCTGTGCCGTTCCCGTACGGGTTCGCGTTGATGATCGCGAGCGCGTCGTCGAGCGTGTCCGCTTTAAGCACGACAAGGGCGGGGCCGAAGATCTCCTCCCTGCGTGTCAAGCATAATGAGATGGCTGAATCCGCTATAAGGGCCCGACAAACGAGACAACGTACCGGTAGCAGCGCATGTCGACCGTTGCCTCGATGACAGTCGGACCGATCCAGTTCCCGTCAGGGTAGCCGGGCACCTCCAGCCCGCGTCCGTCGAGGGCCACTACCCCGCCCTGCTCCTCGGCGGACGCGATCAGCCCGGTTATGCGCTGCTTTGCTGCTGGCGAGATCACTGGGCCGCTGCAATACAGGTCAGTACCTGCTCTCTAGTCTCACGATCTGCTCCACGCACAAGTCCGCGCCCTGCTCGAAGCCTTGGCTAACCTTGAGCTTCTTCGCGCGCTCGCAGAGCTCCGGCAGCCAGCTTTGCGCGTTCCCGACCAGAACAGCTATGTAAGTAATAGTCAGAATGACATCTATTTTGTGACAGCTTTGGAACTAACCAACAGAAATGGCCATGCACCGTTGTCCGGCAGCTAAGGGTATATAGTAGTCATTGGCTTCGCCCTTGATGTCAAAAACGTTCTGAGAACCTACCACCGAACGCAGCACCAATGATCGAGTTAAGTGCATGGTTTTTGTTTGCTACAATCAAACATTGGTACGTCGCTTCATTTCAGCCGCGTGGACTCACCATCGGGCATCAGAACAGCATGGTTCTTGGCCCCCATATTGCACTTCAGAATATGCATCAGGAATCTGTATACTGTTGGCCGTACGCGTATATGCGCACCTGGACACGTTTGCCAGACTTCCGGCCCCTACCTCATTTCAGCACACCCTCGACACCACAGTCGATCGACTCACCTCTCATAGATATGTCGGCCTGCGCGGTCTCCGCCTACAAAGCTGACCGCCTTGATTCCGGGATGGTCGCAAATTGCGTTCACGGTCGGCACCGTGCCATGCACAACGTTGAGCACGCCTTCGGGGAGGCCTGCGCGCTGGCAGAGCTCCGCGATGATCATCGCCGCGCCGGGGTCGCGCTCCGATGGCTTTACGATGAGCGTGTTGCCCGTCGCGATGGCCATGGGGATCGTCCAAAGGGGAATCATGCTGAGGGGATTATGGGTGAGTTAGGCTCGAAGGATCTTGTGGATATGGACAGGACGTACGCAGGGAAATTGAACGGTGCGACACTGGCGCAGACACCTAGAGGCAGTCGGCGGGTGGAGGTGTCCATGTCCTTGCTGACTGGCCCGTAAGGTTAGAAGCAATCGGGCACCCATCGGTTAGGCATAATACCTTCGATTGTGTCGCCGAGGAGTGCAGTTGGAACGTTGGTTGTTGTTTCGACGACCTGCAGACCCCGCAGCAAGTCTCCGTGCGCATCTTCATGAATATTAGTCTCGATCGTTGTGTGCGAGTCGGCTCGGACGGACCTGCAAGGGTTTTGCCTTGTTCCAGTACGATGCTGCTGGCAATAGCATCTGCGTTCGCGCGGAGCACATGTTGTAGCCTGGTTGCTTCGTGAGTCCGTGCGCGGATAGATACCTCTCAGCCTTACTCCATGACGAATCTCTGACGGGTGAGCACGCTCGAGCGGCTCCATGTCTTGTATGCCTCCGACGCGGCCGCCACAGCTTGGTCAAACTCTGAGGCGGTCGTCTCTGGCACACGCGTCAAGAGTGTTTGGGTCGCCTGTACGCGTTCCGAGGACGCCGTAAGCACGCGCAGGCGCGAAGCCACAGACGGATGGACCCACCGGGTCAAGGACGTCGATCCATGTCTGCGCCTTGCTCTCGACGAACTCTCCGCCGATGAAGTTCTTCGTATTCTGCCCCGTCGCGCTCGTACCCTTCCAGTCCTTCGAGAGCTGTTCCGCCTTGGCGCGGGCAGTCGCGCTCAGCGCGCTCAGTGGCGGACGCGCCGCGGTCGCGTATGACCGCCTGAAGCAGAGCTGTGTCGAGCGCAGCATTCTCCGTGTAAGTCCCTTAGGTGTAGGAGCAGCCGAGAGCAGGCTGAGTGGTGAGACGGCCGACTGCATGCGGGGGAATTACGCGCTCGTCATGGGGTCCGCGTGAGCGCGCCACGTGCGGGACGCGTCGTGACGTCGCCGACCGCGTCGCCCGACGCTCGCTTCTTCTCCATCTCTACCACGCATACAGCTCATACGATGGCGCCCCCGCCGATTCAGCTCTTCCTCACCACCATCACCTCGCAGACGGCTCTGCGCCAGCGCCAAGGTCTGTGGCACAGACCGACGCGCATTGTGCCACCATTCATTCAGTGCCGCTCCAGAATACATCCTTCGTGTCCTGCAGGTGAAGAAGGTGCCATTCACCTCCTACGACCTTGCTTCGGACGAAGAGGCTAAGAAGCTATGGCGGCGAAAAGCACCACGAGGCTAGTACTGGTCCGATGCCCAGCCTCCTTTCCCTTGTACCCCGCTGACCACCGCCACGTCTGATAGACAAGCAAGAGCTGCCGGGCATCTTGATTGGAGGCGAATTCCCTGGGGTAAGTCATTGGTACACTACCCCGGTTGCTCACAGCTCACCGAGCTCTCATTCCAGACATTTGGCGAATTGTGCGTCCTGCTCCGATACCGGATATACGACATGCCGTGCTGACGCTTCATAATCAGCGAAGAGGCGGTGGAGTTCAACGAGCTCGATCAGTTCCTGCGCCTCAAGGAGAACTGGAAGCCGTTCGAGGATGACAAACCCACCCTACCGGCACAACCAGTAGGCGTGCCGGGGGCGTACTCTCCTGCCCAGATGCATCCCCACCACCAGCCGTCGCCAAGCCCGAGTCCGTCTCCTATGCGGAGTAAGCCGGTGTCTGCTAAGAGGGATCCCAAGGCGATAGATGCTGGCGAGGAGCTGGGTGACTCCAAGCTGCAGGGTGTGGATGTCACAGAGGACGACCTGCTCGCGCTGGTTGAGGAGCTTGGTCTTGGAGGAGACGAGGCGAACGACCTCGTGAAGGGCTTGACTGGAGACTCGGCCCCGGCAAAGACTGACGATGCACCTAGCAAGAAGGATGAGAGCGAGCCGCAGGCAAAAGCCGGGGCAAGCGAGGCTGCTTGAATGACTGTGAGCCTGATGTCTCACCGTGACGCTATGGATCTGACTAACAAGTGATCTGCACAGTTCTATCATTGTTGATGATACCCTTTCATGACTTATTTACGGCTGTGGGATGCTTCAGGCGAACATCACTATCATGCTGTCTCGGGATTGTGGAGAGCCGGCAACTTGGACAATGCAATATCAGTGTCTAGTCAGCGCGTTATATAGGCACAAAGGCTCTCTTGAGCTGAAGTTGCTCGCAGATTCCTTGCCGAATATCCTCACTTGCATGGGCGGCGCGTGCTGTTCCTCCGCTACCCCGCCTCCGCCCCCGCATTGTGCGATCGGGACAAATTCCCCGCAATCACCGTGTTATCAGATTAGATGGACGCATAATCACGCGGGAACTGCGCGCCTTGCCGAGAGTGATTTCCTCCGCTGCAAATGGCCCTGAGAGACGACTGCATTAGTACTCTCCTCAGCTTCCGACGGATACCCTTGTCCCCGCAGAGACCCATTCTCTGCCACAAACCACCATGGTACGGCCTCCTCGCTATCCCTGCGTTGTTTGACGCAAACTTCCGGTGCAGAGCGACCCGTCGTCTGCCGCTGAGGAAGCGAAGCTGAGCACGCCCCAGAACGCGCCGACGTCCACTGCGGACTCGGTCAAGTCGTTCCTTGCGGGCGGGTTTGGAGGCGTTGCTGCGGTGCTTGTGGGTGAGTGCTATAGCGCTGGCCGATAAGTGTGGTCGATACATGAGCGTGCACAGGGCACCCGTTTGACCTTACCAAGACGCGTCTGCAGACCGCCTCGCCTGGGGCCTATACGGGAGCAATTGACGTGGTAAAGAAGACTGTGGCGCGTGACGGGCCTACTGGGTGAGCACGGCGCGCGTCAAGTGAGCTGGAGACGCTGAGAGTCGGTGCAACGCAGATTGTACCGAGGCGTGGTCCCACCATTACTTGGCGTGACTCCGATATTTGCTGTGTCGTTTTGGGTGCGTCGTTGGATCAAATCAACGATTCTATGCCGCCTGAAGCCTCGTAGGCATATGACATGTCCAAAGCACTCATTCTCTCCGTGACACCGAACCGGTCCAGCAAGGAACTATCCGTGGTCGAGCTCGCGACCGCGGGCTTCCTCTCCGCAATACCCACAACACTGGTCACCGCGCCTGTCGAGCGTGCGAAGGTTCTTTTGCAGGCGCGTTCCTGGTTATTTTGTACGCCGTCACGCAATCACCAATATCTGCCACAGGTCCAAGGGCAAGGGCAGGGCGGCACGCAGTACAAGGGTGTTTTCGACGTCGTCAAGCACCTCTACAGGGAAGGCGGGGTACGGAGTGTGTTCCGCGGCTCGGCTGCCACGATCGCGCGAGACGGGCCTGGGAGCGCCGCGTGCGTCGCACATGGCCTGTCCCTTGATATTCTTGCTCACGGAGTTGCGCTACAGATACTTCGCTGCATATGAGCTGACGAAGAAAGCATTGACTCCTGCAGGCCACTCACCATCAGACCTCCACCTTGGCGCAATTATCATGGCGGGAGGCACTGCAGGCATCGCAATGTGGTCGATTGCCATTCCCCCGGATGTGAGCCAGCCAGGCTATGGTGACGAATATTCATCCTGAAAAGGATCACACAGGTACTCAAGTCAAGAATACAATCTGCGCCGACGGGGACGTACTCGGGCTTCATGGACTGCGCGCGGAAGACGATCGCGGCGGACGGGATTGGGGCGTTGTGGAAAGGTCTAGGACCTGCCATGGCCAGGGTACGTTCCAATCTATCAAGGGTGTGCCCACTCACGGGAACACGATCCTGTAGGCATTCCCTGCCAATGCTGCTACATTCGTATGTGATCCGCCTGTCATAATGGTGTTACCGCTGATCGCTCTTTCAGCTGGGCGTGGAAGCATCACGAAAGCTGATGGACATGTACTTCTAAAAACAACAACAATGATACGCGTACTTGCTGTCTCTACTATGCATGCATTCTCACCCTGTAATACCTTCGATCGGTACCGCCGAAACCAGATGTCTTCCAGGGTCGTGGCGAACACACGAAAATCACGTTGGCTTTCAGATTGATGGTTGAGATGCTGCTTCTCGTGGCTCGTGACTGACTGCGGGGCCCATTGTATGGGCTCCGGAGCCACCGTTCAAATTTTCCTTGACCTCTCCCCAGTCACTGTCACTCTTGCAAAAGCCCTTGTGGCGTCCTCACTCTGCTTAAAGGTGCCAGTGGCTCAGAGCGCTTCACCCTGTTGTACTTTCTTTCTGTCGAAAACAGATGCCTGCCAGTGCCGTGGCGAGCACACGAGGAGCACGTTGTCTCTCGGCCGCACAGTAAAAGTCTTGTTTTACCCTCCCTTCTGGACTCCGTTAACGCTATCCAGGGTGGCACACGATGCCAGGCGCTTTGCTGAATGGTCGTTCCATCAGGCATTTATCGAGGATGTTGACTGGAGCGACATCCCGGAACGCTTTATGCCAAGGATTCAGAATATCTTTGCTGTGGATGGCCAGCTTCCCAAAATGTGGAAAGACCAAGTCCGCACACTCCTTAACGCTGTTTTGTGCGTCGCTTACTCCTGGTGCGCGTACGTCCCAGAAGTATCTCCTCAAACAATCGGTCCAATTCCAAAAGTTCATGCTCAATGTCTGCATCAAGGATCCTGATCTGTTCGCTGAGGAAGGTACGAACGTGGAGGACGAGACGACCGAGAAGTTCCACGACAGTATCACGACCGTAATCAACATATGGTATCGACTACATGACCTGAGGAAATCAGGAAGACATGTGACACACTCCGATTATTCCGGAATGTACGTCGGGATTTACGTTGCCTCAGGTATACCACTTACCTGTATCAGCTTCCAACAGCTCTGCAGCGTCGCTATCGTTCAGAGTGACCTCCGGTAAGCATTGCCAAGCGGTGATTGCCTCGTTCTGAAGGTGGCAGAGTCTGATTCCATTGTACCTTACATCTTATAGACCTAATTGCATGATAGCACTTCCGGCACCGATAGAGCCAATCCCTGTAACTTCGTCTCTCCGTGACAGCGCCAAGAAGCTGAAATGCAGCGCGTCCATCTTTATACCGTCCAAACATATTGGAGAGCTATCGAGCTCAGCGAAGTCGCCATACAAACAACTCAACGCACATCCATCCATTATGGAAAAGAGATCTGGAATCAAACCCCCCTTCTGGCTACAAGCGACTCCACTGTGGAATCCAATCCCACCCAGCTCGTTTGAGTTCGCAAGCTGCTTCATGCATGGTAGCCGGGCATCACAAGAGGAAGCTCGCCGACTCTCTAAAATGACAACAACGGCAGCATTGCGCCAATTGCGATCGCTGTGCACTTCTTCCCCTGTATATGGGCTGGCATGGCATGAAAATCGTATAACGGCCGACATAGCTTGGTGCACGGATTTGGACTTCAGCAACAAGTTCCCCGTTAGTAACCTCTTCATATACTCTATTCTGATGTGGCCAAACCTACTGAAACATGTGAATAGAAAATATATTCAACGTCCTACAAGAATGCAGCTACAAAGTCATGGGACATAACCAAACCAAAGGGTATTCTTCGGGTATTCCTCATCCTGAGGAATATTGACAGGTGGACAGTCAACCAGTTCCATGACGAGATTTGCCGCGGGGTGGGGAGGATGAGAGACAGGGTTATGGCCGGTGAAGAAAAGATCACGCCGTGGAGAGTTGCTACAGACGCTGCACCCTCAAGAAAGCGCCCGTGCCCTTCTTCAGATGCTGAAGATGACGTGGAGGCAGCCGACAGGCCCAAAAGGAAAAGGAGTGGTGCATTCTTACTACAAAGTGGACGGGGCCGTAAGCGCTGTGCCAAGTAGACTGGTACAATCCTAAAGCCTTGAGGCTTCGCCGCATTTCCTGACGCTGAATTGTACAACAGTCATAGGGTTGTCGCACTGGTGAGAGGTGCAGCGATCGTCATAGCGTAGTCTGACATGTAATGATTTCGACGAGTACCGGCAGATTCTGCACACGAACATCTCGTGTACATGTGTTCTCGCATTGACCCGTATACTATCCGGGAGCTGAAGCATTTTTCTCCTGTCTGCAGTCATGCTGTACACAGCAAGTCACCAACGGATCGGCAATGTTGCGATGTACCGCTGACTTATCCGAGCAATCACGCAGGTTGCCAACCATACTGTACGAGATCGAGTTAACATCACAGAGCTAACAGTACACATAGTTCTCTCGAGTTTGGCCAAGTCGTTGACAAGTAAAGGGCTATAGTACACCTTGTCGTTCCGTATCATCTGCTACCTAATCATCAAATCGCTGGCATCCCTTTCATATTACTCACTATCATCCGTGTACTCCTCATTCCCTTCTTCGTCATCCTCTGATTCGTCTTCGTCCTCCTCTGAACTGTCTTCATCCTCCTCTGAATCGTCTTCGTCCTCCTCTGAATCGTCTTCGTCTTCTTCGCAATCTTGATCGTCCCTACCATCAAAGAGGAGATCGCTCTCGAGAAATGCCTTCGCTTCTCCGTAAGGGCCCCATTGTCGCTCAGGTGTCAGACCCATGTTATGCCTCACAAGCTGGGCCTCCAAATCGTTTGAGCACTTGGGGTACGGGGCGAATTCGTCCTTCACCTGCTGCTCGGTGGCTGGAATGCCGGTAGAAAGCATACAGTCCTCCGGGAAGTTCATGGCGCAGTCTAGGGCGTATTCGAGCTCACCGCCTTTCGCGAAGTAGAAATCGATCGCGCTTGAGTGGAAGTACGGCATGTGATAAAGCCACGGCGAACGACCTGATAACTTCGACATAATCCGAGCGCGCAGGTCGGTAGCCGACAGGACGCGGCATGGGTTGTCCCTGAGTTCCGCGAAGACCTGGGACATGGCGCCGAAGATGTACCGGAAGCCGGAATAAAACGTCTTGAAAATGCTAGGATAGAGGCTGACGGGGATGTAAGTGAGCGACGGGCTCCCAGGAATGTCTGCAGGATCGATCGGCACGCCTCTTGTAGGAAAGGAAGGTTCTTCCTCCAAGCCCATCGTATCGAAGACCCAATCGGCGTGAGCTACACATGTTATGTCACGTCAGCTGAAGTTATTCGACTGAAATGAATATGCACGTACTGATTAGGCGATGCAACATTGACGGGGACAGCCAGCCCCCTGCACACTGGCCACACGTGCAGTCCCACTTATTCTTCAATACGAACTCTTCGTCTGCACCCACATCCTCTCCCATGGCCCTCTTCAGCGCCGCCTTGACGAGTAATCGATCTTCGCTATGTCCCTCCCACTTGATCGCGAACATGTCTACGAACTCTTTTGTAGACCTGAGCTGACCTTCGCACAACATCAGTGGCGTCATGGCATCAGCATTTGCTCGATCAGACGCGTCGTCCGTAGCGCCGAGTTCGAGGAGTGTCCTGGTTGCGATGATGTTCCCCGCGTCCGCTGCGACGTGGAGGGGAGTGAATCCGTTCTGATCCCGTTGTCGGATGGAGGCTGGGTCATCTACGAAGGCACGACGAATTTTGCTTTCTATGCTCGGCTCTTTGTTGTTATAGATCGTGCCATGCAGAGATGAATTCAGGCGGAGGTCGCGCCCCGCATCAATCCGCACTGCCTTGGGCAACTGTTCAGCGTCTTCATCTGCTGGAATCGCCCGCGATGGATGGTTGGGGTTGGGCGAGAACGCAAAGAACTGAGTCAGGCCGATCCTACGGAAATAATTCTACAGAAGATTTCGATTTCAGTACGCATATCGTCCTGATATTGGCCAACCTACTTTGCGCACGAATGCAACAGACCTGGCCATTTCCTCATCCCATTGAGCTTTGGACTTTTCTTGGCGGGAAGGCATAGGGCTCGGCCATGTGATCACAATATCGTTGAGTTTTACATGTTCGGAAGTGAGAAACTCGTTCAAGGCAAAGCTACCCAAGCCCTGGCCCATCAGCTAAAGCGCAACGACCGTCAGTGCTATTTCCCTGCGCATATAGTCATCGCTTCTGACCGCGGGGTCCTTAACGTTCACAAAGAGCAAATAGAAAAGAGTCCCGCTGTTCAATTCTTCGCTCCAGCAGCCGGTTCCACTGAGCAGCTCATCCTTAGTCAGCCAGGGTCTAACGTTTCCGAATCTGTCAAACAGTTTTGTCGAGAAGGTCGCCAGTTCGTCTAGTTCTTCATCGAGGATCTGATGAAAGTCCGCGGCCACTCGACATTGATCCCGTTCAATCTGCAAGACCAGCAAAGAGACCACTTCCTTGTATACAGGATGGCGCACCGTGACCCTGATGTTCCGCAAGACTCTAGGATGTTCTCGGTCAACCTTGACCTTAAGAGCGACCTCACAGTCGTCGAGGTTGAGCGGAGAAGGTTCAGGGGCAGCGGGGGCAGAGGCGAGGTGGTTGAGCATGGCGGTTGGTAGTCAACGAGTGAATGGGAAGGGTCCCGCCTACACCGAGGTATAAGTGGGTGTATCCAGCGAGGATCCTTTGCAGAACATGCATAGCGGGTCTTCTTACGGTATTTATCTCTAACCCCAACGAGCGTGAATACTTCCGTGTGGAGTTGATCTCCCTCGCTGATCAGTGATGCGACGTCCGCGTCAGTGGCTATCTACGACAGGAAGCAAGACTCAACTCAACGTCATCCATTCTCGCGCCAGAGCAAAACAGCACGGTAACTGCATACTAGGTGAGTGTTTTCAGGCCGCCAATTGAACATGCCCATATAGAATTCATTACGCTTCAGATACTACCGTAAGCGTTGTACAACTGCAAGCCTCAATAGTCTTTGATCGATCGACTTCACCAATGCGCGATCACGTGAATGTCGTGTGACTTTGTTTGATTCCGCGGCGCCGGGACGCCCATGTGTGAGCTTGGCCCGGTGCTTAATCCAAGAGAATCAAGACTGCCCCCTGCTTGACGATCTTCTGGCTTGTACTAATGGCCAATACGACAACTAATAGGACTGTGGTATCAACCACAGTGCGAAACTACAGCGCAAGCGAGTACGTGTGTTAGGTGTTTGTGACCGTGCATATACATACCATATGTGAATAGAATCGCGGGTAACGCGTCCAGATTTACAATCTGGGAAGAATCGCAGGGCTGTAGTACATCTCAGATCAAAAACATGCCGAAATCCTTCAAAAACGTCGCTCAACGAGTCTTCAAAACGGAGGCTTGTATACCTCAAGAGTGGCTAACCTCGGTATGTCACGATCCTGGTTCAATGTTTTCTGTACTGAGGGCATACAATCTTTGACAAAGCTTGTTGAGCTGGAGTCCAAAGACTTCATGAAATTCCTGCGTACTGCGCACAAGCAGAGCCCAAGCTTGTTTTCTCCTACGCTATCTGCCAGCGACGAACATTGTCGCTATATTCTATATCAGATACACAACGTATTTGAAACATGGAAGAAAGTGCGTGAGGTCAGAGGATCTGACATCAAAATCTCAGAAGCGGACTATGTCGCGAACATGTGAGTCGTCTTCTCGCATCGCCAACGAGATGGATAAAGCAGTCTTCGAATTAGATATCAACCATTACGCTGGTCTGCATTGAAGCATAGCACAAGCAGGTATGCAATTTCGACTACCTCCGCATGGACTGAGTAAGATGCTTCGTCGCAGGGCAAAGTGCTCATTAGCCCTCCCGCTGCCTCTTGTGACGAGTAAAGAGGGGGTTAATCATCGTATCGTAGATGCACAGACTGTCTCCCCGGATCTAGGGATTTTTATTCCCGCAGCACGCATGAGCGAGCTGGCGCGCGACCAGGCGTCGCCATACAAAGAACTGCAGCTATACATCCCACCAAGCTCGCTACAGTATCAGTGTACTCCATGCAAAACGTTGCAAGATGAGGCCGGATTCGTGATCGCGAGCAGCTTTATGGAAGATAAAAATGGTCATTACCGCGGCTACCAGGACGCTTTCCGACAAAATCGGATGGCCACCACAACCGCCCTCCGACAGCTGCATGCCCTGTGTATACGCGCCCCCGTTCTAGGGATGATCTGGTGGCGGGATGAAGTCCGGGCACACGTTGATTGGTGGGTTGATCGACCCGGAGACCAGCACGTCGTTCGTGCATTTCCTACCGAACTGGGGTCGTTAGCTGATGATCCTTCGTAGCGAATTTATTCTGCATGGTACCCAGGCCCGAAGCTTCGGTCTGGGAACAAGAAACAACGTATCTTCAAATGGAGTCTGCACAAAGCAGGCGACATTTTACAGGTATTTTGCTTATTGAGGAACATAGACCGTTGGACGGTCGGACAGTTCCAGCAGCGTGTGATGGAGGGTATCCAACACCTCAGAGAAGAGGTGGTCTTACACAAACGCACCATCGCATGGTGGAGGAGAGACGGTATCCCTGTTGAACGCGACGAAAATGCGTGGAGGAGAGACAGTATCCCTGCTGAACGCGACGAAAATGTGAGAGAACGCCGAAAGCGGTTACACTCCCCGTCTCCGCCACGCAAGTCGAAGAAAGGCAAGCGGTAGCCATGCATTCTTAGCTTCCGCCTACAGTCATTGTGGCGTATTTGACATCACCGACGCTGCATAGCGCATGTCGTGTTGTTCTTGACCGGGCATTGTTGTGATGTCCGCAAAGTTGTCGGGGCCGGAGTCTACTACAGTCTAGCATAATAGGATTTGGATTAGATGGATATAACTCACATTGGTATCAATCGCACCGCCGGTGAACATTATATAATGAATTACGGGAATTAAGTTATGCACCATTTCTAACGAGAGCAAGCCCCCAAAGTACGGAACAATCGGGATAGAACAGCTTTGATGCCAATGCATGTTCAGGTTCCGACGGGCCGGCTCCGTGGCTGGTCCTCGTTGATTCGCGGCAAGTCTAAGTATGAGTGATCAGCGGTCTTGTATGATCGGGTGTACACAAGTATCCCACAGATTTGATGATGATCGAGTCGTCCGTGGGTCAAGCTTTCAAGTCCGTCCAATGTGGACAACCTTGAGGTGTTATGCAATATAGCATGTAGCTGTCAGCTCAATGTTTGCGGAATGGCGAAAAGATTAACGTGTCAGAGCCGACTCCGGTGGCCGACAGACAGACATTCTGCGACATGCATCTCAAAATGTATAGTCGCACAATGCATCTTCAAGCTTCAAGCTTCAAGCTTTGCATATTGATATTCCCCACGGGGGCAAAGTGTCGCACTTGCCGCAGATGGCATCTGTGTATTACGTGATTGGCGCCTACATATGGTTTTCTGAACATCGTCCTGCATCTCGGACAAGGCTTATGCTGGAGCAGCCTCTGCATCCTGCGTCAATCTGAGGATTAACACTGCCCTACATTCAGCCTGTTTGTTGTTCGCATTTCCACTGTAAGTCCCATACGTACCGAACTGAGGCCCTCAAAAGACGTAGGTGGCGATATCAGCACAACTTGCGTAGGAGTAGGA
Source organism: Wolfiporia cocos (assembly GCA_029448655.1). Classification (NCBI taxonomy): domain Eukaryota; kingdom Fungi; phylum Basidiomycota; class Agaricomycetes; order Polyporales; family Phaeolaceae; genus Wolfiporia; species Wolfiporia cocos. The sequence goes on from JACCLO010000002.1 coordinate 2,550,299, forward strand.
TTCACAGAAAATGCCACGACGCAACTCAAACGGGTCTAATTACGAGACGAAAGGAAAGTCTCACAAGGCAAAGTCTGCCTCTGAGTTAGTCGATATCTCTGTTGCATACAGTGTATTAAAAGATTACCCTGACTGCATGAACGTAGAATAGCTCGTAATGTTGAACACTTCCACACGTGGTCGGAACGTCAAAGATGCGAACAGGTGTCTATCTCTGACATTCCCGCGGAACTTCAGGCAGACATCCAGGCAGTATTTGATTTCAAGGCACAACTTCCTGCGGAATGGTGTAAGAAGGTTTGTGCTAGTAATTGCTCGAGTTGGCACTCGATCATCCTCACGATTTATGCACGCAATTGATTCCTTAGACTTCGAAAGCCTCTCGCAGTATCAGTTTTGTTTTACCGGACGAGTTTTTGAAGTTCCTCCGCGAGATACCGTCAGGTTCCAAACTCTTCTCGAAAGACGTGCTCGGAAAGGATTGCAAGCAAATGCTTAGCGACCTGCAGCTAGTCTTTGCTGCGTGGACACGCCTGAAGAAGATGAGAGAGTCGAGCAGGAAATGGTCGGAGGCGGATTATGTGGCAAATGTGTACGTTCCAAGGCGAATGAATCGATGTACTATATCATGCATAACCGGCAACAGGTACAACGTTTTCAGGAGCTCGGCGATTCATGAGAGTGATTACCAGTAAGCGTATGACGCGTGATGTCTGCGTCGCTGATAACTTCCGGAAAACAGGGTGGAACGCACGATATGCCTTCCCCAGCCTCTCTGCACGACCCACCTGAAAGCAAAGGAATTGCTCGTATTAAACGTCCAGATAGCGACCCCCGACTCGTCCATCTATATTCCGGCGAGATACATTAAGGACTTATCGCATGGAGCGTCTTCGCCATACATGAAGCTGGAGGAGCGTTTGCAAACAAGGGCTCGAGGCCATGGAGGGGCAGAGTCGCTCCGCTATCAGAGTACACCTTCTCAAAAGATCTCCACCGAGCCAGGGTTTGAGTTCGTCAGCGCATTCTGGGAGGACAAAAAGCCTCTGCAGAGTTTACTCGATTCTGCATACCGCCAAAACAGGATGGCCACGACGTCTGCCGTGCGACAGCTGCACGCCCTGCACATCAATGCGCCGATATTCGGGCTTGTGTGGTCACAGGGCAAAGTGCGCGCGCATGTCGACTGGTGGATCGTCAAGCCTAATTCTGATGACCCTGTAAGCATTCTTTCGCCCACAAAGCAGATCCATATACTCATGACCGTACGAACATATACGATAGACCATCCAGTCCGCGTTTTATATAGAACCCACGGCCGGCGGCCGTAGGGACAGTACCGTATACCATGAGTGGGATCTCGAGGATCCTGAAGATATCCTGCAGGTTTACCTTCTCATCAGGAATCTGGATCGCTGGACAACTGGCAGATTCTGTGAACTCGTTTATGACGGCATCAACCAGCTTGTCGTTGACGTGTCAGAAAATGGCCAAAAGATTGTTCCCTGGAGGAGGACTGGTGACCTCCGCAGTGCTCTCCACACTGTGCCAGAAAATTCACCACCTCCGAACTCAGCTGATACTCCACCAGCCTCTCCACAGAGACCCAGGACTAGGCAGGCTACCCGCCGCCCCCGCCGCCGTCCGTCTGATACCCATTGAACCAGGAATCTCCACAGAACTAGTCGTCGTAACATTCTGTACACATCTAGCCTCGTCGTCCTGTTTGCTTCTTTTCACGAAATCGGAATGGATGACTCATCGTCTGGAACCTTGTCGCATATATATATGTAGGGATCTAACTGAACTCGGCGGATACAGATACACGAAGGAAGTATTCTGCAGCAATCCATCTGACTCCTGTCCAAATATTATGAATGATTACTATGAATAGCAAATCTACTTTTTCCAACTCGACGGGATCTTGTTCACAACGTCTGCCCAGTGCGCCAGGCGCCCGTGCTCCCACTCCTCTAGGTACGATAGGCCCGCGCTGGCGCGCCGCCCTTCCGTCGTCTGCAGGCGCTTCTCCGCGTCGCACCAGAACAGCACCCACGGGCCCATGCGCAGGTGGCCCGAGCTGCGCTCAAAGTACCACTTGTTCACTGGGTTGTCGGCGCGGCTGCGCCACACGAGGTCGGTGCCCTCGCCCTTGCCCTCCTTGCCGCCGTTCGGGTTCGCGGAGAACGGTAGCCCGAGACCATACGACTCGTCGTGTAGCGCGACCCAGAGGAAATCGACTGTGCCGTCGCCCTGGTGGCTCGGGAGCACGGCGAACTTGTCGAGGTACGTGATGGGGCGGGAGGACGCGCCGGGCTCGTGCTCGCGTGTCACGATCGCAGCGCCGGCGTAGTCTCCTGCGACGATGGCATAGTCGAGATGCTTGTCGAGGCGTTCCCAGAAGGGAGCGTCATCGAGGGTCCGCTTGAAGGACTGCTCAAGAAGGGCCTTCAGTTTGTCTTTGTCGATTTCTTGGGTGGTACGGAGGACGCGGATCGGGAGGCCGCGGCGTAGCAGTGTGGGGGTATGTGGCGTTAGCTTGCGGTTTCCTTGTAGCAGTGCGTGAGGGAGACTGGAGCTGACAGCGGGCTTATTGGTGATCAGGTTGGCAATGAGTGAGCTAGGAGAACGATGTGAAACCATGACGGCGGACGAGGTCGGTGGCATATACGCGAGACATGTACGAGCAAGAGAGAGATTTGACAACGCGGTCGGATGGGAACCATGCCAGTCTGAATTGAAGGTTTCGTGAATATATGAGTACTCTCCGTTGAGATTGATGAGAAGATGAGGTAGGCCGGAGCGAGCATAGGACGGTACACCGCCTTCTTTGTTGATTATCATGAGGCGCAGCGGAGTGAGGTCGACTTCGTCCGAGGATCCGTCGTAGTTGGCGTCCCGGTTGCGACCGTCCGCTTCAGCGGCCTCAACCATACCACGTGTAAGCGCCGCAACAACGTCGTTGGCGTCAACCCGCACAGATCGACAGAAGGAGTCAAGAGCCATTGGAGGAAGGACCGGGATCTCGCCAGCCCGGAGCGCCGAGCGAATATGGACAAGGTCGGAGGGGAATGTGTGCGCCTCGGGAACGTCAAAGTCGCGCCCTTCTGCCGATTCGTCGTCACAGGGCTTGGGTCCGAGTCGGACCACGGCACCAAGGACAGGCCGTGCCTTGGCGCCTTGCTTTTCGAGCGCGTTCACTACGCGCATGGTCTCCTCCACCAACGCCGCACGCTCGCCGTCGTCACCCTTGACAATGTTGTTGTTCTCTATCACGATGACGCTAACAAGGCCGAGCTTCTCGAGGTACACCATGCCTGTGGCGATACTCTCCAGCTGTCTATCGGTAAATGGGGCCTGGATTTTCACGAGCGCGGTGCGCCTCTGGATGGGGTTGAGGATCGACGCGACGACGGGGCTTTGCGGCTCTTGCTGAACGTCCGGAAGGAGAGCCCCCTTCGTCTCTGGTTGCTCAGTGACGACGGGTAGCACCTCCTGCGTAGGCTTGGTAGGAGGCCGTGGTGGAGGCATAGGACGAGGGCCAAAGGAAGCGAGGTATGACCGCGTATCCCGTAATGAGGGGTTTGCGCGCAGGATAGACATAATGAAATCCTAGGCCATGCGATTGTGAGATTTCGCGGTGCAATGAACAGCATACGAGACGTACCTTGTCCGAAGGGTCTACATTGTCCGGCTCGGGACCTGCAGACGTCTGGCGAAGATCACGGATTGTCTAGCGTGCACGGTTCTCAATACATAAAAAACCACGGAGATGGCTGTGGCGTACGGCATAGAAAGCCTTGAAGGTCTGCGCCGAGCGATGCTGCGACGCGACCCTACGGCCTCCTTGTCGCACTGGGGCTGCAAACATAGTGGTAGGGGTTAGAAAGAGATTAGGGAGATGACTAGGGGGATGTGGGTTTAAATGGGTCATCGGAGAGCCATGGTCATTTTGTCTGAAGAGGGATCCTCTGAGCGGTTACGATCTGCAAATGGGAAATATTGCGAATGACTCGGAACGCCTGCACTGGCTGAGAGCACTGCTCGTTTTACGCCACAAGGCGTCTACAATATAGGCGCTCATATCCAGCGCTCGAGGCGTAGCCGCGTGATAAATCGCGTGATAAATCGATAACAGTGGTCCTACAGCGCAACTCTCGCAGTCTGTTCTGTAGCTCGGCTGAATTCACGCTGTCTATTTACGAGTGCGGATCATAGTCATACACCGTCTTTGAGCCACCGCCATGGCCGAACATGCCCGTCTTGAGCCTCATAACTCCCTTACATGCTAATACACATCCCGCGCTTTACTCGGCGTCCCCTGAATTCGGTTACCTCAAAGTCATAGCCATCCGGATATCATGAGGGCCTGCGCTGCGCGGGGCGTGGCGCAGATCAGATCCCTATGTAAGTTGGTCAAGTGGCGAATTGCGCGGCCATCGCCCTCCATCAGCACGTAAGGATCCGGTACGTGCGGCCGCGTGGGCCCTGCGTTCGAACAGTCAGCAGTGCACCGTGTGCGACGCGAAGCGTGATATCTGCCGGTTTGCATAGCGTGAACAGCGAGTCTTCACTCACCATGACCGCCTCAAAGCTTCTCGCCTTCGACGGAGGGCGGAATCGGCGCTTGAGGGCGGTAAGCTCGTCGTCAGTCGGCGCCGGAAGATGAACTGTTATGGATATATACTGGGATCAGAGATAACCGCTTTTCTTTGGGTCCGACACCTTGCCCAACGAACGACGACTTGCTGGGCAGACCGACCCGTCCGATCGTAAAGCCGAAGACCAGCAGGCACCGTCTCCTTAGAGAGACAGACTTGGTTCTGAAGACGTAACAGACTGAATGGGATCGAGGCGCGGATATGATCCACGAACTCGTTGGCCCCAGTCTTCCGAGGCAATGCGATACTCAGTCTTGCCTCGCAGTCATTCAACCGGGGACGTTATTGTCGAGGATAGTGCAAATAGTGGCATCGACCGCATGACGACGCTCTCGCCAACCCAGAATGTCATACAATTAACCTATCACCGCGCGAGGAGAAGAATGGTGCATGCAGATCTTATGAATGGCGACAGAGAGCGGCATGACCCAGTCGGCCAACCAAGGATAGTGGAATGAACATCCGAATGCTTCGTCGGGAATCTCCACTTTGTCCGAGGACGCGTTGAGGAAATCAACTACAGCAAGCTCCGGGTTTAGCATATTCTTGCCTCGCCGTATCCCGCTAGCATAGGCACGACGTCTTGCTTCTTGCAATCAAGAGTATCCCATGCCCTATAGTGTTCTCCAAGCAGTTTGAGGCGGACGGAGGATCCTCACGGGCTGATTGGCCCATCCCCCATGCGTGAGTTCTGCTTTATGTCGAAGTTTCGCTGTTACGTCAAAGGGCCGGCTCCGTCATTTCCACAGGTTTTGCCATCATTCTGGCTGAGGTGGACATCATCGTTCTAATGAGTTGGTAAGTATCAGTATTGCAACAGACTGGATAAATGCATTGGAGCAATTTAACTTTTTAACGAAATAACTCGGTCCTGAGCACATCTCTAGGGAATCTGCTCCCTGCAGTTTGATCATGAGCTATGCAAGCGGAATCATCAATAACAGCAAGTAGAATGCTCCTGACATATTTGTGGCTGGTGGAATGACACCTCCAAATATCGGCGCCTGTGGTACTTTAGTGGCGTGGTCGTAGCCTGTGCTGTCTCGAACACATGATCAAGCACAAATTGTTAGTGTATTATCTGGTTCGATACATGAATAAGTCCTGCAACGTCTTGTCTGGGGCAATATGTTCGCATGCCGAACATGTACATGTGCATGGATTGTTACGTCTGCAGTTGAACCGTGGTCACATGCGTTGCTCAGTCTAAGATTCAGCCCGCAGAGTGCAACGACGGCGAATTAAGTTTTACATGTCGGCATTGAACGTCTCAAACGTATTGGAAACTCTGCGGATAACAGATGTCTGCGAAAGTTTGAATCAACATTCTACAGTTTTGCGTCAAGCCGTTGCGATAGGTTTGCCTCCAAGCCCAACAGGTTCGGGCGAGGATTCAGCGAGATACACCACGCCGCTTGATGGTGGAACATGACTAGCAAGTCCAGTGGGTGCAAGTAGAGGGACACTTGTGGTGCAGAGGAGTAGCCTGGAGACAAGCATCGCCACTGATGAAAATAGGAAAGGATCGCGAGATCGACACCAGAGTCGAAATTGTACCCCAGTACCCAAGTTCTGCTGTTGTGCATGTTCATTCTGCTAGCTCGGGTACATGGAATGACAAGGACAGAGGCCAGAGCTGGAAGGTGATGGTATCAGTATCTTGAGAATAAGGCAACCAGTCCATCCACAGGCTCAGATGTAGGGTGCCTCTTGTGAGATTGTCGGCTTGTATAGTCTCTGCACATCAATCACAGAGCCAGTTGAACAGGGCGACGTTCGAGACGAGGAATCAGCTCAGCCCGGGTAAAACGCGAGGATCGTATAGCTGTGCCCCTTCTGCCATACACCTGAGTCCATGTCCATAAAGCAGTCTACGAGAAACTCGATAGAATCGCCTGCATAATGGCGACCATTAATTGAGTATCGGAGTAGTCAGCGGTACCGGTAAACAAGTCGCCACAAGCGCGGCTTCGACTCAGACGGACGCTCTCCATTGCACGACCACCACGAACATCGACGATCACTGCTGCTCATACCTCTGATAGCTGCTACGGACTCTCCGTATTAATTTGTACCCAACGAAGGCCCCACGCATTATTATATGATGGCATCCCGTGCGAAGGTGAGGAAATCATCCTTTGCCGAATCTTATGTCCGACCCTAAACACGATAGTCTAGTTTTACCAAGAAGACATCGTCAGGCGTAAGGATGATTCTAATGTGTATGGAATTGTGCTGGTATGCTCCTATCTGACCGGTTCACCGCAAATACGCTAAACGCAGCTATCAGCGATGTTGGCTCGACGCCGAGGACGTTCCCCAGTCATCGCACAATACAGACCCGTTATCGAGGCCACTGAAGCAGGTGCGCGCAAGCTTCTGACGCACGCGAGAACGATAAAAGAACTGGTGGTTTGCGTGAAACAGGGCGAAGTCGGCGTCTCATATTTCCCTCGCCCCACGCGAGAGATCGTGTCCGAATCCGAGCTTGACTTGGTGGACCGAATGTACCAGCCGGGCGACCTCCTCAAGCGCACTGTGGACGGTGTGGTCTCAGCAGTGGTAACAGAGTACGTAGCATTAACTTTGCGCGGATTTGTCACATATTGAGGCAGGGCGAAACAAGTATCGAGGTGGAAGGGCTGCTAGCGCATGCGATCACAGGGGAGACTTTGGACCGCTGGGTGAAGACGGAGGAGATTGAGCCCGCAATTAACGTTGACATGGGGGACTATGTCATCTATAACGATTGGGTCGGACAGGTAAGCATATCTCGGTCCTCGTCAGGTTCTCGTGCTCATAGTTATACAGATCGTCGAGGTAATCTTATCCCCTTTGAGCTACACTGGCATTCATGTTAACATGACAGTAAGATGTACGATGAAGCTATCGTCGACGCCAGAGGTGGCGTGCTAGTCCGTGTTCCAGAGCTAAGTGCCCGGCTAGCCGTTGGCGAAAGAGGAAATGTTAGTGCACGATCCTCTCTCTGACCTCAGCTGCTGACAAACGTACAGGATGTTTTACCGCAACCGGTCCCTGGCATTCAGACGCTTTTCAGTTTTATAGCTGGCAGCCCAAGGCCCAGTGAACAAGATACTGTCGTTGAGGTCACGCGAACTGTTGTGGCCATTGCTTGGCTTGCAGTGAATCAATCTGTCCGTGGCTTTTGTTGGTCTGCGAATTTTCATTAATGTCCAACAGTTGGATCATAGCGAGTCTGCGAGTCGGTGCCGACCATCTATGTTCTGGCATGGTCCTGATCTCCAGAAGCTCGCACTTGTTCGACGAAGAGCAGAGGAAGCCATGCGCGTAGGCGATCGTGTCTATCTGAAAGATCCTAGTGGTGTTCCCGTTACAAGGCATGGGAAAGAGGACGACCCACATAGAATTATCGAGGTGCGCACACTGGTCGTCAAAGAAACCCGTACCAAGGTTACTGTCCTTTGGCAAGACGGCTCCAAAGAGACGCTGCTTGCCAAAGATACGGTTCCATACATGAACCCGGACGAGTACGACTGCTGGTATGTCGCACATTTAAGAAGCAGTTCAAACGTGACATGGACACCTTTAGGCCAGGAGACCATGTCATTTGGAAGACCGAAGATCTCAAACGGGCAGCTGTTGTGCAATCTGTAAATGCTGTCGAGCGTACAGCGCAAATCCGATGCTTCGATACTGGGGCCCTAGAACTCGTGCCACTATTAGACATTGACCCACATGGGATGCATGATTCACTGTCTTCTTCTCCAACCGATGGACTTGGCGTTCATCGCGGAGACCTTGTGTTTATTCACAAGGAGGGTGCTACTAATGGTGCGCCATCGCCAATGGTACCTCGGATAGGCGAAGTGGAAGACTGGGTACGTGAGCCGCCAACTGTAGGCTCAGACGGCCATATAGCCGGTTGGCGTCGAGACATGACAGAACTTGGCAATCGCATTGCGGCGCAGCACGCCTATGATGGAGTGCTGAGCCATGCTGAGATTTCACGGCTCAAGAAGGGAGATAACAGTCTTCAATGGTTCGGCGAGGTAGTCGAGGTGAGTGGCGACAGCGAAATTCACAGTGATAGCAAATACTTAGATATCCTGCAGCTTAGACTTGACGGCCATATAGAGGTGCTGCGTCCGGATGGTAGCATCGTCATTTTGCCTCTGCAGCGTATCACCAAATTATACGACGGGCTAGAGCAAATAGAGGATATGTGGAACGACGCCGCTTCCGAGGGTGAGGAGGGTAGTGACCTGGGCGGGGAAGATGACGTGGAAACTTGGGCAATGGATGAGAATGGGCAATGGGTTGAGAATGACAATGCAGATGGCGATGAATGGGAAACTGCGGACGAAGATGACGGGATGGATATTGACACGAGTCCATCGTTCACAAGCACAGTCGTGCCATTTGCCCCTGCCCCCAAGAGCGAGGCAGCCATCGCCACCATACCATCGTCAGATACAGCTGATAATGGACCATCACCCGCGAGGGTGTCACCGCCTACGCGACCTCTATCTCCCGGCGTGCCTCAAGGCACGGCGGCCGCTGAGCTGGCGGACGACAACAGCCAATCTTCCTGGAAGCGCTTTGAGGTGCTTCCTGCTGCGCCGGTCGACCATGCGTTCTATGGTACACCACCAGCTCAGACATCGCGCAGTTTCCTATCGCGCATCACTCGGGAGTATCGAGCACTTGAGAACAGCCTGCCAGGTAAGCACGAGACACAACTTGCCTTTGATGTTCTTTTGCGCTGAGGGCTACCGACCAGATTCCATACTTGTTAGAGCATTTGAGGACCGCTCTGATCTTTTGCGGTCTCTGATCATTGGCCCAGAAAACACTCCTTACGAGGACGCTCCCTTCGTTATTGACTGGATGCTGGACTCCAACTTCCCAAACAGCCCACCTATTGCACACTTCCTCAGTTGGACCAACGGTAATGGCAGAGGTACGTCTACACCTAATCTGATGAAGAATGCGCTGATCTTTTAGTTATAGTCAACCCGTGAGTTCGCTTCGCATTCTGTAGAGCAAGTAGTTGAGCCACCATTGGCAGGAACCTGTATGAAGAGGGTAAGGTTTGTTTGTCTATCCTGGGAACATGGGCCGGCGACAAAAATGAGACATGGAGTGCGGCACGATCGTCGTTGCTTCAGGCCTTCGTGTCAATACAGGGTCTCGTGCTAGTCAAAGAACCGTAAGTTTGTATGTCATGATCGCCATGATGTCGCTCACGCCGCATGTGTATCAGCTGGTTTTGTGAGCCTGCGTTCGAGAAGCTACGGGGTACGGAGGAAGGCATTGTTAACAGGTTCATTCATTCCTAACTCTGCAGCCTATTCATAGAGCTAACTTGACATGACATTCAGCCGGCTCTACAGCGAGAAAGCCTACGTCCTTTCTCGCGGGTTCGTGCGTCGGGCCCTCGAAATTCCGCTTGGCGGGCTAGATGCGGAGATCCGTTGGTTTTACTACACAAGCGGAAAACTTGCCAAAGTGCTCAACGATGCCCGCGCCCTCATTGAGAAGAGCAAGTCAGCACAGGATATCGCGGATGCAAAACGAGATCAAGAGAGAGCCATCTCAAGGCTGACCGGTGGGGGTATCATCGCTCTTGAGCGAACACTGGTCAAGTTGCAAGCAATATTGGATGCTTACGAGCAGCAGAGCCAAAAGTCATAGGCGTACGAGGTCCCGACGGGCGAAGACTTAGATTAAGGGCTCATGTAGGTAGCATATGACACCAACATAGACTATGTATTTGCAGCGGGGTTGCATATGGTTACACTGTAACGTTGAGCTTTGGGCTTTACTAGACGCAAGGTCTTCCAGAGACCTGTTTTAACAGCGCCTCACATCTTTTGACGGGCAATCGGCTCAGCGGACTCCGGTAAAAGAAAATTTAATCGAGTAACTACTAGTACTGTCCCTGTCATTCGGCCGGGCAGATGAACCAAAATATCCGTGAATACGCGTATGGTCTAAATTCTGTTCGCATTTACCCATTGGAATGACTACACAATAAGCAACACGGTACCCACGGTGGGGCCAGCAGACGGCAACTAAGAATAGTACGTGCGATAATAGGTCAGGACGAAAAGATGCGGTAGGAGAGCCCAGGAACTAGTCGAGACGACGTGCACGGCGAATAAGGTAAATAGTCCACAGGGGACGACCGCTGCGAGCAGCTCACAGTTGTGGTATTAGCAGCTCTCGAGGTACTTGTTCTTTGGGAACGGCTGCCCATAGTCTCCTGTCCACGTCGTCAAATTCGGGTTCGTGTATGCGTCGATATACCTAGTGTCAAGAATAATCAGCATATGTTCAGCGACTCTGCAGATGCATTAAGAGTAACATACTCATTGATATATGCTGCAGTTGGGAAGTCTGATGGGTCGCATCCGTAGTTAATGTTGTCCGGGTCTTGGTATACACGCACGTAGTCGACCTTCATGATAGCAGGGAAGGTGAGGTGCGCGAAATCGACCCAGCCGAAATTTAGCGATATGCCCAAGTTGATGATGAGATACTGGAGACACGGTCAAATTAATCAGATTGAGACACAAGATGGCGCGTACCATAGGCTCTTGAGACACAGGCCTTTGGCTAATCTGGACAATCTCGTCAGCCACCATACCGGACGCTTCGAGTGTCCACGCAATCTGATTGTCCGCGATCCAGGTGATGTACTGACGTCGCATCGAATCAGAAAATGATGCACTATTTCATCTGGAATCACACCCACAGCATCATCAAATCCCGGTTGGTACTGAATCCCATAAATTGAGTAACCTTGGCCATTCAACTGGTAGGCTTCCTGGTCTGGGAATTGGCAAAACAAAGCACATGCATTCATAAGCCTGTTTGCGTGGCACGGGGAACTCTTGGGCGCACCTGTCCACGTTAATGCTGATGTCGCTTGTTGATAGACACCACCCGCATATGGGTTGAGTTCAGTATTTGACGTGTTGCCTATTGAGTAAGTGCTCGAGGTGTTGTGCCACTCGTATGCATGGTTGAACGGCTACATGAGGTATTTGAGCAAATGGCCAGTTGGAGTGCGTCTTCATTTGCACTTACTGCCCATTGTCCGGATTGCGAAACTTGGCCCCTACCGTCAGATACCTATTCATGTGTGAGTGAAGTAGGTGTGGATACTGATATGCTCGCGTACCAATGCCTCAAAAATATCAATTTCTGGAGCAGCGCGTCCCACATATGTTCCGTCAGAGTGCATGGGTCCGGGATGTGAAGACCCAGGACATGAGCATCGCGAGAGCCGCTGGCCTGGCAAATATGAAAGAACGCCGCCGTTATACGGGTCTCCGTTCTCTGTCGCAGCGACCGGGAGACCATTCTTGGTCTGATTCGGAGCCGTACCGACGTCGCACGCGTCATACGTATATGGCCACTACATGCCCTCGTTGTGAGTAATGCTGCGGGGCATGCTCAATCGCAGACTCACCATGCCCTCGAGACTCGCACCATATCCAGCACGGCCCAGGTTACCCATTGTCCAGATAGCAGGCCAGAGACCAACAACGTTATTTGAGCCAGGAAGCTGTACGTTGACCTCGACCAGACCGCCAGTGAAGCAGAACTTGTTCCATGTTGTCATCATACCGCTCGTATAGTTCAGGTTGTTCTTCTCCTTCTCCGACATTGTGATTACCAGACTGCCGTTCGCAGTTGTGATCGCCGTGGGGTCGAGCCACTCCAAGTTATCGGTCTGCCAGTAATGCAAGTTTAGTGCCTCCCAGTATGGATCATCACCCGGCCAGAACGTGCGCCCGTCCACGTTGAACTCATCGCTGAACACTAGCTGCCAGCTCTTGCCATTCATGACATCTGCCTTGTGATGCGCACTTGCCGGCGTATCCCTGTCGATGAGCCCATAGTTGCCGTTCATAGAGGGTATTTGGCCCGAAGCGTTAATGCCCCCAAGATTGAAGCCACCCGACCGTGAGAGCTCGTGTTTCAAGAAGTAGCTAATAAGCGGGTATCCAGCGCTGCCTGGGGGTGAGCTACGAATGCGGTCGCGTAGAGCACGGACGTACAAGAGAGTAATAATTCCCGCTCCGAGAATGAAAATGCAGCCCAAGTTCGTTATCCCCCTATATGTGAAGATATGTCCACCTTGGTCACTCTTGCGATCTCTCCTTGGGTCAGGATTGTGCAGATAGTCGTCATCCTCTGGGTGACCTGGCGTTAGATCGGCACCCCATGACGACGGGTCGGGAGAGAGAGAGAACTGTACGCGAGTGTGAGTGCGTCGCGTCGTAGCAATACGTACTGAAAGGAGAAGTCCCCCTACCTTGTCTGAGATGGATGGAGGGATGGTCGAGGGCGTGCCAGACGCGTAACGAGACTCGTTCTGAAGGGATGCCGCATGAGCAAGACTAACAGCAGTTAATGCGGATATATGCGCACTATCGAGGCATCGCTTGGCATGCTACGAATACTACTGGCCTGTGACTGCGCGCCCTGCACGCCAGGGGAAGCTCTTGACTGTGGTGACAAAAGATTGGTGGTGGAAGGAGAGTCAGGTTGTATGTAACGCCTCTGGGAGTTGGGACCCAGAGAAGCCATGGCTGCCGGAACGAGGAGGACGATGCGGAAGACGATGAGCGGGTATACTAGGAGAGCGGCTAGAAGAGACGGGGATCGGTGAGGGTAATGTACATAGACGAGGTAGCACAAGCAATACACTCCCAGCGCCTCCCTCTCAGCAACTGCAGCCACAACGGCCCGATCGATTACCGGCGGCGCCTCAATCCTGTGCCCTTCCACATCAAGCGGTCTTGGCCTTTATTTCGCACTCCGCTCCACTTGGCGCCCGCAACCGCTTTATGGCACTCACATTTTCGCTAGTAGCACTCGCCAGTCTCATACGCTCAATCGTTACCAAGGGCCTTGCATTGTTACTAAACAGTTTCATTGTGCAAGTCCGATGCTGCTGCGGAGCACAAGAATCAACACGCAGCCGGGTACAAAAATAGTCTGATGGATGGGCGTCACGTCGCTGTCCATGAGGTAGTGTCCGCAAATAAGTGTCCTCAGCAGTCCTCCAAGAACGAGTTCTTCGGGAATGGCTGCCCAAAATCGTCTCGCCACGTCGTGTAGTTAGGATTTGTATACGCCCCAATGTACCTGCGTACTATGTAAGACGATGGCATGCGAAGAGTCGAGAGCTTTCAACGCACTCATTGATGTATGCAGCGGTTGGGAAGTCGGGCGGGTCGCACCCAATGTTGATGTTGCTCGGATCCTGGTACACACGCACGTAATCCACGCGCATGATTGACGGGAACTGGAGGTGCGCAAAGTCGATATATCCGCCAAACGCAAGCGAGATGCCCAGATTCATTATGATGTACTGCAAACGAATCAGAACATCATAGGTGGTCTGGGAGCACGCAGAGATGTAGCAGAGCTCACCATGGGCTCCTGCGAGACCGGTCTAGAGCTGATCTGTACTGTGCTGTCTGCCGCCATGCCTGACTGCTCAAGGGTCCATGCTAGTTCACCACCGGAGATCCAGGAGATATACTGGACATAGGATGAGACATCGCCTCAATATTGGATTCGTGGCGACTTACTGCGCCATCAAAACCTGGCTGGTATTGCATCCCATAGACGGAATATTGCCCACCAGCGCCTTGGTACGCACTTCCATCTGCGCTCATTCATGAGCTCATGCATCAGACTACCGTGACTAAATACAGCACCTGTCTCCGTCACTGCAGACGTTGCTTGTTGATAGACACCGCCCATATATGTATTGAGCTGTGTGGCCGATTCATTGCGGATCGAGTAGTTGTCTGTGGTATTGAACCATTGATACTCGTAGTTGAAAGGCTGACCACATTGAAACGTCAGCATGCTTCGAGAAGGCGACCATGACGTTGCTTACCGCCCATTGTCCAGACTGAGAGACCTGTCCACTCAGCGGCGAGCCCGAGACCTGCCTCATGGTCAGAACATCCAAGCACATAGCAACGCCCGTCGAAGCAGCCCCACGCCCACGTAACATTCGCTCATGACATACCTGTGCTTCGAACACATCGATCTCCGGCGCAGAACGCCCCACGTATGTCCCATCCGAGTGCATCGGCCCGGGGTGTGACGAGCCAGGGCATGAGCACCGCGAGAGGCGTTGCCCAGGCATGTACGAGAGCACGCCACCGTTCTGAGGGTCGCCGTTTACCGTTGCTGCGACTGGTTGCCCATCCTTGGTCTGGTTCGGCGCTGTGCCCACGTCGCATGTGTCGTACGTATACGGCCACTGCATGCGCAGGTGTCAGCTGAGCCAGCATATTACATCGCCCGCGTGGCGTAATGTGAATGTACGTGCCGTGCCCTCCAAGCTTGCGCCGTAGCCCGCACGCCCAAGGTTTCCCATCGTCCATATCGCGGGCCAGAGCCCGACCACGTTGTTAACGCCTGGCAGGGACGCGGACACCTCGAGGAGCCCGCCAGTGAAGCAAAACTTGTTCCACGTCGTCATCATCCCGCTCGTATAGTTCAGGTTGTTCTTCGGCTTTTCCGACATGACGATCTCGAGGCTGCCGTTGCGCGTTGTGATCGCAGTCGGGTCGAGCCACTCGAGGTTCTCCGTCTGCCAGTAGTGCAGGTTCACCGCCTCCCAATACGGGTCGTCTCCTGGCCAGAACGTGCGCCCATCGACGTTGAACTCGTCGCTAAATACGAGCTGCCAGCTGTTACCGTTGACGTAGTCGGCCTTGGTATACGCGCTCTTCGGCGTATCCTTGTCGATGAGCCCGAAGTTTCCAGTAAATGACTCTGGAACTTGTCCTGAGGCGTTGATCCCGCCGAGGTTGTACCCACCATCAGTTTGAGCTTTGGCCTCTTTGAAATACAAGATGATTGGAGACCCGGCACTATTTACGGCTTAGCCGACATACTAACAGATAGGTCTGAAGCAGAACGCACAAGAGCGTAAGCAATGCCAGCACCAGCAGTAACAGGAATCCGAGGTTCATGAAGCCTCTGCTAGTGAATACATTCAGGTCGCCCTCAGCCCCGCAATCTCGCCTCGGGTCGGGTGTATGCAGGGCATCGTCGTCTTCAGGAACGTCGGGAGAAACTGTGGCATTCCATGTGGCGGGATCCGGGGAGAGAGAGAACTGAACCGACGGTGCTCACGTACAGCTTATGTTACTCTGATTACCATGATACACTAACCTTCTCCGAAACAGATTCAGTGCCAGAGAGGTATTTAGAATCGTTCTAACGACGCAGTTTCATAATATACACAATCAGCCGCGTATTCTTGCGCACCTTGAAGTTGTACGACAGTACTTGCGAATGTCTTGACTCCGTAGAGGCGACTTGAGAGTACCCTGACTCAGTGGATGCAGACACAATATTGACGGAAGACGCGTGAGATAATCTAGACTGAGTGGCCAGGAGGTTGGTTGTAGAGGGGGCAGAGGGGGGAACGAAGCGTCTTTGTAGCGACCCGCTTTGATAGGCCATGGCTCCCCAGTAGAGAGCAAGAGCAGGGTAGACCTGATACAGTGAGGAGGGGGCTACGACGAGATAAGAGAACACAGACACGCATCGTGAATGTATTTATCGGATACGCATTGCCTCACTTCTCGGGATAAGGGGCCGCAGAACCCTTCTGCAAAATTGCCATGGTATTGACATTGTGACACTAGATTGCATACATGAGATGATTCGCAGGTTCATATCTTGGCAGTGACCGAGCTGAAGTAATCAACAACCACTGTTAGGCGTATGTAGCAACAGCAGTATGCGAGACAAACCTGAATCCGACACTCTCACCCCGGAGAACTCATAGCTGCGAAGCGCTCTCTGTCTCAGAATCGGCCAAGCCAGCACCGTCCAACAAACCCAGGATCCCTCCTCTTGGGGTTTGCGGATTGCCGCTGTACATATCACGGACTGCTCTTTCCACTCTCGCCAGACCGGTCTTCTCGCCACCTTCGCTGCCTACCTCCAATCCTTTTTCAGCCGCCAATGCATCGATATGCTTCAGCCGCGCAAGAACCGCTTCATTCCCACGGCGGAGCGCCCATTGGCCGATGGACACTGCAGCTTGATCCCCATCCGTAGCCTGTGCTGACGAACCAGAAGGCGTAGCATCTGCGCAGTTATCCAGAATGTCCATCACCTCAGCCTTATGAGTGCGGTAAAATCTGCGGGTTGTGTTTGGCGGCTGGGCTATCAATGAGTGCGTTACCTGTGGAGGATCTGCAGGGCCGCCGTCTTCAGTCAGTCCTGTATCGTTGGGCCGCTCTGGTAGCACTGTTGTAGTGTTCTTGTCGAGATACTTCTCGAGAGCATTCAGAGCATCCTTTGCCTTCTTCACCTTCTCGCGTTTAGTTGGTCTTCCCTTCTTCTTCGCCGGTCGTCCTCCGTTATCTTGCGCGAAGCCGCCTGTTAAGGCAGCAAGAAATGCAGACTCTTGGCCATCTTGCATGAACACTTCGCGTGGCAGGAGGCTCGGGTTGTAAGGGCGCAGCGATGAATGCGGTAATATATGAAATGCCTGCGCCCTCAAGAGGGAAGTTAGCACGTAGGTTGCAAATGGCCGGAGCGGCAATAGACTCGGATCAGCTAATTGGGCTGGTAGAGCAAGTGTAGCTTCGTAAAGATCTGGGTAATTCAGTGAATGAGACCCTATATAATTTACCAACATTTACGTACCAACCGCTATCGCAATATGCTTGAGGGAACGTAATGCGGGTGAAGAGGTAGAAGGTTGCGTGAAGTAGAATGTATATAAGGCGAAGAGGGCCACGACTCTCGCCAGTAATGGTTCCGTCTCGACCATGCGTTCTACATGACGTGCGTGATCAAAGCGGCGATATCAGGTCGTGGAAGGGATAGACGTACCGAGGAACAGTCGTTCAGTGACGTTGATGAAGCTTTCGCGTGCTCGCGCATCAAATACCTTGAAGTGCAGCCAGCACCATCCTTGCTCAGCCCACACTTTCTTGAACAGCGCAAATGGTTGTAACAAGGACGAAATATGCATGTACTGCTCAGCGAACGAGTGGATGAGCATATTGATGTCATCACGCAGTGGCACCACATATAGCGATGATGTGAAGTACGATGGCTGAAGGGTGATGTCCCCGCGATTCGTCGAGGGCCCTGCATCCGTCGACATTGAGGAAATAGATCCGTTCCACCCAGCACAAGGTATAGAGCACGGTCCCACTAGATTGAGAGTTCACTAACGTCGAGTACAAACCAGACATGGCGCGACCAGTTGCAGATGAGTGGGTGCTCATCCCAAATTGGCAAGAAAACAAATAAGCAACAACATCGCGCGCGCGTTGTTCGCGCTTGTGGCTCGACAGTCTTCAGCTTGATCCTCAGCTACCACATGGTCTTCTACCTGCCTGCTTTTTCCACCCTGTCTGACTGTTGTGTACCACTATACTGGGGAAACCGCAATGTCTAGATTATTTCGCACACACAGTTCGGTATCCTGCTTCTTTTGCCAATCAACCATCGCTCCCCCTCCCCGTAATCCGCGTTGTTTTCGCTGTCCCCATTGCGACTGTTGGAACCGGTTTGATGCAAAGGGAGAGATCATCTCCCATGATGCAGCGATGTACGACGAGAGCATGAATGTTCACTCGTTTGAATTGCGAGGTGCGCTCTCTTTCGTCGCGGGTCAAGCAGCGATGTGGTGACCTCTGGCGCAGGTTCTCCCCGGAAAGACCGTTTGCCAACCACGCACAGTACCAACTTTTTCTGCCGCACGTGTCAAACAAACCAGATGCTTATCGCAAACCTGTTGTCCAACTACCTCCCCTCCCCAGACGTATGTGCATCCGCATCCTACCCTAAGAATTACACTCTCTCATCGTTAATTTATTGCCGTGAACTTTTCGCGTCCTGATGCACTTGACATAACTAGCATCCGAAGTATCAGCAACGTAGTGCGGCACTTGCGGAGTATCAGCGTTCGATTGAAGCCCGATATCCCCCGGTCTGTGAGAACTGTGCACCGACAATCGAGGAGGAAATTAGGAAGCGGGACCATATGGCTCAGACTCAGGCATTAGGCACTTTCTTGAGCAAAAGCAAGCGTACCAGACAGGAATTGAGCGCGCGGCCGCAGCACGATAGGATTCGTATGATGCGTGAAATTATTCTCTGGAGGGCCCGGGGTTTACTATGGATCCTCACACTTGTGTGTATAATTGCTGGGCATGTCGCAAGTATGGATCTGTCTGCATAGTCAACGTTTCAGCCATTGCTCACGAAGCCCCTTTTAGCGGCAGCCGGATATACCCCAATCTCGATACCTGATAGAATCAAGCTTATTATACCATTTGTAGCATTACTATCATTGTTCTGGACTGCATGGGACCCGACGTTCGCAAAATTGCGGCGTGCACAGTATCAAGGGCGCGATCTGCGTCAGCGGGGCAAACAGGAGTACAATGTACGTCTGAAGTTTATCATGTTTCTAACATTCTTCAAGCTCACGTCAAGTCAATAGCTCTTGCAGATCGCTGCTTGGACTTTCAGATGTGTTACCTCTTTACTCCTCGCGTTCCCCTTGATTGCACCTGGTTGGACTGTTCTGCACTTTCTGGTCGACCCATCAGCTCTCAAAGCACGTATATATTCTTCACTTATGATAATGATTGAATTAGCGGTGAGTCTGTTCAGTTACCACAAACATCTTCCAATGCTGACATATGTCGGGGACGACATAGATCCTAATTCGATCGCAGATAGTGCTCCGCCTGGAACGTCCACCTCCCGTTCGCCTGACCTTATTGTCACCAAGCCGCCAGACATCCCTCGTGCCCACATCTCGCGCGGCGAGCCCCGCTGAGCCTGACCTCTTCCTTGCACCCCTTACTCTGTCATCCAAGCCAGTAATGACCCATCCTCCTACCGAGACAGCTCCGCACCCAATCTTTGGGGTCCCCTCACTGCCCACTTGGTCTGCACCACCACCGCGCGCATCAATATTCCCTGCGGAGACGTCTTTCAACACTGCTATGGACATCGAGGAAGATAATCGCTTCTCCACGGACGATCCTGACGCCATGGATTGGACGCCTATCAAACCAGCTACCAATGGCAGGGGACATACTAACGCGGACGACGGTTCATGGATGCGGCCACAGCGATTTTTCGCACCAGAAGAACCCACCGGTCTTGAACACCTGTTTGCGAGTACTGTGCGGCTTACTGACGACGGTCCAGCAGACATGAATGTGTCCTCAGAGTCAAACACGATTTCAACACGACGTCTACTGGTTGAGCTGGTGTCTAGAATGAAGTGGATATGGCTAGGAGCACTCATAATCGTGCCACTAGCCGCAGTAGCGTACAATCTCGGTCGGAGCAGTAGCAGAAACATTGTAACAACAGGAATGTCATGATTTATTTTCGTAAGGACCATGCCATGTGGCGATCCCATTTTGTGTATCCATACGTTGTTACTCTGTTGGGGGTGGTATCGCCATGGCCAGGCGCTGCCAGCAATACGCGCCCTCAGGTCAGTCAAATTGGAGGCAAACTCCCGCGATTAGTGTCGCGTCTGTGACGCAGCAGTCATCGTCAGTTGGACTGAAGCAGAATATTGCGGTAGAACGAGCCGACCTTTTCGGCACCAAGGATCCGCATGAGACCCTCATACACCCACAACGCAGAAGCGTTCACCGGGAATGCGCGTACGAAGCAGGGCCCAAGGCCACGATAGAATCCCCGTGGGCCATCCCTGGCATAGATATTACGTACCGTGCCAATGAATGATGGACGAGCAGTATCAAGCGGAGCCGTCATCATGCGACTAGTTATGGATTGCTGATTATTAGTTCGCACGCAATAAATGATGAAGTAGCAAGCGTACTTTTTGACGTTGTCTGCTGGAATGGCCATGAGCCAGAAGGCGAATGACCCCAGTCCGCCAGACAGGAAGTTCGCGAGCGGCGTGCTAATCTGTGAAACAGGTACGTCAGTCTCAGCATATTCAATGTGACTTCAGTCTCACTTCGTATGGAGTCCCCTTCAGCTGTGAGAATCCGCGCATTAAAGCCTACGCTGCGATCAGAGCTCCACTTGGAGTATAGCTGCAGCGGGTCATACCTCAAATGACAAAAACATCCACAAGAAGTTGCTGCGAAAAGCCAGACTCCCGGTAAAGCCTGTCCAAAGCCCTGTAATACCTTGGCTTTGCACAGTCTGACGGGCACAGTCTATCGGCCCTCTGAACTGTCTGTCTGCAACGGATCTCTGAAGCTGCATCTGCAGTTTAACTGCAGAGGAACATCAGCATTGCTTGCCGTGTTGGTTATATTAGAGAATGCACACCTTTCAGCAGTTCCATGGGTGTAGCTAGGAACGCGCTATACGATGTTAGCAGCGCAAGATCGTGCCGCAGAAACTTTACGGACCTAGTCAAGCCTGCAAACAAACCCGCAACTCCATGGCCGGCCAGGGTAAGCCGTCGCGCATCACTGCCCGGGACGGGCTCAGTCATGTTATGCCGGATAAGAAACAGCCGATAGTTATGCAGGGAGCCGAGTAACACAGAGTCAATCGCAGCCCATCCTACGGCAGGTGGTGTTGCACCCTTGTACAGAGCGAATATGGACTAGAGACGGTATGAGAGCGTGCTCAATGCACCAGCGACATCCGTACTGACAAGGAACGTACCTCGTTGCGAACGGTCCTGAGGAGACAATCAATGGCATTGCGGTACGTGCCAGGAGGTGAACATTGCAAGCGAGTCTTGATGGTGTCGAACCTTCAGGTCATGCGTGATGTCGGCAATCATTGGATTGGGCTGTTATCACTACTGAACACTCAAGTAATACTGCCTCAATAGATAGACGCACCGGCACAGTATCCAGCACTTACCCGTGCCCAACAGCGACCTACGAGTTCCATTATACGTTTGTAGCACTATACAGGGAGAATGCACGAAGTTATCTACCTTCGTCAGACCTGCACACGGACAACGACAGCTGTAGAGCGCAAGGACGGACAGATGCGGATATACACTGACCACTTCCTACTCCGGCAGCTGCTCCGATAATACGTACGTGACCGCTGTCGATTGGGTCTGAAGACATTGTGCGAGTGGTCGAGGCAAGGCGGCACGAGCGGCAGCAGTACCACAAGCTCGAACGAGGATCAACAACTTTAAGTTGTTAGCGCTACGATTGACTCCAACATTGCACCTGTACATCAGCTTGTCAAGCGTCGACGCGTCAATGATGTTGAAATAACTTGAAACTCGTTGATCTGATCTCACTGACAGCGACCTGATGCAATCGCCTGGTCCGCCTGGTCCGCCTTTGTCCTTATGAGTAAGTTCTTGAGCCTTACGATAAAGTGTTCATCATTGCATGTCGATCTGGAAGAAATACTGCTGGGCTAGTAGGAACTGGATACACTGAGATCACAGAAGACTATGCGCGTTGTCGAGCAAACATGAGGTTGCAACTACAGATAGTAGTACAGTAGACTCGGTGGTATACGAAACCGGCCCGCCGGTCTCACTCGTCCTCCCGCTGACGTTTTACCTGCTCGGCAGTGGGATCCTCTGCATCCTCAGGCAGCCCTCGCTTCATATGTGAAGATTCTGGAATCACGCGTTCATCTGGCCGCCCCTGCTCAAGGGGAGCATTGGCTTCTTGCTCCTCGTGCTCTTCTTCTGAGCCCTCCTCGTTCTGCAATTGCTCCTGCTGCCTTTCATTCCTGCGCCTAAACTTCCGTGCGAGCTTGTCGATGGCTGGTTCGCGCAGAGGAAGGTCAAAATTCAGCGCATATATCCACTACGACAAAAGGGATTCTGCTCACCTGGACGTTTCTTACGGTAAAACTCGGCCCAGGCTTTCCAGGTACGATGTGCATGCTGAGTACATTGTGAGCAAACATGCAGGTGCCGATCCAGGATGTTTTCTTTAAGACATACCTGCCAGTGAAACGGCTCGAAGTTCCGTCGGGTGCTGCCGTTCGGGTCCCAGTCTGGAGTGGCGGCGACATGGCGGGCGAGCACGCGTACGTCTGCATCCGTGTATGGGCCGCCTGATTCGCCCATGTTATCGATGTCCTCGTCTGTATCTGGGCTGGCCCCGATGCTTTCCATGGACGAATTCGACTCCGCGTAATGCAAGACGTCCTGGGCCCCTTCACCGTGTTCGTCTTCGTTTGCAGCTACGTTGGAGTCCTTATACGATTCGTCATCGTCATCGTGTGCGGTGGAACCACACGGGGTACTAGCTGCGTCGTTGACACTGTGCCCACCGCCTACCGTATAGAGTCGCCCGACGAGGTCGCGATACCTGTACATTCGGGAAGTCCAGGAAGCAAGCGGGTGATGGGGTGCCTGTAGATTGTCAGGCGAGCCAAACCATGGTGGCCAAGCAATAATACCTTCTCTGCCAGTCTCTTGGCCAGCGAGGGCGTTGTGGTCGCGGGATCCTGCCGAAGTTGCCACTGGATTGTCTTGATCATATAGTTATCGTCTGCCATCGTGAACCTGTTTCGATGTGAGTCTACCGGTACGATCTCACTCGGAGGCGTGGGAGAACGCGAAGGTGGCGACGGGATTTCAAAGGTCTCGGCGTTGAGAGCTGATACAGGAGGGGCATAAGACTTGCTGTTCCGATTTCCTGAGGACCGACGCCGGGGTTCTGGTTTCACAGGAACC
The DNA here is from genome assembly GCA_029448655.1 of Wolfiporia cocos. Taxonomy (NCBI): domain Eukaryota; kingdom Fungi; phylum Basidiomycota; class Agaricomycetes; order Polyporales; family Phaeolaceae; genus Wolfiporia; species Wolfiporia cocos. The sequence goes on from JACCLO010000002.1 coordinate 2,573,639, forward strand.
CCGGCCTTTTTCGGACCATTCTTCTTTATCTTCGCACCTTTCTTGCTATTGATCTTCTCGGTTTTGATCATTGAGATAGATGCGGCTTGTTGGGAGCCAGCCGAGTTTCTGGCGGAGGCGCGTAGGTCACAGTATTCAAAGATCTTGTCGAGCAGTCTATAATGATGTTCCAAGTAATAGTCTTTCCAGGAGCCTGCAGTATGGTCGTTGACCTGCATTTTGGGGAGTGAGATCAGAACAAAGGGAGAGCTCGGCCCCACGACTCACACCGTGGAGGTCTTCCAGCACCTGTCGCGCTGTGACGCCCTTGTTTCTTCCGCTAATTATGGCATTGATAAGGATTTCTTCGTCGTCGACGCGGGATCCCACGTGCGTATTGAGGCTCTTCACGTTGCCTGTGGGTTGTGCAGACAACGCTGGTATCTGAGACATTGCAGTGTTCTGCTGCGCCGGCAGCTGCATGAAGGCTGGCAATCCGCCCGGAATAGCGCTAAGTAACGGGTTAAAGAGTTGTTGATTTGGCACAGGAAAACCGAATTGAGGGGGGACTGGGAAACCCGTTGTTTGAACACTGCTTTGCTGTGCCGACGGAATGGTCGTTGCTGGTGCTACGGACTGTTGCTGCATGCTGGCCGCGAGTGCGGCAAACGCAGAGAGCATTTGCTGGCCCGCTAAATTTGGATTCATATTCGCATCGGAAGCAGAGGACGATTGTTCATGGTTACTTCTGGCCTCCGGGACATTCATCGCGGCGATTTGCAGCTAATAGCTTTTCCAAGATGACTACACCTACTCAGAGTTGAAGTTAAAACAACTCACATATATGCCACTGAGAGAGAAAAAGGCCAGAGAGACAGATAGTTACAAGAATGGCTCGCGGGCTTTCACCTGCCTTGACAATTTAGTCCACCCATTCTCGATCGGCATGTGATCGGACAGCAGCTATTGGCCGTGGCCTCACCAAGAGACTGCATGGCCACGGAATTATAACAAGAAGTCTACAAATCTGCATGTATGTATTATATCTCGCATACTTTGTATACGTTTTGACACACCATTGACTGTGCAGATTGTGGCATGCTGTGGCCCCAACAATCGCCTTTGCCACTCGCGCTGCAACTTAGTGAGGTTCTCAGAGCTGGCCATTCGAACACGTTCCACAGACGCACTGGACATATTCAGTATGCTACACATTGAGCTCGTCATTCACATCCTCGTTACTCGATGGTAGGACTCGGACTCTGCTACAGCCTACGATTATCATTCCCGCTACCGGAGGTATTCCCGCTACCGGAGGTAGTGGGTTCTTATCGTCGCGAATTCGTCAAACGAACATACAACTTTTGCCAGGCGCCTATTTTTCGTTTCATTTTCCGACGCCCGTGGTTTATCCTGTTCCTAAGTGTGTGAAAACTTTGCCTTTTGGGTTTTGCCTCAGCGTCTGCCCTTCGTGAGGCGACCTTCCTATGTAGGAATACCTGTTAACTTTCTCGTCGATTCCGATGCTGCACAATCGCGCATCTCTTCCAACTACGCTAGCGAGCACAATCTCCCTCGCCGCGTATCAGTACGAGGCAGCGTTGCTTACTCCTATGGTTCAGGGCCTGTAATGGTGCCCACATTGCGGGGTCGCTACCTCTCTACATTCTCCATGCCCGTCTCAAACCTCCCACGGTCCGATGTCCTCCTCGGCTTGGACTGGATTTTTGCTTGTCAGCCTTTATTGGAGCTTCATGGGCTTGTCGAGCCGCCTACGTCCGTACCGGAAAACTTGCCTCCCGGCCATATCTGGGAGCCTTCACCATCCCGTGGTGTGTTTCTTCCCTTTGTCTTTTCGTTGCCGTACTCACTTTTTCTTCAATGATACTGCCTGGCACGTGCCATACCCCACCTCGCTTCTGTGCGATCGAATCCGTGTTCTCTCGCCATCTTAGTTCAGTCGCGTCCGGCCAACCTATTGCCTTTTGAATCTTCGTCAGGGATATCAGCTACTGTACCTTTGTCTTCTGCAGAAGTGTTGTGCATTCGCAAACCCGTTGCCGATGGGCATAGTTTGAGGTCACTTTACGTTGATGTTGGCACTGTGCCCTTCACACAGTGAGCGTCCCCTGCATGATTCTGCACATGCATCCTCTCATTCCCCTGTTGCTCAGCTTTTCGATCGTTTCGAGCGACTTTTCAAAATTGAATTGATGAGTCTTGCTAGTTCTCATTCTATTCGCCATTCGCAATGTTTCTTCTGTATCTAGTGAAGATCTCCGAGTTATGATAACCTCTCATTCAAGCCTAGGAGCTTGTGCCGTGACTCCAGATGTGACTGGGTGTGCTTCTGTCATAAACAAATTTGAGTTGCCTGCTCCGACGATCAAAAGTGACGAGTTGCGTTTACTTTTTTTGCCAGATATAAATCCTTTGCACCGACTGTTCCTTGTCAACAATGAGTCCACGTTGTCTACTTCTTGCCTGCGCCGTAGTCTCGGTCCCAGACGTTCGGAGCGGTGCCACACGGATGAGGCCGAGCGGACATCGAAAAAGAAAATGTGTGCCACCGCTCCAGAACCGACCCGAGCATTTTTTTCGATGTCCGCTCGGTGACTGCCGCGCGCTTAGAGTGGCTGGAACCGAGACTACCTGCGCCGATGCCTTATTACATCCTTAAGGAACGAAATGTGTTCGACTGCCAAAGAGTAGCGGGCCTTGCCGGACCCGGCGCTACCCTTATGTAATAATGTACATACAGTTGAAGACCTCATAATGCATAACGGTGGTGACCGGATTTCTTTATGCATTATGAGGTCTTATGCAGTATCAAATCTGTCACAAGATGTCACATTATGTGACCCAGTGTGACTCCGTAGAAATAACATAGCTATGTACCCCAGTATCTATCTAGTGTTACTTGTTTCATTGATGTGAGGTCAGCCTTGTGAAGATGAGCACAGAATTTGCACAACTGCTGCAGTGTGAGCACCAAGATGCCGTCTGTTTCGGCAACCTCGAGCGGTCGCTGTGTGTCACGTGGAAGGCGCCTAAGGGCGAACCGTGAAGCTGCGCAAGCCAAAATTGGATTATTTGCTTTGATTTTGCACCGTGATGTTCGCAAATAAAATATTTATTACTATATATGGCAGATCTACTAATGCATAATTGCCTGATTGCTTATGCATTATGCGATATGAGATTCCATGCATAAATTCCTGCAAACGAGGTCGGTGACCAGGTCAGGCCATGCATTATGAGGTCTTATGCATTATGAGGTTATGCATTATGAGGTCTTCAACTGTAGGTGCGGGTCTCTGAATTCGCTCTTTCATGCACGTGCATCAGGCGAGTTTGCTGGAGACAAGGTCTTCCGTGCATTCCATACCATGGTTGCGGGCAGGCAGAGCTGAGCTAAGGACTGGGCTAATGATCACTGGAATGGAAGATGTGCCATCCAACTACAATATGCTGCTGACATATCGCATGCAGGAGGCACACGGCCGCATCTTGCACATCTTATTACATGTTGGACGCGATGCCTGTGCTACGGTGACGCACACTTTTTGCTGCATCACAGAAAAAGCAGATCTTGTACATGATAACTATGACATGGTGATGAATAGGTGATTTCGTACGTTTCTGGCTTGTCAAGGTCAATCCCCCATCAGACCCATCACATATCGTTTTTCATCCAGCTCCATGTACACAATGGTAGATAGTACAAAGTTTGCATCCCGAGGATGATACAGGAGACTCACACACCCTGAGCACTCGCGGTTTGTCGTTTGCGACGTTGGCGCAGATCCTCATCAAGGACATGGGAATCAGCCTCTTCGACCAGTTCTCGCTTGCGTTTTGATGCAGCGTGGATTACTGCTTCCACTTTTTGCTCACCGTCTTTGGATGCTTCCGCAGAAGCTGAACGGGCGCGCTTTCTTTCTGCCTTGCGTCTTCGTTTCTTCACAGACTTCGCAATCGCTGCAAATCTCGTCAATTGCTCGATGAAATAGCCAAGGAGGCAAATGACCACATACCTTCATGCTCACTCTCGTATATCGCCTTCCATTCGTTCTTCGAATGCTCTGGATGCTACACAGCACATTGCATAATGTTTACGGATATCAGGTGTAAATCGTGCACATACTTGCTGCTGAAATTTCCTCCAGCCTATGATCTTCCCTGTGTTCTCGCCCAGATCTACCGAATTGGCCACAATGTATCGTGCGATAGCGCGCACATCCGCGTCGACGATCGACTCAGACGGCTCGACATGTGTGGCTTGACTACTATTGCCTTCCTCGAGCCGTCTGACATCGGGGCAAGTTTCTTCTTGCGATGGGTCTGACGCTTCGAAAATTCGTGGCAGTAAGAAGCTACTCGCATATACTAGTGCCACTGCGATTACGTGACAAGTTCCTTACCGGTTTCGTTGACAATCTCCCCACCGACGGCACTATTTCGCAAATCAAAACGGACACTTTTCTTCCCTTCACACGCTTGATTCATTTCAGAATCCCTTTTCAGATTCAGGAGACTGCAAATTTTCGCGGAGCCAAGTAGACGCCGTCTCAACGTACGGCGGTTTACATGACTCAGAGGAGATATCTATATTGTAGAGTGTCAGGCAATACAGATATCTCACATCAATGAGCGGAGCAAACCTGCGCTTGTAATTCATCAAGGAGTACTTCCAATTCAATACGACCACTATGATGCTGCTCATACAATCCTATCGTCTTGAGCATTAGCTGGTTCACTCCCCTTTTAGAAGAATCGCGGGCCCCAGCCGTGCCGCTATCTGTGCCATCCGGAGGGTCTTCAACCGTATTATGAACCGGTGATGAATGCAGCTGTGGCGCAACTGCGGCATTGAGTGGCTTCGAATCTGCTTCTGGGGTCTGCACATCTCCGCTCCCCGACGGTTGCGGATGAGGTTGAACGCGGCAGTTGATCATGTCCAGGAGACGATCATGGTGCTCAAGAAAATAATCCTTCCACGATCCAGCGGTGTGACAATTTACCTGACGAAGTCCAGTGAATGTTGCATAAAATGGGACATCTGGAGGGACGTACACCGTGCAGACCCTCTAGCACAACCCGTGGCGTCAACCCCTTCCGCTTCCCTTCTAGAAAAGCATCATGCAATAGCTGCTCGTCGTTCACCACAGACCCAACACGAGTATCCAGTAGCTTCGCGCTCTGGGAAGGGCCAGGTTGCAGTACTGGCAGCGAAGTGCCGCTCCAAAATGGATATAGATGCCAAAGGTCGTGGAACCCATTGGTCACAGGGGGTCCAAGACAAGTCCCCTGAGGACTGTCTGACATAGCAGAGGACTAGTGCAAATGATCGTGATACTTGTTTGAGCTGCTGTTGCCAGCATCACCCAACAAAAACGAACTACGGTCGCGTACGATCATCGCTCATCGCGTGCGGCGACGCGCGCTCTATCGCCACTCACGTGACCGTGTCGGGCAGCTCGCCGAGGTCAACCGAGTATGAGTTGATTGATCACCAGCTTCCACCGCCACCCGCGCGTATGTCTTGCTTGCGCCTACCACAAAGACATTGAATTACTGCCGTTTATTCTTCTGCTTGTGTTGCCGACCGCACCTTTATCATGGCTGACAATCCGCAAGAGGGAGAGAAACAGTGCCGTATCTGTCTTGACGGCGAGGATCCCGAACTAGGGAGGCTCATACGACCATGCCGTTGCAAGGGCTCTATCAGTGTTGGTCCCACATTTCATCTACTTGGTTGAGTATTCAATCCTTGGGACACCTCTAGCATGTGCACGTCAAATGTCTCCAGCGATGGAGGAACACGTCCGCGAGCCGTAGCGCCTTCTATTCCTGTCCGCAATGTGGGTACAAGTATCATTTCGCTCGTACCCGCGTCGTTGGAATTGCTACAAATCCATGTAAGAAACACTCACCATACCACTATCAATTGTTCAATGACGGATACGCAGTGGTCGTGGCGGCCATGTCTACGGTGCTATTCACTGTCCTCGTCATTTGCTGCTCCTTCATCACAACTTCACTCTTGTCAGAGGACAGCACCAGCGAGACGACGTTCTTCTATGGCTTTTACTACTCACCGGTAGAGGTTATTCAGAACCTCGTACGCGCTACAGTACGCATCTTCGTCGACGACAGGCTGCTCGACGAGACGATCCTGCAACGAGATTCGTCACGCCGATTCAGACCCGGCGTTCAGATCTCGACAAAGCCTCCGGGACTCCTGACGCGCTTTGTGCGCCGCTTCTTACTGGGATTGCCCGTGGTGGGAGCAGGCTCGATTGCCCACATGTTACTGTCCATTCCCTTGCCGTTCCACTGGCTTCGCCTCAGGGCATACAGAGGACGAGAGTCGAGGGATGTAGTAGCCCTGATAATTGTTGCCGTTGTGTTGATGGGAGCGCTCAGGTACGCACAATACAATCACGTCAGTCCATGTATCTTACTCGGATGGTGCGCTTCGCACCAGAGCGCTGTACAAGGTCTTTAAACTTACCGAGAAGCTGACACAACGGATTCTCCTCCGAGCAGAGGATGCTATCCTCGAGGTCAATGACTGAGGTCATCTCATAGCTCTGTTCCCTGATTATCGCTGTTGCCCTCCCATTTACTTTTCCGGATATGGAACTAAATTATTGCCAAAGCGGTCCCGTTGTCAGTAATGCTCATCTCGCACAGCTATATCCTACAGATTGTCCTATCATAAACAGCAAGTGACACACGGACGCACAATGATGTCGATATTACCAGCACTATTACCAGTGCCGCGGCAACTGGCGCTTGATATTTTCGTATATGGACCTGGTCTCTCTACGCGGGGCCTCGAGCTCCTTCAGGTATTTCTCTACCGCCTTGTCAATCCGGTATACTGGGAAATCATCCCGCGCCACCGTGGATTGCGGTCGCTTCGCCTCCTCAACCCAATCGTTGAGAAGCACTGCGATATCAGATGAGGTGGCCTGCACGTTCGCCTGTTCATTAAATGGCGGAACCTGTGCAGACACGGGTCAGGCACAGCCTGAAAGTGATCGTAGCAACACACAAACCTGCGCTTCGTACATATCGTTGAAGATGTCCCAGGCTTCCGGGTATGGCACCCCACACTGGATCAAGATCCGTGGCGCCCACCCGTGTGGAACCTCGCCCTTGTGGTTTATGCTAAAGCTTTGCAGCAAGGTCGCGATATAACCTTCATAATAAAAGTTCAGAGTAGGGTACACATGACTATTATGAAACGTACGGGGTGGGAATGCACTTTCGGATGGGTAGAAGCGCTGCCCTAATGGCACAACTTTGGAAACAATTCGGTCGGCCGCCACTTTTGGTTGATCGTGCGCATCGCCAATCGCTGCGACAACTTCGTTAGATGTCGCATCTATCGTATCTGGCGGATCACTCACCGTCCTCGAAGATCTTCTTCCAAATTGGGCGGACAACGTTACCATCTCGGAATTCGGAGACATGCAGGATCAATAACTTTATGACAGGCAAGTCAAATGGCTCCGCATATTCTTGGTAAAGCTGCACAACAGAAATCAGAAGATGAGTGGCTGTGGTACGAAACTCGGAGTCGATCGCACCTCCGTGATTGACAGGAAACCCTTTCGGAGAATATCAATCTTCTTGCGCGCCTCGCCCTCTTTGTGGAGTGGCGCGAGCGTGTTGTACAGCTCCAGCTGCACCTGTGCAACTGCGAGTTTGTCTTCGAGTTCGGTGAGGTACGCAATGGCAGTTTCACGCTTGTTAATGGCAGTCACGGGGTTTGATTTTGCGTTGCTGACCGCCAGCGTGAGGTACTCTAGGCGACGCGGGAGATCGAAGTCGAAACTATGCCCAACGCTGAGTCAGAAATCGAGTGACAAGTGACTCGAGAGGCTCACTCTGTAGACTCGGCCAGTGTTGAGAGTACCTTCGCCGCTTCCAATGAGGAACCGATCCTGACGTAGAACTGCCATAAGAACTCGAGGTTCTCCGCTGATACAGGCTCTCGCCTTAGGTGTGCTTCTAGGTAGGGTGGTCTCACCTTTGCACGCGAGTTAGCAAGCCAGACTAGACGGGGACCGCTTCACGTACTTTAAGCAACCGGTCCGCCATTCCTCGGTTGATAAGCGAGTCGTAGAATGTCGAGTGGAATATCTCGTCCGTGCTCTGGAATGCGAGCTCGTATGCGGTATCCCGCACCCACCCATAAGTGATAATGCTATGTCCTCCCGTCTGCATCGCGTCATGACTCTGTTTTTCAAAGACCTCTAATGAGTGGAGAACGAGATCATAGCAATTCATCCGGCGCTCCAAGAACTGGGCTCTGGGATCGTTCGCAGGGCGCCCTGCATACCAGTATGCCCGTCCTTGACCATCAGGATCGTACGCATTCGCACAACACAGTGCAAGTGAGATAGCGCCTGTGTTGATGTCGGACACAGGTTAGTAGCTGTAGTGTTCTATTGCCAGAGGCCCGGGCGAATTGATGCCGACTAACCTTTCGGATATGCAAGGTGTTGGTAATCGCCACATATTTCACGGAGCTTCTCGATATCCAGGTTACGAGCACCCTTCATAAACAAACTATAATGCCCGTCAATTCGATTGATAGCGATGTGACCGAATGACTGACCTGAGTGATTCGCCAAGCCAATTCTGACGTTCGGTAGTGTTGCGAGTCTCAGCCGCCTTCCGTACAAGCTCCTTGGCCTGATCGGACCCAGGTGAGTGAATGACATTTTACTATCCGCTGGGCTCACCTTGTACAGCATCACATCATCTGTGCTGCAGAACGAGCCACATCGTTGCTGCAAGACTTCGCTGATCGTGTCGACCTATCCGTGACGATGAGAAGACGTAGGCTCACTAGAATCCCCGCACTCACACTAATCTGTTGACCGATCTGCCGGTTGATCACGATACCAATCAGTGCCCGAGCAGCATTGACACCCTTCTGATCCGTGACGAGCTCTTCGAACGTTATCGACGAGAGCACCTGCTGGATGTCGGGCTCGCAACTGATACTATGAGCACAGCGATTACCATGACAGCCGTGAACTTACTTCTTGATCAATTCACCCAATTGATGGTCGCTGAGAAGGAGGATGAACGAGATCGCCTCGATTGTTCGGTACAGAAGAGCTAGAAGATGAGCTACGGAAGTCTGCTCCGCCTATCACGACTTCTTCAGCGACCGGATAAACTCGATGAGAATGTGCAACCTGCCTTCCATGCCTCTTGATCAGTCGTCGCCGCCGAGCGTGCCCCTGTGTGGTCGCCAGGCGCAGAGTGGAAGAGGTGAGGATTCGTGTCCAGGAGTTCTTTCAATGCTATGAGGTTTTTCTGGATCGTGATAAGAACTTCATCAGGCACATTCAGCTCCTGCAGACCCGTCGGCCTATTATACGTAATTGATGTGCATGTCAGCAATGAAGCACAGAAGCATGCATGCCATCGTTCTTACCCTGGCCTGGTGAACTTGGCTTTCCAGAATGGTCTGACCAACCGCGCGATGTACAGAGCAAAGCCCTCACGGCGCCCGCTGAAAATGGCCGTGCCAGTGTCTCCCCCTGTATAGATCTCAGTCTCATGTTCCGCTAATGTGGCTCACAAGGCATACCGGTGCCATAGTTCACCCGCTCAGACCACATCGGCCGCTCACCGAAATCATAGAATGCCTGCTTCGCAACTGATGCTAACTCCGGGCTGATTGTGCTGATACCTCCTAGCGAAGACTGCTCGTTGAGGTCCAGGAACGTGTTCCCGCTCGCAATCGCTAGGAGCATAGCACACGTCTGGTCACGGCCAAAGCTGGACATCATGAGCATCCCTGATCTGTTGCGGCCTGAGGAAATGCCTACCTGTCACGGAAACCGATAAGTGGCTGAGCATTACTCTCCACCTGGAACTCCTGGATAGCATCCCTGAGGCAGTCCAGCGCTCGCCTCTTCGCTACGAACGTCAGTCCGACATTGGTGAGGATCATGAACTGCCGCGCAGGCTCCACAACCTGGTTCGCAAGCTCATTGATCACGACCGGGGTGGGCGTTCCCGGTGGTACGGCGCTTCCAGCGGCTGACGGGCGCGGCACGGGCGCCACCGCCCACGTTCTTCCCGGGATAGCGAGCATCGTAGCTTGTTCCGTAAGCGGCGGGCGGGTCGTCCCTGGGGCAGCGCCATACGACGGCACAGGGTATGGCGCACCCGGCTGTGGCTGCGGCGGCCCGTGTACCTGCCCGAACGACGCGATGCGCGGGAGATCGGGCGACATGCAAAGCACGTAGTCTGTCCCCTGTGTGTCCCCAAGCTGTGCAGCGATCGTCAAGCCTGCGTCGTAGCACGAGACATCGAGGCCCGTCACGGTGTGCGTGCGCAGCTGGACCGGATCTTGTGTCTGGGGGAGGCCATAGCGGTGTGCGGCCGGGCGATGTGGGTTGGAGAGCTCGTCAGGGTGGATGAGGTCAGGAGGGGGGAGGCGGACGTGCACGAGCTGGAGGGGACGGGTAGAGCCTGACGAGCTGGCGCCACTGAAGCCGTAGCTCGGGCCCACGGTAGGAGACGGTGCAAAATACAGGCGGACCCCATTGGAGGTGATCGCCATCAGCTGGATGCCCGTGCGCGAATCCGAGGAGTTAACAACATGTATGGAGATGATTTGAAAGTTCTGTGGCGAGACAACAGGCGACTTGGCCCTGTCCTGGGCTTGCTTGAACAAGTTCGACATGGTCTGCACGTTCTGTATGGTTTTATCGCCCTCTGTTCTGTAGGTTGATATGATGTTTTTCTCGGTGAGTGTGTAGAAACATTTCCTAGAGTGGTCCGCGACGACGGAAATAATCCGGTCTGCTGGAATATTAACACGTGCTACGAACGATGCAAAGGCTCCTCACCGTCAAGCTTCGTAGTCGTGAGGCGGGGAAGAAAGCTTTGGAAGCCTCCCACTGAGTGGTTGATGAGCTGCACCCTCTTTCCGAACCACCCCTCTTTCGCCTGGTAGTGGAACTCGTAGAGACAGCCATCCTGGACACCACACATGAAGATCCGGCCGTCATGTGTGCAAACGACCGAAGTCATCTCAACGTCGGTGGCCACGGACAGATCCGTTGCGTATAGCTGTATGGCTTTGTGGACTTGGTTGTTGGGCCCTTTGACCGGAGTGGCGGAGGTGCCGATAATTTGAACATTTATAGGGGTACATATCACCAGCAAGTAGGTAATCTCATCGACAAAGACCTCGGTTTTGGGCTTGACCAGAGCGACGTGCGTGATGATCTCTGTCTGCTCGGAATATGTGATTGTATCTTGGCTGAGTACGCCAGTGAGCTTCGCTAGCAGCGACCCACGTTGAGACGCACCCTTCAACGTAGTCCCACAAGAACAGATCGTGGTCGACAGTGATCCACACACGCTCAATTTCGGGCAACAGGCCCATATGAGAGGAAACATTCGTGGCTGATTTGTGAGGTTAGCCCTTCATGACCCTCGTGGAGGTTCCATATATACGTACAGCTGTAGTGTTGGAACAAGGCATTTGGGATGTTAATCAACTTGCCCTTCTGGAATGGTACGCGAAAGTCGTCTGGTGAGACATTGTAGGCTACGGATGATGGCACATTGGCTGCCAGCGTTGTCAGTGACGCGTCTGCGGAGTATTATGTACAGAGTCACGCACGATTGGAAAGAAAGTCGTTCAAATCCGGGACGGACTGCGCGTCCCTGTTGAGCTGCTCGAGTAGAACACGGCTGGCACCCTGCAGCGCAGGCAGGTCGAGGACGGGCGCTGGCTTCGAGGTGGACGCAGCCTGTCGCTGGCTGCTGGCTGCGGGGTTGGACGCTGGTGCCGAGGAGGACGGTGGGAAGGCAATCACGGACGCCATGGTCGTGGTGTGGCGGAGAGCGAGCACAAGAGCGTGCCGATCGCGAATAGCGCAAAACCAACGCGTCTCGGGCCACACATCACGTGTGCTCATAGACGCGTTTACCGACGCCCGTCAGCCGCATGCCCATGAGCGCTCGCATCATCTCGTCTTCTCCGCATCTCTTCCTCTTCCTGCATCCCCGCCTCGCTCAGTCTCGACAATCGCGTAGATTTGGGATATCCCTGTTCAACGGCGGATATCCCATCTTCGGCGATGCCCCCGATCACGGCATTCTACGGTCCTGTGCAGGATGCGGTGAACGACGCGATCGCTCACCCTGATTTCAGTGCCGCCCTCCCGCCTCTCTCGGACGAGGTGTGGTCGCGGCTCTTTGGCCCTCCCAGATCCTCATTCTGGGAGAATGAGCGCCTCGAGTTCGTCGGCGACGCGGTCATGTACGCCACACTAGGTCGACTGATGTACACCGAGATACCGGACGGCACGCCGCATCTCTACACAGTACGCATTGTCTTTCGCGCGGGCTTAGCTCAAGTGACATGGGACACCTGCTTGTAGAACATTCGCGCGGCTCTGCACTCAAATATGACATTCTCACGGCTTGCACAGAAGCTGGACATCCTCGGTGTGAACGGGCCTGTAATGCAAGCATTGACGGTTCGTACCTTCGGCGAGGGTGCCGCGGCTCCTGTGTTTAGGACGAAGGTTGAATGGAAGCCCACCGCGGACTTCTTTGAGACCGTTATCGGAGCCTACTACATGCAGTCGGGCTTCGAGGCACTCTGCAACTGGGTCATAGATTTGTACAGGCCCTTGATTGCGGTGGCAAAGAGAGCCTTTGACGACTGGTATGCTTACCTCACTGCAGCGCACTTACTGATGGAATATGTAGTACAAAACAGCGAAAATGAACGAATCAAGGCGAGGAGAAGGAGGCGTGAAATAGACCAGGCGCGGAGAGCTGCTCAGCAAGCCATTCTCGCAGAGCGACGCCGCGCGGAAGAGGCTAGAAAGAGAGCGAGATCAAAGCGCTCGCGAAAGGTTGAGCGTGTGCAATTACAGTCTCTTCCACTTCCGCGGTCAGCATTTGGTAGGTCACCGCCGCCACATATGCAACCACAGAGCAAGGTTGATCTAAATGCTGTGATCCTCACTCTTGCACAACACAACACACGAGCAGCAGTGCCTAGTGACAAGGCTCAATATAGGCCAGATTCAAGATCTGCAGAGAGCAGCCCCAGCACAAAGAAGGCTGTGCCCTCCCACCCTGCTGCTGCACCTATCGTTATTGATCTGACTCTGGATTCTGACTCGAGCGACGACGAAGATGAGCCTGCTGGCAAGCGTCGGCGCCTTTCTCTTGCACCTCAGCCTCATTCGCAGCCTTGGTCACAAACTCTGTCACACTACCAACGAGCACCCTCACTCAAGCCAGCAGCACTGGTGTCGTCACCAGATCCTCGTTCAATGCTTGAGCCTCCCACAGGTAGTAGTACGGAGTTCAACGACACTGACAGTGCGGACGAAGAGAGCATGCTCGAGCAGATGCTCACGATGGTGGATGATCCGGATTCCGAGTCGGGTGCGGGCTCGGGATCCAGCATGAGCATGAGCCTCAGCTTGTACTCAGACATGGACTTGGGCTCAGACGATATCCTGCTGGGCGCCTGAAAGCAAACAGACCTCTGGAATTTACGACAACTGGAAGGACCGAACAATGCAGTATGAAGAATATGGTGGATTCGATGTGTATGGATATGGATTGGTTCTTTCTCGAGCTCTCTTCTCGACACACTGTATCAATAACATGCTCCAATAACGACTAAGTCGCAAGCCCCAAGCTACTGGACTTTCTGTGGCAGAAGGATCAAGAAGGATCAAGAAAGAGGTAAGTCACGATGGAGTGCTTACTACATTTGGAGAAACTACGTGGCATAGCGCACATGTCCACGCTGGGGGGACGACTCAAATATTCAAGCGCGAGACACGTCTCAGAATCATATCCATTCGGAAGACTCAACAGATGAAGCGACATGAAATAACCGATCCACAGCAACTGGCATCGTACAATAACCAATTCACTACCCTCCTCGCGAAGAATACAAAACACAGCACAACAACAGGGGCCCTTGCATTAGAAGTGTTCCTGCAGCAGAACCAGTTGCATGAGCAAGCTGAAATATGCTTCACAGGTGAAAACGTACCTTTGCGAAGGTGAAGTTAATGTTGGCGGTAGTGTTTTCCTTGCACGCCTCATGGATGGCCCTCCCGAGGACAGGAGGTCCACAGAAATAAGTCTGAAAGCATAATTAAAACGGCACCTCGCCGCGGGAAGGACAGATACGCACCCCGACGGTGGTCTTGAGCTGCTCGTTGATACCGGGCAGGTACTGACCAACCTCAATCGCTTGCCTCATGCGAGCGTAGATACCCTGCCAGTCCGGACGGCCGAACATGGTGCGCGTGCGGAGCAGAGTCAATGGGTCGTACTCTGCACCGGCGTCGTTGACCGCGATGTTCCACATCATGTCTTCGTTCACCTTCTGGGTGAGGTAGATGTTAATGCGCAGGAAGTTGGCTGAACATCGAGTGAGCGTTGTTATCTTAAGATGGGCTATCATACTTACGATCGACCTGGGCGGCCTCGACTTCCTGCAGTAGTGTCTGGAACCAACCGAAAGACGGCGCGTCACGGCAGACCCAGAAGAACTCGACGCGCTTGAGGGACTGAAGGGCACCCTTCTTCTGGCGGTACCAGATGTGCTTGAGGATGGAGGCGAAAGGAGTGACACCTGTAAAATGCATGATCAGCAAAGATCACGCATTCCACAATTCCAACTATTCTCACCGATACCAGCCCCAACCAGCACAGCGACCTCGACGTTGAAGACATCCTCGGCCGGCGCACCGTAGGGACCGTCGATGCGGACCTCAGGCAGCGAGCGTACGGACGTGTCGACCTCGACGAAGTCGCCACGCATGCCGTAGATGGAGTCGTCCTTCTCCGCGCCAGCCATAGCCGCCTTAGTCATAGCAGACACCACAGAGGGTCCCGCACCGATGCGGTCGCCCAGCGCGTATGTCCAATCACCAACTTGACGGATATGGACCGAGACGTACGGGTCCTCTGGCGCTGACGTGATGGTGAACTGTGATTGAGATGATTAGATGATACAAGTGTCATAAAGCAACAGATGTCGTTACCGGGTGCCACTGGTAACGCGAGACTTCAGGGATTTGGATGAACAGCCACTGTCCGGCAACATATTTGAAGCTGGGCTTGACGATACGCAGCTCCATGGCACCTGTGGCGGAAGTTAAACATTTGAAATGACATCGATAAATGCTGAGGCGTACCGCTTGGGTGCACCAAGACCTTCGACAATCTGGTTGCCCTTCTAGCCCTGATCTCCCTCCAGACGCGTTCGAAGAAGTACGCGATGCCCGGCCAGATAGTGAAGCGCCAGCTCTCATAGCCCAAGCAGAACTTTGGGTCGTAGAACGGGAATGTGTCCGTGTAAGCAGGTCCAGTACTGTCGCGCACGAAGCACCCGTCGGCGTGGGTCCACAGCGCGATGAAGAAGAAGAATGCAAGGTGGTGCGTGTACCAGAATGCCTCGAAGCACTGGTGGCGGATCTTGTGGTGGGCGGTTGTGTACATGAGGACCATGATCAGGAGCATGAAGTGTCCAGTGATGCCGCCCGCCTGTGTGTAGTGGACGTCGAGCGCGAACTCCGGCCGGACCTCTGGTATGCGTGCCCGTCTATCAGTCAAATTCGATGACAGAGCACATGGACCGGTGTGACTTACGTGTGCGCTCGACATTGTAGAAATTTACATAGTGAGCGGTGGCATGCACCATGGACCAGAACGCCATCGCGTACGCGGCCTGTCTGTGGAACCAGATGTTCTCGTCCGCCGGAAAGAGGAAGGCCACTTTCGGGCGGATGACGCGAATTACATTGCGCAACATGGGCAAGAGCATGCAGCCAGCGAGGAACGCCAGGACAAGACCAGCACCACGAGACACCCAGACAGACCACTTGAGCGCATTGAGAGCAGACAATTTCTTGTTCGTTTCCTGTCTCCCCCTTGTGAGCGCCAGCTATTGATGTCGACGGGTATTCCAGCTCACCTGCGCCCACCACCCATAAGCAAAGAAGGCCAGCTGCAGGCCATAGAAGAGGACATTGAAGACTGCCCGCCGGGGGGTCAGGAACTCGCGTCGGAACCAACTCTCGCCCATTGTCGTGTGCGATTAAAGTGACAGGTCAACTGAAGAGGTATCCAGTACCAGATGAAGAGTAGGGGGCCGGCCAAACGAAAGGAAGGAAGGACAGTAAGGGAACAAGGAGAGCGAGGAGGAGGCAACGGGTGGGGTACGCGACAACAACTCGAGATACTGATATAGCAACACCAATTCGGAAAACGGGCGCCTAACAGCAGGCCCGGTGGCCATGGCGATTACGCCCACTGCACACGATGTGTTGGCGTGATAATTACCGCCCCGAGGCCCATCCACTGTCCGGAGCCACACGGCTGCCATGACTCCTCGATGCATCTCATCTCTATCACCAAGAGCAAGAGAACTCCGAATATTGCGCGGTGTAAGGCCGCCATATTCCCAGGGGTGCCCCAAGAGACGCCACATCCACCGCGACATTTCTGAACAAGCATACTGGATGCCATGTTGCATTGCAAGTATTGTTGAATGAATACCGCCACGCTGTTCAACATGTTCCGTGGCTTTGATCGGTCCCTGAACGGTGGTCCAGAATTCCAATTTTACAACAAAGCGGTATAAATAGTATCATGCAACAATCAGGATACACGTCAGTTACCTCATGCTCGAGCCGCTCAACCCTCATACCGATAGGCGACCATGGCCTCGATACGATGCACATCTGTGCTGAAGTTGCGAAGCTTGACCTGCTGGCTCTTGCCTGCCTCAATCGCCAGCGGGTCCGTGTCGATCCATTCGTTCGCGGGGACTTCTGCAGACTCTGAAGTATATGCGAGGATGTTGAAAACCGTCGGCTCGTCAATGACAGGCAGGAATGTGACCGTCGAGACAATCTGCTTCAAGATATTGCGTATCTCTGCCTGGATTTCTGCTTCAGGTTTGGCAGGTGCGCTGCCGAGGAGTGATGGCGTCGCTCAGTGTGACGACAAGCGGACACTGCCAATCAGACGTACGAGGCTGATGACTCTGTATTTGTTGGTTGCTCAACAAGGGTGACATCGAACACCCAGCGCTCGAGTGTGACCCTTGAGTCTTTTGAAATGATCGCAAGGACGAGTTGTGTGATAGACCCTGTGAGAAGCCACTCTTCGGGTGGTTGAATGGCTACGTCCTGGCCGCAACGAGATGAAGACTCACTGTTGACTTGCTTCAAGATTCTGCGCATCGTGTTAACAGCGCTGTCGCGAATATTATACGATTCAGCTGAAGCACGCACTTGTCTAAATAACTTTCCAAGGCAAGATCCTGCGTTACTAGGACCGTTTGACCGTATTTTTTGACCATCTGGAAATCATCAGCAGGATATACTCCACGTTGAAATAGAATGCTGTGTGGCAGATAGATGCATCAGTATCGCGGCGCCATTACTGCTCAGTGGCGTCTGTACAGACGTGTTAGCGGCATATTTGAAGAATTCCGTAACGAGGTTCGTGGATCCCTTGAGAGTGATAGCCTGTCGATTTGCCTGCTTTGTAGGCGGCATGTTGTTTTGCTAAGTCCGAGGTGAAAGTGTAGTGTTCTGAGGAGTCGACGAGATGACGGAGCTGCACAGACTACAGTGTTGGTTCAGTTGAAAGAACGTGATCGCGTTGCTTACCCTTTTGGGCCTACGCGTTCACCACGTGCGTGTTCGGACGCGTTGCATATACTACAACAACTCACTGGGTCAGCGTTGGGATGTTCTGTCAATGAAGTCAAGCTCGGAACTTGAGTCTTTCCAGAAATATACTCAAGCCCTCATCTCTGAGACTGTATGTCAATTTACGACCGTCTATGCGACTATGCGACCAATTATTGATTAGTTGTCAGTCTGTGGCCAGAATCATTACCCGACTTTCAGATCTCATCTGTCTCATATTCCAACCTCGAGGCTTGCTTTCACCAGAATGCACCCGTTGTTGTGCATGTTTCGTCGAGAATATTTATCCTAAATTGTGACTGGACTGCTAAATGTCACGTGTAACAATCCCCCGCAGAGGGCGTGACTGACGCGTTACGCGTCGCGTCGCGTATCATCCAGATCCTGTGGTCGTGCATTGGGCGCCAGGTGCCATCGCCTCTCTACCTTCCTTGTCTGTCGTCCGCGATGAGCATGGAGCAGGCGCACAATGTTCTCACTGAGACATTCGGATTTCTCTCGTTTCGTCTATCTCAGGAGGCAGTATGTACTCAAATTATAGGACTCGACCCGATAGCCTTGACTGACATTTTGACAATATCAGGTCATTCGTCGCCTCCTAGTCGACAACGAAAACGCTTTGGTACTGTTTCCCACAGGCGGTATGCTACATGTCTGGTTCTGGCGCGTATCCTCTGCTCATGATTCGGAAAGGTGGCAAGAGCTTGACATACCAAGTCCCCGCTCTATGTCTCGAGGTATGTTTTCTCTTGCATATGTTAGCAGCTTCATTTCAGCTAATCTAACTATATTAGGGCATCACACTTGTTATCTCCCCGTTGATAGCTCTTATGAAGGATCAAGTGGATGCTCTAGTCGGGCGTGGAATCAAAGCAGCCAATCTAGACAGCACACTTTCAGCAGACCGCTCTGCTTGGGTCAAAAATGAAGTGTTGACAGGTCAAATGAAGCTATTATACGTTGCGCCTGAAAGGTACGTTATGTACAACTGCGCCCCGATGTTGTCCGGTACTAAAATGTCATCATTATCTGGACAGGCTCAACAACGAGTCCTTCATTACAATGATGAAGCGCGTCAGAATTTCCCTGCTAGCGGTTGATGAATCACATTGTATCTCTCAGGTGAGTTTGCGCATACAACAATGACTACATTTTCAACTCTGAACGCGCGCCACAGTGGGGCGCTAGCTTTAGGCCGGAATACCTGAAGATTGCTCGATTTGCAGAGGAGTTGGGCGTTGAACGCGTGCTGTGTCTAACAGCGACTGCAACGCAAGAGGTTGCTGCAGACATCTGCAAGAGTTTTCACATCGATCTCACGGCTGGTGTGTTCCGAACGCCTGTTTACCGTCCCAAGTGAGCTTGCACGAGCATACCGCTGGATTGGTATTAATCTCCCGCAACAGCCTAGCTTTCAGAGTGCATGTGGCAAATACCATGCAACAGAAGCTCGACCACCTTATCCCCATCCTCAAGGCACGAACAGGGCCCGCGATTGTATATGTCACCCTGCAGAAGCACGCGGAGGAGATCGCTAACTACCTCAGGCCGCATGGGCTTGAGCCACTAGTATACCATGCTGGTATACCTTCGGGAGAGCGAGAAAAAATACAGCTTGAGTTCATGAAATCTGAAAAGGGGATAGTGTGTGCGACCATCGCGTTTGGCATGGGTATCGACAAGGGTTGGTGGTTATGTTTGCCCAATATACAAACTTCTCATAATCATCCTATAGCGGACATTCGTCAGGTATATCGGTATGCAGACACGTCATCCAAGCTAATATCGCGTCGCTCATATAGGTGATTCATTTCCACATGCCGAAGACATTGGAGAACTATAGTCAAGAAGTCGGGCGAGCAGGGCGAGACGGACAAGAATCGATGTGTCTGATGTACCTCTCTGCAGCTGATATCCCTATTCTCGAGGGATTCGCTCGAGGTGATACATGTGCGAAGAGAGACATAGAGCTTTGGATTCAAGAGGTAGCTATGCGGGAGCCTGCGGCTGATGGCACACTAGACTTCAATCACTACCAGCAAATCAGGAGGTACGCCGTACATTCAAAGCAGTCAATTGCTACATTCTGATCTCAATATATTATATTAGTTATGACATCAGAGTAAATTCAGGTTTGGTGATAGTGTTAGAATCTGTGCTAACCATGGTATAGCAAAATGTTTTAGGACTCTGTTATGCACAACTGGAACTCGACTATGGCTACATCAGGGCCGTCACTCCCTTTTACTCCATCTATGACATCTCAGCGCAATCTCCAGATGGATGGCAGAAGGTCATGGCAGATGACTCGCCTCTGGCTAAAGTAATCAGAACTTACTGGCAACCCAAGGGTGCTGGTTGGCAGGTACACATCGCCGTCTACTGGCCTATAATTTGCAACGCTCAAGTCTATCTGCCAGATTGATATGGTCAATGCGGCTACATGCTCGAAGATTGATCGTGGCGACTTGGCAAGGCACATCAATAGCTGGGAACTAGATGGTGATTATACATCATGCTAGTGCTTGTTCTCATCAAGATCGTGACTCACCACCAATCTCTAGGTTATATCAACACCAAGCCCTCACAGGTCAGAAATGTACGTAGCGTAACTGTGGAAGGTTGTTTCATCTTCTCACCCTATCTCAGCGCTACCAAGTTCTCAAACCATTGCCGAAGGCAACAGAAGAAATTAAAGCTCTGGCCGAACAACTATACACGGGCATGGTCGGCCGAGAATTTGAGGCCATCGAGAAGCTGCGAAAAGTTGTCGAGTTCGCAACAAACGATGACTGTGGGTGTTACCTTGCCGACCCCCTGATTCAACCTCCGTTATCTAACACGCGGTAAAGGTCTCGCCCAAGCTCTCGCGTCCTACTTTGGGGATGGCGATGCTGTAGCTGACGGCTTGTGTGGGAAGTGCAACTTCTGCCAAACCGGCACAGGGGTCGAATTCACCGCACAGGCCGAGTCCGTCCCTGATCCGACCCAGATCAAGGCGATTCTCAACGCGTGCCCGGAACGAGACGACCCGCGACTTCTCGCGCGCATGGCATTCGGCGTCACGTCCCCGCGCCTGACAGCAGGCAAATGGTCCATCAATCATCCTCTGTTTGGCAGCATGGTCCATGTTGACTTCAATGCTCTGGTGGCTGCGTTTGACAAAGAGTGTGAGAAAGTTGACTATGTCAGGAGCCTGGTAGTCGCACCGGCCCCGAGGACGTCAAAGAAACGCACCCACACGCAATCTTCGTACGCTGCACAGTCCAGTTATGGCAGCTCAAACAGTGGCGGATATAGCCGCGGAGGACCCAGCAAGCGCGCGCGGAGAGGGAGAAATTGATGGGTCCTCGGTTCACCTGCTGATTCGCACCGTGGTATTTGCCTTCGCTGTATGTAATTTTGGTTGTACTGTAGGTTCCATGTTGCAGTAATGTATGTAGTCTGCTATTGCTGGCTTCGAATTGATGGAGTGTGTAACTGCATGAAGCGTTGTACTTGCAAATTGCGTTGAGTAGTCGCGCCGATGGTTCGCTACAGCTGCGCTTGGTCCGAGGCTGGGAATCGTCGCAATTCGTCCAACCAGCAACGTACGCATCAGTACCGTACATGATAGCGTCAGGTGTGCATTTGCGCATCGCTGTAATACAGCACAATCATTCCTATAATCCTAGCATAACGGGAAACAGAAGAGACTAATAGTCATAATAGCCTACACTATATCTTGGATAGGGCGAGGCAGGGATGGTTGGATCAATCGTATTTCGCATCATACGCAACATATGAACCATGAAGCGACGCAGGGTATCCGAACACCGCGCGCCATGCTCAGCTACCGTGACTGGCATGCCACATCCTCCGACGTAGAAGTAGCAGAGGGAACATGGATAGGTTGTAGTGGAACCTCTACGAAGAAGTGATCTGTGACTTCTACTTTGCCTCCTTGTAGTATATATGCACGCATGTTTAGTCCGCATCAACAACATTGAGATTCATGAGTCAACACGAGGTGGAAGGTAAACGCACAGCGCCATCAATGAGTTAGTGTATGCTGTGGGTGTCATGGGTTCAAGAACACGGATTTCATGGTATGGCATAACCTTATCTGCACCGACTATGAAGTGGTAGAGTGCCCACAGCATTTTAAGCGGGTTGGTTTTCAGGTCTCGTGCAAACTACAGAAATCTTGAGGTGATCTCAAAACCACAGTGTGGAGAACTCACCGCGACAAGTGCAACGAATCATAGCGCTCTGCGAAATGCCCACACATCTTATCAACCCTCGTTCTCGCGGTGCAAGTCCAGACTCCTTACGCTGTCAAGAAACCCCTGGTTATGACATACATGACAAGTTGGGCTATCATGTAATTTGTTCTGCACCGTGCATGCGAAAGTCGGTGAGTCTGATCTCCTGATTTTGTGTGTGCCTACCTCTCGAGTCCCGTTCTACTTTTGTAGAGAATCAAGGACAATGCTAGAGAGATTAGAGGGTCTTTTACTCACTCGTGTATCCCAGACGGCAGTGCCGATCTGAGAGGATTTAGTGCTGATGATGGGAGATTGTACATCAGGACTAGCCCTTTCCTGCCTTGTATGCTGATACTTACAGGGCAAGAAAACTTCCTATCCGATACAGAGATGAAGAAGACCGTAAAAGCGGTGTCTTACGTAACTGACGATTACCAGCATACCAATACCGCTGCCTGAGAAATTTGGATAAATGAGAATGAGTAGAACTCTCATGCAGATTGAGATGAAACATTACTAAGTGACAACAGCGCAAGAATGACCTATGAGGTAGATGTGAGTGGATTCCGCGACAGTAGAAAGGTCAGTCCTCACGAAAGTTGCGGTGAGATAATTTTGATACCACATCTTCTTGAGAACTATATCAATCAGCACGCGAAGTAGAGCTAAGCTGTGAGCTAGCATAACGTTACTCATAACGCCAGATTGATAAGACGTAGTATCTGTGGGCATATGAGCACTTGGTGTGAATCTCGGCGGATATTTTGCCGCTTACAGCTGCACTACCAGGGCTGAAAATGTCTGAGCTACTATCAGCACCATTGGGGACTACTGAGTGAGGGAGTGGCTCACGGATAGCGTAAATTCTGCCTGATTATGTATCGAAATCAATCCGCCACGACAGTCAGTCAGTAGAAGAAGAGGCTCACTCCAAAATATGCTCTAGAGTATATACATGCATCAAAACAGACCGTCTTAACGAAGCGAGAGACGCACTTTGGGTATGCGGTAACGGCTGAGATCTGAGAGGCTGCCATGACCAGTTATCACAAAGCGCCACACCAGCTTAAGCGCGATGGGCTTCCTAAGTTGCGAGCCTGCGCTAGCAGGCGATAGTACGGACACTCTGTAATGCGAGTACCTGATAGTACTCGTCTCTTTAACAAGTAGAGCGAGGTTGGGGGGAGAGGAGGTGGTCCCGACGCGTCACGTGACCGCTAGGTTTCCGCGCTGCACGCGAGTTCCGGTTGTGGAGTTGAGCGCGAGGTTAGGCTCATAAATCAGCCTGAGCATAGAAAGACAGTCGTTCCTATACTCAGCGCGAGGTGTGAGTTGTCCAGAACGCGCGCGGCGCGTTGGGACGCGAATTCTCGCGAGCCGGAACTCAGAACGGGACGATGCGGGAGGGACCAGCTCTCTCGTGCGTCGAGGAGTGGCGTAGACGGCCGAAAACGCGTGGCACGACTACACCACCGCTCAACACAGGAGTGGGTGAGAAAGGCGACTGCAACGTGCTTACGGCGATGTGGGAGGAAGGGAGCGTGGACGAAACACGTTGACGCGCCCTTCCTCTTTGGCTCGCTTAGTAAGCACTAGTTCTGCATAGCGCTCGTTCCTCGCGCTGAGCGCGAACTGCATTCAGCATGCGTTCTAAATTGCGAGTGAGAAATCATACTAAAATTGTCATCGCTGTCCTGGATGTATCGGCTCCCCTGACGTTAGGGGCTGGTGAGATCGGAGGTCAGGAGAAGCTCAACGCGCAATAGCAGAACCACCTAGCACATTGACGTTAACACCACAGCATTGTCACAAGTAACGAGGAAATATAGTCACTAAGCATATAAGCATCCATGAGTCCTTAGAGTACGACCGGAAATGATAGAGCGTCTGCGCGATGGACAAACCATAAAGCCTGTGCAAATGGCGTGTTCAGCGGTGCACAGGACACGGCGTAGTTGGCCGTACGCTATAGATATTACAATCCCAATGAAGACGTAGCCAAAGGACTCGTTAAGATCTAGCGAGGGCATAGTTGGGCAGTTTGAAGAGATAGAAGCCCTCGCGTCCCCCTCCTGACTTGGGCGAAGCCGCATTGATCAAAAGTCGCATAACTTAAGCAGCGATGTGATGATTAGTGCGGTCACCTACATCTCTGTTTGGATAGGAGGACCTGAGTGAGTGCAGTTACTTTACACAGAGCACCGTACGAGATGCCTTATGCAGCAAGTAGCTTGCCAAATCTGTATGATCTGTAGGTTGTGTGTCCGTCCGTCAACATGGCGCGACTGGTACAGTTCGCTTGGAGCTATGAGACTGCGTCTGCGTGTAAGTAGAGAAGGAATGCCAGATGGCAGCTATGCGGAGAGCATGCTACCTACCAGCCTCAACGGAACATCCACCTTGTGTGCCTAACCTCGGGCTGCCGTCGGGCACGCATTCGTGGCTGTCCTGATTGTGATGAATTGGTTTTACAATACCACACTGCTCTAATCCACATCGTGATAGATGGATGGTAGAGAACGTTGTGGCGGAGTATGTTAGGTCCCGATGTGGATGGTTCTTTGATTGTAGACCTGGGCCTTGGCACCCGTGCCCGTGACTCTCGGTCTGCATATTATCAGTGCGTTCAGGCTGTCGTGCTCATATCCGGCGAATCTGCGCCGAATGCGCCGTAATCCGCGATTGAACAGCTAATTAATGTGACGGTAAGCTGAAGTCTCGATGCGATCGGTCATCATCATATAATAAAGGGACGACCGTTGCGTGGGAACTGCCATGTGCTTTTCCACGTGTGCCACGTGCTGTCCGTCGTCCCATAGGGCTCGCGCCACCGACCCGGGGAGTTGGCCAGTGGATTCCCACGCCCGGCGCCTGCAAGGCGCGATCCCTTCGACGAAAACTCGCGTTTCGCGCGTCCTCCCTGCGCTGTGCCACGGGGATTTTGTAGCTGTTGTAACGTAGATGGCCTGTACTGTATATACCTGCCAGAAAATTCAGGGAGTTTTCTGAGGCACCACATTTGTGGACACAATGTTACAAGCGAAGCGACGACGACACCGAGCATCAGCGAGGTGGAGGAAGTGGCTGAGCGGGCAGAGAACAAAGGACAGGTGCAGCAGGGTGATCATACACCCTGGAGGTTGGGTGGACTCATAATGTCTCCATCCAATGTGTTTTTCCCTTATTCTATTAGTTATCTCACTTAAGTAACAATTGATATTCGTGGCGAAGCCATGGGTAATTAAACTCGTATATATATAGGCTCGGTTTGATTGCACGTGATCTTCGCTCCAGCTCTTCAACGTTCAACGCTGAAAGTGACTTCGTTCCACGAAACCAACGCCCATCCATTCTCCCTCCTCATGCGTTGGCTGTAACACGGTTCCCTCTAAGGCACTCGCCTCATTCGTGAGACTTTGTCCTCGGATTGTTACCTCCAGTGCGACTGTTGAGATCGTGCTGCACAGTGGCTTACGTACGACTTGCTCTCTTTATATGAGCCAATGTTACGTTGCATTTACATTGGCACTACTTGCCAGGGTGTACCATGCCTCATTACACTGATCAGAACTGTTTCCTTGCAGCGAGGGCACGTCACATTCCGGCAGGTCTCGCATGACATGGCCGTGCGGGCCTGGCTATTTAGACATGACTACAGTACAACAAAAATGTCCCCATGGTTGTAGCATAGTGGGAGACATGAGGTATCAGTATCATAGCAACATACACCTTTGATAGATAGGGCAGCACATATCTGGACAGATCAGAGGTCAGTCTTGCAACGCATTACTTGTTGAACAGTAGAGAGACGCGGGGAATCAAGCCACGGTGCATTGTGCTCACCTGCAGTGACTGTTACGCTTGATGGAGCGCAATGTCCTCAGCAGTGGCCTGAGTGGTGGATAGGCGGACAGGCCGCATTGGTATCTCCACCGAGAAGTGGTCCGCAGCTTCTACGCTGCCTCCTTGCAATATATGCGCGCGCATATTCAGCCTGCATCGATTCCGGTAAGGAGGATGAGTCACTACGAAGTGAGGAAATGGACCCACAGTGCCATCAACGAGTTGGTGTAAGCTTCAAGCGTGATAAGTTTCAGGCAGGAGGATAATGTATTGCAGGTTGCTCACCTGCACCGTCCACGAAGTGAAAGAGTGCCCATAACAGCTTGGGCGGGTTGGCTTTCAAATCTTCTGCGAACTTCCGGAAGGTCAGGAGTACTCACAGATCACAGGAAAGGGGCCTCACTGTGGCAAGTTGCAGGAACTGTAGCAGTCTACATATTGGATCAGCTTTCGGTCCGCGATGCAAGGTTTTGAATGCATACGCTGTCAAGACACCTCGTGTTATACCATACATGACGAGGCGGGTGATCATGTAGTTTGTTCTGCACGTACATAGCGTATTAGGCAATCTGAGATGTGAAACCTCCATGAACCTACTTTCCGAGTCCCGTTCTGCTTTTGTTGAGTATTAGTGACAATCCCACCGAGATGTATACGTCTGTAACGAATGTGGCTGAATGTTGTAAAATGGCTGGAACCTGTTTGACAGAGTTCAGGAATCCGCGTCAGACTGGAGCATCCCAGGCTCACTCGTGTATCCCAGACGGCGGAGCCGATATTGGTGGTCTCAGTGCTGGTAGGCGAATGGGCAGTAAGAGTGTGTTCTTTGCTGTCCTGTACACCGTGCTACTCACAAGGAGAGGACATTCCCTGTTCGACACAAAACGACATTGTGGTGAGTACACAGAAGTACGTGCATAGTGATGGAAGCATACCAAGTCCACTGCCTGCGATGTTCGACCGAATTAGTGGATTCTCTGTGCAGTGTATGTGGTGGAACCTTACCGAAGGACAGTAGTACGAAAATGAGCTGCAATGTTGATGTAAGCCGAGCCTCCACGACAACAATCGTGGAAATACCTACAAAGGTTGCAGTGAGATAGTTTTGGTACCGTTTATTTCTGAGGACTAATTCAGTCAGCCCTGGAACCTTGATGATACATCATCAGACCTGCTACTCACAGCGCCATATTGAGAATACGTAATACCTGCGTACTCGTGAGCGATGGATGTGAATAGTTAAGTATCTTTCGCAGCTTACAGCTGTACGACGAAAATTGACAGTGTCTGAACAATCATCAGCGCCATCCGAGCCTGCGGCTCATATCAGCAGCTCACCGATAGAGCAAATTCCGACTAGCGACGAATCTAAATTAGCCCTCCGTAAATCAGTAGTCTGAAGAAAGCTCACTCCAAAGTATGTCCTATATGCATGCAAACATCAACAAAGCGCTCCCATAGAGTAGCGAGCCAACTTACGTCGGAAATGCCCCAAGAACCGAGATTCTGCCATGACCCGCGACCACATAGTACCACATTAGCTAAAGCGGGATGGTCAGTATAGATTCGACAAAACGAAGTAAGAAGAATACCAGGATCGCCATCGCCGTCCTCGAGGTATCAATCGCCCTGAGCGAGCCTGACGTTGAACCAAAATCGGAAGGCAGGAGAGCTCGACCCACCATAATAGGACTACCTAGCAGAACAACATAAATGATACAACATCACCATAAGCGACAACCAATACCTACCAAGCATTTTAGCGCCCACAAGTCCTTGGGATACCACCGAAAATAGTACATCGTCTGCGCGAGGGACACGCCGTAGAGCCTGTGACGGATGATGAGCTCTACGAAGGACTTTTGAAAGATCCTCCGCACGCTATGGCCACTGAAATCCCAATGAAGACGCATCCGAACGATTCGTTGAGATTCAGTGAGGGCATGGTCAAACGGGCAGTAACAGACAAGAGCCCTCGTACGATGCTTATAGCGCAGCCCCATTGATCACGGAACAGTCAACCGATGATCAGCGCCGTAGCAATCTATCTGAGTATCATCGGGCCTCTCGACGGCACGTTGTGTCAGGAACTACGCGTCAGCGTTCTTACGCAGAAAGAGTGTTGGAGGAATTCAGCAACAGGTCTCATTGGGCCGCTCCAGACGTGACGCGTGATGGACAGCTGTCTGGTGCGCCCCATTTGTATTTGAACGAAGGTACTCATGGCTGTCAGAATTTAAACTCCCGGAGAGCAGCGCTCCGCGGGATGCCGGGTTCGACGTCTGATGTACCGCCACTCAGCATTAGACCAAACGTCGGAGGAATTGCGATCATTGGTGCCAGTCTTCTCCTGATTTCAGAAGCATGATCATAAGAGTGATCCGAGTGATGCGCGTTCCAGTGCAGTGCCTTGCCCGGCGGTCAAGGAGGTTCTTCCCGCGACCATATGTAGTCGATTCTTGCGCTCTGCAAGGATACGCTGTCATCTTGGTAGCAATGTGTACGCGAGTGACGCAGATCAGATCTGAAGCCATGGAGAGCTCAGCCGCTATAGCGGCTAATGAAACTGTGACTGGACTGCTAAATGGAAATGGAGTGGCAGAGAAAGTTGTGACGGACTATTATGTTCCATTCTAGAGCTGTGTATGGTACTTTGATTATAAACTTAGTCGAGCTGGGCCTTGGCATCCGTGCCCGCGACTCCCGGTCTGCATAATATCAGTGATCCGCTTTCTTTATCCCAGGTCGTCGTGCCCGTTTTCTGCGACTTTGTTGCGAATGCGCCGTAATGTGCTATCGAACAGAAAATATCACGTCACGGAGAGCTGAAGTTTTGAGCGATGGTGCGATCGGTCCCGGTCATCGGTAGGTCATCGGTCATATCGCAATCTCACGTGACTGATTGTGGCTCACGTTACTTCGCTCCACACTTCCGAGTCAACGCTAAGTTCCACGGCACCACAGGCAGTGGCTGTAGCATGGTGCTCCCCAGCCTCACTCCATACGACTTATGTCTCTCTCCAGCGCGACTGTTGAGACCTGAGATCGTGCTGCACGGTGGCTTGCGTACGACTCGCTCTCTGTATAACTGACACCACTCACCAGGGCGTACCATGCCGCATTGCACTGACCCGGACTGTTTCCTTGCCCGAAAATAGCGCCCCAACTCGTCTTACCAGCAGCGTATCACAGCAGCGGGGGCACGTCACATTCCGGCAGGTCTCGCACGACATGGCTGTGCATGCTTAGTTATTTAGACACGACTATATTACAACGAATATGTCCCCGTGGTCATAGCATAGTGGGAGACATGAGGTATCAGTATCATAGCAACATACACCTTTGATAGATAGGGCAGCACATATCTGGACAGATCAGAGGTCAGTCTTGCAACGCATTACTTGTTGAACAGTAGAGAGACGCGGGGAATCAAGCCACGGTGCATTGTGCTCACCTGCAGTGACTGTTACGCTTGATGGAGCGCAATGTCCTCAGCAGTGGCCTGAGTGGTGGATAGGCGGACAGGCCGCATTGGTATCTCCACCGAGAAGTGGTCCGCAGCTTCTACGCTGCCTCCTTGCAATATATGCGCGCGCATATTCAGCCTGCATCGATTCCGGTAAGGAGGATGAGTCACTACGAAGTGAGGAAATGGACCCACAGTGCCATCAACGAGTTGGTGTAAGCTTCAAGCGTGATAAGTTTCAGGCAGGAGGATAATGTATTGCAGGTTGCTCACCTGCACCGTCCACGAAGTGAAAGAGTGCCCATAACAGCTTGGGCGGGTTGGCTTTCAAATCTTCTGCGAACTTCCGGAAGGTCAGGAGTACTCACAGATCACAGGAAAGGGGCCTCACTGTGGCAAGTTGCAGGAATTGCAGCAGTCTGCATACGATCAGCTCTCAGCCCGCGATACAAGCTGTTGAGTCCATACGCTGTCAAGACACCTCGTGTTATACCATACATGACGAGCTGGGTGATCATGTAGTTTGTTCTGCGCGTACACCGTGTATCAGCGGTATCTGAAATGCAAAGCACGATGAACCTACCTTCCGAGTCCTGTTCTGCTTTCGTTGAGTATCAGCGATAACGCCACCGAGATGTATACGTCTGTAACGAATGTGGCTGAATGTTGTAAAATGGCTGGAACCTGTTTGACAGAGCTGAAATATTCGCGTTCAGACTGGAGCATCCCAGGCTCACTCGTGTATCCCAGACGGCGGAGGCGATATTGGAGGTCTTAGTGCTGTTAGGCGAATGGGCAATAAGTGTGTATTCTTTACTGTCCAATGCGCCGTGCTACTCACAAGGAGAGGACATTCCCTGTTCGACATAAAAGCGAGATCATAACGATCACACAGAAGTAAGTGCATAGTGATGGACATACCAAGTCCACTGCCTGCAATGTTTGACTGTGTTAGTAAATTCTCTGTACGATACATGAGGTGGAACTTTACCGAAGGACAATAGTGCGAGAATGAGCTACAATGTCAGTCTGAGCAGAGCCTCCACAGCAATAATCGTGAAAATCCTTACGAAAGTTGCGGTGAGATGGTTTTTATACCACTTGTTTCTGAGGACTAGTTCATTCAGCCCTGGAACCTTGATAATACACTATCAGACCTGCTACTTACAGCGCCATATTGAGACAACGTAATACCTGCGGACCCGTGAGCGATGAATATGAGTAGTGATGGAACTCTTGCAGCTTACAGCTGTACGACGAGAATTGACAGCGTCTGAACAATCATCAGCGCCATTCAAGACTGCGACTCATATCAGCAGCTCACGGATAGAGCAAATTCCGACTATCGACGCTCCATATCAGTTCTCCGTAATTCGATAGTCTGAGAAACAGCTCACTCCAAAGTATGTCCTATATGCATGCAAACATCAGCAAGACGCTTTCATAGAGCAGCGAACTAACTGACGTTGGAAATTGGTCAAGAACCAAGAGATTGCCATGACCAGAGACCACATAGAACCACGTCAGCTGAGGCATAGTGATCAGTATCAGTTCGACACGACAAAGTAAGAATCATACCAGGATCGCCATCGCCGTCCTCGAGGTATCAATCGCCCTGAGCGAGCCTGACGTGGAACCAAAATCGGAAGGCAGGAGAGCTCGACCCACCATAATAGGACTACCTAGCGGAACAACTTCGATATTATACTCCATCATCATGAGCGACAAGCAATACCTACCAGACCTTTTAGCGCCCACGAGTCCTTGGGATACCACCGAAAATAGTACATCGTCTGCGCGAGGGACACGCCGTAGAGCCTGTGACGGATGATGAGCTCTACGAAGGACTTTTGAAAGATCCTCCGCACGCTATGGCCACTGAAATCCCAATGAAGACGCATCCGAACGATTCGTTGAGATTCAGTGAGGGCATGGTCAAACAGGCAGTAACAGACAGGGATCTTCGTGCTGTGCTTATAGCGCAGTCGCATTGATCGCGGAAACAGTCAACCGATGATCAGCGCCGTAGCATCTCATCTCGGTATCATCGGGCCTCTCGACGGCACGTTGTGTCGGGAACGACTAGTGCGCGTCGGCGCTCGTACGTAATTGCACAGGAGGAGCGTTGAAGCAATTCAGCACTTTTTCCTCGCCCCGGCCCTGACGGACAGCTATCTAATGCGCCCCGTTTGGTCCTGAACGAGGTACTGTATGACCGCCAGGATTTAACCTCCCGGAGAGCAGCGCTCCACGGGATGCCTCAGGCTAATGCGGCGTCTGATTACGATCATTGGTGCCAGTCTTCTCCTGATTTCAGAAGCATGACCATAAGAGTGATCCGAGTGATGCACGTTCCAGTGCAGTGCCTTACCCGGCGGTCAAGGAGGTTCGTCCCGCGACCATATGTAATTGATTCTTGCGCCCTGCAAGGATACGCTGTTGTCCTGGTAGCAATGTGTACGCGAGTG
Organism: Wolfiporia cocos; assembly: GCA_029448655.1. Lineage (NCBI taxonomy): Eukaryota > Fungi > Basidiomycota > Agaricomycetes > Polyporales > Phaeolaceae > Wolfiporia > Wolfiporia cocos. The sequence goes on from JACCLO010000002.1 coordinate 2,605,404, forward strand.
ACGCAGGTCGAATTTAAATGCGAAGGCATGGAGACGCCGCTAGGGCGGCTAATGGCGGTGACGTAGCGGGCGGTGTTTCGTGCACACCATTTATCCATAACCAAGTGGGTTCTGATATCCCATATGGTTCTCTTATGAACTTCTTGGAATGATATCACCAAACACACTCGTTGCTCTAGAATCGACACATGAGCGATGGCCAACGTCTCCATCTGTTGGAGTTCATGTCAATTGTCGGAGGGAAATCTATCAGGGGATTGGCCAAGACTCACGCCTAGGGTTAGGGTCCACGCTCCCCCAAACCCTCGACAGACAACGTTTACCCTTGTGCGTATGTAGCGGTCCACAAATTCACCCGCTTGGACATGGGCGGCATCGATAAAACGGTTCAGCTGAGAATCACGCGCACCAGCATAATTGGCGCAGAGCCGGCGAGCGGATGAAAGGGCGACTAAAAAAGACAACTTCGTATATATGCGAGGCGGGACTATATGTGAGACCGGGCGCGCTTGTGAGTTCACCATCACTAGTTCAAGTTAGCGCAGTGTGAAAGAAGCCATCGTTAAGTCGGGCGGCATGAGATAGCACCAGAATATCTGATGGCGCTTGTGACATTGCAAATTGCGCGACAATGTGTTGTGTGCGATTTTCTGCGAATCTTATCGTAAATTTCCCACGTCTGTTTTCGGACCAATCTCTAGGCCACAATCTCGGCATGGCCGGTCAACGCCACATCCGATACGCCACATCTTGGTCTAGATCTAGTCCTCCATCCGGATTGTCTGATTACCGCTTTCTAGGGCAATCAAAGCATCGACCAGCAACTGAAGCCCATCTCACGTCTCAAGCTTTGAAAAAGGGAAATTAATTTCACAGCGCTGTAGTCTAATATACAGGTACACATACACCGGGAGCATAATGATATAGACGAAAGATAATTATCAATCAAGCTGATGAGAGGAATCCAACACCACGCCAATACGCCAGCCACTTCGCGACATCCTGAGCACCGAGTGACGGAATGCCATCGCTCAGCGTCCTGGACGCGCGCACACCCTTCTCCGCGGCGACCTGCGGGAGGAAGCCCATGCTCTCCTTGCTGGAGGACTGCGCATGGCGTTTGTGAATCTCCCGGAAGAACATAAGCAGCTTGACTGCAGCCTTGTCATTCCCATGCTTCGCAGAGCCCTGGTTATCAGCCTCGATATCGGCGGTCCTCTCTAGGCGCGCCAGCCATTCGGCGAAAGGAACAAGTGGGACATGCATCATTTCGGCGAGTGGTTCCATGATGGTGGCCCAGGCGACAGGTGTGGGATGCACGAGGTGGACTGTGTCGTTCTCCACGCGACGCATGTCTACGATCGCGGCAGCCGCAGTGTCGATGGGCAGCCACGAGATGTTCTGGGTCACACGTGAGCTGGATGTGGAGGCCACTTTTTATGATCGATGCTTACCTCGTCGCCCTCCGGGAGGCATCCGAGGTATTCGGCCGACTGAACAAGCGCGGGGAGCCAGTGATCGGTATCCCAGTACCCACTCGGGGATCCTGTCAGCAGCCCGGCACGGATGACATTGGTCGTGACTGCGGACTGCTCCGCGGCGATTTGTGTCACTCGCTCCGCAACCCACTTACTCTCAGAATAACCGTGCTCGACGGCCATCTTGGAATCTACGATAGGCGCCTCCGGTGCGGGGTACGTCTTGGGACCTGGATAAAAGTGTAAGTCAGGAGATTGACGAGAGCTTGGACGAGAACGTACGGCGCCAGATCGCGACGGTACTGATGAAAGAGAATGTAAGGGCGGACGAGCGCTTGGACGAAGATGCGAAGTTGATGAGTCTGCGGGTGCCAGCGATAAGCTCCTCAAATGCCTCAAGCTGTGCGTAGAAGTCGAGCTTCCAAGCTACGTGGAGACAATCAGTATGGTCTATGCGAGGAGAATGCTGCGATTTACCATTATGGATGATGTGTGTGACCTCGAGGGAGAGCTAACACCGAAATACGCGTCAGCATCGCAAATATCGTGAAAGAGTAATTGCGAACCTGTTCGGATACCTCGCTGCTAACACCAAGATCATCGCTGGACAGATCACCTTCGATTAGGACAAGCTTCTGCGAGTCCACGAGAGAGCCTGAGAATCCATGACTCAAGAAGGCAGCCCTCTGTCGTTCTTTCAACGAGGCACCACCAGAATGCTTCCTGTTAAACGCATAGACCTTCTTGATCTCATTGCTTTGCAGGAGCTTCACCAGGATGTTGCAGCCGAGACCACCCGTCGTGCCGGTGACGAGGACGACGTCATCAGCGCCGGTCGCGCTGTGCGTCTTATTGACAGCAACGCCGCCTTTCAGGCCTGCGATGTACTTGGCAAGCATGGTCTTCATCTCTTGGTCGACACTGCGTGTGACAATCGTCTCTTGCACCCTCACCGTCTCGGACGAGGCCGCAGCGATCTTGCGCTGGAGGTCGTTCATCGAGACGTCCGCGAGCAGCTGCAGCTGCGTGAACTCGGCGATCGGGCGAAGCAGGAACGACAGACGTGCGGCGGACAGCGAGTCGATGCCGTAGGCGGTAAGCGGCGTATCCGGCGAGAAGTCGGCGAGCGGGACATTCAGCACGCCCCGGATGATCTCGGCCATCTTCTCTTCGGTGCTTTCGCTGGAGACGCGGTCTGTTGAGGTCTGCGAGAGCAGGTGGCGGCCGATCGTCGGCATACCCAAAGTGCGCTCCAGTGCATCCCAGTCGAGCTTCGGCAGGTAGCGCCTGAAGTGCTGGCCGCGCTGGAAGCGGCTAATGGCGTCTTCGAGCCAGGCGATCATGTCTAAATCAAAAGACCTGCGTGAGACACTACTCAAGTTATACAGAATGTCGGTACTGACCACTAGCAGACATTCCCCACGTAGCGAATTGATTCATGTGGCCGGCAGCCGCCTCAACTTTGCCCGCAAGCACAAGGGAGGAGTCGATGATACCGGGGCAGACAAAGGAGAACGCGTTAGGGATTTTGGCGGTTGCCTCCTCAAGTGCCGTGTTGGCTCTGCGGCAGGATTATCAGCAGGATATACATAAACAGATCTAATATCGACTCACGCTCCGTATGTGGTTTGTCCAGCATTACCGACCACACCGACGATGGAGGAGAAAGAGATGATGAAGTCAAGACCCTTGAGATCATATGTCTCATCCAGCGTCTTCAGCACACCAGGCTTCGCTGCATAGACATCTGTGAAGTCGTTGTCGTCGAGATGCAGGAAAGTGCGATCAGTCAGAACTGCAGTCAGAATGAAGCAGCCACCCAGAGGCCCGATCGAGCCGAAGAGCTTCTCCATGGAGGTATGCGACGATGCATCCACTGCCTCCAGTCGAAGGTCAAGACCATCGATTTCCTTCAAATACTCGAACATCCGACGGACAACCAGGTTCGTGTTGCTGGCCAAGCTGCTTTCGCCACGGCGAGAAGTTACGACAATGTGTCGAGCACCTCGCTGCACATAGATTGTTGAGGAATGGCAGTGGATCATGTACTGGGAAACTCACCTGGTACAACATGTGTGAGATATAAGCACCGATACTTCCAATACCTCCGAGTATGAGGTATGTCTTGTCGGGGTCAAAGAAGGGCTGAATTTGAAGCGATTTCGATAGACGTCCGCTTGCGGCGGTTGGCTCCGCCATGGGTTGACTGGGAGGCCTTAACTCTTGTCTAATTACATGGTCGGCGAACATCTCCAACATTTGTACGGTGGCCTGTATCGCATCCTGAATCGCCCAGGGGTCTGTCCTGAGGATGTCGGAAAGACCAGTGTCAGGGTGGTTCCAGAGGAACGTCTTTCCTCGAATCGGGCGAAGCAGCGTCTGCAAGATTTGAACAGTGAAAGCGTCGTCATACCCAGATATTACCAAATCAACCTGGTTGGGACCAAGGCTAACGATCTCAAATAGGGCGGTATCGCTTGTTACCGGGACGACCTCCAGGCCGAGTGCTGAGTAGGCCTTGCAAATCGACCAGCCGACAACTGTATCTGAGTGGGTCACTACGATGCGTGGTGACCGGAGCCGAGAGGGAACCTTGAAGCTCTGCACTCCTATTGCCAGAACGGCTGAAACCATACCACTGACGATTGCAGGAATGAAGGATGTGTCCTGTCCTTGATGGAGTGAGACAGGGTATGCGGATAGAGTATCCACTGTGACTCGGCCGCACAGCTCGCCCTGCGTTAATCCTACAATGCTCATACCCTCTTTCATCACAGGCTGATCGCTGATCACGACAGTGCCCAAATAGCACGTGGTTGAGCCAGATGTATGAGTGGAGACGACATCGATGAGAATATGGCCCGCGGGAATTTCCTGACGCTGTGACCGGTCCTCGGTAGAGATCTTCGCGTAGTGGAGTGGAATGACTCTAGGAATGAGAGCCTCGCCTGCAGATGAGATGATGATGTCCAATTCGGTTTTGAGATCGGGTGGCAGCTGATTTATGAGTTTTACGCGCTCCTCCTCCTCGCCAGACTGTGGGAAGATAACGAGGTGGATCGTCCATATCAGATACTCCCTCCTCAATGCGCGCACGAGGCCAAGAGCGGCGCCTCCATCAGGCCCATCCTGCGTGAAGATCCAGATATCTAACTCGGCCGAAGTGTCCAAGCCACTGAGATCCCATTTCAGGTCTCCTTCGTTGTCTTTATGGTAAGTGAATACGAATGCGAGCTCCTCGTCGATGAGGGGAAGGAGTTCGGTGACCGAAGAGGCCTTCTGAGACACAGCAGCGAAAGAGGTTCCATCGCTGTACTTGTTCAGGAGAGATAGCTCTGGTGTCTCAAAATGGCGATCAGCAGACTGGCTGAGCACTAGCAAGCCACCTTGGATCAGCGAGTTGCTGAGTTTGGCGGTCAAGGCACTTTCGCCCTCCGCTTCAAATGCTAGGATGATGTCGAAGGTCTCGGTGGCAGCATCGTCGTCCATGGGCTTGCTGGAAACATGAACGACACCAGACTGAGGCTCGAATGAGGGAAGCTTCTGATCGTCTGCTGATTGGATGAACACCTCAAAGTAAATTGAGGAGAAATCTTCCAATGTCTGTTCGACATGAGCATAGGCAGAACGATCTGCAGGGCAGTCATCAATGAGTAAAACACAAGCAGCAAGCTCGCCTACATACCTGCATTAAGTAATAAGAGACGAACTAGACGCCTACTTGTTCCTGGAGCAGTGGCTAGTAGAGCTTCCCGTAAGCCTGAAACGTAGGGAACCTCGGATTCCTGAACGCTATCTGCCGAGGTGTCGATTGTTTTGACCTGGTTAAACGCGGGCTGAAGGACAACGTCGTAGGGTAGAAGTTCTTCCATTGATGCGTCAATGCGGTGCTTTGCGGCTTCAAAGTTGTGCAATGTGCAAAGCCGCCTTCCCGAATCGTCGAGCAGTGTAATCTCATAAATCAGCGAACCTGAAAGCAGACACCCGTCAGTGTGCTGGTCAAGATGCAAGGTGTGTGCACACTTGCCTGGCGTCCATTTGTTCAAGACAACATGAGCATAGATGTGAGGTGGGAATTTGCCCTTCTCCAAGGCACGATGCACGATAACTGCTTCTGCTGATGCTGGCAGGTAGTATGTGTTTGGATCAAAGTTTCCATGGAATGGCTTGAACGCTGTGATGTGCAGGCAAGCGTCCATAATCGCAGGGTGTATAACATAGCCTCCGTCACTACGCAAGAATCAGCCACACCACAATGTAAGACCGACAATGAATGTACATACGAAGCGAGGGTGTCATCCATCCCTCTGATGGATACAAGCGCTTCCTTGTAGTTGTAATACGCACAAGCTACGCGGCGCAGTCGAGGCCCGTAATTGGAAAAATATGCCAGAGTCTGGTAGAAGGCTAATTGACTCGTGAGTGTGCTGTGCTGCAGGAGCAGATCATATTGAGACTTACAAGATCCAACGAATGAGGGGCAGCGTTTGCGGATTTCCGTAATGTCCATTGGTTCATAGCTTGGCGGCTCTTCGAACAGGAGATAGCCTTCCGCATGAAGCTTCCCCATCTGTACAAGCAACTTTAGCAACGACGTCTTCAATCAGTTACAAAATCGTAGTGGCTCACGTTCGCATCGGAGTCGGCACGGTATTTCTTTGATTGAGCGAACGACTTGACCGTCCAGTGAGAACCATTGAGGTCAACTTCAACCTTGGTCGGAGTATCGGAAGACAAGGGCAAAATTGAGCGCATCGAGACGTCCACAAGCATCGTGGCGCCAAACTCCAGAGCCTAAAGTAGGAGCAACAGTAAGCGAGAGAACAACTATCCCTAGAAGATGACTCCACCATTTCTATAAACCCAGCGGCGGGCATGATTGGCTCTCCTCTAATGATGTGTTCGCCTAATACAGTATGCGTTTCCTTGTTTACTCTCAACTGACGACGGTTGAGAGGTCCAGGGTGTGCCTCTGTCTGAAGGTGAGCCCCAAGCGTATCAGGCCAGATAGGGAACGATTTCTTGACAAATGGATAAGGCGGAAGCGATGGCTGCGCCTCGTGGCAGGCACGGCCATTGAGAACTGTGAAGTCGACGCAGTTGTGACCTACGGCGGTGAGCTTGCCGCACAGACTGAGCAGGTCGTGCATCTCCGAAGATACGTCACCCTTGGCGCGCCGGGCAGAGTCGAAAACATTGGAATCCTCAACCATTGATGTGATGTATGATGAAAGGACAGGGTGAGGCGAGATCTCGAGGAACGTAGTGGCAGGGTGGGTTTTAGCGATGGCATCAATAGCCTGCGTGAACCGGACGGCGTTGCGAGTGTTGTTCCAGAAGTAATCTGCACTATATTCGTCTTCGAACAACAGGCCAGTGTATGTCGAGTACGTCGTGACCTTCGGGTGGTGATCACCTGGATAACGCTCGAAGAGATCCTTCAGGCCAGTACAGTAATCCTTCTGGCAGTAATCCATCATGGAAGAGTGGATTGGGACGCGGGTACGTATTTGGCGCGCGAAGATGTCCTTCTGCTTGGCAAGCTCCAATACTTTGCTGATTGCTGTGTCGTGTCCAGCAATAGCGACAGCGGTGGGTGAGTTGTAGCAGGCGATTTCGAGAGTGGCGTTAGGGAACTCGGCCCGTGCCTGCTCGACGAGGGGAGCGGCATCCTCGGGGCCGCAGCCGAGAGCTGCCATTCCACCACCGTAGGCTTCTACTGGCACAAAGGTGGTACCACGGATGATAGAGAGCTCGACAGCCATCGCCTTGGAAGCCGCGCCGGACGCGTACAGGACTGCAGTTTCTCCCGCTGAGTGACCGATCACAATGTCCGGCTTGATGCCCAGACTGACGAGCAAGTCGTACATGGCCATCTGGAACACTGCAATAGACGGCAATATGAGCGAGATGGGCCACACATCCTTGCGCTCGACCTGAACTTCATCGCCGAACAGCCCGTGGTCGTGAACGATCGACTTGTTCGTCAACCGCTTGAAAACCTCATCCATTTCTAGGACGCTGCGGCGGAACACAGGGAACCTCTTGAAAAGCTGGCGACCCACTGTATATCCACATCGATCAGCAGCGGTCATCATTGGAAGTTCTTTTGTACATACTCTCTTTATGCTGGGGGCCCTGTCCCGAGAAGACGAACACGATGGGACCCGGAACACGCGGGCAGTGCTGGGGTGCTGAAAACTGGGAGGCCTTCTCCTGACCCTGCTCGACCACAGCAAACGACCGGTAGGTCATCTGCTTGGACCTCCTGCCCAGAATGGTGGACATAATAGCGAGCTCCTCACGGTTCTTCTCGCCTAAAGTCGCGAGCGAGTCGATGAAAACGGAGGTGGTGCGTGAAGAGAGACCGCTGGCCATCAGCAGCGCCGCTGGCAGCTCATTCTCCTTGTAAGACTCCTCTGTCTTCGGGGGACCCTCCAGGACGACGTGACCGTTTGAACCACCAATGCCAGAGCTGGACATGGCAATGAGAGGCCTCTCCTTACGGCATGGTAGGGGAGTGGGAGCCAGAGGAATCTTGAGCTTGTACTCGTCCCAGTGGATGGCTGGGTTCAGAGTCTTGACGTTGACGTTGGGAGGGATAACGCCTCCCTGAATGGACGAGAGCACCTTGGACAGCGAAGCAAGGAATGCGACGATCTCAGTGTGTCTATATCAATGTGTTAACAATACACGTAGCGGGCAACTGAAAGGCCTTGCTAACCCGATATTGCCCTTGACGCTTCCGACTAACAGGTCGTCATCGCGTTTGAACTGTTCGCCAACCCAGTTGGCTTCCACGGGGTCGCCCTTCGCCGTTCCTATCAGGGATTAACGTTATACAATCATATCAGGAAAGCGCATCAATACCTGTGGCGTGCAGTTCGACGTAATCTACTTCCTGGGGGTTGCGACCGGCACGGCGGAACGCATCAATCATAGCATCGCGTTGAGCCTCTACGACCGGAGCACCAGGCGGAGCATACCCGCCACAGGAGTTGATGGAGGTGCCAAGTACCTTGGAGAATATCAATACATGCTTCGGAAAAGTGGAAGAATTACCTACTGTAGCGTAGATCCTATCGTGATCTCTAAGCGCAGCAGTGGTTGGTTTGAGCACGACAGCTACACAGCCCTCGGCTCTGCCGAACCTGATGGGTGATACATCAATACACTAATCAATGCGATAAAGGCCGATCCTTACCCATCTGCAGATGCATCAAATGGCTTGCATCGGCCGTCCTTAGCCATAATGCCAGCCTGGCTGTAAGTGAACCAGTCTGCAAACCTAAAGTGATAGTTGAGACATCTACACGATCATATCAAATACACATCAAGGAACTCACCGATGATTGATTTGACAGCCACCGACGACAGCGGCCTCACATTCATCGTTGAGGATTGCCTGGACCGCGAGGTGAAACGCAGTCAGACTGGAGCTGCATGCAGTGTCTGTAGGAAGAGAGGGACCGAGTAGGTCGAGATGCGTCGAGATCCGGTTCGCCACCATGGACGGGGCTCCGGAAAATGAGCCGCGCGCTTCATACAAGTCCTGGGAAAATCAGCAATGTGTCGCTGTAGAATGAGCCATAGCCAACTTACTGCGTCGGTAACTGACATTATGTCGAATGCAGTACTGGAAGTATAGCATCCCACACGCCTTGCTCTATAGTCTATGCCGCTATCAAGTAGGGCGAGAAAGCAGTTCTCAAGCAGCTTCCTGGTCCCAGGCGCCATGCCTCGAGCATCGCGGGACGAGATGCCGAACTCTACATTATCAAATTGGTCTATGTGTTTTATGAAAGAGGCAAATTCAGAGCGAATTTGCCCCGGGTTAGTGCCCTTCCAGCTGTGGATGGCACATATAAATGGAAGTCCATACTTTATTATCGAATACACTTACGCATCGATGTTAAAACGATCCGAGGGAATACGCTCGTAGGATTGAAGCCCGTTGATCAGGAATTCATAGAATGCTTCATGATCCAAATTCGTCGTTGCATGCGTGCCGCTAGGCAATTCGGCCGATATGCCGACCTATATGAAAGCAGTGAGCAGTAACAAAGGCGACGGACCTGGCAGACTCACAATCGCGATAGAACGATCCATTGCTGTGGATGCTGGAAGACTCTAAGCAAGATGAATGGCTCTTATATATTGAAACGAAGGCGCGAGCCGCACGCCGTATCTCCTTGTTTGGTAGATCTGGTTAGCGGTCATTTGCAACTTCTACAATCAGCACATGGATAGTGCGTTCATACTTGGGTGACAGATTGATGGAACTTTGATGAGAAGCTGGTTGTCCGAGCGGTGTTGGAAGCATCTAGTCGGTCGTTAACCTCGATGGGACTCCGGCCTTGTCATGTTCCATGGCGCTGCATCAAGACATGATTCCGACGCTATCTTGTACTCGATGCATGTATCGTGAACATCGAGCTTTTAATTTCGCAGGTACTAGTTGCTATGACCAGACCGGAATCGAAGTAGCATCAGAGATCCGAAGGGCACGGTGCACAGATCCCCTGGGCGATAGGTACTATCACTGGCCCACATGTGCAATCGCAACAGCAATGCAATTTCGCCTCTAGTTCCCCTCCTTCGAATTCAAAAATTATGAAGATTTGTACACTATGACTATATTACAATCCGCATGATCTTGTCAAATCAGATTATAAAAAACTCTAGTAGATGAAGAGGAAAAAATGAACAATGTCAATCAGAGTTATTGATGGACTTCGGCTCAGTCTTCACCTTGACGAAATCCTTCCAAAATAACAATGCGTCTTCTCAATATACTTGAGGCTTCACGTGTAATTTTCCGAGGGGAATTGTGCATTGTGTCAATATAGAGAGGCAGATTGCAGTCAAAGTGTGACATCAGCCACATCCTCAGTCGGCAAATCTGAACTCAGCCTCTGATGCCTGGTGGCTTAGTGGTTGCAATGCACCGATGGCGTCATGCCGTTTGATGCCGCGCGTTCGGCAATTTGGCGATCGTGACTGATGGCGTGACCGATGCTCGGAGAAAAGTTGCATTGCTGTTGCGATGCTTTACGGGCTTCGGTATCATGCAGCATGCACTTTCGTAGGTTCGAAAAAATATATCTTATACTAGAGATGCATAGTCATCATTTAAACAAGATCCCGAGGGATTTGGGCTTGATTTCATGAAGATAGAGGCAAAACTCGGCGGGACATGCGAAAAAGTTGCATATGTGGGCCAGTGATAGTACAATTAACGGGAAAGAAAAAAAGCGTCCTTCAACGTTGCGTGACAGAGATGATGGGTACTGTTACCATCATTCGCATTCAGAAATTACGAAAGGTTGTGTTATGTAATAAATAACTGCTCAGCGCCCAAACATGATTAGAATCGTCGGCCAATGGTGAGTCAGTTATGATCATGAGAGCTGTCAGCCAACTATCATGCATACCTACGACCCTTATCGTTCAATTCCGTGATGTACACCAGCCAGTGAGGCATGAGACGTGACGGTGTTCACAGGATGCGGTACTGAGAGTCGCGTGCACAGCCCGAAAGTCCGGCCGATCATTCGACAAATTCCAGACCTGTCTGAATGAGACCTAGGTAGATTAGCGAAACACGGGGAGCCCCTAAGTGGGAGCTGCCCCGAACGTGATGCAAGTTTCCGGCCTTGGCATGCGCATGCGCTGCAGTTACAATAGAGTTTGATCGCAGGCGGACGGCAGGGCGATCAACGATTGCAGTGCAAACCGTAACGTCACTCACATGTTGTCATGACCTAGTAGCGGAGAATGCACTATCAGGCTTGACTACTTGCAGGAGACAAATGTGGAATAGTGCATGGCTCATGGTCAGATTGTAAGCCACATGGATCAAGAGACTTTACCAAATGGGAAACCAGCAAGTTACTGTATTCGTTGATCTCTTAATTCTCTTCGTTGCGAGTGGCTTGATTATCAGGGGTGATCTAAGCACTAGCCGCTGCTAACGAGACGAACACGCAGTGGACTGTGGAGAAAGTCCCCATCTCGGATGTACATGAAAGATCTGTGCCTTGGAGCGCGCTGTGCCAGAAAGGCATATCATGTCCGGACGTTGTCGAGTCATTTCAGGCGCTCTGCACGCGGAGTGAAATAGACTTATGTTTTGCCGCTGGCGGGACCGGATATTCTGAGATTCGAGGGGGTAATACAAAGGTGGTGAGAGAGCTGCGCCAATGACAATGATTGAGTGTACGGTATAGTCTATAGATATTCCGCGTGGCGCCTGCACGCGAGCGCCTAAGCAAGCGCGAAAATGCACGCGCGCCAGCGAGAAAATGCCACAATCGATCACGATTGCTGCTTGCGCACCGTCTCCAACCATGTGTAATTACAACCTCAGCATCTGCATCAGGCCTTGAGCTCATGCTCGAGAGCAGTTGCGGACATAATACACTTTTGCTCATCTCAGTAGCTTTTAGGCAATACCTGTTTGAGGTGTAAGCACATAGCTGATCCGTGCTAGCGCGTCTCGCCGTAATAGTGGGGGATCAAAATGATGCTTCTTGGACTGCGTTCTGATGAGGTCGCACCGCGTCGTCTAATTTAGGTCCACGATAAGCTCAGCTGAGGCAATGATATCATGCCGCCCTAGCGGCTGCAATGCGAAAATTTGAACGAAGCAACTAGCGCATGAGCGAATCAGGTCGCGAACTGCTGTAACTCGGAAGCAGTCGGGCTAGGCTAAGTGTAGTTCCGGCACTGGTCCCTCAGACTCTACTCCGATTACTTGTAGAATGAAGGACGCCTTGTATTGCGATTGATTTTATTGGAAGCCCACTCTTCCGGAAGCAAGTGCTCAACAGCTGGTGCTGGCATGAACGGAGCCATCGCCCACAACGTTGCCGCACATAACCTCTGCCGGAATGTCCAGGACTTCATGGACGTCGTGACGGGATAGGAAAATCACAGCAACCCCTGTTCGTGCTTCCCCTTGGACTGAATTCTGCATCTAATACATCATTGATAATGCAGCTACTGTATATACGCGCGGATGACCCGTGAACATTGTATACCACAAGCGCGAGTGGTATTCAGCGACTCAGCGGCGTTCTGACCCTACGTCTAATTTTCTCAAGTATCATGGTACTTCTCAAAGTAAAGGCGAATGGGCGTGAGTACAACTGCGAAAACATGCATATGTCGCCTATTACCTCGTCTTGACTACTTGCACAGCTCTGTCGAGCGATAATTCATCCGCAACCCACTCGTTCACAAGCACAGCCCATTCATTCATGACACATTCAATACAAGACACACCTCTGGAGAAGCCCGCCATTGTGGTATTCCGGTAATGAGCAATTCCGACCCATGGGCTTCCATATCCCACTTCATCTTGTGGTGACGGACTACCACCTCACGTCTGTGTCCTCAGCTTGTACTAATCGATACGTATCGGCCTTTCACAGGTTCCGCTCCCCGTTGCTGCGCAGTATGCTATCTGCTGCAAGAACTCAGCACTTACCCATATGGCCTTCAGCAGGGATGGCGTCAGGAATCCACTGTCGCCCTAATACATGCGCCTATACTATCAGGGTGTGCACGCCCAGTGCATTCAGCACGCTCAGCGATCAGAGATTGTATCACTTTGAGGGTTAGTGTGGTCCTGTGTCACTCCTTGTACTAAAAGAAGTTGACGCAATTTCTATCTGTAACCAACACTTCATCAAGCTTGTCTAATTCGCCAGATGCATACTGTGTCAAAGAGTGCGGCATATATTCCCTCAGCCAAGATTTGACTCACGAGGGAAACCATTGTCAGCGATTCGGAATCACATTACGTTCACCGTGCTCAATTCAACAGCGTCTTCCAATCCTTAACCGCACATTCCTCAAGGAGAACTCGGTGCTTGCACTCACATGTTCCGACTGATCGTGGCGTATCTGTCTGAATGAAACGGCGAACTGCGAGAGACCGGCCCATGTTCTGCTGTCAATACGTTCTGTATATTCGGCGCTCGGTGAGATATCGATTTCCAATCCTTGTCGTACTCGATAAACTACGTGATCCACGGAACGGACCCTTGTAATCAAGATCAGACGGACCGCTGCACGTCCATGCTTCGGACTTGAATTCAGCATCGCTGTCCGCTGCTCATAGGCCCTTGATCCGGACCGTTCGAGATCCTGGCGACAGTCAGTAGCGTGCAGTAGCCTCGGACATCGCTGTACTGGCATCATCGCCGACCTCCGCTTTGATCAGTCTTGCTGGGTGTGAAAGCATCTGCGCCCTATCACTGTCACTGATGCCAACAGATCAATAGAGTAAAGAGATCCGGTGCGCTGGGTCACCCTTGTATTCCTTGTTGAGCTCACAGACTGCGATCTCATTCCATAGCCGCTTATCAGATACGAATACTTAGGGAGTCTCTCCTTGCGTCCCCAGCATAGTACTGCCATGGTGTAAAGCTGCGTGGCAAGCACAGCTGTCAAGGCACCGTCTACGGCGTCTAGTGACAAATGATGATCACCGCTGGTCTCTTATATCCGCACACGCACCGTTGTCTCACATGCAGTATGCGTGACTGAATGTGCGCACTTGGCACGATGCACACTTGTCAATCCACCTGACAAAGTAACTTAAATAATATCTTTTATTGCCTTTGCAAGGGACGGTCTCATTATGGGTATGGCATAAGTGGTGCTATCATGACAAAAAATGCTGTGCTACGGAACGTCCTAATATACGGCCAATCCAACGGAACTACATACAATCGTAACCGGCGCTCACAGGCGCTGCGTGCCCTTGCGGCCACTGTAAATGTGCCGCGCGATAATAATCAACACCGTGCCGATCAGGATGACGACCTAGAGCACAAAGGTCAGCAGGTCATCGCGGGCGCGCGTGGGGTCGTCACTTACACCGCTGAAGATGATGGGCTTGTACCATACGTTGCCGGCGTCGTACAGGGCACCGTCGATCGGCGGGCCCGTGAGCATGGCCCAGGACACGAAGAAGTATCCGAGACCCATGCGGACACTGCGCAGACCAGTCAGCAACGCCAGATATACGGTATGCCTGCATTCGTGCATACCCAATCTCCTGCACGTTGTTCGCAACACTAGCGACAGATGGCGGCAACAGAGCAATTGCTAAGCGAAGACATTAGAGAAGCCTCAAGATGCGCGAACAGAAGCACTTACACGCTCCGGAGAAAAAACCGTACAGAATCGAGAAGACTACAACGGCGCCGCGGCTCGTCGCGCCGAACATCGCGAAGACGAGGGCTCCGGTGATACAGTTGACGGGAATGAACACGTTAAGCGGTCCGATCTTGTCCGCGAGGACGTTCGGCAGCGTACGCCCGAAGATAGATACACCGTTCAAAATGGCGATCTGAGTGGACTATGAGAAGAGCTCGGACACAATGCTCGATGAGGGCTTACTGTGTAGAATGCGAGGTTGGAATCGATACCGTGAAGGAGTGCAAACAGTTGGAGGTAGTAGTCTGCAAGGAAACGTCAGCAGTGCCTGGGATCCAGGAAGGAAAGTGTACGAACATGCGAAGAATAGACCCCAGAGGACACAGAAACCGCTGTAAACTTGTGAGCCACAGCCGATCTGAGAAGCAGCCCAGCCCACTCACCCAGAAAGAAGAATCAGGAACGCAGGGTCAGACATAATGCCCTTGATGTCAGGCTTCGGCCCCGGGGGGCGCTGCTTCGCGCTGGGGAGACGAGTGGTCATGCAGCAGTTGGCAATCGCCAGCAGCCCCAGCGTGAGGAATGCGCTGTCGCGCACACCCCACTTGAACCCGACGTGGCCTTGAATCAGGTGGTTAAGCATGATGGGGTAGAACAAGCCGCCAACACCGGATCCTAGAGCAATTCCGTTCAGTTGCGCTATGTGATGGAGTGTAGGAGGAACCTACCGGTCATGACAATACCCATAGCGAGGGAACGGCGTTTTTGCCAGTGGTGCGCTTGGATCGAGACGGCAGGGACCAGCATGAGCCCGGCACCGATACCCATACCAACACCTTGCGAGAGGATGAGCTGGTAGAACTTGTGTGGGTTCGCCAGAGACAGCATGAACATGCTATAGGCGGATATCAGATGTGGCACAACGGATAGCCTCGATAGCACCACTTACCAGAACACGTAGATTATGCTGCCAATGGCCAAGAGATGGTGGAAGTAACCTTCATCAACGAGCTTTCCTGCTGGAAGACCCATTGCAAACATGAAGAACAGCTGGTTTAGAGTTGTCAGACGAAGGCATTGCATTGTTGCAAACCAATACTAACTTGGACTGAACCAATCCAACTAATATTTGACGACGTAGATGCGCCCTCGAGCACATAGAGCTCCTGATACACACCGAACGAATTCGAATATCCGAATGTGGAGGTGAGGACAAGGAAGCTGAGGTCGATACCTGTAAGTTCATTGTCGACAAGTGAACTCGGACAGTAACATACCCTCCCAGTACAGACAACCATGCTTGAAGGCCACCATCAGGGATGACTACTTGTTTGGTTACGATCCCTCTCTCTTCAGATACCGATCCAACTTGTTGGGTATCTGGCGTCGGACCGCGCTCATCCTGCTTCTCCGGATCCATGGCGGATAGTGGGGAGGAGACTGTTGTAGTACAACAGGAACCGTGAAAGGGAGTGGGTTTTGAGGATGATACAGCTCATCCCCCGCTCACGGACTACATAAGAGGGAAAGCAGCTAGCATGTTACCTCGGTGTCACGCAGAGGTTCTCGGGCTCGGGCATGAAGGAACAGATTCTACTCACCGAGGCCGCAACCGGCGGTGCTCCAATACTACATCCAGATTGGGCAGCTAGGGTCCCGTAAACGATTGGAAGCCGTCAACCACGCGTTGTGATTGGGTTTGATGGGCCTAACGTTTGATGGGCAGACTACAACAGGGCCTGCAAGTGTGATTTGCTTGGGCCGGGCTAGCAATAAACGTGGGAGACAACACGCTGGCCGTGACCTGGAAATCGATCTGCATGGCTTCGTGACGCTGACCTCCTCGAAGGTAGTAGGATGCAAAATCCTAGGGACATGGGTCGCAAGCGGCGCTTTCGGTTAGGACAGCCGCTCACGGTTGGTGCGCGGGACCGCGCATCAACTGCGGCTCTCCGGGGCTTCCCAAGCTACGATGCTAACACGCCTTGGGCGTGCCGCCTGGAGCATTCCTGTCGGTGAAGCTGCGGTAGCGAGCTGGGCTTTGCTCGGGCATGGCTATGACCAAGTACAGCTGCGACACATTTTTGTTGAACAAGGCGAGCCCCTGTTGTCGAAGGGGGCCTGCTGCGAACGCCAGACAGCCCGGCCAGACAGCCCGATTCGATTGACACTTGCAATGACGCCTGGTAGATTCAGACTCCGAGATCGGGTCTTTTATGCAATACGGCGTCTGCCACGGAAGACTGGGAACCCAGATCGGCAATCCCGATGAGCCCGGACACCTGCGCTCGGGCTCGGACACGCTTCCGTTGACCAAAGGGCTCCGGCTGATCGGACGCGGACGCGCACAAATTGCACCGCCCAACATTACATCCATACCTGGGCCTACTGGACAAGGTCGAGGTCAGCCGCCATCTCAAGCTGATGCTACATCTCTATCAGGTACTTGATGTCCAAATGATGTGAAAATTTCCGAAAACCCCTGTCATCTCAGTATCCAGACGGCCTCGAGGAAACCCGTCATCAGAGGAGAGAGCGCCCTGTTTGCCGAGCATTCGCCGGCTGCAGCCCTCTGTTCCCTCTGTTCCGTCCGGCAAGTCGCCGCCTCTCTCGGGCACAGAGTGCATTATGATTGACACGCTGATTTGGGTTGCCAAACCACCGCCCCAGCTGCACCTGGTCCGCGCTCGTTTGGGCCAGAAGCGCTGGTGGTAAGATCGCTCGATATACGCACGGTATGCGTAATGCAAGCCCGCATACCGTCAGACCGTACCGAGTGATGGCTTGTCAACATGGGGGAATACTGTGTAGTAGTTTCTCTACGAACAATAGCGGAGTTACATTATGGCAGTCTGGCGGTGATCCTTCCGTCGAACCGTGCTCTGACCTGGCACTGAAGCCGTTTGGGGCGCCAGTCCAGAGATATACTGGGAAGATGTGTTCATGCCGGCGACGTCGGCTCTTATCCTCTGCGGTCGTCCATGTACAACATCATCAACGAATTGATGGGCCAAGTCTGGTTGGCTCGCCAGCGTCTGACCACACCATCGACGATGAATCCGTCCACCAATCATTCTACCCTTTAGGAAACTCCCAGTCGCTAGCATTGCCACCCGCTGCACGCTAGTGAGAACACGATCGCTTTATATGCGATGACATGGATGGGGAGATCCGGAGCGCTGTTCACCCGTACTCATACCCGCCCACAGTCAAGATGAGCCTCATGCACGCACTTGTCACCAACGGGGACGGTACCTTCGACCTCAAGCAGGTACCTATCCCGACGCCAGGGCCCAACGACGTCCTCGTCAAGGTGGCTGCTATTGCGCAAAACCCTACTGACTGTCCGTGTCTCGTACCTCGCGTTGTGTATGTTCGTGCTCACAGCTTGTATAGGGAAGACCGCGCTCCTCCACCAGCGGAAGGGCAACATCCTTGGCTGCGACTTTGCGGGTACGGTCGTCGGCATTGGTTCGGATGTAGAGCCAGGCCTTCGCAAGATTGGGGAGCGGATCGCCGCGATCGTGCACGGAGGTGAGTGCCCAGTCAGTGCACACAGCAACCCATCTCACGGCACCGACGCACAGGTGTCAGCCCGAACGGCGCCTTCGCCGAGTACGTGGTGACCGACGCCACGATCGCGATCCCCATCCCGGACGACATGTCCTTCGAGATCGCCGCGCAGCTCCCCGTCGCGTGCTACACGACGTGCCAGTGCCTGTACCAGTGCCTGAACCTGCCGACGCCGCTCGAGCCGACGAAGGAGCCGATCGACGTGCTCGTCTGGTCGGGCACGTCCGCGACGGGCCAGTACGCGGTGCAGTTCGCCAAGGCGGCGGGCCTCCGCGTGATCTCGACCGCGTCTGCGCGCAACATCGAGTTCGTCAAGTCGCTCGGCGCCGACGAGGTGTTTGACTACGCGGACTCGCACACCCCGCGCAAGATCTTCGCCGCGACGGGCGGCAAGCTCCGCCACGTTGTCGACTGCATCAGCGAGGGCCGCACGCCCAACCAGTGCAGTATGTCGCTCAGCAAGGAGGGCGGCACTATCACCACGCTCCTCCCGTACACGAGCAGGAGCAAGGGCGTGAAGACCGAGTTCGTGCTTGCGTACTCCATCTTCGGCAATGTACGTGTTTTCAATGCGCTTCATCAGGGTTGAAAGTCTCAAGCTTATGTCTGCCCTAATCAACAGCCTGTCGAGTTCCCCTTCGTGTTCCCCGCGAGCGAGGAGCACCACAAGAACGCGGGCCAATACGCTAAGCTGATCGCAGAAGTGATCGCCAAGATCCCCATTAAGTCGATCCCCGTCAACATCTTCCCTAACGGTCTGCTGAGTGTCGCAGATGGCTTCGAGTACATGAAGGCCGGAAAGGTGCGATTCCTCTGATCTCTGATAATCGACTGTGGCCAATTCTGATGATGCCGTTTGTGCGACAGGTCCATGCAGAGAAAATCACATACAGGATCGCTGACACGCCGGGCCTTTCGTCTGCATAGGCTTCCGAATGTTTATGACTATTGCAATGTGTGTTTACTTAATTACACATATTTATAGATGTCCCATACGTACTTACTACTGCGCGGCACGCCCTTGTTACCAGTTTTGTTGCCCAGCATCCATGTGGGAAGTCCCTAGATCATACCATATGTATTTTGCCCTTCGGCCTTGCTATGTCATGGAAGGGTTGTAAATGACAATACTTGTATTGCGTGAAGAACGTCAGGACACGAAGCTATAGCAGTCAGGCACAGATCTTCTTACGCTACTAAAGACTGAATGCTCTCGATAACGTCAGGGATAGTGGCAAGTCACTGTCACTGATACCGAGTTCTCCACGCGCTGCTCGCGGAGCTGCAGAGAGAGTAGTTTCGTGGTCATTGGAAGGAATACTATGATTCTCTAATCAGTTTATGCAGTATGGACAATGCTGTATCGGTGAGACCCTTACGTTTGTTGAGCCAAGTTCTCCATTCCTCTACGGTATAGTCATGCAACTCTTCATTTAAGACCTCCCCCGCGAAGCTGAAGTGACACAAGATGCTGCTGTGTTGACAGTATCACAGCCCTTG